>CM062810.1:868763649-873636149 GCA_031772625.1 Pinus tabuliformis | reverse complement strand
ATGCCGAAAGAAAATGAAGTAGAGGAAGAAAGAATCATGAAAAAGCTGATTCAAGAATGGAAAAACCTTGATGAAAGATTCATACCAGAAACACAGAAGCAAATATACAAAGAAGCATTTCAAAAATATAAGGAAAAAAAGGGAAAAACTATGGATAAGCAAACAGGCATAGCAGGGGCGCAGGAAAATAGTTTGATGGGAGTGGATAGCACTGGTAAAGGCAGCAGAAAGAGAGGCAGGAAAACGTTGAATGAAACTATCCAAACTGTTGGTGAAATTTTAGTCAATTCAGGCAAAGTGATACCTCTGTCAGAGGTATTTTACCAACCACCCAAAGTTTAAAATGATAGTTATCAGCTGGAACATCAGGGGTCTCAACAGTAAGGGAAAGCAGAGATACCTGAGGGAGAAGCTAAGGAGAGATAAACCAGGGATTATAATAATACAAGAAACTAAGATCAGTATGCAGAGTATGGAAAAAATTATAAAAAATAACAAAATACAATATGAAGTTATGGGACAAGATGCAATTGGATCAGCGGGAGGCATTGCAATATTATGGAATCCTGACGAAGTAGTTTTTGAAAACTGGCTAAGTATGCCCAGAATTCTCACCGGATTAGGTAGGATTCTAGGGACAAAGGAAAGAGTTCTTATTACAGGAGTCTATGGACCTCATGTACCGGGGGAAAGAGAAAGGTTTCTTAGAAACGTGCAAGCAGCCAGAAGGATATGCCCAGATCTACCATGGATAGTAGGGGGAGATTTTAACATGATCAGGACGATGGAGGAAAAAAAAGGAGGAATAAGGAAACCTGACCAGTATATGGAAATGTTTAATGAAATGATAAATGAACAAAGACTGGTAGATATATTAACTATTAATGGGGTATATACATGGAATAATCGAAGAGGTGGGAAGAATCAGATAGCTTCCAGATTAGACCGCTTCCTAGTCTCAGAATCAATCATGAATCGAGATGTCTTTATAGAAGCGAAAATTATGCCAACTTTAGGTTCAGATCACTGGCCGGTCAGACTGGAAATAGACATTAAAAAAAACTCAGGAAAAAGACCTTTCAGATTTGAGGCCTTTTGGCTAAGAGAACCGAAGTTTATGGAAAAAGTCGAGGAATGGTGGTCTCAAAGCACGGCTCAAGGAAAAGGAAAGATGCATACCTTCCAATTAAAACTCAAAGAATTAAAGGGCAAGATAAAGCAGTGGAACAAAGAAGAATTTGGAAACATAATGGAAGAGAAACAGAAATTAGAAAGAGATATGGAAGAATTACAACAGAAAATAATTACTGAAGGTAGATCAGAGGAAAGCAGCAAAAAGGAAGGGGTTATACTCGGTAAATTGGAGGAGAGAAGAAAGCAGGAAGAAGTGTTATGGAGACAGAAAGCCAGAATTAGATGGTTAAGGGAAGGAGAAAGAAACACCAAGTTTTTCCATCAAGCCATGATACAACACAGGCAGAGGAACAGAATTCATTCTATCAAAAATGAGGATGGGGAAAGGATTGTGGAACAGGAAGAAATTGAGAAGGTAGTGGTACAGTATCATAAAGGAATTTTGACGGAACCCCACACTGATAGATCAGAAGCCATAGAAAAGATTTGTAAGGTAATTCCTAAAATCATAACAGAGGATCAGAATAAAGCCTTGATGAGAGCAGCAACCTTGGAAGAGGTAGAGGAAATTGTGATGAGCATGAAGAAAGGTACAGCACCAGGGCCTGATGGATATACAATAGAATTCTATCAAGCAGGATGGTACTTCCTGGGAAAAGAGGTGCTAGAGCTCGTAGAAGAATCCAGAATAAATCAAAAGGTATGGCCAGCTCTTAATTCTACTTTCTTTACCTTGATTCCGAAAAGTACTAAATCAGAAGAGGCTCAAGGCTTTCGACCTATTGCACTATGTAACGTCATTTACAAAATAATCTCAACCCTGATTGCTAAAAGGCTAAAGCCCCTACTGGCCAGTTTAATCTCCCCTGAACAAACAGGATTTGTAGAGGGTAGGCAGATCCTGGATGGATTAGTTGTCACGCAAGAAGTTATACACTCCTTGAAGACAAAAAAACAGCAGGGAATGTTGATCAAACTTGATCTTTCAAAGGCTTATGATCGATTAAACTGGAAATATTTGGAAAAGGTATTGGAAAGTTTTGGTTTCAGCAACAGATGGATAAACTGGATATTCAACCTTATAGAAACTCCAAATTATTCTATACTAGTAAATGGTACCCCTTCAGCAACCTTTAATGCAAACAGAGGAATAAGGCAAGGGGATCCCATATCCCCGTTTTTATTTATATTGGCAGCAGAGGGTCTGGGCAGGTACATAAAGAAGGAATTAGGAGAAAGCAGAATCAAAGGGCTGCGATTATGGGGAAATAATTTGCCTATAACCCATCAGCAGTTTGTAGACGACATTATGCTATTTGGGGAAGTATCTATAAAAGAAGTGAGGAACCTGAAAAAAATCCTAGATCTATTTGCAGAAGCTTCAGGAATGGAAATCAACAAGGAGAAATCATGTACATTTATCTTCAATACAATAGATCCTATCAAAAGACACCTAACCAGGACTTTGGGATTCAAGCAGGGGGAACTCCCAACAAAATACCTGGGAAACATGATTGACATTAATCCCAAAAGGTGGAAGAATTGGCGAGGAATTATAGAAAAACTTCAAAACAAGATGGCTAATTGGGCATTCCGATCGTTAAATATAGCTGGAAGGATAGTGCTACTGAAATCAGTACTACAAGCAATACCCATCTATCCACTATCAATTATGGCGGCTCCCCAAAAAGCCTACTCAAAGATCAGAGAAATTTTTGGAAAATTCCTCTGGGGAGGCCCGAATCAACAAAGGAAATGGGCTTTAGTGTCCTGGAAAAACCTATCAAAAAGAAAGGAGGAAGGGGGACTGGGATTGAGAGACCCTGAGAAATTAAACAAGGTGCTTGGAGCAAAATTATGGTGGAGATGGATGAGGGGAGGCAACGACCTTTGGAAGGAAATATGGAGATATAAGTATAATATGCCAAGGAAGACGGAGGAAATCCTTCGCTTGGAAGAAACTCCGAGAGGATCTACCATCTGGGATCTAGCAAGACAAAACAGAAACCTAATAAATAACCATGCTTTCTGGGAGATTCGTGGAGGAAATGAAGCCAGATTCTGGGATGAGAAATGGCAACAGCGAGAAAAACTGAGTAATTTACACTCCTTTCAGAACATACAACAAACAACATTAAGAAAGAATTGGCAGCATGTGAAAGACTACTGGAAAACAGAGGAAACAGATGAAATATGGCGCCAGTGGAAAAAGCCAGAAGAATGGGATACAGACATAGACCAAGAACAGCAAAAAGCATACCTGAGAGAAATCGAATCAAGGAAAATAAAGGTCAGAATCGGAAAAGATATTCTCAGATGGGGCAATTCAACGAAAGGAGAATTCACAGTCAAAGAGGCTTATTACTTGATGGATCAGCAGGAAAGAACAGAGGAAAATATGGAATGGAAGATAATATGGGACAATAAGTGGTGGCCAAAAATAACTCTATTCGCCTGGTTAGTGGCAAAAGAAAGGATTCTGACCTGGGATAAAATTCAAAAGAAAGGTTTTAGCGGCCCATCAAGATGCAGTATGTGTAATATAGAGGTAGAAAATCAAGAGCACTTGCTGAACAACTGTGTTTATGTAAAGAACTTATGGGCAGAAACGAGGAACCTGTATGGTAAATCTCAAAGAAACCCCAGAGACATAAAACAAACCATATTCCAGTGGCATAAAGAGAAATTTCAATGCAAGGTAGTACAGAGGGCATGGAGACTCACGGTTGGCTTTGTGATCTGGTTGGTGTGGAAAGAAAGAAACCGAAGAACTTTCCAAGATAAAAATAAAAATACTGAAGTAGTATGGAGTGGAAAGCAGATCGGTATGAAGAACAAATTCTAGCAAAACTAAACCTGAAATATGAAATGGTATATAACAGAAGGGGAAAAAGAAATAATAAGATCATCCAGAGTTCAGATCAATTTTGCTACCCAAGAGAGCGGTTCATCAAACTGAACTTTGACGGGGCTTCGAAAGGGAATCCTGGAAATGCAGGATTTGGGGGAATTTTCCGGGACAGTGAGAAAACCACTAGATGGATTTTCGCGGAATGGGGAGGTGAGATGACAAATAATGAAGCGGAGCTATGGGCAGTTCACCAGGGCCTGAGAATCGCTATAAGAAATAGCTACAGAAATTTAGAAATTGAAGGGGACTCCCAGCTGGTTATCGAAATGTTGAGAAAACTCAATAATGGAAAAAAATGGGAACAAGTAGCAGTAAGTTGGCGAACGGCCGGGATAGTGCAGGATTTGGCAAAACTGATGAGAAGGATAGACTACAAAATTTTTAGCCATGTCAGACGCAAAGGAAATCAAGCGGCGGATTTTCTCGCCAACTGGGGAAGTACGAACAAGGACAGCAGGGTTGACAGCAAATGGCCGTTAGTTATCAATAATAAGAAATGGGAGGAACTGGCAATGACCATAAATCAAGACCATGCGAAATCCTTATAACAGACATAATTACCCTAAACAATTGATGGATATGATGGACGGTCGAAACAGGTTAATAAATGAGTGTTGGGAGTGGCAAAGAAGAAATCTAGGCAATGAGCAGAAGACATTAAATCAGGCACGTACAAGTAATCGAAATAAGCAAACATCACACCGCAATAGCAGAGAAACGATGGCGAGGAAAGGAGTAAAGGACGGCATGTCAGAAACCAAAGGTGGAAATGATAATCGGGAAACAGAGGAAGAAGATGGCGGCAAGCAAAATAACAGGTGGCACGGTAAATTTCAACTGAAGGATAGGTGGAACGAGGCAAGGAGACCTATTAAAGAGCAGGGACAAGACGGGAGAAGGCAGAAGAGATATGCTGTAGTGCGAAAAGATCCGTGTAGTAAGAAGGTGACGGACCGCGGTAACGACGAGAGCACTGCACCAAACAAAGTAAATAACTGTAAGAGGAGGATCAGTATGGAAACCAGAAGGAATACAAGGTTCGAAGAAGACACGGAGGCAATGGAGCGCAGAACCCGGGAGAGTAAAGGTAAGAGTGTGGCGAAGGAGGAAAAGGCGGAGGAAATTTATGAGATTCAGGATGATACTGAAGAGGAGGAGGAAAGGTACGAGGCAGACAGGGAAATGGACAACCTGAGACGCGAGGCAGGCAGGAAGAGCAGGAAAAGGATGATTGAAGAGCAGCTGGAGAATTCAGAAAGTGAAGAACAACATGCCCGTGGACGCAAGCGAGGCAGAGGCGAAAGTAGCACGCCAGGCAGGGGAAATAGGGGTGGCAGGGGACAGTACAGAAATAGAGGAGGAAGAAAAAGAGGGCAGAGCCCGCAAGGAAGGGGCAGAGGGAGAACAGGGAGGTATTGTAGAAAGTCAAAAAGATCTCTAGATAGGAAAATCCAACATGCAGAAAGAGCCTACAACATGAACACCAACCCAAAAATCAGGAGGATAATACAACACATGGAAGAAGAGGCCATCCAAGCTCAATCAGATTCTGAGATGGAAGACTGGGAGTTCCTTCTTCCGGACCCGGGCGATACTAGGGGTAGGATGACTCTGTTTAAGCAGTCTATACATGTATATTGGGTAATGAAGAGACTGCTGGCAAAAGCTCTGGAACAAGCAGCAACAGAAATGGCGGAATTGGCGCAGGGAGTTCCAAATTTAAGGAAAGAATTGAGAATAATGCAGATTACTTTGGAGATGCAAAACAAAAAGATGGAGGAAATTCAGGCGATGATCAAGGAAGGACACCTAGGAGTCAACCGAGAAGCTGATCAACAGCCAGCAGCTGGAGTTCCATGAAAACAGATATGCATTAATTTTGATGAATTTTCAAAGAATAGTTAAATCTAAGATCCTCACTGTTATAGATAGGGAAATATGTTATATGCATTTAAGTAGTAAGAGTAAGTGTAAAGACTGTTTAGTTTATTTAGCTTGGACAAACAGAATCTGGACTTATTATTTTTGGCTGGCAATGAAAAACTTAAGGTGGCTGAGATACCCGGTTTCCCATAAGGGTGGGGTGAGGCCACCATGATAATGTAATATTTTGGTTTATGATAATAGAAAGAAGTACCACCATAGTTTACAAAAAAAAAAGGAGAAGAATCTCCTTTCTTGACCAACTTGAATTGCTAATTCTCTTGCAAATATTTGACAAACTCTTCCTTTGTTAGTGGTTTATGATACAAACTTAATCTATGACCATTAACAAGGACAATAACTTATTCATCACAATAGTATTGACGTTGACTACTTCATTATAAAAAATAGTATCAATCCCATAAGGACCAAGCCAATGAGTTTGAAATTTCCCTTGAAAATATTGAATTTGGAATAAAAAAGAAGATCCCAGTCACCTTGCTTGAAATTTTTAGCTTTGATAAACTTGTCATGCCACTTTAATCTTTGCTACTGAGCTATGCTAGTTCTTTGAACAACATCTTGTCGGATCTCATCTAGCTCATTCAATTGTGCTAGTCTCTATTTTTGAGCTTCTGATAGATCAAGGCCCAATTTAGTTGTTGTTATGAAGGCCTCCACTTGGAATTCAATTAGAAGCAAAATTTGCTTTCCATAGACAAGCTCATAAGGAGTATGTCTAGTTGTGTTCCTCCATGTGGTTTGATATGACCATAGTGTTTCTAGAAGGTTTTCTGCCCAATCCTTCATATGCAAGTGCATAGTCTTGGTGATAATCTCTTCAAGTACTTTGTTGGTGGATTCCACTTGTCCATTGGCTTGTATATGATATGGAGTAGATTTCGATACTTGATCTTATATTGCTCTATGATATTTTACACCAACTTGGATGTGTATTGAATACCTTGATCAGTTAGAATTTCTCTTGGAACACCAAAACAAGTAAAAGTATCCTCAAAAGGAAATATAACCATAGCATTTTCAATTACAAATAAAATAGGTTTAGCTACTACCCATTTTGTAACATAATCTGTGCAAACAATTATGTACCTTTTATGTTTAGCTGGAGGATTTATTGTTCCAACAAAATCTAGACCCTGTTTTTCAAAAGGCTCTACAAGTACCTATGGCAGTAGAGGTATTTCATCTGATGGAATAGGCTTACCCATTCTTTGAAAACTATCACATCGTTTGACATATTCTTTGACATCCTTGAAAATGGATGGCCAATAATATCCCAAAAGAAGGATTATGTAAGCAATTATTTTGTTAGCAAAGTGTCCTCTACATGGCTCATTATGGCAAGCTTTCAAGATTTTAGGTACTTCATCTTCTCGAACACATCTTCGGATGATCAAATCAGATCCAATTTTGTATGATTCTACATCTATCCAAGAATAAGGTGCATTGGTTTTGATCACTTTTTGCTTTCCTCTGGCTGATAGTTGTGGAGGTAACTTTCCTGTAGCCAAACAATTAGCAATATATGAAAACCAAGGTGTTTTAGTAGATATTGCAAAAATTTATTCATCAGGAAAGTTATCTTTTAACTGAACATCATCATTATTATTCTGTTTTCTAGAAAGAAAATCAACATTCGTATTTTCTTTTCCTAGTCTATCAAGAATAATAATGTTGAATTCTTGTAAAAATATCAACCATATTGTAATTCTACCATTAGTAATTGGTTTGTTAATTAGATATATAATGGTGGAATGATCTGTATGACTGAAAGTTTCATAGAAAGTGATATAATGATGAAACTTATTAATGCCACGCACAATATCTAAAAAATCCTTTTCTGTTACAATGTAATTTAACTCTGCTAGAGTCAAGTTTTTGCTTGTATAATAGATAGCATAAGGAGTTAAATCTTTTTGTCCCAACAAAAATCCTAGAGTTGTATTTGAAGCATCAGTAGAAATGTGGAAAAGAAGAGACCAATTAGGTCCCCTTAGAATTGGTGTTCATTAATCTTTTGTTTCAATGTCTCAAATTCTTTTTGACAGTAAGAATTCCAAACAAACTCACAATATTTTGTAAGGAGTTTGAAAAGTGGAAGCTATTTTTGTGAAATTTTCTATGAATATTCTGTAATATCTAGAAAATCCAAGAAAACTTCTAACATATATTTGAAAACAGGAATTGAAAATTTAGAAATTATTTCTACTTTAGATGTATCCACTTTAATTCCATCACTTGAAATATGGTGGACTAAAATAATCCCTTCTTAAACATCATAAAACATTTCTCATGGCTTAATAAAAGGTTTGCCACTTTACATCCATTAATAACTTTTTCCAAAATTTTAATAGCTTCCACAAATGTATCACCATACACAGCAAATTCATCCATGTATACTTCCACACAATCATGAATTATATAAAAAAAAATACCTAAAAGTGCTCTCTAGAATGTGGTAGGTGCATTACATAATCCAAAGGGAAGTACTCTACATGCATATGTTCCCCATGGACATGTACAAGTAATTTTATCTTGATGTTTTGGTGCTAGTTGGATTTGGTTATATACACTAAAAACATATAAAAATGAAAAATACTTCTTTCCTACCAAGGCATATAATACTTGATCTATAAATGGTAGTGGAAAATGATATTTCAAAGTAGCCTTGTTTAATTCCCTATAGTCAATACACAATCTCCATTTTCCATTTTTCTTTAGAACAATCGCTAATGCTGACACCAATTGACTATATGATATTGGATAGATGAAATTCACGTTAAGTAACTTTTGTAATTCCTCCTTGACAATTTCTCTCAGATTAGGATTCATCCTCCTTTGAGGTTGTCTAACTGGTTTGGCATTGTTAGGACCTCACATTGTCCCTTTTTTACCATACATTTTGCTATGATGTCATCCTTTTCAACCTATATTTAAAGTCCTTGTTATTGTTTTAACCCAATTATTCCAAAGGTACACAATGTTTCTTCTCATCACTATACGTTTAATTATTTTACATATAATTACACTATCTTCATTGTTAATCACTGAATTGATAGTTGCTGGACAGTTAAAGAATGATGTGCAATCCACATTGCTGAAACTGCCTGGAGTTTGCAAGATTACTTTTGTAGTTGCTGAAACAGTAAGAACGATGCGAAAATCTCGTGGCTGAAACAGTTGTGATTTGTATTCTAGAATTGACAGCAGCAGAAGAAGATCACCGAATGAGCTGATACACTGGATGTAACGACCATGATCCAAAGACAGCATGACTGTAACATCATTTTGAGCCGCTACACTGGATGTAACGACCATGATCCTAAGACACCATGACTGTAACAACATTTTGTTGATGGGAAACTAATTTCCGTATTTTTGTATATTGGGTTAAAATAGAACTTACAATGTAATCTGTTGTAATAGATGTCTCCTCTTTAAAAAGAGGAGACATCTACATTAGAGAGGGGAGGAACATATTGCGGGGAAGGCTTAGTCGAAGGAACAAAACTAGAATCTTTTTGTAACATGACATATTGACGGATGAATAAAATGTTGTTCTGAACATTTTTTTCTAGTTCGTGTTCCTGGGGAATCTTGTGAGAAGGACAGGGCCCACCTTCATCACAAGATTCACCCATTACATTTCTGCAATGTGTTAAGTGTGTTTTTTATTCATGCCTTGTTAGCAGTACTGTTTAACTGAATATTGTTTATACGTTCTTTGCTGAAACTCTATTTTCTTTCCAATTGATTGCTGTATTGTTTAAGTTTATCTACAGTTAATTCATGAGTGTTTCATTGGTGATTGAGTTTACAGAGTGAGTTGGCAAGCTTGATAATCAGAGACAGGTGCTGAAGATTCCTGCTCTGGGAATAGGGTCCTGTTCTCTGTTACAGCATAGCCCATGCTTTCCTTTGCAGATTGATTCTTTTCATTAGATTACTCCTTGAATGAAATTAAGCATTCTTTGGTAGCTGTCTGCAATAGAGTGTTTTTGCTGTAACTCAGAGTGGAGCTTCAGCTTGTTTGAAGCAAGGTGTGATCAGTTTTTACTACAACTTTTATTGCTTTTAAGATTAAGTACATATAATACGTAGTTGCCTTTGAAATAACCAGACTTCCCTGGGTTGACAATTTATGTAGCACTTGGTTGTTTAAATTAATAAGCAATTAAAGTGACCAACATTTTAGCGCCGTTTCTGGGGAAGGCAATCATATATTTTAAAAGAATTAATGATTTTCTTTTAGATGTATAGGATGCATGAGAGGATGCAAGAAAACTAATCCTACAGGTGGCAAGGGCAAAGGAAGAGGAGGAAGGAAAACTTTTATTGATGAAATTATTTCAAAAGCTAAAACTTCTCAGAGGTTAAGCTCTCGGAGGCCACAGACTCAACACTCTCTCCAAACAAACTACGAAACGGAGGAAGTAGTGGGACCTGAAAGGGCTGAAGAGACAGTAGAACATACGGAGGAGCAGTGGAGGACATTGAAGAACCAATAGAAGATATTGAGGGGCTAATAGAAGTTGAGGAACTAGTTCAGGACATTGAAGGTCCAACGAAAAGCGCTGAAGACCGGGCAAGTGCAACAGGGGAACAACCAATGGATGGAAACAATGAAGGACTCTTTGGTGGGGGACGTGGAGGAGGAGAAGGAAGAGGCAAGAATTCTCTCTCCACCTTGGAATTCCCTATTGGGGATCTTCCCAGATGGGCAACTCCTATGAAGAACATCCCACTCTCAGCCTTACCTAACTTCCATGGTTTATCATCTGAAGACCCTGATGAATTTATTTTTGAGTTTGATATATTGTGTAGAAGTTATGATTATGTTACTAATCCTCAAAAGTTGAAGTTATTTACAACAACATTGAAAGGAAATGCACTAAGATGGTTCATGAGCCTGGGAGGACATGTGATCACAACATGGGAGCAGATGAAGGAGAAGTTTCTGGCCAAATATAAAGACTATTGCCGGACAAGAGAAAAAAAGGAGGAAATATTCAAGATGGTTCAGAAGGAGGACGAAAATTTGGAGGATTTTGTGGAAATATTACAATATAATCTGCAAAGATCCGATCACCCTAATGTAAGTAAGTATATTCTTAAGACAATATTGTTGAAAGGGGTAAGGGATGACTGTTTAGACATGTTAAATATGCTTGGTAAAGGGGATATATCTAAGGAATAATATGATGAAATTGTCAACCTCTGTAAGAGATGTTCAAGAGGAGCTGCAAACAGACCAAAAAGTAGGGATAGTACATATTCAAGAGTCAAAAAATCAGCCAGTGGGGGAGCAACAAGAGCAGAAATAGGTAATCTACTTGAAGAATTTAAAACTGAAATGTTAAGCTCTTTTGATTCACAGATTGATACCTTGTAGGTTAAAAGAAAACAAGTAGAGGCAGAAGTTGCTTTGGCTGTCTTCTGTCCTAAATGCAAAGAAAAACATCCACTAAGGGAATTTCCATTAGACAAGGTACCAATTTGCACCATTTTCGAAAAGGATCCTGAAACGCAACAATGTCCCTCTTTACCAGGAATAAAAGCAGCCTTACAACCAACTGAGGAGGAAGCTGAAGTAGTTTAATTGCTGACACAGAGGAGGCAGTGGTAACCACGAGGACAAGTTACGAACTCTAGCATGCCATTTAATCGTTGGAATAATTATTCGTCTTTCAATCAAGCAAATTACCCACCCTTCAATCAAATGTAATATCCACCTTTTAACCAAATGAACTTCCCACCCATGCAAGAAACAAACCCTCCCTTTTTAGATCCTACAATGTGGACTCCTTGGCCTCCACAACAACCTTATTTTAATCAATGGAACCCAAACTGGAGAGCTCAGCAAATGCCATTTCCAAACCAATTTCCTCAGTATCAGCAATCTCTCTCTCTACCATCAGGTGCTCCGCCGAATAATCAGACAATGAGACCTCAGCTACCTGTACAACCGAACCCTAATCCTAATAATAATAAAGCTGTGCAAGTCATCGATATTCAGAACCAGCCTATATCTCCTGTTCTCCCTCTGCAGTGTAATGATATCCATTTGCAGTCTGGGAGAATAGTTGAGCCTATTATTGATGATATTACTTCTTCTGACTTTGATAAAGAAGAGACAGAAAAGGATAAATCATCCAATAAGGGTGCTGAAACAGTCGAGCCACCCTCTAATAAAATTGCTGAAACAACAGAGCCACCATTCCCTGAGCGTTTAGCTCTCACTAAGACACTTGAGCCGCCTGCTTTTAATATTCTAGGGGAATTGTAGAATCTTTATGTTAAAATTCCACTTTTACAAGCACTCAGAGATGTACCAATTTATGCCAGGACCGTAAGAGACATTTGCATCAAAAAACCTGGTAGGAAAGCTAAAGATCCCCTTACAGTTCATGTGATGGGTGATCTAGCTGCGTTAATGTCAGGAAAAACTCCTCTGGTCAAATATGGTGATCCCGGTCATCCTACGGTCACAGTACAGGTTGGAAAAACTATTGTTTCATGAGTTCTGGTAGACTTAAGTGCTGCTATAAATATTATGATCCTTGAAACTACACAACTATTACAGCTGAAAAAATGTAATTAGAGAAACACCAACTATCCTAGAGTTAGCTGACCGTTCCACAATCAAACCAGAAGGGGTTATTGAAGACCTAATCATTTCAGTTGAATCTTGGAACTACCCAGCTGACTTTGTTGTACTACAGACTAAAACAAAGTTGGGGGGGCATCCACTGATTTTGGGGAGACCCTGGCTAGCTACAGCAGATGCCTTTATCAGTTGTAGATCAGGCTCAATGACAATTTCTAATGGATGTGAAACTAAGCAGCTCACTCTCTACCCTCATGCTACACCTATGATTAACAATGATAATTCTATATGGTTAGATTATGAGGATAATGACACTCAACCCATTTTGACTATTGGACAAGCCTTAACCTTTAAAGACACCACAGAGAATGAAGTGATTAGTAATTTTATTTCTGAACCCTTCTCGGTAGCCTCTAAGTCATATAATTAGTTAACTATAATTTTGGAACCTGAAACACAGGAGAAGCTTAAATCTGAAAATTTACCTCAAACATCAACTGCTATCTCCTCTAAAAGTATAACCGTAGAGATCGAACTTGGCAAAACATTGAATATAAACCCTAACTTGACAGATGCTGAAACACAACAGTTAATGAAGTTACTTTGTGAAAATAAGGAAGCATTCGCATGGGACTACACAGATATGAACGGAATCTCCCCTGAATTATGTACTCATCGTATCTATATTAAGGAAGGATGCCGACCAGTCTATCAACCCCAGAGGCGAATGAATCCCAATCTGAGGGAAATTGTTAAAGAAGAACTTCAAAAATTGCTTAATGAAGGGTTTATATACCCTATATCTGACAGTGAATGGGTGTCTCCATTGGTGATAGTACCTAAGAAAAATGGGAAATGGAGAGCGTGTGTAGATTATAGAGCCTTAAACAAAGCCACTCAAAAAGATCATTTCCCCTTGCCATTTATTGATAAGGTGCTAGACAGTTTGTCAGCGAAGAGATTCTTTTCCTTTTTAGATGGTTTTAGTGGATATAACCAAATCAAAATTGCACCTCAAGACCAAGACAAGACCACTTTTACTAGTCCATGGGGAACTTTTGCCTATAGAGTTCTCCCATTTGGACTATGTAATGCTCCAGCAAAGTTTCAAAGAGCAATGATAGGAATTTTTTCTGATATGCTTAATGAATCTATGAAGATATTTATGGATGAATTTAATCATAAAATGACTACACATTACCACCCCCAAGCCAATGGTTAGGTGGAAAGTACAAATAAAGTCATAGAAGCCATTTTAACAAAAACAGTGAAGGAGAATAGAAAGGATTGGTCTCAAAGGCTGCTTGAAGCATTATGGGCTTACAGAACTACTTGGAGGAACACTGCAGGTTTTTCACCTTATGAATTGGTTTATGGTAAAAGTGTTGTTTTTCCTGTGGAATTTGAAATTAAAACCTTAAGAACTGCTTTAGCTGTTAACCTTGATTTGACTGATGCACAGATAGCTAGGTTGCAGTAGCTTCAGGAATTGGATGAAAATAGGTTGGATGCCATCCATAAAAAAACTATGATACAACAACAAATAACCAGGTGGCATGATAAAACTATTAAGCATAAGAAATTCCAAAAAGGTAATTGGGATTTATTGTATGATTCCCGGTTTGAAAATTTTCAAGGAAAATTACGAACAAGGTGGCTAGGACCTTATGAGATAGATACTATTTTTCCCAATGGAATAGAAAGGATCCTAACAATTGATGATTCTAGAACACCATTGTTAGTGAATGGGTATCGGCTCCGTTTGTACCAACAACCTATTTCTAAAGAGGATTTTAAGGCCACTTGCATGGCATATTCACATTATATCTTTTTGGGGGAGCTTGCTGCCCCTCATTGCATTTAATCTTTGCATTATATATTTCCTATTAGATTAGATTGATTAAACTAATAATCCCTGTCAAGGGTTGCCATGTTACAATTTATTATTTTGCAGGTCTCAGATTGGGAGGCTGGCTGAAAAGAACAATTCGAATGTAAGCAGGAACAAGTTTCATTTTGGGAAACATTGTCATCCCACTTCAAATCACAACTCTTTCCCTCACATTACCTTTCAACAACATTTTCCTATTTTTCTTTACAGCAACATCTCTTTTTCCCGTTGCTGAAACACCAACTTTTCCCATTTTTCCCGTTGATGAAACACCAAATTTTTTCCATTTTTCCCGTTGCTGAAACACCAATTTCTCCATTGTTGAAACACCAACCCTTTCCATTTTTCCATAAAGCAGCAATTCTTCCCATTTGTCCCGTAATTGAAGCATCAATTCCTCTCAAAAGGATGAATACGTATCACTTTCCATTATGAGAATCATTTATTGATCCGCATAATTTTGTTCTTTCACTACCTCCTCCTATATTTATAAAAAGCCTTTCATATAGTACCCTCATATTACAAAACCCCTTTGGTGATCTATTAGCAACGACATTCTATTTTCAACACATCAATCGAAGGTAAACATGAGGTATGCGTTTGTTATGTGTAGATATTAAACTATAGTTAATGAGAAGATCGTGACATGATTACCGCAATTGCCGTACATTCAAACTTATCATTTTAGCCACAGTTGGGGGGGGGGAAATACCAGAGTTTTTCTAATCATTTCACGATATGCCAATCACCGTCGTTTTTCTACCACGATCGTGTCTTGTCACCTCATCTTTGTCCTATTATGTCACAACCTCATTTTCAAAATTTACTCTATTTTGGCTGCGTAAATCGGCTCTGTACTATGCATTTTACTGAAGCTAGTAACGATGGGAGGTTTTGTTATCCGAAATGAACCCGGCTCAATAGCTCTATTGGAACTACACCCAGAAGCATATCAGATTTTTCAGCATGCAGGCTGGGTAGATTATTTTTGGAGGCTCCAGGGATTTGATTATCAGCAAGTCCTTGAATTCGCACATAATCTAAAGGAAGGTTACTCTACTGTTCAGGGAGTCCGAATTCTAGTAACAGAGGAGGATATAGCGCAGGTTTCAGGTTTACCGGCCGATGGCATTCGATGGTTCAGTCGTAAACACATCATTTTGAACGCACAGCAGGACTTTCTTCTACCTGGATAACAGGTCAAACATAAAGGCAGGGGTGTTGCGCTTCATTCATTACCACCTCCATGGCTGACAGTTGCACAATTTGTCAAGAACTACCTCACCTGCGAAGGACATTACTAGGTAGTTTATCAGCATGACTTTGTGTTGTTAAATCATTTAAGACATGGTCGTCTACTAAATATGCCATACTATCTACTTGGGTGTCTGAAGAATATGTCACATTATTCCATGAATGCGAAGTACCCACTCCTTTCCCTCACTCACCATCGCCTTGTTCAGCTTCTAATTCAGAGGGGCTTTGCCCAACAGAATCCTCCTCCCCTTAACAACCTACCCCAAGAAGCTGTTGAAATTCATCAACCAGCAGCTGAAAATCTCTAGTAAGCTGCTGAAATCCCTCAACTAGCAGCTGAAAATCCTCAAGAAATTGCCGAAATTCCTCAAACAGTAGCCGAAACTCCCCAGTTAGAGGCTGAAAATACTCAACAAATCCTTGGAATCACTCAACAAATTGAAAATCCTTCTGTACAACAACCAGGGAGCATCTTTGATTTCCCAGAAATTCCACCACCCGTAGCAGTCAATCCAATTGACCCCTCCACTACATCCACCCCACCCTATAATTTAGCTGAATCATCCATCCCCACTGTCCATATCCCCAGTGATGATTTATATGACAACATTCCCATTGCTAAGCTAAAAAGAAAAAGGCAAGAAAAGTCTGCATCCCTACCAAATAGACGAACAAGGGCCTTAGCTAAAGAAGCTACTACTATTGATGACCCTCCTACCCTAAAGAAAGCTGCTCATAAAAGAAAAACTACTGTTCTTCCTGCCTTTTAACCTTGAAGATGAACGAGGACATCTTCTGAAGTAGCAACTGAGACCACCACCCTAAATTCCCCACCTATTATCCTAAAACCCCACACCCCATCACAGTCCCAAGGTCCTCAATCTTTACCTACCTCACCCTCGGGTACCGAAATGCAAAATGCCCAAGATTTTGTGACATCATTCCTTTAAGAAGACGCAACTGTCACACAAGAACCAGCTGCTGATCCATCAAAAGTAGATACCCAAGAAGATGTACAACATGTAGCTGCCCCATAAGAACCAACTACTGACTTAGTAGGTGCTACACAAGAACCACCTGCTGATGAACAGAAGATAGACGACTTAGATGTAGCTGCCCCACAAGAACCAGCTACTGATTCAGCAAGTGTTACACAAGAACCACCTGCTGATGATCATAAAATAGATAACCAGGATATTGCACAAACTGTAGCTACTATACGAGATATGCAGAATTTGGATGCTCAGGATGACATAGCTGTTACAGAATCAGCTGATGATTCAGTAGATGTCATACAAAAACCAACTGCTGAGGCTGCAGATAATGAAGCTCCTATGGAACAACAACCCTTCCACCCACTGGAATCAACCACAAAGACTGTGACTGCTACAAAAGGCCCCGTCACCTTGGCTCTACAAGAAAACGTGTTTCTGAAATCAGAGCTTGAGGTTTATAAGCAGGAGTTAATAATGGCAAGGGAAGCTTATTAAAGAGAGCTTAATCTGTATACTTCAGCCCATGTAGCATCTGAAGCCAAGAAAAGGACAGAAATAGACTGATATAATGAATACATGTGCAGCGAATGTGGTAATCTTTACCATCAAGCTGGTTGTAAGATACTCGAAGTCCCATTTCCTGGAGCCACTCCTGCATCTACTCATGTTATACTTAAAAAGGAACGCCCTGCTGTTACATAAGAACCAGCAGGGCCTTCAAATATTTTTGAAAAAGAAGTGAAACCACAAGTATCTCGGCATACTCCGGTTGATAAAGTTGAAAGACCTATACTAAGGCCTACAAAGACTGTCTTTACTCAGACTGAACCTCGGCCTACGAAGACTATATTTACTCAGACCTCAAGAACTCAAGCACAAATGGATATATGGAAGAAGGAGTATGCTATGTCACAAGAAAGGATATTGCAGGAACATAAATTATCATGGAAGAATCATATATATGCAAATTGGGAAGTTTTGGAACAGTCTCGTGCACAACACAAGGAAAATAAAAAGTTAAAAACTAGATTGTCTCTCATCTTTGATCTGGTTCAAAGACTACTGGCCACCAGAAAACCATCCTTTAATTATTCTGTGTTCCTAGCAGAACGCCTAGCATTCTTCCAAGTAAAGGCAATCAGAGATGGACGACCTCATGAGGTATCTACACCGCAACAATTTATTGGAACTTTCACAAAGGCATCAATTAGTGAACAAAATCTACTATGTGAACTCTACCTCCATAATGAAGCCATGCCTGAGGATAGAAAGCTTAATCTGATTCCTCTAGTTGGTGACATTTAGATTAGAGCCTTTGTCTCTTTCCTGGCCAATCAGCGCATGTGGAAAAATGCCTTCCTGTCAGTAACACACAATGAAGATAATCGCCTTCTGTGGATTCGATCCGAGCCACAGAACGCCGCTGTTTTTGTTGTTGTACATCGTCGGGTTTAAAGGGAACTGAGAATCACTGAGCATATCAAAGAATTACAGGCAGCAGTCTTAAAGGATTGCCAACATTATGTCAAAACTAAGGGAGCTCTTGCCTTACAGGCAAACAACCTATTTTGGGAACATTGCCATAAGGAGAGAAAGGAATACCATCCCTTTAACCCTCTTAATCTTCAAACAACAATCTCACGGCTACCTAATTATGTCAAATGCATTCAACAATGTGCCGAAAGATGGTTAGGATATCATTTCCACTTCCCTCTTCTATGGTTGCCAACACAGCAATATAAGGCTTATTTCAGGTTGTCCAAAAAGGAGGAGCTCGCAGCATGGCAGAGATTACAGAATGTCCATGTTTTCAGAGATTTGGTTGACAACACATTTTATTCCTACTGTCTAAGTAATTTGCACTGTACATCCCAGTACTTGGACTTAGACTCAGAGTAAAAGTTGCATGAGGACATGCAACATTTTCAGTTGGGGGGGATGTTAGGATCTCACATTGTCCCTTTTTGACCATACATTTTGCTATGATGTCATCCTTTTCAACCTATATTTAAAGTCCTTGTTATTGTTTTAACCCAATTATTCCAAAGGTACACAACGTTTCTTCTCATCACTATACGTTTAATTATTTTACATATAATTACGCTATCTTCATTGTTAATCATTGAATTGATAGTTGTTGAACAGTTAAAGAATGATGTGCAGTCCACATTGCTCAAACTGCCTGGAGTTTGCAAGATTACTTTTGCAATTGCTGAAACAGTAAGAACGATGCGCAAATCTCATGGCTGAAACAGTTGTGATTTGTATTCTAGAATTGACAGCAATAGAAGAAGATCACCGAATGAGCTGCTACACTGGATGTAATGACCATGATCCAAAGACAGCATGACTGTAACAACATTTTGAGCCACTACACTGGATGTAACGACCATAATCCAAAGACAGCATGACTGTAACAACATTTTGTTGATGGGAAACTGATTTCCCTATTTTTGTATATTGGGTTAAAATATAACTTACAATGTAATCTGTTGTAATAGATGTCTCCTCTTTAAAAAGAGGATACATCTACATTAGAGAGGGGAGGAACAGACTGCGGGGAAGGCTTAGTCGAAGGAACAGAACTGGAATCTTTTTGTAACATGACATATTGACGGATGAATAAAATCTTGTTCTGAACATTTTTTTCTAGTTCCTGTTCCTGGGGAATCTTGTGAGAAGGACAGGGCCCACCTTCATCACAAGATTCACCCATTACATTTCTGCAATGTGTTAAGTGTGTCTTTTATTCATGCCTTGTTAGCAATACTGTTTAACTGAATATTGTTTATACGTTCTTTGCTCAAACTCTGTTTTCTTTCCAATTGATTGTTGTATTGTTTAAGTTCATCTACAGTTAATTCATGAGTGTTTCATTGGTGATTGAGTTTACAGAGTGAGTTGGCAAGCTTGATAATCAGAGACAGGTGCTGAAGATTCCTGCTCTGGGAATAGGGTCATGTTCTCTGTTACAGCATAGCCCATGCTTTCCTTTGCAGATTGATTCTTTTCATTAGATTACTCCTTGAATGAAATTAAGCATTCTTTGGTAGCTGTCTGCAATAGAGTGTTTTTGCTGTAACTCAGAGTGGAGCTTCAGTTTGTTTGAAGCAAGGTGTGATTAGTTTTTACTACAACTTTTATTGCTTTTAAGATTGAGTACATATAGTACGTAGTTGCCTTTGAAATAACCAGACTTCCCTGGGTTGACAATTTATGTAGCACTTGGTTGTTTAAATTAATAAGCAATTAAAGTGACCAACATGCATTTTCCTAAATATAAATATGATGCATAAAAGTTTTAGGAACAATTCATTTCATATCGGTGTACTCCCATGCATTAGGAAAATAGTGTTTCTATAACATCTATATCAATTTTCTCTTTTGAAATTATTCCAAATTATTATTAATATTCATGTTTTATCTGTAAAAATTTCTACTTGAGAATTTCCAAACTTTTCCATAGAATATAAAGCCTTTTGGTAAGGTTATATATATTCAATATTTCATTCTCTTGAAAAATTTGCTCTTCCTCACAATATGAAGAAGATTCATTATTCATTAAATTTATCAATTGATCTTCTTCATCTAATTGTGAAAGAGTATAAATTGGTTGCATATCATCAAAGCCTTCATTATCATCATCTATCCAAATTTCACTTTCTACTTTAGTTAATGTTTTTGTAGGAGGATACAATGTAAATTTCTTAGTGGAATTCCCATAAGAGATATACATATCACCAGATCTACAACTTATGAATGCATCAACTGTAGCTAGCCAAGGTTTACCAAGGATCAATGGATGGCCTCCTAAATTATTCTTGGGAGTTAAAATCATGAAATCTATAGGATATTCCCAAGAATATAGATAAAAACACACATAATCTAATACTCCATCTGGTTTGATAACGATCTATTTGCTAATTGTAATAATGTAGGGGCATATTGAAGATTAGGAAGTTTAAGTTGCTCCATTGTCTATTTGCTCATAATATTGATGGCTTCTCCTCGATCAATTAAAGTGTTTGGAATTTCAATACCATTGATATGAATTTTCACAATGGGACTACCAAGATCTAGATATTTTTGAAGAATAGGTTTCCCCATCATGATATCAACAATTTTTCCTACCAATTGGATTTTTTTAACATATTTTCTTTTTCTTCTAGTTTTCTAATGCATAACTCAATAGTTTTTGCAAATATTGGTATTTCCTTTTATAGCTTGGAGTAAAGGAATTTTGATGCAAATATTCTTAAGTTCATTTAGCATATCATAGTTTGGTAAAAGAGATTCCTTTCTCTTCTTTTATCAATTTTGAGCCTTTCAGGAAAATGTGGATCCTGCAAAGAAATAGAAGTTTGTTCTACTAGAGGAACTGTAGGAGCTTTCTTTATTTTCTCGTCCTTTGATTGTATTGGAACACATTCCTTTAGAGGAATATTTTCTTGATCAACATTTTCATATTTTCCATGAACTTCATCCTCTTTATATTTTTGGATGGCGATTGTTGGTGACTTATTTTCTAAACCCCTACCAGATCTAAGTTGAACATCATTTAGGCGTAATGGGTTAATCATACAGGCTTGAAAATTTTGTACTTCAACATTATAAATAGCTTGTTGATTCTTATTGTTTGGATTCAGAAGTAGTTGAGCATGTAGTTGATTTGGTTTTTGAGGAAATGGTAAAGAAAGTTGTTGATTTGGATTTTGAAATTGAGGTTGGGTTGGTTAAGGAGGATAATATTTTGGTGGAAAAGAAGGATAAGTTTTTTGGAATTGAGGATATTTTCCATAAGGATTTTTCCAACCTTGTGTCACAGATGGTTTTTGAGATTGTGGGGGCCAAGGCTACCAAGGCATGGGTGCAATCCAATTGTTCTGTGGTTGGCATATGATTATTGTCATATTTTATTGGTGGTTTTTCCATGGTCTTTTAGTGAGAAAATAGAGTGCTTCAACTTGTCTTGTTCCAACTTCATCTTGAAAAACAACTTTAAGACTAGGTAATGAGAGGCATTCCTTTGTATTATGATTTTCAACACATATGACACAAATTTCCATACTATCAAGGGGGCATTCTCTCAAGGCACAATTCTTCCTACATCTAGGACAACAAATAGATAATGCAACATTCTCGTCTTTTTTATTTGTTGGGAAAAATATTTAGGGGGTTGGGGGGGGGGGGGGGGGGGGTTGAATAAATATTTAAAACTCACTTAAACTTTTCTTTTCTTATTCATATTTCTATACGCAACTTTACTGAAATAAACTTGTGTATGTACACGAGTTTATTCTAGTCAACTTAGGTTTTCAATCAATTTATCTTGAACCAGAATGTTAGCACTTCATCAACATTAGCTATACAATAATAATGTGTAGTAAGAAAAAAATAAAGCATCACACATAAGAAACACATACAAACAACATGATTTTTAGGTGGAAACCCAATGTGGGAGAAAACCACCACTACTATCATCCCTATCTTCTTTTATTATTAAGAAAAGCTTATTATAATATTGTACTGGTGCAGACTCATACCAACACACAAGAACCCACCTGTAGAAGGCTACAACCTTCTCTTGTTCTCCAACACCCATTGGAAGGGAGCTCTAATCCCTTGATCTTGTTTATCGACACCCACCAAAAGGGAGATACAACCCCTTGATTTGATTTACCAGCTACAACTAGAAGGAAGATTCAACTCCCTTAATGAAGGCTCCAACCCTCAACACTTCCATGGACCATGTTTCATAAATTTTCACACTGGATCCACCTAATACAAAACATCATAACTTTTAGGCCACTTTTCATCAAAATTTCAGACTAGACCCACTACCAAAATTTAAGCCTAATGCCAAATACCAAAATTGAAACTGATCAATGCAACAAGTCACTCAATCTTTGAACCAAATGAATCAAACAATCACTAAACCAACTAAGACCCAAATCAATTAACTTATTCTCAAACATCCAAAGCAGTTAGATCACTGTAACAAGAATACCAATACTGTACCAAAACACTACATCAACTCACTGAACCAACTGAAAATCATGATCAATAAAATATCAGAATATATACGCTACTTTACTTTGGAAAATCAGCGTGTATACTAACTTCATTGAAGCATACCCGTGTACAGATCTCAAAACATTGAGCCCTAAAATTGAACCATTGTCATTTTGAAATAGACACTGAGTTACACCCTAAACCACTAAATTATTTTGAAATAATCACAAAACCATCAAAAATCTTCAATCACATACAACTAGCAGTGTCATCACTCTTCAATCAATCAATTCAACTTCAAACATCATTGTTAAACCCAACTCATCAAGTAAGACTTCATTGACAGACAACAAAAACAAAATAAGACTGATTAGACTAATCAAACATCCTTTTTAGCAAAACCCTATGTTATATACGCACTTTCCACAAAGAATTTCCAAGTATATATGCACATTTCAGGAATCAAACCCACATACAGATATGAATAGATACGTGACTTACCAACATTAAATCCACATATGTATGTGCCTTTCAAGTTATCAAACCCGCGTACAAATCTGTAATTTTTTACTTATAGCTTCGCTACACTTCAGGCCTTTAGAACAAATTCATCTCTTGGCATACATAATAAAACATGTGTCAGACATAAGTATTACAGATCAAGTCAGTCCACTAACAATATAGTCATTTCAGATCTGTTGGATCTAATCCATCATCAAGTTATCGAGTGCATACTTAGTTTTAGATCAAACAATTAATTAATAACCCATTCATGCACACTTGCTTTACGATCTAACTATTCATCAAATATTGATCACTTGCACACACAAGTATTTTGATCTTCATCTCCTTGTATAGCTTAGCCCTTGTCCAATACCATAGGTCAAAACCACACTACTGCCGATGGTATTCTTTGATGGGATCAAATATCTGTGGTATTTAGAATACCATGGTGTGAAAATTTTACACGCCTTTTTTTCTATATACTCGTGCATATACGCGGATTTCATAGAACCCGTGTATAGTTCTTGAAACTTCATCTTTATCATTCCTCTATCTCTGAACTGATATTCCTTTGACCAAAATCTCTGTCACATGTAGACATATCTTGTTGACATCTTTATCCAGTAGGTTTCCATCAATAGACAACTCATCAAGTAGGTTTCCATCAAGGACAACACATCAATCAAATGCCAACATGCTTTTTTTGTATCTTAAGGGTATCTAGTTGTTCATTAAGACTCCCTAGGATATTTGTTTTGAAATTGTCAAGAAAGTTTCCTATTTTAGCTCTACTTACTATTCTAGTTGCAAATTTACTAATTCGGG
Source organism: Pinus tabuliformis (assembly GCA_031772625.1). NCBI lineage: Eukaryota > Viridiplantae > Streptophyta > Pinopsida > Pinales > Pinaceae > Pinus > Pinus tabuliformis. The sequence goes on along the minus strand of CM062810.1, from coordinate 873,612,069 downwards.
AGATCACAGGATCTCTTGGATTTTTACCAGTTCTAGCCTTACCCCTTGAAATATGCTTACACAAATCAAAAATTTCTCCAAATGAATGTTGTGAAACATCTCCCTTGCACATTAAATTAAGAATGTCAATCCATTCATCTCTAATGGATTTTAGCAAAATAGCTTTTAAAGTTTCAACATCTAAATTATGCATCTTAGCCCTTTTAATATTGTAAGCAAATATTTCAACTAGGTCTTCAAGGCTTTCATCCTCTTTTTGCATAATCTTAAATACTTCATCCTTAAGGTTATGGGGCATGCAATAATCCTTATATTTTTCTAAGAACACATTTTTCATTTCTTCCCATGTTCTAATAGTATGTGTTCCTAATCCCATGAACCATTTAAGTGCTCCATCTTTAAGAGTAGCTGGAAATAATTTCAATTTTTGAGGATCAAGTAAGTAGTCATAAGATCTACATAAAACTTCAAACTTGAAAATAAAGGTTTTAGGGTCCTCATTTCTCAAACCATGGAAATAAGGAAGGTTGGAGGGTGAGATTTTCTTCAATGTGGCTATGGTATACTCATAAAAAATGGTTCTTCCCTACCACCTCTACCACCTCGACCTCGGCCTCCTCTCTACCTCTTCCACCTCCAATCCTAAGTTCGCCATTTACATTGTGTACTTTTCCTTCTCCTTCCCCTTCCATTGTAGATTCCTCAGAGCTAATATAAGGTTCTATGATAGGATTGTCTAGCTCTTCTTTTGTTTCCTCTGCTAATGGTATATTATAATAAGTTTCTTCTTCTTATTCATTAGTAGGAACCTCTAGTTCTTGTCGTAGAATTTGCTCTCCTATCAAAGAGAGGAAAATTACTCCTTCTATTAGGGATGTAGGTTCTTCAAATACAACTTTGGTAGAAGAAGTTGGTGAATCTTTTGGTTGGATTTTAGATCTATGCAACTCAGGAAGTCAATGTCTACCTACAAATGATGGAATGTGAGTATGAGCACTATGAGGTCTAGCGGGGGTGAGTGGTGATGTTGGAATTGAACTTCTACCTCTACTTACAAATCTATCCCTAGAATCTCTCTCTCTCTATGCATAAATGATTTTCACCATGCTTTAATTATGCATCTATAAAATTGAATGCACCTAAAATGATATCTAAACCAAGAATGGAATTTTATATATACATCCCCAACAACGACGCCAAAATGTTGGGTAATTTAATTGTTCTTAAATTACTTCATTAATTATAAACCAATGTTCGTGTACTTTTGAGATGTATGTGCATGATATATGCTAGGAATTCTATTTGTGGATTAAATTATTCGAAGTGTGAAATTATCCTAAGTATGAAAAAATGTTTGAATGAGATTTAGAAAGTAATTACGCACAATATATTTCAATTCAAAGTTACCTCAAAACCCAATTACTTAACTAAATTGAAATCTATTGTTGGCAGAATTCAAAATCTATTTTAATTACAGAATTCAAAATCTATTTCTACTTGCATAAAAGGAAATGCTAACAATAGACTGCAGGAAAAATATTTTAATGTTACTTTCAGAATTGAAAACACTACAACACTACTTTGCAGAAAGGAACCTCTACACTAATTGCATAAAAGGAAATTGCATAAGGAAAACTTAATTCCTAATTGTAGAAAGAAAATAAATTAACTACAATTGCAGAAAGGAACGCTAATGAAACTCCTACAAAAGAAAAAAATCAAATGTAACTTGTAACTCTAAATGAATTTATTTGCACAATTAATTCTAAAATACATTTCTTTTACCTTCTATGAAATTAATTGAGCATTGAAACTTAGTTGCTGGAATTAAAATGCATGTGAAAATCAATATTTTTGGTATTTTTATTTTATGAGCACTCTAAGATTGAAATAACAACTAATCAAAATGTCACTGTAAGTCGAGAAGAAAAGAAACTTCAGAAAACTATCACACTATGAGCAAATAGAAACACAACTAAATATTCTTACAACTTGCCAGGGGGCTCTCCGGTGAGTGTAAGTCTATCACTGATCAACTAATTTCTTAGTTGCACATTGAAGAACAAAGGATTCTATTAATTTGAAACAGAGTTCACAATACTGGAAATAAAACACAATGTACTTAAATTCTGAACTGTCTTTTGGGTTTCGCCTTATGGCTTTTATACATTTTTCATTAAAACTAATTCAAGGTATCTATGCCGATAAGAAATAAAACTGTTTTGCCATCTAGGAAATAGGATTAAACTAGAACTTTATCTCCTCATGGTTTTCTACTGAAAGAGAAGATCATGATTCTTCTTGAATCATATGATCGTGATTGAACAAGTCTTTTGCATGCTCGCTTGATGTCACCATGATCTTTTGCTTATCTTCGCATCACCAATCTCAGAGTTTGACTCTTAGATCTCTTGATCTTTATAGCGTGCCCAGTCATGCCGATAGGTGGTCATCCATGTGGTGAACATTTTTCATCTTCAGATACCCTTCATCCCTTTGCTGATGCACTGCAACTTGTCTAACCATGGATATCGCTGTGGAATTCAATATTAGATACAAAATGGTCAAGATTATGTAATTGTAGATATGTTTTCATTATAATTCATAAAGAGACATATTCTAAAACATGGGTGATTAGTACCTTTTATAAACTAAAATAAGCTTGAGTATGCCAAGGCTACTAAAAAAATGGCCACAAAAAGATAAACGAGAGGGAAAGAGATGGTAAAAAAGGAAACAATTTTAGACTTTAATAGTGAGAATGGGTGTTTTACCAAAAATTACAAAGCTAAGATAATGATTATTTAAATATTAATCTTACTCTTTTTATGGAAAATTTTGCACAAATATTGAAGGGGAGTAATTCTCCATGAAATATGTTTATTTACTTGAATGTAAGGAATTCTTGAATTTTCTTACTTTGAAATGAAATTGCAATAATGTAATGTTCACATATAAATTTAAACAAAGTATTACACATATAAATTTAAACAAAGTATTACACAAATTTTTCGGGTTATGGTAATAGTAATAACTTTATTTATCCACCTCAAAATGATAAACTCTTGTAATAATGCATTTACTAAAGTGAAATTTCATATATATATATATATATATATATATATATATATATATATATATATATATATATATATATATAATGACTATGTAAATGTACAAGAAAAAGGTTTCATATAATGGAGTTTAGCTACTTTTGATAAAGATTTCATCCATGAGATCCAATGTAAGGATGGGTTTTCGTGAGATTTAGATAATTTCTTCCATAAAATTTAATTCCTTGAAAGTTTGTTAAATTTATTCTTAGATTGATTTGCAAGGTGTGGAAAAGGTTGGAGTCTTTCTACCATTGGGGATTAGGGAAAAGATTTAATTTTCCATGTGGGCAAATTCTAATTTCAAAAAATCAAGGAAAATGTTGAAGCTTTCAAGTGGACAAATCCTAATATTTAGCGATTATGAAAAATATTGGAGTTTTTATCCCATCGACGATTAGTCAAAAGGTTGGATTTTATATCTCATTCGCACTAGGTGAAATGGTTGGATTTTCTTTTTATTTTTTTGTTTTTTGCTAAATCAAGAGTCGTACCTTCTATTCCATTAAATCAGAAAACAAATTACATAAAATACAATAGTCCCTAAGGAATTGTGGGCCAAAGAAAAATCAAACCACTTAAAGCCTAGGTCACCGAGCTAAAGGCATAAAATCCGAGCCAAGGTCCCACAAATCAAACTACAAAACCCACGAAATACAAACAAAGGCCGGGACCGTTCGATCCCCCCTCAGAGATCTGATGGACGAGGCTCAAATCGGGGTGAGAACATGCATCCACTTTAAATTTAGAATAAAACCCAATGAGGAAATAGGGATCATTCTAAAAGGATTTTGGGTCCGAATGGGGGGATAAACCTCGAGAATGTAGTCCATCCAAAATCCACCAATTCCCACCATGAAGCACTACAGGCACAAAAGATAACTCTCTCCCGAACCTACATACTTTTCCTCGATCGTTGAATCTCCTCGCCAGATCCAAAGACGGAGGATAATATCGAAAGACCTAAAAGCATGGAGAATGAACATGCGATAAACATCTTGGACCCACCAATATGCTCGCTTATCTTGACCGTAGATTTGTCATGCTTGATCCAACAGCTGTGGAACATATTGCACGAGCCAAAAGCACCGAGAATTACTGTGCAATGAGGGTGATATTCCTTCCCATCCCTTGGCCACGTGTTGCTTTGTGAGTGGAATCGCTCCCAACTTTGAAAAACTACTTTCAGCTTGAAGGGCCTGCGATAAACCCGAAACCACCCCGCGAGTGGTATAGCAACCACAGAAAGAAAAATTGGGGTTTTGCGTCTGCCGAGAAAGCTAGGATTCCGGCCCCTTGCACTAACCCAACCCCTTGGGTGACTAAACCAAAGGAAGATGAAAATTCCTCTGTCCAGCCATCTATCCAAGAAACCGCATCTGCCGAGCAACATCCTCCAGAGACTTCTATGTTTGTTCTTGCCAGGGTTGAGGAGGCCAACAGTGACTTGCATCCCAAAAATGACCTCACAATGGAAATAACACTTCATAAATAAACCAAATCAACTAGACCTCGTCTCTGTGGCTCTATTACGAAACACCATTCTGTCCTCATCCGCCTGATCCTGACATTGCACCTTTAATATATTCTGAGGCATCTCTTGCCAACTCATCTTGACCCTGCTTTTGGTGCAGAGCACCCCTTGATTGGCCAAGATGTTTGCCACTTTATTTTTCGTCCTTAGCACATGGGTAAAACTCACGGTATGTAAGCCGAGTAGGTGAAGCTGAATCCGTTGAAAGACCTGAAGCAGCCTCCAGTGTTTTGAGACTTTTTCCGACTTTGTGCCATAGCTGATTCTCTTGATTGAGTTAATGATTATCTTAGAATCAGCTTCAACTGTTATATTCTGGAGATTATTCTGCTTCAGGAATTCTAAACAATGCTCAAGAACCATTAATTCCACCATATTATTAGTGGCTCTTCCCAAATGGCAATGGGTAGCCATTCTCATCCCTTAACACCCCTCCAAAGCCAACAATACTCAGGTTGCCTTTTGAGGTCCTGTCAATGTTATATTTCAAAAAACCCTATGGGGGGGGGGGGATGCCAGTAATCCTGCTCAGTGTCTAGTTTAATTGCCTTCCTATCCAAGCCCTGTGGTATGAGCCCCTGCATACCCAACTGAAGAAGTATCTACATTTTAGCTTCTGAAGGTGGATTCTTTGGGGAAGTTTTCACAATAGTACCTACTGTCTCCTTAAGCTGTCTTAATATTTGCTCAAAAATGAGTTGGGAGGAATTTTTTTCATTTTTGAAGATTCTATTGTTCCTTTCTTTCCAGACATTCCATATTATGAATCTTGGCATTAAAGCCCAAGCTGAACAAAGAAATTCATGATCAGAGAAGTTTTGTCTCCAGTTATTTAGGGTGTTCATAATGCTTCCTTTGTCCCTGTCTATCTCTTGGAAAATAGTAGCAAAATTATCCCACAAACTGGAGGTGAAAATGTAATTATTGAGAAGGTTCTCCATTGTTTCCTTCTAGGCTTCATAGAGTTGACACTTGGAAGGACCCAGAACACCCCTCTTCCGAATGTTTTCCCAAGTCTTATGATGAACCAGCCACATGAAGAGTTTGATCTTCATCCATCCTTGATGCCTCCAAAGGTTCTGCCAAACCATGTCCGGTACATTGGAGTCCAGCTCAAGGAGTATGTGTTTTGCCTTCTTAAGCTTAAAGGTACCTTAATTATTGTTACCCCATCTAAGTTGGTCATGCCCCCCTGTCACTACAATTTTCCTTTGGTCCAACATTTTCAAAAGTGCCTCAGCTTTTGCTTTCAAGGAGCTATCATCCCTGTAATCTATAGTCTTCCAAGTTCTACATTTTCCTTCACTATTGGTTTGATCCCAAAAATCTTTTACCCTAACTAACCCTTTGGTATCAGTTTCTTTCTTGAGGTCTAGAAAATCCTCTCTTAACAGTGTAGGTTCTTGTTTCCATATCCTCCCAGAACAAAGCAAGATCTCCCTCTCTGATTTCACAGAAGCTATTTTTTTGTACTAAGCCTCTATTCTCCCAGGCCTTATTCCAGATGTGTGAGCCTTTTATGATGCCAGTCATCCTTATGTGATCATTATCTTGCCAAGTGCTGGCATATTTTTCTTTCCAGATACTAGCCCACTGAGCCTTTGGATCTTTTACCCAATGCCACCATAATTTTTCCCTTAAAACTTTGCTTAGTACCTCTGGATCATCCAATCCAAGACCTCCATGGTTTTTAGGTTTTCAAAGCTTATCCCAGGCTACCAAGGCCCATTTCTTTCTCTGCTCCCCCTTACCCCAAAGAAAGTCTCTTTGAATGGTTCTAAATTGTTGCAAAACTCCTATTGGAGCTCGAAGGGCTGATAGCATGAAGACGGGGATAGATTGAAGAACAACTTTTGTAAGCACTAACCAACCGGCCAAGTTTAAAGATCTAATAGTCCATTTCCTGATTTTATCCTGCATCTTGTTGATAACAAGCTCAAAAATGCTTTTTTCCAAAGGTTTATCAGTTAGAGGAACTCCCAAATATTTGGAGGGAAGGACATCCCTTTGAAAGCCCATAATTTTGGAGATATTTCTCTAAATAGAAATATTGGTATTAAAGAAAAAAATCTTAGATTTGGAGAGATTAAATTCCATACCTGTAGCCATGGCAAGGTCACACAGGATTTGTTTATAAGCTAGAGCTTCTTTGACCATGGGGATTCCATGCAACATGGTATCATCAACAAATTTTTGATGGGTCAAAGCCTGTCTAGTCTCAGAAAGTTGGAGACCCTTGATGTTGCCAACTTCCTTCACATGCTTGATTGACCGACCAAGTCCTTCCATCATGAGGATGAAGAGAAAGGGAGAGAGCGGATGTCCCTGCCTAAGGCCTCTTGAAGGTGTAAAAGTATTGGAAGGAGAACCATTAACCATAATTGAAAAGCTAGAAGAAGTTACCAGGGCCATGACCCATCTTACCCAGTTATGATCAAACCCAAAAGCTATAAGGACCCTACTGATATAGGTCCAATTCAACTTATCGTAAGCTTTGGCTAGGTCCAATTGCATGATCATGCCAGCCTTCCTATTGATTGACAATGAGTGCACCACCTCATGTGCTTGAATGATGTTATTGAGAATTTGTCTACCCTCCACATAATCAGATTGCTCCACAAAAACTAGAGTAGGAAGAAGTGGTTTGAGTCTATTGGCTACAACCTTGGATATTATCTTGTACACCACATTACACAAAGCTATGGGTCTAAACCTATCTGGAGTCTGAGCATTGTCCTATTTTGGGATCAAGGAGATGAAGGAAGTATTGATCACCTTTAAAATGGTTCTATTCATTCTGGAATCCTCCACCACATTCAGAATGTCTTGTTTAACAATGTTGTAGCAAGCTTTAAAGAAATCTACATTGAAACCATTAGGGCCTGGTGCTTTACCATTCTGCATTTCTTTGATGACCTCACTAACCTCCTCTTCAATCACTGGCCTATTAAGATTGAAGTTATCCTTTCTTGTTACAAGCCTAGGTATATGCCTTGTTAAGTTCCTGATAAAATGATCTCTGTCTGAAATGGTTTCCTTTGCTATACCTCAAAAATGGTGAACTAACACAATTTCTATATCTTCATGGGAATTAAGAAGATGACCTCCCTCATCCTTGATCGAAGAGATCCTATTATGAGATATGTTCACCATAGTGGATCTATGGAAAAATCTAGCGTTTTGCTCCCCTTCTTTTAGCCATTGAACTCTAGATTTTTGTCTCCAAAATATTTCCTCTTGTTTACATAAATTCTCCCAGTATTGATGATGTTCGGTAACTTGATCATTTCTGACTTTGTCAAAGCCATCCATGATAAGGGCTTGATTGAGTTCCTGCATTTTGTTTTCAACAACTTTTTTCGCTTCAAAAATATTTCCAAATTCATTCTTGTTCCAGTCTTTAAGTCTGAGCTTGATGTGCTTTAGTCTTTTTTGTAGCAGAAACATTCTTGTACCCTAAATATGCAGATCTTCTGTCCACCATTTTGCAATGTTGCTAATGAAATCTGGGTGGGTGAGCTAGATATTCTCAAATCTAAAAGGTTTGTTCCTGGGGGTACCAATGCCCTGAACCTCAAGTTGTACAAGCGAATGGTCCGAACCTCCAAAGGGGAGAATTCTCGCTATCATTTCCTTGTCAGTGAGAATAAGGTCCTCTAAGATTATGAATCTATCTAACTTTGAGGCTACTTGAGACTCTCCTCCTATTTTATTGTTCCAAGTAAAGAGGCCATTACTCATATCAGTGTCAACTAGCTTCATATTATCTATAAGAGTTTGAAATGTTGTGGAGTCTTTTCTTAAAGTTCCAGTTCCCCCTTTTTTCTCTGAAAGTGATTTGATCATGTTGAAGTCCCCACCCATGATCCATGGTACTCCTACATGTCTATCTCTTAAGTCCACAAGAGAATCTAGAAACCTGAGTTTATCATCCATTCTTTGAGGGCAATAAACATTTTTGACCAGATAAGTCTCCCTATCTCCCACAGGCTGAATAACCACTGATAAATAATTCCTAGATGCCTCAGCATCTATTATGCCAATCTTTTGGGGGTTCCAAAGAGTGAGTATGCCTCCTGCTGTATTTTCTGCTTTAAATTTTAGAAACTAAAATCTATTGAGCCATTTGCTGTGAATTTATTTTATTTTTTGAATGGAACATTTAGTTTCCTGGATAAAGAAAATATCCGGAGCTTCTTGTTTCATTCTATTGCTAAGTATTCTTTATTTTCTTTTACTACCTAGACCTCTGATATTCCAAGATGTGAACTTCATTATTAAATATTTGTAAAGGAGTAACTAGTTATGTCTTTCATCTTACCTGAATCTATCATTAGGTTTCCACATTCCATTAATAACTTGTTCTGCTTTTTTCTGCTTCTTTTCTTTCCTGGGTTTCTAGGAGCTAATCCTGGTGTGGTTTTCATAGTTTGCACACCTTTGTTGCCCTTCTTTTCATTGTTTCTTTGCATTTTCAGCCCTTTAGCCTGAGTTTTCCATAGGAACAGCTGCTGTACTCTGTTGAACTCTTCTTGAGGTAATGAGTCTACCCCTCCCATGGTTCCCTGTTTCAAGAACCCTTCCAGATCTAGGCGTTCTCTATCAAGAATCTCCTGTAGTTCATGATCCTCCATTTCCTTCTCACTCTGGGTCATTTCTTGGTCCATCTCAAGTTCTCCATTGCTCAGCATAGTCTCTTTCTGTTTATTGATATCCTTTGTTTGATCCCTATCTTATTCTTTCTCCTTCTCCCTTGGGCTTCCTTCCATTACCTGATCTACTTTTGTTATCTCTTCCTCTTGTTCGAGAACTTGGAACCTATTCAGATTGGCATGTTGTCCTTGTGTTTGCTGTTGCTTTGGCCCCCTTTTTCCCCCTTTTCCTCTATATCCCACTTTGTGAAAGCTTTCAGTATCTTTCATTGTGGTTGCTTTACTTCTATTCTCTATTTAATTGAGAGGGTAGTCTCCAAATAGGTGCCCATGCTCATGGCACCTACGACACCTGAAAGGAATATGTTCATAATCTATTGTTTGCACCCATTCTTCATCAAAAACTTCCAAGATGACCTCATTTGGTAGAGCTCTAGAGAGATCCATATCCACACATATTCATGCGCAGGAAGTGTATTTTCCCCTTCTGGTGGCCTCAGAGGCTTTGAAAAAGTGCCCCAGTTTATTTCCTATGGCAAATAACGATTCCGTTTGCCAGTAATCAAGAGGTAGGGAGTAGAGTCTTACCCAAACTGGGACCGAAGTGAAAGTCTCTCACTCCGAGACAAAATTCATCATCCACGACCACATGTAGAGGCCTGCTGCTACGTAGAAGTAGGGTCCTCCTTCAAACACCCTGTCTTTGTCCTCAATATTTGTAAAGACCACAATGAAGAAACCCTTTGACCCAAGATGTAGGTCTATGCTTCCTTTTGGTTTCCAATGGTATTTAATCCATGCTTGTAATTATTTTTTAGTGGGCCATAATCCCATGAATTTACAAATGATAGCATAGGTCCGTATGTGGTCCCTATGCGCCTGTAGAGTAGGATCATTTAAAACTACTCTGGGAGTGACCTCAACCTTGGGTTTACATGGTCCCTTTTACTCCTTGTTTCTTGTCTTCTTCTTCCTCCTTTTCTTTTGTGCTATTGTCCTCCCTTGGTTTGGTTAAATCTTGATCCTCTTCCATGTTCCTTTTCACTTCTCTTGAAGGACCCCTGACAGATTCTATTGGTTTCTTACCGCGGCTGGCCACTGCCTGCCTGTAGCAGGGAGTGGAGCTCTCCCCTTTGCACGCCTCCATGGAGCTCAAAAACCTAAAACCCTAGCTCTTCGTCCGCTTCCTCTGTCCGCCTAAGCTCCAATAGGTTGGATTTTCACCGCATTAGTGATGAAGGAAATTTTTTAGGTTTTATGGTGCTTAAGTTTTATATTTCACCAATAACCTCTAAAACCATTAGCACTTTGAAATTTAACGTGTGAGTTTTGTTTGCATGTGAGTTTCATTTACATGTGGGTTGGTTTATAATATAGGAATGACATGTTACATATATTTATTTTTATTATTTGAAAAAATTATAAATATATTACAATTAAATTTTAAAACCCAATTGCATAATTAAACATAAGATAAATAAGTTATAGCTAGGACTATATGATAGGGACAAGTGGCCCTGGTGCTAAGAAGCACTTCAACGATGACATATGGATTAGGGTACCATGTAATCTACAACATGTCAATTGTATAGTAACATTGATGTGGCACCAAAGTATGAAATCTTAAAAGGGTCATATTTTGGTGATTTAGGCTAGGATTTTTATAGAATTTATACCAATGGAAAGATCTTGATAAGTAGAAAGAGATGACCACTTTCTAAATGGGGTTCAAGTTAAGTAGGTTCGAGCTAAGTAAGAAAAGTGAAAAATGTATAGTCCCACCTCTTGAAGGAAACCCTTGATGTCAGGTGTGGTATGAGTGTTATAGTGTGGTCTCAAAGTTAGTAATGGTATTGCAAAGGAAAAGTTTGGCACCTTGAACCCCAAATAAGGTATAAAGAGGACTAATTATGGGTGTTATGGTGTGGTATCAAAACTAGTAATTGTATTGGTGAAGGAAAATTTTGGTGCCTTGAACCCTCAACAAGATACAAAGAGGATTTGCAAATTACAAAGTTGTATAAGAGAAATTGGTTACAACAATTGATTTGTATGGGATAAATGAAGTAAAATTTTATTTATTTGGTAACCAATTCTGACCATAAATGATTTACATAATATATTTAATGTATAAGTAGGGATTAAATCTCCCCTTGTGAAATGTGGTAAAGTATTATGGGATTATTATTTATGTGATATTTTTATGTATGAATAATGATTGTTGTGATAATTGTTAAAAGGAAAGTTTATTCCCCATGGTTATAACGATTATACTAGGAAGACATTATTAAACTTATATAAGCTGTTGTAATGAAATTTTAAAATTGTTAGAGCATAGTCCTAAGTTTGGGCTGAAGGAGGCACAATGGAAGTACTATTGAGGTTAAATAATTGCATGAAAAATTTGATTATATGAATGACTAATAGTGATTTATTATCTCAGCACTTAAAACGTCCATTGAAGTGAAGAAACCTCAGTAGAATGGTACAACACCATATGGAAGAGACCTCACATATCAAAGATGAGGAATAAAATGAGAAGAGGATTATATAATCTCCTCTAGATTTGGCAGAGATAATGAGGATTTTTAAGATTGGACTTCAAAGTTGAAAATACTATAATGCAGATATTTTTAGAAAACAAGAAAAGCATTGAGGTAAATGTGGAGTTGTTGTAAATATAGTTAGAAATATAGAAGCGATTTCAACAAGGATTAGATGTTGATAATGCAAAGAGGCATGGTATTCTAGAAAGATACAAAACCCATTAGAAATCCAAAATCATAGGCCAATAATTAATAACACATGGAAAATTTCCTCAAGGAAAAGACATAAATTTAAGATTAATGTTATAATTTTTTAGTTACAAAGGATGAGATATTGCTCTATAGAAATATTGTCAATCACTACATCATTAAGTATAATGAAGTAAGGTATTGAACAATCAAATGTTGTGGGATGAAATAATTTATGATATTTGTGATACTTTGGTAAATATTTAAGTGTCCCCTTATTAGAAATGGGGCACCAAAGAAAAGGTTATTTTGGCATCACTCTTTAATGGAAGGTTTTAATTACATAAAATTATGTTTAATGTTATTAATGAATGGTTAATTGCATAGACATTGTCAAGTCATAAAGTGGCATAAATGAATTAATATTTATTTTCTCAATCCAGGTAGGTAAACTTCGAGGTGAAACACAATGAGTGTAAATTGGTTCTTGGTACTTTCCTATGAAAAATCAATCACAAAGCATGTACATGTAGATCCTAGAGTTGATTCACCTTATATTGATTTTTAGATTCTTAGATTCAATTTTGACTTGTTGACGCAAAGTTCGCAGATTCAACAAGATATATCATACTTCCTCACTAGGTACTCCATCTGAATTATTTGCTAATCAAAATTAACCAAGACTATACTGAAAATGAATTTAGATGAAACCAATGTTTTGAGTTGTGTAACTAGATTCTAATCAAAATCACTCTCTTTTATTCTAAAACACAAACCAAATTATAGAAATATAATTATTTTAATGATTCAAAGCATCAATACTAAAAATAAAATCAATCTAATAAAACCACTTCAAAAGCACAAAATATGTAATTACAACAATTATGTAGGGTCTTGCATGATTATAGGATCACTACAGGAAATACTGTAATTACTACAAGAATTCTTTTATGATTACAGAAACATAACACGAAATCCAGTAGTTATTACAAAAATTCCTATTGTGATAGCATGATCACTATAAGCAGTCTCAATGAGGTATTACAAGAAATTCTAACACACAATTACATGTACATTAAGTAGTTACATGAAGGTATAACACACGATTACGGCAACTTTTAAGTATTTACAGGAAAAATAGAACATGTTTATTCATCACATACATCATAATAATTTTAGACAAAAGCCACACCAAACCTTGTGAAATATTAAAGCATAAAATATAAATATGAACAACATGTACCAAGGGGCCTTCCTAGTAAGTGTTGATATTAAAGCTATGAGAAGTTATTGCAAAATTATATCACTCGTATAAATCCTTCTTGTATTACTGAAAAAAGGGTTCTATACAATAGAGTATGTAGGTTTTTTAAGTTTCTTCCTTGTCATGCGGAAAGAGTCGATAGTGCGGACACAACCGACCTCCCTAGAAGCAAAGGCTTTCTAGTGACAAACAAGACAAATAAACACTACCTTTCTCTAAACATGCATTGAAAATACAAGTAATCAGGTGATTTTAACATACCTTTAGTCCAACGCTTTGTAGTAGTCCAGCCTCGCCGATCCGGATGAGCTCCTCCTTCTCTTCGAAACCTGCATTCACTAACAAGCCAAAAGATTAAATAGCACCTAATAAACTCATACAACAATACATATCCATCATACAGACCAAGGAGTATATGAAACAAATCATGAATAACAATCTGTTGAGAAAAATGAGTTCATTTGTATTAAGTGGAAACAAAAGAAACCATTACAACCTGAGCCTTGGTGTTGTGCAGGTCCCTCCTAGGGTCCAACAAGAGTTTTCCTTTACTTTGATCAGCTCACCCACTCTCCAATAAGGCTAGGAAAGGATGGGAATCTCTCCTCTCAAGCTTTACAAGGGAGTCCTAATTCCAGCAGCATCTACCCTTAGGAATGTTCAGCTTTCAACCTCTCCTCCCTCTGGCCCAATGCCTGTATTTATAGTGCTATAGAGGAAGTTATTCAGGTCCACCATCAATGGGATAAGCCCCTCTTTGGATGGGATAGCTCCCCTCTTGATGGGATAAGTTCCTCTTTGATAGGGATACATGAACCATCTGGAGGCGCTCCATACACGTCAAACAAGCTTCTAGAATGCTCTAGAAATGACTACAAGTAACTTTTTTGGAGTGAAACTTGCGCCTTTTGACCTTTACAGGAGTACGCACCCATTGCTTTACCGACAGAGCGTACAAGTACGCAGGTATTGTGAACTTGGGGTGCGTACACGCAGGTAAGGCTAAGAGAAACTGCGTACCTAGAGATATATAGATTTTTAATGACTTTCTCTCTTTCTTGAAGTTTGACATGGAGAGCAGAGGTATGAGGCTTGCCAAGGAGGATAGTATGACAGTTGATGAAGCCATATTAACTGCAAATAGTCATGGTGACAAATTTTAGTGTAACAGATTTCCCCCTAAAGTGCGAAGCTTGTAGTAGATAAGGGTTTCATATAATCTAGGAAGGGTGAAGTAATTTATCATTTCAAGGATTATCTTGTGGAGAGCCCAGTTGGAACCTGCAAGTATTCAACACAAAATACATATATAAGATCATATCATCGCTGAGGTAGGCATTCCCATACTCAGATTGAAAACTTTAACTAATTGACTATCTACTGCTATGATACAGGAATGATTTTGCAGTACATCATAATCATAAACTTTTTGTAGACACAGTATGGACGCAGCCATTTGTTTATAGTTGGTCTACTATATAATGAATACAAAACTCCTCGCAGCCTGGATGGTGGAAACTAGATCCAGGGTCTTCATTTCTACTTCCCGAACAGGTACGATTCTATCCATGCGAATAAATGAGTTGATGTCGAACATGGTAGAAACCACTTGATTACCAGTCAATGATGTAAACTGTTAACAAGCGTGAGAGAGACCACCAGTGATGTCAATGGTTCTCAAAGTACCCAGTACAATCCATGAGATGTGAATGAATGAGTTGATGTCAAACATTTCACGGAATCCTTCGATCGAAAGTCAATGATGTAAACCGTCGTCAAAGGCGAGAAACCTGCCATTGATGCATGCAGACTTCAAGGTACTGACGATTCCTAGGTCATCTTTCTAGATAATGTGCTGATGTCGATAGAAAGCGACCCGTTGCAGGCAAGCCCACAACACGAAATCATAGATCAAGTTGAAGAAATGTAGCTGTAAGGACTGACTCAGGGATGGTCAAAATGGATGACGGGTATTTTGTGGATGAATGGTTTATATGCAGAGACCTCTTGAACACATAACGACACGACAGATGGCTTGGTGACATTTGACCCAAAGTTAATACCCGGCTGAAGACTTTCACCGTGGTTTGATCAACTGTGAGGCAAAGGATTCCCAACCCAGGTGAATGCAAAGTGTCGTGTTCAAGAGTGGTAATAAGGCTTCTTCAGAGACAAAGGATGACAAATGGGCTCATATTTCTCTCTTTTCCCCCACCATTTCTGGCAAGTACCTCTTTATTTTTTACAAGCTTGAGGAGGATAACATATGCTTGATTATAAGCTCATCCTTCGGATGAGTCCAACTTAGTTTTGATTCGAACCCTAAGAAGGAGTGGTCCGTTCCTGTTTGTAATCGAACAGGTCCTTTACTATGAAATTTTAACGAGTCCAGTATAGGAAAAACTCGGCGTTTTTCATTTTTAGAGAGTCTGAAAAAACTTAAGAAGACTCCAGGTTGAACTTTTTCGTAAAGTTGTGTCTCCCAAGCCCGAAAAAATATAAAATAATACTTGAGAGAACCGCTTGACCTTGCGACCAAGGAGTACTTTCATGATTAGTGCCTCTGACCTGAAAAGTAAAAAGCGATCAAAGACACATCTTTTTATTTCCAGTATCGAGTTTGAAACGACAAAAACTCGGCAATCTTTTCCTGTTTTTATGGTCAGAAAAGGGCTATAAGGGGACCGTCTTTTAATTCCGTTTTAACGAGTGTAAAAGAAACGCTCGGCAACCTTTTCATGTTTTAGGAGTCAAAAAAGAGCTTAAAAGATGACTCTGATGTTTTAGTTCATGAAAAATGATAATTTTCCCTGAAAATCCTTTTGTCCTGCACAAAAAACGACACATTACTCATACCTGTTTAAGATAGGCAAAAATGCATTGAAAAATATCCTTCCATGGTGAAAAATAAACAAACTTAGCATTCATTTATCCAAAAAACCTATAAAAAGACCTTTTACCATGTCATTTTTACCATTTTACTGTTGAGGGAGAGAAAAGGGCTTTTGGCAAGAAACTTCCCGTGGACTTTGCGGAGAATCCGACCGTCGGAATCAAACACCGTCTCTTTCAGGTACTTCACAACATCCTCCTCTTTGTTTTTGTCCATTTAGAATTTCATTTTAGGCCCTATTTTGATTTTTTGGGGGCTTTAGGGTTTAAAGATCCGCTTTTCGGGGTACGCAGGTCCCCCATGGGTGACCTGCGTACCCCGACATTTTCTCCATTGGGAAAATGGTAGGTGTACGCAGCCTACCTTCAGAGCAGTTGCGTACCCACGCTCTGTTTCTGAAGGCGGGGTGCGTACTCCGCGCAAAGCATTTTTAAACCCCCAAATCTCAAATTTGAACCATTAATTTTTGATTTAGTGAATTCTAATGGATGTTTTCTGGTGTGTAGATTGCCCACCATGCTTGATTGGCGTGAAAGAGAACACGAAGATGTCGATTTGGCCGCAATAGATCATCAACCTTCCATTGATGCTTTGAAGGCATGCGGTCTCTACAAATACTGGGCCATACCTGGCATGAGGGCCCATGTGCGATTCTTAGAGTGGCTAGTTGAAAGGTGGAACGTTCAGGATCAATGCTTTTACATCGGAGGGCACCAGCTCGAGATAGAGCCCTCAGACATATACTTTCTCACTGGTTTGCCTAATAGGGGCGAGCAACTGTCTCTGTTCGGGACTAGGCCGGGTGGCCAATCCCTTGCTAGTCTCCGGCTAGAGTGGTGCAACAATCAGAACCAGGATAAGGGGATAGAAATCAAATACATATCCCAACCTGAACTTATGGTAATTTCCTTTACAGTTACCAGACTCTGCGGCGTAGCCGCTTTGCACATTGCCACCGGGTCCCAAATGCGGATGGCGATTGATTGCTTCCGAGGCACCATTTTCAACTGGTGCGACGCTGTGTTGGCCAATATGAAGGGCCAACTGACTAGGGCAAAGAACGGGCAATTAAAGACCTTTGGGTATGGGCCTTTAGTTGTGAGCTTTGCCCTAGAGAGGGTTCCGATGCTGATCCCTCAGCATCTCACTGTTGCAGTTGGGCCTCCTCGGGAGCCAAAGTTAATGCTATGGGTTGCGGTGATGGCCCGGCATCCTGATGAGGGAGCGGGAGTTGTCCGATTTCCTGCGGGTTACTTTCACTGGTTGGAGGACCAGGTCTTTGCGATCCAGGATTTTCCTTATGCCGGAGTGGATTTTCGCGGTGATCCAGACATGGTTCTTCCACAGGGAGAACAATGGGACGATAGAGGTACTTCATTTTTCACAAGTTTTTTAAATTATTTACTTTTTTGTTTTTGTTTTTTATATCGTCTCAAAACTGACAGTGACAATTTTCAAAATGCAGATGTAGGTCCACAGTGTCCGGCCAATCTCCGGCCATTCGAGAGAAGAGTACCAGTTGCACCAGCACCGACCCCACAGGATGCGGCCGCAAAGACCTTAGCCGAGTTGGAACAGGACCTAGAGCGTCTCACGACGGACATACCAGAGACGACTATAGACGATATTCCTATCCGACTTCAGCGCTATGTGGTCGCAGTCCCAGGACCTTTCAGGAGGTTCCTATGTAGGGTAGCGCGGGCAGTGGTGTCGTATAGAGAGCACCACCAGTGATTGGCTAGTCACTTTTTGTAGACACATGTGACATTTTGGTTTTTTGTACTTATCATTTTTATGATCGAAGACGATGTATATTTTGACACACTCCTATCTATATATATCATTATTACCGACTTATCTTGTTAAACATGTATGATGAAATGTTTTTAAATTTACATGTATGATTATCGCAAATGTCTGTCTAACATTCGAGAAGCAATTGCATCTACTAATGTATTTAATGACCTTGGATATGCTGATATTTAATGTAATCAAATTCACATTCCAAGAGGCGCACTCTCAAAAATAACCTTAATAAAACTGGATTTCTAATGGCATATACTCTATTAAGCTGTAATACAACGAGTTCAGAATCTAACCTCACTATCAAACTCCGAATCCCAAACGAAATAGATTCAGATAATAACTCAATCACTGCACTGTATTCTACAATGTTGTTTGTTGTTTGACTGAGGCTCACCCCATGCATAGAAGCTAACTCGTCAGAGGGCGAATAGATAACCCAAGCTGCGGTAGAAATATTCCGTGTACTACGACAAGCACCATCAGCAAATCCAATGTACGTTTGGAGAGGCGTCGACATCTGCAATATCAAGAGTAAAACCAAGATAAGCCAGAATAACGACGAAAAACACACTCTCTAAGCTAAGCACACCGTCTATACTAATAAACACACCAGCTAGAAAGAAAAACTAACCTAACTAAATCTCCATACCCATCATTTAAGCATAATACCTCTTAAGGTAAAGTCCATTTCTGGGCTTACCCAAAGAGTCCCCATCAAAATCTACCAGCTCATAGGCCCCTTTTGCTAGCTTTCGCTTGACAATGTAGGGCCCATGCCACATAGGAACGAATTTTCCAGCACCTAATTTATCGTTAGCTTGATCATATAATAGCACTAGGTCTCCTTCCGCAAAATTTTGATGGGTCACGTTACGATCATACTGAGCTTTCATCCGTTTTGCGTGAGTCTCGATTGCTAAGGCATCATCACGTTGAGTCTCATCTAATTGAGCTAAGTATAATAGATGCTTCTCCTCTTCGGAAGTAGCTGGAAGTAATTCGACAGCCATTTGAAGTGACGGGATTTTGCATTCAATGGGCAGCACTACTTCCAAACCATAAACTAGTTGGAAAGGAGTGAACCCTGTTGATGTTTTCACTGAGGTTTGGTACGCCCAAAGCGCGGAAAATAACATGTTGTGCCAATTCGATCGATGAATACCAATGATTCGTCGGATCATGATAACTAAAACTTTGTTGATAGACTCAACCAGGCCATTGGCTTGTGGATAATAAGGAGTTGAGCTATCGTGATGCAAACCAAGCTGGCCTGTAAGTTCTGTCATCATAATGTTTCGAAAATGGCGCCCATGGTCAGTGATTATCGCTTGTGGGACACCAAACCTAGCAATAATATGATTGAATACGAAAATCGCAGCTGTCTTGTCGTCTGCCTCGAATGTAGGCATCGCCTCGGCCCACTTAGTAAAATAATCAACCGCAAGGATGATATACGCATGCCCCCCAGCCGAGTGAGGGTTACATGTAATAAAATCGATACCCCATTTAGCAAAAGGACCAACAGCAATTATAGGGTGGAGAGGAGCTGGTGGTGCGCGCATCTTGCGATCAAACACTTGACAGGTGTGGCATTTTCGGACCGCAATGATACAATCTTTAAACATGGACGGCCAGAAGTAGCCAGCACGCAACACCTTCTGGGCTGTGGCATACCCAGACATATGACTGCCACACGCTCCAGAATGACAGTCATTCATAACCCTTTATGCCTCTTTGTTAGTTAAGCAACGACGAAAAACCAAGTCCGCCCCATGACGATAAAGAGTATCTCCAATAATTTTGTACTGTTGGGACTGGAATCGATTTTTTCGACGTTCCGACTTTGAAAGTTCGGGTCGAAAGGATTGGGTTTGGAGATAGACAATTATATCCCCATACCACGG
Source organism: Pinus tabuliformis (assembly GCA_031772625.1). Lineage (NCBI taxonomy): Eukaryota > Viridiplantae > Streptophyta > Pinopsida > Pinales > Pinaceae > Pinus > Pinus tabuliformis. The sequence goes on along the minus strand of CM062810.1, from coordinate 873,592,168 downwards.
ATCTAAAGTGCTGATGAGAAACAGAGATTCGTCCGCAATGGGTTCCTCTGCCACAGTTTCTGTGTCAGCACGCGGGAAATCACACATCAATTCCGCAAAAACTAAAGATTTCTTAGACTTAGACTTTTCAAATTCCAAGTCGAACTCCTGCAGGATAACGATCCATTTAGAGTACTTGCCCCTAGTAATTGTTTAGTCAAAATGTAGATCATAGGGTTGCAATCCGAAATGACTGTAGTTTTACGGAGAAGAATGTAGTGACGAAAACGCTGGACAGCTTGAACAGCTGCCAAGGCCAATTTATCCACATGTGAATATTTGAGCTCAGTGGGATTTAACGTCCTACTAAGATAATAGATCACATGTTCCGTTCCGAATTCATCTTCCTGGACTAAGACCATTCCAATGGTGGAATGAGTGGCGGCGAGGTACAAAAAGTAATCCTGGTTGTAGTTGGGAGGATGCAGCAACGGTGCATGGGTCAACGCGTGCTTTAGCGCATCAAAAGATTTCTGAGCTATCTCATCCCAACAGAATTGAGCATTTTGTTTCAACAACCGGGTAAAACCCTTGGTAATATCGGCGTAGTTCGGAATGAATCGGCGTAAAAAGTTTGCTTTCCCTTGCAAACTTTGGAGTTGGCGCAAACTCGAAGGAGGAGGCAATTTGATGATAACCTCTACCTTCGAGGGATCGACGCGAGTGCCGACTTTTGAAACTACAAATCCCAACAATCATCCCACTTCAATGCAGAAGACACATTTGTGTGGGTTCAACCGTATATGATAATGCCTACACCTCATAAAAATCGCTCGTAAATGGACAAGGTGATCCGCTCGATGTAAGGAGTGAGCGGGCAAATCATCGAGATACGGTTGCACAATGTGCTTGATGTCATGAAATGCATAAGACATCGCCCTTTGAAAAGTGGCTCCGGCATTCTTAAGCCCAAAAGGTAATTTGCAATAAGCAAATGTCCCCCATGGACAAATGAAAGCCGTTTTTGGTTGATAGGCAGGTAGAATATTGATTTGGTTGTAACCGGAAAAACCGTCCATAAAGGAAAATATTTCACTGCCGGCACAATCATCAATTATTTGATTGATATAGGGTGTTGGATAGTTTTCCTTGGGACAAGCACGATTGATATCCCTATAGTCGATACATATTCTTATTGTTCCCTGTTTTTTGTTAACCGGAACAATATTCGATACCCAATCTGTTAATGGGATCGGATAAATGAAACCTGCTTTCAACAGCTTCTCAACTTCTGCTTTAATCGCAGCCGCTTTTCGTGGGTGAATCTGACGCAGATGTTACCGAACGGGTTTAGCGTCCGGGTAAGTCTTGATTTCATGGACAACAATGGCAGGATCAATTCCTGGCATTTCCTCGTAAGACCAGGCAAACACGTCGTGGAATTCTTGAAATAGGGCCTTGTATGTTTGGATTTCGTCATCTGAACATGAGGCACCTATATGAATGTGTTCAACAATTCCGGGCTTCACTGAAATTTCAATGGGAATAATGCGAGAAATGTTTCCCAAATTCAGCTCTGAATTAGGATGTTTCATTGGACTCTGAGCGTCTTTGACATATTCAGCTGTGAAGATTGATGAGAAATTGTTTTCGAAACGATCATCCACAGGTAAAAACGAAGATCTATGATGGAGATCTTCCCATGGTAAATCATCTACACACAGGACTTCACAAAGATGTTTGTCAGATGACACAACTTTGGGAAACGTTTTTAACTCCGAGGTTGATGCGAAAAAGGATTCCTCACGGACCACATTCATTTGGTCGATTCTGGTTGAACTTGGGTCGGTAAAAGACTGCACGGCTTCATAGGCTATTTCATACGGACTCAAAGGCATTGCATCACCAAATGAGTCTATCTCAGATTCAGAAGGAACGATTCAAGGATCGTCATAAATAATAGTGTCTGAAGTAATCATATGAATAGATGCAAACGAAGACACGGCGTTGATTGGAGGAAAAGGAAAAGTTCCCAGTAAACCGACATCTTTAACTAATCCTACGCCAACATCCTTGTAAGGGATAGTCGTTTTACCGACATGCTGGATACTCTCTGAAGAGGCTGGGTCGGATGAAAAATAAGCCAGCTGGTCTATGGTTACGATCTTGCCGTTGTGTGGAAACTTTATTACTCTGAAGACCGATGAAACGACCGCTGTCATAGCGTAAGACCAACTTCGACCCAAAAGAAGGTTGTAGTCTAGAGGGGCATCAACCACCTCCACATCCAGACTAACGGTTTTTCCTTCAACCCCTATAGGAAAATCCTGTAGAATGCCAAACGGATGGAACCCACGGCCATCAAAGGCCTTAAGAATTGTCGGGGATTGGTTTAGTGAAGGAGAACCAAGCGATCTCCAACACTGTATTGACATAATACACGTGGAAGCTCCCTCATCAATTGCAGTCCGATGAATAGGCCTGTTTTTGACTATCATTGGGATCTGGAAAGCCATCTGATGAGGTTAACGTGGTGTACTATTTTCTAGATCGAAGATTATTAGGTTCGGGTCCTGAACATCAACAGCTCCTATAGCCGACAAAAGTAATTTTCGCTGTGCTGGGCACGATTGCAACACTTCTAAAGCCGACATTGCTGAGGGTGAAACAGCTAAATCCTCAACAATGTTGTAATTATGGGCCGCTCTCGCATGTGGATTGAAATCAAACCTTCGAAGTACACCCTTGGCGGGCGGTTTTATTACTAAGTCAGGGTTAGGTTTCTCGATCTATAGTGGGTCGGAACCGGGAGCTGAGGTTGATGGATTTGAATGAGAAGATTCTGCTTCTTTCAATCCATCAACAGGACTTTTACTACCATAATTTTGCGATCGAGTCGCAATCCTTACATGAGACATCATCAATATGGGTTCTTCCATGGCACCCGAGGAAGAACCTATCATCTTACTCTCCTGCTTTGGAAATGGATCTTTCAAAACAGCAGGAGTTGAGGAACCTTTGACGATTTTCACAACCTCGGCCCGATGGGGGCAATCTCTTGTAAAATGATCTTCTTCACAATAAGACAAGGATATCGAGGTTTGCGCTTTTCGTCATTGGTTTCCGACTTTTCTGTCTTCTCCTTTGGAGTCTTGTCTGCTTTACCCTTCTTCTTACCTTTCTTTTTTCCACCGTTTTTTGATTTAGCCGTAGATGACTCTACAGTGTGAATATCAGCGGAAATTTCAGGAGAAGACTCTCCTGTCGGGGAATCTGGTAAGGTTATAATGGGCGAAGAATTCTTTGAAGATTTCTTCTTACTTTTAGTATTTACCGTACCAATCATGCCATCAGCAGCATGAGATCCTGAAGGAGCAGCAGCGATTTGATTTGACTTTGGAAGATCTGGGATCTTTTCATGTAACGTACCTGATTGAGTGTAAACTAAGTCAAGGTACTGCGCTTGAGCAATCACTTGCTCCTCAGTAACTACTCCGGCCTTAGCTACATCTTCAGTTATCTTCGGTAATAATGATTTAACAAACCATTCAGCTAAGATTTGGTCCGGGATAAAAACTTTCACTAATCGTCGTCGACGTCTCCATTCATGTATATGATTGGAAATATAAGTGGACGTCGACTGTTTTAATGAAGTTAGTAGCTCCGTGCCATTATCATATCTGACCGGCAACTGAAAATGAGTTAGGAACGAGGTAGCTAACTGACTAAAATTGTAAAAAGAGGCCCGTGGTAACTCAATGTACCACTTGGCCGCGAGACCAATGAGCGTACGCTGGAAAAGACGTAAGCAGATGGAATCATCCGAGATGGAATTTGAAGCACACCAGAGGTGGTAAGTCATCACATGATTGGACGGATCCTCTCCAGACTTACCTTCGAACTTGGGTATATCGCTGGGCAACTTATTTAGCATTGGCGGCCAGAATGGAAGATAATTTATTGGATCGTTCGTTAGGCGTGACAAGTTTGGTAAATCCAAAGTTGTGATAAATGGCAATTGCCGATTAGGATCCCTAAAACTCTGGGTCACAAGACCAGTCCCAGGAGGAGGATATCCAGGATAACTTGGAATAGGTATTGCATTCGGGATATTGTATCCTCCTGGAAAACCAGGATTAACCGGACCGTACTGGGGTTGTTGAGGTTGTTGATAAGTGTACCCAGGATACGGTTGATACTGGTAAACCGGCTGTTGGACAGCAGGCCCGTATTGGTACTGTCCCTGGTACGGTTGATAAACGAATTGTGGTTGACTAGTGACAACCGTACTTAAACCAGGTTGTCCTAGAGGCATCTGAATCGTAGTTTGAATCGTAGATCCAGACAATGGTAAAGATGTCTGAGGAGTAGTTGCAGAGACAGTAGAAACCGGAGCTGTCGATACTCCAGAAGCAAGTGTGGTGGAAGGAACAGATGTTGCGGTAGTTGCAGCAGTCGTTTGAGATGGAGTACTAGGTGCAATTGGCGATTGAGTAACTACCGAAGGTACAGAAGTTTGAACATTAGACTGGACTGGTTGCTGGGATGGACCAACAACTAAGGGTTGTCCAGCTTGAGATGACAACTGTACGCTTGGCTGCAATACCTGTTTAACTTGCGATGGATCCCACACTATGTTCATTCCGGGGTATTGACCCATGACAAGTTGAGGATATTGAGATCCATAACCGGATTGAGGGTAGGATTGGTAACTAAAAGGCACAGTTCCCGTACTTTGAACATATGATTGACCTTGAGGTGGTTGATAACCTTGACTCGAGTATTGACCTTGAGTTTGATACCCTTGAGGTAAATATTGATACTGGGGTTGACCTTGACCTTAAGGTTGATACCCTTGAGGTAAATACTGATACTGAGGTTAACCCTGGGGTACATATTGAGGCCGGGGTTGACCTTGAGGAATGTATTGTACTATGGGTACATACTGTCCTTGAGGTTTCCCCCCAGACGCAACTTGTGTACCTTGAGGTTTCCCCCCAGGAGTTAATTAAGGTTGCCCCCCAGGCGGTAATTGGCCACCTTGAGGTTGAGAACCGGGAACTGAACCTGACATCATGTAAATGTCTCCTACACCCAACGGTTTATTACCATTTTTTCCAGCTAATAACCCATGTTCAATGGGTTGAGGAGATGCTCCTGCAAAAGTACCAGAAAGTGACTGATACCTGGAGGGAACAGAAGGACCGTCGTACAAGAAAGATTCAGGAGTTTGAGTGAACACGGATGACTGACCAGACATATTTACAGGAGTATAAATACCTCCAGGTGGAAAAGGAGTACGAGGTGGAGAAAAACTTATCCCTGAGTTGTCTAAATAATTGGTTAACGAAAGGTACCAAGTAGTACTTCTAGGAGGACTGTAAAAGATGGATTCACGCTCCCTCAGATCAATAGTAGGTTGATCTTCAAGGATAGATACGCCAAATTCTTCCTCTGGAGCAAGTTCTTCAATAGCTATCAAACCAGCAGGAAGATTTTCGGTGATGACTCTTTCTACCCTAGGTGAATCAGGTGCACTAGAAGTTGGAGTAACAGGTTCAGATATTTCAGGTTCTTCGCCTATATCACTAGTAGATGAAAAACTACCAGCAAGCTCAGAAACTGCAACAGCTTCGGGATTATAACCTGTTTCTAGACCTTGGTAATCTAGATGGACTACCAATGACGATTCTCCTTCTTCAGGTGAACCTACTTTACTGCCACTAGGAGTTACAAGGACTTTCAAACCTTCGTAATGACCCGGAACCTCTTCAGGAGGTTTGCCCCGAAGTCTACGGGACTTCCTCAACAAATCGGCCACGGTAACAATCTCAGGAGACTTGCCCCGAAGTCTACGGGACTGTCTCGGTAATTCAGCCACAGTTAAAGACTTTTAACTACTGCACACGCAAACAAAGTAAAATCTCAAAGCAAACCACCTAAAGTCTCTAAAGAACCAAACAAATTTGAAACACACGCCTAAAGAATCTAGGGCGTCAAACCATACACAAACAGTAGCCTTCCGGACTGAAAACACTAGTTGGATATGAAACCCAACATCGCCGAATTTAGTACAGAAGTGGTGGGTGGAACAGTTACCCCGACAACCTGCTTAATGAATAGACCGGCACAAGTTCCTCCACTTTAACCGTCTCGAGTGAAGTGAACCCCCCGGAAAATCCAAGTGAGTCTAGCCGACGTCTGCTCCAGGTACAGTGGGATCTTCCCTCCACCGTCACCTCGGTAGAATCCTAAAGATAATGGTCACTAAGGTTACCAACAGCAACAAATGCACCTGGGGGAACAGTCTACGACCCGATAGCATGCAAGGGCAAAGTAACAAGCTCAATCCCCTTGCCGGCTCCTTGACAATAATCCAAGGTTTACCGACAAGTGACCCCAGGCTCCTCGACAATAATCCGAGGTTTACCGTTTGTAGTACGTGCGTATCTGGCGTCTTTCCCAATGAAGGAGGATTGATCCCCTCACTGGTTCGGACACGGTCTCGTGCTTCTCCTTTAAGAGGAGCTTTCCCAGAGTACAAATGAAACAGTTGGATTTATCCTACCACAAGATGAGCTACTTGTTTGGTTTTGCTGTCTTGGAGAGTTAATTACTCTCCTACTCCAAGACACTAGCCTGATCTATATTGGTGTTTCAGAGCCCTAGTAAATAAAAAGTTACTAAGTTGATTTTACTTTAAGCGTTAATTTTATGGCTTTTCTTTTAAGACAAAAGGTAGTGGAGATGAAACTGATGGTGTGTAGACTCGACCGAAATCCACTAAAAAGATGCACTTAGGATGATTTATACTATTTTTCTTTTTCAATGAATTCCCTAGCTAAGAGAGTTGGAGAATGCAAAATTGATATAAAAACAACATTCTTGGCAATGAAAATCAAAGAAACAAACTCTTTATCTTTTCAAAAACATACAACGCATGACCACTAATCACTTCACGAAAATTCCTTTTTCTTTCAAAGACTCAAATGCTACCAAAGAAAACTTTCCTTCAAAAGATATTTTTTGTATTTTTTCCTAATTAATAAAGCATGTAAAACTTACTTTAACAAAAATCAAAGTTAAAAAAGCTATGGCAATCAAATCAACTCAATTTCACTCAAAAGAAAATCTAAGAGAAAATTCACCTAAAAGTAAATCTAACGAGGCAAAAGCCTACTAAAGATGATTCCTGGATGTTTTACTCAGTCAAAATGTAACTAAGGACTAGTTAATGCAGAACCAAAAACCATTCAAAAATAAAAATCAAAATCTTTTGTTCTTTTTCTCAAGAATAAAATTCAAAGTTCAATCAACAAACTTTTTCGAGATTCGCAAAGAGAAGACACAAAGGTAGGTTTCTCACAAGGGTGGATTCTACGACAGGTCCGACTCCTAAGAGGACTAAACAAAACCAGGGAGATCCAAAGTTTGACAACCTCTAATGCCAAAGTCACTACAGGACCAGTCCAAAAATCAAACCCTAAGGCAAAATCTCTATGAATTTCACTAAAACTCTCGACACTGACGAAACAAGCTTAGGTGAAGATTGATGGCAGAAAACCAGTGGATCTGGGCAGAAAAAAAAAATTAAAACCAAAATCTAAAAGGCAAAAAGAAGAAAATTGAAATTTTCTTAATTTTGACAGGGTACGCAGGCGACCTGTTTGCACAGGTGCGGGTACGCTCTGTGCACAAAGCAACAGTGCATACAGGTACGCACTGTGCTCAACGCAGAGGCTGCATACTTCTAGAAAAACAAAGAAAAACTAAACTCTAATTTAACCCTAAGCTAGCCCACCCAAAAACACAATTAGACAGCCAAAAACCAGAAAACAAACGACTTTTCTCAGATCAAAATTTCATACAAAGGAAAAAACATTCACATCAATGGATTCCCCAGTGGAGTTGCCATTTTGTCATGCGGAAAGAGTCGATAGTGCGGACACAACCGACCTCCCTAGAAGCAAAGGCTTTCTAGTGACGAACAAGACAAATAAACACTACCTTTCTCTAAACATGCATTGAAAATACAAGTAATCAGGTGATTTTAACATACCTTTAGTCCAACGCTTTGTAGTAGTCCAGCCTCGCCGATCCGGATGAGATCCTCCTTCTCTTCGAAACCTGCATTCACTAACAAGCCAAAAGATTAAATAGCACCTGATAAACTCATAAAACAATACATATCCATCATACAGACCAAGGAGTATATGAAACAAATCATGAATAACAATCTGTTGAGAAAAATGAGTTCATTTGTATTAAGTGGAAACAAAAGAAACCATTACAACCTGAGCCTTGGTGTTGTGCAGGTCCCTCCTAGGGTCCAACAAGAGTTTTCCTTTACTTTGATCAGCTCACCCACTCTCCAATAAGGCTAGGAAAGGATGGGAATCTCTCCTCTCAAGCTTTACAAGGGAGTCCTAATTCCAGCAGCATCTACCCTTAGGAATGTTCAGCTTTCAACCTCTCCTCCCTCTGGCCCAATGCCTGTATTTATGGTGCTCTAGAGGAAGTTATTCAGGTCCACCATCAATGGGATAAGCCCCTATTTGGATGGGATAGCTCCCCTCTTGATGGGATAAGTTCCTCTTTGATAGGGATACATGAACCATCTGGAGGCGCTCCATACACGTCAAACAAGCTTCTAGAATGCTCTAGAAATGACTACAAGTAACTTTTTTGGAGTGAAACTTGCGCCTTTTGACCTTTACAGGAGTATGCACCCATTGCTTTACCGACAGAGCGTACAAGTACGCAGGTATTGTGAACTTGGGGTGCGTACACGCAGGTAAGGCTAAGAGAAACTGCGTACCCAGAGATATATAGATTTTTAATGACTTTCTCTCTTTCTTGAAGTTTGACATGGAGAGAAGAGGTATGAGGCTTGCCAAGGAGGATAGTATGACAGTTGATGGAGCCATACTAACTGCAAATAGTCATGGTGACAAATTTTAGTGTAACATTCCTCTCTAACTCACCTACGTATTATATATCTAATTTTATACAAGATATTAGTACTTAACTGAGTTGCCCAAAATTAGGGTCAATTCAATGTTCTTATGCTAAAAATAAACTTAATACAATAATTTCAATCCTACAATGCGTATTCTGCTTCTTAATTTGTTGGAAAAGATTATGGCAATCCCATGATATTTTTCTCCATCTCGCTGATTTAATACACCTTGCCTTTACTTATGGATCAACCTTCTAGTATAAGAATACTCCTTGCTGACGTGGAACATATTTGGTAGCTTAATTCATGTAGAGACATGTTTGTACCTTTCAATCTTATTAGTAACAAAAATAACCTTTTTATAAACATTTAAGAATTAAAAAGAAAAGAATAACTCTACAAATGATTTTTACCTTAAACTTCATCCTTTTAATGCCAAAAATTTGTAAAATGGTGTAGGATGGAGGTTTAGATGAAGGTATTATATAAAAAATGGGGTGGTCATAGATATTAAAATTTAACCACAATATTTTCCCGTAAACTTATCTTTTTGCATGACCCTATGCAATAAAAAGTGGAGACCTTTTTTGCCAATATATTGATCATTAGCCAAATATGTTTTTTTCTTGTATGTTTATCAAAACTTGACCTCCTTACTATCTTGAACTTCTCCAACTACTTGAATAAGAGGATTAAGACTTGTATTGGAGGGTTCTGCTCTATCAACTTTGTATTTTAGTTTTTCTTTTAATCCACTGATCCTTACCATCAACCTTTTGTTTATTTGAATGTTGTGGAGATTTTCCTGATACATATATATGTATTTCCTTTTGAGGTGTTTGTATTTTTTTCTTTATAAGCCACGCCCTTCAACATTTCATTCTTTGATTTTATTATTTGATTAACCATCTCCTCCTTATGGAAATTCCATTTCAAATTTCTAATAATCCTATTCTTTTTCTTCAATTTATGCAACAAAATGTTTATTTGATTTTTAGGGCTTCCCTGTTCTTGAAATTGCTCGGATGAATGCCCTTCATATCCCCCATTCCTACTGTGGTGAATGACTTTGTAGTGAATATTCTTCTTGTCCCTGTTGAGGTGATTGAATTTTCTCTGCATAGGTTTCCTCATTATAATCTCCTCCAGTATATATTTCTTGTTCCTCTTGAAGTTTTTGAGTTTTTTCAACTTGCACCTCCTTGAGAACTTCCTCATACAGAATCTAGGCTTTAGTTTTAGGTTTCTTAGAAAGTCCCTGTGATTTGAAAAGGGTTTATTCTTCTCCATAGGTTTCTTTTAAAAACTACATCTATCCTCTAGTAAGCCTACTACCAGCTGTTGGTACTTGGATAAAACCATCTCTTTCTTTCTTACCAGTAGAGGAGGAACCAATTACCTCTAAGGATGGTGGAGATTCTTTTTCTTTTTGATTTTCCTGAAACCCTTGTTCTCCCAATTTTTCATGTATCTCCTATTCTTCTTCATTATCTTCTTCAATTTTAGTTTGGCCCAGGGGTTCTAAATTGTCCTGCAATTGGGGAATTGGGTTTCCTAGTTCCTCTGGCACCATTCCCTTCAATTTGTCTCTCATCATGGTTTGGATTGATTTCATTAGGGTTTTCAGGAGGCCCTACCACTTCAACTCCAAATTGATTCCTTTGTAGAAAGTCACTCCATGTTTTATTTAATATAACTAGTTTGTCTAGCATGAGTAATTTAGCTAAGCCATGATGATACATAAATCGTTCTTTATTTACTTGGAAAATTTGGAAATTGACTGACATTTTCAACAAACTTTTATTCAAGAAAAATGGAAAATATATCCTCTTAGCATTGTTTTTGATATGCTCCATCAAGCGTATATGGTAGAAAAAGATAATGTTGTACCTTCCTTCGCAAGTCGTGTATTTCTACAAGAAATAAGTAATGTCATCCCATGGGTATTTTAGCTACAATCTGTATACTCCCTTGGTCTAGTCAACAGTCCCATACACTCTCTTTAGAAACTGCGTAGTTTCTCTCTTCGTTATCATTTCCCCTTTAAACCACTTCTCACCTGTTGGTGCTAGTCCTGTAACCCTAGCTAGGGTTTCCTTCGAGATTGTGAATGTGAGGTCACCAACCCTTGTTGTTTTCCTGTTGAATGCATTAGAAAATTATTTTGTGACTGTAACATTATGCCCTTGAAACCTTTCAAAAAAACGGGAGTAACCTGACTCTGTCAAAATGTATCCTATAGGTTGAGAAAGGATCTAGGATAGAAATTCCATAAGGTTCGATGCATACATCCCCTATGGTCACCATTCTCAATCTTGTTTCTGGTTCAAAAGGCTTAATCGCGATTTGGGTATAAGTGGTATGAGACAAAGTAACAATGCTATGATTTAAATGATTTTTAAATTTGGAAATGTTTTTGGTTTGTATCATGTAGAATGAAAATGATTTGATTTCGAGTAAAAAGTGATATTTGTAACTAAAGGTACAAATGTCACTTTTCATAATCATTGTCCATAAAAAATTTATCATAATGAGAAGGTTGACACTTTACAATTTTATAATTCCCAGTAGACATTATAGGATAATAATTTCACAAAGGACAAGTGGTCATGATAGCAAAAATTACACAAAAGGGGTATGAATCATGATAATATTGTTAAGTTATGGAGAGTAGAGTAGGATGTATTTAAAAATAAATCACTGGTATCTAAAATCTTTTCAATTTAACAAATAAATGTAAATAAATTAGTTACCTCTTCGTTACCTTGCAAGGAAGTACAAAATGTCATCTTGTTGGTACCTTCACTATTGTTGCCATGATGGAATAAATATCTTTTTGTGCAACTCTCTTCTTTCTATTGAGACTGATATTACAGGAAACCACTGCTGAACTGCATGAATTTGAACTTTACTTGCAACAATTTGAACTTTATCTACAAGAATTCGAACTTTACTTGCAAGAATCCGAACTCATTGCTTAAATTGCATAAATTATTTTCCAATTACAGGAACCTAGGAAGTAATGTTTCTCTTGCTAATACTACTCAAAATTTCCATAACTAATATCAATGCAAATTTTCTCCAATGCAACTTTATAATAAAGGTAATAAATCATAAAAAATATCTCTCCTCCAATAAATATTGAAATTAAAGCTCATATATTCTTGTAATTAAAGGACTTTTATAGTACTGAGAATATGTTTCTCCATAACTGCTTGTAATCTACAAGAATGTAGAGAAATGTCTGTTTTAATTCTACATCTACAGGAAACAATATTCACATTATTTTTGAAAGTAAGAGGCCCTTTTTTTGAGTAGCTACCACTTATTATTGAACTACAATATTTACTTCTTTAGGAAATTATCCTATGGATTTTTATCGAGCCCAAGGCAATTAATGCTTGCCGATGTTTTCAAATTTTAATGAGTCTAAAAAACTCAAAGAAAAGTCAACTACTATCATGTGGATTTTTCTCAAGCCCAGGATGGTTAATGCTCACTGATATTTTCAATTTAAGAGAGTCCAAAAACCTTAAAGAAAACTTTAAGGGGGTTCCTTTTCCATTATTAATCTATCAAAGCTATATAAAGGAATAAACTTAAAATTGATAGATGGCCTTCTCATTGTTTAATGAGCACAAGAAGGAACAAAATTAGATCATTATTTCAGAAATATAAATTCAGGATGAAAGTGGATGAGGGGTATTAACCCCCTTTATCCACAATATTCATCTCTTCGTGTTGGAAATTTGAAACAAAATCATCTCTAGAAACTAGTTAATGATACAGTTTTAGCCTATGGCCATTGACTACAAATGAAATGTTTGATTCAACAATTAATTTTATTTCTACAACACCATTATTAGACATAGTTTGAATTTCATAGGGTCCCAACCAATTAGTAGTAAGCTTACCCTTGAAGTCTTTAAATCTTGAGTCAAACAATAGGGTCTAATCTCTAGCTTTGAATTATTTATTCTTTATGAATCTGTCATGCCATTTAGCTCTCTGCTGTTGTATAAGAGTGGTTTCCTATAGAGAATCTAATCACATCTAATCTACTTCATTTAACTATAGGAATCTTTGTTTTTGAGCGTCAGATAGGATTAATCACAATTCAACTGCAATTTTAAAAGTTTTTACTTGAAATTCAATGGGAAAAAGTACTTGTTTTCCATAAACTAGTTCGTATGGGGTATGACCAATAATACTCTTCCATGTTGTTCTATATTCCCATAAGGCCTCTGGAAGAATGTATGCCCAATCTATTCGGTGAGGCTTAACAATGTTTGTTAAGATGTCTTCCAAAATCTTGTTTGTATATTCCACTTGGCAATTGGCTTGTCGATGATAAGGATTTGATTTCTGATGTTTGGTTTTATATTCCTTCATGATTAAATAAACTAGATTTGATGTAAATTGAGACCCCTGATCAATAAATATATCTCTAGGTACCCAAAAACAAACAGAAATATCTTTAAAAAGAAAATGCACTACTAATTTTTAATTAGCCTTTACCCAAGCATTTGCCTCTTCCTACTTTGTCAAATAATCTATACAAAATATGTACCTCTTCTTATTTTATGATGGATTAATGGGTCTCACAAAGTCTAAGGCCCATTTCTCAAATGGTTATATAAGAACTTGTGGATGAAGAAGCATTTAATTGATTGCAACTAGACGACCCATTCTTTGGAAACTATCACAAGTTTTCACATACTTGCTGACATATTTAAAAAGGCTTGGCCAATAGTATTCTAGCTGGAGAATTTTATAGGTTGTCCTTTTATATGAATAATGTCATCCACATGGCTCATCATAACATTCTTTCAAGATATCTAACATCTAATATCTGCCATATCTACTCTTATATAGAAAAGAGCACCCTGAATCAAAGAGTATCTAACACTTTGTCTGATCATTTTCTTCTTTTCTTTTGATGAAAAATATGGTGGGAATTTTCCTATAGACAAATAATTGGCGATGTCAGAAAAACTAGGTGTTATAATATAAATTGAAAATAAATTTTCATTCAGAAAGCTATCTACTACAAGAATGATCTCACCATAATTGTTGTTTCGAGAAAGGAAATCTGCTACCTGATTTTCCCTTCCTGGCCTATCTAGCACTATGATATTAAAGTCTTGTAATAATATTAACCATCTTGTAATTCTTCCATTTGTTATTGGTTTGTTCATTAGATAGTGAATAACATAATGGTCAATATGCAGAAGCAATTGCCAAAAATTCCTTTTCCATAATAGTGTAATTAGTTTAAGCCAGAGTCAAGTTTTTACTAATATAGGAAATGGAATATGTTCTTTGTTGTTATTTTTTAGGTAAAACTGATTCTACAGATGAATCAAAAGCATCTATAGATATATGGAAAGGTAATGTCCAATCAGGTCCTCTTAACACAAGAGTTGTAGAATTTTTTTTCTTTAAGCACATCAAAAGAAATTTGGAAATCATCATTCCAATAAAACTCAATATATTTTGAAAGAAGTTTAAACAATGGCGAGGAAATTTTTGAAAATTTAAATAAAATGCTTATAATACCCCGCATGTCCAAAAAAAATTCTTACATCTCTCTAAGAATATGGAATTGACAAGTTAACAATTACTTCAACCTTTTGTGGATCTATCTTAATACCCAAGAAAGAGACATGATAACCAAGGACAAATCCTTCATTAAACATTAAAAAAAAATTCATTACTTAAAGAAATATTTGACTCTTGGCATCTTCTTAATATTTTTTCTAGGTTATCAAGGGCTTCCTCAAAAGTGTTTCCATAAACAGTGAAATCATCCATATATAGCTCCACACAAGAAAAAATAACCAAGATTTCCCTTCTAAATGTAGCAGGAGCATTACAAAGTAAAAAGGGTAGTATTTTATAAGAATAAGTTCCCCATGGGCAGGTAAAGTTTGTTTTGTTTTGGTATTGTAAGGCTATTCATATATGATTATAGCCACTGAAACCATTAAGGAAATAAAAATATTTCTTTCCATCTAGTTTATGTATGACTTGATCTATGAAAGGTAGAGGAAAATGATCTTTTAGAGTGGCCTTATTCAGTTCCCTATAGTCTATGCATACCCTCCATTTACTATTCTTTTTGGGAATAATAACCAAGGGTGAGACCCATTTGTTGTTAGATATTGGGTAGATAAAATCTACATCTAATAATTTTTGGAGTTCCTTTTTGACAATTTCTTTCAATGCAGTTTCATTCTTCTTTGTGGTTATCTAACAAGTCTAACATTTTCTTGAATGCAAATATGACGTGCTCATGTATTAAGATTTATTCCTGGCTATTGGCTTGTTGGGGCCTAGCCCAGGTTTGGAGTTAATTAGCCAAATAAATCTCTGTACTACTGGCCCTTTTGGTAACAGTCTGTGGAGCATGGACTGAGGTTTCACCCGAAGTAGTATGGGGGGTGTTGGAACCAGGTTTCTGCACTCTTGAGATGTCTAAGGTGTTGATTTGGTCCAACTGAGAGTCTCTTCACATAGTTTACTTCGCGCACTTCCCTGGCCTTCACACCCTAATATATTCGCCTTCGCATAGCCCTAACCATGGGTTGTGGGGATTTCGCGCTGCTGGAGCAGTGATCTGTATTGTTTCCCTAAGTCACACCCAAAATCTTTACCTATCTTCTTATAACAGTTAGGAATCTTCGCATAAACAGATGCCTTATATTATATTTACTTATTCAGCCTATTCTTATGAGTTCGCACAGTAAATAAATAGTAAACATGATAATACATAAAATAGGAAAAGATACATAGAAGTATGGTAAAGCTTCTCTTTTATTAGTTCTTCCCATGGTTATAGACTTGACCTGCCCTGCACACTCAGCTGCAGACTACTAGGCCTCTATGCACTTAGCTGCAGAGTCTTCTCCTACTCTACGACCCAAAGACATGACTTACTCTTCAACTCAATGCCTCTATTCCTTCTTTTCCATCGATAGATTCTTTTCACTATTTTCTACACTCAGAGCCTCGCTCTATTTATACAATTCCATGGTCCGCGGACCATGGGTAGATCTTTCAAACCGACATTACATTACAAAAATAAGGGCAGACAACCCTATGACTCTATTATGACTTCGCGCTCCGTGCCCACAATTCGCGGAGTCTTTACAATGGACTTAGTCAAAACTTGGGCTTTAAGCCCCAAAACATGCCTTGGGGGGATTCCATGCCCAACAGGCCCCCAACACAAACATCGTGACTCACCCTCAAGTCACTTTGTCGGTGCGGAGATCTTTGAGTGGAGACCCTCCAAATCTATTTGGACAGGTGTAAGGTTGGAAGCGCACTGAGCGGCTGCCTTCTAGATCTCCTGTACATGTTGTTCTAAGACCCCGGTGTCGGAATTGCTTCCCTGGAGCTATTCCTGCGTCCCCTACATTTGCACGAGCTTGCATTCAATTGTTGTTGTAATGATGAAGGCCTCGTTGATCCAAGGCTAAACACGTGCCTTCAAAATTGCTTCTCCGTGTCATGCTACGTCCACTTGCTCTTTCAGTGCTTTGGCCTACTGCATTTGCATGAGCCTCTAAGTGAGGGCCACTATCTACGCGGTCCCTTTGATGCAATCATACTGCTACTGGAGCTGACGTGCCTCTATCTCTAAGCACTGGATTTTAGGGTCCTCCTACAGATTGGTGAGGACCTCGAATGACTCTTCCAACATCCTGGTGCAGTCCCTTACTGCACTGTTGATCTCTTCCATCCCCGATGTAATAGCATTGGTACACTGTTCTCTTACTTCTAGAGGGTTGGATGACTCTGCCTTCAACCGTAGCTCTCCTATTTGAAGGTTCAGCTCCAGCTGAACCTTGGCCATTTCTTCTCGCACCCTGCTCATCCCTGCTGCTAATATTTGGATGCGTGCCTCTGTTGGTGCTTCTACTGAGATGGCCAGCTTAGGGACCATTTGGAAGGCTTCTTCCAGTACCTGTACCATCTGCCTCTTCTGTGATACAAACTCGTCGCGCTACAAGCTCAACTGTTCCATGTTGATCTTCTTCTCGCTCATCACTTGCAATGCGCTGCTCTCCCTAGCTCGTAGTTCTGCACTAATCCCATCCTACAGAACATAGAGCGTCTCCCATGGGAGCGCAAACATGTTGATCTTGATTCCTTTCAGTGCACTAATCGTAGGCCGGTCGACCTCATTTGTTGTAAGCAATGCACCTTCTGGCAGAACTATTGCGTTGGTTGTCCGAGCACGTAGCATTTTCTCGGTTGTAGTTGTCCCTATTGCGAGGCTGGTTGAAAGAGGACTAGCCTGAGGAGTGTGCATCTACAACTCCTGAATGTGCGCTTGGAGGGCCCCCAACACAATCTAATTCTCCTCCGCGAAGTTCTGGAGGGCCTCAGTGGTGACATAACGCATAGTCTCGCCTATGTCGTGCAGATCTCCCTCAGTAAGGGTGATCGGGTCGATAGACAGTTTAGATGCTTTGACCATCTTGCACAGTCCCATCTGCTCACTCGGGTGCCAACACTTCAATAGTGTTGATGTTGTTTGGGGGCCCGCACCACCCTCTTCTTCCTCTGTTTCCATTTATTTCTCCCACTCCGGCGGAGGCGAATTCTAGTCCTCGTGCGCCTTCTTTGTTGCCTTCTGTGCTGCTGCTGCTGCAACCTTTTTCTGTTCTGCTACTGCCTACGCAACATCCTGTGCCTCCTGCGCTTTTGCTATCGCTGCTTCTTACCTTCTTTTTTCTGCCAACTATGTCATGCACAGTTTGGCCTCATCCTTCTTCTTTTGCACAACAGACTTCTCCACTGCAACGATGTTTGGGGTGTGCCACTCCGGCGGCCATGTCTCTAGTACATCGAAAATCACATCATTGGTGGCTATGAAGGGTAGTTCACTCCACTTCTTCGCAGGGTAATTTCACACCCTGAGGTATATGTGGTGGAAGTCTGCTTTAAATTCTACAAAAATTTGCAGGCTATTATAAATAGTGGGTGATAACTGCGGCTTGTAGTTAATCCCCATTTTGATGTTCATCACCATGAACATTTAGAATATTATGCTATCACGGATCCAGTTTGCGTCCTTCATGGCCCACATCGGAGCGTACTTCACGGCCTCCAGGAGATCCCTTGCAATTGTGGGGAACTAGCTATCCTCTAGTAATTCCCCCGCTACCAGCACTATGGACAGTAGAATCCATGCATAGTGGAACATTTTTCCTTGTTCCTGTGCCTTGCGGTAATTTTCCAGGAACTCCTTACAAAAGAACTCAGACCAGTTAAACTGGACCCCCTCCGCGCACTTCTCAGCAAGTGCAACCATAGGTGTAGGTACCTCATCTATGTGACACTTCCCAATGACCATACTCACCAGTATCTGAGTCGCCACCCTAACTGCTTTGTTGTTGATACTGGAGATCGAATAACCCCTCTTCTTCTTTTCTAGCTTGTATTTCTTCTTCATGGCCTTCGTGATGGCCAAGTCACTACTCTTCCCCTCGAAGATGTTTGCAGGGGCCTCTCCTTTACATGGGAGCTGGGTAATGCAATGGATTAATTGGTCCATGATGGGATGGGCTCCTCCAACCACAAACACCCACCATGCACTAGGCAGAGCAGCTTCCTGATGACTAAGATCGTCACTGGGGCACGATGGAAATGTGGCACCCAGAACAGGTTTAAAAACCCCGCCTTTTCCACTTCGCGTAACCACTTTCGCGGCTCCAATTCGATAACCCTTGCCACGATGTTTTGCTTGGGCTTCATGAGCTGCGCGGTCTCTAGGTGAGGGAATTTCTCATGGTCAACGAGATCCCAATCTTCAAACTTCAAGTTTGGCACCCATCCGAGGTGTGTGCCCTCAAAGATGATGTCGTCTAGGAGGAGCAGAGTTTGGAGATAGCTCTTGCTCTCGTCAAGGTCCTTAGGCACTTTTTCCTTCCCCTTCCACGGGGGGATATACGTATGCAACTTTGTTGGAGGGTGCACAAGCTCGGTTTCTTCCTCCATGCCCTCATCCTCGTCTTCTTCAATTATGAGGTCTTCCAGGTCATCTTCCTCCTCATCGGTTTCCAGGTTAACTGCTTTCCCTTTTTCCTCCATTGTTAATATGGTGCACAACGGGTTTCGCGAGGACACACGCACCGCAATCATTGGCTGTTTTTATTTCTTCTGCCTCGACATGTGCAGTGATTTAGGGATTTCCACCACAATCCCACTGCCTTCAGGAGAATCTTCGACAGTCAGGGCCTGCGTGGCCTCTTTGGTGGTCATCTCTGCAATTTCCCTAGCTTCTTCGGATGCTGCTATCTTGCTCATCTAGTCTGAAGATTCCGGTTGCCCAAGAAGCGGTTCCGGTCGATCCAAAGAAACGTTCTGAGATGTGATTATATCTATATTAAACCCGTGGTTGGCATGGGTCGTGGACATAATCCTCACCTCTTAGGAAATTAGATTAATCCGTCGTCATTCTTTTTTCCTTTTGGAGGACCCCTGGGTTTGCCTTAAGCGCAAGGGGTTTAAGGAAAGTGAGACTTATCACGAACTCACGATCTAAGCAAAGAATGAGAAGAGGCTGGTCCTTATAGATGAAGCAGAATAAGGCGGGTGTGCCCCAACTACTTCCGCCTAGACCAATTTGAGGGATGGCTGCTAATCAGCGCTCGATCCGAACCAGAATTGCTGCAATTGACTAGTCTACATCAATGACTTGTTCTGCTGGGCATAAAGGATAGAATTCTAGCCAATATTTTCGGTCAAATTGTTCTCTATTCACTGAGCGCTTCTCACTATTCCGATAACCCACAGGCTCTCAATTGCTCAATGAGGGGCTCAATCAATGTTCTGCATAAGGCAACCAGGTCTCGGCTCAAAATACCAAGGCATATGAGAACCCAATTCACAAATGACCAAGTGTTGTTTGTTGGGCAGCCCTTTGTAATTTATAGCGTCTTTTGAATTTGAATTCGACTGTTCCCCCCAAATCCGGTCCATTAATGCTCCCCTGGCGGCATATTTTCCCAAATCTTGCTCATAAAGCACATCTTAAATGCTTGCCACCCACTCCATTTGGTCTTAAGTCAAGCATCACATCGTGAATAGTGACTCCAATGGTCACTTTACAACCAACCTGTGAGGCAACTCAGCCCCCTTTGCATGGTTACAGACCTTGTGACACTTTTCTCCTTTGTGTAGATCCAACATCGCGTAGCTCCCGGGCAGAGTAGTTTATAGTCTCGTGCCTCCTTTCAACTACCTGGAGTGCTAAGACTGTACTTCCCATGGCTAGTCAGTTGGCCACGCCACCTGTATAAGGTTTCAACCAGTCATCCGTCACTTTTCCTTGAAAACATCCACCTTTTATTATTACTGGCTGTGTTGCGCACTTTATCATCTGCAGCACACCACCATGGGTGATCCCTTTAGTAATATGCAGTCCAATCCAAGGCACCAGGTTGATCAACTCTCGGCAGTAGTCCCCAAATTCGTCAATGTGACCGTGCGCACCCTATTTTATCACCTTGGTTTCCTTATCGAGAAAATCCTTCTTTATTTCATCCTCAAGCTTCTCAACTTCCACTTCCACTAGAGCGCTTTTCTCTCTTAATCACACCCTCTCTTTCATAAGTTCTTGGAGCTTAAGATCACCCTGTCAGATTTCTTCCTTAGGTGCCAAGCATTTTGCTTCGTCTAGCTGTGCAATCCCTTCTTCCAAGGCTTAGCGAGCCATCACATCTACTAGCACTGCTATGCACGGACTAGGCATTTTATACTGTATGGGGATTACAACGTTTGCTCCATACTCCATCCTTGGAGGTGTCTACTCCATTAGTTTCTTGCACGTTGTCCTATAATCCCACAGAACCGACGGTATGCATTGGTCCCAATTAGTCTGTTGCGCATCATATACCTTGTTCAGTGCTTCGCACACTTCGTTGAAGGCTGCTGCATCAATAACCTTCTGCACACTCGCTCTTTCCATATTTGGTCGTTCTAATTGAAGGGATCATTCGCGCAATTTCCTTTTCCTGCACATGCTTGTTGACCGTGTCCCCTAACGTGTAGTCTGTGTGCATCCGCGCATGTTTTGTAACATATGCCTATATCTGCCTGGACAGGTGTGCGCGTGGAACATCCCGTCCATCATACTTGTCTTTTAATCACATCTAAGGCTTCCCAAACGGCATGCACATCATTCTCCTGCATTCGCACTAGTCCTCAAATCTTCCTTGGTGTGTGCCCCACCACCTCACGAGCATAACGCTTAGTACCCATTTCAAAGCCTCGAAACGTTGTTGTTCCAACACTTCTCTTTCAAAACCTGTTTAGGAAGGCATCTACCTCACTTAAACCATCATACGTAGGTAGATCCCTTACCTCTGTCTATACGTAGCACAATGATTTCATCATCATGTTACAGTTAAACGTGGTTAACTCGAGTGACCAATTCTGCCATCACTCTATCTCTTCATCTGAATCTGATGTACAAGAGATTTCATGCTCCCATAAGATTTGTCCATTCGCAGTGGGATTTACCTAGTATTTCTCTCATGCGGTTATCTTGTAGATGCAACCAAGTCGTCGTCACTTTCATAGTTGCGCACTGGCTCCGTGTAGCACAATCCTTCTACAAGGTCCAATGGTACAACTATGCACAAAGACTTTTTCCCAAAAATCATCTTGCACTTCTTCAGATCTATCACCCCA
Source organism: Pinus tabuliformis (assembly GCA_031772625.1). Taxonomy (NCBI): domain Eukaryota; kingdom Viridiplantae; phylum Streptophyta; class Pinopsida; order Pinales; family Pinaceae; genus Pinus; species Pinus tabuliformis. The sequence continues at coordinate 873,570,522 of CM062810.1, read as the reverse complement.
TTCATGTCAGTGGCCCAATCTATCCCTCATAGCACAGGGTAGGGATTGCTATCATCAACAATCTCTATCACTCCAAAATCTGCCAGCGCACTTGCCCCTTCGATATCTACGGTGATTCCCTGCAATTTTCCCATTGGTAGGATCTTTTTCTAATTCACCATTTATAGTTGGATATGAGATCATTGTAGTGTAGGCCTCCCCATGCACTCCCATGTCTGCTTCGGTAGAATGTTTGCATCTGATCCTAGATCCAGAATCACTTGGTCCATCTCATATTCCCCAATTTGCGTGATCAACCTCGTTTTTCTTCCCATCCTTGTCGGATGCTTTCCAACCTTCTGGACTATGCGCGGTTCTCCTAGTGTGGTCCCAACACATCTATTTATGTGTTCCTGCAGCCCCTTTACAGCCTTGCTGTCACGCAATAGCTTCATGCATGTTTCCAAGAATGTTGTGAGCATCGATGGATCCATTTATGGATCTGGTCTGTCTTTGCTTCCTGAAGTGGAGGCATTAGTGAAGCTCTTCCTTGCTTCCATGAATGTTTCCTTAGTGCACTCCAAATCAAACTCTAGTTCTTTCATCGGAGCCTTGCGAACCCAAGTACTATCTTCAGGTTGCTTGCCTTTGTCATCTCCTATCGTAATTCCACTTCAGAGCACATTGTTCACATTAGGGTCTTCCTCGCACGGATCAAACCTCATCATTTGTAGATTTTGAGTCGAGGGAGTTTGGAGCACTCCCTTGTCACATAGCCTCACTATCAGTGTGGGACAATCCTCCGTCTCATGGTCAAACAATGTACAATAAAAGCACGAGGGATGCGTCAGATTCGTACAATCATGGGCATAATGTCCTGCTCACCCCCCCCACAATTGTAGCATATCAGCTGTCCACAACCTCTTTTAGGTCCTCCTACACCTCGGCCTTGTCCGTGCCCCTGAAATCTAGTTCACGCCATCCCTGCGTTTTGGTCAAGGGGCTATGTTTCAGCCTGAACTCTGTAGGTGGGAGTTCTATCCATCATCAGCTCATAACTTCTACAGGTGCGCTCATCATGTCCCACTGATCTACAAAAATTACAGAACAACTGTTGTGAATTATGCGTGTACTTCTACAATAAATGGCAGTTGTCTGTAGCATGCTTTCCTCCTATTTGACAAATCGCGCACCACAATGTAGGGGTCATGCTAGGTCCTGCTTGTGTCTCTGGTCTTAATGGCATTGGTCCTCCTCCCGTGACGTAATTCGTGAACACTGGGCAGTGGTCCTTGTCATGACCCTAACCCTTACATTTAACACACCATACCTCGTCATGTACTTTCGGGCGGGCTGTCCTATCTTGTTTCAGACTCTACATCTCAAGGCACAAGTTTTTCAACTGCGCGTGGATCTGCTGAACTTCTAGGTTAGGATCTTGTATCGGGGTCTCATGAAATCTCATCGCGATCTTCAAGGACTTGGAATGAGTTGTTAGCCTCTGTTGTGATAGCGTGTTCCTTAAATGTGGCGTTAGCGATGCTAAAAACCATTCGCGGTATTGTCCATACGTCAAAATCATATTAGCTTTGCGAATTGTGCACTTCATTCTTTGATCCAACGCCCAAGGAGTCTCGCCTGGTAGCATCGTGATCTCCTTGAAACCAATGATCGACTGTGCCTCTAACTTCGGTCTGCTAAATTCTTTGTTCAACGCAGTTTGGATATTTGCGATCCTGCATTTGGATTATCATTAGAATGCTTCATGTACCAGGTCAGCACGCGATCTTATAGAGCACTAAATGATATTGCTTTCTTTATATTGTCATCCATAACTCCTTGCGCCTCCCATACAGATTTTATCACAAACCAAAACTGGTTCGGATCTTCATTTCCTACTCCCTTGAACACTAGAAACTTTATCGCGCTTGCTATATTGACTTGCGATGGTGGTGGAGGTGTATGGGTGAATATGGGGTGAAGACGAAACTGGCGGTGGTGTGGGTGGGGGTAGTATGCACAGAATCCTCTGCCTTATGAAATTGATCACACTTCTTGGTGAGACTTTTGCGAGCTCTTCCTCATCCCCTAGCAGAGGTGAAATCAAGGGGCTAGTTTCTAGTTCTACACTACCTTCATTTCTATAAATTCTTCCACTTCGCATAGCCCCAAACATCAATGTATTCGCATAATCTATTTTTCACATAGTAGCATTTTAATCCAAGTGTTCGAAGACTTAACACACTTACCTCACGGTCCTTTGATGAAGCATCGTTCTGCCTCGCTATAGTTGACTGAAGTATCTACCATGAATTTAGTGATGAATCCTCCTATAATTTGATCGAGCCAGTGACCAACAGCGTGTGTGATCTTATCCTCTAATGGTTCCAATCTTTGCACCAACTCTGGGGTCCACACAACAGGTCTGTCGATCTTGCACCTTCCTTAGCTATCTACTAGCTTCGAGATCCACTCGTATAACTCAATAGGGAATGATGCGAAGAAAATTTTGTGGATCTATGTGTACAGGTAGCAGTCTAACCACTCTTCTTTTGATAGTCGTGGATTCCTATTCTCCTACGCCACGAACTCGTGAATCTTCCTATCCAATCAATATCCAATTTCTCTCTTATTTGGATTCGAGTGATACGTCATTAGACATCTCTATGCAGATCTCAGTCCTGTCAACGGAACCATTTGTTGGCTTGTTGGGGCCTAAACCAAGTTCGGAGTTAATTAGCCAAATAAATCCCTATATTATTGGCCCTTTTAGCAATAGTCCATAGAGCCTGAACTGAGGTCTCACCTGAAGTAGTATGGGCGGGTGCTGGAACTAGGTTTCCACACCCTTGAGATGTTTGAGGGGCAGAATTGGTCCAACTGAGAGTCTCTTCATGCACTTCCCTGACCTTTGCACCCTAATATATTCGCCTTTGTGTAGCCCTAACCAGGGGCTGTGGGGATTTCATGCTCCTGGAGCATCGATCTGTACTGTTTCCTTAAGTCACACCGGAGATCTTTACCTATCTTCTTATAATAGTTAGGTATCTTCGTATAAACATATGCCTTATTATATATCTACTTATTCAGCCTATTTATATGAGTTCACACAGTAAATAAACAATAAACTTGCAATTCATACCCAATAATACATAAAACAGGAAAAGATACACATAAATATGGTAAAACTTCTCTTTTATTAGTTCTTCCCATGGTTACAGACTCAACCTGCCCTGCGCACTCAGCTGCAGGGGTCTGCGCACTCAGCTGTAGACTACTAGGCCTCTACACACTCAGCTGCAGAGCCTTCTCCTACTCTACGACCCAAAGACATGAGTTACCCTTCGACTCAATGCCTCTATTCCTTCTTTTCCATTGATTGATTTTTTTCAGTGTTTTCTACACTTAGAGCCTTGCTCTATTTATACAATTCCATGGTTTGCAGACCATGGGTAGATCTTTCAAATTGACATTACATTACAAAGACAAGGGTAGACAACCCTATGACTCTATTATGACATCGCGCTCCGCACCCACAATTCGTGGAGTCTTTACAATGGACTTAGTCAAAACTTGGGCTTTAAGCCCCAAAACATGCCTTGGGGGGATTCCACGCCCAACACTGGCATATCAGTATATTCCAAAATAAAAGATTTGGAATTTTTCTGTAATAACATAATCAGTTGATCTTGCTAGAAATTTTCCAATTTAGAATTGATATTTAAAGTCTTTCCAGGAGATATTTCAATAAATTTATTGCAAGGATTTGATATTGAGTGTATAGGAAAAACTGATAAATAAGTTGATTGTAAGCCATCCTCAATACTTGTTTCTTGAATGTTGTCCTAAAAGAGAATGCAAAGAAAAATTCGGGGTTCTTAACAAAGCTGACTCAGAATTTATAAGAAAATTTACAAGATTTACAGGAATTCCAGAATGTACAAAATTTTTAGAATTTACATGAAATTTTCAAAATTTACAAGAAAATTTTCAGAACTTACAAGAAAAATTTCAAAGTTTACAAGAAATTTTCCAAAATTATGAGAGATTACATAAATTTCAGACTGTTGAAATATTGCATATTGTTTAGAATTTACAAGAATACTAGTTTGTTCAGAAATTGAATTTTTTTCTAATGGTTCACAATCATCTGTTGTAGTTTATATTCCAGATGAGTGACCCCCAAAATACTGTAGAAAATCAGGATGAGAAATGATCAATTTGATTTTCATTAATATTTTCTTTAAGATTAAATTATTGTTCAATGGTTTTAATAAAGGTTGAATTATCTCATCATTTTCTTCATTCTCATCAAACCAATGAAATTTCTTTAATTGTCCTTCTTTTTTGGTAGGTGGGTACAAAGTAATGTTTAATATTTCGTCGCCATTTGCTTTTGTCATATTTCTAGAATGACAACAAATATATTCATCCACAGTTTCTAACCATGGTCTTCCCAAAATTAGAGGATGGCCTCCTAATTTAGATTTGGGTTGAAGGATCATAAAATGAACTGGATATGCCCAAGATTAAATAAAAATATTGATGTCTTCTACAAATCCGTTAGGTTTAATTTTTGATCTATCAACCAATTCTAACATTGTTGGAGTTGGTTTGATGTTATCTATTTCTAGTATATCCATGGTTTCATATGTCATTACAGTATTAGCAGCACCCAAATCAATAAGTGTATTAGGAATATAATTTTTTTAATAGCTATTATTACAACAGGGATACCTGGGTCAACATATTTTTTTGCAATGATTTCTCTAGTCATTAGACTTGCTAATTTTCCTATAACTTGTATTGTTGATGGATCTTATTTTTTTCTAGTTAATTTAGTACAAAATTCCCTTATTGCCTTGGTGTAAATTGACATGTCTTTTATTTCTCTATGTAAGGGAATCTTTATAATAATATTTTTCAATTCATTAATAATATCAAATTCAGGTATGATTTTTGGCACATCTTGTTTTCCATAAATCAATCCCTAAGGAAATGGAGTTGTCCTAGAAGTTTAATGTTGCTCTTACAAAGGGACAATTTGTTTAATTGCTATTTTCATTTTTTCTTGTAAAGGGATTGTTTTTGTTTTTTTTCATTTTTATCTATAGTTTCTTTAGCTTTTTCTTCAATTACTATTGTAGATTTTGGGTTTACAACTCTACAAAATCGCAAATTAATCTCTTGTAATTCTACAAAACTATCTGTTATTGTTAGAACAAATTCTTTTAATTTTACTAGACTTTCTTGTAATAGTACAAAAATTCTTGTAATTTTACAAGATCTTCCTATAATTGTACAAAAAATTCCTATAATTTTATTGGATATATAAGGTATGTAGGGAATGATTTAGATTTAACATTATAAACGGTTTTTATTTTATTTTATTATTTGGATTTACAACTGGTTGAGAAGGAAGTTGTGTAGGTTGTGGAGGTGGTTGATTGGATGGAAGTTGTAATTGTTGAGTTCGAGTTAATTGAGGTTGTTGTGGAGGATTTGGTTTTTGTTGAAGAGGTAAATATGGTTGTTGTTTCATTTGTGGATATGATTAATATGGTTGTTGTTGATATGGAGTTTGAGGTTGTTGATATGATTTTTGTTGGTATGGAGCTTGAAATTGTGGAGGATAAGGATGGGTAGGTATATTTCCATAAGGAAATCCCCTCCAGGTCTGTTTATAGGGCTGATTTTGTGCTTGTTGTGGAGACCATTCCTGCCATAGAATTGGTGCATTCCATGTATTCTGAGGAGAATTATAATAAGGAATACTTTTTTGATTGGGATCTTGATACATACCTGTTCCACGTGATTTCCATGGTCTCTAGGGTGAAAAATTGTGAATTGATTCTGTATTTCCAGAGTCTCCTTGGTAAGTTGTCTTTAGCTCAAGTAATGTGGGACATTCTTCAGTCTTTTGTAAATATGCACAAATCAAACAAACTTGAATATTATCAACCGAACACTCTCTTAATGGATGCTTCTTTTGATATTTATGCAAAATATAGATAATACTGACTCTTGCTCTTGTTTCTTTTTCATAATCTTTAAATCTTCTATTTGAGAAGTAAGAGTATTTAAAAGATTAGTCTTAAAACTCTCTAGAAAGTTTCCTAATTCTGCCCTACTAACACCTCTAGTGGTCATTTTGGTAACTTTAGAGAGAGGATTTCTCATGCTTGCACCCGTTTTAGTTTTCCCTCTTGAATATTGCCTGTACAAATCACTAATTCTGTCAAATGAGAGATATGAAATGTCACCAACACCCATTATATATATATATATATATAGATCACATATGCCTTATATAAATATAGTACAAATTGTGTCAGGGCTCAAATCATGTTGCTCTGATTTCTGCAAATTATATAAAAATATTTCTAAATAAGCTTCTAAGTTTTCATATATATATATATATATATATATATATATATATATATATATATATATATATATATATATATATATATATATATATATATATATAGATATAGATATATATATATATATCTATATATATATATATATATATATATATATATAGATATATATATAGATATATATAAGTTTTCATATATATATATATATATATATATTTATTTATTTATTTATCACAGATACCTTTTAGAAATATAGTACAATTTGTGTTAGGGCTCAAATCATGTTGCTTTTATTTCTGCAAATTATATAAGAATATTTCTAAATAATCTTCTAAGCTTTCATCTTCTTGTTGCATCATTCTAAAAATATCATTCTGAGAATTTTTGGTCTGTAATAGGGTTGATATTTCTTAAGAAAATCCTTTTTCACATCACCCCAATATGCAACAGTACCTTCATCTAAACCCATGAATTAGCATAGTGTAGCTCCTTTCATTGTTTCAGGAAATAATCACACTTTTTGTGCATCAGTATTATAACCATAACTATGACATAAAATATAAAATTCAAATATAAAAAAGTCACGGTCTTCAGTTATTCTACCATAAAAAGTTGGCAACAAGGATGGTGGAATGTTCTTCATTCAAATTTAAACTCCTGTAATATCCAAAATTGGAAATCCAAATGTTGCTTCCCTATCATTATCTTCTAGTGGTTATCCATTTCCTCCTCCATTTCCATTTCCTTGGTCTCCTCCACAATCTCTTCAGTATTCTCCAACAATTCTATTTCCATTGATGTTACCTCCTATATTACATCCTCTTTCCTCTTCTGTCATATTTTCGTTCCAAAATACAATATAAACTATATTCCACTTTGTAGGGGGGAGAACCAACTGGTGGTTCTAACTGGATTTCTCATGTATCACTTATGGAACTTGATCCTTTTTTTGATTCTCTCGAACTTTTAGATTCTGTTTCTTCTTCTGCAATCACATGAGTATATGGGGGAAATATCCAAATTATCTAGAATTCTATGTTTTCCAATTCCATGTGGTCTAATAAACCTTCCTCTACTATCTCTTAATCTATACATACAATATTTAGCTCAATTAACTTTGTAGGACACACTATGGTGGCGGCGCAGGTTTTTACTTCTTGTCTTATATTCCTAATCCCCCATAATAAAAAAAATTCATACTATAAGATTTAAATAAAGACAATTTTATATTTATTTATTTTTAACAAACAAATTAAATTCCTAAGCCCTAGTTCGTTACACCTTCCCGAAAACGATTCAAAAATTTCAAGTCATAAAGAGGGATACATGAATTAACATTTATTTTGTCAACCCAGGGAGGTAAAATTCGAGGTGAAACATAGTGTGTGTAAACTAGTTCTTGGTACTTTCCTATGAAAAATCAATCACAAAGCATGCAGGTAGATCCCAAAGTTGATTCACCTTATATTGATACTTAAATTCTTAGATTTAATTTTGACTTGTTGACACAATGTTTACAGATTCAACAAGATATATCATACTTCCTCACCAGATACTCCATTTGAATTAATTATTGATCAAAATTAACTAAGACTCCACTAAAAATGAATTTATATGAAACAAGTGTTATGAGTTGTGTAAGCAGATTATAATCAAATTCACTCTCTTTTATTCTAAAACACAAACCAAATTATAGAAATCTAATTATTTTAATGATTCTAATCATAAATACTAAAAGTAAAATCAATCTAATAAAACCACTTAAAAAGAAAAAGATATGCAATTACAACGATTATGTAGGGTCCTGTGTGATTACATGATCACTACAAGAAATCCTGTAATTACTAAGGGAATTCATATATGATTATAGGATCACTATAGGAAATCCAATAGTCATTACGAGAATTCCTATTGTTATTGCAAGATCACCACAGGAAGTCTCAACACACGATTATAAGAAATTCTAACACATAATTACAGGAATACTAAGTAATTACAAGAAGTTATAACACACGATTATAGGAACTTTTAAGTATTTACAGGAAAAACAAAGAATGGTTATTGATCACATACATCATAAGAATTATAGACAGAAGTCACACAAAACCATGTCAATGCTTAAAACATATAATAGAAATATGAACAACAGGTACCAATGGGCCCTCTTGCTAAGTGTTGCTATTAAAGCTATGACCAATTACTGCAAAATTATATCACTCATATAAATGTTTCTTGTATTACAAAAAAAGAGAAGTTCGATACAATGAAGTATGTAGGTTTTTTAAGGTTCTTCCTCTATAACCCACCTATGTATCAACTATCTAATTTTATACAAGATATTACTACTTAACTGAGTTGCCCAAAATCAGGGTCAATTCAATGTTTTTATGCTAAAAATAAACTTAATACAACAAATTCAATCCTACAATGCGTATTTTGCTTCTACATTCATTGGAGAATATTATCGCAATCCCAAGATATTTTTCTTAATCTCGCTAATTTGATACACCTTGCCTTCACTTATGGATCAACCTTCTAGTATAAGAATCCTCCTTGTTGATGTGGAACATATTTGGTGGTTTAATTCCTGTATTGACAAGTTTTTTTACGTTTCAACCTTATTAGTAATTAAAATAACCCTTTTATGAACACTTAAGAATTAAAAAGAAAAGAATAATTCTACAAATGATGTTTCTCTTAAACTTCACCCCTTAAACACCAAAAATTTATAAAATGGTGTAGGATGGAGGTTCAGATGAAAGTATTATATAAAAAATGGGGTGGTCATAAATATTGAAATTTAATCCCAACAAACATTAAGGTTTAGTAAAATATTTATCCAAGTATCACACTTTTGTCCACTTGCCATCAGTTCTTATTGCCCTAGCAATGACAAGCTCCTTCCTTGGGTAGTGGTGGCCTCCCTGGCTTGCCATGAATTATTGATTATTCCCCAAAAAATTTATATGGCGATGATGAAGATTGGAAATTGTGAAAGCGAAGGCAAATTTCTTACAAAGACTTTAGAGTTGTGCCCTTGTTGTCATTGTCTGGTGATTATCTCACACGAAGACAAAATGTAAAGATGTCGACACCAAGCATTAGATCTAAAAACCCCTTCAATCTCTTACTATCATTGCATATAGATGTTCATCAACAAAAAAAAAAAAGTTAGTTACACTAATCAAAATAATATCAACTTTCTAACACTCTAATTCATCAAAATTATAATAAATTACCAAAAAATAATTTCTAATAACGTTTTAATATAAAAGTAAAATCTTAAAAAAATTGGATTAATATCTTATCATTTTTATTTTTAAAAATTAATTTCAGTAAATGTTAACACTAATCATCTTTTACCATAATATAAAAAAGTATTTATTATAATAAGTATTCGTATAACCAAAAATTTTATTCATTAATTTTTATTTATATAATCCATATTATTATTTTATTATCAACCATTAATTTATATATCTATCTCATATTTAATTAAAATATAATTTATATTTATATTTAATAATTTAATTAAAATTAATTATTAATTTGAAAATGAAAAAAAATCATTTTTATAAATTTGTAAGTTATTATTTTTATTATTTAATAATAACTATCAAAAATTTTATTAACCAATGTTTTAGAGTAGTTCAGTTCTTTCCACTCAAGTTAGGAATTATGTGATAGGAAAAATTGCATAAAAAAGCATAACCTACAATAGTCGTCAAAATAGAATCATATAGTCTTGCTTTGGAAAGAACTGATACATTGAGATGTCAAGTGGATAAAAATTCCATAAATTTTGGTGGTTAGTAACCACTATTAATTCAAAACATTTAGAGGGGTGGAAACAGGGGGAGGGGTATGCTATGGCCCCGAGGAGGACAAAATGTTCAAATACTCATAGGGTCTTGGTCATATGACAAATAATCAAGCAGAGATATATGTCGCTACAAGGGAATTTAGATAGATAAATAATATTAGATGGATACACTTACGGTTATGGGAGATTCCTTCTTAATCCTTCATCATGTGGTCAAAGACCCCCTCTCAAAGAAGCAACCTATGGAAAAAATCATGAAAAGATTTAAGAAAATTGTTAATATATCACATCCAAAGCATATTTCCATGTTTTAAGAGACTTAAACAAACAAATATGCTAATATGGGGCGTAAATTGAAGATAAGTGAATTAAAGATTAAGGGCCAAATTAGGCTTTCTATAATTTCCTAATGGCCATGAAGTCAACTTTTTTTTCCAAGTAGCTTTATGTGTTGTAAATTTTGTTTTTTGTTGGGGTATTTTTGTAAAGTATTCACCTACTGTTGTTGGGAAAAGTATCCAATACGGAATGACCCTATCCCACTCTAAGGGTGATAGTTCCTTAGCAACAATCAAAGCAAAGCTATCTGAGATCACTTCTTTATGAGATGTAAAAGAGGGGAGAAAGAGATCCACTAACCGATGTCTTTCGCTAATGATTGATCCAATCTTCTCTCCTTGCTGCTTGCCCCCAGCTCCTTGCTCTTTCACTGGCCCAGCTACACCAAGATCCTGCAAAATGGCAAGGGAGGGAAACTACAAGAAGCATACATTCATAATTGATTCAAGGATTAGAATAAATCAAATACACAAGTATAACAACACACCATTGAGACACATGCATATAGAAGAACCTCAAATGCTTTATTAATGGAAGAAGTAAGGTTTAGGAAGTGATACAACCATAAGAGGCCCAATCCAGCATCACCTTCCCAGCAGAAAGAAATCTCCTCTTCACCTCCTTCAAAGCAAATCACCCAATAGTTCTAAACTCAAACCAACAGCAATTCTTTACATTCACAAGATTCCAGCCTCCCTAGACCTCATGAGAGAGATCTATATATAGGAGTTTTGGAGAAAGGATGAGTCAGCTTGAGGCTGGCATGAAGCTGACTAGTGTCCTCTCTCACTTCAGTTATTCTTCAGTTCTTGAGTCCACTTGGAGGTTCTTGCTTCCACTTGGAGATCTAGAACCTCTTACTCATCACCAGTCGAATTCCCTGATCCAAGTGTCATTTTGGAAGCTTCCTGGGCATTGACACCTTGAGGAATGACTGTGCCACATGTCCAAACTCGCCCAGCGCAGGTAGCCTTCTTTGCAGTTGAAATTCAACGCAGGTAGACAGTGGAGCAGTTGACATTCAGCGCAGATGCTCAGTGGAGCAGTTGACATGATCCAGAATTGCCTTGTTTTTGAGTGTTTTCAGGTGGAGAACTTTTATTCAGTGCTGTGGTTTGCTGACCTTGTTCCTCTAGGGGTAGGAACAACATGCTTAGGGACTTTGGATCCCTTAGATTATGGACATTTCATGCTTCATGCTGTAAGGCACAAAAATGTCTATAACAGTTGCCCCCTAAAGTATGAGGTCGTTTATCGGGTGAAATGCTTTATCAGGAGGATCCGAAGTTCATTCAATCGCTGAGAGGTGACCTGTAATAAGATACAATACAATACATTATTTTTCATACTGCTTTCATGATCTAGCTAAGGCGGGCATTCCCATGCTCAGCTTTATAAATTCATTTTGGTACATAGAACAGACGATCGTCTGATGGTAGGCTGATAATTTTGGTGAAAATTATCATCCTTTGAGTAGGATGATCATCTGCTGCAATGATGTACATGTCAAATGTCTTTATATTTCCTGAATATATATCACAGCCCGGATGGATGAAACTAGATCCGGGGTCTTCAAACTCGTTCAATCTTCACTCTAAGTACAAGTCGATCCATGTGAGAATTGCGCTGAAGTCGAACATGGAAAGACATCGCTTGATTACCGGTCAATGATGTAAACTGTTAACAAGCGCGAGAGGAATCACCGATAATGATAATGACCCTCAAGGTACTGCAGTACAATTCACGTGGTGTGAATAAAGGACTTGGCGTCGAACACCACGCAAAATCTTCTGGTCGAAGGTCATTGATGTATACCTGTCGCCGGAAGTGAGAAACTTGCCATTGAGGCATGCAAGCTTCAAAGTACTGAGGGGGTTGTTCCTAGATCAACTTCTTGGATAATGAGCTGAAGTCGACAAGAAGCGATCCGTCAAAGGAGGGCCTTAATGAATCCCACATTAGTGACACGGAACGGAGCTAATGATTTTAATGGAGGTGAAAACAATCTGTGACATATGATTCAGGGTGGCGGTCATGAATGGATGAAGGATAATGTATGGCAGTGGATGGGACACGGTTGACTCTTTCTGAACAACATCTCTTGACCATATAACGACATTGATGCGATGGATCGGTAGCATTACCCCAAATGTGGATGGTTTGGCGAGACCATGGTGATGAGACCGGTGAATGAAATAACCCAACCCGATGTGGTACGGAGGAAAAGTGTCATGTTCAAGAGAAACTTGCTACCATTGAAACTTTGAGGTTCTCCCAATTTTTCCCCAGTCATTTCTGACCAGTACCTCTTTATTTTTGTCAAGCTTGAGGAGGATAACATATGCTTGTTCTATAACCTGCCCTTCGGGCAAGCCCATCGCTATGTTTTAACGAGCCTAGCGATAGGGAAACTCGTTCTCGTCTAAAGACAAGTTTGTCGCTATTTAATCATTTTAACGAGTCTAACGACAAGGAAAACTCGGTCCTTTTCATTTTTAGAGAGTCTGAAAAGGTACAGAAAGTTAACTCCAAAATTCATTTTTCGTCATCTAATCCCTTAAGTCCGAAAAAGTATAAAACAATACAGAAGGTATGAGTTTTCGATAACTTTTAACGAGCCGAATAAAACAAGCGCTCGACCTTTTTGTGCAATAATCCCTCAGGTCCAAAAAGATTAAAATCTAGAGGAGGGATAGCTCTTCCGGTCCTTTTAACGAGCTGGAAGGCCAAAACTCGACAAACTTTTCATATTTTACGAGTCAGTTGAAAAGAGCTTAAAGAAGACTCGTCTTTTGAGGAACGAGTGATAAACAGGGATAGCAACTGATTCCAGGTACAGGTTGGAATTTTCCAATCACGGCAGTGTCACAAGGACGGCTAGGTGAAATCACTCTTCGCAGTTGTTCCTCAAAATAGGTAAACAATCATATGGAGGTGAACGATCGGCCAAATGACGGTGGAGGTGGCAGGTGCAAACACAACCAAGGCTTTTATGGCTGATAAATTTACGATCACAGTGGTTATTTACTGATCCATGTGGATATTGGTGGCCACCTACCAAGTCCACCTGGACCCCCACCATTGTCTTTCTCAGCATTTTCAGTTTCCTTAATTGTAGCACAACTTACTATTTTTAGCAGTTTTTCAGGTCCTGAACTTTTGGAGCCGTTTTGAGGCCCTAAATGACATTTTTTCGGGAATCCAGGGGCAACACGAGTCCGTGCTGCCCATTCCAACAATGATAGTGCTCGGATAGATCTTTCTAATGAGCTATTGTACGCGTCAAACGGAGATCATATGCCAAAGTTACGACCCCGGGAAGTTGATGTACCAACTTACCCCCAAACGGGGCCCACAGTTTGGCGTTTCATCTCCTAGGGTTAGGTTTTGGAATGTTAAGGGTTTTTCCATTGTTTCTCAACAATAAATAGGCCTTCGAGCCTCATTGTAACACAGTTCAAAGGCATGTAGCCATCACATCTCTTCTCAGAGATAAGCTACCATCGCCCTAGCTAGTTTATTTCCATTTCTGTCTGTAAGCATATTTCAGTGTTTTCCATTAATGAAATGAAGTATTATTTCCGCTGCATCTTTGTGTATATGGTTATCTCTGTAATTTGTTGCGTTCCTGTTTAAATCTGGATCAGTGGTATCAGAGCGGTCTGCTTTTTCTCTGTTTTTCTTTGCATGTCCCCAACAAGGTCAGGATATAAGGAGTTAGGGCTTGAACTGGTTGAACCTTTGCAAGACCAGCCTTGCAAATCCCGATGGCCTCCCATGGCGGATGAGAAGAAAGACGAGGGGGCAGGAGATCCCATCAAAATCTTGCTCGAAGAAGCGCTCGAGCGACGACGGAACGCGATGATGGATAGCTTTGCGCAGATCCTTCAGCGGCTACCCAGAAGCGGCGCATCGGCTTCCAGCATCTCCTCTGGAAACGCCACACCCTTTAAGGTACAAGTTAATTTTGAAATCCCCATATTCGAGGGTCAGATAGACGCCGATGCCGTAGATAAATGGTTAAATCTGCTAGAGGGTTATTTTTCTGTTCATGAATTTTCGAGTCGGGAAAAGATTGTTTTTGCTCTTCTCAAAGCAGCCCCCCACGTCAAGGACTGGTGGGAAACCTACTGCGAGCAGAAGGATGAAAGTACTGGCTCACTATTTTCAGCCGCACCCACCTAGGATTCGTTCCAGGATGCCATCAAGGAGCAGTACTACCCTGTCGGAAGCTATGAGGATGAATACATAAAGTGGACCACGCTGCGGCAGGGAAGGGACCAAGACGTGCCGGAGTTCACCAATATTTTCCATACCCTTCGCACAAAGTTGGGTATCAAGGATTCGGAGCAACATTTGATACTCAAATACTGTGGCTGCCTGCACAAGTACATCCAGGAAGAAATACAGTTCCTAAACATCCCCTCGCTCGGCATAGCATACCGGTATGCCGTCAAGGTCGAGCAGAAGTTTAAACAAAAGAAGCGAGACTTTGGATCTGCGAATCCAAAGCAGGGGAAAGGTGCCCCTAAACCACAGAACAAAGGACAAAGCCAAGGCGGGACAGCCCAAGACAACCAGCCGAAGCTGTAAGCAAAGAGCAACGCCGCGAAGCCGAGAAAGGACACTGGAAAATGGTGCGAGTTCCATAAGAGCTCCACTCACAACACAAGTGAGTGTCGGGCCAAGCAGTCACTGGTGGCTGAGCTAAAGGTTTCAGAATCAGATGCGTGTTCCGACTCTAAGTCAGAACCCGATAAGGGGTATGAAAAAGGGAAGCAGATCATTGATGCGGATCCCAGCGCCACTGTTGCTACCGCAAAGATCCAGAAAAATGAACCCGAAGATCCAGAGGAGGAGGAGCGTCTCTTCCACTCCCAGATGTGGGTAAAGGGCTCCCCGATACAGTTCATTGTTGATAGCGGGAGTCAAAATAACCTCATTTCGGCAGAGGTCGTGAAGCGGTTGGGCTTACCGACCACAGCACATCCATAACCATACACCATTGGGTGGCTTCACCAAGGGCGAGATCTTCGCGTGAGCCAGCAGTGTCGCCTTCCATACAACATCAAGCCCTTCACGGATGAGGTATTGTGTGACATTGCTCCCCTTGAAGTTTGTGACGTATTACTAGGACAACCATACTTGTGGAAGCGACATGCTGTGTATGAATCAAGGCCCCGTGCTGTTATTATTACATTGGGAAATAAGTTGTTCAGGATACCAGAGGTAGCACCACCTGCCGCCATCTCTTTGATTACTGCAAAGCAATGCAGTAAGATCATTTCCAAAACCAGGAAATTTGTTTTCCTGATGATACGCCCTCAAGGGAAGAAGAAGACAGTGGTCGCGGCCTCCAAACGGGGTCCCTCTGCACGGCAGCTACAGAAGGACAAGATTGTGGAGGAGTACGAAGACATCTTCACCTCCCCGGCAGGGGTTCCTCTGCACTGTCAAGTCAAGCACTCCATCGATCTGACCCCAGGTGCGCCACTACCCAATGGACCAATTTATCGGCGCTCCGTTATGGAGAACAATGAAATCAAGAGGCAGATTCAGGAGCTCCTGCAGAAAGGTCACATCCGTCCGAGTTCTTCGCCCTGTGGGAGCCCGATAGTGTTGGTACAGAAGAAGGATGGGATGTGGAGACTCTGTATTGACTATCGGGCGCTGAACAAGATCACTGTCCGTAATAGGTACCTGATCCCGCGGATTGATGACCTCCTAGACCAACTAAAGGGGGCGAAATATTTCAGCAAGATCGATCTGAAGTCAGGATATCACCAGGTACCAATTGAACCCTCAAATGTGTGGAAGACTGCCTTCAAATCCAAGGAGGGCCTCTTCGAATGGTTGGTCATGCCTTTCGGATTGACGAATGCTCCTGCAACCTTTATGAGGCTAATGGATGACATCTTGCGGCCATTCACCAACTCCTTTGTAGTAGTATACTTGGATGACATTCTGATCTTCAGCCAGAGTTGGGAAGAGCACCTCCAACACATCCGACAGGTTCTCCAAACACTGCGGCAACACAAGCTATGTGCCAATTTGGAGAAATGCACTTTTGGCATGACCGAGGTTCAGTATCTGGGATACATCATTGATGAACAGGGGGTGCATGTCGATCCAGCCAAGGTCCAAGTCATTCAGGATTGGCCCTCTCCAACCACTCTAACAGAGCTCCGCAGCTTTCTAGGTCTTGCCAACTTCTACCGCAGGTTTGTGTTGGGATTTTCTCATATTTCTTGGCCCTTGAGTCAAGTCACCAAGGGCGGGGCGAAAGCAAAATTCTTTTGGTCTGAATCTCAACAGAAGGCATTCAGGGAGTTGAAGGATCGCCTCTGCACGGCACCAGTGCTCGCGTTACCAGATTTACAACAACCATTTAAGGTCGAGACAGATGCCTCTGACTATGCTATTGGGGCAGTCCTTACTCAACATGGACATCCAGTGGCATATCACAGTGAAACACTTTCAGACACAGTCCGGAAGTACCCCACTTATGATAAAGAGATGTATTCCATTGTACAGGCCTGCCGACAATGGAAGCATTACATTTTGGGGAAGGAAACGGTCATCCACACAGACCACCGACCTCTGCAGTTCATACAGACCCAAGGGAAATTGCAGAATGATCACCATCAGAAGTGGTCTACATACCTGCAACAGTTTCACTTGAATATCAAGTATAAAAAGGGCAGCACCAATAATGTTGCATATTGCCTCAGTCGACCACCGATCATGGCACTAACCACCGTGCTCAACTCTTGCGGGCACAAGACTTCTGATTGGCCACTTCTCTACAAAAGCGACCCAGAATTCGGACACACATACTAGACACTCTTGGAGGGTCGGCAGGTTGCAGATTTTCACCTCCAAGATGCCCTATTATGCCACCTCGGTCACCTTTGTGTTCCTTCAAGCGAGCGTGCCAAGATGATTTGGGAAGCACACTACAGTCGGGCTGCTGGGCATTTCGGGGTCGAGAAAATAGTGGCAGTACTGCAAAACTATTTCTATTGGCCAAATCTTCGACAGGATGTTGGGAAGTACATCCGATCATGTACTGCCTGTGCCATTGCCAAACCGACCATTAAGAAGCAAGGCCTCTATACCCCGTTGCCTACCCCTAGTCAACCTTGGGAATCCATCTCCATGGATTACATGTCAGGCCTTCCTTCCACTAAGCATGGAAATGACTGTGTTTTTGTGGTCGTCGACAGGTTCTCAAAGATGGCCATTATGATGGCCTGCAAGAAGAATATCACAGCAGAAGCCACTACTAAACTCTTCTTTGAACGAGTGTGGGTGCACTTTGGGATCCCACAGTCTATCATCTCAGATCGGGACAGTCGGTTTCTCAGCACCTTTTGGTCCAGTCTCTGGTCAATGCTGGACACCAAACTCACGAAGTCCACAGCCTTCCATCCTCAAACTGATGGCCAGACAGAGGTTGTCAGTAGGATGATTGTGCACATTCTGCGCATGTATAACTCAAAGCATCCATGCACATGGGACGAGAGCCTCCCCTACATTCAGCACAGCTACAACCGAGCTCTTCACAGCTCCACTGGCCATAGCCCTTTTCAGGTGGGTTTGGGATTCCAGCCACTATGCCCCATTGATGTGGCCATGCCACTTGCAGCTACTCACATGAATTCAGCTCATGTCCAGTCCGAAACAAATAAGGCCACCAGCTTCATTGAGCGCATCCAACATATTCGCCAGCAGGTCCATGACATTCTTGAGAAATCAAATGCCAAGTACAAGTAGCGACATGATCAACATCGGTTGCCACCCAAGTTTCAGGTGGGCGACAAAGTCTGGTTGCATTTGCAAAAGGAACACCTTACTGGAGCCTATCGGAAATTGAGACCACTCCGATATGGTCCTTACACCATTACTAAGGCTATGGGAGACAATGCATTTGAGCTCAGCATTCCCCCATTCCTTGGCCTGCACCTAGTATTCAATGTGGACCGCCTTCGGCCATACTTTCCACCATTGCTAGACACATCCGACATTGCAGAACAGCTCAAACCCACAGAATTAAATCCAGATTGCATGGAACAAGCTGCAACTGATCGGATCATGGACACACAGATCAAGAACACTCGCCAACAGAATATCCAACTGTATCGAGTTGTCAAAGCGGGCAACTCCTTCAGCAGGGCAAGTGGCTCACCAGGGAACAAGTTCAGCAGAAGTTTCCTCATCTCATGGAGGAGCTCAACGCAATGGGGACCATTGCTTCCTAAGGGGGGAGGAATGATCCAGGTGGATATTGGTGGCCACCTGCCAAGTCCACCTGGACCCCCACCATTGTCTTTCTCAGCATTTTCAGTTTCCTTAATTGTAGCACAACTTACTATTTTTAGCAGTTTTTCGGGTCCTGAACTTCCGGAGCCGTTTTGAGGCCCTAAACGACGTTTTTTCGAGAATCTGGGGGCAACACAAGTGTGTGCTGCTCGTTCCAACAATGATAGTGCTCGGATAGATCTTTCTAATGAGCTATTGTACGCGTCAAACGGAGATCATATGCCAAAGTTACGACCCCGGGAAGTTGATGTACCAACTTACCCCCAAACGGGGCCCACAGTTTGGCGTTTCATCTCCTAGGGTTAGGTTTTGGAATGTTAAGGGTTTTTCCATTGTTTCTCAACAATAAATAGGCCTTCGAGCCTCATTGTAACAAAGTTCAGAGGCATGTAGCCATCACATCTCTTCTCAGAGATAAGCTACCATCGCCCTAGCTAGTTTATTTCCATTTCTGTCTGTAAGCATATTTCAGTATTTTCCATTAATGAAATGAAGTATTATTTCCGCTGCATCTTTGTGTATATGGTTATCTCTGTAATTTGTTGCGTTCCTGTTTAAATCCAGATCATTTACCGGGATAGGTTCATTTTTTATTTAAAAATGAGCTTAAACTCTGGAGGAAACATTGCTCACTGCTTATATTTATTTTTTAACGAGCATGAAGACTGCGTTAAAACTGCTCGGATCTTGCTTTTATTTTTTAACGAGCATGAAATTTATGCTAAAACTGCTCGAATTACCAGTCATAAGATAAGAAATGTCCCCTGTGAGATCTCTATTTTTTATGGAGCTTCATCTTCACTAAGCTTTGCTCCGCTCCTTTCTTTATGCAAGTTTGGAAACGGCTAATCCCAAAAACAGATAAATAACCGCTCTTAGCTTGCACTCCAAAAGGTTTGCATGCCCCCAGGTATAAAATACAATTTCAAGGTTGCCCCTCCTCCTTCTCACCTCTGCTTTTCTTTGGGTGTTCACAGCTACTTGTCGCCTTGCTAGTCTAATGTTAACGATACTTGTCTTCTCGTTATTTTTAACGGGTCTATACGATACTTGTCTTCTCGTTAGCCGAACTTTCAACAGATCTTTCGCAAGATCGCAAGAGAACAGCTACTTGCGACAAGAGATCAGCTACTTGCGACAAGAGAAGAACACTACTCAAAGACAAAACATTTGTGTTATTGAGGGAGGCTTACCTCTTTCTGGTTACCCAAAGATTGTTCCGTTATTTTTTCAACAAAACACTTCCTCGGCAATGTCTACCGAAATAGACAAGGGTGAATGACCTTTGTCAAACACGTAACTTTGACAAAAGAATATTATTCCAGAACAACCCCTCTTCCATCCACGGACGGGGTATGGACTAGTCATATTCTCCCGCGGAAATTCTACCTTACACCCAAGGTTTTCTCTACCCGAAGCAGACCAGGATGCATGCCCCCTAGGTTCCAGTCCCATCTTCCTGAATCACTCGCACTCATCGGGAAGAAGGACTGGGGGTGGAGACATTTCTTGATTGAATAGACCATTCAGGGTTGGTATGTGACTATTTGCGATGCGTGATCCCGGAAATGAAAGTTGGTCTACGAGCTTGACCATTCTTCCTTCGTGTGGAAAACACATTACTCTAAAGAGTGAGGAGACTATTGCTCCCATGCAATATATATAGTCTCGTCCAAGGAGTAGGTTATAATCCAAGGGTCCTTGAACGACCATCACGTTCATTTGAACGGCCTTCCCTTTCAATGTAATAGGCACATTGGGGAGGATCCCTAATGGTCGACTGGTTCCTTTATCGAAACCTAAGAGATTTCTTATCTCAGGCAAAAGCACCGAGGAACCCAGTGCTTTCCAAGCAACAGAGGAAAGGATACTCACAGATGCCCCTTCATCAATGATAGTGCCAGCCATTACCATTCTGTAAATTTGGACCATGATTCTGAATGGTATACTGGCTGGAAACCGGGGTCTGCCTAGTTGGTTCCAATCAAAGGACACAACCAGGTTGCTTGGTGGTGGGACCGAATACACGGCTGGATATGACCCTGACGATGTTCCTTCCTGCGATAAAGGAATGGGCGCATTGCCCTGACGCTCGTCATAATCTGTGTTGATGAAAAGAATCTGGATGGTGTCATCCTTATTCTCTTCAGTGAGGGTGTCATTTGAAGATGAATCTTCAGTGACGGTGTCACTTGAAGATGAAACTTCTGAAGGGAGAACCGGGTCAACTACCGTTTCGACCTTTGGACTTTCGTCCGGTCTGGATTCAGTAGGTTCATTTTCAATGACTGACATTTCAGCTGACCACTTGAGCGGGCCAGCTGCATTCTCAACCAATGAAGGACTTGGCATGAGTTCTTTGTATCCAGGAGGAAGTCTCAACGGTGAAACCGGACGATCTTCCAAAACTCTCTTCGCTTCATCTAAGAAGGGACAACGGTGGATGGCGTGATCGCCTTCACACAGTCTGCAGGGGGATCTTGCTCCCCCTCTTTGTCTTGAACCTTCACTTTCGCTGGTTGACGGTAAGCATTCAACATGGCTATCAGAGGTTGATGCTCCCGAACTGTGCAAACAAGGGGACCAGTCCCTTAGTATCCGGGGAATACAGGGACAATCTCTATGGAAGTGGTCTCCTCTACATATGACACATGGCGATTTAGGCCCGGTCTGTGCTGTGTGTGGATTTTTGTTAGATGTCTTTTGCTTGCCCCCAGTCGCCTTAGGCTCCTTCTTTTTCTTCTCTCTCTTCTTCTTCTCCTTCTTCTCCATGGGAGCTTGGCTTTTGCCGGCTCTACCTTGCGAAGATGAAGGATTGGAGGAAGAGTTATAGGAAGTAGAAGGCTGGTGGGCAGCTCTAGACTGATCTAACTGTTGACTCGACTGTTCAGGAACCATGGTGTTCTGAACTACATTGGTTGAGAATAGCCAAATTGGTAGGCCAATTGTCAGTCCTGGAAGCGACAATGTGGCCATGTGGGGCGCACCAACTTCTCCCCAAGAGGAGAAAGGACTAGGATTTCCATCATGGGGAATTCCTTGGTTGGGGCGTTCCATATTCTCAACCTACAGATCAACGCAAGAATAGGAGGTGATTATGTTCCGTTTAAAATAAATTTTATAATGACGCTTTAGACACAACTTGCTTTTTCACTTTTTAAGAGTCGAGAAAAAGCTAAAGATGACTCTAGTCTCCTTCGATGTTTTAACGAGCCCGAAGTGACAAATGCTCGGATGGACTTTTTCAGTTATAGAGTTTGAAAAAGGCCAAAAGAAACTACTCTGGAGATCTAGGCAGAGGGTGTGCCAAACCTTTCGCAAAACCACAGAATACGTTTTACGGTACGGGTGGTCGATCTTCGTGAATGCTGTGTTCACTGCATTGTGATTAGTAGGGCGGTCGACACGGCTTCCTATGGTTAAAGGCTTTGTTCCTATAGGGGTCTCCCAATATATACGCGACGGTATGTGGGAGCACAAGTCCGTATTGATACTTATCGCTTCACCGTGGAGGAATCACCCAACCACTCAGCGCTAAGATATCACGTTTAACGACGCCGGAACACGTCTCTAGCTTAGACCTCTATGTGTTTGCGTTATGTTTCAAAGCGTTGTTATGTAAATTCAATTTATTTTAGGTTGATCTTGTTTAGCAGTTTGCCTTTATGGATCACCACGAGATGTATGTTACAACTCCTAAATGCAGTCTAAAGATGAGAAGCAAAGCTTTTTCAATCTTTTCAACTTATGAAAATCTTAACTACTGAGGGAAAAGAAAGACATCATCTTTTCACACAGATCATAGAGCACACACTAATGCACTTTTTTTCCTAAATCAACATGCAAGCTGTCAAAATGCACATGGACAATGCAGGTATTTCTTTTCTCTTTCTTAATGTTGGTGTACTACAAAAAGAAAGCTGTTGTATAACTTCGAATTCAATTTCAAGTGAAAACAAACAAGCTTTTGTCCAAAATCAAAAGACACCTTAAGATTTACTTGTTTCAACACTAGAAATACATAAATTCAAACCATATGACGAAAGCAAAAACTCAATCAGCTATGAACAGCAAACAAACTAACTCTTCAGATTAGAACGACACTTATCACAGGTCTAGATCTAAGAGGCCACAACAAGACTAGTTCACTTTCGTTATGGGAAACTGCAAATGATGTAAGAAATACACAAAGAACAAATACAGTTTCTTTATACATCCGAGGCGGAATAGTGGCAAATAAAGGTGGTTTCAGATAGGTACATTGACTGATAACAGGCTGCAAAAACAGGGAAGAAAACAGGGCAACAGAAAGCAGAGAACCCCAGTTGCACAAGGCCACACTGGTTCAGCGTAGGTAGAACACTGTCAGTTTGACATTCAGCGCAGGTAGCCCCTTCGGGTCCTGCGATGAAATGCAGACTGCCTTCACAGTGCCTGCAATGAAGAGAGAAACTCTCGTTTCTCTTGGTTTCCGGGTTACAGATTGCTCAAAAATCAATAGTTTTTGGCCAAATCAAAGCTATCAATCAAGTACACACTAAAGGATGAAAAGGAGGATGAAAACCTATCACTAAGAGCTATTCAGAGTCCTTGTGGATCAGCTCTTCAAATCATAAACATGCCCAGAAACCGAGCTAGAGTAGTTGCCCTCTACTTTGCATTTGAAAGATCCAAATGCAGTTCGATTCGGTACTCCCTGTGTTTAGGAAATGAATAGCAAAAACACAAACAACCAACAAGATACGATCCCCAGTATGGTCGCCAATTTGTTGTTGGGAAAAGTATCCAATACGGAATGACCCTATCCCACTCTAAGGGTGATAGTTCCTTAGCAACAATCAAAGCAAAGCTATCTGAGATCACTTCTTTATGAGATGTAAAAGAGGGGAGAAAGAGATCCACTAACCGATGTCTTTCGCTAATGATTGATCCAATCTTCTCTCCTTGCTGCTTGCCCCCAGCTCCTTGCTCTTTCACTGGCCCAGCTACACCAAGATCCTGCAAAATGGCAAGGGAGGGAAACTACAAGAAGCATACATTCATAATTGATTCAAGGATTAGAATAAATCAAATACACAAGTATAACAACACACCATTGAGACACATGCATATAGAAGAACCTCAAATGCTTTATTAATGGAAGAAGTAAGGTTTAGGAAGTGATACAATCATAAGAGGCCCAATCCAGCATCACCTTCCCAGCAGAAAGAAATCTCCTCTTCACCTCCTTCAAAGCAAATCACCCAATAGTTCTAAACTCAAACCAACAGCAATTCTTTACATTCACAAGATTCCAGCCTCCCTAGACCTCATGAGAGAGATCTATATATAGGAGTTTTGGAGAAAGGATGAGTCAGCTTGAGGCTGGCATGAAGCTGACTAGTGTCCTCTCTCACTTCAGTTATTCTTCAGTTCTTGAGTCCACTTGGAGGTTCTTGCTTCCACTTGGAGATCTAGAACCTCTTACTCATCACCAGTCGAATTCCCTGATCCAAGTGTCATTTTGGAAGCTTCCTGGGCATTGACACCTTGAGGAATGACTGTGCCACATGTCCAAACTCGCCCAGCGCAGGTAGCCTTCTTTGCAGTTGAAATTCAACGCAGGTAGACAGTGGAGCAGTTGACATTCAGCGCAGATGCTCAGTGGAGCAGTTGACATGATCCAGAATTGCCTTGTTTTTGAGTGTTTTCAGGTGGAGAACTTTTATTCAGTGCTGTGGTTTGCTGACCTTGTTCCTCTAGGGGTAGGAACAACATGCTTAGGGACTTTGGATCCCTTAGATTATGGACATTTCATGCTTCATGCTGTAAGGCACAAAAATGTCTATAACACCTACAAACCCCCTCTTTTTTTGTTGAAAAGTGCAACAAGAAATTTTTAATTTGATTTTACCTTGATTAAATTGAGAAAATTTGAATTTCCACACCAGTAAAAAACTCAGATGATGTTAATTTTGTGACATGGCTTGTGTCACCTAGTTTATTTAGTAGATTCAGGTTGGAGGAGTTAGAGTTCAATTCTGCATGTGTGATTGCTAATGTGTAGCAATCAAGGTCAATTATCTAAGATTATTTTTAGTTAAACTAGTTCCAACTGTTGGAGGAACTAGTGGAAGGTCAATTAAGTAGTTGGACTTAAGTCAAACTCAGTGATCATTTAATTAACTGATCAATCAACCTAAAATATCTAGTGCATGCAGAGAATTCAAGTTATCTAGTTGAGGTGGATATTCCAAGGAAATGTAACATTAGTTGTAGACTAGTCTTGAGTGTTCACATGTTGCATGCAGTCAGATGATCAACCTAAGGAATTGTGTAATTCAATTAGAGGAATT
This sequence comes from Pinus tabuliformis, assembly GCA_031772625.1. NCBI lineage: Eukaryota > Viridiplantae > Streptophyta > Pinopsida > Pinales > Pinaceae > Pinus > Pinus tabuliformis. Next base: position 873,545,341 of record CM062810.1, on the reverse strand, counting down.
TCCTAAATAATAGGGGCTAATTCCTCAAGGAATAGTGCAAGGAAATAGGAGCTCAAGCTAAGGAAAAATTTGACCGAGTCTGGGTCAGAGGCCTTCATTGAGAAGAGAGATAGGTTGTGCACTTGAAGGGTGAGATCAATTGAGCAAAGCAATTGTAATACATATTTATTCATTTGATTAATGCAAGCAAGCATTGGGGTTTTTAGAATATTTCTTTCCCCAAATAAAAATACTTGTTGCATGTGTGTTATTTCTTCTTGCATGTCTAAGATTTTTGTTCTAAATTGTGAATTAATGTCGGCAGAGAAGTAGTGTAGGTTTGTGTCCTGTGATTTTGATTAAAAAATTTATGAGTAGTTGAAAATCGACAACATAATTTCTATAGGTACCAAAGCTGGATTCACATTAGAGTAAGAAATTTGAAGTTGTTTGTCAGAGGTTCAAATTTGAAGATCAATGTAGCAGGATTTCTTCAAAGCTAAGAAGATGGCCTTCAATGGACTAAGGCTAGAGTAAGCCTTGGAAGGAACCTCTAATTTTGTTGCATGGAAGGACTACATGGAGGAAGTATTAGATGACAATGAATTTCTAGAATACATCATGAAAAATGTTGCAAAACCTAAAGCATATGATGCCCAAAACCTTACTAAGTGGAAGAAATATGTAGCCAAGGCGAGGAGAATAATCTTGGAGGGAGTACAGGATCATATTATCTCGAATCTCCACAAAAAAGAAACTCCTTTCGCAATGTGGAAAGCAATGACAAAATTGTTCAAGAATAGTAGTGACCACAAGAGGTTGACGCTCAAGGATAAACTTCAAAGTATCAAGATGTAGAATAATGACACTTTGAGAAAGTTTACACAATGTTGTGATGAACTTGACGGGGTCAGTGATAATGTCCCTGAAAAGGACTTGGTAAACCTAGCCCTTTTGGACATTCCTAAGAGCTAGAATAGATATCAAGATTTGGTGAATGGGAGGGAGAAACTACCGAGTTGGGAGCACTTATGGCCCAATTTGGTACAGGAGGAAATAAGACGAAATACCAGAGATGAGACTTCATCCAAAAGCGAGGATGAGGAAAAAAATGCATTGGTTGGAAAGGAAAAGAAGTGAAAAGGGGATAAATCCCAATCCAAACCAGAATCTAGTCAAGGGGTCAAGAAGAAACATTTTTCAAAAATTAAATGCTTCCATTGTCATGAATCTGGGCACAATCCACAAAGTGTCCACACAAGAAGACAAGAAATAAGACCTCAAGAGGAGAAGTAGGTGAAGCTTTGGCTTCGTAGTTTGAGCTTGGCTTTACCCTCATTGCATGCATGACCAACACAAAGATGGGGATTGTGTGGTACTCAGACTCAGGTGCATCATTCCACATGATGGGAAATAGAGAATTTTCCAGTGACCCAAAGGAGAAATATTTGCAGATGCACATCGAGATGGGGGACGATGGAAGGTATAACATGATTGAGATTAGTACATTCACCTTTTAGAGGGGCTAGGGATCCCCCCTCATGCTAAGGATGTCATGTTTGTTTCAGGCCTAAAGAAAAATATCGTCTCCATTGAATTTTTGGAAGACCATGGTTATGATGTGATCTTCAGCAAAGGAAATGCATTTCTCAGACACATAGCCATGAGACAGGTGAAGCATATTGGGGTTCGTGTGAAGAAATTGTACAAGGTAGATGTGGACGATTGTGCTGCATTGAGCACAAAGACGGAGAAGGTGCAAAGTCACGATGTCGATGAACTTTGACATAGAAGACTCGGTCATTTGCATCATGGCACATTGAAGATCATGCAACAGATAACCATAGGCCTCCCCAAAGTAGCACTTGAGTAGCGGGATGTATGCAAATGATGTACTTTGGGGAAATACACAAAATCCACCTTCCATGATCGGGACAACAAAGCACATGCAGTCCTTGAAAGGATCCAATTTGATGTTTATGGAACTTTCTTGACAGGCTCCACTTCTAAGCACAAATATTTTGTAATTTTTATTGATGGCTTCTCATGGAAGTGCTGGATCTTCTTCATGTGGAAGAAGGATGAGGAATTCTCCAAATTCATGGAATTTAAGGCACTGGTTGAAAAAGAAACCGAGAAGAAGTTGAAGGCTCTTAGGATCGGTAATGTAGGTGAATACGTGTCAAATGAATTTAAAATTTTATGTGCAAAAGAAGGCATTCGAAGAGAGTTTACAACACCCCATAGCCCACAATGAAATGGAGTGACTAAGAGGAAGAACCATAGCATTGTATGAGTAGCAAAGGAAATGTTTCATGATCAAGGCCTACCTCTACATTTGTGGGTCGAGGCATGCAACACAATAGTCTATTTGCAGAACCATAGTCCTCACCGGATCCTTGGCATGGTTACATCAGAGGAGGCTTTCTTAGGGAGAATTCTAGATGTCTCACACTTTAGGATTTTTAGAGCCTCTGTTTACTTCCATGTCTCCAAAGAATCAAGGAAGAAGCTAGAGTTGACAACAGAATTGGGGGTATTTGTGGGTTACACAAAAACTCCCCACAACTACCATGTGTACTTGCCATCCCTCAGAATGAAAATTATGCGAAGGGATGTAAAATTTGACGAAGATAAAGCCATGCAGTGATCTATTGAGAGGGAGCTTCAGATCCCACCAGAAGTGGAGATTTTATCTCCAAAAGAGGAACTTCAAGAAGTTGTGGAGCAACCACAAGTTGAGGAGAAGAGAGTGGAGATATCCACTCAAGAAAAACTATCTAGAGAAGGCAGGAAAAGGACCAGGGAAGCTGAGATACTTGTGTAGAAAGTGAGGGAGAATGTGGGTGCTCCTTCAAATAAATGCAGATAGAGAAGGTCACCAAATCGGTACACTGGCTACATGGCTCTAATGCCTGATCTTGTAGAGACTAAGCCATCCTCGTTCAAGAAAGCATTAGAGCATCTTGTGTGGGTTGATGCAATGGTGGAGGAATATGAATCCATTGTAAAGAATGGTGTTTGGGAAGTTGTCCCAAGACCAATAGATAAATCAGTTGTGGGTTCAAGATGGATCTTCAAGGTAAATCATGCAGTAGACGGAAGCATAGAAAAGTACAAGGTAAAATTTGTGGCCAAGGGGTACTCTCAAGTTGAGGGGATTTACTGAGAGGTGAACATTTCTCTTGTAGCAAAGTACTCATCCATCAGATCAATTCTTTCTCTGGCTATGCAGATGGGGTGGAAGATCCACGAGATGGATGTAAAAAAAATTCTTCAATGGAGTTATCAAGGAGGAGGTGTACATTGAGAAACTAGAAGGCTCCAATACTTTTCATCGGGAGTCTCATGTGTGCAAAATCATGCGAGCATTGTATAGTCTCAAACAAGCACCCCATGCTTGGTACACTAGGATTGATAACTATCTCATCGGTGTGAGCTTCACCAAAAGTGAAGTGGATGCAAACCTCTATCACATCTTGGTAGAGGGTAAATTGTTTATTGTTGTCTTATATGCTGATGACTTTATTTTAACTGGTGATGAGTAGCTGATCAGATCTTACAAGGAGGACCTTGCAAGAGAGTTTGAAATGAAGGACATGGGTCTCATGCACTACTTCCTTGGTTTGGAAGTATAGAAAGGTGATGGGGAACTTTCTGTGTCTCAGGGAAAGTATGCCAATGAGATACTTCAAAGGTTCCTCATGGACAATTGCAAACCCATGGAGACATCTCTAGTGAGAAATTGGAGGAAAGAGAGTGCCACTTCAGGTGAGGAAGTGGATGCCACAGTTTATCGACAGTTGGTGGGTTCACTAATGTATCTTGTGAACACATGACCAAATATGTGCTATGTAGTAAACCAACTAAGTCAAGCTATGGTTAGGCCAACCAAATTATTTTGGAGGGTAGCTATGCATGTCCTATGGTACCTCAAAGGAACTATCCAGTTTGGAGTATGGTACAAATGGACAGAGGGAGTGAAGCTGTGTGGTTTCACAGATGTAGATTGGGAGGGGAATTCATCAAATTGAAAGAGTACATCAGTTGGAATTTTCAGTGTTGGGTCTGCAGCGGTTTCCTGGTACAGCAGGAGGCAAAGATCTGTGGCACTTAACTCGACAGAAGTAGAATACATGGATGCAAGTAAAGCAATGTGTGAGGTGATCTACATGAGAAAGATTCTTGTTGGATTGTTTGGTCAGATGATGGATCCAACTGTGATCTAGTTTGATAATCATAATTGCATCAAGCTCTCTGAAAAACCTATTTTTTATGATCAATCCAAGTATATAGATATTTGATATCACCATTTACAGGACTGTGTGCAAAGACATATAATGTTGTTGCAATACATTCTGAAAGAGGAACAAGATGCTCACATTTTGAAAAAGGCCTTATCAAGAGCGAAGTTCGAGTTCCATAGGTGCAGTATAGGGGTGGTTGATAATCCCTTTTTTGTTGGGAAGGGCTGTTGAAGAATGCAACAAAAAATTCTCAATTTGATTTTGCCTTGATTGAATTGAGAAAATTCGAATTTCCACATCAACAGACAACTTGGATGATGTTAAATTGTGTGACATGGCTTGTGTCACCTGGTTTAATCATTAAATTCGAGTTGGAGGAGTTAGAGTTTAGTTCTACATGTGTGATTGTTAACTTGTAGCAATGAATATCAGTTATCTAAGGTTGTTTTTAGTTAAACTAGTTTCAATTGTTGGAGGAACTAGTGGAAGATTAGTTAAGTAGTGGGATTTTAGTCAAACTCAGTGGTCATCCATTTAACTCATCAATCAACCCAAAATAGCTAGTGCATGCAGAGAGTTCGAGTTACCCAGTTGAGTTGGAGATTCCAAGGCATTGTAACATCAGTTGTGGACTAGTCTTGAGTGTACAGGTGTTGCATGTAGTCAGATGACCAACCTAAGGAATTGCATAATTTAATTAGAGGAATTTCTTAAATAATAGGGGCTAATTCCACAAGTAACAACACAAGGAAATAGGAGCTCAAGCCGAGACAAAATTTGACTAAGTGTGGGTAGAGGCCTTAAGTGAGTAGAGAGATAGGTTGTGCACTTGCAGGGTGAGCTCATTTGAGCAAAGCAATTGTAATACATCTCTATTCATTTGATTAATGCAAGGAGACAATGGGGTTTTTAGCAGATTTCTTTCCCCAGATAAAAATACTTGTTGCATGTGTGTTATTTCTTCTTGCATGTCTGAGATTTTTGTTTCAAATTGTGAATTAATGTTAGTGGAGCAGTAGTGTAGGTTTGTGTCTTGTGATTTTCATTAAAACTTCATGAGTAGTTGCTAATCTATAACATAATTTCTACATTTTTGTTGTTGATATTAGTATTGGAAAGGAGAAAACAATTGAATTGTTTTTATGAATTATCTCTATAATGCTTAACCAAATGTGGGATTGTATAATGCAAGTACTCCTTTTCAGTTAAAAAAGAAGAAAAAAGTCTAGAAATTCACACTTTTCTCCTACATAAGTGCGAAGGAAAACATAAATAATAGTGGCAAGTACTCTTGGTAAGTATCTTATTCTGATCCATTTTTTATGCAAAGACTTCTTAAATTATGGTGGGAAGTAATTGATAGTAAATATGTTATTTATTTTAGTATGAACTATTTTGAAGGATTCTATTTTAAAATGATTTTCCTCTAGAGCTTAAAATAAGAAATCACTAGACAAATATCTTAAAATCATGAATGAATTTTGCAACCATATCCATGAATTATGGCATAAATATGTGTGAGGCTTATCCACTTGGCATTATATGGTGGTAAGACTACAATAAAACCTTAAATTATGGTTAATAATTTTTCTAATAATATTGAAAAATAGATATTTATTTTCCAAAATAAAAGATTATAAGTTACATGATCATGATAAAGTAATAATTATCTCTAAAATACTGCATGGACAATAAATAATTTTGAGGTAGTTATCAATTATATGAGATACTAAAGAAAGCTCCCTACTATCAAAATTTATGGTTTTCACAACTCCTATGCCTTTATTCACTTTTTAAAGAAAAATTTTAAAATTTTCACACCTCTGCCTCTATTCATTTTTTCAAAGAAAAATCTTGACGGTTTGTAAATTAAACTTTATTTGCCGGTAAAAGAAAATCACCTGGTAAATCAAATTCCATCCATGTTCGTTAGTATGCTTGGATTAGCATTCAATTATTAAAAAAGACTAGCATTCAATTATTAAAAAAGACACGTGAGTCGTGAATATGGTTGAATTGCAATGCAATTATTGGAATACAAAAAGACATGAAAAAAATATCATTAACAACCATCCAGACCTCATGATTGCTGCCCGAAAATGGGTGTAACTACGCCCGGGACAGTTTCAATCTGGCCATTCATGGTGGATTATGTTTGGCGAATATCACCACTGCATGAAGGGAGAGGAAAATTTGTCAGTTTCTTTGTCGACTGGCAGCAGGAAACCTCTATCTAAATTATACACAATAAATGTCTTCCCCTGGACCGAATTCTCGTCTATGGAAGCCTGAGGACAACATTTATTATTTGCCCACCGGTGTCCTCTAGTAGTTTAGGTCAGCCGTTGATAATAATGTATCGTTGTCTTGAGCTCCGAACTATTTCGCCACGATCATTGTCACGTGATACATATGATCCCACGCTTTCCAAAGTAGCACGGACAGGATTGAACATATTCCCAGCCCAATCTTCCGGCAATTTAAACACCGGAGGGGTCAGCACAGAGGCTACGAGTTCGATTCGACTTCTCGTCATCTGTAGCTTCTCTCTGCCTCCTGGGTATTATTGTGTTGTGCTGTGTGGCCGCCCCAGTGGATAGTCCCAAGCTAACAACAATATGCCTGGTGGAATGAAGGTAGATTTTCAAGCACTCAGGAAGGCTCAGAGGGCAGATGGCCCAGCCTCCATTCTCGCTATTGGCACTGCAACTCCGCCCAATGTCGTTGATCAGAGCACATATCCGGATTACTACTTTAAAATCACCAACAGCGAGGATAAGACTGAGCTCAAGCAAAAATTCAAGCGCATGTGTACGTTTTAAATGGTGTTGGATTGTGAAGAAACAAAAAATTAGATCAGAATTCCAAAAAATCTCACACTTACTAGAACATAAAATATAATATGCTTTACTGGTAAGATTGATGATGACTCATGAAGTTGTATGTGTTGCAGGTGACAAGTCAGCAATAAGGAAAAGACACATGTACTTGACAGAGGAAATACTGAAACAGAATCCCAATATGTGCACGTACGATGCGCCATCGCTGGATGCACGACAGGACATGGTTGTGGTGGAGGTGCCTCGGCTTGGAAAAGAAGCAGCCGCCAAGGCCATCAAGGAGTGGGGGCAGCCCAAGTCCAAGATTACTCATCTGGTCTTCAACACCACCAGCGGTGTGGACATGCCCGGAGCCGACTATCAACTCATCAAGCTTCTTGGCCTCCGTCCCAGCGTTAAGAGAGTGATGTTGTACCAACATGGCTGCTACGCCGGAGGAACTGTTCTCCGGGTGGCCAAGGACATGGCAGAGAATAATCGGGGAGCCCGGGTTCTGGTTGTCTGCAGTGAACTCACGGCCATTACCTTCCGTGGCCCTTCTGAGAATCACCTCAACAGTTTGGTCGGGCAGGCTCTCTTCGGCGACGGCGCCGCCGCGCTCATCGTGGGAGCCGATCCGCTTCCGGAAGTTGAGAGGCCTTGGTTCCAGCTGATATCGACCTCCCAGACCATTATTCCCGACAGCGACGGCGCCATCGACGGGCACCTGAGAGAAGTCGGCCTCACCTTCCACCTCCTCAAAGATGTTCCGGGCATTGTCTCCAAGAACATCGAGAAGTGCCTGGTCGATAACTTACAGCAGTTCGGAATCTCGGACTGGAACAAGATATTCTGGGTCGTTCATCCCGGAGGACGCGCCATTCTGGACCAGGTGGAGGCCAGGGTCAACCTGGATCCTAAAAAGCTGAGAGCCACTAGGCACATTCTGAGCGAACATGGAAACCTGTCCAGCGCTTGCGTGCACTTCATCTTGGACGAGATGAGAAAGAGCTCTCGAGAAAACGGGTGTTCGACAACGGGAGAGGGATTGGATGTGGGCGTTCTGTTTGGATTCGGGCCGGGCCTCACAGTCGAAACTGTTGTTCTCAAGAGCATCCCTCTGCAATAGTCGAAACATCTACTTCTTTACTGTAACATGTGTGCTACGAACTTCTCAGGATTCCACTTGCTGATTACAATGTAAGCTATGGTGTTATCATTACGAAATAAGTGGCTTATTATATCCTTTACATTGTTAAATTCCGGTTTAATATTTAGATAATGTTTGTTTTTATTATTCAAACTCAGCTTGCCTGAACATTTGAATAAAGTTATACCATATAATTCACACATCTATTTCTGAATGGGGAGGTATGATTTGCAATGCCAATGTGTCTCATCTGATTTCTTTTATGCATGTTGAGAAGGGATTGCGTTAGTGTTAAGATTCCATATCCGATGCAATGAAGAGAAATGCCGTATTTTTACGAGCATACAGTGCTCGGATTCAATATCCGATGCAATGAACAGAAATGCTGTATTTTTACCGGTATACACACTAAAAATTTATATATTATCCAAGCGTGTAAAGGGACTGTGCTTGTTTGGTGCAGGTTAAAGTGCAAATATGGATATTCTGTTTATTTGCAACTATTCGCAAGCATTAAACCAATTACCACAGTTTCCCACGTATGATAAGTGGCACCCACGATAGGGGACGGGGCATGGTATTTTGCAAACCATATTAAAAAATACAGACGCCTATGTGTGTAAATATTCTATTCAATGGAGATATGTGTAAATATTTTATAAAGGGAGGAAGAGGAATTGTTTGGAGGGTGAAAAGTGGGTGGAATTTGGGTAAAATAAATTCAAAAAATCATGTAGAGGTAGTGTTTTAGTTATGTTTTTTTTATAGTGGAAATAGATTCAACACTATCAAAAACTTTTAGAGTACTAAAAATTATAAAATTTAACAGCGTTTATTTGGATTTACAAAAATTCCTGGAAGAATTTCCATAACTTTCAGAACAAAAAGAACATAATTGTTAGACTACCTCTAAATATTCTATTCAATGGAAATTTGTGTAAATATTCTATTCAATAGAAATTAACAAAAGCAATATGATGGGAAATTTAAAATTTCACCATATCACTATACAAATTTAAAAATTTCATTTTAAATCTCTATAAATTATATTAATTAAATATAACACACAAAACAGTTCATTTAATTACTACATAAACTTAGAATTTAAGAATTTCAATTTAATTTTAATTATTAATAAAGTATAAATGATATTAATAATTAATTTTAATATTTTTTTTTAATATAAGAATAAAGTAAATATAAATTAAAGTAATTTATATTAACAAAAAAATAATATTAACATTAATAAAATTAAAGTAAACCAAACATCAATATATAATAAACATCAAAATATTTATTTCATAATATATCTCACATTACTAAAATTTAAAAAATCATAAAAAAATCAATTAAATTATAATTATATATATATATATATATTATAAAAAATTTAATATATAAGTTAAATCTCTATATTATCATGAAAATTCTTAAGTTGTAAATAGACTTTGTTATTATATCATAACTCAATATCATGGCTTATCAATACCACATACCAAAAAATCATAATTTATATTTTGTTTTAATTAATTAATTTAATTAAAATGATAAAAAGAGTATAACTATTTTGGAGATAAATCTCAACCTTTCATTTGTTAAATATTCACCTTAATATTTCCATTAAAGGTGATATGGGAAAATATTTTATTTATAACCAATTGTTAATTAAAGTAAAATCTGTTGAAGAATCTAGGGCACATGTAATTAATCAAATTCTTCTTGACTTGATAACTATTTGCGAGGCATTTTTAATTTTCTTATTAGCACAATCTTTTCTTATTTAATCAAATAGCTACCAAAACCAAAGAGACAAGAATACAAGATGTTGGCATTTTGCTAGGGCCAAAACCTCTCCCTCTTGGAGAGGAAAACTCACACATAATTCTTATTATAGAGATTCCAATTGACGAACACCAAGACCATGACCCTTGACTTACTATGCCACTCCAAAACCAACACACCAATCCTCTTCTTTGTCACTGTTGAGATAATCATCATTGTTGCACAAATGAGGTCATCATCACGATATTCATTGTTGCTGTAGCATCTTTGCACTTTCATCAAGGTCTTAACTATACCGAGATCTTCTTAAGGTATATACCTAGGCTCCCCAAGGTCATGACTGTTGCTCCTTCATTGCTTCATTCTTACTTGAGATCTTCATCATGTCAACAAGGTTTCTATATTGTGCATCGAGATCATGATCTTGTCCTCATTATGACAGAGACCATGAATGCTATATTACCGAAATTATGACTATATTGAGTATGTGAATGCATCACTGTGAGGTCACCTAGCTTCTACAACTATATGAAGATTGTAACTTGATTAGAGAGCATGCTGAATGTATCACTAAGATCCTTATTATCATAACTGTGCCTAGAACATGACTATGATTCTACTCCTGCACTGAGAGCTCCATAGTTGAGAGTACTACCACCGAGAAGATCACACTGTAATTACGTATTGTAGTTATACCTGAAGTTGAAGGATGTCCAAAATCTCAGAGATGTTAGAGTTTCTGTTCCACCATTCTATGAATTTCAGTGGGGTATATATAGTAGTTAGTCTCCATAAATAAGCCGACATGACCATTGAACTAGTGTGTCACCTTTTGTGAGCTGACTTGACAGTTATATGACTATTTCTTCATAGTTTGCTGGTAGCCTTCTTCTTTAGAGGATGGTGCTTGTCTTCGAGGGCTATTTGACACTAGGTTGACCCATATACATTACATGAATACTCAAGAAGATCTTCTTACATATGGATTTGACTCTTTGACTTTTTCCAGACTTATGAAATGAGAAAGAAACTCATTCATTTAATTTACAAAAATAATATTTCTTTTTCTTGGCAAGTACAAAGACCAAAATTGCATTTACAAATACTGAACCTAGTTACTATTTTCTTCAACAAAATCCCTACCATCCACTTATCAATGGTATTAATAATTAACTTTAATAATTTTTTTATTATTATTTTATTTTTAAATGACATTTGTTAATTCTAGCTACAAAGTATCTTTTGAGGCAATAAGAATTTTTCCACTTTCAATTACAATAAGTAAAGTTGATATGAAATATTTTACTTAAGGTGTACGCTGAAATATTTTATTTATAACCCATTGAAATATCTTTTTGGTATTAATAATTTTTTTAAATGTTATGTCTCAACTCACATTCCATATTTAATGACTTACATGTCTCCATTATGTTATGAAATAAAAATCACCTAACTTAATGTTGATTAAGGAAAGAATTAGACATAGCCCTCATACTATGCAACATAGTATTGAAATGTTCTAAACATGAGCATAGATCTATCTTAACTTTGGATCTACCAAGCCTTGAGAGGGATCAAATCTCATAAGATGCAAACCTCTTTTTGAATGTGAAACTTGAGAACAGGTTTGCACGGCTAGAGATTTGATTCCTCTAGGTGCTTGGTAGATCAAAAGTTAATATGGATCTATATTGGTTCTTAATAATATCATATATATTTATATAAATTCATGTCTCTATATATAGAAATATTCTTATTTATTAATCACTTCTTTGATCTTGTAACTTGGTAGATCCCAAACCTTTCCATCTCCATCTCTTAATAGAATTAGGATCTCGATAGATTTTGAATTGCTAGTCCTATCACTTGATAGATTCCAGAATTTTTGTCTCTATAAATTAATGAAAATGTTAACTAGGTCATCACGCATTAAGAGAACAAAAAATTCTCTATAATTAATTTCACCCAATTTGATTGACGGACACCAATAGACAGGAATATCCCCATCAAAATATGGATATGTTTGCCAAACACCATGCCATCGGGCCACTACATTCATTATTCGAACATTATGATGACTTATTTTGTGTAAAAACTCACCGTGTAGCCAAGCCACCTGGAGAAATAAAGGAAAATTTTCCAAAGTGACATAAGGAAAACCTAGTTAACAAACCCAACACTTAAGATCCCTTATAGTAAGATCCTGGTCATAACCCCCGATTGTCCCATGTGACTAGATACTAGGGCTAAAAGGTCCCAATCCTTTAATTTCCAAATCAACCTTAATGAAAGGGAACCAATCCGTGAATTTCAAAACTTCCATTGAGCACCGTAAGTCTATTTCAAGGGCAAAATAATTACTCTTATTAAGGAAAATACCTACCTATAATACTTCTAAAGATACATAGGTCTTGTTCAACCTATGAAGGCATCCAAATCACTTCCCACAACCTCACATTTCTACAAAATAAAGACACAAGATGGCCAATGCCCAGATCCTCATCTTGACCCCAGCTAAGATGATATTTTAACACTCCTAGGGACTGCAAACTAAAAACATCATGATATGAAGCCTTCAAATAGAGAGGCTACCATTCTGGTGTATTACTTGAGAGAGTTCGCCCCCCAAAAAATCCTTGACAACATATCTGCAGATTATCACTCAAGACCATCACAATAAGGCCTTAACCACCTTTGTTTAAGGCATCCATTCAGGGGAAACCTCCTAGTCTAATTAATTCAATTCATGGATACAACACAACTGATAAATCCAACATATGCTCTAGTAAGTTCCATCCACATAACATAATGCTTTGAAGAACCTTGAAGCTCAATTCAACTTATACATTCTACTTCATAACATTACATTTCTCATATTCATCATATAAAACATATTTCAAATAGTACCTATGTACACAAATTTCATGTGTAAAAGAATTAACAACTAAGAACCAACTACATTTATACATTGTTAAACTCATCACTACAAGATTTCTCAGTAAGCCAACATAGTAATTTTCACGGAAAATTTGAATAATATTGTCATTTCATTAAAAGATAAAATAATTACACTTATATACATTACTTAAGCTCCATTAGAAAATGAAGAAGGTAGAGACATGTTGTTATAGCACCATTTACCACTCTTGGTAGATCTGATGCTCTGATTATGGCCTAGGGCAACCCTTCCTTCCAGACTTGGTCCAAAATCTAAAAAAGTGTGTTTTATTCCATATACGCTACTTTCCCTGTGATAAAAGCATGTACACGCGGGTCAACATATATCCAACATGCGTGCATATGTTAAAACACTTAAAAAAATTAAATTTCCTTAATTTCAGGCGAAGTTCACGGGTTTTACCTGTTACTCAACTCCTATTTCCTGTGGCCCAACCGTTTCCCAACTGAAAAAAAAATAAAATAATATGGAGAAGTATAAATAAACCTCCATGGGAAGGCCTTAAGGGAGAAGATATGAGATATTGATACTATAGTGAGATTATCCCTGATCAAGTCTGACGAATCCTTGTGCTTCTTGCACTCCCCAAAGCTTCAGGAAACCCTTGTTTCCTTGTTATAGATATCCTCCATCTTGCTTGAGATATACTTGTATTAGTGATGGAGGAAGATTTCTAAAGGCCAGGAAAGGACGGATCCGGAGGATGGTTCCTCTTGGAGCTGGAGAATGACTCAGGTCATATTTCTCCACTTTACTTGTAGCTAACTTCAATAGAGGAATGTTATTCTGTTTCTGATATTAAATATGTTTATGCATCAAATTATGTTGTAATCTACTTATGAATCTTATATTGATGTATAATTAGTTATTCATTTATATGATTTAAAGTTAATATCATGAACATGCTTTATGTTTCTACTGTTGTGTATGTTCCATTTGAATAATTTTCAAGTTTCAAGAACATCAGAAGGAGTTGAGGGTTTTCACACTACAGGATCTACCCAAATGAAGGACATCCGGGTAAGGATACTCCTACACAGTTGAGTAGAATAAGATTTTTTATTGATTTCCTGAGCATTTCTTGTTGTGGTTTGCCCTCTGCTCTGTTGGGGTTCTCAACCCAAAGCCTTAGGGTGGTTTCACCCGCAACACATGCTCCACCTAACCATAGGCATAGATATAATATAGATTTCTTACAATTGGCCACCCCGAGAGATCTGATGCCTTGAGAGGAAGATTCACTCAGGGTTCAATACATTCAAATTAGGGTAGAGGACATGAAGGCCATTCTCATTCACATATAGGAAATCGATGTTTGAATTTTAAAATACTGAGATTGTGCCTATTAACACTCACAATATGGCTACTAAGGGCCTGCACAACACAAATGGAGTCCTTCATTGATCTCGTAGTCCTTTACTCCTTCCTTTATTTATTCCAGTGCATTGTGTACTAATTAATACTAACTCTTGAGGCAATTCTCTTGGTCTCGAGCTTGGTATGAAGGATTTCATATTATTTCCCTATCCAAAGAAATTCACAGCTCCACAAAATTCTACTGACTTATAGGGTTCTCTACCAACCCTGATCATAATCACACTTTCAACCCAATGTGTGGTTTAGTTTTATATTCACAGGTTCTCTTTAGTTCACTTACAAACACTTCTCTAACTCTCTCTCACACATTCTCCTTACATTATTAATTTTTATCCTTTGCTCAACCACACACACACGCCCAACATGCGAATTCAAGGTCCCTCATTACGATACATGGTCAATCAAAAGTATCCAAAATGGGTGCATAACCCATACCCCCAAATAAATTAAGTACCATTCCCATTCCTTTCCATAACTGTTGGCACTTAGGTGGTTCAACTACCAAAAATTCAAATCATGTAATTCAAGTAAGATAGGAAAATTCCAATTCCCCCCTTATGGTTGTGGGCTAGAATAAATGCTCTCAAAGCCCTAGAACAACTTGGGTTGAGTTACTAGTCTTGGAGGCTAGGTTGGGACAAACAGTTTGGAGCCCTTGGTGGGTTTAGTTACTAGTCCCTGGAGTTGGGTTGGACAAATGATCTAGAGCCCTGGAAGGTTGCGGGTTGAGTTACCACTTCCTGGAGCCTTGGACAACTTGGGTAGAGATTGATCTGGTTGGTGTTAGTGATGTTCGATCATGAGGTGGAATCACTAGTTGAGGTTTGAGGTGGTTTGGCCTCTAGAAGCCCTAGTTTGGTTTTGTTTTGTTTATTCCATGAGATCCCACATTCATGCTTGGAATATGACGTAGGGGTGATTGGCTGAAAATGAGATTTGGTTAAGCCCAATATATGGTCGGGTGGTATGTGGAAGTCCCTGACTTGGTTGAATTTTGCATATGATAAAATATATTTTCCTATTTTATTATGAGTACTTGTACTTGCTATTATGTGGCTTTGATGGTTTTTATATCATGGTTAATATTCTGGTTAAATTCTAGTTATAAGCATGGTTCCATAATAGGTTCTAGTTTGGGCTCTTAATGTGTTTGATTAGTTGATGAATGGTTAATAAATGCATGATTTAACAAATGTCGTTGCAACTATTAGGAGAGAGCATTAGACCTTCTTGGTGATTCTTAGATAAGTTTTAGACCCCTATCTTTAGATATGCATTCATGACTAGTAGATTACATGTTCATCATATGTTTAACGAAATGACTGTCATGGTTAGGCCTAGTTAGGTCAAGTTTTGTATGAATGGATTTTTTCTGATGTTATTTATCATTCATGAAAATTCTCATTGAGTTTTGGGTAGTGATATGGAGGCTAGCCTGAAATGGTGGCTCAAAATTCGGGACTGCACCCTCTGAATTGGAAGTTTTGGGCCATAATCGCACCATTACAAGCTTATTCATGAAGTTGGTGGCCTATAATCACATGGAGGCATTTTCATGCATGCGGTTATGGGTCTAGGTCACTAAAAATAAATCTAACTCAGGGTTTGGGCAATTGGAGTAGTTGTTTAGCTCCCGGGTGTTCTGTAGCTCCTAAGGAAGGTCAGTAAAGTTCCGGTTTGTCGACTCCACTTCCTTAATTGTACTTAGGAGGTTGGGCCATGTCATAGTAGACCTCAACTCATGTTTACCCTAACAGTCTAGTTAAAGTGTGTAAATCTGGGATGGTTGGTTAAAAATTGGTATCAGAGCTCCCAGGTTCAAGCACTTTGACTGGATGGGCGGAATGTGTTTGCCATGCAAGCATGCCAGTTGTCTATGTGTTCGCAAAGAATGCATTGTGATAATCACTATTGAAATTGTGTCGTCATGTAGAGGTAGATGATGTTGATGTTTATACGATTGATATTTTGATGTCATTATATATACATATGTCGTGCTAATCTAGATTAATTTTGTAGACGAGATAACCTTCCCTGAACTTCACTGAGGTATGTGGATCATGTTTATATTGCATGGTATGTTTGTAGGAAGTATAAGATCAATATGACAAGTAAAATGCTGGACTATAGTTCACGTGATTCTCCCTAAAGATCAGATGAACAACACGATGATGAGTACTCACCTAACATAGAAGATACATTGAGGATTTTGAAAGTAGAAATCAGAAGTTGTAAGGTGAATAATGACAAGATCATCTAGTCATAGGAAATACTTTCCAGAGCAAATGAAAAGAAAGCAAAGGTTAATGCAGTGATTCTTCAAAGTCTATCATATTTGCAGAGATAGGGACCACTTAGAATCAGTCATGGATAGGAGGAAAGGACCAATGGGGCATATGGCAGTAGGTCTCAATCAAGATACATGTTTGACTGGGATGACACAATAAAAAACGGTAGGTTCTTGGATACATCTGACAGGAGGGGTAATGACCACGGGTTCTATTCTAGTTCTGGTTTAGAGAGACAACATCATCATCACAATCACCATCCATATAAGAGGAGTGACAAGAAGTACTTTCCATAGGAGTTTAAGAAAAAAAAGCCTCCTACATTTGACGGAGAAATGAAGAAGTCACAAGATGTAGAAGCTTAGTTTATTGGGATGAATAATTTTTATTTTATTTTATGATTACTTAGATAATATGAAAGCTCGAATAACTACTTAAATAGTATTAAAGGAAAATAAATATTTGGTGGGAAGATGTGAAGAATGTTAGAGGCATTTGAGAAGAGGAGTTGATTTGGAGTGAATTCGAGAGAATTTTTAGGAATAAGTATCTATCTGAAAGATACTATTATGACATGGCAAAGGAGTTATATGAATTGAAGATGGGATCTTTGATCGATGAGCAGTATACTAGCATATTCTTGGCATTATTGAGATATGTGCCTCATCTTAAGGAGGATAAATAAAATATTCAGAGATTCATGAATGGGTTTCCGGTATCATTCAAAGACAAGATTGAGTTTGATGAGCCTAGATTGTTGGAGGAAGCCATCAGAAAGTTGAAGCATTATTATGAGAAATCAAATCGCAACACTTGGTCTAAGAAGGAATGGAAAGGTAATGATAAGAATAAAGGAAAGTGGGCTAAGAAGAGAGGAAAACCTCAGGACACATATAAGAAGGATAATGTAGCACCATACAAGAAATTCAACGTAGTTGACAGAAGATAGGGATTTCAGTTTGAGGAGTAGAATAAGGATGAGAACAGGAAGCCTTTGCAATGTTGGACTTGTGGCAAGGGTCATCGCAAGAGATATTTTCCACAACCTCAAGACGGTAGACCACAGATTTACAGTGCTCAGGAGGCATAAACAATTGGGGATGTTGGACAAAGTGTTTGTTGGATTTATGCAACATTGGATAATAGGAAGGATGATCATCATGCATCTATTATTGAGATGGGAAGGTAAGCTTTATGATAAAGTTGTTTCTATTTTGATTGACCCTAGATCTAACTATAGTTATATCATTCTTGACCTAGTGGACAAGGATTGCTTGAATAAAGAAATGCATGCAAAGTCTTAATTAGTGTTGTTGGCTACATGTACTAAGAACATAGCTCATCATTAGGTAAGATCTTGTGCATTTGAGCTTAACGATATGTCTACATCAATTCATCTAAATGTGCTTTCATTGGTATCATACAATATGCCGTTGGGTATGGATTGGTTGTACATTCACAAGACTAAGGTTGATTTCTATGATAAGGCTATTGAGTGCTTGGATGATGATGGAGAGAATAAAATCTTGAAGGTTAAGAAGAAGCCTACATTAGTGAGAATGGTTAGAACTATGCAGGCAAAGCATAGTAGCAAGAAAATATGTGTATTGTTTGTAGTTCACATTTCTAGTGATAAAGGTAAGGATGTCGAGGATGCTAAGTTCTTGAAGAGGTATCCGGTTTTGCAGCAATTTCAGGATGTGTTTCTAGCGAAGATCTTAGAGCTACCACCTCATAGGGAAGAAAAATTCTTTATTGAGTTGATGTTCGAAGAAACACCAACATGGAAGGCACCTTATAGGATGAGCACTCTAGAGTTAGTGGAATTGAAGTTGCAGCTTAAGGAAATGGTTCCTTTCAGTTTGACTAATGCTTCATCTACTTTCATGTGTTTGATGAATAGTGTGTTGTATCCTTATCTCGACAAGTTTGTGATTGTATTCATTGATGACATATTGATATATTTTAAGAATAAGGAGGAGCATATAGAACATTTGGTAGTAATGTTAAGAATGTTGAGAGAACATCAATTGTATGCCAAGCTCAGTAAATGTTGTTTCTTTCAGAAAGAGGTTCATTACTTGGGGCATGTGGTTTACAAGGAAGGTATAGCAGTGGACACAGAAAAGATCAGAGCTATTGTTATGAAACCAGCTCACAAAAATATAGAAAAGATAGATCAACGACTTAGAAATAAGCCTCTTCGAGGGGGAAACCTCCTTTACATTACATAAATGAACAATTCTTGGATGATACAAATGACAGAACCTCCTTTCTATATATAGGAGTCTAAGGGGTCACAATATAATCAAAGACAACATAACAATAATAATATAAGGGCACAAAAAGAACAATAGTGGGCTTCTATGGGGCACAATAATAATAATATTGGGACAATAGGGGCACAACAATAACAATAAGGGCTACAATGACAATAGTAATGGGGGAATCACTAGTATTATAGGGACCTAACAAGTATAATGGAGTGGGAAAATCCTAGGAATGTGGAGGAGGTCAGATAATTTATGGGAATAACAAGTTATTACAAGAGGTTCATCGGGAACTTCTTGTGGATTTCCTATCCTATTACATCCTTTTACAGGAAACAAAAGAAATTTGAATGGAAAGAGGAATGTGTAGCTAGTTTTTAGCAATTGAAGTAGTTTATTACAAATGCTCTGATATTAAAGATTACAAATCTAGATAAAGAGTTTTTGTTATGTACAAATTCTTGCAAGAGAGGACTTGATGGAGTTCTGGTGCAGGAAGGATAGGTAGTATGCATCCATAGAAAAACGTAGGCATCCATTAATCAATGTGTCAATTATGAGTAGAACGGATGTTGGCATTATTTTAACTATATTATGTTGGACTGATATAGTTTGATAAGGATTATTGTTATGAGGACATTTGGACCTACCTATATGTAGATAATATCTGTTTTAATATTTTTATATTCTTAATAATGAGAGGCATGTGACTTTCTTTAAATATGGAAATTAAAACTTGAAGATTTGGTACATGGATACTAATTTGATATATTTGTGAATGTATAACTAATGCAATCCATATGGTAAATAAGCACAATTTTTTATTATTATATTAAATGGAAATACATAACACGGTCATAGCATGAAATTTTTATATGATTATGCATGGATATGTGTTTTTGATAAGCTAACCAATTGTTTGACGGGATAAGAAATAATAAAATAGCTATGATACTAAGGTAACACTATCGCTATGTACATAAAAAGGGTAGTTGTATGCTACAAAGCATCATTTTATGATTTAACTACTATTTACAAACATTATTTTAAAATGTGGGGAAGTTTAGTTTTGATAGGATGCACATTTTCCCAAAATAGTTAATTGATAACGTAACTGTAACAATAGCTACATAATATGGTAAATGTTAGGGTGCTGACCTTAGTTCTATTAGGAGGTGTGGCGGTGTTTCCAACTATGTATTATCTAAAACCTAGAGTTTTGGGATGGATTTGGTAGCCACACTTCCTTGGACATGTGATGGAAATTGCCAATGATCAACTCGACAAGTTAGGTCAATATAATTGATGTTTCACCTTTCGGTTATATTTGGAGTTAGGTAGATATAGTCAATGCTTTTATCTTCATGTTATATTTTGAATTAGATCAATATAATTGGCACTCCAACATTTATAATCTAGTTGACACTCCAACATATTATAGTAGAGCAAGGGATGGGAGATGGAAAACAGAAGAGTGTTGATGAGGAATGATTATGAGTTAGTGGAGGATTTTGATAGGGATTGATTGTGTCTCCATTTATTTCCTTACATACTTCCTACTATGATTAAAATAATTGTTCAATTCCATTATGATAATTTAAGTATAATGATATATGAGTGTTGAATTATCGTGCTTTTATTAATGAAGATTATTCAATGATGTATTTACTTGATTTGTCATGTTTCACAATTGATTGTGCATTAGGAACACTGTTTATTTATTATAGTCCACGAGTGGGACATGTGTGCATTAGGTATGCCTACATACCTATCATGCATGCACTATTATAGTTCCAAAAATACATTAATTAATAAATAAATGATTTGGTGATTTTAGAAATTATATTATATATTTATAAATATCTTGTGTTAAGACAGGAATTCAATAATGTTTGGTTGGTTATTATGAAGAAATAAACAAATATAAACATTTAGTTGTCATATAATATTGAAAGAAAATTCAGATACATTAAAATGTACTGTGTGCATAAAAATTTGCATTTAATTTTATTTATTTGTGTAGAAATTACTTGTAGATTCACAATGTTTATGGAACTACAAAATAATTGAATCTATGCTACTTATCAGCGGAAATAATTAATTGGCTGAGAAATCACAACATAAACATGGAACAAGATTCAATCACATATGCTCAAAGATTTATCTAAGGGGAAAGAAATTGCTCAAAACCGCTTCCTATCTGTATTGCATTAGTAAAAAATAGAGAAGAAATACAATGCTTGTTCAATCCTGAACAATCTCTAAACAAGTATAATCTATCTCACTACCTCACAAGCTGACTCTCACCAACACTTAGCCAATTCTGTTGCATGCGAATCTCCTATTTCCTTGCGATGTTCAATGAGGAATTAGGCCCCTCTTTAATAGGAATTTTCCTCCATTGGATTGAGCAGTTCCTTTAGACTCTTCCTATTACTACATGTACCATCTGTACAATTCAGATAATTATACAACTAATAATACACTTCCCTTTAACTCTAATCTTAACTGGGTAACTCTCATATCTCACATGCATGAGTTATTTATGACTGAATTATCAGTTAACTGGTCGAACGCATGAAGCAACACCCCATTGTTAGACCTCCTACTAGTTCCTCCATTAGTTGGAACTAGTTTAACTAAGATAAACTAAATTAATTAATTACAACTCAAAATAAACTCAACCAAGGCTCCTATAAAGTAGAAGACACTCTACATGACTCAAGTTTGACCCTCAACTCAAATTAACTGAACCAACTAAGTTAATTTAACTTAGTTAACTCATACAAGTTGTCTTGTGATGTGTAATTACAATTTTTCTCCTAATTTAATTCAAGGACAAAATTAATTTAGGAATTTCTTGCTGCATTTTCAACAATTTGATATTATTATTTTATCTCTTGGCATAAGGTTTTCAACCCATAGGACAAGAAAGGTTAACTACCTTGCACTCATGATTCTTGACATGAGGGGAAGGAATAAAATTAGGAAGAAAGGAAATGTGGATTTTGGTAGGGAAGATGATGATAAATAGAAGGAGAAAAGGAAGCAGAAGAGATGGAAAATTTGGAGGAGAGAACTAATCTTGAGTTTTGGAGCACTAAATATTTTATTGGATTCACCACATTACAATTATACATGTTATCACTAGCACAATAACACCTTGTTAAGACTTTCAAACCTACAGGGTGCTATATGTGGCACTAGAGACTATGTTAAGTGGAACGTTAACGATCATCCTATGATTTGGGATTTATTGAATAATATGAGTAGGAAAATATCACCACAGATTTAACTATGTTAGAAACAAGTAGATGGTGGTGAGCCCTAGTATTGCACCAAGAGTGTTGTAACTCCTAGAGGCTCCTCAACCCGAGGTTTGTACAAACTTCAATGTGACAGTGATATATACACAATAGATGGAATTCTACTCATGCCACCCTCAACTAGGTCATTTGATCATTAGGGATCCAAGACCATTCTTCTACTAAATTAGGGGGAATTAACTACTGAAAGTGAAATTCAAAAGCTAGCCCTAGTGTAGAAAAAGTAAATGATTTTCAAATCTAACTTGTAAATGTTGCTACTAAATCAATTCATGAAAGAACACAAGAGTTATGCTACCTGCAGAAAGGAAACTACACTAATTTCAATCAACCATCTAGCTATCAAATTTAATTTAAACCAAGAAATTATTCTACCAACTCACAACTCAAGATTTCATGCATCATCTATCTAATTCACACTTGCATATAAAGTAATGTCCTACTTGCCAAATATGTGATGAAGAACTAATGCTATTTTCTCTTGCAGTGAAGGAAAATGAATGGAGGGAATGGCATAGGTGGTACCTTTGATCATGGACTCGAATTTGGGGGGTCAACCTACTCCTAAAATAAGCCATACTAGCATTACATGTCAAAACAAGGGAAAAACATGCTACTACAGGCATGCTACAGGAAGTTGCTACAAGATTCGTGTATTGCTACAGGAAGTACTGTAATGCTACAAGAAGGATACCAAGAGGGTTTGGAAGGTAAGGATGATGAGATCAAGGGATGGAAAAATGGATGAAGGTTGTGGTGGATGGATGGAAGGTGAACAACACCCCTAGCCAAGCTCAACACTTTAGGAAGACTAGGTTTGGACTAAGAGGGCTACCCATGGTGACCTAAAAAGAAGATATCAAGAAAAATAGTTGATATTCATCAAAAGAGAGTGGATAAGTCCTATATGGTCCTAGATGGAGATGGTGAAAAGATCCCTTTCTTGCAGGTCCAATAATCCTGCAACATCACATGCACCTGCTCTTATTTTCATTTACAACATATTATAACCAGTGGTGGAAAATATGAGTTGAATTTGGAAACTATCTAATTGATGCTAAAAACTCTAATCTATGCAATGAATTAACCTCTAAGCTATAGAAATCATATACAAAACACGATAATTAATTTAGACCTTTTTCCAAGAAATCATAAACAAGAAATCGTCACATAGTGTTTTTGGGTTGTCATTGTAGAGTCCTCTAATCAGGCTCCCATGAGAGATATGAGATAGAGGTAACAATCACAAATTTTTTGAGGAACTATATTCGACTAAAATGTAGCAACTAACTAAACATTCTAAGATAAAATAAATATCAATACATAAGAGGGACCTAAGCTACTAGCGTTGAGACCAAACCCAAGAGCATCAACCTTCTGAACTAACTCAGTGATGGATCAATAAGAAACTTATCATTATCATTGCATAAATGTCAAATACATCACATAATAAGTAAAAAATAGCATTCACAAGTTCTTGAGCTCAAAAACTTTGTAGTTGCAAACAAAATTAGAATCCTAATGAGTTCCTTGGCATGTTTATTTATACAAAAGGGTAGCTACCAACAAATCCCTATAAAATAGAGATGTTTGCCTCCCAAAACTCGAGAAAGGTAGATCTAGATCTTCCTTGAACTGCACTAACCTGGCTGCCAATGACCTCCTCCTGCTTGGCTGCCGATGACTTCGACTTGATGAGAGACAAAGTGGCGATCTTAGCTTATTGAAGGAGTTAAGTAGGTAGACAACCCCTAGAATCTCTCCCTACTATCTACTCCAAGCTCCTGCATTGAAATTATCTCAAAATTGTCCCAATTCCTGCATTTAAACCATGTTAGGCCACATGTCATAGAATCACATATTTTATCCTCCTCACTAAGCATAATATATCAAAAATTGAAAATAAATTTGAGAAAGAGATAATTCTAAAGATGGAGGATGGCATTATGACCCTTGTGATATACCTATTGATGAGCCTCATCATCACCCTTGTTGAAGTTGTTGCTCATCCTATAAGAAACTCATTCATCTATGTCCATGTCTTTCATGGCTCTAGTGGCCTCTCTAACATCCCAAGTCTCTTCATATGGTGTGCCTTCTAGAGGATATAAGTCTGTATCCTTTTCTATGTCTGTCCACTGCTTCCTCTCCTCTTCCTCATCCCTTCCTTCCTATAGGCCTAACAACGAAGGTGGACTGAGTTTGAGTCCAATCCAGTTGATTTTTAATCTTTGCATGATTCTTTTGTACATTGGTTTCCTTTCTAATGTATTCCTCAACATTTCAGGAGAGTGATACCCCCTGATATGGAGACTATGGGGTAAGGCATTCCATCTTCTCTGGCATGCTTGTTGGCTTTATTTCGCTAACAACATGCATGTGTATTCAAAATGTGAGATGGCCTACTCTTGGGTGGAAAGGTATCTGGGTGCTAGGTCAGCATAATTGGAGATGATGTTATGATTACTAATGACAACCACTAGGCTTATATGCTTTGCCTTGACATATAGTGGTTCTTTTTCTTCCCTTTCCATTACTTTCCTTACCTCCTCAGCTCTGGCCTCCTCATGAGTCATCTAAGATGCTAGGGCCATCAGTTGCATGTCCCCCAAGTTTACATTGGGGCCCCAAAAATTCATATCATTCAAGGTGAGGTTATGCATGTAAAACTCAGCCAATTTTTCTCTGTCTTATAAGCTGCTTTGGTCACATAATTCAATGAATTGTTTGTAGTCTTGAAATGGTATGGATCCATGTTGTGCTAGGGTCTTGATTTGGAATTGCATCCACTGCTCTTTGAGAAAGAGTGCATAAGACTTGGATGGATGTATGCACTATAATGCCTCCATGGAGAGCCTTGCCATTGAGGCCAGTTGGGTTTCCTTCTCCTGTAGCTTCTCCCTCAACCATATAGTATCTTCTTGTACCTATTCCCTCATTTTGGCATCTCTCTATCTCTTAGCTCACTCAACTCTTTGCTTATTTCAAGGACCTTCTCTTCTAGCAGGTCCACATCTTCCACCTTTTTGGACTTAACAATCTGCATCCATCTGTGGGTTCTTCCTCTTTCTGCTT
The DNA here is from genome assembly GCA_031772625.1 of Pinus tabuliformis. Taxonomy (NCBI): domain Eukaryota; kingdom Viridiplantae; phylum Streptophyta; class Pinopsida; order Pinales; family Pinaceae; genus Pinus; species Pinus tabuliformis. Next base: position 873,520,069 of record CM062810.1, on the reverse strand, counting down.
CAATTTCAAAGAAAAGCGTGATTTCAAATTTTCGGGGAATAACTTTCCCTCCAATGAATTTATAATAGAAGCTCAAACTAGCCTATGCACTAGGCTCCTGTAGCTTTAAGAAGTATTTCTCAAATGTTTTTGGGGAAGCTGCCCCCTCCTATAGTTGTTGTGTTACCTTATGCCCCTCCTACTTCTCATTCTGACCTTCTTGTAGCACCTTCTGTTCTTCATGTAGCAAACTATTTTTCCTATAGCACACTTTGTTTTTCTTGTAGCATGCTCTATTTTTCCTGTAGCTTCCCCTTTCCTTTTTGTTGGAGGGTGTTAGGTTTCTTGGGTTGTTTAAAGGAGGTTGATCTAGTGGTGGGCCTCCTTACATATGCTATAGGAGTCTTTGATATGTTTTCTGGAGAGGTGACCTCCTCAACTTTCCTTTCAGTGGGCCCTACCTCCTCTTTTTTACTTGGGGACTCTTCAATTGTGATAGGGGACTTTGTGGGAGTTTGAGGCCTTCCTTGCTTAATCCTGGTGCTTTTCTTGGTCTTAAAGTAGAGGGGAGCTTGCCTTTGCATTTTATTTTTGGGTTTGACTGGAGTGCTCAAGGTAGCTAAGGTGGAAACTACCTCTTTTTCACTAGGTCCTAGAGACAAACTTGTTTTCTTTGGGGATACCCTTCTTCTCTAGATCCAGTAGTTTTCTTAGGGATTTGTTTTTCTTGTTGCTCCCCCGATTCCTCTTCATCTTGATCTTCTTCTACTTCTTCCTCTGGTTCTTCCTTTTTATCTCTTTCCTCTTCTACCTCTGCCTCTCCTTCTTCTTCTTTCCCCTCTCTCCCTCTAACACTTGAGGGTGGGGTCTCACCTGGTGTAAGGGTTTGAGTGTCAATGAAGGTCTCTTTGTCAATATCAATGAATTTTGACCAAAGGATAGGGATACTTAGTTCTCTCAAGGCATCTAATACCATCTTTTTAATGAGGCCATGATGGCCTAGGTGTTGGTGTTTTCCCTCTCTCACTTTCTGACTCATGTCCTTGATGGACTGTAGGAAGAAATATGGTTCATTGAGTCTTTGGGCCAAGGGAAATTATGCTTGAAACCTTAGTTCATGGAGTAATCTAAAATGGTAGCCATAGACTACACTCATCCTTCCTTCACAGGAGATGTATTTTAGGATATGGTAGGCCACCTCATACTAGGGATAGGGTAGGCTTTCCCTCCTAACTCAATTCTTTTCTTCAATAGGTTTTTCAGGGGAAGTGAAGAAGTTCTTTTTATCAATGGCACTGGAGGTTTTGTATTCTCTTTTCTATTGGATACCTAGGGGAAGGGTTGTCACCCTTCTAATTAGCTTAGGACTTATTGAAATAACTAATCCCCTCACCACAGTGGTGGCACTGAATTCTCTCTGAGAGCTTAGGGACATGGAAAATTCATATGCAATGTCATCACCATAACCCCCTTAATAGTTAAAATAATCCTAGCCACTGACGTCTTCTAAAATTGTGTAATACAGGAGGGTGAAGATGAATTATTTTAGTGTCAAAGGGTTCCCTTCTATTGAATCCTCCCCCCATCTCTTTTCTCTATTTTCAACTAAGTGAAGGAAGGATTCTTCCTGTAATAGCTCTGATGTGTAATTCAGTGGAAGTAGAGGGTTGAAATCTCTAGTTGATGAAAATTTTCTATATTCCCTCTAATCTACAGCCAAAAAATTCTTGCAATCCATAATTTGATTGATATTTCCTATAGAATTTAGGGTGCATCATCATACAAGTTATGTACAGATGAGGGAGAGGATGCACTTACTTTTACCACATGGCCAGGCATACATATGCCAAGATGGAGATTAATTCGACCCTTGGTGATGTTCTTTCACCCTTTTAAGCTTCCTGTAGCTTTTGCAGGCTTCCTGTAGCTTCCTCCTATAGAAATGGAAGAGCAGGGTTCGACTATCCTTGATGGCTTCCCAAGCTTGTCCTCAACTTAACATTTTTTGAAATGAGTGTAAATGCAAGGTAATTCGAGCCCCAATACAATATATGCCATTTTTGGCTTGGTCTTGGAGCATTGTGATGACTTGGTAGAGGAATGAGGTTTCCTCTTTTGGAACATTGTCCCCACCTCCAATAATCATTCCCTTAATCCTTGTAATCAACACCCACTCTCAGTGATCCTATATTGACTGATATGACACCTCCACATTGAATGAGGGATCATAATCAATTTTTGTTTACTAATCGAGGGTGGCCAAGTTAACTAGCTACCTCCAGCTTATAAAAATACCTCCTCTCGGAATTTGTACATTTTTCATTATTTACACATAGGGAGTAGATGAGAGGTTGCCATACGACTGATGCAGGGATGTACATGATGGAGTGTTGGACCTTTGTACTGCCACCAAGTGAGTCATCTTGTTGTGTTTTTCCTATTCCTATGTATATCTTCTCTGCCCCTCATGGTTATTGACTGTTGTTGTTGCTACGTATGCAGGTCCTTTTTTTATGCCTAAGGTGTTGTTGATACTAGTGGAGAGTCCTGCTTGGAGTGGTATGATTACTATAGGGTGCCTCATGAGTTGGTATCGCCCCCTCTATTTGATGGGAAGGGAAAAAAAATAGGATTATGGCTTTCTATAATGGTTTCACATGCTGCTATAGGAGGAGGTTTTCTTCCTATAGTAGTCTTTTCCTTCCCTTTCAGGGTATTTTAACTACGTGGGAGTGATGAGAAAGGATGTATAGGGTTTGGAGGATAATTCTAGGGCTCTGAGGGAGTAGTGTAGGTTTTTGAAAATGGAGAGGATGTGCTATGTGTGTTTCCCAAGAAATTTTTTAGGGTGAGACAGAGTGAAGGGTTTGTTATTGAAAAATATTATTTTTTCTTATGAACTGGGATGGATAGATGTTGGACCATGGTGGGGAACCTTATTTACCTTTGGCAAGGTCATGCTGGGTGGTATTTTCATTCATATTTTCTTCCTGTAGCCTTTTGAAGCCCTCATGTAGTGCTACAGGATCTTCCCATAGCAATTACAGTATTCCTATAGCAATCCAAAGAGGGGATGGAATTTGATTTTTGAGCTACTAGGATGATGGAGAGTGGTGAGCACATGAGCTTTGATGGTGGATGGGAAGTGGATGGAGGAAGCGGTGAAGATAATCTTGAGTATTCCATCCCTGTAGCTATGGAATATGCCATTGTCTTCAAACCTATAAAATGGAAAAAAAAATAACAGACATGTTGTAGATCCATGTCCTGGGATTTTTCTTTGTTTCCTTCTTTGTTTTTTTTTTTTTTTTTTTTGAGACACACAAGATGCCTCAGGAGAGGTTTTCAACCTTTTTTCCTGCCTTGAGTGCCTCAAGAGGGTTTTCACCTAGGGGTATTTTTTTCTCTACTCTTGGGCTGCCTCAAGGAGGTTTTCAACTCAAGGGTTGGCATTAGATGCCTCATGAAAGTTTTCATCCAGGCCTTTTACTGTTTTTCTTCTCTCTCATTTTTTTTAACAGTATCTAGGAATGTTGTGACTTGGAAGCTATGACACTTCCAATCACATTAGCCTCTTTGTTGATGGTGCTGATGTATTCCTCCTTAGACATAGGCTTTCTATAAACCTTCAATCTATAACCATTGACCAGCAAGGGAATCCCTTCCTCATCAATGGACCTAATTTGAACAACTCCATTGTCTTGACTTTTCTCTATTAGGTATGGTCCTAACCATCTTGTCATCAATTTTCCCTTAAAATCCTTGAACCTAGAATCATATAGTAAGGCCCAATCCCCTTCCTGAAAGACTTTGTCCTTGATATGCCTATCATGCCAAGCCTTCCTCTGCAATTGTATAAGTTCGTTGTGTAGGAGGGCCTGCATTATGAACTTATACAAGTCATTTAACTAGAGAAGCCTCTCCTGCTATGATTTGGTGACATCTAAATCCAATTTGGCTTCCATTCTAAAAGTATTATACTCAAACTCAATAAAGAGCAGAGCTTTCTTTCCATAAACAAGATTATATGGAGTAAAACTAGTAGTTGTTTTCCAAGTTGTGTTATAGACCCAAGCGGCCTCCACTATTATGTATGCCCAATCCCTTCTACTACTACTCACAACCTTCATAAGGATGCCCTCTAATTCTCTATTTGTAACCTCTGCTTGTCCATTTTCCCGAGGGTGATAGGAAATATATTTTCTACATTTGTTATGATGTTGCCTTAACAGATTCTTGATCAGAAGTGATGTGAATTGAGCTCCCTGATTAATGAATATCTATCTAGGGTACCCAAATTTGTAGAACACATTCTCCCTTAAGAACTCAATAACTTTCTCCTCTCTTGCTACCTTGACAACCTTTGTCTCAGCTGACTTTTTCAAATAATCAGTGTACACAATGATGTACGTTTTCTGCCCTGATGGTGGATCAATTGGCCCAATGAAATCCATTGCCCACTTATCAAATGGCTCCAAATCCATCTGGGGTTTTAGGGCATTTCATACTTGGGTGTGGGTTTCCCCATCCTCTGGCACAAATCACATCTACTGGTATACATTCTTTCATCTTGGTGGAGAGTGGGCCAATAATAGCCAACTTGTATAGCTTTGAAATTTGTTCTCTTGGAAGAAAAATGACTTTCACAAGGATCATCATGATTGGATAAGAAGATGTAAAGGAATTCCTATTCCCTAACACATCTCCTTAAGATCTGATCTGGTCCCATCTTGAAGAGATTTCCCCCAATCCAAGTGAAAGTGTTGCTCTTCCTTACAATTATGCTCTTATTCCCAAATGACAGATTTGGAGGAAATCCTACAGCCACTAGGTAGTTTTCTATGCCAAAAATCCATGGGGAGAGAACTTAGATAGAAAATAGGTGCTCATCTAAAAGCTAGTCATCGACCATCCCTTCATCACCTACAGGCAAAGCAAGTCTAGATAGAAAATCTGCAACTACATTTTCTTTTCCTGGCTTGTCAATGATAGTTAAATCAAACTGCGGTAACAATTGAACCATCTAATGATTCTAGCATTCACATTTGGCTTGTTCATCAAGTATTTGATAGTTGAATGGTTAATATGCATAAAAGTTTGGTATCCAGTGATGTAGTGTCTAAATCGGTTAAAAGAGTGTACAACAACTAAGAGTTCTTTCTTAGTTACAGTGTAGTTCAATTCAACCTTAGACAAATTTTTACTAATGAAGTAAATGGCATAGGGTAACTTACCATCTATTTGTCCTAATGATACCCCTACATATTTTTCGGTTGCATCAACATGGATATGGAAAGGCAAAGCTCAATTTGGGCCTCTAAGTATGGGTGTAGTGGTTAATTTCTCTTTCAAGATCTCAATGGCTTCTTGGCAGTTCTTTGTCCAACATAATTATGAGTCCTTGGCCAGCAACCCAAACAATGGTGAAGCCACTTTGCTGAAGTCCTTGATAAACCTCCTATAGTATCTAGCTAAGCCTAAGAAACTCCTAACATCCCTTTGATTTTGAGGAGTAGGGACCCTTTTTATGATGGAAATTTTGTTTGGGTCCACTTGTATTCCCTCCTGAGATATTGAATGGCCAAGGACAATCCATGAATTCATTAATAATTCACACTTATCAGTACTAAGCGAGAGGTTTATTTCAATCCACTTCTTCAGGACTTTCCCCAGGTTAGAGGGAGCCTCCAGGAAGTCACACCCATAGGGAGTGAAATCATCCATGTTGATCTCTACAGAGTCATGGACTAGCTCAGCAAATATGCTCAGAACTTCCCTTTGAAAAGTGGCAAGGGAATTACATAAACCAAAAGGAAAGACCCTATAAGAAAAGGTACCCCAAGGACAGGAGAACGTATTTTTGTCTTGATCCTTAGGGCTAGTCTGGATCTGATTGTAACCACTAAATCCATCCAGGAAAGAGAAGAACTTTTTCCTTGCAAGGCCATATAAAATTTGATCAATGAAAGGTAAAGGGAAATGTTCTTTCTTGGTGGCTTTGTTCAGCTCTCTGTAATCCACTCAGATCCTCCACTTCCCATTCTTCTTTGGGACCAAAACTAGATGGGACACCCGCTCACTATCTAAGATGGGGTGTATGAACCTTGCATCCAGCAACTTTTGCAACTCTTCCTTTACCATGTCCTTGAGGACTGGTTTCATTCTACTCTGAGGTTGGCGCACAAGTTTTCTTCCTTTCTTGATGTAGATGTGATGAGTACATATCGAAGGATGCACCCCTTTCATTTCCTTATAGCTCGAGACAAAAGAATCTAAGTGCTCTGTCAACATTTCTCACAACTTCTATTCTTCGTTGGCTGAGAGAGAGGGGTTAATATTCAAGATTCTAGGTGGAACAAATTCTAAAACTTTGACATGTGTATGACTTGGGTCAACTAGGCATAACTCAGTCCAAGGACTACCCTCAGATTCCTTCACAAGCTCAACTAGAGGCATGGTATTGGGGGTTGGTTATGGAGGATTTGATCAATGAGGTCATCCTCATCAGGTTTCCCCCTCTTATAAAAAAATCTAGGGTACAAATTGGATGGGATGTTGTATGGTACACTTCATCTTCCTCCTTCTCTTCTAACCATAGGGGTAAGTCATGCTCAATGGATGACTGAGCAGGGGGGTACAATACCAACTATTTGGACAAATGCCCATTATTAATGGTTATGTTCTTGGCCCTACAACTTATGTAAGAATCAATAGTGGCTATTCACGGTATTCCCAGGATGAGAGGATAACCATTGAATTTTGTTTTGGGTTGGAGAACCAAGAAGTCAGTAGGATACTCCCAAGAGTTAATAGATACCATTACATCCTCAACAACTCCCTCAGGAGCCTCTGTGGATCTATCTGCAAGTTGCAACATTGTAGTGGTGTCTTTATCAAGGATCCTAGGAGGTTTAGTTTTAGCATGGTTTCTTTAGTCATCACATTGATGGTAGCCCCAAGATCAATCAAGGCATGAGGGACAATGATGCCATCAATGTGTACATCTACCACATGACTTCCAAGGTCTAGATATTTTGGACAAATTACTCTCCCCAACATCAAATCAGATAATTTTCCAATAACATTGATGGTGGGGGTGTCTCTTTTTCTCCTCCCGGGGTGTTTGAAACATTTCTCTTTGATAAGCTTATTGTAGATGGGAACATCCTTAATAGCTTGGAGGAGGGGTATTTTAACACACATATTATTCAATTCTCCCAAAAGTTCAGTATATTTTGGGTTGTACTGGTTATAATGGATCAATCTCTCTGGAAAAGGAGGTGGATTTACTTGAGGGATACTCTCTTCCTTTTCCTCTTTAAGCTCCTTAGGTGGAGATGGAGGTTGGTTATTTGGGAGCATTCTTCCAGACCTCAGGTTGATTTATTAAATATCCAAAACATATGCAAGGTAAGATGTCTCTCCACTATAGACCTGTTGTGTCTAGTTTTTATTCAGGTTTGGATTATGTTGAGAAGGCATTTGAGGTTGCTTGGGTGGAGCAGGATGAGTGAGTTGTGGTTGAGATAGAGGTGGAGGTAGTAAAGCAGGAGGATGGTTGAGTTGAAGCATCCACCCTTGTGATGGGTTATTCCACTAAGGATGTGGAGAAGTATATGGATGACATGGTTGATTGATAGGTTAGGGAAGATATTGAGGTGCATAAGGCCAAGAAGGAGGTGTGGACCATTATGGATGACTGGAAGAGTACTAAAGTGTAAAGGGTGCATTCTGGTTTGGATGGTAATAAGAGTAGGATGCACCTTGCAAGACCTACTGATATTTTCGAGGTCCTTGAGGCCTCCTTTGATTAATAAAATAGAGTTTCTCAGCCCCACCTTCTGCCCCTTGGTATACAAATTTCAATCCAGGAAAAGAAGGACACTTATCTGTGGCATGGTTTTCCTCACAGACTGAGCAAACCTCTATGAAATTTAATGGAGATTCATTTTAGGGGTGCCTTTTGTGCATTTAGGGAAAAAATAGCTAAGGCTCTATCTTCTTCCTCTTGTCTCCTGTAGATATGCATGGTATGCATTTGCAAAGAAAAGGTATGCAAAATTTCACTTTTAAAGTCCTCCAACATGTTTCCAATTTCATTCTTGATTGATGTTGTGGAGGGGGAGGAGCTGATCAAAGCTTGATTAGCCCTACCATTCTTCCTAGCAGCCATAGAATGGTTTTTGAACATTGTTTTGATATCTTCATAGTTTAACCGATAGATGTCTCCCCCATATAGCATGTTTAGGGTTTCCAGTATGTCCTCCCTGATCCCTCGGAGAAGAACTACCTTGAGTGATTTAGGATCAAGGGTGCATCTGTCCCTCCTATAACTAAGCTGGAATCTTTCCTCATAGTCCTCTAGGGATTCATTAGGTCCAAGAGTCATTCTAAAGATTTATTCTTTGTTTTCTTTGGACCTACAGTAGTCCCTGTTGTTAAAGTCTTGTTGCATTTGAGCCCAGGTGGTGATGTTATCCCCAGGTAGACCCATAAACTAGTGCAAGGTTGCACCCTTAAGGGTAGATGGGAATAACTTCAACTTCTGGTCATCAAAGGTATAATCATGGGTCCTACAGACAATACAAAACTCAAACATAAAAGTATCAGGGTCCTCAGAGGTTAATTCATCAAAGTGAGGAAGGGAAATACCACTTATATTCTTCATTATGGCCTCTCCATTAGTTTCTCTGATAGGGAAAACCTCCTCATTCCTATTTTTAACCATGGTTTGGTAGGTGAAATGGGTTCTTCTTCTTCCCAAATAGTTTCTTAAAAAATCTCAGGTTATTCACCTAAGGGGTTTTCTAACTCCCCTGTAGTCAGAGAGGGAAGTTGACAGTCACCAAAGAAGAGTGAAGGTTGACTATTTGATGGTGTGGGGTTGTTTGGTAAGAATTTTCCTTGAGTACCTATACTCCTACGAGGCATGAAATAAATTTTTTCTTTTATATGATTTTTTCAAAACTAAATGGAAAACAAAAAGAAATGCTTAAGTAGAAATAAAATCTACTTAGACACCTCCTCGACAATGACGCCAAAAAGTGGTGATCCCAAGTATTGCACCAAGAGTGCTACAACTCCCAAAGGCTCCTCAAATCTATTTATCAACCCGGGGTTCATACAAACTTCGAGTTGACAGTGCTATATACATAGTATATGGAATTCTATTCATGCCACCCTCATCTAGGTCATTTAATCATTAGGACTCCAAGACCATTCTTCTATTGAATTAGGGGGAATTTACTACTGAAAGTGAAATTCAAAAGCTATCCCTAGTGTAGAAAAAGTAAACTCTTTTCAAATATAACTTGTAGATGTTGCAACTGAATCAATTCATGAAAGAACACAAGAGCTATGCTACATGCAAAAATAAAACTACATTAATTGCAATAAACCATCTAGATATCAAATTTACTTGAAACTAGGAAATTATTCTACTAACTCACAACTCAAGATTTCATGCATCATCTATCTAATTGACACTTAGATATAAATTAATATCCTGCTTTCCAAATTTGTGATGAAGAACTAATGACATTTTCTCTTGCAGTGAAGGAAAAGGAATGGAGGGAATGGCCTAGGGGGTACCTATGATCATGAAGTCCAAGCTTGGTGGTCAACCTACTCCTAAAATAATCCATACTAGCATTACAAGTCAAAACAAGGGAAAACAGGCTGCTATAGGCATGGTACTGGAAGCTTCTATAAGAAGTCTTGTAATGCTACAATAAGGATGATAGGAGGGTTTGGAAGGTAAGGATGATGGGATCAAGGGATGTCAAGATGGATGAAGGTTGTGGTGGATGGAAGGAAGGTGACCAACACCCCTAGCCAAGCTCAAAAATTCATGAAGACCAGGTTTGGACTAATAGGGCTGCTCATGGTGACCTAAAAAGCAGAGATCAAGAACAATGGCTTGGATTCATCAAAATAGAGTGGAGAAGTCCTAGATGGTCCTAGATGGACATGGTGAAAAGGTCATGTTCACGATACTAGACCCAGAAACATGTTAAGAGATCTCCCCGATAAGAAGTCCCAACTAGAACTCATACTATTTGGAGTATGAGTCCCAACAGTGGATAGTAAAGCAATGCCTTAACAATGATAACACACAAAGGTAAGTGTGATATCTTTGTCGGAAGAAAGTGTGTGACCTTGTAGCGAGTCAAGTGAGATGCATGGGAGTTCTAACAAATAGAGTGGAAAAGTAAATGTGTCCCTTAGAAGCCTGTAATAGTACATAGCCTGGAAGGAACACACGAGCTGAATGACATCACAAGATGGAAAGTAGAATAGTCCACAATCTAAAGTGACGGGTTAAGCCAACAACACAACTTCAACAAGATTCATACAATCATATACAAAATAGTTCGTAAAAAAATGCATAAGTTAAATAATATACATTTCTAAAGCAACCATAATAGCCTAACTACAATAACAATATATGCATGAAGACGTGTTGGCTTTGTTATACATTATTAAGTGAAAGTTCCATCCATCCATACACCATTGACAACCATTAGCCCCAATAGTAGAATGTTATAGTCAACACCGCCTACTCCTCCAAAGAGATTTACTTGATCTGCACTGTGGAGAAGCCAAGGCTCACCACAATACTCTCCAAGCCTTCTCTAAGCAATGCCTAGCCAAAATCTTAGCTCCCAAAATCTTGTACTATGAGTTATGAGGTTCTATTTATAGAAAAGGATGGGGTGACCCTTGACATTCCCCTTTGACTGTTGGACTACCCTCATGACTCTTCACATTGCAACAATAACTGTTCACATTCCATTAATGACACTTGGAATTTCACTTACAACATATTTACAATAATACAATTTGCACATATACCCATGTGGGACAAAAATAGGCTTGAGTCATCCTGACAAGTCAAACAACATCACTCAGGGTCTTATGGAAATACCATCTTGGTAACCTCCTCACGATGGTATTCAATGATGAAATGATACCAAGCTTGGTACTGCACTTTTGCATCCTCGTACTATTTGATGACATATTTTTTGAAGCAGACTCTTGTCTCCATGGTTTCCAGGTATATGGTTTTGAAACCTTTGTCCAGCTCATCCTGAAGCATGCACAACATTGTCCTGAGTGTGGATGGACCACTGATGTACCTTTGCATGTTATTTGCGCTAAGCTGCAAGTCATCATTGGTGGCTACACGTGTCAGCTGCTCTATGTACTTGTCGACATCCAACATGACTTTGTTCTTCCTCATGGCCTAGGTGAGGGTTACGATGGAAGGGATCTTGTGCGCTTGTACTATGACATCTAGACTTCTGAAAAACTGTGCATAGGAAGTCTCAATGCTAGTGATGAGTGGAAGGAGCTGCTCATAGTTCCAGATCAACATCCAAATCCATGCTTTGTCTAGCTCAACCTCTTGCTTCATCCTCTTGTGCAATTAAAGTGGGGTTCCCTTGTACCTCATTGTCCATTCTTGCATGTGTGTAATATCAGTGTGAATGTTTTTGAGAGTTTGGGTTGTCTGCATGCACTACTGCTGAAAGTCATATAGATGGACAATCAGTTTGTGCATGGTAAAAAATGTTCTATACACTGTCCACATGGTGGCCTCCAAAGTTGATATCTCCACCACTATTTCTTTCTTCATCTCTGTCTTGGTGGATCTTATGGACTGCTTTATTATCTTCTTCGCCTCTTGCAATTCCTTCTCCATTTGAGCAACCTATTCTATCAAGAACTTGATCATTGAACTCGTGGCTTCTGCATAAGACTTAGAAGCCTTGGTTGTGGCAACCAGATGTCTTCTAAAATTAGGTACAATCACCCTTTCTTCTATGTGTGCAGGTCATGTATGATCATCTAGGAGATGCTTTCTTTGTGCTTGTATAATCCTCTGATATGAATCGTCAAATTCCAGATTGTACACATTCGTCTTTGGATCATAATCAAGGAGAACAACCTCTCCTTACTCGCTCGAGACTAGTTGTGGTTCTAGAGGTGGTGGAGACTGTGGTATGACTTCTAATGCACTTCGCATGAGATTGATGTCTTGGTCCTCCAGCTCCTGTTCTCGCTCTGTGTCTATTACCTTAACCAACTACTCAACCTACTGAGAAAGTTCTTGAACCTGCACCTACTCACCTTGTTCATCATCTACTAGTTGCTCTGTTGCTTCAACCTTTATCTACACAGTTTTCTCTATCAGTGTGCCTTGTCCTTCTTCTTGTTCCTGTTTCTGCCTTTCTTCCCTTTCTCTCCTCCTGAGCTCTTGTTCTACTTTCAACTTCTTCTTTGTCTCCTGGAATATCCTTTCCATCTCTTCCAACCTTTTCTTCTCTCTTCTCTTCCGTTCTACTCTCCTTTTGTGTTGTTGCCTCTTTTCATTTATCTCCAAAGCTACTCTCTCAACAAGTGGATCTTCTTTGAACTTGTATCTTTTCTCAACCTCTGTGCTCTTGGAAATTTTTCTCTTGCCTTTATCCTGTGCTAGTTTTTTGCTCACTATTGTTGTTGTTGTTGTTGTTGCTTCCTATGGTGCTTCTGCCTGTAGTGATGCTTTCCATGCTACAACCATGCTGACAAGTTCATTGATCCTAGAGGAGTTATAGCAATACCTCCAAGGATCCTCCTCTGGCCAATGACATGCCTCGTGGATCCATGGGTAGTACACCTTCATAAAATGGTTTTTGCATATGTAGTGGGGATCATACAAATTGAAGATCTTGGTGTAAAACCCAAACTTCTTCAAGTCTTCAATCTTGACATCTGCATCTTTCAAGGTATGGATATCGTACAACCGAATCCACAAAGGAAGAGTAGGCCATGGTGCCTTCTTCCTCTTGTGCAGTCCTACTGATAACCTTGTGGATATGTGGTATGCAACCTCTTGCATGACCAGCTTGTCCCTAGAAAACCTCGGTAGCTCAGGTAGAGTCTTCTCCACACCAAACATCCCGATGAAGGTGCCATCGGGTGAGGCATACCAATCTGCAATGTTAAGAAATGTCTGCATCACTTCCTCAAACATGAAAGGTGGATCCTGTTCAAATATCATCCTGTACAGGAGGGTGATAAAGCTTTTAGACAACCTCGCCATGACTCCTCGGTAGCTACACTCAGAGAGAAACTTGCAATAGATGTTCACAACTTCCTCTGATGGTGTCGATGTCCAACCCACGCTAGGGAACTGTTGTTGGGCACAAATTACATCAAGAAGGTATGTAGACATATATAATATTACTTGTCCATCCTTAGGTGGATTCCAGGCATTTGACACATGCACTTTCAGTTGAAGAGCCAATATGTCTGACCAGTTGAAAGAACTTTATTCATTTTCCGATTGATCTAACATAACAACCCAACTCTGTGGGAAGGTCTCCGTGCTCTCTTGACCATACAAGAGACTTGTGAATATGACCAGGAGTTGGTAAGCCTTATTGAGTGACTTCATCTTGTAGACCTGGTTGGGTGTCATCTTGAACTTCGATGGCTCTTTTACCCAATGCTTCATCATATCTCTAGTGTTTATATTGTTGTTGGGAGTGAGAAATAGTCCATCCATATAGTTCACTGACCGTGGAAAGTGGTACATTTGACAGTAGTTTTCTGACCTGAAGGCTGAAAGTTGTGTCCCGCTGGCATTGCTCAATGTCATCATCTTAGGATTGGTATGTGAGGCGACCCAGTGAATTATATCCATTCATGGCAAGGAGGGGTACCTGCATGCAACCCTGTACAAGCTTGAATTGTGAGTTGACATAGACCTGTTGATCTTTCAGATCTTCCTTGAAACAACCTGTGAATATGTCCTTTATTTCTTTCCATGTGATCTTCATTTCCTTCTCTATGAACAACTACATGTCTGCATAAATGGGCAAGTTCATTGGCACCTGTTCAACCACGTCTCCAGTGCTACTCTCTATAGTGTCCTTTGATCCATCTCTCTTGGAAACCATGATGTCTGTACTACTAAGAGGCTTCTCAACAATTGATGTACTTGGAGACATAACAGACACTCATGACAAGAAAATTTTAGCTTTAAAACAAAAAGCACTTCAAAGGATCGATCATGCAACAAACTAGATGACTGTTGGGAAAGATTACGTAGTAGTGACTCTCAGAGATGAGGGATTGTTACATGTCTATTTGGGAACATCACTCCCGACATTCAAATCAATAATATTAGGGCTCATCAAACCCTAATTTAGTTGTTACATGCCCTAGGCAAGTCATCACATTGAATTCTTCCTTCTATCAAAGTTTCCTAGCCTGAAGCCTTGTTAAAATGCCTCCTTGGGACACCAGCGTAGCCTTGGTCAGGGGTAACTACGCTGTAGAGCAGGTAGGCCCATTGTGGCCTGCACTGGGTGAGATTGAGTGAAATTTGCACAGGGTTCTAGGAATATTCCTTGACTCTAGATGATTTTAGAATGATCCCATCTCTTATCTCCTTCTATGAGCTCGAAATTGGATAGGCCAAGGATCAATTAACCTCCTATCCTCTCATCCCTTGCTCCATAGAAACTAACTCCTAGTTTGGAAGGCCATTCAATACGATCATTTATGACACAACCATCTCCATTTCCTATAAATTGAGCACTCATCATAGTGATCAAGGGGCCATAATCTGAAGTTTGTAAGGAAATTCTATTGGTTTGAGAATTGAGTTCATGTCAAGCAATGTTATGTTGCTAGATTGGTGTGCTTTTGATGTGGTGAGTGTTGGACTGAAGCTGGAGGAGTGGCATAGAATCAAATTGTATTGGGTGATACTCTTCCTTCTACATTAATAAAGAGCTTATTCCTTTTCTCATATGATTGTTCATATCTGTGATTATTATGTGTTTCAATGGTTTCAATTCCATTGTTTTATAGTAGATAGCTCATGTATGCTTTGATCATTTCTTGTTTATGTTTCTCTTGATACAAGTACCTTTTGAGTGGATTTAGTTCAAGTGGGAGCAACAAGAGTGATTCAAAAGAGATCAAGGAAGTGAAAGGCTACAAGTAAGTTCCTCCATCTCATTTATCTTCTATAAGAAAAGGTTAAACTACTTTCTTTCTGTTGTTCTAGGTGTAGTCACCCACCTAGGGAAAATGTGTTTATCCATAGAAGCAAATTCCATATAATAAATTGGCGACCATACTAGGGAATGAATATTGTTCTTGGTGGCTTACCCTCATCATATTACACACTAGTAGAATTTTCTTGAATTTATTGATCTTATTTTAGTCTTTTTGAAGTGTTTTTAGTCAAAAATTGTGCTTGAATGTCTCTTGATTTGACTCTCTGGCACTAGCGCAGTGTTGGTCTTGATACAATGCACTGCAGAGAAGCCCCTTCCTTAGAGACAGTGCCTTGCATCATACTGTCTCCCATTCTAGCCTGCTGATTCCTCTTAGGCTAAAAAACCCACCTTTGGCTTGATTTTTCCAAATTTGCTTTTGTTTTCGTTTGTTGAAAAATCAATGATTCTTGCAGTTTTGAAATCAAGTTGTATTTATCCTCCTAGCCCTACTTTAGCCTTGATTGTTTAGTGTTTCTTAAATGATTTCTTTATCATTATCAATTCATTGTCAAATTCAACTTATAGTCGATTAATCTTTTCTGAAAAGGTAGTGTCGTAAAGTCTTCATTTCTTTCAAAAAAGAACTGTCGTAAAGTCTTCGTTTCTTGCAAAAAGATTGATTGATTGTATGTGCATTTCGTTTCCTTTTGTTCATCTAAACATTAAGGGAATTGAAAAGAAAATCTTGGATTATTCAATTAGAGGTTTGTGTATGCTTGTCGGAATAGTATAGGGAAATTGCATTAGATGTGCTCTTTTCTCTTTGATTAAACATTTTGATCGCTCTATCCCTTGTAGTTAAGGTTTTCATTGTTCAAAATCAAATGAAAAGAATGTTTCTCAGCATAGTTGCATTCTAGGAATTTCAAAGACATCACGTGGTGAACCTGAAAGACAAATTCTTAATCAAGATGAACTTAAAAGTTATCTCAATTAACCTAATGGAGCATTGTCACCTAACAAATAAATTTTAGAGGTTCTAGGCTAGAGACCTGTTCCGATGTCGTAAAACATAGCAGCTATCATTAATTTTCTGCGCTACATTCTGAATGTGATACCTCATTCCACGTATGTGAGTAAATCATAGCTCATCCATGTAATTTTTGGTATATACGGCGGTGTTATAGTACGAAAAGCATAAAGGAATTCTCTCACTCTGCGGTTTCACATTAGACAATGCTAACATGGATTGGGCCTCCATGTACTTTTGGGTATATATGGGAGGAATACATTAGGTTTCTATCCATCCTTAGGTAACCGAGTCAGCCGCCTTGTACACTGTGATACACCGAACACAACATTCGGGGAGATTGCATGCACATATGTTAAGTCCTTGGTTTACTGAGGCAGTATATTGCAATTCACAGTTACTTGGTAATCCTATTGCCTAGATTATCCCTCTTTTGTTTTGTTATGTTATTTTGATTAAAATAAAAGTAATTGACCACAGATAACATACTCTATGCCACTCCTTATTTGATCTTGGGTTGAGACGTATGTCAACAAATCCAGAGTCCACTGATCAAGGAATTCCTTTTGATGTGAATCCTAGTCCTTTTCCTCCTTTCAGAAATATTAGTGCTCCTTATATGGCTACATTATCCCTTCCGGGATTTACATTGGCTTGCTAGTATGGTTGTTTTCAACCTCCTTGGTTCAAAATGTCGTGATTTCTACGCAATCGAGTGCTCCTCCACCTGGACAAAATCAACCTCCAGTTGATCCTAAAGTTGACCCTTTACCTTCTCTGTCGGTTTGTTCTTCCTCTCCTTCTTCCTCTTCGCCTGGTGAAAGTATTAACACTAGTAACTAGATGGATAAGAAGATGAAGAAAGGGAAGAAGAAGAAGAAAATTTAGCAGGGGGCAACCAAGAAACCATTGCTTTGAATGCAACTTCTGATGAGAAACCGTCTGATAAGCCTCACAAACTTTGATATCCTTGCAAACTTCGTATGGGAGACCATCTTCTTCGAAATTTTTCTGGTATTCCTCAGATTTGAGAAGAGTGGTCTTCTCATTCAAAACATCTTGTGTCATCAACTTCTGGAGATCATGCTGGTGACACACCATCAAATAGTGGTAGTAAAGTTCATGGAAAGAAGGGTAAATTTAAGTTTCCCTGTAGGTTATGCGAAGGGAATCACCCCATTCACCTTTGTCCCTATCTGGATGAAGCCCAAAAAGTGTTGGATAACCATCCTGCTTCTCCGCAACGACTTCCATCTTGTTATAGGAGACTCTCCCTTCATCCTTCACTAGTTGATGAAGTGACTGACCCAAATCAACCGTCAGTCAAACCCACTCTCTCTGAATGTGAATCCCATGAGTCTATACTTGACCAATCACAGGTCGAGGAAACAGTTGACCTGATTTCATCTTCAGTTAATCGTACCTTTCATGTAGAGAGTGAGTATGATACCTCTTAGGTTCTTTTTATTTGTTCAGATTCCAATGAGCTTAGAGGCAACCCTCTTATTCCATCAAGACAAGAGGAAAATAATCCCATTCTCTAACTCAAAGGGGTAATTCTCCCATTCTTATCGTACCCCCTCCAAGTAGTTTGGTAGCTTCCCTTGATTGGAATCGACTTGTAGGATTTCGTCTTCCTTCTTATGTGCCTTTCCAGATCATAGTATAGGTTTATAATATGACTATATTTGGCACTATTATAGATGAAGGTGCATCTGTGAGTATCCTTTCCTCCACTACTTGGCAAGCGCTCAGTTTTCCACCACTTGTGTTTGCTACCCAAAATCTGTTGGCTTTTAACAGAGGAACCAATCAACCATTAGGGATCCTTCCTCAGTTGCCTATTACTTTGGAAGGAAAAATTGTTTATCTCAATGTGATGGTAGTCCCAAGCCCTTTAGATTACAATTTACTTCTTGGGTGTGACTATGTTTATGTTTCAAGGATGTGTTTCCCACATGAAGGAAGAACTGTCACCGTTGACCAGCTTTCATTTCCCAATCCAAATATGGCTTCCAGTAAAACATCTTCCTGAAATGGCTATTTTGTCCCAATGGTATCTTCCATGCCACGGGTTAATTATGTGGCAACCTTTCCATGCCTACATCAACTGACGATCAATTTCATGATGTTGTACATTATGTACTGGGGGCATTGGAACCAGATCTCTCTAATGGATTCCTTGCTATGTATCCCTTCCAAAGCATTGTTCTCCCATCTGATGAGAACCTCTTGGAAGTCATGACATCTTATGGGTCGTGATCAAGGAATATGAGCACAGTTCCTTGTCTTGTGTCAAGCTCGTTAAAAAATGAAACAAGGAATATGAGGATAGTTCTTGGTCTTGTGTCAACCTCATTAAAAAATTAAACAAAGGGTATGAGCATAGTTCCTTGTCTTATGTCAAGCTCATAAAAAATGAAACAAGGAATATGAGGACAGTTCTTTTACTATGTCAACCTCGTTAGAAAATGAAACAGGTCCCAGAGCATAGTTCCTTGTCTTGTGTGAAGCTCGTTAAAAAATGAAACAAGGAATCTAAGCAGAGTTCCTTGTCTTGTGTCAAGCTCGCTAAAAAATGAAATAAAGAATATGAGGATATTTCTTTTACTATTTCAACCTTGTTAAAAAATGAAATAAGGGTCCCAGAGCATAGTTCTTTATCTTGTGTCAAGCTTGTTAAAAATTAAAACAAGGAATCTGAGTAGAGTTCCTTGTCTTGTGTCAAGCTCATTAAAAAATGAAACAAGGTCCCTTGGAGAAAAGTTCCAATTTGATTCTTTGACTAGATCTCGTAAAATCCCAGTTGTGTCTTTCACTTGGTCTCGTAAATGAACCTTTATTCCATCCACCTGATAGCCAAGAGTAGTCTACTTAGGTGAATGTAATGAAGCTTGGGGGGCATGCACCTAGAATCGAGTCATCATGCTGGGCGCATGTAAATGAATCCAAGCATAGTTTTTCGTTTCAAGCTTGTGTAAACATGAAACTAAATCCAAGCATAGTTCCTTATGGTTCAAGTTTGTGTAAAAATGAACCCATCTTCATTTTAACCCTCGTGATTGCCATTCTATCAACCTCTTCCATCAGATGAGCCTTGGTTTTTCTCCTTCTATCATCACTATCTGCTTGGCTGATCATATGCTTTCACTTGGTTGTTTTACCCTTTTTGAGGAACAGTTGGAATGAGTGGTCTTATTAGCTGGCCTCGTCACATAAACCAACATGTTTTGAGAAGTTCCAACATCACCGGAACTAGTTGCTATCCTAGACACCACTCATTCCTCTAAGTGGAGTCCTCTTTAAGCTCTTTTTAGAATCTCGAAATATGAAAAGATTGTCGAGCACTTGTCCTTTTCAGCTCGTTAACAGATTGGAAACGACATCTACTCAGTATAAGTTTAGCCATTTTCCATACTAAGATAGATTACTTACGAAAAAGGAATACGTTGATCGAACATGGTCAATAGGTTCTCTCGTATCATTTTATGCTTTTTCGGACTTGAGATACAAACTTACGAAAAAGAACTTGTGGATTTTTCTTTTTGTCCCTTTTCAAACTCTCTAAACATGAAAAGGACTGAGTTCTCATTGTCATTAAACTTGTTAAAACATTAATAGCGACAAACTTTTCCATCATGACAAGACTGAGTTTCACCTTCACTAAGCTTGTTAAAACATCACATAGCGATGGATTCACCCAAAGGGTGGAATTATACTGCAAGCATATGTTATCCTCCTCAAGCTTGTTAAAAAATAAAGAGGTACTGGTCAGCAATGACTGGGGAAAATGGGAAAAGGGGTAAATCACTTTATGGTAGAAAGTCGCACTTGACATGACACTTTCACTTCATCTATGTGACTATTTGGGTTGGGTTATCTGCTTGATGGTTATCATACCTATGGTCTATCACACCAACCATCACTTTTGTTTTAGGTCAATGTTGCCAATTCATTCAGTGTCGTCGACATGTTCAAGAGAAGTCACTCAGTAAACTTCATCCTTTGTAATACTCATAAACCTTCATTTTCATGACCACCATTCCTGAACCTTGCGTCGTCAGTCGCATTCTATCTTCAAAATCATTACACTCATTTCATGTTGTTGATGGGTTATACATCAAGGCCCTCCTGCGATGATTCATTTCTTGTCGACATCAGCACACTATCCAAGAAGTTGACTTAGAAACAACCTTCTAGTACCTTGAGGCTTGCATACATCAATGGCAAGTTTCATGCTTCCAGCGACAGGTTGACATCATTGGCCTTCGACCAAAAGACGTTGTACGGTGTTCGACATCAAAACATCTATTCACACCATGAAAAATATACTGCAGTACCTTGAGAATCATTATCATTATTGGTGATCTCTCTCGCATCTGTTAACAACTTACATCATTGACTCGTAATCAGATGGTGTCTTCCCATGTTTGACCTCAGATCATATATTCACATGGTTAGACTCGTACTTGAGGAAACGATTGGATGATATAGAAGACCTCGGATCTAGTTTCATCCATCCGGACTGCGATTTCAGGAGAGTACTAAATCATCTGTATGATGGCTTTACACAGATGGTCATCCTATCAAGGGTATATATCTATAGACAACTATCTGATTTATGTACATGTAATGAAAAGTTTATATGTTGAGTAAGGGTATGCCTTCCCTCAACAATTCATGAAAAATTCAAAATATCATGATTTTATGTATTGTAATTGATGCATGTCACCATCTGCTTCAGATCCTCCCCGTCATATCATAAAGCATATCACTTGAAAGTATCATTTTCAACTTCATGCTTTAGGGGGCAACTGTTACAGGTCTATTTGGGCACATCATTCCCAACATTTAGATCAGTACTATTGGGGCTCATCAAACCCTAATTCAGTTGTTACATGCCCTAGACAAGTCATCACATTGAATGCTTCCTTCTAGGAAAGTTTCCTGGCTTGAAGCCCTGTTAAAATGCCTGCTTGGGACACCAACGAAGCCTTGGTTAGGGGTAACTACGTTGCAGAGCAGGCAAACCCACTGTGGCCTACACTATAGTGCACTTAGGCCCTCTTTGACATGAATTGGGAATATTCCTTGACTCTAGATGATTCTAGAAGGATCCCATCTCTTATCTCCTCCTATGAGCTCAAAATTGGATAGGCTAAGGATCAATTAACCTCATATCCTCTCATCCCTTGCTCCATGGAAACTAACTCCAAGTTTGGAAGGCCATTCAATACCCTCATTTATGACAAAACCACCTCCATTTCCTATAAATTGAGCACTCATCATAGTGATCAAGGGGCTAGAATATGAAGTTTGTAAGGAAATTATGTTGGTTTGAGAATTGAGTGCATGTCAAGCAATGTTATGCTGCTAGATTGGTGTTCTTTTGATGTGGCGAGGGTTGGATTGAAGCTGGAGGAGTGGCACAGAATCAAACTGTATTGGGTGATACTCTTCCTTCTACATTAATAAAGAGATTATTCCTTTTCTCATATGATTGTTCATATATATGATGATTATGTTTTTCAATGTCTTCGATTCCATTGTTTTATAGTAGATAGATCATGTATGCTTTGATCGTTTCTTGTTTCTGTTTCTCTTGATACAGGTACCTTTTGAGTGGATTTAGTTCAAGTGGGAGCAATGGGAGCAATTCAAAAGAGATCAAGGAAGTGAAAGACTACAAGTAATTTCCTCCATCTCATCTATCTTCTATATGAAAAGGTTAAACTACTTTTTTTTTGTTGTTCTAGGTGTAATCACCCACCTAGGGAAAATGTTTAATTTGTAGATGTAAATTCCATATAACATGGATTGTCAGTTAGAACTGCGCATTGTGTAGTCCCAACTACCAGTGAGTTGTGCTGCTGACTAAAACTGTGTAGAGCACAGTCCAATGAGGCTGCTTGTGAACTGGAATTGCGCAATGCATAGCTCAGTCTAGCTTGATTGCTGGCTAGGAGTGCGCATTTCACAATCCCAGTGTGCAAGACTGGGCACTGTCTCCCAGAATTTCACAAAGCATAGTTGGAGGCCAGTCACAAACAACTTTTGCGCAATTCCTAGAGCCAAGGCAGAGCCTTTAGGTCCAGGAATGCACAGTGCATTCCAGAAAAAGCTAGATCTAAGCCAAGGTAGCCTAGATCTGCCCAGGGGCAACTTGAAAATGAGTATATCTGAATGCATGAGTGAAGGATGGTGCAGATAAGAGTGAATAATCAGGCATGCAATCAAAACCAATGCAAGAATAAATCAACAAACGAACAACAAAGCTAGAGGGGAGAGTCATCGCACGACGACCGTTAGTGAAAAAATTGTGTTATGCATGCGACGCTTAAGAAAAACAATGCAAAACTTGAAACAACACTTCTAAAAATTAAAAAAAAATAAAACATCAGCACAGTAAAACATGAAAAAAAACACTCACACAAGCCAAGGAAATAAAAGTGACAGAAAAAGCAGTAAAATACTTGAAAAAAAAACTTACCCAGAGAAGTTGTGCTGATTATGCCAAAGGTTCCTATATGCCTCACGAATGCCAGAAATCCAAGATCAAATGTGTAGAATGAGCTCTGGGGTGTCATTTAAATAGATTTGGTAGATTCATGGTTTATGACGGCATTCCAAAAATATAGGAAAAAGTGACAAGTGGCAGGAAGTTTCTAAAATTAACTTGAGTGTAACTCCTAGTGCTAAAAATAGATCCTTATTTTTTAGGGATGCTTTTTGCTTTTTCTTTTCCTTTTTCGGGAAAGGCTACCATGCATGCATGGATAAATTGCACAGTTTTGGAGGGAACTGTGCAACTTGCTGACACATGCATCATATAACAATTGATGGAATTCTTCTACGCAATTCCTGGGCTGAGTGGCTCTGGATGACTCTCATGCTCTGCACAATTTCCCAACTAAAGACAAGCTGTCAGCTAGGTCTGTGCAATTTCTTTGCCTAAGCTCATTGTTGGCATGTTCTATGCAATTTTGGAGAGAAATGTTGATTGTTGGGCTGCTCCACACAATTTTGGAGAGCAATGTTGACTATTGGGCTGCTCTATGAAATTTGGAGAGCAAGGCAGGCTACCCTCTAGGACTACACAATTTTCAAAGACAGCGCAATAACCGAATGTGAACTAAGTCACGGGGCCAACTTGTGGTTAGTTAGAAAAAAAAGTAAGAGAACACATGATGCAAAGTAAAGATAAACTTGAATGAAACACAAGTACATGAGAAGTACAAGACAAGCTGCTAAGATTTTGAGGAGGGAGGGTAAAAAACAAAGCGAAGGAAAAATTTTGGAGGGTGGTTGTAGCTACTAAAACATTGGTGACACACTAGTAGAACTTCAGCTCTCTGTTTGGACCTTATTGCATGTAAAGAAATGTGATGCTCATGGATTTCATTCCTTTCACAGAATCCCATGAAGGTCACTCCATGACTAACCAAGGCTGCTCCGTCTTCACCATCATATGTGTTACACAAAAAGTCATTAAGGAGAGTCATGAAGAATGTACAAAGATTAAAAATAGCCTTTGAAGACTCAACTTGTCATCTCGCCCTCCTTTTAGCACCAAAAATGTTGACGGTGCTGGAAACACCAACATGTTGGGTCCCTATAATACTTGTGATTACCCCATTACTATTGTAGTTATACCCCTTATTTATATTGTTGTGCCCCTATTACCCCCATATTGTTATTTCTGAGCCCCATAGAATCCCTCTATTGTTATTTTTGTGGCTTTATATTATTATTGTTAGGTCGGCTGGATTATATTGTGACTCCTTAGACTCCTATATATAGAAAGGAGGTTTTGTCATTTGTATCATCCAAGAATTGTTCATTTATGTAATGTAAAGGAGGTTTCCCCCTCAAAGAGGCTGAATTCTGAGGTGTGGATCTCTCTTTTCTATCTTTTTCTGAGCTGGTTTCATAACATTTGGTATCAGAGCTTTGGATTCTAGGGTTTCGCTGCTCCAAACAGGTCATCGTGGAATTTTCGCTATAACGTTTTTTCTGTGACGTTTCAGAAGTTGCA
Source organism: Pinus tabuliformis (assembly GCA_031772625.1). Lineage (NCBI taxonomy): Eukaryota > Viridiplantae > Streptophyta > Pinopsida > Pinales > Pinaceae > Pinus > Pinus tabuliformis. The sequence continues at coordinate 873,496,026 of CM062810.1, read as the reverse complement.
AAAAAAACCCATTTGAGAAGAAATCGTGTTGAACCTTGGGTCCAAATTTCAGAGCTTTTCACGCAATATTTTCGGAGATATGATCTGAGGAAGTTGGTCTTTTTGCAGACTCCTGAATTACACTCAAAACAGGTGACTTGGGGAAAATCGTCATAACTTTCTTTCTGAGCATCGGATTGAAATTTTGTAAGAAGGCACAGAAAGAGGACGGACTGTAGTTTTCTTTTATATATTTTTCAGAGTCAAAGGTTGAAGCAGTGACACGTGGCACTTCATACAAGTTCGCTCTACTGAAATAGTCTATAATCAGGTCACTGCGGGAGATTGTGCATAACTCTTTCTTGGAGGATCCAATTTGGATCAGACTAGTGGCATTGGAAAGAGGACATACAAGGCTACTACAGGTCACAATTTCAAAACTGGATGATTCAAAATTACAGATATACATCAGATTCAATATCAGGCTTCTACAAAGTAAAAAAAGGTGTGTAGTTTTTTTTTAATTTTTGCATAAGCTTGGTTTGAAGGAATTCAAAGGGCATAGTAAAGCATTATTATTGGTAACTGATGCCCCGAGGAAAGAAAATGCAAACACCTAGTAAGGAACCTGAAAGCTCTAGCATGACTCATGAAGAAGAGGAAGAAATGCTACATGATATATCAAAATTACAAGAACAAGTGCAACAAATGTCACGCTCACAAAAGCTAACAGATGCTAAGATAAATGGCGTGGAATCTAAGATAAATGGTGTGGAATCTAAGATAAATGGCGTGGAATCTAAGATAAAAGGCATGGAAGCTAAGATGGATGATTTGAAGACAGATTTGAGGACAGATTTGAAGACAGACATGGCAGATTTGAAGACAGATTTGACAAATTTCCTACAAGAAATACTTACTAATGGTGAAAAGGTTGTAAAGGAAACTCATGATGTGAACAAAAGAAATGTTAATCATGATTCCATAGACTCTAATGTTGGATCGAAGACCCACCATATTCCAAAAATCGATATGAGGAAGTTTGATGGCAAGGATCCCGCCACATGGATATTACAGATGGAGCAATTCTTCGATCTCAATAATGTGCAAAACACACAAAAGGTACGTATGGCAACTTTATATTTGGAACCAAATCAGTTTGTATGGTATCAATGGCTTTGTTCTCGTAAACAATTTATCACTTGGGCAATTTTTACGGAAGAATTGATAGCACATTATGAGGATACAAAAAGCAACACTTTTTTTAGCCAATTGATAAGTCTCAAACAAAAGGGTTCAATAATGAAGCACATTGAGGAGTTCCAAAAATTGAACATAAGGGTAAAAGATATTCCAGAGGAGAAAAGAGGTGTAATTGCACAATTATGTTCGCTAGATGTTTCCACATTGGAATCATCTATTTCTCCAGATCTCCAAAAAGTCCTGGACAATCATTCCAAGGTATTTGAGACTCCCAAAGGTCTCCCACCTATGCGTGATCATGATCATGCTATTCATCTGATTCCAGGAAGTGTTCCTCCAAACATCAGGCCGTACAAATATCCATATGTCCAAAAAAGTGAAATTGAACGTATGGTTGCAGAAATGCTAGAGGCTGGTATAATTCAACCGAGTCAAAGTTCTTTCTCAGCTCCAGTAGTATTGGTGCACAAGAAGGATGGATCATGGCGCATGTGTCCAAATTATAGGGAGCCCAACAAGCTCACTATTAAAGATAAGTTCCCCATTCCTGTCATTGATGAATTACTGGATGAATTGCATGGATCAATTTACTTCACCAAGTTGGATCTTCGTTCGGGATATCATCAAATCAGAATGAAGATTGAAGACATTCCGAAAACGGCATTTAGAACTCATGAGGGTCATTATGAATTTTTGGTCATGCCTTTTGGCCTTACCAATGCACCTTCAACATTTCAAGGTTTGATGAATTCAATTTTCAAACCATTCCTTAGAAAATTTGTGTTGGTATTTTTTGATGATATACTAATCTACAGCAAGTCTTGGAAGGATCATGTTGAACATGTTGACAAGGTGCTACAACTATTGGAGGAGAAACAATTATATGCAAAAATATCCAAATGTTTCTTTGGAGTCCAGGAGGTGGAATATTTGGGTCATATTGTATCTCATGAAGGAGTTAAGGTAGACCCTAGCAAAATTAAAGCCATTAAGGAATGGAAAATCCCCACATCCATAAAGCATCTGCAAGGATTTCTTGGGTTGACAGGGTATTATCGCAAGTTCGTTAAGAATTATGGGAGAATAGCAGCACCTCTAACAACATTATTGAAGAAAGATTCATTTTCATGGACTCCAGAAGCAACAAAGGCCTTTAAACATCTTAAAGAGGCAATGTGCCAAGCACCGGTCTTAGCTACACCGGACTTCACAAAAACCTTTATTGTGGAATGTGATGCTTCAGGAAATGGAATTGGTGCTGTTCTAATGCAAGATGAAAGACCCATTGCTTTCGAAAGTCGTCCAATCAAGGGAAAGTTTTTAAGCAAAGCTATTTATGAGAAGGAAATGTTGGCAATACTCCATGCACTTAAGAAATGGCAACCCTACCTAATGGGAAGACAATTCAAGGTAAAAACAGATCATGATAGCCTTAAATACTTTTTAGAACAAAGATTATCCTCTGAAGAGCAACAAAAGTGGGTCACAAAGATGTTGGGTTATGACTTTGAAATCATCTACAAAAAAGGGAAGCAAAATGTGGTGGCAGATGCACTCTCAAGAAAGGATGAGGATATGGAAGCATTGTTATGTGCCATTTCTATTATCCAACCAGATTGGATAAACGAAGCAAAGGAGGAATGGAAGAATGACGAAGAAGTGTGGGCACTTATTCAAAAGCTACAACAAGATTCCAGTACTTCTGATACATTTAGCTGGAAAAATGATTCATTATGGTACAAAGATCGCTTATACCTCTGTAAGAATTCCCAGCTAAAACAAAAGATTCTTATGAAATTGCACACTTCTCCCTTAGGAGGGCACTCAAGATTTTTAAAAACTTACCACAGGGTTAAGAAGGAATTTTTTTGGGATGGCCTTATATCAGATATTCAAAAGTTTGTGGCGAAATGTTTGGTTTGCCAACAAAATAAAGTTGAAACAATTAAGACACCAGGTCTATTACAACCTTTATCCATTCCAAGCCAACGTTGGGAGGAGGTTTCAATGGATTTTATCACAGGTTTACCCAAGTCTGAGGGAAAGAGTGTCATCATGGTGGTAGTTGACAGACTTACCAAGTATGCACACTTTTGTGCATTATCACATCCATTTAAAGCCAGTACAGTTTCTACTACATTTATGGAAACAGTTCAAAAGCTACATGGAAATCCAAAGATTATTGTAAGTGACAGAGATCCCATTTTCACTGGAAATTTTTGGACAGAATTATTTTCTTGTCTTGGTACTCAGTTAGCTCATAGCTCATCTTATCATCCTCAATCTGATGGGCAAACTGAGATAGTAAACAAATGTTTGGAAGGATATCTTCATTGCTTTGTATCTGATAAACAGACACAATGGGTCAAATGGTTGCCTCTGGCTGAATGGTGGTATAACACTTCCTTCCATACAGCAACAAAAATGACCCCATTTATGGCACTTTATGGGTACCAACCACCATCAATCACATCATATTTAAGAGAAAATTCTAAGGTTCAGGCAGTGGAACATCACATCGAACAACAACAAGTCCTCCAACTCTTAAAGGATAACCTCGTGTTGGCACAAAATAGAATGAAACAACAGGCAGATCAACATCGTAGTGAAAGAAGTTTTGATGTAGGTGATTGGGTATTCCTACGGCTACAACCATATAAGCAAATGTCCCTAAAGCAAGCTAAGAAGGATAATAAATTATCACCAAAGTATTATGGTCCGTACAAGGTGTTGGAAAAGATTGGTACTATGGCATACAAATTGGAGCTTCCTGCAGCTTCTCGATTGCACCCAGTTTTCCATGTTTCATGTTTAAAGAAGGTTATAGGCGACAAGCTCCCAGTTCAAACAATATTGCCAGAACTTGATGAGGAAGGAAAAATTATATTGGAACCGGAAGCAGTCACAGAAACAAGAACTCGACAGCTACGAAATCGATCAATTTCAGAGTATCTTATCAAGTGGAAGAACTTATCCGCTGAAGATTCCACATGGGAGGATGAGAATTTTATGCAGAAGTATCCAGAACTACTCAAGCGTTGAGGACAACACTTTTTTGAAGGAGAGGGGCATGTTGGGTCCCTATAATACTAGTGATTACCCCATTACTATTGTAGTTATACCCCTTATTTATATTGTTGTGCCCCTATTACCCCCATATTGTTATTTCTGAGCCCCATAGAATCCCTCTATTATTATTTTTGTGGCTTTATATTATTATTGTTAGGTCGGATGGATTATATTGTGACTCCTTAGACTCCTATATATAGAAAGGAGGTTTTGTCATTTGTATCATCCAAGAATTGTTCATTTATGTAATGTAAAGGAGGTTTCCCCCTCGAAGAGGCTGAATTCTAAGGTGTGGATCTCTCTTTTCTATCTTTTTCTGAGCTGGTTTCATAACACAACATGTCAGGGATCTCCCTTGTAAGAAGTCCCAACTAGACCTCATACCATTTGGAGTAGTATTCCCAACAATGGGTAGTAAAGAAATGCCTTGACTGCAATAACATGCAGAGGTAAGTGTGGTATCTTTGTCAGAAGCAAGTGTGTGACCTTGCAATGAGGCGAGTGAGATGCATGGGGGTTCTAACACACGAAGGGGAAAAGGAATTGTGTTTCTTAGAAGCCTATAATGTTATGCAACCTAAAAGGAACACACAAATTGAATGACATAACAAGCTGGAAAGTAGAATAGTCCACAATCCAAAGGAATGGGTTAAACCAAAAAAACACATCAACAAGATTCATACACAAATGCATAAGTTAAATAAAATACATTTCTAAAGCAACTAGAATAGTCCAACTACAACAACAATATACGCATGAAGACGTGTTGGCTCTGTTATATATTATTAAGTGAAAGTTCCATACATACAAACACCATTGACAACCACCATCCCCAATAGTCAAATGTTACAATAAACACCGCCTGCTCCTCCAAAGAGATGTACTCTCTCTTCACTGTGGAGAAGCCAAGGCTCGTCACAATAATTTCCAAGCCTTCTCTAAGAAATGCCTAGCCAAAATCTTGGCTCCCAAAAGCCTGTACTATGAGTTATGAGGTTCTATATATAAAAAAGGGTGTGGTTACCCTTCACATTCCCCTTTGTCTCTTGGAGTACCCTCATGACTCTTCACATTACAACAATGACTACTCACATTCCACTAATGACACTTGGAATTTCACTTACAATATATTTACAATAATACAATTTCCACATATACCCATGTGGGACAAAAATAGGCTTGAGTTAGCCTGACAAGACAAACAACATCACTCGGGATCTTGTGGAAAGATCAACTCGGTAACATCCTCACGATGGTCTTTGGTGATGAACTAATACCAAGCTTGGTACTGTGCTATTGTGTCCCCATACTGTTTGATGAAATCTTTGTCGAAGCAGACTCTTACCTCCATGGCTTCAGGGTATATGGTTCTGAATCTGAAACCTTTGTTCAACTCATCCTCAAGCATGCACAAAATTGTCTTGAGTGTGGCTGGACCATTGATTTACCTGTGCATGTTCTCTTCCCTAAGCTGCAAGTTATCACTGGTGTCTATGTGCATCAACTGCTCTATGTACTTGTCGACATCCAGCATGACTTGGTTCTTCGTCATGGCCTTGGTGAGGGTTCTGATGGAAGGGACCTTGTGCATTCGTACTATGAAATCCAAACTTCTAAACAACTATGCATAGGAAGCCTCAATGCTAGTGATGAGCATAGGGAGTTGCACATAACTCCAAATCAACATCCTAATCTGTGCTTTGACTAGTTTAGCCTCTGGCTTCATCCTCTTATGCAAATAAGGTGGGGCTCCCTTGTACCTCATTGTCTATTCTTGCATGTACGCAATAGCAAGTTGAATGTATTTGAGAGTTTGGGTTGTTTTCGAGTACTGCTACTGAAAGCTGTATAGATGGAAAACTACTTTGTGCACATGAAAAATATTCTATACACTGTCTGTAGGGTGGCCTCGAAAGTTGATATCTCCGCCACTATTTCTTTCTTCATCTCTGTGATGGAGGATCCTGCGGACTACTCTTTTCTCTCCCTGGCCTCTTGCAATTCCTTCACCATTCAATCATTATCTAATATCAAGAACTTGACCATTGAACTTGTGGCTTATGCATAAGCCTTAAAAGCCTCGACCATGGCAATTGGATGTCTTCTAACATCTGGTACAATCACCCTTTCTTTTGTGTTCACAGGTGATGTATGATAATCTGGGAGATGATTTTTTTGTGTTTGTATAATCCTCTATTGTGACTCATCAAAAGATAGATTGTAAACATTTGTCTCCGAATCATCATTAAGGAGAACAACCTCTCCTTGCTCACTTGGGAGTACTTTTAGTTCTGGAGGTGGCAGACACTGTGGTGCAACCTTTGATGCCATCAGCATGAGATCAATGTCTTGGTCCTCTAGCTCCTATTTCGTCTCCATGTTTGTTACCTCAACCAACTGCTCAACATGCTGAGCAAGTTCCTGAACCTACACCTATTCCCCAATTCATCATCTGTTGGCTACTATCCTGCTTCAACCTGTATCTGCATAGTTTTATCTTTCAGTGCACCTTGTTCTTCTTCCTATTCATGTTTCTTCCTTTATTCTCTTTCTCTCCTCCTGAGCTCTTGTTATATGTTTAACTTCTTCTTCGTCTCCTGCAATCTCCTTTTCGTCTCTTCCAACCTTTTCTTCTCTCTTCTCTTCTGTTCTACCCTCCTTTCACGTTATTGCCTCTTTGCATCTATTTCTAAAGCTAGTCTCTCAACAAGTGGATATTATTTGAACTTGTAGCTTTGCTCAGCCTCTGCGCTCTTGAAAATATTCCTCTTTCCTTTATCTTGTGCCAATTTCCTACTCACTGTTGTTGTTGTTGCTTCCTTTGGTGCTACTACGTGCAGTGTTTCTTTCCATGCTACAACCATGATGACTGGTTCATTGAGCATAGAGGAGTTATAGAATTACCTACAAGGATCTTCCTCTTGCCAATGACATGCCCCATGGATCCATGGCTAGTACACCTTCGCATAGTGGTTCTTTCATATGTAGTGGGGATCATACAGATTGAAGCTCTTGGTGCTAAAACCAAACTTCTTCAAGTCTCTGGTCTCAACATCTACATCTTTCAAGGTACAGATCTCATACAACCCAATCCACAAAGGAAAAGTAGGCCATGGTGCCTTCTTCCTCCCATGCACTCAGGTTGATAACCTTGTGGAGATGTGGTATGCAACCTCTTGCATGACTAACTTGTTCGTGGAAAACCTCGGTAGCTCATGCAAAGGCTTCTACACACCAAACATCTTGATGAAGGTGCCACTGGGTGAGGCATACCAATATGCAATGTTAAGCAATGCCTACAGAGCTTCCTAGGACATGCAAGGTGGATCCTGTTCAAATATCATCCTGTAAAGTGGGGCGATGAAGTGGTAAGAAAACATCGCCATAACTCCTCGATAGCTGCACTCAGAGAGAAACTTGCAATAGATGTTCACAACTTCCTCTGATGGTGTCCATGTCCAAGCTATGCCAGGGAACTACTATTGGGGCACAAATTGCATCAAGCAAGTACGTGAACATATAAAATCTTTATTGTCCATCCTTAGGTGGATTCTGAGGATTTGACACATGCATGTTCAGCTGAAGATCCAACATGTCCGACCAGTTGAAAGGCATTCCTTCATTTTCCAACTAATCTAACATAACAACCCAACTCTCTGGGAAGGTCTCCATGCTATCTTGACCATATAAGCGACATGTGAATATGACCAGGAGTTGGTAAGCCTTCCTGAGTGACTTCGTCTTATAGAAAAGGTTGGGTGTCATCCTAACTTCAATGACTCTTTTACCCAATGCTTCATGGTATCTCTAGTGTTTAAATTGCAGTTGGGAGTGAAGAACAATGCATCCATGTAGTTCACCAACTACGGCAAGTGGTACATCTGATGGTGGTAGTTTTTCAACTTGAAGGTGGCAATCTGTGTCCCATTGGCATTTCTCAATGTCATCATCTCAGGATCGATATGTGACACAACCTAGTGAATTATATCCATGCACGGGAAGCCGTGGTACCTGCATGCAACGCTGTACATGCCTGACTTATGAATGTTGACATAGACTTGTCAATATTTCAGATCTTCCTTGAAACTGCCTGCAAATATGTCTTTTATTTCATGCCATGTGATCTTCATGTCCTTCTCTATGAACAACTACGTGTCTACATAGATGGGAAATTTCATTGGCACCTATTTAATCATGTCTCTAGTGTTGCTCTCTACAATGTCCTTTGATCCAACTCTCTTGGAAACCATGATGCCTATACTGCTAAGAGACTGCTCGACAACTAATGTACCTGGACACATAGTGAACAATGTTGTCAAGAAAATGTCAGCTTTAAAATGCAAATCACTTCAAGGATCAATCATGCAACAAACTTGGTGACTGCTGGACAACACTGCGTAGTACTGACTCTCAGAGCTGAGGGATTGTCACCTGATACTATGCATTGCATAGTCCCAGTTGCCAGGGAGATGTGATGTTGACTAGAGTTGCATAGAGCGCAGTCCAGTGAGGTTGGCTGTGGACTCGAACTGCACAATGCATAATTAAGTCTAGGTTGATTGCTGGCTGGGACTGCGTAATCCCAGTGGGAAAGACATGGCATTGTCTCCCAGCACTGCATAGAGGACAGCTAAAGGCCAGTGATAGGCAGATTCTACACAATTCTTGGAGGTAAGGCAAAGCCTTGAGGTGCAGAAATGCGTAGTGCATTCTAGGAAAAGCTAGATTTGAGCCAAGGAAACCCAGATTTGCCCAAGGGAAAATTGAAAAAAAGTAGATATAAATGCGTGAGTTAAGGATAGTGCAGATAGGGGTGAATGATCATGCATGCAATCGAAACCAATGCAGGAATCAATCAAAAAAATGAACAACGAAGTTGGTGGGGAGAGTCGCCGCATGACGACCATTTGTGCAAAAACCAAGTTATGCATGTGATGCTTAAGAAAGGCAATGAAAAACTTGAAGCAACACTTCTACAAGTTAAAACAAACTAAAACTCCATCGGTCATTCAGTAAAACACTAAAAACAACACTCACACAAGCTAAGAAATTAAAAGTGACTAAAAAAACAGAAAAAGATTTGAAAAGCAAAACTTACCCGGAAAAGATGTGCCAACTATGCCAAAGGTTCCTAGATACCTCAAGAATTCCAGAACTCCAAGATCAAATGTGTAGAATGATCTCTTGGGTGCCATTTAAATAGATTTGGTAGATTCAAGGTTTATGATGCGCATGCAAAAAATCTAGGAAAATGCGACAAGTGGGAGGAAGTTTGTAAAATCAACTTGAGTGTAACTCCCAGTGCTAAAAATAGATCCCTATGTTTTAGGTATGCTTTTTTATTTTTCAGAAAAAGGATGTCATGCATGCATGGATAAATTGCTCAGTTCTAGAGGGAACCAGGCAACTTGCGGACGCATGCATCAAACAATAGCTGATGGAATGCTTATGTGAAATTCCTAGGTTGAATGGCTCTAGCTTCCTCTCATTCTCTATGCAATTTCCTAGCTGAAGACAAGATGTCAGATGGGTCTGTGCAATTTCTAAGCCCAAGCTTACTGTCAGGATGTTTTGCACAATTTTGGAGAGCAAGGCTGACTTCCGGGCAGCTTTGTGCAATTCTAGAGAGCAAGACAGGCTACTAGGTTGCTCTGCATAATTCCTTATAGCAAGGCAGGCTTCCCTCTTGGACTGTGCAGTTTTCCAAGACAATGCAAGAATCAGATGTGAACCAAGTCATAGGGTCGACTTGTGGTTAGTCAACAAAGCAAGTAAGCGAACAAAAGCTGCAAAGTGAAAGATAAAATTGAATGAAACACAAGTACCTGAGAAGTACAAGACAAGCTGCTAAGATTTTGAGGACAGAGTCTCCAAAACAAAGCAAAGGAAAATTTTTGGAGGGTTTTTGTAGTCGCTACAACATTGGTGAAACACTAATAGAACTCTAGCTCTCAGTATGGACCTTGTTTCATGTAAAGTGAGTCTAACTCCTCTGGAAGTATTGTTCAATTCTTTAATTGTCATGGCTTCCTCACTAGCTTAAGTTAAAGATATATTCCCCGCCATTCTCTTGATCAGTTAGCACACATACCAAGCCATGTTAACTAAGTTATTTCGATTGGGGAAGAGGGGTATATTGATGCACAAGTAATATGTCAGATTTTTAGTTTCATCTCTGGTGTTGCTCCATTGCCAGCAGGCCTAGAAAGTACCCCGATGGAGTCACACAAGAACACAAGCATCATTCTGTTTCCAGCGAGTCTACTCAGTACCCCAGTGGAGTTACTTGCATCACCTCTCTGCGTAGGAAGCCTTTCTCTTCTTTCGCCTTTATTTTATTTTTTTCATTTTCATTTTTCATTTTCAGAGAACTATGCATAGGCACTTATTTATTTCATGAGGTGGAAGAGGGATCCTGATTGATTAAGAGCATAAGAGGTTGTCACTTTATAGGAGTATGTTATATATACCTCTGACATACTTGTTAAAGTTTTCCACTCACCTTACTCTACTTGACTGGGTTGAAAAGGTTTAACTGAATATAGAAAAACTGATTAGAGTAGGCAGTACTAGTTAAAAGTGCAAGTGTTGTGTTTTCACCAAGACTCACTCTGAACAGAATGTATTCTCCATCAGGGTATCATTGACTGAAGACAACAAGCTCTTCATAAAGAGAGAGGACAATAGATAACTAATTGTTGATAGCTATACAAGTCCTTTTGTAGTTCACCCTCTTGTCTCAAGAGCCAAACATGGTTTCATGTGAAGCTAAAACTACGGGTGCATAACAACTAAAAAAAAAACAAGCAAAGAACAAAAGTAAACGAAAGAAACACAAGTAATCAAAGAAAAACATGCAAGCAAAGAAAACAAGAAATAAAATACTACTCCTACTCCTACGCTAAACAATGCATGGGCCTACTCACATAAAGTGATATTTCCAATGTAGCCACCCGACGCATTGGTTTACCCATGTTGGTGAAGGCATAGTTGACCAGAAATATATTCAAGTAAACCAGTGCACAAAAAAGATAAGACAGTGAAGAACAACACGCTCGAAGTTTAAAAGCGTCCACATAAAAGAAAAGAGTAAAAGCGCAAGACAAACACTCTGTGGATGTACCATGGTGTTGCAACACATTGTGCGTAGAAAATGAGCATGTACACTCTTTTGACCATGACAAATGAGAAAACATGAAAAAGGAAGACAACTTTCGCTTATCAAGAGTGCTCGTTGTGTATGATTCCTCCAATGCATGAATGATGGGATCAAGTGATTGTGGTGGAGGAAGTGAAATCTATAAATTAGATTGATCTCCAATGCAAACAAGAGAGTGATGAGGAGCCTAGGGTGTTTCAACAGATTTATGATCGGAAGCAGAACTGACCTCAAGACAACGAGGATCTGACATAACCATTAGCTTAGGATGAAGTGCCTCGACAGCTTGAGGGGTTTCCACTTCATCATTAGGTAGATCATCAAAGACCAGTGCCTTAGAAATTTCAACAATAAGTGAATCAACATCATGATCAAATGGAGTAAAGAGATCACGATAGCCATGACCAAAAAATTAGAGATGTTCATCAACATCCTCATGATTTGACGAATCATATAGAGAGGTTGATGAGAAACAAGAATGTTCACCCTCTAAGTTTCTAGAAACAAAATATTCTAGATTGGGTGGATTTAGAAAGAAAGATGTGTCCTCTTCTCAATAAAATGAGAAATTGACATTTGGTGTGTTCTATGAATGATCAAAAGTAAAATCATCTGGGGATGGATTTTCACAAGACAAATCAGAAATGGAAGAATCACAAAATATGTCAGCAAACAACGGATGAGGTGCAGAAGGAAGGAGGTCATCATTTACTGCAGATTCTTCTATAGATTCCCACATATAATCATCATAAATGACATTGTAGGTTGGCTTCCCAACACCAACTCCGTCGACAACTTGATCCTCATGAACAACGAATGTGGAGTTTGGAATGGGAGAACACAACACAGTACAATCCGGAGCATCAAAAAAATGAGAGGACAGAGGTTGAGAGAACAAGTTCACGTGACAAACAATAGGCTTGCAAGCCAAATATGTGCTAATATCCAGAGCAAGTGGGGTGGGAGGATGTGACAGTTCAACAGATGTGTTGACAACTTCTCCCACCTCACACTGTGGAGCTAGAGCTATTTGATGAGAAGCATCCAAAGGGTTACTTATGAGAGAAACCTTGTTTGTCTTGGGTTTGGAACCTCTAATGTCGAGGTATGCTAGGAGGGGTTCGAATGATTCTAACACATGAGGACTTTCAGATATGTGAAGAAGATACTTAAATCTTTCATGAATAAATTTCCAATCAATTTCATCTTCCAGGATTTGAAAAGTGATATTATGAAAGCAATCCAAAAATTGCAAAAGGGATTCATCAGGTGCTTTCCATAACTCCATAATTTTTTTATTAAGTGCTTTGCAATCATAATGATAGAAATCATGGGCCAAATCTTTGATCATCTGAGCATAAGAGTGAATGGAGGCTACAAGCAATGTGACACACCATTGGAGTGCATGCCCTCAGAACGTGAATGCATACAACGAGTAGGCAATGTGATCCTCATGGATTTCATTCCTTTCACAGAAGCCCATGAAGGCCACTCTGAAGCAAGGTTGCTCCTCCTTCACCATCATATGTGTTTCATGACAAGTCATTAAGGATATCCTCCAACACTTCAAAATCATGTCCATGAGATAAACATGTCGAAGGATTAATTGTAATGCAAGCCATGAAGAATGTGCATAGATTCAAAACAGACTTTGATGACTCAGCTTGTCATCCGGACCTCCTTCTAGAAACATAAATGTTGATGATGCTAGACTCACCAACATGTCAGGGGATATCCCTGGTAAGAATTCCCAACTAGACCTTAGACCATTTGGAGTAGGAGTCCCAACAGTTGGTAGTAAAGCAATGCCTTGATTGTAAATAACGCGCAGAGGTAAGTGTGATATCTTTTGTGGAAGTAATTGGGTGAGCTTGCAACGAGTGAAGTGAGATGCATGGGGGTTCTAACACACGTAGGGGAAAAGGAAGTGTGTCCCTTAGAAGCCTGTAATAGTACGTAGCCTTAAAGGAACACACGAGTTGAATGACATCACAAGATGGAAAGCAAAATAGTCCACAATCCAAAGTGATGGGTTAAACCAAAAACACGACTTCAACAAGATTCATAAAATCATATACAAAATAGTTCATACACAAATAAGTAAGTTAAATAACATACATTGCTAAAGAAACCAGAATAGTCCAACTACAATAGCAATATATGCATGAAGATGTGTTGGCTCTGATATATATTATTAAGTGAAATTCCCATCCACACATACACCATTGACAACAACTACCCCAATAGTGGAACGTTACAGTCAACACCAACTGCTCCTCCAAATAAATGTCCTCGCTATGCACTGTGGAGAAGCCAAGTATCATCACAATACTCTTCAAGCCTTCTCTGAGCAATGCCTAGCCAAAATCTTGGCTCCCAAAAGACTGTACTATGAGTTATGAGGTTTTATATATAGCAAAGGGTGGGGTGATCCTTGACATTCCCCTTTGACTCTCAAAGTACCCTCATGACTCTTCACATTACAACCTTGACTTTTCACATTCTGCTAATGACACTTGGAATTTCAATTATAACATATTTACAATAATACAATTTCCACATATACCCATGTGGGACAAAAATAGGCTTGAGTTAGCTTGACAAGACAAACAACATCACTCAGGATCTTGTGGAAAGACCAAATCAGTAACCTCCTTGCAATGGTATTCGATGATGAACTAATACCAGACTTGGTACCACGCTATTATTTACCTATACTATTTGATGAAATATTTGTTGAAGCAAACTCTTGCCTCCATGGCTTCTAGGTATATGGTTCTGAAACCTCTGTCCAAATCATCCTGAAGCATGAACATCATTGTCCGCAGTGTGATTGGACCACTGATGTACCTTTGCATGTTCTCTACGCTAAGCTACAAGTCATCATTGGTGGCTATGCACATCAGCTGCTCTATGTACTTCATCGACATCCAACATGAATGAGTTATTTCTCATGGCCTGGGTGAGGGCTCCGATGAAAGGGATCTTGTACGTTCGTACTATGACATCCAGACTACTAAAAAATTGTTCATAGAAAGCCTCAATGCTAGTGATGAGCAGAGGGATTTGTTCATAGTTTTGGATCAACATATGAATATGTGCTATGTCTAGCTTAGCCTCTGGCTTCATCCTCTTGTGCAAGTAAAGTGGGGCTCCCTTGTACCTCATTTTCCATTCTTGCATGTGCGCAATAGTAGTGTGAATGTCTTTGAGAGTTTGGGTTGTCTGCGCACACTACTACTGAAAGCCATATAGATGGACAACTGCTTTATGCATGGTGACTAATATTCTATACATAGTCCACATGGGGGCCTACAAAATTTATATCTCCACCACTATTGCTTTCTTCATCTCTATTGTGGCAGATCCTGCAAACTACTCTGTTCTCTTCCCGGTGCCTTGCAATTTCTTCGCCATTCGATGACTCTGCTATCAAGAATTTGACCATTGAACTCGTGGCTTCTGCATAAGCCTTAGAAGCATTGGCCATGGAAACTGGATGTCTTCTAACATCTTGTAAAATCACCCTTTATTCTATGTGCACAGGCGATGTATGATCACCTGGGAGCTACTTTCTTTGTGCTTTTACAATCCTCTTCCGTGACTCGTAAAATGCCAGATTGTACACATCCGTCTCCGAATCATCATTGAGGAGAAAAACCTTTCCTTACTCGCTCGGGACTAGTTGTGGTTTTGGAGGTGGCAGATACTGTGGTACGACATCTGATGCCCTCAACATGAGATAGATGTATTGGTCCTCTAGCTCATGTTCCGTATCCATGTCTATTATCTCAACCAACTAATCAGCCTATTGAGCAAGTTCCCGAACCTGCACTTGCTCACCCTGTTCATCATTAGATAGCATCTTTGCTGCTTCAACTTGTATTTGTGTAATTTTCTCTATCAGTGTGCCTTGTCCTTATTCCTTTTCCTGTTTCTACCTTTCTTCCCTTTCTCTCCTCCTGATCTCTTGTTCTGCTTTCAACTTCTTCTCTGTCTCCTGCAATCTCCTTTTTGTCTCTTCCAACCTTTTTTTCTCTCTTCTCTTCCATTCTACTCTCCTTTCGCACTGTCAACTCTTTGCATATATCTTGAAACCTACTCTCTCAACAAGTGGATCTTCTTTGAACTTGTAGCTTTTCTCATCCTCTGCGCTCTCGACAATATTCCTCTTGCCTTTGTCTTGCGTAAATTTTTTACTCACTGTTGTTTTTTTTATTGTTGCTTCATGTGGGTCTACTTCCTGCAGTGCAACTTTCCATGCTACAACCATGCTGACCGATTCATTGAGCCTAGAGGAGTTATAACAATACTTCCAAGGATCTTCCTTTGGCCAATGAAATGCCCCGTGGGTCCATGGGTAGTACACCTTCGCAAAGTGGTTCTTGCATATGTAGTGGGGATCATATAGATTGAAGATCTTGGTACCGAAACCAAAATTCTTCAAGTCTTCATTCTCAACCTATGCATCTTTCAAGGTACGAATCTCGTACAACCCAATCTGCAAAGGAAGAGTAGGCCATGATGCCCTCTTCCTCCTATGCAACCTTGCTGATAACCTTGTGGAGATGTGGTATGCAACCTCTTGCATGACCAACATGTTTGTGGAAAACCTTGTTAGCTCATGTAGAGGCTTCTCCGCACCAAAAATCCTGATGAAGGTGCCACTGGGTGAGGCATACCAATCTACAATGTTAAGCAATGGCTGCATCGCTTCCTGGGACATGAAAGGTGGATCTTGTTCAAATATCATCCTGTATAGTGGGGCGATGAAGTGGTCAGACAACCTTTCCATGACTCCTTGGTAGATGTACTCAGAGAGAAACTTGCAATAAACGTTCATAGCTTCCTATGATGGTGTCCATGTCAAACCCATGCTAGGGAACTATTGTAGGGCACAGATTGCATCAAGCAGGTATGAAAATACATAGAATCTTGCTTGTCCATCCTTAGGAAGATTCCGAGCATTTGACACATGCACTTTTAGCTGAAGAGCCAACATTTCCGACCAGTTGAAAGGCCTTCCTTCATTTTCCAACTGATCTAATATAACAAACCAATTATGCCGGAAGGTCTCCGTGCTATCTTGACCATACAATTGACATGCGAATATGACCAGGAGTTGGTAAGACTTCCTGAGTGACTTCGTCTTGTAGACCTAGTTGGGTGTCATCATGAAATTTAATGACTCTTTTACCCAATGCTTCATGATATCTCTAGTGTTTACATTGTTGCTGGGAGTGAATAATAGTGTATACATGTAGTTCACTGACTGTGACAAGTGGTACATCTGATGATAGTTTTTTTACTTGAAGTTAAAAAGATTTTACCACTAACATTTCTCAATGTCGTCGTCTTAGGATCGATATGTGAGACAACCCAGTGAATTATATCCGCGCAAGGGAAGGCAAGGTACCTGCATGTAACCCTGTACAAGCCTGAGTTGTGAATGTTAACATAGAATTGTCGATCTTCCATATCTTCCTTGAAACTGCCTACAAATATGCCCTTTATTTCTTTCCATGTGATCTTCATGTCCTTCTCTACGAACAACTGCATGTCTGCATTGATGGGCAAGTTCATTGGCACCTATTCAACCACGTCTCCAATGCTGCTCTCTACAGTGTCCTTTGATCCATCTCTCTTGTAAAACATGATGCCTGTACTACTCAGAGACTGCTCAACAACTAATGTAACAGGAGATAGAGCAGACACTGACGGCAAGCAAATGTCAGCTTTAAAACACAAAGCACTTCAAGGATTGATCATGAAACAAACTGGGTAATTGATGGGAAAGATTGCACAATAGTGACTCCCAAAGCTGAGGGACTGTCAGTTGGAACTATGCATTGCACAGTCCCAACTGCTAGTGAGATGTGCTTATGACTCGAACTGCACATAGCACAGTCTAGTGAGGTTGGCAATGGAATGGAACTACACAATGCGAAATTCAGTCTAGTTTGATTGCTGGCTGGGATTGCGCATTGTGCAATCCCAGTGGGAAATACTGGTCACTCTCTCCTAGAAATGCGCAAAGCATAGATGGAGGCCAGTGATAAGAAACTTCTATTCAATTCCTTGAGCCAAGACAGAGCCTGAAGGTCTAGGAATGCACAGTGCATGCCGAGAAAAGCTAGATCTGAGCCAAGGTAGCCCAGTTCTGCCCAAGGGTAAGTTGAAAATGAGTAGATCTAAAAGCATGAGTGAAGGATGGTGAATATAGGAGTGAATGATCATGCATGCAATCAAAACCAATGTAGGAATTAATCAAACGGATGAACAACGAAGTTGGTGTGGAGAGTCGCCATATGACGACCATTAGTGCAAAAGCAATGTTATGCATGCAACGCTTAAGAAAGACAATGAAAAAATTGAAAAAACATTTATACAAGTTAAAAAAAAAACTAAAATTCCAATGGTCATTCAGTAAAAAATTCAAAACAACTCTCGCACAAGCCAAGGAAATAAAAGCGAAAGAAAAAGAAACAAAAGACTTGAAAAGCAAAACTTACTCGGAAAAGTTGTGCCAACTATACCAAAGGTTCCTAGATTCCTCGCAAATGCTAGAGCTCCAAGATTGAATGTGTAGAATGAGATCTCGGGTGTCATTTAAATATATTTGGTAGATTCAAGGTTTATGATGCACACGGAAAAAATCTAGGAAAAATCAAGAAGTGGTGAGAAGTTTCTAAAATCAACTTGAGTGTAACTCCCAGTGATAAAAATAATTCCGTATTTTTTGGGGATGCTTTTTGCTTTTTGGGGAAAGACTTCCATGCATGCATGGATAAATTGCATAGTTTTGGAGGAACTGGACAACTTTCTGGCACATGCATTGAAAAACAACTGATGGAATGCTTCTGTGCAATTCCTCGACTGAGTGGCTTTGGCTTCCTCTCATGCTCTGTTTAATTTCCCAACTGAAGAAAAGCTATCAGTTGGGTCTGCACAATTTCTGAGCTAAAGCTCACTGCTTGGATGTTCTGCACAATTTTGGAGAGCAAGGCTGACTGTTGGGCTACTCTACACAATTCTGGAGAGCAAGGTAGGCTTCCAGGCTTCTCTACGCAATTCTTGAGAGTAAGGTAGGCTGCCTTATAGGATTGCATAGTTTTCCAAGACAACACAAGAACCAGATGTAAACCAAGTCACAAGGTTGGCTTGTGGTTATTCAACAAAGCAAGTAAGCAAAAACAAGATGCAAAGTGAAAGATAAATTTGAATGAAACACAAGCACCTGAGTAGTGCAAGACAAGCTACTAAGATTTTGAGGAGGGAGGCTCCAAAACAAATTGAAGGCAAAATTTTGGAGGGTGGTTATAGCCACTACAATAGGTCCCTTGCCTGCAAATCCAACAATCCTACAACATCATATGAACCTTCTCTTCTTTTCATTTTGAACATATTATAACCAATAGTGTAAAATATGAGTTGAATTTGGAAACTATCTAACTGATGTTAAAAACTCTAATCTATGCAATGAATTAACTTCTAAGCTACAACAATCATATGTAAAACAAGATAACTAATGTAGACCTTTTTCCAAGAAATCATAAACAAGAAATCATCACATAGTGTTTTTGGGTTGTGATTGTAGAGTCCTCTAATCAGGCTCCCATGAGAGAGATGAGATAGAGGTAATAGTCACAAACTTTGAGGAATTATATTCTACTAAAATGCAACAACTAATTAAACATTCTAAGCTAAAATAAATATCAATACATAAGAAGGACCTAAGCTACTAGGGTTGGGCCCAAACCCAAGAGCCTCAACCCTCTAAACTAACTCAATGATGGATCAATAATAAAAGTCTCAATATCATTGCAGAAATGTTAAATACATCACATAATAAGTCAAAAATAGTAGTCACAAGTTCTTGAGCTCAATAGGTTTGTAGCTACAAACAAATTCGAATCCTCATGAGTTCCTTGGCATGTTTATTTGTACAAAAGGGTAGCTATGAACAAATCCCTAGAAAATAGAGATGTTTGTCTCCCAAAACTCGAGAAAGGTAGATCTAGATCTTCCTTGAACTACACTAGCTTGGCTTCCAATGACCTCATCCTTCTTGGCTGCCAATGACTCCGAGTTGATGAGAGACAAAGTGGTGATCTTGGCTGATTGAAGGAGTTAATGAGGTAGACAACCTCCTAGAATCTCTCCCTATTGTCTACTCCAAGCTCCTGCATTGAAATTATCTCAAAATTGTCCCAATTCCTACATTTAAACCATGTTAGGCCACATGACATAGCAACACATATTTTATCCTCCTCACTAAGCATAATATAACAAAAAATGTAAATAAATGTGAGAAAGAGATAATTCTAAAGCTGGAGGATGACATTATGACCCTTGTGATATACCTATTGATGAGCCTCATCAGATGGGATACTTAAATTGTGATATTTACTTAGAATTGTAATATGAAATAACCAAAATAATGACAATATAAATTAAACATTTCATTAACATAGGAAATCTTGATAAACTTCATTGAAAATAATTACAAGCTTGAAAAAAAAACACTTTTGTACAAAAAGAAAAGGTCAACATTTGGATGTAAGTTCCACAAGCATGTCAGAAATTTTGCAAAGCCATATATATATATGCCCAAAATTCTATTGAGTGTGCAAATAGAGTTTTAAAAAAAAAAAAAACTAAATAAACCCTAGTAAGAAAAAAAATCATCAAAACTAGAACCCTAGTATGTGCACACACACGATATATATTAAGTTGAGATGATTTTTTTCCTCACCATAAGACTACGTACATAATATCTATCTGTAGCTATTGCAATGGAATTTGATGAACAATAGGCCAAGTAAGCATATTTATCATGCCTATGTGTTGTATCGACAAAAGTTCGAACACAATGTAGAATTGAGATGATATTGAATGTTTCCTTAAGTAAGAAGGGGTGAGTGCCAAACCTTGTGAGGATGATGGGTTGAGGAACAGTCTATTTGCATCGAATTAGGTGGTAAAGTAGGATGGTTTTTACTCCCTCTAATAAGAACCAATCAGACTCTAGTAAAGAAAGTCCCAAACTTCAGACCTATATAGAATTGTAGGTTAGACAAGAGTTTCCACGAGTGACATCCTTGACTATATGTTCTAAAAATGGTACTGAAAACAATGTCTCTCTAGAAGGGCAAAGGACATATAGCCCTAATTTATATGGGGTGCAAATGCATGCTACAAATTGAAGGGAAAACCCATTAATAATATCTCGAGATAAGTATATGTGATGATGATCTCGATCTCCTCACCATGTTTTATATCTCCCATAAATACATTATGCTTGTGGACTTGTG
The DNA here is from genome assembly GCA_031772625.1 of Pinus tabuliformis. Lineage (NCBI taxonomy): Eukaryota > Viridiplantae > Streptophyta > Pinopsida > Pinales > Pinaceae > Pinus > Pinus tabuliformis. The sequence goes on along the minus strand of CM062810.1, from coordinate 873,475,302 downwards.
GCTATCAAGTCAATCCATTTCCTGCATAGTGGAAATCCTACATTACTGGGAAATGTCATATAGAAACACATTATTTGGTCAAAGACCAGGTAAAAACCCCATAATGGAGAAAACCATTTCAAAAATTCATCAAATGTTCAATAGAGAGATACATAGTCCAAATTCATCAACAATAAGTCAAAGGTCAAACCCTTGACCAACAAAGTCAACCAAAAAATATCCAATCAATTATGAGAAAAAAAGTCAAATCTAGTCAATCCTTCAAATCTACAATTTCAGTCAAAGTCAATAGTAGTCAACATTTCCCTAACCAATCAACATTTGATAGTCAAAATCATCCAAAGAGTTCAGTCAAAGAAGCAACAAACTTGACCTTCCAAGCTCTATCAAACCTAGTCAAAACAATGAAAAAATATCCCACAAAATTTGCTTAAAGTCAAAGCTTTTACCTACAAAAACCCTAGCAAAGAATCTGAAGTCAACATTGGTCAAAATGTTTAGAAAATCTCGGTCAAATCAGAAGTCAACTTAGCCTCCCAAATAGTCAAATAATTCGATCAACCCAAGTCAAAATATCCAAGTCAAATCTAAGTCAAAGGTTGTTCAAATAGATCCAAAAATAAAGTCAATGCTAGTCAACAAATTCACCCTCTCTCTCTTGTTGAATTTGTAACTATGGTTGTTCTTCATAATGTACTTGTGCTCACTTGATGTAATTATATTTATCATTGTAAAACATATTTATAAATGCTTGAGTCAAAGGAAAATTTATTTTGAGTCAGTCCCATTGTGACTTTTATAAGATGTAAATTTGAATTTTTAAAATGAAATTTTTGGCTTCAAAAGTGACAAGTTGGATTCCCTCCAAGTTAAGTCCTCCTTGGAAAAGAGATATGTCCATTCACCCTAGATAGACTATTATATAAAAGAAGCTCGAGCTCCTCATTTGGGAAATTAACATTCCTTTGTCAAGACAATTTCTGGGCAAGTGAGCGTTGGACAAGAAGGAAAAAGAAGAAGGCCAAAGTTTTTCTCTCTCCTATATCTCTCTAGAAAATCACACATCTAAAGGAATATCTCTTGGTGATTCACAATTTATGGGGAAACTATTGCAAGGGGCCAAAATTTTCTGGGTTATTGGAGCAAATGGTATTGTAGAAGGGACAAAATTATAGAAGTGCAAGATCAAGAGAAATGTTTAGGATCTGATTTGGGTGACTTGAATTGGAGGAGAAGACCATATTTGACCATAGATCTAGGTATATGTCACAAGGTTTGTTGAAATTTAACCTTGAGGTTCGAATTTGGGGGAACCTTAAAATTTTTTTGAGTTTTGAAGAACCCCATTGAACTTCACAGCCATTGACCGATTTCATAGATAAAAACTCATAACCTCATGTCGCAACGCAAGCTTTTAATTACTGACATGAATCTAATAGTAGAATTCAATAGAGATCATCTGTACGCCCTAATAAATCTGTACACTATCAAGAATGTTGGTCAATCCATGAGTTTGAATAATCAGCTATGGAATAGAAAGATGACTAATGACAACATTATAGCTTCATATTTCATAAGGATTTCACAAATCAAAGATCAGATTTCAGCTATTGTAGAATATATTACCGACCAAAAACTTGTGACTAAAACACTCAATGGTCTTCCTATATCATGGTATGCATTTGAAACATGCATAAGAAATTAGAAAAATCTCCCTCATTTGAGAAATTATGGACATCATGTGCTCAAGAAGAAGCAAGATTTATGACTAGACATGTTAAATTGTATGGTGTGTTCTATTCTTGCAACAATTACTTCAATGTCTTATTAGCCCAATAACAACTTTACTTCAGATTCCAATAAAAATCACATTAAAACTTCAGTAGAATTCACTTTGTATCATCATTGACATTAATTGTAGATAGAACATCAACAATAAGTACAAAAAGATATGAGATGATAAGTGAATTGTGTAAAATGAAAAGTTTCAAGTGAATTTTATACCTAATATACCTAAGAGACATGTCTCTTTGTAGCTTGGATCACATAACTTTGTAATTTAAATTCTACTAAGTTTGCACATTTACATTTTTACCCATATTTGTTAAAGTGTTGAAGAGCCTATAAATAATGGTGGGAACTAACTCCTAGTAAGTATATTTATTTACCTGTTTTTCTTTATCCCATCCTTTATGCAAATACTTGCTTAAATTATCTTGGGTAGTAACTTATGGTAAATATGTTATTTACGTGAGTATGATATAGTTTCAATGAATGGTCATGTCCTTAGAGACATAACTCTTCAACACTAATTATTAGTCAATTATTCATCATATATATATATATATATATATATATATATATATATATATATATATATATATATATATATATATATATATATATATATATATCTATAATGCTTATAGGAAGGGGAATTAACCCCTAGTTACACGCTTTAACAAGAGATCATCAAGATGAATAAATTTAAGCCCTTGCAACTCGCTTAAAGAACAAAGGAAAGGAGAATTTTGGACCTCAACATAAGATGAGACCTTCTTCCTCCAAGAAGAAGAAAGACTTATCTAAGTTAAAATGTTATGGTTGTCAAGAATATGGAAATTTCAAGAGAAATCGTCCTAATATGGCTAGCAATGAAAGAAAAGGGAAGCAACATGCTTATGCGGTAGAAGTTGAAGAAGATGAAAAACCGAATAAGCGCAAAGGTGAAAAGACTTATTCTACTGCTCTCCTTTGACAGGTTCCTTTGCAGATGAAGAGGACAGGTGGTTGGTAGATAGTGGAGCATCAAGACACATGACCAGAGAGTGTGGGAATATCTCAAGCATGACATAGAAGAGGTTATCTCAAAGGGTTTGATTGGGATACAATAACTACTATGTAGTCAAAGGGGTTGGAAAGAAATCCATAGAGATGGAATGTGGTAACTACGTACATCTCAACAATTTCCTTTATGTAGCAAGTTTGAAAAAGAATCTCGTCTTTGTTTCTTGTTTAGAAGATAAAGGAGATAGGGTTCCCTTTGCAGATGGAAAAGTACTTGTACGGTCAAAGGGATCTAGTATAGATGATGCTAGGGTTATTTGGATTCATGATGGAAGACTGTATAGACTTGTGAGTCAACCAGATCAAGCATTAGTACATGATGAAATATATCCAAGTGAGCTATGGCACGGAAGGTATGGCCATCTTCATTTTAGAGCATTCCCTGAATTAAGTAAAATGGTGCCAAGGGGTCATAAAATATAGATAAAAGATGATGGTGTATGCAAAGGCTATGCTCTTAGAATAAAATTAAGAAACCATTTCAAAATAATGATAACATATATAAAGAAGCTTTGGAATTGATTCATTATGATTTTTGTGGTTTGATGCTTGTGAAATTACTTGGTGGTTTTTTATACTATGTTACATTCATTGATGACTTCTCTCGGAAGACATGGATATATACCTTGAAGACAAAAAATGAGGTATTTGAGAAGTTGCAGGAATTCAAATATAAAGTGGAAAAATTGACAGGTGAAAAGATCAAGATATTGAGATCTGACAATGGAGGAGAATACACCTGAAAGGAGTTTGTTGCTTTTTTTAAACAGGTTGGGATTAAGAGGGAGCTAATTGTTCGCCATAATCCACAACAGAATGGTGTATTGGAACAAAAGAACCTGTCCATTCGAGATTATGTCAAGGCCATGATGTATGATTTGGATTTTCCATTGTTCTTATGGGGTGAAGCATTATGAACAACTATGTACATTCAAAATGAAAGTCCTCTTAGACTTCTAGAAGGTATATCTCCTAAAGAAGCCTTTTCCAAAAGGAAGCTAGAGGTTGGGCACATGAGAATACTTAGTTGTCCTATATATATTCATGTTCGTAAGGATAAGATGAACAAGCTTGAGTCTTTAGGAACAAAAGGAATATTTGTTGGATACAGTGAATATTTAAAATCCTACAGAATTTACATTCCAAAACAACGACAAATTAAGGTTAGCAAAGATGTCACCTTCGATAAGAAAGTGGCATATTGGTAGTCTAAGGAAGTCTCCATATGCTCCTTGGATGAAGTAAAGTAGGAAGCCTCAAGAAAGGAACAATAGAGTTCTACATAATGTACCCAAAAGGCTAGAAGGGCCTTAATATCCAACAGAACCAATCATAGTTCTAGAGACCAAGAAGAGACTATCATGGCTTAGATCCACATTAGAAGAGGCAGAAGGACATGCAGCTCCTAATGGAACATATAGAGAAGGTAAGAACCCTAAAAGTTTCTCCATATATGAAGCTCTCATGACAAAAACTATTGATGAAGAAACTTCCACATATGAAGAAGAAACCAACCAACAAGTGTGGAAGGAAGTTATGAACGAAGAGTACTAATCGATAATGAAGAATGATGTTTGGGAGATTGTGCCAAGGCCTAAAGGGAAGTCAGTGGTGAATTCTAAGTGGATATACAAGATTAAGAATTTTGTAGATGGGAGTATTGACACACACAAGGCAAGGTTCATGGCTAGAGGATTCTCCTAGAAAGGGGGAGAAGACTATGATGAGACATTTTCTCTAGTTGCTAGGTATACCTCTATTAGATCCATCATTTCTCTTGTTGCTTCCATGGGATGGGAACTACACCAGATGGATTTAAATACTTCTTTCCTCAATGGAGTAATTGAGGAAGAGGTTTACTTAGAGAAACCTCAAGTATTTGAGGTACATGGAAAGGAGTATCATGTTTGTATGCCGAAGAAGGCCTTGTATGGACCCAAGAAATCTCCAAGGGCTTGGTATGATCATACTAAAATATATCTAATGAGATTGGGATTCACCAAGAGCGAAGATGATATAAACCTATACTTTATGGTTGTGAGCAATGCACCTTTGATCTTACTATTATATGTTGTGACTTGTTTCTGACAAGTGCTATGCCTCTTATCATTCAGTGCAAGAAGTATTTGGATTCTGAGTTTTACATGAAGGATCTTCGATTAATGCGCTATTACTTTGGATTAGAAGTATGGTAGAAACCTGGTTAATTCTTCTTTATTCAAGGAAAGTATGTGATAGGGATCCTTCATAGATTCAATATGATGGATTTCAAATCCATGGTGACTCCCATGGTAACTAACCTGAAGAAGTTAAGAGGATCCGACTCCAGAAAGGTAGATTATCTATGTATTAGTGGCTAATTGTTATGTTGATGTATTTTTTAACATCAGACCAAGCATTTTCTTTGTTGTGAACACCTTGATCCAGTTCCAGGTGGAACCAAGAAATGAGAACTAGATTGCAGCAAAGCACATCTTGAGATATTTGCATGGTATAGTGAACTATGTCTTGTGGTATGTTGCAAACAAGGATGTAAAACTTCAAGGATATTCAAACACCGATTTGGAAGGAAGTGTTGAAGACAAGAAGAGTACCTCAAGAGTATGCTTTAGTTTGGGATCCACTATGATATCGTGGATGAGAAGGAAGAATAGGTTGATTTCACTCAAAACTGCTGAAGTAGAGTACATCACAACCAATGAGGCCTGTACAAAAGTAGTATAGCTTCAAAAGTTGTTTGTAGGATTGTTCAACCAAGAGTTGGAACCAATGGTGATGCACTATGATAAACGTTTTGTGAAGCTTTCATAGAATCGCATGTTCCATGACATGTTAAAGCATATTGAGATCAAGTACCACTAAATGCATGACATGGTGCAGAGGAGAGCAATAAGGCTCGAGTGGATCTCCACTAATGAGTAGACAATTGATGTTATAACAAAGTCATTTCCGAGATACAAGCTTATGTACTTCAGAGAAAAACTAGGGCTCGTGGAGATCACCCCTCTCATTGAGAGGGAGCATTGATTTTTCTACAACACGGATGGAAATTCTCCCTAAAGGGAGAATGGGTCCAAGAGACCCAGAGGGCTCAATAGGCAGTGATGAATGAGTGTCACTTGGAGGAGGACCCTAATTACACACCAAAATGGTGGAGTGAGGTACTGGACCCTTATCACGCATTAAGCATGGTGGAGTGAGGTCCTTTAGCATCTAGACTCTGATCACACACCAGAAGGGTAGAGTGACATCTTGGACCCTGATCACACATTGAAAAGGGTGGAGTTAGGTCTATTTTAACATTTAGACTTGATAAACAACGAAGTAGGGGTTAATTGAGGTCTTGGCTTAGAGTGCTCACTAGGAAGGGTGAGTGAGTTCTTGCTAGTTGAGGGTCTCAACATTTTTGGCCTAGGTGGTAGCCATGGGATTAGAGGACCGATCACTCTGAAGGAGTGTGTACTAATATGATGATGAAATTTCCATGGGTTTGGTACTGCCCCAGATATAGCCACTTGCGGATGTTGTGATAGATGATGAGAACACTTATGACGTTGATTATTAATACCTCCCTAGTTAAGAGGGAGTGTTGAATTTGTAACTATGGTTAATATTCATAATGTACTTGTGGTCACTTGATGTAATTAAATTTATCATTGTAAAGAATATTTATAAATGCTTGAGTCAAAGTCCCATTGTGACTTTTAAAAGCTGTAAATTTTTTGAAATGCAATTTTTGGCTCCAAAAGTCGACTAATCTCCAAGTCAAGTTGGCCCTTGGCCATGGGAGACATCCATTCACCCTAGAAAGACTACCATATAAAGGAATCTTGAGTTCGTTATTTAGGAAATTCATATTCCTCTCTCAAGATAGTTTTCCGCAGCAGTGAAGGTCCCTTAATGATCGCAACCGACCCTTCCAACCATAAATTGAATCTGCGAAATCGAAAACTATGGGATCTTTGAATCAGGCATGAAATATTTAAAATCGGGCCTAAAATTGGCTATTGAATCCTTGAGATCATATTGGTCCTTAGCGAAACTTGAATTGAAATGCTGCAAATCAGCCAAATCCTAGCACCTTTGAATCTAGGCAAGTGAGTGTAGGATGAGAAGGACAAAGAATAAGGCCAAAGTTTTTCTCTCTCCTATCTCTCTCTAACAACTCTCATGTTAAAAGGAATATCTCTCAATGATTCACAGTTTCTGGGGAAATTGTTGCAAGGGGCCAAAATGTTTTGGGTTACTAGGGAAACTACTGTAGGGGTGAACATCTATGGCAATTGGTATTGTAGAATGGCCGAAATTTTGGAAGTGGAGGCTCAAGAGAAAAGTGTAATATCTGATTTGGGTGACTTGACTTGGAGGATAAGATCAGGCTCGACGATAGGTCTAGGTGTGTCTCTTATTGAAAAAGAAAAATTTCTTTATTGAAAAGGTTGTTGTGTTTTTCCCCGTAGTGGGTTTTCCCAGGGAAAATCTTGTCTCTATTTTTGTGCATTGTGATATTTATTATTCTATTATTCATTTTTGGTAAATTTCTGAGGGATGATTATTGAATGATATATTTCAACACGTTAAACTAAGATCTACATCAAAATTAATTACTAAAATTTTAGAAATATTGTGCTAACCCTAATTTCACTATAAACTCAACATATCCTTCATACGTGTGGCTTCAGACCTATATGAACCAATCAAGAGAAAAATGTGTTCTATGATGATCATCCAAGTGATGTGACATGTGGTGTATTTATATGTGGTTGAGGAGACCCAATTTCTCCTTGAGGCTGACTTGTACTTTTGTGTAGATGTGGGTTTCACATTAAAAATAATATTTTTCCATGTGAAAATTAAATTCTTCCAAGTTCTAGTAGGTTCTTCTCCAGATGAGGAAGACTTCCCAATGGAGGGATTTTCTCCCTCAGCTACCAAATTTCAACAGTAATGGGGATGAACAATTATTCCATCCATCATCATCATGAAGTGCTCAACATGGAATGCCATTTGTGGACATAGCCAACCTCGAGGGTTTATCTAAGTGACCAATACATATTGTGTATAGATATGATCTAGAATTATTGTATTCATCTCTTTTTTTATTGGTAAGATGTGGTGGGGTGCACATAGGGAATATATAAATGGAGGAAGCTGATCTAATGTAATACTAACTAAAGTAAGGAGATCCAAGACTCCGGTGTACTGACATTGAGATTAAGGAGAAGTACTAGTTGTTGCAATGGACTATGATGAATGTAGGCCAAATAAGCATATTTGTCATGCCTCTATGTTGTATTGATAGAAGTTTGAACACGGTGTAGAAGAAAAACAATAATGAACATTGCTTCAAGTAAGAAGAGGTGAGCACCAAACTATGTGATAATAATGGGCTAAGGAACTATCTATTTTCATCGAATGAAGTGGAAAAGTAGGATGTTTTATACTCTCTCTACAAAGGACCAATCAGATTCTAGAAAAAAAGGCCCCAAACTTCAGACCCACATAGAATTATGGGTTGGACAAGAGTTTCCATGAGTTACAACTTGGAATATAAGTTCTAAAAGTGGTATTGAACAATCTTGTCTCTCTAGAAGGGAAAATGACACATAGCCCTAGTTGATTCGGGGTGGAAGTGCATGCTGCAAATTGAAGCAAAGACCTGTGAATAATATCCCTAGATAAGTATATGTGGTGATGATATTGATCTCCTCACCATGTTTTTCTATCTCCCATAAATACATTATACAAGCGGGATTGTGGCTATCAAGTCAATGCATTTCCTGCATAGTGCCAATCCTACATTAATGGGAAATTTCATATGAGCAAATTGTAAATCTCCCCATGGTTGTTGCATATCCTTTTATCAAGAATTTTTAAGTTTTCTTCACTACTCCCATTAAGGAAGTAAGTTGAGATGAGTTTTTTCCTCACCATAAGACTATGTACATAATGTTTATTTGTAGCTATTGCAATGGAATTTGATGAACAATAGGCCAAGTAAACATATTTATCATGCCTCTGTGTTGTATCGACAAAAGTTAGAACACGTTGTAGAATCAATATGATATTGAATGTTTCTTCAAGTAAGAAGGGGTGAACGCCAAACTTTGTGAGGATGATGGGTTGATGAACTGTCTATTTGCGTCGAATGAGGTGGTAAAGTAGGACAATTTGTACTCCCTCTAATAAGAACCAATAAGACTCTAGTAAAGAAAGTCCCAAACTTCAAACCTATATAGAATTGTGGGTCAAACAAGAGTGTCCATGAGTGACATCTTGGACTATATGTTCTAAAAGTGGTGCTGAAAACATTGTCTCTCTAGAAGGGAAAAGGACACATAGCCCTAGTTGATATGGGGTGCAAATGCATGCTACAAATTGAATCGAAGACCCATTAATAGTATCTTGAGATAAGTATATGTGGTGATGATCTCGATCTCCTCACCATGTTTTTCTATCTCCCATAAATACATTATGCCTGTGGACTTGTGGCTATCAAGTCAATCCATTATTTCATAGTGGAAATCCTACATTATTGGGAAATGTCATATGACCAACTTGTAAATCTCCCCATGGTTATTGCATATCCATCTATCAAACACTTTTGTGCTTTCTTCGACATTACTCCCATTCAAGAAGTAAGTTGAGATGAGTGTTTTTCCTCGCCATAAGGCTATGTACATAATGTATATCTTTAGTACTTCCTATTTGTTCACTCTTCTTATTGATGATGAAAGTGAAAAATGAGCTTTTTAGGGTTTTCACTTATGCTTTCAACTTTTTTGGACATTTTGTTATCCCTTATGGAAACTATGAATAGGGGTGTGTTTAGGTGTCCTTGAGGTCTATATTTCTAATTTGAGGTGCGAGAATAGTCTAATATGAGGTAAAATATTGTTACGAAAGGAACAATAAGTAGATAACATAATCAATTTGTACTAGTGAAGTGGTATATGTGACTAGAATGGATCTTCCTAGGATTTCCCCCTCCACAATCATTTCTAGATGAGTAGCAACCCTAAGGCATTTCACCTATAGTTAATGATGGTATGTGTATAACAAATCCATAATGATAGTATTATATAGTGTGCACATTAGCATAATTGTTGTGTAATACGATCAATATTTCACAACCATACATGTCTTTAAGTCTAATCATCAAACTAATTTTATGCTTAATAATTTGTTCAAAGTTTTATAGTTTTTGACTCGACAACTGTTCTTTCATTTTAATTCTAAATATATTTTAGCCGGTATAATAAGTTGCTATCATAATTAATTTCTACTAGCGAAGTGGTCTATGTAACTATATTGGAGGTTGCTAGGGTTTTCCCCACCATAAAGCTTTCTAGATCAGTGTATCCCTTGGGAATTTCACCTCTAGGTCATGATAGTACTTATATAACAAATCCATAGCGGTAATATTATATAGTGTGTGCATAAACATAATTTTCATGTAATATAACCAATATTCTCACAACAATGCATGAGTTTGAGTTTAATGACCAAAATAAAAAAATTAAAGAAAGTCACAATGCAAAACGCTTTGCTTCAAGTGTTTTAATGTTTGACTACAGATAAGTTGAATTTGAAAATATGATTTTGTTTACTTTTAATGCTAAATATAGGTTAGTTGGTTGTAAAATATACCAAATTTGTATAACGACATAGTGAGCCACTCAAAACTATTCTTTAAGTAATGAAATTCCCTCTATATAGTGATTTTTTGTTGAAATAGTTTTCTAGGAATTTTTTTGGGTTAAAAGTTTAGCATAATGTGTAGGTTGTTGAGAAATTTTTTGAGAAATATGTCTATTGACTCCCAATTCTAAAATTCTATTTTTCATTAGGTTGTACCAGAATCTGGGTTCCTATACTTGTTAACCCATAAATTAGTGAACAAAATTAGAGGAGTTTCAAAACATATGAGGTCATTTTAGACTTGGATTGACTTGCAAGTTAGATTAGATGAGTTTGGTTGAAGAAGTTTGGACTTCTTTCCTCTCTTAATGTTAGGTAGATGGCTAGATTACCTGTCTTCAACTCGATATTGTTCCTTCATAAATGCATAAATATCGTCAATAATTGAGAGAAATCTCTAGAGATAATTAGGTTGGAGATGTTGTAGTTCATGAGGGAAAATATTCCTCTTGATAGCACTCAAACGGGAGAACAAAAAACTTAACTACATGAGATTAATCCTGAACTCATCAACACAAGCAAGAAGGCTTCGAGGTGGAGGAGAAAAACTTTGTTGCATCAACAAGTGTGGAGATATCCCACTCTGGTGATAGACCTTGACCTATCCAAAGGAAGGGAAACTTGTGTAGGAGAATCATGTAAGGTATCATCATTGAAAAGTAACAAAGTTTAATTCTTAGAAGCATTTTGAGTAGCTGAGAAGTCATATGAAACATGAGGGTTGGATGAGACACTAATAGGAGCATTGCAAAAGGTACAATGATAATTAGATGAGGAACTAATAAGAGTATCCTAAAGAAGTGAAGAAATTTGAAATAGGAACACTAGGTGAGTCATCAATAGAGTCCTAATTGGTTATAGGAGTTTACCTAGATATTATAGGAAGAGTACTTGAGAGAGTTTTATAACTAGAGAGAGAACCACTATCATACTATAAAGTAAAAGGGTACATTAAAACACAACACTAGTAATCTAAAGAGAACCTACATGGTAATGAGAGGAGGCATGATCCATGGAAGCATGTTAATATCCATCTAATGAGTTTTCTAAAATAACTAATGCATCTGATCTTGATCGACCTTTAGTAGGAGCTCGTCCAAAACAACCTCTCTATATTCAACCATGTTTTTCCAATAGGTGGATCACAAAGGTGGTAGTCTTGATAAATGTCACTATAGCCAACTAGATTGTAGTATGAATTTGGAGATGCTATTTTGTTTTGATTTTCATTATGAATGTGGGTCTATACATTAGATCCAAAGATTCTAAAATGTGAAAGGGAAGGTTTACTTCCATACAATTTTTCATAAGTAGTCATACCTTTGATAACACAAGTTGGTGTTTTATTGATCATAGGATTTGTATTTCATCTCCCTAGAATTATAGCTTGATTTTATTGGAGTTAAGCATGCAATGAGTCATCTCTAGCCCTATTCATTCTGTTTATTACACCATTTCGCTGTGGAGTATAAAGAAAGTCCTTTTCTAAGAGATGCCATGAGATATGATAAATTATTGGTAAGCATTGGTAATATATTCACCTATGCCATTAGTTCTAAGACACCTGAATTTCCTCTTGCTTTGATTATCCACAAGAGATTTGAATTCTTTATATTTATTGCTATACCATTTCTCATAAGTAGTCATGTTAAATTTCAAATGCCATGTAGTCATGTTTATTTTCTGACAATATTTCTTTTAACCCCAAACATTTTATTTATTTACTCAAATAAACATTGAATTACCGAAAATAAAATCACTTGTATGTTCAAATTATAGAAATAAATATATGCAATAGAAATGAACACATAGAGATCAATCACATATTGCAGAAATAATTCATCCACAACAATTCTCTGTCATCTATTAATCTATAAAATCTGGGTTTTTGACCCACAAAGATACAAGGAAAAATACAAATATTTGAAACTTGTAACGCTGCTCCCACATAATGAATTATGCCCAAGGAATTTAGCCTCAAGGAAATCAGCCTGCGATAGAAATTGGCTCAAATACTCATCGAACTAAATCAAACTAGGCCCTATTTGCGTGCCACTACTACACATTAGGGAAAACACAACCCTCCAACAATTCAACGTACTCTAGATCAAATTGATCTCCTTCTAGCAACTTGGCCCTGCAATCTCCTCCACTCACACTTTTGGATTCGTCCTCAATCCATTTTCACTTCTCCTTCTCTCCCCTCCAGTCCACTGAGCTATTCACACTAGAGAAAACCACTTTCTCTCCTTGATGATTCACTTAATTGAGTTCAATGTCTTCACCTCTTTGCTAGGTATCTATAATCTTCATTAAGCCCAAATCCGTAACCCTAATCTCCCTTCTAGAATTATCTTGGAGATTAATGGTTGATATTATTTCTAAGTCACTTAAATAATTAAAGTACTTATCTTTAGAAAATGACTTAATAGCCCACAATGATTAATTGACTTTAATTATTGTACTTTTCCTAAGTTAGACTTAGTAAATAAGACATAAATCTCTTACTCCACTAGGCAAGCACCTATAAGGGGAAAATAATTTTTTCCACATACTAAGACACCAAGCCTATGTAGAAGACCTTCTGAAGCTACCATAAGCTTCAACACTCCCTCCTATCAAGGAAGGGATTCCCCACCACCCCCAACTTATCTTGGTACTTCACAAACTTTCCTTTCACTAGAGGCTTAGTGATAACATCTACTACTTTCTCCCTTGTAGAAATTTACTAAAATCTCATAGCACCTTTCTGGACCCCGTATTTGATGAAGTGATATATGATCTCAATGTTCTTGGACTAATCATAAAACACGAGATTCTCAAATAGCTTAATGCGACTCTGATTATCACAGTGGATCATTGTTGGCCCGATCTGCAGATCAAATAGTGCCGCAAGCATCTTGCGAATCCACATTTCCTCACAACTCTCCATACTTGATGCCATGTACTCTACCTTTGCTAAACTAAGTGTCACTTCTTGTTGCTTCCTACTGAGCCATGAGATAATGGTTTATCCCAAGCTAAAACATCCAGATGTGGACTTTCTTTCCACTAGTTCCTGCTCAATCATAATATATGTACCCTTGCAGCTCTAGTCGTCCAACTCTGAAATATCTCAGTCCAAAGTATATCATACCTTTGCAGGTATCTAAATAGATTATTTGTCTCCTGTAAATTATATATGTAGAATGTAACAACCCTGGTGAAAAGTTTATGTAATAAAAGTTAATAAAGGGAAAATAAGACCACGGTTTAGGGACACATATTCCAAGCTGAATGTTGGGCAAATATATCCTAGTGGGCATCACTAGATGTTTGTTTTGGCTAAGGAAATTGGCAAAGGAAAAGACATTTTTGGCACATTTATTTATGAAAATAAAGGAAATTAGTATAAAAGGAAGGTAAAAGGTCACAGGTTGCATATGAGGAGGAAAATGAAGAAATTAGAGGCCTCATTGATAAAAAGTCTTATGAGGATCAATTGGCAAGTTGCTTAGTGTTAGGCTTGCTCAATATTAAGCTCTTGCCTCAAGTTTGGGCAATGTAAGCTTTTGTCAAGTTCAAGTTTGGAGCTGTCTCATTATTATCTCTCTCTCTCACTATCTTGGTCACTTAGAGTTTTCTTGGAGCACTCTAACTTTGGATCAAGGAAGGAAAAGTACGCAAAGGAAAGGAAGGCAACCAAAGAACAAGGAAAGGAAAGGAAGGCAACCAAGGAACAAGGAAAGGAAAGCAGGATCAAGTAGCTTCATCAGGAATACTTGCAGGTAACCTTTTGCATGTGTGATTTCCTAACTAGTTTGGACATGCATGCCTTTGCATGTTGGTGTATGGTTCTGTTGTTGTCGATGGCACGGTCTTGCTGAGTTATGATAATGGATTTCAGCCTAGCCTAGACTTTTTCCAGATGCCATGTTATGTTGGAATGTTTATTTTAGTTTTGGAACTTTGGAATTGCCAGATGGATTTCAGAATCCGAGGCAGAGGTGGTCTCAAGGTTCATTCCCAAAGGCCTAGGAATACCTTGACCAGTTTTGGTGGGATACACTGTAAATAGTGAGGGAGCAGTCTTTATTTAGGGCCTAGTGATCTAGTTTGGATTGCGGTAATGCCTGAGAGACAAGAAGATGGAAAATTCCTCAAGGATAGTGATGGATTCTGGATGGAATTCCAACTTCTATTTAGTTGTGATCGAAGAACTGGTTTTGGTGTGATCACAGTTGGATGAGGGTGGGTGTGGTTTAACATATGGATTCCATTGATTTTTCTTGGATTGGTTGTTCTATGAGATCCCACATTCATACTTGGAATATGGCACAGGGGTGACTGGATAAAAGAGAGATTTGGTTCAGCCATGCCTATGGTCGGGTGGTATGTGGAAGTCCTGAATCTAGTTAGATTTTCCTATGACTAATAAAATCTAAGTTCTCTTACTTTTGAATTGATATATATTTGTGGATTTAATGGTCGTCATATCTATAATATTTATATGGTTTAATGCTGGTTATAAGCATGGTTATGTGGCTGGTTTATGTCATGGTTATTTCATGTATTTACTTGTAACTGTTAAATGGATGGATACGATAACTAATTGATGATATAGTAGCTCAATGGAGAAGGAGGTGATCCTTCTAATGATGTTGGATGAGTTGTTTCAGTAATTTATGCTCTGTCTTGTATCCTAGACATGTAGGTTGCATTGATGCTAAGTGTTTGATAGAATGTCAGTGTCGGTTGGGGATGCTCGGGACTAGTCCTAAGGGTGATTTTGATTGATCAACATTGTTATCATGTTTTTAATGATCTCTGAAAGTTACAACAAGTTCTAGGTAGAGGCTAGGATTAAGCGCTAGAAAAGTGGCTCAAATCCTGGGGTTGTTGACACAAAATTGGCAATTTTGGACCACATTCGCTAGCAGGCAGGCCTATGAGAGTGACTTTAGGTTGCTGGTCACTCCCTTGCCCATAGAATGAGAGTGACTATTTTATAAAATTTGTAGAATAGTAGTGGGACCCAGGGACATGCTGTCTAAGTGGCTGACTTATCTCCTGAGGGGTCTGTTGATGATGTTGGATGACTGTATGCGATGTTCCTTCGATTCCACTTCCTTAAGGTGACATAGGAGGTTGAATTTGATTGCTGTAGCATCTCTCTTCATGTTTACCTATTTGGCATGGTTACTTTGGGTTTACCTGGGAGGGGGGTGTTACAGAGTGGTATCAGAGCGTGGTTGCACTCTCCTTGGGTGAATGTGTTGGTCATGCATACATGTCAGTTGTGTGAATGTCTCTTACACTTGCATTACATGTGATTGTTGTTTTTCATAATGATTGATCATGGTTGTAGTAAGGTTGTCATGAGGAACTTCATGTTGATTTTATGGGATGCATAGTTAGGAGTATATGACTAGTTACATGAGTATATGCAGCTTGATTACATCCTTGTATGTTGGGTTGCATTCTTGGTTATTTGATTACATGCATCAGTCTTGTAGGTTGATTACAAGAATTGATCGCTTATGCTCGACTACATGCGGTTATGCGTATGTGTAGTTGATTAAGCATTTCTTATGCAAGTTGATAATTGCATGAGGCAATGTGTACAATGGAGTAATGGTTATGGTCATGCATGTATGGTCTTGGTTATAGTTATGAATGAATAATAGGTCAAACATGCCTTGTGAAGTCATGGTATGAAATTTAGGTCATCAGGGTGATATTAGTATGTTATAATGCTAATGTGTTGGCTAACATAGAGCAGGAGATGCAAAGCATCATAATGAGGTTGTAGCATTGGACTTTGGGGTAAGATTAGATCATCATACATGTATTGTATGTTTGGCATCCAGGTATGTAAGTCAATGATTGTTATATGCATTAGGTTTATATACATTAGGGTTATGTACATGTCTTTTGATGTTATGGTTACATTCATGATAGATGTTAGTTAATTAGTGTAGTTATATACACATGTGTCGAATACTCAAGAATGATACTAACATGTAGTTGTATGCATTTCTATTGTTTTTTTATATTAGGTAACCTGATGATTATGTTATATGTTGTTGATGAGCATGTTATAGGTTATATGTTGTTGATGAAAATTATAGTTAGCTTGATGATTAGGGTTATAGAATTTATACATTGACATTATATGTATCATGTTAAATTGGATTGAAATATGCAGATAGTTATGGTTATGATATTCAGGTATGAGTCGACATATTTGTCATAAGTTGTTGTATTAATCTAGATTGAATTTGCATATGTGTGAATGATAATTGTGTATGAGTTATGATGTAAACATTGTTGACACCTAATCCGAAACGGATGAGGTGAAGTCGGACAGTCATCTAGAAGATGAACTGATCCGTTTTGTATTTGTATAAATAAAGTGCTAGCTAATGAATAAAAGATCAATCAGTGTTTTCTCTCGTTCAAATGAGGAGTTACCCTGGCCTGACATGGTATCAGAGCTCAGGTCCCAGTCCTTAAAATAACTGTAACTCCTGCCCTCTGCCAGTTTTCTGCGCCCTCATAGACTGCGCATCCGTTTCGTCTGAATTCGCTGCCCCTCTCTGCGTTCTATTGCTGCTGTTGATCGAACCCCACTGAATTTCTGAATGTCAGATATAATTTCTACCACTGAATTCGCTGCCCCACTGAATTTCTGAATGTCAGATATAATTTCTAGCACTGAATTCGCTGCCCCACTGAATTTCTGAATGTCAGATATAATTTCTACCACTGAATTCGCTGCCTCACTCATTTGCCCGTTTGGCTCACTGGTTTCCTTCTGTAAAATCACGAATTGTATTACTGATGCGCCTTTTCTCTCACAGTCTTCATGACCTGTGCATAGTTCATATGCTTGGCTGACCGTGGAATTGATAGGACGGAGGGAATAGCGGCTTGTGTCTATTCTGAATGAAAAATAGGTCGAGATATTGCGCACAGATAGTATTGCGCAGGTATAGGAATTGGTGCTGCGTTCATTTTTTTTTACTTAATATACATTATTAATGGTGGCTGCGGTCTTATGAAGAGCGTTTTCTGTAATGGTAAATGCGTTTATGTAATAGTGGCTGCGTTTCTTTTTACTCAATATACATTGGTGGCTGCGGTCTTATGAAGAGTGTTTTCTGTAATGGTAACTGCTTTTATGTAATGATCTCGTTTATGTAATAGTGGCTGCGTTCCATGACAAGGTTTCCGTCATCGGTGAGGAATTCTCTGTCACGAGATCATTCCAGTGAGCTGGAGACTGCGTCCTCATGGTATCCCCTTGTCCAGAATATCCCATGGAAATTCCCATGGCGTATGCATTGCCTGCGGTGTTATAGAGATCATTCTGGTTAGCTGGAGACTGCGCCCTCTTGGTATTGGTCTTCCATATCAGCTTTCCTGAGTTTTTAAAAGAGAAGTTTATATGGAGATGCGTTTTTTATAGTGGGAACGCGTTTTATGAGAGCAGTTTATATGAGAGCATTGCTTCTATGTTTCCAGAATGCTTTAGTATTGCTTAATATATATTGAAGTAATATATCCTTTATGTGTTTTGAAGTGAATGCATTCAAACATAGTAATATTGCAAACATAGGAAGAAAAATAAAATGCATAAGGCTATGATATAAGGATTTTGTTTACAGAAGTTTTTGGCAGAGATATTTTTTTCAGAAGGATTTTGTTTACAGAAGTTTTTGGCAGAGATATTATTTTACAGAATGCATTCAATCATTTCTATGGTCGGAATAGTTCTCACTGGCAAGGAGAACTATTCTGAATGGTCCCGGATGGTAAAACACACCCTTATCTACAATGAGCTGTGGAAAGGAGTGTGTGTCGGTGAAGAAGACAAAGACCCTGTGCAGCCCACATCAGACAAAGAACTCGCCATTTGGGAAAACAAGAACAGCAAAGCCTTTGCATTGATCGCAGCATCTGTAAATGAGGAAGTAAGTCGTCATATTTCATGCTATTCCACTACCTTTGAAGCTTTACAAAAGCTTAAAGAACTCTATGATACACATTCTACACTTGAAGTTGTTCAGCTCATGATTAAACTCTTCACTCTTGAACTGAAAAATAATGATCCTCTTTCTCTTGCATCTGAAATAAAGTCTATAATGCATGATATAAAATCCACTAAGGTTGAGCTGGATATCTCTCTTATTGCCTTTCTCAAAGCACTCTATCCTACCTACTCTAATTATCTTGAGTCTTTACAAGCAAATGGAAACCTTAAAGATATAACCTTTGACTCTCTTGTGAAAAAGTTTGCTGAAAGAGAGAAAGCCTTTGGAAAGAAAACAGTCCCTGAATCTTCTGAAGAGACTGTTTGCCTTGCTCACAAAGAAAAGCATCCTGCTCAAGATTCTGCAAGAGGAAGAGGTGGACGAAGGGGAAGAGGAAGATATTTCAGAGGCAGGGGGGGCAGACATCCTCAAGCAGAAAAGGCAGATCTGCATTGCATTCGCTGCAAACGAAATGGATCACATGATGCTTCTACATGCAAGCTACCATGGGACAAAGTTGAGAAGAGAAGAAATCAGCAGAAAGGTAAAACTGATGACACAGACAAAGGTAAAGCACCTGAATCTGCTCACTATATTGAGGCACAATGTAACATTGGAGTAAATGAAGATTTGTTTAATGCTTCACTTACTTCTTCGAAAAATGACTGGTTGCTTGATTCAGGAGCCACCTGTCATATGACTCATAGGAAAGATTTCTTTGAAGATTTCACTGACAATGTTGATGGAGCAGTATACTTTGCAGATCAGTCAAAAATCAAGCCATCAGGGCTTGGCACAATCAGGCTTAAACTGCCTGGTCTTCCAGACTTTCTTCTGGATCATGTTCTATATCTCCCACAGCTGAAGAGAAACTTGCTGTCCCTGGTCCACATCCGCCAACAAGGTCACTCCATTCACATGTTTGATGGAAAGCTTGAGGTAAGAAAGGCATCTGACCACTCACTTGTCATGAGGGGTATAGAAGAAGAAAGACTCCTTAAACTGCAAGGAACCTTTGCTCATGCACAACATTTCTCATATATTTCTCATCATGAAGAAGATGCACTTCCATCAAGTCTATTATGGCATGCTAGATTTGGACATTTAAACTATGATAGTCTCCGCTTGTTGAAGAAAAATGGTGTTGCTGGTTTGCCTACAATTCCTAGAAAACATAAACAATGTGATGCTTGCATTCTAGGAAAGCATAGCAAACAGTCTTTTCATGATTCACATTCAAGAGCACATAGGAAGCTTGAACTTATTCATTCAGATTTATGTGGTCCAATGCCTGTTCCTTCTGCAAATGGAAATAAATATATCATGACATTTATTGATGATTACACCAGAATGTGTTGGGTTTACTTATTGAAGAACAAATCTGATGCTTTTCAAACATTCAAGAATTTTCATAAATGGATTGAAAATGATGCACAATCTCATATTGGGTCTATTCGCACTGATAATGGAAAAGAATATACATCAAATGAATTTGAACACTATCTTCGCCAACATGGGATTAAACATCAAACAACTGTGCCTTATAATCCTCAACAGAATGGTGTAGCTGAAAGAATGAACAGAACAATTTTGAATATGGTACGATCCATGCTTTTCTTCAAAAATGTAAAGACAATGTTTTGGGCTGATGCTGTTCTATGTGCTGCATATATAAAGAATAGATGTCCATCTAGTACTATAAGAAACAAGACTCCTTATGAATTGTGGTATGGACATGTTCCTTCGGTAAAACATCTCAGGATATTTGGTTCCACCTGTTATGCTTTAATACCAAAGGTACATAGAAACAAACTTGGTGCTAGAAGTCATAAGTGTATCTTCCTGGGGTATTCAAACACATCTAAAGCATACCGCCTTTATGATGAAGTAAATAAGAAGTTTGTTTTATCTAGAGATGTCATTTTTCTTGAATCATCCAAATTTGACAGTGTTGTTGAGCGGCAACTTGATCGCTTGGATAGATTCACAAAACCGAAATCATTTCAAGAGTTTGATAATCAGATTCCACATCTTGAAGGGGGGATTCCTATACTAGATCAACATGTGGAATCTTCTTCTGAAGAACAACCTCCCCTGCATGACACTCCAACAACGGATGATGCTTTAAGTGATGTAATTGATAGAATTGGGAGACTCAATCTTGATTCAGACCCAACTCAATCAACAGAACAACCTGGACCATCTCAGAAAGGTCCCCCAAAGTGGCTGACAAAGACACTTGAAAGTGTTCATCCTGATGAAATTGGAAAAACAAGAAACTGAAATTCAAACCGACAAGATGGAGGTGATGTAGATAACTCTAATTCACCTGTTGATATGGATGTTACTTATGATTGTGAATTGAACTTGTCTACAGATTTTGAACCAACTTCCTTCAAAGAAGCTGCTTCTCATGATGAATGGAAAGAAGTGATGCAGAAGGAGTATGATGCCCTCATAAAGAATGGCACTTGGAAGCTGGTTGATCCTCCATTTGGAACCAAACCAATTGGCTGCAAGTGGGTCCACAAGAACAAGTACAAAGCTGATGGCTCACTTGACAAGCACAAAGCTAGGCTTGTGGCAAAAGGTTTTGCACAGAAGGAAGGGGTCGATTATGAGGAAACTTTTGCTCCCACAGCAAAATGGGCCACCATCCGGACACTCTTTGCACTAGCTGCTCAGAACGGTTGGAAAGTCCATCAAATGGATGTAAAAACTGCATTCTTGAATGGAGATCTAAAAGAGAATGTTTTTATGTCCCAGCCTGAAGGATTTGCTGTGAAAGGACATGAACACAAAGTATGCAAACTTGTGAAGTCCTTGTATGGCCTCAAACAAGCACCTCGAGCCTGGTATGAAAAACTAACTGAGCATCTTCTGAAACTCAACTTCAATCATTTTGATCTTGATGATGCAACTTTATTTGTCAAGAAAGTTGGCAAAACAGTTGTATATCTTGTGGTATATGTAGATGATCTTTTAATGACAGGGAACAATGAAATCTATATTGCATCCATAAAGAAAGAATTAGGAAATTTTTTTGAAATGACTGATTTGGGCTATGTTCATTACTATCTTGGCATTGAAGTAACCCAACATCCAAAGTCCATATTTCTTTCTCAAAAGAAATACATTGGAGATTTGTTATACAGATTTGGCATGACAGAGTGCAATCCCCTTTCTACTCCAATGGAACAAAACTTGAAGCTCACATCTACTGAAGGAAAGGAATTTGAGGATGCAACAAAGTATAGACAGCTTGTAGGAAGTCTCATCTACCTCACTACTACCAGACCAGACATTTCATTTGCTGTTGGAATCCTCTCCAGGTTTATGCAAAGGCCTTGTGAGGGACATTGGTCTGCTGCAAAAAGAGTTCTAAGGTACTTGAAGGGAACTCAAGACCTTGGAATCAAGTATACACAGGTGGACGACTTCAACTTGATTGGATACTCTGATTCAGACTTCGATGGAGACAAAGAAACTGGGGTATCTACTTCAGGATATGCTATGAGTCTTGGATCAGGAGCTATCTCCTAGAGATCACGCAAACAATCAGTACCAGCAGATTCCACAACAGAAGCAGAATACGTGGCAGCAGCTGAAGCAACGAAAGAAATTGTGTGGCTCAGGAAAATTCTTGAAGATTTGCAGGTAAAACAAATACAATCAACTCCACTCATGATTGATAACACATCTGCAATAAAGTTGGCCAAGAACCCAAAGTTCCATGATCGTACTAAGCACATCAATACTAAATATCATCTGATCCGACATCATGTTGAGGCCAAAACAATCCATCTCCGTCATTGTTCCACAAACGAGCAAATTGCAGACATCTTCACCAAAGCGCTTGGAAGAGAAAAGCTTGAAAGATTCAGAATGATGCTTGGACTCACCAACATCCCTTCAGATTAAGGGGGGGAATGTTGACACCTAATCCGAAACGGATGAGGTGAAGTCGGACAGTCATCTAGAAGATGAACTGATCCGTTTTGTATTTGTATAAATAAAGTGCTAGCTAATGAATAAGAGATCAATCAGTGTTTTCTCTCGTTCAAATGAGGAGTTACCCTAGCCTGACAAACATGTTAGCTAGTGACTATTCAGGATATCATGATCTTATTTATGTTTGAGTTGATATGGTGTGAAGTTATATCATGCTAACTAGATTGATTGTGCAGACAAGATGGCCTCCCCTAAGACACAGTGAGGTACGAGTTTGCTTATATTGTATATTTGGTGCTTGACTGTTTGATTATGCCATCTAGTTTATTTATTTAACATGGTATATATGTTACAAGTTGGTTGAATGTTTGATGAATTGCATAATATTAGTATGTGTTCAAATGATCTTGTTTTAAGATGTTTGTGCTAATACATATGAGTTGAGATAGCTAACATGTAATAGAGTATGATAGGTAATAGTTGTAGAATTATGTATTATGACTAATGACTATGAGTTGACTATGGATTATGACATGATTTTTAGTCCTGGTAAAGGTTGATTTCATATTGATAGATATGATTGTCTTGATATGTGGAACATGTGGTTGAGATGTGTGAGCAATTGCAAGAAACATGCTTGGTATTAGAGTGACAAGGTAATAATTGATGTGTTTATGTAACTAATAGTTGGGTGATGTGACAATGCATAGTAAGCTTTGATTGCAACAAGGAAAAAGGTAAAAGAAAGGAATTGGGCAAGAATTCCTTTGGCTAGGTTTGGAAACCCTAATTCCAAACAAATGAGTGCTTTGTATACATGGAGTCTTGTTAACCTTGATTTTTTTGACATTATGTGGATATATGCTAGATTCATGAACATGTACTTGATAGGCATATTAGCTAGTCTCTAGTTACAAGTGGACTTGTCAAGATAATTGGAGTCCCTCAAGAGATGGCGTGGATGTGTTCAGTTGCAAGTAAACAAGCTTGAAACGACAAGATAAGGTAACTGATGTATTTTTATGTTTATTTATGCACTTACATTATGTGTTTATGGCAGTATAATGTAAGGAGTTGCATGGCAAGAGAGATTTCCATGAATATTGAAGAAGGCTCAGGTTGAGCTTTCCTTTGGAAGCACTGGGAACCATGGGGATTAAGTGATGTTGTTTGTTTTCAATCTTGTGATTTTGGTATTTTTCGGTTGTTGTGCTTGAATTGTGACCTTACGTGTGTCTGGTACATAGCTATGCCACTTTGCTGCGGTGCCGTATTGTTGTTATGGGTTTTCATGATCTTTTTCTTGTTTGTTTCTTAGGTTGCTTTTTATGTTTTGAGTCTTGGGAATTTTTTGGGAAAGAGGAAAGTTAGTGGAGCTTGGGTAGAGTTGTGTGGTACCCAATAGGTAAGGTAAGACTCAGATGAAGCTCTGTGCATGAGTAAGCATAGCATAAGGTTAGAATATGATAGTTGGTTGGACTGGTTGGTCCATAGTGGTAAACGGATGGTGGTAGTAAGAACATGTGAAAGATAACTAGAAAAGGTAAATTAAATGGATCTGAGGAGTCAGATGTCTTGGCTATGTTGGGAATGATTGTTCTCAATGTTGTACATTTTTTACATGGATAAAGGAAGTTATCTTAACCTAGACCTTATTTTATCTGGTAATTATGTCATGATCATGATTATGCCAATGTTTATATATGTATGCATGTATGTGTGTATGTCGTTGTCTACCAAGATGATGATTGTTTTATGTTAATGATTATATATGTATGTATGTATGTTGTCACTGTCTGATGGAGTTGTTAGGAATCGTTATTGTGGATGAATGACTTCTTATGTAGGTGAATGGCATGAAGAGATTCCTGGTTCATGAGGAATCCAGTGGGAAGAGTAGTCACAACAAATATATGAGGTCAGTATCATGTGGATATGAATTGATATTGTATACTTGTATTATGCCTATGTTTATGACAGATAATGTGGAAGGATACATCAGTGAAATGAAAGCAGTGCGGCCTGCGACGTGCTGGGACAAGAATAGATAAGACACTGTGAACAAGATTTCTTGGTAGAGACAGTGTGCTTTTAGATGTGAAGTACTATTGTTGTGAATATGTTGTATATTTTGTACATGTTACATCTATGATGTTGTGCGAATACGGTGTTATGTATACATAGCGTGTGTACATGTTTTTTATGCAATGTTTTTTTTCCCTTGGAAAAATCTGGGCAGATCAACCCCGAAGGGAATCTTTTAAAGCCCGTCGGCCAGACTAGTAGGTCCTAACCCCAAGGGCGTCGAGGAGAATTGACCCTGTGACCTCCCAATCAGGAAGGTACTTAACAACGAGGACTCGACTAGTTGAGCTAACCCTTGGGGCTATTTGTTTATGCAATGTTATGTATGGGATGGTATAGATAGTGTTGTACAAATATTGCATATACAATGTTGAGTATAGATGATGTTATGTACATGATGGTTATGTGGTGTTGTGTGCATATGGTGGTGTTGTGCATATGTCGGATATGCAGTGCTATGTACAGATGATGCTATGTGCATGATGGATATGCAATGCTATGTACATATGGTGTTTTGTGCATGTTGTACATATGGTGCTATGTACATATGGTGTTGTGTGCATGATTGTATAAGTGGTGTTGTGAGAATGTGGTGTCGTGTATATGTGGTACATGTGGTTTTCTTTACATGTCGTGCATGTGATGTTATGTACATGTGGTGTCGTGCACATGTTGTGCATGTGATGTTGTGTACATTTGGTATTGTGTACACATTGTATAGTGGTGTAGTGTACATGTGGCGCTGTGTACATGTTGTGCAAGTGGTGCCATGTATATGTGATGCTATGCACACATTGTGCATATGGTTGTAGTGTAGAGGTGGTACTGTGTACATGTGGTATATATGGAACTGGTGTAGATGCATGTATTTCATAGTGTTGTATGACGTGTGTAGTTTTATGTGTGTGATGCACACTATATGTATGTGCACATGGTTGAGGAGAAGGAACTGGGTGTTTGTTTGGTGTGGCAACCAATCCAGAGTTTGTACAAAATAAAGGCAAAGGTGGAAGCTAAGGATTGATTAAAGAATAAGTATCAGTATTTTATTTTAGTTTTAGTATGCATGTGATTTATGACTATGATATATGATGATTATATGTAATCTATGATTCTAGTTTATGATGGTTACATGTGATTTATGGTGTTCATCTATGATGGTTGTGTTTTGAGCTAACCAGATGTGATATGTTTATACATGATGTTTTTATCAAACAGTTAGTTTGAGTTATTGTGACAGGAAGCGAACAAGATTGCAAGTGTACCTTATTGGAAAACTACCAATGAGGTATGATTTGAGGTTATTTCAATTTATTTGAATCCAATGGAAATTATGTGCTTGGAATAGGAATGAATGAACATGTCTGGTTGGGTGGTTGAAATCGACTGCAAGAATCGGCAGCAACAATGAAAGAAATTAGAACATTCAGCAGTATGCTAGCAGAGTACTTTAGGAGCAGGGCCATTGTGGGACACTGGTACCCAATAGTGTCCATTTCTTTCCATGAGCATGTTATCACTGGTATGATAGTTTTGGGACAGGTATATGCCTTGGTTTTGTATCTTCCGATGCAAGGAAGCCTTCCCAAGGGATGGATCACCCGGGATAGGGGATGTTGGGGAACTTGGAAGGTGAGTAACTTCACAGAAGGGGGCGATCAAATTTCCCGAGGGACTGTGTATTAGAGAAGGGAAGGTTGCAGATATATTGGTTTTTGTCATGAGCATTTCCAGATGGAACCGGATGCACATTGGGAGTACATCTTGGAAAAATGAGCTGGTAACTATTCATTAAGAGGAAAAGTGGTGCAGGATTGTAGTGTTGGACATTGGATGCAACTTTGACTGTGATAGTGGATTTTGGATTTCCTGGGAAGGAGGTGAATCCTGGTATTACTTTGATGGTGGAGGTGTGATCCTCTGGATTCCCTTGTTGATTGATTTGGGAATCATATCCTTTATTTGTTGGTTTAGAAAATATGCATATGTGGTTATTGTAAATACCATAATCATCTAAGTTATAAAGCTCCAATAAGCAGTATGGTTATTATCTTGTCACGTTGTCATGATGTTTTTCTTTTGAGCAGGTTCTTCATTGTAAACACTGCAACGAGCTAAGCTATAAAGCTACATAGGAAGTATATTTTCTTTTCAATGATTTTGCTAAGGTCTTGGTGTGGTTTAACACTGAGGATGGTGCTCCCCAAGGGGGGGGGGGTTCTATAACAACCCTGGTGAAAATTTCATGTAATAAAAGTCAATAAAGGCAAAATAAGACCATTGTTAAGGGACATGTATTCCAAGCTAAATGTTGGGAAAATATATCCTAGTGGGCATCATTGGATGTGTTTTTTGGCTAAGGAAATTGGCAAAGGCAAAGGCATTAAAAGGAGAAAAGGCATTTTTGGCACATTTATTTATGAAAATAAATGAAATTAGGAGAAAAGGAAGCTAAAAGGTCACAAGTTTCATGTGAGGAGGAAAATGAAGGAATATAATGGAAAATGAAGAAATTAGAGGCCTCATTGATAAAAAGGCTTATGAGGATCAGTTGGCAAGTTGCTAAGCATTAGGCTTGCTCAGTGTTAAGCTCTTGGCTTAAGTTTTGATAGTGTGCGCTTTTGTCAAGTTCAAGTTTGGAGCTCTCTCATCATTCTCTCTCTCTCTCACTCTCTTGGTCACTTAGAGTTTGCTTGGAGCACTCTAAATTTGGATCAAGGAAGGAAACACAAGCAAAGGAAAGGAAGGAAAGCAAGGAATAAGGAAAGGAAAGCAAGAACAAGAAGCTTCAACAAGAATACTTGCAGATAACCTTTTGCATGTGTGATTTCCTAGCTAGTTTGGACATGCATGCCTTTGCATGTTAGTGCATGGTTCTATTGCTGTCAGTGGCATGGTCTTTTCGGGTTAGGAAAATGGATTTCAGCCTAGCCTAGCCTTTTTTCGAATGCCATGGTATGTTGGGATGCTTATTTTAGTTTTGGAAATTTGGAATTGCCGAGTGGATTTCGAAATCTGAGTTGGAAGTTGCCTCAAGGTTCATTCCTAAAGGCCTAGGAATCCCTTGACCGATTTTGGTGAGATACATAGTAAATCCTAAGGGAGAAGTCTTGGTTTAGGACCTAGTGATCTAGTTTGGATTGTGGTAAATCTTGAGAGACAAGGAGATAGAAAATTCCTCAAGGATAGTGATGGATTCTGGATGGAATTCCAAGTTCTGTTCTTTTGTGATTAGAGCACCGGTTTTGGTGTTCTCACAGTTGGATTAGGATGGAGGTGGTTTAACCTCTAGATTCCATTAATTGTTATTAGATTGGTTATTCTATGAAATCCCACATTCATGCTTGGAATATGGCACACGGGTGACTGGCTAAAGGAGAGATTTGGTTCAACCATGTCTATGGTTAGGTGGTACGTGGAAGTCTCGAACCTAGTCAGATTTTCCTATGATTAATAAAAGCTAAGTTCTCTTACTTTGGCACTGATCTATATGTGGATTTAACAGTTGTCATATATATGATATTGATATGGTTTAATGATGGTTATAAGCATGGTTATGTGATCGGTTTATGTCATGGTTATTTCATGTATTTACTTGTAACTATTAAATGGATCGATGCAAGACCTAATTGATGATCTAGTAGCTCAATGGAGAAGGAGGTGATCCTTTTTATGGTGTTTCATAAGTTGTTTCAGTCATTTATGCTCTATTTTTTATCCTAGACTTGTAGGTTGCATTGATGCTAAGTGATTGAAGGAATGTCAGTCCTGGTTGGGAATGCTCAGGCCTAGTCCTATGGGTGATTTTGTTTGATCATCATTGTTATCATATTTTTAATCATCTCTTAAAGTTAAAACAAGTTCTGGGCAGAGGCTAGGATTCCGAGCTAGAAATGTGGCAAAAATCCTAGGGTCGCTGGCACAAAACTAGCAAATCTAGACCATAGTCGCTAACAGGTAGGCCTGTGAGAGCGACTTTAGGTTGTTGTTCGCTCCCATGCCCATAATAGTGGGACTCAAGGACAGGCTGTCTGAGTGGCTGACTTGTTTTCTAAGGCGTCTATTGATGATGTTGGATGACTATATGTGATTTTCCGCCAATTCCACTTCCTTAAGGTGACATAGGAGGTAAAATTTGATTGTAGTGGTATCTCTCCTCATGTTTTCTGAGTTGGCATGGTTACTTTGGGTAGAACTGGGAAGGTTTGTTACAACAAATGACAAATAAAACACTACTAGAACTTCACCAAAATAAAATCACAGGAACTAAGAAAATGACACACATAGAAAATAATAGACATCGAAAGTTTTGGAAAATTGACCTTGGAAAAACCCCAGTGCGGGGAAAAAGATTTTTGTAGATGAGGGCTTATATTATTATTCAAAAAATCAATAATTACATAAACTTCTTTCTTGACATTGGAAAAGCTCCAACAATAATTATCCCTTTACTTCTATTGGAAAAATCGAATTGGAAAATTTAATATTCTCCTCTACAAACCAACTCATACCTCTCTATGTAACTTGCACTTCCTCCCACAATTCATATTGGCCACTAGAAAGTCACACTGTTTCTTCCTGAAGCTTGTAATGACTCCAAAAAATAACCTCAACAAATTTCTCTGCCTTTAACAACTCTAGAAACTCACTTGCTCTGCCTCCAAAAAATCAAACTGGAAACTGGCAATAAAATTGGTCATATGGTAACTCGTACTGGATAAACTGGAAATTCGTACTGATTAAATTGTCCTTTCTCTTACTAAATAATTTGGCCTCCTTCCTTCTTTCAGAATACTAGAATCTCTGTGAAGAAGTTCTCCATAAATTCTCTTCTCAATTTCTCTTGCTGAAACTCTGCTGCTAGTTTCCTCCATGCTATCACTGTGCCCTTGCTATCACTGCAAATATACTTGATCAAATGATTTCCAAATCCCCATCTATCTACTCTTATCTCTCATTGATCAATCAACGATCACTATATAATCTCTATCAATGGATAAGATCATCTTGACCCCATCAAATGAATTATATAGAAGTCACTAGAGAGAAATTGATTTGTCTCAATTAATCTCGATTAATTAACCACCTTTCCATCCTATCAGTATTAGGGCACAAGAAAAAAAAATTAAATTTGCTCCTGCTTTATCACTTCAAGGCTGTTCTCAAAAACTTGCTTTGATACCATGTTGATTTTTCAAGTGTATTCTTACCGATAATTTTTTTTTTTATGTTTTTAACTGATCTTTTTGCACATTCTTAAAACATGATCACATCATTAAGAAAATTATATAGATGCCATGAAAAATACAATGATATAAGAACTATGAAGAAGAATCCAAACAAGGAACACAAGAAATTACCCTGTGAAAACCCTCAATGTGGAAAGTCGAACCAAAATTTTCCTTAGAGAATCAATGCAACAAGAGATACATCAAAGTCAACTAGTCAGACACCAATGTCCAAGTCTTCTCTTCGCAATTTTGTCCATAGAATCTCTATAGACCTCCAAGCCTTCCTTAAAACTTGCACTATACCATAGAGATATCCCATAAAGAATGAGCCTTCAAGAGGATTGAATTTCATGCTTTGTCTCAGCCTCAAAGTTAGGAACATGCCCAAAAATTTTGCATCATTCTTGAGAAGAATAGAGCCTCAGACCTGTGCATAAGTTAGCCTCAGGAATCTCTCACTTCTGCCTCAGAAGCCTCACAATTTTTTCCTCAGGATCCTCGTAGTTTTACCTCAGACCAGTTCATCCAAGTTTGTATTTGATGGAGACAAATTGACTCTATTTATAGTGCTTCTTCCATGTGAAAAGGCATGTCCCTTGGGTAGGCTGGCTTGATCCTTGGAGGTCCGACTCGGTCTTTGTGGAGGCAACATACAAATTTAAATTTTCATTTTCCCGCTCTTAATGAGCATACAAAAAAATAATTTATTTTTTTTGCAAGCATAAAGAGCATGCTTCATATAATTTTTCTTTTGTAAATATAATCCATATTTCAATATTACAAGTAGAAAAAAATATTACGAAGACTGATCATTGTTACAAAATTCAACACTCCACACTATCACT
This sequence comes from Pinus tabuliformis, assembly GCA_031772625.1. Classification (NCBI taxonomy): domain Eukaryota; kingdom Viridiplantae; phylum Streptophyta; class Pinopsida; order Pinales; family Pinaceae; genus Pinus; species Pinus tabuliformis. The sequence continues at coordinate 873,444,627 of CM062810.1, read as the reverse complement.
ATGCCCTTGCTATCACAACAAACCTTCTTGTTCGAATGATCTCCAAAGCCCCATCGATATCCTCTTATAATCTCTCATTGATCAATCAACAACCACTATCTAATCTCAATCAATGGCTAAGATCATCTTGACCCCATCAAATGACTTTTATAAAATTCACTAGAGAGAAATTGAATTATCTCAATTACTCCTAATTAATTAACCACTTTTCCTAAGTTAGACTTAGGGAAATAATTAAATTGGTTAATTAAATATAATTAATACATTTTTTCTTAGAAATTTTTTCTAGGTATTGGAGATAATTAATCCACTATGTTACCTAGTCTCACAGACACCATTTGAGACTAGAAAACTTGTCTAAACTATAGAAACTAGCACTCCCTCTTAGCGAGGAAGGTATTCTGCATAACACCCAACTTATCTTTGAAAAAGATGAATCTTGCCCTCCCCAAGGATTTCGTCAGAATTTTTGTTACCTTCTCATCTATAGGTATATATTTTAGTTGAACAATCTTTTCTTGTACACAATCGTTGATGAAGTGATACCTAATGTCTATATGTTTAGACTTGTCTTGAAACATCAAACTCTCATATAATCTTATGCAACTCTGATTTTTGCAGTGTATCATTGTCATCTCTACCCTCTCACTAGACAAGGCTAACTGCAACTTTTAAATCCATATGGCCTCATACATTGACATTCTAGATGCTATGTACTCTTTCTCATTTGAACTCAATGCCACGAACATCTGCTTCCTACTCTACAAAGAGACAACTCCTAATCCCATGTTGAAGCAACACCCTGAAGTGCTTTTCCTATCCAATGTATTACATGCCTAGTGTGCATTAGTATGGCCCACAAACCTAATACCATTACCTCAATCATATCTCTTCCCATACTCAACTATGCCATGCAAATATTGCAACGCATGTACTTAGCTGCAAGATCCCTCTTACACTCTATGAGACCTAGTGAACCTGTTAAAAACAAGTTGTCCATGTATAGAACAATAATTATAACCTCACCCCAAACCACCAAGTAGTAGAGGTTAGCATCCTCCTCACTCTTCACAAAGCCCATTCCCTACAAGTATTTGTCTATGTGTTCATATCACACCCTGAGATCTTGCTTGATCCTATACAAAGCTCTTTTTAACCCGGACATGTGGGTCTCACTGTTATGTGCTACAAAGCCCTCTGGTTGTTCTATGTATACCTCCTTTTCCAACTCACCATTAAGTAACACCATCTTGACATCCATCTGATGGATCTTCCATCCCATCTGTGCTACAAGTGAGATCACATCTTTTATAGAAGTATACCCAGACACAGGAGCAAATGTCTCCTCAAAGTCTATCCCCTCCTTCTATAATTTCCATGAACCTTGCCTTACATTTTGCGATGTTGCCATTTGTGTAATCCTTGAAATTGAAGATCCATCGTGATATGACCACCACCCTATCTTTAGGTCTAGGCAAAAATTTCCATACGTCATTATGCATGATTGAGGTATACTCCTAAACCATCGTATCTCACGACACCTGCTATTGTGAAACCTCTTGATAGCTGGAAGGCTCTCTATCTACTAGTTGATTGCCTAATTTCATGTAGCCAGTGTACTTGATGTTGAATTTACAGAAAACTAGAGAAAATAGTTTTGGGTCTTACAATATTTGACACAACCAACTCAAATACCACAATAAACTACTTTTCACAACAGAATAAACACAACATTAAATCAACTATTGCACAAATATACAAATTTTCAATTTTTTTCTTCAACCCAACTTCATTATATTTATCAAATCTTAGTTTTTATTGATTATAAGAATATAAATAGGCTTTATTTGACTACAAAAATATTTAGAAGAGGACTACTTCTTGTTATAATATGATGTTACCTTGATGGTAGTCTACATTGGCATGGTTAACGTTACAAAGTGATAATGTTGAGGATATCCACCTCCCTTATTCAAATTAACCCGTGATTTGCATGCTCTAATGTGTTCCCTGATGATGGACACACATATTCATCAAAATTGGGAATTGGTTCATGGATCTATGAGCTCTCATGAGCAGGGCATGACCTTATAGGATGAATTGACCTAATTTTTCCAGCCTTTAATTCTTAGCAGAATGCATCCTCATTCTATTTGCTTTAATGTTGAATCTTCTCAGGTTGAACACCATAGTCTGTGCCATATCTTGGTGATGAGATAGTGTGGAAACTTCTTGCTTGAGTGTCTGGGGATAACCATGGTGTTCCATGGAATGTTACTTCACTCAGGGGGAATAAACCTCTAGTCCCTGCTAATATCCAAATGCTGTAGAGATCGTTGACGAGCACCGTAATGTTGTTGGCCAAGTCGTTTCAAGCCCTAGGGTGCACCTTGGTGTGTTGATATTTAAGGTGAATTGATCTCCTGTTAACCTTGTTGGTACCTTGTGAAAACCATGTCCCTCAAGAGAAGAAATCTGTGGTAAGCTAAGCAAGGATAGCACTAGTGGGTGCCTTAGCAAGATCTAATGGCCATGGTAGAGTGTTGGCGAAAGTCTAGAAATTGGTAGAAAGCTTAAGGCTAGACCAAGACATGACTCCTTAGTGAATGTCGCATGGTGCTCGAAGGGAGGAAATCCCTATGCAAAACTAGTGGATTCAAGGTCGAGCATGTTGCTCAAGCCTTGGAAAAATTCTCCTTAGTTTGGGCCATGGCAAAATTCTGTTGTGAGCAGCATGGTTGCGACATCAAGCTTAGACTTATCCTTACAAACAAGGTTGCAAACTTATTACATCAGTACCAAGACTAGATCCTTTAACATTTTTCAGGGAATGGAAAATATTACCAAAGCTAAAGGCGAATATGTCGAGGCAGGTGGGACAACTACGCATCACAAGAAAGGCATTGTCTACCGAGGTGGAAAATTTTCCTTGATGATAAAAAATTACTAGAATATAGTCATTTTTTTAACAAAAAATTTGACAATAGTAGTTTTTTACAAGAAAATTTGAAGTCTCATTAGACTACACATGCAAGAGGTGGGTATGTCCCACAACTACACCAAATTATCATTAACAAGAAGTGGTGATATCCCCTCTGCACACACACAAACACACATATAAAGTATGATGTAAATAAATCAAGGTTTAATAGATAGTAGTAATAGTTTGGTAGTTGATTGGAGTCATTAAGAAGAAAATACACAAATCAATTCGGTGTGTTGGCAAAAAAGAGGTTGAGCTAGAGGGAGATCAACACAGGGGTATTATAACAGATAGAAAACATGCATGTGTTGTGGGGGAACCTACAAGAACATTATCCTATGGGAAAATTTAAAAAGGGCTACGAGAATTATATCCTTGGGATTCAAATGCACCAGACACGATAGAATCTAATATGTGAAGGTTTAGGAATTTCGAGTGAGGCCAAAATAACATCATGAGGACCATGCATAAAATACCATCCCCAATATGGTAGTGCTAGTTGAAATGAAATAAAGTAGCTGAACAATTTACCGAATTTAAACTCGGCTATAGGAGGGAGCACATGAGTTGTCACATTGAACCATGGATTGTCAAGGCAAGGAGCTAAACCTGGTTAATACTGAGGTAAAAGGAACAAAATAAGATATAACTAATTAGGATGAAAGGAAGACATGGGAGAACCATCGTATCAAACTGATTGAAAAGGAATATTGTTATCAGAATTGTGCAGAAATATGGGTATTTGGATCGAAAAATCATGGCGGGTATCGATGTCATGTTCAGCTATGAGAAGGAAATGAGAAGCATGGGATGCTATAAAATACCACCCAAGGGACTTATGGAGAACAAAGAAATTCTTGAGAGGAAGTCTGAGGATAGAAAAAGAATAAAGGGAAAAAGAATTGTTCAAGAGTGAAGAAGGAAAGACTACACAAGATTGGCGCTAAAATGAAGAAGTGTGAGGGAGCTCACAGAGGGAGCTGAAGGGAGAATGAGAAGGATTAAAGAAATTGTGAGAGGAATCTCCCTTGGCATTTAAAATAATAAGAGGACATGATTGTAGAAAACCAAATTGCATTACAGAAGCTTGGATGAGGGAAATGGGAATGGGAGGTATAGGTCAAGGAGGGTGGTTAAATTGTATAGGGAGTTCCATATAGAGGAGGGTCCCCACAATTGACAAAGATGGTTCTCACATAAGGCTATGGTCACACTAGTTAATTTACCTTGACACCCTTTGAAGGGTGCCTTTGCAACTCCATATGGAAGAAGGATGTCGAGGTAGCCTCCAATAGGAGGGTTGTAGCCATAGGATGGGGTTTTTTTCTAGTGCATCATGGCATTACACAGAGTTGTGCAGGAAAAAAACCCCCACCTAGGAAATTGTACAAGACTGAGACTTGTTTCATGAAGAAAAAAACCAAGTTAAGGTCTTCCCTACCCATGTGACCGAAGAGTGCATGTATGACTGCATGAAGGAGATAAATACCGAGGACGAACATAGAAATCGACCCTGGAGAAATAATGGTGGAAAGGATTATTTTTCCAAGAGATCTGCTATCAGGAGAGAAGAAGTTTCACTCCCCTCTTAGCCTGTTCGAGTATCTCAGAACGATTGCCTTCCTTGATCAAACTTGTAGTAGTTGTACCAAAAACATTACTGTATTGTTCATGTCTATTTGTATGTCTAGATTTCATGCTATGAGTTCTAATCCTTTTTTTACATGACACCTATTTTAATTGTGGGTGAGCCTATTGATATGATGAATGTACTCAATGCATATCACCTTTTTCATTGATGATAATATGAACTAATGGATGCAGGGGTTGACCCCTATGTTTATGTCTAAATGCCTAATATTGTTTTTGTATTAATTTTTTTCATGTTAAAAGGAGTTTATAATAGTTCTAAACATTTGTATCCATGCTTAATGTTTTGAATTTTATAATGTTTATGCCATGTGGGATTTATGTATTTTGACTAGTTTGTTACTATATCAAATAAATATCAATGTGCTTAACGGGTTCAATGATTGTAAGGAAGTTGAGGATAATAGACAATATCATATGTCTATAGGAGGGAATAGTCTTGCATGAGTGTTGGTATAATGTCTAATGGCCAAAAGCATAAAATATTGGGACTTCTCGTGCACTGTCAGTCTCAACTTATGCACTTTCTTCTAAGATGAAAGGCTACAAAACTTGCGTGGTACGCAATATTAGAGTGATGGTCAAAGGTTTGTCAGTGAGAGTTAATTGTCATAGATCATATATAGTCCTATAAAAATGAGGAAACCTGGTTCTGATAGTCACCCATTAGCATCTTGGGTGAGACTTGACTTACTTCCTTGTTGTTGTCGAAAGGGCCGATGCTAAACGAGTTTTTTTTCGCCACCACGTAGTAAATCCCAAAGGTAGTAATTTTTTTTTTTTTACTTCATTGCATATGTGTCTGTTGTCTCAAACAACAGATGTAAAGGATCTAGGTCGTCTCCTAGTTTTTATTAATAGAAATGTTACTCTCAGTTCTATTGAAAAAAACTTAATTAATCACACCATATCTGAATAAAAACCAAAATAGTTTACAAACTAAATTTCGATAGATTCAAAATTTAGAACTCTAAAAAAACATAAATAATTTAGAAACTAAATTATGATAGATTAAAAATTTAGAACTTTAAAAAAACATGAAGACCATGAAGACTAAATCTAACATAAATAAATATACAAAAATTTCTAAGAGGAGCCCATGACTTTTCAATAAGGCTAAAAATGGAACTGCATGAAATTGAGTTTCTAATCAAAGGCCAAATTAAAAATATAATTCCATAACATCAAATTCTGAACCATGTTCATGGTAGTTATACATCAATACTTGCTATAAAAATGGGGTCAAACATGACTTATACACATCTTTGGTGGAACAAATAACTTCTACTATCAATTAATTTTTGCATAAGAGGCAAGTACTAAGCATTAATGTTGGATATTACAATTGTTTGTTTTTTAACATAACTTTTCATAAAATGCGCTGCAATATAAATAAATTGCACATATAGAGCTTTATTATAGGCAACCATACATATTATTAAATTTATAAAATGCAATGAAAATAAAAATATTTTCAATCTTTTTTGGAAACACTTTTAACAAAAAATGTTACAACATGTAGAGTAGATTATCTTTAAAACTGCAAGAGATAATTGTAAATTCAAAGACGCACCTTTCATCAATAACTAAGTGGAGAACGAAGCACATGGCATATACAAGTGTCATGTGTAGATTGGAGGGAAGGTTGATGTGTGATATGACACAGCTTTTAACATCATCTTGGAAGAAGAATCTAGGAAGAAAATTAAACGAATGCATTTTAAGAAAAATTCGAGATCATCTTTCTGAGAAGACATGCAAGGTGAAGACCAGTCATGTTACGTGGACCATTAGATAGATGAGAATGAAGTGGTAAGTGTAGAAACTACGTGAATTCTTATATCCCCTCAATTCTATTTAGACAACTAGTATAATAAATATGAATATATGACACATAGACATGGGTCCTCACCCCCTTACATTTTCATCCAATCCAAAAATGAAAACACAATTAGTTTTATACGATGACCCCATTTCAGTGGATAATTGGACAGTCAAGTTTGAATAGCGGGGAAGGACCTTATGACGTCAGCTGGAGTGGGGGTTTTCTATTGGGGTTCCACCCCTTCCATTGATTGACTACAATCCACCTAAAAAAATTGATGGTATGTGGGGGGTATGGTCCCATATGGAATACAATGAGGGGGTTGACCCACTACCCGGTTCTACCCCTCCTAATGAATGACTATCTTCCTGAAAAAATGGATTGTATATAGGGGGTATGGTCCCATTTGGAATACAAAAGGGGGTGATCTCAATATGACAAGGTAAAATAATTCTAGCATGTGTTAGATTTGTTTCTAGCACAAAAACAAACATCGAAAAGTAAAGTTCTTGGCAAAAAATCATTCCAAGGTAAAACAAATCTAATGCGTGCTAAAATTGTTTAGGCTAGCAAAAACATAAGAGTTACAAGATAAAGCAAACATACCACATGTTAGTTTTATTTCTAGCACAAAATAAAGAAATGCAAGGTAAATAAACCTATCACATGCTAGAATTGTTTCTAGCACAAACAAACTCATTGCAAGGTAAAACAAATATCACATGTGCTAGATTTGTTTCTAGAATAAATACAAGTATTGTATACTTGTAAGGTAAAACATATCTATCACATGCTAGATTTCCTTCATGAAAAATGAAATATTTGCAAGGAAAAATAAATCTAACACGGGCTAGATATCTTTATGGCATCAACACCAAAATAATTTCAATGTAAAACAAATGTATCACGAGATAGATTTCCTTCTACAACAAACACAACCACTTCAAAATTAAAACAAATATAAGACACACTGTATTTGTTCCTATGATGTAGGAGCACAAAGCATTAGTGAACACATTTTGTTCAGGCCTTAGAGGGGTCACAAAATTCCTAAAGGGGAATAAATATCCCTCATAAATTGTACAAATTAGAAACATGAATATGAATGTCAATTAGCATATGAGTCAATGAAAATATGGTGAGGTGTTAGTTTGTTAAAATGCTTGGCCCTTGTCAATGTAACATGTGTAAAATCTAGGAATATGGTAGTTTTATGTTATTGGACATATGTCCCATTCCCATTGTTTTTGTTGAGATATTTTTTGAGAAATCCTATTGTATAGAAATGTTTTTGGAGGATAGGATGAGAGAGGCTCCTAGTTCATTATGAAATTAAGCTTTCAGATAGAAGGGCCGCAAGGCTCTTTGTGCAATTTCCCCTGATTTATAATGAGTATTTGTTTCTCTGAATTTCTTGTCTACATCTGTGCATAATTCCTCTTTGTAGATTTAATTTTGTTTGATTGAGTCACTCATGGGAGTCCTTGGTTTTGTTTCAGTAAATGTATATATGGTCTCTGTTGTAAATATGATTTTTTTTTTCACTTTGGAATTAGACAAAATAATCCTTTAAATTCATCTTGGTAGATGTATGCAAGTGAAGAAAATGAAATAAAGAGGATATTTGTGTATACGTAGGTCATTGTTCACTCTCTATCCCTAATATATATAGGAGGTGATTTGTATATGTGTTGTATTTCCTGTCTCGCCCATAAATTGCCTACCTTTTCAATCGAAAAATAGGTGTAGTGTTGATTCAGTGAAGGGAAGGAGAGTCCGGGGTATTGAACTACACCTTTCTCGAACACAAATTGAAATAAGGCCGCAAAATTATCTGATAGAGGTGTAGAAATCAGAGATTATTAGACCCAAAAGAGTGGTGTGTTATGAGAAGGAGAATATAGTAAGGTCGGGGGTGGTTATATTTGCATTTTGTTGCATCTTAGAGAGGAATGATGGTGATGACAAGTGTTGAACCAACTCACCTAAGAGAAGAGTGTATACTTTGTAGGCTTACAACTTGAGGAACATCGAGACTACTAGTGATTAGTATACAAGGGTGATGAGTTCAAACCAGTGGTAATTTTTGAAAGGAAATAAATATATAGGAAGCCCGACCTTCGAAAACCTACATCGACCAAGTTCGAAATCGAAGTCAGCCTAACTAGAGCTAACTTAGCATAGTTGGGTGCTAAAGGAGTTGTTGTTCACATAAAATTTGTGAGGAGTGAGGGCTCGACCCCAAATGTCAAGTCGAGGCCAACCTCCATTTTGTTTGAGTGGGGACCACAAAGATACAAAGGAATATACATATAATTCCTGTGCAATTTTTATAAGGAAGTTTAGGAGAGGGAGAAGGAGAGAAGCCCAATTTTAATTAGGGAATCACATCATCTAGATCAGGGAAAATTTTAGGGGCTAATATTCGTAGGTGGGATAATTTTCCATGCTTTTTCCAAAAAAAAAGATTCGCCAATTTCCATTTTTTTTTCTAAAATGATTCGCCCAAATTTTATAGTATACCATTATTTTACCTTTAAAATCTACAAATTATTATATCAACTAATATAAAATCATTGGAAATCTAAATATTTCTAAAAAATATCACCAAAATTTTTACAATTTGCATATTAGGGACTAGTAAGATTTGCCAAGGTTTCTAAACTTTAAGATAAACTTACATCCTTAAAATTTTCCCTAATCTAGATAGGAATGGTTAAATCAAATAAAAGAAAGAGTACTCCATTTTTTAGTGGAAAATACAAAGGGCACAGACTTGAGGATAAAGAATCTGAAGGGAAAATGAGATAGATACACCACCGCCTAGTAGAAGGAGGAAGAAAATAGGAGAAGACATGTGCACTAGAGAAGAACCATATGAGGTTTTTTGGGTGAAGTTTAAAGAGTGAAGGTCTTGGGTAGGTTTAGTAGGACACTGAAGGGGCCTATCATCATTCTAGCAAAATCACCAACATTACAAGGTAAAAGTAATCTAAAAAATGTTAGATTTTCTTCTAGAACGAACACAAGAATTGCAAGGTAAAAGATATCTAAAACACACTATATTTTCTTCTATCATGGAAACAGGCATTGCAAGGTTAAAAAAATCTAGCACTTGGTAGATTTATTTGTAGGACATAAAAAGGCATTGTAAAGTGAAACGATCTAGTGTGTGCTAGATTTCCTTCTATCACAAACACAAGAATTGCAAGGTAAAACAAATCTAATGCATGCTATATTTGTTTCACCATGCAATGTATTTTTTTTTTGTGCAAGGAGGATATCTACCATGTGCCATATTTATTTTTCCCTGTAATATTGTTATTATTCTTATTTATTTTAATACAAATATAGTGGTGAAAGCAATGATAATACTTATAATTCATATTTTCTTCAATAATTAGTTTGATAATACTTTCTTACTTTTATTTTCAGAAACCATGGATTCTTCGATGGCTTTCTCTCTCTTACCTTCTCTTCCCTTGTGCACTGATGACAACTCCAATGTTGATTTTTAAAATTTGATTGAGGGCTTCTCCACCAAAATTTTATATCCTTAGCACCAGTTCTTTATATTAGTGCAATCCCCAAATGAACCTATCCCACATGGGAAAAATATCCTAACAACCAAATATTCTAGAATTAAGACACCTGGCCTTACATCAAATTCTCCTAATTTCCAATTTATACAAAATAAAAGAGTGGGAAATAAGATCCCCTTCAGAATTTACATGACCCTTTGGGTCGTAAACAAAATGGTGTCTTCTGAGGGTGTGTTCCTTCTTTGACTGCGAAAGTTCAAATTTTGTTGATAAAAAAATTCTCCTATATATTAATTAGGCTACTTGGGATAAATGGGACACAATTTTTAGTTTGTATGAACTAGGAACATTGAAATGTTCTACAAGTTACCCTACATTAGATAAGTATAAGACAATTAGTCTACACAGTTTGAAAGCTACTTCTCTTCGCCCCCTTCAAGGACTAGCTGCGGAATAAAATCCTTTAGTAGAAGATAAGTTGTTGGATGGAATGGTTTGGTTTCCATCTAATCATCCAATAAGTGCCATAAAATTGAAATATTATTGAAAAAAAGGTCATTGTGTAATGTTGGTTCCAACTGACAAGGAAACAACTGTGAAATTGTTGTATAATTACCAGGCCCTCCAGAATGACAACCAAATTGAAAATCATTGTCAATTTCATGAAATCTTGTTGATCCATGTATTACTTTGTTGAGGATTCCACATGCTTGTTGAGAAAGGGTCTCTCATTTTTTATTTCTTGTTCCTTTTACATAAGTAGACCCTACCACTGCTCTACAAAAGTTGGAAAATGCAATATATTTTATTCGATAATGCTCAAGAATATTGGATGTAATAAGAGCCATATAATTCATGATGATAAATTGAGAAATATGGATCTTAATACATCCAATATTCTCGAGAATTATCAAATAAGAGATATTGCATTTTCCAACTTTTGTAGGCGAGTGGCAAGGTTTACTTATGTAAAAGGAAAAGATATACAACAATAAATACCCTTTCTCGACAAGCATGAAAAATCATCAACAAAATAATACATGGATCAACAAGATTTCAATAAATTGACAATGATTTTCAATTCGGTTTCCATTATGGAGGGCCTGGTATTTTGACAACAATTTTTCAGTCTTTTCCTTGTTAGTTGGAACCAACATTATATAGTGACCTTATTTTCTTAGATATGTTGGATTTGAAAGAAAAACCATTCAATAAGGAATATTATATTGACTTTTTTCGATATGTTATCGAAAAAAATGAGTTGCATGAATTTACTATGGTTCTCTTAGTGGAACTTTGGTCTTGTCATGTAGTACACGAGGCTTTGGAAATTGCCATAAAGAACTCCAAGTTCAACTATAAAATGACTAATGGAATTTATGAATATGAGTCCCAAAATAGGTATATATGATATAATTTTAACTATACATTTCTATACTTCACATTTGAAATTTTTTGAGGGTTCAAAATACTCTCACACTATTGAAGAGACAACTGATGAAAACAACAAAGATTATGATTTATGGGTACATTCATTGGAAAAGCACCAACAATGTAGCAGTGGAAATGTGATTATTTCTCTTTATGCGGGGACAAATTTAATCAAGGCTTCTTGTACATATGGAAGAATAATTTCATGTGTTGTCTAAACAGAGTCACAAATGACAGAGCTATTGAATAGTTACAGATATTTCCAACCATCAAACCCAAGAACCATTAACTTCCTCAAAAATTCAGGTATTTCACTTCCCTTGTTGCTCCACTTATAATTATTTGGATATTTTATTTCTTAGAATTACTAATGGTCAAAATGTCTACTACTAATGATGGAGATTCTGAAACAGAGAATGTTGAAAGTGGGGAAATAGAAATGATCAAGACAATGACCATGAAATGATGGAGATGGAAGTGAATGTTAATCATTGTAACCTTATGTGTGTGGCGTGCAATTATTATTTTCATTGCCATGTTTCATAGTATTTCTTATGATTAATATAGTTAAAAATAACTAGAATAACTACAATGATAAGTGGAATGTCCAACAAAATTATATTCAATATCAAAATATTATATTGACAATTTAACATGATTCATCAATTTCTTTTTTAGTTATGAATTAAAAACATTTTATATGTTTATTGTAGTGACAAATGAGGACAAATTCAATGATGAGGTGCAAGATTATAATTATGAAGATGATGTCATATTAGATAGCTATAGCTTGCCTTATTGTTTCACTTATTACTTTTTAGATTTTAATGCTTTTAATAATCATAACATTTCATATGGTTATTATAGGATAAAATGAAAAGAACAAGACTATAAACTAGAACAATGTTAAATGTGTAAGTGTGTGCGAGTGTGTGTGTGTGTGTGTGTATTTCATTATCAATGTTGTATTGAATATGTATTATATTACATAATTTGGTCATAAGAAGTATTATTGGCATTTGATTGAATATTTGACATATTTTCTCCAAGTCCTATGAATATAACAAAAAATAATATTGGCTCATCTGTAAATAGTGGGAAAAATTTTCAAGTCAATTGTACTTTTTCAACAATGCTTTCTTAGAAATTTTTGTACCTTGAATAAAGTAGTTTGACTATATTATCTGTTATTATGTTGCAACCAAAACAAATAGAAAGAAATTAGTTATTTTAGAGTACATGCTTTAATATAGCATTGATGATAATGCAATGAAGGGCCATATTGAGAAAATTGGAAAGGAGGTAAATTGCTCAATAGAGAAAAAAATATTCTGGTTTCAACCACATGAAAAAGCTTTTCTTGAAATGTGTTTGAGGAGTATATCAAAAACTCTTTATTTATTTCAATCTGACATTGAAACAAATGTGACTTCCCAATTTCATTGTTCCATTGTTTTCACATGGAACGAGTTCATTCTTCAATCCCTCCTCCTAATTTTTTTAAGGATAAGGGTGACCATGCACAATTCAAAAACTTTACAAATAATTAAACTTGAAGCTGAATGTTGGGAAATTATTTTTCCCTTTATAATATCAACCCCACACATAAATTTTTTCACAAAGTCCACCGACGGTCGGGAGTCAGACCACCCACTATTTTTCCTTTCATTCAACACCCATGCTTCACTATGCATGACTATGACCCACTTTGCATCTACATTATTTTTTTTGGTAGGACCCTACCAATTCAAGTGGTTTGGAGTCATATTTAATCTCTCTCCACACATAGTCAAATGAGTCGAAGGCCTAAGTTTCGACTATTTGGGGACGACCAATTGGTCCATTCCCAAAAAAATCATTGAAATTGACCAAGAGTCGACTGCTTCAAGGTTGGACTTAAGACTAGGTTAGGATTAAACGAAGTTACACTTGTAGGAGTTTTGGAGGCCAACCTACGACCATGTTCCTACAACACCAGTCATGAAGAATAGAGCAAATAACTATATGTTAATTATGATCTCCTCCTTAGAGAATACACTCCACTTTGTGATCAACTTCGTATCTCCAATTAACATAATTAAAATCAATTGGCCAGCTTCATTTTAAACTCATCATTTCTCAATGACCAAACTAAACAACACCATATGGTTTCACCTTATGTTAATGTTGAGCCTTCAACTTAAGGAATTGAATGCATAATTAATCTTCAAACCAAAGCACTCGATAACAAATTGGAAATAAAGTAATTTACTCAAAGTGAAAATGAACTATAGTTCATTAATTCCTTCCATCCTTCCAAGTGTAGGTGGGGTATTTGGACTTATACCAACCATAAAAAAATAAATCTCACACCTATTTACCATTTGCAGATAAAAATTCAAATCCAGTGCACAGAGAAGGAACTTACATTACTGGGTTACTTGGCCAACCACTAAAACAACCTAACTCAGCCTACTAACCAGGGTTTTTACAATGAGCACCTGGCTATACTAACAACCCATATTCCTAGCTATAATTTCCTAATTTATGGTTTATACATAACAAAATAATTTTTTTTTTCTTCTAGAATCTACATGGCTCCATTGGGCCTTAAACAAATGATTTTTTGAGGGTCATTCTTCTTCATCAAACTTATTTTCATCCCTATTTAACTCAAAAAATTCACTTCATTACAACTGAAAAAAATCATAATATATACTAACATCATTTTGTAAATATTTTGACATTTTTAAGTAACTGAAGTGTTGAAGTAGTGATATGTTAATTCCATGTATGTGTTTGCAATGCATATGCATATCACCAATAATGTAAGTTGAAAGATGTTTTTGATATTTGAAATGGTTGGAGTATTTTTCCAATCATACACTAAGAATGAACCAATTTGTCATATTCAAAGAGAAGTATATTGGCAGTTTGGTGATAGGTCCTATTTTTTTAGGTTTTCTTAGTTAGATGTATTAAAATATTCCTTAAAACATTATGATGTTGCAATATGGACATGGAATGTAAATAACAAGTACTTCTAAAAATTACTTGAAAAAACAAATATTGGTATAGGGAACTTTAAATTTATATGAGGCGGGTCTCATTGCCTTTTGCAAACAAAAATGAAAATAGGGAAAACAATACAGTTCTATGAGAAAACCTGATTGATGTGTGGTCACAATATGGAGATAAATATGAAGAATCAAATGTGTTGCTAATAGATACATCAAAGCATCCATCTCAATTCATCGGATATCGGTCAAATCACATCTTAATAAAATCCTATACATGACAAGATCCAGATACTTGGCTTATGCAATTTTTATTTCCATTTATTAAGACACTTCTTTGTATCAAAGAGAAACATGAAGGCTCAATAGAACATGTACTTCATTGTAATGGATGGAGATAATTTTTTTAATAAATTTGGTCACAACAACATTCCAATTTTTCAATGCAACTTGGACATAGATTTTTGTGAATCAATTTGTATGATTTGTTATTTTTGGAAATTTGTAATCATTTTTGCATTCATTTTGTTGTATTGCAAACTTACCATTCTTTACCATATTTTAATATGGAATTTATTGTTTTTAACTCCTATTTGAAATGGTTTAGAAATAATGAGGAACAAATATAACTTACCAATATTAAAATTTATTATTTTTAACAACTGCAAACTTACCATTCCTTACCATATTTTAATATGGAATTTACTATTTTTAATAACCTCAAAATTTTTAAAATGTAATTTATTGTTTTATAGTTTTTTTTACTATTTTTATTTTTGTAATAGAAAATGTTTATTTTTGTAATAAAATTATAATTAAAAAAAGTGTGGATCGAATTTAAATTACCTAATTATGACTCGAACTAAATGGAATGGGAATTTATGGAATTAATACCACCAAACATGGTAACTATGTTTTAATTTACATTCTTAAATGGAAGTTCCCATCATTAAAATAATGTTGTATTATACATTGAGGCAAAAATTTATTTTTATTGATGAATATTTACTTATTTGTACTAATATTCATATAGTGTGAAATGTAGATTTTGAATTAACTCTTAATGTAAATAAAGGTACAACACTTTTTTTTAAAGAGGCAACTAATTTTTGTATTAATAAAAGTTAGATTATGGGCTAGAACCCGTACAGGTGCTTACTGCATTTTTTCTTTTGATATTTTCTGTTCAACATTCTACCAGAAAAAACATAAAAATGCCATCATTGTTACATATTCTAAAGTTATTACGACTACACAATCTATAAATAATTTGTAATAGAAATAATGTGATCGAATCCAACAAAACATTAACCTATTTATTGAATTTTATTTAGTTATATGCATTGATACAAGTTTATAAATGTATTTCACTTTTGAAATTATTTAATATCTTAATGTAAGTAAAGATATACTTTTTACAAAACAAATTACAATTAATTGATAATGAGTTATATGTGGTCTATTTGATTTTCGATCCATAATTTTTTTATAACTATGTATCCTTAAATCAATTACTTATATATGTAATCATCTCACGTAAGTCAGTAAATTGAGAAGCCATTTATTGGCTCATTTATTGACCTATATATTGGCCTAATGTGTGGTTTGATATCAATGCATAAATATGAAATTGTTGTTCTCGAAAAAAAGCTCCATGTAAAATAAATTATTTTCCTAATAAAACATGGAATAATTAATTGTTAATTAGTGTTAAGTGGACTATGCAAACTCATTCAAGATATGAGTCATAAATGGATTCTTTTATACTTTTTGCACCATATTAGATGGAATTTTATTTTCCCATCCACATTAGCATTTTAAATTTCAAATTTTAAAAACATTATTTGTAGTTGATAGAATCTCATAGAAGCTAACAAGATGTGAAGGTATTTATTGAATTCCTTTTTTATCCATACAAGTTAAAACAATATCATGATATTCATAAGGAATCAAAGACATACACAACAACCATAAGAAGGAGATTGCAGAGGGTCCAACTGACACTGATGATCAAAGTTTCATGATGAAAACCTAAATGAGAGCCACAAAGAAAAATATCAAAAGAGACTAATGGGTCATTCTTACATATAGGCCATAGATGATTCCAACATAATTTGGGACTTTCCCAGTTTAAAAAACAAGGATACAAACATTATTTTACTGTTTTGAACCACAAAAACAATTGATGGTTCACTCAAAAATGTGTGTAACTAGCTTAAGATATGAAAGAGACAAAAGGATTCTTAACATAACTGACCGAAGGTTCAAAATAGCTAATAAAATCCATAAAAGGGGCATTCTCCTCTAATCTATTCTTTGAGGTAGATTAATACATTATGTAGTAGGAAGCCTCAATGGAGAAACCAAAAAACCTCTGAACCTTTACAATTCTCCAAAATGCATGAAAACATAATAGATTGATAATGCCACCATGAAAGGTTGGCCTCTAAATAGAGAAACTGCAGGTAGAGGAAAGGTGGCCCCGCCACTGAGAGAATATGGAAACGAGGAAATTTGACAAGAAACGAGTAATGAACAAACACAGTACCTTGAGACGTCAAGCTATCCCGCATGATGCTCCAATGGATTCTCCCCAACCATTGGGTATGGCTTGTAGAATCCCATGTCATTAGGTAGAGGAAACTCAGAAGAGATAGGGTGACTGGAGGAAGCATGCAATTCAGCCAGTCGTTTCTTGGAGTCACTGATGTCGGTTCCAGGTTTATGAGTTTGGAAACTGGGGCCTCTTCCTTAGTCATGGGAAGGAACCATACCCACTGGGTTTGACATTGAATTGTAGTGAGGTAGACGATGATTGGGAGAGGGACTATGCAACCTCGTCTGAAAATCACTTGCAAGTTTTTTGGAGTAAGAGAAATGACTGACCATATCCATCGATGGGGAATCAAACCGCTAAAGTTCCATGCCTAACAGATGGGAAATTTGGTTGTATACTGACATAACATGATGGAGGTGATATTCCAAGTACAACACATGAACCTCGAGCTACACATTAATGTCATGATGATATTTTTAATGATGACCTAGCATGTTGCACAAGGCCTAAAGGTGGTCTCGTAAGGTTTTCACAAGCTTCTGCATCATCCACCGTGCTTTGAAAGCGGTGGGAAATTCCACTATTAAAGTGCTCATCTCCATGCCCATGTGAGGAAGGGTGAGGAGATTGACCTCACTCACACCCTCCGCTACTGGGCCTTCCTCACTCTCGAACCATGGATGTAAGTCCATCCTCTCTCGAAAGGAAGGGATCTAAGCAACCAACAGACCACCCTCTCTAGAAATCCATAATTGAATTGCAAGGTGAGAGAAACCATTGTTTTAATGGTAGATGGTATCCGCAAAAGGAAAGTGGAGAATGCCAATGCTTAATGCACTTCAAATGATTGATAGGGATGGAATTGAAATTAGACATGACCCCGTCTCTCCTTCTTGAGGCAAAATTAAATACGGGTTGTGTGCTCCACCGAATTCCATTTCCAGACTCTTGAATTCCATCGAAATTCGAGGGAGTAAAGATACAAATTTAAAAAAACAAATAATTTAGAATTCATCGATAATGCATTCTAAATGGTCTACTTCAATTTTTAATCCATAACTTATTCTATGTATTATTAAATCAAGAAATCATGATTTCAATGTGAGAGCAACCATCGTTTTAATGGTAGATTGATCCAGGAGGATCCACTAGTTGCTCCAAGTTTAAAAGTCTCAGTTGTTCCTGGAAATAATGCCAAGCGGTAGAGCCCGTTGTTCTAAATCTGACAATACCTTTGGTTTCTCATTTGGCATTCAAATGAAGGAGAAATCGTTTGCCGAATTTTATGATGAACATGTGTAGGTGAATATAAATTGGTCGCATATCTATGGTGTCAAAGTTCTATTGTTGTGGTTTTCAAATACAATGGTGGCACATTTTTAAAATGTCAAAACATAAATACCTAAGTTCAAACTTTATATTAAAAAACCATATATTAAATGGTGGGCACAAATGTGATATGGTGTAAAAACTATGGTTTCATACCATATGGCATAGAAAATATTAAATGGTGGAGGACAATTAATATAAACCTATGCTACACCCTTAAGGCGGATTTATAACAATGGTATCGTGAAAACTATTGATATGGCAAAGATTAATGAAACCTATAACATTCAGCAAAGTCCGTGGCATATGGTCTAGTCAGCACATCATTGTCAGAGCCAATATGAAAACAGCGTAGAGGTGGCATGGAGCAGGTTGAGACCACCGAGGGTTAGGTGCCACGGGGCAGAATTTTGATGATCATCATTCACCACTTGCCATGTCATGATTCAGAGTGGTTGGCATATGTTACACGGTCCAATTGAAATATTTATAAATTTTAAACATTGTAACTATAACCAAGGTTTAAGCGCCCAAGAACATAGTTTATTAATGTTATATGGTTTTTGTGGATATGCGTTAAGGTCAAATGCACCAAGTGCTACACCAAAAACTTTATTATAAACCATCATATCCACTATACCATACGTGTTTTAATACTATTGCACCACATATAAAATTGTTCACCTAACCAAAACTGTATGCTATGTATAGCCTAGGAGGTTCGACCCTGGAACCTGCCCAAGGCCTTATAAGAAACTTAGCCATTCCAACAGTGCAGTTAGGAGTGCACAGTGAGTTTCAGAACAAGGTGTTGTATATGACTCTTTTTCTTCATGTAAGAATATATTGGCCATCCTTGAGCCATTTTGAGAATGGAGACATGCATTGGAAAGATGAGAGAGAGGGCTTCTTTTTTATAGTAACTAGTAGTGCCTATGTGCACAATTCAGTTGGTGAATTTCCATGTAAATAAAATTTTTGGAGCATTTCGAATATAACGGATGCCCATTGGAAGTGAACCCAGAGATGTAGTCCAAGAGGGACGAACTCCATCAACAATGTTTGTTGTGTTTGCATCTTTTATTGATGCTATTTATTCTTCATTATAGTTCTCAAAGTTTGATGTTTAAGGAATATTAACAAATTATTTTCCCTCTTTCATTCACACATATGCAACCTTAGTTAATGTTGGTGAAATAGAGAAAATAATCAATCCTGTAGATTTCAGATCATATTTTGGTATCAGAAGGAGGTTGATCATGTTTAAGCAGGATATTTCCCAATGTGAATGTTGACTAGATCCAGGTCGCAATGTGGAGAAGGGAAACTTGAAGAGTTAAATCCAAAGATTGGAAAGAAGAAAGTCTCGCAAAAGATGGTAGGTTCAAATGAAGGAGAAGCTCCTAAGACAAAGAGTGAGAAGAAATTTTAGCAGATGTTACTTAATATGCAAAGGATGATTGCAGAACTTTATGAAGACAAGAATACTAGAGATGCAACTTCATCTTCTAAAGGCACAAAAGTAAAAAATGGAAAGGAAAAAGTTGATGGTAATGAACCTCCTTCTCCTCCATCTTCATCTTCTTCTTCTTCATCTTCTGATCTTTCAATTTCAGATTCAAATTCCGAATCAAAGAACAAACATGAGAAATATCCTTTCCTAAAGATTGATGTTAAATTTGAGCCGCCCATATATGATGGTGAAATGAATCCTGAAAAGTTAGATAACTGGATTAAACAACTTGAAGTGTATTGTAGAATTCATAATATTGTTGATGATTCTGCAAAAATTCAATTAGCTAAACTTAGAATGGGGGGAACAACTTTGATTTGGTGGGAAAGTAAAACTACATTAGATTTGAAGCGTAAAGGTAAAATTATCTCTTCATGGTCTAAGTTTATTAATGCTCTTCGAAATAAATTATATCATTTAGGATATATGCAACAGGTTGTAATAGATTGGCAACATTTGAGGCAAGGTAAAGGACAGAGTGTGAGAGAGTTTACACAGGAATTCAGGAAAAAGGCTTTAGCACTTAACTTTCTATTAAACACATGGGAAAAATTGTTAAAGTATGTTGGAAGTTTTCATTATTATTTGCAACATACATTGCTTATATTTAATCCAACTAACTTTGATGATGTCTATGTACAAGCCATTCCTATTGAATCAGGTGGAAAAACTTTTCAGTTTAACTTTTCAAAGAAACCATTCAAGAATTCATAAAACAAAGACTCTAAAGACAACAAAGGGAAGAGAAAATCAAAGGGGAAGTAATCGACAACAGTTAATAAAGAAATAGAAAGGCCTACTTGTACTGATTATCAAAGGGTTGGACATGATGAGTCCAAGTGTTGGAAGCTTCGTCCAGAACTTAAGGCAAAGAAGTTCGTTAAGAAGAAGGGCGAGAAGAAAGCTAATGTTGCAATCCAACAAGAGTTGGGATCTGACTCCGGTGATGAACAAAATATTACTGCAATGAGTCTAACAGGTATACTTTCTAAAGCTAGTTCTAGTTCTACTTACTCGACATCATCTTCAAAGATTAATAATGTGATTGATGAAAAGAAGAGGGTTGAATTTTTTTTTCACATAAGGATTATTTCCAAGCACACTAAGATAAACACATTATTCGGTAGTGGGTCACAAGCAAACTTAATATCTGAGGAACTAGTAAGGAAATTGGAATTGGAAACTAAAAATCATCCAAAACCAAACCCTTTAGGATGGTTGAAAGAAAACACTCATATGCATGTCACAAAATAGTGTCATTTAAAGTTTTCAATTACAACTAATTTTGTTGATGAATTTGAGCTAGATGTGATTCCTCTAGATATGTGTGGAGTTGCTTTGGGTAGTTTGTATCTTTATGATAAACATGTTGTTTTTCATAGAAGGGAGAATAAGTATCATATATTTAAAGAATGAATTGAATACATTGTCAAGGAACACAAAAGTAAGACAAACTTGGATTTAATCAATGCTAGTTATTTGAAAAGTTAAATAAATTCAAGTAAAAGGTATTTTCTCATTATTCTTAAAAAACAAGCTAAGGACAAGTATGATGCTTTTCAAGGGTGTGATTTTCAGTTTAAGGACAAATTGGTTGAAATAATAGTTTCTTATGGAGAATTGTTTAAAGAACAAAAAAGTCTCCTTCCAAAACTAGCAATACAACATAAGATTCAATTACTATATGTTGCACCTCTTATGAATATTGGCATGTATCATATATCAGTCATTAAACTAGATTTAAGAAATAGTTATCATCATATGTGTATTGTAGAGAATGATGTTTGGAAAACTACATGTAAGACTAGACATGGGTTTTATGAATGGTTGGTTATGTTGTTTGATGCTCCAACAACTTCAATGAGAGTGATGAATGATGTGTTTCGTTATTTGCTTGATAAGTTTTTCGTAGTCTATCTGGATGATATTCTTATTTTCAGTTCAATTTGGGAAGTTAGAAGTTTCGTGGGTGCAAATCAGTATTGGAGGAAGTTTTCTTCTCATTTCTCTTTTATTGCATCATCACTTCATGCTTTAATAAGTTTTAAAGTCTCGTTTCGGTGGGGAGGAAAACAACAAGAATCATTTTCTAAAGAAGTTTCAAACTATCCAACTTATGATAAATAATTATGTGCAATAACAGAAAGTGTTAAACAATGGAAACATTATTTAATGGGAAAAGAAACAATGATTCATACAGATCATCAACCACTTCAATACCTTCAATATGAAACTAAGTTGCAACAATCTTGACATTATAGATGGATGGGTTTTTTGTAGTGGTTCCACTTAGAAATCAAATATAAGAAAGGTACCACCAATAAAGTAGCTGATATGTTGTCAAGACCATCTTTGAATGCTTCAATTATACTTCAAAATAGTTCTTTAGCACATGAAAGTTACATTGAAAAATATGCTGAAGATATTGATTTCAAAGATGTTTATGAATCACTAACTCATGGTGCTCAGGTGGAAGAAGTGAATTATCATGTTCATGACAAGTTATTATACCATCAAGGCAAGTTGTGCATACCACAAGGAGAAAGAGCACATGTGATCAAGGAAGCACATTCTTCTCATGTTTTAAGGCATTTTGGTGTAGGTAAGATAGTGGCACAGTTACAAAGGTATTTCTATTGGCCTTGAATGAATGAAACATTTGCTAAGTACATTAAAGGTTGTGTCATGTGTTCAACAAGAAAGCCAAGCAACAAAAAGTTCAGTTTGTATATGCCTCTTCCAGTTCCTTCTAGACCATGGGATAGTATATCTATGGATTTTGTAGGAGGACTTCCTATGTCTAGAAAAGGGCATGATTATTTGTATGTTGTGGTTGATATATTTAGCAAAATGTGTATTCTTGTTCCACGTAAAAAGCAAGTAACTGTTGAACAGATTGCACATATGTTCTTTTCAAACGAATGGTTCATTTTGGGTTTCCTACTTCCATCATTTCATATTAGGACTCTCGTTTCATGGGAGAGTTCTGGTCCAATTTGTGGGGACTCATGGAAACTAAGATGAAAAAGAGCACAAATTTTCATCCATAAACAGATGGTCAAATAGAGGTGGTGAACAAAACAATGGTACATCTTCTCAGGGGCTATTGCAGCAAACATCCTAAGTTGTGGGATGAATCTTTACACTATGTCCAACATTATTACAACCGGGCCTTGCATTCTTCTACAGGTACATCTCCCTTTGAGACATGTTTGGGGTACTTCCCGAAATCACCAATGGAATTCTTGTTTGGTGACTAAGCTCAGGAGGATGGAAATGGAGATGCCAACAAAGAAATCAAGTTCATTCAAAGAATCCAAAAGATTCATGAAGCAATGCAGGATCAATTGGAGAAAAGTCAAGTCAGGTACAAAATGCGCCACGATAAGCATTAGGTGGATCATCACTTTCAGGTTGGTGATCAAGTATGACTACACATCAACAAAGAAAGGATGAAAGGTGAAGGTAAAAAGTTGAAATCTATCAGGTATGGCCCATTTAAGATCATTGAAAAGATTGGGCACAATGCATTCTAGTTAAATTTTCCTTCATATATGCACATATATTCAGTTGTAAACGTCGAAAATTTAAAGTTGTATGAACCTCCTATGATCATGGATCTAGAGGAAAACGTTCAAATTCCAACTATAAATGATTTTTCACCTGAATAAATGACTACATTGTAGGAATATACTATCTTAGACATGAAGGTCTGCACTTCCAGGCAAGGGGATGTTGAGTATCTTTAGGTGGGACTGAAAGGCATGAATCCAAGCAAGGCAAGGTGGATGGAGATCGGAAGGATGAGGGAGTTGTACCCTCACCTCAGGTCTGCTTAAAACCAAACTTTTGGTGGTCCAAAAGCTTCTAGTGGAGAGGAATGATCTAGGAGGATCCTCTAGCTGCTCTAAGTTCAAAGGTCTCAATTGTTCTTGGAATAACACCAAGTGGTACAGCCCGACATTCTAAATCTGGCAGTACCTTTGGTTTCTCATTTGGGCTTCGGATGAAGGAGAAATCGTTTGTCAAAGTTTATGATGAACAAGTGCACGTGCATATAAATTGATTGCAGGTATATGGTTTCAAAGTTCTATGGTTGTGGTTTTCAAATACAATGGTGGCGCTTTTTTAAAATGTCAAAACATAAATACTTAAGTTCAAACTTTATATTAAAAAATGATATAGTAAATGGTGGGCGTAAATGTGATATGGTTCAAAAACTATGGTTTCATACGATATGGCATAGAAAATATTAAATGGCAGAGGGGAATTAATATAAACATATGCTATAGTCCTAAGGAAGAGTTATAACAATGGTATGGTGGCAACTATTGATATGGTGGACATTAATGAATCCTATAACATTCAACAAAGTCCATGGCATATGGTCCAGTTAGCATGTCAGTGTCGAAGCCAACAAGTAAACAACACAGAGGTGGCATGGAGCAGGTCGAGACCACCAGGGGTTAGGTGCCACGGGGCAGAATTTTGATGACCATCGTTCACCACTTGCCATGTCACGAGTCAAAGTGGTTGGCATATGTTACACGGTCCAATTGAAATATTTATAAAGTTTAAACGTTGTAAATGTAACGAAGGTTTAAGTGCCAAAGAATATATTTTATTAATGTTATATGGTTTTTTGTGGATATGCGCTAAGGTCAAATGCACCAAGTGCTGCACAAAAAACTTTATTATAAACCATCATATCCACTATACCATATGTGTTTTAATTTTATTGCCCCACATATAAAATTGTTTACCTAACCAATATTGTATGCTATGTATAGCCTGAGAGGTTCGACCCTGGAACCTACCCGAAGGCTTATAAAAATCTCAGCCATTACACTAGTGCAGTTAGGAGTGAACAATGAGCTTCAGAACTAGGTGTTGTATGTGACTTTTTTTCTTCATGTAAGCATATCTTGGTCATTCTTGAGCCATTTTGATAACGGTGACAGGCGTAGGAAAGCTAAGAGAGAGGGCTTCATTTTGACAGTAACTAGCAATGCCTGTATGCATAGTTCAGTTGGTGAATTTCCATGTAAAGAACATTTTTGGATCATTCCTAATATAACAGACAACCATTGGAAGTAGACCCAAAGACATAGTCTAGGAGGGATGAGCTCTGTCAACAATGTTTGTCTTGTTTGCGTCTTTTATTGCTGTTGTTTATTCTTCATTTCAGTTCTTAAAGTTTGGTATTTAAGGCATATTAACATCTTATTTTCCCTCTTTCATTCACACATGTGCAACCTTAGTTAAAGTTGGTGAAATAGTGCAAATAATCAATCCTGTAGATTATAGATCATAAATGGTAGCCACAGAGGGCAAGTGGAGAAGGCCAACGCTTAATGCATTTTACATGCTCGAGGGGGGTGGATTTGACAGTAGACACCACCTGGTATCTCCCTTCTCGAGGCACAATGAAATACTAGCTGCGTGTGCCTCCAAATTCCATTTCCAAATGTCAGCATCGTCTTGATTTCCACCCAGATTCAGGGGAGTAAAGATTCAAATTTTACAAAACAAATAATTTAGAATTAATTGATAATGCGCTCTAAATGGTCTACTTTGATTTTTAATCCATAACTTCTTCTATGTATTTTTAAATCAAGATCTCGTTATATTTTAATTGCCAAACATGGTGAAAACATACATTCAAAGTAGTCAACTAACTAATTTTCAAACTTAATCTAGTTAAAGTTCTAAATTCTAGATCCATTGCATAGTTCCAAATTTGATGAGATGTGTTTGTAATAGGTCCTTGTAATAGAAAATTTCCAAACTAACCGATTTTCAAACTTATTCTAGTTAAAGTTCTAAATTCTACATCAATTGCATAATTCCAAATTTAATGAAATGTGTTTGTAATAAAAAATTGTAATAAACTTTTTCCAATTCTATTCAAATATGTGGTTTTTTTTTTTTTTTTTTTTTTTTTTTTTTAACCATTTGAATTTTTGAGAATTTTTACTTCCCAAATCATAATTCTAAGTAGATAGATGGATTATACCCTTCATTAGCTTTCCATCGACTACCCCCATAATTATGTGCTCTATGCATAAAGTTATGGTTCCTAGAAGTGAACTAGCCTTACTCTTTTACACTTATTTAAGGCCCAACTTTTTCATACCTACTCCATTTCACATGCACAATAGCTCTTTGGAAATATCTAGTTAAGAATTATTATTTAATAGCATGGCATGGGCATCTTAATGACTTGGGTACACACCCAAGCACCAAAACTTTCCAAAATAATGTTGTTCATGGCCTGAAAATAGTCCCAAAAGTTTGAGACCTAGAAAAATCATAAGAAATACATAACAAAATCACATTATGTGTACTTGGTTGTTGATGTGGCATGAGTTGTGGCACATGGATCCACTTGGAATCACAAGGCGATTCCATGTCAGCTCCCCTTCCACCTTACTTGCCCCATCATCCTTCCTGCCCTCCTTGTGTATTTCTCCTTTTGCATTTATGTTCCTTTTCGCTTTTTCCTAATTTATGTATTGTTTAGCTTAATTTTCTTTTAGTTCCACCTATATTCAAACTCCATATAAAATTCCATACCCTAGGAGGGTCTAGCCTTCACTTACACCATACAACCGGCATTCATCCAATGAATGGGTGAGCCCCACCCTTTATTTCTTCCTGACAACGTTAGATAGAAAACTCACCAAGATTGATGCCAATGGTGGTTATTAGGGGCTAGAGTAGGAGGGATAATAGAAAACCCAAACCCTTTAATACCACTCACCAACTCAAAACTATCACAAGGGTATCTAGCAACATCCTACTGGTGTTGGGGGTTAAAATTTCAATTGAAAATCATTTTAGAAAAGCTTTCATATCACTTATGTGGGTAAGGTCCCACCTTACCAACCATCAATAGTATAGAGAAATATTGAACACTAAGAATCAAAATGCGATATTTTTTTTTGCAAGACATAAATTTTAATGCAGGGCCATATTTCCTCATTGGTATCATTTACACTACACACTAAATTCTACTAATTAACCCATGGTAATTTTAAAATTCTCATCAAGGCTGATAATGGTTTCATCAAGATCAAAAATCTACAACCATAATAATTGCCTCTCAAGCTCAAAAATCACATTTAAAAGAAAGAGTCTTTAGCAAGATGAATAAATATCAAACTTTACAAACCATAATATCCAACAAGATAATTGTTAGTTTTGTTGCAATTAAATGTGTTCAAGAGCGACTAATCTTATTTTATTCCAAGTAACATACCTAATATGAATCCTTTGCTTAAAAGGAGAATTCAACTTCTACAAGGGTGGTATCCAATGATTATGAATTCATATGTAAGCTAACATTACAATAATTCACTTACCCAAATTTGACTTCATCAACATGGATTTTAACTCAATAGAATTATCCCGCATATTCATTGAGACATTTCCAGAAACATCTTTGTTACTAATCCTAATTTCAGTTAGGCATTTTTACATACAATTCATAAATGTAATTAGCTACAACCATTGAGGTATTATGACAAACAGTTTGCATGTATGCAATGTACAACCATTAAGGTATTTTAACAAATAGTTTGCAAGCATGCAATCTACAACTATTGAGGCATTTTAACAAATAGTTTGTAAGCATGCAATGTACAACCATTGGGGAATTTTTTCAAACACTTGAAAACCATAATACCTCAAGGAAATTTCACAACAATTAGCTAACAAGAATCTAATATTACATAACCTCATTTTTCATTGTCTCACAATAATGCCAATAATTCTTGAATTGAACTTAACACAAAAGTAAAACTACCAACCATCTTCATTGATGCATTTCTACAAACACTTCAGGACATGAATGACTATAGGCATTTGGGAAATTTCTACAAATGGATTACGGCCATGTAGGCTACAACCATTGGAGAATTTTGACAAACAATTAGCGATCATGAAATAAATTGCCATAAAGATGTTTGAACTATTAGAGTATCAACCATTGAGACATTAAAATAAAAATTTTAAAGTGCATGAACCAGATTAGTGTCATTAATACAAAGCACCAGGTAAATCCAATATGAAAAATTTTCCTGCAAAACCAAAGAAAAAGAAGTCCATACAAGTCAACAACAAAAATGCAAAATCACCCAGATTAGAGAATCAGAGTTTGAAATCCTATTTTTTGGAATCAAAGTGGGGGCTACATGGTCATATGGGGAAGATACGCCCTGATGTTGAGCTGAATATAAATAAAAATGCTCAGGGATTGATTCTTTAAAACAATAGAAAATTGATCCCTACTATGTCATTTACAACTTTTGTCAAACACTTAGTATGCAAAATTCATCCACAACTATACTATGAGGAAGGAAACCCAAATTTATGCTAATATGATATTTTCATCAAACTCATGGTAGCCTAAATGCTTCAGCCATTAAGACCTTATGTCAATTAGTTTGCAACAAAACTGTACAAAAAAAACCTTACATAAAATAAACTATTACTATTGTGGAATTTCTTCAAACATTTAGTGTGCAACAATTTATATACATCTAAGTTTCATCCTACAACCCAATTCACAGTAAGAAAAAAACATGCTATCAAACATAGAATAATGAATCTAGATAATACATATGACCTGTTATGGACATAAATTCATTATAAACTTAACTTGAAAACTTTGGCATCACATTCTTGTTTTAATCCCCTATATGTACATTCTCAACTATAACTGCCATTCATTATTGGTTTCTCAGAAATAACTCCCTAAGTATCTCATAGACATTCACAAGTAGAAATTTCCAATAAATTGCAATTTCTACAACACTTTAAACTAATAATGAACTAAAATTTCAAGAATATTTATGAATATACATGACAGTGTATATATACAACTCCAACCTACACAATGTAATCATCACCTTAGCCATGATTCTTCCATAATGTACCATAGACGCCCCCCCCCCCCCCCCCCCCCCCCCACTTGCTCGAGCCTACCACTATGGCCTTATCACCTACCAACATAACACGTCCATGTCACCACCATGACGTCATTAAACACGTCCACAACATTACTAATATCGTTGTATAGAAAATCTAAAAAATGCAATATTTTTAAGAATCCATGAAATTGCAGTAAAGATTTCAACTATTGAGGCACCCTATAGCTCAAACACTACTAAAATATTAACTTATTCTTTGGCCCATATGGTCCAAGCACTATGGCATGTTGCTACGATACCAATATGTCCAATTATTGAGGCACCCTCTAGCTTGGATTCTGCTAAAAAATTAACGTATTCTTCAACCCCTATGGCCTAAACATTATAGCCAGTTTCTATGATACCAATCTGTGACATACCCCACACTTGGGTACCCTCAATAATTCATGTTCCTAACAAATTTCAATGTCTGATACAATCTTTTAAAAATCAAGAAAATCAAGAATGATGCATGGAAAACCAAAACTCATGCAAAAAACCATTTAATGCAAGCTAATTAACCTACACAAAAATAAGGAAATAAATACTCAACGAATATACACTGAAATTATAACATAAAGATCACATAAAACACTTATCTTTAAGAATATATTACCAACTTACTACAAATGTCAAATGTTCCACCCATCCTTAGGACCTATTGCACATTTACTCTCTACAATAGGCCCCCCTTGAGCCAAGGGCATGGTTCCACAAGGACGGGTGTCTAGAACAAGTAAATTACTCACAATCAATCAAATCTCAAGCTTTCTTAGTTCACATAGCTACACACCAATCACAATTATCACATTTACTCAACTAGTCCAGTGGCAATCAAATTCTAACTATTTTTTCCCTTAAATTTGCACAAACCAAGGAAAACAATCCCCTTCTTTGCAATGCAGTCCCTCAAGCTATTCCATTTCCCTCCTGGGATCTAATGCTACTAGTTAGGAAATGGAAGCACTAGAGACTCTTGAACATGGAAAATTAACCCAACAATTCCCATGCATTCATGCACTTGGTAATCCTTTCATATGTTGCCACCATAACCAGTCTAATGGCACAAATAATTGGCAATGCATCTCTTTTCCTAGAACCCTCTCCCCCATTCCTCTCTCCCAGAGTAAGATGAATGAACTTCAAGCAACCAATAAGGTAGAGTTAAATATGCATGCTCTCAAAACACCATGTGGTTTCCCCAAGAAGCTATTGTAACCAACGTTTTCCCAAATTTAGGATGGGTACACTAAAATATAAACAATTTGGTTTAAACTCTATAGATACCCCCTTCTCTCGTGGAAGCATAGTTTCATGTAACTCTTGTCCCCATTTTTTTATAGTTG
Organism: Pinus tabuliformis; assembly: GCA_031772625.1. Taxonomy (NCBI): domain Eukaryota; kingdom Viridiplantae; phylum Streptophyta; class Pinopsida; order Pinales; family Pinaceae; genus Pinus; species Pinus tabuliformis. Next base: position 873,414,483 of record CM062810.1, on the reverse strand, counting down.
GTGATGCATTTTATTAATAATATTAAAAAACTTTTGCATTTCTAGGCTCTTTGGACTTTCATCATGTACAAACATACCTTTTTAATCTAGGGGTCAAAAGTTGGTATTAAAACAATATTTCATATAGACCATATTTATGGTTAGTAGGTTTTCTTGTGCTAAAAATGGAACAATTCCATATGAATGTCTTAATCTAGCACTGCATGGTAGGAAATAAGTGTTGATAAAGGTTCTAGAAAATTTTGATAATATAAAAATGGCCACCATATGTGAAAGCATGAGCTTGATGAGCAATATACAAGTGGTTAGCACTAATGGGAACAAAAAACTGATTTAGTTTTTAAATCCATTCATTATAGATGGAATATTCTTAAACGATAGTTTTGTTTACCTTAGTAAGGTGTTGAATGGCTTTACAAATGGAACCAACGGATGGATCAGTAGCATAGATATTGCACCATGACTCATATGATGTATCTATATAAACACCTACATGAGAGGATGATTTAAGAGATTTGCAACTTTATGTGAACTTCTCTTATTGTAATTCATAACTAGATGAAATTTTTGGATGTAGGAAACCCGCTTAAGATGCCACTTGGATTTTGGTCTAAGAATTAATAAAAATGAAGGGGGGGTGATTAGTATATATAATAGTTTCCTTACAAAAAATATAATGATGCCATAGCTTAAAAACTTATATGAGAGCATAAAACTCCTTAGCATATGTGTTATAGTTGATTTTTTCTTATGACAATGATTCAAAATGGGAAGCCGTATGGTGCCCTCCCTATTTAAGTACATCACTAATGGAAAAATTCGAAGTATCCATCTCAATCTGAAAATATTATTGTAAATAGAGGAGGCATAGCATGATATTTGTAGAAAAGTTCCTTTAACTTCTAAGAACTATCATATGTTTCTTTATTCAAATAAAACATTAGTTGGTTAGAGAACTAGCGAAGAGGGTGTGTGTTATGAGAAACGAGAGCAATGTAGTGGTGATATATATTGATGCACCCTAGGCAATTCTTGAGGTAATAATAGAATATGGAGTAGGCCAATTAGAAAAATATTGGACTTTGTCAGGATCAACATGGATGCCCTTGTGGTTCACAAGAAAACCCAAACACTTAATGGAAGTATACCCAAATAATGATTTCTAATGTTTAACCTACAATTTATGATCTTGTGAAATAACCAACACATTACAATCATGTTGATAATGATCATACAAATTCTTGTTAAAGACCAATTTATCATCAAGGTAAACCACTACAAAGTGGCCGAATGAGGAAATAAGATATCATTAAGGAGACATTAGAAAGTAGTAAGAGTACCGGTGAAGGCAAAGGGCATTACTAGCCAATCAAATAACCCAAAATTAGTTTTGAAAGAATCTTTCTAGGTGTCTCATGGGTCCATGAGGACTTGATGATACCTTGTGGTCAAACCTAATATAGTGAATAAACATGCAACTGTGAGATGGTGCAATAAATCATTAATTGAAGGCAATGCATAGTGATTTTTTATGGTCTCTTTGTTGAGGGAACCATAATTGATGACAAGATGCCTTTCATGTGTTTCCTTTTTAGGAATTATGAAGGTGGGGGAACCACAAGGAGAGGAACTAACCTATATATGCCTAGAGTTTAAAAAATTATAAGTTGTTACTCAACATCAATAGCTTCACAAGGGGTTAAATGGCAGGATAGAGAATTTGGAAGAGAGGCATTTGGAAAAAGATCAACAGTGTGATAGATAGGGAATTTTACAAGAAGGCTAGTAAATGAGGTAAATGCATCAGTAAACTCATTTATCAAACACTACATAGAGTGTGGAAGATGATGAGAGCTATTATCAATCTTAGTTGGACAAGTCACCAAGAGTGAGAGAGACTTGTGAACACATACATGGCGCATATCAATGCTATTGAACAATAAGGGAAGGAAATGGGTTGTAGAGGAGGTGAGATCACATGCCTTGCCATATTTGATTAGTTTATAAGCGTTGTGGTGAGCATCATACATGAAATTCAAAAGATGCTGGTAAGGGATCCCCAATAGTAAGCTTGCACAATTGAGGAGAGGCACATCACATTCCATAGTATTATGAAATGGCCCAGTGGAAAAGGTCACAAAACAACACTTTAGTGATATAAAGATGAATTTCATCATTTTATACCCATCCTAGCTTATAAGGAGCCAGATGATATCTAATGGGGAGCTACAAATGTGGCACTAAATCATGGATGACGAGACTTTTATAGATGATATTATCCATAATTAGGGTGAAAATACATATGAATAAAGAGAAACCTTTGTTGATGTTGGAAGGGGTCATTGGTGATTACCAATAGCATGAGATTCAAGGTGTGGGGATTGGGTAGTGAAATAACCTATGTGGGGGAGCCAGGGGAAGAGGAAATGTGGATGGAAATAATAATGTCTAAGGTATCAATATAAATGGTTTTATGGGTATTCCAATGCAAGAGGACTTGATAATCCTTATAGGAGTGAGATAGGGTTTTATGATAATGACACCAAATGCTCAATTTGATAGGTGACGTTGCACTTGTTGAGTAAGTAGGAACAATATAAGGGGATGGAGAAGAAGGCCAAGTAGGACCAAAGCAAGGGGATGAAGACAAGGGTGTTTTTCCACTTTATGCTCTACATTGAGGGAATGGAGAAAGGAAATATCCAAGGAAGTTGGTCTCTTAAAAAAAAAAATCATATTGAAAAATGGCCAACAACCCATAATTAACTTTTATAATTAGTACCTCTTATGGTTCATGGGTATAGAGCTTGTAGAATATGTTGGTGCAGTATTGGATGGATTTTACTAATAGATGATGCAATTGAAGCCATTTGCACACTTAATTAGGGAGATATCTAGGAGGGTAAAAATCATATTGAGAGTCCCACAAAAGGTGTTCCATGTGAGCATATATTGAGATTCCCAAATACTATTAGAAGAGTAATTAAACTCCACATAGACTTATGAAGGTAGGAAATGGTATTTCACCATGTTTGTACCACTCCCTTCAACTATAATCCAATAAATTGTAGCTTGTTGGACTCAAATATGTTTAACAAAGTCTTGAAATAGGCTAACGAACTACAAATACAAGAGTTAGCTAAATCACCATGCATTTGGTTGACATACTTAGGAAAAGTGAAGCATGTATTAAGTTGAAAAGGAGGAGGTGCTCAAGGCTACTACTACATGAAAGAAGCTAAAAGAAAATGAAGATAATGGGTTGGGTGGGTATAATAACCAATAAATAAACCAAGGAGAAAAGAAAAACAAGAAGATAGTTTTGGATGTGGATGGGACCAAGAAAAATAAAATGCATAGCAGTTAGGGTCGAGACATGATTTCAAAGAAATTAAATGTGAGTTAGAGTGTGATCTTGGGTGGGCATTGAGCTTGAAAACTAAATCAATGAAAGTGAAAGGCATGAATATTAATCCTCTAATTATAAATGGATTAATATTAAAATCGCAACAGGAAAATATGAAAAAATAATCTCATAAAATAATAAATTTAGGAATTATGAGAATGTGAAAATGAATAACCATTATTCACTAAGCTCAAATTAATTTATAAATATTTACATATCTAAAAATTTTGACTATGTCAAATTTACGGATTCCAAATTTTTTTTGAGTTAATATTCATCCATATTGGATCATTATATTGTTTTTTATCCAACTCAATGCTTTTAGAGTGGGAAAAGTTGAGGAATTAGCTCACAAGACCATTTTTACAAGCAAGGTCTGGTCTGGCAAATTTGAGTCTAAAACCTTTTAGGAGAATTTTGAGGCATTAAATGGATTTTTTTTATGGGTAAAATTCTGCCTCTTTAGTGTGAAACTTGTTTTCTTATCCTACACACAAAGACATTTTTAATGGTGCAAGAATTGCCTCAATCAGAATCTGTATGCAAAATTTATGCCACTCAGAAGTTGACCTTCCTGTTTTGTCCAACATAATATGAGAGGGTGCCACATAAACCCCCATTACTCATTGAAAAGGGGCTAGCCACGAGATCATGATAAGGAAGAATCTATAATATTCCATATTTTAATTCTATTTTAGAGTTGAAGGAGTCAAAGCTAACCACTAGTAGGATATTGGGGTGTGTTATAACTGAGCCACTAGGAGGAAAAGGGGTCCCATTCGTTGTGAGTGTATAATGTCCCATACGTGAGCAGAGTAGATGAGAGGGATAGGGGGAGAGATCATAGAGAGGATTAGTGGATTGTATTAGCGCACAGGCCACAAGTCATACTTCTTCATACTTGCAACCATTTTCTATTAAGAGAAAGAGAGAAAGGCGACCTCACCTTCCAACTAGGTTTTCTCCCAAAAGGGTTTTCCAAGAGATATCTTGTATCAATCATGGTTTGTGAGATTTTATTTCACTTTTCTCTATTTTTTGCATAATTATAATTTGCATGGATACACTATAAACAATAATTTACAAATCCAAAAATCTAAAGAGAAATAAACCCCCATAGTGTAGATTTCATATTTTTAAGTATAATTTATCAAATCTATTGTGACAAACTATTCATTGGAATATCCATGAAGATTAATGGATCATATTGGTATCAAAGAAAGTTTATTTTTGTATATTCTGGATATTTATCGAATATCTATATTGATGAAGCCAAAATCCATAAAACATTAGTCATGGTTGAGGAATTTGTGAATAACCCTTGTGATCCTGTAGAGAGATTTTCACAGTTGGAAGCACAAGTTGTAGATATAAGTTATAATGTGAATCTCCTCATGTTGCCCATGACCAATAATCTTGGGATATTTGGAGAATTTGGGGGTTCCAACATAGAGGTTTGATAATAGGGGAGACCAGGAGATTGGGAAGAAACATAGAACAAGCCGAAAAAAGGATCTAATAAAGATCAACCTAATTCAAGTGTCATGAACCATTCACAATCCCTGTTCAAAATTAAAGTGAAGTTAGATATCAATTTGTACAAAGGTGAGATCAATGCTCTAAAGTGAAACTACTAATTGCAACAATTAGAAGTTTATTTCAATGTTCATCATATGGAGGAAGAACATGTAGAAATTCCCATTGTAGATCAACATATTATGCAATATACTAAAACACAATACAAGATCTACTTCTACAACACTTTGCGGAAGCTTAATCGAATTGAGAAAGATCAAGAGAACACATATAACTGATAAGGAGAAATCAATCACACATAACACAGAAGAAATAACCCAGGGAAATCCTCAGCCTAAAAATCCAACTTTGTATTATCATACAAGTGGAACTATAGTCCGAATTACAAAAAGAATCAGCTCTCAAGCTATCCTGCTCTCTCTGCAATCCCTCTGCTACTCATAGACAGTCAAAGGCCTCTCTCAAACCTTCTCCTATGCCCTCCAAGCCTTCTATTTCTTTGCACAATTTTCCTTGGGGTCCAACGAAGCCACTTGTGTGAATTGGCCTCTTCACACACTCACTAACCTCTGATCCAACTGCACAATCCTGAAGGAGATGAATCCTTCTCCATGGATGAGCTTCCTTTATAGGAAAAATCCATCCAATTGATAGTACATTGTCCCTCCTCTGATCTCAACTGGGTCTCTGTCTGAACTGACATGCATGATTTATTTATGAGAGAATATTCAATCATCTGAAGTGCAGCAATTATATGCAAGCATGCATTAATTAACTGAACTCACATTAATTTAAACAAACTGTTTAAATCAATCTAACTAGACTTGACTCAGTTAATTGAGCCAACTAATTACAACTCAAATTAGAACTTATCCTTATCTCTTTAACTGATGGATAAATTCCTCAATTAATAGAGAAATTGTTGCATGTCCTCACATAGACTTCATGATTGATTTTTCACAACTAATTAACTCATGGTGAATTAATTAATTTATTTTCAAACAGATGTTAAGTTCAAATTCGAATTTTACTTCCTATTTTAGTTTAGGGACTGACTAAAATAGGAATCCATCTGGGACTACTAAAAATAGCAATGTTATTTTTAGCACTTCCATTTTTCATTCCCTGTTGCTCAATCCAGCACTGGTACCCAAACTGCTATTTATAGTAGTGCGATTTTTAGCACTTCTATTTTTAGCATTTCTTGTTGCCATTTTCAACACTCCCTCTCAATAAGAAAGGCATTCAACTCGAACCCGATCCTGTACCTTTGGAATGTTCTACATGCAACACTTCTCCCAAGTGTGGTTGCTCCAACAACTCTAGAAACAAAAAAAACTCCCAACTGACCTCTTTGTTGGGTTAGAAACATACTCTGATGCTGAAGCTCTACCTACCGCTGACAAGTGCTCCCTCTCTGACCTTTGAGTTGCTGCAACACTCCATGCATCTCTCATCGTTACAAACCTCTCTGTGCCATCCTGCACTGGTGCAACACTCCTATGCCTCTCGCATTGTTGCAACCTGCTAGCTCTACACTATCTTGGGACTCCTGCACTGTAACTCTCTCTGCCGCTCCATCCGTATCTATCTCTACCCACTCAGCCAGTCCTGCTACTCCTCGTCGGGGCTCCTATAGCAAAGTCGAATCAAAGAGGTTGGGTACCTCAAGGATCCTGCCCCTATTCCAGCCTTCTTGGGATTTTCACTCCACATTGCCCCACCTCCTACCTAGAGGTATGGATGCATGTGATCCCTTTGCCCACCTGGCTCAAAATTTCTCCCTACTAGAGGTCTCTGCATGAGTAGATGTCTCTACTCTATCTCCTCTCAGCTTCTCTAGTTGTGGCTGCTCCACAACCTTCTGAAGTTGCTTTACCAATCATGGCTCCTCCACAATCGTCTGAGACTTCTTCTGGCGCTGCATGTTGAGAGGTAATGCACTCTCCCTCTCAACCACCAAGTCTCCATCATTTTCCTTGCTCCTAAAGGCTTTGCATGCATCTTGAACCTCAAGAGCATATAGGTTCTTGGCTATCACACCAATCTGTTTCATATTTCTCGCCGTCACGAAATTTTCTAGAAAAAGAGCTGATTTTAAATCAGTGATATCTCCCTCATCCGAACTCCGATTCAGCTAATTTTTTTTTTTTTGAAATTGGGTATTTTTCCTCAAGGAATCCAGATATGCTATTTGTTTCTGAAAAATTTTCACAAAAATTTTCAGATATGCTCTGAAAACTCGTGGCCCAAAACTCAAAATTTCGAAATCTCCTTTAGTATATTGTTCAACGCTCTGATACCATGTAGAACTTTTTCTAAAAAACCTCGCTCCGATATCATGTAGAAATTCCCACTATAGATCAACATATTATGCAATATACTGAAACACAATACAAGATCTACTTCTACAACACTTTGCGGAAGCTTAATCGAATTGAGCAAGATCAAGACAACACATATAACTAATAAGGAGAAATCAATCACACACAACACAGAAGAAATAATAGGGGGAAAGCCTCAGCCTAAAACCCCAACTCTTTATTATCATACAAGTGGAAATATAGTTCGGATTACAAAAAGAATTAGCTCTCAAGCTATCCTGCTCTCTCTGCAATCCCTCTGCTACTCATAGACAGTCAAAGGCCTCTCTCAAACCTTCTCCTCTGCCCTCCAAGCCTCCTATTTCTTTCCGCAATTTTCCTTGGGGTCCAGTGCAGCCACTTGTGTGAATTGGCCTCTTCACACACTCACTAACCTCTGATCCAACTACACAATCCTGAAGGAGATGAATCCTTCTCCACGGATGAACTTCCTTTATAGGAAAAATCCATCCAACTGATAGTACATTGTCCCTCCTCTGATCTCAACTGGGTCTCTGTCTAAACTGACATGCATGAGTTATTCATGAGAGAATATTTAGTTATCTGAAGTGCAGCAATTATATGCAAGCATGCATTAACTAACTGAACTCACATTAATTTAAACAAACTGTTTAAATCAATCTAACTGGACTTGACTCAGTTAACTGAGCCAACTAAGTACAACTCAAATTAGAACTCATCCTTATCTCTATAATTGATGGATAAATTCCTCAATTAATAGAGAAACTGTTGCATGTCCTCACATAGACTTCATGATTGATTTTTCACAACTAATTAACTCATGGTGAATTAATTAATTTATTTTCAAATAGTTGTTAAGTTCAAATTCGAATTTTACTTCCTATTTTAGTTTAGGGACTGACTAAAATAGGAATCCATCCGGAACTGCTAAAAATAGCAATGCTATTTTTAGCAGTTCCATTTTTCATTCCTTGTTGCTCAATCCAGCACTAGTACCCAAATTGCTATTTATAGCAGTGCTATTTTTAGCACTTCTATTGTTAGTATTTCTTGTTGCCATTTTCAACAAAACAAAAGGTTTCATTTGTGTGGATGAAATTAGAAGGTCACACCCTAACCTAGTAGGAAATCCACTCATATATATTTAGGTTAGATGGAGATCCTCCAGTGACTAAGTGGGAAAACTTTAAAACCCTCATAAATTAATAATTATACCCTATCTAGTATGTAAAGGACCAATGGATTTGGTGACACTACTTCAAGTAGAAGCAGGGGAAGAGTGTACATGGGTACACTACCGAGTTCAAAAATATGGCATAATGTCGGGTATCTCCCCCAAAAATATAGATGTAGTCCTTAAGTATATGGAGGGTCTACACACCCATACATAGAATCAAGTGATGTTCCTTAAGCCTATATTGGTGCATAAGGCTTGTGTACATGAACAATACTTGGATAACATATGCTAGAGGAAGGAAAAATCAAGTGAATCAAGGTAGAAGGAGCACTAGGATGCTTAGTAAGGAGAGGGACAAGAGGTGGACAGGGGGAAAAGATTAAAATATAATAGCCACATCACATTAATGCAAGGATCCCAACAACCACTACAACCGCTATAATATTGATGGACTTATAGAGGAGAAGTGTTGGAAGTTACATCCAAATATTAAGACAAATAAAAAAGGAAGATAATAAAAAGAAGAATCGCATGGCCACTAATTCAAGCAACCAAGTTGAAAGTAGCTTAGACATGGATGAGAATATCATTTCTATGCCAGCGCAGAAGGAGGTGAATTTGAGTAGCTTTCACAAACAAGAAGAGAAAGAAATGACCAAACTCTTACACATAAGGATACAGGTCAAGAAGACAAATATTGTTGCTTTGTTTGACTTAGGATTGTCAGTGAACCTCATTGCAACATTTTTGGTCAAAAAATTGGGAATGGAAGTTCATGATCATCCAAGTCCATATCCATTGGGATGGATAAATAAGGATGCAAAGTTAAAGGCAACAAAACAATGCAAAATTAGATTCGTTATCAATGTTGATTCTATTGATGAACCAGAACTAGATGTTGTTCCCCTTTATGTATGTGGGGTGGTGTTTAGAATTCCGTACATGTACATGCGAGATGTAATCTTCATTCGGAGAGCCAACCAATAGCAGCTCGTTAAGGATGGAATTTTTTTCACAAAGGCAAGTTGAAAATTTTGCTGGTAAGTGCCAACTAGGCCAAGAAACTGATCAATTTTAGAAATATCTTTGTTTTACTATTTTCTAGAGAGAATGAGTTTGTAGAAGAGTCAGTAAGAGCAAGGAATCCCTAGAGGGATTTACTAAGAAATAAAAATAACAAATGGAAGAGTTTCTACAAGAATACAAAGATATGGTTTGGGAGCCTAAAGGGTTACCCTCCAAGAGGGAAGTGGAACACGAGATCTAGTTATTGTTGGACTCTTTATTGCTAAACATTAGGCTATACAGAGAGTCCGTTATTGAAGCAAGTGAGGTGCATTAGAGGAAAATTCAGCCTAAAAGTGCCCATGAAATTTTGATGTAATTTCCATGTCATAATATGCAAACCAATCAAAATCCTTTAATTTTAAAAAGAGGTGCATGTAAATATGTCGCATGGAAAATAATAATTTTTTTTTTTTAATTGTATTTTTGGCTTATCTCCTTATAGGTTTACTCAATTTCAAGTGTAGGCACGCATTGGATGTGGGATTGAATTCCACATCCAACGAGTACCCATTATGCATACTTTTGAGAAGATCCACATTGATAAAAATTGAAGAGACATTAAAAAACCATGTTCAAGTTGTTAACAAATAGCTTATGCGAATTTCTTATGTTGCTCCTAATCTCCCTTTGTTTATCAATTCAACACTGGTATATGTAACCCTATGTAATTATGATACTGGACCTGACATACTTCTTGGCCAAGATTTTTTTAAAAGGCACATGCCTATGATCATTGATAAAGACCAGATAACATTCAATGTTCAGAATGAAAATGTATCTGTTCCTGCAACAAATACATACTCTATCAGGGTTTAGCCCAAAAATGTGGACACTATTGAAGAAGCAATTGAAGACTTGTCAAACATAAAAAATATTATCAAACATGCTAACCTTCATGGACAAGAAGTCTTAACGATACTGCCCATAAATTCAGAACAAAATGCACAACCAAGCACCCTGATGCATTTTGGTTTAGGGAAAATTATTTTGTATCACTTGCTTTCAAAAAGGGGTATGACAACAAAGCTCAAAAGGCCTCTACAAATAATATGAGTCCTACAAAGTATAAATTATGCCCATAAGAGATTAAAAAACTCATGGACAGAAAAATAATTGAGCCCTGCAAAAGTTCATGGGCTTTCCCAACCTTTTATGTCAATAAACATTCAAAGCAGAAGAGAGGAAAAAAGAGATTGATGATCAACTACAAATCATTGACTGAAGCATTAGAACCTATCAGGTATCCCCTACCTAGCAAAGATATGCTTCTTGAAAAAATATCTAGTGCTAATTTTTTTAGTAAGTTTGATTTGAAAAGTGGATTCTGGCAGATAGGCATAAATCCATAAGATAGATACAAAATAGCCTTTGTTGTTCCAGGTGGCCAATATCAATGGACTATTATGCCCTTTGGCTTGAAGAATGCACCTTCTATATTCCAGAACCGCATGGAAGATATTTTTCATGATTTTGACTTTATCATTGTATATATTGATGACCTTTTAGTTTCCATTAGAGATGTACAAGAGCATAAAAGAACATTTAGAATTATTTTATTAGGTTGTTTTAAAGCATGGTCTGGTGTTATCTCCCTCACCAAATAAATTCATTATTGCTCAGAACAAGATTGAATATCTTGAATTGTATATATATCAAGGGAATATCTAGTTACAACCTCATGTGTTGCAATCCTTACTGAAATTCTGTGATTAGCTTCATGACATCAAGTCTGTTCAAAATATTTTAGATTGTCTCAATTACATTCGACAATTCTACCCAGAACAAGCTAATGATACCAGTGTTATTCAACAAAGATTAAATAAGTATTCAAAATGGACACCACAAATGATAGAAGTTGTCCAATGCATCAAAGCTAAAATTCAAGATTTACCATCCCTATCACTTCTTGATCAAAATCTTCCTTTCATATTAGGAATGGGTGCTTATGACTCCTACTGGACTACAATTCTCCTACAAAAGCATTATAAAAAGGATGAAATATGTGCTTATTCTTCAGGGACCTTTTCAGATACAGAAATCAAATATTCTTCGTCCCATAAGGAAATTCTGGCTATTAAAAATGGGATTAAGAGATTTCGTTTATTTCTAAAAAGTGTACATTTCACTATTAAAATAGATCTCAAACACATGAAAGGCATGTTGCAAAATAAAAGATTGTTAGAGCAAGGAAATTCCTGTGTTCTCTGGTGGGAACTCTGATTAGAAGGTTTTGAGTTCGACATCATTTACAAATCAGGTAAGGAAAATTACCTTGCTGATATGTTAACCAGAGAAGGAGCAGAAGTCACTAAGGTTATGTCAGTGAAAAAATTTGAAAAGGGAGAAAGTTCTTCTAAAGGCAGATCCCAAGTCGAGTTATGCTCATCATGTCATTATGTGTTTTTTTGGGTATGCCTTACTGAAAAAATCAAGTCCTTTTGAGTTGACATTCAAAAGTTAATATTAGAAAAATGGTTCAATTCATTAGAGGGAAGATATAGTTATAATATTAACTGGAATCTCATAAATAATTATCATGTTTATTTTGGCCAAGCTCAAGTACCATATTCAAGAATTGTCTATATATTTGATCCAAGTATCACTTGGATGGAATATTATGGAATACATCATTTTTCCAGAGCATTTGAAGGGATATTCATTATCGTGTATTGTGAGGATATCATATCTCCTTTCAGACATTAGAGCAAGTGGATGGATGTTCTAAAGACTTCATATATTCCTCGAAAAAAATATTTTGATTGCAGAAACCCATTCAGAACCTTGTCAATCCTACATAAAGAAATGGAACAAGGGGCCCTCAAGTATGATACTGTTGGATTTAATCTCCTATACAGAGGAACTATAGTCGAGGTCAATCAAGACAACTATCCAATATGACATAACTTTATTGTTATCATATAATACTTTGGAGAAGTGGGGATCCCTCCAAATAAGATTGATCCTCATATGTCATCTTCACCTTTCTTTTCTTGCTTTGGCCATGAACCACCTTGGATACAACACATCATTCGAGTTACTGATACAGATTGGCATAATCCAATGCATGATGAAAGTATCTATGGTTCTGATTATGACTCTAACAGGAGTCCTAAAGGATCAAATTGGTAGATTTTCTAAAGGGAAATAATTTATGCTTTTCCGACTTTTGAGGTTTCTCCGTAAAGAATCTCCTCAGTGTACTTGCTTTCATGGGTTCCTCATGAGGGAATATCCACTCTGTGTCTCCACTGCGTAATCACCTTACAGTTCCTTTACTTTAAGTGGTCGATTTACTTTTTCTTCTTTCGTGGTTTCCTCATGATGGAATCTCCACTGTGTAATTACCTTACCATCCTTCGCTTCACGTTGTTAGTTTACTTTATCTTTGAATTCTTACTTTCATGGGTTCTTCATGATGGAATATCCACTCTGTAACCACTGTATTTTACTTTAAGGACATTAAAGTTGAATATTGTGGGGGATTTTCGAATCTAGTCCAAGATAGGGAAGTACTAATAGGATTCAAAGATCTTGAGAATTTCTTTATATAAGGAGAGTCGAGGCTCATCACAAGACCCTTGTAAAATTTCGGTATGTTTCTATAATACCAAGTTGTTTTCTGTGTGTTCTGATTCTACTGTGTTTATATCGCTTCCAACTAGATTGTGCCTATTTGCGTACTCTGGTAAATTAGTAACACACCTTTTTAATGTATATTCAATTTTTATCAATGTGGGTCTTCTCAAAAGTATGCATAATGGGTACTTGTTGGATGTGGAATTCATTTCTTCATGGAACGAGTGTCTACACTTGAAATTTGAGTAAAACTATAAGGATACAAGCCAAAAATACAATTAAAAAAGTAGTTTTATTCTTTTCCCTCCAAAATTCATGACCCTTATTTTATTATTTTAACTATTATTTTATTATTTTTCCTTAGGAGGCCACTTTTAGGTCAAAATTTCCTCTAATGAAGAAACAATGGTAGAAGCTACTAGAATTGGGTGTCATTCAATTGAGTACATCACCATGTGGGTCACCCATCATCATAGTGCCAAAAGATTATGGGACTTAGCGGATATGTATTGATTACAAGGTGCTAAACAAGATCACACTTAAGAACAGGTACCCACTACTTAGGATTGATGATTTGTTGGATTAGTTGAAATAAGTGAAATACTTCACCAACCTGGACTTAAAGTGTGGATATCACCATGTTCGAGTCAAAGAATAAGGTACCTGGAAAAATTTTGTCAAAACTAGGTAAGGTTTGCATAAGTGGTTAGTCATACCATTTGGCCTATCCAATGCATTAGCTGCATTTATGAGGTTAATGAATAATATATGGTACCCTTTTATAGATTCATTTGTTATTTGTTATTTATATGATATACTAGAATATAATGCAACCTTGGAGGAGCACATATCACATTTGGTGTAGGTGCTAGAGACATTAAAGAAGCACTAACTATTAGAAAATCTCAAGAAATGTGAGTTTTGCATAGCAATATTTGGTGTGTCTAGGGTATGTGATAGGTGGAGGAGCATTGAAGATAGACCTTTCCAAGATGGATTCCATCATGAAATGGTTGGTTCCTACTAATTTTTATGAGGTTAAGAGTTTCATTGGGGTAAAGCAATACCTAAGGAAAGCCATGTCTTCATTTTTAGTGATGGAAACACCACTCCATGCCATAACAACAAGTAGCAAGAGTTTATAGTAGGGAAAATTTAAATAGAGAGCATTTGAGGAGATAAATAAGAAGATCATTCAAGCACCGATTATGGAATTATCGAACTTGTAGTAGCCCTTCAAAGGGAGACAAATGTAAGTGGGTATGTTATGGGAGCAGTTTTGATGCAATAAGGAAGTCATGTATGCTACATTATGATGTATTTCATGGGGAATTTATTAACTGCCCTACCTATAACAAGGAGCTCTATGCCCTGGTGTAAGCTATGAAGAAGTGGAAACATTAATTAATGGGAAAGGATAAAATAATCCAGATAGATGACCATCCACTACAACACCTGTAGGCCCATAGTAAGTTACAGCAGGATAGGCATTACAAGTGGATGGTGTTTCTATAATTGTTTCATTTAGTGATAGAGTACAAGAAGGGAGAAAAAATAAGTTGGTTGACATGCTTTCAAGACCAACCACATTAGAGATAAAAATTTTAGGAACTATGATTCACATGGAGCCATTCATCCATGATGCATAAAAAGAACCATATTTAGAGGATGGGGCCTACAAGAAGGTGTTCCAACAATTGTAGAGCGAGAGTCATGTGCACAATGGTGAAAATACAGTTGACTAGCATCTCCAAGATGGGTTACTCTATATGTTAGATAAGTTATGTGTTTCTAGAGGTGAGTGACTATAGTTGATTAGAGATCCTCACACCACCAAGTTTGCAGGGCACTTTGGTTTAGGGAAGATAATGGTCAACTTGCAGAGGTATGTGCATTGGCCCAAGATGCAAGAACAAGTAGCTAAGTTCATAAGAGGATGCATGCTTTATTGTACCAACAAGCCTAGTAACAATAAACATGGTCTATATCATCCCTTACCTTTACCCACTCATCTTTGGGAAATCATTTCCATGGAATTTGTGGGAGGTCTACCAAAAACCATGAAGAGACATGACTACTTATTCATGGTAGATGATAGGTTCAACAATATGTGTGTTTTGATGCCCTGTAAAAGGACCATCAATAGGAAAGAAGCAACAAACTTGTTATTTGGACAGGTCTGGGTGCACTTTGAGATACCAAGGAGCATCATTTCAAACATGGACATGATATTTCTTAGTGAATTTTGGACTACATTATGGGAGAATATCGATACAAAGTTGAAGAGTTCTATAACATTCCATCCTTAAACAGATGGGCAAACAGAAGTAGTCAACATGAATTTGGTGCAACATCTGAGGGGTTACAATAAGAAGCATCAGAATATTTGTGATGAAAAAATGGAATATATACAACACCCTTATATTAATATATTAGTCAACATTTCTAATGTTAATTCCCCATTTGAGACTTGTTTTGGATATATGCCACCTTCACCTTTGGATATTGCATATGGGTAGCAAGGAGTGACAGAATATCTCACATGAGATGCCTTAAGTGATGAAAAAATTGTTGAAAATATTAGGTAGATCCATATACAAGTACAAGATACACTGTAGAAGTCACAATAAAATATAAGGCCATGAATTCTCAACTCAAGACAAGGAATTAATTCAAGGTGGGAGACAGAGTATCGTTAAATTTGAACAAGAAAAGGCTACACAGTCCTGGTAAGATAATCAAGGGTCTATGGTATGGTCCCTTTGAGATACTAGAAAAGGTGGGAGATAACACATATAAACTCAATATTCCACCACCATACATGCCCATTTATTCAGTTGTCAATGTAGAGAATCTGAAACTTTATGAGCCTTCCATGCTAGATGAGGAAGATGAACATGTTCTACCTTCTGTAGAGGATTTGGCACTGGATGCTTAGGAAAACTTGACAAAGGATATAGTTTTAAGAGAATGGACTAGGACTGTGAGATAGAGGTAGCATGACCTTTGGCAAATTGGGTTGAAAGGAAAACTTCTAGGCAAAGCTAAACGATGCACTCGAGAGAAGGTGGAGTAGAAATTCCCTCACCTCATTTAGTAGAAGTTGTTAAGGACCAAAAGCCTCCAAAAATAGGGAGGTGTGATCCATAATAGACAATTATATTGTTTTGCATCCATATCGATGCTTTAAGAGTGAAAAAAGTGGAGGGATTAGCTCACAAGGCCATTTTTACCAATGGGACCCAATTTGGAAAATATGGGTCTTAAACATTTGAGAAACATTTTAAGGCATTAAATGGCATTTTTTGGGGCAAAATTTGTTACTTTGGTACAACATTTTTTTTATGTTATTTTAAACACAAATACCTTTCCATCGGCACAAGAATCACTTTAATCATAGTTCATATGCAAAATTTATGCTATTTATAAGTTGACCTTCTTGTTTTGGCCACCATAATATGAGATAATCTCATGTCACCCCCTGTTACTCATGGAAAAGGGGCTAGCCACATGATCATGATAAAGAAGACTCTAGAAGAGCCCATATTGTAACTATAACTAAGAGTTGTAGGAGTCAAACCTAACCACTAGTAGGCTATCGAGGTGTGTTATAATTGGGCCACTAGGAGGAAAATGGGGTTCCATTCTTTTCAAGTGTATCTTGTTCCATAGACAAGAAGAGTAGCAAAGAGGGATATGTAGGGAGCCCATAGAGAGGGTATGTGCACTGTAGTAGCCCATGGATCATAGGCCATACTTCTTTGTACTTGGAGGCATTTTCTATTCAAAGAGAGAGTAGAGCATCCTCACCTTCTAGTTATGTTTTCTCCTAAAATGGTTTCTCAAGATATATCTTGTGTCAATCGTGGTTTGTGAGTTTTTATTTCGTTGTTTCCTATTTTATGCATAATTCTAATTTGCATACATATGAAATAAATAATAATTTACAAATCCAAAAACCTAAAGAGAAATAAACCCTTATATTGTATATTTTAGATTTTTAAGAATAATTTATTAGATTTGTTGTGATGAACTATTTCGTGGAATAACCATAGTAGTTTACGAGTCAATATACATCATACCCTTTATTTATATAATGTAGATATTAATTATTTATTAAAGAAAATATTTAAAATTCCTTGAAGATATGTGCCCTTATGGAGAGGTGTGTTTCTCTAGATATTTATTGTTGTGACACATCCAAATTCCCCAAGACAAATTACACTATTTTATGTTGATGTGTTTATTAAGGGTGCCATCCATGAATATTGGGAGGCCTTCCTCAAGTTCTCTTGTAATTTCTTTGAGAACATGATTGATGTGGTGGATTAATTAGATGCAAAGTTTTTCTATAACATGAAAAACAAGTGATGTATTCATTAAACTTATGAAAATGACTCAGTGAATAAAGTTTTAAGCCAAATTATTACTTTTTATCTATAAAGTAGCCTAAAATCCCCCATAATTAACCATGTTTATGATTGTACATTTCAACAACCATGTTGGTCCACAATGGGATGCCACCATTCTCAATTATGTTCCCATCACACTTGTAGCAAGGGGAATCATAAATAGATGGCCCTTAAAAATGGTAAAAGATTTAATAATACATGAATCATAATACATGACATTACATAAGGAAACCACATAAATCGATAACATTTATGGTCAAAGGCTTGATCCTCACCATAATATCGAGAGTTTTATCCTTAAATGACCTTCATATATCCCACGTATTTTTATTTGAATGCTAAGCATGAACTAATTCTAATGCATATCTAAATTTATAACATAAAGGTCAAGTTAATATAAAAATGTAACAACTATCACTTATATACTTAACTCGGTCTTAATATCTCATCTATGAAGCATTAGATAAGAATCAAATTTCTTAAGATCTATTTTTTATTATTATTTAATTTAGATCTAAATGGGTGGTAATTTCACTTAATTTCATAAAACTAAGAATTCACAACTTATGCAAATATAGATATGTAAAAATATTATTAAAATAATTTTATTCATTATAACAATATTTTTATATAAATATTATATTTTTATTATTTTTATTTTATATATAAATATAATATTTTTAATTTTTCATATATATATATAGAGTTTATATGATAACATACGGCACACTTATCTATCATATTGGATTAGTTGCATCTCAATTTTTTAAAATATGACACCATTTTTTATTAATAAATTATATAATATATATATATATATATATATTTTAAAATATTTTATCATATATTATTTTAAAATAATTTATTTTTAAAATATAATAATTTTAAATATATATTTAAATTTTTTTATAATATTTTTATTTTAAAATAATTGATTTTAAAAATTAAAACTAGCTAGATTTATTTTAACCTAGAATCTATCAATTGTTCGGATCTTAAACTTTTTGATGTACAAATTTCTTTTTTAATTGCAAAAATTAAAAAATGTCTATACCTTTAGAGATTTAATCCCCTTTGTCCTTTCATGAATATGGAGTTAGGATGGATATGTATTCTCTTATTTAGGATTAAGATGGATGTGTGTGTGTTTTCTAGTTTATGTAAGTTGTGAGATGACTAACACGAGTAACTTGTGGTTTAAGTAGCCACGACTGAGGAGCATATAAGCCATCAAATCACTCATGGATCGCACCTGTCTTGGGCCACACCAGTGCTTAACATGGCAATATTTTTTCCCATAGAGTTTCGAACAGGGGATCTTTACACCATAGAGTGCCTTAACAGAACACCTTGTCACCATCTGCTCTACACCCTACGGTATATATGTGTGTGTGTGTGTGCACGCGTGCGTGTGTGTGCGTGTGTGTGTTAACTCCATGCTAAACATGGAAGAAATCAAACATCTCCATGTTAAACAAAACTAAAATAAAATGTTTTAATCATAGGAATTATTTTATTTTTATTGTGTTATATAGATGCACAATTGATATTGAACTATTTTACTCACTATGGACATTCAAATATTTTATTTATGACTCACATT
This sequence comes from Pinus tabuliformis, assembly GCA_031772625.1. Lineage (NCBI taxonomy): Eukaryota > Viridiplantae > Streptophyta > Pinopsida > Pinales > Pinaceae > Pinus > Pinus tabuliformis. The sequence goes on along the minus strand of CM062810.1, from coordinate 873,395,360 downwards.
GACTACATTGACATGCTTTATTGTTAATGGTATATTTTTGAATACACATATTTTTATATCGGGAAGTAGAAAACATATATCCATGAAATAGAATCTCTCTCTCTCTCTCTCTCTCTCTCTCTCTCTCTCTCTCTCTCTCTCTCTCTATATATATATATATATATAGATATCAATATTAATTTAACCATATAAATTAAATAGTCTGTAAATACTAATAGAAATCAATCTATATTAGTTCTCAAAACACTTACATTATTATACATCTCACATTACCAAAATAAAAATAAAAATATTCATAAAATTTAACTAAATTATAGTTTTATTTCAAATTATTATTATTATTACCATTATTATTAATTATTTATATAAAAAATAATTAATATATAATTTATAAAAACATGTAACAAACAACACGTGAATGTGACATTTTTTAAATTAAATTGAAAAGAAAAAAAGGTATAACTATCTTTAAGATAAATCATAAGGACCCATAAGCATTAATCCATGACGGACCTCAAAACACGTAAGTGATGATAGAATATTATAAAACATGAGTAATAACACTTTGACTATGCTAGTTAAGTTTATGTTTGGGTCAAGAGACACTCTACTACTATGGAAAGATCCTGTAGTAGTTGTAAATGAGCGGAAACATTTGAAGGTGAGAACCATATGGGAGATATATTGTAATGTTTATAAAATAACACATTAAATAGAAAAATAATAATATATATTTTTTTAAGTAAGAAAAATAATAATTCAATTCAATTAATTTTGTTATATTGTCATTTTGATTTTATTAATAAAATTAAAAATGATAAATTTCCAGAAGAAATCATAATATACATATCACATTTAATTTATTTTAAATAATAATTAAAAATATTTGTAACTATAATATTTTAGAACATAACATTAATAAACATATATAAAAAAAATAATGAATATAATTAATAACCATATAATTAAAAATAAAAATGTCTATAAAACTTGAAATATATATAAAATATAAATATTAGCTTAAATTAAAATACATTAAAATAAATAAATCAAAATAATTATTCATATTAATTGCATACTTCAATTTGATTAATAAACATATAAACATTCCATACCTACAATTTTTTTTTGTTTTTTTGGGTAAATCTATTTATTAATTTTTTTTTGTTTTTTGGGTAAATCTATTTATTAATTTATCTATATATATTATTAATGCTAGGTATATCACATTTAAGAAATTAAAAAATGTGTTAAATAAATGTGTATGTGTGTATATTATTAAAGTTCTAATAAATTTAAAAATAAGATTGTTTTTAAATATAAAAATGTGAAATTTATAAATATAAATAATATTATTAAAAAATTAATGTAGATCCATTTTAACTTGGGATTTACAAGTAATGAAAGAAGTCAATTTCTCTATGTGCAAACTTTTACTGAAGTTTTGCTCTCAAAAGGAGGTTTGAATTTTGAGAGATTTGATCCTAGATGGAACTATATTGGTTGGACCTAGATGCACTCTACATTCAAGTATGGGGAGACATTGTAGTGGTTGTAAATGAGAGTAACATTTAAATATGAAATCAATATGGGAGTATGGTGAAATGTTGTAGTGGTTGTATATGAGTATAAACATTTATATGTGTGATTAATATGGGAGAATCGGAAAGATGTAGTGGTTGTAAATGAGTGTAAACATTTAAATGTGAGATCAATATGAGAGAGATGATGTAGTGTTTGTAAAATCAAGCATTAGATCAAATAATAATAATAATATGGCTTATATTCAAATATCAATAAAAATAATAAATCTATTCAATTAAATTTGTTATATTGTAAATTTGTTTTTACTTAAAAAATAATATATTTAGGCAAAAAACATAATATACATATCATATTAAAATAAATTTAAATAATAATAATTCATATTAGTAATAACACACGCACATATTTGTAAGAAAACCAAAATTAGTTATTTTATGAAAGATTTACAAAAAATACATGCATAGATGAACATGAGAGGAGTATGTTCGAGATAAGTTTGTTCTAACTGCAAAAATCCTCTTGTCCTAAAGAGGGCTTGGGGGAGACCATCTACCTTTAAGTGGGAAACTACATGGTCCCCCTCAGAGAGTCCTTAGACCAATTTTGGACAACATGGAGCCATAGAAAAAGTAAATGTAGTTTAAACTAAGTGGACATGGACAACAAAAGACCAGAAGGAAAAAAAGTGAAGTAGCATAGGTTGGTAAATCCTTTCCTCAAAATAGTCAATGAACTTGGTTATGCTGAGCCTAGTCACACTAATCAAGATGCTGGAAGGGATCATCATAGCCTTCCGGTAACCAAAGAGGTCATTCCCACTCAACAAACACTCCCTCAGTGTTGTTGTTGGCTACTTGTTGAGAGGTTTCAACATTTGCAGTGTCTACATCTGTCGTTTGGTTGGAAAAATTGTGTTCTTGCATTGCATGGTCAGAAGGGCGAGGAATTCAGTATAATTTCATTTTCTAAGACCCTAGGTGTTCAAGGATGGGAGGCTTGTGCCTTGATAAATCGAGTCTATAGTGTTTGAGTTGTTTGGTGAGTTTCAGAAAGGCTGAGTAGGGGGTGGAGGAGGGAATTGAATCCTAGATCTCCTGACAGGACTCTCAAATCTGACTAAGTTTGGACTATATATAGATATATGTCTACAATTCTACTTTCCACAACCTACAAGAATTCTTCCTAGTCCCAAATATGGCAACCAACCAAGTTTCTAACTCCCAGATGACCATTTTCGATGTTTCTGAGCTCTTGCACTTCTATCGTGGTAACCAAGCATATGATATGCAAAGGAATGTCTTAATCAAATTTCTCTTCTCCTTGACTATTCCAGGGGGAGGTTGATAACCTTGTCCTCTCCCTCCTCTCTTGGTATGTCCACATTCGTGGACCATGATAATTTAGTGGAAAAATTCTCTTCCCTTGGCATTAAGCTCCCTAATCCTTACTTCTCTGTGAAAACAGTGGAGACCAATGTCCTGCATAGCAATTTGAAGGCGAAACTGAATTTCCCTTAGCATAATGTCTGAGTTCATATCCCAAGCATGGTATCAATGCTCTGTCCTCATCTATCTGCCACTTTCCACTCTACAATGAATGCGATCAGTTGAATGGGTAGAAGAGGATCACCAGCGAGCCCTGAGCATTAATGCCTCAGATTTTCTTGGCATGAGAAGCTTTCTAGCCATTAAGATGCATGAAGGCACCCATATTTGGGGTTAGAACATATAATTAATAAATGTATAAAAACTTAATAAATTTAGTTAACAGAAGTATAATAAAAAGTAAAATATTTATAATTATAGAAATGTGAAATATGTATAAATTATAAATATTAATTATATATTAAGTCACATTTGATTATGTCCACCCTGGTGTAGAACAAACAATGATATGGTGTTAAGGAATTCTTTGGTGTAAAGGTCACCATTTCGTAACTTCATGGGAAAACATAAAGTCATGTTAAGGGCTAGTGTGGCCTAGGTTAGATATGGTCCTCGAGTGATTTTGATAGCTTAGATTCCATTGGGTTGTGGCTACTCATATCAAGACCCACATAACCAAAAAAATAAAAAATAAAAAATATGCATTTGATTATATAATTTAAAATAATGATTCATATTCATAAACATTATATTTAATAAATTTATATTATATATTATTAATAACCATAGAAAAATTAATTATTTACAATAAAATTTATTTTTAATTATATATCTATCTACTTGTATATATCATCAATGCTATACATACTAGCTTAGATCCATCTAACACTGGATCTATCATGTGTTGAGATGGATCAAATCCCTCGAGGTGCAAACCTTCTTTTTGGAGTGTAGAATTTGAGGAAAGGTTTGCACCTCGAGGGATTTGATCCCTCTCGGTGCATGATAGATCCAGTGTTAGATGGATCTAAGCTAGTTCCAGTTGAGGGAAACAATGTCACATTTTTAAATTATCATTATTATGTATATGTTTGAGATTAGTTTCAAAATTCACATTATGTTTTCCTCTCTTAGCATGACCAATAATTCTATTCTTTAATTTAGTCTATGTTTCTTGCCTTGAATGGTTTGTAAATCTTTTTTTGGATGCTTTGAGTAGTTTGCTTGTTTATGTGTTTGGATTTGGATGATAATGTTTTTGAATGCTATGGTTGTTGTGTTATATTTTTATGTGTATGTAATTGTCAATTAGTAATTAGTTGGTGATGAAGAAGGGACAAAATCTTGTCAATAATTTGTAGGAGGATTGATACCACACATCTATTTCCTTTAATTTCAGGTATCACAATTTTTGAGAACTAATTGATTATCAATAGTGTCCCTCCATGTATTACTAAATATATCTTGAAGAGTAGTTTTAATAATTAATTGCGTAAAGCTTACTCTTGAAATATTTTTTTTCTTTGCTAATGTTTGAAATAATTTATTTCCTTCAAGAATATTGTGATGATTTTTTTATCTATAGTCTATTCAGCATAGTTAAGAAATAATGCATTTTGACTTGTTTTGAATTTTTATAAATATATCTTCTCGAATCTCCTCCTATAAATATTATGAATACATTATTATATGAAATTATCTATTAGTAATTTTGAATATATGTAATTACCTCTAAGTAATTAATTGGTGATGTAAAAGGGATATGATCTTATGAAGGATTGATTTTCACTCTGCAGGAGGATTGATTATGTAAGTGTATTTCACTTTAATTCTAGATATCGCAACTTTTCACAGCTAATTAATTCTTAATAGAGTTTCTTTTAGGTATTACTATATATCTTGAAAATATTTTTTCTTACTAATATATGACCTCAAGATTAACATATCTAATTCATCTAATGCGAGCAATCAAATAAGTTTAGAAAGAAACATCTACACTAAAATCAATGCACCTAATGCAAGCAATTAAATGAAATTAGAAATCAATATCTACTCTAAACTCAATGCATCCAGTGAAAGCAATCAAATAGGATTAGAAATCCAAATATACACTGAAATAAATGCATTTAGAGAAAGAAATAAAATAGGATTAGAAATCAACATCTATATTGAAATTAATGCATCTAGAGAAAGCAATCGAATATGATTAGAAATCAACATCTACATTGAAATAAATGCATCTAGTGCAAACAATTGAATATAATTCTAAGAAAATATCATCTACACTGAAATCAATGCATCTAGTGTAAGAAATATTCCTCCCTCTCTTTCCCCTCCATCTAATCTTGAAAGATATTTTTAATAAATTATAGTCTCAAGTTTAACAACATCCAACCCATCTAATGCGAGCAATGAAATAGGATTAGAGAACAACAACTACACCAAAATTAATGTGTCTAATGCAAGAAATCAAATTAATATTAGAAATCAACATCTACACTAAAATTAATGCCTATAGTGCAAGCAATGAAATATAATTAGAAATCATCATCTACACTCAAATCAATGCATCTATGCAAGAAATCAAATACGATTAGAAATCACCATCTACACTAAAATCAATCCATATATAGCAAGCAATCAGATAGGATTAGAAATAAACATCCACACTGAAATCAATTCATCAAGTGCAAAGAATCAAATATTATTAGAAATGGAAATCTACACTGAAATCAATGCATCTTGTGTAAGAAATCATATTCCCTCTCTCCCCCCTCCACACACACACACATACACATACACACACACACACACACACACACATATATATATATATATATATATATATATATATATATATATATATATATATATATATATATATATATATATATATATATATATCCCTTCAACTCTCCTTCTTTGTCTCTCTACCTCACCCCCTAAACACACATCCTCTCTCTCCCCATATATATCTATATATGTATCCTTCCCTCTCTCCATCCCCCCTCTCTCTATCTCTCTCTTCTTCCCTCTCTCCACCTCCCATCTATATCTCTATATCCCTCCGCCTCTCCTTTGTCTCTCTATATCACCCCCAAAGTATACACACTTTTTCTCCATATCTATCTATCTCTCTCTCCCACTTCTATTTCTCTTCCCTCCTTCTCTCCTCCTCTCTCTCAAGTCCCCTCTCTGGTCCTTCCCCTTTTTCCCTTTAACTCCTACCTCCCTCTCCTCTCTCTCTCTCTCTCTCTCTCTCTCTCTCTCTCTCTCTCTCTCTCTCTCTCTCTTGCTCTCGCTCTCTCTAACCTTGTTACTATCTCTCCCCCCCCACCCCCATCTCTCCCTCTCTATTTTCCCTCCATCCTTGTCACTATCTCTCCCCCCTCCATCTTTGTGTCTCCCCCTCTCTCTCTTACGCTTCTCTCCCTTTCTCACTCCTCACTTTATCTGTCTCTTCGTTCCTCCTCTTCCCTCTCCTTCATTGTACCTCCTCCTCTCCTTTATCACTCCCTTATCTCTCCACCTCCATATCTCTATGTCTTTGTTCTTCCCTCAATATATATCTAGAGTTAATATGTACCACATGATATATTAATATATATTGTAATATTATATTAAATTTAATATTGTATTAATCCAAAGTTATTAAATTTAATAATATTAATATATTAATATTAATACTAAATATAATATCAATATTATAATATATTAATATTAATATTAAATATAAGATCAATATTAGATTTAATGTTGTTTTTTACATGGCATGACAACAAAATTTGTAATAAAACTACATCAAATTAATATTTTCAAATATTACAACTTTTATGTGGAAATATTGATGTCTTTAAAGATGTTAGTATATCCCTAGGATATGGATTTTCCTTTTAAAGATTAATTTTACAAATGTTTAGTTAAAAGAAATATTAAAAGATTTTGGAGCAAGATTTTTTATTCTTTGTGTTGAACTAACCTTTTTTCCTTTGATTTAAGAAATGACATTGTTTTAGTAAAGAGTAAAAATGTTTAAAATTTTATTTAATTTGGAATTTTAATGTGGTAAATTTTTTTGTTAAAGGTAAATTTACGATCCATTCAAATTCACGTATATGATAAAGGAACTATTAAAAACATGAGACAATTTACTATCCATCCAAATACATAGTTATATTTTAATAATTAATCTTCGTCCATTAACAAAATTAAAAAGTTATATATAATTTAAGATTGGCTCACATTAGCGAAACTTATTTTTTTCATATTTTGAGGATGTGACATACTTATACAGAGTCATACTGGGTTGTAGAATGTGTGGGTTGTATCTCTTGGTGCAATCACATTAAAAAACATGTGAAAGAATATATATATATATATATATATATATATATATATATATATATATATATATATATATATAATCAAAAAATTAAAAACTAAATTATTTCTATACATAGAAATGTGAAATGTATATAAATATAAATATAAATATTATTATTAAGAACTTTGGATCTACTAGGTACTAAGAGGAATCAATTTTTTGAAGATGCAAAACTTTCCTCAAGTTTTGCATTCAGAAAGAAGTTTGTATCTTTTGAGTTTAGATCTACACTAGTTGATATTACAACCCAATATAAAGAAAATGTGGTAAAAATATTTTACTCTCTTTCTCAATCATATTAAGTAGCATAATTTATATCCAATCTAAAGAAAAATAAAATAATTAAAAATAACCAAAATAAAAAATAGGGAATATATATATATATATATATATATATATATGATTCAATTACTTTCTAGTTAGAGGTAAATGTGTATAAAATTTATATGTGCCATTTAAAAATGTTGAATATAATTTAAAAAATTCAATATGGATTATAAATAAAATATTTCAATATGTAGGATTAAGTAATATAACATGTATTTGGAAAATTCCTTCGAAAATTTAAGTACCTAAGAGGATTTTCAAGGCATGGAATCCAATTATGCATTCCAAAATGAAATCTGAATAATGAAATATATATATAACACCTAGAAAGATCAAATCGCTTGAGATGCAAACCATTTTTCAAGATTTGCACCATAAAGGAGACTTGAAGTGATCCTCTTGGCACTTGTTGCACTAATAGGTGCATTCTATAGTGCAATATGAGGGAGATGTGTAATTCCTTCATTGCTCAATCTCAAGATGCCACATTTCCCTTTTTAAATAAACATAAAATATCCTCTAAATAAAAAAAATATCAACCACAATTAAAAACTAAAAATAAATATACACATTTAGATATTTTTAATTACAAGTATTATAAAACATCAATAATCACACTCTTGTCCACAAGGGGTAGCTCAAGTGGTGATGACCGTGGAAATGAAGTCTCACCGAACCGAAGATCTTGGGTTAGATTCTTGTGCTACCCTCCCCGGAAATGGGGTGAATAACATACATGTAAAAACTCAAAAATGAGAGGGTCCTATGAAGATTACAAAAAAAATAAAAAAATCACACTCTTGCTGCTAAGTTTATTGACAAAAAACATTTCACTCTTACTCTCAACCATAAATAAAATATTTTGAATTCCATGTTAAATAACATAATTTTATATAAAATTTGGATATCAGAGGGAGAATGGAGTCGTGGACGGGAACCTTGGCATGACCGCAACTTGACACGGGGTAGCATCTCTGCAGTATAGCTGGTACACGTCTTCTCTAGACTAGGCCTGTTCCCAGCAAGCACTTGGCTCCACTTCGTTTCACTCCTTTTTTATGCACGCCTTCCTCACTCCCTGCGACCATGACTAAAACCCTACCATTTATCGATTATTCATAGATGTTGGTCCCCTCCTGTGACGGTTACTCCGGAAAACGGTGGTAGCTAGCATAACCCCTGGGGCAACAATGGAGACTGACCTAATAGACTACTCTAAGGACCCCCTCGAAGGTATATCCATTTTCGGCAGGCACACCAGCTCTGAGGTTTTCTTCCCTTTCAGCAGAGAATTAACTGAAGTCATTGCTCCGCTCCCGCCACTCACGGGTCCATCTAGTGCGGTCATCGATCTGCCTAAAGTTCCATCCTCTTGGTTGCCCTCCGACGTTCCTCCCCTGATGTTGATCTCCCAACATTTCGCAGCCAGGAACACAGGCCCTGATCCAGCGGCTGGTTCATCCGGACTCTCATCCCTCCAACCCTCTGCCACCTTGCATTACCCCTCACAGTCTCACCAGGGAGTGTCTCTGCCCCACCTAACTCCCATCATCTCGACCACAGCTCCTATCCCCCCCTCTGGCTGCTACACGAACATCCCCCCTCTCCTGGATGCCTTCCCTGCTGGCCCTGGCCTAACTCCCACAAACCCTAACCCTAATCTTGCTAACCCTAATTTCGATGGAGCTCAAGGGTGCGCATAAGCTATGGAACTGTGACCTAGAAAGAGGCTAAGGTGTGTTAAACCCAAGGTGCAAGAGGTTTTCATTGACTAGGAGGAGGACTGCCAGTGGCAAGATACCATGGACATGGCAACGATAGTCCTAGTGGGCACAGTTAGGGGACGTAACTACTCTATGACAAGATTAAAGCAATGGGTTGCGGAAATATGGGGCTAAGATCTGGCTTATTTGCCTTTCATACAAACCTTTGTCCGTGGCTAGTTTTCTCTGCGATTTGTGTGACCAGAACATAGAAATTGGTATTTTCATCCTTCTAGCATATTGAGTAGGCCCCGGTATTACTAAGGAGGTGGAGTCCGCTCTTTGATCCAGACAAAGAATAGCTTGGGGCTGGGCCAATATGGGTTCGTCTCCACGGTCTACCACTCCATTTCTAGACTGAGGACATCTTCAGAAGAATTGGGAATTCCCTGGGCACCTTCTTAGATTATCATAGATCATACCTCTCCACTGGGGTTATGGCTTATGTACGGATCCTGGTTCATTTATACATTAGAGGAGGGCTGCAGGAGCAAGTCACCTTGCATTGGAGGCATTACAATCGAGCCCAGATCCTTGTCTATGAGGGGGTCCCCTTTCGATGCCAACGATGCCATAGAGTTGGTCACCTCTACAAATATTTCCCTCTTCTAGGGAAATCGAAGACTGGGAACAAAGGGAAGTCATCTCCCTCATTGAAAGCTCAGACACAGGTGGATCACTCGGAAGAGGCAGAGCATACAGACACTAAAGCAACTAGATCTAGGCCAGTCTAGACAACACCGAAGAAGCGTGGGAAAACACCTCTTCGACCTCCTTCACCTCCACTGACTAGGTCTAAGGTGGCCACTGGAGCCGCGCTATCTTCGGGTATGTCAAATTCTGAACCTTGTTTTGCAACATTTACTATTTCTTCGGCATATAATAATAAAGCTTTGGGACCACAACAGAGCTCTATTACCTTGCCATCTCACCCCAATCACCTTGAATGTCCCTTGATTCCCCCTCCTCCTACTATACCATGTACTTCCCCTTCTTTCCCAGAGGAGGTCAGATTTGATTTGAAACCTGGAATTGATCCCATCCCCCATCGTTACCACCTTCGATCACATTCTCGGTTTTGGGCACCAGATGTTATAGGCATTGGACTAGTACCTTCCCCCACCTCTTCGAAACTCCCTTGAGGTAGACCATCCTCGCGATCAAAAGCTAAAGAATAGGCAGGGATGGAGATTTCCTCAGGGAAAAAGTTTACTCTTGACAGGGTCCTTAGAGAACAAAATTTCTAGGAGCCGTCTCCTCCACGAAGGTCCTCTCTTTCAACCGCAGAGGGATTACTAGTCCCGAGAAAAAACTAGCACTACAAAGGCTCCTCCAGACTGAGACGACCGATATAGTCTTCCTACAAGAAACCCTGGGTGCTGCTGATGCCATTTCCCCTCTCCTGGAATCCTTGCTTCCTGGATGACATTTTCAAGCCATAGATGTAAATGTCTGCTCTGGTGGAATTGCCCTAGGATATAATCCATGCTCAATAAAGTTGATCAGCACCCGGGGTGGCATTGGATTTATAGGGGCATATATCTTCTCTATTGAACTAGGAACTAATATCAGACTAATAAATTTCTACGGGCCCTGCCACCATCGGGAGGACTTCTGGGAGCATCTTCTGACATCCAATATCTTGCAACCAGATAGTAACGTTTTGGGTGGAGACCTTAATTTCTCTCTTGGTTTTTCTAAGTCATGAAGGCATCATGCCCAAGTCAATCCTCTATCAACCTTCTTCGAACACCTCCTAGAAACCCACGGTTTCATCAACACCCCCTCTACAAAGTTAGTCCCAACTTGGAGGAACAGAAGATGTGGGGAGAATAGTCTTTCCAGAAGGCTCGATTGATTCCTCATCAAGAATCGATTCCTGGAGAGAGGATATACATACCGCAAGTGGGTTGGCTCGAGAGGATTATTAGACCACTTGCCGATATACCTTGATATTTGGGGAGATATAAGTAAACCATGAGCCCCCTTCAAATTCAACTCCACCTGGTTGAAGGATAATTCCTATATCTACCTTGTCACAAACGTTTGGAAGGCCCACCCTCTTGCTGATGAAAGGAACATCACTAATGGTTTCATTGACTACCTAAAAGAACTGAAGAAGCTATTAAATATTTGGGCTCATAACAAGAGGATACAAGAAGAACAAAATCTAAGAGACATTGAATTAGAAATTGTTGATATGGAGGATGAAAGCGGGGGACTCTTCCCATCAAATGATCATAGGGATAAGCTCACCGCCTTAATAACCAAGAGGGGAAACATCCTTAAAGAAAGGGAGGAAACTTGGAGATTGAGAAGCAGAGCAATATGGCTGAAGGAGGGAGATGACAACTCAAAATTCTTCCATAAATTTGAAAATGGAAGAAAGGAAATCAACACTATCTGGAAATTGACAAATGAGCAGGGTATTGTGGTGGACACCTTCCCTCATTTGGCCACTCTCGCCACCTCACATTTCAAACAGGTCTATCAGGCTCCTCCCAATTCCACCCTAGCAGAGGTCATAAGAGTAGCACAACTTTTTCCTTGGTTCATTGATCAAGAGGATGTTATGGATCTAAATAGAGAAGTCACTCTTGGGGAACTGGAGGCCACCATGAAATGGTTTAAGGGAGACAAGAGCCCCAGTCTGGATGGTTGGTCGGTGGAGTTTTATTTGGTTTTTTTTTTTATATCCTAGGAGAAGATTTACTCAAGGTCATCGAGGAATGCAGGATATCTGGGCGAATGCATGGGGCCATCAATCCCACTTTCATCGCCCTCTTCCCCAAATCAGACAACCCATTAACTTTCAATGATTTTTAGCTCATATCCCTATGCAACTGCATATACAAAATCATCTCAAAAATCATTGCAAATATCCTCCATCCCATTCTTTCCACCTACATCTCCTCATAAATGCACCTTCCTGCAAGATCAATAGATACATGAAGCTATAGGAATGACCCAGGAAGTATTACACTCACTACAGACAAAGAAGATCAAAGGTATGAATCACAAAGCTAATCTATCTAAGGCATTTGATAGGGTAAGCTGGTTATATATCAGAATTCTCCTAACACATTTATGATTTCATGTGGGAGTTATAAAATGGATAATGTGTTGCATCACTAATATATCCTTCAGTGTCCTGATAAATGGTGCTGCTTCTCCTTTATTTTGCTCTGAAAGAGGAGTCAGGCAAGGATGTCCCTTATCACCCCTACTCTTCCTATTGATTATGGAAGGGATAAACAGACTTACTAAGGATATGCATCTCAGAGGCATCCTCACGGGAATTAGGATCATAGAGAGATGCACGATGACACACCTCCTCTTTGTGGATGATGTGTTAATCTTCCTCAATGGGGGATTAGGAGATCTGACTACCACATATCCTATTCCAAACTGCAATTGGCATGACTATTAATAACTCAAAATCCACCCTTACTGTATCTGTTTGATCCCCTCATGAGATCCAGTTCACACCACAAAGGTTTCATTTCAGCGTGTTACAGCTCGATGAAGGCCTCTGGTACCTGGGATACAAGTTGAAGCCGCTCAGCTACAAAATAATTGATTGGACATGGTTGATCTCTAAACTAGAAAGGAGACTTAATATATGGTATCACAAGTATCTCTCTAGAGTCGGAAGACTAGTGCTTATCTAAGTTTTTCTTGAGGCCACCCGGTGTACTGGATGTCACTAGCTTAGATCCCAAGGGGCATCCTTACAAAAATACAAAATCTATGTTGTAGATTCCTTTGGAAAGGCAAACAAAGAGGGAGGATTTTTGCATGGGAAAAATGGGATTTGTTGTCCATACCAAAGAAATGGGGAGGCTGGGGCATTAAAAAACTAAAAGATTTCTCCACAGCACTAGCGGCCAAGCTAGGATGGAAATTAATCACCTCTAGGAGCCTCTAGACCAAAGTAGCCTCCTTAAAATGCATTGATCCATTAAGGCGAATGGATTGGCTAAGACAACCAAGCTGGAAGAAAACAAGGATCTTGAACATTAGAAAGTGGTACTGAAATCATTGTCATTGATCCGTGATGGGCTTACCTGGAGAATTCATGATGGGACATCTATTCATATCGGCCTTGACCCTTGGATAGGATGTGAGAATGCACATTTATTACCAGAAGGACCAATACAACACCTCAAAGAGTCTAACATCACCCACATCAGTCATATTGCTGACCAGGAGTGATCTACCTTCCTACACCAAGCTTGGAAATCTACCCACAACCTGTGCTTACCACCGCAATGGCACCATAATTGGATGGAATACACAGCGGCTCTAACTGAATCTCATACCTGAATCTTGGAAGGGGAGGATGAGATTATATGGGCAACTGAAAAAAATGGTCGGTACTCTCCCGAAGAGGGATATCTTCACCTTGCCAATAGACATAGACCACAACATACTGATATATGGTGGAAAGGTATGTGGAATATCAAAGCCCCCCCTAGAACAAGACTGCTCAGGTGGTCAATTCTAAAACAAAAAAAAACCCGACTGGTGACAACCTGATCAAGAGAGGTCAACATGGGGCCTTTTGGTGTTGCCTATGAAAAGACAATTCAGAAATAGTGGATCACCTATTTCTTACTTGCCCCATCATTATTGACCTCTAGAATACTATGCTCTCACATACCCCTACACCTAACTCATGGAGAGGTCAAGTTATCAGGTAGGTTTGGACCAATTGGTGGACAATTGCATCCCCGCTAAAAGCAAGGAACCTCCCCCTCCTCATCAGCTAGGAAATTTGGATTTCTAGGAACCACATCATCTTTCTAGATATCGCCCCCCACCGGCCCTCCATCTAAGCCTGAATCCTAGCTGATTACAATAATATACCTGAAGATGATGATAACACACCACCCAAACACATCATTCCTGAAAAAATTGATCACTCCTAACCTTGGGCTTATTTTGACGAATCAGTGCAAGAGGCAGGATGTGTGGGGGGGGGGGGGGTGTCGTACTTTACTTAACTGACTCCCTTTATTATCACATACAAATGGGACTTGGTGGGGGCACAAACAACTATGCAAAACTAATCACAACCAAACATCTCATTCATTTTGCTATTGAAAAAAATAGCAGGAACCTACAAGTGTTTGGTGACTTAAACATTGTTTGCAACTGGATAAACAAAACGTCAACATGTCATGCTTACACTTTGCGACACATTTTGGATGAGGTCCATAGATATATATCATCTTTTGACAGTTTTTCATGTCATCATATCTACAGGGAACAAAACTTACTCGCTAACCAACTTTCCAAAGAGGCAGCGCTCCAGCCACGCGACATCTGGATGATACAAGAACAAAGAGATGGGGAGCACTACCAATATTATCACCACCCTTATATGGAACATGTTGCACAGGCTCACCAGGAGCCTAATATCATATGATATGCAACTTTTTTTCCTATTTATATTTATTTTTATTTTATATCTACAACTACATGTTACAGAAAATACTCTTTGCGTACAGTAATTTAAATTTTGAGTACTAAACAGTACATATCTAAAGAAATTTCTCCCTGCGTGAAGAACATATATATCTATTTTTATATTTTGACAGGCTTACAACCTTTTAAAATTGCATATGTGCACAACATCTACAACATGTAATTTTCCTTAATATTAACGAAAATTACGATTTTTCCAAGGGGAAAAAAATAATTTTATATAAATTTTAAAAAGAGATAAAATAACAAAAAAAACCCATATTTACAAGGAAATATATAATACTGATACTTCTTAAAAATATATCCACATAAGACTTCAATAAACTATTTGAATATGAATGTTAACTAATATATTTTAATATCAACTATATATGTGTGTGTGTGTGTAAAAAAAATATTATGTTAATGTTGGTATGGTAAAATATTTTAATTTCATGCTTAGAAGAAGTAATTTAAAGTAAAAAGATTTTAAATTTTTTTTTATAGGAAAAAACTGTAATTTTATTAATGTAAATAAATCACATGTTGTTTGTGCTTAACACACAATAGAAACTTCACCGGATGGTAATCTTGTTGTGCATATCTATCATATAGGAGGACATACTCCATATGATCAATATCATCCCAAGTGTTAGAATTTGAAACAAAGTTAAACTACCCATATGGCATTGTTCAGATCTATACTGAAGATAAATAGATAGACTAAATATAAAAATGTTGTCATAACATCATATATCCAGCAAAAACATGAACCCAAAGTGACAAATTGTGTCAAAAAACCAAATTTCATCTACTATAAACCATAAATGAAGTGGCGATGGTAGAACTTTGATGTATCACCATTTAGCTTCTCATTGATCTTCCAAATGTCTAAATCTTGTGAAGAGCCCACCTTAAAGAGTTAGTTTGTTCTGTGATTCCTTTCCCTATAAATTTGTTTGCAAGAAACTAGATTAAAATTATGTTTGAGATGGAGAATGTCCTCTAGGATGGGAAATAGGGTATGAATATGACAGTGTTTCACCTCATTCAAGCCATTTATGACGATCACTGAATCACCAAAAATCTACAGGGAATGAACATATTTTTTAATAGAAAATAGATGGAGGAGATTAAGACTAAGAAGCTCTGAATAGTAATTGTTTGTTCCCCTCCCTAGACCACTCCAAAGTTTAAAAAAATGGTTGTCATGGAGATAGAGATCAACTTCACCCCCATAGGAACCATCTTCAGGAGCTGCACCATCAAAGAAATCCCACAGGTAGGATATATCAATTTTCTTAGCCACCACAAATCAAGGAGAGTGGGAGGCTTCACCCGAGCGAAGGAGATAGAGATCAACTAGAATATTTTTTGCCACTAGGTTAGGAGTAGATATTTTTTCCTTGAATATGACTATGCTTCTAGCATTCCATAGGCCCCAACAAACCATAGGAGGTAGGTTTCTAAGTTTCTTGGGGTTAATCCTGTCCCACCATTCCTTCCAAGTAACATGGAAAGATGCCCTGTCCTAGTTCAAGATGCCTCCCATCTCTTCCTTAATATAATTCCAGACTGCTCTAGAGAAAGTCCATGCTATAAATAAGTGATCAATGGAATTTGTAGTATTTCTACACATAACACAATAGGTTGGGCCCTGGATGCTTCAGTGTCGGAGGAGGTCCCAAGTAGGAATCTTACTTTCAAGAATGCACCACATAAAGAGACAATTTTTTGGCGGGGTGTTTAACTTCCATAATTTCCTCCACCACCAAATATCATCCATTGGTTTCTTATTCCTACAGATATAAACATAACCTTCCGTTGGAGAGTATATCACTCAATATGAGTGGACCCAATGAAGCAAGTCTAACTCCTCATCCCTAATTCGTACATGGGCTGAGTTTAGGGCCACTTAGTAATTGTTCCACAAAATATGAAAGGTTGGAGGCAAGTTTAAGGTTTGAGAATATATCCATCCTTGAGACAAAATTGAAGTGTTGAGGGGGTCTGTCACCTGGTTGAGAGTGAAAATATCTTGAACACTTAAGAATCAAAACATGTCTGCAAGGAGTTGAACACATTCACCACACCCATCCCATGGATCTCTTCCAATATTCACATTCCAACCATTACCCCACTTTCAAGCGAGCCCTTCTTCGATCACTAAGAAATAAGAGAGAACATTTTTTGAAATGATTGACATTTTTAACCACTTCTTCTCAAGGGATCTAAGCCAATCATCCATTGATTGTGGGAAGATGTATTTTCGGAAAGGAATTGTTGTCCATAGACTCTATATGGACAAAACCCTCCCACCAACCTTGGTAGATTCAAAAATAAAATTATGCATGTGCTCTCTCCCTCTCTCTCTCTAATCAATCACTGAAAGGGATCAAAATTCTTGAGGTGTATAACATTTTAAAATTTTGTAGTATAAATTAGTTTTGAGGTGATCACTCTTGGAACTTGATAGATCTATGGTTAAGATCGATCTATACTAGTTATTAATTATAAAAAGAATTAATATACGAGTAAGAATGTTTTACATATTTTTTTATTTCAATTTAATTTTTTCAATTTGTATTATCTCGGGTGGTTAGGCAGAATTATTGTTTTGTTAATTTGGGTTATCTTTGGTGGTTAGGGAGAATGATTATTACTTCTCCACACCATGTTGAAATCCCTTCTAGTGACATGATTGTTGTAATGACTTTGTGCCTATGAATATTGTTGTATTGGCTTATGGGCCCCATTGAGTTGTTGATTCTTCTAAATAAAATAAAAATAAAAATTGAGATAAATCTCAACCTTGTATCATTGCTTCTACTAAAAGTATTCCTTGGATATTTTGTAAAGGCTAAATCATTACCATCCCCCTTTTAATTATTGATAATTAAATTAATATTTTGAAATGCCTATTAAAATATACACACAGCTATGGATATTTAATGAGATTTTCATATTGAGACAATGTTTGTCACAATGCGATGTTGGACAATGGTTAACCATCATTTACCATGGTTGATCTCCATATTGGGTCAATCTTTGTCACAATGTGATGTTGGACCATGGTTGACCATGGATGACCATTGTTGTGACAATGTGACATTGGACCAAGAGATAGTCTTTGTCACAATGTCACCATGGTTGTGTTGCAGTGGCTACAACCACCCTCCAAAAATTTTCCTTCACTTTGTTTTGGAGCCTCCCTCCTCAAAATCTTAGCATCTTGTCTTGCACTACTTAGGTACTTGTGTTTCATTCAATTTTATCTTTCACTTTGCAACTTGTGTTCGCTTACTTTCTTTACTAACTAACAACAAGTTGACCCCGTGACTTGGTTCACATCCAGTTCTTGTGCTATCTTGGAAAACTACACAATCCTAGAGAGCAGCTTGCCTTTCTCTCAGGAATTGTGTAGAGTAGCTTGGGAGCCTTCCTTGCTCTCAAGAATTGTGCAGAGCAGCCCAATAGTCTGCCTTGCTCTCCAGAATTGTACAGAGCATCCCGACAGTGAGCTTTGGCTCAGAAATTGTGCAAACCCAGTTGAAAACTTATCTTTAGCTAGGAAATTGCACAGAGCATGAGAGGCAGCCAAAGCACTTAGCTTAGTAATTGCACATAAGCATTCCATTAGCCGCTACCTGGTGCATGTACCAACAAGTTGCTT
This sequence comes from Pinus tabuliformis, assembly GCA_031772625.1. Taxonomy (NCBI): domain Eukaryota; kingdom Viridiplantae; phylum Streptophyta; class Pinopsida; order Pinales; family Pinaceae; genus Pinus; species Pinus tabuliformis. The sequence goes on along the minus strand of CM062810.1, from coordinate 873,376,814 downwards.
AGTTCCCTCTAGAAGTGCACAATTTTCCCATGCATGCATGACAGCCTTTCCCAAAAATGAAAAAAAAAAGAAAAAAGCATCCCTAAAAAATAGGGATCTATTTTTAGCACTGGGAGTTACACTCAAGTTGATTTTAGAAACTTCCCACCACTTGTCGTTTTTTCCTATATTTTTGGCATGCACGTCATAAACCCTGAATCTACCAAATCTATTTAAATGACACCCCAAAGCTCATTCTACACATTCGATCTTGGAGCTCTGGCATTCCCAAGGCATCTAGGAACCTTTGGCACAATCAGCATAGCTTTTCCAAGTAAGTTTCCAGGTAAGTTTTTCATTTCAAGTCTTTTGTTGCTTTTTTTGTCGCTTTTATTTCCTTGGCTTGTGTGAGTGTTGTTTTGCATGTTTACTGAACAACCACTGGTGTTTTAGTTCATTTTAACTAGTAGAAGTGTTGTTTCATGTTTTGCATTGTCTTTCTTAAGCGTCACATGCATAACATTATTTTTTCACTAACAGTGACCATTGCGGTGACTCTCCCAACCACCTTCATTGTTTATTCATTTGACTGATTCCTGCATTGATTTTGATTGCATGCATGATCATTCACCCCTATTTGCACCATCCTTCGCTCACGCATTCATATCTACTCATTTTCAAGTTGCCCTTGGGTAGATCTAGGTTGCCTTGGCTCAGATCTTTCTTTTCCCGGCATGCACTGCACATTCTTGGAACTCAAGAATCTACCTTGGATCTAAGAATTGCACAAAATTCGCCTATCATTGGCCTCCAGTTGTGCTCTATGCAATTCTGGGAGACATTTCCCACTCTTGGCCACTAGGATTGCGCAATGCACAGTCCCATCCAGCAGTCAAGATAGACTGAACCGTGCATTGCGCAGTTCCAGTCCATAATCAACCTCACTGGGCTGCGCTCTATGTAGTTCCAGTCAGCAACATGTTTCACTAGAAGCTGGGACTACGCAAGCACAGTTCTAGCTGATAGTCTCTCAGCCTATGAGAGTCACTACAAAACAATCTTTCCTAGTAGTCACCCAATTTGTTGCATGATCGATCCTTGGAGTGCTCTGTGTTTTTTAACTAAAATTTTATTGCTATGAGTGTCCACTCTATCTACAGGTACATCAGTTGTTGAGCAGTCTCTCAGCAGTAGAGGCATCATGGTTTGAAAGAGATCTGGATCAAAGGACACTGTAGAGAGCAACACTGGAGATGGGTTGAACAGGTGCTAATGAACTTGCCCATTTATGCAAACACATATTTGTTCGTAGAGAAGGACATGAAGATCACATGGCAAGAAATAAAGGACATATTTGCAGGTAGTTTCAAGGAAGATATGGAAGATCGAAAAGTCTATGTCAACATTCACAAGTTAGACTTGTACAGGGTTGCATGTAGGTACCCCGCCTTCCCATTCGCAGATATAGTTTACTGGATTGTCTAACATATGATCCCAAGACGATGACATTGAGAAATTCTAGTGGGGCACAACTTGTCACCTTCAGGTCGAAAAAATACCATCATATATACCACTTACCGCAGCTGGTGAACTACATGGATGCCCTGTTCTTCACTCCCAATAACAATGTAAACACTAGAGATATCATGAAGAGTTTGGTTCAAGAGCCATCGAAGTTTGGGATGACACCCAACTAGTTCTACAAGACGAAGTCACTCAGGAAGGTTTACCAACTCCTACTCATATTTTCATGTCACTTGTATGTCCAAGAGAGAATGGAGACCTTCCCAAAGAGTTGGGTTGTTATGTTAGATCAGTTGGAAAATGAAGGAAGGCCTTTCAACTAGTCAGACATGTTGGCTCTTTAGCTAAAAGTGCATGTGTCAAATGCCCTGAATCTACCTAAGGATTGAAAAGCAAGATTCTATTTGTCTTCATACCTACTTGATGCAATCTATGCCCAAAAACAATTCCCTGGCATTGGTTGGACATGGACACCATCAGAGGAAGTTGTGAACATTTATTACAAGTTTCTCTATGAGTGAAGCTACTAAGGAGTCATGGCGAGGTTGTCTGACCACTTCATCACCCCCCTATACAGGATGATATTTGAATAGGACCCACCTTACATGTTCAAGGAATCGATGCAAACATTGTTCAACATTGTAGATTGGTATGCCTCACTCGGTGGCACCTTCATTAGGATATTCGGCGTGGAGAAGGCTTTGCATGAGCTACCGGGGTTTTCCACGGAAAAGCTGGTCATGCAAGAGGTTGTGTACCACATCTCCACAAGGTCATCAACAAGACTACATAGGAGGAAGAAGGCACCATGGCCTACTCTTCCTTTTGCAGATTGGGTTGTATGATATTTGTACCTTGAAAGATGTAGACATAGAGACCAAGGACTTGAGGAACTTTGGGCTCGACACCAAGAGATTCAATCTATATGATCCCCACTGCACATGCAAGAACCACCGTGTGAATTTGTACTACCCTTGGATCCACGGGGCATGTCACTGGCCAGAGGAATATCCTTGGAGGTATTTCTATAGCTCCTCTAGGCTCAATGAACCATCCAACACAACGGTATAATTGAAATCAACACTACATGCATTAGCACTGCAGGAAGCAAAAACAACAACAACAATGAGCAGAAAACTGGCACAAGGCAAAGGCAAGAGGAATGTTACTGAGAGCATAGAGGCTAAGAAAAGCCACAAGTTCAAAGAAGATACTCTTGTTGAGAAAGTAGCTTTGGAGATATAGGCAAAGAGGCGACATTTCGAAAGGAGAGTAGATCAAAAGAAGAGAGAGAAGAGAAGGGTTAAAGATATAGAGAGGAGATTGCAGGAGATAGAGAAGAATCTAAAATCAAAACAAGAGCTCAGGAGGAGAGAAAAGGATTAAATGCATAAACAAGAACAAGAAGAAGGATAAGGCCCATTAACAGAGAAAAATTCACAAATATAGGTTGAGACAACAAAGTAGCCAACAAATGAAGAAGAGGGTGAGCAGGTGAATGTTCGGAAACTTGCATAGTAGGTTGAGTAGTTGGTTGAGGTAACAAACACGGAGAAGAAATAAGAGCTACAGAATCAAGGCACTAATCTCATGCCCAGACTATCTGAGGTCGCACCACAATCTCTGCCACCTCCAGAATCAAAACCAGTCCTGAGTGAGCAAGGAGAAGTTGTTCTCCTTGATGATGTTCCAAAGACAGATGTGTACAATTTTGCATTTGATGAAACACAACAAAGGATTGTACAAGCACGAAGAAAGCATCTCTTGGATGATCATACATCACCTATGCACACAGAAGAAAGGGTGATTGTACCAGATGTTAGAAGAAATACAGTTTCCATGGATGAGGCTGCTAAGGCTTATGTAGAAGCCACAAGTTTGAAAATCAATTTCTTGATAGAAGAGTATGATTGAATGGCGAAAGAATTGTAAGAGGCCAGGAAGAGAATAGAGCAGTCCACAAGATTCACCATGACAGGGATGAATAAAGCAATAGTGGTGTAGATATCAACTTTGTAGGCCCACATGCAGACAATGTATTGAAGATTTGTCACCATGCACAAAGCCGTTGTTCATTTATACAGTTTTCAGAGGTAGTGTGCGCAGGCGACCCAAACTCTCACAAACATTCACAGTGCTATTGTACACATGCAAGAATAGATAATGAGGTACAAGGGATCCCTGCTTTACTTGCATGGGAGGATGAAGCCAGAGGCTGAGCTAGATAAAGCATGAATTCAGATGTTGATCCAAAACTATGAGCATCTCCCTCCGCTCATCACTAGCATTAAGGCTTTCTATGAACTGTTGTTCAGGAGTCTGGATGTCATGGTGTGAACGCAGAAGATCCCTTTGATTGGAACCCTCACTCAGGCCATGAGGAAGAATCAAGTCATGTTGGATGTTGACAAGAACATATAGAATTTGATGCATGTAGCCACTAACAATGACTTGTAGCTCAACGCATAGAACATGCAAAGGTACAACACTGGTCTAACCACACTCAGGAAAATGTTGTGCATGATTCAGGATGAGTTGGACAGAGGTTCCAGAACCATATACCCGGAAGCCATGGAGGTAAGAGTCTGCTTCAACAAAGATGTCATCAAATAGTACCAGGACACAATAGTGCAATACCAAGCTTGGTATCAGTTCGTCACTGAAGACCATCGCAAGGAGGTTACCAAGTTGGTATTTCCGCAAGACCCCAAGTGATGTTGTTTGTCTTCTTAGGCTGACCCAAGCCTATTTTTGTCCCACATGGGTATATGTGGAAATTGTATTATTGTAAATATGTTGTAAGTGAGATTCCAACTATCACCAGTGGAATGTGAACAATCGCTATGTAATGTGAAGAGTCATGAGGTTAGTCCAAGAGTCAAAGGGTAATGTCAAGGGTCACCCCACCCTTTTCTATATATAGAACCTCATAACTCATAGTACAGGCTTTTGGGAGCCAATATTTTGGCTAGGAATTTCTTAGAGAAGGCTTGGAGAGTATTGTGACAAGCCTTAGCTTCTCCATAGTGCAGAGCGAGTACATCTCTTTGGAGGAGCAAGCTGTGTTGAATGTAATGTTCCACTATTGGGGCTAATGGCTGCCAAAGGTGTATGTATGGATGGAACTTGCACTTAATAATATATAACAGAGCCATCACGTCTCCATGCATATATTTTTATTGTAGTTGGATTATTCTAGTTGCTTTAGCAATGTATGTTATTTAACTTATGCATTTATCTATGAAATATCTTGTATATGATTGTATGAATCTTGTTGAAGTCGTGTTGTTGGCTTAACTTGTCACTTTGGATTGTGGACTATTCTACTTTCCCGCTTGTAATGTCATTCAACTTGTGTGTTCCTTTCAGGTTGCGCACTATTTCAGGCTTCTAAGGGACACACTTCCTTTTTACCCTTAGTGTGTTAGAACCCCCATGCATCTCACTTGACTCGTTGTAAAGTCACACACTTGATTCCGAAAAAGATATAACACTTACCTTTGCATGCTATTACAGTCAAGGCATTGCTTTACTACCCATTGTTGGGACTCCTATTCCAAATAGTATGAGGTCTAGTTGGGACTTCTTATTGGGGGGATCCCCTAACATGTTGGTGGGTCCAGCACCGTCAACAGGTTGTTGACCATGGTTGACCATGATTGAACCCAAATGTATAATAAACCCAAGGGAATAATATTAAACCCAAAGGAATAATATTAAACCCAAAGGATTAATATTATAAATGCAAGGTATATAAACTCTAAAGGGATTGATATTATAAACCCAAGGGATTAATACTAAAATTGCAAGGGATTAAAAACCAAATGGATTGATCAGGGAAAATTTTAAGCCCCTAAATTTACATGTATAATAAATGGGCGAATCTCCATGGTATATAGGAAAAATGGAAGGCGATTTTATCAATAATATGATATGTATATATAATTTTTTGGCGAATCTCTCTCTAGGCATGGCGAATATTTTACTCAATTATAAAATCTTGTGTTTATTGAATACATAATGAAATCATTGCATTTCTTTAAAATATCTTTTGAAATCAAAATTACCGAAATTACATATCGATAACCTAGTGGGTGTAGGATAAAATTCACCTGTGCCATTCACAGAAAGCATGAGAAAAAACCTAATACTATATATAAAACCAAGAAAAATTCAAATTCATCACTTCTAGGGACCTCATAACCACCCTGCCAATACACAAGTATGTTCCTGTTTGCAATTAGAAAAATTACCCGCAATTAGAAAAATTACCCAAATTACAATCTGTTTACTCCACTTCTAGGGACCTCGTAACCACCCGGCCAATACACAAGTATGTTCCCATTTGCAATTAGAAAAATTACCCAAATTACAATCTGTTTACTCCAGCATATGTTAGAAAGTTATAGAAGGATGACTAGTGCAATCAATCCATTCCTTTTAGCCGTGGATTTGTTTCAGTTTAAAACATAAGTATACAAATATACTTGTCCAATGTCTATGCTTTAACCATTCACCTATTGATGTTCTTACAATATAATTTCCTAAGTCTATTTAATATCTTCATTATCATAAAAACCAACCTATATCCATCTTAACTCCACATCTACCACTCTTAGGGGGATGAAATCTATTTATCCCTCTGAGCACTTGGTAGACCCAGAATTAAGATGGATCTAAGATAGAATTTTCCCTTTAAATAGTCTATGCTCACATGAATACCATGGGTCAATACCATGGGCTATTATAAACCTGGAGCTTAAAAATTACTATTAGTAATTTATAAAAATTAATAAAATTAATAGTTGATTTATATTTTATTTTTATTTTAACCAAGCTAAAATTTTTAACATACATTAAATTACAACATCCATTTTTACTCTTGATCGGATCAAATATTTTTTCATTCTATGCTAGTTTGCATATCACAATATTTGATCCAGAGTAAAGACGGATCTATGCTAGTTTAATTCCCCCATTTAAATAGGCTACATTCCAAGTGAATACCATGGGTCAATACCATGTGCCATTTTGGTGAATACCATGGGTCAATACCATGTGCCATTTTTATTTTTATTAATACTAATATTAGGGTTAATAATGTTTTTTTGCATGGTATTAATAACAATCTAGTCCATGGTATTTGTCCCATAGTATAAATATAAGGTGACTTATGGAGTAAATATAAAAAAATGTTTTATTCGTTTACCATACCTCTCGTTTATTTATATTTTTATTAATTTACCATACCATTCATAAATACAGGGTGACTTATGGAGTAAATATAAAAAAATGTTTTATTTGTTTACCATACCTCTCGCTTATTTATATTTTTATTAATTTACCATACCTCTTTTACAAATATGGTATTTGGCCCATAGGATTCACTTAAATAAAACCTCTTTCTTGAGCCTTCATAAATAGAACGAGGGTTATGGACTAAATATAAAAAGAGGTTTTATTTATTTACCATGCGTCTAGTTTATTTATATTTTTATTTATTTACCATACCTTTTGAGTAAGTATAAAAAGACGTTTTATTTATTTATAATACCTCCACTTTACTTATATTTTTATTTGTTTACACCCTTGCATGTATATAAGGTGACTTATGGAGTATATATAAAAAATGCTTTATTTATTTACCATACCTCTCATTTATTTATATTTTTATTAATTTACCATACCTCTTTTATAAATATGGTATTTGGGCCTTTGGCCCATAGGATTCACTTAAATAAAACCTATTCTTGAAAATGGGCGAATGGAAGATTGTAACTCCTAATTTCAAGGGCTAAATTTACCTTTTTTACCCTCTCCCTTAAAATAAGGTGGGCTATCTGAGGTGATTTGTAAAAATGTACTATGATACAAAATATTCGCTCACTAAAAATTTAAAACCCCTTAATTTCGCCAAAGGGCGAACATTCGCCCCTAAAATCACCCCTAGGATTGATAATATAAACACAAGGAAATAATATTAAGCTCAAGGGATTAATATTATAAACATAAGGTATATAAACCCTATGAAAAATATTATAAACCCAAGGGAATAATATTAAACCCAAGGGATACATATTATAAACCCAAGGAATATAAACTCTAAGATAAATATTATAAACCCTAACATAAATATCTATCACAATGCGACGTTAGAATATGGTTGACCATGATTTAATTTCATATTGATACAAATAAACCCTAAAATAAACATGGTTGGAAATGATTTACCATCATTGATTTTCATACTGAGACAATGTTTGTCACAATCTGACATTGGACCATGGTTGATCATGGTTGATTTTCATATTGAGATAATCTTTGGCACATTGTGACATTGGACTATCAATGACCATGAATGACCATGATTGTAAACCCAAGGTATTCATATTAAACCCAAGGATTAATATTTAAACACTATGAATAATATTATAGCCTAGGAATATAAATGAAATAAACCCAAGGGATTGATATTATAAACTGAAGGGAATAATAAACCTAATAAATTAATTCTAAAACCCAAAGGTATTATAAACCCAAGGGAATAATATTAAACCCAAGGGGTTAATATTATAAATGCAAGTTATATAAACCGAAAAGGGACAAATATTATAAACCCAAGGGATTAGTACTAAAAACCTAACGTATTAAAAACCAAACGGATTGATAATATAAACACAAAGGAATAATATTAAACCCAAGGGATTAATATTATAAACCCAAGGTATATAAACCCTAAGATAAATATTATAAACCCAAGGGATTTTAAAACCAAGGAATAAATATTATAAACCCAAGGAATATAAACCCTGAGATAAATATTATAAACCCTAAGATAAATATTTGTCACAATGCGACGTTGGAATATGGTTGACCATGATTCATTTCCATATTGAGAAAACATTTGTCACAATGTGATGTTGGACAATGGATAATCATTGTTGAATGGCTGATCTCCATATTGAGACAATCTTTGTCACAATGCGATGTTGGACCATGGTTGACCATGCATGACCATGGTTGTGATAATGTGACGTTGGACCAAGACATAGTCTTTGTCACAATGTGACCATGGTTAACCATGATTGAACCCATATGTATTATAAATCCAAGAGAATAATATTAAACCCAAGGGATTAATATTATAAATGCAAGGTATATGAACCCTAAAGGGATTGATATTATAAACCCAAGGGAATAATAAACCCAAGGGATTAATACTAAAAATCCAAGGGATTAAAAACACAACGGATTAATAATATAAACCCAAGGGAATAATATTAAACCCAAGAGATTAATATTATAAACCCAAGGTATATAAACCCTAAGATAAATATTATAAACCAAAGGGAATAATATTAAACCCAAAGAATATAAACCCTAAGATAAATATTTGTCGCAATGCAACATTGGAATATGGTTGACCATGATTGATTTTCTTATTGAAACAACGTTTGTCGCAATGCAACGTTGGGCAATCGTTGACCATCATTGACCATCGTTGATCTCCATATTGAGATAATCTGTGTCACAATGCAATGTTGGACCATGGTTGTGACAATGTGACATTGGACAAAGAGATAATCTTTATCACAATGTGACCATGGTTGACCATAATTGACCATGTATGACAATGGTTGAGACAACCTTTGTCACAATGTGAAGATGGAACATGGTTGACCATGATAACAAACCCAATGGATTTATATTAAACCTAAATATTAATATTATAAACCCTATGAATAATATTATACCCTAGGAATATGAAGTCTTCGATTAATAAACCCTATAAATTATTATTTTATAGAATTTTTTAACGAAAATAAATAAATAAATAAAAAGTGCAAAATCTTAAAACAAATGAATAATAGATAATGAACTTTTCAAAAATAAATTCATACAAAATAAAATGAAATGAAATAAGCATTTGTAAACTCATAAATTTATTTACTATAATCTCATTTGAATACATTAAATTTTTAAAAAATATATCATGTGAAACATTATTGATGGAATTTTAAATCTATTAATTTACAATTTTTTAATGTATGATATATTTCAAAATTCAATAAATAAATTAAAAAAAAAAACCCAATTTTATATTTTTACTTCATCTATTTTACTTATAATCAATTTAAAATATAATGCATTTCAAAAAAAAAAAAAATTGTAAGCTTGATGGTACCTTTCCATTAAATTTCATAAATAAAGTGGGTTACATCCATATGTCTAAGAGTTAGGTGGGCTCAACTTGCCCAAAGGGAAACCAGATTTGTTGGCCACCTAACTACAAAAGATGTCATCCACAAACAAAAAATGATAAGTTTAAGTAGTCATGCTATGTAGACGTGAGAGTCTTTGTACTTCTTATTTTCTAAATAAATATAAACATAATTGTTAATAAGGATAAAACTTTGGGACTGTATCATGCAAAATTAAAAGCAAGGATGCAGCATCGCTACTCATCATCAACTGAATCCACTGGAGTAGGATACTTCATAGTGACACCCGTAACTCCATGTGGGGTATGAAAGGGATATGCTACTCAATTTGGCTCAGTCGACCACTTTACTACTGTAATTATAACTTTTTTTTTTAAATTATTTAGTGTAATTCGAGTGACCCTGAGGGGTTGCATTCATGTCAGGATGAAACTGCTCTAGAGATTTTGCTAGAATGCTCTTCATCATACAAAATATATGGATTGTCTTCTTGTGTTGAGATGATCTACCATGAGTGTGGCCTGGGTCCGGGATCACATTTTTCCATTCATCCATATCTAATTCAAAATCCTCCTCGGTCTAACGAATCTCAACCTCCCAATCTACAATTAGTTTCTTGATCAGGTTGGAGCTGCTAGCATGGTATGCTTGAGCCACTTCCTAAATTATACAAGAGGTAGGCTTGCATCTAGGACTTGCCCCATCAGCCCCACCAGAAGAGCTGGGTTGGATATTCGGTGACACATAAGACTTCCTCCGCTTTCCCTAGCCTCAACCCGCATGTCCATTCTTTCTTGTACTAACTGCTTGAGCCATGCTTTTCTTGTTGTTTGACAAAGATTTCTCTTCTTCCAACTCTAGGTACTGACCAGAACAAGGTCACAAATTTGGTGCCCAACACTTCCAAGGGTCACGCCAATGCTACAAACCTGTTAACTCAAATTCAAACGAAACCAGCCAAGTAAGGAACCCGATCCAAATTTTACTATCAACCAACTGCTAACACGGGATAATGGTGCCACCGTTTTCATTCATCTTCCTTTCCCCATTGTAGGGACTAAATGGACTGGTCATACCATCCATATTCAGGACCTATGAATTGTCTCGGCATGTCCCATAGTTTATCAAATTCACTGGTCGAACATTGTACAAAGAATTGAAAAGAAAGTCGAGCCAACATCTACAATGAACTCACAACCCACCAAACCCCTTCTAACGAGACTCCATATAGAGAACCCAGACCACATAAATCAAACCCTTTTGCCTAGAAGTTGGCTTATGGTGTCAGGCATTGAGGCATAACCAACTCTGAAACCATAATTGACCCTAGCCAAACAGGAATGCCCAACTTGATAGACTCTATTCCATAGAACTGGACTAGCCCTGAATCGATTCACCAAAACTCTTCTACATTGGGCCCTATGCCAACAGAGGACATAGATGATGTTACATACACCCAAGGCTTGACTTCGAGCTTGCCTAAAGCCTACATACCCTGGAACACAATGAAATTATTCACAGACCCAAACCCCTTCTAGCTCATTCTTACCCGAGTAAGGGGGGCCTCCACATGCAAAACCCTTTACCAACCCAACCATGCAATCACCCATGCAGTACAACACAATTCAATACTTAATAGACACCATGGCATACAAAAAGATGGACTCAACCACAACCGGAAGCCCAACGAGGCCATGCCTATGATAATTCCAATTCCAATCCCCCCAAAACATAGACTCGTGCATCTCATAGGTCGAAGGTCAAATAGAGTACTCCATACAAAAAAAAGGTGTTAAGTTAAGACTGAAAACATAGCAGTGAGCACACCCAAAAATTGGATAATGCATTTCAAATTTTAAAAATAAAAATACATTTCAAAACATCAACCGTAATTTCTAAATTCCATAATTTAATAATCATAGAGGAACTTATCATGGAACTTATTAATATAAACAATGTACTTCATAAGTAAAATATTTCAATGCCACATTAAGTAAAATATTTCAATTTCAACTAATATGTACAACGAAAAGAAATAAATTTTCATGGTTAAAACATTTTTTAGCATTTCAAGTAATGTTAATATTTTATATTTGGGCTATATTTTTTGGTCAATTTTATCTTTGAGATGCAAACATTTTTTTTCAAATTTTGCCTTTTAAAAAATTTACAAAAGAAGAAATTATATCACTCTAAACTCTTCTTAGATTTGTGATTGAAATAAATCAATATTGATCTTTAAAGAAAAGGCTAATAAGATCAAGTTGCAATTTGGATTTTTTTTCTTGAATGATTGCTAATTAATTTTAGAGCAAAAATTCATTCATGCTACTTTACCTAATTCTACACTAATCCTACACTGAAAACCTAGGACATGCCAAATTCATAGCTACGCTACTTTTATACATTTATATTTGAAAAGTAAAGCAATCTTCCATACAACACTCCTTCAAATCATTAACATCTAAACCACACTTAGTTACTAAATATATAGAGGACACATAATTGATCTCGTGGACATTCATGGCATAAGATGGTCAAACCTTGTACTCCTCATTTGTGTGGCAACACATATTCCTCTTGAGAGTCAAGGTCCTATAAGTTGGCCTTGTGACCCAATATCAAATGTCAAAACTTCTCATAGAGGTTTTCCACGTTGAATTTGGCACTCTCAGTCACCTATGGTAGCGTAAAAATATTTGTATGTTCAGATATTGGTAAAGCATAGAGGGAAGTAATTTGTTGCCACGATTATAGGAAAATACCTTGTTATATATGGTATGGAAAAAATTGTTATTAATCGAAGAAGATGTAGCATTCACAACTTGTAGCCCACATTCTTCTAGCATGAGCAAAATATTGGAGTAGACAATATGATCTTCGAACACGTTGAGGGACATCTTAATGCCAAAATGGATGGGATTTATTTCCAACATAGTGAAGACATAGGAAAATACCTTGTTATATATTTTCTTATATATAAATGAATGTTATAAATAATAATGAGGAACATATCATGGAGGAACTTATTAGAATTGGAATAATCTCAAATCCCTAGGAAATTGGTGGGTGGGGAGCCACTTGGTATGAATCTATTTTTTTAAATTTATTAAAAGTAATTTGACCATTTTGCGAAATAAAATTTGCATACGGATCTAATTCCTTTACTTGCTAATTTTTTAATGAACATATATTATTTAAATGTTTTGTATAGTTTTCTTTTTTGGCCAACATGAGCAAAATTTAAACTTTGATGAAGTACACACATTACACGTCATACTGGGTTGTAGAATGAGTCTATTGGCTCAATAAATGAATGTTATAAATAATAATGAAAAACTTATTAGAATTGGAATAACCTCAACATGGAGGAACTTATTAGATTTGGAATAATCTCAAATCCCTAAGAAATTGGTGGGTGGGGAGCCATGTGGCACTTGTATAATTTATTAAATTTATTAAAAGTAATGGATCATGAATGCTATAAATAATATTGAGGAACTTATAAGAATTGGAATAATCTCAAATCCCTAGGAAATTGGTGGGTGGGGAGCCATGTTGCATGAATATAACTTTTTGAATTTATTAAAATTAATGGACCATTTTGTTAAATAATTTTTTCTTATATATAAATGAATGTTATAAATAATAATGAGGAACTTATTAGAATGGGAATAATCTCAAATCCCTAGGAAATTGGTGGGTGGGGAGCCACATGGCACGAATATAATTTTTTAAATTTATTAAAGTAATGGACCATTTTGCTAAATAAAATTTTCTTATATGTAAATGAATGTTATAAATAATAATGAAGGACTTATTAGAATCGGAATAATATCAGCATGGAGGAACCTATTAGAATTGGAATAATCTCAAATCCCTAGGAAATTGGTGGGTGGAAAGACACGTGACACGAATATAATTTTTTTAAATTTATTAAAAGTCAATTCAACCTAACTAACTCTGTGTAATACATTACAACTGTTGATAAACATTAAGAAGAAGCATATGTTGAACATATTCCATGAAATATATATTTAATTTTAATAAACTAAAATAAAAAAATAATAATTTTAATATAAAATAAAATAAATATTTTAATTTTAATATAAAAATATTTAAAAGTAAATTTAATTTTCTATATTAATTAATTTATATATATTTTATAAATATAAATTATCATTATGGAGAATATTTGTTATTCATATATAAATTTGAATATATCAAAATTCCATGCTAATAATTATAATTTTATGTTAACAAAGATGTAACTTTATGGAGATAATGACTTTTGGATTAATATAATAAGTAATTTCTACCAGGATAAAGATTTCTATTTTTTATCTTATTTTGTTCTTTTATCACTTTTGAAATAATGTTTTGTAAGTTAAATAATTTCTAATTCAACATGCCAATGTGAATGTCCATAGAGATAGGACACTCCTATTAATATAATAATTACTTTGATGAGGAATTGACTATGTTGACTTGCTTGGATATTTATAATTTTACTTATTTTTACAAGAATTTGCTCTTACTCTTTCATAACACTCCTTTCTCACTCATGGTTTTTCATGAGTGCCTTGCCCTTGCATGTGCTTCCTACAAAAACACCTAGCTTGCCTACTCTTCATCCACAGCCTTGCATTTGCTTGTTCATCCCCATTCCATGCACTTGCCTACACCATGTATGGGACACCCAATTTTCCCAACTCTTTGTGTTGTAGAGGAACAACAACCTTGTCCACTCATGGTTTCACTTAGACCCTCACCAAGTTGTATGATCTACCTAATGGTTCACCCTTCCATGTGCTCTATGCAGAACATCCAACTTACTCATTCATGGCTATGGCCAATGCCTTGTTCCTTGCACCTGTGGGTATGCTTTGCAAATTACCCACCCCATTCACTTATGTGGGTATGCTTTGCAAATTACCCACCCCATTCACTTATGTGGGTATGCTTTGCAAATTACCCACCCCATTCACTTATGGCTTTGCTTAGTACTTGACATTCAACTTGTTCACTTATAGTTCTATCAATTCCTAACACCTCATGTTCTTCTTAGTTCCTCACCTTTGCATGTACTTTATGCAAGATACCTAAGTTCCATGTTTATGGTTTCACACATTTAATTTTTTGCATTCATGTCTACTCTATGTGAAACCCCCAACCTATTTCCTAACATTATCATGGTTTTGTCCAATGTCTTCTATTTTTGTGTACTTCACTCACAAATCCAACTTCCCCCTAACCTCTTACACATGATGCAATCTATGTAAAGTACTCAACTTACTTGTTCATGGTTCCAATATGTACAAATATATATTCTCTCCAAAACATCTAAATTGTTTATAAATAATCCCACTGAATTTCTCATCTCTACTAATATTTTATACATAACATTGAGCATTTACACCACCTTATATACTCATGATTCTACCTAACACCTCATACCTCCTATATTCTTTATAAAACACCCCACCTAACTTACCCAATTCATTGACTTATAATTCCACCCATATTATACTTGTAAAATACCCAACCTATTCATCTTATCCATGAATGATTCCACCCATTCCTTACTTTTCCTCATTCTCACCCATTCCTACCCATCCTCTCCCTAATTTTCTCATAATTCCAAATATTAACTGTGATAAATATTAAACACCACCGAAACATTGAAGTGGATAAACTAAGTACACTGCACTGAATGAATATCTATTGTACACAACTTGCAGGTGAATTGGCACAGCCTCATCTCCATTTCCTTAAAATCTGACATTGCCTAAAAGATATGCTCCAAGTATCAACTCACGGATTTACCCAGAAGACTTTGAGCTGAAACTGCTCTAAATGCTCTACCAAATTGACTTAATTATACATTCTTGCAAAACATTCATTACAGTATAGATATTCATCCCGGCGCTTGTTGATCCCGTTAATGTTCCATATTCCAGCGATGCAAAGATCTCTGATTGCAAACTCAATTAATGCAGTTAATATGTCTACATATACTCTTTGGGAAATGCCTAGCCTAAACTTACCTACCTCGCTGGCTCACGGTTCCACCTCATTTTTTACTTGCGAAACACCCAACCTAACCATGTATGATTGCACCCAATACCTTGTACTTCCACCGATTTCACGAAATCCTAACCAATCTTCTAAAAAAATATAAACCTTCGGTGAATATTAAACACCACGCATACTCTGAAGTGGATAAGTTGCATACACACCAATATATGAATGGCACGCCATAGATGAACAGCTATGGACCAGAGGGCTTAGTCACTGCTGACGGATTGGCACAGTTACTTTTCTCCAATCCTTTGGGATCTTACATTTCCCAAAATAAAATATATTCCAACTGACTGCGGGTGGATTTGCCAAGAAGACCTAGAACTGAAACCACATTAAATGCTACCATTAATTGCCCTTGTATATTCCAGAAAAAACATTTACCACGGTATAAACATTCAGCTGGGTGTTTCCTGATCGAGCTAATCTATCAAATGTTGGCAAACAGAGATCTCTGGTTGCAAGCTCACTTAACACGCCTAATCGCTTTTTTGGGTTTGGAGATCTCTAACAATCTCTGTTACGGCCAGCACTGTGCCTCACAGATACAAGTATAGGTAATGGCTCCAGCTATAAGGAGAATAGTGGGATTTACATGATCTGCTGCGTCAGCGTATAAGCATTTACCTAATCCACATGCATGGATTACATTTCTTTCTACAGAAGAAATGGAGCAGGTTGACTTTTATTGTTTTAATTTAACAGATTAAAAAACCAAGTGAACGGTTTTTCAAATGTAAAATCCATGAGTGTAAAAACTCGTGAATCTAGTTATTGCATTACCAGTCGGCGCCGTCTACCGAGTGACAAATTAGGTAAAAAATCTGGAATTTGATAAAAAAATAACAAAAAAATTTACAGTGAGAGTTATAGGTATTGCATTACCAGTCGGCGCCGTCTACCGAGTGACAAATTAGGTAAAAAATCTGGAATTTGATAAAAAAAATAACAAAAAAATTTACAGTGAGAGTTATAGGTATTTTTTTAGGGTGGAAATAGATTCAGCATTATTAAAAACATTAACATATCTCAAATCAATTTGAATCTTATAATTTAAATTTACAAAAAAAAATTCCAGTATTTTATCAAAATCTGATCAGAATTTTTATAACTTTGTGGACAAAATTGAAGCCGGTTAAACTAAGGTCAATTGTACTAAATTTTCAGAGGCTAGTCTAAAGAGGCCACAATTTTGTCTGAAAACATTGGAAATTCTAACACCATTTTCATAAAATCTGCAAGAAATTTTTGGAAATCACTGTCTAGGTAAAATTGTTCACAATCTTATCCAGAAATAATGGAAAATCTGACACCATTTTAATAAAACAAAAAATTCACTGTCTAGACAAATTTAGCCACAATTTTGTAAATAATAGAAATTCTGACACCATTCTAATAAAATCTAATGAGTTTGCATAAAAAGAATATGCAGCAGCATAAAAGAACAATGTAATGAGTTTGCACACAAAGCAGTGCAATGTTTATTTGTTTTGGAACTGCATTTGAAGCAGTCATTTGGTGAAACCCTCTATTAAAGAGGAAGGTGCTTTTCAACACATTGTCATTAGTGAATCCCTCTATCAAGAGGATGATGCTTTTTCAGCATAGTCACAGGTGAATCCCTCTGTCAAGAGGAAGGTGCTCTTCAGCACATTGTTATGGTGAATCCCTCTATCATGAGGAAGTGCTCTTAAGCACAGTTTCAGGTTAATCTCTCTATTAAGAGGAAGACAACTTTGATTGTTTGTGGAACTGCATCAGAAGCAGTTGGTGAATCCCTCCATGTGAGGAAGTGTTTGGGTAAGATTGAATGCCCAGCAGTTGAAATTAAAGGGGAGTGTTGGAATGTTAATTCCAACTGTAGCAGGTTACAGGTTACAGGCGGACCGTGACAGCAATGGCAGCGCAGTGATCGTGAGTTTTCCGGCGTGGATTGACCAGAAAACGGCACCAGATTCTCTCGGGTTGATTTCAGGCAGAAGGAATAATCCGGCAAGGAGCTCCGATATAATTTGGAGCTGACACGTGGTTCAGCCCTGACGTAACGCAACGTCATTTTCTCGGGCGTTAAAGTTGGGCAGCAAACTGGGTTCCGATATTTTTGTGAGCCGTCCGATTGCCCTCATCTTTCTCCACCGTCGATCTGTTGAAGGTGCGCGTCAATTCAATGCATTGCGTGGCGTGTGAGGTTTTCCGTTGACCGCCGTGGAGGAAACGCTGAGCCATTTAATGCATTTATGAAGGTTGGTGGAGGCCCGCATGAAGGTTGGTGGAGGCCCGCCTTAAATAAGTTATGGGCACATACGTAAGTTTAGGTGAGGCCCTTTTTAATTTTGGATATGGGCTTGTGTCCCATGTGATTAAAAAAGAGAGAGCGTTGACCATTTTTTCATAAAAAACACATGAAACAAAACAAAACGTGCTTTGTGGTTGTAATATGAGTTGTGCCTCCGTGCAAAAATGTGTGATATTTTTTGTTGTGATGTATTGTGGCTGGGGCAACGTATAGTCGTGTGCGTTTTTTTTGGGTGATGGGTATTGTGCCTGCGCACAATTTTTTTAAGTAATGGTGTTATGTGGTGGCTGCGCACAGTAGTGCGATTTTGGTAAATGCACAGCAGTGCGATAAAACAAAAACAGGGATGTAATGGTTTTGGTGGCCATTGTAAAACAGAGGTGCATTGTAATGGTGTTGACCCTGTGTTTTTTTTTGTTCATGGAAATGTATTGAACGCATAGCAGTGCGAAAAGAATTTTGAAGAACAGAGGGTTGTTTTGTAATATCCACAGCAGTGGAAAATCTGTGAGAGCAGCAGAGTTTTTTTTTGATTCCCTCTTTGTACAGAGGAAGAAATATGTAACAGAGTTTCAGTTTTTTTTAAATTAATAGAAATGTTTTATGGCTGTGTAATACTCTGTTATGAGTACATTTGTTTTTAATAGCTTCCCTGTGCACAAGGATCCTGGAACAGTGAAACAGAGCATTGCCTCTGTGGTCTTTGCTTGAATGGTTTTGGTATTTCCCCATTGAAAAATGCCCAACAATTTTTTTAGGGTGGAAATAGATTCAGCATTATTAAAAACATTAACATATCTCAAATCAATTTGAATCTTATAATTTAAATTTACAAAAAAAAAAATCCAGTATTTTATCAAAATCTGATCAGAATTTTTATAACTTTCTGGACAAAATTGAAGCCGGTTAAACTAAGGTCAATTGTACTAAATTTTCAGAGGCTAGTCTAAAGAGGCCACAATTTTGTCTGAAAACATTGGAAATTCTAACACCATTTTCATAAAATCTGCAAGAAATTTTTGGAAATCACTGTCTAGGTAAAATTGTTCACAATCTTATCCAGAAATAATGGAAAATCTGACACCATTTTAATAAAACAAAAAATTCACTGTCTAGACAAATTTAGCCACAATTTTGTAAATAATAGAAATTCTGACACCATTCTAATAAAATCTACCGGAAATTTTTGGAAATCCCGTTACAAAAATTGCTCCCTAGCTTAAGGCCAGAAATTCACAGTCCAGGCAAGGTTGTGACCACGTTAGACCACGTAAATTTTCCCAAACCACACTTCGTGACTTAATCGCTGAACTACGACTTTAGCTTTGAGCGTTCAGCGCATCGAGAGACGTTTAGGTGCATTGAACGGTCGCAAGTCACACCTAACTTGTTTTGTCATTCATTTTACAGGCTCAGGCCATTAGGTTGTCTCAATGCCCATTGACCAGTCGCTAGCAATCTGTCCGTCGGAGATTATTATGTCTCGCTAATGGTGAATCTTCGGTAGCATGTGCGTCCCACCTAACCACGACAATCTAACTCTCTCCTCGTATCATATATACACACGGAACGGGCAACATACATTCATTCCTTCATCTGGACTCGACTCGTCTTTTGCAGTTCATTTTGTGCTGTGCTGTGTGGTAGCGGAGTGGTAAATAGTGCCAAGAGCCATAATAACAATTATGGCTGCAGGTATGATGAAGGATTTGGAGGCATTCAGGAAGGCTCAGAGGGCAGATGGCCCAGCCACCATCCTCGCTATTGGCACTGCCACTCCCCCCAATGCGGTTGACCAGAGTACTTACCCGGATTACTACTTCAAAATCACCAATAGCGAGCATATGACAGAGCTCAAGGAGAAATTCAGGAGAATGTGTAAGTTTTAATTTTATTTCAAAGTGTTTATTTCGTGGGTTTGATTTAGGGAATTTGGATTTTGAATATCATAATATTTCATAACACAGCATCACCATTATATTACAGGTGACAAATCCGCAATTAAAAAGAGATATATGTACTTGACAGAGGAGATCCTCCAGGAGAATCCCAGCGTATGTGCATACATGGCGCCATCGCTGGACGCACGGCAGGACATGGTTGTGGTGGAGGTGCCCAGGCTTGGAAAAGAAGCGGCTGCCAAGGCCATCAAGGAGTGGGGACAGCCCAAGTCCAAGATCACCCATGTCGTTTTCTGCACTACCAGTGGCGTCGACATGCCCGGAGCCGACTATCAGCTGACAAAGCTTCTTGGCCTCCGCCCCAGCGTCAAGAGAGTCATGATGTACCAACAGGGCTGCTTTGCTGGAGGCACCGTCCTCCGCGTGGCTAAAGATCTGGCTGAGAACAATAGGGGAGCTCGGGTTCTGGTCGTCTGCAGTGAAATAACAGCCGTTACCTTCCGTGGCCCGTCCGACACTCACCTAGACAGTATGGTCGGCCAAGCTCTCTTTGGCGACGGTGCGGCCGCCCTCATCATCGGAGCCGATCCCGTCCCTGAGGTGGAGAAGCCGTGTTTCGAGCTGATATGGACTGCTCAGACAATTCTTCCTGACAGCGACGGAGCCATTGACGGGCACCTGAGAGAGGTAGGCCTTACCTTTCACCTTCTCAAAGACGTTCCCGGGCTCATCTCCAAGAACATCGAAAAGAGTCTGGTTGAGGCCTTCCAGCAGTTCGGAATCTCGGACTGGAACCAGTTATTCTGGATCGCCCACCCTGGAGGTCCAGCCATTCTGGATCAGGTGGAGGCCAAGCTAAATTTGGATCCCAAGAAACTGGGTGCCACGAGGCAAGTACTGAGCGACTATGGAAACATGTCGAGCGCGTGCGTGCACTTTATCTTGGACGAGATGAGGAAGTCCTCTAAAGAGAAAGGATGTTCCACCACCGGAGAGGGACTGGATGTGGGAGTTCTGTTCGGATTCGGACCAGGCCTCACCGTGGAAACCGTCGTCCTCAAGAGCGTTCCCCTGCAATAATTCAGAAACGGGCTCGATATTAATTATGTGTGACTGGGAGGTTAGGGGGATTAAAATTGCGTAAATATTTTCTGTAATTCGTAAGTATTCAGGTTTCCTTAGGGTACGATGCAATGCTTTAGGGTTTGATATAATGGCGCTGTCTGATAACTTAAATTACTTGCGTATATTTACATAATGGGCCTTTTTCTTTGAGAGGAATATTGTTCTTCCTGTTTGTGGCTAACTAAGCCTTTCAATGAATCATTTTGTAAGTTGGTGATCATTCAGCTTTGAATACAGTAATATTTATTACTATTACAGATCCACGGATCGAATCGAAAGAATAAAGGAATAATATTTTAAAATATTGATTTTAATATATATTTAATATTTTGAGTTTTATTGTTATTATAATTTTTTTAATTGGTTAGCTAGAGGTTTCAAGTTAAAGCCAAACAGGAAGGATTTTTTATATTGTCGCTAATCATGGGTTAGATTCTTTTTTATATCTTTTTATAAATATTCATTTTTTACCAAAATTTTAGAAAATTAATTTATTTTAATAATAATGAAGAAAGAAGATTAACTCATGTATTTTTAATATTTTTGTTATAAAATAAATAAAAATATTTCATATCTATATTTTTTATTTTTTATTATTATAGTTAATAATTTACATATATTGTAAATGTGAGAGAATAAATATCTTAAACATATTTCAAAATAAATATTTTATTTTAAATATAATAATAATGATAATTAATATTTATTAAAACCTATATAGGTTTTCAAATTATAAAAAATTAAAATAAAAGTTTATTGAAAATTATTTATAAGAAATATTTTGAAATTCATATAAATAAACAATTTTTAAAAAATAATTTTCATTTTCCATATATAGTTATTTTTATTTTCCATAATATTTTTTTTTGTTTTTTTTTTCAATTTAATTTAAAATCAAATTTAATTAAAAAATCATAAATTTATTAAAATTTATATAATACTTAATTTGTTTTTAAATTTAGTTATATAAATTTTAATTTAGTTTGTAAAATTCATTTTTTCTTTATTCTCAACTATAATGTTAGGTAGTAATCTCAAGTAAATTAATTAAGTAAAAACATTTTTATAATCTCTTTTTAAAATAATGTATAATGTATTTAATTTTAAGATCTTCATGGTATAAAATGTTTATATTTTTTCCTTTATTGAGAAATGTTATAATCTTAATTTTAACTGAACTTAGAAATGTGGAGTAAATATATATATATATATATATATATATATATATATAATAATGAGTTGTCATTAAAGATATATTAAATACATTGTTTATACCAATCAATGAGATAAGAATATGCAGAAATTGATAAATGTAGTAGTAATAATAAACAACATAGAAACATATAATTATTAGACAATAATTTTGTAGCCTACACTCAATATATTATTCAACAACTAAATGGTTACAATACATTATAAAGTCTTTATGCTGTCAACAAGAGTGTTCAATGGTAACCTTATTCAAAAAAAATTGTACCATAATAATAACTTAAAACACACTTCTTCCTCCAGCTTGAGCACTCAATAAATAAACATAATAAAACCATAAACTATTTATCGTTTCCCATTCTACATGATTGGAAATACCAACAATTAAAGCCATCAACTATTTGAGGTTTTCCAATTCTACAAGATTGGAACTACCGATAATTATTTGGTTGCTACTTAGAATTTATTACATACTACTAATATGTATTACCACTACTTAACAATTCTTCCCTACTATTGCTCAACATTCATTCCCTAGAATGGCTTCGTAATCATTACTTGCTCTACTACAAGAGCACAAGGTGTATGACACAAACTTGACATTGTCCCTCTCTTCATATACCTTATAATAGTATAAGTGAGAATGCATCAAACTGTGAGCTAATTGTTAGGGTTCATAAGACACATAAGCTCATAGCACCACTTGAATTTACCAATGCCCACACCTTTTATCAATGCATCTACAACATTTTGTAAATTGTCAACTTTCTCTCATAACAACTTTCCATCTTCTATCATGTCACAAATAAAATGATTGGGTATCTGTATTCCTTGTTTTTGCTTGAAGGGATGGAATCGTAGCCAAATAAAGGACATTGTTAGTATCACATTGAACTATACTAGCTCTCTAACTTATCCCTACTTCTAAATATAGTTTCAAAAGCCAAATGATCTCCTTATAGAAGTACATAGTGGTCATATACTCTACTTCTATAGTGGAAAAAATGGCCAAAACTTATCACTTTCTCATCCAACTTATTGCTCCACCAAAAAATCATAATACATTTCTACTCATAGATATAATTTTGTCTACATTCCTTGCCCGATGAAAATCTACATAACCTTGGATATCCATTGATCATGGATCCCTTGAAATATCACTATGATAACAAATTACATATTCAAAATTACTTTGTAAATACTTGAATACCCTCTTCAATGTAACCCAACGCTCACATCTAATATTAACCATGAATTGACTGAAGATTCCCACTATTTGAGTAATGTATAGTATAGCACAAACCATAACATACATCAAACTACCAACTACACTAACATAAGGAACATGAGCCATATTCTCCATCTATATGGGTGTTATAAGACATTGCTTCATTGAAATCTTAGTTCCCACATAAATTGGAACACTTAGTGGTTTGAAATTTGTCATACAAAAATGTCGAAGCAAGTTTACATACTTACTATGGCTCAACCAATTCTTTCTAGTTTTTGAATCTCTTTTAATTTCCAGCCTCCCAATTCTACGTTGTTCCAGCTAGCAAGCTTTGGCAACCCACTACCAATGTCCCCGGAGAATCTCTGCAGTTTTCACTGCAAGTGTCCTCCGTGTTGCCTGCACTACCTCCCTGGAAAATTTGCACATTTTTTCCCTCCAGATGAGCCAGATCTTACAGATGGTCACTGATGTTCCAAATTGCTCATCTCAACCTCCCAGTGACCTTTGCATAATTTCCCTTGAGAGTGCCCCACAACCCGCATCCTAGCCTAAAATGTGATCTGCATAGTTTCAAAGCCTTATCCTCTCTCCTGATCACCTGAACTCGAAAGAGAATGATGATGCATCATGGTAGACTAGGAGATTTCTGGATTTGATGTTGTCTCGTCATGAGTGATTACAGATACAGATACATGGATGAGACGAACATGATGAACAAGAAGTGCATGCTAGAAGATTTTCTCGCGGTTGGATGAACACATGAAGCATACCAAGTAGTAAGTGAAGGAGACACATGCACATGCGTGCAACATCAGGCAAACAAAAAGACCATCGAAAACTTCACACACCTTGTCATATGAAGGTGAAGCTATGATACACCAAGAACACACTCATCACTCAACATCATTGCAACTCGATATTGACACCACCATCAGCATGAGCATATCAGCATTGTCGTGTCGAGTCATGTCATGAGCCATCTCGGCCACATAACTAATGTGGGCCATACTGTTGTAATCAATGTAATGTAATGTGGAAGTCCAAGAGACCCACATGTAAAGTTGAAGATTCATGTATGTCAAACAATCATGAGGGAAGTCGAACAGTCACAAGGGTCAGTCTCACATTTGGCTATATATACCCCTCATTTTTACATGCAAAATACTTTTCACCTTAGCTCCTCCCACATAGCCTTGAGAGTCTGTAGTCTTTTCTTTGAAGAGCGAGTAGTGGCTCCAATGCCCCACTATCAGGGTCAGCGATGTAGTGGTTTACCAACGTGTCTTGGAACTTTTGCTTAATTCAGAAGGCCGATAACAGGTCATCACGTTTTCAAACATGTATTGTATTAGTTTGTAAGAATATTCTTTGGACACTTGTAATGCATATTGCTTTAACCTGTATCAAAATAGTTGAACTATTTCGGGTGTTCTAGTACATATGATTTCAAAAATGTGTTGTATAAGTTGTTAACGTTGTCTCACCCGTGTTGACTATTCCATGGGACACTCGACAAAACCATTCTCATAAAATTGCTATAACGACCATCGCACTCGTTTGGACTATTCCACTGGGTGTTGTACGTGTTATTCGTTCACTATGCGTTTGTGACTGACGCATCCATGTGGACTACTCCACTAGAATATGCACATGTCCTGTTGTGTTGTGTGTCTCTAATAGAGTTGGGACTATTCCCTTTCAACTTGAGACTCACTCCCACCCTCTCCCTCTACAGTGAAAGAACCTTGACACAAATAACACTAAGAACTCGCGAGGCACGTGAACCTCGTTGTTCTATGACAAATAAAACCACTCTTATGTGATGACAAGCAAGAGCTAAGGCATACCTTTAGGATAATGGCAACCAGGCCATCATACCGAATGAGACTATGCCAAACGGTCTAGTTGGGACTTAATACCGGGAAGATCCCCTAAATATTGACAAGTCCAGTACCATGAGCACAATACTTGCTAAGGTTTTGCAAATGGGGTAGCAAGCTAAGTGGGCTTGATTGTGGGGAAAACTCCACAGTTAAGCGCGCTTGAGCCAGAGGAGTTCTGGGATGGGTGACCTCCTGGGAAGTCCTGGTTACGGGTGCAAGCCCCGGAAGTGATGATTGATGCTATGTGATTCATTTCACTAGTTTCAATCCCACTTCTTCACCCTTGTGAGCATCACTCGATGCTTTCAAAAATCATGAGAAATTAGTCAGTTACGACTACCTCTCATGGAAGGAAATGGTCATACGTGAATGACTTACTTAACGCAGTTGAATCCCAAAATGATATCTACCATGAGCACATTTCTTACTTTATTATAAAATTACAAAATATACAATATACGTATTCCAATAACAATAAATATCAACTTATAATTATATAAAAATTAACGCTATATAAATTATTTTTATGATAGATATAATTAATTTTATATTAATAACTTTAATTTATCGTATCAAAATTTGTAACTATTAAAAATGATTTATCACCATTTCTATATACATAGAAATATGTATAATTATTATTCACAATAAACATAAAACAAGTAAAGAAAGTTACTCATTCAAAAGTGTATAGGCTTTAAATTTAATAAGCATCAAGAAAATTTTAGTTGTAGTCTTACATATTCCATCTCTTTGTTTAATTAATTAAATTAGGTAAAATGCTTCATTAATCATATAAAAAATAAATAAATGGGGAGATATTGTATTAAGAAAAATATATGGTTAATGTACATATTAAGATTATAAAATGGAGAAATACTTTCTAGTATTTTTATTATCTAAAATAAAGAGTTTTGATTATAGTTATCTAAAACTAAAATGTAGATATTCAATTTTATATAGTGGAATCTTACCGAACAAACTTGATATTAGATACTGAAGACCAAGGGAGCTTATAAATACATCAAAATTAACATAGTCGATGATGAGTTTTGGGCATCTCAACTATTTCCTAATCAATTTTGGGGGCCTGCTCATTCAGATATGGAAGTTGGATTATGGTTGAGTTAAGATTCCTAGTATATAATTTTGTAGTTGGAGAGGAATTCCAAAATTCATGTTTCTGTCATAATTGAAGGCCATTGAATTTGCACTAAATTTCCCCACGGCCAACTTGATCACATTGTGTGAGATGCCTTTGCTAGATTAAGATGTCATTCAAACGTCTACTTGTGCTTCTCAGTTAAATTTCCTAACGTGAATTGAGTCTTAACAATTCCTCTATCACCTCTTCATGCCAATGAAGAACCATTCTCATTTCCATTATTTCATAATTTACCATGGGATCAAATGTGAAGTGTGAACCACATGCTATCATGGGAAGGCCAATGGTCGCTACTAGGTAGCACATCTTCATACCAATGACGAACCATCCTCATTTCCATTATTTCATGATTTACCGTGGGATCAAATGTGGAGTTTGAACCACATGCTACCATGGGAGGGCCAATGGTCACTACATGGTAGCAGAGAAAAATGAATATAGAATTAGTGAAGAACTCAAAGAGAAACACTCATGCAAACCAACCTTATGGGCTTTTCCAAATATATCTTCTAATTGAGTCTCAACCATCATGTGGTGTCCTTTCCATCCTATATCTTAGCCGTCATTATTCAATTACGAAATTTATGAACATAATGAACTTTCAGATAAGGAGATATTCTGCCATGATTATGTAAAATGTGTGGGAGTGGCATAAATAGAAGGTTAGAGTGTGTCATATTAAAACATTGTTGAGGGGCTCATGTCAACATCCTTCTACAATGGATTTGATCACACACCACTTATTAGTCCCTGCCATCTGGCAATGGCCAGGGACTATAGCAATCGAAATGGAAGCTATAAGCATTAGTTTCAACCGTTCATTATAGGCAATAAAACTCATAACCAATGTTGCGGCCGGCAATAACCAATGCTTTTAGGTTTAAGTGAATGTTCAACAGCACAAATTTTTTTGGCCATCTTATTTGGCGTCTTCTCGAGGCCAGAGGTTATTACCATATAATATAATGGGCCATTTCCTTCACATTTCCTTCGCATTCTCAAATCAGGAAACTAATGCTAGCATTATATAAAAGCATTAAATGTTATGATTTAATGACTTGCCTATTGACTATACCTCTATGCGACCAGGTTAATAATGCAACCACGTACCCATGTAATATGACATTTTCCAACAATCACATTGCACGTAACATTTGCCAACAGTCACATTGCATGTAATTTGACATCTGCGCAACATTTCCCTCGTGTCTGATCCTAGTCCTTCATTGGCATCTGAATAGCATAACCTATACCATATAAGTGCAACCATCCTATAGACCATAAGACAATCTGGATGCGGTTATAGTTAGCCGAGGTCTTATCCATCAAAGGACCTTACAGACCTAGGCTGAGGAATAATACTGTGCGAACCAAACTTTAGGGCTGGATAAGCTGCTGCTGTTGGATTGACTGCTGGATCAACAGAATCTGGATATGGATCATCAATAGAAACTGGGTCTTGATCTCGACAAACAACAGGTGCACAATATGGAAATCCTACAAGCTAAGCTAGAACAGTTACAGGAGAACAATTTTAGTCCACTTTGTTTTTATTGTGTTCATATATTTGATTTACAGAAAAATTTCACCTTGTGCCCTGATTGCTTCTGTGTTGCAGATCACAGGCGTGCTGGCCGTGGATCCAGACGCTCCAGATATCGCCGTCTCCTGCTGTCGATGAGATGGAGAACAATTTAATTGACTCAGAATCTTAAATAAGAAGAATGCATATTTATTAGAAATTAGAGAGCACAGTTTTTATTGGAAAGGAAAGGAAATTATTATTTTTATGGAAATGTAAATTTGAGGAATACAGATTGCACAATTTTAAAATGTGAAGATAGTGAAAAGGTTGATTTCATTAGTATAATCAAATTAAATAGTTTCAGTAAAAAAACTAGGAAAGAAACCTACATGCAGTTGGGCTGAACCAGGTTTACTGTGCATCGTGTTATTTCCAGGTGAATCAATTATTCTTGATCTCTACCTGCAGTTGGGCTGAACCAGGTTTCCTGGGCCGTCGTGGTATTTCCCGGCGAATCACGTATGCTTCGTGTATTCCAGGCGGTTGAGTGAGAATCAGGGATTCTTGATCTGTTCACAGAACAATCAAAATTAAAAAGCCACGAAGACCCACAAAAAAAAAGAACACTACCTGATTGTCAATTCCATGCCAGGCGAAAACATACAAGTCCATACTTGAATTCCGTGTCTCCCCATGTTTGATTCTTATCATAAACCTGAAAATGACACAGTAACACAACATCATTCCAAGTTCCATCAAACTAAGGTAAGGTATCAATAATGTATATCCTGAATTTGAATTTGAATCTGAATCCGCAGCACTAAGATTAACACCCTGCCTCAATGTGCTGCACCACTAAATCCTTGAAACCCTGAAGCTTATGCTTCAGCTCAAATGAGTGAAAATATACGTGAAAAGTTGAACAAAAATCAAAGTTCATAGAATAATGCAGGAGCTCACCATTATTTTCCATCGGAATTCAACCGAGCTCACTGCCTCTGTCCAATCGTCGTGAAAATCCCTCAAAATTGGGCAATTCTGGCTCGAAAATCGCCAAATTATGGGCTACAACAGGATTAAAATTGCACAGAAACTAAATCCCTCTCAACAGATGGCCCTGCATTCAGTTACAGCCACAACATCATACATATTGCGGAAGCTAGGGGAGAAGGACTTTTCATTTGAGACCCGAGAGAATCATAAATAAGTTAATTCTCTTCAACTGAGACCTACGAGCAACGTGAAGGCAGAGTTGTGCCCTCGACCTGCATGATAAGCTGAGAACTATGAGCAACCTCAAGGCAAAGTTGTGGCCCTCGGCTTCCATATTCGATGATAATGACGTTGACTGAACTCAGAGTACCACAGTTCGTAAGGAGATAAGGAGATTAGGTTGCTTACAACCACGGCGATAATGGCAATGCGACCGACAACTTACAGCGAAGGCGATAATGGGAACGCAACAGACAACTCATTGGTCTCACTGAAGTCGATACCTGGGCATAGAAATCACGGAGTTAAAGCCGGTTTGACATGTTACACTATCTGTGCATGCACCCAATGATTTATGTGCACAAGTCTTATGCTCTAGAAAAACATGCAGCCAATAAATTATGTGCACAGGTGTTATGCTATGGAAAAACATGATAATTTGACACGCGTCGGGTATTCTGCTCGATGAACCCTTTTACGTATATATGGCCACGAGACGATTTACCAAGCTCGTTTCTTCGCCTTCGCTAAGAACTCATATCTGGCTGCAACAAGTTCGGCGAAGACAGATCCAGGTTCTTGCGATCTCGTTGGAATCAACCTTTTCCATTGGTGCTCGCTGTTAAGAACAAACTACTAAAATTATACATGTACATGTAGTGATCGACTTTCTGCTTGATCATCGAAAATAAAATGTTTTTTTAACTTTGTGGGTCCCTCCAGACACGAAGAGTTTAGGTCTTTACCTAGAGGTGGATTTACAGATACAACATGATCTATTTTTTCAAAAACATAGTATAGTATAGTACCCTTTTCTTAAGCGATAGGGAAACTCTCGTTGTCGTAGGCATTCCCACCAGATGAACACCTGCCTTTATAAATATGGTTATAAAATAGCATTTTCTCTTTTGAAATATAAAAAAATATGGCTATAAAGTAGCATTTCCTGGCTTAAAATGTAAATTATCATTTCATTTTTATTTAAAGCATATGAAGAAAAATAAACATAGTATGCTTGATGAGATATTCAAAATATTTTTCAGCTGTTATCACGTAACATATAAACGCGTGAAGTGTCCTATCGAAGTAGTTTCAATCATTTGTGGCCGCTAATACAGACAACATGCTTTATATAATATATTTATATAATCTAAGCGAATGTAAATTAGTTGCCTCTATTCAAGTGTCCGGCCTTTGTTGGACAATTGCATTACCGTAGTTTAGTTCGACAATTGCATTGCTATAGTTTAAGACAATAACCTGCGCATTGACAATGCATGTTTTCTTTAACAATCCTATGCTAATATAATTACCAGTACAATTACACATACGCAAAGAACATTATCCCCGGGAATAAATCAACAGCTAGAGCTGAAATCGTAACAGTCTAGTGAATATTTTTGGAGAAATGGTAAACCTGTAAGCAATAAACCTAGATACAAGCATATAAACAAATATTTCAGAAGACAAGGACTTGGATACAGACAGTCTTGCTTTGACAGACTAACTGGCCCACAAGGGAAGCACTTCCATACACAGACATAAACAAACCAGACAGAGACCAAAACATGACATAAATATATGCAGTTTTGCTACTAGTTTTAGATAAAACAAAAATATTCAGAAAAGCTATCTATTTGGATGGTGAGTCAACCTGAACGCTATGGTTCTGTGCTGTGAGACCCTCACCCATACCTTGGACGCCATCTCTTACTTAACACTAGACAAATCTGGAGCTCCCGCTGAAAGTATCAAAAGCAGATAGGTGCATCTGATAGATATTGTTCGTGAGTATTGAGGAGTTTTTTTATATGTTTAATTTAAAATAAAACAGAAATTCACTCCTTCGCGTTCAAATCTTATTTTCTCCAAAATAAGAAGTGTACGCAAAATATTGTTCCCGCAATCGAGGCAGCTATGATACATGCGACCTGCACTCAATTGCTTAATTTTCATCATTGAGAAGATCGTGCGAAATTGAAGATTGTTTCTAATGACATAATGATATATAATGACTATACAGTAGAAAATTGGGACTGAATACGTGGGCAATTTGTGTCGTGACTGCTGCCATTTTCAGGCCATTTCTTGGTAGACTTTGTTGCAAAATCCCTAATGCCACACCTTCCAAAACTTTGGATCTTGCGCCAGCGTCAATTGGATAATTTTCACAACAATGGAGGAAAGCAAATCATAAAATTCACCTACTGTTCACAAATAATACACAAATGGAATCTCAGTCAACATAGCAGTAAAGGAGAACGCATTCTGAAATTCATAAATCTCACCCAC
This sequence comes from Pinus tabuliformis, assembly GCA_031772625.1. Classification (NCBI taxonomy): domain Eukaryota; kingdom Viridiplantae; phylum Streptophyta; class Pinopsida; order Pinales; family Pinaceae; genus Pinus; species Pinus tabuliformis. The sequence goes on along the minus strand of CM062810.1, from coordinate 873,345,166 downwards.
TTAATCTTAGTCAATCTGGCATAATACAGTGAATCTAGCAATGCGTGGCGTACCTTTCATTCCCACCAGATCGGGCTGCCTCTGTTTCAATTGCGGAGGAAAGCAAATCATAAAATTCACCTACTGTTCACAAATAATACACGAATGAAATCTCAATCAACATAGCAGTAAAGGAGAACGCATTCTGAAATTCATAAATCTCACCCACTTAATCTTAGTCAATCTGTCATAATACAGTGAATCAGGCAATGCGTGGCGTACCTTTCATTCCCACCAGATCGGGCTGCCTCTGTTTCAATTGTGGAGGAAAGAAAATCATAAAATTCACCTACTGTTCACAAATAATACACGAATGGAATCTCAGTCAACATAGCAGTAAAGGAGAACGCATTCTGAAATTCATAAATCTCACCCACTTAATCTTAGTCAATCTGGCATAATACAGTGAATCTGGTAATGCATGGCGTACCTTTCATTCCCACCAGATCGGGCTGCCTCTGTTTCAATTGCTTCTGTTTTCTCTTCAGTGAGCGGCAGGGACTTGTTGCTTTGCAATCACTCTTGTTTATTAGTTAAATTCACTTTAACCGATATAATGGACATTATAGGATTGGTGGGAAGAATTGTTTGAATTTTATTACAATTTCACCTATTTTTCCTTGTGTTATCTTATTAGTGTAATAGTATGCTTGAACATTACTAAGCTTGAACACATGATAATAATCGACGGCTGGTATCGATCTCAATACGTGGAGGCTTGAGTGGAAAATTGAAGTTAATTTTGAGTTTTAAGGACTAGTACTTGCTTAGAGATTTCTTGAGTCACCATTAATGATTAATTTTTGAATTCTTAGGGAACACACCCTTGAGTTTAGGAGAGTATATAATCATATTATTTTCTAAAAAATAGAATTATCTATGGTTGGATGGAAATCGCTCAGTCTTGTTGTTTTTAATAATCCATACCATATTCAAAAAAGTTTTTATTTTTGATAATTTGTCCTATATTCCTTCCATGTGACTTGATAAATATTTTGAGAGGTAATTCATTGTGTAAATAAGGTTTGGTTGTAGTATATAAACCCTTTGAATTACATTAAGTCGTAGAAGTCTTTTCCAGTCACAATTTAACCAAAAGGCCCATAAATAATTTTGCAAAATTCAAGGATTGGAGGGATAAGTTCCAACTCCTAATCATGTGGGTAGATTAGGGGGGCGTGGTCAAGGAAAAGAGGAGAAAAGGGGCTAAAGGAGGCAAAAGTTTGGAAGTCCAGAAGTATGGAAAGCTTTTTATATAATCATTTTTCACGAAAATCCTATATCCATATAACTGCATGACCCAAAATATAACAAATTATCTTATCCATGAGTTACCACATAATTTCCCCATAGATGAAAAAATTCAGATAACTGGATGATCAAGAATCTAGCAAATAATTACTTTTTTTAGTTACCATGATTTTTCCTATATATCAATGGAAAGGAGGGGTTTTTCTTATTGGTGATTTATCAACCAAATTGGACCAATTCAAAAGGAAGATGTGTCATGTATCTCAATATATAGGTTAATGTAAATTTCAGGTCATGGAGTGTTTTACTACACTCTTTAGTGGAAGTTTGTTGATTGGACCAATAAGCTTGTGAACTTTATTTCTTAGTTTTCTTGGTGGCATGATTTATTGGTGTCCTAGTTAACAACATTGTTTGTTGATAGAATATGAACATTCAAATCTTTTTTATTGATATATCTAGAAGTCCAGAAATATAGAAAACAATATTTTGACAGAAAATTTTATTTTAGATGCCAATAGGGAAGGACATGTGGTGGATACACAGAGTCACATAACTTATCACATTGTAGATGATGTGGTTGATGACATGTCACTGATAATGTGGTAGTTTGGATAGGGATTAATGTACGTGATAACATGGAATGCTCACATAGAACCTGCGTGGTGGGGATGATGTGAAGGTGATGAAGTGGGGCTCGAGATCCGAAAATTTGAAATTTTGGGAAAATATACTTTTAATATTTTTCTGGATTTGGATGTGATTGAAAGAATCCATTTTAGAATTTTTTAGTTACCACCAGTGTGGAGAGTTCCCATCATCTATTGAAATTTTGATCCAAATTTAATTAATTTAGAAATTTGGCTTTTTAGAGAATTGAACTACTAGGATTTTCTCAAAGCCAAATTTGTTAAATGCCATTTCTATTGGTGCATTTAATAATTTGTTGAAAATTGGATCCAAAATCCCTTAATATGGAAATCGAACATTTTGGAAAATAGTCTTTTAATAATTTCTCTGGATTCAAGCATGGTTAGGTAGTTGATGTTCTTACCCCATGGAGGTGGCGCAATGTGGTGGTGACATGTTAGTGTATAAATTCCATGTGTAAGACAAATTTTATATAACATGGCATCATATGGTTGTGACATGTGGACAAGTTTCCATGTTTAAGCTAAATATGTGGCATATGACAATGAAACTTATGAGAGCAATAAATTTGTTACTAGAACTCATATTTTGAGGAAATTTATATCATTGGAAAACTTTGAATGAGTAGAAGATGATGTTGATTTCAAGAAAAAAGGTTTAAAGTAAATAAACGCAGAGGAGTTTGATAACCCCATATCCCTAGGGTAAATTAAAGGGTTAGGATTTGAAAAAAATAATGAAACCATGGAAAACAAATTTGTGCACCATGTATTGTATTTTGTCATTGTTTTTTTTTATTTGGTTATATTTATATATTTCAATTGTTAGTAATTAGTTGTGTTACGAATTTTTATTAGAGCCATGGTTATTATATTTGGGGTTATATGGACTCAAAGTAAAAATGATAAATATAGATAATTATTGTATGTTTTTGTGTGAGAGAGAGAGTGATTCACCATAATACCATGAATATGAGAGAGAGAGAGAGAGATTCACCCTAATACCATGAATATGAGATCCATGAAAGAGCAGATATGGATATTCCTCTAGACATGGTAGAGAATATGAGAAATTTAAAAATAGAACTTTAGAGCTACAAAATAGTCAACGAGAAGATTATTAAATCCAATGCTACCTTTATACAAATCTTGGTTAAAATGCATAAGAACATGCATCAAGGAAAAGCATCAAGTAATGATTGTAAAATCCTTTCAAGGAAGAGATATCATAGTGGTAAGGATAAAGTTACCATGGAAGATATTAATACATCATTAAATGATTCAAATTAGAAAACAACCACTTAAAATGAGTCTATTAGAAATGAATCCAAATATTAATCCACACATAAGAAGGAGAAGAAAAAAGTTTCTAAAGATCCCTTACAACAGGGGATCCCAAAGATCAATCTACTTACCTTTAATGGTGAAGTGAAATTTGGTGAGGAAGCTAAATCATGGATTTTGTGAATTAAGAAGTATTTCCATGTCCACAACTATACTAGAAACATGAGAGTTAGAGTGGTCGCTGACAACATCAACAATAAAGCATCCCTTTTGTGGTAAAATATCAATAAAATATGTGAGGAAGAAAATCACTTGGAAGCAATTCAAAAAGAATTTTCATCAGAGCTATCTCATAGAGAGGTATTGTGATGGAAAAATAAAAGAATTCATGAATTGAAGTTTTGTGAGTTAAATATGGAAGACTATGAAAAATAATTTCATGGAAGTGTATGATATGTTCCATATAACAATGATAAAAAGTTAAAATTTAATGTTTTTTTAGTGGATTGCCTCAATTATACAAAGACATAATTGAGATTTATGAGCTTAAGAGTCTTGATGAGACAATAATAAAGGATAAATACCAATATGAACAAATAAATAATATGATATAATTCAATAAGTTGTGGAAAGAAAATAAAAAGGAGAAGAATGAACAAATAAAGAAAATATAGTCCTCCTTTTTCATGTTGTGGCATTGGTATACTTTAAAAGATCCCATGCACATTTATTATTCCAAATTATGGGAGACAAAGTGAAAATATAATTTCTATGATAATTTTTATGTTTTGTATTTTATCTACATGTGACGTTAGCAATCAAGTTCCTCCTAGAATTACCTAGGATCCTATATATGGTATTAAGTATATTGGTGCCTAGTATATAGATGAAGAGTACTTTTATATTCATATTATGGATGTGAGGATGCTCCTCAATTATTTCCTAAGTATATTTCTGAAAGGATAATTATAGGAGAAATAACATGTTAGGATATCAATATTTGTATTTCTTATATCCTGGAAAGGAATTAGAAGACGATTTTGCCTAATTTTCCTATCTGAGTGGGAATTTATACACTTTCTAATCCTTGACGTGCTGCAATTGAAGTTGAACAACTTGAAAATAGTATCCAGTCTGAGGAAGTATTAAAATAAGTGATCCCAAAGGGGTTGTTAAAAACATTACATTTTAGTGAAATTCAATTCATCTATCCATGATCATTCTTGTTTTGATATTATGCTTCAAGGATAATAAAAAGAAATTGAATTTACTAGTTTTATATTAAACAGAAAGAGTACCTTCCCTGAGAGAAAAATCTAAAATACTAGAGTTGGTTCCAAGTCTACTTCTTATAAAATAGAATCATGATCAGGGATACTATCTCGCCAATTAAAACAGTAGGAAAACGTACTAAAGAATAACATGATGAAGAAGAAAATGAAAAAATGGAGAAGGAACAAGAGAAGGAAAGAGAAGAATGATTGATGATAAAAATGAAGAAGAAATGAGAAAATCAAAATAGTTAAAAGTAAAGTAGTTGAAAGTAGAAAAATTAAGGAGAGAGAAGAAGAAATAAAATAAAAAGGGGCGACCACAAAGAGAAGAACAAATGACAAGTAAAGAGCAAGAAAAATATATAGGAGAAGATCAATTGCAAGAGGAATAGAAGTAGAAACAAGAGGAATTAGAGCAAAAATTCAATGAACAAATGTGAAGTGAAAAAAGAAAAAATGACACCGAAAGGATATGACTCAAAAAACTCCTAAATAGATAGTGTAGAAGGAAATACTCAAGTATTGGACTTAGAGATTCCACAAATATAACCTCAACTGCCACCATTGATAATAGCCTAATTAGCTCAAAACTTGGTAAAGTTTTTCTTATACCCGTGGATTTAGATAACCCACAACTTGTGGAAGTTGAATTAATCCCACTAAGTACTTATATTTTCCACATATAGAAAAATAGTATCGCAAAAAATAAAGAAAAAAAAAGAAATATGGAGTAATTAAAAGGCTTGCCCTAGGACCCATCTACCATTTGGAATACCCCTCACTTAAATGATAATAGATTTTCACAACAAATGTGTTAGGGAATTTGTAAATGTGAATAAATGGTCTATTAATAAATTGGCCACATATCTAAAAGAATACAAATAATAAATTATTGTCTTACTAGAAAAATTCAAGATAAAAAAGTGCAATTAAAAAAATTCAGGAATAAAAAAGTATAATCAAAAGAAAAACACAAAAAATAAGTTATTCAATAGGCAACTACATAAAGAAGTGCAATCAAAATGGTTCAAGAAACTCATGCTAAAGACTAGAAATCCCTAAAGAAAGAGCATTCTAATCATATTATTAAAATTCAAAAAATATAAGAAAGAAAAATCATAAAAATCTGTGGGTATAAAAAATAAATTTCTATTAGTAAAACAAATATTAAAAAAATAAAAAATAAAAAGTTTTTTTTTTTTTTTTTTTTTTTGAATATTGAAGCCTTTATAGAACTGATTTTATAAAATTTTGAATGAAATTGAGTTTTTACATGACAAACTCATTGAGTGTTTTGACCATGTAAAAGGTCAAACCATTGAATAAGAATATGTGCAAGTTGATTTTGATAATATAAAAATGTGGGAAATGAGAAATAATGATACTCCTAAACATCTTCCTAGGTTGACAAGGGAAGAACACCTCCATTGTCAATTATCAAGTCTCTCTTAATGTTTGGTTAGGTAGTTGTGACCTTACACATGAGTTCATAACAAAGGCTAACACGATGTGCAAAAATTTAGGATCATTTGATATTACGGGGATGTTGAAATGTCAACTTCATAATTTCTTGGTCACATAGCTCCGCTCACAACCCGCTTGAGAAATGTAGAATTAATGGTAAAAGATGAAGTTAAGAATATTGAAAAAATTAGTTACTGAAACATCGACTTAGTTTGAGACCCTTTTTCTAGGCCTAAATAATATTCAAAATCTATCCCTTCCCACATTACCAAAATTAGAAAACGTTATATAAGAATATTCACTTACTTATACAACTGTGAAATTAATATGGGAGTTCCATGGCTTACTCTCATCACTCAGTTACTTGGAAATGTTACAATGTAGTAGTTTTAAAAGAAATCAATGAAGAATTTCCAAAACTAAGGTAGATGGTTCTACTTGATGTAACTGCATTTATTTTCTTTATTATTTTTAGACGTTATATAGAAATAAATGGGAATTGATCCTTCTTTTAAGATGTAATTATTATATAAATAACAATTTTCTACGAAATACGGGTTGGAAAATTTTGTAAATTTGACTATATACTTTCATTATCCAGAATACAATCTACAGAACGCCAAGCTTTTGATGAATCAAAACCTGTGTGAATGGATTTCTGTATAAAAATCAATATTATGAGTTGCATGGATTATTCATTTATCACAGTATTATGTGAAATTTATTTCCATAATTTAGTTGTGATTCATCAATAAACATTCAAGTATCATATAAGGACATGTATGTTATTTGAATACTTTCTTATTTATTAGTACATGTTGTTTGTGTGCTTAATAATTATTGAAGCAAGTTAATTTATTCTATATTTTCAATGATTAATTTTTTTTTGTTATATCTACTTTCAAATTAAGTTTATGCTCTTCACCAGTATATATAGGAAATTTATTCTTTTATTTGAAATTTATTCATTTATTTTAAAGTTAAGTTCAATAATTGTATAAATAGGATTTATTTTTCCTTCTTAGGAAGATTTGGAATTGAATTTAATTTATTTTAAGTGGAAAACTAAGGCTACATATCAGTTAAAAATTAATATAGAGAAAGTATAATTGGAACATGTCATTAGGTAATTTCCCCTAGTTGATATAGGAATCTTTCTGCATATCTGAAAGTTGAAAATAAATTTTAGAAAAGACTATGGCTTCTATGTAGCCCATATATAGCTGATAAAAAGAAAGATTCGAAACTTGAGGACTATATAATACTTCAGTGCTTTAAGGATGCATTTTTAGATGACATACCTGATTTACCCCTTAGGAGAGATATTGATTTAGATGAAATACCTGATTTATCTCTTAGGCGAGATATTGATTTTTCCATTGATCTTATGCTAGGATTAGCACTTATATCTAAAGCACCTTATAGAATGAGTACCTTTGAATTAATGGAGTTAGATGAAGTTATAGGAGTTGTTGGATAGAGGATGTATTGGACCAAGAATTTATTTTTGGGAAACACCAATTTTATTAGTAAAAAAAGGGGATGGTACCCTTAAGATGTGGATTGATTAGAGATAGTTGAATACAATGTTTATGAGAAATAAATATCCCTTAATCTAGATTGATAGTCTATTTGATCAAGGGAAAAAGATATTATGAAAATTTGAATTGAGATCAAGATATCATCAAGTAAAAAAAATTGAAGATATTTATAAAATAGTTTTCAGAACAAGATATGTCCATCATGAATTCATAATAGTACCCTTTGGTCTTAGCAATGCACCAGCTACATTCATGTCTCTCATGAATAACATTCTCAAGAAATACTTTGATAAGTTTGCATTGGTATTCATAAATGATATTGTCATTTATTCTAGATCTAAATAAGAACATGAATAATATCTTAGATTGATTTTGCTAGTATTGAGAAAACACCAATTGTATGTCAAGTTTAATAAATGTGATTTTTATCAAAGATAGATACAATATTTCGGACATGCCATTTTTTACTAAGGAATCTCAATAGAGCTACAAAAAATAAAACTATTATGAACTCTCCTACTTCAAAGAATGTAGCACACATAAGGTCATGTATGGGACTTGTAGGATACTACCAAAAATATATTGCAGGGTTTTCAAAACTTGGCCAACATATAACTCTTTATAGAGGAAAGGAGTAAAATTTGTGTGGTTTAATAAATGTGAAGAAAGATTTCAACAGTTAAAATATCTTTTAAATAATGGTTTGATGTAAAAAATTATATACCCAAGTAAAGATTTCATAGTATGTATCGATGCTTGTAAGGAAGGATTGAGTGGAGTCCTTATGCAAGATAATTATGTAATATACTACAAATCCATAAAATTGAAAAAACATGAAGAAAATTGTGTCACTCATGATTTGGAACTCATGGCCATTATACAAGCATTGAAGATGTGACATCACTATTATATGGGTAGGAAATTTATTTTGATGATAGACCATAATGAGCTAAGAACATGGAAAATTTTAAGGGATAAGTTTTTCCCATGGGAAAAATTAAAGGGTTTAGGATTCTCGTTGAGTAAATTATTTCTCTAACTTCATTGAAATATATATATCCCAAAATTTAATTATAAAACATATATATATAAACCTTAACCCCATGAATATATAAGAGAAGAGAATAAAAAATCCATTTTCTCCATTCTTAATGCAAACCCAATGCTCTAATTTACCTAATTTTCTAGTATTGGTAATTTCTTAAAAATATTTTGTTCCTATTTTCAAGTAATGTTACATTTTAAGAGGTATTTCACCCTGATTTTGTGGCAATGGAACTCATTAGAATATTTCATCCAATTTTTTTGATAACAAATTCCTTTTAGAGATAATTTGTCCCTATTTTATTAGAAGAAACATTAATTTATAACTACTTGATTTGATAGGAAAGTTCTCTTGTATAAATGTAATTTAATCATGACACTTATTTTAACTATGTTATGAGCAACTCCTCATTATGCTTACTATAATGGATTTTCTTTCGATGCACGGAGCTACTTCTCTTAGAGTGTCTCTTACTATTATCTACACTACACATGTTACTGTTATAGCTAAAAAACTCGCCCCTTGGGTTTACTAGAAGGGGACATCATCTTGAAAGTCAGGATTCCAAAAGGGATTTGAGGAAATCTCCAAAAAACCTAAATCAATGCCTTCAATTCTCCCCTATAGTTGCATCCAAGGAATACTAGGCCAAGAAATGCTTTGTGTGCAATAGCATCAAGTAACAGAGAGCCAAAAATGGCAAAGTTACACTGTGATGGAGAAATAGAGCGAGAAATTGCATTGATAAGGTTGGATTAGACCCAAATTGATCACTCAAAAAGGACAATGATCAAAGCACCAGACATGGTTAAAAATATTTCTACATTCAATGTGATCACTACTTAGGAAAATCTATAAAATAAAGCTCTCCATAGATCGCAAAAGGAGGAATAATTAACATATGTTGAAGTCTTACCAGAGTGTTCACTCATATTTCTCCTTATGATAAACCATCATTACAAATCTAGAGGACATTGAGTGTTGGTGAGGGGATAAATGTGGAAAAAGGTTGCATAAGTGCATGACTATGTACAAATTATTCTTGATATAATATAAACTCAAATAGCTTTTCCTCACTATTTCATTTTCTCATGCTATTCTTTTATATTTATATGTTTATTATGAATATGGTTATATGTGTATGCTAATAGTTTGGGCAAGGTATAGAGTTTGGTGATGTGTTTTTGTGCGCAGTTATTCAAGAGTAGGGATAGGAGCAAAAACCTCTGGAGTTTCCCTCAAGCTCATTGCAACAACTAACAAACTCTTCCTGATAAGAGGTATGATATCTTTACTTTCTTTGTAATTTCTTATGTAGGTATGGATGAATATTGTGCTTTTATTTTAACACCTTCCATATGGGAACGTCTTGGGCAAGCTTGCTGGGGCTAAAGTAGATTGTTACTGTAAGTGAAATTTCTCCATTAAAAATAATTGGCGACTACACTAGGAAGTCTCGGTGGGTGTATTTTTGTAGCCTTTTGTCTATCTTTGTAGCAACATTTCTTTTATTTCCTCAACATTATAGAATACTTATGAGTCATAGAATTAGTTTGGATTTGAAACCCTGGTGCTACTATATATACACACACACACACATGTATAAACACATGCATGTGTGTATACATGTGTGTGTGTGTATATATCTATATCTATATCTATATCTATATCTATATATATATATATATATATATATATATATGTATACACACATGTGTGTGTATACATGTGTGTGTGTGTGTATTTATATATATACATGTGTGTGTGTGTGTATTTATATATATACATGTGTGTGTGTGTGTGTGTGTGTATATATATATACACACATATATACACATATATACACATATATAGGTTTTTCCCTTCTAGTGCCCCTCTCTAGTTAGTACTAGAGCATTGATAGGTCTTTTGATACTTAGATAACTCTACAAAAAAGTGTTGATATCCTACTATTTCTTAGTTTTCTCTGCACTAGATCATTAAGGCCTTTGATTTAGGGTTTTGGCAAGGTTTTACTTATAATTTATTCTTTTTTTTGGTACATGTCTTTGCCCACTTGGTTTTTATTTTCATATCCATATTTTTTTGTCTTTTTATTATGTAAAATACTCAAATTTTCTAACAAGAAGTGAATTTGGTTCTATGTTTTTATGGTTTTGTACTCTCTTAGGTTTGATTCCCAAAAAATACAATGGTAACTAGATACGTCTTTGTCATCATTATCATGCCAACCATCTTATTTTTGCTTGCTTGTGAGTGTGTTTGTTGATTGGATTTTTCCTATTAGTTCATGCTTGCTTGCTAGTTAGGGTTTTTGGTTTTTGAGTAGGGTTTTTAAATGTTTTCCTTTGGTTTATTTTTTTATTAATTCATAGCTATTATTTTGATCTATTTTGTGTGTCTGAGAGCTTAATGAGAGTGTGTGAGGATTGTACCCATCATTGAATTTGAAAAACAAAAATACCCTACCCTTCTCTAATTATGTTTCATCGAAATCAACTTTTGCATGAGCATCCCTATGTATGATTTTCCATTGAAGGAGAGTTTGAAAAAACCATATAAGTTTCACTTGATACACCATTGACATAATAAAAAACCCTTAAAATTAATGCCTAATTAAAATTTATTTGATTTTTTTTACTTTCTCTGGTAGCAAATCTATAATAGCTCAAGCTAGGGTCTTAGATTAAGGGAGTGAGGTAAAATCTCCAAGACCATGAAAAAAACCTAGTATCTTGAGTTAGGGAGAAAAAATCCATTTGTAGTGGTACATTACATAGGAAGCCCTTCTAACACAAGGTTCACTCACAAGGTCACATTGAGTCTAGTGAAGTGATATACCCCACTTCGTTTAGTCTTGGGATTGATACTCTACCCTTATTTATTGACCCCGTTGACAATTGTTCCCCCTAGGGTTGTTGTATGTGTCATCCTTAGTGACCATTATCTTAGGGACCTTTCATGGGTGATGGTGAGAGGGACATCCTTTTTGTACTTTGGGAAGACGTTAGTCAAAGCTCACTTACTTCTATGGGGGGTACCTTCTAAATCATAAAAGTACTTGATTATGTGCATAAGAGTTGTTAAGTAGGAGGCTAACGTAATTGTCCAAGTCATTTCCTTGCAAACAACCTGGCACTAGTACATTTGGGTGAAAAATATGATTTCATACTTCGACAATTCAACTATACTATTGGACTTTACTTGCATTTTTTTTTTTTTGGTTAAAAAGCCTCAAATTTTGTCGGATATCCAATGAGCACAATTATCATCAAATATACAATGACAATTGAACGTTAAATCTTGGAGTTTATGGAAACCCAAGATTATGATTCTTATTTTCATAGATGTTCAAGATCACAATAAAGAAGTCACTTATTTTCTTAGTAATTTATAAATAATAATGAAGAGATTTAATTTTCCCACTATTTCAATCATATCATTTTTGGAATTTGTAGACCCAATAACTCCTTGATTCATTTTTACTCAAGAATTTATTTATATGTAGGCTTACCCATTCTTTAAACCATAGTTCATATGTATGATTCAGTCAGAAATACATGGCACCTTTGGCCTTGGCCACCTAAAAATCCTACTTTACTAGGAGCTTCATGGATCAGGGTTTTTTGAAACTTATTACATGAATGATAAATTTTATAGATTCAATTATTCATGTGATCACTTTAGGAATTTGAAAGTAGGGATTTTAATAGTAATTAAAACACAGGTATTTGTGGCTAAAAAGCCTTCTACAAGAAAATGGTCGAGAAATCCTTCTCAAATCCGTGACCTTTCGATTTGTACAAGGCTATATGTTTCTCACTAGATTGTCATGCAAATACAGTCATAATGCCAAAAGGGTGGTTGAATGAAAGAACGAAGACTACCAAATGGAAGCTAAACCAAATCATTAAAGACTTAACGAAATACAAGAGAGACAACCATTCTATGGAGGTTGGTTTTCATAGTCCTTTTCTTTTCAACTACTTACTTTTTCTTTTGTCTATTTTGATGCTTTATTTTTCATTCTAGTTATGTGTGTTGGTTTATTTGTCTTTACAACTATATGGATTTGTTTCAAACCAGGACAATACTGAGGGGAGGGTGAATCGGTAGCAATTTTACCAAATTAAAATTTTCTTTGACTTTGTGTTCTTCATTAAATACTTCAACAATAAATTAAATAACCATAACAGGGATTGATGCCAACAATCACAATGGAACACACAAAAACAAGTAACTTTCAGAACTACTCTTCAATTCATTTATAGGGAAAGCTACAACTTGTTGATACAATTTCTCTGGCTACAACTAATAGTCAACTAAAACTCCCAAGTTTATTAGCTAGAACTAAATGGAGCTACATCCCCAACTATGCTCCAACACCCACTCGAAGGAGCACCAATCCGTGATCAACAAGATACAATTTTCTTTAAACACTCATTGTTATAACTTTCATCCATTTTCACATTAGGATCAATCAATGCCTTCTCTACTTTCAAAAACAAGTGAATCCCTAAAACACCAACACCTTCAGCAATATCAAAGCACTGAAAAACACCTCGCTGCACCAGAAGCTCTATCTCAAAAACTTGTTGATTCTGCTCGATTAGGCTTGCTTTTATAGATTTTTCTTGTTTCTAACTTTAGCCTTTTTATTTTTGAATTTGTGCATGAAGCCTTATTTTTTTCCCTATTCCTATTCATCTCATTCTTCTGGACATGTTCTCTAAGTTATTTGACCTCAACAACCATTCTCTACTAGTTAAACTGAGTTTTTCAGCGTATTTTTTGCATTCTGGCTTTTTTAACAGGTTTTAGCTATGGTTTGTTACTTTTGTTTGTAGTTAACTTTGGTGTAACTTCCTAATCTACTACGAAACTGATAGTTCCACCACGCCTTAGAACTGATATTTTTTACCATTGGCTATACCATTTGGCACATAGCCTTGTAAATCCAGTTGCGAGCCAATTTCCTTTGTTAACAACTCTTATGCAATTGGTACTACTTTTACAAGAAGCGTCCACTCTCAACGCTAATTTCAAAGATCCAAAAATCCTAATTTTTTTGTTAATTACAATTCTTAACAAGTTACGGGATTCTGAGTTCGGGCGATGGCCCCACATTCTATTGCCACGATGCCCTTGGTAATGTTTATACATGAAACAACCAAGGGATAGGTCCAAGCACTTAGCCCAACACCTCCCAAGAGCCTCCAAAACTATATTCTCTATGCTTTGGGTTCATTTCTACACAAAATTTCCCAAGGTTTGGGTCCAGGCGATAAGCCTGATGGTCTCAAACCTGACTCCTTTTATTATCCGCCATGCCTTTGGTCTCCAATGTCTGTATGATACCCTTTATGGGTGCATATCCTATAGCCCCTTCTATCCTGACACATTCTCATTTGCCTCCATATTAATTTTCAGGGCTCCATCCAACGCTTAACCTTTACATTATCTTGTTGGTCTGACGCTCTTCCACACTCTACTTTGTCTATTCCTCTGGGCTCTTCTCTTTTGGCGAACTCCTTCAGGTTAGCCTGTAATGTGGTATCCATTGCTGATTCAATGTTGGACAACGCTTATTTGTCATGTCCCAACGAATATCGCCTGGTCGCATAGACTTGGGCACCAAAACAATTCTGTCAAGGTGTATCTGCCAGGGTAACCTCGCCGGGTGGGATTTTCCTATGGTCCAACCTGCTATTGTCACATATACCTAGATCTCTCTCTTAGAGGCTCCGCTTTTCTTGGGAACCAATTTTGGCACTTATACCAACCTTAGTTGTGCACCAAAGAATCCATCCACCTTTAACTCTCTTATGAAGGCCTTGGGGTCACCAAAATTTGACCGACTCTATTTTTTTATTTATCTAGGAGGCCTTTTTATAAGTTCTGTATATCATTAGGAGCTCTTTAAGAGCTCTATTTATATGGGTGGCTTACACATGCATATGAGATGATCTAGTGCTCCAAAATTGGCTCGAAATCCACTGCACTGATTCTGATCTTTTACCCTTCTTCTATGATTGGACCTTGCTCCTTGAGGCATTTATTTGACACCTGTGCCTCTTTATCCCACCTATTTCCACCTTTGTACATCAATGACAATATATTTCCAACATTCTCCCCCTTTGGCATTGATGGAAACACCAAAGTCAAACAAAACACCTTTCACTCTTCTAGGAACACCCTTAGCAAAACTTGAGTGTTTCTCACCCTGAGATAAACTTTTTCTGCTGTGTATTACTGTTGTGCTTGATAACTGCTATTTCTCCTTTGATCTTATAGATTTATCCCCATTTATATTTGTCCTTCCATAGATCTATCCCTTAGTTTTTAATTTTGCTTGATTCCACTAGATCTCTCCCCCTTTGACATCAATGGAAAAGACACTGACATGCTTCCCCTATCACCATGTTTCTATGGTCATGATGACCCATTTGGACCTCGAAGCGTCACCAATATATGCTAAAAAATATATTAGCTTCCTGAATTCCTCTTGGAGGAGGAGCTAGTGAAGGGAGGAAAAAGGAATGACTCCCAATATTTGCCTCAAGTACTCAAACTGTTCTCTAGGAAGTGGCTTGGTGAAGATATCAACAACTTGTTCTTTGGTAGGAACATACTCCAACTTCACAATCTGGGCTACTACTTTCTCTCTCAATAAATGATACTTGATGGGGATATGCTTGGTTTTTGAGTGGAAAATTGGATTCTTTGACATGCTAATTGCACTTGTGTTGTCACAAATAATGGGAATATGTTGATCATATAAAACTTGTACATATTGTAAAGTTTTCTTCATCCACAAAATTTTACAACAAGAAGCCGCTGGAATATATTTTGCTTCAACAATAGATAAGGAAATGGAAGCTTGCTTCTTTCTTAACCATGAGACTATAATTTCTCCAAGAAAGAAAGAACCACCACTTGTTTTTTTTCTATCATCCACATCACCTACCCAATAAACATTAGTACAAACAATAAATGAAAAATAATTACCTCTTGGGTACCATAATCCATAGTCCATTGTTGCTCTAAGATATCTAAGAATTCTTTTGGCTGCTAATAGATAGCTTTGTTTAGGAGCTGCTTGAAATCTGTTAACTATGGTAACGACCTTCATGATGTCTGGTCTTGAAGTTGTTAAATATAGAAGCCTTCCAATGATGGATTCGTATAAGGTCTGGTCCACTTCTAGAGATTCAACCATCTTATTAAGCTTGCAACCTTTCACCATTGAAGTGCTCACTAAATATCATTCTTCCATGTGAAATTTCCTTAGCACTTCCTTGAGATATTTGCCTTGAGAAATAAAATGCATTTAGGGGTCTGTGTTATCTATAATCCAAGGAAATATGATAACTCTCCAAGCATGGATATCTCGAATTCGACCTTCATATTAGTTGTAAATTCATAGTTCAAAAAATATGAATTACTTGAAAAGATGGTATCATCAACATATACTACCACCATAATGAGTTTTCTATCATTTTCTTTGACATATACGTTGTTGTCAGTTGCACTTCTTTTTAATATGCACTTGAGTAGGTAGGTGTCTAGCTTGGAATACTAAGCTCTAGGGGCTTTATTTAGACCATACAAAGCCTTCTTAAGTCTACATACATAATTTGGTTTCTCTATCAGTTGAAATCCTTCTAGCTGCACTATGTAAAATTCCTCCTATAGCTCTCCATTTAGAAAAACATATTTGACATCCATTTTATAGATTTTGAATTTCTTAAAGAAAGAAAATGCCAAAAACATTATTATTGTTTCTGTTGGCATTATGATTCAGGTGTTGTCCTTGATGGCAACCCATTCAGGTGATAGATCACTATTCTTGATGATCAGCTCTCTATTTTTAAGAAGGACGCAGGCAATCTGTTCAGAAAGTGCGTCCCCGCAGGTATACCATGCAGAACCCGCGTCCAGGGACGCAGGCCAGCCGTTCAGGGGGTGCGTCCACCCAGTGCACACATTTCAAGACAGAGAAAAGCACGTGGGGGTTTCTTGTGTGGTTTCTAGCCGACGGTTTTGTGTTTCTATGGTGTCGGCTCGTGGTATTGTTCCATGTTTTGGGGAGGAGCTTGCCTATATAAAGCAAAGGAGTTCATTTGGATTAATCATGTTTTTGGTTGAATATCTTATGAGGGTAAGATCTGGTCTAGATCTAAACAAGGCGAATCTGATGGACCGAGATCTCTTCGGCTCTTGCTCGGATCTGTAGATCTGATTGTCTGGGTTACTTCTAAAGTCTTGAAATCATCTTTGCCCAGAGGGACGCAGGTGCAGTAAGGGTTCAGGTGCGTCCGAGACGCAGGAGCGAAGCGTTTCAGGTGCGCCGGATGCAGGTGCAGGAAGGGTTCTGGTGCGCCGGGACGCAGGCAGTTCAATAGACTCAGTGCGAGGGACGCAGGCTAGCAGTTGAGCAGGGTGCGTCCAGGGACTCAGGTCAGCAGTTGAGCAGGGTGAGTCCAGGGACTCAGGCTAGCAGTTGAACAGGGTGAGTCCGGACTCAGGCTGGCAGTTGAGCAGGGTGCTTCCTTCTCTTAAAATCCTTGTTTATCATTGTTGTGTTCTGGGTTTTGGTCCTATTATTGTTGATCTGGTTACTACAGTTGATTGGGTGATTCTCTTACTCTTGATGATCAATTAATGCTTATGGATCCAGTTTGAAAATTTATGAAAAGTGGTCCTTGTATGAAAAGAAGTAGGGGGTTGTAGCTCCCTTCCAGGAGAGACTGGAAAACGAGAGAGAGTTGTAGCTCTCTGCAGGTTGCAGCCTGCGTACTGGTAAAGGACTGCACCAGTACAAAATCATTGTAAAAGAATTTCTAAATTGAAAGAAGATAGAGACATATTGCAGCAGGTGGTTTTCTCCCACATTGGGTTTCCACCTTACATCTTGTGTTCTTTGGTGTGACTGTCTATTTTCTTTATTCATGCTCATTATTTTATGGTACTGATATGCAAGAATAATTCAAAAGATCAAATAAGGAAGATTTGTTAAATTGCTAGATAATATTGATTCACCCCCCCTCTCAGTATTATTTCCAACAATTGGTATCAGAGCAGGTCCTTCAGAAAAGCTTGAAGGTAGATCGTTCATCATGAGCAACTACGAGAGAGAAGCATCAATCAGGCCACCGGTTTTTGATGGGACAAACTTCAATTATTGGAAGGTAAGAGTTACTGCATATCTTCAATCTCTTGGTACAGAAGTTTGGGACATTGTAGAAACAGGCTATGCTTTTCCTTCAGCTACTCCTACAGATCCAGCTGAGAAAAAGAAGTATGAAACAAATGCAAAAGCAGTCAGTACTCTATTAGGAAGTATATCCCAAACAGAATTCATGAAGGTGATGCACTTCAAATCAGCAAAAGAAATATGGGACAAAATGATCACAAGCTATGAAGGAGATGAACAGGTAAAACAAGCTAAACTTCAAACTCTCAGGATTCAATATGAGACTCTCAAGATGTATAATGATGAAAGTGTGGCTAATTATTTTCTTCGGGTAGATGAGATTGTTAATTGTATGAAAAATTTGGGTGAAGAAATAAAAGACTCTATAGTAGTTCAAAAGATTCTAAGATCATTATCTCCCAAGTTTGAATCTAAAGTATCTGCAATAGAAGAAAAAGAAAATCTTCGTGTTCTCACTATGTCTCAGCTACATGGAATTCTAACTGCTTATGAAATGAGAAAGGGAGGTCCATCAGACAGAAGGGAGGCTGCTTTTAAGGCATCAGGCAAAGAAGATCACTATGAAGCAAGCCTTGTTCCAGAAGAAGAGGAAGAAGAATCAAATTTTGTCAGAAATCTTCAAAGGGGTTCTGGAAGGTTCAGAGGTAAGCTACCTTTCAAATGCTTTGCTTGTGGAAGAGTAGGTCATTATGCTGCAAAATGTCCCTATAAGGATAAAGGAAAGGAACCAGCTAGATGGAACAAGAAACAAAGTGCAAATAAGAAAAGCTACTACACCCATGAAGATAGTGATGGCTTATCAAACAGTGATGAAGATGAACAAGGTAATAAATATAGGTTGTTAATGGCATTTGAAGATGATGATTATGAGGATGCTGTAGATGTGGATAACCTTTATGATGAAATTACTAGACTCAAGAGATGTATAGAAGAAAAGAACATGATCATTGATACTCTACAATTTCAAATTGATGAAAAGGAAAAACATCTTGAAAAATTAGAAGGTGAAATTGTTGGTCTTAGAAAAGAAATTGAGAAAACAAAAGCTATTAATCTCAAGTTTGTCAAAGGATCTGAAACTTTGGATGAGATTATCAGTGTGCAGCGGTCTCCACTAAATAAGACAGGTCTGGGCTATAATGGAGAAACTTCTCAAGCATCCACTTCAAAAAGTTATCTTGATGCAGCAAGAAGAAATGAGCAAAAGCACAATGAAGATCATCAGGTAAAGCAGGGACAAACTTCAAACAGAAACTATCAGGGGCAATCCAGCTTAAGGGTGAACAAAAGCCACAACCAGCCACAGGTAAAATCTTCCCAGTTTGGTTCAAGAATAGATGAAAATAGAAATTACAATCAGTTGGCTAGTAGATTCAATAACCGCAGAAGCTTCTTCAATGGACAATGCTTTTCTTGCCATAACTTTGGTCACAAAGCAGCTCAATGTGTTGCGTATAAAACAATCATGACTAGGGAAGCTCAAAAACAAAGAAGTATGACAGGGATTACAAAAAAGACCTATAACAGCTTTTCGGCTCTTGAAAATGAAGTTGAATGTTCTATTTGCAATAATTTTGGTCATGAAGACTTTGAATGCAGAAGCAGGTTTCAGGAAAGAAAAGAACAAGAGTGGAAAAAGGAACAAGCCTCAGGAACCAAAACATGGAGAATAAAGGAACCTCAAACAGAAAGATGTGGGATAGCATTTTATGCAGAAGGACAGGAAAATCTATGGTACATTGACAGTGGATGTTCGAAGCATATGACAGGTGATAAAGAAAAACTTGAGTCTTATTCTATTTTAGAAAAGGGAAAGAAAGTCTCTTTTGGAAATGATACTCCTGCAACTATAAAAGGAAAAGGTATTGCTCCTTTAAAAGAAGATGTTAAGGCTGGAAATGTTTTGTTTGTTGATGGATTGAAGCATAATCTACTAAGTGTCAGCCAGATGTGTGATCAAAGAACCGAGGTTATATTCAGATCAAATGGATGTCTTGTTCGTGATCTTGATACAGGTAAAACAGTTCTCAAAGGGAAAAGAACTCCAAATAATCTATACATATTTGAAGAAGGACAACAACAATGCTATCTAAGCAAGGATGAAGAGCACTGGTTATGGCATCGAAGGTTGGGACATCTAAGCTTCTCTCAAATAAGGAAAGCATGCAAATATCAGGCAGTTCGCGATCTTCCAGATATCAAAATTCCTGACAACACCATATGCAGATCATGTCAGTTTGGAAAACAAACCAGGACTAACTTTCCAGAGAAAGAAGGATCAGCTAGCATGCCTCTTGAGCTAGTACATACAGATGTATGTGGACCGTTCAGGAAAAGAACACCTAGAGGAGAGGAATACTTGATATTATTTATTGACGATTTCTCCAGGTTTGTTTGGTTAGGACTTATGAAGCACAAAGATGAAGCATTCGAAAAATTCAAATCCTTCAAAGCCTTGGTTGAAAATGAATCAGGTCACAAAATTAAGTGCCTCAGATCCGACAGAGGTGGGGAATTTACTTCAAATGAATTTTTCGATTTCTGTGATGAACATGGGATAAGGAGAGAATTATCTACAGCTAGAACTCCTCAGGAAAATGGAGTTGTTGAAAGAATGAACAGAACAATCCAACAAATGGCTCGTGCTATGCTTGATGAATCAGGAACTCCCGCAACTTTCTGGGGTGAAGCTGCACATGCTGCGGTTATTATTCTCAACAAGACAAATGTTCGGGTGAACAGCACTCAAACTCCTCATGAGCTCTGGAGTGGTAAAACTCCTTCAGTAAAGCATTTCAAAATCTTTGGGAGCAAATGCTATATCAAGAATACTGAGGAGCAGCTTGGCAAACTTGATCCTAGAGCAGATGAAGGCATTCTTCTTGGCTATTCTCCACATAGCAAAGCATACAAATGCTACAATAAAAGACTTGGCAGAATTGTTGACAGCATTGATGTAGTGGTTGATGAGAAGGGATACATTCCTAGGCAAATACATCGTGAAGACATCGAAGAAGATGAAAGCTACCCTCAAAGACAGAATGATGAAGAAGAAGAACCTCAAGAAGAATCTCAAGAAGAACCTCACGAAGACGCAGAAGAACGAACAAGAATAGAAGAAAAGACTCCATCCAGATATGTTCAGAAGAACCATCCAGAATCTCAGATCATGGGACAGAAAGAAGCAGGTATACAAACTAGAAGAACAGTTGCAGAAGCTTCAAGCTATTTGGCATTACTCTCCTCTACTGAACCACAAAATGTGAAAGAGGCATGCAAAGATGAATGTTGGGTGAAAGCAATGGATGAAGAACTTGAGCAAATCGAAAAGAACAACACTTGGGAGCTGGTTCCTAGACCAAAGGATAAGAATGTTATCGGAACAAAATGGGTCTTCAAAAATAAATTGAATGAAAATGGTGAAGTAATTAGAAACAAAGCCAGACTTGTTTGTAAAGGGTATGCACAGCAAGAAGGAATAGACTTTGAAGAAACTTTTGCTCCTGTTGCAAGACTTGAGGCCATCCGAATGTTCCTTGCTCTCTCAAGTTTTCAGAACTTCAAAGTATTTCAAATGGACGTAAAATCAGCCTTTCTGAATGGAGACTTGGAAGAAGAAGTGTACATTGAACAGCCAGATGGGTTCATTCTTAGAAATGATCCAAATCTTGTATGCCGATTGAAAAAGGCTCTCTATGGTCTCAAACAAGCCCCAAGGGCTTGGTACTACCGGTTGGACAAATATCTTCATCAACAAGGTTTTTCAAAAGGTTCAGCAGATAGCAATCTATATATAAAAGTTGAAAATGACAAATTGCTAATACTTGTTGTGTATGTAGATGACATTATTTTTGGCAGCAATGAAGAAGCTATGAGTCAAAGCTTTGCCTCAGTCATGCAGAAAGAATTTGAAATGTCCTTGCTAGGAGAACTGACATACTTCCTTGGTTTGCAAATCCAACAAAAGGAAGGAGGAATCCTTTTATCTCAAACCAAGTATCTCAAGCAGATTTTGAAGAAATATGGCATGGAAGATGCAAAACCAGTATGTACACCCATGGTCACAGGATGTAGTCTCAGTGCAAATGATGAATCGGCAGCAGTACATCAACCAACCTACAGATCTATGATTGGAAGTTTACTATATTTGACAGGTACCCGACCGGACATCATGCATGCAGTTGGAATAGTTGGAAGATTTCAGGCAAATCCGAAGGAAACTCATCTTCAGGCAGTGAAGAGAATTTTCAAATATCTTCAAGGGACTCAAAATTATGGCTTATGGTATCCTAGAGATACAGATCTCACTCTTCATGCTTATACAGATGCAGATTGGGCCGGAAGCGTGGATGACAGGAAAAGCACAAGTGGTGGTGCGTTCTTTATGGGTTCCAGACTGGTATCTTGGTTCAGCAAGAAACAGAGTTCAATTGCCTTGTCTACAGCTGAAGCAGAATATGTTGCTGCTGCATCTTGTTGCACCCAACTCCTTTGGATGATGCAGACTTTGCAGGATTATCAAATCACTTGTACACCTCCAATCCCTATCTTATGTGACAACACAAGTGCAATCAGCATCTCAAAGAATCCGGTTATGCATTCAAAAACCAAGCACATACCAATCAAGTACCATTTTCTCCGGGAACAAGTACTTGAACAGAAGGTCAAGTGGGAGTATGTTCCTTCTAAGGAACAAGTTGCTGATATTTTCACCAAACCGTTGCCCAGGGACACTTTTGAATACCTCAGGCAAAAGCTGGGGGTTGTTGATGCATCATCTTATTGTTGAACATCTTCTTATTGGTGGTATAGGCTCAGGGGGAGCACATAATGCATTGTTGGCATTATGGAGAAGGAGATCTTGGAAATAGCTGCAATATGTCTCTATCTCTTTCATGGTGGTACGTTGCTGCAGATCAGGTTCATAGGGGGAGCATGAGCATAGGGGGAGCATACCCTTTGCCCTTGATGTCAAAGGGGGAGAATGACGCTGAAGATCATGAGGTTGCCATCAAGTCCAAAGGGGGAGATTGTTGGCATTATGATTCAGGTGTTGTCCTTGATGGCAACCCATTCAGGTGATAGATCACTATTCTTGATGATCAGCTCTCTATTTTTAAGAAGGACGCAGGCAATCTGTTCAGAAAGTGCGTCCCCGCAGGTATACCATGCAGAACCCACGTCCAGGGACGCAGGCCAGCCGTTCAGGGGGTGCGTCCACCCAGTGCACACATTTCAAGACAGAGAAAAGCACGTGGGGGTTTCTTGTGTGGTTTCTAGCCGACGGTTTTGTGTTTCTATGGTGTCGGCTCGTGGTATTGTTCCATGTTTTGGGGAGGAGCTTGCCTATATAAAGCAAAGGAGTTCATTTGGATTAATCATGTTTTTGGTTGAATATCTTATGAGGGTAAGATCTGGTCTAGATCTAAACAAGGCGAATCTGATGGACCGAGATCTCTTCGGCTCTTGCTCGGATCTGTAGATCTGATTGTCTGGGTTACTTCTAAAGTCTTGAAATCATCTTTGCCCAGAGGGACGCAGGTGCAGTAAGGGTTCAGGTGCGTCCGAGATGCAGGAGCGAAGCGTTTCAGGTGCGCCGGACGCAGGTGCAGGAAGGGTTCTGGTGCGCCGGGACGCAGGCAATTCAATAGACTCAGTGCGAGGGACGCAGGCTAGCAGTTGAGCAGGGTGCGTCCAGGGACTCAGGTCAGCAGTTGAGCAGGGTGAGTCCAGGGACTCAGGCTAGCAGTTGAACAGGGTGAGTCCGGACTCAGGCTGGCAGTTGAGTAGGGTGCTTCCTTCTCTTAAAATCCTTGTTTATCATTGTTGTGTTCTGGGTTTTGGTCCTATTATTGTTGATCTGGTTACTACAGTTGATTGGGTGATTCTCTTACTCTTGATGATCAATTAATGCTTATGGATCCAGTTTGAAAATTTATGAAAAGTGGTCCTTGTATGAAAAGAAGTAGGGGGTTGTAGCTCCCTTCCAGGAGAGACTGGAAAACGAGAGAGAGTTGTAGCTCTCTGCAGGTTGCAGCCTGCGTACTGGTAAAGGACTGCACCAGTACAAAATCATTGTAAAAGAATTTCTAAATTGAAAGAAGATAGAGACATATTGCAGCAGGTGGTTTTCTCCCACATTGGGTTTCCACCTTACATCTTGTGTTCTTTGGTGTGACTGTCTATTTTCTTTATTCATGCTCATTATTTTATGGTACTGATATGCAAGAATAATTCAAAAGATCAAATAAGGAAGATTTGTTAAATTGCTAGATAATACTGATTCACCCCCCCTCTCAGTATTATTTCCAACAGTTTCTATCCTAGCAAGAGGAGAAAAAGTTTCATCAAAATCCAATCCTTCTATTTGAGCATATCCTTTTCATACCAGCATGGCCTTGTTTCTTACCGCTTCTCCATAGTCATTTAATTTATTCCTAAAAACCCACTTTGTGCTAATGAGATTATTATTAAGAGGTCTTGGAACAAGTTCCCAAGTCTAATTTTTCTCTATCTGGTCCAATTATTCATTCATGGCCTTTAGCCAATGTTGATCTTGACTGGCTTGAACAATATCCTTTGGTTCCTCCATGGAAAACAAGGCAACATGTGCTTGCATAGAGGCATTGAGCAACTTCCTTCTTGTCTACACTCTAGAATTTAATTCACCAACTATTTGATCAGTGGGGTGGTGTTTTTGTACATACCTTGGGGGATCTCTGGTTTGAGGACTAGAGGGATCTTCCTCACTTTCTTCTACAATTGCCTCATCACTCTCTTAAGTAATGCTTACTAGTTCATCAACACTGAGTTGTTTCTCTTCATGACAAGCGTGCTCATCCACCTTCACATCAATGCAGTTAATGACTCTCTTAGCGACTTTATTGTAACATATATAACCTTTTTTATTGTGTGAATATCCTAGAAAAATTCCTTCATCTTCTCTGGCATCGCATTTTCTAAGTTTTTCATCATTTCTCTTGATGTAGCATCTGTTACCATTTTTTTTGAAGTATTTAACTGTTACAGGTTTGCCACACCACAACTAATAAGGAGTTTTTTCACTGTTTGGTATGAGATGGGAATTATTGAGAATAACTACTATTATATGAATTTCCTATGCCCAAAACCTTTGCTGAACATTCTTTTATGTCAGCATCGCTTTGGCTAACTATTGTAGTAACTTGTTTTCTCTTTCTACTACACCATTTTGCTGGGGAGTCTATGTTATTGTGAACTATCTTTTGATGCCATTCTTTCAATAGAATTCATTAAATTCCTTTGAAGTGAAAGCACCTCCATTGTCATACCTTATGCTTTGATTTTGCGATCAATTTCATTCTCAACCATGAATTTGAACTCTTTGAACTTCTCAAAAGCTTCATATTTCTCTTTAAGGAATACAACCTACATCATCTTGCTGAAATAATCAATTATTAGCATAAAATATAGCTTACTTGTGGTCGACTGCATTCTGGATGGTCCACACAAATCCATGTGTACCATCATCAATGGATTTGTTGAAGAGTTTTCATTTGCCTCAAAAGGAACTCGAGCTTTCTTTCCCAATTGGTAGGATTTACAGATAATATTATTTGTATTTGAAAGCCTGGGAAAATCCTTGACAACATTTTTCTTGCTCAGGTTGACAATTTGGTCAAAGTTCAAATTTCAAAGCCTTCTCTGCCATAACCAGCTCTCATCAATCTTTGTTAAACAACACTTTTCTCTCTTTTCTTTCATCAAATAGATGTTGTTATATGTTCTTACATCTTCAAAAACTATTTCTCCTATACTCATGGACTTGATTTGACAGTTTTTAGCTTTGAAGATCACATCATAGCCTTGATCACACATCTTAGACATAGTCAGCAAATTATGTTTCAGCGCATCGACACATAACTTTTTTTTCTCTTTGCCTTTTCCATTTGATAGACTGACCATTCCTTTTGCAATTATCTTGTCTACAGAATTGTTCCAAAATCCACATTACCTTTTTCAACAAGTTTCCAAATCGGAAACTTCCTCCTATCTCCCATGATGTGCCTGGAACATCTACTTTCCACATACCAATGGCTCCCACCATTTTGAGCATACAACGTAATATCACATTGCTCTGATTTTTCTTTTCTTTCTAGACCTTGGGATTTTTCTCAATTCGCTCAATTACTGGCTCTGTCTTCTTCTCCTTTAGCCTACAAATGAATGCTATATGCCCAAAAAATTGACACTTAAAATATTTCACCATATAGTTTAGAGGAGAAAAAGAGTTATTGTACCTCGGTCTTGTTTTTCTCTGTTGAGTTATTCTGCTAGATTTGAGTTATCTGTAAGAGAGATTAACTCTACATTTTGCTTCTCTATGGCCATAATTGGTGCATGTGAAACAATACTATGGGAATATATCATTTTTCTTGGAAGTCTTCCTTTTGCGCTGAGCTGTTTTTTAGGCAGTTTCGATTTACTTGGCCAACGTTATTCTTTTGCTTCTGCTAATTTTTCTTTTTCTGAGAAATTCTCTTACTGCTTTGTAGTCCTTTCTTTTTATGGAACAAAGGTAATTGTATTTTTACCCTTTAATTCAACGACTGCAATGGATTCAACTTCATATCCTATACCAATTTTATTTGAGGAGGGCCTCTATGCTTCCAATATCTCATTCAAATCTTCAATCCCTTTTCCAAATTTATGATTGAAATTGAGATTTGTTTTAGCCTTCTCTAACTCCTTCTTCAACGATACAATTTCTCCTTCCAACTTCTCACATATTCGAGCATTTTTATTCAACTGTTGGTTCAAGGACTTTTGTACATTATTATCTTCTTATATTTGCAAGAACAATGGTTCTACAACCTCAACCCTTTCTTTTGTCAAAGACTCCTTCAGGACTTTATTTTTATTCCTCAACCTTTCTATTTCTTCAAGAGAACTTACCAATTCTCCTTCAAGTTCAACTTCTCCTTCTTTGTCATCATAAATAGCCTTGACTTGTAGATTTTATATGGACATCAACATGAATTTTGTAGTGCTATCATCATCTCTATACTCATCTCAGGATTGGTTAGATTGACTTTCTGAGGAGCTCTCTTCTTGAACATAGAAACCTCTCCTCTTTTCCTTTTTCTTTTCCTTTTGAAACTTTTTAATTTTATCTTTAGGATCATAATATTTCTTCTTCTTTTCAGGTTACTTTGATGCATAGTGACCAACTTTTCCATTATCAAAACATGTAAATGGTAACTTACCTTTATATTTTCCTGATCCTTGTTTGAGTTTTGTCACAAAGTTGGATTATTGCTCATCTGATTCACGACATGAGTCATCATGCTCATCCTTGTAACTCTTTTCTATTTGAAGGTTGATTCTTTGGCTTCAAACTTCCTTTCGAAGTTCTCATCTCATAGGAAGTGAGTATACTAAGTAATTGATCTAGAGTGGGAGTGCTCAGACTTGGCATTTCTTCAATGGCTGAAACCTTGAGATCAAACCTCTCAGGAAGAGATCTTAGTATTTTTTGAACTACCACATCTTCATTTAGCTTCTCATCAAGCCCTCTTATGGTGTTCACAATTTCATCAACTCTTTTAAAAAACTGTTGCAATATCTTAATCATCATGCATTCTCAATGATTCAAATTTGATCCTACAACCTTGGAGTTTAGCTTTCTTTAACTTGTTGTCTCCTTCATAATAGCTACTCATCTTAACTGAGATTGCTTTGGTAGATGTGTAGTCCATCACCTTGACAAGATTTGATTCGGGTAGGCTAGCAAGAAGGTAATTCATTTCTTTAGCATTACATGTGAACTCCAACTTATGATTTTTGGTAACCAGTGTTGGAGATCTTTGATATGCTTCTTCCACAACGTCCCACACATCAACTCCAAGTGACTAAATGTAGGTCTTCATCCTCACTTTCCATAACACATAGTTTGTTCCATTGAACATAGGTTCCCTGTTGGTATGACCTCCTTCCTAGTTTTCCATTGTCCTTGATCTTTCTTCCAATTGTTAAAATGTTCTGAAGTAACCGGATTCGATACCAATTGTTGGAAACAAGGACAATATTGGGGGTTGGGGGGGTGAATCAGTATTATATAAATTTTACCAAATAAAAAATTTCTTTTACTTTGTGTTCATCATCAAATAATTCAGCAATAAATTAAATAACCATAATGCCAACAATCATAATGGAACACACAAGAACAAGTAACTCTCAGAATTACTCTTCAATTCATTCATAGGGAAAGCTACAACTTGTTGTTACAATTTCTCTAGCTACAACCAACAAAAATTTGCAACTCCATAATTTATCAGCTACGATTGAATGGAGCTACAACCCCAACTATTCTCCATCAACCACTAGAAGGAGCACCAACCCCTAATCAACAAGCTACAACTTTCTTTATACACTCACTGTTCCATTATTCATCCATTTTCACACTAGGATCAATGGATGCCTTCTTTTCTTTCAAAAACAAGTGAATCCTTCAAACACCAACACCTTCAACAATATTTGATCACTGAAAAATGCCTTATTTCACCAGAAGCTCTATCTCAAAAACTTGTTGATTATGCTTGATTAGGCCTACTTTTATATATTTTTCTTGTTGTTTATTTTTGAATTTGTGCATAAAGCCTTGTTCTTTTCCTTTGTCTTGTTCATCTCAGTGTTTTAGACATGTTCTCCAATTTAGTTGACCTCAACAACCATTCTTTGCAAGTTAAACTAATTTTTTCTGCATATTTTTTGCATTCTAGGCTTTTTAACAGGTTTTAGTTGTGGTTTGCTATTTTTTTTTGTAATTAGCTTTGGTTTAACTATCTATTCTGTTACCAAATTGATAGTTCACCAGTTTTGGCTTTTAGCACATCTTCTTGGCTCCTTTACCCATTTTTCCACCATAGAACTAGTCTTTGTGACCATCAACTAGTCTATTTGGTGCTTAACCCTGTCAATCCCTATGCAAACCAATTTCCTTTGTTAAAAACTCTTATGTAATCGGTCCCAGTTCTACGTGAAGCGACCACACACAACACTAAGGCCAAAGATCCCAAGCTCCTGACTTTTTTGTTAATTGAAATTCTTAACAAGTTACATGATTAGGGGTTTCGGGAATGGCCCCACATTATATGGCTGCCACGCCCTTGATTGTGTTTATACATTAAAAAATCAAGGGATGGGCCCAAGTGCTTATTCTGACACATCTCAAGAGCCTCCGTGACTCTATTCTTTATACCTACCAAAATCACATAGGACTTGTAACCTACATATTATCCCTTTGACATTTGTGCCATAATGGTTGTCCAGACTACAACAAAAATGGAACTCTCATGGATGGCTTAGCAATCTTTGTCTTCATTAATGTACCAATGGCCGAGTGGCTTGCTAAATTTGAATGCAAATGATACTTTGTAGGTGTTCTCACAGTAACATTTTTAACATGGAATTTGATGCCCCATACAACAACTTTCAACACCTAGTAAATTACGTTTAAGATGAGAAAAATAAAAAGCAAGAGTTCTAGCTGCTCCTAATTATAGTTAAATATCTTTGGTAGATTACACAAGGTGGAAACTATATTGTATCGACCGATTAATGTGAAATTGAGCTTGATAAGTTGTTTAAGACCATAGTCTTAAACCTACGTAGGAATGTCCATGTGATCATGCACATATAACAATCAAGCATAAAAAAATTAATCATAGGGTACCAGTTAAACTTATGTAGACCAATCAAAGTACAATTGAGTTTTAGTGACTATCTTAAACCCAAATATGAATGCAACTTGTGTATGTATAAGTATGATTATTAAGCGATAACCAATAAATTGAAGTAAATTTTGATTTATGCTTAAATATATTAATATAATACATTATCAAACGCAAATTATTTATACTGCAACACAGGGAGAATAATAAATTGACAGAAGAGATCTTTACTAGAGCTTGGAATCTGGATCGAAAATACAAAATAGTTAGTTATTCAGGTGTAGTTTATCCAATCAGTTATTTCATATCTAAACTATTATCATAAATAAATACCTCTAAGAAAAACTATCATCTTTATGCTGAAAAAGGCCTTAATTTTAGTTGTAATGTTCTATAATGTATGTACATGCCTATGGAAATGTTAGCTAGATTCATTGATTGATATGCCTATTCTATTTATTGATATGCATGGTTTATAATCTGCCATAGACACAATCATACTATTATGCATTGTTCTCAGGTGCTTTTGTAACTCAATCTGGGGTTGAATTGCATGAAAATAATATAACTATTATATAATAAACCTTAAAGAAAACTATAATATTAAATTCAACTATTTGATACTACTCAAGTCTAATCATTTCAATTTTTTGACAAAGAACATTTGTGGAAGAATAATATCATTTATGTCTGACCAGGCTAGTTTTCTTGTGGTCTACTTCTCGCTGTGAAATTTTGAGACATAGATCTATGGTCTTGCTGTAAATTGGTAAAATGTGGTCTCATAAACGAGTTCATTTGTTTATAGTTAGTCATATGTGTTATACATGAGTTTAAACTTCAAACGGTTATAAGAAAAGTCTCTAATTTTTCATTTATATGCCTAATTTGGAAATGTTATAGAGGCAACATGTTCTTCTTGATAGAAATGAACAACTTCAACAAGCCAATCACCCACTTTTCATCTCAGGTTTGACTTTTTTCTTCCTACCTAAGATCTTGCATGTGTTGATATACAAAAAGAAACAATAAAGATGTCTTAATATTTATTTTTCATGTTAATGTGGATCATTAACTCATTATTAGATAGACTATACTTGAATTGAAAATGGAGGAGAGCTTCTCCTCTCAAAAATTGACGTCCTCTAACACTTTGCAAGTAAACAAAATGGGTCTTTAAAGGTAACCAAGTTTCACAATCTCTTCAAGATGGTGAGCTTAAGTTTTCACATGAACTTGAAAAAGTGACACGTTCACATATAGCTCAAATTACAAAACATGAAGATAAGAAACCAACATTTGATGACGGAATTCACCGCTCTTCGGCTACATCTTTGGGCCTACTCCAACAGTTAGACTGCTCTATTGATTTAAGTGGAAAATGAGTACATACAAATTGTTGAAAATAGAGTCGCCTGTTTCTCCTACAAAGAATTCTCACTTAGAAAAATGGCTCCCTACAACAAGTCATGAAAATGTCAACATAAAAAGGACTCATATAATAGGTCCTTTTACTCCACCTAAAATTCAAGCACAAAAGCATACAATAACTCCACATTGAAGTACTAAAAAGAGATTCTCTCATGAGCACATATTGAGAAAATACTAAAAAGAGCTACTCTACAGAAGTAACAACTATTGCAAACGAAATTACAAGGTTGGAAAAACTCTGACTAGGCTTTCTCCATGTTCAAAATTCCTTCACATTGCTTACAAAACTTTGATTGTCTATGGAACTAAAAGACTTAATTATGAAAAAATTCCATCAGAAAGTGCTCAAATCAGAAACCAGAGGTTGCCAATGAGTTAAAGACGCTTAAGCACCCCCATCTAGGCTCTTCTTGTGCTCAAAAAGGTTAAAAATTGAGCAAGTTATGCTTCTTCAAACCAAGCTCTGGTATCTATCCTACAATTTGGCCAAACTTGCTAATTGTCCTACAAATTATCCCTTTAAATATTCTATAGAGTGATGAATTTTCTTGCAAAAGGTGCATTTTGTCACCTCATTAAATTTCCCAATAATGCCTATGCACAAAAATAGGGTCACATGGAGTGCCCATAAGGCCGGTGGTTGGGGCTAATAGTCTGCCACCACCAGCGCTGAATCCTTCCTTGTTGGGCTATGGTAACATTGAAGTGATGTGGCCAGGGGCTGGGGCCAACTGCCCGCCCCTCTGGGCTAGCTCCCTTTCTTCCTGCCTTCAGTTACATGAATCATTGGGGTCCATAACACTGAGGGCTAGGACTGAATCCTCACCCCGCTCCGAGAGCACCCTCCCGCAAGCCTCCTGCATGGTCATGTGGTGATAATCATGACTAGGGGTTGGAGATAGTCCCTTTCTCCTCTTACTTTCCTCTATCGTCATTCTTGTAGATGGTATTATCACCAAGGGCTAGGGATAACACATGAACCCTCTCCCCCAATGCAAAAACCATGTGATTTTAAATATAACGCGAGACCATAGATAATTAAGAACCAATTTGATAGCGTGAAGCTGGAGGTCGAATTTTAAGTGTAGTAGGTCATGGAGTCGAAGCCCACTGAGGCCTTTGGGCCTAAACATAAAAATTTTGACCAATGTGGAAGCGCCACATGGTAGCCTCCTATTGGGCCAGCAAAAACAACTTCAACCAATAAAATGATTCCAACACATCCCTATATAGAACGACACATAGTGGGCTCTTATTGGCCCTATGTATGCCCAGTTGGCATGCTGACATCATGATGACATAATTAGTATGGACTACCTAGTCAAAAACCTAGTTAACCCATCTGCAACTTTTGTTTTTTGGGTAAAAAACTTCAAAACATCATAAATTCTACATACGACGTCAGATTGAGGCGATTCAATCATCATTGGAATTAGGATGATGAAAACTATGACTTGACACTAGTTTTAGGAGATTCTGAACACTTTCATTTTTTAGCCTAATTTTAATCTCTAGATCACGTCTAATCTCTTTTGGATCTTAACATCAACGTGCTTGCAATTATAGAGTGTATTGGGTAGGGAGATTGGTAAGACATTATTGGTTATGAGGTATGTTTTTGATTTTTTCATTGGGCATGAATCAGTTGTCATGATTGAAGTTCGTCCATGTCCAGGATGTCTTAAGATTTGTTTTCAATGTTAATGTGGATCAATACTTATATATCAGATAGATTATATTTCTCATATCCTCTACATGTTGATAATAATGTGGTTCCAATTATTGAGTATAGTGGGTAGGGATCCTGGTAAGCCCTTATTTCCTATGAGGCCCAAGTGCCTCTTTGTCTTTAGGCATAGGGAAATGGTCATATTGAAGCTCTTAAATTCCTTCATTTTGAGTTCATTGTTTTGCATAATTCCTTTGTGTAAGTTATTAACAGAACTGTCTGTGTTGATTTCTTTTAATTCCCATGTAGTTTGGAAAATACAAGTTCATTCACAATGAAGGTAATACTCTACATATTCTTTAGTAATTGTGTAAATTGAAATGATTGCAATTTTTATAGACTACATCAAATATTGTTGCAACTAGAGGAAGAACTATTGAGAAATGGTTATGTAGATGATTCCTTGGAAGGAATTTCACTTAAGACAAAGAAAAATATTGAAAAAATTAAGGTTCAACATATAGTAACAGCTGATGCTTTTCATGGTGTTGGTTCCTAAATTGTTTTGGCGACAAGGAAGAATGTAAGAGACCTTCAATGAGGATCTTAATCCTCCCACTTTAGGCTAGAACAGATGGTATCCCTTACCTTAGGGGGTATTCCCTTTATTTAACTCCTAAATATATTTTAGTGAATAAATATATATGACAAGATTATAGGTATCATGGAAAGAGGTGTAAAGTGGTAAATCTCACAGGTGGAAGAAACTTATCCATCAAAATAAATCATTCACTATTTAAAACCCTTGTCATACGATGATAAACAATGTCTTATAAAACTGAATTAGAAAGGAGAACACAACAAACAATTTTAAATAAAAATAAAGAAAAGAAAAGTTAGGTTTATGATATCGTTTATAATAACTTATATTTCTATCAAGTAAAAGGGTTACCTTTATAACTTTTGTATTATTACCTTTATGCACTTAATCATATGGGAGAACAAATGGAAACACAACTATTTGTTGATAATATAAATATCAATAAACGGGTATTTCCTTTGTAAATTGTAATGTTGTAATATTCATGAAGTCAAATATTACTAGTAACAATTATAATTACTAGTAACAATTATAAGGATGTAAATATATGTTAGTTAAAACAAAACATAGTGAACAATGAACCATACACTAGTTTGATAAATGCTTTATAAGAAAATGTTACCACAAGATAACAATGTCAAGCATCAGAAATCCCATAATAAAAAGTTATTAAAAAAAATCCATGTTGATTTACATCAGATAATATAAAATCCAAAAGAAATTAACAGAGTCATATAGTATTTTACATGATTAATCATGTCAATCATACAAAACAAAGGATAAAATAACATACGATCACACTTAGAAAGTAAAGGAACACTGCAGGGACATTATATTCAAAATCGCATGCATAAGGTAATAACAGCATCATAATCAGTCTGTGTAACAATTACATTCAAACTATCTTAATAATAAGTCTTTTCTCATCAAAAAGTTAACCCCCTCATATGAGAAACGAGGTCATTATATATAAAGTTAGAATGGTTGACATGGGAACTATCTTCATAACTGATGGATTAAAAAAAGTAAAGTAAATAAAAGGAATTTAAATTTTAACTTTGGCGAACATTCCTGCCATTGGCCGTTTTTTAGAAGCCTTCTTCATTTTCTTCAGAACAATAGTAGGTACTAGAATTCCATTATTATCACATTCGTGTTCCTTGGATTATGAAAAATAATTTTTGCTTCAGTATCGGAGTCTTTGACATTTTCAATGGTAGATTAAAGTAGCAAAATTGGAGTAATGGTTTCTAGAGCCAAAGCAAGAAAATAATGTCTTTCAAATCCTTTCTTAAATCTCATATATCTCTTTGATTCCAAATTTTGTATCCATGACACAATTTTAAGCTTCATCGCCACAATAAAGATTTCAAACCTGATCTAGTATTTGGTAGTTGGCAACCGTTGCGTCATTTTATCCAAGAGCACCAAAACACTAAATTCTATGAATAAGGAATTGAATATGTCTTGATTGGTGATGGATCCTTCCTCGTTATATGAGAACACTCTGAATCTTTGTTTTACCTTTCCCATATCGTCTTTAAAATCCTGATCCAAAACAACCCAACCTGTATTAGTCCAGAGTGATGGCATACCAAAATTTTGTATGTAATTTCATTATGCTCTAAAATTCTCAATAACTTCAATAATATTAGATATTTTCTCATTTGTTTCCTAAATTAGCTTCTTAGCTTCTTTGACTAACATGAGGGCTATAATGAAGTCATCCCTACTAGGAAAATCAAGAGCTTGTAGCCCTAGACTATT
Organism: Pinus tabuliformis; assembly: GCA_031772625.1. Taxonomy (NCBI): domain Eukaryota; kingdom Viridiplantae; phylum Streptophyta; class Pinopsida; order Pinales; family Pinaceae; genus Pinus; species Pinus tabuliformis. The sequence goes on along the minus strand of CM062810.1, from coordinate 873,310,222 downwards.
TAGGAGTTAAAATGATTTATGATCACATCCACCTCCTTTAGCCTTTCCTCAATAGTAGGGGCCATTTTCTTAATGTCAATATTCGGACTGAGGATTACTATTTTTTCATGCTCAACCAAAATATTAAAATATGACATTCTTTGAATTTTTTTCTCGTTAATCATGGCTCAAACTTTGTCTTTTGCTTCAATAAGGGCCTCTTTCTTGAAGGAAACTTCCAATAGGAATTTTTGTAAAGATTGAATTTCTTTATCTTTATCCATTGTGATGACTCTCATTACTTCCATAATATCATTCTGTAGTTGAATCTAGTTTTTCCAACCCTTTTCTAACATTTCTCTCTCCAACTCCTTTTCACTTAGTTCATTTTTTAGCTCATACACCTTGGATTCAAATAACTTCAATTTACTTGGATCTATATTTCCTAAATGATTTACCTTCAAATCCTTATTCAAATTCCTTTTATATTTTTTAAATTCTTCGAGGTATCCCTTATCCTTCTCTTCTGCTTCCTTGACTAATTTATCAATTTGGTCCCTTAATCCCTTGCACTGGTCCTCTTGAAGTTTCAATGCCTTTCTTACTTCATACATATTTTTGTCTTTCTCTTCATTATGTCTAAAGGATTCTACCAACTTATCTACATTTTAGTCTAGGTTCTTTTGGCTTAATTTTAAACTCTTGATTTCTTTTTATTTATCCTTCTATATTTTCTTGGTTAATGAACTATTCTTTGGCTTACCTAATTGTTTGATTATCCTGTCTTTGAGCCCATTTATTTTATTGGCTCTGGTCTTGATCACCACCATGGCATATTTAAGTTGTCCCTGGACTTTAGCAATAATTATTTGACACAATGTAGCATCCAACAACCTTTTAGCCACTACTTCCCCTATTTTCCTATACCAGTCCACTATATCAGTATTGTTAATTTAGCCAAATTAATATTGAATAAATTGACTGTGGAACCCAACAATTGTGCATTTATGTCTATTTTTGGTTGAAAAACAATTAAATTGAACATATTATTATCCAAATCAATATTGGACAAGAAGCTCAGTCCTGAATATGAAGTTATTTCTTTCAATATTATGTCATCTACGGCTATAAATTAGTTCTGTGTTCCTGTCCTTTATGAGCTTCTCAGTAATGGAGATATTACCAATTGATACAATCTGTTATCCTAAATTTTTTGGTTTGGTCTTATCCAAATTATCTTCCAGTTGCTTTAATATATCATTGTTGGCGTTATAGAACATAATTGCCTCTTTATCATCACTAGAAACATCCTTTACTGTTCTTTTTGTCACCTGTAATCCTTCATAATTGATTGCACATGCTTTTATCTCTAGGGGATCACTTCGTAGTTGATCATATGTGGTACCTATTTCTACATCAACCACTGGCTCCTCCTCATGGGTGGTCATAATTGTAGCCTTTTCAGTAGTCCTCCTTTTGACTAAATCTAATTTAACCATAGCCACTTTAGTTACCTACATTTTAGATGGATTCATATCATTCTGAGGAGAATAACCAATGTTATCTAAATTTTCAAGTTCAAGCTTTCAATCATGAGCATTTTCTAGTAGAACAAATGATTTCCTAGCTTTGGATATAATTTGCAAAGGGTCAGAATGTCAACACACATATTTATCGAGGCCTCAGGCCGATAATTCCCTTTCGATGATCTCCATGGTAGATTTGTGTTTGATAATTAGTTGACCTATGAGAAAAGGAACCACAATCATCACTTTATTATTCTTTGAAGTAAAATTAAATTCATCTAGGTGTAATCATTGTTTGTAAAGTTCCAAGGAAAACAATTTTAGGGGGGTAAAATTGGGTAGATGATAAGGTTCTCCTTCAAATCCATAATATCGGTTGACCAAACAATCATGGAAAAGACAACATTACCTAATAGTATTTTCTTTTGTAAGATATAAAGCTCTTTTGGCTTCTTATAAAATCCTATTAGAGCCTTCTCCCGCATTTTGACCTGTGGATAAATGGAAAAATTATTTATAAATTTGTTATAACTTCCAAGGGTCCTTCCTGGATATAGTAGTGATGACCAACAGTCTATCTCCCTCTCTTTCCCCATCTCATCCTTGTTTTCCTCTATTAGTTTGATGCTAATGAAGTATTCGAGGTAATTGAACAAAACTAAATGCACCAAATAGGTACAATATCTAAAAATTTGATAACTCTGTGTTGTGGTTAAATTCACATAGATGTTAGTGGCCAAGTAATTTGGGAAATTTATTATAATTTCCTGAGGGTCCTTCAACACTTCTCTCATAAAGACAAACATAGACTCATCTACTTTAGAATCATCAAAATACCCTTGAATAATTGCCAATAGGTAGGCTAACATATGATATAAGGGTTTAAGAGAATTGGTAGGGATAGGTATGGTATCTTGGGAGACATCACTAGGGTTCTTGAGTAATTCTTGTAAAAACTTCAATTTCTCTTCATCAGGACACATAAGAAAAAACTCGATTAGTTCTTTATCTAAGAAAGTTCTACCAAACATGGACAAATTTACAATTTTGGCTAGGGATTCTTAGGAAACTTCAATGAAAACTTGGTTATTAGTAGGACATAAGATGTTTTTTGTATCATGGTTTAAATTATTTATTAGTAACATAATTGAATTAGGGTCGAAGTGGATAGTTGGTAATAATTCTCGTAAGATCCTGGTATTTACAAGGCATTTGCCTGAAGAATGGTTAACACTAGTACTGAAAGAATTTTTAAGTGTGTAAACATCTATATTAAGGATTTGGGTATCTTGAACACAAGCCAAAATATCTAAACGGACATCATCTAGATTCTTATGGGTGATTTCTTCCCTAAAGCTGAAAGGAAGAAATTAGTAATAATTCAATATGTAGAAGCTAGGTGGCCGGTACTTACCTGGATCCCAATACTGGTCCTACTTCACAAAACAAGCTTTAGTTCCTAATGAATGAGTAGAGACAGAGTTCAATCGAGGCAAAGTCGCAATTATGGTATTCTAAATGTCTAAAATTCCAATTAAACCACACATGAAAAGTGAGTAAATCACTCTTCTCATTATTAAATAGTTTTAAATGTGATGGGACTAACATTGAATGAGATTGTATGCATGGATTGATGCAAATTGTATAGGGTATCAAGCAGAGGAGTCATAGTTAAAATGTGTATTGATTGCAACCAGAGATGCTTGTGAATCATTAATCAATAATAATGTCGATTGTTGGATAGTTTTAGGTGGAGGAGGGGATCTTAACGTCCATGCACCTTCACACCTAAATAGATCTCATCCATTGGATGTGGAGGCTAATGACTGTGCAATCATTTAGGGTCAAGACAAGGATATTATCCCTTATGCATGTTCTATCCTGAATGAATCCTAGCCATCATATTTAACTCAGGTTGGTTGTTAGATGAGTATCAGGCAACAAATAAGATAAAACGTTGGAGTTTATGTTGGCGCCTGATGACATTGCTTTTCACGTTGGAATAAATTAGGTTAACGGAATGTGGGAAATTTAGATTTGTGATTATAAATTATTCCTTAATCCAAATTAACACTATGACCAATCCACAACTAAAGTACTAGGTATTTAAACAAGGAAAACATGACCCCAAATCGAATCTTTAGTCAAGAGAAAACAAAAGTTAAGAAATTTTTAGAATTTTCTCTTAAGACTCTTAAGGCAGATATGAATTAATGAAGCGTTATTATAGCTACAACACATGGCTATTTGGTGTTGACTTGAAATTGATGCATCAATAATAATTACAGTTAATTTGGTTTTATTCCTTATTTCCTAAATGGCACATGTTTCGTGTTTGCTTTCTAAAGTTTTGGAGGTAGTGAAAAGGAAACAAATAGATGTAGATAAATAGAGATCTATTTCACTATTATAATTTCCATCAATATTTTTACATTAGGTAACAGTTTGGGAGTTTGTGGATATTCAATTTCACCTGAAATAAACCAAACAAATGTAAAACACCTCATGTGTCATGATTTAGAAAGAAATTTTAAATTGAGCATTAAATATGTTGTTTTTGATGTAGTGCATAAATCCATGATCATGCTAGATGTGCCATATAGATGCAGTTTTCAGTCTTTTAGTTCATTCTTTTTAAACATGGAGTCCCTCTGCTCTTGATCTTCAAGTTTTTAGTCCATAGTTTTGGCTGTATGGGAAGCAACGAGAAAAATTTGTGTTAGACCCTGTCCTCCTTGGTGTGCCACATACACTTAGCATGGTCTTGCTTATATGAAATCTAGTGCAAAATACATATGGGAAGTGTCTACCCTTCTAAAATAAAGGGTGACATCATTGCACAACAACACATCAAATGAAATGATACAACATGTGATTGTCTTCTATAACCTTTGTATGGGTTTCAAACTGTTGTTCTCCATGTGTGATTATTAAAAAGAATATTATGTCACATAGGTGTTGGAAATAATACTGAGAGGTGGGGGGGGGTGTGTGAATCAGTATTATCAAATCAATAATCTTTTCATTTTCATTATCAGATTCATATACGCTACTTCAGTTAAGGATACCCGCGTGTATACGCAACTGTGTTTAATGCAACTAGCGTATATCCAGTAAACTTATGATTCAGTTAGTTGATCTTCAATGAGTGCATCAGAACATTATTAACCATATGAATAGTAAACAGGTGCAGTAAAACACATAAGAAGCACACATGAACACCATGATATAAGGTGGAAACCCAATGTGGGTGAAAACCACCTGCTGCAATTCGTCTCTATCTTCTTTTAATAAGAAACTTCTTTTTACAATATTTTTGTACTGGTGCAGTCTTATACCAGTACGCAGGCTTCTACCTGCAGAATGCTACAACCTTCTCTCGTTCTCGAGCTTCTCCTGGGAGGGAGCTACAACCACCTTAACTCTTGTACTAGCTGATGTACTAGTACGTAGGTGCTGACCTACAAAAGGCTACAACCTTCTCTTTTCTTTCAGGGACCACGTTGCATAATTTTCAGACTGGATCCATAAATACAAAACAATCACTACTGCAATATAGTCATTAACTTTGAATCACCCAACAACTGAATCACTAAAATGCTGTCATCAAAACACAGTCACCAGAACAAAGACCAGAGCCCAGAACTCTGCAACAACCACTAGAACCAACAGCGACCTCAAACATCAAATCTCATAATGTATACACTACTTGACTATGTTGAACCAGTGTGTATACGCCCTTTCACCAGAGAGAACACGCGTACAGATCTGAAAATAATTACTTATACCTTCGCTACAATTTTCAACTTCAGATATACCCAGAACATAAGATATAAAGGATAAGACATGCATCAATATTTAGATCTATTCATGATCACACCATATAATGATAATGCATTTTAGTCTTCATGATCAAGGTCCATCAACCTTTATCAACCGCATAGGTGCCTCCTTGGTTCAAATCAAGCAAAGCATCACAGACCCATAACCAGCATACTAGATCTCACACTTCATCAGATATTCATCACTTGCACTCTTGCACCTCTTGGCCTAATGATCTTCTCCTTATATAGGTTTAGGCCTCTCTCAATACCATGGTCCAAAACCACGTAGAACCAATACCTTGGACCCAATACCTGGGGTCAACACTTCAGACCAAATACCATGGACCAATACCAAAATACCATGGACCAAATACCACGGACCAAAACTTAGATTCCCAACATGTATGCACCTTTCCTTTTGTAAACTTGCGTGTGTACGTATACACGATTTGGTATATGATGCACCCGCGTGTATACGCATTTTTGTCACAGCACACCTGCATATACCTATCTGATCATTAATTGTTTGCTATTTACTAGTTGTACTATGATCTGTCATCTGAGTGAGTTGCCATCAAGGACAACACCTGTATCATATCTGTATCATAATGCCAACAATAGGACAATTTTAACCTCTTTTTTTAGGTATGTCTAATTCCAGTGAACAAGGCTTATGGATATGATAATTCACTAGCAATCCTAACATATTTTCCTTATATGTTTTCATAGATTGACCTACTATTGTTTTGCTGAGACTAAAGTGTTTTGTTGAAGAAGAATATTTTCAAGTGTCACCTGGATCTGGTGAAGCACAGGTCTTGTATGTGCCTTCAAGCTAGAGTTATGTTTGTCTATTAAGAAAAGTGCTTATGTTTTATGACTTTCATTTTCTACAAGTTTCTCTTCCTTGTCAGTTTCTCTCCAAAAAAGTGCTATTGTATTCTTTGTTTTTTTATTTTCAATTCTAAAGGTCTTCTTTGAAGCTTATTTTCTCCATCCGCAATTCCTTTTTTCCCTAACAAAATTTCATTGCTATTAGTATGTTAACCAAAACTTCTTGCATTATATGTGTTGTATTATAAATTCAGTCTCTTAGAAATCCTAGGCAATGATCGCATTGTGGAAGTTAATAATTCCAAGGGTAATGTTCAAGGACATGTTTTAATTCGACTTGCTTCTATAAGTGATGATCAGGTAAAACATACTATCTATTTATGTGTTTTATTCTGAAATATTGTGTTTCACTACTGGTAAGGATGCAACTACTTTTATACTAAGAGAGTTTGTTTATCTACATTCTGTAAACAGATAAAACACATTGGTGGTCTATTTATATCGTGCCTGAACATGAGAGTGTGGCGAAAGTGAAGATGTTTATAAGTTGTATAACAAGTATTGAGGAAATGGGTACAATGAAGCTATACATTTACTCTATTTTTATTTATGGATACGCCCTCAAGAAATTGTGGACATAAACAATCAAAACTTAGGTCAAATTTTTAATGATATATAGCTTATAAATGTTAAGGTCAACCTTGAATGCTTTTCTCATGGTCCATACATTATCTTTAGGTATTCCATTATTTAATAAATAAGAAAAAAAAAATGCCCTCTTTCTAACCACTTGTTATCTATACTATGAATTAATTTATGAAATAGATCTTAAATTGTTTTCTATTTACCATAAGCATTATGTTTTGATTTTAAAATACTATTTTGATGGTGTTTATTATACCTAGGCATTTATTGTTGATAATGTTACATGGACATTGATAATGCTTTCTCACCCCATTAATATTCACAATAATAATGCCTAAACCACCATTATCCTCATACATAACTATTCTTAATATTGTTAAAGCATGGAGGTTTATAGTGTATAAATGGTCTAGCATATATTACACAATGTTGCACACACACCACATTCGCCATGTAGCAATTATTCCGACAAATAGTAACATAAGAACCTAATTTTACTACACTAATTTGAGAACCTAATCTTCCTACTGCAATTCTTCTTATGGTAGGTGAAACACATTCACTGTATGTATTCTTATCACACCTAGAGGATGAGTAATGGAAAATGGCTATAACCTCTCCCTTATGGGAAAATATTTGATTTTGGTAGTTGCTATATTTGTAAAAAAAAAAGGCTTATATATCGGTTAACCGAGAAGACACTTGGCTTGAATTGGCCTCAAACTAAGATGAATTGAAATAGATATGGACACTCGGTTGGGGAGTTGGTGGAAACGAATGCGACAATTTCAGAATTGCCAGTTACAATTTGGCAGGGAAACTTAGGCTGGAGCTAACCAGCCATATATTGGGTATTTAATGCCCTCAGAGCAGCACGCCACTTAGCCCGATAACACGGGAGCGGGCAAATATTATTTAATGCCGAATTTGCCCGCTCCCGTGTTATCGCGTTAAGTCGCGTGCTGCTCTGAGGGCATTAAATACCCAATATATGGCTGGTTAGCTCTTTCCGGGATACTTATATGTGGCTACTACCTCTGCAGGTTCTTTTTTTAAGGAAGTCATCCGAGCATTTTCCCAACCAAGCATACTATGTACCGTTTCCAGAATTTAATTTTCAAATCTATTATGAACTTTTTAATAACTACTCTACAGATTTTGTGTTCTTGTTGTTGAAGTTAATGGTTCAATGTTTTTCATTTCACCATATATTATAAGTTTATAATCTTGGTATGGATTTTAACATTTATTACCTATTATGCAACTTTTACTTTCCTTTTTCTTTGTAACTTTCTTTTATTCATGTATTTACTTCATTTGAGGACAAGTGAGACCAGGGATAAATTCAAAAAGGTCTTCATCTTTTTCTGTTTCTTCTTTTACTATTTTTTTGGAAAAAATTTCTCTTTTCGTGGTTGTTCCATCTATGCGATTTTTAATCATGGAATAAAATCAAATAAATATTCTTCTTCTACACCATTGTTTACATTGTCTATACACACCATATTTATAACTTTATCCTTCTCTTTTGTCTATTTTGGGAGAAGCATTTTCCTTTTCGTCTTCCCTTTTTTCCCAAAATTTTTGGGACATTGCTGCTACATCTAGCCACGAGAGGGGCTTCACCTTAAAAGAAGATCCTTAAGACAAATTCATGTCATTTTTATTCTCTTATGAGCTTGATGCAATTTTTCTTTCTAAGAGAGTGCACAACTCTTAGACATCATTTTCAAGGCCAATTATTACTTTATCCATGCTAGAAAGATATCTAATATATACTTTCATTTTATCATAAACACTATGACTATTTAGAAACATCATCCAAATTTTGAAAATGACAGCCCAAAGCAACCTCTACCAAATTTTTGACAGTAATGAGTTTTCAAGATCATCGTCTCCTTTACAAGAAACTCTATACTTGGTAGGACATTTAGCCTCTCCATCTCTGACTGTTTGAAGAAATTTTTGAGGAGAGGAAATATTCCCTCATTATAAGATACATCCCCTTGAGAAGTGGGATGTTCATGATGCTCGTTCTCTCTAGGAAGCTTGGATCTAGAAACCACCATCAAAATATCATTGTTGACTGGTATTCTAACTCTAGCTTGCATTTTTTGTCTTTGGTATTATCTTTTTCGTGAATGAGTTCATCGTGCAGGAAGTCTACTTCTTTATGCTTGGATAAAGAAATATTGTCTGTGAAGCTAATGGCTGAGCTACATCTCTATTCTCTAGACTGGGGCATTAGTTGGGGCAACACTAACTATTCATCTTCTTGCCTTCTAGCTCTTTCCAAGAGAATGTCAATGTGGTAGTGGAATGATTATGAAAATCTGTTTGCATAACAAGGCTTTCACCTTATAATATACAGAAAGTTTTATACACACAAGGAAACATTTCATGACAAGTAATGACCTTCCATTTTTTTTTTGGGTAACATTCTCGCCTAATGAAGGTGGAAATTTGTAGAAAAAATTGGTCTATGTTGGCTATGAATTTGGCTGTCATGTAGTTTATGCAGCTCGTGGGTTTGATTATGCAGAAAACCAAAGAATTTTTTGGTAAGGAACTAGTGCTCACGCAGCCACTGTTATTCTTGTCATTGATAGAGTTTTGAAGACATATCTTCAATATTACTTCCTTTCTCCATTTTAATGGCATAAAATATTTTTTTAGGGACACAAAATGTGACTCATTGGTTGCTTCTAAGATATTTTTCAATTTCTTCCAAGTCTGTAAAAGGTGTCATTTCAGTCTTTCGTTGTTGAGTAGGTTTTTTGAGGGTGTCAACAACTGGGTCTCTAGTTATATTTCATGTCTGGGTGTTAACTTCTGTTAGGGTAATTTTCTAGGAGATATTCTTGTTTTTCTTCTTTGTTGACTCTTGATTCTGGGAATTTCTTCTTGATCCATTGTGAGTGTGTATATGGTATAATCTTGTTCCTCTAATTTATTGGATGTTGTGGGTGTCTATATGACATCTTGTACCTTTGAGTCTCTTATATGTATGACCTCTCATGCACTCCCACCTTCCTAGTCTTCAACCATTGAATTCATGTCTTTGATTATGTGAGTAGCCTCATTTAATATTTTATTCCTCGAGTCATACATATAGTGGGTTTTTAAATACTTTGTATTTGAAAATTATGTGATTCCTTCTATAAGGTTCAACCATATATATACTGGGTTTTGATATACCTTTTATATAAAAAATATGTGATTCCTTTTATAAGTATCAAAATGAAGTCCCTTCATGTGCAGTCCCTCAGCACCCTCCCCTCTTAGTGCTTGTTGTTCAACCTAGTCATCATCAAATTTGTAGTCCCCTTTTTCCCAATTCATAATTGGGTTTTTCTAACTCAATTTGTAGTCAAATTTGAAATTTAGTAGGTGCAACTACTCAAGAATGGATCCCACTCAAATTTTGTACCATTTGGGCACAAATTTTCACTGCACTGGGATGTATTATCTACATGTAATTACCAAAATCCCACTCATTATTCAGTTCATTTTTCTCTTGTGACTGCTCTCAGAAAAATCCTCCTCGATACTCTTGGATGCTTTAGCACTCCCCACACACTCAAAACAATGCTTAAATTGCAATCTTCTAGCCCATATCGAGAGATTTTGTAGGGCAGTGCTTGGAAATCGAGATTTGCACTTGTTATACCTTCCTCTAACAATTTTCCACTACCCAATCAGCCTCTCCATACCTCCATAATTGTGGGTGGTTGGCTAACTAACTACCTAGTTCTAAATACTTGTTTTTTTTTTGGAAGTGGGGAAAGAGAGAAATAATTTCAAATTTCAAATTTGGTATTTTAGAAAATTGGGAATTTTGCTATGGCTATTTGCTTGAATAATGAGATGATTCCTTAACTCTTTCACTAATTATTTCTCATGGTGTCATGGCTAGTGCTAGTGCTCCACCCTTAAGTTAGTTGTTTAGTGAATATTCATTAACTAAAAAAATACATTTTACATTATTTATAATTTATCAACCATAATTAAAAAATTGCCAACTTTACATAGCATAGAATCATAATTACAATTACAAACTCAATCTTACAATCTCTCTCACTCTTTGGTACACACAAAGTCCATTAGTGAAGATTGGAATAATGCATTAAATTAACTAAACAAAATTATAGCAAAACCATAATGGCTTGTATATTTTTTCCCTTGTAGAGTTATTTATACAACATTATTGTTTCATGTTCTTTACACATAACCCTTTCTACCTATCAATCATAATCAATGCTAAAACGAATAATCACCACTTAATCATTTTATTAACATCTTCGTTCTTACCTGACATGAATTCCATGATTTTCCGTTCTTATATTCTATTCCGTTGAGAATATTTTATGTTGTATCTATTAGGATTATGAACTTGCTTCTTGTTGTTTTGCAATGTGGTCCAATTGCCAAAACTGTGGCATATGACTTGGTATTGGAGGTTGCAATGGAAGTGCAACATTTTCAACACAGGAAGTTGTGTCTCCATGGATCATGGAGGTGGTTGCTGATTAAGTTTGCTTCATATTATGGAGTTTCAAGTTCATATACTAAGTTGAGGTAGTAACCATGGGCTTACATTTTCTAAATTTATTTTCTCTATTTGCAACGCAGTGTATAGCTTACGTTAAATCCAATGTGTCGCTTATGTTAGATGTCAACAAAACTCAGTTTTTATTGTTTGGAAAGTGCAGGTACCTTTAATTTATTATGATGTGGCAGCACCTACTGAAGATTGTCCAGTTATTATACATGATTTACTTGTTCCTATTGTAAGTGTTCAAGATGAGAATTCTTTGAGCTGACAAATCATGAAGCATTGGCTTGCTTTCGAATTTTCCCACTTCTTAGTGTAGCTGTATATGCAGTTTGTTTCATTCATTTTGTGAACGATGCCTTTTTCTCTGGTGATGAGTTCTAGATAGCTCTAGTTGATATCAACATTTTAGATTTTCAGCACGAAAAAAAAGCTATATATGTATTATATTCAAAAAAGAGAGAATTTACAGACATTAACGTCGACAGCATGGGCGTATATGGTATTCAAAATCGCATGTTTGAGAGAAAACAAGTCATAGGATGGATTATCCCAAAACGGCTAAATATTGAAACTCTGGTGAAAATAATTTATGAGCATGTTATAGAGGATATAGTTCCATTTGGCCTGTGAATAAGAGTCCAAAAAAACTTTCGCAACGAGCAATGAAAGAAAAAAAGGGTACATACCAGATATTCCTCATGAAGAAAGAAAATTATGTACCCAGAAGGCAAAAGTCTTGGATCTGGAGGGTGATGTTGTCCAGCGTGATCTGCATCCTCCAAATACCTTGTGGGGAAGATAGGCCCATCTTGGATAATTCATCTGCTTTTTTGTTGTTGTCCCTGCTGATATGTGTGATGGTGTAGTCCCTCCTACTGCTCCATAGTGCTTCTATCCTGTTAAGCCATCCTTCAAGGTGTATATTTTTTATGTTGTGTTTTGACAAGACATGATCAATGGTGATTTTCGAGTCTCCATAGATTTGTACATTCGGTAAGTCCAGATAGATACAGAAGGAAAGAAGGCCGGCTAAAGCCATCGCCTCAGCGCTATTATTTGACCCTGGTCTGCCATTCCAATGAATTTCATAAGTTTGGCTTGCTTCTGGAATGATGTAAACTCCACATGCGCACGTTCCTAGTTGAGCAACCCATCAAAGAAAGCTCGTGGAGTAGCCGAGGGAGTCCATGTCGATGATCCGCTTCCTTTTCTGACCCTGTTCTATCCTGTTATTTCAAGTGCATTGTATTGGCATATGATAGATTCATATACATTTGAGAGTGATTCCTTTTTAGACCTGAAAAGCATCTCATTTCTCCATTTCCATATGGCCTAGAGGGTCAATATCGGGATTGCTCGCCATTCTCTGTTCATGCAACTCCACCCTTTAAATGCCTCGGGTATGGATGGGAAAGAGCGATGTGGGTAGCCAAAGTGTGCAGCTAGCTTCCGCCAAATAGTCTGAGATTGTGGACAAAAAAGAAATAAATGAAAGTTGTTCTCAGCTTCAGCCCTACATAGTAGGCATATCGCCGGCCCACACCAATTACGTTTCTGCAAATTATCCCATGTGAGATTCCTGTTATAAAACACCAACCAAACGAAAATTATGTTCTTTGTGGGGCAACCTGATTTCCAAAAGCAAGGTGGAAAGATATTTTCTGTATTCCCAGGTTCTGATAAAAGTAACTGTTGATATATGTGTTTAACATAGACAGTCGAGGACCCGCCGAAGCCCTTCCAAATGAGGAAGTCTTTGTCTGCAGAACGATAAATGCCCAGAGTTCGCAAAGAGGATAAAATAGAGTTCCATTGCAGCGCCATTTCACCATATAGACGCAATTCAGTAGCAGATTTCCAGATTGGAACCGCTCCTACCCATTCTCAGATAACACTGGCCCAGAAAAAAACCCCTGTTGTGTAGCAGTTGTATTAGCCGAGGGGATATTTGTATTCTTCCGGCCGCTCCAATGAATTCATCCTTACCAATAATGATCTTTGCCCCGGTCTGTAATTTCCATATTATATTTTGCCTAAAGAAAGGCTCAAGTTTTCTAAAACCTCTCCAAATAGCCGATCTAGAAGGAGATCCGATGTGATTCTCCCTAATCCAGAAAGACAAATCCTTGTTCCCCATATATTTGGCACGAATGGCCTGACTCCAGAATGGCATTCCCATGATAGCTTTCCACATGGTTTTGCATAGTAAAGCTTTCCTGAAAAGGGATAAATCCAGAATCCCCCAACCGCCCATATTTTTTGGTCGAGCCAGCTTGGAGAGTTTGCACAAATGGTATTTTCTTTGTTCTTTGTTGTCCCCCCATATGAATTTTGCCATCATCCTATTCAAACTGTTAATGGTTGCTGTAGGAATATAAAATAGATGCACCCAATATACCATTGTTTGCACAAGAACAGATTGGGACAAAATTGCGCATCCACCTTTGGATAAGCATTTATATTCCCATGCTGTAATTTTCCTGTAAAAGCGATCAGCAATCCAGGACCAGTCTTCCACGCAGTATCCAACACATTTTAAAGTAAATCGTAAATATTTAAGCCCATTTCGAAGAGGAATTGCTTTAATGTTGAAAAGCTGGGTGAGAAATGTAATCAGATCCCCATTAACGTCTTTGACATGGAATGATGATTTCCCTTCGTTAACAGTCATGCCAGTAGCTATTTGAAACCTTCCCAAGATTTCGTGTAGACAAATCTAGGTGTCTCTGCACAAGATTGCTGTCAGAAGAATATCATCGACAAAAAAATTGTGGGAAATGCAGATCCCTCTACAGATGGGAAGGGGCTGGCAGTTTTTTAGGAGAGTCGCCCTCTTGATATGAAGACTTAGAGAATCCATTACGAGAATGAAGAGCAACGGAGACAAGGAGCAACCTTGTCGAAGTCCCCTGGCCGCTTTAAAAAAAGGAGTGGGAATGCCATTAATAAGGACTGCATAATTTACCTCCATCACACACGCCATAATCCATCTGGAGCAACTGTTATCCAATCCAATTTTTGCAAGAAGGCATCGGATGAAACCCCAGTCCACACTGTCGTATGCCTTTTTTAGATCAATTTTTAAAAGAGCAGCTTCCAGATTCCTATTGTGTATGGAGTGTATGCTTTCTTGGGTGAGAGCCACCGTGTCCAAGATGTTCCTTTCCTTTAGAAATCTGTGCTGTTCGATGGACAAATGAAGAGATAACACATTCCTCATACGGATAGCAATGATTTTAGAGATTATCTTATACAAGACATTGCATAAAGAAATAGGCCGATAATCAGAGAATGTTGAGGATAGTTTCTTCTTAGGAATCAATGCAATGTATGTGGAGGAGATATTTTGGCAGATGTATCCATTAAGTCTTGATTCCTCGACCATGTTAAGAATATCCTCTTTGAATAAGTCGAAAAAGTGGATAAAAAAATCAATAGACCATCCGTCCGGACCCGGACATCTGTCTTTCTGAAAGGACTTCATTGATGCTAGTAATTCATCCTCAGAGACATTAGTATAAAGGGTAGCATTTTGATTATCATCAAACATAGTTGGGTACAGATCAATACCCCATAGTATATCTTCAACGCTGCTGCCAATATCTCTATTGTAGGCTTTTTTGAAATATTTTACAGCTTCACGCGAGATGGCCTCCTGGGAAAGAAAAAGATTGCCAACTTCGTCCTTGATTTCCCAAATTGTGTTCACTTCCCGCCTCTTATTTGCAAATCTGTGGAAAAACTTGGTATTCTTATCCCCTTCTCTGAGCCATATAGCTCGACTCTTAAGGCGCCAAGTAGCTTCCTCCTTTGCTAAAATCGATTGCTTCCTTTTCTCTAGATCCCAAATTTTTTTTCCGGATACTAGAGGACATGTTGGGATTTTTGAAATGAGAAGATAAATGCTCCAATTCCTTGACAATTACTTTCAGGTCCCTTCTGTTAGATATGGATTTCTCCTGCTGCCATCTTTTAACATTAATACAAAGAACAGATAACCGATTTAAGAATCCCTGAGTTGTGCTGGAGCCGGGTCATCTGGACGCTGCCAAGCTTCCTTTATGAGCTGATTGAAACTTTCATCAGTGAGCCACGTCATGTTAAATTTAAAGGGATATCCAAATCTACATCCACACCCCTTCCATTTTATAGAAATGGGACGATGATCCAATATATATGATGGAATGATTTTCACCGAAGGAAAACCAAATCTTTCTATTATATTTTCATGAGTGAGGAATCTGTCAAGCCTTTTTGCCAAAAAAGATTCGTTTGAACGCCCATTATCCCATGTGGGCCCCTGACAAGCTAGTAGAACATCAATGAAATTGTTTTGAATGATTGCGTCCCTGATCAGGCGACCAATCGGATTGAATTTCCTGTCGTTGCCCCATATTTCGTCGATGCATAGAGTACTGTTAAAATCACCTCCAATAATTAAGGAGTCTATGTCAAGAAGTTCTAATGATAAAAGATATTCCCAAAATGGATATCGATTCTTATATGGCGCATATATGTTTAGAATGTGGACTGGATGTGGTGAATCACGTGTATAGGCCATGATTAGAATACCTGCAAAACATTGAAATGCAACCGCCTTTATCCATTTTGGATCCCATATAACCGCCAAGCCACCAGACAAGCCAACAACACTTGTAGCAACTATGTACCAAGATGGAAACATACGTCTAAAATATGATATAGTGTGAGTACAATCATGCATTGTTTCTTGAATTAAGAACATTTTGGAATTTGAGGAAAGAAATAGATCCTTTAGGGCCAGAAACTTGGGGTCGGCTCCAAGACCCCGAATATTCATAGAAAGAATGTCAAACATTCCGCACATCGGATGGCCGACTTGCTCTAAGAGGCCCAGATGCAAGGGAATCATCAGAAGCTAGAACTGTTATCGGGATGTCAACCAAGGATAGATCCCGGGTTGCCGAATCCATTCTACCCTTTCTTCCTCTGAAGTGTCTGCTCCCTCTATTCTCTTTTCGGCGAACCGTGATGTTCCCAGTGGACTTCGGGCTGATAACAAGGGAGGGAGGGCGATCAGGCTTATGAATGGTGAGAGGTTGAAGTTTTAATGAAGCCCTCTTTAAAAGAAGATCTAAGTCGCATTCGAATGAATTTCTATCCGTGGATCCCAGGGAATTAGTTGGGGAGAATGACGTACAAACGACTTTTCCTTTTGGATCAGTTCCATGAATACGAGGGCTGGAAGATGGAATCCTACTAGAAGTAGGAGGGATATGTGGGGTGGAAGATAGCGGAGATGATGATATATATAGAGGATGAGGGGAAGAAAGGCCAGCCGGGGACAGCTTGGGGATCTGCAAAGGAGGGGGGATGGCAACGTCCGGCATCGGTTCTGGTGGAGGAGATGGAAACGATATTTTCGTATGCTATATGATCAGATCACCACTAGGCCTAATGGGGGGAGAAGGCGAGGCAGAAGACCGATGGCGCCTATCAGCAAGTTCAAGATGCCATCAAGAAGGTCCCGCAAACATAGATTGGGAGTGTGGATTGCAGCGAGGTTTGTCCAGGGAAGAAAACCTGTGCAAAGATTTCCACGTCTTGGGCAAAATAGAAACCCGATATGCATCATCATTAAAAGAATGTCCCATGCTCATAAAATCTCCCTCCTTAGAGATACCTAATATTTTCACAGAATGATGTTTGGATTTGTGTTTTGTACCAGGTCGACGAGGACATTGAGGGTATAGATGTCCCGTTTTGTGACACGCCGAACACCTAAATGGGACACCCTAGTAGTCCAATCGTTGTTGAATATTTGACGAGTCCCATGATAAATCAATGTATTCCGGAAAGCCTCCCCTGAATTCCTTCTCAATGAGGATCCAAGCTACACGCTTGTCCTTAGCTCCTATGCAACTCGGGTCAACGTAAATGAAGCGACTGATGGCATTACCAATTTTCTCCATTGATTCTTTGGTCCACAGTTCAATTGGTAACCCTGGTAACTTCAACCATATGTAATTGTTTTGAGGAGTGCATCTGAGAGGATTAAACCCAATAAACCATCTGTAGAGGGCCAAAAAACTTCTATCTTTGACCCAGGGTTTAGAAAATATGATCTCCAAGTCTCGATCCTTAAGGAAATGGAAGCTATACCAATTATTCATAACCGTGACCACTGTAGGGGAATAACCAAGCAGAGGAGCCCATTTTGCAGTTATCCAAGTTCTAATTTGAGAATCCTCCATGGTCAGAAAGTGCCATTGACCCACTAAGGCTCTCTTTTGCACACTGGAGATTCTATCAAAAAGTAGAGGGCCGTCGAGATTAATGGCCTCGGGTGGAGGGGAAGTCTTAACCGGTCAACTGAGTTTTCGCCTCAAGTGAATGGTAGAATCGCCACCTCTAGAAGGTTGTTCAAGCAGAGAAGGAATGATGTCAGCGTCCAATGTGGCAGCCTAGTCAGATTTAGATGCTTGACTGGCATGGGCTTTCTCCACTTGGCCCTAACCATTTCCGAGGCCACGGAATTGTCAGATGGAAAGTCCATATGGGAGGACCGAAAACAGATATGAAAAAATCCAGAGGATAGAACCCAAGAGATACACTGACAAACCTAGTACAGCGTGGCATTAATAAGAAGTGTTAAGAAACCCATAGTAAGTCAAAAATCGCAGAGCAACTATGTCTGGAAAAAGATGGGCGCGGGAGGAAAAAATAGGAAATGACGGCCTATGACCAGGGGTCATGACATCTGAAGCTACCCATCTGACATGATTTAGAGAATAACATCAATTGTGTATGGAAAAAAAGATCTCGGCGGCCATCTTCAATCAATTAGACAAGCGATGAGGATAATCGGTCATAAATGCTATACCAACCGATCATCGGCAAGTGTGGATTCAAAAATTCCGGCCCCAGGAAATACAGGCAAGGTCTCCCCTGAGAAGTTTCAGGAAGACCCGTCTGGGCAAACCATGCAGCAACAACAGAACTCAAATACACACCACCATGGTCCAAACCGGAGACGGATATCAGAGCATGGTTTGATAATGATAAAATATTTCTGGAAATGATTAATGATATCCTCCCACCAGCCAATTGAATCAGACCCCGGCATGGGAGCGAAAGGCAGCTATGAAATCGCCAGGATAAGGCTCAAGGAAGAGAAAAAATAGAACCAGTGTTTCATGTCATAAATCAGATAAGAACAACACATGTCTATAAAAGCACCGGAAGCAATTCCACGTATTAAAAACCTATCTTCTGATGCATATAAACTGCATTTAATTGTTAAAACATGTCATGGGATGCCATGAAGACGAACCTGTAACCACGAGCTTTGCCGAGTGGAGAGCACCACAACCCGTCTATGAAAACACCAAATGTCATATGACGAAATAAAAACAGAAAGATAATGGATCGTGGAATATGGATAAGCTCAAGATGTGAAAAAGGCCACCAGAAAAAGCGCTGGAGAAAAAACGAAGCAGAGTTCCAAAAGCAGGATGGCACACAGCCCCAGTTAGCGGAGACACCTTTTGGATAGAGAGGTTGCCAGGCGTCTAAACTAAAAACGCAGGTCAGTCCACGTCCAAAAAAATCATGCAGAAACCCCTGTCAGATATTCGCCGGATGGATTCATAACGGAGGTGACGGATGAAACAGGGGGGGACACGTCTGTGGAGTCCAATAGTGATGTAGTGGACGATAGCACGTCCCATTCACCGACGCATGTAAAAATATAACCCCACCTGCCTCACTAAGGAAATGAATCCCTGGTAGAAATACAGGTGGTTTGCAGAAGACTTACCATATTGGTCGCAATACTGGTGCTCTCCACTCGGCCGCTCTTCTCAGTCGCGGATCCAGCTGCAGCCAAACCCAACATATTATTGCTCGGCCCCTCTTGTGATTGTTGTTTCTTCACTGTATTTGCATGCTACAAATCTTAAGTTTGACGATGTTGTCTCCATTCTCCAGTTTACTCATCTTCCAATAGTCTCTTCAAGATTTCAAGTCTTCTTCATATCCAAACCATTTAATTTTCCTAAAATATTTTCTTAGCTTTTGGGGAATTATTGTTATCATAGTCCCTCTTTCATTTTAACCCTGGTTTTATTATCTATCATGCCTCCTCCAAGCTTATTACAAGCCAAAGGTTGAACATGCGTTAAGATTTTAATTTTTTTCAGATCTTGAATTCATTGCTTCTCCCTTGTGTCATCCAGTTGAGGAACTTAAATTTATAAACATTTTTCCTTGCTTCCAAAAGTGGATTTTAGGAAATATTGAAGAGCAGGTTGAGTAATTAATTGCTTTGGTATTTGAAAATTATAAGTCATTGAATAATTCATCACCATCGGGCTTAGTTGATGTCTTTCGACCTGCTACTAGAATTGTTGCTCCAGCTCTCGCTTCTATTGTAATGATATACTCTCTTCTTCATGATATACCATCTCCTAAGTCACAATTAACCTCAGTTAGGTCATCTTTACCTCCTGATCTGATTTAAGGAAATATGGAAATTTTGTTGGTACTCAAGCATATACGAAAGGTACATATGATTAACATATGATTTTATGTTCAGGAGGTACACGTCATAAAACTAATCTTATATGTAGACGACTTCTAGGAAGAGATCAAAATGACATATGGAAGAGACAGATGAGTTTGTGACGAATAACAATGACGGTTTTTTGATAGATACATTAACTATTTCAAACAACATATTTGAAAATGAAGGCATTATGCATGAATATTTGTAATGAACTTTGCATTGATAATGAGATCCGTAATCAAAATATACTCCCTAGGTATGTGTTCAAATAGTAAAATATGTTTGGTTATCTTTATCTTCCTGAATTGCAGCTTGTTCTTTTGCTTATGGATGCATGCCCATGTTATTTGCATATAAAGAAACATTGACAAAGCAGTCCTGCATCTGAAAATACAATCAGGTGTTGTGTGGAATGTTGAAAGGTGTCTAATTTTTATTTATGGAGTTGATTCTATAATGACTTCAAAAGTTTGGAATGTGGCACTATCTACATGTTTTGAATTGGGAAACTTACATCAAGTGCTTTAAAAATATATCTAATCACCATTTATTTAAAAATATATCTAATCAACATTTATTCAAGGCCCCTTTGGATAATATGATTACAATATTATCAATAAAGAGATTTGTGAATTATAATTTTATAGTTGTCTATAGAATGTTGACAATTTTCATAGCTTTCCTTAGCATTTCAAATTCTTGTGATTTGTGAAGTTTGTGTGTTCCATGGTCTCACTAAGGCATGGATTAATTTCCAATTAAACTTTGGATAAAATGTATCTATAATTTATTTCATGGAATGCACTCAAGGAGTTGATTCTAAAGTTTGACTTGAAGAAATATTTAAGAGAGACTCCAAAATATGTTTTTATTTGTTTCTTAATCTGGAACTTTAAGCAAAAGTTTCTTCCCTTTATGAAAGAATTATTTTAATTTTGAGAGAACTGTTTTTGAGTTCCATGAATTTCAATTTAAACCAATAATATAAGTTATGGATATTAACACAATTGAAAACAAAGATAGTTTCTTCATCAGGGCTTATTGTAAAATAATTTTGTGGCTAAATGAGGATAAAGTGATCAGTGTTTAGGATTTTCATTTTGTTTTTCCACTGTAGTGATTGTAGGAGTTCTAATTCTTTTGTATTGTTTTCATTGCATGCCCACTGTGAATGATCCTGTGTCTCTGAAGTGTTTGTATTTGCATTTGATAATTAATTATCCAACCTATTTTAATCTCTACTAGATCTAGTTGTCGTGTTGTCAGTTTGGTAGATGTACTTCATTTCCAGATTGGTAGTTGTCCTTTGTCTGTGGTAATATTTTCATTTTCATTTTGTTATCTTGTTCTTATACACATTTTTATATTGTTTATTTGTTTCTTTGGATATTCAAAGTGTAAAAAGAGATATATAATCTCTTGTGGGTTTGTATTGTGCTTTGTTGTGCTCATCTTAATCCATTTACATAAATGTATCCTCATAATGATGCCATACAAATCCCTCTTGTGCATCAAGAGGCATATCTAGTGTATGATTGAATTGTAATGGGATGTTGTGCTCTTCTATTGGAGCTCCTTGGCTACCAAGACTCGATATGTTTTTAGAGACACATGAGGGTGCTAAAAGAGCCCTTTTGTTTGTTACATCCCAAATCTACATATAAAGTGATAAAGCCTTGAAATGCAACTACAACCATAAGGAAACTTAGGACTGTTAATTTTTTTTAATAGGTACAAGTTCATTAAATAACCAACAAACCCATATAAATTAGATATCCAATTCACTATCCAATGAACTTTCATCGAATTATTCAACATTCTTTTTCTGAAATTCAACGAAACTATTCATAAGATATCTAACACACTTCCGAAAACTATTTGTCAAATATTTGATGAGTATGTGTTGAAAATAATGACTAATTTTTAGGAGGATATACGATGAAGGGGTGTCAAATATCTGACAACAACATGTTCATTGGATTATCCTACAAAATTTCGCTAAAAAACCTTTGAGCCAAATTCTCATTGGAGTACCTATGTAATTTCATCAAAACAACAATGGATAGTCATTGAATTTTAGTGCATTAGAAAGTAGTGTGGGGATTGATTAACCATGCTCTAGCTATGGGAGTATCCATTTGATCAGTGGTTTGCTTTCTTTCTCCCTTAGATTATATAGGTGTATGTTGATCAGTCATCTCTAGTGGCCTTAGGATATTTTTTTTTTTATATAGATTTTATACATATTTTTCCACCATCATTGCAAAGTTTCATTTTCATTGTTCTCGTCACCTTGAGGGTCTCTCTCCCAATGAGAGGGGTTTGTTGAACCATAGATATAGACTTAACCCTATCACTACCATATGTACATATATGTCATGGGTCACTTTTAGTGATACTCGAGGAGTTGAACCTTTCATCCACCGAGTGGTTGACCATAGTCTTCCACCTCATCTTCATACTTTGACACCCATCTCTCTAAGTGGGGGTGTAAACTTGTCTCGATATTTACATAGTCCTTTACCTGAGTTATTTATGGATAACACCACTACCATGGTAGAACCTATTGTTTCCACACCTATAGTGACTAATGTTCTCCTAGATACCACTTCCACATCTACCTCTATGACCACTGGTCTTGTTCACACCATATCTACAAGGAACCCTTTCTCATTCTGGTGAAATCTTCAGGGATCCTTTGCCCTCCATTTATAACATCCACCATGGATACCTCTACCTGTGACCATTTCCTCTCCATTCATATTTGGTAGAGGCCCTAGCTCAGTTACAAGTAGCATATCTATGTCCCATGTCAGAGGTTTGTACTCCACATTTGTAATGCTCCACTTAATCTTATCATGCAAATTTTATTAGTGTTTAAATTACTTGAAAATATTGACTTATAATTATCAAGAAATATTGGTAAATACCTTTATTTGGGAAACCGTAATTTTTATTTACTGATATAAAATTTATTATTGTTATTATTCAAATCCCAACTTGTCTTCTCAAATTTAATCTTGGATAGGATATGGTCTCTTTCCATTATTCCAATTTAAATATCCATATCCCAAAATGTCCTCTCAAAATCTCCTTGGGAGAAGATATGGTGCTCCCCAATTAATTACCAAATTAAATATCCATATGTTATCCCCAAAATGTCCTTTCAAATTTACTTGGGAGAAGATATGGTCCTCCCCAATTAATTACCAAATTAAATATACATATCTTATCCCCAAAATGTCCTCTCAAATTTACTTGGGAGAGGATATGGTAAGAAAAGTCAAATGAAAGGAAGAGGGGGTAGTTATGACATTAATGATAGGTGGTGGAGGTGGATGGGAGGAAGAGGCATAAAAGGGGAAGGATGATGAGAGGAAGGGGGGATCCTTAGTCTTGGTTTTGGTTTGGTTCTGTTTGGGAGGATTTTGTTTTGGAGGAGGGATGTGGAGAAAAATGAGGGAGATCAAACTTGAATCTGGAGAGTGTTTGTTAAACTTGGACACACTACATCTCGTTGGACTTGGGCTCGGAGGGCTAGGGAACCTGTGGAGGTTTCCTGGGCTAGGAATTACTTCCCAGTTGGTTGGAAGGCAAATCCAGTCGGGTAGTCAAGAGGAGCACGGAGTTCAGGAACATCTCAACTAAGCTATTGGAACAGGTATTATCTGTCATCTATTTTAGTTATGTAAATTGTTACAAGTTATCCATGTTGTAGATTAAATTAATTTATGTTCGTGCTTATGATGTTTTATAAACCTGAAATTTTCCTTGTTATGAAAATTAGTGAAATTAATTTGAATGAGTGTAGTAGTAGATAGAGGACCTATAGTTGGGTTCTCACACGTGGTATCATAGCTGGTTTCAAAATTTGAGGCCTAACAATGGCTCTCCTTCATCTAAGCAATTGTGAGTAGGGGGTATCTATTTTGCTAAGAGCTCTGAAATGTCCATCCAAAACCATTCTCATAGCTTCTCTATGATCTTCGCTTGACCTTTCCTTGACTTTAAATTCGTTGTTGTCAAAACTGCACAATACATCCCTCGAAATTCCTGAGCCTTCATGCTTTTACTGTAGACCACTGAAGGGATTAAATCTTGGTCTGTCAGAGTGTCAGATATGGGATCAAATCATTCAGCAAAGATAATAACAGCCTCTGAAAGTGGCACCCTATTGCCAGGGTCCCTTCTCTTGCCATGAAGAAGCTGCCAGGATATATTGGCACTAGAACTTCATCAACGTCTTTAGGGTATGCCCATCTCTCTCTATCCCTCACAGTTTTCTTGAGAAGGTCTCCATCTTTGCAGACATCTCTAACAATTGCCCAGGAGAGCATTTCCACTTCAAATTGGAGTGTGGCATTTGGGGAATGAGGGGAGGAGACCCTGACTCTCTGTACCCCAACTCTGGAGGTATTGTAAATATGGCTTTTGAGATGTTGGGCTCGAATATTCCACAGTATTCATTTTTATGTTGTCTAGGTTTCAAGTCTAGAGCAAGACTCATCCTGAGGACTGAATCTACAAAGAAGAGAAAGGGCGTTATAAATATGAAATTGGGTGTTTTCAAAATGTGGAGCCGACCAACTTAAGTTAAATAATTACTTATTTCATAGAATTTGTATTATTATTTATGTCATATATAATTAATATATATATATATATATATATATATATATATAAGTTTCTTATTCTATTTAATTTTTTAATTTAATGCTTTAATTTTTACTAATATTTATTTTAATCTGAGTTATATTATACTCATTTAGTATGACCCTTATTCAATTTATTACAAAATTTTAATTAAATTTTATGCTTTTAATGCATATTTTTTATTTATTTTTTATCAATGTACGTTTTTAGTCTTCTTAAATGAATTTATAATACTTTACTCATGAATAGTAATATATGTTTACAATGTATAGTAATAAATTATTATTTTTATTTAATTTACTTTTAATGAAATTATAAGTTATTTTTTTATTTATTATTATTTTTTGAAGAGTAGTATTACTATTATTATTTAGTTAATAATTTGATTTTTGATATTTTAGGTCTATGTTATTGGCTTCTTAATATTATGTTTTAATCTAAATCTTAATTATACCTAAAATCAATCATGTTATGAGATTGTATAAGTAATATTGTTTAGCATTATTAATTATTAGGGGCGAGAGAGGAAGAGTTGGGTTAACAAAGGATAGGTTAGAGGAAGGAGGGTTCAAAAGGGTTTAGGTTAATAACAGTCCCAGGGATGGAGCGTGAGAGGGTGAATGAAGAATTTTTAGGAGAAGAGGGGTGTTTATGAGAGAATGGGAGAAGAAGGGGGGAAGGGGTGGGAGGATGGAGAATATTAAGGGTGTTTTATATTCATTGCGGGGGAGAAGGGAAATCAAATTTCTGCTAACTTCTAAGCCACCATCCCTATTGAGGTTGTGCGGGTGCTTGATGATTTTGAGTGCCTCCCACACTTTACATTTGAATGGATGGCTCACATTAGCAATGACCTTTGTGTCTTCTAGTAAGATATGGTGTTTTGTCTTGCCTGCATGCTCAGCTAAAGCTGAAGAACAAGTTCTATCATTTTGGATATCTGCACCATGTTCTTTGAGCTTGATCTTGACAGACCTGCCTGTTTCCCCAATGTAGTACTCTCCACAAGAACAATTGATCATATAAAACCCTTTCTGTTGGAGATGTTCCTGTTTGTGACAAATTTCATTCTTTGCTTAATGGTTGTCATGGGCTTGAATGAAGTTTTTATATCCTTCGTTATGAGAACTTTAGCCATCTTGTCAGTGACACCACGAATATATGGAAGGTAGGCATTAACAGTCGGGGGGTTTTTTGATTTCTCTTTCTTTCTTCCAGATCTGGCTTTCTCGATGGCTTTGATGATGTCTTTATCATTGTATCCTAAGTTTGTAAATACTTTTCTTAAGTAATTAATTTCCTCTTTGGTGTTGATCTCATCTGATATTCTACAGGCTCTAGTAAAGAGGGTTTGTAGCACACCCATCTTTTGAGCTGGGTGGTGGTGTGAATCTGCATGCAAGTAATTATCTGTGTGTGCCTTCTTTCTAAAAACTTTGTGCCCAAGGGATCCATCCTTGTTTCTTATGAGGAGAATATTAAGGAATGGGATGCAATTGTTCTCCTCAACCTCCATTATAAACTTAATGTCATTTGATATGCTATAGAGATGGTTTAGAAAGTTTTTAAGTTCTTCATCCCCATGAGGCCAATCAACACTGGTGTCATCCACGAACCTAATCCAAAACTTAGGTTTTAATGGGTAGGTTTCAAGAGCTTTATTTTCAAAATTTTCCATGAAAATATTGGCTACAATAGGAGAAAGAGGTGATCCCATGGCAACTCTAGATGTTTTCTCAAAGATTTCCCCTTGAAAGGTGAAAAAGGTAGAACGGAGACAGATTTTATCTAGCTTTGCAGTTTGGGGGTCTGCCACTTCTTTGACAACTTGGATTGCTTCATCTAAGGGGATCTTGGTGAAGAGCTGTACCACATCAAAACTAACAATTTTATCACCCGATCTAGTTTTACTTGTTTAATGAACTCAACATACTGGCTAGAGTCTTTTATGTAAGAGCTTGTTTTACCAACTAGAGGGGATAGGGTGCTTGTGACATACTTTTCTAATTCATATGTGGGTGCTCCGATAGTATTGACTATAGGTCTGAGGGGGACATCATTTTTATGAATTTTGGGGGCTCCATAAATACGAGTTATTTCAC
The DNA here is from genome assembly GCA_031772625.1 of Pinus tabuliformis. Lineage (NCBI taxonomy): Eukaryota > Viridiplantae > Streptophyta > Pinopsida > Pinales > Pinaceae > Pinus > Pinus tabuliformis. The sequence goes on along the minus strand of CM062810.1, from coordinate 873,283,556 downwards.
TTTTGGGGGTAAGGCACTTTTCCAGTTTATCATCCAAATTAGTCTCTTTGATGGCTTTTTTGACTAGCCTTGTAATTTTAGAGATGAGATTTTTGTCAAGCTTTTTGTAGCTGCCACTATTATATAGGTGGCCTTTCATTTTTCTTATGTATTATTCGCGATTCATCACCACAGTGGCACCTCCTTTGTCGGCCTTTAGAACGACAATGTCATTATTACTCCTCAAGATTTTTAGGGCTTTAAGTTGCTTTTGGTTTAGATTACTTTTTGGAGGTCTAGCTCTCCTAAGGATGACGATGCATTCCTGTCTAACAAGCTCTTTATCTTCCTCATTGAGAGTTTTTATTCCATCTTCTAGACTGCATATGATTTCTTCATTAGGGATCTGATTGGGGGTAAGGGCAAAATTGAATCCCTTGTCAAGGACTTCAGCTTCTTCCTTTTTTAATATATAAGATGAAATATTAATTACTTTATTGTTAATAGGGTTGTTGTAAGAATTGTTTTTTTGTTATTTTATCTAATCTATTTGTTTTATTATCTATATTATTACCAAAATTGTTGTCCATAGTATTGTTGAGTAACTTATTATTTAGATTATTATATTTATTTAATTCATTAGTGTTATTAGTTTTATTATTGTTTTCAATTTTCTTTACTAATAATTTGTTTATATTATCCAAACCGTTACCTATGTTAATGCATGCAATTGTATTATTATTATCTAACCTATTGAGTTCCTCAGTGTTATCATCAATACTATTGTTTTCAATTTTCTTTTCTATAGTATTGTTGACTAACCTATTATTTAGATTATTATATTTGTTTAATTCATTAGTGTTATTAGTTTCACTGTAGTTTTCATTTTTTTTTAACTAATAATTTGTTTATATTAACTAAGACGTTACATGTGTTAATGCGCTTTGAATTCAAAGCAATTGTATTATTATAATCTAACCTATTAAGTTCCTTAGTGTTATTATCATTATCAATTTTCTTTTCTAATACATAGGTTATATTATCTAAACTAGAATCCATGTTCGCTCTGTTATCTAACATGTTTCTTATTTCACTGGAATTTATTTTATCGATGTTATAATTTATATCATTGTTTAGTAATCAGTTTTTATTTTTTAAAAATTCCTTAGACGTGCTATCTGTTTGCAGGAGAAAACCTTCATTACGGATTGTGTCATACACACTAATTGGGCTGCGCAGTTTCCCCAATCTGACCTGTTGCTTCGTTTTTGAACCTGCTCTACGTGAGTGCTCACATACTTCTTCTATTGCTAAGTCCGGGTTGTGGCTCCTAGCATGCTCATTCCCAGTGGAATCACCAACCTCAACCGCATTCGGTCTACATCCATTGTTACGTTGCAATCCTCTGGCATCGTCTTTTTTGCCAAACCTGTGTTTCTAGCTTTTCCAGTTTCTTATTCTGTCTCAGTCGCGCCATGTGTCACTCCTTGTCTACCTTGAGCGTTGTTAAGGCATTAATCACTGTCCATAGGTACTTCCGGATGGTTTCTGCCAGTTTCAAGTGAATTTTGAAGGCTATTGAAGATAATTGTGGCCTTTTCTCCCTTTTTCATTCTTACAATGCCTTATTCCCATCCCTTTATAACTTGACATTGGCTGAGTTTAAATGTGAAAGGGGTTCCTTTGTCTAAGATGGAATCGAAATGCGTTCCATCCAGAAGGGTGCCAGTGTAATGTACTGCAACTCAATACAAGCATTCGTATATAAAACTCAATGCACCTTAATCATCTTCTTCTTCTGCTTCACCATATAAACCTTCTCCTGGTAATTTTATGCTGTGTAGAAAAAAAAAAATCGTTCGACAATCAACAAATTCATGTGTGTGTAAGAAAGCTCACCTTCTACTTCATCTCCAGAGAATGCTGTTTGCTACGATTCCCCTTCTCTTAAGATCAAATTTTTGAGACCCTGATGACCGATTTCCTTCATGTAAGGAACAAACTCTTTGGTTTTTGCAACTTGAGAATCGACCGCCATCTTCATCAACTGCTTCCTGCAATCGGCTGCTCGACTATAATCTGGTTACCCGATTTCAGAGTTATGCCGAAGAGGATAAGGTTTAAGCGAGAATGATGGAAAATGAGTATTACCTCTGTTTTTTTGGGTCAACGAGCATACCAAATTATTGGCACTAGAAACTTCTTCCAGACCCTTATCACATTGCTTCTTCATCAGCTCTTCAGTTATAAAAGAAGGTAGGCTTTCTGGTCCATGTGAAACCAATTCTTGCACTGCAAAATGAATTTTTGTACAATCATTGGAGCAGAACCATTCACTCTCATACAATTCTTTTAAATCTGCCAGACCCCATTTTCTTAAACAACCAACATGGAACTCCTTCTCATAGTGATCTCAGAGCATAACAGAGTGATCCCCAAATGTCGTTTATCGAAATCGTGAAGCCTGCATAGTATACATCCACCAACTGTCTTCTCTGGGGCATTGACAACACATGTACATCGATTGGATGGCTTTTCTTGAGACCCAAAAGATGTTTCCTTTCCTTAAATTTTGGCTCTTTTCTAGTAGACGACTTTCTTCTTGTTCTAAAATGATGCTCGCAATTAAAGTAATACCAATCACCCACCAGAATATGTGTCTCTCTAGCACAATCTGTGTGGAAGACCCTTGGACAGCCATCACATAGAAGTAGATCACCTCCATCTCTACATTTTGTACATATTGTGGGTTTTAATCCCATATAGAAATTACATGCATACGAATTCTAAAACACAGAAAATAAACAATGCGAGAGCATAACATATAAAACACATATACACAGAGATTTTCCCTTGGATCCCAAAACCAGGACTACCAGCTTGATTTTTCATTATGTTCCTTTCAATGTTATAATACATATTTATACATGCCGAAGCATCCAATACCATGGACCAAAAACCATCGTATCCAATACCATGAACCGAAAACCATTGCGTCTAAAAAACCTGTGCGAAAATCATGCACAAAACCATAGGTGGGTTTGCCCATCCTAACATAAGGTCCAAAAACCAAAATTTTCCGGGGCGCTGCCCTAGACCCCATAAAGTGGGGTTACGGGTATGCCTCAAACCCCCTGTGACCCCCCCACTACACAATCGGCCCAACAAAGGGGGGCTCCGCTCCCCCCCGTCTAACCCCTGGGTTAACTATGTGGGCTAGTTGTGGAAAGAATATAACACAACCCAACATTATCCCACTTGTTTTTTTCTTTCCACAGGGGCCATAAGAGAGCTTAGTCATTTTTCCAACCCTGAAATGCCCATTGTCTCCTTACACCAAGAGAACTTCTTAGAGCTCACAGATTTTGTCAATGCATCTGCAGTACTCTTCAAAGTGTCCACCTTTACCAGCAACACCTTTTTGTCTTCTATCATATCCCTTACAAAGTGATACTGAACACAAATGTGCTTTGTCTTTGAATGATATGCGGAGTTCCTTGCCAAGAAATTTTCACTTTGGCTCTCACAATCTATTCTTATAGCTTCATGTACTAACCCCATATTTGAACACAATTTCTGCAACCAAACTGCGTCCTTGCTTGCATGAGTGGCTGCCATGTATTCTGCCTCTGTAGTTGATACTGCCACTACAGATTGTTTCTTATTCATGCAACTGATTGCACCTCTAAATAGGTTAAACACATACCCGCTTGTAGATCTTCTTTGATTCAAATCTCCAGCCCAGTCTGCATCAACAAAGCCATGAATATCCAACACTCTGTCCAATCCTAGTCTTCCTTGGTAGCACAAACCATAATCAATAGTGCCACTCAAATACCTGAAAACCTGCTTTACTGCTATCCAATGCTCCTTCCCTGGTTTTGACATAAACCTGCTCAATACTCCCACTGCATGTGCAATGTCTGGTCTAGTACAGACCATTGCATACATCAGGCTACCGACTACACTTGCATATGGAACATGGGACATGTCCTCTTCCTCTTCTTGTGTCTTGGGACACTATTCAGCAGATAACTTCACACCTACAGGAATAGGAACCGTCACCGGTTTGCTATCATGCATATTAAACCTCTGCAATATTGTCTCGTCATACTTCCTCTGGTTTAACCAGAGCTTCCTCTTTTCTCGGTCTCTTTTAATTTCCATGCCCAAAATATAGTTTGTGGCACCAAGATATTTCATGTCGAATTTGGAGGACAATTGGGTCTTCAAATCCTGGATAATTTCTTTGTCATTTCCAACCAGCAACATATCACCCACATACAAGACCAGATAAATAACACGGTCACAAATTAATTTAAAATACACACAGTGATCTGCTTTGCTTCTGGTGAAGCCAAGTCCCCATATAAATGTATCAAATTTCTGATACCACATCCTTGGTGACTGTTTTAACCCTTACAAAGACTTCTTTAACTTGCATACCAGTTCTTTCTTACCCTTCACCGCAAAGCCTTTAGATTGCTTCATGTAGATCTCCTCTTCCAGATCCTGGTGAAAAAATTTTGTCTTCACATCCATCTGTTCTACCTCAAAATCAAAAGCAACAACAACAGATAAAAGTAACCTAATAGCAGTTACCTTGGCAACAGGAAAAAAAGTATCACCAAAATCAATTCCTGGCACCTGGGAATAACCTTTTGCTACCAACCGAGCTTTGTATTTCTCCACTTTTCCTTCTGTATTTGTCTTCTTTTTGAACACCCATTTGCTGCCAATGGGTTTCCTTCCAGCTGGCAACTCCACCAGATCCCAAGCCTCATTTTTGTGCAAAGATGCCATTTCATCAACCATGGCCTCTTTCCAGAGTTTTCCATCCTCTGAATCCACTGCTTCCTTCACAGTTCTGGGATCATCATCAGTAACAGACAAAGCAAAATTTGAATAGAAAGTAGATAGACTATACCTTTCAGGCTGCCTTCTTTCTCGAACTGATCTTCTCATAGCCGAAGTTTGTGGCTCTTTATCTTCTGATTCCTCCTTTGTTGTAGAGTCTGATTCTTCCTCTTTTAGCTCAAAATCTATCTTTTCAGGTTCCTTTGGTTGGACTTCATGTTTAATAACATCTTTCACCTCTCTGAACAACACATATCGGCTGTACACAACCTTCCTTGTTACTGGGTTCCAAAGCTTATAACCCTTTAAACCATCCTTATACCCAATAAAGATGCACTTTTTAGATTTACTATCCAACTTGGTTCTTTTCTCCTTTGGAACATGTACATATGCATCACATCCAAATACTCTTAGATGTGAAAGAGAGGGTTTCTTACCAGTCTATACTTCTTGTGGAGTCTTATCCTCCAACATTGATGAAGGTGACCTGTTGACAAGGTAACATGCAGTATCCACCGCCTCTGCCCAGAATTCCTGTCCTAACCCAACACCACTGAGCATGCTTCTTGCTCTTTCCATCAACATCTTCATTCTTTCTGCAACTCCATTTTGCTGAGGTGTATATGGAGTAGTCTTATGCCGTGCTATACCAGACTTCTTACAGAATTATTCAAATTCCTTGCTGCAAAACTCTCCACCATTATCTATTCTTAGCACCTTTATCTTCTTCTCTGTTTGATTTTCCACGAGAGCCTTAAATTCTTTAAACCTGTTAAAGACTTCAGATTTCTTCTTAAGGAAATATATCTATGTATTCCTTGAGAAGTCATCTCTAAATTATACATAGAACACAGACTTATCCAGTGATGGAACCTTCATAGGTCCAAACACATCATTGTGCACAAGCTCTAATATCTGTTTCGCCCTCTTACTACCAAAGGGGAAACTCACGCGATTCTGCTTCCCATATACATAATTTTCACAAAAATGAAAATCCAGAGAGCTATTACTCATACCTTCTACCATAACTTTACCATGAAGTATTCAAAGGCCCTTCTCTCTAATATGTCCAAGCCTTTGATGCCACAACATGGTCTTCTCTCCAAAGACCACTAGATTTCTGCTCCACTTTTAGAAACAACATAACTGTTGCACCCATCAACAACCGTGCTACCTTGCAGTTTGTATAGAGTTACAATCCGAACTCCCCGCATCAATACCAGTGCTCCTCGAACCATCTTGCAGGTATCCTTCTCGAACATTGTTTTTACACCTACATCATCTAGCTTTCTAACATAAATCATATTTCTGGCTAATGCAGGAATATGCAAAACACCCGGAAGTGTTCTAACCCTTCCACCTTGCAGCTTCAACTTTATTTTTCCACGACCAATGATTCTAGCCTTCCTGTCATCCCCCAAGAAGACATCACCACCTTCATATTTCTCATACTCACAGAACCACTCTCTATGAGGAGTGAAGTGAAAGGATGCACCTAAGTCAATCAACCATGCCTCATGATCTACAAGTGTACTTGAAGAAGCCAAGTACACATCCCCACCTTCATCTGAGGTGGTTTTCGCCTCTACAGAAGGAGCCTCATCAGATCCCTTTCCTTTGTCAGGAGCTTTAGATTTACAGTCCCTTTTGAAGTGGCCTTCCTTTCCACATTTCCAGCACACCACCTTTACAGGTTTTCTTCGAGATTTAGGTCTCCATCTAGATTTAGATCTCCCACTCGATGACTTATTTTTGTTTCTATTCTGTGACCGTCCTCGTACAAACAAGGCATCACCATTCTGGCTCTCCATATTTTTCCGACTCATCTCCTCCATCAGCAAGGCTGAGACTATTTCATCAAACTGCAAGGCAGTTGCATTGCTACTTATTGCAATAACCAGACTATCCCATGAATCTGGTAGAGAACACAACAAATTGATGCACTTAACTTCATCTGAAATTTTAATATCAACAGATGCTAACTGACTTACAATAGTATTAAATGCATTCAGATGCTCTGTCACCGAGTCTCCATCTTTCATCCTCAGGTTATACAACTTTTTCCGCAGGAACAGTTTATTCACCAGAGACTTAGATTGGTACAAAGTACCTAACTTGTCCCACAAAGCCTTCACCATAGCTTCCCTTGATACATTCAGCAATACTGAGTCTGAGACACATAATCGTTTTGTGATCTTTGCCTTTCGATCCAACTTCTTCCATTCTTCATCGGACACTCCCGTTGGTTTAGTACCCAGATCTACCGCGATCCATTGATCTTTATCCACCAACAGATCCTCCGTCTTGAGTTTCCACAACTCAAAACTCTGACCATTAAATTTCTCGATCTCTATCTTTCCACTGCTCACCATCTTCTTTCACCACCAGAATCGATATCGTAGATCTCTCACTGAACAAGGTCTACCACAGGCCCGAGCGAAATCCCTCAGCAAAAAAGTCGTCCCCTTAAAGCCAAAACAGCTCCGATACCAATTGTAGGTTTTAACCCCGTACAGAAATTACCTGCATACGAATTCTAAAACACAGAAAATAAACAATGTGAGAGCATAACACATAAAACACATATACATAGAGATTTTCCCCTGGATCCCAAAACCGGGACTACCAGCTTGATTTTTGATTATGTTCCTTTCAATGTTATAATACATATTTATACATGCCAAAGCATCTAATACCATGGACCGAAAACCATCACGTCCAAATATCATGTGCGAAAATCATGCACTACACCATAGTTGGGCCCGCCCATCCTAACATAGGGTCTAAAACAAAAAATTTTGGGGGCACTGCCATGAACCCTATAAACTGGGGTTACCGGTATGCCTCAAACCCCCTGTGACCACCCCCCCTCCCGCCACACAATCGGAGCAACGAACGGGGGCTTCCCCCCCCCCCGGTTAACTACATGGGCTAGTCGTGGAAAGAATATAACACAACCCAACACATATATCTTTATTCTCATCACATGACTTTTCCTTAAAAATTCTTTGTCTTGTCGAAGAAAGTGCCACTTCATGTAGGGACTACCCATCCAAAATTTGAGTTTAGATGACAATAAATTGGACAAGTGGCTTGGGAATAGCAACAGCAATGGCTCAGGCTCTGCAAGCATCACAGAGAGATGGAGCTTCATGCTTAGCTTCCTATGACTTCTCAACCAAACATGTACAAATGCCTTACCACATTAGTATCTACAAAGTTTCCTTCCCCCAAATTCCACCCAAATTCCTCATCTTTAGATCATTCCAGAGCGGGAAATTTCACATTAGAAGATGCACAAAATTTCTGACCAAAAAGGGCTTCATTTTCAATTATTCTCACAGGGCACCTAAACAGTTGATTGCCACATCTGCCATAGGTTTACATTCCAACGAGGTGAAATCACCTGAAAAGGGAGGAGGTTGAGGAGAGGAGTGTGAAGAAGCGACTGAGGAGCTATCCCTTGAATGAGATAGAACCTCATTGGTAGTAGTACTAGGAACAGAACCATACTTTCCACACCCCTAATGAAGTTGACACCACCAACACCAAGTTCTATGTCTTGGACATGTTCCCTTACCCCAGGTTGAGTACTGGCTTTTCTCTTTCCTTCGACTATTTATTTAATGAAATTCCTTCATGGGAGTTGAATTGTTGATCGTCTCATTCGCAAATGAGTCATGCATTATATGACAATTTTAACAAAAGCGAAGCGTCTTTTTTGTGGCTTTCAATGGAAGAAAACACAAGAAATTGTTTATTACAAAGTGTTGCAATCAAGGAAAACGTCAAGAGTTCAAGAATTTTAGGCTACTGTAGTTGTCGAATCTCCTCAAGTTGAGGAATTCAATATCTAAGCATTATAAAAATGTAGGATAATTATTCACCATTACTTGACACAAGTTTTGAACAATACGTAGCTAGTGACTAGAGATGGAAATTATTATGAAACATTCTGGGTGTTAAAGAATTCTTCTTTCTTTTTCTACTTCTTCTGATAAGATTCTTCCCGTTATCAGTGTGTGCTAACTCTGCCCTTTTCTTAATCACGAAATGGCTTACAATGTTCTGGAAAGATCCCTTTGGCCAAGAAGCCACTGGTAGGGGTGGGGTTATCTATTTTGCCAAAGATTCCCAGGACTTTCCACCTGGTCCCGATTGTTTGACACTACCCACTTGCACTGATGAGATGGCCCACAAGAGGTAAAATGTCCTTCTGGGGATTTGAAACTGGATGTCCCTAACATCTCTTGGTGTGAAGTATGAAACACCCCATTTCCGAAACCCCCTTGACTATATTTTTCATGAAAAAAATAGTATTTGTACATATGACTATAACAAGCTAAAAAATCTTTCCTTACTTGGAAATGTCCTCATTTCCTTGTGTCAATATTTAATCTCAAATCTTATTGAAATGTTTACATAGACTCAAGTCAGCGAAATCTTACTGAAATGTTTACACAGACTTCAACTCAGCGAAATTATTTCTTATTGGCCAAATAGGCTAGCAGCCTTTGGATACATTACTATTGTGCATAAGGTTCTATCCACAATTTTATTAAAGCATGGTTTTGTAGCTTTGACTAATTTCTGTTCTCTTTTCCCCATTCATGTTGTTAATATTTTGATAGAAAAAAGGACAAGAAGAGAGTGATTCACCATTTTTTTCCATTGGATTCCATAAATGCAAAAGAAAGATAGTTACAAACTACAATATTGTTCTAAATTCTAGCCAATCACCATGGTGGAATTGGTAGAGAGCTGGTATCTTATGTGGATGCCTCTTTATATGTAGTCTACTCACATTGTTACAACTTCAGGGAAACTACCCTTAGAGACACATTCAGTTTGATGTGATGATGCTGCTTGGATGAACTCTTTTGCTCATCTTCTTAAATCTAGACCTTCTCTTCCACTTCTTTCCATAAAATACATACATGAGCTCTTTTAGACAACTCTACAGTGGTAATATCAACTCACTTGTAAATTTATCTGGACGGGGAAATGTACATGCTACAGTGGGAAAATGTACATACTACAATGTAATTGATGTATTTTAGGTGTTGATGACATTTAACATCAGCGTTAAAGACGTGATAGGTTTAGAAAGAAATTAAAGATTTGGACTATGGTACTTGACTTTAGTCCACACCGTCTTTTCTCGTTCAATTTCAATTTACAATTCTAATTCTCGTTGAATTTTGTTGAGAAATTTTGAGAAACGTGTTGTTTGTATATCTTGAAGTTTATCTGGAGCATATTCAGAATTGTAGCTATAGTTTAGTTGTATGTTTGTGATATGAAATGATCATATCTTAAAAGTGAAGTAGAATTGATTATTCCATTTATGAATTGAATGTTAACTAAAAGTGCGGAAACCGAGAGAACTGCTTGAGAAGAAAGACTTTACAACAATTGATAAAACACAAGTAAGATGCAAAACAGTAATGAAAATAGGAAATACATAGCGATACCAGACAACAAGATTGATTACGAAGTTCATCCTTAACGGACTGCGTCTCCGGGTCCGCTTTCAAGATGGGCGATTGTTTTATTAGGATTGAAACCAAGGAGGTCGATTACATAGAGAATTGACCAAACTGAATATGCACATAGGCACTTCTGGTCACTGTCATAAGGAAGCTCTCTGAACCATATTTCCAATTCCTGTCACGGTTCCCAATTCCAACTTTGGATGCTCCTGTTACATTGAAAACAAAAAGGACTATAACCTCCAGAACCTGCTTACAAAAACCCAAAACCACTCTCTTCCTCTACAATGAGCAAACACTGCCTCTTATAGCCCTGCAAGTACATTCAAACTCCTCCTTCCCAGTTTAGGAATGAATGGGCTGATTTTTGGGTTTACGAGGTCTCAGTCTTGTTAGGTTTTACCACCTTGGAACACTTTACTGGGTCATCGCATTAGTTTTACAACCAAAACTCCAACGAAAACCCACAAATAACTTTATATTAAACCATAGCCGTTGGCGGCTTGCTAACTAGGCGGAGGAGGTTGACCACCCATGTGGATAGGTTGTGGTCTAACCACAAACTGCTAGCTGGTGGTCTACTCTGGCGGTTTCGCTTGACAGTTGCGGTGCATTCACATGCTACACCACCACGATTTATCTCCACCTGACTGCGTTTGTAATGCTACGGTTTCCTCCACTTGACTGTTCATATGGCTGCAGTCCCACTGCGGTCTCCTCTGCGGTTTCCAAGCCGGTGGTTATTCCTAACGATTTAGATTCTGTTCGCTCACATGAACATAGTTTCGATGCCACTACGGTTAAGGTTTGATGCAATGGTTAATTGCTAACCCCGTCGATCTTATCCAGACTCTGCTCACATGTAATAGTCTACGCCTGTGGTCTCCGACACGGTCTAACCCACATATATGACTGTTATATTGTATTTTTAATGTTTATTAATGTTTCATATAGGCCAAGAGTTGTTTACATAGGTTTTATGCATGTTTAATCCATAGTTTGTATTGGAGTATGGTTAGGATTTAGGTTTTGGTTAGGATTAGGCTTTAGACTTTAGGTTTTGACCATTTAATGTATGGTTAAGGTTTTAGGATTAGGTTAATGTATTAGGGTTTGATTAACCTAATGTCTGAGGTTTAGGGTTTTACATTAGGTTTTTTTTTAAATACCCATTTACAACCTAATGTCACAAAGATACATTAGCAACATCGCATGACGACAACCCGTCGACAACCCAAATCCTACGAGGCATATGACAAGTACATGTCAAAAACCAAATCCTGGTGGAACTTACAACAACCACATGTCTACAACCAAATCATGGCAAAACTAACGACAACACTGAACTTGTGTAACTGATCTGATGAGATCCTCCTGGATCAATCCTCTCCACTTGAAAGCTTTTAGACCACAAAAGTTTGACTAAAGAAATAGTCAATGAGGGTAGAACTCCCTCACTTTCCACCTTGTCCTGATAATCTACCAATACATTTGATGAGTCACCTGAAAGTGATGACCTTGATGATTTTGATCATGGCACATTTGGAATCGGTGACCTGTTCCAACCATCTGCAATATATATAACTTGTGATGATGGTCAAACAACCTATTATGAACATGGCAATAGATTTATTTCCACGAAATACCATGAGTTAGTGATTCATAATCATCTTTGAAAACAGTCTCTACAGGATATTGTTCAATACCATTGACATGTATTAATAATCTATTTTGTGGAATGACAGAGACAATCAAAGACATTTTTGACATCAAACGAGCTACTTGACTTGTGATACTTTCTTGATTTCTGATTACTAAGTGAACTTGCTGCAATAAACCCACAAAATTGTAATTTGAATATCGTTGCAACTTAGTTTGTCTTTGAAAGTATTGAATTAGCTATTGATTTGTTTGAATCACTTTTTCCTTATTCATTAAATGATGCTTCCATTGATTAGCACTTTCCCTTGATTCATAAGTTTCCCTTAGACATTTTGACACTGCTTTAGAAAAGGCTTTGATATGAAAACAAATAGGCTTCCTCTCCACTTGAAAAGAGGCTTCCAAACTGTTTGAAACATGAATTGGTGACACGATACAAGAGAAATTTAACAATGACTTTCCCCAATACTAACCTGCATCCCTGTAATTGTTAATTTCCAAACTTGGAGTGAATTGATTCATTCTGACATTAGGAAGAGGAGTTTTAGGCACAAACTGTAATTCATGTTGTATTCCCTACTTATGAGTAAGATTTTTGGTTTCTTTAAATAGAATCAGAAAAGTTTCTACCTCTTTGATCAAACTATCTTTAAGCTGAGACTCATAAATTGAACAAACATCATGTTGATGCATATGTTGTTCCTTTACACACATGATTACAAATCTTTTATTTGAACTTATTAATCGCTTCATCTGATTAGCAACAACTAAATTCAAGTGATTTTTTTTTTGATGTGCCCTGCCAATAAATTCAACTCCATCTTTGTTAAGGTGATATTTATGCTCTCTCTTGTAAAATACTGCATCACGATCATAAAGATAAGGACTTCCTAAGACAACTCCACATATGTCTACTGGAACCACATCTAATTCCACTTCATCAATGTAATTAGCTATAATGGCAAATCTTAATCGACACTGTTTTGTGACTTTTATTTGAGTTGATTTATTTAGCCATCCCAACGGGTAAGGTCTTGGATGATTCCATGTTTCCAAACCCAAACTCTTAACTAAATATTCAGAGATTAGATTGGCCTGTGATCCACTGTCAAACATTGTATTTATCTTTTTGTGCTTAGAAGCTATCCTTATGTTAAACAATTCAACTCTTTTATCCTCATTTGAAGGATGTTTGATGAAGATGCAATAGTATTCGAACTTGAACCAGTGTCAGACGTTTTACCTGTCGTAACCATAACAATTATCCTCCTTTCATCACCTGAATCTGAACCTAGATCTTGCTGGACTGTTGCAATTGCCTTCTTTTCATCCTTCTCCTTAAGGAACTTTTTGGGCTTAAGTTCTGGATGAAGTTTCCAACACATAGATTCATCATGGCCGATTCTCTCGCAATGAGAACAAGTAGGTCTTTCATTTTGAGCTACTACTGATTTCTTTCTCTTCGAATTGTTCTTCCCTCTATTGTCATTGGAATATTTGATTTCCAACTCTTTGGATGATTGCGATGAAAACTTGAATGGTCTTCCACTTGATTCAATATGTATGGCCTAAACACACACTTCATCAAAATCATCAGGATTAAACATCAATAATGTATGCTGCAAATATGAATGTAAACTACCTATGTATTTTAATAAAGTTTCATGTGTATCCAATGAAATACCAAGCGCCAATGCTTTCTTTTTGAACTCCTGAGTAAACTCATGAACACTCTGCGCTGTACCTTGCCTCAAATGCTGCCAATCAATAACAACTTGCTGTATGTATCCTAAAGGATATAATTGTTTCCTAAGAGCTTTCAAAAACTTAGACCATGAAGAGATGACTTTACCTTTCCGCTTTACATCTATCTGAGTTTTACTTTCCCACCAAATTAAAGTTGTTCCCCCCATTCTGAGTGTAGTTGATTGAATTTCCTTTTTATCGTCAAAAATGTTCTAAATACGACAATACACTTCTAACTGCTTAATCCAGTTATCTAGATTTTTAGGATTCATTCCGCCATCATAAATAGGTAACTCAAATTTTACATCAAGTTTCAAAAGAGATGTTTTCTTAGGTTTCTTTTCTGTTTCAGATTCTGCACTATAAGAAGAAGAAGAAGATGATGATGGAGATGATGGAGGTGAAGGTGGTTTATTAGCCTTGCCTTTACCTTTGTCCTTCTTTGATGTCTTTGAAGAAGAAGCGTCATATCTCGCCTTCTTGTCTTCATAGAGTTCTCCCAACATCTGCTGCATAGTCAAGAATGCTTGCTGAAACTGCTCATCACTCATCTTAGTTTCAGTATTTTCACCTGCATCAGATCCTGTCATGGTCGACTTATGAACGACTCGTCGCTTTCTAATCTCTAGGTCAATCTGCTCAAGGACTTCTTCTCCACGTTGCGACTTTGACCTAGTTAGCATTCAATGAAAAATTCTACAAACACAACTTGCTCTGATACCAAATTATATGATTTGAAATGATCATATGTTAAAACTGAAGTAGAATTGATTATGCCATTTATGAATTGAATGTTAACTGAAAGTGCAGAAACCGAGAGAACTTTTTGAGAAAAAAGACTTTATGACAGTTGATAAAACATAAGTAATATGCAAAACAGTAATGAAAACAACAAATGCACAACGATACCAGATAGCAAGATTGATTACGGAGTTCGTCCCTAATGGACTATGTCTCTAGATCCGCTTTCAAGATGGGCGACCGTTTTATTAGGATTGAAACCAAGGAGGTCAATTACATAGAGAATTGACTAAATTGAATATGCACAGAGGCACTTCTGGTCACAATCATAAGGAAGCTCTCTAAACTAGCTTTCCAACGCCTGTCATGGTTCCCAATTCTGACTCTGGATGCTCTTGTTACACTGAAAATAAAAATGAATATAACCTCCAAAACCTACATACAAAAAACCAAAACCACTCTCTTCCTCTACAATGAGAAAAAAATGACTCTTATAGCCCTGCAAGTACATTCAAACTCCTTCTTCCGAGTTTAGGAATGAATGGGTTGATTTTTGGGTTTAGGAGGTCTCTTTCTTGTTAGGTTTTGCCACCTTGGAACACTTAACAAGGTCATCGCATTAGTTTTGCAACCAAAACTCCAACAAAAACCCACAAATAACGTTATATTAAACCATAGCCGTTGGCGGCTGGCGGAGGAGGTTGACTGCCCATGTGAATAGGCTGTGGTCTAACCACAAACTGCCAGCTAGTGGTCTACTCTGGCGGTTTCGCTTGACAGTTGCGGTGCATTCACATGCTAACACCGCCATGGTTTACCTCCACCTGATTGCCTTTTTAATGCTACGATTTCCTCTACCTGACTGTTCATATGGCCGCGGTCCCGCTGTGGTCTCCTCTGTGGTTTCCAAGCAGGTGGTTATTCCCAACGGTTTAGACTCTGTTCGCTCACATGACCATAGTTTCGATGCCACTACAGTTAAGGTTTGATGTGACAGTTAATTGCTAACCCCATCGGTCTTATCCAAACTCTGCTCACATGTAATATTCTACGTCTGCGGTCTCTGTCGTGGTCTAACCCCACATTTATGACTATTTATATTGTATTTGTAATGTTTATTAATGTTTCGTATAGGCCGAGAGTTGTTTACATACGTTTTATGCATGTTTAATCCATAGTTTGTATTGGAGTATGGTTAGGATTTAGGTTTTGGTTAGGATTAGGGTTTAGACTTTAGGTTTTGACCATTTAATGTATGGTTAGGGTTCTAGGATTAGGTTAATGTATTAGGGTTTGATTAAGCTAATGTCTTAGGTTTAGGGTTTTACATTAGGATTTTTTTTAAATACCCATTCACAACCTAATGTCACAAAGCGACATTAGAAACATCGAATGACGACAACCCATCGACAACCCAAATCCTGCAAGGCAGATGACAATCACATGTTGACGACCAAATCCTGGCGGAAATGACGACAACCACATGTCGACAACAAAATCCTAGTGGAACTGACGACAACACTAAACCTGTGTAACTGATCTGATGAGACCCTCCTGGATCAATTTGTTTTGCACTTAAAGATCTGTCGTATAATTGGTATATGACAGTGTTTAGTCATCAATTTGTTTTGGACATAAGCTCTAGAGCGCAACTGGTGTATTCTAAGTTTTGGAGAGTTTTGGCTTAAAACATTAGTTTATTTAATTCATCCCTGTTTATAAACAACACATATTTTTTGTATTCTTTTTTTCTTTCACTTGTAGTTGCAATTCCCTTTTTTAGGATTTATGTTACTCATAGAAACTTACAACTGTCTCTTTGGCTAAGTTGCCATGCTATTAGGGATGTACCTAGGTTGCCAAGATCACCCAGGACTTGTATCTGGCCCCATCTGCACCCACTTGAGAGATTTTAAACCTGAGTCTCCACATTAATAGAAGGCGGATTGCCTCATTGGTTGCCACTAGACTAAAATCTTGTGGGTTTAGCTGCAATGTCTTCCAGATTACATAATGATATTTCTACCAATATTTATTTGTATGGGTTCAAATTTGACTAGCCTATTTTTTCTATGTAGCACTAGAGATTTGTTTTCAGTTTTTCATTTTAGCTTGGATCTCTATTTTATAGAGGCACCATTGCTCTTATAACAAAATAAATTAAGACCCATTTCCTTCGATTTTTTTCATTTGGCAACATTATTTTCTTCCAAACTTGTTGGGAATCTTGCCTTTATACTTTGCTCTAACAAAGGAATTGATCTTGCAAGCGTGCTTATTTTTTCTTAAGTTTATGAATAGTTTTTAACTTAACTTTGTTTTCCACACTTTTGATATAAGTTTGCAATGCATTCTCCTTTAGAGGAAAAGAGGCTCTTCTGAAGAAGAATACATAGCACTTCTATTATGGATATCTGCTACCACAATCAAAATAGTCCAGAGGACTCCAAAACTGTGTCCATCTCCAAAAATATCTAAGCTTTCCAGACATTTAAAAAAAGACAAAGATACCTACAAGACTTATCCTACTCAAAGTAGGACAAAATAAATGATAGGATCTTGCACATTACAGATATTTTTATGTATAATTGAACAACATACATATCACTTAATAACCTCAGATCAGAAGGCCAAAACCCAAATTGGTTGTGTATTGCGTGTTGTCTTCGTCTCTCTACAATGAGTCTCACAGGTTGAATTAGGGTTTTATCTTCAATTATCATTGGGTTTTGGCCATTGTAGATGTTGTCAAGCAGTGTATCTAGAGAGATGAGAACTTATTTCGTGAAATCTTCATCTGTTTGTGATGAATAATTTGTCTTGATATTTATAGTAGCTAAGAGGATATGTTGATGGTTCAGTTCCCTTTGCTCAAGCAAGGTATGCTTGGTTTTCCCTGTTCTGTGAAGGAACATTCTAAGTGAAGTATTTTTGTTAAAATCCTCTCTTTAGAAACTCTATTTCAGCGGCATTGAGGTGGCCGAGAGCTAGGGGTATGGGCCTACTTGGTCGTTTTGTGCCAAGAAATTTGTGAACCGTTCTTGTGTGGTCTTTTACATTGACACCCATGGTTTTGGTCACTTGGTATGTTATTTTCACATTGTATCATATCAGTCCTCTTGGTTTGGGAAGCTCCTTATTACTATATTGGAGACTGTCCTAGCCTCATTACATAATCTCTTAGGGTGTTTAAAGTGGGGGACCGAGTTTTTTTTTTTTGAAGTTATTTCTAACACTATTCAGTTGAGAAAGGTATGAAGTTACCACCTTGATTTATAGGACATTTTAGAATCAAAGAGAAAATTGAACCAATGTCCTATTGTCTTGTACTACCACCCCACTTGCATAAAACTCATGATGTTTTTATGTATTTGTCTTATAACATTATGTTTCTGATGAATCCTACAAACTCGGCTGGAGGGAATTATAGGTCTCAGACGTAGGAACCATAATGATCAAACCAATATGCATATTATACCATAGGGTTTGATGGCTCAGGCATCACTCGGTGGACCAAGTTAAGATACAAAGGGGACAAGTCTAACCCAAGATCTGCTATTTGGGAGGACACAGAGAAATATATATTGCAATTACCCCTCACTTTTGACCATTTATGATGTCCATTTTGACTTAGATAGCTACCTATGCTAAGGCTCTATTTGCAGTTTCATGTTATTTATTTATGAACGCTATGTAATATCGATGCATTTAGTTGAACAAGTGAAACTAATTATATAAATAATTAGATGGATTAGGTATTGTTAATTGAAATGTTTGATGTATGACCTAATGTATGACTTACTTGGTTATGATTTATCTAGTGCATGACTTATCAAAGTTATTGTTGTTTCATGTATGGCTTAAGTGGATATGATTTATCTAATGAATGACTTAGTGAAATTATGATTTATCTAATGTAAGATTTATTTCCAATATGAACTACAAAATTGACACGTGGATACTAGACTTAATAACATGATGTTTAAGATCACATATCTATATCTATTTTGTTGTTATATATATGCATGGATGAGAACTAACCTGCAGATTGGAAAGAACCGTATGATAACCAAGATCTACTCTTCCATTGGGGAAGGTCGAGACATCCAATGAGGAAAGGTATGATGTACATTGTTCTATTACATTTGGTATCTACTTGATATGCACTCTTATGACATAGGTAAAATGTAAATGACAGGTGGCAAGACTACCTAACTAGATTATTTGATGACAAGTCCAACCAGCACTGTAGTGTGGTCCATATTAGGGTGTTAACATTAGTTGTAAGGACGGGTGGAGGTATTTCCCACCATTTAACCTCCAAACCTGGAATCATGGGAGGGCAATGATGGACACACTCCCCTAGATGTGTGATGACGATTGCCAGTTGGTGTTGACCCTAGTTGTAAGGACAGGTGGAGGTATTTCCCACTGTGTAACCTCCAAACCTAGAATTGTGGGAGGGCAGTGATGGACACGCTCCCCTAGACGTGTGATGACGATTTCTAGTTGCCTGCTGGGGAAGTTAGGTCAATATAGTCGACGCTTCTGCCATATTGGTTTTATCAGTCGTTAGATTGGTATGGACAATGCCATAGTATATAACAACAGAGGATGGATAGGGTGGGAATAGAAGTAGGTTAGGAAGAATAGGAGGATATATATTAGTTGGAGACTCTTGATGGGAAGTGGTATCATTGCCTGACTTATTAAATTTTACGACTAT
Source organism: Pinus tabuliformis (assembly GCA_031772625.1). NCBI lineage: Eukaryota > Viridiplantae > Streptophyta > Pinopsida > Pinales > Pinaceae > Pinus > Pinus tabuliformis. Next base: position 873,264,353 of record CM062810.1, on the reverse strand, counting down.
AACTCTCTCTTTATTTTTGATATGCCTTCGAACTCCTTGTATCTTTTCACTCTAACTTCAGGACAAAGTTTTCTAAAGGAGGGGTGTATGTAATGCCCCACTTAATCTTATCATGCAAATTTTATTAGTGTTTAAATTACCTGAAAATATTGACTTATAATTATCAAGAAATATTGGTAAATACCTTCATTTGGGAAACTGTAATTTTTATTTACTGATATAAAATTTATTATTGTTATTATTCAATTCCCAACTTGTCTTCTCAAATTTAATCTTGGATAGGATATGGTCTCCTTCCATTATTCCAATTTAAATATCCATATCCCCAAAATGTCCTCTCAAAATCTCCTTGGGAGAAGATATGGTCCTCCCCAATTAATTACCAAATTAAATATCCATATCTTATCCCCAAAATATCCTCTCAAATTTACTTGGGAGAAGATATTGTCCTCCCCAATTAATTACAAAATTAAATATCCATATCTTATACCCAAAACGTCCTCCCAAATTTACTTGGGAGAAGATATAGTCCTCCCCAATTAATTACCAAATTAAATATCCATATCTTATCCCAAAATGTCCTCTCAAATTTACTTGGGAGAAGATATGGTAAGAAAAGTCAAATGAAAGGATGAGGGGGTAGTTATGACATTAATGATAGGTGGTTGAGGTGGATGGGAGGAAGAGGCATAAAAGGGGAAGGATGATGAGAGGAGAGGGGGATCCTTGGTCTTGGTTTTGGTTTGGTTCTGTTTGGGAGGATTTTGTTTTGGAGGAGGGATGTGGAGAAAGAGGAGGGAGATCAAACTTGGATCTGGAGAGTGTTTGTTAAACTTGGACACACTACATCTGGTTGGACTTGGGCTCAGAGGGCTAGGGAACCTGTGGAGGTTTCCTGGGCTAGGAATTACTTCCTAGTTGGCTGGGAGGCAAATCCAGTCAGGTAGTCAAGAGGAGCATGGAGCTCAGGAGCATCTCAACTAAGCTATTGGAACAGGTATTATCCGTCATCTATTTTAGTTATGTAAATTGTTACAAGTTATACATGTTGTAGATTAAATTAATTTATGTTCATGCTTATGATGTTTTATAAACCTGAAATTTTCCTTGTTATGAAAATTAGCGAAATTAATTTGAATGAGTGTAGTAGTAGTTAGAGGACCTATAGTTGGGTTCTCACAACATTCACATATAGATTCTCTATGCCCATGATGGGTTTCGGTATATTAGTAGATAATAGTTTATACCCAATGGTGGGTTTCCATATGGTTGTAATCCTTTTGCCTAGTACATGCCTTTCCTTAGCATAGCTAGGAGCTCTTTCATTTCTAGTGGGTTCACTAATCCTTGGGTAATTCCATCATCAGGGGGATCTATGTTCCAAAAAACCATACATTTTTTATGGAATGTCAAAGGGTTGGGGAACACTTTCCCTAACACCATGTTTAATCCTTAGAGTTCTGATACTTTTGGTCAACATTTCAAAACACCCTTTGCCCCATGAGGTTAATAACCTTTTGGGAATCCTTTGGCCACTAGGGGCATTCACCATAAGGAAATTAACCATCATGATGCTTAAATGGGTGTTGGATTTAACACCTCTAGCCAAAATAATTCCTTGAGTAATCCACTACTAGAAACTAATATATTGGTGGAGCACCTCCTCCACCTAGGTCACAGGGGTCACCTATCCCCCTAGGCATCATTCAACTCTCTCGTCTTAGGAACCCTTGCATTTCTTGGTCTATCTAAGTTGATGAATGATCCCATAAAGAAAAAAATTTCATAGCCTTCAGTACCACATAAACTACCAACAAACATACCTAAGTTAGATGGTAAGCCTGGAGAATACCCTACAATCCACATTACCCCTTACCACTTGTGGTGTTAGTCCAACTCTTATAGCATTCAATTGTGTCTTTTCCAACAGAATCTTACTAATGGTGCTACCAAATGGTACAATTACTTAGAGAGTGTTACTTATGATAACTTCATGTATTTAGCCAAGGCCTTTGTCAACCATTATCAATTGCCTGCTACGTATGAGACTAGAACTGGCATTCTCACTAACATCCTTCAGGACACCTCCACCCACATTTTTTAATCATATTCATGAGTGGAAAAGAAGATGTAGTCTCTTTAGAATTAAGTTCCATAATGATTTGTTACATGAGTTCTTTTCCAAGTCCCTCTTGCCTAATATTGTTGAAGATGTGGCAAAGGTAGGATCTCGGTTCAAGGAACAAGCCATTGTGTGCGCCCATCAACTAGAATTGATTATTCTTAAGTGGGTACCTTATATGAGATCATTCCTAACTTTCCTTAGTCATCAACTGATCCAATGAATCACAAGCCTGAAACCCATGTCGGTGATGTAATGAGGTTTGTATCCTCTCGAAACATAAGCTAGCTAACCCCACTAGAAACATATCTTCCAATTCCATGGATAGTAAGTCTCCTACTAAAAGTCCTACTTCTCCTATTGAAACCTGTAAGGTCAAATTTTTCTAGTCCACATCTAAGAAGAACCATAAAAAAAAAGAGATGAGAAGAAAAAGAACAAGTCCAATAAATCTTCAAAAAATGAACAAGGATCATATCAAACCCAAACGATTATTGGGGATGACACAAAAGAGAAGAATCAGAATAACCATTTTCCTTGCAATATTTGTGGGGAAGTTCATATTACTCATGAGTGCCCCTTGATGGATGAGATTAATTGATTTTTCTCGAAGAAACTTGCTACTCGTTAGCTTGCTATCTTGATGAATCATTTTCCATCCTAACAACAACACATTGTTGTAAACCTTTCACTTCCTCAATAAGGGGGGTTGGGGGAAACACTTGTATAAATTCCTTATCATCCACTTAAGATATCTTTATGGTAGAATGAACTATTAATGTAACAACCATAGTGCACAATTGTCAGAATCCTGAGAGTGGTACTTCTACCCTCCTTCTACCTCAAATCCCATGAATCGGCCTCCACCTGATTGTCTTCCTCAGTTTGATAAGCCATCATTGAACACTATGTCGCACCCCCCTAAAGGCACACTTTTGAAGACTATGCATAACCCCAAAGCACATGCTACTCACAAGTATTGTATTATCGAGGATCTGCTCCAAGCTCTAGCTATTATGTTTGCACTTGAAGTACTGCAAAGTTGCCTGTTGTTGCCTATAGTGTACACCTAAGGTATAACACTTATAGTAGGGGTTGTCACGTTGATCCCTACTCACTCCATTTAGAATCTCTCCTAGCTAATTCAAGGGGTGTAGTCCCTAAAGGCGATAATGAAGGGAAAACTTGTTGGAACAACAAGTTCTAGGAGATATGTGGCAAGGCAATTACTTCTCTAGGTAACTTGATTAAGGATGATGTGCAAGTGGTGTTATTATTTTTGAGAAATGATGTTATAGATATATTCAATTATATTAACGAGATACTTGAGGATTAAGAATGATAGATGAGTGCCTTATTAACAATGCTCAAATTTCAAATTAGAAACACTTGCAAGTGAAATGTCAAGTCAGAAGGCAAGTAACTACTACAAAAAAAATGTTAGTACGATGAGATTAAAAGATTACAACAACTGGATATATGAGTGATAAGAAATAAAATGCGTACTTCAAATAAAAGTATATTCAATGAGAAAATGCAAGATTCAAGTTGAGCTCATGATTCTAATTATATAATTTATTAATATGACAATTAGATTGGAAGTTAGCGTAACTTCCCAAATGTCCTTAACAATGAGCACTTATTAAGATATCTTTACTTATATTGGACAGTGAAAAGAAATAAATTTTATCAATGAAAGCACATAGAAATGATGGAAAATGAGATTGCGAACAAGAGATGAAATGAAACAACTACTTAGATCTAGTAATGAAATTAAAAATGAAGCAAGATATATCCAATAACACCTAGATCAAAGTAGCAATGCAAGTTAGAAATTGATTTAAAGATTCAAAACACAATGTAATGGAGCTAAATGCAAAAAGGGGAAGTTATCAATCATAAGTGAGTTAGTAAATTAGTTATTAAGTCCCCCTTTTCGATAAGAAGAAACGGGATATCAAGGATCATAAGTCCCATGCTCCCTCAATAAGAAGATTAATTTTATTAATTATACTTTACAATGGAAGATGCCCTCTCGACAGAGGAGAAAGGCTCTTCCTTACAGCAAGAATGAGCATCTCAAGAGGGCTACTTATTCTTGAAAGGATATTTGTTGTAAAACCCTCTTGAGATGCTTAATTTTTTTTTATTTTTCTTCCAAAGATGAAAATTTCAAAATGCTTTGGTTCCTTAATAAGATGATGTCAATGAAAAGTTGTCAACTTAAAAAAAAGCTTCAAGCTCCTTTAATGAAACATTTCACACATGTGCCAAACCTCTGCTTCAAAAGGGAGTTGAGGTTTCAGTTATAGTTTTTCTGACAAAGAGTTTCCATTTACTTTAAGGAAATAACAATCATGAGAGAGGGACCACGATAATTAAAAAAAAATGTTTGCCAAAATTTTATGAATAATCTTTTTTCATGCTAAATCTAGAACCTCAAAATATTTTTTGGCCTTCACAGAGAAAAGAGATCAAATAGCTCAATTAGATGTCCCAAAATCTACTCATAATGTTTTACTTTAGAAAAAGTAAAAAAAAAAACAAAAAAAAAACAAAAAAAAACAAAAAACAAATCCCTCCTTTCCTTACTACGCAAACAATGTTCGATGAATAAAAATAATCTTGCACATGATATGGTCTTGAAACCGTCTTTTAAACAAAAGCTTAATCTCTGTAAAGCACTTCAATGTTAAACAACAAAATTTAAATCCTTCGAAAATAATTTTTTATGGCACAGATCCATGAAGAAAAGCTAGTAAAAAATTAATGATACAACTGTGAAAGAAATGAGTCTTGCAGAGATAATTAAATATCACAGAAAAAAAAAAAAAATGTCCTGTGGAATTTGAGGAAAAGAATTATGTTGAATCTCTTATGAAAAGCCATCTTAGATTTGATAAAAGGAGGGTATTCCAAGATTTAATTCGATCTGACTTTAGAAGGGGAGACCACAACCAAAAATTTGATTTTTCCTCAATGGAGAGAACGAGCTCAACAATTTCGATTTCTGCAACGACCTTCAAAGAATCATGTCTATCTCTGCGAAATTACAAGGGTTCGAGGACGAAACCAAAGGGAAGCAATAAGCCCTAAAATGGCTTGCGGCTTCAATTATCGCAAGGCTACAAAGAAAACCCGTTACATAAAAAGCAAATAAAGTTTAGCTTAAATATTTACAGAGTTTGAAATATTTACAAAGGATAAAAAATATTTACAAATATTTTATTTACAAAATTTAAAAATAAATAAATAAAATGAATAAAATATTTCAAAAAGCTTCGTAAATATTTTTAAAATATATATTTAAAACAAAAAATATATAAAAATATAAACAAAAAATAAAATATTTACAAAATATTATTCATAAATATTTTACAAATCTAATCTATGGGTATGAGGACACCTCTGCTCATGGATCAGATAAAATAGCTCTAGAAATGGAAAATAGATCATTAAAAGTTCAATAAATAAAAATTGCAATATAATTTAAAAAAAAATGATCTTTGGTAGAGTAATAGGTAAGAAGACTCCCTTTTAAAAATTTATGAATGGTCAAGCCCCTAGGATATCCACCATGAGTTCCAAATCATTACATGCTAAGTAAATGGGTGGTTCAAGCAAGAACTTCCCTAAATGCCTAGCTTGATTACTTGGTTGATTCAAGCAAAAATTTCCCCAAGTTGTCGATATCTACTTAGAAAAATATTTCTACCAAAACATCTTCAACAGATCTTGTTAGAGCTCAATAAGAATAATTCACACAGTGATAGAAATCCCTAGAGATTCAAACAAGAACTCACTAGGTCTAACTAATCAACAATGTTCAAATTCAAATATAAATGCAAACAATCAGTTATAGATCAAAATCGTTAATGAATTCAACAAGGAGTTAACCCGAAGTAGAAATTATAAGCTCATGATGATACACATTACCATGATAATTTGAGAAGACACTGTAGTATAACCCCAAAAGCTTTGTTTTTATTGTAAAATTTTTTTTGACAAAGCTTCAAAACCGATGCACTGTCCAAAGATCAAATGATTTACAATGAGGAGCATATGCTTCCTTATATAGAAAAAATGAGAGCTCTAGAGACTCTTCCAGGTGAAAAATGGATAGATCCATGAAGATACATAAATTTCACTTGATCTTGGCTGATTAAATGCTTGATCCATGTCAAAATAATCTCCATCGTTGATTGCTTGAGAGTAAAATTGAATTCCTTGACAATGTCTTTTTTCTTGGTGCAATTTTTTTTTTTTTGACTTTTTCTCTTCGAAAAATCCCCATTCACTTAACCAACTTAGACCATAAATTTGATTTTTATTAAAAATTCAATTTTTCTTGGAATTAATTCCTATTTTATAGACTACAAATATTTTCTTGAATTTTTTCTTGTTTGATTTGTGGAAATTCCTTTCTTGGAAAGTGCACATTCCTTTTTTAATATTTTTCACTCGGAGAGAATTTATTTTTCTTTCATTTTTATTTTATGACCATTTTATCGCTAATATTTTTGCCTCCTTTTGCGAGAAAACCAAAAATAAAAAATAATCATTTTTTGACTCAAAATTAATTAATTTTCTAGCTTAGGATTTTAATTTATTTTGGGCAAAAAAAAAATAATTGACACTAAAGGGTATTAATAAATTCTTCCACCCTTAAATATTTTAACCATGGGATCTAAATTTGAGGGACCACACACCAAAATACCTTCTTAGATAAAGATATTACAATTTCAATCATCAAAGGGGAAAAACCCGTTCATTATCGACCCTCAATTTAATACCATATTCCACGATTCAATATGCTTTAGTAGACCAAGTGATTTGTAATAAAATAATTTAGCCAATTAGCTTAAATTATCCCCAAATCACTTTTCACAAAAGACTCGACTAGAACACTAGGCCTCTCCTAATATCTTGATGACAAATTCCACCCTAGCTTTAGGGTGAGGCTAGAGGGAAAAACTTTTCCAGTCATCCGTGTTTAAAAACACAGATGAATCAGGGAGACGAAAAACCTCCTAGGGTGAAAATCGTCACCAAAATGGTAGGCTTACCTAGGTTGTTACATACATATGATCTTACTAGCATAATTTACATTAAACCTTCGCAACATGTGTTTACAACTCTAAAAATCTGACGATTGATGATGATGAATCCAGGATGATTTGAATGCTCGAACATGATGGAATTCCTTTATGAAAATGTGTACTGCTATAGGGTAGTTGACACAGAGTGGTCAACCTCTGTCTCTACTTGGGGGCACATTGCTTCACTGAAGGAATGCGATAATCCAAAATGTGCACCCAAGAAACACACAAGTTCATATAAGTAGCGTCCATCTGAATATAATCCAAAAATCTCCATATAGCATTAAGTACATGAAATAGAAGCTCTGAAACATAAATCTAACCTAAAGACATAAGTGAAACTTAATCTATGAAACAAAATGCTAAAATGAAAACTACTCTAACAACAGAAATAATAAGGAGTAGGGTTAGAAATATGATACAGAGGATGCCTTATGGCATTAGATGTGTTCAATGAAGTACTTATTGAGAATTTGCCTACTCTTTGGCAAATCCATAGGTTTTTTCTCATATATTCCATGTGCAGTCTTAATCATTTTAGGACTCTAACTTATCCCAATGTCATGTTGTATAAGGAAATCAAATTTATCAGGCTTCTTTCTTTTTCTCTTATGCTTCATATTTTTCTTTGTAGTGCGTTGTGATGTTGATGATGTAGAATATTCTACTTGATGTTGAAAATTTTTAGATGAAAATTTTTAAGTATCCAAGATATTCGTGGTATTCCTTTCTTCATTTTGCATCTTTTCTGTCAAGGGTTATGGATTAACCTGATTTCCTTCAGTTTCCCATTTATCTGGATTGCCTTCATTAACCACTTTTCAATGGAACAAATGACCTCCCCATAATCGGATGGAGCTTTCTTTAGCAAACAGGGGGTCTTATGATTTGTTGACGACTCTTTATCATCTGACTTGGGTTGGAACTTCTATATATGTGATATTTCCATTTTTTCCAACTTATTCTAAATAGCAATCATTTGATTAGAGTGCTTAAATTTCATGGCATTGATTTCCTTTGCGTGATTGGATTCCATAGCTTTTATGAATTGTACTTTCCTTTCCGCCATGGCCAACAATATTTTTTGAAGAGATATGTAACCAATTTCCATGTCCTTTGTGATTGTGTTATGATTTTCTTGAATATAAATCATTTATTTCTCATGATTTGCTTGCATGGTGATCAAATGATTATGCATGGTGGCTATCTAATTATAGTGATTGAATTCCATGATCTTCATTTCCTCAACATGTTTTTCTTCTATAGCTAACAACCTGTTCAACATAGAACCCATTTCCCTGGCATGATCTGATGTTAAATTCACTTGATTAAGTTCCATATTCTTAATGAGTTGAGCCTCGTTTAGTCTCCATTTTCTTAATTACCCATGCTTGATTCAGTTGCATAACTGTAACCATTTGAGTTAGTTCCTTGATAAGATCATTGTCAACTTCTTTAGTTTCTTTTACTTCGACTTTTACTTTGACGTTTCTCTTATCTCCATATCTATCTTCAAAAGCATCAATGATTGATTGTAAAGAATAAAAAATGTTATCAGTAAAATCAGTAAACCAATTTAAATCATCTCCATATAAGGTGAGAACAAAAATCTTCATCTTTACATATTCATGTTCAGCATATGGGCGACTCTTTCTTATACAAAGGCTAAAATTCTGAAGGTGAGTCTTGACAGTAAAAGCATTGTCACCTTGAAAAGGAGGGAATTCATCGATGATTTCACCAACTTCATAAGGATAATCATACGGAGCTCCCTAAATGTTAGTAAATTCATAAAGCGTGAACAAGTCATCCATGATGACTTTCTTAAAGGGAAAAGGAGGGGCAAAATGGATGCTAGAGAGAGAGATCCTTGTTCAAGAAAATCAAGAGATCCAAAAGAAGCAAGCATCAAAAAAAATTCTTGTAAGAAATGAAATAAGTTGAGTCGCCACTTGAACATGAATCTAGCTCTAAGATCCAAAATGAAAAAATTTGAAAGGTTAGTCATGGAGAAGCAGATGGATATCAGTGAGGGTTTCTTGTCTGAGAAATAATGGATGAATAAATGGAGTTGCCACCCAAACAAGAAACCAACGGAAATGTCCAGGTGCTAAAGGTGCAGATAGGAAAATTGAACAAGGTGATGAAAAGATTAGTGAGATATCAAATATAAGGCGATGAAAAGATGAAGAAATACAGTGGCTTCAGAAAATGTGGAGTTGATATGATAAGAAATGATGAAAGGTTGAGAAGACGAAAGTAGGGTTGGTACTGAAATGAATGAAAAGAGAAGGAGAGAAGAAGAAATGGAATGAATGAAAAAAATAAAACCAAAATAAAAATGACCCCACTTTAAAATAAAAGAAACTTTGAACTACCCACGGGTCATAGAATAGATGGTGATGGGGTGTACTATTAAGTCACTATGTGATATGAAGGTCACTGATTTGGAACTCCGTGGGAAAAAATCCAATCATGTTAAGAGTTGATGTGACCCAAAACGGGTATGATCCCTGGGTGATTATGATGGATTAGATGCCCCTGGGTCTCGGTTTATCAAGCCATAGGTCAAGCTTGATGTAATATCTAGAGAACTTAGACAATTTGAATTTTTTTTTTTAACTAAAATAATAAAAATAAAAAATCAACATTTTTATTATTATTAGTTTTATTAATTATTGTTGGGTAGTTAATGTAAACATGATTTGGTCAAGTTACCAATGGTTTTGGAGCTCCAATTTTATGAGGATCAACGGTATTGATCCATGGTATTCATGTGGAATATAGTCTATTTAAAGGGAGAAATTAAACAAACCTAGATCCATCTTAACTTTGGATCTATCAAGCATTGTGAGGGATCAAATCTCTTTTGCACTTAAAAAAAGGTTTGCACCTTGAGATATTTGATCCCCCTCGACACTTAATAGATACAAAGTTAATATGGATCTGGGTTGGTTTGATAGCAACTTTTTAATAAAATAAAATATAGAAAAAATATATTTGCTATGAAATAAATTATGGTTTTCTGGGTCTTGTGGTATTGATAAACCATGATATTGTAACAAAACCTATTTATTGCGTCAAGGTTCTCTCTCCATCTTAGCATGGAGGAGATGTGGTAATGTTTAAAATTTTGACTTGGTTAAAAAATATAATAATAAATTAAAAATAAAATTAATAAAATAAATTAATAACATAAAATTCTCCAACTCATGTTTTTTTCCCATGGTATTTTGATGTTTTATATAGAAGCGAAAGATAATATCTTCGACCCAACAACGTATAATATATCCTATATTATGTACAACTATATATATATATATATATATATATATATATATATATATATATATATATATATATATATATATATATATATATATATATATATATATATATATATATATATATCAAGGCCCTCAATTGTAATAATATAGCAAACAATATCTCATATATCTCATATCAATCTAATAATGTTTACTTAATCATATAAATGAAATTAAAGTTGAGATTTTTTTGAGTGTGATTATTGATCATAAGGTACTAATTAACAAGTTCTGAAAATAAGAAAGAACTCAACATGGTATGAGAGCAATAAGATCTTGCAAGGAAAAAAACTGTTCAATTTTTAGGTTGTTACAATCTTTATATAAAAACATATTTACCTTTTATTTCTACCTAAATTTATGCAAAAATTTCCATAAATTATTTGGACAATAATTCCTAGTAAATATGCCTAATTATTAAAATATAAAGAATCACATAAATTATGGAGGAACAATTAACAAAGTCAAACAGTATGTGGGTGGATTCTAGCCTAATTCTAATGGACTAAAATATAAATTTTAATATTATGAGACTTTTAACATCATTTCACCAATTAGTAAATGGTTAAAGAATATGTTTGGGGTGAATAATGACATAAATACACTCTTGTTCATAAGAAATTAACCTAAGAGATTTAAAGGGCATCTCAGAGGATTCTCCCATGATCAAGAAATCATCTAAGAATTGTTAAGAAGTCTAGACCATGATTGTGCCACTTGAAGTCAGATTAATTTGTAGCTTGGTTGAGATGAAGTATTCCAGAATAATTGATATCATAGAATGGGGTTGAACTAAGCTCTAGAAGGTAGAGTAACAGGACTAAGATAAGGACTCATGTTCAAGTCTTGTTGGCTAGTTTGAGGAACAAATTTGAAAGATACTCCAAAGCCAAAGGGAGCTGAGTAGAAAGGATTCTAGTGATGTGATTCACTGGGTTTCGATGAAAGTTGGAAGTCTTATGGTTTGTAATACCTAGAAGGCTAGAGGTCTTGGATAAGAAAGACCTAGGGTTTGTGGATAAAACCATAGAGCTAGACCTTTATTGATGTTTATACTGAAAGAGGAAACCTTATCTCATGTTGGAAAGGAAAGGAAAGAAACATGTTGATGATGAGGACAAGGATGATCATTTTTAGCTTAATGAGATTGCAATGCTTCCTGCAAGAAGGTAAGGAACAAGAAGGAGTTGACAAGTCCCTACAATCCTCAGATTAAAAGGACCTTCTAATGAGAGTTGTAGGTACAGTGTGAAGGTTTTGAAGGCTCTAGTAACAAATGGAAGCATCGGGGAGAACGAAGCAACATTTATAACAATAGGATTCTCCCAAGGTGGAGCACAAAACTCAGCTAGAGAGATTTGTGTTCAAGAAGGAGAAATGGACCAAGACATTTAGAACCATGCCATATGACTAGAAGATCTTCTAATTCAGAGGGAGGAGACAGTTAGGTAGAGTGGAATGATGCATCCTACTGAATATCCAAAGAGTCTCACATGGACAAGGATAAAGAGGAGCAAGAGACACCCAAGGATACAATACCGATTGACTCTACTCTGGAAGAATGTATCCCAGAAGATCAAGATGAGACAATAGAACCATAGATACCGGTAGATGCACCCAAAGAGTGTATATTCATTAAGAAGAGACTAGTATGGCTCTGAAACATATTACAAGAAGAAAAAAAACATGCAATTCCCAGAGGTTCCTTCAGAGAGAGAAAGAGACCACATACGTTTTCTAGCTATGAGGAAATAATGAGTAAGATTATTGTTTCATAACCTCCCACTTATGCAGAAGTTGGAAAACAACAAGTGTGGAAGGACACTACGATGGAATACTACCAATCCATCATGAAAAATGATGTGTGGGACATGGTTTTGAGAACAAAAGTAAAGTCAATGGTGACTTCAAAATGGATCTACAAGATCAAGCATGCTATAGATGGAAACATAAAAAATTACAAGGCTATATTTGTGGCAAGAGGATTATCACACAAAGAGGGAAAATATTATGATAAAACATATTCCTCAGTAGCTAGGTACACTTATATTAGATATATTATCGTTATTGCTTATGTTATGGGTTGGAAATTGAACTAGATGGATGTAAATATTGCCTTTCTGAATGGTTTAATTGAAGAAGAAGAGTATATAGAGCATCCACAAGGTTTTATGGTCCATGGGAAGGAGTCTCATGTTTGTAAATTGAAGAAATATTTGTACGTGCTTAAGAAGGCGCCCAGGGCATGGTATGCAAGAATAGACAATTATTTGATGAGATTGAGGTTTACCAAGAGTAATGTAGATCCAAACCTTTAGTACATGGTTGAAGATGGTTTCCCCTTGATATTGGTGATATATGTAGATGACATGTTTCTTACAAGGGATGAGAAGCTCATAGATGGGTATAATAGGGAGCTCATGTCATAGTTCGAAATGAAGGATCTAGGTTTAATGAACTATTTCTTGGGATTAGAAGTGTGGTAGAGACCAGATGAGATGTTCCTTAGCTAAGAAAAGTATACTGTTGAGATATTGCATAGTTTCGGGATGATGGACTGTAGGTCCATGGCCACACCTATGGTTACAAATCTCAATTTCTTGAGTGATTCTTCTTCAAATTTGGTTGATCGTATGATGTACAGTTGATTGGATCCTTGATGTACCTGGTTAATACCAAGAAATATATATGCTTTGTAGTGAACACATTGAGTCAGTACATGGTTGAGTCTAGATATGTACATTTGGTAGTAACAAAACATGTATTGAGGCACCTACATGGTACAGTTGGATATGGACTCATATGTCTCAAACGATGAAGTAAAGTTACAAGGTTATACAAACTTTGAGTGGGTAGGGAGTGCAATAGAAAGGAAATGTGATCCAAATTAGATCATTATATTTTTTTCATCCATATTGATGCATTTGGAGTGGAAAAGGTGGAGGAATCAACTCACAAGACCGTTTTTACCAGCGGGACCTTGTTTGGCGAAACGAGGTTCGAAACCTTCCGAGAGCATTTTGAGGCATCAAATGAAATTTTTTGGGGGTAAAACTTTTTCAACTAAGTGTCACACCTCTTCATTTTATTCTACACACAGATATATATCTAATGGCGCATGAATCACATCAATCAAAGTTCGTATGAAAAAGTTATGCCACTTAGAAGTTGACCTTCCTATTTTCACACCTATAGTTTGGGAGGATACCACGTCAACCTCCATTATTCAAGTAAAAGGGGCTAGCCACATGTTTGTGATGTAAAAGACTCTATAAGAGTCTATTTTGTAACTCTATTTAATATTTGATGTAGTCAAACTTAACAACTAGTAGGCTATTAGGTTGTGTTATAACCGGGCCACTAGGAGGAAGATGTATTCCATTCTTTCAAGAGAATTTTGTTCTATAGATGAGAAAATATAGTTAGGAGAGATAGGAGGTAGAGAACATAGAGAGGATCTATGTACTGTAGCAGCCCAAGGGCTACATACATTACTTACTTGTATCTGCAACAATATTTCTGGATAAAGAAAGAGAGTGAAGCAACCTCACCTTCTAGCTAGGTTCTCTCCCGAAAGGGTTTCCCAGAGAGCATATATTGTGTATTATGTGTGTGGGGGCTTATTTTTTCATTCTCTACTTTTCTACTTGATTTACTTTTACATGCATGAACTAATTACAGTTAATTTAATAGATCTAGAAATTAAATAAAACTATAATAGCGTAGAATCCCAGATTTTTAATATAATATTATCAGATCTATTGTGATGAACTATCTAGTGGAATATCCACGAAATTTTATCGATCATTTGGTATCAGAGTGGGTTTCTTTTGGTATTTTGTGGAGATTGCAGGGATCTAGATCGGCGAGGCCGAAAATTGTAAAACCCTAATCATGGGCGACGAATCTGTAAATGAACCTCGTGATCTTGCAGAGGTGATGTTTTCATGGCTCGAAGAACAAGTCGTGGATATAAATCAAAATTTCAACCTCCTCATGGTTGCCCTAAGCAATAAGCTAGGGATATTTGGAGAATAAGGGGGTTCGAATGCTGAGGAAAAAACAGAAGGGGGACCAGGAGATCGAGAAGACGTAGATAACCAACTAAAGAAAGAACTCAGAAAAGATCAACCCAATTCGAGTGTCGTGAACCAATCCATATTTAAAGTGGAAGAAAAAGTTTATATCAAGCCATACCACAATGAGATTAACACTCTGAAGCTAAACCCCTAGTTGCAACAACTGGAAGTTTATTTCAGTGTCCATCAAATCAAGGAAGGGCAGAAGATCTCATTCGCGTGACTAAAATTAGAGGGCCATGCACTGACTTGATGGGAGAGCCACACAGAAACCCTGAGGTTGGAGGGAGAACCTCCAGTGGCTAAGGGGAGGATTTCAAAACCCTCTTTAAGTCACAGTTTTATCCCATTAGGTACGTGGAAGACTAGTGGATCTGGTGGAATTACATTAGGCAAAAGTTGGGCCAAAGCATGCAAGAGTACACCACATAATTTAGAAAGATGGATATAATGTTGGGTATCTCTCCAAAGAACCCAGATGTACTCCTCAAGTATTTGGGGGGTCTGCATCGCCATCTGCGTGAGAAATTGATGTTGTTCAAGCCCAAAATGGTGGATGAGGCTTGTGTACAAGCAAAGTACCTAGAGAACATAGGCCTGAAAAGAGTGTAATAAGAAAAAGGAGAAACAAGATGCTTCTAAGGATGGGAAAAAGAAGAAAAAAGGAGGAAAGATAAAAGGACGACAGCCACAACACACCAGTGCAACCACTGCAATAGTGATGTCCATACAGAGGAGAAGTTCTGGAAGCTGCATCTAAAGCTAAACTCGAAGAAAAAGAAGAAAGATAATAATAAGAAGAATCTCATGGACACTGATTCAAGCAACAAAGTTGAAAACAACTCACATGTGGATGAGAAGATTGTCGGTATATCAATGCAGAAGGAGGTGAATCTAAGTAGCCTTCAGCAACAGGAAGAGAAAGAAATGACCAAACTCTTCGATGTAACATTATAGGTCAAGAAGATGAAGATTGATGCTCTGTTTGACTCAAGATCGTATACAAATCTCATTGCATCAGATCTGGTCAAGAAGTTGGGGCTAGAAGTTCGTGACCATCCAAACCCATATCCACTGGGATGGGTACATAAGGATGCATAGTTGAAGGTAAGAAAAAGGTGCAAAATTATATTTGCTATCAATGCTGATTTTATTGAAGTAGATCTGGATGTGGTTCCCCTTGATGTATGTCGAGTCGTGCTTAGGATTCCATACATGTACATGTGTGATGTAATATTCATGAGGAGAGATAACTAGTACCAGCTCATCAAGGATGAAAAATTGTTCATCATCAACACGCAGAAAAGCAAGTCGTAAATTTCTCTGGTAAGTGCCAACTAGGCTAAGAAATTGATCAGTTCCAGCAAGAAGTATGTTTTATTGTGTTTAAGAGAAGGTCAGTCTGTAGAGGAGTCAATAAGAGGTAAGGAATCCCTAGAGGGGTTTACTAAGAAACAAAAAAAACAATTGGAGGAGTTGTTACAGGCATACAAGGACGTGTTCCAAAAGCCTAAAGGGTTACCCCCTAAGAGAGAAGTGGAGCACGAGATGCAGCAATTTCTAGAATCCCCATTGCCAAATATTGGGTTGTATAGGCAGTCTATTATATAAGCAAGTGAGGTGAAGAAATAGTTGCAGCAGCTACTGGAACAGGGTGTCATTTGACCGAGTACATTAGGGCCAGCCATCATCATTATGCCAAATAAGGATGGGACTTGGAGGATGTGTATAGATTATAGGTCATTGAATAAAATCACACTTAAGAATAGATATGCCCTGCCCAAGAAATACAATCTGCTAGATCAGTTGCAGCAAGAAAAGTATTTCACCAAGTTGGACTTGAAGTCTAGATATCACTAGGTCTGAGTCAAATAAGAAGATACATGGAAGACCTCCTTCAAAACCAGGCAAGGTTTGTATGAGTGGTTAGCTATTCCTTTTAGCCTGTGTAATGCACCGGCTACATTTATGAGATTAATGAATGAGGTACTGTGCCCTTTTATAGATTCATTTGTTATTGTCTATTTGGATGATATACTCGTATATAGTGCTACCTGGGAGGAGCATATTTCACATTTGACGTAGGTGATGCAAACATTGAAGAAGCACCAACTGCTAGAAAATCTCAAGAAGTGTGAGTTTGCGCAGTAGTCCTTGGTGTATTTGGGATATGTGATTAGTGGAGGAGAATTGGAGATATATCCTTCCAAGATGGAGGCCATCATGAAATGGCTAGTGCCTACTAATGTTAATAAGGTTAGGAGTTTCATTGGGGTAGCATAGTACCTGAGGAAATTCACAGCCTCGTTTTTAGCGGTAGCAGCACCGCTGCATGCCATAACAACAAGTGGCAAGAGTTTCCAGTGGGGAAAAGGGAAGTAGAAAGAATTCAATGAGTTAAAGAAGAATATCAATGAAGCACCAATTCTGTAATTACCAAACTTGCAACGACCCTTTGCAGTGGAGACAGATGTGAGTGGGTATGTTATGGGAGTTGTCTTGATGCAAAATGGGAGGGCCTGTTGATACCATTCTCAAGTATTTCATGGGGCAATTCTTAACTACCCTACCTACGATAAGGAGCTCTATGCAATGGTGCAAGCTGTGAATAAGTGGAAGAACTATCTGATGGGAAAGGAGACAATAATACACACAGATCACCAGCCGTTACAGTACTTGCAAGCCCAGAGTAAGCTACAACAAACCAGACATTAGAAGTGGATGGGGTTTTTATAACAGTTTCATTTGGTGATCAAGTATAAGAATGGAAGCACAAACAAGTTGGATGATATGCTTTCAAGGCCACCCACATCAAAGATTACATATTTGGGGACTCCTATGCACATGGAACCATTCACCCATGATGCATACAGAGAGGCACATTCAAAATATGATGACTTCAAGGAGGTGTATCAGTAGTTGTAGAGTCAGAGTCATGTGCACGATGGCAACAACACCGTTGACTACCATCTCCAGGAGGGGTTACTCTACAGGCTGGATAAGCTATGTGTTCTTAAAGGTGAGCATTTACAGCTGATTAGAGAGGCTCACACCTCCAAGTTTGTTGGGTACTTCGGTGTAGGGAAGACCGTGGCTAACTTGCAAAGGTATGTGTATTAGCCCAAGATGTAAGAACAAGTAGCTAGGTTCATAAGAGGATGCATTCTTTGTTGTACCGACAAGCCTAGAAATAGGAAATAGGGTCTATATCATCCCTTACCTATATCTACTCATCCTTGGGAAATAATTTCCATGGACTTTGTGGGAGGTTCACTGAAAACCAGGAAGGGGCGTGACTACCTGTTCGTGGTAGTTGATAGGTTCAACAAGATGTGTATTTTGATGCCATGTAAAAAGGCCATCAGCAGACAAGAAGCAACAAACTTGTTCTTTGGACAAGTTTGGGTACACTTTGGGATACCAAGGAGAATCATTTGAGACAGGGATACAAGATTTCTCAGTGCATTATGGACTACATTGTGGGAGAAGATGGACACAAGGTTGAAGATATCTACAACATTCCATCCACAGATAGATGGGCAGACAGAAATAGTCAACAGGACTTTGGTGAAGCTTCTAACGGGTTACAACCAGAAGCATCCGAAGACTTGGGATGAAAATATGGTATATATACAACATTCTTATAATAGAGCAGCCCACATTTCTATAGGAAAGTCTCCATTTGAAACTTGTTTTGGATATTTTCCACCTTCACCTTTGGATATTGCATATGGGCAGCAAGGAGGAGTGAAGGAAGACATTACAGGAGATGCTTTGAGGGCTAAATTTTTTATAAAGAAGATTAGGCAGATCCATCTACAAGTACACGAAATACTACAGAAGTCACAGGTGAAGTATAAAGCCAAGCATGATTAGCACATAATAGAGAAATCATTCAAGGTGGGAGACAAAGTATGGCTATAGTTGAACAAGGGGAGGCTACAGGGGCCTAGTAAGAAAAGAAAGGCTCTAAGGTATGGTCCCTTTGAGATACTAGAAAAGGTGGGTGATAATTCCTATCAACTCAATTTACCACCATATATGTGCATTTACTCAGTTGTAAATGTAGAGAATTTGAAACTCTATGAGCCTTCCATGCTAGATCAGGAAGAGGAACAGGTCCTACCTTCTGTGGATCATTTGGCACCAGATGCTCAGGCAGAGTTAACAAAAGATACAGTTTTGTAGAAGAGTTCCAAAACTACAAGACAAGGGTAGCAAGACCTTTGGCAGATTGGTTTGAAGGGACAACTTCCAGGAAAAGCTAAATGGTACACCAGAGAGAAGGTGGAGAAAAAATTTCCTCACCTGATTCAGTAAAATATTTTGGGGACCAAAAGCATCCCAAAATGGGGATGTATGATTCGAATTGGATCATTATATTGTTTTTCATCCATCTCGATGCATTTGGAGTGGAAAAAGTGGAGGAATTATCTCACGAAACCATTTTTACCGGTGAGACCTCGTTTAGCGAAACAGGGTCTGAAACTTTCTAGGAGATTTTTGAGGCATCAAACGAAATTTTTTTGGGTAAAACTTTGTCACTTATATGCCACACCTTTTCATGCTATTTAACACATAGAGATCTATCCAATGGTGTAAGAATCACATCAACTGGAGTTTGTATGCAAAATTTATGTCACTCAAAAGTTGACCTTCTTGTTTTCACACCTATAGTTCTGGACGATGCCGTGTCATCCCCCATTATTCATGGAAAAGGGACTAGCCACGTGTTTTTGATGTCAAATACTCTAGAAGAGTCTATTTTGTAATTCTAGTTAGGAGTTGATGTAGTCAAACTTAACCACTAGTATGCTATCGGGTTGTGTTATAATGGACCACTAGGAGGAAGAGGCACTCCATTCTTTCGAGAGAATTTTGTTCCATAATTGAGAAAAGATAGTCAAGAGAGATCGGAGGTAGAGCACATAGAGAGGATCTTTTTACTGTAGCATCCCACATGCCATAGACATTACTTCTTTGTATCTACATCCATATTTCCGGACAGAGAAAGAGAGCGAAACAACCTCACCTTTCAGCTGGGTTTTCTCCTGAAAGGATTTCCGAGAGAGAATATATTGTGTATTATGTGTGTGTGGGATTATTTTATCATTCTCTACTTTTCTTCTTGATTTACTTTTACATGCATGCATTGATTACAGTTAATTTTACAAATCTAGAAATTAAATAAAACTGCAATAGTGTAGAATCTCAGATTTTTAATATAATATTATCAGATCTGTTGTGATGAATTGTCTAGTGGAATATCCATGTAGGTTTACGGATCAAAAAGAACATTAGAATTTTTCTTCAATTGGAGATCAAGTATGATCTCATGGTTTAACAGAAAACAATTTCCAGTGGCACTCAATATAGTAGAGGAAAAATATAGACCATACAATGATGCATGTTGTGAAGTAATGTGGCTTTGGAAATTACTTGTAGGGTTATTTGATCTAAAGTTAGATCCAAATTTGATATATTGTGATAGTAAAATTTTTATGAAGATTTCAGAGAATCCATTCTTTCATGACAAGTCAAAGAATATAGAGAACATATACCATTTCATCTGAGACATGGTACAAAGAGGAGCAGTGGAACTCTGATACATATCCATAGATGAGTAGACATCATAATTTCTCACCAAGCCTCTATCTAAAGTGAATTTTGAATACTTTAGAGATATGCTTGGTGTGATGCATAATGTCCACACTCCTTGAGAGGTAGTTGTGATGTTTCTCCTACAATGGTCATATACTCTTCCGCTGGCCAAGGGTTTCCTAGATCAGTCAGGTGAAGTGATTGAGGGAGTCATGAGTAGCCTAGTACAAGTCTTGCCTATGCCATGTGAAGTGGCTAGGTGTGATTGAGACTACTAGGAGAGGCGAAATATAATAGACACTTGCAATGTAGCCTTGAGACTATTATGGTAGTCTTGCCCATATTGTGTGAAGTGGTTGGTGTGATTGGGACTACTAGAGGAGAACATCATGGAAGAATACCTTCCTTGCTAAGAGGCAGTGTTGATGTTTTATATAGCAATGGAAGGTATTCACTTCCAGACAAAAATGTATAATATGTATTATATTATGTAAAAAAAATATATTTATATATTATATTATATACATAATATAATATGTAAATATAAATAATTAATAATTAATTAAAAAAAAACAAAAGACATGTATTTTCAAAAAGACATGTCTATTAATGAAATGACACTCTGACTATGTATATATATTGAGGCTCTCAATTATAATTATATATCAATCAATATCTCATATATCTTACATCAATCTAATATTGTTTACTCAATCGTAAAACCGAAATTAAGGTTGATAATTTTTCGAGTGTGTAATCATTGATCATAAGGCAATAATTACCAACATCTGAAAATAAGAAAGAATTCAACATGGTATTCTTCTCTAATGTGGCATATCTAAAGGCTAATAATTAAGCCAACCTAGATCCATCTTAACTTCAGATCTACTAAGCACTCAGAGGGAAAAAATCTCTTTTCATTGTAAAAGGTGTTTGTACCTTAAAAGATAAATATGATCCCTATTGGCATGTTACACATTATTTTGTCACATCTATGGCAAATAATTTTGTACCGCTGTCCTTCGCTATCCAAAGTATCTTTGCCACAAATCGCTAAAGAAGATGGAAGAAATACCTCTCCATGGAAGATAATAATTTTATCAAAATACCTAAAAAAATCCTATCTTTTAAGAACAATGCAGATGTCACCACTAAAGACTACAATGATGAAAATTACATAATTAATGAATTGTTTCAACAACATAGTTTTTTACCTTATAAGGTGTTTCGGTTTTTTTAATGTGGGTAAAAATTAAAAAGGAACCTAAAGCTTCTATTTTAGAAGCCTCTTGGAGGTATATTGCTATATGGTGTGGATATGAGCTCACATCCCTGTCATAGTGGATCTAATCACTACCGTAGTGGATCTCACCCCTACTAAAGTGGATCTTAACGTCCATTTGTTATCTCCTCTTAGTCTTCTCTAGCCTATAATTCAATGGACCCTCAAGGAGAAGGGGTTGGATTTTATACTTTTGAAGTACTTTCACTTTGCTAAAATATCCATTGAAGGCTTTTGAATGCAAGCTTGGAATCAAGGACTATTGGGAGGAAGCTATCAACATAAATGAATTGGTTGTAACTCTCTCTTTTTCCTTATTAATGTTTTATTGTATAAATATTGTAATGGAACTCCTTGATCATCCATTTAGAATATGTTGAGTATTTTATATATCAAATGCTTTGATTAGTTGTTTGTTGGTGACATTGTAGGTTTTGGCTTTGAGGATCAAAGGAAAAATAGGAGCTACAACAAACAAAGAACAAGCAAGGACAAATTTGAGATTACCAAGTATGTCCATGCTAACATTTTCAACAGCATTCTAGGGAAAGTTTGTATATTTTTGTGTGATTAGTTTTAGTGTTTGATTACCAAACCTAGGTAGATCGGTCTTGTCTACAAGGGCGATTAGTTTGTCAGCGCGACGCTTGATAGATCCAGTGTTAAGATAGATTTAGACTGGTAATTTAAGAATCTCCATGATAAAGTGGGAATGAATGTTACATGTTTTTTTTAAATATATATTTATTTTTAATTCATATCTTAATTATTTTTATAATTAATAATAATAATTTAGAGTTATAATTTAATTTTTTTTAAAAAATTTTTTAATCTTCACAATGTTAAATGTATAATGTATTTAGTTTAGATAATTAAACTAGTTAAATTGAAAAAACAAGAAAAGTATAAGCACTTAAAAAAAACTAAACCCTTTATGTATAACTACCCTTATTATCCACCCATTATTAATTATTGCACCGAGAAGCACTCTCTAGTCCAATATGGCAAATATGTTGTAATGTAATGTCATGTTTAACATTTTGACTGAGTCAAATTACTTAAAAACAAAAATAAAATAAACAAAACAAAATAAAATAAAATAAACAAAACAAAATAAAATAAAATGATGAATGCAATGTAATGTAAACATGGAGAGAAAAAAATGGTGTGGTTGGTTAGGGTTTCATTGCGATGTAGAGAAGAATAGGTCACCACCACCATGTCGGGTCACAACCATGGAGATCTCGTCATCACCAATTGAGGGTTATGTGAGATTTTATTTGATTATAGTGAGGGATATGGCGGGGATTTGTCGACTTATCTGCTGAAGCATCTAGTTGCAATTTGTGAAGCTCCCAAGGAGGTTAATGACTGTGGGAAGCACAAATTTGCTAATGGAAAATTTTCTTTGGTGTGCACAAAATTTGGTCAAGGTTTTGCAAAATTCCATGGGAGATTTAATGTTGTCTACAATGGTGGCCTTATTTCGATGGCATTGATGCAGACGAATTCCATGTCTAGTATTCCATCTTCCTTTTCCCCTATTAATGTTTTCTATTCTCAACAATTTTTTATTTAGGGTATACACAATATGCCCTCAACCCCTGTGTTTCTAGGGTATAAGCAAGGATTGCAACCACTTTCTTTGGGTTTACACGCCCCATGTGTTGCTTTCGCACATACCCAAAATTTGTTGGAACAAATGCCTCTTTTCATATTTTTATTAGAAATTTTCATAGTAAATCAGCTACTTTTTGGTCAAATAGGTTTGTCCCTGTCTTCTTCCTTAAACATGTTGTTACAGATAAATGGGGCATTCCTATTAGTTTCTAATGATTGCAATTTGAAGGGAAGATTCTTCATGATTCCTACATGCTTAGGGACTACAATATTAGAAAAGATTCAACTATCATTCTAAATACAAGGTTAGGTGGACGTGCTCCAAGAGGAGGCTTATCAAATGGAGCAACAATATCATTTAAAGAAGCGGTTCAAGAGAAGGGTTTTGGATCTGTTGTATAGAATCAAAATATTCCTAGCCCCTATATTGTTGACCAAATTGAATAAGCCCCTGCTTTGGTGGTCAACAATGTAGATGTTTCATCTATGTTTTCCACTCTACAAAACAAGGCTATCATCTGTAGATTCAATGGGTTTTGGTCAAAACTTGAAACACTAAAACAATGGATTCTTTGTACATGGACGCCAAATTGCAATATATGCCTATGCTCCAAGGGGTTCTTTATAGTACAATTTGACACCCAAAAGGATCCAGATTTTGGTTTTTAGGAAGGACCATGGTTCTAGGGTAATGTTGGTTTATTTATAACTCCATGGTTTCTGAAGTTTGATGCCACAAAAATGATGATTTGGGTTAGCACTTTCAAAACTACCCCTTCCTTTCTAGCACCATAGTTTTGTTCAAGACATTGGGAATACTTTGGGTAAATACAAAAAAAAAGGGACATGGAAAGAACAAAAAAATGCATCTTCACCTTTTCTAGAATATATGTGCGGAAATAGATTTGAGCAAAGGATTTCTAGATCACATAATTTTTAAGCACAACAATTTATAGTGGTCACAAGTTTTGGACTATGAGAACACGACATTCAAATGTCGTGAATGTTTTCAAACATGTTACCTATAGAATACTTGTCTTCAGGCTAAGAAAAACCCAAAAAAGAAAAAGAAGCAACCCAAGCGACCAAAAGGATGGCAGGTTTATGAGATTCTCCCTTCAAAGGAGAAGCAGATGAATCCAAAGAGAAAGTCGAAGCCCAAATTGAAGAGGAGAATATGGATCAACCTGGGTAGCAACCAAAAGAGATTTCTCTGACTTAGAGAGGACCAATCATTTAGTTTTAGTAAGATTATCCTCTTGTAAGCATGCATATTTTGGATGGGCTTCGGGGCTCCAAAAGAGCTCATGTTTCAGAGAATTTTGACTTTGATAAAGATGCCCCCCCTAGTGGATGCAGATAGAGCTTTGTCATTGGTTTTGATTGAACTTGTGTGGGATGGTTGGCATAAGGTGAATAAAAGGAAGGGTAAATAGTCTGACTAATGTAGCATCTATCTTTTTGCTCACTTACTTTGTATATGTTTTTGTTTTTCTCATAGTCTTTGTGTGTGAGGGTCATTGAGATTTTGTGAACTCTCTCTACCCTTTATTTCTCATTTCTGTCAAGTTTCAGCTATAATTTGCATACACACCTGGTGTGTCTACAAAATGTATTTTTTATTGTCTCTTAATAAGATGTATGGTTTTGTTCTCCGGAATAAATAAATAATGTAATGTAAAGAGTCAAAATAAAATAAAATAAATAAAAATAGCCCTATAAAAGTAAAATAATAATACAATTACAAATATTATTGAGAACCCATGGTATTCATGTGGAAGGGTAAATTAAACGAGTCTAGATCGATCTTAACTCCATATCTACCAAACTACTAGAGGGATCAAATCGCTTTTCATTGTAAAAGAGATTTGTACTTGAAATAAAGATTTGATCTTGCTAGGTGCTTGGTACATCCAAAATTAAAATGGATCTACCATGGTAAGTTAAAAATCTCCATGACAAAATGGGAATGAATATCACATATTGTTTGAAATGTATATTTGTTTAATTATTTTTTTTTAATAATTAATACTAATAATTTAAAATTATAAATTTAATTTATTTTTATGATTTTTTTCATCTTTTATCATAAATAATCTTAACTTGACTTAGATAATTAAATTAATTATATTAAAAAACAAAAAAATATAGTCGCTTTATTTGTTTATATATAAACCTTATATATAACTATATTAATAATTAAATTAAAATGATAAAATACCTATTTATCATATTATTCAACTACTTCACATAAACATGGATCATTTCATATAGCTTAACTACCATAAACATTGATCATATCATATAGCTTAACTACCACATGTTGACTGGTCATTCTCTTCCAGCAACAATAAATGTTCCTGTTTTCGTGAGCAAAATTTATTTACCCACCTATAACATATTTAATGTGATTGGACTGTATATGCCCATCCTTAAATTTATACATGTTTAACTACCTGTAAGAATATAAAGTTTGACCACATTAAATATCCTGATAAATATTGCTGGCCATTTTATGCATCAACTGTCAACACTGCCCTTTATCTTCCCGGCTAAGCAGTATTCAATTCTGCAGCGGGTGTACCCGGATGCCGTTTGTACTCATAGGGGCCAGTTATGAAGAACTACAAGATTTATTAAAGAACTGGGCGTACCGGCCATAATATGCTAGCAAGTCTCTTTTAAAATGACCTCTTTTGCTTGATTTTTAATGGGTGCCATGCGCCGTAGCAGCATATCTCTGAACGTAATTGCAATTGAATCAAAACGACTAGCAAACTCAAAATGTAATATCCTAGGAAGGATAATTAATCCCCTTCAGAATTTCTTGTGTGGTCGCCCTCAACTAAAAGCCTGCCATCTTTCGAATTTATCATCTGCCGTTTAAACTCACTTTCTGTAAATATTAAGTGTTATTTTATAATATTATATTAGGATGATGGGTTACACTTATTTGGAATTTATCAGAGATAGAAAAAAGATCATTTAATTTTCTAAAATTTAGTAAACTTAAAGTTAAAATAGATTTAAATGATGATTATAATTATTAATTATTTTATTTTATTTTATTTTGGTTAAGTCAAAATGTTAAACACCTACATTTTATTAACTTATTATATAAAATTAACCCATAATGTTTAGAATAGACATTGATGGGGTGTATTATTAAGTCATGAGGTGTACTGTTAAGTTATTTGGCGATGTGAAGGTGGCCAGTGTGAAACTCCCTAAACAAAAATATAACCATGTTCAAAGCTAGTGTGACTCAAATTAGATGAAATTCCTAAACTATTTTGATAAACTTAAATTCTCTCCATCACAATTTTTCAACCCACAAATCAAACTTAAAATAATTAAAAAACTCAAACAACTTAACCAACCAAAAAAATATTACATAATATTTACTATTTACAAATACAATTTTATCAACCAATCAATAATAGTGAATATCACTACCCACACATAATTATACAATTTAACTTGTTTACGTAACATTTAAAAATTTATATTTTGTATATTTACGTTTACATCTTAACTCTAACATCATTAAAAGTGTACCAATTAAATCATAAATATCTAACTGTAAATCATTAATTTCAAACTACAAAATTTCTATGACGTTTGTTAACTTCTGGATATCCATAATCCCACCACCGGCCTTGACAGCAACTCGACGGACATCCTTAACTCTATGGATTTCAATTCAAACGATAATTTTTTATGACGCTGCTAACAACTTCTAGATATCCATAATACCATGGAAAATGCATCCGGCCACCACCCACCTTGACAGGAACTGGATGTAGTACATCCATAACTCTAAGGAACATGCATCGGGCCGTCCGGCTATCGCCCCATGCCTGCTTCTGACAACTTTCAGACATCCATAGTGAGATAAGATGGCTCCAATCCTAGCAGGTTGATATGGACGTTGTAAATTGAACCCTTTAATGAGGCAGGTAAGGTACCTGAACCATATATATAAATATAAAGTTGACTGAGTATTAAGATGATGGCATATTTATGTTTTGCCTAGAGAAACTTCAATTTACTAAGTTATTTAAATTATTTAGGGATTGCATTTTCCCGGGCCATATTAGCTTTTAATATGGCTGGATATTTTTGCCTAATGAGTTCAGATATGTAATCTTCACATCACTAAACACTGTAACTAGTATATTTTTTGTTGAAGTGTTTAATATTTTTAGATAGTTTTTTAAATCAAATTGAAAATAAACTTGTAAATAAAAAAAAAAAAAAAAAACTGATAAACTTGCTTCTTAAAATTTCAAAATAATCTATATATCTATAATTCTTAAAATTTCAAAATAATCATCAAACTATATATCTCCACAATATTAAGATGTCAAAATGGAACTCTCATCATAATGAGTCAATAGGCTTGATTCAAGCTATTTCATAAGGCTTGTTGTTTCTAATAGGGATTATGTCAAGCATTGACAAAGATCATTGTCACACTGGGAAAATCAACAATAAAATCTAAAGTATTTATTTAGCTTAAAGTCTATATTAGCAAAGCATGTTCACATTTATAGGCCATTGATATGCTATATAAAACAGTAAATGTGACTATAGAGTAATCACATTAAAAGGATTTTTGTTGTCTAATGAAAATAATAAAATTAAAATGTCAACTTTGTGGTCAGTTGGATTTGGAAATGTAAACATTGTAGTTTCCATGGCTTTGATGAATTTGATAATTTCATAGGTGAATTTGAAAGCCATTGGATTTGGGTCTTTTTGTGGCTTCTTCTTACTTGTTTGATGATTATTATGAATCTCTTTAAGTGTTAGAATCATCTCAAATTCTTATTTAAAAGTGGGTTCAAATTTCTTTTATCATTTATAAGGTACTCTTTGAATGCAACTCATCATGTTGAAAGTTGAATAGCCTCTTCTACGTTATAGTTAATGAGTTTGACTAAACTACTTAAAAACTTTTCTATGTCTCAACATTATTTATAAATTATTTGAAATTATATAAATAGTGATCATTCATAATGACAGCACATCATTAACTAATTCTAACAATATATACATCTATAATATTTATTAAATTAAATCATATTTTATAATCAAAATTAAAACTAAAAAAAATATTAATTAAATAAAACACCAAAATTTTATTGACAAAAAAAATAATTTTTATGTTCATTAAAAAAACAATTAACAAAAATAAACCTAATCTATAATAAATAATAATTAAAACTAAATATCATGAAAAACCATTTTAGAAAAAAACCATCATACACTAGTACCTTATTCCCCTTCCATCCTGGCCCTTTCAAATCAAAAATTAAAATAAACCTAATCTATAATAAATAATAATTAAAACTAAATATCATGAAAAACCATTTTAGAAAAAAACCATCATACACTAGTACCTTATTCCCCTTCCATCCTGGCCCTTTCAAATCAAAAATTTACTAGTAGTAGCATGAGTCAAATTAATACTCTGATTACCCCTTCATGCAGGCCATTTCAAATCAAATGGCATATGAACCACCCACCACGGCATTGAAAATTGAATAAAACCATCGTATATTTGATGGCATTTCCTATTTCCAACTCTACTGCATATTTAATGCGCTTGAGATGCAGGGGCGATAGCCACATACAACCCGCGCCGTGATGACTATCGCCCCCTAGTCATCACGGCGCGCGTTGCATGTGGCTATCGCCCCTGCATCTCAACGTGCATTAAATATGCAGTAGAGTTGGAAATAGGATCCGCCATATTTGATTCCCCTTTCATCCCGGCCCTTTCAAATCAAATGGCATATATACCACCCACCGCGGCATTGAATATTTAATAAAACATCCTAAATTTAATTGAGATTTAGTAGTGCCAGTCAAATACCCCGTTTCCCCTTTCATCCTGGCCCTTTCAAATCAAATGGCATCTATGCTACCCACCACTGCATTGAAAAATGAATAACTAAGGGGATAGACACTGCCTTTTAAGCCCTAATCTCTGCAGTCTCTTAACCATTCTGCACTCATTTCAGATTTTCATATTGCCTACCATGGCCGCTTTCATCCCTCTCCCTAGTTGGATTCATGTATTTCTAACGCGTGAACTCTGCGAGAAACTTACAAGGAGCCATACCGCATACCGCTAGTTTAAACAAGCTATCTCAATCAGATCAGGTGGTGGGTTTAATCTGTGATATTGAATTTCAATCACGTAGAAAGTCATTATTCATTGCTATTTTTTCGTTGCAAAAAAATAATGATGATTTCGATGTAAAGGAGTGATGTTGACGACCACGAAGTATCCTTTAATAAATTTGTTGTTTGCGGATTCCACTAGTATATTTATACAGATTGAGCCTATGAACTGTCATTGTTCTATCTTAAAAAATTTTACCAAAATTTTTACCACTGTGAACAAAGTATTGTGTTATGTATGTGGTTTGTGCGAGCAAAGTATTGTATTATGTAGGGGGTTTGTTTATCACTGTAAGCCAAGTATTGTATTGTATATGTGCTTTAATAATAATAATTTTGTTGAGTGAAACTCTTGAGATTAAGGTTCTAATTTTATTGAGTATATGGTTTTTTATGATTTCGGCTCTTGCTAAATTATAAGATCTAATATATCTAACTTGCAGGTTACTCCACCTCTCTAGATTAGTCCAAAGAATTATGGATTCACTATAATTAAAAAAATACTATATTACATGGACAATGTAATACCCGTTAATGCTTATGTAAATATTATTTTAGCAATGTGAACTATTTGTAGTAATGGAAAGGAAGCCATAATTGATTCTTTGAAAGGATTATCTTGGAAAACAACATGTGAATATTTGAGATCATTATTCCAATCCAGAATCCAATGTGGATTATTCCAATCTAGAATCCAATGTGGGTGGATAGGATGGAAATACAACTTTCCCAAACTACTCCTAAAAGGCCTTAGGATTGAATTTATGTGATAAATTAGCTTGGGAGAGAAAAATCTAATAAATCATCCACTGTGGAGAAACAACATTGGGAATGAGTGAATAGAGAACTGAAGGGGAAAAGCCTACTTTAAATAAAAAATTATACTTTTGAGAAAAAAAAAAAAAAAAAACCAACAAACCTAAGCTATGAGATTAAACAGAACCCAGAAAAATGAGCTCTCCAAGGGAAAGCAAGGATAAAATACCTTGACCAAAAATCACAAAAGGTTGTTGATTGTAGAAAAAAAAATACAGATCTTAGCTACGGGGAGATCTGGAGGATACGGTTCATGGTTGGTTGACAATTTGTTCTTTCCAGGTGGATCCAGTTTATTGTGGTCAAAATTTCGGTAGATGAGAATTTAATATTTCAGTTTTGTTATTACTGTTATGGATGTGAAGTTTATCTTGCCCTATGAGCATTTAAAAAGTTAGTTTGTTATTACAATTATTTGATATGAAGGTTTAATTGAACTCTTAGAAGTGAGATTAATTCTTGCTTATTTCTAACTTTGTCTACATGAGTTTCGCTAGTATTGAAACATGGATGCAATTTACTCGAATTCTACTTTGATTCAAGCATAGAATATGTTGCCGTAGATTTTAGAAATTGTGATTAAAATAACTCTGGTGGTTATTGGGTTACAGAAACAGAGTATACCCTATGTATAGAAGTTGGACTTGAAAATTATACTCTCAGATTTGATTGAGATTGTTTGAAAAACTTGAGGAAAATTAATAAGGGTTTATGTTAATGATTGGTTATGTATAGTGTATATATATATGTGCGCTATGATTAAGCTTCTCCGATGGTTGCATGTTTATAATCTAACCATAAACCACAGAGTAAACAAAAAAAGAAATAAGTGTGTTGTGCTTATACGAGAACTAGAAGTACTCATGTATTTGGTAGTGGGAGACCTGTGAAGGAATATATTTCTAGTTTACAAGGTTTGAATTAAACAATTAGATCATGTAGTTTCATTACGAAACAAAAACTATTGTTGGAGAAAGAGTCGGGATCAATTAAGGGATTATAAACTGATTCCCGTAATATTTCCGGTAATATTTCTGTAGGCTAGTACAAAAGTAATATAACGCACAAGGAAATGAACTAATAGTAATAGCGATGCGAACTTGCTAGCTAAAGACTAGATTATGGCTAACAGTCACGTTCAACGAACCTGCGTTTATGTAAAACACGGAAGGTAGAAGTAAACTAGAGATATCCGAATTCGTAATCAAATAAAATTTGATTAAGTTATAGAAGTGTGAAACATAGGTTCGAGATGGAACTAGTTGTTATGTGAATGATATAATCTCCGGAATGAGAATAAGAATAAATAGACAGTTACGCAAACTATGGATATGGATAGATGAAACTGTCGGTGTTTACGTTACAGGGGTTTTTGTCAAATGGAGAATACAATCAAGTATATAGACTTCTCATAAAAACAATCTTACAGTTGCAATCAATTCAATCACTACCGGCGTAACTATAATAACCAGAATAATCATTCATATATTTTAGTAGAAAGTGGAACATTTACAATTTATGGTAACATACAACCAAAGGGCCTCAAGCAGTATCAGAGCTATAGCGATGTTATTGGAGCTATCACAACATCACTGGAGATATCACAACAGTACTCGAGCTACTGCAACAATACAAGAGCTAACGCAACATTATGGGAACCATCGCCACAAAACTGGAGTTATTGCAATGAAAATTATAGTAAACCAACAGAATGTATGAAACAGAAACAGAAAAATTAACAACCCATAGCAGTGAACGTAGACTCTCATTCAAAGCGAAATTCGAGTATATATTGCCAACCTAGCTCCATTAACATTTCAACATTACTCTGAACATATATTCTGAAATGCAATCTGAATTCACAGTAAGGAATTTCCATCATAAAATAGGCGGTACTAAACTTTAATAAGAAAATAGCAACTAAAATATATAACTGTGAATATAGATTTAGCCCAAAAATT
Organism: Pinus tabuliformis; assembly: GCA_031772625.1. Classification (NCBI taxonomy): domain Eukaryota; kingdom Viridiplantae; phylum Streptophyta; class Pinopsida; order Pinales; family Pinaceae; genus Pinus; species Pinus tabuliformis. The sequence goes on along the minus strand of CM062810.1, from coordinate 873,232,255 downwards.
AGTTCAATCGGTCAAATCAGTACCTCTCCAATTCACATGATCAATTCCCCGGAACTCTTTCAGTAAACACAGTAAACATAAAATTTAGGGCCATGCTCTCAGCAATTTAATACTATGAATGAAGCTCTATAAAGACACACACATTTGAAAGAGTTCCATCATGAGGGCGGAAGCGGTGAATCGACCTATCAAAAAGCATAATTGCATTAACCGAAGCTTCCAGACACTGGAACAAAGGGGACATTAAACCCAACAAGGTTATGCAGGCGTCGTACCTATCAAAGGCAAATAAAATAAAAACTTGAGTTAATATTCAATCTTCTAGAAAAAATTGCAATTGAATAACCATTGTAGAGCATTTTTAGTCTAAGAGTTAAACATACCGGTATACTGATGCTTGATGCAACGCTGATTGATTCCCCTATTTCCTAGAGAATAAAGTACAGAGCAGACATGAAGTTGATACTCCATTGAGTGTGAAAACCATGAAATTGAATCTAATATTGAAACATAATAGCCACAAATACCAAACTGACAAAGAAGGAAAAAAACCCCGAGTCTATTACTTGGATGGGAGTGGTGGTGAGGAGAGAAATGGAAATGTTAGGAGAAAAATAGTTCTTCATCCTCCATAGACATTCTCACCATACCTCAATGTAAATAAACTTAAGACAAACTGTCAATATAAATTGACAGAGGAAGGGATATAAAGAACATAATGTTATGAAAACATATCAGTACAGAGTAAAAACCTTATCTTTGGAACGAAATGGGTGCGTTCCTTAAAGGTTTAGAACCAAATGCACCAGCATGAGCGACTACCAGCGAGAATGCTAAACTCCAACACCCTTTAAAATGCCTCGGGTAGATTTCCTTTAGCCTCGAACATATAATATATGTGACACACAAGGAAACCGTTGTGACACCTCGTTCTGGAAATTCCCAACAGTTGTGCGATTACAAACCCATTCACCTGGCCACGAATTGGGAATAGGAAAACATCAAATGAAAAGAGGAAGAGAGTGTTAGAAGGTTTAGGGTTTGGAAGGAACAAGAAAGGACACTAAATCACCTTGAGAAATCTCAACCCTTCACAGAATCCCAGGTTTGAACACCCAAGTGACTATCACGTGATTGGTGTGTAGCTGGTCGGATAGGCTTGGTAGTTTGATTTTTCAGGTGCCTTGGGATGTTCACCCATAGCTATCACATGCTAAGAATATCAAGGCCGCAGTGATATGAGTAGAGATATGGATGGTATATAAATCATAACCTTAGACATATGCCTAAGTCACTTTTGATACAATAAATACAACATAGTCATTACAGATTGAGGGTATGGAGTATAAGTTTATAAACCAAAGTCGAACTTAGTGCTGGATTAGAGTGTTAGGTAAATTAATAAAGGGACATTTTAATACAATCTTAGGAGAAAGGTAAAGATGTTAAAATGTGAGGAACTTTATAGGTGAATGAAATTTATGTGCGATGAAATGCAATATATGTGATAATTATCTAGTTTAGTAAAGTAGTAACTATATATTTGTTCATAAGTCTTTTAAAAATGCATGCGGGGGTGGTGGGAGAGCTTGATGGTGTCTAGGGTTTGAAGAAGACCTATTCAAGTTGTAGCCATAGTACCAACTCTGGAGGAGGACAGTGCCAGAGCGGCAGAGCTTCTAGAAAAGGGCGGGTTCTCACCCTACATATGAAAAATGCGGGGTCCAACGGGACCCCTTCTTATAAACAGGTAATGATGCACAAGGATAAGACTACACTAGACGGGGTGCAAATCTCAGGCTATGAGAAGTCAGGAGAGAATCCAACCAACAAAGGAAAGCTAAAAAAGCGAGGGCAAAGACAACCAGAAACAAAAAGAAATCATTGGCGGCAATAGTACCGCTAATAGAGACAGGAAAACTAATCCTCAGATCAGGGTTCACAAGAAAACGAGCTTCACGATGAACGAGCAAGAGATAAGGAGGATCTAAATCAAGCTAAGGCAGGACACGAAGGAACAACGATGAGAGCCAAAAAGAAAGAAACCCAGGGTCTGTGCAAACCCAAAGCAACTGATACCCTATGAGTAATAATCTCTGACCCAGAACTATAGGCATACCGAGACCACATGGCAGAACATGCAGTGATCTGCAAGTTTATGGGTTTTTGGCCAACAGAATGAGACTTGTGCTTTTGGATCAAGCGACAATGGAAACCTAGAGGCGATGTAAGACTCCACCTAGGAGCCAAAGGATTCTTCATAGTGGTTTTCACCAATCTGGAGGATAGGGATCAAATTTTTTATGGAGGCCCGTATTTCTTTGCCTCAGCAGGTCTTTACATGAGACCATGGAAACCCAACTTCGCACCAGAACAGGAAACCTTCAAATAGGTTTCGATCTGGATTCGTGTGTTTTCTCTATCGATTGACTACTGAGGACATGCAGCGCTTGAATAGATAGGCAATAAGTTAGGCACCTTCATCAAAGCTTCAGAGGCAACATTACAGAAAAGATACACCTCTTGTGCTAGGATATGTGTCGAGATGGATGTTTCAGGAGCTCTACATGAGGGCCTATGGTTGGAATACAGAGATGAAGTGTATTTTCAAGCTATAGACTATAAGCAGATCCCATTTCGTTGCAAGAAATATCATGAACATGGACATTTGATCAGAGAATGCCCAATGAACAAAACAATGGAGAAACCCAATGAAAATAGAGGAGGTAATAATAAGGAGGCTTTTGTTCGACCTCAGGCTAGACAACGAACAAATAAAAGACAAAAAAATAAAGAAAGTACCTCCTTCAGAAGCACAAGCAATGCTTTTAAGGTGTTGGAATCAGAGACAGATTCAGAGGACACCAATCCAGAGCACGAGACATTGTGAGAAAACCAAACCACAACCACACCAGGAATACAAGAGCCCATTTCTATTCCATCAAACAACATTCCAATTGCTCAGAGATCAACAGAAGGATTAGAATAAAAGTAAAAAATGATGACTAGCGGAATAGGGCTTGAGGATATGGAACTAAGCAACATTCTTGAACAGGAAGGTATGGATCTACCAAATATAATAGAAAACTGGAAAAAGAAAGGCATGAAACACATATCGGAAGAGGAGGTGAACAAAATCAACAACTTATTCATCGCAAGACAACAAGCAAAACTAGATATGCAGAGAAGGAGCTTGGGAACAACAAAAGGTCTAGGGGTGAGAGCTCAGGGACTACATCAGAATACATCCAACTCAAAGCACCAGAAAAAATGAGGACGAAGGACAAACAATGAAGCATTACAAGAACTTGGTCAAATGCTCCTAAACTCAGGTAAGATGAAAGCCCTTGAGGCGTTCACACTCACCTCTTAAAATTTGTTAATTATGAAAGTACTTTCATGGAATGCTAGAGGGATAAATAGCCTAAAGAAGCAGCGATCATTAAAGAAAAAAGTAAAAAAGGAACAACTAGATATAATTTTCTTGCAAGAAACTAAATGCTCCAGCAAAACAATGGAGAACATCAGTAAAAAATTGGGCAAACGAATGGAATACCTAGAAACGGAGAGCAGTGGATGGGAAGTGGGCCTGGCCATTTTTTGGAATCCTCAGGTTCTCCATCTTATATCTTCTGAATCTGCCAGATCTCATATATCTATAGGAGTCCAAATGGTAGGGAATCGAACCACCTATCTCTGTACTAATGTCTATGGCCCTTAGAAACTAGAGGCAAAATTGGTATGGCTTAGAGATCTATCCAACGTGCAGCAGAGACATCCCCAAGTAAAAGCTATTTTCGGAGGAGATTTTAATATGATAGCTTCGCTTACGGAAAAAAAGGAGGCATCAGAACGCTCAATAGCGATACTGAAGCTTTCAAAGACTTTATCAAATCAGCCAAGCTGGTGGAAATCTTCCCCAAGAGCGGAGCTTTCACCTGGAACAACAAAAGAGGGGGTGATAGGCAAATCGCCTCTAAATTGGACAGATTCTTAGTGACAGAAACCATCCTTCTGGGTTCGATCCACTGGCCCATAATAATGAATGTGGCCATCCTAGGCACACCAAGGAATAAGCTCTTCAGATTTGAAAAGTTTTGGCTGAGTCATTCAGTGTTCACATCGAAAATAAAATAGTGTGGAGTGAACCGATAGGTATAAGAGGTACTAAATTTTACATTTTCCAAGCTAGACTTAAACATATCAAAACCAGGTTAAAATCCTTGAATCAAGAAGTCTTCGGCAACATATTTAAAGAAAAAAGAAGCTGGAGGAGCAATTGGAACAAATTCACAAGGAATGGATCCAGGGAAATATTAATCAAGAAACAATTAATACTGAACAAAAACTCATGCAGGATTGGCAGATCAGATGCCAATAGGAGGAAACTCTATGAAAGCAAAAATCTAGAATTCAATGGCTTAAGGAAGGTGAAAAGAACACTAATTTTTTTCACATATCTTGCATTGATCACAAAAGTGATAATAAAATATTAAGAATAAAGGATGATCAGGGAACCTCGGTGCAAACTCATCATGAAACCTCGGGCCTTCTCATAAATCATTTTAGCCAAATTGCTCTGGAACATAACATTGACAGAAAGGAGGCTATTAGGTCCCTATTGAATTCTATTCCTAAGCTCATCACAGAGGATCAAAACAAGGCTTTAAATCGAGCAATCACCTTGGAAGAAGTGGAAGAAGTAGTGAAAGATATGCCAAATGGTAAGGCGATAGGACCAGATGGTTTCACCATCGACTTTTACAAAGCCTATTGGGAAATAATCAAAATAGAGGTGTGGGAAGTGGTGGAGGATTCCCGGTGCTCCTCTTCCATCCTAAAATCCCTCAACTCTACGTTCATAACCCTTATACCAAAGGAGGAGGAAGCAAACACTCCGTCAAAGTTTCGGCCAATTGCATTATGCGATGTTCTATACAAGATCATATCTAAAGTCATAGCTAACAGACTAAAACCAATTCTTCCAGGGATAATTTTAGAAGAACAATCTAGTTATGTAGAAGGGAGACAGATTATGGACAACATATTGCTAGCTCAAGAGATGATTCATACTCTCCAAACTCATAAAAAAGTGGGCATGCTAATGCAGTTGGACCTATCGAAGGCCTATGATAAAGTCAGCTGGAACTATTTGGAGGCTATTCTGATTGCCTTTAGCTTTGCGAAGTAGTGGATAACATGGATTCTAGCCTTGATTAAGTCTACTAGATTTTCCATTCTAGTTAATGGAGCTCCCACAGCCTAGTTCACACCCTCTAGAGGTATACGACAAGGGGATCCCCTGTTCCCCTTTCTGTTTGTTATACTAATGGAAGGTCTTAGCTGGCTTATTAGAAGAGCAAAAGAGGATGGCTTTATTTAGGGATTCCAACCCGTGCCCTCTAGCCTTGCAACCACACATCAGCAGTTTGTCGATGACACAATGCTGCATGGAACACCCTTTGTCAAACAAGCTCTCAATTTCAAAAGCATTCTCAATCGCTTCAGCCTTGCCTTAGGTATGGAACTTAATCTAGCCAAATCTTCCATATTCTTTTTTAATACACATCTAGCAGTCCAGAAAAATCTTTCTAATATCCTTGGTTTCAAGAGGTGTAACCTCCCTTCAAGATACCTAGGCGTTCCTCTAACAGACAAACCCTGGCAAAAAACACAATAGGAAAAAATGATCGCCAATCTAGAGAAAGGGTGTCAACACTAGACTCATAAGACCCTCAACTTTGCAGGCCGCCTAGTCCTCACCAAATTCATCCTCCAAGCCATACCTCATTTCATGCTCTCTATTCTCCCGACACCTAAAGGTGTGCTTCAGAAAATCCGACTTATCCAGAAAGCTTTTCTTTGGTTGGGTAACTTAGTTAAACAAAAGTGGTCTTTAATGGCATGAGACAAAATATGCAAACCCAAACACCTAGGTGGGTTAAATCTTTAGGACCCTTACATTGTCAACCAAGCTTGTGGAGCCAAGTTATGGTGGAGATGGGTCAAAGAACCGAATATACCCTGGGCCAAACATTGGAAAGCAAAGTATGCTATTCACTATAGCCCACAGAATCTAATCAGGATGTAAGAAAACCCAAATGGATCTCCAATCTGGAACTTTGCAAGAACTAATCGAGGCATAATTCAGGAACAGAGTTTTTGGGAAGTTTGAGATGGACAGACTGCCCTGTTCTGGTATGATGCTTGGTAGCAATTACCTAAGATCGAAAGCCCTGATTTCCTCACCATTCAGAGAAGATACCAGGAGCTAGGGAGGATAACCGTGAATCATTACTAGAAACCTAACTATACTAACCAAGCTTGGAAACAGTGGGTCTTCAACGATACAGGGCAGCCAGAAGAGGAGGACAACATTATGAGAGCATTGCAAACAGAGCTGCCAAAAGGAAAATAAGGAATGCTCATGATGCAGATCAACTACGTTGGGGCAAGCTCGAGGGGGGTAATTTCTCCCTCAAAGAAGCAAGAGTCTATATTGAAGAAAACAACCAAAGGGAAAAAGTCAATCGGTATAGCAAAGTTTGGGATGCTGAACTTTGGCCGAAGATTAAAACTTTCCTTTGGCTCTTGACGCACCGAAGAACTCTTACTTGGGAGAACCTCCGGAAAAAGGGTTCATAGGCCCCTCACGCTGCCCCCTATGTGAAAATGAGGAGGAGTCCATGAATCACCTCCTCAACATCTGTAAATGGATAGAAAGCCTATGGAACTAGATGGAAACCATATTTAAGAGAACGGACAGGGACAAGAACTCAATACAAGAAAGCATAGTGAATTGGTGTAGTAATTTTTCGAAAACCCAAATAGTCAATACATTATGGAATTTAATCCCTGGGTTTGTAGTGTGGATGATATGGAAAGAACGAAACAGAAGAGTGTTTCAAAATGAAGCTAAAACCATAGAGTTTATTAAAGCCACCATCTTGCAAAACATGAAGGAAACGACTCTTTCCAAATGGAAAGCAGAATAGAACAAGGATTTCTCAGCGACTGACTTACAAATTCTGCAGACATTTGAAATTGAGACAGGATCCATCTTTGTTTCATCTGAACCACGATCTCAACAAGGCCCCTCCATGAATGTTTGGTCACCACCACCAACAGGATTTCACAAACTCAACTTTGACGAGGCTTCTCATGGAAATCCTCGTCCAGCAGGTATAGGAGGTGTCCTCCGAGATTACAAAGGGGAAATTCAACATATGTTCAGTTAATCGTTGGGTGAAGGCACCAACAATGAGATGGAATTTGTGGCTTTGGAACAAGGGTTGCGAATTATAATTCGCCTGGGAATAGGAGTTACAGTGGTGGAAGGGGATTCTCTTTTGGCTATCAATGCTATAAGGAGAATGCAGATGGGATCAAAACCGAGTAAGGTGATGAAGCATTGGAGGTTGGCCAAGGTCACAAAGCTCATAGCAGAGCACCTCTCAGGCCTTGACAGAATCATCCTCCAAGCAGTACTAAGAACGGCAAATGTGGTGGCTAATTATCTAGCTAACTACGGATCGATCACCACTTCACCTACTCGGAAACCTGTTGGCATGATGCCACATGAACTAATCTTCGGGATAAGTGTTTACATCTTTCGAGACAAGACATTCGTTACAGGGAGGAGGGGTGCAGTAGTACGATGGGTTATGCCTTAATAGCAAATTAAGATAGCCAAACGTAGGAACAATGGGCGTTAGGCCCATGGAGTACATGAGGAAGAGTGGGAAATCATATACAAGGACAAAGTCCATCGATCGAGGAGGGCAATCAACAAAAAATATGTTCCGCACCATCAACAAAACGAAGGAGAGGACACATGGCTTTTAACCAATAGCCTTAAGTGTGGCAATGTTAAGGCTCTGGATACGAATCATGATTAGGCATTGGGAAACTGTAATGGTAGTTATTATGGTAGGAACAACATACATTCGACGGCGAAGTGGGAGATCTCAAGGTAGACCTTCCCACCCCCAGCTATATCTAAGGCTTCCAACCAGAAGATCCGAACACGGCTCTCTCCCGGCTTGCTTCTTAACAATTGCAGTGCTGCTAGGATTTTCAGTGTTTCCTCAACCTGTAATAACATTATGGTGCATGAGGGTAGTCAGAATATTTCCGCCAACTGGGACATGCAGAAAGCCTGGGAGGCTTACGAAACCAGAACCACTCAGAAAGAAAAACGCAAAATCGAAGAGCTCAAAGCTGCGGTAACAGAGGAGGAAGAATGTTTGGATGCGCATGCACTGGAGACAGAAATGGACTGGCTAGCTGTTCCAGGCACGATGACCACAAGAGCAACTCAATTTGTTTGAACCCAAGGAGAAATGTGGAGAATGAAGACAATGCTGGCCAAAGTGCTTAGCATGCAGGTTGAAGATATCAAAAGAGCTCACCAGGCCATCTCTCTCATTTCTACAGAGAATTTGGCTAAGCTAGATGCCATGGAATTCAATTTTAGTGCCCTGACTCAGGAAGTAATAACCCTTTCGCAAAAGCTGAGTGTCCTCATCAATATCCTCAGGCCCTCCATTCGTCAGGGATCCAGGGCAGCGATGGAAGTCTCGGAGGAGGTTACCGATACTAGCCAGGGGAGGCGCCCCACCCCTTAGATGATTCAACAACCTGGGAAAATGACTACAGTGGCCAGACCAAGTGTTCCCACCACTGACTATGTGATTTTGAAGCTGTAATGGCTTCTCTATTCCTTGTTTCTCTTTTGGTTTTGTTTCTCTTTGTCGTAGTTGTAGAGGTCTACCAGGTCCTCTTTCTTTTTGGAACTACTGTCCAGTACCCCAAGGTGGTGGATTTGTCTGATTTAAACCCCTCTTTAGGTAGCCCTGCGTGGTTAGCCTCGGGTTCAGTGGATGAAATTTCAGCTGCTTATAGTCTTTTTGAATATGCGGTGATGTTTTGACTTTGTCTGTGCGTGTAGACCTTTTTGTATCATATGTATTTTATGAATTAATATATAACTACTGATTTACAAAAAAAAGAAAGATAATAAGTCTTTTAAAAGAAAATTTTAGAAGGACTTAGAATGACTAGGCTGACAATAATTAAGTACCGGAGAAGAAGCATCTTACATTATGACTGAAGTTAAAAGTGGAAAAAAAATCCCATATCCGTGAGGTACATGACATACAATTAGTATACAAAAAGTAATGATAATCAAAGCCAATTAAAATTCCGAAAAGAAAAACATCTTGGAAAAGCCAAAAGCCAAGAGGTAAAGTAAATTATTTAGTTATTTGGTCTAATGATGCATATACCTGACCAAGAGATCAGGTAAGAACCTTGTTTATATATAGTGATGCAGTTGATTGTTGTATGTTTTAATGACAATTTAAAATAGATTCATAGGAAAAACTACAAACTTTGTTATAGATTTTAGCAATACAAAAAAAAATTTGGAAATTATTTTTACATATATATTCATATGATTCATAGGAAAAACTACAAACTTTGTAATAGATTTTAGTAATGCAAAAGAAAAGTTTTGGAAATTATTTTTACATATATATTATTATAAACATTTTCATACGTAAATTGAAATAGTTTAATTTTATTATAATTTTATACTTATTCATGTAAAATTAAATGTATAGAATAATAAAAATAATAAGCTAAAAGAAATTTATTAAATCTTTATTTAAAAATATAAAATAAATAAATATACTTTTGAATATGCCATTTTATTTTTTTAAGAGAAAAATGCCTTTTTAAAAGAATTAAGTTTACGTGGTATTACATAAAGAATTAGATGTGATATAATTCTTTTTTTATTTTCAACCTTTGTTCTTATTAGTTTTTTTAACCTTTGTTCTTATTAGTTTTTTTAATAGGGACTATAGTTTTCATTGTTGGTATTTTATAGTCTAAATAATAAATAAACATAGGTGAGAAACAATGTAAAGAATAAGAATAAAACACAAGACATGAAATTTATGTGGTAAAACTCTAACATTTTATAAGTAAACAATAATAAACAATCATGGGCAAGGCAAAGTATTTTATTAATCAAGAATAAGGGTAAGGCAAGGTATTTTATTAATCAATAAGAATTTATAATTAGGCTTAGAAACCCCATAGATATATTTAAATAGAAACCATTACATTTGTTATGAAAAATATCTCTAGTTTTGTAAACGAGCACAATTAAAGTAACAACACAATTTACTTAAGCAAATTTAGTTTTTTACATTTTATTTTAAATAATTGTTGTTGAATTCTAACAATGTCCACCTTTACAACCGTTTACCTAATACCTTTCCCAAACCCATTTATCATCTGTTCTTGTAGCGTCTCTAATAACATTGATTAACAAACATATCTGCACATTTTTCTTGAGTGTGGAGCTTTTTAAGATTTACTCCACCTCCATCAATCCCCTGTCTTACAAAATGGTACTTAATACCAATATTCATCGTCTTACCATGATAAGATGGATTTATTTCCAAATGAATAGAATTTTGACTATCATAAAAGATAGTTAAACTATATTGAACTCTTCCAAGCTCGCTTCGAAGAACCTTCAACCAAATTTCTTTGTTGTAAGAATGTGAGATAGTGATATATTCTACCTCTGCAGTGGGTAAAGAAATTGTTTCTTGAAGCTGTAACATCCAAGTAATAAATCCTCTCGCAAGAGTAAATAAATAGCTTGAAGAAGACCTCCTCTTGTATAAATCACTTACAAAATTTGAATCAACATAACCACATAAATAATCACTAATACCATTAAAGGTGATGCAATAATCCCTCATTCTTCTAATATATTGAATCCCTCATTTCATTGCATTCCAATGCTCTTTTTGTGAATTTTCCATGTATCGAATGATAACACCTACTGCATGTGAAAAATCTGGTATGTACATACCATCAGATACATCAAACTTATTATTGCATTTTTATAAGGGACACAAGATATATATACTCATTTTCTTCCTCATTACTAGGATATAAACTTGAAGAAAGGTTAAAATTAGAAGCAAAAGGGACATTGACAAGTTTCACATTAGTCATCCCAAATTTTACAATTATTTTCTCAACATAATTTTTTTGTGAAAACTTGAGCTTACCATTTTTATACCTTTGTGTATTTCAATGACCAAGATTTATTTATTTTTCTCCTAAATCCTTTATATTAAAGATCCTAGCCATTTCAACCTTTAACCTATTGATCTTGTCTATGCTTTTGCTTGCAACAAGTACATCAAAAACATATAACATTGGAATAATGAATATACCATTCAAACTTTTGAAGTACACACAATGGTTATACTCACTCTAGTATAATTTTGGCTCATCATGAAGGAATTAAAATTCTTGTACCATTGCTTGTTAGACTGATTTAGGTTGTACAATAATTTCTTGGGCTTCCAAACTAACCTTATTTTGTGATGTTCCAAAAAACCTTATAGTTGTTCCATGTATATCACCTTATCAAAAACTCCATGTAAGAATTTTTTTTTAAGATCTAATTGTTCTAACTCCAAATCAAGCAAGGCAACTAGTGCCAACACAATCTCAATAGATACAAGATTAACAAATCGCAGAAAAAATTCATGGAAATCTATACCTTCTATATGAGAGTAATATTTTGCAACTAGTATGGCTTTATACCTTTCAACATTACCATCAATGACTTTCTTCAATTTGTAGACCAAATTACACCCAACAACCTTTCTATGTTTATGAATTTCTACTATGTCTCGAGTTTTTTTTTCTCCAGGATATCCATATATTATTTCATTTCCATTTCCATTTCCATCTAGCATTATTGGTATCATCTATTACTTCCTGATAACAAAAAGGTTCTCCATCATCAATAACCAAAGAAATAGATGAAATAAAATTAGTGTACATTTTAGGAGGTTTTTTCTTCCATGTAAATCTTCTTAGTGTTGATAGTACAATTTCCACATTTTCCTAAATCTCTTCAACATCTACAACTTCTTTATCATTAGAAGCTTCTTATTACGTCCCTGTGTCTAGATGGTGGTGTTTATAACTAAATTTGTTGATTTAAGGGTACCTATTTCTGTCTAAATTAGTTTCTACGTTGTGTAGTTTAATTAGAGAATATTCATCAAATGTTACATCTTTGATGATTATGATTTTTTTTAATATGTCAATTCAAAACTTTTGAAAAATAAAAAATATTTTCACAAACCTTGTTTCTCATACCCTGTAGTTGGGGCTTGTTAGACTTGATTTCTTTAAAAGTTTAGATGCACACTACATAAAAAATTATATATTAGCACCATTTAAAAAAAAAAAATTGATCTTCGAAGGATTTTTTTTTTTAAATTATTATATCCATATAAAAAATCATCTCCATAAGCTAAGGTTTACCCATTTAAATCTACATCAATCCAAAAAAGGTCATCTCCTTGAGATAGAATGAGTGATTTATGATTGTTCAACATTTTCCTCTACACACAACTCAACTAGGGTTTCTCTAGGTGTGGCTCCTCAATTGAAAATACCCTACTTGTGGTTATCTCTTAGCTTCTATGAAACATGATGCACCACTTATATGAACACCTTCACAAACTAATGACTTTGCACAACCTCCATTGTATTGATTCACAGACTCGACACTCTGCACAACCTCTTCTATGTGTTGGTTCTAGACGAAGTATTTTCCCTGACTCCATTAACTTGGATCTCTACTTACAATGCAACATTCTCTTCTCAACTCAGACCAAATGGTGGTTGGGATTTGATTGCTACGACGACTGCAAAACATAAATAGACTTGTACCACAATGGAACTTCCCTCCATGGCTTGAAACTTGTCCATGACCCCTTCTCTTCCTATGTGCACAAATATCCAAGAAATCATTATACACATTTTTGGCTTTGATGCCACTGGTTGGTATTTGAGAGCCTAAAAGATAAATAAAATTACTAGAGAAATAATGTTAAGAATAAGAATAACAAACAAGACATGAAATTTATGTGGTCAAACCTTGATAGCTTATCAGGGAAACATCCACAAGGTAAGTTATTTTCTTAGTTAAGAAAAAATTACAATCAATCTTACAAACCATTCAATGCTTAAGCTTCATTGATATATTAAAACTTACACCATTACATTTGTTATGAAAAATGTCGCCAATTTCATAAACCAGCACTATTCAACTAACTAGAAAATTTACTTAAAGTAAATTTAGGTTTTTACATTTTCTTTTACCTAATTATTGTCACATTATATCATTCACTTAGGAACCACATCTTATCTTATTCACTTCCACCAAACCATTCAAATATTGGGCTTCATTGATGTATGGAAGTTACATTTGTTATGAAAACTATCATCAATTTCATAAATCAACATCATTAGTCTAACCACAAAATTTAGCTAAGTAAATTTAGGTTTTTAAGATTTCTTTTAACTAATAGTTATCACATTGTAACATTCCCTTAGTTGTCAACATCCTTTTACCATATATTATCTTGGTCACTTCCATTACGTTTATCCTAAGTTTTATTAAAATTTGATATTTACTTAATTTGTTTAAAAACTAAATATATTTTTATATTTTTCAAATTTGGAATATCACATTATTCATACATAATTAAATTTCCCAAGTATGAGATTTATTTTTTCTTAGTTATTAGAAAGATTTTTTTTTTTTTTTTTTTTTTGTCTTGTTACTATGTAGGCTTCATAATCTACAATTAAATAAATATCAGAGCTTGCTACAGTCGATGATATGAATTATAGTCAATGTTCTGAATTGCAGTCAATATTGCAATTGATATTCTTTTATGTTCATTTATCTTCTTCCTCGATCTTTACCAACCTTATCTTCCTTTCTTATAATGCATTCTATGTAAGGATGGATGTGTCATTTTCTTGACAATTTTATTGTCTTACTACTACCAAAAACATAAACCATCAATCCACCTATGATATCAAACTTGATTACAATATGAAATGACTTAGATGCTTTATAGTTGACAACAATATCAAACAAATTACATGCAACAACAAAACCATAACCACCCACCCACAAAACCATAACCACCCATCCAACACTATCTATCTCTTGCAGTAGTAAGAAAGAAGCAGAAACTGTACAACCACCCTAACATTGTGGTAGCTCCTCTAGGAGTAACAAAGAAAAAAATAAGGTGTGTATCTCATGGTATTCTATATTTAGAGGTACGTAGGATTTAGGATTTACTTGTGATTTTACCCTTCAAAATAATTATAACTAAAATTTAAATCCCTCCTAACAATTCTATAAACAAATATAAATTAAAAATATCTAGAAAGACTTAAAATAAAGGAGTTACTGTGACATGCAATATCAATTTTACTTTTAGGTAAGTAGGCATGAAGGGCATAAATCTAGAAGCGTAAACAAAGACACTTTATCTTCCCATAAGAAAGGTGGAAACAAGAATAAACATGCTTTATCTTCCCATAACAAAGGTGGAAACAAGAACAAAGGCAAGGTTCTATAACCTACGCATGTACACATAGGGACTCACCATGATTTATATCGCATATATTTACTTGTCCTTACATAAAGGGTACACCTTACCTTAACCAAACCATGCTTTAACTCTCTATAACACCTTTCTCTCTTACTCCCCTATCTCACCATTGACCGAGGACCTCTAAGCTACTACCCTAGGCTAAGCCCATCTCCAGAAAGGGTTGGAATTAAGGGGAATGATAACAACATTCTTACCTCATCAATCTTTATGGACATCTTTACGAGCACCAAGGAGGTTGAATGGAAACTATTGACAGTGTCATGATCAAAATGACACATGGTAGGTTTTTTATTAAACAAATTAAGGAGAAAATTGCAGAGATCTAATTCGAGTAGCATACTTGCAGCTTTTAATGCTATTAGGAAGTGCAAAAAATAATTTGTTGAAACATTCAAGACCTTAAGTTTCACAACACCCTTAACGGTGGCCTAACAGAATGCTGTAGTAATGTAAGTTGATTCAAATAAAGATCCAAATGAGTAAGATTCACTAGATTCATCACAGATATATCCAGGCTCTGCAAAAACCAATTAATTCTTTGCACTTTGAATATATATAGATATTCCTTGTTGGTTGGACCACCAACAAGGAGTATTATTGTGTTAGGTCCCTATAATACTAGTGTATTCCCTTATTATTTTTTTCATTATAGCCCCTGATTATTATTTTGGTGCCCATGTTGTCCCCATATTGTTATTATTGTGCCCCATAGAAGCCCACTATTGTTATTTTTGTGCCCTTAAATTATTATTGTTATGTTGGCTGTGATTATATTGTGACCCCTTAGACTCATATATATATATATATATAAAGTAGGTCTTCTCATTTGTATCATCCAAGAATTTTTCATTTGTGTAATGTAAAGGAGGTTTCCCCCTCGAAGAGGCTAATTTTCAATTCGTTGATCTATCTTTTCTTCTATTTTGTGAGTTGGTTGCATTACAATTGGTATTAGAGCTTTGGATTCTAGGGTTTTGCTGCTGCAAACCAGTCATCGTGGCATTTTCACTATAACATTTTATTTTATTTTATTTATTTATTTATTTTATTTTTCTGCAAAGTTTTAGAAGCTGAAATTAAAACTCATTTGAACTAAAATCTTGATGAATCTTGTGTACAAATTTAAGATCTTGTCTTGCTATATTTTTGGAGATATGATCCAAGGAAGTTAGGATTTATGCAGGCTCCCAAATTATAGCTCAAACAGGGGACCTAGGTAAAATTATCATAACTTTCTCTTTGAGCATCAGATTGAAATTTTGTAAAAAGGTATAGAAATAGGATGGACTTTAGTTTTCTGTGTATCATTTCCAGGTCTGAAGATTGAAATAGTGACACGTGGAACTTTGTACAAGTTTTATGTACTGAATTAGTCTATAATTAGGTCATCATGGGATATTTGGAATAACGCTTTCTTGGAGAATCCAATCTTGATCAGACTTGTGGGGTTGGAACAAGGACTCAAAGTGCTACCACAAATCGAAATTTCATACCTTTGAGATACGAAATTAAAGAGATACAAAAGATTCAATATTGAGTTCCTACAAAGCGAAAAAAGGTGTGTAGTCTGTTTAAAATTTTGCATAAGTTTGGTTTGAAAAATTATTTTCAAGGAATTAAAAGGACATAGTGAAGAATAATTATCATTAATTGATGCCCCAAAGAAAGAAAATGGAAACACCTAGTTAGCAACCTGAAAGCTCTACCATGACCATGAAGAACAGGAAGAAATGCAACATGATATATCAAAATTATGAGACCAAGTGCAACAAATTGTATTCTCCCAAAAAGTAATAAAAGCTAAGATGGATGGTTTAAAGAAAGGCATGGAAGCTAAGATGAATGGCGTGGAAGCTAAGATGGATGGCATGGAAGCTAAGATGGATGGTATAGAAGAAAAACTTAAAGGCAACATGGAATATTTGAAGATATATTTGAAGAGGAGGAAGCAAAGGAACAAGAAACGTCAAAAGAAGAGGATATACACTAGTAACAAACCCTAGAGAAAGAAGAAATGAATCCAACCATATCTTGTAATGCATTCGCTGGAATTACCACTCCTCAAACTCTCAAGATATAAGGGCATATCAAGAAGAAAAGGTAATAGTGTTGATTGATTCCGACAATACCCATAATTTTAAGATAGGCAAGGAATTGAATTTCTTAATATATTCAACACCAGAGTGTCAAGTGATGGTTGCAAATGGGGGAACCATAAATTGCTCTGGAAGGTGCCATAATATCAAGCTATCCATGGGAGAATATGTATTGAATAGTCCAATGCTTTCCACTCCAATGGGTGGTGCTGATGTTGTACTAGGAGTCCAATGGTTACAATATTTGGGTATGATAGCTTTAAATTTTCAAGAACTTTTCTTGATTTTTTTTGGAAGCAAAGGAAGTTGAATTAAGGGGTATCACAGGGAAACCAAGAAACATAATAATCTCTAATGGCATGACAAAGCTTCTAAAGAAATAATAATGAGGTGTAATTTCACAATTATGTTTGCTAGAGGTTCCCACATTGAAATCATCTATTTCTCCAGATCTCCAAAAAGCCTTGGATAATCATTCTAAGGTATTTGAGACTCCCAAAGGCCTCCCACCTATTCATGAACATGATCATGTTATTAATTTTAATTCCAAAAAGTATTCCTCCAATCATTAGGACTTACAGATATCCCTATGCCCAAAAGAGCGAAATTGAATGTATGGTTGCAGAAATGCTAGAGGCTGGTATAATTAATCCTAGTCAAATTTTTTTCTTTGCTCCAGTGGTATTAGTGCATAAGAAGGGTGTATCATGGTGCATGTGTCCAAATTATAAGGAGCTCAACAAGCTCACTATTAAATATAAATTTCCCATTCTTGTCTTTGATGAATTATTGGATGAATTGCATGGATCAATTTACTTCACCAATTTGGATCTTCATTCAAGATATCATCAAATCAGAATTAAGACTAACGACATTCGGAAAACAACATCTAGAACTCATGAGGGTCATTATGAATTTTTGGTCATGCCTTTTGGCCTTACTATTGCACCATCTACATTTCAAGGTTTGATGAATTCCATTTTCAAACCCTTAGAAAAATTGTGTTAGTATTTTTTGATGATATACTAATCTACAACAAGTTTTGAAAGGATCATGTTAACAGGGTGCTTAAACTATTAGAGGAGAAACAATTATATGAAAAAAACTCCAAATGTTTCTTTGGAGTAAAAGAGGTGGAATATATGGGTCATATCGTATCTCATGAAGGTGTTAAGGTAAACCCTAGCAAAATTAAGGCCATTAAGAAATGGAAAATCCCCATATCCATAAGCATCTGCAGGGATTTCATGGGTTGATAGGGTATTATCACAATTTTGTTAAGAATTATGGGAGAATAATAGCACCTCTAACAACATTATTGAAGAAAGATGCATTTCCTTGGACTCCAGAAGAAACAAAGGCCTTTGAACATCTTAAAGAGTCAATGTGCTAAGCACCAGTCTTAGCTATGCCAGACTTCACAAAAACCTTTATTGTGGAATGTGATGCCTCAGGAAATGGAATTGGTGTTGTTTAATGCAAGAAGAAATACTCGTTGCTTTCGAAAGTCATTCCGCGAAGCTATTTATGAGAAGGAAATGTTGGCAATAGTACATGCACTTAAGAAATGATGACCTTACCTAATGGGAAGACAATTTAAGGTAAAAAAGAATCATGATAGCCTTAAATACTTTTTAGAAAAAAATTATCTTCAGAAGAGAAGCAAAAATGGGTCACAAAGATGTTGGGTTATGACTTTGAAGTCATCTACAAAAAAGGGAAGCAAAATGTTGTTGCAGATGCACTCTTAAGAAATGATTAGGATGTGGAAGCATTGCTTTGCACCATTTCTATTATTTAACCAGATTGGATAAATGAAGCAAGGGATGAATGGAAGAATGAAGAAGAATTGTGGGTACTCATTCAAAAGTTACAACAAGATCCCAATACATATGATACATTTGGCTGGAAAAATGATTCGTTATGGTACAAAGAATTCTTATAACTCTGTAAGAATTCCCAACTCAAACAAAAGATTGTTATGGAATTGCACACCTCTCCCTTATGAGGGCACTCAGGATTTTTAAAAACTTACCACACTGTTAAGAAGGAATTTTTTGGAATGGCCTTAAATATGATATTCAAAAGTTTGTGGCAGAATTTTTGGTTTTCCAACAAAATAAAGTTGAAATAATTAAGACCCCAGGTCTATTACAACCTTTATCCATTCCAAGTCAATGTTGGGAGGATGTTTCAATGGATTTTATCATGGGTTTAGCAAATTCTGAAGGAAAGGTGTCATCATGGTGGTTGCTGATAGACTTACCAAGTATGCATACTTTTGTGCATTATCTCTTCCCTTCAAAGCCAATACAGTTTCTGCTGCATTTATGGAAACAATTCAAAAGCTACGTGGAAACCCAAGGATTATTGTAAGAACCAGAGATCCCATTTTCACTGGAAATTTTTGGACAAAATTATTTTCATGTCTGGATAATCAATTAGCTCATAGTTCATCTTATCATCCTCAATCTGATGGGAAAACTGCGATAGTGAAAAAATGTTTGGAAGGATATCTTCATTGCTTTGTATCTAATAAACAAACACAATGGGTCAAATGGTTGCCTTTGGCTGAATGGCGGTATAACACTTCCGTCCATATTGCAGCAAAAATGACCCCATTTGTGGCACTTTATGGATATCATCCACTGTCTATCACATCATATTTAAGAGAAAATTCTAAGGTTCAAGTAGTGGAAGATCACATTGAGCATCAACAAGAAGTCATCCAACTCTTAATGGATAACATCACTTTGGCGTATAATGGAATGAAACAACAGGTAGATCAACATTGCAACAAAAGAAGTTTTGATGTAGGTGACTGGGTATTTCTACGACTACAACCATACAAACAAATGTCCCTCAAGCATGCTAAGAATGATAATAAATTATCACCAAAGTATTATGATCCGTACAAGGTGTTGCAAAAGATTGGTACTCTGTCATACAACTTGGAGCTTCCTGCAGCTTCCTGAGTGCACCTAGTTTTCCATGTTTCATTCTTAATGAAGGTTATAGGTGACAAGCTCCCAGTTCAAACAATATTTCCAGAACTTGGAGAGGAAGGAAAAATCATATTGGAACCTAAAGCAGTCACATAAACAAGAACTCAATAGCTAGGAAATCGATCAATTTTAGAGTATCTCATCAAGTGGAAGAACTTACTCACTAAAGATTCCACATGGGAGGATGAGAATTTTATACAGAAGAATCCACAACTACTCAAGAGTTGAGGACAACACTTTTTTGAAGGAGAGGGGCATGTTAGGTCCCTATAATACTAGTGTATTCCCTTATTATTATTGTCATTGTAGCCCCTTATTGTTAATATGGTGTCCATGCTGTCCCAATATTTTTATTATTGTGCCCCATAGAAGCCCACTATTGTTACTGTTGTGCCCTTACATTATTATTGTTATGTTGTCTCTCATTATATTGTGACCCCTTATGCTCCTATATATAGAAAGGAGGTATTGTCATTTGTATCATCCAATAATTGTTCATTTGTGTAATGTAAAGGTCCAAGGAGGTTTCCCTCTCAAAGAGGTTGCTTTTGAAGTGTTGATCTATCTTTTGTTCTATTTTGTGAGCTGGTTTCATAACATATTGAAATAATCCTACTTATAGTTAATTATTAGAGAGGTCATGCTTGACAAGTATAGAGAATAGTTTTTCTTATTTCTTTTAGAATATTGTAAAGAGGAATCACATTAAGATCAAGTTTTAGGGAGGTGTTTGTAGGAGAATATTAATGCAGCAACACTGAAATTTTTTTCTTTTCCTTTGGAAACTCCAGTTTTGCTAAATATTTCTCCATGGGCATCGTGGGTATGATTTCCTTATCGAGCATTAAAGCATGATAGAATTGGCACCACTATAAGAACTTCATGACGAACTTGTATCAACGATTCTCCTCTTTGCTATGTCTATCTTGGACTCATCCTCCATCGCTTCCATCACTTACATTAATAGCCATTAAGACAAATATTTTTGGTCATTCTAAACAATGTATATACTCTATTCATAAAATAAGCTAGACTCACCTATACAGACTCCCACTAAACTTCATCCATGTCCTCCATCGCTGCCATCACTTACATTAATAGCCACTAAGAAAACTATTTTATGGCATTCTAAACATTGTATGTACTATATTCATAAAATAATATGGACTCACCTATGCAAACTCCCACTAAACTTCATCCATGTCGGTAGAAGATGAAGCAAAAATGATGGCCATCAAATTCTAGAATAACTCTAACTTGATGTGTGTGAAAGTTTGGTGAGATTGCTCTAGCAAAAAATGAACAACGAAAGCACTTATATTTCCATTAATTATAAAAGGTAGCTTTTTAAGGATTGAAATATTATTTCTATTTATAGTATGATAGATAATTATTTTAGTTTGAAAATCATTATGCCTAGAGATGCTCCACAAGTTTAGTGTAGGGGAGATGTGTAGGTGTAATGTAAGAAAGTATGTAAACATTTTTACATATAGGCTCGATATGTTAATTTATATTAATAGGTTCAATTTATAAGACGTAAAGGATTTGTAAACATTTATATGTTATCTCAATTAAATAATACTAAAATGTCAGAGGTTGTAGTGTTCATAAAATGTTAAACTTAATAAAAAGAATAAAATTTAATTTGTTATATTCTAATTTTGTTTTTGTTTTTGTTTGTCAAATTGTCTGAGTTCTTGAGATATTACTACGGGCTTGAGAAACCACTACCCTGGGGAATCTAAGTTGTCAAAATCACCCGAAGATCACACCTGGCTTGGGCCACAATAACCGTTAACATGGTTGGATTTTTTTCCCATGGAGTTTTTAACTGGCAACCTTCACATGACGAAGTGACTTAATAGTACACACCATTATCATCTATTGTATGCCCATGGGCTATAATTTTATTTTTATTAATAAAATTATGAACACATTTTTAGATAAAAGAAAATCATAATATACATATCATATTAAAATATATATTATTATTACTATCCAATTTTAAGGTCACAATGATGTGACTTAATGGTACACCCCATCATCATCTAAGTACATACTCTAAGTCTAGAAGGCATACATACTCTACCCCCCTCTAGTTTTGGAACTATGACCTTTTAGGAGGAAATACATCCTCTTAACCATTAGGCCCACTCAAGACATATAAGTAGTAGCTCTAAGTTAAGATCCATTTTACCTTATAAATTAAAATAATGATTCTGTAACCATATTTAAATTTAATTAATAAGTAGATAAAAAATTTAATACTTACAATAAACTTACAATATAAATATCTTTAACCATGGATATTTACACCCACTTTACCACATATATCATTAACCTGTAAATAGACTTTCTTACAATACCATGGGAAAATTTCATGGTTCATTAATAACACATGCCCCAAAACCATTTCTCATTTCACCATCAAAATAATTTATAAATATTAAATCTAAAAGAAAAATGATTATAATTACTTTTGAGATATATTTAAACCCTCTATCACATTAAAATATATAAGATATAAATAATATAGCTATAAATTAAGATCCATTTTACCATATAAATTAAAATAAAAATTTTGTAATCATATTTAAATTTCATTAATAAGCATCTAAAAACTTAAATACTTACAATATAACAAGATTTTTAATCATAGATATTCACCCCCACTTTACCATATATATTGTTAACTTATAAATAGGCTTTTTTACAATAACACAAACCAATACCATGGTTCATCAATACCACATGACAAAAAACCATCTCTCATTTCATAATCAAAATATTTTACAAATGTTTTTTTAATTTAATTTTATTACGTTTTTGGGCCCACAGACACTTGTAGTCCAAAATGGAAAAAATGATGTAAATCCTTGTTATGTTATGTTATCTAAACATTTTGACTCCATCAAGTTATATAAAAATAACAATATATAATTAATAATTATTACCTTGTGACTTGGTGAAATTGCATAAAAATAAAATAAAATAAAATAAAATATTATAATTATTAATAATTAATAATTAAATTAGCTTAGATCCATCTTAACTCTGAATCTATCAAGCTCTAAGAGAATGAATCTCTGGAGGTGTAAACCTTTCCTCAGGTTTTCCTCAAAAAATAGGTTTTCACCTCAAGAGATTTGATCCCTCTAGGCACTTGATAGATCCAGAGTTAAGATGGATCTAGGTTGGTGATTATATAATGGAAGTGAATATTCAATAAAATAACATGTAATTTATTGTCAAAGTTGGTAAATATTTGGAAAATACCATTAATTTAATTATATATATGTAAAAAAGGTGAATTGTTATCCACATGTGCAGTCTAAACATGCCACATTTTTTTTTCTGGAAAGTAATAGAAATTCTGGCAGAATTTTGAGAAAATGTGGCAAAAGTTTTTGGAAATCCAGGTTACAGCTGTCAAAGTTCAGAATTTTGGGTGTCACAGGGGTTCTTGATGGTGTTGAATCCATTCCCACCATCAAAAAACAATTTAAACAATCCCACCATTGGATTTCCTGAAAAACTTATCACCCAATTCTAGCAAGAAATTCACCATGTAGGCGAAATTGTGACCTCAATAGATAATTCCATAACCAAATAGATAAATATTTTTTTTCCAAAAGAGTAAAAAAAATTAGAAAATTAGTGAAATATCACCCCTAAAAAACTCCCTCTGAGAAAGGAAAATGTCATAAAGAATTTGAATATAATAACTCAATTATCAATTATCTCCTTCTATCTCACTATATGTATCTACTTGGCACATTCCCTCTACAAGGTCATTTACACCAACACGAGTGTTAGCAACATCACTGGAGGCACAAAGAAATAAAGCTAGGATAGCCAATTCCTAAATATCATTCTTCTGAGGCAAAAATTAGGGATGGAAGGAAAACTACATGAACTATAGGACATTACACATACTTTCCATGCTAATAACATATGGACAATACTTCCTATGGAAATATGAAAAGGGATATATAGATGCATTACTTTTCACTTAATGGTTTTAATGTTCCTTGCATATGTCCAATAGTGGGCATATTATCATATTTTGATGCTTTACATCTTGTCCTTCATTGACGTACACCTTTTAACATAATTACCTTAAAGGGTGGCCTTTCAACATTTTGTTTTTATCCTTATGATATTTCTAAAAAGATGGTCGCTGGGGCTTTAGCTTGAGTGGTTGGGATGATGTTTTTACATCCCATCCACTTGGGTTTAAGTTTCCGACAACATGGCCTTGCATAGTAAGGCTCAAAGGATAGGCATCTTGTTGGAGTCTGCGATCCCAACTCTAGCTTATGGTGGTGTCCAGATATTTTGATCCTGGGTTGAACTATGAGTTACTAATATATGTGGCTTGCGGGTTGTTGCATATAGGTAGGGAGTTTGCTAGCTCCCTTGTCTATAAAAAAATAACTCTAACAAGATTTAAACCTGCCAGTTTAGATTTTTTCTTTTACGTAACAATCTATTGTTTTTCTCTTTATGAGAGGTTTGATAGAATGATCTATCCATTATTATGTATTCAAAGGCAAGGTAAAATAAATAAATCATAGACAAGATATAGAAGCAATAAAAAACATAAAGAACACCAAGAAATATCCTTGGAAAACCCCAACTCTAGGGAAAAGCCTAGCCTAATCAAATTATATTAGTCTTTAGCCAAAACCTTGACCAAGCTTTCTAGGGATCCCTACTCAACCCTTGACCCTTCACACTAGTCAGGGAGCCCGACTCGAACCTTGGCCCCTCACACTAGCCAGGGACCCAGAAAACCATAATTAACTTGACCAAGTCAAATTTACTAAAACCACCCTAACATCCATTTAGATTATTTTCTTTCAAATGACACTCCATACCTGAAGCTCCCCACCCACCTTTTCATGTCAATCACCTAAAAACCTTTTCATATTGATTACCTTAAACAATAACAATGATAATATGAATGACTAAATTGTTTTGTTTTATCTATCTAGTTCACCTCAAATGCTCTAATTATAGATGCATTAGAATAATATACCTCAAGATGTTTTGATTCATCTACCAGTGTAGTTGTTAATTCTACAAGTTCTCAAATTTTGAGTGGAGAGTGTTTTTTTCTCCAAAGTGTTATCGGGAAATCTAGTGTCCACTCGGAGCTGCTAGTCCCACTAAGACTGGTAGCTATCTTAGAAACAAACAAACTAAAACTACTTTTGCTTTCCTTTATGAGAAGTAGATAAGAGGGGAACAAAGGACACCAACCTCAGTCTTGCGCTTAGTTCCTTGCTTGGTTCCTCTCCCTTCTGACAGATCCTCGCTGCTTTGCCTTCGTCTACCAAGCTTCAAGAGCACCTGTGGAATCAAAGCAGCATAATACTATCGAAGAATAGAGATCTACAATCATAAACAATATAGGACCAGATATATATTGACCACAAAAATGCATATATCATCAAACATACAAGAATGTGGAGGAAAACTTGAATAACTTTATTAATATCAAGAATAGAAAAGAGGATTACAACCAATTGTTCTGACCCAGCGTCATCCTCCCAGCATGAAAGCCCTTCTTCACCTCATGAAAAGATTAGATCACCCAATACTATGATATTCCACCAAGAAACCAACAACACTTCCTTACAAGATACAAAATTCCAGCCTCTGGATCTCTGGGATGAGGGATCCATATATAGATGATTGCAAGGGGGTGAGTCAGCTTCTGGGATTTTGATTAGTGTCCTCTCTCTGATAGTTCTTGATTCCACTTGGATATTGATGATCTCTTACTCATCCCTGGGCGAATTCAGAGAGGCAAGTGTCACAAGAGAAGTTTCTGGAAGATTCCATGACGATCCATGTCTCTGCCATTTGTCTACTCTCACCCATCGCACCCTACAGAAGGGCTTTCCAGTATGCATCACACCGTTTTCACTGAGCAGGTGAGATGCATTGCACCCTCTGCACTAGGCAGTCTGTATGGTCCAGCTTTGACCAGTTCTGAGCAGTTTTCTATGGAGAACTTCTGGGAGATGATATAATCAGTTGACCTTGTTCCTTTAGGGTGTGAAGCAACACTTTTAGGGACTTAGGAGCCCTTGGTTTATGGACATGTATGATTGGGGTTGCAGTGCCCAAAAATGTCTATAACAGTTGCCCCCTAAAGCATGAGGTCGTTAATCTTTTGATGTCGGGTGAAATTCTTTATCATGAGGATCCGAAGTTTTTTCGAGCTGGAAGGTGACCTGTAATAAGATACAATACAATACATTATCTTCATAGTATTTTTCATGATCTAGCTGAGGTGGGCATTCCCATGCTCAGCTTTATAAATTCATTTTCATGTACATAAGACAGACAACCGTCTGTGTGGTAGACTGATGATTCTGATAGAGTCATCATCCTTTGATTTGGATAATCATCTATGCAACAATGATGTACATTTGATGTCTTTATTTTCCTGAATATATCACAGCCCGGATGGATGAAACTAGATTCGAGGTCTTCAAACTCGTCCAATATTCACTCAGAGTACAAGTTGATCCATGTGAAAGATGTTCTGGAGTCGAACATGGAAAGACATCGCTTGATTACCAACCAATGATGTAAGCTGTTAACAAGCATGAGAGGAATCGCCGATAATGATGATGACCCTCAAGGTACTACAATACAATTCACGTGGTGTGAAAAGGGACTTGGTGTCAAAAACCACGCAAAATCTTTCGGTCGAAGGCGATTGATGTAAACCTGTCGCCAGAAGTGAGAAACTTGCCATTGAGGCATGCAAGCTTCAAAGTATTGAAAGGGTTGTTCCTAAGTCGACTTCTTGGATAATGAGCTGATGTCAACAAGAAGCGACCTGTCGTAGGAGGGCCTTAATGAATCCCACATCTATGACATGGAATGGAGTAAATGATTTTGGAGATGAAAACTCTCTGATGATACAGGGTTCAGGGTGGCGGTCATGAAAGAATGGAGCGTGAATGTATTGCAGTGGATGAGACACAGGTGAATTCTTTGAGTGACTTCTCTTGAACATACCGGCGACATTGACATGGATTGGTAGCGTTAACCCCAAATATGGATGGTGCGATGGACCAATGGTGATATGACCGGTAAACGTAATAACCCAACCCGACTCGGATGTGGAGTGAAAGTGTCATGTTCAAGAGCGACTTGCTACCAATAAGGTTTCTTCAAGTTTTCTTCCCAATTTTTCCCCAATCATTGTTGACCAGTACCTCTTTATTTTTGTCAAGCTTGAGGAGGATAACATATGCTTATTCTATAATTTTCCCTTCGGGAAAACTCGTCGCTATGTTTTAACGAGCCTAGCGACAGTGAAACTCGTTCTTGTCTATATGGACAAGTTTGTTGCTATTTGGTTTTAACGAGTTTAATGACAAAGATAACTCGGTCCTTTTCAATTTTAGAGAGTCTGAAAGGGACGTAAAGGAAACTCCAATAATCATTTTTCATCATATAATCCCTTAAGTCTGAAAAAGTATAAAATAATACGAAAGGGATAAATTTTCAGTAATTTTAACGAGCTGAAAAAAACAAGCGCTCGATCTTTTTGTGTAATAATCCCTCAGGTCCAAAAAGATTAAAATCTAGAGGAGGGATAGCACTCCCGGTAGCTTTAACGAGTTGGAGAGGCTAACTGCTCGACAATCTTTTCATATTTTACGAGTCAAACGAAAAGAGCTTAAAGGAGACTCGTTTTTTGAGGAACGAGTGATAATTTCAGGTAGTAGCTAATTCCAGGTAAGGTTTGGAATTTTCCAATCATGGCAGTGTCACAAGGATGGCTAATAGGATCACTCTTCGCAGTTGTTCCTCAAAAGGGGTGAACAATCAAATGGAGGTGAATGATCGGCTAAAATAGAGTGGAGGTGACGGTAAGAACATGATTAGGGCTCAAAAGCTGATGATAATGCATTCAAAATAGTTATTTACCAGGGATTGGTTCATGTTTTAATGAGCTTAAACTCTGGGGGAAACATTTTCTCATTGCTAAGGTTTAATTTTTAACGAGCTTGAACTTCGCATAAAAACTGCTTGTGCCAGTCGTATAATAAGGATGTCCCATCGATAGGTTTAATTTTTAGGGAGCTTGCACCATTCGAAACTTTGCTCCGGATCCTTTCATTATGCAAGTTAGGAATGACCAATCCTACGAGTTTAAAGAGTTGAGAGACTACAAACTAAGAAAATAAATGGTTGCTCTTTACTTTTAGGCAAAAGGTTTGCATGCCCCCAGGCATAGCGAAGTAGAGTTTCCAGGTTATCATATGAAAGTTCTCGCATTTGCAAGATTGCTCCATTCACATTGTAGACAAAACACTTCGTTGGCGATGTCTACCGAAATAGACAAAGGTGAGTGGCGTGGTCGCCTCCACTAACATAACTTTGACGAGGGAATCTTATTCCAGTCTAATCCCATTTTCCTAAATGGATGGGTGTGTTAGACTAGTCATATATCCTCCGTGGAAACCTACCCTATACCCAAGGTTTTCCTGCCGAAACAGAGCAGGGTGCATGCCCCCTAGATTTCAGTCATGTCCTCCCGAATTACTCGCGCTTTTCAGGTAGACGGACTGGAGATTGATGAGACATTCCTTATGTGAAAAGACCATTTAGGGATGGCATTTGACTATTAGCTATGTGTGAGCTGGGGAACGAAAGCTGGTCTACGAGCTGGACCACTCGGCCTTCATGCAGAAAACACATTACTCTAAAAAGTGAGGAGACAATGGCGCCCATGCTATAAATATAGTCACGCCCAAGGAGTAGATTATAATCTAGAGGTACTTGGACTACCATCACGTTCATATAAACGGTTTTCCTTCTCAATGTTATGGGCACATTGGGAAGGATCCCTAACAGTCGACTGGTTCCTTTGTCGAAGCTTGTCAGATTTCTCATCTCAGGCAGAAGCGATGGTGAACCAAGCGCTTCCCAAGCGGTTGAGGAAAGGATACTCACAAAAGCCCCTTCATCTATGATGGTACCGACCATGATCATTTTGTAAGCTTGTACAATGATTCGGAATGGTACATTAGCCGGTAAACGGGGTCTACCTAGTAGATTCCAATCGAAGGAAACGACTAGGTTGCTTGGAGGTGGGACCAAATAGACGACCAGATATGACTCTAACGAACTTCCTTCCTACGGTAAAGGAACAGGTAGATTGCCCCCATATTCATTGGAGTCTGTGTTTACAAAAAGAATTTGAACGGTGTTGTTGTCATTCTCTTCAGTGGTTGTATCATCTGAAGATGGACCTTCCGAAGATAAGACTGGGTCGACTGCAGCCTCAACCTTTTGACTTTTGTCTGGTATGGATTCAGCGGGTTTATCTTCAATGATAGATGCTTCGACCGACCACAATGGCGTGTTGGTCGGGTTTTCAACTAGCGATGGACTCAGCAAGAGTTTCTTGTATCCAGGAGGAAGCCGTAGCGGTGAAACAGGATGGTTATCCAAGACTCTTTTAGCTTCGTCTAGGAAGGGACAACGGTGGATGACGTGATCGCCTTCACACAGTTTACAAGGAAATTTACATTTCCTTTTCTGTCCAAATGCTTCGCTTTCACTAGTTGATGGTGTACTTTCAACATGATCTTCAGAGGTTGATGACACCAGATTGTGAAAACGAGGAGACCAGTCCCTTAAGATCTGAGGGATGCAAGGACAATCTCGATGATAGTGGTCTCCTTTGCAAATGACACATGGAGATTTAGGCTTGGACGGTGCAGTGTGTGGATTTTCACTAGACGATGCCCGGTTACCCCTTTTCGCCTTTGGCTCCTTCTTCTTCTTCTCTTTCTTCTCCTTCCCCTTCTTCTCCTTCTTAGTTACTTGACTTTTGGCTTTACCAGCTTTATCAAGCGAAGAGGAAGGAGGAGAGGGAGAATCGGATGAAGTAGAAGGTTGGGGGGTAACTTTAGTATCATCCAGTTGCTGACTCGATTGTTCAGGAATCACGGTGTTCTGAATGACGGAGGTCGAGAAGAGCCATATTGGCAAGCCAATCGTCAATCTTGGAAGTGACAATGTGGCCATATGAGGTGCACCAACATCTCCCCAAGAGGAGAAAGGACTAGGATTTCCTCCAAGGGGAAATCCTTGGTTGGTGGACTCCATTTTTCTCAACCTAAGACCAGCGCGGGAATGGTGATATTACTCCGATTAAAATAAATTTTAAACGCTTGACACAACTTGTTTTTTCAATTTTTAAGAGTCCAGAAAAAATAAAAGATGACTCTAGTCGCCTTCGATTTTTAATGAGCCTGAAGTGACAAGTGCTCAGATGGACCTTTTCCTTTAAGGAGTCTAAAAAGGAATGAAAGAGACTACTCTGGAAATCTAGATAGAGGGATTACCAAACCAATCGCAAAATTGCAGAATACTTTTTACGGTACGGCAGTCAATCTTCCCGAATGCTGTGTTTAGTGCATTGCGATCGATAGGGCGAAAGACATGGCTTCCTATGGATAAAGGATATAGCCTATTGTGGTCTCCCAATATATACTCGACGGTACGTGGGAGCACAAGTCTGTACTGGCACTTGTTGTCTCAAAGAGGAGGAATCACCCAAACAACAGTGAAAGTGACAGTTACCAGGCTTTACGACACCATAATACGTCTCTAGCCTAGACTTCTAGATGTTGTGCGTTAGGTTCCAAAGCGTTTTTATGTTCATTGAATTTATTTTACAGTTGATATTTCTTAAGAAATTTGCCTTTCAGGTTCACCGCGTGATGTAGATATACAATTCCTAAAATGAAATCTAAGATGATAAACAATCGTTTAATCTTCTTTTTGCAATGAAAATCCTAGCTACTAAAGAAAGAGAGATGATATTCTTTCAACATAGAGCAGAGAGCACACACTAGATGCACTGTCCTAAATCGAACCAACAAGCAGTCTAAATGCAAATGCAAATGCATGTATTTGTTTTCAACTTTCTTAATGTGTGAATGACAAGAAGAATGCTAAGTAGAAATCTGAATTATATTTTCAAAGCGACAGTAATAACAAATTTCTCTTCAAAAACGAAAAGAAGATAATGACGACACTTTGCGATTTTGAATTGAAAACTGCTTTCGACTTGAAAAACTACTAATTCAAATCAAATACAAGAGTAACTGTATAATCGACCATCAAGAACAATAGAATTCTTTTCTTTGACTGAAAATGACACTTGCGACACTTTCAAATCAAAAGACGACAGTTTGATTATGCTACTTTTTTGTAAAAGAGAACTGTAAATGGCACACAATACATAAAAACATTCACAATTCTTTGTACTATGGAGGTGGAATCATGCAAAGGAAGGGAGTTTCTATTTATTGTGTCAAGGTGCTCTCTCCATCTTAGCATGGAGGAGATGTGGTAATGTTTAAAATTTTGACTTGGTTAAAAAATATAATAATAAATTAAAAATAAAATTAATAACATAAAATTCTCGAACTCATGTTTTTTTCCCATGGTATTTTGATGTTTTATATAGAAGCAAAAGATAATATCTTCGAGACAACAACGTATAATATATCTTATATTATGTACAACAATATATATTTATATGTTATATTAAATATATATATTTTAATATATAAATATAAATATCAATAATTAATTAAAAAAAAGGAAAATGCATGCCTATTAATGAAAACTCACCCCCACTATATATATATATATATATCAAGGCCCTCAATTGTAATAATATAGCAAACAATATCTCATATCAATCTAATAATGTTTACTCAATCATATAAATGAAATTAAAGTTGAGATTTTTTTGAGTGTGTAATTATTGATCATTAGGTACTAATTAACAAGTTCTGAAAATAAGAAAGAACTCAACATGGTATGAGAGCAATAAGATCTTGCAAGGAAAAAAACGTGTTCAATTTTTAGGTTGTTACAATCTTTATATAAAAACATATTTACCTTTTATTTCTACCTCAATTTATGCAAAAAATTTGATAAATTATTTGGACAATAATTCCTAGTAAATATGCCTAATTATTAAAATATAAAGAATCACATAAATTATGGAGGAACAATTAACAAAGTCAAACAGTATGTGGGTGGATTCTAGCCTAAGTCCAATGGATTAAAATATAAATTTTAATATTATGAGACCTTTAACATCATTGCACCAATTAGTAAATGGTTAAAGAATATGTTTGGGGTGAATAATGACATAAATACACTCTTTTTCATAAGAAATTAACCTAAGAGATTTAAAGGGCATCTCAGAGGATTCTCCCATGATCGAGAAATCATCTAAGAATTGTTAAGAAGTCTAGACCATGATTGTGCCACTTGAAGTTAGATTAATTTGTAGCTTGGTTGAGATGAAGTATTCCTGAATAATTGATATCATAGAATGGGGTTGAACTAAGCTCTAGAAAGTAGAGTAACGGGACTAAGATGAGGACTCATGTTAAAGTCTTGTTGGCTAGTTTAAGGAACAAAGTTGAAAGATACTCCAAAGCCAAAGGGAGCTGAGTAGAAAGGATTCTAGTGATGTGATTCACTGGGTTTCGATGAAAGTTGGAAGTCTTATGGTTTGTAATACCTAGAAGGCTAGAGGTATTGGATAAGAAAGACCTAGGGTTTGTGGATAAAACCATAGAGCTAGACCTTTATTGATGTTTATACTGAAAGAGGAAACCTTATCTCATGTTTTAAAGGAAAGGAAAGAAACATGTTGATGATGAGGACAAGGATGAGCATTTCTAGCTTAATGAGATTGCAATGCTTCCTGCAAGAAGGTAAGGAACAAGAAGGAGTTGACAAGTCCCTACAATCCTCAGATTAAAAGGACCTTCTAACGAGAGTTGTAGGTACAGTGTGAAGCTTTTGAAGGCTCTAGTCACAAATGGAAGCATCGGGGAGAATGAAGAAACATTTATAACAATAGGATTCTCCCAAGGTGGAGCACAAAACTCAGCTAGAGAGATTTGTGTTCAAGAAGGAGAAATGGACCAATACATCTAGAACCATGCCATATGACTAGAAGATCTTCTAATTTAGAGGGAGGAGACAGTTAGTTAGAGTGGAATGATGCATCCTACTGAATATCCAAAGAGTCTCACATGGACGAGGATAAAGAGGAGCAAGAGACACCCAAGGATACAATACCGATTGACTCTACTCTGGAAGAACGTATCCCAGAAGATCAAGATGAGACAATAGAACCATAGATACCAGTAGATCCACCCAAAGAGTGTATATTCATTAAGAAGAGACTAGTATGGCTCTGAAACATATTACAAGAAGAAAAAAAACATGCAATTCCCAGAGGTTCCTTCAGAGAGAGAAAGAGACCACATACGTTTTCTAGCTATGAGGAAATAATGAGTAAGATCATTGATTCATAACCTCCCACTTATGCAGAAGTTGGAAAACAACAAGTGTGGAAGGACACTATGATGGAACACTATGAATCCATCATGAAAAATGATGTGTGGGACATGGTTTTGAGAACAAAAGTAAAGTCAATGGTGACTTCAAAATGGATCTACAAGATCAAGCATGCTATAGATGGAAACATAGAAAATTACAAGGCTAGATTTGTGGCAAGAGGATTATCACACAAAGAGGGAAAATATTATGATAAAACATTTTCCTCAGTAGCTAGGTACACTTATATTAGATATATTATCGTTATTACTTATGTTATGGGTTGGAAATTGCACTAGATGGATGTAAATATTGCCTTTCTGAATGGTTTAATTGAAGAAGAAGAGTATATAGAGCACCCACAAGGTTTTATGATCCATGGGAAGGAGTCTCATGTTTGTAAATTGAAGAAATATTTGTACGTGCTTAAGAAGGCGCCCAGGGCATGGTATGCAAGAATAGACAATTATTTGATGAGATTGAGGTTTACCAAGAGTAATATAGATCCCAACCTTTAGTACATGGTTGAAGATGGTTTCCCCTTGATATTGGTGATATATGTAGATGACACGTTTCTTACAAGGGATGAGAAGCTCATAGATGGGTATAATAGGGAGCTCATGTCATAGTTCGAAATGAAGGATCTAGGTTTAATGAACTATTTCTTGGGATTAGAAGTGTGGTAGAGACCAGATGAGATGTTCCTTATCTAAGAAAAGTATACTGTTGAGATATTGCATAGTTTCGGGATGATGGATTGTAGGTCGATGGCCACACCTATGGTTATGAATCTCGATTTCTTGAGTGATTCTTCTTCAAATTTGGTTGATCGTATGATGTACAGTTGATTGGATCCTTGATGTACCTGGTTAATACCAAGAAATATATATGCTTTGTAGTGAACACATTGAGTTAGTACATGGTTGAGTCTAGATATGTACATTTGGTAGTAACAAAGCATGTATTGAGGTACCTACATGGTACAGTTGGATATGGACTCATATGTCTCAAACGATGAAGTAAAGTTACAAGGTTATACAAAATTTGAGTGGGTAGGGGGTGCAATAGAAAGGAAATGTGATCCAAATTATATCATTATATTTTTTTCATCCATCTTGATGTATTTGGAGTGGAAAAAGTGGAGGAATCAACTCACTGGACCGTTTTTACTGGCGGGACCTTGTTTGGCGAAACGAGGTTTGAAACCTTCCGAGAGCATTTTGAGGCATCAAATGAAATTTTTTGGGGGTAAAACTTTTTCAAATAAATGTCGCACCTCTTCATTTTATTCTACACACAGATATATATCCAATGGCGCATCAATCGCATCAATCAAAGTTCGTATGAAAAAGTTATGCCACTTAGAAGTTGACCTTCCTATTTTCACACCTATAGTTTGGGAGGATACAACATCAACCCCCGTTATTCAAGTAAAAGGGGCTAGCCACATGTTTGTGATGTAAAAGACTCTATAAGAGTCTATTTTGTAACTCTAGTTAATATTTGATGTAGTCAAACTTAACAACTAGTAGGCTATCGCGTTGTGTTATAACCAGGCCATTAGGAGGAAGATGCATTCCATTCTTTCAAGAGAACTTTGTTCCATAGATGAGAAAATATAGTTAGGAGAGATAGGAGGTATAGAATATAGAGAGGATCTATGTATTGTAGCAGCCCAAGGGCTACATATATTACTTACTTGTATCTGCAACAATACTTCCGGATAGAGAAAGAGACTGAAGCGGCCTCACCTTCCAGCTAGGTTCTCTCCCGAAAGGGTTTCCCAAAGAGAATATATTGTGTATTATGTGTGTGGGGGCTTATTTTTTCATTCTCTACTTTTCTACTTGATTTACTTTTACATGCATGAACAAATTACAGTTAATTTTACAGATCTAGAAATTAAATAAAACTATAATGGCGTAGAATCCCAGATTTTTAATATAATATTATCAGATCTATTGTGATGAACTATCCAACGGAATATCCACGACATTTTATCGATCATTTGGTATCAGAGTAGGTTTCTTTGGGTATTTTGTGGAGATTACAGGGATCTAGATTGGCGAGGCCGAAAATCATAAAACCCTAATCATGGGCGATGAATCTGTAAATGAACCTCGTGATCTTGCAGAGGTGATGTTTTCATGGCTCAAAGAACAAGTTGTGGATATAAATCAAAATTTCAATCTCCTCTTGGTTGCCCTAACCAATAAGCTAGGGATATTTGGAGAAGAAGGGGGTTCGAATGCTGAGGAAAAAATAGAAGGGGGACCAGGAGATCGAGAAGATGTGGATAACCAACTAAAGAAAGAACTCGGAAAAGATCAACCCAGTTCGAGTGTCGTGAACCAATCCATATTTAAAGTGGAAGAAAAAGTTTATATCAAGCCATACCACAATGAGATTGACACTCTGAAGCTAAACCCCTAGTTGCAACAACTGGAAGTTTATTTCAGTATCCATCAAATCAAGGAAGGGCAGAAGATCTCACTTGCGCAACTAAAATTAGAGGGCCATGCACTGACTTGATGGGATAACCACACAGAAACCCTGAGGTTGGAGGGAGAACCTCCAGTGGCTAAGGGGAGGATTTCAAAACCCTCTTTAAGTCACAGT
Source organism: Pinus tabuliformis (assembly GCA_031772625.1). Classification (NCBI taxonomy): domain Eukaryota; kingdom Viridiplantae; phylum Streptophyta; class Pinopsida; order Pinales; family Pinaceae; genus Pinus; species Pinus tabuliformis. Next base: position 873,196,582 of record CM062810.1, on the reverse strand, counting down.
TTTATCCTATTAGGTACGTGGAAGACTAGTGGATCTGGTGGAATTACTTTAGGCAAAAGTCGGGCCAAAGCATGTAAGAGTACACCACATAATTTAGAAAGATGGCTATAATGTTGGGTATCTCTCCAAAGAACCCAGATGTACTCCTCAAGTATTTGGAGGGTCTGCATCGCCATCTGCGTGATAAATTGATGTTGTTGGTGGGATCCAGTATTGCAGCAATAATGCTGCAACTCATGGGACTCCCTTCTTCACTTTTATCAACCCAGTAGTTCGTAACAAACTTGGAAGTGACGTGCTATATGCACAAGTACTAGCTCTTGCTGCAGGCTGTCAGTTGATCAGCTGGCACAAGTCCGCTAGGAGCTTAAGCCAACTTCTATGAGCTCTTAGAAGAAGCTTTTAATTGTGATGGACACAAACTAACTCAACCAGAGGCTAATCTACTTGCATAAAGAAGTTGAAAGCTAGAAGGGAATGCAAACCCTAACAAACCCTAATTTTACCGACTAACCCTACTGGTGCAAGTAAAAGGATGAAAGCTACAGAAATGGATGCCATTGACTTCTAGAAAAGTAAAATGCATGTGACTAAGCTACTTCTGAAGAGAAATATGAAGAAAACATCTTTTTGTATTTTCGAATAATATTTGTGGAATCACTTTGCAGGTGTTTTGACTATTTTGACTGTGCAGAGGTTGATTGGTGAAAGGAAATGGAGTGGACACTTGTAGGAGGTTGGGAAGGTGAGAAGAGGGCCTAAGGGGGTCCCTAGCACCCTTCCAGAGGGGTTCACAGTGATCAGATCTTAAGAAACCGCTTTCATGAGTTTCTACAGGAAGTTTGCAGGGGTTCTACAGGATGTTTTGTGGCTTCTACAGGATGTTCTGAAAGGGGATTTTGGAGGGTTGATGGTTGAAGAAAGGTGAAGAAGTGGGTACGGAGGTTGGATGATGATGTGAAGGGGTCTAGGACCTGGTGAATGAAGCGGGTGAGTGATAAGGATGGTTGGATTTGTTCAAGGAGGGGTAGAGCAATGTTGCACAAAAATATGGAAATTAGGTCAAAGTGAGGGAACGTAGCAAATGTGAGGCAAGAATCAGAGTTAGAGGATGGAGCAGGTGGTATTGATGGAGTAGGGGTAGGCAAAGAGGTATCATAGGTGCTCTGCAAGTTATTTTCCAAACTATTCAAACAAAGACTCAGAAAACCAAATACCTAGCTACTTTAACCTAATCTGACCTAAATATTAGAAAAGAAAATGAACAGAAGTTTATTGGCAACAAAATCATGTGGAATAGCTATGCAAACTAAGAAATCATGGACCTGAGCATGTAATTGCAACTGGTATCAACTTCCACAAATGAGAATCTAACACTAACAATTGCATGACGAAGCAAAGACAGTATTTTTGGTGGCAGCAAGGACGCCTTGGTCCCAGCTCATGGTCCCATGGAGAGAGAGGTGAGATCAGGGGTGCTTGATAGCCTTTTTTTGAAGATCTTCTCTTTTATCAACCTATCAAACCAATCTAAACATGAAAATCCTTTTTAATCATCAACAATGACCTAGGTAACCAAGCAAGACTTTAATCTACTTAACATAAATTATTTGATAAAGACATCAACAACACATAACAGTACACAAAGGAAGCCTTGGCACTTGGGTTGGGCCCAACCCCAAGAGCTGCAGGCTCCTAAGAAGAAGCTCAGAACTGGTGCCAAATGAAACTGCTTTCCATTACTCAAAAATAACCATGTCACAAAAGAAGTTGTACAACAGAAGCTACAAAATGAGCTGAGAAACTAGCAGCACTATAGTGCAGAATACAACTATTCAAAAAGTAACCTAAAAAGGTTGAAAGCCTTCCTATTTATGCACCACGAGGACCTCCAACAGTACTCCTTGATTCGAGGGGCTTGGCTGCCCAAACTGCTAGTACTCAATCACTTCATAAAAGCTGCTCGACTGCCCTTGGGAATCAACGTTGGTGGGCTGCTGAACTCCGAGCTGATGGTGGAGACCTTGAGGAAGAGGCCATTTACTGTAGGAGGCACCCTCCCTATGAATCCTCAGCCTTGTCCCCTTGCATTCGGTTGTCAAATGGCTCATAAATGCTTGACCTTGGTCCAAAAGCTATCCAAAAATTTGCAATAAAGATGTATTAGTCTTCGTGGTCAAGTGACTATCCTCATTCATTCAATCAACATAAATATACTCAAAAGCATGCATAAACTATAAAGAATGGTGGATTAATGGATAACAATAGGCAAAATGATCCCAATAAGTTACCCATTTTTGGGGCTCATCAGTTGTTCAAGCCTAAAATGGTGGACGAGGCTTGTGTACAAGCACAGTACCTGGAGAACATAGACCTGAAAAGAGTGCAATAAGAAAAAGGAGAAACAAGATGCTTCTAAGGATGGGAAAAAGAAGAAAAAAGGAGGAATGATAAAAAGACGACAGCCACAACACACCAGTGCAAAGATCCTAGCAACCAGTGCAACCACTGCAATAGTGATGTCCAAACAGAGGAGAAGTGCTAGAAGTTGCATCCAAAACTAAACCCGAAGAAAAAAGAAGAAAGATAATAATAAGAATAATCTCATGGACACTGATTTGAGCAACAAAGTTGAAAACAACTCACATGTGGATGAGAAGATTGTCTATATATCAGTGCAGTAGGAGGTGAATCTAAGTAGCCTTCAGCAACAGGAAGAGAAAGAAATGACCAAACTCTTCGATGTAACATTACAAGTCAAGAAGATGAAGATTGATGCTCTGTTTGACTTAGGATCGTAGACAAATCTCATTGCATCAGATCTGGTCAAAAGTTGGGGCTAGAAGTTCGTGACCATCCAAACCCATATCCACTGGGATGGGTACATAAGGATGCATAGTTGAAAGTAAGAAAAAAGTGAAAAATTATATTTGCTATCAGTGTTGATTTTATTGATGAAGTAGATCTAGATGTGGTTCCCCTTGATGTATGTCGAGTCGTGCTTAGGAGTCCATACATGTACATGTGTGATGTAATATTCATGAGGAGAGATAACTAGTACCAGCTCATCAAGGATGAAAAATTGTTCATCATCAACACACAGAAAAGCAAGTCATAAATTTCTCTGGTAAGTGCCAACTAGGCTAAGAAATTGATCAGTTCCAGCAAGAAGTATGTTTTATTGTGTTTAAGAGAAGGTCAGTCTGTAGAGGAGTCAATAAGAGGTAAGGAATCCCTAGAGGGGTTTACTAAGAAACAAAAAAAAAAATTGGAGGAGTTGTTACAGGCAAACAAGGACGTGTTCCAAAAGCCTAAAGGGTTACCCCCTAAGAGAGAAGTGGAGCACGAGATGCAGCGATTTCTAGAATCCCCATTGCCAAATATTTGGTTGTATAGGCAGTCTATTATAGAAGCAAGTGAGGTGAAGAAATAGTTGCAACAACTACTAGAACAGGGTGTCATTTGACTGAGTACATCAAGGCCAACCATCATCATTGTGCCAAATAAGGATGGGACTTGGAGGATGTGTATAGATTATAGGTCATTGAATAAAATCACACTTAAGAATAGATATGCCATGCCCAAGAAAGACAATCTGCTAGATCAGTTGCAGTAAGAAAAGTATTTCACCAAGTTCGACTTGAAGTCTAGATATCACCAGGTCCGAGTAAAAGAAGAAGATACATGGTATACCTCCTTCAAAACCAGGCAAGGTTTGTATCAGTGGTTAGCTATTCCTTTTAGCCTGTGTAATGCACCAGCTACATTTATGAGATTAATGAATGAGGTACTATGCCCTTTTATAGATTCATTTGTTATTGTCTATTTGGATGATATACTCGTATATAGTGCTACCTGGGAGGAGCATATTTCACATTTGACGTAGGTGATGCAAACATTGAAGAGGCACCAACTGCTAGAAAATATCAAGAAGTGCGAGTTTGCACAGTAGTCCTTGGTGTATTGGGGATATGTGATTAGTGGAGGAGAATTGGAGATAAATCCTTCCAAGATGGAGGCCATCATGAAATGGCTAGTTCTTACTAATATTAATAAGGTTAGGAGTTTCATTGGGGTAGCATAGTACCCGAGGAAATTCATAGCCTCGTTTTCAGCGGTAGTAGCACCGCTGCACGCCATAACAACAAGTGGCAAGAGTTCCCAGTGGGGAAAGGGAAGTAGAAGGAATTCAATGAGTTAAAGAAGAAGATCAATGAAGCACTAGTTCTGTAATTACCAAACTTGAAACGACCCTTTGAAGTGGAGACAGATGTGAGTGGGTATGTTATGGGAGTTGTCTTGAGGCAAGAGGGAAGGCACGTTTGATACCATTCTCAAGTATTTCATGGGGCAATTCTTAACTACCCTACCTACAATAAGGAGCTCTATGCAATGGTGCAAGTTGTGAAGAAGTGGAAGAACTATCTGATGGGAAAGGAGACAATAATACACACAGATCACCAGTCGTTACAGTACTTGCAAGCCCAGAGTAAGCTACAACAAACCAGACATTACAAGTGGATGGGGTTTTTATAACAGTTTCATTTGGTGATCAAGTATAAGAATGGAAGCACAAACAAGTTGGATGATATGCTTTCAAGGCTACCCACATCAAAGATTACATATTTGGGGACTCTTATGCACATGGAACCATTCACCCATGATGCATACAGAGAGGCACATTCAAAAGATGATGACTTCAAGGAGGTGTATCAGTAGTTGCAGAGTCAGAGTCATGTGCATGATGGCGACAACATCGTTGACTACCATCTCCAGGAGGGGTTACTCCACAGGCTGGATAAGCTATGTGTTCCTAAAGGTGAGCATTTACAGCTGATTAGAGAGGCTTACACCTCCAAGTTTGTTGGGTACTTTGGTGTAGGGAAGACCGTGGCTAACTTGCAAAGGTATGTGTATTAGCCCAAGATGTAAGAACAAGTAGCTAGGTTCATAAGAGGATGCATTCTTTGTTGTACCGGCAAGCCTAGCAATAGGAAATAGGGTCTATATCATCCCTTACCTATACCTACTCCTCCTTGGGAAAGAATTTCCATGGACTTTGTGGGAGGTTCACTGAAAACCAGGAAGGGGCGTGACTACTTGTTCGTGGTAGTTGACAGGTTCAACAAGATGTGTATTCTGATGCCATGTAAAAAGACCATCAACGGACACGAAGCAACAAACTTGTTCTTTAGACAAGTTTGGGTACACTTTGGGATACCAAGGAGAATCATTTGAGACAGGGATACAAGATTTCTCAGTGCATTATGGACTACATTGTGGGAGAAGATGGACACAAAGTTGAAGATATCTACAACATTCCATCCACAGATAGATGGGCAGACAGAAATAGTCAACAGGACTTTGGTGAAGCTTCTAAGGGGTTACAACCAGAAGCATCTGAAGAATTGGGATGAAAATATGGTATATATACAACATTATTATAATAGAGCAGCCCACATTTCTATAGGAAAGTCTCCATTTGAGACTTGTTTTGGATATTTTCCGCCTTCACCTTTGGATATTGCATATGGGCAGCAAGGAGGAGTGAAGGAAGACATTACAGGAGATGCTTTGAGGGCTAAAATTTTTATAAAGAAGATTAGTCAGATCCATCTACAAGTACACAAAATACTACGTAAGTTGTAGGTGAAGTATAAGGCCAAGCATGATTAGCACAAAATAGAGAAATCATTCAAGGTGGGAGACAAAGTATGGCTATAGTTGAACAATGGGAGGCTACAGGGGCCTGGTAAGAAAAGAAAGGCTCTAAGGTATGGTCCCTTTGAGATACTAGAAAAGGTGGGTGATAATTCCTATCAACTCAATTTACCACCATATATGTGCATTTACTCAGTTGTAAATGTAGAGAATTTGAAACTCTATGAGCCTTCCTTGCTAGATCAGGAAGAGGAACAGGTCCTACCTTCTGTGGATGATTTGGCACCAGATGCTCAAGCAGAGTTAGCAAAAGATACAGTTTTGCAGAAGAGTTCCAAAACTACAAGACAAGGGTAGCAAGACCTTTGGCAGATTGGGTTGAAGGGACAACTTCCAGGCAAAGCTAAATGGTACACCAGAGAGAAGGTGGAGAAAAAATTTCCTCACCTGATTCAGTAAAATATTTTGGGGACCAAAAGCCTCCAAAGATGGGGATGTATGATTCGAATTGGATCATTATATTGTTTTTCATCCATCTCGATGCATTTGGAGCGGAAAAAGTGGAGGAATTATCTCACGAGACCATTTTTACCGGTGAGACCTTGTTTAGCGAAACATGGTCTGAAACTTTCTGGGAGATTTTTGAGGCATAAAATGACATTTTCTGGGGTAAAACTTTGTCAATTATATGCCACACCTTTTCATGCTATTCTACACACAGAGATATATCCAATGGTGTAAGAATCACGTCAATTAGAGTCCGTATGCAAAAGTTATGTCACTCAGAAGTTGACCTTCTTGTTTTCACACCTATAGTTCTGGAGGATGTCGTGTCATCCCACATTATTCATGGAAAAGGGAGTAGCCACGTGTTTTTGATGTCAAATACTCTAGAAGAGTCTATTTTGTAACTGTAGTTAGGAGTTGATGTAGTCAAACTTAACCACTAGTATGCTATCGGGTTGTGTTATAATGGACGACTAGGAGGAAGAGGCAATCCATTCTTTCGAGAGCATTTTGTTCCATAATTGAGAAAAGATAGCCAAGAGAGATCGGAGGTAGAGCACATAGAGATAATATTTTTACTGTAGCATCCCACATGCCATAGACATTACTTCTTTGTATCTACATCCATATTTCCGGACAGAGAAAGAGAGCGAAACGACCTCACCTTTCAGTTGGGTTTTCTCCTGAAAGGGTTTTCGAGAGAGAATATATTGTGTATTATGTGTGTGTGGGATTATTTTATCGTTCTCTACTTTTCTTCTTGATTTACTTTTACATGCATGCATTGATTACAGTTAATTTTACAAATCTAGAAATTAAATAAAACTGTGATAGTGTAGAATCTCATATTTTTAATATAATATTATCAGATCTGTTGTGACGAATTGTCTAGTGGAATATCCATGGAGGTTTACGGATCAAAAATAATATTATAATTTTTCTTCAGTTGCAGATCAAGTATGATCTCATGGTTTAACAGAAAACAATTTGTAGTGGCACTCAATATAGTAGAGGAAAAATATATACCATACAGTGATGCAAGTTGTGAAGTAATGTGGCTTTGGAAATTACTTGTAGGGTTATTTGATCTAAAGTTAGATCCAAATTTGATATATTGTGATAGTAAAATTTTTATGAAGATTTCAGAGAATCCATTCTTTCATCACAAGTCAAAGAATATAGAGAACATATACCATTTCATCTGAGACATAGTACAAAGAGGAGCAGTGGAACTCTGATACATATCCATAGATGAGCAGACATCATAATTTCTCACCAAGCCTCTATCTAAAGTGAATTTTGAATACTTTAGAGATATGCTTGGTGTGATGCATAATGTCCACACTCCTTGAGAGGGAGTTGTGATGTTTCTCCTACAATGGTCATATACGCTTCCGCTAGCCAAGGGTTTCCTAGATCAGTCAGGTGAAGTGATTGAGGGAGTCATGAGTAGCCTAGTACAAGTCTTGCATATGCCATGTGAAGTGGCTAGGTGTGATTGAGACTACTAGGAGAGGCGAAATATAATAGACACTTGTAATGTAGCCTTGAGACTACTATGGTAGTTTTGCCCATATTGTGTGAAGTGGTTGGTGTGATTGGGACTACTAGAGGAGAACATCATGGAAGAATACCTTCCTTGCTAAGAGATAGTGTTGATGTTTTATATAGCAATGGAAGGTATTCACTTCTAGACAAAAATGTATAATATGTATTATATTATGTAAAAAAAATATATTTATATATTATATTATATACATAATATAATATGTAAATATAAATAATTAATAATTAATTATAAAAAAAAACAAAAGACATGTATTTTCAAAAAGACATGTCTATTAATGAAATGACACACCGACTATATATATATATATATATATATATATATATATATATATATATATCGAGGCTCTCAATTATAATTATATATCAATCAATATCTCATATATCTTATATCAATCTAATATTGTTTACTCAATCGTAAAAATGAAATTAAGGTTGATAATTTTTCGAGTGTGTAATCATTGATCATAAGGCAATAATTACCAACATCTGAAAATAAGAAAGAATTCAACATGGTATTTTTCTCTAATGTGGCATATCTAAAGGATAATAATTAAGCCAACCTAGATCCATCTTAACTTCAGATCTACTAAGCACTCAGAGGGAAAAAATCTCTTTTCATTGTAAAAGGTGTTTGTACCTTAAAAGATAAATTTGATCCCTATTGGCATGTTACACATTATTTTTTCACATCTATGTCAAATAATTTTGTACCCCTGTCCTTCGCTATCCAAAGTATCTTTGCCACAAATCGCTAAAGAAGATGGAAGAAATACCTCTCCATGGAAGATAATAATCTTATCAAAATACCTAAAAAATCCTATCTTTTAAGAACAATGCAGATGTCACCACTATAGACTACAATGATGAAAATTACATAATTAATGAATTGTTTCAACAACATAGTTTTTTACCTTATAAGGTGTTTTGGTTTTTTTAATGTGGGTAGAAATTAAAAAGGAACCTAAAGCTTCTATTTTAGAAGCCTCTTGGAGGTATATTGCTATATGGTGTGGATATGAGCTCGCATCCCTGCCATAGTGGATCTAATCACTACCGTAGTGGATCTCACCCCTACCAAAGTGGATCTTAACGTCCATTTGTTATCTCCTCTTACCCTTCTCTAGCCTATAATTCAATGGACCCTCAAGGAGAAGGGGTTGGATTTTATACTTTTGAAGTATACTTTCACTTTGCTAAAATATCCATTGAAGGCTTTTGAATGCAAGCTTGGAATCAAGGACTATGGGGAGGAAGCTATCAACATAAATGAATTGGTTGTAACTCTCTCTTTTTCCTTATTAATGTTTTATTGTATAAATATACTAATGGAATTCCTTGATCATCCATTTAGAATATGTTCAGTATTTTATATATCAAATGCTTTGATTAGTTGTTTGTTGGTGACATTGTAGGTTTTGGCTTTGAGGATCAAAGGAAAAATTGGAACTACAACAAACAAAGAACAATCAAGGACAAATTTGAGATTACCAAGTATGTCCATGCTTACATTTTCAACAGTTTTCTAGGGAAAGTTTGTATATTTTTGTGTGTTTAGTTTTAGTGTTTGATTACCAAACCTAGGCAGATCGGTCTTGTCTACAAGAGCGATTAGTTTGTCAACACGACGCTTGGTAGATCCAGTGTTAAGATGGATTTAGACTGGTAATTTAAGAATCTCCATGATAAAGTGGGAATGAATGTTACATGGTTTTTTTAAATATATATTTATTTTTAATTTATATCTTAATTCTTTTTATAATTAATAATAATAATTTAGAGTTATAATTTAATTTATTTTTAAATTTTTTTTAACCTTCACAATGTTAAATGTATAATGTATTTAGTTTAGATAATTAAACTAGTTAAATTAAAAAACAAGAAAAGTATAAGCACTTAAAAAAAACTAAACCCTTTATGCATAACTACCCTTATTATCCACCCATTATTAATTATTGCATCGAGAAGCACTCTCTAGCCCAATATGGTAGATATGTTGTAATGTAATGTCATGTTTAACATTTTGACTGAGTCAAATTACTTAAAAACAAAAATAAAATAAAATAAATTAAAATAAAATAAAATAAACAAAACAAAATAAAATAAAATAAAATGATTAATGCAATGTAATGTAAACATGGAGAGAAAAAAATTGTGTGGCTGGTTAGGGTTTCATTGTGATGTAGAGAAGAATAGGTCACCACCGCCATGTCGGGTCACAACCATGGAGATCTCGTCATCACCAATTGAGGGTTATGTGAGATTTTATTTGATTATAGTGAGGGATATGGTGGGGATTTGTCGACTTATCTGTTGAAGCATCCAGTTGCAATTTGTGAAGCTCCTAAGGAGGTTAATGACTGTGGGAAGCACAAATTTGCTAATGGAAAATTTTCTTTAGTGTGCACAAAATTTGGTCAAGGTTTTGAAAAATTCCATGGGAGATTTAATGTCGTCTACAATGGTGGCCTTATTTCGATGGCATTGATGCAGACAAATTCCATGTCTAGTATTCCATCTTCCTTTTCCCCTGTTAATGTTTTCTATTCTCAACAACTTTTTATTTAGGGTATACACAATATGCCCTCAACCCCTGTGTTTCTAGGGTATAAGCAGGGATTGCAACCAATTTCTTTGGGTTTACAAGCCCCATGTGTTGCTTTCCCACATACCCAAAATTTGTTGGAACAAATGCCTCTTTTCATATATTTATTTGAAATTTTCATAGTAAATCATCTACTTTTTGGTCAAATAGGTTTGTTCCTGTCTTCTCCCTTAAACATGCTGTTACAGATAAATGGGGCATTCCTATTAGTTTCTATTGATTGCAATTTGAAGGGAAGATTCTTCATGATTCATACATGCTTAGGGACTACAATATTAGAAAAGATTCAACTATCATTCTAAATACAAGGTTAGGTGGACGTGCTCCAAGAGGTGGCTTATCAAATGGAACAACAATATCATTTAAAGAAGTGGTTCAAGAGAAAGGTTTTGGATCTGTTGCATAGAATCAAAATATTCCTAGCCCCTATATTGTTGACCAAATTGAATAAGCCCCTGCTTTGGTGGTCAACAATGTAGAGGTTTCATCTATGTTTTCCACCCTACAAAACAAGGCTATCATCTGTAGATTCAATGGGTTTTGATCAAAACCTGAAACACTAAAACAATGGATCTTTGTACATGGATGCCAAATTGCGATATATGCCTATGCTCCAAGGGGTTCTTTATAGTACAATTTGACACCCAAAAGGATCCAGATTTTGTTTTTTAGGAAGGACCATGGTTCTAGGGTAATGTTGGTTTATTTATAACTCCATGGTTTCTGAAGTTTGATGCCACAAAAATGATGATTTGGGTTAGCCTTTCAAAACTACCCCTTCCTTTCTAGCACCATAGTTTTGTTCAAGACATTGGGAATACTTTGGGTAAATACAAAAAAAAAGGGACATGGAAAGAACAAAAAAATGCATCTTCACCTTTTCTAGAATATATGTGCAGAAATAGATTTGAGCAAAGGATTTCTAGATCACATAATTTTGAAGTACAACAATTTATAGTGGTCACAAGTTTTGGACTATGAGAACACGACATTCAAATGCCATGAATGTTTTCAAACATGTTACCTATAGAATACTTGTCTTCAGGCTAAGAAAAACCCAAAGAAGAAAAAGAAGCAACCCAAGCGACCAAAAGGATGGCAGTTTTATGAGATTCTCCCTTCAAAGGAGAAACAGATGAATCCAAAGAGAATGTCAAAGCCCAAATTGAAGAGGAGAATATGGATCAACCTGGGTAGCAACCAAAAGAGATTTCTCTGACTTAGAGAGGACGAGTCATTTAGTTTTAGTAAGACTATCCTCTTGTAAGCATGCATATTTTGGATGGGCTTGGGGGCTCCAAAAGAGCTCATGTTTCAGAGAATTTTGACTCTGATAAAGATGCCCCCACTAGTGGATGCAGATAGAGCTTTGTCATTGGTTTTTATTGAACTAGTGTGGGATGGTTGGCATAAGGTGAATAAAAAGAAGGGTAAAAAGTCTAACTAATGTAGTATCTATCTTTTTGCTCACTTCCTTTGTATATGTTTTTGTTTTTCTCATAGTCTTTGTATGTGAGGGTCATTGAGATTTTGTGAACTCTCTCTGCCCTTTATTTCTCATTTCTGTCAAGTTTCAGCTATAATTTGCATACACACCTGGTGTGTCTACAAAATGTATTTTTTATTGTCTCTTAATAAAATGGTTTTGTTCTCCGGAATAAATAAATAATGTAAAGAGTCAAAATAAAATAAAATAAATAAAAATAGCCCTATATAAGTAAAATAATAATACAATTACAAATATTATTGAGAACCCATGGTATTTATGTGGAAGGGTAAATTAAACGAGTGATCTTAACTCCATATCTACCAAACTACTAGAGGGATCAAATCTCTTTTCATTGTAAAAGAGATTTGTACTTGAAATAAAGATTTGATCTTGCTAGGTGCTTGGTACATTCAAAATTAAGATGGATCTACCATGATAAGTTAAAAATCTCCATGACAAAATGGGAATGAATATCACATATTGATTGAAATGTATATTTGTTTAATTAATTTTTTTTATAATTAATAATAATAATTTAAAATTATAAATTTATTTTATTTTTATGATTTTTTTTAATCTTTTATCATAAATTAATCTTAACTTAGATAATTAAATTAATTATATTAAAAAGCAAAAAAAATATAGTCACTTTATTTGTTTATATATAAACCCTATATATATATATATATATATATATATATATATATATAACTATATTAATAATTAAATTAAAATTATAAAATACCTTATCATATAATTCAACTACTTTACATAAACATGGATCATTTCATACAGCTTAACTACCATAAACATTGATCGTTTCATATAGCTTAACTACCACATGTTGACTGGTCATTCTCTTCCAGCAACAATAAATGCTCCTGTTTTCGTGAGCAAAATTTAGTTACCCACCTATAACATATTTAATGTGATTCGACTGTATATGCCCATCCTTAAATTTATACATGTTTAACTACCTGTAAGAATATAAAGTTTGACCACATTAATATCCTGATAAATATTGCTGGCCATTTTATGCATCAACTGTCAACACTGCCCTTTATCTTCCCGGCTAAGCAGCATTCAATTCTGCAGAGGGTGTACCCGGATGCCGTTTGTACTCATAGGGGCCAGTTATGAAGAACTACAAGATTTATTAAAGAACTGGGCGTACCAACCATAATATGCTAGCAAGTCTCTTTTAAAATGACCTCTTTTGCTTGATTTTTAATGGGTGCCATGTGTCATAGCAGCATATCTCTGAACGTAATTGCAATTGAATCAAAACGACTAGCAAACTCAAAATGTAATATCCTAGGAAGGATAATTAATCCCCTTCAGAATTTCTTGTGTGGTCGCCCTCAACTAAAAGCCTGCCATCTTTCGAATTTATCATCTGCCGTTTAAACTCACTTTCTGTAAATATTAAGTATTATTTTATAATATTATATTAGGATGATGAGTTACATTTATTCGGAAGTTATCAGAGATGAAAAGGATCAAATCTCTTTTTATTTTAAAAATAATTGGCATAAATTTAATTTCCTAAAATTTAGTAAACCTAGAGTTAAAATAGATTTAAATGATGATTATAATTATTAAATATTTTATTTTATTTTATTTTGGCTAAGTCAAAATGTTAAACACATTATATTTTATTAATTTATTATATAAAATTAACCTATAATGTTTAGAATAGACATTGATGGATGTATTATTAAGTCATGGGGTGTACTGTTAAGTTATTTGGCAATGTGAAGGTGGCCAATGTGAAACTCCCTGAGCAAAAATCTAACCATGTTCAAAGCTAGTGTGACTCAAATTAGACGAGATTCCTAAACTATTTTGATAAACTTAAATTCTCTCCATCACAATTTCTCAACCCACAAATCAAACTTGAAATAATTAAAAAACTCAAACAAATTAACCAACCAAAAAAATATTACATAATATTTACTATTTATAAAATACAATTTTATCAACCAATCAATAATAATGAATATCGCTACCACATATAATTATACAATTTAACTTGTTTACGCAACATTTAAAAATTTATATTTTGTATATTTACGTTTACATCTTAACTCTAACATCATTAAAAGTGTACCAATTAAATCATAAATATCTAACTGTAAATCATTAATTTCAAACTACAAAATTTCCATGACGTTTGTTAACTTCTAGATATCCATAATCCCACCACGGGCCTTGACAGCAACTCGACGGACATCCTTAACTCTATGGATTTCAATTCAAACAATATTTTTTTTATGACGCTGCTAACAGCTTCTAGATATCCTTAATACCATGGAAAATGCATCCGGCCACCACCCACCTTGACAGGAACTGGATGCAGTACATCCATAACTCTATGGAACATGCATGGGGCCGTCCGGCTATCGCCCCATGCCTGCTTCTGACAACTTTCAGACATCCATAGTAAGATAAGATGGCTCCAATGCTAACAGGTTGATATGGACGTTGTAAATTGAACTCTTTAATGAGGCAGGTAAGGTACCTGAACCATATATATAAATGTAAAGTTGAGTGAGTATTAAGATGATGGCATATTTATGTTTTGGCTAGAGAAACTTGAATTTACTAAGTTTTTCAATTTACTAAGTCATTTAAATTATTTAGGGATTGCATTTTCCTTGGGCCATATTAGCTTTTAATATGGCTGGATATTTTTGCTTTAAGGAGTTTCAGATATGTAATCTTCACATCAAGAAACACTATAATTAGTATATTTTTTTTGTTGAAGTGTTTAATATTTTTAGATAGCACATTAAGAATCATGTTTATTTAATTTTTAAATTAAATTGAAAATAAACTTGTAAAAAAAAAAAAAACTAATAATCTTGCTTCTTAAAATTTCAAAATAATCTATATATCCACAATTCTTAAAATTTTAAAATATCATCAAATTCTATGTCTCCACAATATTAAGATGTCAAAATGGAACTCTCATCATAATGAATGAATAAGCTTGATTCAAGCTATTTCGTAAGGCCTGTTGTTTCTAATAGGGATTATGTCAAGCATTGACAAAGATCATTGTCACACTGGGAAAATCAACAATAAAAACTAAAATCATTGTCACACTGGGAAAATCAACAATAAAAACTAAAGTATTTATTTAGCTTAAAGGTCTATATTAGCAAAGCGTGTTCACATTTATAGGCCATTGATATGCTATATAAAATAGTAAATGTGACTATAGAGTAATCACATTAGAAGGATTTTTTGTTCTCTAATAAAAATAATAAAATTAAAATGTCAACTTTGTGGTTAGTTGGATTTGGAAATGTAAACATTGTAGTTTCCATGGCTTTGATGAATTTGAAAGCCATTGGATTTGAGTCTTTTTGTGGGTCCTTCTTACTTGTTTTATGATTATTATGAATCTCTTTAAGTGTTAGAATCATCTCAAATTCTTATTTAAAAGTGGGTTTAAACTTCTTTTATCATTTATAAGGTACTCTTTGAATGCAACTCATCATGTTGAAAGTTGAATAACCTCTTCTAAGTTATAGTTAATGAGTTTGACTAAACTACTTAAAAACTTTTCTATGTTTCAACATTATCTATAAATTATTTGAAATTATATAAATAGTGATCATTGATAATGACAGCACATCATTGACTAATTTTAAAAAATATATACATCTATAATATTTATTGAATTAAATCATATTTTATAATCAAAATTAAAACTAAAAAAAATCTTAATTAAATAAAACACCAAAATTTTATTGACAAAAAAATAATTTTTATATTCATTAAAAAACAATTAACAAAAATAAACCTAATATATAATATATAATAAATAATAATTAAAACTAAATATCATGAAAAAACATTTAAAAAAAAAACATCATACCCTAGTGCCTTATTCCCCTTCCATCCTGGCCCTTTTAAATCAAATTACCTTATTCCCCTTCCATCCTGGCCCTTTCAAATCAAATATTTACTAGTAGTAACATGAGTCAAATTAACACTCTGATTACCCCTTCATGCAGGCCATTTCAAATCAAATGGCATATAAACTACCCACCACGGCATTGAAAATTGAATAAAACCATCATATATTTGATTCCCCTTTCATCCTGGCCCTTTCAAATCAAATGGCATATATACCACCCACGACGGCATTGAATATTTAATAAAACATCCTAAATTTAATTGAGATTTAGTAGTGCCAGTCAAATACCCCGTTTCCCCTTTCATCCTGGCCCTTTCAAATCAAATGGCATATATGCTACCCACCACTGCATTGAAAAATGAATAACTCAGTGGATAGACACTGCCTTTTAAGCCCTAATCTCTGCAGGCTCTTAACCATTCTGCACTCATTTCAGATTTTCATATTGCCTACCATGGCCGCTTTCATCCCTCTCCCTAGTTGGATTCATGTATTTCTAACGCGTGAACTCTGCGAGAAACTTACAAGCAGCCATATTGCATACCGCTATGAGAGAGGTATTAGTTTAAACAAGCTATCTCAATCAGATCAGGTGGTGGGTTTAATCTGTGACATTGAATTTCAATCACGTAGAAAGTCAATATTCATTGCTATTTTTTCGTTGCAAAGAAATAATGATGATTTCGATGTAAAGGAGTGATGTTGACGAACGGGAAGTATCCTTTAATAAATTTGTTGTTTGCGGATTCCACTAGTATATTTATACAGATTGAGCCTATGAACTGTCATTGTTCTATCTTAAAAATTTTTACCACTGTGAACAAAGTATTGTATCATGTATGTGGTTTGTGCGAGCAAAGTATTGTATTATGTAGGGGGTTTGTTTATCACTGTAAGCCAAGTATTGTATTGTATATGTGCTTTAATAATAATTTTGTTGAGTGAAACTCTTGAGATTAAGGTTCTAATTTTATTGAGCATATGGTTTTTTTATGATTTCGGTTCTTGTTAAATGATAAAATCTAATATATCTAGCTTGCAGGTTACTCCACCTCCCTAGATTAGTTCAAAGAATTACGGATTCATTATAATTAAAAAAATACTATGTTAGATGGACAATGTAATACCCCTTAATGCTCATGTAAATATTATTTTAGCAATGTGAACTATTTGTAGTAATGAAAAAAAAAGCCATAATTGATTCTTTGAAAGGATTATCTTGAAAAACAACATGTGAATATTTGAGATCACTATTCCAATCCAGAATCCAATGTGGATTATTCCAATCTAGAATCCAATGTGGATGGATAAGATGGAAATACAACTTTCCCAAACTATTCCTAAAAAGCCTTATGATTAAATTTATGCCATAGTTTAGCTTGGAAGAGAAAAATCTAATAAATCATCCACTGTGGGGAAACAACATTGGGAATAGGTAAATAGAGAACTGAAGGGGAAAAGCCTACTTTAAATAAAAAAATTATACTTTTGAAAAAAAACAAAAACAAACCTAAACTATAGGATTAAGCAGAACCCAGAAAAATGAGCTCTCCTAGGGAAAGGGATAAAATACCTTGACCAAAAATCACAAAAGGTTGTTCATTCTAGAAAAAAATTACAGATCTTAGCTACGGGGAGATCTGGAGGATACGGTTCATAGTTGGTTGACAATTTGTTCTTTCCAGGTGGATCCAGTTTATTGTGGTCAAAATTTGTTATTACTGTTAGGGATGTGAAGTTTATCTTGCCCTATGAGCATTTAAAAATTTAGTTTGTTATTACAATTATTTGATATCAAGGTTTAATTGAACTCTTAGAAGTGAGATTAATTCTTGCTTAATTCTAACTTTGTCTACATGAATTTCGCTAGTATTGAAACATGGATGCAATTTACTCGAATTCTGAACTTTGATTCAAGCATAGAATATGTTGCCGTAGATTTTAGAAATTGTGATTAAAATAACTCTGGTGGTTATTGGGTTACAGAAACAGAGTATACCCCACGTATAGAAGTTGGACTTGAAAATTATACGCTCAAATTTGATTGAGATTGTTTGAAAAACTTGAGGAAAATTAACAAGGGTTTATGTTAATGATTGGTTATATATATATATATATATATATATATATATATATATATATATGCGCTATGATTAAGCTTCTCGGATGGTTGCATGTTTATAATCTAACCATACCATGTTTATAATCTAACCATAAACCACAGAGTACAGGAAAAACGAAATAAGTGTGTTGTGATTATACGAGAAGTAAAAGTACTCGTGTATTTGGTAGTGGGAGACCTGTGAAGGAATATATTTCTAGTTTACAAGGTTTGAATTAAACAATTAGATCATGTAGTTTCATTACGAAACAAAAACTATTGTTGGAGAAAGAGCCGGGATCAATTAAGGGATTATAAACTGATTCCCGTAATATTTCCGGTAATATTTCTGTAGGCTAGTACAAAAATAATATAACGCACAAGGAAATGAACTAATAGCAATAGCTATGCGAACTTGCTAGCTAAAGACTAGATTATGGCTAACAGTCACGTTCAACACCTCTGTTGAGAACCTGCGTTTATGTAAAACACGGAAGGTAGAAGTAAACTAGAGATATGCGAATTCGTAATCAAATAAAATTTGATTAAGGTATAGAAGTGTGAAACATAGGTTCGAGATGGAACTAGTTGTTATGTGAATGATATAATCTCTGGAATGAGAATAAGAATAAACAGACAGTTACGCAAACTATGGATATGGATAGATGAAACTATGTCGGTGTTTACGTTACAGGGGTTTTTGTTAAATGAAGAATACAATAAGTATATAGACTTCTCATAAAAACAATCTTACAGTTACAATCAATTCAATCACTACCGGCGTAACTATAATAACCAGAATAATCATTCATATATTTTAGTAGAAAGTGGAACATGTACAATTTATGGTAACATACAACCAAAGGGCCTCAAGCAGTATCAGAGCTATAGCGACGTTATTGGAGCTATCACAACATCACTGGAGATATCACAACAGTACTCGAGCTACTGCAACAATACAAGAGCTAACGCAACATTATGGGAACCATCGCCACAAAACTGGAGTTATTGCAATGAAAATTATAGTAAGCCAACAGAATGTATGAAACATAAACAGAAAAATTAACAACCCATAGCAGTGAACGTAAACTCTCATTCAAAGAGAAATTCGAGTATATATTGCCAACCTAGCTCCATTAACATTTCAACATTACTCTGAACATATATTCTGAAATGCAATCTGAATTCTGAATTCACAGTAAGGAATTTCCATCATAAAATAGGCCGTACTAAACTTTAATAAGAAAATAGCAACTCCTAAATATATAACTGTAAATATGGCTTAGCCAAGAGTTAGTTCAATCGGTCAAATCAGTACCTCACCAATTGGGAGGTCACATGGTCAATTCCCAAAAACTCTTTGAGTAAACACAGTAAACATAAGATTTGGGGCCATGCTCTCAGCAATTTAATACTAGGAATGAAGCTCTATAAAGATACACACATTTGAAAGAGTTCCATCATGAGGGCGGAAGCGGTGAATCGACCTATCAAAAAGCATAATTGCATTAACCAAAGCTTCCAGACACTGGAACAAAGGGGAAATTAAATCCAACAAGGTTATGCAGGCATCGTACCTATCAAAGGTAAATAAAATAAAAATTTGAGTTAATATTTAGGAGGTGACAGGGTCAATTCTCGAAGGGTCAATTCTCGAAAACTCTTTGAGTAAACATAGTAAACATAAAATTTGGGGCCATGCTCTCAGCAATTTAATACTAGGAATGAAGCTCTATAAAGACACACATTTGAAAGAGTTCCATCATGAGGGCGGAAGCGTTGAATCGACCTATCAAAAAGCATAATTGCACGAACCGAAGCTTCCAGGCACTGGAACAAAGGGGAAATTAAACCCAACAAGGTTATGCAGGCGTCGTACCTATCAAAGGCAAATAAAATAAAAACTTGAGTTAATATTCAATCTTCTAGAAAAAATTGCAATTGAATAACCATTGTAGAGCATTTTTAGTCTAAGAGTTTAACGTACCGGTATACTGATGCTTGATGCAACGCTGATTGATTCCCCTATTTCCTAGAGAATAAAGTACAGAGCAGACATGAAGTTGATACTCCATTGAGTATGAAAACCATGAAATTGAATCTAGTATTGAAACATAATAGCCACAAATACCAAACTGACAAAGAAGGAAAGAAACCCCGAGTCTATTACTTGGATGGGAGTGGTGGTGAGGAGAGAAATGGAAATGTTGGAGAAAAATAGTTCTTCATCCTCCATAGACATTCTCACCATACCTCAATGTAAATAAACTTAAGACAAATTGTCAATATAAATTGACAGAGGAAGGGATATAAAGAACATAATGTTATGAAAACATATCAGTACAGAGTAAAAACCTTACCTTTGGAATGAAATGGGTGCGTTCGTTAAAGGTTTAGAACCAAATGCACCAGCACGAGCGACTACCAGCTAGAATGCTAAACTCCAACACCCTTTAAAATGCCTCGGGTAGATTTCCTTTAGCCTTGAACATATAGTATATGTGACACACAAGGAAACCATTGTGACACCTCGTTCTGGAAATTCCCAACAGTTATGCGATTACAAACCCATTCACCTGGCCACGAATTGGGAATAGGAAAACATGAAATGAAAAGAGGAAGAGAGTGTTAGAAGGTTTAGGGTTTGGAACGAACAAGAAAGGACACTAAATCACCTTGAGAAATCTCAACCCTTCACAGAATCCCACGTTTGAACACCCAAGTGACTATCACGTGATTGGTGTGTAGCTGGTCGGATAGGATTGGTAGTTTGATTTTTCAGGTGCCTTGGGATGTTCACCATAGCTATCACATGCTAAGAATATCAAGGCCGTAGTGATATGGGTAGAGATATGGATAACATATAAATCATAACCTTAGACATATGCCTAAGTCACTTGATACAATAAATACAACATAGCCATTACAGATTGAGGGTATGGAGTATAAGTATATAAACCAAAGTCGAACTTAGTGTGGGATTAGAGTGTTAGGTAAATTAATAAAGGGACATTTTAATACAAGCTTAGGAGAAAGGTAAAGAAGTTAAAATGTGAGGAACTTTAAAGGTGAATGAAATTTATGTGTGATGAAATGCAATATATGTGATAATCATCCAGTTCAGTATATATATATATATATATATATATATATATATATATATATATATATATATTGTTTATAAGTCTTTTAAAAATGCATGCTGGGTGGTGGGAGAGCGCGATGGTGGCTAGGGTTTGAAGAAGACCTATTCAAGCTGTAGCCATAGTACCAACTCTGGAGGAGGACAGTGCCAGAGCGGCAGAGCTTCGTAGAAAAAGGCAAGTTCTGACCCTACAGATGAAAAATGTGGCGTCCAATGGGACCCCTTCTTATAAACAGGTAATGATGCACAAGAATAAGATTGCACTGGACAGGGTGCAAATCTCAGGCTTTGAGAAGTGAGGAAAGGAGAATCCAACCAACAAAGGAAAGCTAAAAAAGCGAGGCAAAGATAACCAGAAACAAAAAGAAATCATTGGCGGCAATAGTACCGCTAACAGAGACAGGAAAAACTAATCTTCAGATCAGGATTCACAAGAAAACGAGCTTCAGGATGAACGAGCAAGAGATAAGGAGGATCTAAATCAAGCTAAGGTAGGACACGAAGGAACAATGACGGGAGCAAGAAAGAAACCCAAGGTCCGTGCAAGCCCAAAGCAACTGATACCCTACGGGTAATAATCTCTGACCCAGAACTATAGGCATACCGAGACGACATGGTGGAACATGCAATGATCTACAAGTTTATGGGTTTTTGGCCAACAAAACGAGCCCTGTGCTTGTGGATCAAGTGGCAATGGAAACCCAGAGGCGATGTAAGACTCCACCTAGGAGCCAAAGGATTCTTCACAGTGGTTTTCACCAATCTGGAGGACAGGGATCGAATTTTTTATGGAGGCCCGTATTTATTTGCCTCAGTAGGTCTTTACATGAGACCATGGAAACCCAACTTCGCACCAGAACAGGAAACCTTCAAACATGTTCCGGTCTGGATTTGTGTGTTTTCTCTACCGATTGACTACTAAGGACATGCAGCTCTTGAACAGATAGGCAATAAGTTAGGCACCTTCATCAAAGCTTCGGAGGCAACATTACAGAAAAGATACACCTCTTGTGCTAGGATATGTGTCGAGATGGATGTTTCAGGAGCTCTCCATGAGGGCCTATGGTTGGAATACAGAGATGAAGTGTATTTTCAAGCTATAGACTATAAGCAGATCCCATTTCGCTGCAAGAAATATCATGACATGGACATTTGATTAGAGAATGCCCAATGAACAAAACAAAGGAGAAACCCAAGGAAAACAGAGGAGTTAAGAATAAGGAGGCTTTTGTTCGACCTCAGGCTAGATAGCAAACAAATAAAAGACAACAAAATAAAGAAAGTACCTCCTTCAGAAGCACAAGTAATGCTTTTAAGGTGTTGGAATCGGAGACAGATTCAGAGGACACCAATCCAGAGCGTGAGACATTGC
Source organism: Pinus tabuliformis (assembly GCA_031772625.1). Lineage (NCBI taxonomy): Eukaryota > Viridiplantae > Streptophyta > Pinopsida > Pinales > Pinaceae > Pinus > Pinus tabuliformis. The sequence continues at coordinate 873,174,208 of CM062810.1, read as the reverse complement.
GAGAAAACCAAACCACAACCACACCGGGAATACAAGAGCCCATTTCTATTCCATCAAACAACATCCCAACTGCTCAGGGATCAACAAAAGGATTAGAAGAAGACTAAAAAATGATGACCAATGAAATAGGGCTAGAGGATATGGAACTAAGCGGCATTCTTGAACAAGAAGGTATGGATCTACCAAATATAATAGAAAACTGGAAAAAGAAAGGCATGGAACACATATCGAAAGAGGAGGTGAACAAAATCAACAACTTATTCATCGCAAGACAACAAGCAAAACTGGATATGCAGAGAAGGAGCTTGGGAACAAGAAACAGTCTAGGGGTGAGAGCTCAGGGACTACATCAAAATACAACCAACTCAAAGCACCGGAAAAAACGAGGACGAAGGACAAACAGTGAAGCATTACAAGAACTTGGTCAAATGCTCCTAAACTCGGGTAAGATGAAAGCCCTTGAGGCGTTCACACTCACCTCTTAAAATTTGTTAATTATGAAAGTACTTTCATGGAATGCTAGAGGGATAAATAGCCTAAAGAAGAAGCGATCATTAAAGAAAAAAGTCAAAAAGGAACAACCAGATATAATTTTCTTGCAAGAAACTAAATGCTCCAACAAAACAATGGAGAACATCAATAAAAAATTGGGCAAACGAATGGAATACCTATAAACAGAGAGCAGTGGATGGGAAGGGGGCCTGGCCATTTTTTGGAATCCTCATGTTCTCCATCTTATATCTTCTGAAGCTTCCAGATCTCATATATCTATAGAAGTCCAAATGGTAGGGAATCCAACCACCTATCTCTGTACTAATGTCTATGGCCCTTAGAAACTAGAGGCAAAATTGGTATGGCTTAGAGCTCTATCCAACGTGCAACAGAGATATCCCCAAGTAAAAGCTATTTTCGGAGGATATTTTAATATGATAACTTCGCTTACGGAAAAAAGGAGGCATCAGAATGCTCAACAGGGATACTAAAGCTTTCAAAGACTTTATCAAATCAGCCAAGCTGGTGGACATCTTCCCCAAGAGTGGAGCTTTCACCTGGAACAATAAAAGAGCGGGTGATAGGCAAATCGTCTCTAGATTGGACAAATTCTTAGTGACAGAAACCATCCTTCTGGGTTCGGACCATTGGCCCATAATAATGAATGCGGCCATCCTAGGCACACCAAGGAATAAGCCCTTCAGATTTGAAAAGTTTTGGCTGAGTCATCCAGAGTTCACATCGAAAATAAAATAGTGTGGAGTGAACTGATAAGTATAAGAGGTACTAAAATGTATATTTTCCAAGCTAGACTTAAACATATCAAAACCAGGTTAAAATCCTGGAATAAAGAAGTCTTCGGCAACATATTTAAAGAAAAAAAGAAGCTGGAGGAGCAATTGGAACAAATTCACAAGGAATGGATCTAGGGAAATATTAATCAAGAAACAATGAATACTGAACAAAAACTCATGCAGGATTGGCAGATCAGATGCCAATAGCAGGAAACTCTATGGAAGCAAAAATCTAGAATTCAATGGCTTAAGGAAGGTGAAAAGAACACTAAATTTTTTCACAGATCTGCCATTGATCACAAAAGTGCTAATAAAATATTAAGAATAAAGGATGATCAGGGAACCTCGGTGCAAACTCATCATGAAACCTCAGGCATTCTCATAAATCATTTTAGCCAAATTTCTCTGGAAACTAACATTGACAGAAAGGAGGCTATTAGGTACCTATTGAATTCTATTCCTAAGCTCATCACAGAGGATCAAAACAAGGCTTTAAATTGAGAAATCACCTTGGAAGAAGTGGAAGAAGCAGTGAAAGATATGCCAAATGGTAAGGCGCTAGGACCAGATGGTTTCACCATCGACTTTTACAAAGCTTGTTGGGAAATAATCAAAACTGAGGTGTGGGAAGTGGTGGAGGATTCTCGGTGCTCCTCTTCCATCCTAAAATCTCTCAACTCTACGTTCATAACCCTTATACCAAAGGAGGAGGAAGCAAACACTCCGTCGAAGTTTCGGCCAATTGCATTGTGCGATGTTCTGTACAAGATCATATATAAAGTCATAGCTAACAGACTAAAACCAATTCTTCTAGGGATAATTTCAGAAGAACAATCTGGTTATGTAGAAGGGAGATAGATTATGGACAACATATTGCTAGCTCAAGAGATGATTCATACTCTCCAAACTCAGAAAAAAGTGGGCATGCTAATGCAGTTGGACCTATCGAAGGCCTATGATAAAGTCAGCTGGAACTATTTGGAGGCTATTCTGATTGCCTTTGGCTTTGCGAAGCAGTGGATAACATGGATTCTAGCCTTGATTAAGTCTACTAGATTTTTCATTCTGGTTAACGGAGCTCCCATAGCCTAGTTCACACCCTCTCGAGGTATACGACAAGGGGATCCCCTATCCCCCTTTCTGTTTGTTATACTAATGGAAGGTCTTAGCTGGCTTATCAGAAGAGCAAAAGAGGATGGCTTTATTCAGGGACTCCAACCCCTGCCCTCTAGCCCTGCAACCACACATCAACAGTTTGTCGATGACACAATGCTGCATGGAACACCCTCTGTCAAAGAAGCTCTCAATTTCAAAAGCATTCTCAATCGCTTCAGCCTTGCCTCAGGTATGGAACTTAATCTAGCCAAATCTTCCATATTCTTTTTTAATACACATCTAGCAGTCTAGAAAAATCTTTCTAATATCCTTGGTTTCATGAGGTGTAACCTCCCTTCAAGATACCTAGGCATTCCTCTGACAGACAAACCCTGGCAAAAAACACATTAGGAAAAAATGATCACCAATCTAGAGAAAGGGTGTCAACGGTGGACTCATAGGACCCTCAACTTTGTAGGTCGCCTAATCCTCACCAAATTTGTCCTCCAGGCCATACCTAATTTCATGCTCTCTATTCTCCCGACACCTAAAGGTGTGCTTCAGAAAATCCGACTTATCCAGAAAGCTTTTCTTTGGTCGGGTAACTTAGTTAAATAGAAGTGGTCTTTAATGGCATGGGACAAAATATGCAAACCCAAACACCTAGGTGGGTTAAATCTTCAGGACCCTTACATTGTCAACCGAGCTTGTGGAGCCAAGTTACGGTGGAGATGGGTCAAAGAACTAAATATACCCTGGGCCAAACATTGGAAAGCAAAGTATGTTATTCACTATAGCCCACAGAATCTAATCGGGATGCAAGAAAACCCAAATGGATCTCCAATCTGGAACCTTGCAAGAACTAATCGAGGCATAATTCAGGAACAGAGTTTTTGGGAAGTCTGAGATGGACAGACTGCCCTATTCTGGGAGGATGCTTGGCAACAATTACCTAAGCTTGAAAGCCTTGATTTCCTCACAATTCAGAGAAGATACTAGGAGCTAGGGAGGATAACCTTGAATCATTACTAGAAACCTAACTATACTAACCAAGCTTGGAAATAGTGGGTCTTCAACGATACAGGGTAGCCAAAAGAGGAGGACAACATTATGAGAACATTGCAAACAGAGCTGGCCAAAAGGAAAATAAGGAATGCTCATGATGCAGATCAACTACGTTGGGGCAAGCTCGAGTGGGGTAATTTCTCCCTCAAAGAAGCAAGAGTCTATATCTAAGAAAACAACCAAAGGGAAAAATTCAATCAGTATATCAAAGTTTGGGATGCTGAACTTTGGCCGAAGATTAAAATTTTCCTTTGGCTCTTGATGCAACGAAGAATTCTTACCTGGGAGAACCTCCGGAAAAAAGGGTTCATAGGCCCCTCACGCTGCCCCCTATGTGAAAATGAGGAGGAGTCCATGAATCACCTCCTCAACATCTGTAAATGGATAGAAAGTCTATGGAACTAAATGGAAACCATATTTAAGAGAACAGACAAGGACAAAAACTCAATACAAGAAAGCATAGTGAATTGGTGTAGTAATTTTTCGAAAACCCAAACAATCAATACATTATGGAATTTAATCCCTAGGTTTCTAGTGTGGATGATATGGAAAGAACGAAACAGAAGAGTGTTTCAAAATGAATCTAAAACCATAGAGTTTATTAAAGCCACCATCTTGCAAAATATGAAGGAAACGACTCTTACCAAATGGAAAGCAGAACTGGAACAAGGATTTCTCAGTGACTGACTTACAAATTCTGCAGGCATTTGGAATTGAGACAGGATCCATCTTTGTTTCATCTGAACCATGACCTCAACAAGGCCCCTCCATGAATGTTTGGTCACCACCACCAACAGAATTTCACAAACTCAACTTTGACGGGGCTTCTCGTGGAAATCCTGGTCCGGCAGGTATAGGAGGTGTCCTCCGAGATTACAAAGGGGAAATTCAACATATTTTCAGTCAATCGTTGGGTGAAGGCACCAACAATGAGATGGAATTTGTGGCTTTGGAACAAGGGTTACAAATTATAATTCGCCTGGGAATAGGAGCTAAAGTGGTGGAAGGGGATTCTTTTTTGGCTATCAATGCTACAAGGAGAATGCAAATGGGATCAAAACCGAGTAAGGTGATGAAGCATTGGAGGTTGGCCAAGGTCATAGAGCTCATAGCAGAGCACCTCTGAGGCCTTGACAGAATCATCCTCCAAGCAGTAAGAAGAACAGAAAACACAGTGGCTGATTATCTAGCTAACTACGGATCGATCACCACTTCACCTACCCGGAAACCTGTTGGCATGATGCCACATGCACTAAACTTCAAGATAAGTGTTTACATCTTTCGAGACAAGACATCTGTTACAGGGAGGAGGGGTGCAGTAGTACGATGGGTCATGCCTTAATAGCAAATTAAGGTAGCCAAACGTAGGAACAATGGGCATCAGGCCCATGGAGTACATGAGGAAGAGTGGGAAATCATATACAAGGACAAAGTCCATCAATTGAGGAGGGAAATCAACAAAAAATATGTTCCGCGCCATCAGAAAAACGAAGGGGAGGACACATGGCTTTCAACCAATAGCCTTAAGCATGGCAACGTTAAGGCTCTGGATATGAATCATGAGCAGGTGTTGGGAAACTATAATGGTAGTTATTATGGCAGGAACAACATAAATTCGACGGCGAAGTGGGAGATCTCAAGGTAGACCTTCCCACCCTCATCTATATCTAAGGCTTCCAACCAGAAGATCCGAACACGGCTCTCTCCCGACTTGATTCTTAACAATTGTAGTGCTGCTAGGATTTTCAGTGTTTCCTCAGCCTGCAATAACATTATGGTGCGTGAGGGTAGTCAGAATGTTTCTGCCAACTAGGACATGCAGAAAGCCCAGGAGGCTTAAGAAACCAGAACTACTCAGAAAGAAAAATGGAAAATCGAAGAGCTCAAAGGTGCGGTAACAGAGGAGGAAGAATGTTTGGATGTGCATGCGCTAGAGATGGAAATGGACTTGCTAGCTGATCCAGGCACAATGACCACAAGAGCAACTCAATCTATTCAAACCCAAGGAGAAATGTGGAGAATGAAGACAATGCTGGCCAAAGCGCTCATCATGCAGGTTGAAGATATCAAAAAAGCTCACCTAGCCATCTCTCTCGTTTCTACAGAGAATTTGGCTAAGCTAGATGCCATGGAATTCAATTTCAATGCCCTGACTCAGGAAGTAACAACCCTTTCGCAAAAGTTGAGTGTCCTCATCAATATCCTCAGGCCCTCCATTCGTCAGGGATCTAGGGCAGCGATGGCAGTCCCGGAGGAGGTTACTGATACTAGCTAGGTGAGGCACCCCACGCTTTAGATGATTCCCCAACCTGAGAAAATGACTACAGTGGCCAGCCCAAGTGTTCCCAGCACTGACTATGTGATTTTGAAGCTGTAATGGCTTCTCTATTCCTTGTTTCTCTTTTGGTTTTGTTTTTCTTTGTCGTAATTGTAGAGGTCCACCAGGTCCTGTTTCTTTTTGGAACTACTATCCAGTAGCCCAAGGTGGTGGATTTGTCTGATTTAAACCCCTCTTTAGGTAGCCCTGCGTGGTTAGCCTCGGGTTCAGTAGATGAAATTTCAGCTGCTTATAGTCTTTTTGAGCATGCGGTGATGTTTTGACTTTGTCTATGCATGTAGACTTTTTTGTATCCTATGTATTTTATGAATTAATATATAACTACTGATTTACAAAAAAAAGAAAGATAATAAGTCTTTTAAAAGAAAATTTTAGAAGGACTTAGAATGGCTAGGTTGACAATAATTAAGTATCGGAGAAGAAGCATCTTACATTATGGCTGAAGTTAAAAGTGGAAAAAAAATCCCATATCCGAGAGGTACATGAAAGACAATTAGTATACAAAAAGTAATGATAATCAAAGCCAATTAAAATTCCGAAAAGAAAAACATCTTGAAAAAGCCAAAAGCTAAGAGGTAAAGTAAATTATTTATTTATTTGGTCTTTTGATGCATATACCTGACCAAGAGATCAGGTGAGAACCTATATACAAATTTGTTTATATATAGTGATGCAATTGATTGTTGTATGTTTTTAATGACAATTTAAAATAGATTCATAGGAAAAACTACAAACTTTGTTATAGATTTTAGTAATACATAAGAAAAGTTTTGGAAATTATTTTTACATATATATTATTATAAATATTTTCATATGATTCATAGGAAAAACTACAAACTTTGTTATAGATTTTAGTAATGCAAAAGAAAAGTTTTGGAAATTATTTTTACATATATATTATTATAAATATTTTCATGCGTAAATTGAAATAGTTTAAATTTATTATAGTTTTATAAATAATAATAATAATAATAATAATAATAATAATAATAATAATAATGATGAAGAAATTTATTAAATCTTTATTTAAAAATATAAAATAAATAAATATAGTTTTGAATATGCCATTTTATTTTTTTAAGAGAAAAATGCCTTTTTAAAAGAATTAACCTTACATGGTATTACATAAAGAATTAGATGTGATATAATTTTTTTTTTATTTTCAACCTTTGTTTTTATTAGTTTTATTTTTTATTATAGGGACTATAGTTTTCATTGTTGGTATTTGATAGTCTAAATAATAAATAAACATAGTTGAGAAACAATGTAAAGAATAAGAATAAAACACAAGACATGAAATTTATGTGGTAAAACTCTAACATTTTACAAGTAAACAATCATGGGGCAAGGCAAGGTATTTTATTAATCAAGAATAAGGGTAGGGCACAATATTTTATTAATCAATAAGGATTTATAATTAGGCTTAGAAACCCCTCAATTCTAAGGTTTTATAGATATATTTAAATAGAAACCATTACATTTGTTATGAAAAATATCTCTAGTTTTGTAAACGAGCACAATTAAAGTAACAACACAATTTACTTAAGCAAATTTAGTTTTTTACATTTTATTTTAAATAATTATTGTTGAATTCTAACAATGTCCACCTTTACAACCATTTACCTAATACCTTTCCCAAACCCATTTATCATCTATTCTTGTAGCTTCTCTAATAACACTGATTAACAAACATATCTGCACATTTTTCTTGAGTGTGGAGCTTTTTAAGATTTACTCCACCTCCATCAATCCCCTGTCTTACAAAATGGTACTTCATACAAATAATCTTAGTCTTACCATGATAAGATGGATTTATTTCCAAATGAATAGAATTTTGACTATCATAAAAGATAGTTAAACTATATTGAACTCTTCCAAGCTCGCCTAGAAGTACCTTCAACCAAATTTCTTTCTTGTAAGCATGTGAGATAGTGATATATTCTACCTCTGCAGTGGATAAAGAAATTGTTTCTTGACGCTGTATCATCCAAGTAATAAATCCTCCCGCAAGAGTAAATAAATAGCTTGAAGAAGACCTCCTCTTGTCCAAATCACTTACAAAATTTGAATCAACATAACCACATAAATAATCACTAATACCATTAAAGGTGATGCAATAATCACTCATTATTCTAATATATTGAATCCCCCATTTCATTGCATTCCAATGCTCTTTTCGTGAATTTTCCATGTACTGAATGACAACACATACTGCATGTGAAATATCTGGTATGTACATACCATCAGATACATCAAACTTCTTATTGCATTTTTATAAGGGATGCAAGATATATATACTCATTTTCTTCCTCATTACTAGGATATAAACTTGAAGAAAGGTTAAAATGAGAAGCAAAAGGGACATTGACAAGTTTCACATTATTCATCCCAAATTTTACAATTATTTTCTCAACATAATTTTGTTATGAAAACTTGAGCTTACCATTTTTATACCTTTGTGTATTTCAATGACCAAGATTTATTTATTTTTCTCCTAAATCCTTTATATTAAAGATCATAGCCATTTCAACCTTTAACCTATTGATCTTGTCTATGCTTTTGCTTGCAAAAAGTACATCAAAAACATATAACATTGGAATAATGAATATACCATTCAAACTTTTGAAGTACACACAATGGTTATACTCACTCTAGTATAATTTTGGCTCATCATGAAGGAATTAAAATTCTTGTATCATTGCTTGTTAGACTACTTTAGGTTGTACAATAATTTCTTGGGTTTCCAAACTAACCTTATTTTGTGATGTTCCAAAAAACCTTATAGTTGTTCCATGTATATCACCTCATCAAAAACTCCATGTAAGAAATTTTTTTTTAAGATCTAATTGTTCTAACTCCAAATCAAGCAAGGCAACTAGTGCCAACACAATCTCAATAGATACAAGATTAACAAATCGCAGAAAAAATTCATGGAAATCCATACCTTCTATATGAGAGTAATATTTTGCGACTAGTATGGCTTTATACCTTTCAACGTTACCATCAATGACTTTCTTCAATTTGTAGACCAAATTACACCCAACAACCTTTCTATGTTTATGAATTTCTACTATGTCTCAAGTTTTTTTTTTCTCAAGGACATCCATATATTATTTCATTTCCATTTCCATTTCCATCTTCCATCTGGAATTATTGGTATCATATATTACTTCCTGATAACAAGAAGGTTCTCCATCATCAATAACCAAAAAAATAGATGAAATAAAATTAGTGTACATTTTAGGGGGTTTTTTCTTCCATGTAAATATTCTTAGTGTTGATAGTAAAATTTCCACATTTTCCTAAATCTCTTCAACATCTACAACTTCTTTATCATCAGAAGCTTCTTATTACGTCCTTGTGTCTATATGGTGATGTTTCTAACTAAATTTGTTGATTTAAGGGTACCTATTTCTGTCTCAAATTAGTTTCTACGTTGTGTAGTTTAATTAGAGAATATTCATCAAATGTTACATCTCTGATAATTATGATTTTTTTTAAATATGTCAATTCAAAACTTTTGAAAAATAAAAAATATTTTCACAAACCTTGTTTCTCATACCTTGTAGTTGGGGCTTGTTAGACTTGATTTCTTTAAAAATTTAGATGCACACTACATAAAAAATTATATATTAGCACCATTTAAAAAAAAAATTGATCTTCCAAGGAATTTTTTTTTTTTTTTAAATTACTATATCCATATAAAAAATCATCTCCATAAGCTAAGGTTTACCAATTTAAATCTACATCAATCCAAAAATGTCATCTCCTTGAGATAGAATGAGTGATTTATGACTGTTCAACATTTTTCTCTGCACACAACTCAACTAGGGTTTCTCTAGGTGTGGCTCCTCAATTGAAAATACCTTACTTGGGGTTATCTCTTAGCTTCTATGAAACATGATGCACCACTTATAACAACACCTTCACAAAATAATAACACTGCACAACTTCCATTGGATTGATTCATAGACTCGACACTCTGCACAACCTCTTCTATGTGTTGGTTCTATAGGAAGTATTTTCCCTGACTCCATTAACCTGGATCTCTACTTACAATGCAACATTCTCTTCTCAACTCAGACCAAATGGTGGTTGGGATTTGATTCCTATGGTGAATCCAAAATATAAAATAGACTTGTACCACAATGGACCTTCCCTCCATGGCTTCAAACTTGTCCATGACCCCTTCTCTTCCTATGTGCACAAATATCCAAGAAATCACTATACACATTTTTGGCTTTGATGCCACTGGTTGGTATTTGAGAGCCTAAAAAATAAATAAACTTACTATAGAAATAATGTTAAGAATAAGAATAACAAACAAGACATGAAATTTATGTGGTCAAACCTTGATAGCTTATCAGGGAAACATCCACAAGGTAAGTTATTTTCTTAGTTAAGAAAAAATTACAATCAATCTTACAAACCATTCAATCCTTAAAAGCTTCATTGATATATTAAAACATACACCATTACATTTGTTATGAAAAATGTGGCCAATTTCATAAACCAACACTATTCAACTAACTAGAAAATTTACTTAAAGTAAATTTAGGTTTTTACATTTTCTTTTACCTAATTATTGTCACATTATATCATTCACTTAGGAAACACATCTTATCTTATTCACTTCCACCAAACCATTCAAATATTGGGTTTCATTGATGTATGGAAGTTACATTTGTTATGAAAACTATCATCAATTTCATAAATCAACATCATTAGTGTAACCACAAAATTTAGCTAAGTAAATTTAGGTTTTTACATTTTCTTTTAACTAATAGGTATCACATTGTAACATTCCCTTAGTTGTCAACATCCTTTTACCATATATTATCTTGGTCACTTCCATTACGTTTATCCCAAGTTTGACTAAAATTTGATATTTAATTAATTTGTTTAAAAACTAAATATATTTTTATATTTTTCAAATTTGGAATATCACATTATTCATACATAATTAAATTTCCCAAGTATGAGATTTATTTTTTCTTAGTTATTAGAAAGAATTTTATTTTATTTATTTATTTTTTTTGTCTTCATTACTATGTAGGCTTCATAATCTATAGTTAAATAAATATCAGAGCTTGCTACAATCGATGATATGAATTATAGTCAACGTTTTGAATTGCAGTCAATATTGCAATTGATATTCTTTTATGTTCATTTATCTTCATCCTCGATCTTTACCAACCTTATCTTCCTTTCTTATAATGCATTCTATGCAAGGATGGATGTGTCATTTTCTTGACAATTTTATTGTCTTACTACTACCAAAAACATAAACCATCAATCCACCTATGATATCAAACTTGATTACAATATGAAATGAGTTAGATGCTTTATAGTTGACAACAATATCAAACAAATTACATGCAACGACAAAACCCTAACCACCCACCCAACACTATCTAGCTCTTGCAGTAGTAAGAAAGAAGCAGAAATTGTACAACCACCCTAACATTGTGGTAGCTCCTCTAGGAGTAAAAAAGAAAAAAAAGAAGGTGTGTATCTCATGGTCTTCTATATTTAGAGGTATACATGATTTAGGATTTACTTGCGATTTTACCCTTCAAAATAATTATAACTAAAATTTAAATCCCTGCTAACAATTCTATAAACAAATAGAAATAAAAAATATCTAGAAAGACTTAAAATAAAGGAGTTCCTGTGACATGCAATATCAAGATTTTACTTTTAGGTAAGTAGGCATGAAGGGCATAAAACTAGAAGCGTAGACAAAGACACTTTATCTTCCCATAAGAAAGGTGGAAACAAGACTAGAGGTGGAAACAAGAACAAAGGCAAGGCTCTATAACCTATGCATGTACACATAGTGTTGAGAATGCAACAAGATGATGGAGCTTAGTGGAAAGGAGTCGCCTTCACTAAGTGGGCCCGCAGGAAAATTATGGCGCAAAGTCTATTTTTAGACATATGGATCATGGTCTATGAGTTGCAGAATGCTGTTTATGGATGATTGGTCATGTTGGAAAAAATAGATGGACTTCTATTTCTGGTTCACAGCAGGAGTGATCAAAGTCTATTTTTAGACTGCCAGGCTAAAAATAAAAACAGTCAAATGTTATTAGCCCTCAGTAATATTTGGACTATAAACTTTATCTTATTCTCTAGGAGCACTTTAGTTCAAGCTACAGATGTGGCACATGTAGCTGTCAGAAGGAAATACACTTTCTTTGTGGGTCAGTTGAGTTATTGCATGGAGGACTTTAGTTAGAACTCATGCTGCATGTGAGTTCTATGGAGTTGGATGTGGAGTTGATGGAATTGTGTTCAATTGAACTAGTTGTATTCAGTCTAACTGGAGAATAAAATAGTGATGAGTTGTGTGAATTGATTGTTAATTAATTCACTAATTATTAACTCATAAAATAACTAAAGAATACATCAGTTAACTCAGTGCATGGACAGTTCAACAGAGACAGGTGTTAGAGGTAAGTGAAAGGGTGAGTTGTGACTATCAGTTGTGCATGAGGATTTGCACAAGCATGGATTGAGTTATACCAATGAGTATTGCGCAGTATATGCCCAGAAGAATAGCTTGTGCTCACGTGATTTCCGGAGTGGGTGATTCTCAGTAGGTATTGTGCAATAGAGGCAGGCAAAGCAGCGGAGGAGATTTGAACCTGTGACTTTTTTAGATCTGAGCTAATTTTGTGTGTAACAGGTGGAGATAGTGCTGGATACTTGTGAGGAGTATTGTACTATGTATTGTTACATGTTCTCAATCATTAATATACAAAGAGTGTGGGGTTTTCAGCTGTAAGCTCACCGGGTTACATACTGTGTTAATTTGTGCATGCTATTGATGTTTCATTGTTCTTGATGCTGCTAAATTGATGATCAACGTAGAGGAGCTTATGTATTGTGCATGTATTCTGAAATAGTGCATGATCAAGATAATCTCTGTTGAATAAGTGTCATATTATTCAAAATTTCTACACATAGGGGCTCACCATTATTTATACTGCATATATTTACTTGTCCTTACATAAAGGGTACACCTTACCTTAACCAAACCATGCTTTTACTCTCTATAACACCTTTCTCTCTTACTCCCCTATCTCACCATTGACCGAGGACCTCTAAGCTACTACCCTAGGCTAAGCCCATCTCCAGAAAAGGCTGGAATTAAGGGGAATGATAACAACATTCTTACCTCATCAATCTTTATGGACATATTTTCGAGCACCAAGGAGGTTGAATGGAAATTATTGACAGTGTCATGATCAAAATGAGGCATGGTAGGTTTTTTATTAAACAAATTAAGGAGAAAATTGCAGAGATCTAATTCGAGTAGCATACTTGCAGCTTTTAATGCTATTAGGAAGTGCAAAAAATAATTTGTTGAAACATTCAAGACCTTAAGCTTCACAACACCCTTAACGGTGGCCTAACAAAATGCAGTAGTAAAGTAAGTTGATTCAAATAAAGATCCAAATGAGTAAGATTCACTAGATTCATCATAGATATATCTAGGCTTTGCAAAAACCAATTAATTCTTTGCACTTTGAATATATATAGATATTCCATGTTGGTTGGACTACCAACAAGGAGTATTATTGTGTTAGGTCCCTATAATACTAGTGTATTCCCTTATTATTTTTTTCATTACAGCCCCTGATTATTATTGTGGTGCCCATGTTGTCCCCATATTGTTATTATTGTGCCCCATAGAAGCCCACTATTGTTATTTTTGTGCCCTTACATTATTATTGTTATGTTGGCTGTGATTATATTGTGACCCTTTAGACTCATATATATATCTATCTATCTATATATATATATATATATATATATATATATATATATATATATATATATATATATATATATATATATATATATATATATATATATATATATATATATATATATATATATATATATATCTAAAGTAGGTCTTCTCATTTGTATCAGCCAAGAATTTTTCATTTGTGTAATGTAAAGGAGGTTTCCCCCTCGAAGAGGCTGATTTTCAATTCGTTGATCTATCTTTTCTTCTATTTTGTGAGTTGGTTGCATAACAATTGGTATTAGAGATTTGGATTCTAGGGTTTTGCTGCTGTAAACCTGTCATCGTGGCATTTTCACTAAGGCTTTTTTTTTTTTTCCTGCGAAGTTTCAGAAGTTGAAATTAAAACTCATTTGAACTGAAATCTTGATGAACCTTGTGTACAAATTTAAGATCTTGTCTTGCTATATTTTTGGAGATATGATCCAAGGAAGTTAGGATTTTTGCAGGCTCCCAAATTATAGCTCAAACCGGTGACCTAGGTAAAATTATCATAACTTTCTCTTTGAGCATCAAATTGAAATTTTGTAAAACGGTATAGAAATAGGATGGACTTTAGTTTCTGTGTATCATTTCTAGGTCTGAAGATTGAAATAGTGACATGTGGAACTTTGTACAAGTTTTATGTACTGAATTAGTCTATAATTAGGTCATCATGGGATATTTGGAATAACGCTTTCTTGGAGAATCCAATCTTGATCAAACTTGTGGGGTTGGAACAAGGACTCAAAGTGCTACTACAAGTTGAACTTTCATACCTTTGAGATACAAAATTAAAGAGATACAAAAGATTCAATATTGAGTTCCTACAAAGCGAAAAAGGTGTGTAGTCTTTTTAAAATTTTGCATAAGTTTGGTTTGAAAAATTATTTTCAAGGAATTCAAAGGACATAGTGAAGAATAACTATCATTAATTGATGCCCAAAGAAAGAAAATGGAAACACCTAGTTAGCAACCTGAAAGCTCTACCATGACCATGAAGAAGAGGAAGAAATGCAACATGATATATCAAAGAGACCAAGTGCAACAAATTGTATTCTCACAAAAAGTAATAGAAGCTAAGATGGATGGTTTAAAGAAAGGCATGGAAGCTAAGATGAATGGCGTGGAAGCTAAGATGGATGGCATGGAAGCTAAAATGGATGGTATAGAAGAAAAACTTAAAGGCAACATGGAATATTTGAAGATAGATTTGACAAAGTTGCTATAAGAAATGCTTACTAATGGTGAAAGGGTAGTAAATGAAACTCATGATGAGAACAAAAGAAATGTTAATCATGATTTCATAGACTCTAACATTGGATTGAAGACCTACTATGTTCCAAAGATCGTTATGAGGAAGTTTGATGGCAAGGATCTCGTAACATGGATACTACAGATGGAGCAATATTTCGATCTTCATAATGTTCAAAACACACAAAATCTATGCATTACAACTTTATATTTGGAATCAAATCGGCTTATATGGCATAAATGGCTTTGTTCTCATAAAAATTTGTCACTTGGGCAATTGTTATGGAAGAAATTATAGCACATTATGAGGATACAAAAAGAAACAATTATTTTAGCCAATTGATAAATCTCAAACAAAAGGGTTCAATGGTGGAGCACATTGAGGACTTCCAAAATTTGAATATAAGGGTAAAAGATATTTCAAAGGAGCATAGGATTTATGTGTTCATAGGGACATTGAAGAATAACATCCAACATGAGGTTCACCTTTGGGAACCTGATTCATTGGAAAAGACATTTAGGTTGGCAAGAAACATTGAAAGCAAAATTACAGAAACAAGGAAGCCTACCACTAACAAATATGAAGATTGAAGTGTTGTTGCCCATAGGCTTCAAAAACCTACAAGGTTGATACCACAACAATTGGAAGAAAAAAATAGAAGAAGCGCTTTGTTACAATTGTGATAGAAAATACACTGAAGGTCATAAGTGTGCTGAGAAGAAATTATTTTACATAGATTGTGAAGAGGAGGAAGAAAAGGAACAAGAAACGTCAAAAGAAGAGGATATACACTAGTAACAAACCCTAGAGAAAGAAGAAATGAATCCAACCATATCTTGTAATGCATTGGCTGGAATTACGACTCCTCAAACTCTCAAGATATAAGGGCATATCAAGAAGAAAAAGGCAATAGTGTTGATTGATTCTGACAATACCCATAATTTTAAGATAGGTAAGGAATTGAATTGCTTAATATATCCAACACCAGAGTGTTAAGTGATGGTTGCAAATGGGGGAACCATAAATTGCTCTGGAAGGTGCCATAATATCAAGCTATCCATGGGAGAATATGTGTTGAATAGTCCAATGCTTTCCACTCTAATGGGTGGTGCTGATGTTGTACTAGGAGTCTAATGGCTACAATATTTGGGTATGATAGCTTTAAATTTTCAAGAACTTTTCTTGATTTTTTTTGGAAGCAAAGGAAGTTGAATTAAGGGGTATCACAGGGAAATCGAGAAACATAATAATCTCTAATGGCATGATAAAGCTTCTAAAGAAATAATAATGAGGTGTAATTTCACAATTATGTTTGTTAGAGGTTCCCACATTGAAATCATCTATTTCTCTAGATCTACAAAAAGCCTTGGATAATCATTATAAGGTATTTGAGACTCCTAAAGGCCTCCCACCTATTCATGAACATGATCATGCTATTAATTTGAATTCCAGAAAGTATTCCTCCAATCATTAGGATGTACAGATATCCCTATGCCCAAAAGAGTGAAATTGAACGTATGGTTGCAGAAATGCTAGAGGCTGTTATAATTAATCCTAGTCACATTTTTTTCTTTGCTCTAGTAGTATTAGTGCATAAGAAGGGTGTGTCATGGTGCATGTGTCCAGATTATAGGGAGCTCAACAAGCTCACTATTAAATATAAATTTCCCATTCCTGTCATTGATGAATTATTGGATGAATTGCATGGATCAATTTACTTCACCAATTTGGATCTTCATTCAAGATATCATCAAATCAGAATTAAGACTAACGACATTCTGAAAACGACATCTAGAACTCATGAGGGTCATTATGAATTTTTGGTCATGCCTTTTGGCCTTACTATTGCACCATTTACATTTCAAGGTTTGATGAATTCCATTTTCAAACCCTTAGAAAAATTGTGTTAGTATTTTTTGATGATATACTAATCTACAACAAGTTTTGGAAGGATCATGTTAACAGGGTGCTTAAACTATTGGAGGAGAAACAATTATATGAAAAAACCTCCAAATGTTTCTTTGGAGTAAAAGAGGTGGAATATATGGGTCATATCGAATCTCATGAAGGTGTTAAGGTAAACCCTAGCAAAATTAAGGCCATTAAGAAATGGAAAATCGCCATATCCATAAAGAATTTGCAAGGATTTCATGGGTTGACAGGGTATTATCACAATTTTGTTAAGAATTATGGGAGAATAACAGCACCTCTAACAACATTATTGAAGAAAGATGCATTTCCTTGGACTCCAAAAGAAACAAAGGCCTTTGAACATCTTAAAGAGTCAATGTGCTAAGCATTGGTCTTAGCTATGCCAGACTTCACAAAAACCTTTATTGTGGAATGTGATGCCTCAGGAAATGGAATTGGTGTTGTTTAATACAAGAAGAAAGACTCGTTGCTTTCAAAAGTCATTCCACGAAGCTATTTATGAGAAGGAAATGTTGGAAATAGTACATGCACTTAAGAAATGACGACCTTACCTAATGGGAAGACACTTTAACGTAAAAAAGAATCATGATAGCATTAAATACCTTTTAGAAAAAAAATTATCTTCAGAAGAGTAGCAAAAATGGGTCACAAAGATGTTGGGTTATGACTTTGAAGTCATCTACAAAAAAGGGAAGCAAAATGTTGTTGCAGATGCACTCTCAAGAAATGATTAGGATGTGGAAGCATTGCTTTGCACCATTTCTATTATCTAACCAGATTGGATAAACGAAGCAAGGGATGAATGGAAGAATGACGAAGAATTGTGGGTACTCATTCAAAAGTTACAACAAGATCCCAATACATATGATACATTTAGTTGGAAAAATGATTTGCTATGGTACAAAGAATGCTTATAACTCTGTAAGAATTCCCAACTCAAACAAAAGATTGTTATGGAATTGCACACCTCTCCCTTATGAGGGCACTTAGGATTTTTAAAAATTTACCACACTATTAAGAAGGAATTTTTTGGAATGGCCTTAAATATGATATTCAAAAGTTTGTGGCAGAATTTTTGGTTTTCCAACAAAATAAAGTTGAAATAATTAAGACCCCAGGTCTATTACAACCTTTATCCATTCCAAGTCAATGTTGGAGGAGGTTTCAATGGATTTTATCATGGGTTTAGCAAATTCTGAAGGAAAGGTTTCATCATGGTGGTTGCTGATAGACTTACCAAGTATGCATACTTTTGTGCATTATCTCTTCCCTTCAAAGCCAATACAATTTCTACTGCATTTATGGAAACAATTCAAAAGCTATGTGGAAACCCAAAGATTATTGTAAGAAACAGAGATCCCATTTTCAGTGGAAAATTTTTGGACAAAATTGTTTTCATGTCTGGATAATCAATTAGCTCATAGTTCATCTTATCATCCTCAATCTGACGGGAAAACTGCGATAGTGAAAAAATGTTTGGAAGGATATCTTCGTTGCTTTGTATCTAATAAAAAAACACAGTGGGTCAAATGGTTGCCTTTGGTTGAATGGTGGTATAACACTTCCGTCCATATTGCAGCAAAAATGACCCCTTTTATGGCACTTTATGGATATCATCCACTGTCTATCACATCATATTTAAGAGAAAATTCTAAGGTTCAAGCAGTGGAAGATCACATCGAGCATCAACAAGAAGTCATCCAACTCTTAAAGGATAACCTCACTTTGGCGTATAATAGAATGAAACAACAGGTAGATCAACATTGCAACAAAAGAAGTTTTGATGTAGGTGACTGGGTATTTCTATGACTACAACCATACAAACAAATGTCCCTCAAGCACGCTAAGAATGATAATAAATTATCACCAAAGTATTATGATCCGTACGAGGTGTTGCAAAAGATTGGTACTCTGTCATACAAATTGGAGCTTCCTACAGCTTCCTGAGTGCACCTAGTTTTCCATGTTTCATTCTTAATGAAGGTTATAGGTGACAAGCTCCTAGTTCAAACAATATTTCCAGAACTTGGAGAGGAATGAAAAATCATATTGGAACCTAAAGCAGTCACAGAAACAAGAACTCAATAGCTATGAAATCGATCAATTTTATAGTATCTCATTAAGTGGAAGAACTTACTCACTAAAGATTCCACATGGGAGGATGAGAATTTTATACAGAAGCATCCATAAATACTCAAGAGTTGAGGACAACACTTTTTTGAAGGAGAGAGGCATGTTAGGTCCCTATAATATTAGTGTATTCCCTTATTATTATTGTCATTCTAGCCCCTTATTGTTAATATGGTGCCCATGCTGTCCCCATATTTTTATTATTGTGCCCCATAGAAGCCCACTATTGTTACTGTTGTGCCCTTACATTATTATTGTTATGTTGTCTCTCATTATATTATGACCCCTTATACTCCTATATATAGAAAGGAGGTATTGTCATTCGTATCATCCAATAATTGTTCATTTGTGTAATGTAAAGGTCAAGGAGGTTTCCCTCTCGAAGAGGTTGATTTAAAAGTTTTGATCTATCTTTTGTTCTATTTTGTGTACTGGTTTCATAACATATCGAAATAATCCTACTTATAGTTAATTATTAGAGAGGTCATGCTTGACAAGTATGGAGAATAGTTTTTCTTATTTCTTTTAGAATATTGTAGAGAGGAATCACATTAAGATCAAGTTTTAGGGAGGTGTTTGTAGGAGAATATTAATGCAGCAACACTAAATTTTTTTCTTTTCCTTTGGAAACTCTAGTTCTGCTAAATATTTCTCCATGGGCATGTGGGTATGATTTCCTTATTGAGCATTAAAGCATGAAAGAATTGGCACCACTATAAGAACTTCATGACGAACTTGTATCAACGATTCTCCTCTTTGTTATGTCTATCTTGGACTCATCCTCCATCGCTTCCATCACTTACATTAATAGCCATTAAGACAAATATTTTTTGTCATTCTAAACAATGTATATACTCTATTCATAAAATAAGCTGGAATCACCTATACAGACTCCCACTAAACTTCATCCATGTCCTCCATCGCTGCCATCACTTGCATTAATAGCCATTAAGAAAACTATTTTATGGCATTCTAAACATTGCATATACTCTATTCATAAAATAAGATGGACTCACCTATGCAAACTCCCACTAAACTTCATCCATGTCAATCGAAGATGAAGCAAAAATGATGGCCATCAAATTCTAGAATAACTCTAACTTGATGTGTGCGAAAGTTTGGTGAGATTGCTCTAGCAAAAAATGAACAATGAAAGCACTTATATCTCCATTAATTATAAAAGTTAGCTTTTTAAGGATTGAAATATTATTTCTATTTATAGTATGATAGATAATTATTCTAGTCTGAAAATAATTATGCCTAAGACGCTCCACAAGATTAGTGTAGGGGAGATGTGTAGGTGTAATGTAAGAAAGTATGTAAACATTTTTACATATAGGCTTGATATGTTAATTTATATTAATAGGTTCAATTTATAAGACGTAAAGGATTTGTAAACATTTATATGTTATCTCAATTAAATAATACTAAAATGTTAGAGGTTGTAGTGTTCGTAAAATGTTAAACTTAAAAAAAATAATAAAATTTAATTTCTTATATTCTAATTGTTTTTGTTTGTCAAGTTGTCTGAGTTCTCGAGAGATTACTTCAGGCTTGAGAAACCACTACCCAGGGGAATCTAAGTCGTCAAAATCACCTGAAGATCACACCTGGCCTCGGCCACAATAACCGTTAACATGGTTGCATTTTTTTCCCATGGAGTTTTGAACTGGTGACCTTCACATGACGAAGTGACTTAATAGTACACACCATCATCATCTATTGTATGCCCACGGGCTGTAATTTTATTTTTATTAATAAAATTATGAACACATTTTTAGATAAAATAAAATCATAATATACATATCATATTAAAATATATATTATTATTACTATCCAATTTTAAGGTCACAATGATGTGACTTAATAGTACACCCCATCATCATCTAAGTACATACTCTAAGTCTAGAAGGCATACATACTCTATCCCCCTCTAGTTTTGAAACTATGACCTTTTAGGAGGAAATACATCCTCTTAACCATTAGGCCCACTCAAGACATATAAGTAGTAGCTCTAAGTTAAGATCCATTTTACTTTATAAATTAAAATAATGATTCTGTAACCATATTTAAATTTAATTAATAAGCAGATAAAAAATTTAATACTTACAATAAACTTACAATATAAATATATTTAACCATGGATATTTACACCCACTTTACCACATATATCATTAACCTGTAAATAGAATTTCTTACAATACCATGGGAAAATTTCATGGTTCATTAATACCACATGCCCCAAAACCATTTCTCATTTCACCATCAAAATAAATTATAAATATTAAATCTAAAAGAAAAATGATTATAATTACTTTTGAGATATATTTAAACCCTCTATCACATTAAAATATATAAGATATAAATAATATAGCTATAAATTAAGATCCATTTTACCATATAAATTAAAATAAAAATTTTGTAATCATATTTAAATTTCATTAATAAGCATCTAAAAACTTAAATACTTACAATATAACAAGATTTTTAATCATAGATATTCACCCCCACTTTACCATATATATTATTAACTTATAAATAGGCTTTGTTACAATAACACAAACCAATACCATGGTTCATCAATACCACATGACAAAAAACCATCTCTCATTTCATAATCAAAATATTTTACAAATGTTTTTTTAATTTAATTTTATTACATTTTTTTTTGGGCCCACAGACACTTGTAGTCCAAAATGGAAAAAATGATGTAAAGCCTTGTTATGTTATGTTATTTAAACATTTTGACTCCATCAAGTTATATAAAAATAACAATATATAATTAATAATTATTACCTTTTGACTTAGTGAAATTGCTTAAAAATAAAAATAAAATAAAATAAATTATTATAATTATTAATAATTAATACTTAAACTAGCTTAGATCCATCTTACCTCTGAATCTATCAATCCAAGAGAATGAATCTAGAGGTGCAAACCTTTCCTCAGGTTTTCCTCAAAAAGTAGGTTTTTACCTCAGGAGATTTGATCCCTCTAAGCACTTGATAGATCCAGAGTTAAGATGGATCTAGGTTGGTGGTTATATAATGGAAGTGAATATTCAATAAAATAACATGTAATTTACTGTCAAAATTGGTAAATATTTGGCAAATACCATTAATTTAATTATATATATGTAAAAAAGGTGAATTGTTATCCACATGTGCAGTCTAAACATGCCACATTTTTTTCTGGAAAATAATAGAAATTCTGGCAGAATTTTGAGAAAATGTGAGAAAAGTTTTTGGAAATCCAGGTTACAGCTATAAAACTTCATAATTTTGGGTGTCACAGGGGTTCTTGATGTTGTTGAATCCATTTCCACCATCAAAAAACAATTTAAACAATCCCACGATTGGATTTCCTGAAAAACTTATCACCCAATTCTAACAAGGAATTCACCATGCAGGCGAAATTGTGGCCTCAATAGATAATGCCATAACCAAATAGGTAAATATTTTTTTTCCAAAAGAGTAAAAAAATTAGAAAATTAGTGTAATATCGCCCCTAAAAAACTCCCTCTGAGAAAGGAAAATGTCATGAAGAATTTGAACATAATAACTCAATTGTCAATTATCTACTTCTAGCTCACTATATGTATCTACTTGGCACATTCCCTCTACAAGGTCATTTACACCAACACCAGTGTTAGCAACATCACTGGAGGCACAAAGAAATAAAGCTAGGATAGCCAATTCCTAAATATCATTCTTGTGAGGCAAAAACTAGGGATGGAAGGAAAACTACATGAACTATAGGACATTACACATACTTTCCATGCTAATAACATATGGACAATACTTCTTATGGAAATATGAAAAGGGATATATAGATGCATTACTTTTCACTTAATGGTTTTAATGTTCCTTGCATATGTCCAATAGTGGCCATATTATCATATTTTGATGCTTTACATCTTGTCCTTCATTGATGTACAACTTTTAACACAATTACCTTAAAGGGTGGCCTTTCAACGTTTTGTTTTTCTCCTTATGATATTTCTAAAAAGATCGTCACTGGGGCTTAGCTTGAGTGGTTGGGATGATGTTTTTACATCCCATCCACTTGGGTTTAAGTTTCCGACAACATGGTCCTGCATATTAAGGCTCGAAGAATAGGCATCCTCTTGGAGTTTGCGATCCCAAGTCTAGCTTATGGTGGTCTCCAGATATTTTGATCCTGGGTTGAACTATGAGTTACTAATATATGTGGCTTGCGGGTTGTTGCATATATGTAGGGAGTTTGCTAGCTCCCTTGTCTACAAAAAAATAACTCTAACAAGATTTAAACCTGCCAGTTTAGATTTTGTCTTTTACGTAACAATCTATTGTTTTTCTCTTTATGAGAGGTTTGATAGAATGATCTGTCCATTATTATGTATTCAAAGGCAAGGTAAAATAAATAAATCATAGACAAGATATAGAAGCAATAAAAAACATAAAGAACACCAATAAATATCCTTGGAAAACCCCCACTCTAGGGAAAAGCCCAGCCTAATCAAATTCTATTAGTCTTTAGCCAAAACCTTGACCAAGCTTTCTGGGGATCCCTACTCAACCCTTGACCCTTCACACTGGTCAGGGAGCCCGACTCGAACCTTGGCCCCTCACTCTAGCCGGGGACCCAGAAAACCATAATTAACTTGACCAAATCAAATTTACTAAAACCACCCTAACATCTATTTAGATTATTTTCTTTCAAATGACACTCCATACCTGAAGCTCCCCACCCACCTTTTCTTGTTAATCACCCAAAAACCTTTTCATATTGATCACCTTAAACAATAACAATGATAACATGAATGACTAAATTGTTTTGTTTTATCTATCTAGTTCACCTCAAACGCTCTAATTATAGATGCATTAGAATAATATACCTCAAGATGTTTTGATTCGTCTACCCGTGTAGCTGTTAATTCTACAAGTTCTTGAATTTTGAGTGGAGAGTGTTTTTTTCTCCAAAGCATCATGGGGTAAAAGTTTCCCATCAACAAAAGTAGATAAACATTTAATATACACATTGATAAATAGATATACCATTCTTCATGTACTAATAAAATGTAAGACCTATTGGCATGGCCTATTTTTTTGTATGTAGGCTGCCATATCCCACACTTGCATCTTCACAACTTCAATAATCAATTCCTTAGATATGTTCAAGAAGAATTCGAACTTAATATTTATGTGTTCTACGAATGAAAATCCCCATGTCCAAATACCATAATCAACAATAAGTAAATGGAAAATGTACAAACACAAAATCTTCCAGATATGAATGATAATAATACAGCTGTAAGGTAAATTAATGATATAAAATTAGATAGCTTAGATATAAAATTGGTGTGATATTGTTTAAATTTGTCCTATTTCTATTAATATTATATCTATTTATTATATATAACAAATAATATAATAATATAATCAATACGTGTCATCTTACTTTCATTTAACTTTTACATTGATATATATGGAAAACCTTTCTATAGTTGAAAGAAAAGTTTTAGTATATTAGTATAGACAAGGAAGGCTGCTAAGGCAACAAGTCCCTGCCACCAAAGCAACATATACCGAGTTGGAGAAGACACGGGTGCCACAAAAGCAACATATACCGAGTTGGAAAAGACACGGGTGCCACCAAAGCAGCATATACCGAGTTGGAAAAGACACGGGTGGGGCTAACATGCATGATATACGTGTCTTGCATGCATGCTATTTCAGGTATGCCGCTCTAATGTTCCTCTCCTAAACGCGACGAGTCGATTGGCACGACGGCTTGCATGGGCTTGCATGTTGAACAGGTGCACCCTCTGAAAATGTCATGTTCAGCACTGCAATGACGCCGAAGCATTTAATTATAATGGCATTCAGAATCGTGAATTCTCTGTTGCTTCTGGCGTTTTTAGTACCTGCATTGGCGCAAAACAGCCTGCAGGTTGGATTCTACCATAAGCTGAAATTTCGTGCTCTGGAACAGGCCGAGTGACGGGGGTATTGTTTGGCTGGTCGAGTGGACGATGGGTCTGGGGGTCGAGTCCCTTGCTCAGCAATTTTCTTTTGATGTGTGTCGTGAATTCTCTGTTGCTTCTGGCGTTTTTAGGAGCTGCATTGGCGTAAAACAACCTGCAGGTTGGATTCTACCATAAGCCGGAATTTCGTGCTCAGGAACAGGCCGAGTGACGGGGGTATTGTTTGGCTGGCCGAGTGGATGATGGGTCTGGGGGTCGAGTCCCTTGCTCAGCAATTTTCTTTTGATGTGTGTGTTCCAGTAGTTCTTTATCTCGTTGTCCGTCCGTCCGGGCAATGTCCCTGCAATTAAAGACCACCTGCACAGTTTCACAGACTGATTAGAAATCACTTCGATCAGTAACTGAGACTTCAAAAGTGAGATTTTCATGACAGATCCAGCTTTAAAAGGAAATCCATTGCAGCAACAGCGGAGATAAAATGACATACTTGTTGCCAACGAAGGAGTGGAGTTTGATGATGAGCTCGTCTTCTTCTTCTGTGAAGCTTCCACGCTTCAGATCGGGACGCAGGTAGTTTATCCATCGCAGTCTGCAGCTCTTGCCTTCGCAAGTAGAATCGATTGTGCGCGGAGTAATCACAAGTCACTTTGCTACCGACAAATCTCTTCCTACTGCCCTCCTGCGCATGCATTTTCATGACTGTTTCGTAAAGGTAAGCGTGCACTTCTCTGGAAATCATAGTCTCCTTTAAATTCAGGATTTATAAATATAAATTGAATGGTGTGGAATTAATAAATATATATGTTGTTGAAGGGCTGCGATGGATCAATTCTGATTGATAGCGTGGGCAATAACGTATTAGAGAAAGAAGCAGAGAAAGCTCTAACAGTAACAATTGCTTCTCGGAATGCCCTTTGAGGTTGCAGAGGCAAATTGTCTTTACTCGTTTTTAAAATCTCTAACAATAAAAGTTTCTCTTCACTGCATATCGAGACAGACAAAGTAGAGGTCCCGAGTTCGATTCTCGGAATGCCCCTGCTTCTTCCTTTGCTATGGGTGCTTAAATGTCTGCTGAAACTGGGCAAGCGCTACCAATGAATTAATAATCGTATCAAGGTCTAATATGAATTCAAACTTTCAAATCTTTCCTGCATTAAACTACTAACAAGCCTTGCAAAGTATCATGCTAGGAGTACTTAATTTTTCAGTCTATTGTTTATGTGTTAATCTTGAAAAAAAAACTATGGTGATGCTTTTAGGAAAAATCCCCGAAGAAGCTTAATGTTGCAGATAGTGGAAAGCAAAAGCTAAAACAATCTTCTGCGATTCACGATAACTTAATTTTCATAAAGAAAAGTTTGAATGAGTCCCAAAACAGGAACGACTGTCTATATTGAGGATGCAGGTTGCATCGCAGAGATTCAAAATAAGGTCAACAACCAAACCTTTTGGGAGATGAAATCCTTGCATCGTAGAGATTCAAAATAAGGTCAACAACCAAACCTTTTGGGAGATGAAATCCTTCCACAAGCTCATGGTGGCTCCAATATAGTGTATCGACTTCAGCTGAGTAATCGTGAGTCGTCAAAAAGCTCTGGACCTGCAAAAATGGCCTGAGTAAGATGTTATATGGTGATGCTTTCTGGCTCGTTGGTCTGCCTGGCTTTCCTAGCTATGGGTATAGATCTTCGGTTCGATCACGAAGTCTCTACACCTCGATCATGAACTTCGCACAAAGGTCAGAATTTGGTGCTTTCAACTGCTTCTTCGACTGTACAATCAAACGAAGAAATTAGATCTACTGGTGCCTCTCGATCTGGATCTGAACCTGGAGGAGAGGATATGAATCTGGGTGGTGGAGATACTGGCTCCTTTGCTTATTTCTTTGTGGCTTATACTGAAGCCTTTGTTAGTTCTGCATCATCCACCTGTAACACATGCATACACACTTGTAACTAATCTTTGTACACACTTGTAACTACCTGCCAGCAAATGCGCAAACTAATGATACTAATGAACTAATGATACTAATGATGTCTCAAACTTTTGATGTCTCAAACTAATGTTAACATTAGTTACGTAGGCTAAAACATTTAAAAAAATGAACAGGCTAAAACCAAATTAACATATAGTCTTACCTCTTCCGCCTCGGGAAGAGGCCAAATAAGAAGAAAAATAAATCCATATTGAAAAACTTTGGAGAGCTAATCGTATTCCTCGAGAAACTTTGGTTATAGCGCGATTAGTCGAATTAAGAAACAACTGAACTAATGCTAAATTGGGCATAAGCGATTACTATAGTCCCTGGCCATTGCTAGATGGCAGGGACTAATAACACGTTTAGGTTAATAGTTCCAACTCATTAAATTTTTCTAAAATATGAATGAGAGCTTTCTAATTTGAATGTTCACTATTCGTTCCCCTATGAAAATCATAATTTGTTCCAACATCAATGATTAAAATTGTGTGGCTAGTCAGCTAAAATAATCATCTCCCTTGGTTTGAGGTCTAACCTTCATCAACACAAAATTAAATCATGTAAAATCAAAGAACTACATCATAACCATATAAAAAATGCATAAATTACCTGACAGCATAACCATATAAAACAAGGCTAACCACTCAATTTGTGAAATGTTTAGAAGATTGTAGAACAAGATGTTGGAGTTGTACAAAATGAAAAAATAACGGAGGATAAAAGCACTTGGAAGA
The DNA here is from genome assembly GCA_031772625.1 of Pinus tabuliformis. Lineage (NCBI taxonomy): Eukaryota > Viridiplantae > Streptophyta > Pinopsida > Pinales > Pinaceae > Pinus > Pinus tabuliformis. The sequence continues at coordinate 873,146,632 of CM062810.1, read as the reverse complement.
AACAACACACCATATTGCAACTGAATAATTCATCAAAACAAAAGCCCCAAATATAACGAACATGGATGTTCGATACACTTTGAAATGCAAGATCCATTGAAATTGACACAAGCAAATGGAAACTATGGATATTATAAGGAGAATTTTGTATACATGCTTGAAAATAGAAAAATAATTCTAGTGAAAACTATATTAAGCTCTCCTTTAGCAAGTATTAAGCTCTTTATTAGCAAAGAGACATAAATAATATTGCTAAATAAATCAGAGATTAGGGAATTGTTTTCACTGTAAGCTTACAGGTAACTATTATTTTTCTCCAAAGAAAACGAAGAATTTTGATATGAATTTATGAAGAGAATGAAATGAAATATATATTTATAACAAAAACATAGAGATACAGTAAAAATTGACTTATATTAATAAATGAAATGTCTTGAAATTGTGAATAATGTGGAATGAAAAAAGCTCTCTTTAATTGTGGTAACTTATCTCAGAGAAGAGATGTGATGGCTATATGCATTTGTTAAAGCACCTTACAATGAGGTTGAAATAAAATTTTTAACATAAAATAGCAATGACGAAACCATAAACATCCAGAAACCTAACCCAAGGAGATGAAACACCAAAAGGTTTGTGGCCTTGATGGGGTTAGTTGGTACATTAACTTCCTATGGTCATAACTTTTGCATATGATCTCCCTTTGGCATGCTTAGTATCATGTTGGAAAGGTATAGCGTAGAGGTATGAGTTTCAACTGAGTCTATGTGATTCTTATGGATATCTCTTGGGCCACTTCCAAGTTCAAAGCAAATATCATTTGGGGCCTCACTATGGCCCCAGAAGTTAAGGACCCAAAAAATGTAGAAAAAGTACCAAGACGAATAAATGTGTTTTCAAACAGCGGCACAGGTGGGTGGCCACTGATGTCCACCTAGATTAGTCATCCGCCCTTAGGAAGCAATGGTATCCATTACATTTAGGTCCCCCATTAGATGGGTAAATTTCTATCAAACTTGGCCCTCAGTAAACCATTTTCCTTGTTGCAACAACTGCCCTATCTTGACAATGTGATAAAGGTTGATCCTCTATTGGTGAGTTCCCTTAACCTTTGTTTCTAAGATTCGATCAATGATTTCCTATTCCATATAGTCAGGGTTGAGCTCTATCAATGTAAAATGCTCTATTATCTCTAATGTGTCAAATAATGGTGGAAAGTATGGTCGAAGGAGGTCCACATTGAACACTAGGTGTAAGAAAATGAAGAGGGAAATACTTAGCTCAAAAGCATTGCCACCCATGAAATTGGTGATGGAGTAAGGTCAACAATAAAGTGGATGAAAATTTTAAAGGGATCTTGTAAGGTGTTATTTCTACAAATGCAACCAAACCTTGTGCCCCACCTAGAATTTGTTTGGAACTCGGTGTTGATTATGGCACTGTTTGTACTTAGTATTGGATTTTTGTAAAATATCATGGACATTTTGATGGATGTGTTGAATATATTTAATGAATTTGGTGGTTTTTTCAACCTCAAAGTGAGTATGGGAAGACTCCACTTGTGTGGACAGAAGGCGTAGTGATACATCGAGAGGGCTCAATGGTTGAAATCCTAGGCCCACTTGAAAATGGATGTGATTAACCAAGCTATTGTGGGATCGGTTGTAGCTATGTTGAACTTAAAGGAGACTCTCATCCCATGTGCATGGATGCTTGTACTTTTACATGCATGATCATCCTATTGATGACTTTTGTGTGGCCATAATTTTTGGGGTGGTAGGTAGTGGAATTGGTGAACTTGGTGTCCAACAGTGACTAGAGGCTTGATCAAAATGTGTTTAGGAGCATATTGTCTAGATTTGATATGATGGTCTATGTCATCCTAAAATAGACCCACACCCATTCAAAGAAGATATTGGTTGTGGCGTTTGTTGTAATATTCTTCTTGAAGACTATGAGAATGGCCATATTAGAAAATAAATCAGCAAAATGAAGACGCAACCATTGCCATTCTTAGTTGAAGGAACTATAGAAATGTAGTTCATCAAGATTAATTCCCAAGGCTTGTTGGGAATAGGCATAGGGGTGTACAATCATTATTTCATAATGGCTTGTTTGGAAATGGCACAAGCAGTGAAAGACCTGATATACTTGTTGAAATCTTATTCAAGTTTCAACCAATAGAAATACCTTTGTAGCATGGCCACTGTCTTTTGTATGCCAAAGTGTCTTGACTATCTGATTGTAGTGAGCTTCCCAAATCATCTTTGCAAATTCACTTGAAAGAACATAGAGATGGACCAAATGAAATAATAGTCTATCCTGAAGATGAAAGTAAGTGATGACTATGCCTATCTCAGCATTTGGTAGGCGATAGCAAAGTCAAGATCTCTCCTGTAGAGTTGGGTCCACTCAAATGCCTCATGTCCATAGGAGTGGAGAACTATGGTTACTATTGAAACTAGAGGTCAACTAAGGTAGTCTGTGACATGATTGGTGCTCCCTATCTTATATTTTTTATTTAGATGAAATTACACAAGTATGTGTACCAGTTTTGATGGTTGTTGTTTTGTAATTTTCCTTATGTTTGCATGAATTGCAGAGCCTTGTGACCAGTTTGGATGACTATCTCCTTCCCATGGTAACAGGGTTTTATAATGGAATAGTTTTATTTTTCATGGGTGGGGTATTTATAGATGGCATTTAATAGTGTATCACTATGGTAGGCCATCAGATGATTGTGCTAAGTGAGAATTTCACCCACAACATAGTCTAAAGAAATTGTCTCAATCTTAAAAGATTTTTGCAGATTAGGTAAGGAGATCACTACTTCTTAGCATAAGTGGTGTTTTAGATCATCGAAGGCTTTATGGTTGTAATTGGCCCTAGATGAATTTGTATTTACCACCAACCTTGGTCAGTTTGTCGAGGGCCCACAGAATATGGGAGAATTGCAACATGAATTTATGATAGAAGTTGGAAAGGCCTAAGAATATATTAAGCTCAGTTAGTGTGGCTGGGTCTAGCCAATCATGAATGACCCAAATCTTGGTTGGAACCACATGCACACCATGCTCATCAACAATGAAGCCTAGGTATTGGACCTTGTTCACTCTGAAGGAGGATTTTCCAAGTTAGCATATAGCTTGTGCTACTACAAAATGTGGAGAACCTACTTGATATGTTGCAAGTGTTCTTCCTAACTTTTATTGAATATGAGAGTAACATCTAGATATAACACCATAAAGTAATTGGTGAAAGTCCACAAGTTATCATCGATCAACCCCATGAAAGTTGTTTGGGAATTCATTAAACCAAAGGGCATGACCATCCATTCAGAAAACCTTCTTTGGAATTGAAAGGAGTCTTCCATACATTAGTTTGTTTTATTGGGACCTTGTCATAGTTGGACATTAGATCAATCTTATTGAACTAATTTTCCCCCTTGAGTTGGTCAAGAAGGTCACCAATTCAGGAAATTAGGTGCTCGTTCCTAACTGTGATTTTTTTTAGGGCCTTGTAATCAATGTCAATTCACCAAGTTCTATCTTTCTTTTGCACGAACACAATTGTGTTTTTCTAGGGTGAGGATCTTAATCAAATGTTCCTTTTTTGAAGTATTTCTCATATTTTTCACTTGATTTCTTCATTTTCCATAAGAGAGTGGTGATAGACTAGTCCCTTAGGTAAGGGTGCATTGAGGGTTAGATTGATTGAACACTTGACATGATGGTGCAAAGTTACCTTAGTGAGTGAGGAGAAGACGTCTTCATATTATTCCATGACCTTATCCAGATGATTTTTCTACATGGAGAGTCCCCATATGGAGGCCATGGATGTGGTCGCAACCTTTTTCTTACTTTGAGAGTGAGTCAATAAGAATACAAATTTCTCTGTCTAGGAGATAACCATCATGCATTACTTAGCTAAGATCAAAGAAATAGTGGTAGGTGGAGCTAACTCTAGTACCATGTATAGTTGTTTACCCAAAGTAATAATAACATTGTGAGGTATAGAATCGTATATCACATGATACTTCTGTAAGTATATTTGGCCTAAGAGAACATCAAAAACTTCAAAGGGAGAAATATCATAGAATACCTCATCCTTGAAAGACTTGATGTTGGAGGGTAAGAAACATTGTTAGCTAACATAGAGATATGTCCCTTGGTAGATCCACCCAATGGTATATGGATGTGGTTGTGGTGTTTTGACAGGTCCAACCACATGTAAACCTATCTTATCGATAATGTAATGTAGTGCACCCTTTACCACCTATGTGAGTGGAAAAGGTGTTCACCATCCTTCGATTCTTCAGTTTCACTTATCTAGACCTTGGTGTTAGTGATGGTGGGTTGTGGCAATAAATTTGTGTTAATGATATACTTCCCCTTATTTACATATGGTTCAAACTCAAAAGATGCATCTGACTCTATCCTTTGTTTTGCGGTTTGGGGTTTCCTTTTCCCTACTTTTTTTGTGAGGAATTCACAGATCCAAACTCTCACTTTTTCTATTTAATATCATGCTTGATTTTGACAGCATACCCCAATATGTCGTGCTCAATGAGGAGATGTCCAGAGATTTCATCTCTATTTAGATGTATATGTGCAGACTGTCATGGCACTTGAGCACCAGTTGTTTATGAGAGTCTTTGATACCTATCTTGGTGTGTGAGTTATGGGAGATATTTGTTATCTTTGGCACATTTGGTCCCTTTCCTACCGCATTATGGTCCATCTCATACTAGTTAGCATAGCTTCGAAAAGGGTTTTATTGTTCCTTAATAACATCCTTGAAAGAAACCCAAGTGTGTTTAACCACAAACATTATGTATTTCATTGTGGCCTTTTGCTAACAGTAAGTCTCCCACCAGTCCTTGACATGGGGTATAGCCTTAAGGAGTGCAAAGGTAATATTTTCTCTATTCGAAAATTGTGGATGGAAAAATACCCTTCTAGTAGATTTAACCATTTATAGAATTTGCATCTAGTCAACCTTAAAATACAAGAATATAAAAACCAACTAGTACCTTGGATGGGGTGGTTCCTCTAAAGTGGCCACTCAATGAAGAGGCATCAATTATTTTCATTTTTCAAAGAATCTAGGAAAAAATATCCATCATCTCATTCCTTTTCCACATGAGGGCTTCCTCGAGCAATGACTTAATAGGATCTCCTACTCCCTTGTCTTTATTTTCTTCCACCATGGGAGGTTGTCGAGGTCGGCAAGGATGGTCTTTCAAAGGATCAATTAGTTCAAGTCCCAACTCCTTATACCCTAACCTCATTGACGACATGCATATAAAAAAAAATCTTACTCCTCTAATGTCACTTATCTATATTTATGAAGAGAATGAAAAGAAATACAAATTTATAACACAAATGCAGAGATTTAATAAAAATTGACTTTTATCAATAAATGGAATATGTTGAAACTATAAATAATGTGGAATGAAAAAAATTTGCTTGAATGGTGGTAGGTTATCTCTACAAAGAGATGTGGCCACTATGCGAATTTGCTAGAGCACCTTGCAATGAGACCAGAAGGCCCTTTTTCACATAAAGCAACAATAAACAAACCCCAAAATCCAAAATATAACTCTAGGATATGAAATTCCAAAAGGTCTGTGGCCCCAATAGGGTTAGTTGGTACATCAACTTCTCGGGGTCATAACTTGCATATGATCTCTATTTATCACGATTGGTAGCCCGATAGAAAGGCATCCTCATTAAGTACACATTTTGAGGCCCAAGCTATGCCTACAGTTGTTTCCATAGCTCAGGCCTTTGCCATGTCAAAAAAATATCATTTAGGGCCTCAAAATGGCCCGTGAAGTTCACAACTTGGAAAATGTAGAAAAACTACCAATACTGAGAAATATGCTTTGATCCAGTGGCATAAGTGGCTTACCACCAATATCCACCTAGATCAAATCTTCATGTTGAAGAGGTTGGGGGATCTTCACTCTCATGGAGAACACATGGGTTACGTTTGAAACTAATTGAATATAGAATTTAGCATCAGGGAGGCGACCAAGTCTTTTGTCCCCTATCCATTTTGTAACAGGATGGATCAATGTGTATGGAGAAGGAACATGCAAGCTCTATTGGTTCTTTGTTTGCATTAATGAGTGGGTTATTGATGCAATTCAATGTGCCACATTTGATCAAAATATAAAGGAAAATATATAACATGTATTGATACAATAATTTTAATATTAAAAGAATATTAGTTTTAATTTATTACTTTTATTATCATTTAAAAGTAAATTTTCCAATTACTTCCATTTTTCCAACATTTTTTACATCGTTGTTTTTTTAAGTATCTCAAAATTATCAAAATTTATAAGATTGCTTTTAAATACTTATTTTTTCTTCTTACATAAATTGTTAATATTATATCCAAAAATTTTGTAACTAAATTGGATTGTGCTAAGTATATTTCCTTACGTACTAATCTAATAAAGAAACTTATTTGGAAAAACATGTAACCAAATGCAAAAGATTACATCGAGCTTCGAATTTAAGCTACTTCTTGTTTTACTCCAACCAAATTCTCCATGGTACACCAAAATAACCACATGCCCACATCTATTAGAGTTGCCACTATATCTTCTCTTTCCACAAAGTTCCTAGTACAATGAAAGGGTATGTTAGGTCCCTATAATACTAGTGTATCCCCCACATTGTTATTGTTGTGCCCCATAGAAACCCACTATTTTTATTATTGTGCCTTTACATTATTATTGTTATGTAGGGCCTAATTATATTTTGACCCTTTAGACTCTTATATATACCAAGGAGGTCTTGTCATTTGAATCATCCAATAATTGTTCATGTATGTGATGTAAAGGAAGATTTCCCCCTTGAAGTGGCTTATTATCTAGTCATTAATCTATATTTTCTTATGTTTTTGTGCTATTTTTTTATATGGATACATAGCATTTAGTATTAAAACTATGGATCCTAGACTTTTGCTGCTTCAAAGAGGTCATTTTAGCATTTTTGTTATATATATATTTTTTTCTTTAAGGTTTCAGAAGCTAAACTTTTGACCATGAAGTGCTGAAATATTGATGAACATCTGGTTAAAATTTCATACCTTGGTTCACTATATTTTCAAAGATATGGTTCAATAAAGTTAGTGTTTTTGGATGTTCCAAAATTCAGTCTCAAATAAGTATGATTTTTAGGGGCAAAGGTGGAAACAATGACACATGGAATTTTGTACAAGTTCTCTCTACTGAACTAGACCATAATAAAGTCATAGTGGGATATTCAGAATAACTTTATCTTGAATAATCCAATATTTATCTAACTGGTGGCATGGAAATGAGAAACAGAAGGTTACCACAGGATGCAATTTTAGACCTTGCGAGGCCGAATTCACAAAGATAAAAAATTCTCAAGGAAGCCTCATCAACAAGCTCAAAATCAAGCTCTTAAAATCACTCATAATGTTCTAATATGATGCATGAAGAAGAAGAAATCCAATGTGATATATCAAAATTAAGGGACCAAGTGCAACAATGTTCGCTCTCACAAAGAGAAACAAAAAGTGAATTGCAAGCGATGATGAATGCTAAGATGGATAGTTTATAAGAAAAAATAAAATAGGGCATGGATGGTTTAAAAGGGGACGTCGAAGGTTGAAAAGTAGACATAGAAGAATTGAAGGAAGGTTTGAAAAATTCGATACAAGAAAGAATTCCTAATGATGACAAGGTAGTCCATGAAACTCATGATGAAAATAAAAGTGTGAATCATGATTTTAGACACTCTAACTTTGGGTTGAATTCCATCCACATTCCAAATATTGATATGAGGATATTTTGATAACAAGGATCTAGTGACATGGATACTACAGATGGAGTAGGTCTTTTATCTACACGATGTGAAACACACACAAAAGGTATGCATTACATCTTTATATTTAGAAGCCAATCAATTTGTCTTGTATTCATGTCTTTGTCCTTGTAAATCGATTGTCACCTGGATGATTTTCACTAAGGAATTGATAACAAATTATGAGGATAAAAAGAGAAATGCCTTCTTTAGCCAATTGATCAATCTCAAACAAAAGGGTTCATTTGGGGAACACATTGAGGATTTCCAAATATTTAATATCAACGTAACTAATATTCCAAAACACAATATGGTTAATGTCATCATAGGAACTTTAAAGGATAACATCCAAAATTGTTGACAGTGTTGGATTCACCAACATTCAGGGGATCTCCCCGATATGAAGTGCCAATTAGACCCCACACTGTTTGGTGTAGGAATCCCATCTGGTATGATGGCCTGGTTGCCATAGAATTAAATATTTTCCTTGACTCTAGTTGTTCATTACATGAGAGTGTTACACTGGTATCTTCAAAAGGTGAGGTGAGTGTACCTAGTGAGTGCATAACATAACTGTGTCTATGTTCTCTTACAGGAAAGGGGGGAAATTAAAGTGAGCCTCTAAGTGAGAGGTAATAATATCACCCAGGAAGAGACACATGTGAACTAGAAATGTTTGTCCAGCATCCAGTGGAATAGTCCACAATAGATGCGACAGTCATTAAAACCAAATTAGAAGGGAAGGCCCGTCCACCATCCAATAGAGTCATCCACAATGGATGTGATGGTCATTATAACCTGTAAATGAGGAAGGTCTATCTAGTATCTTGCAGAGTAGTCCACAAGGATGAGACAACAACGATAACCAATACATCACATTCCCAATAAGGTAAGTACTAAAACAACTGAAATAGTTCAATTATCTTAGTACTTGTGAAACAAACATGAAATACAAATGTTGAAAGAATAGTCTTAAAAACATCCACAAGACATGCATGAAAACGTGTTGGATTGAACAAACCTTTTTGTTAAGAAAAAGTTCCAAGACACATATTTACATCATACATCACTATCCCCTGTAGTAGTACATTGGAGCCACTCCTCACTCCTAAAAAAATGACTCAAAACTCTCTATGCTTTGTGGGAGGAGCCATGGTGAAAAATTATTTCTCATACAATGAGGGGAGTATATATAACGAAGGGTCATTCTTGACCCTTGTGACTCTTGGACTACCATCATGACTATTCAAATTCCTATCAATTTTCAACTGACATGACTCTTCATATTCATGTGTGTTCGTTGGAATTTCATTTTATATTACATTTGATTTACAACGGATATGGCCCATAATAGTGATGTGGCTTTTGAAAACTCGTGACACAACTTGACATGACACTACTGACATGGACTGACTTGCAGTGGCGGCAATGTCAAGTTGTTGTTGTTGCTGAGTGATAGATGTGTTCTTGGGTGTTATTTCTTTTCTCCTCCACATGAATTGATGATGCAGGGTTTTCAATGATATTTGGTATTGAAAAGCGGTTGCATGCATGTGTTCCCTTTGATTTTTCTTGATGGGAATATTTTTTCCATCTAGCTGCAAGTGAGTCTTCTAGCATGTTCGCTCCTTCTTCATCTCCTTCATCGTCTCACCATGATATAACAGTGTACCTGTCCTTGCAATTCACTCATGATAGGACGACATCAAATCCAAAACCCCCCAAGTCTAAGATGATGCATTGTTATCCATGGATTGGGCTTAGGACATATGACATGCTAGGAAATAAGGCCCAGTAACTACACATTACACAGTTCCAGGTAAAAGGGAGGGAGATTGGTTACTGAGGTTGTGCAAAGCGCAACTCAGGCTTAGCTGAGGAACTCTTGAGAATAGTCTTCAATGTTGGGAAAAATTATGCAGAGGCCACTATGGGGCAAGATTGTGCATTTGATATCATCAATGGTAGCTACAAAGTGGGACCTTGGGAGGTAGGTATGCACATTTTTTTCTGGGGGAAGGCAGGACTGGGTAGTAGAGGTACCATATAGGACAGATCTACATAGTTTTTGGGATTAATGAGTTGTGGCTGAGGGATCACACTCGGGGACACTTCTGCGCAGTTCTAGGAGGCAAGGTAGGCATGGGTCTCTATGCATTGTGGGGTTCCAGTAGGGAGAAAGGAGGCTTGATCATTGATCTTGCGAAATGTGCATTTCAGGTCAGGCTTGAGGCAACTTAAGCGCAATTATGGGGAGGAAGGCAGGTTGCTCAGCTCTGGAATTGTGCAGTGTAGCTGCCTTGGGGGATAATGACTACGTAATGTGTAGTTCCAGGCACCATTGCAACATCACTGAGGGTTGAGACTACGGAGTGTGCATCTCAGTCGAGGTCCAGTAAAAGAGAGTTGTTTGATCAGAAGGATTTTCAGGAAAATGACTGAGTGTGGGAGGCACGTGAACTTGTGAGGAACTTGACATTGAGATCACACACTTAGCATACTTTGAAGACATGACAACATAAACCACCGGAACAAGAAGACAAGGCATCACCCTCTGTGAGATTGTATAAAACTAAAAGTGACAATTGTGACACTTGAGATAGACCTTAGGACGACTGTGATGACACTTGTATGAAAATTCTTAAAACTTTGTGTATGAGTGTAACCAATATTTACATGACTAGGAAAAATCAAACACACAAAGACAAACCTTCGAAATCATGAGAAAAGGATTGTAAGCATGATAAAAAATCAAACATGCCAAAAGACAACCATTGATCAATGAACCAGAAGGGGTGGAAAGACTCTGAATGAGCTCATGGAATGAGCTTGAGTGTCTACAAACATTAAGGAAAAACCAAGGAAGGCTCTGAATTTTGAGTGCAAGACAAAATTTTGGAGGGTGTTGCAGCCGCTACAACACTTGGCGACACACTGGTTGAATACCAACTTCTTTGTCTTGGTTCATTTTTTAGTGCAGGGCCTTGGTCCTTCAGGGAGTGTTGATTCATCGTGCTTACCACTTTGGTTTCTCCACTTACCACATGGGTAGACATGGTTCGACTTGTGCCTTATTCGTTGAACATGATATAAGATTTAGGTAGATCACAGTGTTTCAAATTGGGAAGGGTAGTTTAGATCACGAGCTTAATATATTTAGAGTATAGTTGTTCATCTCTAGTGTTGCTCTGCTGCCAACAGGCCTGGACAATACCCCAGCGGAGTCACATAGGAACACAAGAAATGCTCCACTTCCAGCGAGCCTGGACAATACCCTGGTGGAGTTTCTTGCTTCACCTCTCTGCGTAGGAAGCCTTTCTCTTCTTTCACCTTTTTTATTTTTAAAAGATAACCATGCATAGGAACTTATTTAATTTTGGGGCGGAAGAGGGATCCCGAATTATTGAGAGCAGGAGTGGTTGTTTCTTTAGAGAAGCATATAAAGACTTTTGATTTAGGTTTTCTCGTTTAGATTTTCCCCTTCTCTGTTTCTACTAGTTTGATAAGCTTGAAAACACCAAAGCAGAAAACTAAGTGTAGGCATGAGGTTTCCCAGCTTGGACACAACTTCATGGTTTTACCAAAGCTATCCTTATAGACAGATCGTATTTTCCATCAATACTTCATTGGCGAAAAGTGACAGCCAAACACAAATAAGGCAAGCACATGACTAGCCAAGGGCTGTACTATCATAAGACTCTTTGAAATTCAGCCACATACACATTCAAAAGCCAGAACGTAGTAAGGCACAATGCTTATTTACATAAAAAAAAACAATAGAAAACTAAAGAGATCATTATAGGAAACAATAAGAAACTATGTACATAGTGTGGGGCATGGCCCTAGATCTCATTGAAAATAACATTTCAAGTCTTGGCCATTGAGAGGGAGAGAGTCAATCTTCTCATCAAGTGATTGGAGATGACACATGTATTGGCCAAGCTTCTCATGGACAATATAAGGACAAATCCATAGGGATTGACACTTAGTGTTCTTCCCTTTGTCTTCGTGGGCTTTTTCCCACTTTAAGACTAAGTCATCCACAATGAAGCTAGTATTCACTATAGACTTTCTATCGAACCATCTCTTGATACGGTTCTGGTGGAGTGATTTTTTTTCTTCTTCCTTCGGCCTTTCTTCTTGTAGCTTTTGCAATGTGTTCATCCTACATTGAACTAAAAGAGATGACTTCCCTTGGGATTCTTAGGAGAACTAGAGATAATACAAGTAAATGTTTAGTAGTAGGATGGCTTCCTTTCCATATACCAGGAAGTAAGGGGAAGTATTCGGAGAAGGTTTAGGTGTGACTCAGTCAGCCCATAAAGAATCCACTAGAGCAGAGTCCCAGTTTTGCTGCTAAGAGAAAATGGTCTTTTCAATGATGCAAATGAGGTCCTTGTTTGTGGATTCGGTAAGACCATTTCCCTATGGATAGTAATTAGCATAATGTTTCAAAACAATACCATTTTCCAATGCAAAGTGATAAAGCTTCAATGAAGCAAAGTACTTTTCATTATCAAAAACAAATGGCATGGGAATGTCGAACGTGGAAATGATATTCTATTGTAGGAAGTTGATGACTTCCTAATCATTCACTTGTTTCAATAGAACTACTTCTATCCACCACATGAAATAATCTGTAGTAGTCAAAATATAGCAGTGTTGCTTCGATGAATGTGGGAAAATTTCCCCAACGATGTCTAAACCCCACTGTTGGAATGGTTCTTCCACTACAATAGGCTGCAATGGGGCTGCTGAATTCCAAATTTTGTCAGTGCACCATTAATAGACCGAACACCTGTGGCCATAAGAATGCACATCCTTGAATAATGTAGACTAGTAGAAACTGGCCCACATAACCTTGTGTGTTGTGGTGTTACCCGCAAAGTGTCCCACAACTGGTCTATTGTGAAGATCATGTAAAATCTTTTCTGAATCTAGTGCCTCTAGTGATTTAGGTGGATATTAGTGTCCACTCGCCTATTCCACTTGGACCCCCACCATTGTTTCTTTCATTTTTTTAGTTTCCTTATTTGTAGCACAATTTACTATTTTTGGTAGTTTTTTGGGTCTTGAACTTCTGGAGTCGTTTTGAGGCCCTATACGATGTTTTTAGGGAAAATCGGGACCAAAAAATGTCATTGACAAATATTTTTCATTCAAAATTTGTAGTCCTCGGATATATCTTTCTAACGAGGTATTTTTCATGTCAAACGGAGATCATATGCCAAAGTTACAACCCTGGGAAATTGATGTACCAATTTACCCAAACAAGGCCCATAGTTTGGCGTTTCATCTCCTAGGGTTAGGTTTTTAAATGTTTAGGGTTTTCCATTGTTTCTAAATAATAAATAGTCCTTTGAGCCTCATTATAACACAGTTCAGAGGCATGTAGCCACCACATCTCTTCTCAGAGATAAGTCACCATCACCCGAGCTAGTCTTATTTCCATTCTATTTGTAAGCATATTTCAGTATTTGATATTAATGAAATGAAGTGTTATTTCTACTGCATCTTTGTATTTATGGTTATATCTGTAATTTGTTGCGTTCCTATTTAAATTCGGATCAATGGTATCAAAGAGGTTTGATCTTTCTATGTTTTTCTTTGCTTGTCCCCAACGAGGTCGAGATATAGGGAGTTAGGGCTCGATTTGGTTGAACCTTTGAAAGATCAGCCTCACAAACCTCGACGACTGCCTAGGGGGGAAGAAAAGAAAGGTGAGGGGGTAGGATATCCTATCAAAATATTTCTTGAGGATGCCCTCGAGAAATAAAGGAATGCGATGATGGATAACTTTTCCTAGATCCTTCAGTGGTTGCCCACCAACAGTGCATCCACATCTAACAGCCACTCTGGAAGCTCCACTCCTTTTAAGGTACAAGTAAACTTTGAAATTCCCATATTTGAGGGCCAAATAGATGTAGACTCCATAGATAAGTGGTTAAATATGCTAGAAGGATATTTTTATGTTCATGATTTTTCCAGCCAAAAAAATATTACTTTTGCTCTTCTCAAAGCCGCCCCCCACATGAAGGACCGGTGGCAAACCTACTGTGAGCAAAAGGATGAAAGTATGACCTAATTGTTTTTAGTCACACCCACTTGGAATTAGTTCTGGGATTCCATCAAGGAGAAGTAATACCCTATCGGGAGCTATGAGGATGAATACATAAAGTGGAAAAGCTGCGACAAGGAAGGGACCAAGATGTGCTTGCATTTTCCAATGTTTTTTATACCCTTCGCACAAATTTGGGTATCAAGGATTCTAAGAAACATTTGTTACTCAAGTACCATGGATGCCTACACAGGTACATCCAGGATGAGATGGAGTTCCTAGACATCTCCTCACTTGACACGGCGTACCGATACACAGTCAAGGTCGAGGAGAAATTTAAACAGAAGAAACCAGACTTTGGATTTGCGAATTTGAAGCAAGGGAAAGGTTCCCCCAAACTATAGAAAAAAGGACAAAGCCAAGGAAGGGAAGCCTTGGAAAACTCTCCAAAGACATAAGCAAACAACACCGCGAAGACAAAGAAGGACATGGGAAAGTGGTGTGAATTCCATAAGATCTCCACTCGCAACACAAGTGAGTGTCGGGCCAAGTAGTCACTAGTGGCCGCGCCGAAGGCTTCGAAATTAGATGCATGTTCAGACTCTGATTCAGAACCCAACAAGGGGAATGAAAAAGAGAAGTATATTATTGTTGCAGAGCCCAACACCACCGTTGCCACCACAAAGATCCAGGAGGAGGAATCCGAAGATCCAGAGGAGAAGGAGCGCCTCTTCCACTCCTAGAAGTTGGTAAAGGGTTCCTCGCTACAGTTCATTGTTGATAGCAGGAGCCAAAAGAACCTCATCTTGGATGAGGTCATGAAGGGGTTGGGCTTACCGACCACAACACATCCAAAACTATACACCATTGTGTGGCTTCACCAAGGACGGGATCTTTGCGTGAGCTAGAAGTGTCACCTTCCATACCACATCAAATCCTTCACGAATGAGGCATTATGTGATGTTTCTCCCCTTGATGTTTGTGATGTATTATTAGGCTAACCATACTTGTGGAAGCGAAATGCCGTGTATGAGTCAAGGCCTCACTCTGTTACTATTACTTTGGGAAATAATTTGTACAAGATCCCGGAGGTAGCATCGCCTACCGCCATCTCTTTGGTTACTGCAAAACAATTCAGTGGGATGATTTCCAAAACTGGGAAATTTGTTTTCCAGATGATACGCCCTCAAGGAAATAAGAAGCCGGTGGCCACGACCTCTAGACAGGGCTCCTATGCACGACAACAAAAGATGGACAAGGTCGTGGAGGTGTACGAGGACATCTTCACCTCCCCCGCAGGGGTGCCTTTGCACTGCCAGGTCAAGCACTCCATCGATCTGACCCTAGGTGCACTGTTACCCAATGGGCCAATCCATTGGCGCTCCATTATGGAGAACAACGAAATGAAGAGGAAAATTCAGCAGCTTCTGCAGAAAGGTCACATCCGACTGAGCTCATCGCCCTGTGGGAGCTCGATCGTGTTGGTACAAAACAAGGATGGGACTTGGAGACTCTGTATTGACTCTCGAGTGTTGAAAAATATCACAGTCTGGAATAAGTACCTGATCCCACGGATTGATAACCTTATGGACCAACTCAAGGGGGGGAATATTTCAGTAAGATTGACATGAAGTCTAGATATCACGAAGTACCAATCAAACCCTCCGATGTGTGGAAGATTGCCTTCAAAGCCAAGGAGGGCCTTTTCGAATGGTTGCTTATGCCTTTCGGGTTGAAAAATGCTCCTGCAGCCTTCATGAGGCTGATGGATGATATCTTACGGCCATTCACCAGCTCATTTGTAGTGGTATACTTGGATGACATCCTGAACTTCAGCCAAAGATGGGAAGAGCACCTCCACAACCGACAAGTTCTCTAAACACTACGGCAACACAAGATGTGTGCCAATTTGGAGAAATGTACTTTTGGCATGACCCAGGTTTAGTATCTGGGATACATTATTGATGAATGGGGGGTGCATGTGGATGCAACCAACATCCAAGTCATTCGGGATTGGCCATCCCCAACCACTCTGACAGAGCTCCACAACTTTCTAGGTCTTGCCAATTTCTACCACAGGTTCGTGTTGGGATTCTCTCATATCACTTGGCCCTTGAGTAAAGTCACCAAGGGAGGAGTGAAATAAAAATTCTTTTGGTATGAATCTCAATAGAAGGCATTTGTAGAGTTGAAAGATAATCACTGTTCTACACCAGTGCTCAGATTACTAGACTTGGAACAAGAATTTGGTATCGAGACAGATGCCTCTAACTATGATATTGGGAAAGTCCTTACTCAACATGGAAATCTAGTGGCATATCACAGTGAGACACTTTTAGACACAGTCTGTAAGTATCCCACTTATGACAAAGAGATGTATTTCATTGTGCAGGCCTGTTGACAATGGAAGCATTACATTTTGGGGAAGGAAACGGTCATCCACACAAACCACCAACCCCTGCAGTTCATACAAATGCAAGGGAAGTTGTAGAATGATTGCCATCATAAGTGGTCCACATACCTGCAACAATTCCATTTGAATATGAAGTATAAGAAGGGAAACACCAATAATGTTGCAGACTGCCTCATCTGACCACCAATCATGTTATTAACCACTATGCTCAACACTTGAGGGCATGAGACTTCTGATTGGCCACTTCTCTACAAACACGACCCATAATTTAGACATACATATCAGACACTCTTGGAGGTTCAACAAGTTCTATATTTTCACCTCCAGGATGCCCTATTATGTCACTTGGACACCTTTGTGTTCCTGCAAGAGAGCATACCAAGATGATTTGGGAACCACACTACAGTTGGGCTACTGGGCATTTTGGGGTTGAGAAAATAGTGGCAGTACTACAGAATTATTTTTACTGGCTGAATATTTGACAGGATTTCGGGAAATAAATCAAATCCTGCACTTCCTGCACTACTGCCAAACTGACCATCAAGAAGCAAGGCCTCTATACTCCACTACCTATCCCTACTCGACCTTGGGAACCCATCTCCATGGATTACATGTCGGGACTTCCTTATGCTAAGCATGGAAATGACTGTGTTTTTGTGGTCATCAACAAATTCTCAAAGATGGCCATTATGGTGGCTTGTAAGAAGAATATCACGACAGAAGCCACTGCTAAAATCTTCTTCAAACGAGTGTGGGTACACTTTGGGATCCCATAGTTTATCATCTCATATTGGGACAATAGGTTCCTCAATACATTTTGTTCTAGTCTCTGGTCGATGCTAGACACCAAGCTCACTAATTCCACAACTTTCCATCCCCAAACTGCTAGCTAGGCAAAGGTCGTCATCCATGTAGCCGCTACATCCCTTCTCAGAGATAAGCTACCATCGCCCAAGCTAGTCTTATTTCCATTATGTTTGTAAGCATATTTCAGTATTTGATATTAATGAAATGAAGTGTTATTTCTACTGCATATTTGTATTTATGGTTATATCTATAACTTGTTGCATTCCTATTTAAATCCAGACCAGTGAAAGAAGTTTAGGCCCAATAAAGCTCATTTCATCAATTAAAATGTATTTGATGTGACCAAGTTTTTCTTGGAGATGTAGAAGTGGTTGGCCCTCAAGAGGATGCATTGAGGCTAAAGGAATGCGAAGGGAATAATGGATTGTAAGGGCCTTTATGTTAAACTTTGCAACACCTGTTGGAGTGAAAAAGAACAATGGAATTTAATTGGGAGCAGATTCAACAAGAAATGTATATCTTAGGAAATCAATTAAATGAGACTTCCCCATGCCAGCAATACATTGGATTAGGATTCTAAGTCGAGGAATGGAGGAAGTGGTACTAAAGTGGGTAAGGAAAATGGTGAAAACAACTTGCTGAGTGGGCAATAGTGAGGTCAGCGAGTGGGGAACTGGAGTGGGGCTAGAATGGATTTAGGTGGATGAGTGACTGAAGTCTATAAAATGTATGGTTGTCTCTTGAAAAGGGAGAGAGATGGTAGTATGGGCCCAATTGTGGTTAGAGTCAAAGTCAAGATGTCGAAGCATGTCAAGGTCATCAATTTTCATGTTTTTGCTAGGGTGTAGCTGAGAAAGGAATTTCCATTCATCGATGTCTACGGATTCATGGGGGTTGGGCACATAATTAGTGGAAGTGTCACCACAGCTAGGGGAAGGGGGGGCTTCAGAGGATCAATGAACATGCCATGGAACATACCCATATATTTTTTGTTCCCAAGGAAAAACGATTGTTGCATCAGTGGAGGCAATGTCTGATGGGAGTATGTGGAAAGGGTAATATAGAAGTAGTTCATTCCAACAAAAGGAAGCGTAGGATGCATCAGTAGGAGAAGGGATTAAGGAATATCAAGAGAGGAGATGAACAATCTTCCAAGGATTTATTTGTTCCATTGGTTATGTTTTAGGGGAGAATAGAAAGACCAGGAATGTGCAGCCTCAAGAAGAGTTAGTGTTTCAAGTGAAGGAGGTCTATTCATGTATGCTACAATGAAGGGTAGTTTTGGGAAGGGGGAACCTGGACCATGAGCAACACATTAAGAAACAATTTGAGTAACATTGATGGAAATAATTGAGCGACTAGAAAGTGAAAGGGGTGGTTTTTGTAGCATGTCGCATGTTTCCTATGCGCTGATGTCCCTATCGGCAACTGTTTCTATTAAAATTTTCTGGACGACACTAAAAATAGGTACTTCGGGTTGATCAGCCTACGAGACAGGTGACAATACTTACCGATGACTTTGTGATTTTGTCTCCGACTTTGATACATATTTCGCGATGTAATGGAGAAAAACATGTCGAGACAAAACGTGTTGGCAATCAATGTTTTCTCTCCATATGGATAACATGGAAAAGTTGTGTATATTTAAATTGTCATCATTATGATTCGAGACTTATTTCTTTCTCCACTATCTTCAATCATCAAAGAGGAGGTGGCATTGAAATCCCATGGAACTCCATAGCGGCTAACAAAAGTAGGAGCATTTTTGTGAATACATGAAGAGGGGTGGCATTTTGTATGTTGTTGAATGCACTTGAGAAGATCCTCATAGTCCTAAAGGCGACAGGATGCATGGGTCATGCTCTATAGAGATGTGTACATGAGGTGCACATTGTTCAGCAAGCTGAGGATTGTAAGCAAACATGTGTCCATCGAAATACGGCTTCACTCAATCCACCGCGCCTTGGTCATCCTAATAGGGGTTGTCCATATTAGGTGTGTTTTCTAGCCAAAGGAAAGCATGTATGTGTACAGAGCCCCTATGTTTCCACTCATATCTGCAAATATGAGAAATTAAATTTTGTGAGGTGGGTGTAATTCTGGGCAAAAAAACGAAAAAGCAGAAGGATGGTCAGGCAAAAACTTGCACCAAAAGTCCTTTGCATGGAAACCTTTTTGCAAGACCTCTTCGAGGAAGATTGTGAATCGACAATGAATGTACTGGCTGCAAGATGTGGATTGCTGATTATATTGTTGAATTTCCATCGAGACAACTCCGATGAGTCCGCAGGGGGAGCGCACTAGGCATGACCATGTGCATGTCATGCCATTTGGTGTCAATTGCACTAAGGGTGAAGAAGAAAGTAGGGCTACCTATTTGTACGATCATATTAGTGAGTTCACCTCTATGTTTGTTCCAGAATAAGCGTGTCCCTCTAAGGCCTGACCCGAAGCGCATAATCTGGTTAGGAACCATGGAATCAGGCATGTCATCAAGGCATGCAAAAATGTATGAAATGGTCATTGGAAAGCCCTCTTCAAGGTTTCTTTTGACAAAAAGAACAATAGTTTCTTAACTACGATGTCGCAACATAAAATTATACAAGTAATACTGAAACCTTTGATGTTGGGCAAAGAGGTTATCATAGTAGCGTATGAGGTGAACAACATATTCTTGCATTTTAACTTTTTTAAGATGTGGTTGACCAATCATAGCAACCGCTGTGGGGAAGAGTGTGGGGAATGCCATAGAAAACAAGAATTTTGTGGTATATTCATTGACAATGGAGTGGGAAACAGAGGGCCACGAAAGTGAAGTAGTGGAATTAGTACGGTGAGATTGCAGGTAGTTGGATATTTCTTCAAGCTCAGTATGGGAATTTGGGAGTGCTATTACAAAAGAGGATCATTGGAGGTTTGTTGGGGTGGATTGTGCTAGAATGTTATCATTGAAAGTAGGGAAGGCAAGTAGTGGTTCAGGAGAGGAGGTGGTAATGTGAAAGATGAGAGAAGACATATCAGAAGGGTGAGTTGGCAAGGCAGATATTGCAGCTTGGTCCAAATGGACATCCTTGTAGTAGGGATCATGGTCTAGTTTGTACTCTAAAGCTAAAAGAACATGTGTCTTGCTACCAATGAAATCATATGTTTTACAGTCAGAGTCATGTCTAATAACAATGACGACGTCCAATTCAAAAACCAAGTGTGGAAAAATGTTGGTGATTGTAGTGATGTCTTGGGGGAACAAATAGTATGACCAATGTATTTGTACTGTCCACCTCGTGCGTGGGTGACTTGCAAGACTGGGATGGCACGTGATATGAGAATTTCCTTTATCTGTGTTAGAGTAGCAAGGGAGAATGGTTGGTTGTCGGGGTCCATGTTGTTTGCAAGTGAGAAGCGGTGGGTGGATTTTGTAGTTACACATTGGGAGAAACGTAGGTTACCATGTAAGAATTTAGTTTTCATATTGGGGTATGATTCTTTGCATATGGAGAAAACATGCAAGGGAGAGAGGTCATCTATCCTTTCAAGAAATCGGTGGTGTGCGTGGTTAAGGGAAACATTGAACAAAATATGGGGATGGGAGGGTGAAGGAGGATGATTCAATGGTGGGTGTGCAATGTATATGAGGAAGAAGTGCTAGTGAATGGAGAAAGTTGAAGGGTAGGTACAGTCAGAGCAAGGAATGTTGAAGGACATGGGTTTCCAAGTGAAGCTTCGAGATGTTTGGGAAGAGAAATGTATGGGGGTATACTTGGAAACGCTTGGTTGTTTAAATCATCTTTATATTTGATTAGTCTTTTTTTGTTGGAGGCGTCTTTATTTTGTGCATAAAGGAGTTTCTTGTGAACATTTCTTGAGGGGTTTGCAGAAGATGTTTGCATGTCCATCCTAATAAAATTATGGGGACAAAAGTATTAGTGAATATAGGAGATGGGAAAGAGTAGTCTTCAGTGCAAAGATAAAGTGCATATCCCCCAAAACCAAGAACTCCATTACTAGTTATATTTTCGAAATAGTGCCTTTTAGCTTATAAGGTAGATGTGCCTTTTGATAAAGTGGTTGCATTTAATTGGTTGGACGAACATTTTTATAATAAATTTTATATTTCTTTGTCATAACGCACTAATGTCGTGCCATTGAAATTTTGTTGTTGAAATCAATCTTATTTCAACGAAGTTTTTTTTGTGGTGAGTGATAACTATTTATATTTGATTTACCAAATAGATTTAAGGTAAGGAAACACCAATCATTTATAAAAATCTAGTGTTTGTATTTAGTTTCACAAAGCACACTTTAAAAGGATGTAACCATTCTATTTTGTTTAGAAGGAAGAAGGAAAAATCATATATACTCCATAAATCATATATACTCCATCTAAAGGTAAAATATGGAGAATTATGAAAAGGTGAAAAGTGAAACATGTAACATAGGTGTATATACGTAAGCAAGAGAAGTACAATGATGAAGTGAAGAGAAGAAGAGGGCGATGGGGGATGAAATGAAAATGAATAGAAAAGCATATAGAATTTGTTGTTTACAATTTAGCGTGGCATGGGGAAAATAAAACGAGTTTCAAAGGTGGCGAACAATTGAAGTACTAGACATTCTTTTAACATCCTAGATAAGAACAGAATATGTAGAGCCATAGTTGATTTCCTATGAATTTATTACCAGAAACTTCAAATGATTGACACCATTGAAGTTATATGTTTTCATAGACAGTGTGAAGAGGAAAGGACAACATGAAACCATTGCATGAAACTCGTGGATAACATTAGGATCACTGGAGAGTATGAAAAAATATTTTTCTTGGACACCCATGAGTTCAGTTGCAGGATCATAAAAAGAAGTAACATTTTCCAGTAGGCCTGTGTGGTCATATATTTCAAATTTAAGCACATAACAATACTAACATTCCGGGAAGTCCCCACCACATTTTGTGTAGTGCCACATTCCATTTGAGTGGTTGACAACTTTTTTCATGCACTCCATTCCATCATATGAGAGAGGGAATGCAACGAAGTAGAAATATTGCATGTCAATAGAGGTGATGGTTCCATGCACAGAGCACCATGTTGTGTTTTCAGTAGCATGCGAGTCTATGAGGTTTATAATTATACATTGTGGGTGGTGGTGCTTGGAAGACCCCAATAATTTTCTAATTAATGATGGTGAAGAGGCAAAGCAACCTATTTGGTAAAACCATGACTGGAGTTGGTTAGTCTCTGGAATGTTGGGATCTAGCATGAGGTTGGTGGTCGAGATATTCTGGATAGTTCTTCCATAAATTCAGCTCTGCAACCACCTTTGACTGTAAGCACGGTCGAAGCAACAGAAGAGGCAAGTTCAAAAAGTTGCTTGCCTACTGTGTCACAATGCTCCCCCTATAAGGTGGCATTGATACCATACCCAAACATGTCTTCTAAGCTGATAGCTTCTCTAGATGTTTCATAGCTATCTCTTTGAAAAATCATGGAAGTTGGAGAAGTGGACCTGACAATGCCAATTATGTCGACAATTGAGTCGAGGTTTGCATATCTGATTTCATCTATAGATTTAAAATGGAAAATTTGGAAAGGAATTGTTAGAACATCATCTAGGGAAGGTTCAACATTGGAAGTTACAGAGAGAGAGACTTCCCATTTTCTATTGAGATGGTTGTAATTTGTGTTTGTTGGTTTCACTCTGCTATTTGAAACCATGTAAATCTACCCAATATGGACAAGCTCATGCAAGGAATCTCCTAAATCACTAAAGGGAGAGAGATGGATTACATCATTGGTAGAATCAGCGAGGTCAAATCCAAATAGCTTTACAGAGGCTCAAGCATTGTTGTACGAGAAAACGACTATTTTTCCTTCAACCCTAGCCTAGATTCACCATTGTTTACGGTAGGGACTTAGCACCATGAATGAAATGGCAATAGGCAAAGTAGAGGACAACTGAGTTGATGATGAAGGAGAAGTCCATGTCGAAGGAGAAGTATATGAGGCAGGGTCGTGTGACATTGAAGAGCCTAGTTGGTATGTGGATAGTTGTATAATTTGAAGAAGGGTCGGGTCCCCAATCAAAGGTGCATGACATTCAAGAACTTCAAGTTCAATAACCTGAAGAGTCCTGAAAAGAAGGAAAGAAAGAGAAAATAAATGCAACATTAGTTAGAGTGACAAAAGCATAGAGAGGGAAGGAATAGAAAAACATGATGGATATGGTGAAGAGTGAACATATGCATAGTTTCTCAAAAAAGTGCAAGTCACTTCTTTGAGAATGAAAACCGAGCCCAACTTGAGGGCACCAGAGACAACATGGCCATTATAAGCAGACATAAGGAAATTTTTGTGCTGAGAGGTACCACCAGAGAGGGAAATTTAGTAGCATTGGGATGTTGTCTTTGTTGAAGTAAGAAGGGCGAGTTCAACTATTTGGAGCAATGGTTGGATCCCTGTACAGTCAGCCAACAACAAAGTGATGGAATTCTATGTCAAGGAAACTTCCATGATGAGGAGAAAAGGAGATTTTCTAAAAGGTGAAACTATGTGAAATATTGTCAACATTGGAAGAAACGGAAATAAAGGAGCGAGAACAAATGAAAGAAGAAAGGTTCGCAATCTAGATTGCTACCAATAGTGAAAGGTAACAGAGAAGTAAGTTTGAAATGTCTAAGCATAGAAAGTTGGCTCCCTATATATGACATTTTAGAAACTCTATAGGGGGTGTTTTGAATGTTGTGACAATGTAGATATCATTTTAAGCTACATATATAATATGAAAACATTGAAACTTTTCATTTGAGTGAAAAAAGTGATATGGTTAGCAGGATTTTGATTCTCACCTGCTTGTGAATGAAATTTTGGGATAATTATCCGGTTGAAGGAAGCAAAATGACGTGAAGTAGTGTTGGAATTTAAGAAAAAATATTTGAAGATCTACCACTACAACAACATTTATTATTAGAAATTGAGGCGAACAGTCGGATTTGAATTCAAAACTCCCTATAAATTACGTGTGTTGGTCCAACAGAGAACACTTTGTGCCCTCAGAATTGCTAGTGATATTTTTTGTCTCTCGCCTATGAACCGATTGTATTGAGAATATTTAGTTGCAAGCTCTGCGTTTTCTAAGTTGTTTGAGCTAAATCAGAAGTTTATTCTAGAGAAAATGCTTGAACCAAGTCCCATTGAAACTATGAGTACTGGTGGTGATGTTGCCTCTGAGAGAGCAGCCCCGAAAGTGGTAAGTATGGAAGCCCCAGTTCCTATTCCTACGACGCCGAGGTTGCCTAGGCCAAAGCCTACACCTAACAGAGAAACCCAAATAACCAAATTGACAAAGAATAAGTAGAAAAAGCTAGTACCGATGCGTGAATCACCAAGAAAGCATTCCACAACACAAGAAAAACAAAAGAAAGACAAGCAGCCAAAGAAAGTCATGGACCTAGAAGCGGAAGAAGCCCAAGGAACATAAGACATTGATGCCGAAGGATCAGAACCCCTCACAAAGATACCCCAGTATATCCCTCCAAGAAAGGGAAAGGAGGTGGTCCTGAAGGACCTAGATTTTGAGAAGTTCACCGTTTCCATGCCCCTACTACCAGAGTAGGTCCCTTTTGAAGGTCTACGGCTCATGCAGATCCCAATATTGAAAATGGAGGATTGGGACCTCACAGATCACACTAGGTTTCCATACTTAGTGATGGATAAGTACATGAGGCATGTCTACTATGCGAAGTCAGGTGTTACTGCATTGGAAATATAGGAAAGGGTTTGTAGTGTCCAGAACTCGGGGTTACTCAATCTGCTATGGGTACCCCATTATCACCGCACCCCCATCAACATAATCTGTGTGTGTCAGCTTCTCACATTGGTACATGATGGCTGTCTATGGATACGAGGGCCTATACCCATTACAAATATGCTTATTCACATAATCATGCACCTACCTTATGAAGACCAGAACCTGACCAAGGAGTTTGGCGGCAAGATGGGGGAAAAGGACCTCGTAGAATGAATGAAGAGAGATTAGGACCTTGTGAAGAAATTGTGAGGGTATTAAATCCTCTTTATCATAGATTAGGTGGTTCAATTGGCCACCTAGATATTAGTAGGGAAGGTGATGAGGAAATGTCGTACGTATGAAGTTCCAGCGCCTATAGTTTCCCTGGCTTCCCAGTGTGCGAAGTGTGTACAATTCAATTGGTCCAGATACCTCTGTCAAGAGTTCCTCACGAAATGCTGAGAGGCCTAGGATGAAACCAATTCATTTCACTACACTTGTTTGTTACTGTCCATTGTGCTTGTCACATGGGAATTGTCAGAGGACAGTCAGTTTCCTCCGCTTGAGGAAGGATTGCCAAAGGTAACACAATTCACTTCCTTATGGGCTACAAAGGACCTCATGCGGATTACAGAGATGAAGATATTTAGGGTTCTTATGGAAATGAGTCTCTGCATGGCCGTTAACTAGCGTCCGAGGTTGTTCCCAACCTTGTTCATGCAACTGTCACCCTATGCAACATTCAAGGTTGACTTCCACATAATATACATTCAAGAGCGGAAGGATCCACAATAGAAATGGCATGAATTTCCATATTTGGTGATGGAAACATATGTGTAGGAGGTGGTAGCAAGATGGCCTGTAGAGTGGCATGCCCACTCAGACTTAGATGCTAGAACAAGCATGGGTGCGGGAAGTTCTTCTGTGTAGAAGAGAAAGTAGGCAGCTAAGATAGCTGTGCATACACTCTCAAAGCAAAAAAATAAGGAAGCTGCAGAAAAGGCTCAGGTGGAAGAAGAATGCACTGCCATGGAGTATTCAGAACAGGAGTAGCGTGAATCACAAAAAAATTACAGGTCACCTTTGCCGGAGATAGAGGAGGAGGAAATTTCAAGGCGATTCGGTGGCAGAAATGAGGTGCAGAGCACCCCATTCATTCTAAAGAAATGTGATAAGGAGCAACAGGAAGGCACAAGGAAGAACCAAAAATCAAATAAGTCACAAGCTGATTCCATGGTCTTAACAGAAGGCGATCTCGATGAGATCAGGGATAAAATCAAGGATACCATGACTGAAGTGTTGGAGCAATTTAAGCAACAATATATGAAGACGTTGGAGAGCATCAAAAAGGATCTTCATGAGTTGCAGATCTAGGCAAGATGAATACAGGTGAGAACCAGATAGGTGAGCGTGGAACAAGCGATCCTGACAGTGGGGACAAGCCAAGCAGCAGAGTTAGTTTGAACCCTTGACCTTAGAACCATAGCACTAAAATATGGAGCCCTTAGTGCAAAGACAACCAACGATCGCACTCTCTAACGAGACCCTCCATGCGTTGCATGCAAGGGTGGCAGATGAATTGAGATCCTGGGAGCAACACACCCTCAACCTCATCAGCGAGTACAGAGTGAATAATGAGTAGATGATTGCTGAAAAGACAGAGGATCTGAAGGAAAAGGAGATGTTGCAAGTGTAGATTTCACAACTAGAGTTAGCAGTTGCAAATGCATGCAAGACAGTGCCTGAGATTCCCGTCCCGGAGGATGCACAACCATAAGCAAAGATCAGAAAACTTGTTGCTGGTGTGCACGAAGCTAAAGTAGAGGTTGGTCGAGTTTAGTTTGAGATGAACATTAAGATTACAGAGCTGCAGTTAAAGTTGTAGCCCACAACTCCACCTAAGGTCTGGGAGCAACGTAGAGCCATGATAAAGGAAAGAATGGCCAACCTGGATGCCATAGTCATTGACTGTAAGGCATTGTTCGAGCAAGCAATGGAGTTAGTGATCAATTTGTAGGAGGACCTGAACCTGCAGACACTGAACACAGAGGTCAGGGAGCTACATCGGTAATATGATGAAGTTAGGGCAACCACACGCTCTATAGCACCAACACAGGCCTTAGCCAAATTACATGAGGGAAAGCAACTCCTAGCACATGTAGAGGAAGCACAGAAGAAGGAGGCCTTGCTTAAGGCCAGGTCGTAGCCTTGGTTAGAGGAGGCTTATTAAGTCACGACCACTATCCAAGATAAGCTTAAGGGCTTACAACATACACAATAGATGATGAGGCGGGTCGTAGAAGGACCAAATACAAAAAAATTGGTTGAATAAGTCAAGTAGGAAGCAACACAGAGCACTTCTAAAGTCATAGTAATCTAGGTCGAGCTGGGGGATCTTCACAGCAAGATTTCATCACCAGTTGAATGACTCAAGGGCTAATCATGATCTTTGTGTTGGGAGCCTACTGGATGGGGTCCCCTGGGTCAGTTTTGGGGTTAAGATAAGCCAAGTTTTGATACATTTTTGTAACTAGTGTAAAGTCTCCACGATTAGTGGATGCAGAGCACGTAGATGATTAGAAGTCAAAGGGGTTTTATCTCCTTGTTTATGTAAAGTTTGAGTTGGTTTTCAGATCCACGCATGGTCTACGGACCATGGGATTGTATGAAAAAGAATATAAATAGATGTGTCTTAGAGAGTCTAAGGCAAGTTTTTGAATAATTGACAAGCAATGGGTAGATAGAAGAGAAGTGATAGCAGAGAGAAGAGGGTCAGATAGGAGAAGAAAGGCTCTGCAACTGAGTGTGCAGAGGCCTAAGTAGAGTCCGATACTGAGTGCGTGGACCCCTACAACTGAGTGTGCATGGTAGTTTCAAGTCTATAATTCTGAATTGAAGATCAATAAAGACAATTTCCAAATAATTCTTGTGTATTTCTGTTTACTTCTGTTATGATATATGTTGTCAATGAATGATGTGTTTTATGGAATATTGATTGAATGTTGCACGATTCTATTGAATAACTATTAGTGATGTACGCAATGCATGTTTAAGTAATTTTGCGAACCCTCTGATGAATTCTTTGGTATTTACTAATTTAACCTAAGTAAATCTGCACAAACACTAATTTAGTATTGCTTTCTGATGCGCGTAAGTAGATAAACTAACTGTTAAAGGTCTGCAAAGACTGATCATAGACCTTCGCGAAGGTCTAAAGGCCATTTTGATAGAGTTGCAACATTGTGCTTAGGAATGTATCAGTCTGCGCAAGAGAAAATTTGAGGCACTGGAAGACATCACACTAGTCTCTGGATGCCGAAACTTGGTTCTTGCATCCCCACAAACGGCTTCGGGTGAGACTGCAGCTTGCACTACGTGGGTTGTTCCTAAAAGGGCTGGTAGTGTAGGTATTTGTTGGTTGGCGCAACTAACTCTAAACCTAGGTCAGGACCCCCTAAGCCAACAGGTAGAAATAGAAAGACACAAGTAATAGCAGAGAAACAACAACAGAAACTACAGCTCGAAAGAGCAACATAATAGTGCAAGGTGAAGAGGCTAAATAGAGGGCACACCCATCTACCAACTAAGCATAGGGAATAATAAATGAGAGTGAGGACACATCATAGAGATCGTGGTGATACAAATGACAAAGACAATGAGAGAGATGCTCCTCTAAGCAAGAGTAAAGTGAGAGTAAATGCACATTTTTGGGTCATTAATTATATTATTGAATAGAAGAGGCCTTGACAGCAAGATGTGTGGATAGGTTTGAAACCATAATCGTAGGAAAATGTGACATATTTATTAAGCATATATGGGAGTTTCTGGGCTTTGAAACTTTGACACGAGAAGAATCCTTTTGGAAATCTTGGAAGCGAAAAATCTGATCTAGCATATTAATGTGGTTCGTTTCAATAAACGCATATCATAAAGTGGCCATGGCATAATACATATAAAATTCGTGCAAGTGAGAACAAAGTGAAAATAAACAGAGTAAGTTGGTCCATTAATTATATTAATGAATTGAATAGTCGCCGAGACCAAGATGAGTGTATAGGCTTCAAGTTGGAATCATTAAATAATGCGACATATTCATTAAACATATATCGGATTTTTCGCGTATTGAAACATTGACATCCGAATACATATTTTGGACATATCCGAGAGAAAAAGTCCAATTCATCCTATTAATGTGGTTCTGCACAAGGGAATAAAAGATACAATCTTTGTACGAGGGAGAATAAAACGATTGTAAATGCACATAATCGGTTAATCACGCTTAATTAATGAATAAAATAGACAACGAAAGAAAGATATGTGCATAGACAGTGGATCTTATCAGAGATCTTATTCCAAAAGTTACGAGAAGGGGTGGAAGCGATTTTACATTTAATTTTGATATGATAAAACAATTGGGTTTGAATTTGGTGGTTGGACATCCATAGCATAGTTTGGAGTTTCAGAGTTTAGATATTTTCTTATTATTATATAGGACCAATGAAATATGTATAGCAAATTTCTAAAAGAATTCCTATGATGTTATAACTATGATATAACTCTAGCGGATTCACTATTCCATTAAATTATTTTCGATTACTATATTGGGTCTGGAACAAATCGATAATCAGAGGATTAAGCCATATCCTTGATTTAATATATGTGGTATTTCAAAATGTTTGATATGATAGTGGATGCGATATTTCAATTACCCTGCGTGTAGTCGGAGGTCCATATCGCTTATCTACAATTGGTGAATCAGACGGGTGACAAATTTTAAATTTTGCGATATAAAAGTACCGAGAATTTTAAACCATCGGGGAAACATCGAAACAAAATAATGAAGGATTTTCATTGCAAAATAAGACATGCACATTCCTTTTCCCTCTCTTCCAAATGGATGTGTGGCACAATATGATTAGTTTTGATAAGGGACACGTGGTGGACAAATATTGGTTCCAATAAAGCCACATGGCATATGATGTCAACATGGTATAGCAGGATGGTGGACATGTAGCACGAAGTTTGAACATTTTCAGGGCCCCCAAGGGGGGAAAAAGAGGGTGATACAGGTCACCAATTACAAGGTGCCAAAGGGCAATGAATGATGTAATCGAACAGAGATCCACGTTCAAAGGTTCAAGCATGTTGTTGCATGAAAGTAAAATCTTGGATTGAAATCCTCTGATTAAGGGGATCTGATATGGTGGCTGGCCATCGTAAGAACCAAGGGAGATAGCAAACATCGATCACATATAGAAGTTTTGCAACATGTTCCATTTTGAAATTTTCGATAGAGGGGCTCTGATGTTGGGTTGGCATGCAGTTATTAAGACTCAAAGAACCTTGGGCTTAAAGCATTTAACAAAGGAAAACATTGATACTTACCATTTGAGTGTACAAGGCGATATGGTTAGTAGGTTTTCGATTCTCACCTACTTGTGAATGAAATTCCGGGATAGTTATCTGATTGAAGGAAGCAACATGACATGTAGTAGAAACAACAAGAGAAATACCAAGAGACCAGTAATAGTGGAGTAACAACAATAGAAAATGCAACTCAAAAAAGTAGCAGAATAGTGCAAGGTGAAGAGGATAAATAGAGCACACACCCATCTACCAAGTAAGAATGAGAAGCAATAAATGAGAGTCAGGACATGTCACATAGGTCACAGGGATACCAATGACAGAGATAATGAGAGAAATGCTCGTCCGAGTGAGAGTAAAGTGAGAATACATAAAAATAGTCGGGTCATTAATTATATTATTGAATAGAAGAGGCCTCGATGCCAAGATGTGTGGATAGGTTTGAAACCTTAATCAAAGGAAAAAGTGACATATAGATTAAATATATATGGGAGTTTCAGAGCTTTGAAACTTTGACATGATAAGATCCTTTTGGAAATCTTAGAAGGTAAAAGTCTGATCCAGCATATAAATGTCATTCGTTTCAATAAACGCATATCATAAAGTGGCCAAGGCATAATACATATCAACTTCATGTGAGCGATAACAAAGCGAAAATAAACAGAGATAGTTGATCCATTAATTAGATTAAGAATAGTCATCAAGATGAAGATGTCCGTATAAGTTTTAAGTTGGAATGGTTAAAGAATGTGGCATAATTATTAAACATATATATGATTTTTCGCATATTGAAACCTTGACATTAGAATAAATATTTGGGAAATATTCAAAAGAAAAAGTCCGATTCATCCTATTAATGTGGTTTCGCACAAGGGCATCAAACATACGATCTTCGTATGAGGGAGAATAAAATGAGGGAAAATGCACATAGTCGGTTAATCCCGCTTAATTAATGAATAAAATAGACAACAAAAGCAAGATATGTGCATAGACAGTGGATCTTATCGGAGCTCATATTCCAAAAGTTGCGATAAGGGGCATATGTGATTTTACATTTAAGTTTGATATGATAAAACAACTAGGTCTGCATGTTGGAGGTTGGAGGTTGATAACACAGTTCAAAGTTTCAGAGTTTAGATATTTGGTTATTATTATATAGGACCAATGTTATATGTATCGGAAATTTCTAAAAGAATTCCTTTGATGTGATAACTCTGATATAACTATAGTGGATTCTCTATTCCATTAAATTATTTTTGATTACTATATCGGGTTCGAAACCAAATCGACAATCAAAGGATTAAGCCATATCAGTGATTTAACATATGTGGTACTTCAAAATTTTCGATATGACAATGGATGCAATACTCCCATTTCCTTGCATGTAGTTGGAGGTCCATATCACTTATCAACAATCGATGAATCATAGGGGTGACAACTTTCAAAATTTTTGATATTGTGAAGTTGCAATATAAAAGTACCGAGAATATTAAATCGTCGAGGAAACAATGAAATAAAATAACGAAGGATTTTCATTGCAAAACCAAACATGGACTTTCCTTTTATCTCTCTTCCAAATGGATGTGTGGCGCAATATGATTATTTTCAATAAGGGACGTGTGGTGGACAAAAATTGGTTTTGATAGATTGACATGGCATATGACATCATCATGTCATGGAAGGATGGTGGACACGTGGCTGGTAGTTTCAGCATTTTTAGGGCTCCAAGGGGGGTAAAATAGGGTGACATGTGTCACCGAATACAAGGTGCCACGTGGTAGTGAATGACGTAATAGACTAAGATCAGAATTTGGATGTTGAGGCATGTTGTTGCATCAAAGTAAAATCTTGGATTGAAATCCTCCGATTAAGGAGCTCTGATATGGGGGATGTCCCACTATCACAAAGAAGGAAAGACACGAGTCTGAGAACCAAGGGTAATCACATGTGTCCATTTTGCAACATCTTCCATTTCAAAAGTTTCGATAGAGGGGCTCTGATAATGGGTTGGAACGTGGTTATTAAGACACAAAGAACCTTAGACTTGAAGCATTTAACAAAGGAAAATAATGCCTGTTACGATATGCAATATTGTAAAATCATATTGGTGGTTGGAGGTCCATAGCACAGTTCTGAGTTTCAGAGTTTAGATATTTGGGTATTATTATATAGGACCAATGTTATATGCATCAGAAATTTCTAAAATAATTCCTGCAATGTTATATCTTCGACATAACTCTAGCAGATTCGTTATTCCATTAAATTATTTTTTATTACTATATTGGGTCTGAAACCAAATTGGAAATCAAAGGATTAAGCCATATCAACAATTTAACATATGTGGCATTTCAAAATTATCGATATGACAATGGATGTGATATTTCGATTTCCCTACATGTAGTCGGAGGTCCATATCACATATCAGCATTAAACCATCGGGGAAACATTGAAACAAAATAATGAAGGATTTTCATTACAAAACCAGACATGGATGTGCCTTTTCTCTCTCTTCCAAATGGACGTGTGGCACAATATGATTGGTTCCGATAAGGGACGCGTGGTGGATAGAAATTGGTTTCGATAAAACCACATGGCATATGATGTCAACATGGCATGATGGGATGGTGGACATGTGGCAGGCAATTTTGACATTTTTAGGGTTCCGAGGGGGCAAAACAGGGTGACATGTGTCACCAATTACAAGGTTCCATGTGGTAGTGAATGATGTAATAAACCGAAGATCGAAGTTTGGAGGCTGAGGCATGTTGTTGCATCAAAGTAAAATATTGGATTGAAATCCTCTGATTAAGGGGCTTCGATATGGGGGTTGGCCCATGATCACAAAGAAGGAAAGGCATGAGGCTGAGAATCAAGGGCGATCACAATCACCAATTTCATATCGGCATTTTGAAACATTTTCCATTTCAAAATTTCTGATAGAGGGGCTCCTATATTGTGCTGGCACACAGTTATTAAGACTGAAATAACATTGGGCTTAAAGCATTTAAAAAAGGAAAATTGCGCCTGTTGTGATATGAAATATTGTTAAAGCTACTAGTGTTGAAGTGGCAGGGAGGGTCAATTACAGGTTAACAAAGAAATTCTTAGAAAAACCAAAGAAGGACATGGTCTTTTCTCTCTCCTTAGAGGGACACATGGCAGATAAAGGTTATTTTTGATAAAGGGCAAGTGTTGAAAAGCGATAAGCTACATGCATAGGGTGAACTTCCTGCAAAACCATTAAAAGAAGGTTTAATTATTATAGCAATGGCCCCATATGGAAGTGATAAGTGGCTAGGGTTGTGTGGTATGGAGAGAAATGTGGCAAGGTCCATGCAACAAAGAGCTCATCCTATCGGAGATCAGAAATCGAAACTTGCGAACATCACACGGACAAAATGGTATATTCCTTGAAGGTTGACAAATCTTCTACAATGTCGTCAGGAATAAACTTACCATAAAATTCCTATCAGCTTAATTATACATTGTGCACACTTTAGGTTGACAGTCATGCTTGGTACAACTTAAAGTTTAAGGGTTGACACACAATCAAGCCCACACCTATAGGTCAATGGCATGCTATATAAAACATTTAATATGGAGATAGAGTAATAAATTTGAAGGGTTTTTTGGTTGTCCAAGAACAATAATATAATTTGATTTTTTTTTTGTGGGTGAAAT
Organism: Pinus tabuliformis; assembly: GCA_031772625.1. Taxonomy (NCBI): domain Eukaryota; kingdom Viridiplantae; phylum Streptophyta; class Pinopsida; order Pinales; family Pinaceae; genus Pinus; species Pinus tabuliformis. The sequence continues at coordinate 873,112,686 of CM062810.1, read as the reverse complement.
AGAGATTTTCTTTGATTTTGGGAGTGGTTATGTGTTTTTGGTGGTAGATCTAGTTTTTTATAAAATGGGTCTATTTATTAGTTTGATTAGGAAGTGGATCTATTTGGTGGTTGGATATGGAAATGTCTAATGTGTGGTTGTCAATACCTTGATAAGTTTGATAAATTCATACTTGAATATGAAAGCAACTAGATTTTTGCCTTTTATATGTTTAAGTGCCGGAGAGAGAACTTTTTCCTTCTTATTTGTCAAATTATTATGATTTTATTCAAAATGCATGTCTTGTATATTATTATTACTTCAAATATTAGAATCCTCCCAAATTAATCTTTAACATTGAGTTCAAACTTGCTTTAATATTTTCAAGGCATTCCTTTAATCCAACTCATCATGTTGAAATTTGAGATTGATTATTTCTCTTCAACATACATTATATAGTTAATAGGTTTGACCAAACTTCTTGAAAACTAATGGAAAATGGTTTAGAGTGATTTTTAAAATCTTTGAAATTATATAAATAGTGACAATATATAATTGTATAAGATAAAATTGATTAGTTTGTGTGTAATGATTTCTGAATGTGCATTGTGTGTAAGACTAAGACTATTTTTTCATTGCCCATTTGATGTTTATTGCACATTGAGTGCATTACTCTTCACTAATATTTCTAATTTAAACAATGACATAAGATCATTGCGCTGAATGATGCTTTACAACCTAGTATGGGGGTGATGTTATAGTGGTGTAAATTTTTGTTTGTAAACATTTACATATTGGCTCAATTAAAAAAAAAAAGAATTATAAAAGTAATATAGATCCCAGTATGGGGGAGATGTTGTAGTATTTGTACATGAGTGTACACATTTAAATGTTGGCTGAATTAATAATAAAAAGTTTAAATTATATTTTTTTCCCCTGGAAAAAATCGTAATTTCCATTAAAGTTTGAAAATTACATTTTATGGATGTCATAGCATATGCATATGTGAGGCAAATATAGCTTGTCAGTATGTAGATATACAAATAAACAAACAAAAAAAAACATGTGTTCCACGCAGGGAGCACTGATATAACAATATGGGGTGAAAATCATGTTTTCCTCCCCTTTTTCTTCTCGACATTGCGCCACTCCCCTTAAGACCATATCGTGGGAACAAGTTGAAGTGGATTTTCAGCACCTGGTTGGGGATTTTCCTTGTTAGAATCAAAGGTGTCTGATGCATGTAGCCTTTTGGTTCCGCTATTTTCCATTGTATGTAAATGCTTTTCTGGTTGTGATTCCGTAGGTCCTTGTGGAGATGTCTCCTGGGTTTTTTCTTGATTGTTCTCATTTGCGATGGGCTCTTCCACCTCAAATTCCTCCTCCTCTTTAGGATCTGGTGGGGGAAAGAAGTTTAAAGTATTAAAATTCATAAAATTCAATTTGTTATATCGTAATTTTGTATTTCTTAATAAAATTACAAACAATTTTTTAGATAAAAGAAAATCACACTAAAATATATAACATATAAATAATAGCTATAAATTAAGATTTCTTTTACCATATAAATTAAAATAATTATTCCATAATCATATTTAAATTTAATTATTAAGAACATAAAAACTACTTACAATAAAATAACAATATAACAAGATTCTTAATCATGAATGTTCACCCCCACTTTACCATGTATATTATTAACATGTAAATAGGATTTGTTGCAATACCATGCCCTATCAATACCAATTACCCCAAAATCATAAATCATTTCGCAATCAAAATATTTTATAAATATTTATTTTAGTTTAATTTTATAAACAAAATTAATTAAATCTAAAAGGGAAATGTTATAAAGGTTTTTGAGATATATTTAAATCCTTCGTAATCACTATGTTATAACCCAATAATCTATCCCCTAGGATCAAGAAGATAAGCATATCCTTTTCCGAGTCATAGAATCAATTTGTGATTGGTGACACATTAGAAAACACATGTTTTGATGGATCAATGATCTTGCCTAGTTGTGGGAACTAAACTCGAAGGCCTAGTAACACTCCTGGCTAGTTGTGGGGATTGAAACAGTAGGCCATCAATGCCCTCTATACACTAGAGTTATGAAACAGTGTGAAATATTCACTGGATAAGCTTAGATTCAATCTAATTTAATAATGTTTGTTAAAATAATCGTTGTTGATTAAAATAATGATTGATTTGGTCTAACTTAATGATCACCTTAACACAGTCAAGAAAGTGTCTAGGTGCAATGAAGGCTAATCATGAGGAAATATATATAAATGGAGCTCTTCACTAGTCACAAGGACAAGAAAGGAGTTTATGTCAGAATGCTACCAAAGTTGAGACCCCGAAAAACTTGTGCATCCACACTAGTGAGCATAGAGGCTAGGGAGTGTATCAAGGGTGGAGTCTTGTAGGACTCACCAATGTATTGTAGTTCAATCAAAAATCAATAGTAAAAAAGATTTTCCCGATATTCATCTCTCTTGTTTCTTTCATATGTTATATCATTGATGTATTATGTTGATTTTGAGACATGTTTTCAGTGATAATCACATCAATATTCATTTGTCAACACGTTTCAAACCAACAAATGTCGTTCATCGTCAGGACAAGATGAAGAACCAGATCATGGCAACAAGTTAAATAGAGATATCGACCATTCCGATGGCTAGAAAGAAACTACTTTTGACCAAAGGAAATGAATAAAATTCACTGGACTACAGCTACATTTGACCGGACCAATAGTTAGGGGAAAGTTTCTTAATTAGTTAATTTGTTGGATTTATTTATTTTTATTTAAATCTATATGTAGCTAAATATATCCACTAATAATCTATTATGTTGTGCTAATATTGTTTTCTAAGAAGATCAGATTGGTTTCTTTCTTTGTGTGCAGGTGATATAATATATCTAGGAGAAAATATCTCAGGGAGATCTTCCGACAGCCATCATCGTCAAATAGAGTTAAGGATCTAGCATTAAAAGGCATGTCCATTTCCTTCTTCTTATGATCTGAATGTGCTTGGGATTTTCTAGTTTCTTTTTCCCCACTTCATCATTCACACACACGTCTCGACAATCTCTAGGCAAAGCTTGTTGGGATTAAAGTAACCTGCTATTGTAGGTGAAATTGTCTCTTAAACAAAAATGGCAACTCTATTGGGGAAATCCTAGTAAGTAAATTTTTTAAGACTATTATACTTTATTTTTCTTGGGAATTTTTAGTTTCCTTGGTGTTTACAGTGGTCAATAGTCATCTAAGAAGCTTGGTTTCGATACCCATATCCTAAAACCTCTTGGATCTATGTTTTATCCCTATATTTCATGCCTACATTTTAGACCAGGGTGTTGATAACCCTCTGTTTCAATTCACATAACTGAGAGGGAGAATTGATAGCCTCTTTATTTTGGTCAATCCTTCTTTCACAGAGAATTGAAAGCATTTTCCTATAGAAATGAATGGGTTAAGCTCAGATCTGATAGGGGATTTTTGATTCCCTACAAGCCCTACTGGATGGTGTTTTGACTCTAAAGTTTTTGTCTTTGGTCATTGCTTTTTTATTAAGTTTACATGCAATTTTGTGGACTTTGTTACCTGATTAGGGTTTGATCCTTCTTCTTGGGTTTTGATTCTTTTTAGGAACATTAGTGTTGAGATACCTCTTTGGCATCATTGTATTAATGGAATTGCACTAATTTTCTAAATGTAACTTGATTACTTGATTGAGAACTTATTTTTCATATCTTAGTGCATTCTTGTGGTCATGCCTAGGGTTTTTGGTTTTGGGTAGCATTTCCTATGTTTTCTTTTGCTTCTTTTGATACCAATTTTTTAGTTGGTTTTTTTCTTTGATTGATAGGATTAGAGTGATAAATAAGAGAGAAGTGAGGGATATGTGAATGGTTTCATTCTAAAAAGGAAAGTTCTCTTCATTACTCTATGTAAAATTCATCGAAACTAAACTTTTACATTTGCATATCTTTGCATCGTTTCTTTGAATCACTTGAGTGATAACATCATTTCAAATTCATCCATTAACCTTGACTTAATGAACAACTATTAAAATTAACACACTTAATAAATAACACAAACTTTGAAACAGGAATTATATACTCAAAATGGGAATTCTGCCCAAAAAACCCAAAAAAACATGAAAAATTGTCCTAAAAACAAAAAGCGTGTATTCTAGAACAAAGTTTTTCTTAGGGCTAATTTTCAACATATTTAAAAAATGGCAATAAAACCAATATTTTCTGTGCAAAACCCAATTTTTGTTTTTCAAAATAAATGAGAAAAACACAATAATGTTTTTGGTAGAATAACATTTTTCTTTCCGAGGTATAATTTCAACATTTTTTAGTAATGACAATAAAAATAAAATAATGGGATCCGAAACACATTAAATTCCATCAGTTTTCATCCATGTTGTTAAACATATAATAACATGACACTAAAGATCGCTAAAATTCTAATTGATTTCAACCATAACATTAAAGATAAAAAATAAAAATAAAAAAAATGGAAAATTTTCAAGCATAGAATTAAATGTCACACTAAAATATATAACATATAAATAATAGCTATAAATTAAGATTCCTTTTACCATATAAATTAAAATAATGATTCCATAATCATATTTAAATTTAATTAATAAGAACATAAAAACTTAATACTTACAATAAAATTACAATATAACAAGATTCTTAATCATGAATATTCGCCCCCACTTTACCGTGTATATTATTAACTTGTAAATTGGATTTGTTGCAATACCATGGCCTATCAATACCACATACCCAAAAACCATAACTCATTTCACAAGCAAAATATTCTATAAATATTTATTTTAATTTAATTTTATAAAAAAAGATTAATTATATCTAAAAGGGAAAATGTTATAAAGGTTTTTGAGATATATTTAAATCCTTCGTTATCACTATGTTATAACCCAATAACCCATTCCCTGGGATCAAGAAGATAATCATATCCTTTTCCAAGTCATAGAATCAATTTGTGATTGGTGACACATTAGAAAACAAATGTTTTGAGGGATCAACACTCTTTCCTAGTTGTAGGAACTTTACTGGAAGGTCGAGGAACACTCTTGCCTAGTTGTGGGGACCAAAATAGTAGGTTATCAATTCCCTCTAGACACTAGAGTTATGAAACAGTGTGAAAGATCGAACTGATAAGCTTAGATTTAGTCTAATTTAACAACCTTTGTGAAAATAATCGTTGTTGATTAAAATAACGATTGATTTGGTCTAACTTAATCATCACCTTAATACAGTCAAGAGAGTGTCTAGGAGCAATGAAGGCTAATCATGAGGAAATCTATATAAATGGAGCTCTTCACTTGTCACAAGGAGAAGAAAGGATCTTATGTCATAATGCTACCAAATTTGTGATCGTGATAAACTTGTGCATGCACACTAGTGAGCATAGAGGTTAGGGAGCATATTAAGGGCAAAGTCTTATAGGACTCACCAATGTACTGTAGTTAAATCAAAGAGCAATAGTAAAAAAGATTTTCACCATATTCCTCTAACTTGTTTCTTTGATCTATTATATCATTAATGTATTATGTTGAGACATGTTTTCAGTGGTAATCATATCAAAATTCATTTGTTGATGCGTTTCAAACCATCAAGTGTGGTTCATCATCAGGACAAGATGAAGAACTAGATCATGGAAACAAGTTAAATATATAGACGACCATTCCAACGGCTAGAAAGAAACAACTACTTTTGACCAAAGGAAATGACTAAAATTGACTAGACTACAACTACATTTGACTGGACCAAGAGTTAGGAGAAAGTTTCTTAATTAGTTAATTTGATGGATTTAAATACTCTTATTTAAATCTATATGTAACTAGATATATCCTCTAATAATCTATTATGTTGTGCTAATATTGTTTCTAGGAAGATAGGATTGGTTCTTTCTTTGTGCAGGTTATATAGGATATCTAGGAGAAAATATCCCACGGAGATCTTCCTAGAGCCATCATCATCAAATAGAGTTAAGGATCTAGTGTTAAAAGACATGTCCATTTCCTTCTTTTTATGATATGAAAGTTCTTGGGATTCTCTAATTTCTTTTTCTCCAATTCATCATTCACACACACCATCTGGGCAATCTTTGGGAAAGGCTTGTTGGGATTAAAGTAACCTACTATTCTAGGTGAAATTGTTTCTTAAACAAAAATGACAACTCTATTGGGGAAATCCCAGTAAGTAAATTTTTGAAGACTATTATACTTTATTTTTCTTGGGGACTTTTAGGTTCCTTGGTGTTAACAATGGTCAATAGTTATCTAAGAATCTTGGCTTCGAAACCCATATCCTAAAACCTCATGGATCTATGTTTTCTCCCTATATTTTGTTCCCATAATTTATACCAAGGTGTTGATAACCCTCTGTTTCAGTCTGCATAATTGCTAAGGAGCATTGATAGCATCTTTATTTCGGTCAATCCTTCTTTCACAGAGCATTAAAGCCATTTTTCTATAGAAATGAATGGGTTAAGCTTTGATCTGATAGGGGATTTTTGATTCCCTACAAGCCCTACTAGATGGTGTTTTGACTCTGAATTTTTTGACTTTGATCATTGCTTTTTTACTAAGTTTACATGCAAGATTGTAGACTTTGTTACCCAATTAGGGTTTATCCTTCTTCTTGGGTTTTGATTCTTTCTAGGAATATTGGTGTTGAGATACCTCTCTGGCATCATTGTATTGATAGACCTGAACTAATTTTCTACTTGTAACTTGATTACTTGATTCATAACTTATTTTTCACATCTTAGTGCATTCTTGTGGTTATTCCTAGGGTTTTTGATTTTGGGTAGCGTTTCCTATGTTTTCTTTTGCTTCTTTTGATACCATTTTTTTAGTTGGTTTTTTTCTTTGCTTGATAAGATCAGAGTGATAAATAAGAGAAGTGAGGGATATGTGAATGATTTCATTCTAAAAAAGGAAAGTTCTCTTCCTTACTCTAGGTAAAATTCATTGAAACTAAACTTTTACATTTGCATATCTTTGCATCATTTCTTTGAATTAGTTGGGTCATAACATCATTTCAATTTCATCCATTACCCTTGAATTAATGAAAACTATTAAAATTAACACACGTAATAAACAACGTAAACTTTGAAATGGGAACTATAAACTCAAAATGGGAATTCTAGCCCAAAAAACCCCAAAAAAACATGAAAATTTGTGCTAAAAACAAAAAGTGTATATTCTAGAACAATTATTATTATTATTATTATTTTAATGGTTAATTTTCAACATATTTAAAAAAATGGCAATAAAACCAATATTTTACATGCAAAACCCATTTTTTTTTCAAAATAAATGAAAAAAAAACACAATAATATTTTTGGAAGAATAACATTTTGCTTTCCTAGGTATAGTTTCAACATTTTTTTAGTAATGACTATAAAAATAAAACAATGGGATTTAAAACACATTAAAATTCCATCAGTTTTCAGCCACGTTGTTAAACATATAATAACATGACACTAAAGATGCTAAAATTGTAATTGTTTTCGACCATAACATTAAAGATAAAAATACAAAAATAGACATTTTTCAAGCATGGAATTAAAAATCACACTAAAATATATAACATATAAATAATAATTATAAATTAAGATTCATTTTACCATATAAATTAAAATAATGATTCCATAATCATATTTAAATCTAATTAATAAGAACATAAAAACTTAATACTTACAATAAAATTACAATATAACAAGATTCTCAATCATGAATATTCACCCCCACTTTACCATGTATATTATTAACATGTAAATAGGATTTGTTGCAAAACCATGGCCTATGAATACCACATACCCAAAAACCATTACTCATTTCACATTCAAAATATTTATAAATATTTATTTTAATTTAATTTTATAAAGAAATTAATTAAATTTAAAAGGGAAAATGTTATAAAGGTTTTCTAGATATATTTAAATCCTTCATTATCACTATGTTATAACCCAATAATCCGTTCCCTGGGATCAAAAAGATAAGCATATCCTTTTCCAAGTCATAGAATCAATTTGTGATTGGTGACACATTAGAAAACAAATGTTTTGAGGGATCAACAATCTTGCCTAGTTGTGGGAACTAAATTGCAAGGCTTAGCAACACTTTTGCCTAGTTGTGGGGACCGAAAGGTAGGCCATCAATGCCCTCTATACACTAGATTTATGAAACAATGCGAAATATCGACTGGATAAGCTTATATATAGTCTAATTTAACAACCTTTGTTAAAATAATCATTGTTGATTAAAATAATGATTGATTTGGTCTAACTTAATCATCGCCTTAATACAGTCAAGACATTTTCTAGGTGAATGAAGGATAATCATGAGGAAATCTATATAAATGGAGCTCTTCACTAGTCACAAGGAGAAAAAAGGAGCTTATGTCAAAATGCTACCAAAGTTGTGACTACGATAAACTTGTGCATCCACACGAGTGAGCATAGAGGTTAGGGAGCATATCAAGGGCAAAAGCTTGTAGGACTCACCAATGTACTGTAGTTCAATCAAATAGAAATAGTAAAAAATATTTTCCCCATATTCATTTCTCTTGTTTCTTTCATATGTTATATCACTGATGTATTATGTTGACTTTGAGACACGTTTTCAGTGATAATCACATCAAAATTAATTTGTTGACGTGTTTCAAACCAGCGAGTGTGGTTCATCGTCAGGATAAGATGAAGAATCAGATCCTAGAAACAAGTTAAATAGAGAGATCGACCATTCTAACGGCTAGAAAGAAACAACTACTTTTTACCAAAGGAAATGACTAAAATTGACTGGACTACAGCTACATTTGATTGGAGCAAGAGTTAGGGGAAAGTTTTTGAATTAGTTAATTTATTGGATTTGTTTATTTTTATTTAAGTTTATATGTAACTGAATATATCCTCTAATAATCTATTATGTTGCACTAATATTGTTTTCTAGGAAGATCAGATTGGTTTCTTTCTTTATGTGTAGGTGTTATAGGACATCTAGGAGAAAATATATTAGGGAGATCTTCCTAGAGCCATCATCGTCAAATAGAATTAAGGATCAAGCGTTAAAAGGCATGTCCATTTCCTTCTTCTTATGATCTGAAAGTGGTTGGGATTGTCTAGTTTATTTTTTCTCCACTTCATCATTCACAAACACCATCTGGGCAATCTTTGGGCAAATCTTGTTGGGATTAAACTAACTTACTATTGTCTCTTAAACAAAAATGGCAACTCTATTTGGGAAATCCCAGTAAGTAAATTTTTTAAGACTATTACACTTTATTTTTCTTGGGGACTTTCAGGTTCCTTGGTGTTTACAGTGGTCAATAGTCATCTACGAAGCTTGGTTTCGAAACCCATATCCTAAAACCTCTTGGATCTATGTTTCCTCCCTATATTTTGTGACTAGAATTTAGATCAGGGTGTTGATAACCCTTTGTTTCAGTCTGCATAATAGCTAGGGAGCGTTGATAGCCTCTTTATTTTGGTCAATCATTTTTTCACAGAGCATTGAAGGCAATTTTCTATAGAAATGAAGGGGTTAAGCTCATATTTGTTAGGGGATTTTTTTATTCCCTACAAGCCCTACTTGATGGTGTTTTGACTCTGAAGTTTTTGGCTTTGATCATTGCTTTTTTACTAATTTTACATGAAATTTTGTGGACTTTGTTACCTAATTAGGGTTTGAGCCTTCTTCTTGCGTTTTGATTCTTTTTAGGAACATTGGTGTTGAGATACCTCTCGAGTGTCATTGTATTGACGAACCTACACTAATTTTCTACTTGTAACTTGATTACTTCATTGAGAACTTATTTTTCCCATCTTAGTGCATTCTTGTGGTTATGCCTAGGGTTTCTAGTTTTGGGTAGCATTTCCTATGTTTTCTTTTGCTTCTTTTGCTACCGTTTTTTTGGTTGGTTTTTTTCTTTGCTTGATAGTATTAGAGTGATAAATAAGAGAGAAGTGAGGGATATATGAATGATTTCATTCTAAAAAGGAAAGTTCTCTTCCTTACTCTAGGTAAGACTCATCAAAACTAAACTTTTGCATTTGCATATCTTTGCATTGTTTTCAATTTCATCCATTACCCTTGACATAATGAACAACTATTAATATTAACACACTTAATAAACAACGTAAACTTTGAAACGAGAACTATAAACTCAAAATGGGAATTCTAGTCAAAAAACCTCAAAAAACATGAAATTTTTTCCTAAAAACAAAAAGTGTGTTTTCTAGAACAACGTTTTTTTTAGGGTTAATTTTCAACATATTTAAAAAAAATGGCAATAAAACTAATATTTTTTGTGCAAAACCCAATTTTTCTTTTGCAAAATGAATGAAATGAACACAATAATGTTTTTGGTAGAATAATTTTTTTCTTTCCTCGGTATAATTTCAACATTTTTTAGTAATGACGATAAAAATAAAATAATGGGATTAGAAACACATTAAAATTCCATCAGTTTTCATCCATGTTGTTAAACATATAATAACATGACACTAAAGATCGCTAAAATTCTAATTCTTTTCAACCATAACATTAAAGATAAAAAAAAATTGGAAACTTTTCTAGCATTGAATTAAAAATCACATTAAAATATATAACATATAAATAATAACTATAAATTAAGATTCCTTTTACCATATAAATTAAAATAATGATTTCGTAAGCATATTTAAATTTAACTAATAAGAACATAAAAAGTTAATACTTACAATAAAATTACAATATAACAATATTCTTAATCATGAATATTCACCTCCAATTTACCATGTATATTATTAACTTGTAAATATGAATTGTTGCAATACCATGGCCTATCAATACCACATACCCAAAAACCATAACTCATTTCACAATCAAAATATTTTATAAATATTATTTTAAACTAATTTTATAAAAAAAATTATAATGTATAAAAATATTTCTTCGGAGGAGGTCACATTGAATATTTTCGTCCACGTGTTTTGAACCAACAAGTGTGGTTCATCTTCAGGACACGTTGAGGAAAAATTTAATACTATTTAAATAAAGTTAACTATTTTATTAATAATGTTTATTTAATATATATATATATATATATATATATATATATATATATATATATATGTTTGTTTATTTATTGTTAACTTATTAACTCGACGGTTATATTTGAGGAGGGTTTTAATAATATTAATAAAGTAATAAAGTGGTTATACTTGAAACTATTTATATTTATCTTATTAATATATTATCTTATTATCTCAACAGCTATATTAATAATATTTATTTAATTTATAAAATGACTATTATTATTATTTTATTAATCTCTCTCTCTCTCTTTTAATAATATTAATACTACTAATATTCATATTACTAATAATAGATATTAAATTTTTGTATTACTAAATACTAATACTAATCTTAATATTAATGATACTAATATTATTAATATTCATAATACTAATACTAATATTAACAAGTATTAATATTAGTATTAGTATTATGAATATTAATAATATTAGTATTATTAATATTAACATTAGTATTATTGATATTAATATTAGTATTTAGTATTAATATTAATATTAATATTAATATTAGTAGTATTATTAATATTAATAATACTAATAATAATACTTAATAATAATATTAATTATTTATATTAATATTAAAAAATAAAAAAGGATGAAGGGTCCAGACAACGACGAAGCAAAACTAAGAAGAGAGAGCGGGAATTGAGCAACTACTAGTTTTCTAGCCATCTGGAAGACCTCTCAATTTCAATGGCTTCCCTAAACTTACGATGATGAAAATGAGGAATATTAGCGATAACCTTAGCCTCCTCAATGCATACATGAAGCTTGGTCTTCTCTGCATGTTTGGATAAAGCTGAATATTTGGTCCTCTCGTGCTTGATGTCATCCGCGTGTTCCTTAATCCTCTGGTTAATAGAATGACTAGTTTCACCGATGTATGAGGTTCCATAGGAACACGGGATGATATAAACACCTTTCATATCCATAGGGTTCACCTTGTCTTTGATAGACTTCAGGGAGCTTCTAATGGTGCTGAGGGGTCTAAAGGTCGAGGGAATATTACGCCTTTTCAATATTCTCACAATCTTGTGTGTCGTCCCCTGGATGAAGGGGAGATAAACTCCTGAACTGTGATCATTGGATTCTTTTTTGACCTTTAGACCCTTACTCACTTTGAGGAAAGCTTTGACACCCTGCTGCCTACTATAACCATTCTAGATAAAAACCTTAAGGATATGGGACTTTTATTTAGAAAAGTGGTCATCATCAGAAATTCTTAGAGCACAAGTGGCTAATGTGATGAGAACACCAATATTCTGAGCGGGGAAATGGTGGGAATTGGCATGAAGATACTACTCAGTATGACTCTTTTTTCGATACACCTCATGGGAGAAAGATCCATCAACTTTCCTAGAAATGAGGACATCAAGAAAAGCAAGGCAAGCATCGACTTCATGCTCCATTGTAAACTTAATGATATTAGATTGATTATTGAGATGTTGGAATTAGATTGATTATTGATTAGACTCACTATGGGGTGGCCATGGGTTCCCCCCTGTCCCCTATCGTTGCTAACCTATTCATGGAATATTTTGAATCCAAGGCTTTATCCTCAACTTTATTTAAACCTAAGCTTTGGAAAAGATTTGTTGATGACACCTCCACCATATGGCAGCATGGGCCTGATAGATTATATCTGTTTTTCCAACATCTCAATAATTAGTCTAATTCCATTAAGTTTATGATGGAGCGTGAAGTCGATGGTTGCCTTCCTTTTCTTGATGTTCTCATTTCTACGAAATCTAATGGATCTTTGTACCATGAGGTGTATTGAAAAAGACTCATACTGAGCAATATCTTCATGCCAATTCCCACAATTTCCCTACTCAGAAGATTGGTGTTCTCAGCACGTTAGCTACTCGTGCTCTAAGAGATGACGACCACTTTTCTAAAGAAAAGTCCCATCTCCTTAAGGTTTTTTTCCATAATGGTTATAGTAGGCAGCAGGGTGTCAAAGCTTTCCTCAAAGCGAGTAAGGTTCCCAAGGTCAAGAAAGAACCCACTGATTGCAGTTCAAGATTCCATCTCCCCTTCATCTAGGAGATGACAGAAACGATTGCGAGAATCCTGAAAAAGCATTATATTCCCTCGACCTGTAGACCCCTCAACACTATTAGAAGCTCCCCTAAGTATGTCAAAGACGAGGTGAACCCTATGGATATGAAAGATGTTTATATCATTCTGTGTTCCTGTGGAACCTCATACATCAGTGAAACTGGTCATTCTATTAACTAGAGGATTAAGGAACATGCAGTTGATATGAAGCACGAGAGGACCAAATCTTCCGCTTTAGCTGAACATGCAAAGAAGACCAAGCATCATATATGCATTGAGGAGGCTAAGGTTATCACTAAGATTCCTCATCTTCATCATCCTAAGTTTAGGGAAGCCATTGAAATTGAGAGGTCTTCCAGTAATATTAATAGGGATGACGGCTAGACAATTAGTAGCTTCTGGATTCCCACCCTCTCTTCTTAGTTTTGCTCTGTCTTTGTTTGGACCCTTTGTCCTTTTTTTTAATAATATTAATAACATTAATATTACTATAAATGATTAATATTATTATTAAGTATTTTTATTATTAGTATTATTAATATTAATATTAAATACTAGTGTAATACTAATAAGGCGAAGATTTGGTCATATTAATAATACTATTAATAATACTTATTAATATTAGTATTAGTATTATGAATATTAGTAATATTAGTATTATTTGTAAATATGTATTTTATATATGATATATTTTAATTTATAAATTGGAAAAATTGTATTAGAAATTTATTTGTAAATATGTATTTCATATATATTTTAATTTATATGGATCTTTATGGTATATAACAAATTGTATATATGTATTAGTTTTAGAGTTTAAATTAAAATTATTAATTTAATATTAAAAATAAAGAATAACGCTGGTTCAAAACTACTATTTAAACTTAATTAAAATGATGAGATTATAAAGTCATAATAGAATTATTATTTTTATATTGTAGCATGAGCAAATATTTTTTTCTTAAATTTAGGATAGAAACATTGGTGTAAAATAATTAGTGTAGCTTGAGTTTGTTGGCTTAGTGTGCATGTTGTTTAGAATTGAAAAATGGTTGAGAGAGGGTTGAAATGAACGATTGTGCAAAAATGTTTAATAATACTATTAATATTAATATTAATGCTAAATACTAATATTAATATCAATAATACTAATAATACTAATATTAATATTAATAATACTAATAATAATACTTATTAATATTAGTATTAGTATTATGAATATTAGTAATATTAGTATTATTAATATTAATATTAATATTAGTATTTAGTACTACAAAAATTTAATATATATTATTAGTAATATGAATATTAGTAGTATTAGTATTATTAGAATTTAATATTTATTATGAGAGAGAGAGAGAGAGAGAGAGAGTAATAAAATAATAATAATAGTCGTTTTATAAATTAAATAAATATTATTAATATAGCTGCTGAGATAATAAGATAATATATTAATAAGATAAATATAATTAGTTTCAAGTATATCCATTTTATTAATTTATTAATATCATTAAAACCGTAGTCAAATATAACCATTGAGTTAATAAGTTAACAATCAATCTCTCTCTCTCTCTCTCTCTATATATATATCTATATATATATATATATATATATATATATATATATATATATATATATATATATATATATATATATAGATATATATATATATACATATAGATATATATACATATATATATATATATATATATATACATACATATATATACATATATATATATATCTTAAAAATTAATAAAATAATTAAATTTATTTAAATAATATTAAATTTTTCCCTTTTCCTCCCCTAGTCAAATATAGCTGTTTTCTTCTAGCTGTTAGGTTGACCTGTCTCCCTATTTAACCTTCTTCCTAGATCTGTATCTTCGTCGTGTCCTGAAGATGAACCACACTTGTTGGTTCGAAACACGTAGACCAAAATCTTCAATGTGATTTCTTCCGATTTTTTTTTTTTATACATTATGATATGGATCACAAAAGCTTGAATTCAAATAAAAAAATTAACTAAATCTAAAAGGGAAAATGTTATAAATGTTTTTGAGATATATTTAAATCCTTCATTATCACTATGTTATAACCCAATAATCCATCCCCTGGGATGAAGAAGATAAGCATATCCTTTTTGAAGTCATAAAATCAATTTGTGATTGGTGGCACATTAGAAAACAAATGTTTTGAGGGATCGATGCTCTTGCCTAGTTGTGGGAACTAAACCGCAAGGCCTAGAAACACTCCTGCCTAGTTGTGGGGACCAAAACAATAGGCCATCAATGCCCTCTATACACTAGAGTTATGAAACAATGTGAAAGATCGAATAGATAAGTTTAGATTCAGTCTAATTTATCAACCTTTGTTAAAATAATAATTGTTGATTAAAATAATGATTGATTTGGTCTAACTTAATAATCGCCTTAATACAGTCAAGAAAGTGTCCAGGTGTAATGAAGGCTAATCATGAGGAAATATATATAAATGGAGCTCTTCATTAGTCACAAGGAGAAGAAAGGAACTTATGTCAGAATGCTACCAAAGTTGTGACTGCGATAAACTTGTGCATCCACACTAGTGAGCATAGAGGTTAGGGAGCATATCATGGGCGGAGTCTTGTAGGACTCACCAATGTACGGTAGTTCATTCAAAGAGAAATAATAAAAAAAAATCTCCCCATATTCATCTCTCTTGTTTCTTTCATATGTTATATCATTGATGTATTATGTTGATTTTGAGACATGTTTTCAATGATAATCACATCAAAATTCATTTTTCCACGCGTTTCAAACCAACAAATGTGGTTTATCATTAGGACAAGAAGAAGAACCAGATCATGGCAACAAGTTAAATAGAGAGACCGACCATTCCAACGGCTAGAAAGAAACAATTACTTTTGACCAAAGGAAATGACTAAAATTGACATGACTACAACTACATTTGACTGGACCAAGTGTTAGGGGAAAGTTTCTTAATTATTTAATTTGTTGGATTTATTTATTTTTATTTAAATCTATAAGTAACTAAATATATTTGCTAATAAACTATTATATTGCGCTAATATTATTTTCTAGGAAGATTGGATTGGTTTCGTTCTTTGTGTGCAAGTGATATAGGATATATAGGAGAAAATATCTCAGGAAGATCTTCCTAGAGCCATCATTGTCAAATAGAGTTAAGGATCTAGCATTAAAAGGCATGCCCATTTCCTTATTCTTATGATCTGAAAGTGCTTGGTATTGTCTAGTTTCTTTTTCTTCACTTCATCATTCACACACATTGTCTGGGAAATCTTCTCGAAAAGCTTGTTGGGATTAAAATAACCTACTATTGTGGGTGAATTGTCTCTTAAACAAAAATGGCAACTCTATTGAGGAAATCCAAATAGGTAAATTTTTTAAGACTATTATAGTTTATTTTTCTTGGGGATTTTTAGGTTCCTTGGTGTTTACAATGGTCAAAAGTCATCTAAGAAGCTTCGTTTCAAAACCCATATCCTAATTCCTCTCAGATATATGTTTTCTCCCTATATTTGTGCGTACAATTTAGACCAGAGCGTTGATAACCCTCTGTTTCAGTATGCATAACTTCTAGGGAGCGTTGACAGACTCTTTATTTCGGTCAATCCTTCTTTCATAGAGCATTCAAGTCATTTTTATACAGAAATGAAGGGGTTAAGCTCAGATCTGGTAGGGGATTTTTAGTTCCCTACAAGCCCTACTAGATGGTGTTTGGATTATGATGTTTTTGTCTTTGATCATTGCTTTTTTACTAAGTTTACATGCAATTTTGTGAACTTTATTACTTGATTAGGGTTTGATCCATCTTCTTGAGGTTTGATTCTTTTTATGAAATTGGGTGTTGAGATACCTCTCTGGCATCATTGTATTGACGGGCCTGCACTAATTTTCTACTTGTAACTTGATTACTTGATTGAGAACTTATTTTTCACATCTTAGTGCATTCTTGTGCTTATGCCTAGGGTTTTTGGTTTTTGGTAGCTTTTCCTATGTTTTCTTTTGCTTATTTTGCTACCATTTTTTCAATTAATTTTTTTCTTTGCTTGATAGGATCAGAGTGATAAATAAGAGAGAAGTGAGGGATATGTGAATGATTTCATTCTAAAAAGGAAAGTTCTCTTCCTTACTCTAGGTAAAATTCATCGAAACTAAACTTTTACATTTGCATATCTTTGCATCGTTTCTTTGAATTAGTTGAGTCATAACATCATTTCAATTTCATCAATTACCCTTGACTTAATGAACAACTATTAAAATTAACACTCTTAATAAACAACATAAACTTTGAAACGGGAACTATAAACTCAAAATGGGAATTGTAGCCAAAAAACCCCAAAAAAACATGAAAATTTGTCCTAAAAACAAAAAGTGTTTATTCTAGACAATGTTTTTTTTAGGGTTAATTTTCAGCGTATTTAAAAAAATGGTAGTAGAACCAATATTTTTTGTGCAAAACCCATTTTTTTTTTCAAAATAAAATGAAAAAAACACAATAATATTTTTGGTAGAATTACATTTTTCTTTCCAAGGTATAATTTCAACATTTTTTAGTAATGACGATAAAAATAAAATAATGGGATCCAAAACACATTAAAATTACTTCAGTTTTCATCCATGTTGTTAAACATATAATAACATGACTTTAAAGATCACTAAAATTCTAATTGTTTTCAACCATAACATTAAAGATAAAAAAAATGGAAAATTTTCAAGCACAGAATTAAAATTCACACTAAAATATACAACACATAAATAATAGCTATAATTTGAGATTCCTTTTACCATATAAATTAAAATACTGATTCCATAATCATATTTAAATTTAATTAATAAGAACATAAAAACTTAATACTTACAATAAATTACAATATAACAACATTCTTAATCATGAATATTCACCCCCACTTTACCATGTATATTATTAACTTGTACAAAGGATTTGTTGCAATACCATGGCCTATCATTACCACATACCCAAAACCATAACTCATTTCACAATCAAAATATTTAATAAATATTTATTTTAATTTAATTTTATAAATAAAAAATTTAAATCTAAAAGGGAAAATGTTATAAAGGTTTTTGAGAAATATTTAAATCCTTCGCTATCACTATGTCATAACCCAATAATCCATCCCCTGGGATCAAGAAGATGAGCATATCCTTTCCAAGTCATATAATCAATTTGTGATTGGTGACACATTAGGAAACAAATGTTTTGAGGGATCAACGTTCTTGCCTAGTTGCGGGAACTGAACTGGAAGGCCTATCAACATTCCTGCCTAGTTGTGGGGACTGAAAAAATAGGCCATCAATGCCCTCTATACACTAGAGTTATGAAACAGTGTGAAAGATCGACTGGATAAGCTTAGATTCAGTCTAATTTAACAACCTTTGTTAAAATAATTGTTGTTGATTAAAATAATGATTGATTTGGTCTAACTTAATCATCGCCTTAATACAGTCAAGAAAGTTTCTAGGTGCAATGAAGGATAATCATGAGGAAATCTATATAAATGGATCTCTTCACTAGTCACAAGTAGAAGAAAGGAACTTATGTCAGAATGCTACCAAAGTTGTGACCATGATAAACTTGTGCATCCACACTAGTGAGTGTAGGGGTTAGGGAGCATATCAAGGGCGGAGTCTTGTAGGACTCACCAATGTAATGTAGTTCAATAAAAGAGCAATAGTAAAACATATTTTCCCCATATTCATCTCTCTTGTATCTTTCATATTTTATATCATTGATGTATTATGTTGATTTTGCGACATCTTTTGAGCGATAATCACATCAAAATTCATTTGTCAACGCATTTCAAACCAGCAAGTGTGGTTCATCATTAGGACAAGATGAAGATCCAGATCATGGCAACAAGTTAAATAGAGAGGCCTACCATTCCAATGGCTAGAAAGAAACAAATACTTTTGACCAAAGGAAATGACTAAAATTGACTGGACTACAGGGACAGTTTACTGGACCAAGAGTTAGGGGAAAGTTTCTTAATTATTTAATTTGTTGGATTTATTTATTTTAATTTGAATCTATATGTAGCTAAATATATCAACTAATAATCTATTATGTTGTGCTAATATTATCTTCTAGGAAGATCATATTGGTTTCTTTCTTTCTATGTAGGTGATATAGGATATCTAGGAGAAAATATCTCAGGGAGATCTTCCTAGAGCCATCTTCGTCAAATAGAGTTAAGGATCTAGCGTTAAAAGGCATGTCCATTTCCTTCTTATTATGATCTGAAAGTGCTTGGGATTGACTAGTTTCTTTCTCTCCACTTCATCCTTCACACACACCATCTGAGCAATCTCTGGGAAAATCTTGTTGGGATTAAAGTAACCTACTATTGTAGGTGAAATTGTTTCTTAAACAAAAATGGCAACTCTATTAGAGAAATCCCAGTAAGAAAATTTTTTAAGACTATTATACTTTATTTTTCTTGGGGACTTTTAGATTCCTTAGTGTTTACAGTGGTCAATAGTCATCTAAGAATCTTGGTTTCGAAATCCATATCCTAAAACCTCTTGGATGTATGTTTTCTCCCTACATTTTGTGCCTACAATTTAGACCAAAGTGTTGATAACCCTTTGTTTCAGTCTGCATAAAAACTAGGGAGAATTGATAGCCTCTTTATTTTGGTCAATCCTTCTTTCATAGAGCATTGAAGTCATTTTTCTATAGAAATGAAGGGGTTAAGCTCAAATTTGGTAGGGGATTTTTGATTCCTTACAAGCCCTACTGGAGGGTGTTTTGACTCTGAAGTTTTTGTCTTTGATCGTTGCCTTTTACTAAGTTTACATGCAATCTTTTGGACTTTGTTACTTGATTAGGGTTTGATCCTTGGGTTTTGATTCTTTTTAGGAACATTGGTGTTAAGGTACCTCTCTGGCATGATTGTATTAACGAACCTGCACTAATTTTATACTTGTAACTTGATTACTTGACTTAGAACTTATTTTTCACATCTTAGTGCATTCTTGTGGTTATGCCTAGGGTTTTTGGTTTTGGGTAGCATTTCCTATGTTTTATTTTGCTTCTTTTGCTACCATTTTTTCAGTTGGTTTTTTCTCTTCTTGATAGGATCAGAGTGATAAATAAGAGAGAAGTGAGGGATATGTGAATGATTTCAGTCTAAAAAGGAAAGTTCTCTTCCTTACTCTAGGTAAAATTTATCAAAACTAAACTTTTACATTTTCATATCTTTACATTTTTTCTTTGTATCAGTTGAGTCATAACATCATTTCAATTTCATCCATTACCCTTGAATTAATGAACAATTATTAAAATTAACACACTTAATAAACAAGGTAAAATTTGAAATGGGAACTATCATTTCAAAATTGGAATTCTAGCCAAAAAACCCCAAAAAACATGAAAAATTGTCATGAAAAAAGAAAGTGTGTATTCTAGTACAATGTTTTTTAGGGTTAATTTTCAACCTATTTAAAAAAATGGCATAATCACCAATATTTTTTTTTGCAAAACCCATTTTTTTTTTTGCAAAATAAATGAAAAAAACACAACAATGTTTTTGATAGAATAACATTTTTCTTTCCGAGGTATAATTTCAACATTTTTTAGTAATGACAATAAAAATAGAATAATGGGTTCCAAAACACTTTAAGATTCCATCAGTTTCATCCATGTTGTTAAACATATAATAACATGACACTAAAGATTGCTAAAATTCTAATTGTTTTCAACCATAACATTAAAGATAAAAAAAAATTGGAAATTTTTCAACTATAGAATTAAAAAACTCTAAGTTTTCAACACATTTAAACCATGACATTATGAACAATTACATGACTAAATTAATCAAAATGTCAATACTTGTAGATTGAATGAAACATAAATTATACCTCTAAGTTATTGTTGCATTGTGGATATGGAAATCAAAAGTTTTATATCAAGATATGATGGAAACATTAGTTATATAAACTGTCTTAGACAATTATTCAAAATCAATCATATCTTCTTGCACACCATCAGAATTCACATCTTCAGATGAATGATTGGATGCTTATGAAGATGTTCCATATTATTCTCTTTCATCAACTAGTGCCCCATATGAGTCCACATAAATGCCCACCATTTCAGGTTTCAAAATTATTCTAGATCTATGACTGGGTTCAACAGACTCCCATCTCAACATTGTTTCTTCTGGTAACAACCTTTTCAGAATTTCTATCGTCCAGAAGTGAAGAGTTTCTCTCTTTGTTAAATTGAAGTCATAAACAATTATGTCAACATCCTCCAATTTTAAGAGCTTTGTGCGGTGACGATTTATACTTTTACCCTTTCTTTTTCTCTCTTTGCAATTTTTTTTATCAACTACCATCTCTAGTTTGTACACAATATTGATTGGGTGTGTATTTGTGGCATACCAATGTACTTCAACACTACAAAATCTACATTTTTTTTAATTACCTTTATAACCTTAGCAACCCATAATGGATAGCCATTAGCATCTCCATCTGCTAGCATTGCGATCATGCAACCCTCCTTAATATCCTATAAAGGTCTTGCATGGCTTCACGTTGTGCACGAGATCTTCTGGAACCAATATACATTTTTCTTTCCTCTACCTGTGAAAATTTAGTAATACCTTGAGATTGTTGTTGTTCAACAATGTTTCTTTCCCAATGTTCATTTGACACATTTTGTGGCCAAATAAATAGAGTTTTCAAAGTTCTATCTTAATTTGTTGTTCTTGAAATGATATCACTTTGATTATTGAAAAAATACTCCCACCAAACTAAATCAACAATATCAAAGTAATCATATGTATATCTGATACTTTTTTTAATTTCTTCCAAGAAATATGAATAATTTATATCTCTACTCTTCCTGCGTGCACTATGAACTTCAAAAACTGATTGTAATAAAAATATATTTGATGCAAATATTGGCCGATTTGGAATGAACTTAAAAAATGCAAAATCTGATGACGACGCCCATTTTGCAGTAGTTTAATACTTCTTGCTCCATATTAGTGTTTTCTGATCAATTTTTTTGATACGAAATTGATGTTGGAAGCTAATGTCATTAAGTTGTTCAATGCATTTCTCCTCACTATGAGATCCTAGAATAAACCTTCACCTGTCAACAGTTTCTTCCAACACAACAAAAATAGGCTCTGACATGTATGATTTCTTAATACATTCAATTAATGATGGCAAGCTCTCAACATCCTTCCTCCTCAATGTGACTGAGAAACGACTGAACATCTGATCAATATGGTCATGAGTGTTCCCAGGAAGAAGGAACCTAACCTATACCTTCTGAAAAAATCTCAATTCAACAAGGATGTTTAGATATCTAAAAAACAATTTGATTTTCGTTTTCACGACAAGTGTTGTCCAATTGTAGATACAAAACTTCAGGAAGATTACTAGACCAATGAGAAAGCACATCATGAATTATAGTTATTGTAAAATTTTCATCATTATGAATATTTGGATTTATGAAGTATACCCTTGGAAACATTTTCCCATTGAAGACCATACAACTGACCAAGTGATACTGAATAAAATTTCCCCCCTATTAATTTTTGGGTGTGACAAAAAAATGTGGTAGAAGTGTTTTTGTCTAGTGCATACCATCAATTATCAACCCCAAATATTTATTTGGATTATCATAACACTTCTTTCGATGCTTGTACCTTTTTCCTTTCACTTGTTTGTTGTTCATGATGCTCTTGAAGCACTTTGACAATGGAATCTACACAATATAAAAAAAGTCATTAATAAATATTTTTTTAGTTGACGACTATACAATTTTAAAAATTAATGTTATGAATGCTTACCTATTTCTTCCCCTTCACATTTATCCCTTTTTTATTTAAGAGAATCACATGTACTGAAAAAATCCATTCTTGTCTTCTTAGGAATACAAACATTGTTTAACTCTTTCTTCCATATCTTCACAAAATATTGATAGGTAAGAAATCGACCATTTCCTTCAACACCTTCTGCATATTCTTTGTATAAGTTGTAGATTTCTCATCTTGAGAAATTATCTAGAATATGTATTGTCTCTCTATTTAGCATACACTCTCCATGATTTGAAAAGAATTCTTTCATCCATGACATTATAGTATTTGATAATGGCCCAAACTGTTGTTTGTGATGTACTTCAAAATAAAATGTGGGATACTTTTCCAAAATTTCTTGGATTATTGATAGACAGAAATTACCCGTTGAATGAAACAGTTTGAAATCCTTTATACATATAAATAAAGACCGAATATGATAATCATAACTTGACAATGTAGATTGCTTGAAACCCACAAAATATGTGTTTTGCATGCTTTTATTCATTGACATATATCTCTTCCTTTTCTCCAATGCAAACTTGAAATCCATATGTTTCAAGCAATCCTTTTGACAACATTTTCTTGAAATGAGAGCACTAATAGAAATTATTCTCATGAGATATTCTGCTCTACCCCTTGTATAACTAGAACATCATGGATTGATACAAAAATGTCTTCTCCTACTCCTCGATACAATATTTGCTAGCAATGTCTCCATCATTGAACCATCATTTGTATAAGCATTTTCATCATCATTAGGAGGAATATTATCTTCAGTATGATCATTTGTGCTTTTGAAATACTGACTTGGAGGATATTCTTCATATTTCCCTTCGTTAGTTCTACCCTCACAGTCCTGAGAATTAGGACTAGATGGAAAATTTGAATCGATGTTTATTAAATATTCTTCATCATGTGCATTGTCAACACTACTCTCATAGTCCATAGGATTAGGACTACATGGAAAATGTGACTCTTTACTTACTGGAAATTCTTCATCCTGCCCTTCATCACCACTGCTCTCATAGTCCTTACGATTAGGACTAAGTTCTTCATCCTTCCCATCGTCACTACTGCTCTCATAGTCCTTAGGATTAGGACTAGGTGGAAAATGTGAATCTCTATTTACTAGAAATTCATCATCCTTCCCTTTGTCACCACTGCTCTCATAGTCCTTAGGGTTAGGACTAAGTGGAAAATGTGACTCTTGATTTCTTGGAAATTCCTCATCCTAACCTTCATCATTGTTTCTCTCATAGTCCTTAGGATTAGAACTAAGTGGAAAATGTGACTCTCAATTTATTGGAGATTCTTCATCCCGACCTTCATCACTACTACTCTCATTGTCCATAGGATTAGGACTAAGTGGAAAATTTGACTCTCGATTTATTGGAAATTATTCATCTTGCAACTCATCACTATTGCTCTCACAGTCCATAGGATTAGGACTAAGTGGAAACTGTGACTCTTAATTTATTGGAAAGTCTTCCTCCTAGGCTTCATCACTATTGCTCTCATATTCCATATGATTAGGACTAAGTGGAAACCGTGAATCTCTATTTATTTGAAATTATTCATCATGCTCTTCTTCATTGTTGCTCTCATAGTCCATAGGATTAGGACTAAGTGGAAACCATGACTCTTTATTTATTTGAAATTCTTCATCATGTTCTTCATCACTACTGCTCTCGTAGTCCATAGGATTAGGACTAAGTGGAAACCATGAACCTTTATTTATTTTAAATTCTTCCTCCTTCCCTTCATCAGTGTTTCCCTCATTGTCCTTAGGATTAGGACTAAGTGGAATATTTGACTCTCTATTCATAGTGAAAGAGTTTCCATTATATTCATCAATATGAATAGAGTTGTTAAGTGACAAAGATGTTGATGCTTCACAAAGAAAAACTTCACTATCAGAAGAATTCATGGCTTTCAAACAAAAGAGGTTGAATGATACAAATGCACTGTCGCCTAATGATAATATGTAGCTCAAAGAATGAAAATTTCCCTCCAAAATTTCCCTCTAAACTTTTTCACCAAATATTTTCCCTCCAAAAATTTTGTTTCATGTATTTCTCTCCAAAATTTTCTTCTACAATTTACTGAAAAATTTTAACTAATTTTTCTCATGAAATTAATCTTTTAAACTAAATCTTTAAATTGAAATTTTAAACTAAATCTTTTACGTAAATTAATCTTTCATTAAACTATATAGCATTTACTAGACAATTAAACATTTTTTATTTTTATTTTTATTATATCTTTTATCACACATTTAAAATAATTTACTATATTGCCATAACATGATTTATATGTTACATTTTTATATAAAAAAAATTAATACCACATTCATCCTGCTGTAAAACAATTTCGTAATTTATGTTATATCATAAATTACTATATTGCCATAACACGATTTATATGTTAATTTTTATAATAATAAAAAATTAATACCACATTAACCATGTGCTAAAACAATGCCATAACTTATGTTATATCATAAATTACTATATCGCCATAAGACGATTTATATGTTAATTTTTGTAAAAAAAACTAATACCACATTCACCATGTGGTAAAACAATTCTGTAATTTTCGCTATATCATAAACTTCATTATCACTATTCTTCACATCACATCAAGGCTTCTCGAGGTTCTTTAGAAGACTTGGAGCGATTTTGTGGAGCAGCTACATTGTTATCGACAACACATTCAAAAGAAGATGATCGCATTCGAAAGGTGTTATAGTAGCTACAACCACCCTACAAAATTTTTCCTTAGCCTTGTATTGGAGCCTTCCTACCAACCATCCTTAACAGCATGTCTTGCATTGTCCAAGTACTTATGCTTTAGTTTAGTTTTAGTAGCTTATCAACTTGTGTTTTCGGCCTGTTTGTCTCCCACCTGCAAGCTGACATTCTAAAAATTATTCATTTTTGGTTGTTGTGCTCACTTGGAAAATTATGCAAATCTGGAGGGGAACCAACCTCCCTCTCTAGAATTGAACAAACCTTCTAGGAAACCTATTGGTCTCTAGAAATACACATAGCAAGCAGGCAACCTTCCCTTTATAAATTGTGTAGAGCAGCCCATCTCAAGGAATTCTATCAAAATTTGTGCAGTTCTGGCTGACATCCAGGGCTTCAGTCTGTAAATTGCATAGAGCCTAAGGGACAGCTAGGCCAATTCAACCTAGAAACTATGCAGAAGTCACTCCAAGGCTTGTAGTGCATTGCATGTGCTCCCAAGTCGACTAGTTCCCTCCAGGACTAACCCATCTTGATTTGCATGCATGGGTTGCTTTTCCCAAAAAATCAAAAAGAAAAAAAATAAAAAAAATCATCCCTATATTTTAGGGATCCATTTTTAGCAGCTGGAGGTTACATGCAAAATTCATTTTAGAAGCCTCTCGCCAAGTGTCGTTTTTTCCTAGATTTCTAGCATGTGCATCGTAAGCCTTGATCTTATCAAAACTATTTATTCGATGCTTCAGAGCTCATTCTTCACATCAATCTTGGAGCTTTGGCATCCCACATCGCATCTAGGAGCATTATGCACACTCAGTTCAAATTTTTTTGGGTAAGTCTCCTTTTCATGTCTTTTGCTGCTTTTCTATTGCTTTCTATATTTTGTTTTGTGTGAGTGTTGTTTGCTTGGTTTTGTTGAACACTTGTTGTCGTTTTAATTCATGTTAGCTTGTAGAAGCACTGTTTCAGTTTTTTGTTGCATCTCACTGTTGTTGCATGCATGACACTGTTTCTTCACTAACGGTCGTCATTGTGGTGACTCGTGTCACACACTTGCTTGTTTCCCATTTCCTAAATATTTCACTCACTTTTTGCATGCATGATCATTTACTCTTGTCTAAACTCAGCTTCGTCATGCGTTCAACCTTTACATGATTTCAGTTTCCCGTTGGTGGGTCTAGGTTGCCTTGGCCTAGACCTTGCCTTGCCCAACTTGCACTGTGCATTTCTGAGAGTGAAGGCTCTACCTTCCTCCCAAAAATTTCACAAAGCTAGCCCAACACTTGCCTTCAGGCCTTCTCTACGCAATTTTGAGAGGTAGTTCCCTACTGGCTCGAGGAATTACAGAGATGCAATTTGCTGGGTTGTAGTTATTGCTGACTAAAATTGCGCATTGTATATTTTCAGTCGTCAGCAGGACAAGTTGGAATATGCTTTATGTAGTTTCAGTAGTCAGTTAGCCCACTAACAATTCAGACTCTGTTC
Organism: Pinus tabuliformis; assembly: GCA_031772625.1. Classification (NCBI taxonomy): domain Eukaryota; kingdom Viridiplantae; phylum Streptophyta; class Pinopsida; order Pinales; family Pinaceae; genus Pinus; species Pinus tabuliformis. The sequence goes on along the minus strand of CM062810.1, from coordinate 873,085,415 downwards.
TGTGCATTTTTAGCAGTTAGTCTCCCAGCCTCCCGGTGAAAATTGTGCAATCTTTTCAGTTAGTCACCCAAGTGTGTTGCATCATAGTCCTCAAGTTGTTTTGGTTTTCAATTGATAGTTTTCTTACCATGAGTGTTTCTTTGTCTCCAGGTATCACAGGTGTCCTCCGTCTCTCAACAAGACAAGCACAATGGCTTCAAAGAGAGCAGGGTCAAAGGACATTGTTGAGAGTGCAACTGGAGATGCAATTGAGAAAGTGTCTATGAGCTTGCCCATATATGAAGACACTAGCTATTCATAGATAAAGAGATCATGATGAAATGATAAGACATCAATGACACATTTTCAGGCACATTTGAGGAAAATCTTGAAGAGCGCATGGTTTATGTCAACATACACAAGTCTGGCTTCTACCTGATTGCATGCAAGTATCCCGTGTTTCCACGCATAGACATGATCCATTGGATTGTATCACATACTGATCCAGAGATAATGGTGTTGAGTAGTGTCAGTGGAATAGAACTTTCTACCTTCAGAGCAAAGGACTTTCAAGAGATGTATCAATTTCCGCAGCTAGTGATCACGATGGATACATGATTCACTAGACCTAGTAGGAGTAAAAAATCAAGAGACATATTGAAGAGGTGGGTGAAAGAGCCATCCAATTTCAAGGAAAAGCCCAACTAGGTTTACAAGGCAAGGATACTACGGAAGGCATATCATCTCTTGGTCATCCTATCATGTTGCCTATATGGCCAAGAGAACACAAAAATCTTCTCGTAGAGTTGGGTGATTGTGTTGGATCAGTTGGCGAGTGAAGGAAGACCTTTCAACTGGTCCGACATGTTGAATCTCAGGTTGAAGGAAAAGGTGATAGAAACTAGACACCCACCTGAGGGCCAGCAAGCTAAGACATTCATGTCCTCTTACATACATGATGTAGTCTATGCTCATCAGTAGTTCCTAGGCTTGTGTTGGGTATGGATACCTTCAGAAACCTCTGTGCACACTTATTGTAGGTTGTTTTCCAAATGTAGCTTCCGTGGAGTTATCATACATCTATCAGACCACTTCGTCACCCCGGTATATAGGATGATCTTTGAGAAGGATCCACCTTGCATGTCACATGCATCGATGGAGGCATTGGTTGACATAGTAGATTGGTATGCCTCAACACTTGGTACCTTCATCCAGATGTACAGTGCGGATAAGGCTCTGCATGTTTTACCGAAGTTTTCCATGGATAAGCTCATCATACAAGAAGTATCATATCACAACTCGACAAGGTTGCCAACTTGACTGCATAGGAAGAATAAGGCACCCTGGCCCACTCTTCCTTTGTGAATTAGGTTGTATGAGATCTAGAATCTCAAGCATGTTGAGGGTGAGATGGAAGAATTCAAGAGGTTCACCTTTGGCACTAGAAGTTTTAATCCGTATGACCCATACTTCTTAGGAAAGGGCCATTGTGCGAGACTGTATCATCCTTGGACCCATGAGTCGTGTCATTGGCTTGAGGAAGACCCATGGAGATACTGCTATCACTTCTCAAGGCTCAATGAACCAGTCAGCATAATTGTAGAGTGGTTGGCAAAGAAGAATGCAGTAACATCTTAGAGAGCATCATCATTAGTAGCAGCAGAGGGTAGGAAAATTGTGCTTGACAAAGGCAAGAGGAAGGTTGCAGACAGCACAGAGGCAGAGCAAAGATCCAAGCTCAAATCTGATCCACTTGTGTTGAGATAAGCTTTGGAGATTGAGGCGAAGAGGTGATAAGGTGATAGAAGGATTGTGCAAAGGCAAAGATAGAAGCAAAAGTTGGAGGAAGAAGAAATGGAGTTGCAGGAGTTAAAGCAACAACTCAGGGAAGAACAAGGATTATGCAGAAGAGAGAAGGAAACACAACAGGAACAAAAACAGCAAGAGGAAAATCATGCACATATTGATGAAACTGTGCCCATACAGGTTATTGACTCTTCCGAGTAGCTAACACATAGCAAACAATGTGAGCAGTCGCAGGAGTAGGACTTTGCTCAGGAGATTGAACAGATGTGGTCCAACCAAACTTAGATCAGGATATTGACCTCAGGGCCAAGACGTCACCCCACTGGCTTCACTAGATTTTAAAGTAGAGAAAGTCCCAAGTGATCAAGGAGACACATAAATCCTTGAAGAAAATATGGAAGTTGAGATGCACAACATATCTTTTGACGAGTCAAAACATAGAGTTGTGCAATCACACAAAGTGCCTACTCCAAATTTCCATGTATCTCCTGCGTAGTTTTAAGAATGAGTGATCGTGTCCGATGTGCATAAACATCCAACTACATTTGTTGATTCTACAAAAGCATATGCCAAAGGCACCATCTCAATTGTTAGATTCTTGATAGCTGAGAACGAGCGCATGGCTAATGAGTTACAAGTAGCCAAGAAGAGAGGAGAGGAGGTTACATCATCCGCCAGAGCAGAGTCTAGGAGAATGATACTACATGAAGTATCATCTCTTGAGACAATCATGCAAAAGCCTTACTTTAGGTTTGTCACCGTGCATAAGTCAGTTGTCCATATAAACAGTTGGCAGCAGCCTTGTGCTAGGAGAGCACACATCTTGTCAGACTTACACACTATTGTCGAACACATGCAAATATGGACAATGAGGTACAAAGGATCCCTATTTCACTTTCTAAAGATGATGAAGCCAAAGGTGGTAGAGCTGAAGGCACGCATCCGGAGTCAAATATGGAATTATGAGGAACTCCCACAACTTATCACCAACTTACATTCTTTATATGCATGGGTGTTTAGGAGCATGGATGTCAGTGTGCACACATATGCGATCCCATCCATTGGCACACTCACCAAGGAAAAAACAGAAAACCAAGTCCAACTAGAGCTGGACATGTACTTTGATTAGTTGATGCACATAGCCACTAGTGCAGACTTGCAGATGAGTGCAAACACTATGCATTAGTATGTTGTTGGTCCGACTGCATTGAAGACCATGATGCAGATGCTATCCAATGAGTTAGATAGAGGTGCCAAATGAGTGTACCTAGATGCAATGGAGGCAAAAGTTTTCTTTCAGAAGGATGGCACCACAGAGTACATAGACACCATAACTGACTCCCAGCTTAGCATCATTTCACCACCGTCGATCATTGAAAGGATGTCAAAGAGTTAGTCTTCCCACAGCTGTCTGAGTCTTAGGGATGCCTTGCATGGCTTACTCAAGCATATTTTGTCTCATGGGTACATGTGCATATTGTAATGTAAACATGTTGTAAAAGTGAAAGACCAAGTGTAGATGGTAGAATGTAACATTCATGTAGTAGTTGAAGAGTCATGAGGGTAGGTGAAGAGTCACAAAGTCAAATGTCAGGGGTCATGTTAGGTCCCTTTAATACTAGTGATTACCCCATTACTATTGTAGTTGTATCCCTTATTAATATTTTTGTGCCCCTATTTTCCCCATATTGTTATTACTGTGCCCCATAGAATCCCTCTATTGTTATTTTTGTGCCTTTATATTATCATTGTTAGGTCGGTTGGGTTATATTGTGACTCCTTAGACTCCTATATATAGAAAGGAGGTTTTTTCATTTGAATCATCAAGGAATCATTCATTTGTGTAATGTAAAGGAGGTTTCCCCCTCAAAGAGGCTAAATTCTAAGGCGTTGATCTATCTTTTCTATCTTTCTGTGAGCTGGTTTCATAACATTTGGTATCATAGCTTCGGATTCTAGGGTTTCGCTGCTCCAAATAGGTCATCGTGGAATTTTCGCTATAACTTCTTTTCTACAATGTTTTAGAAGAAAAAAAAAAGGCCATTTGAGATGAAATCACACTAAACCTTGGGTTCGAATTTCAGAGCTTTTCGCGCTATATTTGCAGAGATATGATTTGAGGAAGTTGGTCTTTTTGTAGACTCCTAAATTACATTCCAAACAGGTGACCTAGGGAAAATCGTCATAACTTTTTCTTTGAGCATCGGATTGAAGTTTCGTAAGAAGCTACAAAAAGAGGATAGACTGTAGTTTCTTGTATATATTTTTTTCAGAGCCAAAGGTTGAAACAGGGACACGTGGCATGTCGTACAAGTTTACTCTACTGAACTAGTCTATAATTAGGTCACTGTGGGAGATTTGGCATAAATCTTCCTTGGAGAATCCAATTTGGATCAGACTGGTGGCATTGGAAATATGACACAGAGGGCTACTGCAGGTCACAATTTTACAATTGGATGATCTGAAATTATAGAGATACATCAGAGGCAATATGACGCTCCTACAAAGTGAAAAAAGGTGTGTATATTTTTTTAAATTTTTGCTTAAGCTTGGTTTGAAAAATTATTTTGAAGGAATTCAAAGGGCATAGTAGAGCATTATTATCGGTAACTGATGCCCCGAGGAAAGAAAATGAAAACTCCTAGTAAGCAACCTGAAAGCTCTAGCATGACCCATGAGGAAGAGGAAGAAATGATACATGATATATCAAAATTACAAGACCAAGTGAAACAAATGTCACTCTCACAAAATCTAATAGAAGCTAAGATAAATGGTGTGGAATCTAAGATAAAGGGTGTGGAAGCTAAGATGAATGGCGTGGAAGCTAAGATGGACAATTTGAAGATAGACATGGCAGATTTGAAGACAGATTTGACAAATTTTCTACAAGAAATACTTACTAATGGTGAAAGGGTAGTAAAGGAAACTCATGATGCAAACAAAAGAAAGGTTAATCATGATTTCATAGAATCTAATGTTGGATCGAAGACCCACCATATTCCAAAAATTGATATGAGGAAGCTTGATGGCAAGGATCCCGCAACATGGATATTACAGATGGATCAATTTTTCGATCTCAATAATGTGAAAAACACACAAAAGGTACGTATTGCAACTTTATATTTGGAACCAAATAAGTTTGTATGGCATCAATGGCTTTGATCTCATAAAAAAATTATCATCTGGGCAGAATAATTGATAGTGCATTATGAGGATACAAAAAGCAACATTTTTTTTAGCCAATTGATAAGTCTCAAACAAAAGGGTTCAATAATGGAGCACATTGAGGAGTTCCAAAAATTGAACATAAGGGTAAAAAATATTCCAGAGGAGCATAGGATTGATGTGTTCATAGGGACTTTAAAGGATAATATCCAACATCATGTTCGCCTTTGGGAACCTGATTGATTAGAGAAGGCATTCAGGTTAGCAAGAAAAATGGAAAGCAAAATTATGGCAACTAGGAAGCATACCACTCACAACTATAAAGATAGAAGTGTTGTTGCCCGTATTCTTCCACAACCTATAAGGTTGACACCACAAAAATTGGAAGAAAAAAGACCAAAAGAGATTTGTTATAGTTGTGATAGAAAATACACTAAAGGTCATAAGTGTGCTGAGAAGAAATTATTCTACATAGATTGTGAAGAGGAAGAAGGAAAGGAGCAAGAAAGGTCAAAAGAAGAGGATATAATCCAAGAACAAAGCCTAGATAAAGAAGAAATGAATCCGACCATATCTTGTAATGCATTGGCAGGAATTAACACTCCTCAAACCATCAAGATATAAGGAAAAATAAAAAAGAAAAAGGTAATAGTGTTCATTGATTCAGGAAGTACCCACAATTTTATTCATTGTTAGGTAGCAAAAGAATTGAATTGCTTCCTATATCTTGCACCAGAGTGTCAAGTGATGGTTGCAAATGGAGGAACAATAAATTTCTCTGGAAAGTGCCATAATGTCAAGTAATCCATGGGAGAATATGTATTGACTAGCCTAATGCTTTCCATTCCAATGGGAGGTGTTGATGTTGTATTAGGAGTCCAATGGCTACAATCCTTAGGTACAATAGCTTTCAATTTTCAAGAATTTTCATGAAATTTTCTGCGAAAGGAAAGGAAGTTGAATTAAGGGGCATTGCAGGGAAACCAGGAAGATGATCAGCTCTAACGTTATGACAAATCTTCTAAAAAAGGAACAAAGAGGTGTAATTGCATAACTATGTTCGCTAGATATTTCCACATCGAAATTATCTATTTCTCCAGATCTCCAAAAAGTATTGGACAATCATTCCAAGGTAATTGAGACTCCCAAAGGTCTCCCACCTATTCGTGATCATGATCATGCTATTCATCTGATTCCGGGAAGTGTTCCTCTAAACATTAGGCTATATAGATATCCCTATGCCCAAAAGAGTGAAATTGAACGTATGGTTGCAGAAATGCTAGAGACTGGTATAATTCAACCTAGTCAAAGTTCTTTCTCTACTCCAGTAGTATTGGTGCACAAGAAGGATGGATCATGGCGCATGTGTCTAGATTATAGGGAGCTCAACAAGCTCACTATTAAATATAAGTTTCCCATTCCTATCATTGATGAATTACTAGATGAATTGCATGGATCAATTTACTTCACCAAGTTGGATCTTTGTTCAGGATATCATCAAATCAGAATGAAGACTAAAGACATTTCGAAAACAACATTTAGAACTCTTGATGGTCATTATGAATTTTTGGTCATGCCTTTTGGCCTTACCAATGCACCTTCTACATTTCAAGGTTTGATGAATTCTATTTTCAAACCCTTCCTTAGAAAATTTGTGTTAGTATTTTTTGATGATATACTAATCTATAGCAAGTCTTGGAAGGATCATGTTGAACATGTTGACAGGGTGCTACAACTATTGGAGGAGAAACAATTATATGCAAAAAGATCCAAATGTTTCTTTGGAGTACAAGAGGTGGAATATTTGGGTCATATTGTAGCTCATGAAGGAGTTAAGGTAGACCCTACAAAAATTAAAGCCATTAAGGAATGGAAAATCCCCACATCCATAAAGCATCTGCGAGGATTTCTCAGGTTGACAAGGTATTAGCACATGTTTGTTAAGAATTATGGGAGAATAGCAGCACCTCTAACAACATTATTGAAGAAAGATGCATTTTCATGGACTCTAGAAGCAACAAAGGCCTTTGAACATCTTAAAGAGGCAATGTGCCAAGCACTGGTCTTAGCTGCACTGGACATCACAAAAACCTTTATTGTGGAATGTGATGCTTCAAGAAATGGAATTGGTGCTGTTTTAATGCAAGATGAAAGACCCATTGCTTTTGAAAGTCATCCAATTAAGGGAAAGTTTTTACACAAAGCTATTTATGAGAAGGAAATGTTGGCAATACTACATGCACTTAAGAAATGGCAACCCTACCTAATGGGAAGACACTTCAAGGTAAAAACAGATCATGATAGCCTTATATACTTTTTAGAACAAATATTATCCTTTGAAGAGCAACAAAAGTGGGTCACAAAGATGTTGGGTTATGACTTTGAAATCATCTACAAGAAAGGTAAGCAAAATGTGGTGGCAGATGCACTCTCAAGAAAGGATGAGGATGTGGAAGCATTTTTGTGCACCATTTCTATTATCCAGCCAGATTGGATAAATGAAGCAAGGGGGGAAGGGAAGAATGATGAAGAAGTGTGGGCACTTATTCAAAAGTTACAACAAGATTCCAGTACATCTGATACATTTAGCTGGCAAAATGATTCATTATGGTACAAAGATCATTTATACCTCTGTAAGAATTCCCAACTCAAACAAAAGATTCTTATGGAATTGCACACTTCTCCCTTAGGAGGGCACTCAGGATATTTAAAAACTTACCACAAGGTTAAGAAGGAATTTTTTTGGGGTGGCCTTAAATCGGATATTCAAAAGTTTGTGGCAGAATGTTTGGTTTGCCAACAAAATAAAGTCAAAACAATTAAGACCTTGAGTCTATTACAACCTTTATCCATTCCAAGTCAACGTTGGGAGGAGGTTTCAATGGATTTTATCACAGGTTTACCCAAGTCTGAGGGAAAGAGTGTCATCATGGTGGTAGTTGACGAACTTACCAAGTATGCACACTTTTGTGCATTATCACATCCATTTAAGTCCAATACAGTTTCTACTGCGTTTATGGAAACAATTCAAAAGCTACATGGAAACCCAAAGATTATTGTAAGTGATAGAGATCCCATTTTACCTGGAAATTTTTGGACAAAATTATTTTCTTGTCTTGGTACTCAGTTAGTTCATAGCTCATCTTATCATCCTCAATCTGATGGGCAAATTGAGATAGTAAACAAATGTTTGGAGGGATATCTTCGTTGCTTTGTATCTGATAAACAGACACAATGGGTCAAATGGTTGCCTCTGGCTAAATGGTGGTATAACACTTCCTTCCATACAGCAACAAAAATGACCCCATTTATGGCACTTTATGGATATCAGCCACCATCCATCACATCATATTTAAGAGAAAATTCTAAGGTTCAAGCAGTGGAGCATCACATCGAGCACGAACAACAAGTCCTCCAACTCTTAAAGGATAACCTCGTGTTGGCGCAGAATAAAATGAAACAACATGCAGATCAACATTGCACCGAAAGAAGTTTTGATGTAGGTGATTGGGTATTCCTACGGCTACAACCATATAAACAAATGTTCCTCAAGCAAGCTAAAAAGGATAATAAATTATCACCAAAGTATTATGGTCCGTACTAGGTGTTGTAAAATATTGGTAGTATGGCATGCAAATTGGAGCTTCCTGCAGCTTCTTGAGTATACCCAGTTTTCCATGTTTCACATTTGAAGAAGGTTATAGGCGACAAGCTCCCAGTTAAAACAATATTGCCAGAACTTGACGAGGAAGGAAAAATTATATTGGAACTGGAAGCAGTCACAGAAACAAGAACTTGACAACTACGAAATTGATCAATTTCAGAGGATCTCATCAAGTGGAAGAACTTATCCGCTGAAGATTCCACATGGGAGGATGAGAATTTTATACAGAAGCATCCAGAACTACTCAACCGTTGAGGACAACACTTTTTTGAAGGGGAGGGGCATGTTAGGTCCCTATAATACTAGTGATTACCCCATTACTACTGTAGTTGTATCCCTTATTAATATTGTTGTGCCTCTATTGTCCCCATATTGTTATTATTGTGCCCCATAGAATCCCTCTATTGTTATTTTTGTGCCTTTATATTATTATTATTAGGTCGGCTGGGTTATATTGTGACTCCTTAGACTCCTATATATAGAAAGGAGGTTTTTTCATTTGAATCATCAAGGAATCATTCATTTGTGTAATGTAAAGGAGGTTGCCCCCTTGAAGAGGCTGAGTTCAGAGGCGTTGATCTATCCTTTCTATCTTTTTGTGAGCTAGTTTTATAACAGGTCACCCCACCCTGTGCTATTTATATAACCTCATAACTCATTGTACAAGATTTTGGGAGTCAAGCTTCCTACAGGGATAACTTAGAGAAATATTGGAGTGTATTGTAATGAGCCTTGGCTAATCCACAGTGCAAAACTAATAAATCTCTTTGGAGGAGTAGGTGGCATTGGCTATAATGTTCCACTATCGAGGCTAGCAGAAATCATAGTTCTATGTATGATTAGATCTTTCACCTTTTTAATATAACAGAGCCAACACATTTCATGCATATGTTGTTATTGTAGTTCAATTATCCTAGTTATGCAAATGATGTATATAGCTGTTATTTTCGCATATATGTATGGACTATTCTGTACGTGTTTGTACAAATCTTACCGAAGCATGTTGTTGATATAATCCATCACTTTGGATCATCAGATTTCCTGCTTTGCATCTAGTGATGTCTTTCTTCTCTTGTGTTCCCTTCCAAGCTGCGTGCTATCAAAACTTTCTAAGGGGTTCACTCTTCCCCCTTTTGTGAGTTAGAGCCTTCCATCCACCTTCCTTTAATTGTTACAAGGTCACATTCTTCCTACAAGAAAGGACATCTTAATTACCTCTGTATGCAACTGTAGTCAAGGCAATACTGTACTACCCAATGCTGGGGCTCCTACTCCAAATGGTCTAAGATATAGTTGGGAATTCCTACTGGGGAGATCCCCTGACATGTTGGCTGGTCCAACCTGGTCAACATTTCTGGCACTAGAAGGAGGTCTAGATGACAAGTTGAGTCCCTACATCCTATTTTGAATCTTTGCACATTTATCATGGTAGTTCACCCTCTGCGATGTTTGTCTAATGTACATTCCTTTGAAATCATAAAGGAGTTCTTTGATCACTTGTCAGAACTCACATATGATGGTGAAGGAGAAGTGACTTGGCCTGAGCACTTACATAACTTCCTTTCATTCTTGGAGTATGCAGAAGGGTTTGATGAAGTAGAGTTCATCATGCTTCTTGCAACCACACTTCACGAATCCCCACAAGGATGGTGCCACAACTTGCCTCACAATTGCGTGCACTCATTTAAGCACTTCTATGATCTAATTGAATCAGTTTTCCATCATTTTTATTCTAAAGCTCTTGACAAGAAAATGGTAAAATAACAAAAGGCCCCGCATGAAAAACCTATGGATTTTTGGCAACACTTCTGTTTACTCCAATTTGAATCTATGAAAAACCAGATGAATCTCCAATATCTCACGGATAGATTTGAATATTTCCTTACCAAATCACTCGATCTAAAAATGAATTTAAACTTCAAACCTTGCTCAGCATACTTCGCTGATGGAGATGCACAATCACAAGTGGATATAGTCGTTGTCACAAGTGACTGTCCACTCTCCCCTTGTCAAATAGCTCCACCCCTGCAAAATGATGTGGGAGAAGATGCACACACATCTATTCAAATATCACATCCTCTCACCATTAGATTTACTTGGGAAGCGCATGGGTTGTCACATGCACTTGTTACCTTAACCTCTATCTTTGCATTCTATTGATCCTCCAGATTGCACTGTCTTGTGTTCTTCCGTTCTGAACTCTATACCTATTGTGAACGAAGATCAAGCCATCAATGGAGTTGATGTTGCAAAAACAACCTGTGCTGTCATTTATGATTAGTATGACTGGGGATCTGAACATCAACCCACGATGAAGGATGACCTTCTTCTATCTACACCTTCTCCGCTTTTTCCTGACATATTTGGTGATTTTGTTATCTCTGATTTTCCTTATGTAACTCCATCCACAAATGCATCTACTCCTGATCATTTGCAGAACATACCTGATGTCAATCCATCATTTGACAGTGGAGAGGACAAATTCTTCATTGAAAATCTACCTGATTTTTCATCTACCTTTTCTGGAAACACAAAGGGTGAACATTATTGCTTCTAATATACCATTGTGTTTGATTCATCAAATCATGAGGATGTCGATGCACTCATTGATTTTTTTGATCGTAGTTGTCATGATTTATTTACTCCTGTATTTGGTCACGATGTTGATTCCATCATTGTTGATCTTTCAAAGCCACTTGTTTATGATGATCTATATGTCGATATATTTGAAACCCTGCAAGCTATCATGGAAATTTAGCCTGAGCTGATGGTTATGTCAAGCCCTCACTATCCTAAGGTTGGTTTAACTTTTGACCAAGAAATTGTTGCAATACCCCAAGGCTCCTCATTATTCCTCTATATGCATTGAAGATCAATCTATCACACAGATTTCACTTCCTCCACTCGAATCACATGATCCCATCACTCATGCATTGGAGGAATCTTACATAGCAAGCACACTTGTGAGACATAAGTTTTCTCTTTTTCTCATCTTTTCTTGCATTCCACAATCAAGAGAGTGCATATGCTTAACATCTACACACAGTGTATCATAGGACCATGGTAAGTAAACAGAGTGCTTGTCGCGTGCTTAATTTTTTTTCTTTTTTGTGGATGCATTTAAACTTGAAGTGTGTTTGTCTTCATTGTTATATCTTTCATGTTTTCTGGTTCACCTGACTATGACATTCACGGACCATGCCTTCACCACCATGGGTCAACCAATGCACTGGTGGCTACATTGAAAATATCACTTCACGTGAATAGACCCATGCACCGTTAGCTTAGAAGTGGGAGTATCATTTTATTTTTATCTTTTTTTCTTGAATGCATGTTCTCTTTATTTCTTGGTTTGTTTGTTTTATTGTCTTCTTGCTTTGCTTACTATCTCTCCTTTTTCATTTACTTATGCTCTTTGCTCTTTTTTTGTTGCTTGTTTACATCCATAGGTTATTTTCACATGAAACCCTATACGACTCTTGAAACAAGAAAGGTAAAGTACTGGAGGACTTGTACAACTATCAATACTTGGTTATCTGTTGTCTTCTCTCTTTATGTAGAACTTGTTGTCTTCAGTCAATGATACACCAATGGAAATTACATTTTTTTAGAAGTGAATCTTAGGGAAAACACAATGCTTGCATGCTAACTGGTACCACCTACTATAGTCGGTTGTTTTGGGTTAACGCTTGTCAGCCCAGTCAAGTAGAGTAAGGTGAGGGGGGAAACCTTAACAAGTATGTTAGAGATATATATAAAATAATTCTTTGAAGGAACAACCTCTTCTGCTCTCAACAAATCAGGATCCCTCTTCTGCCTCTAAAATAAATAAGTTCTATGCACACTTCTTGAAAAAATGAGAAATGAAAAAATGAAAATGTGAAATTTTTTGAAAAAGTGAATAAGGAGAAAGAAGAGAAAGGCTTTCTGCACATATAGGTGATGCAAGTAACTTCGTCAGGGTACTGACTAGGCTCACTGGCAGCAGAGCGATGCTTGTGTTCCTACATGACTTTGTCGGGGTATTTTCCAAGCTTGCTCGCAGTGGAGCAACACCATAGATAAAACTTAAACTCTGACAGTATTATTGCTTGTGTACCAATATACCCCTCATCCCCAATCGAAACAATTGTGTCGACTTGGCTTGGAATGTGTGCTAAGCGATCAAGAGCATGGCAGGTGTTACATCTTTCGTTCAAGCTAGTGTGCAAATCTTGATGATTAGAGAACCGAACAATACTTCTGGAGGAGTTAAACTTTCTTTTGATGGAAGAAGGTCCATTCAGAGAGCTAGAGTTATACCAGTGTGTCATCAAGTGTTGTAGCAACTACAACCACCCTCGAAAATTTTTCCTTAGCTTCATTTGGAGCCTCCCTACCAACCATCCTTAACAACATGTCTTGCAATGCCCAAGTACTTATGATTCAATTGAGTTTCAGTAGCTCATCAGCTTGTATTTTCCATCTTGTTTGTCTCCCACCCACAAGTTGACAGTCCGACACTTGGTCATTTTCTGGTTGTTGTGCTCACTTGGAAAATTGTGAAAATCTGGAGGGGAACCAACCTTCCTCTCCAAAATTGTGTAAACCTTCCAAGCAGCCTACTGCTCTCCAGAAATGCATAGAGAAAACAAACAACCTTCCCTCTAGAAATTGTGCAATGTATCCCATCACTAGGCTTGCTCTCAAAATTTGCGCTATTCTAGTTGACAACCAGGGCATAAGTCTGGAAATTGTGCAGAGCCTGAGGGACTGCTAGACCAACTAAGCCCATAAACTATGCAAAAGTTACTACAAGGCTTGTAGTCTGTTGCATGTGATCCCAAGTTAATCGGTTCCCTCTAGGATTGACCAATCTTAATTTTCATGCATGGGCTTCTTTTCCCGAAAAAGGAAAAAGAAAAAAAGCATCCCTATATTTTAGGGATCCATTTTTAGCAGCTGGAGGTTACATGCAAAATCCATTTTAGAAGCCTCTCACCAAGTGTCACTTTTTCCTAGATTTGTGGCATGTGCATCATAAGCCTCGATCTTATAAAAACTATTTATTCGACACTTTAGAGCTCTTTCTTCACATCAATATTGGAGCTCTAGCATCCCACATCGCATCTAGGAGCATTCGATACATTCACCTCAACCTTTTTTGGGTAAGTCCGCTTTTCATATCTTTCGCTGCTTTTTTGTCACTTTTTGTATTTTTGTTTGTGTTAGTGTTGTTTGCTTGGTTTTGTTGAACAATTTATGTCATTTTAATGCATGTTAGCTTGTAGAAGCATTGTTTCAGTTTTTCATTGCATCTCATTGATGCCACATGCATGACACTATTTCTGCACTAACGGCCACCGTTGTGATGACTCGCTTCACACACTTGTTTTTTTTCATCCTTTGAATCTTGCACTCACTGTTTCCATGCATGATAATTTACTCTTGTCTCCACTCATCTTCACCATGCATTCGGCCTTTACATGTTTTAAGTCACCCATTGGTGGGTCTGGGTTACCTTGGCCCGAACCTTGCCTTTCCCGGCTTGCACTGCACATTTTTGAGAGTGAAGCCTCTACCTTCCTCCCATAAATTGCACAGAGCTAGCCCAACACTGGCCTCTAGGATTTCTTTGCTCAATTATGAGAGGAAGTGCCCTACTAGCACCCGGAATTGCACAAATGCAATTTTCTCGACTACAGTTATTGCTGACTGAAATTGCGCATTACACAGTTTCATTCCTCAACAATCCAAGGTGGACTGTGATCTACATAGTTTTGGCAGCTAATTAGCCCACTAGTAGTCTGCGCAGTTTTGGTAGTTAGTCTCCCAGCCTCTTAGTGAAAATTGCGCAATCTTTTTAGTTAGTCACCTAGGTGTCTTGCATGACAGCCCTCAAATTGTTTTGGTTTCCAACTGACAGTTTTCTTTCCATGAGTGATGCTCTTTCTCCAGGTTTCATAGGTGTTTGTCCATCTCTCAATAGTATAGGTACAATTTATTCCAAGAGAGAAGGGTCAAAGGACACCATTGAGAGTGCAATTGGAGATGTAGTTGAGAAAGTGTCTATGAACTTGCCCATCTATGAAGACACTAATTTGTTCATATACAAAGAGATCAAGATGAAATGGAAAGACATCAATGACACATATTCAGGCACATTTGAGGAAAATATCAAAGACAACAAGGTCTATGTCAACATACACAAGTCTAGCTTGTACTGGATTGCATGCAGGTATCCCGCGTTTCCATGCGCAGACATGATCCACTAGATTGTCTCACATATTGATCCAGAGACAATGGTGTTGACGAGTGTCAATGGAACATAACCTTCTACCTTCAGGGCAAATGAATTTCAGGAGATGTATCACTTGCCACAGTCGGTGATCACGATGGATACACCCTTCACCGGACCCAACAACAATGCAAACTCAAGAGACATCTTGAAGAGTTGGGTGAAAGAGTCGTCAAAGTTTAGGAGAACACCCAACCAGGTTTACAAGATTAGGATACTTTGGAAGGCATATCAGCCATTGGTAATCTTCGCCGCCACTTCTATCGCCAAGAGAGAACAAAAACCTGCCTACAGAGTTGGGTGATTCTGTTTAATCAACTGGCGAGTGAAGGAATATCTTTCAACTAGTCTAAAATGTTGGCTCTTAGGTTGAAGAAATAGGTAATAGAAGCCCGACACCCACCCAAGGGCTAGAAAGTGAAGCTATTCATGTCTTCTTACATAATTAATGCAGTCTATGCCTGTTAGTAGTTTCCACACTTGGGTTGGGCATGGACACCTTCAAAAACCTCTATGCACACTTATTGTAGGTTTTTCTCTGAACGCAGCTTCCATGGAGTTATCATATAACTATTAGACCACTTTGTTACCTCGGTATACAGGATAATATTTGAGTAGGATCCACCTTGCATGTCGCAGGCAGTGATGGAGGCACTGATTGACATAGTATATTGGTATGCCTCACCCCTTGGCACCTTCATCTAGATGTATATTATGGAGAAGGCTCTATAATTTTTACCGAAAATTTCCATGGATAAGATCGTCATGTCAAGAGTATCATATCACATCTCGACAGGGTTTTTAGATAGAATGCACAGGAAGAAGAAGGCAGCTTGGCCCAATCTTCCTTTTTGGATCAGGTTGTATGAGATCCAAAATCTCAAGCATGCTAAGGCTGTGACGAAATAATTCAAAGGTTCAACTTTAGCATAAGAAGTTTCAATTCGTATGACCCACACTGGTTAGTAAAGGACCACTGTGTGAGAGTGTATCATCCTTGCATCCACGAGGCATGTCATTGGCCTGATGAATACCCATGGAGATATTTTTATCACTTCTAACATAGCTATAGGGTGGTTAGCAAAGCAAAAGGTAGCAACATCTTAAAGAGTAGCATCAGAGGGCATTAGACTTGCACTTGACCAAGGCAAGAGGAAGGTTGGAGATAGTGTAGAGGCGGAGAAAAGTTGCAAGTTCAAAGTAGATCCACTTCTGTTGAGAGCATCTTTGGAGATTGAGGTGAAGAGGTGACATCATGACAGAAGGATCGCACAAAGGCAAAGAGAGAAAAAGAAGTTGGAGGAAGCAGAAAAGGAGTTGCAAGATTTGAAGCAACAACTCAAGAAAGAACAAGAGCTGTGGAGAAGAAAGAAGGAAGCATGATAGGAAGAAGAACAACAAGAGGTGCAACATTCACATATTGATGAAAATACACCCATACAGGTTACTGACACATCCGAGCAATCAACACATAGACGATAGGGTGATCAGTCGTAGGAGGAGGAATTTTCTCAGGAGATTGAACAAATGCTAGAGCGGATGAACATGGATGTGGTTCAGTTAGAGGTAGATCAGGATATTGACCTCATGCCTTAGTACCAAGACATCACCCCATCAGCTTCACCAAATCAAGTCCCAAGTGATCAAGGAGACATGAAAATGCTTGAATACAATCTGGAAGCTGAGATGCACAACATATCTTTCGACGAGTCATAACATAATGTTGTGTAATCGAATAGATTGCCTACTTTGGATGTCCATGTATCTCCTATGTAGTTTGAAGAGTGAGTGAGCATGTCCGATGTGCTCAGACATCCAACTACATTAGCCGATGTTACCAAAGCATATGTCGAAGCCACCAGTTCGAGTGTTAGACTCATGATAGCTGAGAACAAGTGCATGGCTAAGGAGTTACAAGTGGCCAAGAAGGGGGGAGAGTAGGTTACAACATTAGCTAGAGTAAAGTTGAGGAGAGTGATATTGTATGAAGTATTGTCTCTCGAGACTGTCATACGGAAGTTGTACTTTAGATTCGTCACTGTGTGTAAGTCAGTTGTCCATTTGAATTGTTGGCAGCAATACTGTGCTAGGAGAGCATGCATCTTGTTAGACTTACACACTGCTATCGATCACATGCAAATATGGGCAATGACATACAAAGGATCCCCATTTCACCTGTTAAATATGATGAAGCCAAAGGCAATAGAGTTGAAGGCATGCATTCAGAGTCAAATCCGGAACTATGAGGAATTCCCGCAACTCATCACTAACTTACAAGATTTACATGCACAGGTGTTCAGGAGCATGGACGTCATTTTGCGCACGCATGCATTCACATTGTTATGAAACTAGCTCACAAAAAGATAGAAAAGAAAGATAGAAAATTACAAAAGAACCAATTTCGACTAGAGCTGGACATGGTCAATTTTCACCAAGGAAGAAAAAAATGTGAATGCATGCGTGCACACAATGACATCCATTCTCCTGAACACCCGTGTATGTAAATCTTGTAAGCTAGTGATGAGCTGCAAGAGTTCCTCATAGTTCCAGATTTGACTCCAGATGCGTTCCTTCAACTCTACCAAGGAAGAAACAAAGAACCAATTCCGACTGGAGTTGGACATGTACTTTGATCAGTTAATGTGTGTAGCCACCAGTGCAAAATTGCAGATGAGCACAGACACTATGCATCAGTATGTTGGTTGTCTAGCTGCACTCAAGACTATGATGTACATGTTATCTGATGAGTTGGACAGAGGTACCAAATCAATATACCCTGATGCAACGGAGACAAAATTTCTCTTTTAGAAGGATGTCACCACAGAGTACACAGACGCCATAATAGACTACCAAGCTTGGCATTAGTTCGCAACCGTCGATCATCGCGAGGATGTCAAAGAGTTAGTCTTCCCACAGCTGTCTGAGTCTTAGTGATGTCCTACATGGCTTACTCAAACCTATTTTGTCTCACATTGGTACATGTGCAGATTGTAATGTAAACATGTTGTAAAAGTGAAACACCAAATGTCGATGGTAGAATGTAACAATCATCCAGTAGTTGAAGAGTCATGAGTGTAGGTGAAGATTCACAAAGGAGAATATCAGGGTTCACCCCACCCTTTGCTATTTATAGAACCTCATAACTCATTGTATAGGATTTTGGGAGCCAAGCTTCCTATAAGGATAACTTAGAGAAAGCTTGGAGTGTATTGTAATGAGCCTTGGCTTCTCCATAGTGCAGAGCTAGTACATCTCTTTGGAGGAGCAAGCGGTAGTGATAATAATGTTCCGATATCAGGGCTAGTGGAAGTCATGGTTGTATGTATGATTGGATCATGCACTCTTTCAATATAACATAGCCATCACGTTTCATGCATATGTTGTTATTGTAGTTTGGCTATCCTGGTTACTCTAATGATGTATGTAGATGTTATTTATGCATGTATGTGTGGACTATTACTTATGTGTTTGTATGAATCTTATCGAAGCATGTTGCTGATATAATCCATCACTTTGGATCGTAGGCTATCCTTCTTTCCATATCGTGATGTATTTCTTCTCTTGTATTCCACTTCAAGCTGTGTTCTATCAAAAGTTTCTAAGGGGTGCACTCTTCCCCCATTCCATGAGTTATTCAAGGTCACATGCTTTCTACCAGAAAGGACATCTTACTTACCTCTGTAGTCAACCACAGTTAAGGAAATACCATACTACTCGCTGCTAGGACTCCTACTCCAAATGGTTTGAGGTCTAGTTACAACTTCTTACTGGGGAGATCCCCTGACATGTTGGCAGGTCCAACACCGTTAACATTTTTGGTCCTAGAAGGAGGGCTAGATGACAAGCTAAGTCATCACATCCTATTTTTAATCTTTGCACATCTATCATGGATATCATTGTAGTTCACCCTCAATGATGTCTGTCCAATGCACATTCCTTTGAAATCACGAAGGAGTTCTTTGATCAGTTATCAGAACTCGCGTATGATGGTGAAGGCAAAGTGGCCTAGTCTGAGCACTTACATGACTTCCTTGCATTCTTGGAGGATGCGGAAGAGTTTGATGAAGTAGAGGTTAGCATGCCGCTTGCAACCACACTTTGTGAATCCCCACAACAATGGTGCCATGACTTGCCTCACAATTGCATGCACTCATTTAAGCACTTATATGATCTAATTGAATTAGTTTTCCATCCTTTTGATCCTGAAGACCTTGACAAGAAAATGTTAAAACAACAAAAGGACCTGCATGAATAACCTATGGATTTTTTGCAGCACTCCCATTTACTCCAGTTTGAAGCTCCAAAAATCTAGATGAAATTCCAATATCTCATGGATAGATTTGAATATTTCCTCATGAAATCACTCTGTCCAAAAATGAAGTTAAGGTTTAAACCCCACTCAGCATACTTCGGTGATGGAGCTACACAATCACAAGAGGACACACTCGTTGTCACAAGTGGTTGTCTGCCTTCCCCTCGTCAAGAAGATCCACCCCTGCAGAGTGATGTGGGATAACATGCACACACGTCTGTTCAAATGTCACATCCTCCCACCATCACTACTCTTAATTACTACACAGATTTTGTTGGGAATCCCATGGCTTGTCACATGCACTTGTCACCTCAACCTTTGTCTTCACATTCTGTTGATCCTCAGGATTGTACTGTCTTGTGTTCTTTCATTCCGGACTCTACACTTGTTGTGGACGAGGATAAACCCATCTACATAGTTGATGTTTCCCAACCAACCTGCATTGTCATTTATGATGAGTATGAATGGGGATCTGAACATCAACACGCGATGAAGGATGACCACCTTTTGTCCGTGCCTTCTCCACTTTTTCCTAACATGTTTGATGATTCTGCTACCTCTGATTTTCCTTGTGTAACTCCACCCATGGGTGCATCTACTTTCGATCATTCGCAGAACACACCTGATGTTAGTACATCATTTGACAACATAGAGGACAAATTCTTCACTGAAAATCCACTTGATTTTTCATGTGCCTTTTCCGGAAATGCAAAGGGTGAACATTATTTCTTCTAATCTACCCCTCTATTTGATTCATGAGATCATGAAGATGTCGATGAGCTCATTGATATTTCTGTTCATAGTTGTCGTGATCTACTTACTCCTGTATTCGTTCACAATGTTGATTCCATTGTTGTTGATCTTTCAAAGCCACCTATTTATGATGATCTATATTCCGATAAAGTTGAAACCCCATAGGTCGTCAAGGGAGTTCAGCCTAAGTTGATGGTTATGTCAGGCCCTTGCTATCCTGAGGTTGGTTTTACTTCCAATCAGGAAATTATTGAAATACCCTAGGCTCCTCATCACTCATCTATATGCATTGAAGATCAATCTATCACATAGATTTCACTTCCTCCACTTGAATCACATGATCCCATCACTCATGCATTGGACAACATGCCCACAAATGTTCATGCCCACACCCACAACCCCCGGCGGACATGCCCACAACCGAGCACACCCCCAAGTAGCACCCACCCTTGTGACCTAGACCACCTAGGGGTCATACTGGTTCTTAGAATCTTCCTCACCCCCTGGTGGGGTAGGTCATGGGGGTGGGTGCCACCACCAGGCACGCCTGCTTGTGGGCATGCCCGTTGGTGACACCCACTTACATGGACTAGCCTGACTAAGGGTGAGGGCCAATTCTCATAATCAACCCTCACCTGCGGACGAGCTAGGTCGCGCAGGTGGTTACCACTAGTGGGTGGTCCCCAGTCATGAGTGTACCTGCCCGCGTCATGGTGGCGTGCAACACACTGGGTGTACCCATCGGCGGCACCCTCCCCTGTGGCCCATCCTTCCCAAAGGTGAGGATGATTCTCAAAATTGGCCTCACCCCTTAGTGGTCTGGGCCACGCAGGTGGGTTTTTTCGATGGGTGTGCCCGATCATGGGCTTCCCCACCCGCAGAACAACATCATGCTGCACACTGCCATGCCGCGGGTGGGAACACCCACATCCGGGTGCACCTGCCCATAGGGAGTGCCTGCGTGCAAGCGTTCCCGCCCGTGGGTGTGCCCGCCCTAGAAAAAACACAAAACGACCCCCTGACCTGGTCGGGGACCGATTCCTAGAATCACCCCAGACAGGACAAGGGGTTGATTTTGGGAATCACCAACCAACTGGGCATGCCCACAGTTAGGTGCACCTACTCACAAGAACAGACACAACACGAAACTAAGGCACATCAACCCCCTAGCAAATAGGGGGTCAATTATGAGAATCAACGCCTTGACATGCGAGGAGTTGATTCTTAGAATCGCCCCCCTAGAAGGCAGGGGATGTGGCAGGTAAGGTGCTGATTCTCAGAATTAGCCCCTGGCTTGCCAAGTGACCGAGGAGAAATGAAAAAATAAATAATTTTTTTCTAAGGAATGGATTTTTTTTGTTCCCTATATGAACCTAACATCTAACTTCTCATGGGGATTGATGTGCATGTTTCTTATCTTTTTTTATTTTTAGATTTTGTTACGTTTTGCCTGTATACTTAAGCTATTATTTTTTTTGTAATTTAATGATTTGTATATATGTGTATATTTTTTGTAGGAAAATGGCATCAAGGAAGAATTCTGTCAATCTTTCTCGACCAAAGAATGCTAAAACTAGAGGTGGATCCTCAAAAAATACTGTTGAAGGAACCAAAGCTGAGCTAATAACTACAAAACTATGAAGTCCTTCAAAGGATAAGAAGTTGATTTCTTACTGGAAGAAATCACAAGAAGTGAGTCATACAGAACATATATGGTTTGTGAGAGGTAGAGAAGACAACCAACATCTACAGATATATCTATATGTTGATATCCCTAACAATAATGGAAGTTATGAGGTGTTGGGAAAAGTACTAGACATGTGTTTGATACCAGATACTAAAGTTGTTTATGTGCTTACAAAACCATCCAAGTCACATGACAATATTATACATGAGTTTGCATTTTCAATGTATGACACGACAGATGAATCTGCAAAGATGTGTAAACAAATCATAAATGAGATTGCACAAGATATCGTAAGTATTTCTATTTATATTTATGTGTTTTAGTTATTGTAATTGTATCATTATATCTTTTATAACCTAGTTTTTATTGACATATGATATTTTGTTTAACAGTATTTTATTGAAAATATTTCAATTATGTTGGGTGGCATTTATTTTATAGGGAAAGATATTATGAATGTTGTCATTAGTTTCTACTCAGGGTCAGAAGAAGGCATGGAAAACAAGAAAAAGAAGTAATTCATGATGCCACAAAACTACATCCAAGGGATCAGCAAAGAATGCCTATAGTGGATAAATCTAGCAAAGATAGACATGTTACTTTTGAAGAGGAGGAAGTTGAAATTGAAGCTGAAGAATATGTTGGCATTAGCAAGGATGAGATTAGAACTGATGTTAGAAAGGAGAAGAGCTATAAACGACCAAAAGTAAAAATTCCCAAGAATGTCTTTGTTCTAGTTGATGATAAGGATGTTACTTATCTAGAAGAAAATAGGAGGAAGAAAATAAAAGATGATCATTGTCAAAAAATCAAGGCCAATAGTGAAGATCCTAGTGAAAATTCAAAAGAAAGTAGGGAAATCATTACACCAGGAGCTAATTTAGTGGATGACATTATTAAAGCAAAGAAAAATTACATTCAACATCACTTGAAAAAGAAAAACTTAATTGAGGGTGGTCGTACATTTCATCTTAATGTCAGACAAATCTATAAGCCAAGTGAATGACAATTTAAATATAAAATTAGAAATTCACACCACCTGCATGTTCACAACTTGAATACATTTATGAGGTACAATCCATATGCTCATGTGGTTGATTATGTGCTTCTTGCTGATCCAGTTCAAGTTCCCAACAAAGAAGCATTTGATAAGTCAAAATGTTTTGAATATAATTATTATGTGCTTGGGAGGAACCATTCTGTAGAAGCTCAAAAGAAATTGATGGAGGAATATCCTAATAACCCATGTTTTGAAACAATGAAATGTATCATTTGTGTTGGTTTATTAGAAACAGAAGCAAATTTATTGGCATGGGATCATAATACAGATAATGAGCATAGGATGTCTATGAATTTCATCTAAAGGGTTAGATTTATGCATGATGAATTTGAAGAAAAATGTGGTGGGGATAATACAAAGGTTCGTCTAGAATTTTAGAAGGAATATTGTATGTAAATAGGCTATAAAATTGAGGAAAAAATAAATTCTAAAGGCGACAAAGTACATTCTGATATATTCAGAGGTATTGATAACATTTTCCAGCTGGAATTTAGAACTGGAGAGATATGGGAATTGATAAATGATATTTTTAGAATGTGGGAGAACATTGGCATTAAAAACTAGAAGGTCAAAAGGTCTAAACCATTGATATGTAACAGCAGTAAGTCAGGTCCTGAAATGAAGCAACTTCTAGATGATATGACTATCACACCTTAGAGAGCATTGCAAGGAGTGAAGGATGAAAAAATTGTCAAAACAATATTATCTCGTGTAAAATCAAGGGAATTATCATTGGAAGAAATGTGTGAAGAACTTCAAAAGTAAGTTTGTTGAATTATTTTTACTTATTTCTAGATTATAATTTTATTTTAAATATAACATATTGTTATTGGTAGTATTTGTTATACATATCATTATATTAATTTTTTTACTTTATCTATTCAGTCACAAGGTTTACATGAAAATATAAGAACAAATGGTTAAATTGTTGGATGAAGATAATTGAGATGATGTTGTACTCAACTACCCAGATTTAAGCTCTACATCAACACTAAAAGATTTTTATCTTGCATTTAAAAAGATATGTTGATTTATACATTCACTTTTACTCACCTGTATGCTATTTTTATTTTATGACTTGTACACATATTTGTTTATTTTATTAAAGATGAAGAAGGATGCAAATCGATCACCAGATAGTTTCAGAAGCTTTATTGAAAAAATTAAGATTGGAAGACTAAGAAAGCAACGTCTTAGTAATGTTGAACTTGATCTAACTCTTACTCATTTCATTTTGAATTGGATTGACACTATTCAATGTCAAATAATACAAGTTGATTGTGAAGACATTACTAAACTCATACCTAAAAGGGATTATTCCCTATTTATTGCAGATATTCCCCATGGTTTCAATATCCAAAACATTGACTATGATAGTGACCCTTGTATTTATCAAGATCCTAGTAAATTGGTTGCAGGACTTGTAGAAGTCACATTATCACCATTATGGATATTTGTGATATTTCATTCAGACACACAATTGAAAATGTTATTCAGAAGCTTCAAGGGGACAGAAAACTCAAGGATGAAGATTACATGGTAAGACATTGAAATTGTATATTTAATGTTAAAAAATTCATTTATGTACAAGTTAATTGAACTTTTACTATTTCATGTTACAGGAAAATTCAAATCTTATTAACCATGAAAATCAACCAATTATAAGTGATTGTGAGTTTATCCATGTTGAATGTTGGACAAAAGATGATAGTTATAAGTCTATGCTTCTTAATCGGGTAGATGGAAAGAGTCACAGCCAAGTATTGGTTTATGATGTTGTTGTAAAATACTAACATATGAAGATAAAGAAGCAAAAGGAGAGATAGTTAACACTTATCAAAAACCATAGTCATTGATTAATTATCTTATAGACTTATGTTTAAATGAAGGAGATTGGATTTTGGATTTATTCTTAGGCTTAGGTAAGTTCTATTATATAAAATTGAATTTCAATATCTTATTTATTAATTGATATGTGATTATACTAATTTACTTCATTATTTATTTTGTTCTTGATAATTAGGTACAGCACTAGCATGTTGCCTACAAAAGGAAGAAATTGAATTCCCATTGAAAAAGACCCAGTACAATGAAAATTTATTGATCAAAGAATTAATGTTATTCAATTTCTTCCAGATGCAATGCAAGAAATTGGGTTTACGAAAGGAGATTTTAATGAATCACGTGTGGTAAAAAAGGCAAAGGAACCTCAACCACCATTAGATGGAATCATTGGAAAGGCATACATTGGGAGATTTTCAGGCATCAAAGATCCATCAGAAGAGAAAAATGAACAAACTGAAGTAGAAAATATTATGGAAGAAGACAATGATAAAACTATAGAAGATGAAGAGTTTGGATTATGTGATATTATTGATTAAACTTAAGTTATGCTTGGAAATCAAGCTCATTTTTTGTTACTATTAATTAGTTATACTTGTAATGTTTTGACTTTGACATTTTATAAAAAGAATAAGTATTGAGTTAATGTTGTTATATGTTAAATATTTGTATTATGTGATTTTCACTTTAACTTTTATGTGAATCATTATTTTTTGAAAAACAATTGTGATTATTATTAGTTTTTGACATGAAATTCATTAAAAAAAACTATTATTTAACCATTTTTTGTTAAATTTTCCTACAAAAATTGTGATTTTGACATGTCATTTCTGCCAAAAAAATTATCAAAATGTGTACTATTTTTGTTACATTTATGTTCAAAATGTTAATTTTTATTTCAATTGTTAAAAATTATTGTTTTTTTTTAGACAATTATTTGATGTGTGTTGAAAAATTAATTAACGATAAATAAATATGTAGAATATCAAAACTTTAAAATATTGATATTTTTCTTTAACTATGCCAAAAAATAAAGATCTCAATAAAAAAAAAACAAAAAATATGAAGAAGAAGACTACTTCAAAAATCATTAACTTTAGAAAATAATTATTCACATTTAATACATTAGAAAATTTAAAGTAAAAAAATAACCCTTCTAAAAAAAGGGCCTGATGCAGAATCGACACTTTTTTAAATCACCCTGAAAATCACTAACATTCTAAAAATAATGTACATAAAAAAAGTGTCAAAAAATACGTTAATATATATATATATATATATATATATATATATATATATATATATATATATGTATTCAGAATCAACACTTTTCAAAATCAGTTTATTTTTTTGCTACCTCAAAAAAATGGGTAATCGTATCAGTTCCCATTTCAAAGTTTACATTGTTAATAAAATTAATTCAACAAATTTCTATTTCCTTGGTAGTAAAACAAAATTAGTTATGTTAGGGTCTTGGGATGGGGGAGTGAGGTTAACTTCCCAAAGAACATAAAACAAACATAGAATCTTGAGATAGGGTGTGTATATCCACTTCCAATGGCACGGGCTCAAAATCCCTTCTAACACGAGGGTTAAACATTAGGCTACAATGGGACCTTAAAATTTACCTACCAACTCTATTTGAAATTGATGATGACTATATCCAGGAACTGTATCGTACTCATGGGGGTCTCCTTTGGGAGGCTTCAAGCTCAATACCTTGCCCTTGCATGTAGTTATAGCTGACAATTGTCCCTCAAGGACATGTCATTTGTGTTGACCTTAGTGGCCTTTCTTAGGATACTATCATGGGTGACAACGAGGGAGGCGGTCCTTGCTATACTCGAGGTAGATTTTAGGAAGGCTCACTCGGCCCTCTTGGGGGCTGCTCCAAGAATTATAAGAGAACTTGTTCCCAGGTTGGATCATTAAGTAGGTACTTGTTATAAATGTCCCAACCATTTCATCACTGTTGACTCATGCATTGATTAAGTTGCCTCTAGTGGTGGGAGGATCCCTTTCCCACTCTAGTTTGCTTGGTTTTCAACTTTAGGATATTTTTAGTGCATGTTGTTTTCTCTCTTGTCTCTAGTTGACTTAGGAATTTTATTGGTTCACGCTTGTGTCACCTTTAGTCACCACAGTGGAAGAATTTTGTTTACATTGTTCTCTTAGACTTGCCTCCCTTCGCCCTTTGAGGTGAGTCCATCTCCCCATAGACATGTAGTTAATTCCAACATAGATACAATTGTGTCTCAATTTCCTTTGGGTGATACTTAGAGGTCTGAACCTTTCATTCATATAGTTGTTGACCATGATTAACCACCTCATCATCCTACCTTTGAACCCATCTCATTAGGTGGGGATATCAACTTATCTGTATCTTTAAAAAGTCCCTTACCCGAGTCATCCATGGATAATGTTAATACTTCTGTGTTGGAACTCATTATGTCTACACCTATAGTGACAGATAGTATTCCACAAGTCACTTCCATATCTATTCCTTTGACCATGGATCCCTTCCATACCACATCCTTTAATGACTCTTTATCCTTTTTTTAGCAGAATCTTTGTGGAGTTTCACGATTTGGCACATCCAATATGGATGCATCCACATCAATGACCTTTACATCTCCATTCACAATGAGTGGAGGTTCTAGTTCCATCATGTCTAGTATCCCTATGTCCAATGTTGGAGTGTATAACTCCTCTTTCACATATGGGTTCATCAACTCCCTGATGGGTTCACATATGTCAATCAGAAGTATGAAAATACCTAATAATGAATTTCCATATTGATGGAATCCCTTAAGTGTAGCCATGTCATCCTTTAGCAACACTAAAGGTGCGTTCATTTCTTGTTGGTTCACCAGTCCTTTTTGGAGCCAAAAGATTGGAAGATCAACATTGTAGAGTCACACATCTGATACTTAGAATTCCTATAGGGGGGAAACAACTTTTACATGTATAATCCATGGAGTTCTAATCTTGCCAATAACCCCTTTGGATCCCCCTATGCTCTAGGAGCTCAACAACCTCTTGGGAATCCTTTTTCCACTAGGACCACTTACCTTGGGGGTGTTAACCAATCAAAAGATTACATGTACATTAGAGATAACAAATGTATCCACCCTTCTCCCACGAATATCCCTAATACTGGAAAAAAAAACTATGGGGAGAGAATTTCCTCCACTTGGGTCACGAGGGGCCTCCAACCCCTTCCAAGCTCATTCACATCTCCTTTCATGGAAACTCTATCTTTTCATCATATTTCTAAGTTAATGAATGACCCCATACAAAATAATCTTGCATGATCACCTATTCCACATAAGTTGCCCACAGATATCTCGAAATTTGAGGGTAAGCTTGGAGAATACCCTACAAATCATATCATCACTTATCATTTATGGTGTTCATCCAACTCTTTCATGTATGATAATATAAGGCTACAACTTTCTCAGTGGAATCTCACCAGTGGTGCTAACAAGTGGTATATTGATCTCAAATCCATCGCTTATGATTATTTCCTATCTTGGGCACATACATTTGTTAATCATTATCAATTTCCAATTAGATATGCAGCTAGTATAGATATCCTCACCGCCTTTCACCATGATAGTTCCACACACATTTCTGATCATATTCATTGGTGGAGGAGATGACGAGCCTTACTCCAAACTAAACTTCCTAATGAAGTGTTGCGTGGGTGGTTTATTAAATGTTTACTACCTGAAATTGGCCAAGATGTGGTAAAGGGTGGAGCCCAAACCGAAGAGTAAGCGACCTTGCATGCCCACCAGCTCAACTTGTTATATTCATAGTTAGGAACCTTATATCAATGCATTCCAAATTCTCCTCGGCCATTGACTAGTCTGTTAACTCAGAAACCTGGAGCCCATGCAGATGGAGTTGTGGGCTCCATATCATCTAGAAACATACAACAACTAGCCTCTCAAGTAGGCCAACCAAACATATCTTTTAGTGCCTCGATTGTCCACCTTCTACTCAAAGTCCTCATGTCTTTGTTCCCAACTCCCAGTTGAATTATTTTCAATCCACATCAAATAAGAATCCTCAACAACTAGGAGGGAAAAAGAAAAATATTAATTCCAAGACTTCATTTGAGGAATAAAGTGTATCACAAACTCAAGATAACACTATGAATGGCACAAAAGAGAAGAAGAAGAATTTATTTCCATACAATATTTGTGGGGATGATCATCCTACTGATGATTGCCCTAGGATGGATGATATTCATCGATATTTCTCCCAAAAACCACTCATCAACCAACTATCTTGACACATCCATTTCTGGCCCAACAACAAAACATGGTTGCAAATCGTCAACTACCTCAGTAAGGTGGGAGTGTGGGAAAATCTTCTAATGCCTCACCTTAAAAACAAGGTATATTTATGGCTAAGTTAGGAACCCATCTACCAACTATAACTCATAATTACGAGAATTATGAGGGAGGTACTTCTACCTTGGAACCCGTGAACCAACTTACACTGAATGGTCAACTTCTCTTCAATAAGTCATCACTTAATAGTGCGTCATGCCTGCCTATGCATTCCCTTCGAAAGTCTATGCACAATCCCAATGTGATGACCACTTACAATTATAACATTGTTTAGGATATGGCCCAATATTTGGCTGCTATGTTTATATTAGAAGTGTTGCAAAGGTTCCCAACGCAACACAAGGAATAATTGCCTACTATCGGTGGGGTAGATCCCTCAAACTAAAAAATTATGACCTTTAATCCATCTCTTTGGATACCCTATCTTCCACATCATGTAGCCTTCTAGATAATGGTCCATGTTTATGGAAAAATCTTTCATAGGACAGTCTTAGACATGGGGGCATTGAATTGTATAATTTCATCAAAGTGTTGGAAATATCTTGGATCTTCCACCTTTTTTGCACCTAATTCCACCTTGAAGGCCATTGATGGGTGCACCTTGTGTTGTGGGGAAAAGTATCCAACACGGAATGACCCTATCCCACTCTAAGGGTGATAGTTCCTTAGCAACAGCTGAAGCAAAGCTATCTAAAGTTACTTCTTTATGACATGCAAGAGATGAAAGGAAGAGATCCACTTACCGACGTCTTGTGCAAATGGTCGATCCAATCTCCTCTATTTGCCGCTTGCTCCCAGCTCCAAGTCTTCTCACGGGCCCAGCTACACGAGATCCTGCGAACAAGACAAGAAAAGGAAACTACAAGAAGCATGCATTCATAATTGATTCAAGGATTAGCATAAATCAAATATGCAAGTAAGACAATACACCATTGAAACACATGCGAATAGAAGAACCTCAAATGCTTTATTAATATAAGGAAGTAAGGTTCAGGTGGTGATACAACCGTAAGAGGTCCAATCCAGCATCACCTTCCCGACGGAAAGAAATCTCCTCTTCACCTCCCTCAAGCAATCACCCAATACTCACAACTGTAAACCAACAGCAATTCTTTGCACTAAATTCCGGCCTCCAGATCTCATGGGATGAGATCCTTATATAGAGTTTTGGAGTGAAGATAAGTCAGCTTGATGTGTGACTTGTTGTCCTCTTCAACTCCAGTTGTTCTTCAGTCCTTGAGTCCACTCGGAGTTTCTACCTTCCACTTGGAGTTTTAGAAGCTCTTAACTCATCATTAGGCGAATCTTCTGATCCAAGTGTCATTTTGGAAGCTTCCTGGGCACTGGCACATTGAGAAAAGATTCCTCCACATGTCAAAGTACGCCCAGCGCAGGTGGCCTTTGTTGCACTTGCTATGCAGCGCAGGTACACCATAGAGCTTTTGACATTCAGCGCAGATGCTTAGTGGAGCAGCTGCTTTGATCCAAAATTGACCTGTTTTTGAGTGTTTTTCAGTGGAGAACTGATCTGAAGTGCTGTGGTTTGCTGACCTTGTTCCTCTAGGGGTAGTAACAACATGTTTAGGGACTTTGGATCCCTTAGATTATTGACATTTCATGCTCTATGCTGTAAGGCACAAAAATGTCTATAACAGTTGCCCCCTAAAGTATGAGGTCGTTTATCGGGTGAAATGCTTTATTAGGAGGATCCGAAGTTCATTCAATCGTTGGGAGGTGACCTGTAACAAAATACAATACAATACATTATCTTTTCATACTTTCTTTTCATGATCTAGCTGATGCGGGCATTTCCCATGCTCAGCTTTATAAATACATTTGCTGTACATAGACAGACGATCGTCTGATAATAGACTGATAATTCTCTGCTTTTAATTATCATCCTTTTAGTAGGATGATCATTGGCTGCACATGTCTATGTTTTTTATCTCCTGAATATATATCGCAGCCCGGATGGATGAAACTAGATCCGGGGTCTTCAAACTTGTCCGATCTTCACTCTAGTACAAGTCGATCCATGTGAGAATTTCTTGAAGTCGAACATGGAAAGACATCGCTTGATTACCAGTCAATAATGTAAACTGTTAACAAGCGCGAGAGGAATCACCGATAATGATGATGACCCTCAAGGTACTGCAGCACAATTCACGTGGTGTGAATATAGGATTTGACGTCGAACACCACGCAAAGTCTCCTGGTCGAAGGTCATTAATGTATACCTATCGCCGGAAGTGAGAAACTTGCCATTGAGGCATGCAAGCTTCAAAGTACTGAGGGGGTGCTCCTAGATCAACTTCTTGGATAATGAGCTGATGTCAACAAGAAGTGATCCGTCAAAGGAGGGCCTTAATGAATCCCACATCAGTGACACGGAACGGAGCTAGTGATGATGGTGAAAACGATCTGTGAAATATGATTCAGGGTGGCGGTCATGGAAGGATGAAAGATGATGTATGGTAGTGGATGGGACCCGGTTGACACTTTCTAAATGACATCTCTTGAACATATAACGACACTGATGTGATGGATCGGTAGCATTACCCCATGTATGGATGGTATGGCGAGACCATGGTGAAGGGACCGGTGAATGATAATAACCCAACCCGATATTTACGGAGGCAAAAGTGTCATGTTCAAGAGCGACTTGCTACCATTAAGCTTTGAGGTTCTTCCCAATTTTTCCCCAGTCATTTCTGACCAGTACCTCTTTATTTTTGTCAAGCTTGAGGAGGATAACATATGCTTGTTCTATAACCTGCCCTTCGGGCAAGCCCATCGCTATGTTTTAACGAGCTTAACGATAGGGAAACTCGTTCTCGTCTAAAGACAAGTTTGTCGCTATCTAATATTTTTAACGAGCCCAGCGACAAAGACAACTCGGTCCTTTTCATCTTTAGAGAGTCTGAAAAGGGTACATAAAGTGGACTCCAGGGGTCCTTTTTCGTCATCTAATCCCTTAAGTCTGAAAAAGTATAAAACAATACAGAAGGGATGAATGTTCGATATCTTTATCGAGCCGAACTAGACAAGCGCTCGATCTTTTTGTGCAATAATCCCTCAGGTCCAAAAAGATTAAAATCTAGAGGAGGGATAGCTCTTCCGGTCCTTTTAATGAGCTGGAAGGCCAAAACTCGGCAAACTTTTCAGATTTTACGAGTCAGTGACAAGAGCTCAAAGAAGACTCGTATTTTGAGGAACGAGTGATAAACAGGGATAGCAGCAGATTCCAGGTACAGGTTGGAATTTTCCAATCACGGCAGTGTCACAAGGATGGCTAGGTGAAATCACTCTTCGCAGCTGTTCCTCAAAATAGGTAAACAATCAAGTGGATGTGAATGATCGGCCAAATGAAAAGTGGAGGTGACGGCGCACAAACACGACCAAGGCTTTTATGGATGATGAATCTATGGTCTCAAATGGTTATTTACTGGTTCATTTTTTCTGGATGAGCTTGAACTCTGGGGGGGAAGCCTGCTCACATGCTTATGTTTATTTTTTAACGAGCATGAAGTCCGCGTTAAAACTGCTCGGATCTTGCGTTTATTTTTTAACGAGCATGAACTTTGCCAAAACTGCTCGTGTATTTTGCATGCCCCCAGCATCATAATAACACATGTCAAAGGAGGGTGCCCCCCAAGCTTCATTGCATTCAACTTGGTGGTTGGAATGAAGGTTTACCTTTGAATTTTGAAAAGGGGATTTGTTTCATTTTTTAATGAGGTTGACACAATAAAAGAACTATCCTCATGATTTCTTGTTTCATTTTTTAACGAGGTTGACACGAGATAAGAACCGTCCTCGGAGCCCACTGTATTTACAGTATTTCCATTAGGGCGATGATCCATGCTGAAAAAATATTTAGGAATCTTCCGAATCCGTTGGATATAGAAGATTTCATATTGTAGGTTTCCACTGTGGCTACTTCCGCCAGATTACCTGCCGGCGGTAGGGCAAAAGTACCCATTAAGGCAGGGTCTTTTAGGAGACCTACTCCAATATTTTGGAGTAATTGATTACTTTCATGGATCATTGTGCTGCTTCCCGTAACTTGAGAACTATTGGGGAGAAATGTTTGTTGGTCGACGATTGTAATTTTTCCTTGAAAAGGAAATACAATCCTCCTGAAGTAGGTCGACACAACTGCAGCCATGGCATATATCCAAGGCCTTCCCAGTAGGATGTTGTAATCGAGGTTTCCGTCGATTACTTCCACATCAACTTCTACTGTTTTGCCCCCCAGTTCAACTTGCAAGTTACTTAAAATCCCGTATGGAGTGTATGATCGTCCATCAAATGCTTTTAATGTCGTTGACGATTTCGACAAGGGTGGTGAGCCTAAATTTTTCCAGCAACTCATCGACATAAGACATGTAGATGCCCCCTCATCAATAATTGTTCGATGAACAGTTTTGTTGAGGGCTTTCACTTGAATAAGGAAAGCTAGTTGAGCTGGTAACTGAGGGTCATATCCTTTATGATCAAAGGCCACAAGATTGGAATCCAATGGGCCAATCCCACTTATCGCTGATAGTAAAGCTTGCTCTTGGGAGGGGCAATTTTGCGGTACCTCAAGTGTCGACATAGCGGACGGCGATTGGGCCAGGTCCTCTACTATATTATAATTCTGTGCTATTTTTGCACGAGGATTAAATGTCGATTTGTGTACTACTCCCTTTGGTGACTTTATCATTGGTTCAGGAATGATGGGTGGCACGACTTTGGTCAAAGTTGTTGTTGAACTACTAGGTTGTTTATTTGCCTTGTTGTTCAACTGCTTTGGATTCCTGTAATCTTTATTCCTTGTCAAAGCATTATTCTGTTGCTTTGAGGTGGACAACATAAGCACTTGGGATCGGGAAGCATTTTGATTAGCAACCAGATTTTGTCTTGGATTAGGAAACGAATCAGTCAATACTGCTGGGGTTTTTGAACTCTTGAAGAGTTTCTTAACTTCAGCTATATGTGGACAATCTTTCGTCCAATGATCCTCATCGCATATATGACACCCTGTCGGGGGTTTCCCTTTCCCTTTCTTTTTCTTCTTGCCCCCTGGTTGCTTCAGTTGTTTTCCCTTGTCGGTCGACATGGCATTTACTTCTGAGGCAAGAAGTTCCTCATTTGCATTTTGACTAGAAATTTTGCGTTTGCCAGTCACGCCATTACTAGCGTGAGAGTCAGTATTCGATTTAGGAGGGGGAGGAATTGAAAATTCAGGTCTAGGGGCGTCAGGTATTTTGTCGTAGAGTGTGCCCGACTGAGTATATACTAAGTCTACGTATTGAGCGCGAGCAATGACTTGCTCCTCTGTTACGACTCCTCCCTTGGCCACATCTTCTGTTATAGCCGGAAGTAACGACTTTATAAACCATTCAGCTAACAACTGATCGGGAACGTAAGTTTTCACCATCCTACGACGACGTCGCCACTCATGTATATGATCAGATATGTGAGTGGCCGTTGTCTGTTTGAAGTTGGTAAGGAGTTCTGTTCCCGTTTCATACCTTATCGGTAATTGAAAATGGGTTAAGAAAGTCGTGGCTAAGGAGCTGAAATTGTCGAAAGAGGCTCTTGGCAATTCAATGTACCATTTAGCCGCTGGACCTGTCAATGTCCTCTGGAAGAGGCGAAGTCTTATCGAATCATCGTTTAGAGTGTTCGATGAACACCACAGATGAAAAGTCATGACGTGATTCGACGGGTCTTCACCTGGATTTCCATTGAATTTAGGAATGTTCGATGGAAGTTTATGCAGAATTGCTGGCCACCAAGGGGCATAAGCAATTGGATCATTCATCAGCCGGTTTAGATCTGGTAATTCTAGAGTTGCTACAAAGGGCAACTGTTGGTTCAGGTTAGGCGAAGCATATCCAGGATAAGATGGTATCGCCTGAGCAATGGGTCTTTGCAGACCAGCATAATGCTAACAACTTTGACAAAGTTGATGGGCATAACCATTATAGCATGGTTGCCCATTACTTACAAAGACTTGTTGCTCAGGTCCTTGATATGATTGCTGGAATGGCGGTTGTTGAGATTGAACCAGCTCTGCTTGTTGGACCATTTGCTGCTGACCAATACTGGATGATTGACCAAGATGAGGAGTCACAGTACTTGTTTGAGCCTGAGTCGCTCCAGATAAGGAGGCACTACCCTGAGATTGTGATTGAGCCGCTGAGAGAAGAGGTTGTTGTATTACAACAGGTAGCGCTTGTACTTGCGACGCATTTGCCATAGCAGGTGTGGTGGTAATATTCGACGCAGGGTGTACTGGTTGCATTGAATATACAACTCCTAGTTGTTGGGGTAGTATTGGTACCCAACCGCTGGATGTAATTCCAGTTTGACCTGAACCTTGTTGTAAACTCCCATATGGTTGTTCTCCAGGAGGGAACAATGAAAGAGCATACTGCCCTCCATATGGTGGAAATCCAGTACTTAAAGGGTAAATTGGCCTTTGAAGACACATTGGATCAGTTTGTTGAGTTTCAACATAAGAAGTACCAGATGATAATCCGGATGAAGAAATAGGAACTAACCATATTGTCGCCCTTGATGGGACTCCGGCTTGTTGTTGGCAATTTGTCGGGACAGATGGTATACCAGCAAACATCGTTGGAGTAGCAGCAGGAGGCTCTGCTGTTGCTGTGTCGGACGACACAGTCCTAGATGTTGACGGTTGTTCAGACATTTTGAGTCTATCCAAAAGATTTTAGCGATTCTACAAGAACTTACGATGCCAAAAGACTAACTTCGAAGATCAACGCAGGAATAGGAGGTGATTATGTTCCGTTTAAAATGAATTTTATTATGACGACACTTTTAGACACAACTTGCTTTTTCACTTTTTAAGAGTCGAGAAAAAGCTAAAGATGACTCTAGTCTCCTTCGATGTATTAACGAGCCCGAAGTGACAAATGCTCGGATGGACTTTTTCAGTTATAGAGTTTGAAAAAGGCCAAAAGAAACTACTCTGGAGTTCTAGGCAGAGGGTGTGCCAAACCTTTCGCGAAACCACAGAATACGTTTTACGGTACGAGTGGTCGATCTTCGTGAATGCTGTGTTCACTGCATTGCGATCAGTAGGGCAGCCGACACGGCTTCCTATGGATAAAGGCTTTGTTCCTATAGGGGTCCCCCAATATACGCGACGGTACGCGGGGGCACAAGTCCGTATTAGTGCTATCGTCCCTCAGGAGGAATCACCCACCTTCGTAGAGATCGACGGTCACTATGTTTAATGACGCCGGAACACGTCTCTACCTAGACCTCTACTGTGTTTCGTTATGTTTCAAAGCGTTGTTAGATAAATTCAGTTCTTTTTAGGTTGATCTTACTTAGCAGTTTGCCTTTATGGATCACCACGTGATGTATGATACAACTCCTAAATGCAGTCTAAGAATGATAAGCAGGCTTTTTCAATTCTTTCAACTTATGAAAATCTTAACTACTGAGGGAAAAGAAAGACATCATCTTTTCAAACAGATCATGGAGCACACACTGATGCACTTTTCCTAAATCGACATGCAAACTGTCAAAATGCACATGCACAATGCAAGTATTTCTTTTCTTCTTCCTTAATGTTGATGTATTACAAAAAGAAAGCTGTTGTATAATTTCGAATTCAATTTCAAGCGAAAGCAAACAAGTTTTTGTCCAATAATCAAAAGAACACCTTAAGATTCACTCTTTTCAACACAAGAAATACTGAAATTCAAACCATATAACGAAATCAAATGTTCAAGCAGCTATGAACAGTAATAAACTAGCTCTTAGAATCACAACGACACTTTCTTACAGGCCTAGATCCAAGAGGTCACAACAAGACTAGTTCACTTTCGCTACGGGAAACTGTGAATGAAAGCAAGAAATACAATAAGAACAATCACGGTTTCTTCATACAACTGAGGTGGAATGAAGGCAAAGAAAGGTAGTTTCAGCTGGGTATACAGGTTGACAACAGGCTGCAAAAACAATATTGAAAACTGGGCAACAGACAGTAGGGAACCCCAGTTGCACAAGGCAAAACTGGATCAGCGCAGGTACTGCACTGTCAATCTGACATGCAGCGCAGGTAGCCCCTTCAGGACCTGCGTTGCAGCGCAGGTAGCCTTCACTGCAGCTGCACTGAAGAGAAAACTCTCGTCTCTCTTTGGTTCCGGGTCACAGATTGCTCAAAAATCAACTGTTTTTGGCCAAATCAGAGGCTATCAATCAAGTATACTCTAGAGGATGATTAAAGGAAGATGAACACTATCACAAAGAGCTAATAAGAGTCCTTGTGGATCAGCTCTTCAAATCATAAACATGCCCAGCACTGAGCTAGAGTAGCTGCCCTCTACTTTGCATTCGAAGGATTCGAATGCAGTTCGATTCGGTACTCCCTTTGTTTAGGAAATGAATAGCAAGAAACACAAGATACCAACAAGACACGATCCCCAGTGGAGTTGCCAGTCTGTTGTGGGGAAAAGTATCCAACACGGAATGACCCTATCCCACTCTAAGGGTGATAGTTCCTTAGCAACAGCTGAAGCAAAGCTATCTAAAGTTACTTCTTTATGACATGCAAGAGATGAAAGGAAGAGATCCACTTACCGACGTCTTGCGCAAATGGTCGATCCAATCTCCTCTATTTGCCGCTTGCTCCCAGCTCCAAGTCTTCTCACGGGCCCAGCTACACGAGATCCTGCGAACAAGACAAGAAAAGGAAACTACAAGAAGCATGCATTCATAATTGATTCAAGGATTAGCATAAATCAAATACGCAAGTAAGACAATACACCATTGAAACACATGCGAATAGAAGAACCTCAAATGCTTTATTAATATAAGGAAGTAAGGTTCAGGCGGTGATACAACCGTAAGAGGTCCAATCCAGCATCACCTTCCCGACGGAAAGAAATCTCCTCTTCACCTCCCTCAAGCAATCACCCAATACTCACAACTGTAAACCAACAGCAATTCTTTGCACTAAATTCCGGCCTCCAGATCTCATGGGATGAGATCCTTATATAGAGTTTTGGAGTGAAGATAAGTCAGCTTGATGTGTGACTTGTTGTCCTCTTCAACTCCAGTTGTTCTTCAGTCCTTGAGTCCACTCAGAGTTTCTACCTTCCACTTGGAGTTTTAGAAGCTCTTAACTAATCATTAGGCGAATCTTCTGATCCAAGTGTCATTTTGGAAGCTTCCTGGGCACTGGCACATTGAGAAAAGATTCCTCCACATGTCAAAGTACGCCCAGCGTAGGTAGCCTTTGTTGCACTTGCTATGCAGCGCAGGTACACCATAGAGCTTTTGACATTCAGCGCAGATGCTTAGTGGAGCAGCTTCTTTGATCCAAAATTGACCTGTTTTTGAGTGTTTTTCAGTGGAGAACTGATCTGAAGTGCTGTGGTTTGCTGACCTTGTTCCTCTAGGGGTAGGAACAACATGTCTAGGGACTTTGGATCCCTTAGATTATTGACATTTCATGCTCTATGCTGTAAGGCACAAAAATGTCTATAACACCTTGTAGTTCAAGGGATGTTTTCATCTTTACCCATCAAACTAGGGGGAAAAATGATATGTAAACTATCGTGGATATTCCACTAGACAATTCATCACAACAAATATGATAATGTTATATTAAAAATATGAGATTCTACACTATTACAGCTTTATTAAACTTTATGATATATATATTTAACTGTAATTAGTTCATGCATGCAAATGGAACTTATGCAGAAAATGAGAAAATGACAAAATAAACTCACACACAAACAAGACACAAGATATTCTCTTTGGAAAACCTTTTTAGGAGAAAACCCAACTGGAAGGTGAGGCTCCTTCACTCCCTTTCTTTGTCTGTAAATATGGTTGTAGGTACAAATAAGTAATGCATGTGGTCCATGGGCTAATATAGTGCACAGATCCTCTATGTGTGCTCTACATCCTATCTCTCATGGCTATATTTCCTTAATTATGGAACAAAATTCTCTCGAAATAATGGAATGCCTCTTCCTCCTAGTGGCTCAGTTATAACACAACCCGATAGCCTACTAGGCTTTAATTTTGACTGCATCGAGTCTTAAATAAAGTTACAATATATACTCTTCTAGAGTATTTTACATCATAATCATGTGGATATCTCGTTCTCCATGAATAATGGGGACTAACGTGGCATCATCCTGAACTATAGGTGTGAAAATAGGAAGGTCAACTTCTGAGTGGTATAACTTTTGTGTACGGACTCCAATTAATGCGCTTATTATGCCATTAGAAATATATCTATGTGTATGATAGCATGAAATGATTCACGCTATACCAAAAAAATTTACCTTCAAAAAGTGTCGTTTGATGCCTCAAAACGCCCCTGGAAGGTTTCAGACCATGTTTTTCCAAATTCAGTCTCGCCGGTGAAAATGGTCTCATGACATGATTCCTCCAATTTTTCCACTCCAAATACATCAAGATGGATGACAAAAAATGTACTGATCCAATCCAGATCAAGAAAAGATCTATGTTGGGGTCAAGGTTAATGATGTACCATTATATTACAACCTCCTGCTTGGGAAAAGTTGGTTCTACGCTATGACTACTATCATGTCATTAGTATTTTGTGTCATAATGTTTCCCCATGAGGGTAAAATAATCATTGTCGACCAAATAGAATTTTTCATGCCCAAGATTTGATTTAATGATAGTCAGTTAGTCCACTTTGTAGGTGATTCTTCCACTCTTATAGAGAGTATTGGGGCATTAATGTTCAAAGACTCCTCCATGATGGGCACACTCTTTCTCCTTCCTCCTGAAATGTTAAAGCCAACCAATGGCATCAATATGATCACCTCCATCTTATATGATTCATATGGGTCTACTAAACCTTGGATAGATTTCTCTCTTGGAAATATTTCCACCTTTGGCAAAATGGTGTCTTCTAAGCATGACTCAAGTTCTTCCCATGATGTCGAACTTGCTCCTTCCTCCATTGAATATGATTCTGATAGGTCCACTAACCCTTTGATCAATCCTTTTTTTGAGGACTTCAGAATGTTTAATGAAATGAACAACCTGACTTTGAGTCGATTTCTTCCCAAGATGTTGAACTTAATTCTCATTTTTATTTCGATCAAGATGAGCCCCTTTTCCCATCAATTGTCCCATCAATCCCTCCCCATGATGTTGGGTATGGCTCTTTCCCTCCACATGTCAATCATTCTTCTTTATGTGCGTAGGATGTCTACCTCAAGGAAGACATCCCGATCTTTGATCTATCTTTGGAGGATCCATCTCATTCTTTATTGTTCTCTCCTTGGTTGAAACTATGGAATAGTGACTTATTCACCCTCGATTCTCAGCAAAATTTTTATTGTGCATAAGATCCTGATATCACCCACCATGTTCTCTTTGAATGAAAGCTTGTGTACTTTTCTTCTAATACCCCCATCAACACTCAGAATCTTGGGGTCGCAGATGATCTTGAGATTAGGGTGGATTTCCATCATGATGAGATTTTCCTTTACACTTCTTTGTATCATGTCAACCACACCATTCTTCCACCTTTACAAGAAGTTATGCTTGGTCGCAATCGATAGTTTCTTGCACATTCATGCCATTGATGCCACACTAGTGAAATTTTGAGGTCAAAAATGGGCCTCAAAATAAAATTGTAAAACCAAAATAAAATTAATAAGAACCAATAGGATTCAACATGATGATATCAACCATGGGGGATGATTCACCATTTTTGTAGTAAAAAGGTAAAAAGATAAAATAATAAAAAAAAAAACTACTTTTTCAACTCATATTTTCAACTTATCTCTCCACAATTTTACTCAAATTTTGAGTGGGATCACTCGTTGCATGGAATTCAACTCCTCATCTAAGGAGTACCCATGTTTCATACTTTCAATGGACCTTGCTAAATGAAAAATGAGAAATGAATGAAAAAAACATGATTGCAATAACATTATTTCCATGTATTTCTCATTTTTCATGTAGAATGGGTCCATTGAAAGTATGCAACATGGGTATTCCTTGGATGAGGAATTAAATTTTCATCCAATCAGTGCTCCCACTTGAAATTTGAGTAAATATGTGGGGAGATAAGTTGAAAAT
Organism: Pinus tabuliformis; assembly: GCA_031772625.1. Taxonomy (NCBI): domain Eukaryota; kingdom Viridiplantae; phylum Streptophyta; class Pinopsida; order Pinales; family Pinaceae; genus Pinus; species Pinus tabuliformis. Next base: position 873,044,398 of record CM062810.1, on the reverse strand, counting down.
ATGAGTTGAAAAAGTAGGTTTCCTTTATTCCCTCCAAAATTTGATGAGGTAATCCAATCTTATCTCATTATTTCCATTATTAATTTATAATATTTCTTAGGAGGCCCATTTAAGACCTCAAAATTTCTCTAATAGTCCCATGCATCCCCCACATGGGTTTATAACATCATTCTCATCATCAAAAACAATGGTGTTCGCATCTGTGTAGACTTTAAACGTTATTCTTGTCCAAAGTCTCCAGATCTTGATGAGTACATCATCATGGAGCCCCCTATTTGGTTCATCTTAGCACCATAATGTTTTTATTTTTCTAGGAATAGTTCCCTTTACGTATGTATGTAGTATGCTCTCCTTTTACTTTTCTTGTCTGCCACGTTTCAATATGCTTCTTATCATGTTTGGTACTTGGTTTGTAAATGCTCGTATTGTCTTCGATCCATGTCAATTATGCCAATGGAACCATCCGTAGTTATTGGAACATTGATTCCATCTCTTAGGTGCTATTTTCACCCACTTACAAACTTTTGAGTTCATGGGGCATCTTTCTTGGCCCTTCCACCAATAATGTTTCGGAATACAATGTTTTCATTGAACTCCTAACCAAGGCCATAGCTCTAGGTGTTCGTCAGTTGGTGGTTAATTTGGATTCTCATCTCATGACATGTTATGACTAAATTCAACGAGTACAACAAGATATTTTCAAATAATATTTGCACAACAGTTGGCCAGATGCCCAACTTGGTTAAGGGACCCTTCAATCGTGACCCCAAATGCTCTTGTAAATCCAAAGATCCGCACAAGAAGCATTGGTCCTTAGAGAGTAAGTTTCATCCAGAAGCTTACAAGAAGCCATATCAGCCTAGAAAGAAGCCTTTCCAGAGAAAAAAACCATTCCTTAGATACTAAAAGACTCCAGCTAAATCAGTCTGATGTTTTATTTGCAATAAGGAAGGTCATTGGGCAAATGAATGTCAACAAAAAGCACAATAGTTGAAGCTAGCAACTCTATTCACAGATACCTTAGAACCTACTATGTGGGATTTGTTCTACTATGATTATGATGAAGACCCTAAAGGAGAAATTTATTATCCAGAAGATGACTTCAAGGTAGAAGAAGAAGATGGAAATCGTATTCTCGGTTTCCATGGCAATTCTGGTGATGAAGACAAATTGCAGTCCTATTGCTTTTGTATGTTTTCTATGCCTAACAAGTGGCTTGTAGACTTAAGGAAAAATATCCAGCAAACACCGCCATGGCAGATAAATCTCCACATGTACATTCATGATGAGATCAAAATAATCGAGGCTATCATGACCACTTTAAACCATCCAGAACTTCAGTCACCCAACTAGATGACGACCAAACAAAAGGAGAAGGAGATAGTTTATTATGTTCCCTCCTACAGGCATCTAGCTGATCTATACACTGACCATCCAGCCAAGAATCCATAGTGATAACTTGTCAAATGTGCCTCCTGTACATCCATGTGTATGAAGATCCATGACAAGTAAGCAAAGATTAGATCCCTTGTCACAGAAATCCACATGCTCAAAGCACAATTGCACCAGCTCGAGAAAGAATTTGTTGAATCATATGATGATGATTTCGACCATCTAGCAATTAAGGTTCTAGATAATCTAGAAAAATATTCCCTCGTCTCGCCTACTCCAAATTATGCCCAACGACCTAATTCGCCTGATTTTTCTGCACTTTATCCTGCTAAGTCTCTCTCTCTCTCGTCAGTCAACCTAAATTGTATATTCCTCTTACCTTTCCCCCCTTGATTGTAAACCATATTCCTTATATTGTTCACTTGATTCAGGCACTCAAGTTAATCTAGCTTTTCATCTTTCTATTCCCCCTTTCTACTAGGATAAATCAATGGAGGGCAGTGCAAGCATTACTGCTTCAATGTTTTCTCTCCCACATCAAGTAGTTGATTTCCCTGTGTCCATCCAAGACTATCCAGTCCAATGTACATTCCTTGAACTTGATGAGATCCCAGCTGACATTATTTTAGGTTCTGAATTCCTTACCCATTGGCTTCCCAGTTCTATTGACTACCACAAAGTCAAATTTTCCATGACTATTTCTGGTAAATCTGTACAGATTCCTCTCAAAACTTCTTGTACATTCTCCATCCCTCACAAGCAAAAACTAGAACAACCAAAGCCTATAGAAGTCTAGAAAAAGAAAGAATCATTTCTTTCACCATGGCTCATCATCAAGATTATTTGAAAGAAATTTATGGAAATATTATCCAGCAGTGTACTTCGGATATCCCCAATGCTTTCTAGGCACGAGAAAAGTATGTGATCAATCTACCATATGCATATGATATAAGATTAGACCACAAAAATCATCAGCTGCTCTAATGAGTCCAACCGAGTTGGATTACTGCCAGAAAGAGATTATAGATCTCTTAGACAAGGGCCTAATCGAACCAGCCAAGAGCCCATGGGCGTGCCAAGCATTCTACATCAACAAGAATTCAAAGATCAAAAGAGGCTAACCTCGCATGGTGATAAACTACAAGCCCTTAAATGCAGCGCTAAAAAGTATGGCATACCCTCTGCCAAACCAAGCAACGCTTCTCCAAAAACTAAAAGGATGTAACATCTTCAACAAGTTCAATCTTAAATCAAGTTTCTACCAAATTGGAATAGCTGCTAAAGATCGTTATAAAACGACCTTGGTTGTCCCACATGGATAATATCAATGGAAGGTAATTCCTTTCGGTCTAAAGAATGCTCCTAGTGAATTTAAAAAAGAATGGAAGATGTTTTCCGTGTCATAGATTGATTACTTATCTACATAGATGATTTACTTGTCTGTTCCAAGAATATTCAAGAACATCAGAAACATCTCCAAATATTTTGTGATGATTATGTTAAACATGGATTAGCTTTGTCAAAATCCAAGATTGAAATTGGAGTAATAGATGTAAGTTTCTTAGGATTGAAGATTGCTAATGGCAGTATCACACTACAAAATCATGTTCTTCTAAACCTGTAGAATTTTCCAAAGAAAATCCTAGACAAGACCCAGCTACAATGATTCCTAGGCAGTCTGAATTACATCAGACGTTTCTACAAAGGACAAGCCCAAGATCTAGTTTTCCTGCAGCAAAGATTGAAGAAGTCACCAATCCCATGGAATCAAGCCATGACCCAGGTGGTGAAATCCATCAAGGAGAAAGTCCAGAACCTTCCTGCTCTCAAGCTCCTGATAGATGAAGGATTTTATGGTCTTGAAACATATGCATCAAATTTTGCATGGGCAAGAATTCTTATTGAATGCATAAATGGCACTGAAGAGATTTGCGTCTACACCTCAAGAACCTTTCATGGAGCTAAACTCAATCATCCTTCAAGCCATAAAGAAGTAGTCATAGTCGAGAAAAGTATATCTTATTTCAGGCTTTATTTAAAACCTGTTAAATTCTTGGTCTAAAATGATCTCAAAATCATGTCGGGCATGATAAAATAAAATCGTGAACTTGCCGATAATAACTTCTGCATCATGCGATGGGAAATCTAGTTACACGGCTATGAGTTTGGTATTGAACATAAGCCCAGATACCTCAACTATGTGGCAGGACTTCTCACATGTGAAGTAGTGGACCCTCAACTTAAAGAAGAAGAAATAGTGGGCCCGTAATAATGTGTCTAATTCGGTCCCCATATGTTGAAAGAATTTAAGGGATGAAATAATGCAAGTTGTCCACTAGCACCCAAATATTTACTTTTAACCGACACTCACTAGTCATGTAATAACCGGCCACTGGATATGAATACCATAAATGAGTGGTTGTGTCCCTCATAAAATTCAATCTAAGTTGTTCTAGTACCTGAGCAATTAGTCAGAATTCTCGTCTCCTCTTCTTCATAAGAGTGATGTTAAATTGCACCTACAGTGTCATGCTTAGTGTGATTAAAGTATCAATCACTCACAAAGACTAGAGTTTGTATGTGTTATCCGCTGTTGGAATACAAAGACCAGAGATTGGTGCAAATGAAAAGATCCATCATTAAGATTGGATCTTTTCATTTGCACCAAAAATTGGTCCTTTAATCACACTGAGCATGACACTGCAGGCACAATCTAACATCACTTCTATGAAGAAGAGGAGAAGCGAATTTCGACTAATTGCTTAGGTACTAGAACAACTCAGATTGAATTTTATGAGGGATGTAGCCACTCATTTATAGTATTCATATCTAGTGTCTGGTTATTACATAACTGGTGAGTGTCGGTTAAAACTAAAGATTTGGGTGCAAGTGGACAACTTGCATTATCTCATCCCTTAAAGTCTTTCGACATATGGGGACCAAATCAGACACATTATTACGGGCCCACTGTTGCTTCTTCTTTAAGTTGAGGGTCCACTGCTTAACATGTGAGAAGGTCTTCCACACAGTTGACATATCCAGGCTTATGTTTGATACCAAAGTCATAATCGTCTAACCAGACTGCCCATCGAATGATGCAGAGGTTATTATCTGCAAGTTCTTAGTTTTCTTTTATCATGTCTGACATGATTTTGAGATCGTTTCAGACCAAGAATTTAACACGTTTTAAATAAAGTCTGAATGAGATATACTTTTCTTGACTGCAAGTACTTCTTTATGGCTTTTTTGAAATTCACTAGGAGCATTCTTTAAAACTAAATGCATTACCTTACATTGATACTTTCCATGTTGGACAAAAAAGGTTGTTTTATAATGATCTATAGTAGCTATTCCAATTTGGTAGAAACCTGATTAAGATCAAATTTGCTGAAGATGTTACATCCTTTAAGTTTTTGGAGAAGCGTTGCTTGATTTGGAAGAGGTTATGCCATATTTTTTAGCACTACATTTAAGGGCTTGTTTTTTATCACCATGTAAGGTTTGTCTCTTTTGATCTCTAAATTCTTGTTGACGTAGAATGCTCAACATGCACATGGGCTCTTGGCCAGTTTGATTAGGCCCTTGTCTAATAGATCTATAATCTCTTTCTGGCAGTAATCCAACTCGGTTGGACTCATCAGAGGAGTTGACGCTTTCTGTGGTCTGATCTACATATCATATGCATATGTTAGATCGATCACATACCTTTCTCATGTCCATAAAGCACTGGGGATATCCGAAGTACACTGCTGGATAATATTTTTAGAAATTTCTTTCAAATAACCTTGACGATGAACTGTGGGGAAAGAAATGATTCTTTCTTTTTCCTGGACTTCTATAGCCTTTGGCTGTTCTAGTTTTTGCTTTTGAGGGATGGAGAATGTACAAGAAGTTTTGAGAGGAATCTGTACAGACTTACCAAAAATAGTCATGGAAAATATGAGTTGGTGGTAGTCAATAGAAATGGGAGACCAAAGGGTAAAGAATTCAGAACCTAAAATAATGTTGGTCAAGATGTCATCAAGTTTGAGGAATGTACATTAGACTGGATGGTCTTGGATGCACATAGGGAAATTAATTACCTAACGTGGAAGAGGAAACATTGAACCAGTAATGCTGGCATCGCCCTCCATTGATTTCTCCCAGTAGAAAGGGGGAATAGAAAGATGGCGAGCTAAATTAAGCTAAGCGCCCAAATCAAGTAAACAATCTAAGGAATATGGTTTACAATCAGGGGGAAAAAAGGTAAGAGGAATATACAATTTAGGTTGACTGGCAAGAGAAAGAGACTTACCAAGATAAAGTGCAGACAAATCAGGTGAATCAGGCCGTTGGGCATAATCTGGTGCAAGCGAGACAGGGGAAGATTGTTTCAGATTATCTAGAGCCTTAGTTGCTAAATGGTTGAAATTTCTAGAGCCTTAGTTTCTAAATGGTCGAAATAATAATCAAAGGATTCAACAACTTCTTTCTCGAGCTACTGCAATTGTGCATTGAGCACCTGGGTTTCTGCAGCAAAGGATTTGATCTATGCTTGCTTGTCATGGATCTGCATATGCATGGATGTACAGGAGGCACACTTGACAAGTTGTCACTCTAGATGCTTAGTTGGATGGTCAGTGTATAACTTAGCCGGATGCTAGTAGGAGGGAACAGAATAAGCTATCTCCTTCTCCTTTTGTTTGGTCCTCATCTGGTTGGATGACTGAAATTCTGGATGGTTTAAAGTGGTCAATGCAGCCTCGATTCTTTTGATCTCATCATGAATGTTCATGTGTATATTTATGTGCCATGTCAGTGTTTTCTAAAGCTTTGCCTTATGTCTACAAGACTCTTTTTAGGCATAGAAAACATACAAAAGTGGTAGGACTACAAACTATCTTGATCGTCAGAACTACAATGGAAACCAGGAACGCGGTTTCCATCTTCTTCTTCTACCTTAGAAACATCTTTTGGATAATAAATTTCTCCAGTAGTGTCTTCATCATAATCACAGTAGAACATATCCCACATAGTATGTTATGAGGTATCTGTGAATAGAGCTTCTAGCTTTTGCTTCCGTTCTTTTTGTGTACATTCATTTGTCCAATGACCTTCATTATTGCAAATAAAAAATCAGACCGATTTAGGTAGAGTCTTTCGGTATTGAAGGAATGGTAGTTTTCTCTGGAAAGGCTTCTTTCCAAGCTGATATGGCTTCTTCTAAGCTTCTGGATGAAACTTAATCTCTAAGGACCAATGTTTCTTTTGCGGATCTTTGGATTTACAAGAGAATTTGGGGTTGCAATTAAAGGGTCCCTTACCCTAGTTGGGAATCTGGCCAACTATTGTGCAAATATTATTTGAAAAGATCTTGTTGTACTCCTTGAATTCAGTCATAACACGTTTAGCTAAACAGTGTTCTTCAATGATTTTCTTGATATGGCCATGGACCATTGCTAAGGTCCTGCCTCACAGAGAAGTATGTTTGTCTTCAAAATATTTTTTGATAGTGGTGGGAAGAATTCCAGTCATACTCTGGATATAGCTCTTGAGGTATGTTGTATTAGCATAGGAATTGGATCAGATGAGCCAATCTTACATTTGAAAAAAACAATCTTCCATAAGACCAAGATTGCCTAACTTGTTAGACATAAACAATTTACTGTAATGGTTTGGATCTTCATCAATTGTAAGGCTGACAAACTGTGCACGTATAGCAATGAGAAACTAAACAACAAGATCGTTATGGCCAACAATGGCTTCTTGGGCTTCTGTGGAGGCGTAATGCCACCATGTATGTGTTAAGCCAACAGATCCATTGAAAATGAGTTGTGCAATGCTATAGAGAGAAAGGGTAGGATCATCAATCTATTTTTTCGTTGCCCAGTGATTGAGGAGACTCATTGCATTCTCCATTTTGATCTTAGGCTAGCAATTTGGAAAAAACATGTGTTCTTGCGACATAGCTTGGATGGATGCACTCATAGCTAAAACTCAAGTTGTTGTTACTGATATGGGATGGGATGTTTCACCAACTTAGATAATCCGCAAAGGGATACTTGGTTCTTACTTTACATAAACAAGGAACTAATTTATTTGGTCCTTTGAAATGGCAGGACCCTTTTCTTGCACCTGTTGCAAGAAGAATGTTGTGACCGAAGTAGCTACCTCGATCTCTTCTTCTTCGACTGTTTGAATCCCAAAATTCCATGTAGGTAGCTTATGACTAGCTACACTAAAGCTGAAAGTGTGCCTAAGCTTGTTCTTGGGATTATCTGTAAACATAGCCGAATTTGATGGTTTGTCCAAAATAGAATAGTCAGGGATCTGAACCTTAGATCCTAACTTCTTGATGATTGGGGTAGTTATGGACAAAACCTGAGATATAGCTACTAGCCTTTGGTCTAGCTTTGTATTGGATGCAGTAAGAATTGATATGTAAGATATCTTGTGATCTAGCAATTCTAATCTTGCTAAAATCTTCTCATAGAATTCCTTTTCTTCAGAGACTACTTGTTTAACCTTAAGGATGTCATTGTGCAAATCATCAATGTTCTTCGACTCAAGGTTGAGTTGGAGATTTGCATAGATAATCTGTACAATGTTAGTACTAGACGTAGTGGCTGGTGGTACTATGGAGTAAGGGATGAATTCCCTTTTCTTTTGACCATCATCATGAAACTATCAGAAAGATATATAAGGAAGGTTCCTTCCTGGAGTGTAGGATTCTTCTCTCGTGCTAAATTTCATATTTTTAGTTGTTTCTTCTCAGGGTAGCAGAGTGAGCATGAGAATGTGAGGTCTTTCTATCTTAGTGGTAGTACTAAGATTTTGTATCAGTTGATTGTAGGCTAGACACTGCTGGTACTGACCTTGATGTTTTGTAATAAGCTCTGTTGAAGAGATTGCAGGATGGTTTTGGACCATCTCTGAAACCTTCTCTCGAAAGGTTGTTTTAACTTGGGTTGGTAACCAAAAGGATTGGGTAGCAACATTAAATGGAATTGGGTGTGCTTTGGGAATCTTCTGGTTGTTTTTGAATAAGGCTAATTGGTGGTATTGTTCATTTTTAGCTTCCCAAAGTCCAGGATATTGGATTCTAATCCATTCAAATATAATAGGAGATGTATACTTACTGGAACTAGATTCCACCTCACTTATAAGTTGCGAAGTATGACTGATATGGGGTTGTAGTGGGGGCATGTTGTCATTGCCAAAGTGAACAACAATCAAAGTTTTGAGCTAAATTATTTTAGATAGGCGTTTCATGTCAAAACTGTTGGGCACCAAATTGGCCTATCTTTCCCCTGCGTTTCCGCTCCTCTTTTCACCCTTTTTGCATTCATTCGCATATATTTACTGTGTAACATTATGAGGTAATTCCCCTTTATCATCTCTTGGCATATTTAATTAATGAAGTATAGCCATGAAGGTTTCTACCTATACAAATCACTAAAATTTGTGATGACCACAGATTATGGACTATAGGTGTTGACCACGCAGCATATCGCAGCAGTTCCGCGATTCACAGCAGCTAATCAACCACGAAAAAACATCATAACTGATTGCAGCTACTCTTAACCTATTTTTGACCAATACTGTTCTTGGTTCTCTCAGCTCTAGTGCTGTGATACAACTGATGTATATCTTTGGGCATACAGTTTCCAGGTTTCGGGGAGAATTATTCTCCTTTTTATTGTATAAAAGACGGGTCATTCCTATATCAAGGGGATGATGGATGATATTGTAACAGCAGTGTTGAGATTAATAAGATATAACCCTTTTTGCTGATCTATCATTCGTCGTGAGTAATGCAGCCCTGATCAGAGAGCTGGGCCCGCTCTTCTGATCAGGTGCTGCATGTTTCCTTGTGTTGTGTATATTTTCTATTTGTTGTGTTTATTTCTTATTGCTGCTACAGATCTCTTAGATAACTGTGAATACCTTTTTACATTCTACAGTTGAGTTTTACTTCTATCTCAGCAATGTTTTGATTGTCAATCATGAACCCTTGGTTGAGGGCAGATCGTAACCTTGCCCCTGCATATACCTTGCGTGTTGCCTTGAAAAGAATACACACCTAGATTGATACATTAATGTAGGAAAAGGAGTGGATAATTTATTCATACACTGACACCAACATTTTGGCGCTATTGCCGAGGAGGCTAACGAGGTGCAAGACACGATCTGTGTTAAGTAGAGGGTCAATCTCTCATCCTGGGGAGAGAACAAGCTTTCTCACTCTGCTCCAGGTCATGAGTGCAGGTATTTACTTATTTTGAATTTTTATTGTTTTTTTATTTAGTAGGGCCAATCTCTTGCCCTGGGGAGGGAGGAGCCTTTAACACCCTGCTTTAGGCTTTAAGCCTAGATTTTTCTAGCATTTTTTTTTTGCTTTCGAGAAACCCAATCTCTTGCCCTGAGGAGGCAAGGGTCCTATGAAACCCTACTTCATGTCTTGAAGTATTAAGGTTTTATCATGTGTGTGTTATTTCTTAATTAAGGTCTTGTTCCTGGGGAGGGAGGAGTCCTTTGACGCCCTGCTCTAGGTCCTAAACCCAAGGTTCCTGTATTCTTTTCTTTTCTTTTTTGTTGTGAACAACCCTCTCTTCAAAGCAACCTCTCATCCTGGGAAGGGAATGGTCTTTTGACACCCTACTCCAGGATTTGAGCATAGTGGTTTGCTTTCTATTGCCACACCAACTTATATGAATAGAGAGCCAAATAAAAGGGGTAGAGGGAGAGCCCCAAAGAAAGGAAGACAGGATTTGGGAAGGAACACCTACATCTAGCAAATCATTGCAAAAGCTGAGCCACAGGCATCTTCCTGTGTATCTGTGAGGCCAGGTGCACAAACAAAATCAGAGGGACAATCTGTAGATCAACCAGTGCTGTTCATAGTACCCTTGCCGTTCAATATAGTATACCCTTCTAGTAGTCAGAGAGACAAGCAACAGTACGCCTGCTAAAATAATCCTGTTGCTTGCAACCAAAGAAGAAGGAGTTACAAGTAAAGCATCCGGAGGAACTGTCCATCCCAGTAGGGAAGAAGAAATTGTAGAGAGAAGATTCGAAGGGTCCAGCCATGATGATAGGGGGGAAGAGATTGTAGAATTTTTTTTATCACCAAAGGATAGAGGAAGCGCTATTAAGACAAATCGAACCCCTATGATGAAAATCCTTCTTGTGGAGTTAGCTAAAATCCCTAGTGAGTATTGGAGGATATTCATGGCACCTACAGCCTCTACTATTGACTTCCCAATTGGGGATTTGGGGACTGGTGCACCAACAAAGCCCATCCCTTTAAAAGCTTTACCCAGTTTCCATGGGCTTACTTCAGAGGACCCTGACATGTTTTTATTTGAATTTGACATTGTGTGCCAAGGGTATGATTACATAACGAATGCTCAGAAATTAAAAATTTTCCCTACTACACTAAAAGGGACAACCCTGCAGTGGTTTATGGGTCTTGGGGGAAGGTCTATCACCACGTGGAAATCAATGAGAACTATTTTCTTGGAGAAATATGATCTGTGCAGCCCGTAGGCGCTCAACCCTCACCAGTTATCATTGAGCATATTGACAATGAGGAGAAGGAACGAGAAATGGTTGGAGAGGAACCAAACCGAGCTAACAAAAATCATACACCTCCTCAACCATTAGCTATAGAGAAACCCCAAGCTAAACTGCCTTATCCATAAAGGTTGGCTGTGAGTAAACCAACCCCTCAAACTGAGTTTGACTTGTTAGGGGAGCTACAGAATTTATTTTTCAAGATTCCCTTGTTGCAAGCCATGAAAGATGTACTTATATACGCGAAAACTCTTAGGGAATATTGTGCTAAGAAGCCTAAAAAGAAATCGAGAGATCTGGTCACCATTCATGTAATGGGGAAACTATCAGATTTCATGATGGGAAGGTCCATGTCTTTAAAGTATGGGGATCCCAGGAACCCAATTTTGACCATGCACATTAATGGGGTAGAAATTCCAAATGTACTGGTAGATTTTGGCACTACCATAAATGTCATCACTACTGAAACCATGCATGCATTAGGACTTCATAATTTGAAACATACACCTATGGTGTTAGAATTGGCAGATTGATCTACAGTTAAACTAGTAGGGAAATTATAAGATATCACAATTTCAGTGGATTCATGGCACTACCCTGTGGACTTCCTAGTACTCCAAATGCAATCTCCAGCTGGAGGCCATCCATTAATCCTGGGAAGACCGTGGTTGTAAAACGCAGATGCTTATATTGGGTGTTGGTATGGGCATATGATCATCTAAAATGGGAAAAACACTAAGAATCTAGTGTTATATCCACCATCAGAACCTAAACCATCAGCAAAACCAGTAGGCCATAAGAAATTTGTACATAAGAAAGAGTCTGAATCAAAAAACAAGGAGATAAGACCAGTTTCACTATTAGGCAGGACCTCCAGTTGAAAGATGAGACAGAAGATGATGCAATTACTACCTTTATCAGTGACCCTTGTTCTGTTTCAGATTTGAATCAATAAATCCTGGAGTCTGTCTTGAGCTATGAGACTCAGGAAATTATTGAGGTAGTAGATGGATTCGAGAAGCTATCTATAGCCACTCCCCATGACAGTGTTTCCATGGAAATAGAACCAGGAAAAACCTTGAATATCAATCCAAAACTGTCAGATACCCAAAAAAAACAACTTCTGCATGTTCTTCGGAAACACAAGGAAGCCTTCACTTGGGACTACTCAGATATGAAGGGAATTCCTTCTAATTTGTGCACTCATCACATATACATTAAGGAGGACGTTCGTCCTGTAAGGCAACCCCAGAGAAGAATGAACCCGGCCCCAAAAAACATTATTAAGGAAGAACTCCAAAAGCTATTGGATGTGGGATTTATCTACCCCATTTTAGATAGCCAATGGGTTTCCTCATTGGTAATGGTTCTTAAGAAAAACGATAAATGGCGAATATGTATGGACTATAGAGAATTAAACAAGGAAGACCATTTTCCATTACCATTCATTGACCAAGTCTTGGGTACATTAGCAGGGAAGAAGTTTTTTTTCCTTCCTGGACGGGTTTAGTGGGTACAAACAGATCCAGATATCTCCTGAAGATCAGGATAAGACCACATTTACATGCCCTTGGGGAACATTTGCATACAAATTCCTCCCATTTGGTCTCTGTAATGGACCCACAACATTTCAAAGGGCAATTTTGGGGATTTTCTCTGATCTGATGGATGATAGCATTGAAATATACTTGGATGATTTCACAGCATATGGAGATTCATTTGAAGAAGCATTGGGAAAGCTAGAAAAAGTTCTTGAAAGATGAAAGCAGGTGCATATCTCCTGAAGTATGGAAAAATGTCGTATGATGATGAATGAAGGAATAGTCCTGGGACACTTTCTTTCAGCTACAGGAATCCAGATGGATCCAGACAAGATAAAGGTAATACAACACTTTCCAATACCCAGAACACCCACTCAGGTATGTAGCTTTATCATTGTGCTGGTTATTACAGGCGCTTTATAGAACATTTTGCTAAAACAACACATCTGCTTTTTCAATTACTGACAAAAGATGCAAACTTTGTGTGGATAGATGACTATGATGCAACCTTTGTGAAGATCAAGAAATTGGTCTGTAGTGCTCCAATCCTTAGAGGGCCAGACTAGGCATTACCATTCCATATTCATGCTGATGCTCCCAAACAACAATTGGGGCAGTTTTAGGACAACAGGTGGATAAGGTACCATATGCAGTTCACTATGTTAACAAGAACTTAGCCTCTGCCAAGTTAAACTACACAGTGATTGAAAAAGAATTCCTCGTTGTCATCTACGCCATCAACAAGTTTTGGCACTATATCACTGGTTACCCCACCTTTGGATCATGCAGCCATCAGGTATCTAATGAATAAACCCATTACTCCTAGTCATATTACAAGATGGCTTTTGTTACTTCAAGAATTTGATATTACCATAGTAGATAAACCAGGAAAGGAAAACATGATTTCAAATTTTCTATCTAGATTATAAAACAATATCGAAGGTACACCTATCAAAGATAGCTTTCCGGATGAATATCTTTTTGCAATTTCCGCCAACACTCTGTGGTATGCAGATATTGCTAACTATCTTGCTACAGGAAAAGTACCTCATCATTTGTCATACAAGGACCAATGGAAAATTATTCATCATAGTACCTAATATTCATGGATGGCAGGATACCTCTTTCATACGGGGATGGATCAACAAATTCGGCGTTGTGTATCAGAGGATGATATCTATGAGATATTGAAGGCCACCCATAGTGGGCCGTGTGGAGTAAATTTTGCAGATAAAAGAATAGGCCACAAGGTGCTGCAAATGGGATACTACTGGCCTTCTATCTTTTGAGATGCTAGAGATTATGTCCAAAGATGTGACAGCTATCAATGTATGGGACAACCTGGGAAATCAGATGAAATGCCATTACAACCCCAGATAGTCCTGGAACCTTTTGATAAATGGGCCATCAATTTTGTTGGACCCATCAACCCACCCTCCTATCACAAGGTTCACATTCTGGTCTATACTGATTATGTGACTAAGTGGGTGGAAGCCAGAGCGGTTGCGAAGGCAACAAAACAGGTGGTGGCAGATTTCCTTTTTGAAGAGATTTTTGCCCGATATGGTACCCCGAGAGAAATAGTTTCGTATGGAGGAGCACAGCTCACATCCCACATGATAGAGAAGCTTATGCAGAAATATGGGATCAAACACAGAGTGAAAACTCCTTACCATTCCCAAGCAAATGGATAGGTAGAAATTACAAACAAGGTGTTGGAGAATATCTTAACAAACACTGTAGCAAGTCATCACCGGGATTGGTCACAGAAACTCCCAGAAGCTCTTTGGGCGTATAGGACAACATGGCGAAATACAACTGGGTTTTCCCCATTTGAGCTAGTCTACGAGAAATCTCCCTTGTTTATGGTTGAATTCAAGATCAATATGTTCATAACAGCTTTGGAAGTAGGATTGGACTTATCGGAGGCCCAGAAACACTAGCTAGAACAACTCAATGAGCTAAACAAGATTGGTTTAGAAGCTATCCAGAGAACTATTGCTATCCAATAGCAGAGAATGAAATGGCACGATAAATTTATCAAGAATAAGGTGTTTCATACAGGGGACTAGGCATTGTTATATGACTCCCGGTTCAAATATTTTAAAGGAAATCTTTGCACTCATTGGATGGGACCTTATGAAGTGGATGCTGTATTCACCAATGGCACTATCAGATTGGTTGCAGTAGATGAAAATCATACTTCCTTCCTGGTGAACGGACACCATCTGAAGTTATACCATTGTCCAACGTCTAAAGATGCCTTCATAAAACATCTTTCTGATACATCTAGTTTGATGGTTGTTGTTACAGAGAATTGTTATATAACAAAATGACCTCCTCATCAACTCAGAGGTGAAAGACATGATGACTAAAGAAAAGTCCACAATTGCAGGCCTTGATTCCACACTAATGCTGGTTGCACACTAAAAACCTGCTTTATAAAGCCTGTTACCAAGCCTAAGGGAGCGTTAGTGACCCCACTAACTCATGTTACTAGTGAAGGGGCAGCGTTAGTGAAACTAAGGGAAGTTTAATGGGTCAAGCCAATGAATTGACTCACAAATATCTAGATATTTATCCCTAAATTTTCTCAAGAAAAGCAAGGAAACATCCAAAATCAAGATATTTGGAGGATTTGTAATCTAAGAAAAGAAGGAAAATGGGAAAGAGCTGAAAAGTGGAGCAAGTTCATTTCTTTTGCCCTAGTGAACTCTAGGAGGAGCTTGGTAACCTAACTCGATTGATATATAAGCAAGGTGAGGGTTATTGTGAAAAAGGTCAGAGCATTTGAAAGGATAGCCCACTAAGCTGTTGTGAATTGTCATACACTTGAAGAAGTGAGCTGAAAGAGAGAGAGAGAAGAAGAAGGGGTAAGGGAAGACTCATACAACGGATGGTTGTAATCACTCTTCCATTATAAATACAGAACTGCAGTTGTGTTCCCTACTCCATAGTGTCAGTAACATAGTTCATTGAGTTGTTCATTTCGATACTTGTTTAGATGAGTGGTTTAGTTGTATGCAAATAGATGTTCATTGTGCATTCTTATATTACTTTTCAATATTGTATGCTATGATTGTGTTTACCTTTCCTTTGTGCAGTAATTTATTTGGAGCCGGCTTTGAAGGATTTCTTCTTGGCTGCATAGCGATCTCCAAACAAATCTAGAAGGAGACTTGAGGTAATCCTCTTTCCATACTTTGTTAACTTATATTTGATAGATGAACATGTGTATAACTTGGTAGCTTCTGCAGATAATCTTACAATCTGTCGAAGGTCCTGAGAAGGCCTTTGAGGGTAGTTTTCATTCTCCATACACCATGCATTTTACCCCATAGCAGAATTGGCAACTCCGCTGGGGACTATACATCTAGTTCCCAGTTTACCCAGACTCTTCTCTGTTCTCTCTTCCTTCTAAGAGCTCCCTATTCTTCAGCAATCCTTTTTCTGATCCACCAAATATCTTGCTACATCCTACTAGTATACATTCATCTCAGAAACTGATCTTGGAAACCCTTGTTGTGCAAGATTTCCCACACTAACGCAGGTTACCAGGCTACACAGAGCTTTATAAAGCACTGTGCCTGTGTACAGGGAGCGTTAGTGACCCTACTAACTCTCTGTAACCACTGTTACAGAGCATTAGTCTCCCTTTATCTTGATTTCTAGTAGTATCTGTGGACCAAAAGGGATGGAAAAGCTTCTCATGGGCTGAAATAAGATCTGTAACTATATTATGTCAGCAAAATTGGTGTTCTAGAAATTTATTTTTAGGAAAAAAATTTGTTTTTTCTCTCTTAAAAAACATTTTTTTTGAAAGAAAGACTGATATTTTGTATTCATCCTTCTGTTTAAATAGTTGTGAGTTGCTTCATTTTGGTTTTCAGTAGTTGTTAGGAAATATTGGAAAAGAATCTTTTGGTTATGCATGTGTTGAAAGACTATAGATGCACAGACGAAACTATGAATATGTGAAAAATATGAATATGTAGAATAAAGCTTGTTTGCATTAAATTGATTTTTTATTTTTCAAAGCATTGTTTCTGCATGATTTATTGAGTCAAGAGTCTCACCATATTTCATACGCCAACACCCCTACCGAAGACAAATAATCAAGTACACATAAAATTTACATTGAAATCAATCAGTTGCTCTTTTGAGAAAACCAACATTAGCTAGGCTAGGATCTTGGGATAAGCATGTGAGTGAACTACCCAAGGTTGAAAACCAAAACTAGTGTCATTAACGAGTGAAAAATTCCTTCTGCACTCATATTACTGGGACCACTCGACTAACAACGAAGAAAAATACGAGACAACATCGGACTGTAATTGAAGGTAGCCCACCTTCTCTTACAAATCCTTTGGGCATTCTGTGTACTGGGGGTCCCTTCGGGGATTTTGGAATTGAGTCAGGGATTCAAGTATCTTGCCGACACAACATGCTATCTATGACTATGTCCCCCCCCAGTGATGTCTATGATTTGAGGTATCTCTAGTGGCCAAACTTATAGGAACTTACACAAGGTGACTGGGACGGGCTGTCCTGGTACCTAACACAGATGGACCTACTTTGTCTTCAGTTTTTGGGAGGGTGCTTGTCTTTACAAGAGTACTTGGCCCCTTAATCTGAGGTTTGAGTGAAGCTCTAAAGTAATCGTAACTGTACATCTGGCCATCCTTCTCTGTTATTCATTGAGATACTAGGTTTCATCTCCGGTGATTGGTGCTTATCAAACGAGGTATTTTCCCTCTGTTTGTTGATTGATAGACTTAGTTTATTTTTTATATTAGGTACCTGAATGATATCATTTTTGAGACTTTAACGAACATCACAATAAAAATTTATTGATAAAATTAACGATCACCATGGCTACATCTAGCCCTCGTTGTCACTCTAGATGATCGTTAGGACTTCCTCCACTCATTGTGGAGGATCCGCTGAGTTCCACTGAACCAGATTCTCCATCTTCAGGGGATCAGTCTCCTAGATCTTACATGGGATCTGTTTGGACTACTAACAATTCAAGTTTTCCGGAGGATTTCTTTATCAAAGGATTACTTCATTCCTTTAACACTTCGCTCACAAATCTGTCGGAACCTATCTTGGCTCCCTTAGTACCTGTACTTCCTGCTTCGCTAGTTGGAACATTTCCATCTATCTAGTCGATGACTAATGGGTTGTAGAACTTTGTGGACACTTTCGATCCTCCACCACTTCCCCAATCGACAATCTCCACAACACCAGTAATGGCGAATCTCGCTATCCCGTTTGTCTTAGGTACAAGCACTCACACGACACCCTCTATGAGTGAAACCCAGCAGATGCTAGGTTCCACCCCTATGGTGCCACACTACATACCTTCGACAAGTGCAACATATAGTGCTCCTTATAACACTTAATGCGACACTATGGGATCGGTTCCCGTTCACCAACAATATGGTTGGCTGCCAATGTATAGTTCAAACCCCCAGACTCAGACACCTGGGGGGGTTCCCAATATGCACATGCCGATAGGGAATGTAACAGTTCCCCTTCCGTTCTCAGGCATGCATGGTCAATCGCTGATTGACATGAGTGTCCCCTCTATCAATCAAGGCCAAATGGTCAGTTCTGTGTTGAGCGGGAATCCACAAGTGGTTCCCAACTAGTCCATGGGGGCACCTTACTCACATACTCGAATGATTCAAGGGGGAACCACTTATATTGGGGGCAATTTCATACCCCAATATCAAAATCCTCATGGAAATCCACTATACAACACCATACCGCAAAGCAACTTCTACACCACACAACCCATGTACAATATGGGGAACCAAATGATGGGAGGAGCGCAAAGCTCCTCACATCATCTGCCATCACCATGGTCTATGTTGGGGGCACCTAACTCTTTGCCTTTCTTGGCAACGTTGGATATACCCAACTTATACAAGCTGAAAAACGAACCCATCTACCACAACTTACAATGGTCGTTGATTCCGCATAAAATACCAACAGACATTCCAAAGTTTGATGGAAAACAAGGGGAGGATCCGGACACCCACATCACCACCTACCATCTCTGGTGTGTTTCAAACTCTATGGTGGATGATAGTGTCCGATTACATCTCTTAACCCGCACCCTCACTGGTAATGCAACAAAATGGTATATTGAGTTACCACGTGCGTCAGTAAACACCTTTGACACTTTAGTGATGGAATTCCTAAAGCACTTCTAGTTACCAATCCATTATGAGACTTGGATAGAGCTCCTCACTTCATTTCGTCAGGATAATGCCACCCACATCTCCGATCATATTCATGAATAGAGATGTAGGCAGAGGTTAGTAAAAGCTCCTATCCCATACTTTCTCTTAACGGACTGGTTCTGCAAGTCCTTACTCCTGCAAATCGTTAGAGATGTCGCTCTAGGTGGTGCGGTCACAGAAGACCAATCCATGCGTCGTGCCCAGTACTCAGATTTGATATATTCATAATCTGGCACTATTTACGACATAATCCCCAATGCTCCTAGGAACCCCAATGCTTCTGCCACTTAGCACCCCAGAGTGCACGCCGAAGGGATTGTCGATGCAACCTTTAGGGTTGCTATAAAACAACTCAATGGTTCCATTGCCATGTTGGCAGTGGACCCCTCTACCAATATGACTACTCTTCCTACCACTGTGATAAACTCTATGTAGTCTACGCAAAAATCCAGTGGCAAGGACAAGAAGAAAAAGAAAAAGATTGCTCCTTCTGAAGAGCAGTCACTCAAACATCCCAACTCAAAGCAAAAGGTTGCTGCGCCTACTAATGAGGAAAATGATAAAGCCAGCAGATGTCCATGTAAACTCTGTGCTGAAGACCACACGACTTGGCGTTGTCTACGGCTTTAGGAATGCATAGACTACCTTGCTAAAAGGGATTCTGGTAAGGCATCTGCTATCCTTCGAAATCCTTTTCCTACTCAACAGCAGCAAAATCTTATTGCCAACCAACCACAACCCCTACAAGGGGGCAACGATGGTTTGCAACATCCTTCAATTAGTGAAGGATCTTCTACCATTTACACATTTGAAATGGTAGGACTCGCCACAAGAGCCATATATTATGGAGCTCATGTCGGTTCGGTAGTAGAACCATCCTCAGGTCAAAACCCATCGCTGCTCAACAATTTTCATATTGAAAGGCTGGTTGAGGACTTTGTAATTAGACCTCAAAAAGGGGCACTTCGACCCACAACACAAAATACATCTACACGTGCTGCCCAACACTACAACATCATAG
Organism: Pinus tabuliformis; assembly: GCA_031772625.1. Lineage (NCBI taxonomy): Eukaryota > Viridiplantae > Streptophyta > Pinopsida > Pinales > Pinaceae > Pinus > Pinus tabuliformis. The sequence goes on along the minus strand of CM062810.1, from coordinate 873,024,638 downwards.
AGGATTTGGCGCAAGTACCGTCGGCTATGTCGGCGCTTGAAGTATTGCAAACATGCCCAACATAATGGAAAGCTTTGCTTTCAACTATTGGAGGTATTGACCTAATGGATTCCATGCTTGCTACTTTTTGACATGGACAAGTGTAAACCTCCCCTTTCTCACCAGCTTGCATTCCAGGTGCATATCACTTCGAAAGGTAAAGGTATACACAAAAATTTCATCAACAAAGGTGCTTCTATCTGCGTCATGTTGGCTTCATGTTGGCTCACCCTAGGTTCTCCAACCCTAACCCTGCCTTCGAACTCCTTGAAAGCTTTCGATGACCACACCTTTATCCCAAAAGGGTACCTAGCCAATTTCCCCATCACTTTGTATGGGAAAAGTGTAACGGTGGACATAGAAGTCATGGACAAAAGACTCGACTATAATCTCTTGCTGGGTCACAGTTGGATATATGCCATGATGGTCGTCGTATCTATTGTCTTTCACATCATCCTATTTCCATTGGATGGAAATGTGGTTACAGTAGATCAGTTGTCTTTTTGCACCCCCGATTATTCACCATTACCAAGTGGCTCCATACCCCTAGTAAGAAGTGGAACTGACTCTTATGTCAGTTTAGGTACTGGTCTACTGAAGGCTTCTTCCCTCATGGGTTGTTTTCCTCTTTAGCCAACCAAGGTTTCAGAGAAGGTCAACATGCTTTCATCTATTCCTCATGAACTAAATGATCCATGGATCCTACTAGCTCCTTCAGCCCTTGACACATTCGGAGACCAAATGCCGTTGTCACCAGTTGAATTGGACCACCAAGCCATTCAATCTGCACCTCTAGTCATGTTGGTTATGACCGACGGTACCACAACCCTTCCAATAACTACTCCTCCTTTAGATCCATCCAATCAACTCCTTCCTACGAACGAAGATATTCAAGAAATCATGAGTTTTGGAGAGAAACATTGGGAGGATTGGCACCATTGTGTCCCGATATTTGATTCAGACATGATGCCTTTTCAAAACCTGTCCCCTGGCATACCAGAAATTGTTTCCTCACCTTACAAGATCATTCAAAATTTGGATGTGGAAGGAATCATGGGCAACACTTCCAGAACATTGCCCATATATATTTAGGTCATGACAGGCATCATGGAAAGCATCCAGATGCGAGCAGATTACAGCCCTAAGGAAACTGTGAGCTCCACCTGCCTATATGAGGAATTCCACGATGAATTTGTTTGGTCTCATGAGGAAATTCCTAACTTTAATCCATCGTTTGTCATGCATGAGATCCAATTTTACAACGAAACAAAACAAAATGGGTGGCCAATCCCTTCCCTAGAAGTAGCCGTTGAACCCATGCTCGACACTACGGCCGAAGAAGAATGCTTACAATACCTTAAACAGATGGGTAAAACCCATCGAGAGGCCAACTTGGCACTCGAGGCTCATAAGCACCAGGTACAATCCCTATTTGCAAATGAGCTTAAGTTTCCTCCTTACCAAGAGGGTGACCTTCTGTTGCTCTATCATCCAAAATATGACCTCTTGGAGGCATGCACACTTCAACCCAAAAGGCTAGGTCTCGATGTTGTAACGAAACTCCTCCCCTCAAGGGCATATGAATTGTAGGACCAGGAAGGAGTCCCACTCAAGGAGCCCATATATGGGCTCTATCTGAAAAAGTATTATGCCTAGTAATGCACTGGGCATATGCTTTGTAATTTTATGTATTCATAAGGTTTGCTTCCCTTTTTGGTGTGATTGGATTGTTTTGTTATTTAGTGGAGTACTTGTCTCATGCATTCTTCTCGCAATGCATATGTTGTCATTACCTTTAGCATATTTAAGATACGTTGATGGTGCCAGTCGTCACACACGACACATTGCATCAGCTACTTGGGTCATTTATGCACCCGAGTCAGAACTATTTTGCTCTGAAGGGGTCTTTCTTGGTACCGCCACCAACAATATTGCTGAGTACATGTTCATTCTTTGACTTCTCACGGGAGCGTCATCAAGGGACATCTCTAATCTGGTGGTCAGATTAGACTCCCAGCTAGTCGTTATGCAATTGAATAACCATTATCACATTTGTAATCTAACCTTGTTACATCATTATCTAAGGGTGCGACTCCTAGAATGTCAATTTCAAATAATCACATATGAACATGTTCCTCGAGAATTAAATACAGTTGCTGATTCATTAGCTAACTATGTATTAGATTGGCATTTGTGTCATTCCTTATAGAAGCATGCATGAAAAGTAAAACATTTACTGAGTTAAAAAATTGTTACAAAAAACATTTAAAAAACACATTTACAACACTAAAATACCAAAAATGTCTATATATATATATATATGGATCATCATCTAGTCTTTTACATCAAAATATTCCAAAACTTGGATGTTTTAAGTAAAAAATGGCTATAAAAGCCCAACTACAAATACTCATACCAAAACACCTGCTAAAAAGAGCCTGTTTCTCCAGAAATGCTAAAACCACTCTAGCTACCCTCCAAAGAGGAACCAGAAACCGCTCAGGTACACCAACTGTGTGCCACTACATATGAGTGGGAATCTCCCTCATAGGAAGGGGGGGACACCCATGGTCAAACCCTCCAGGTTCCTCAGAACCTCATGGAGACTGTCAGCATCGCCCCCTCCAACTAGTTGTTGGCCTCCTCGTCGCACATGGTGAGGTTTGCCTGCAAGTCGTAATGGCACCACATTTGTGTTAAGCATAAAAGTTTCATGCCAGTACTTATCTCACCTATAAATATATTACATAAACATTCAAAAGCTAAAAAATACTTAATGTACTGTCAAAATTATTCTCACCTTGAGGACCCCAGTTGGTCTTGGGCGGTAGCATCAAGTCTGGGTCGTCGGTGAAGTCCATGCCTTCATAAGCATAGTCATCAATAATCACAATCTAGCTATGAAGCCACTGGAAGAAGTCTTCATCGAAGAAATGCTAGATCAGTCCTCCTCCTCTGCGAGGATCGAGTGATGACCAGCGACCCTACCTTGGCTCCCTCGGATCAAGGGGACCTAGGCTCATCCATGGGCACATGACAGGTACCCTCTCAATGAAAAATGAGACTATGATAGTACCGTACCCAAAACTGTGTTGGGTACAAATCTTGCATGCTATTAATTCTACCTTCAACTAGCGAAGCACTGATTCACACCAATTGAACATCTGGGGTTGGACACATTCAACCACAAGAAACAGTTGGGCCTTTGTCACAATGTGGGGACTCTTTGACCCCGACAACCACACAATCAACCATAAAACTACCCTCATAGACGGGATCTTATCCTCTCTATGGGAACCTAATTGCTGACTAGTCCAATCTTAGAGATGCAGTAAGTTTGTACCAGCTCCGAGGTAAATCGTGGATCTGGCCTACCACCGGTGAGGTTTGTCTGTGCCCCATGACACAACAAACTGGTCAAAAAATATATGACATCCCGGTCAATAGCCAACACCTAATCTCCAATCCTGAACACTTGCTTGTGTTCATCCTAGTGCTAGATAATCCATCTCAGTAAATCTTGCTGCCCTTTCATCAGCTCCAACTTTGCATGCTTAAGTAAACTGCAGTGGCACAATGCAAGTATGCATGCTGGATCATTTCACATCAGCAATTCCTCATTATCATGAGCCCGTTCTCTCCATAGGTGAGTCATTTCGGCTTGAAACCTACACAAAATAATCCTAAAACCAGTTAAAATGGGGCAAAATCACCTAAGGAATCCATGCATGAGGGTTTTAATTGCGTCCTTTAGCTCTAATTCTACCCTAGTACTACACAGGGAGGATTAATGCCCACCAGTGACTCGTATAGAGTGTTTAACGCTCCCTACTGACCATCTGAAGGGCGTTAGTGCGCAAATAAGGCTTCAGGGCACCTCAGATCTGCAAAATTCCACCCATAAAACTGTCAAAAAAGGTCAAATAATTCATAGAGAAAGGTTTTAGCTTTCACCTGGGACTGACATCACTTCGAATGGTTGCTTGGATCTCCTGCAATGATTTGTGGAAAATCTACTCCTCTTTAGCTCTAGAATGCTCTCACAAAATTCAAAATAGTGAAAATGATGCATGTGAAAGCTCCAAGCATCTCCTTATATAATTTTGGAGATATGATTTTCTGAAAATCATTAAAGAGGAAGTAGTCCATTCTCCATGATTTTTTATCATGCATGAACCCATATGATAGGAATTGCTGCTTTTTTATACTTTTTGCCATTTTTGATGAAAGTACTTTTAGGAATGAAAAGCAGTAAAAGCTGCATGCAATTCTCAATAGAGCACTTTTTGTGATATTTTATTGCTCTTTAAAAAATAGAAACATCTCTGAGTTTTCATTGTTGCGCTCGTTAAATCCATACAACGATGCTCTGAGCAACTCTTTTTTGATCTTTTTCTAGCTCATAAACTAAAAAAGACCAAAAGAGCATTCTTTTTGGTGCTTTTTTCTCACTCTTTAAACTGAAAAAATCTCGAGCTTAGTCTTTCTGCTCGTTAAACTTGATAAAGATGACCCAAGCATTATTTTAGGTACTTTTCTCGCTCTTTAAACCGAAAAATCCTGAGTTTTTGTTACCAAGCTCGTTAAAAATATACGGTAGCAGCAAGAGCACTTCATTTTTTGGGACCATTTCTCGCTTTAAATCGAAAAATCGCCGATTTATTCCCCTCCTTCGAGCTTGTAAAACTATGAAGAAGAGATGAGTCGTTCTTTCCACTCTTTTTCTCACTCACTAAACTAAAAAATATACCTTGAGTTTTCTTCATTTGACTCATTAAAATTTTTGATGAAGGCATTTAGTTTGTCATCATGTGACTCATTAAAAATTCACGATGAAAAACAAGTTTAGTCTATCGCCTCATACTCATAACAAAATGAGGTTGACATCTATTGAAAATAGGTTTCTCTTTATCCAGGTTCAATAGATTAACTTACGGAAAAGTAACTGATCCAGGTATACTATTAACCTTTTGTCGCACTCGGTTAACAACTATGACAAAGGGACCACCATGGAGTTTTTCTTTATGATATTTTCAGACTCTCTTGACTTTTTAAATTACACAGACAAGATATAGAGTCGTTCTTTTTACGATACTTTTCAGACTCTTAAAACATGAAAAAATTGACGAGTTTGCCTGTCTAGACTCATTAAACTAATCAGATAGGGCAAAGAGTTGTTCTTTTTGCGATCCTTTTTAGACTCTTTAAACATTAAAAGATTGATGAGTTTACCTGTCTGGACTCATTAAATTAATCAGATGAGGAAAGTGGACAATACAACTGTATTCCATATTAGAAAGCGCGGTTTGGCAGCAGTCGTTCCCATGAACATGGCACTACCTCAAATAAACCTTCCTTTTGATGGCCTCTCAATATGAACCCTACCATTCTATGAGTTTTAGCCAATATACCCTGATGTAATTGCATCTCTGTATCCTAACACCCTGTAGTGTTCATGAGTCTAGTGTTGTCTGGTTAAAACCGTTGTCATGCCTTCTATTGTTTAAGGGTTACCCATTTGTTTCCTCCATCAACCGATCAAACATATCCTTTCATCATGCCCTTCGTTGTTTAGACCCAAATTCTCAAAATATTCCTAAAAAAAAAAATCATTCTTGTCTTGTTTCATGTCGATTGATGTAGGACACATCATTGCCAAACTTTCAATAGGTTTCTTCCTATCCACTTCAACACTCTATCTAAGAAGATAACCCAGAAACACATTCAATGCCTTGGTACTTGTAGACATTAGTGGAAGGTTACCTTGTGTTTGATCAGGGTTCTCATTATTGGCTCCTGTTTAAGCGATTCTACAAGTGTTCGATGGCAAAGAAATCTTTCACACTTGCCAGTTTGTACTGTGCATCTTGGAGACCATCACCATTATCGCTGGCCTTCCTTGCATCTATTAACGGTCTCCATTATTGACTGGTGAAGAGGAAATCAAGACCTTAGGTAGAGGCTTGCATCATTCAGCCTTGTTTCCTCTCCCAAGCTGTGGATATTGTTTTTTGGAGACAACTGTTTTAGGATGATTCTATTATGACATTGGATCCACGTTGTGCTTATCAGTGGCCAACCTTGTTATATATCTTTGGAGAAAATTACTCTGACATAGCTACTGAGCATGGGAATCCCTGACTCAAAACATGATTTTAGTAGTTATATATATATATATGTGTGTGTGTGTGTGTGTGTGTGTTGTATCAGGTTTTCCTTGCCGCCTGAAGCTTCTCTCTCTCTACAAAATTTTGATAAGAAAAATTACAGTTTTAGTAAAGTATTTTGGCCATTATCTCTACCTCTGATCTCATACTTTAGGGGGCATCTGTCATACAAAAAAATGAGCTCCTCATCAAATCAGAGGTGAAAGACATGATGACTGAAGCAAAGACCACAATTGCAGGCCTTGATTCCACACTAACACCAGTTGCACACTGAAAACCTACTTTATAAAGCTTGTTACCAAGCGTAAGGGAGCATTAGTGATCCTGCTAACTCATGTTACTAGTGAAGGGGTAGCATTAGTGAAACTAAGGGAAGTTCAATGGGTCAAGCCATTGAATTGACTCACAAATATCTAGATATTTATCCCGAAATTTGCTCAAGAAAAGCAAGGAAACATCCAAAATCAAGATATTTGGAGGATGTCTAATCTGAGAAAAGAAGGCAAATGGGAAAGAGCTGAAAAGCGGAGCAAGTTCATTGCTTTTTCCCTAGTGAACTCTAGGAGGAGCTTGGCAACCCTAACTCAATTGCTAAAGCAAGGTGACAGTTATTGTGAAAAAGGTCAAAGAATTTGAAAGGATAGCCCACTAAGCTGTTGTGAACTGTCATACACTTGAAGAAGTGAGCTGAAAGAGAGAGAGAGAGAGAAGAAGAAGAAGGGGCAAGGGAAGACTGATACAATAGATGGTTGTAATCAATCTTCTATTATAAATACAAAACTGCAGTTGTATTCCCTACTCCATAGTGTCAGTAACATAGTTCATTGAGTTGTTCATTTCGATAGTTGTTTAGATGAGTGGTTTAGTTGTATGAAAATAGATGTTCATTGTGCATTCTTATATTAGTTTTCAATAGTGTATGTTGTGATTGTGTTTGCCTTTCCTTTGTGCAGGAATTGATTTGGAGCCGACTTTGAGGGAGTTCTCCACTAGTTGCTTCTACTCCACCAGTGTTGTTACTCCACAGTTGTTGTTACTCCACTGGTTGTTGTTACTCCACCGGTGCTATTACTCCACTGGTTGTTGTTACTTTGTTGGTGCTATTACTCCACTATTGTTGTTACTCCACTAGTTGTTGTTACTCCACTAGTGTTGTTACTCCACTAGTGTTGTTACTCCACTAGTATTGTTACTCTAGTGTTGTTACTCCATCAGTGCTATTACTCCATTGTTGTTGTTACTCCGCGGTGCTGACACTCCACTGTTGTTGTTACTATGTTGTGTTGTTACACCAACGATGTTGTTACTCCTTCAACACTGTTACTCCACTATTGTCGTTACTTTGCCGATTATCTTTGTTGTTACTCCACCATCAAGTGGGTCACCAGGTACGCCTTCATTGACTCTTATAGATTTAATTAAAATATTCCAAAAAGAGACTAGTACGTGCCACGAATGGCCACATCTAAGTTGGGGGGGGTCCCATCATAAAGAAATGATGGCATACCTAAAACCGTAATCATATCACATCATTACCAAATCCGATGAAAATGGAAACCAAAAATTGTGCGATTTTGTAATCATGATTCCTACGCATTGGAATTTGAAGACATATGCCAAGAACTTTACCGGTCATTTCCCCAGTATGCTGTATTCAATTTCCATAATCATTCACTTGTACTACCACACCCTGCTATTAATTATTGTGTTCTTTGAGGTGTACCAGTCATTATGATCCTTTCACCCCACGGCCACCATGCCAATAAAATTGTCATTGTCAATTGGGTTGCTGTTACTCTCCCCCCTACCAGCCGACTATACCCGTCGTGTTGATCAAAGTTCTTACACCAATGGGTGGACTGGCTATGCGCCATGAACTAGAGGGCACAACGATGGTCAGAAATAATCTAGAGGTATGGAAGGTCTTCGTAAATGGAGGATGGAATGTTTATTTTGACAAGTTACAAGGATTTAACGAGGCAATTGGGATTGAATTCACACTCAATCTAGAAGAAGAAAGCTCTCAGGTCCGAGGGATAAAAATACTTGTCACTAAAGAAATCATTACAGAGGTCAGTAGGTTACCCCAGTAGGGGCATAAATGGTTTTCACAAAGAACCACCCTTCCAGACTTCCCCGAAGCATTCTTATAGGCCGGAGAAAACGTTGTTTAGAAGGGTCAGGGGTACAACTGAAACTCATTACCACACCCATGGGGTGAGGTAGCAGGTTTTGTAATGAGATACATAGCATGCGAGGGGAGGTATACCACCATGTTTAAGTACCATTTCAAAATATTGGCTCACCTCTGGTTCCCACATGCGGAAGCCTTCTCATTGTATATGCCTTTCTTCTTGTTAAGAAGTCTCCAGCTGATGGCATACTCTTCTCAAGGTTCGCCAAAAGTGGCAACAGTCATTACCAACCATGGCCTGGTCCAACTCCTAGTCATGCATGCAATTGGTCAATTTCAAATCCTGTGGGAAACATTCTGGGATTCTACATAGGAAGCAATAATGGCTGCTCAAGCTGCTAGAGAGGAAGAGCTGGAAGCAATGGAGGAAGGAACCAGAGCAGGGGATGAATATATAGATCAAAAGGAACCGGAGGAAATGGAGATTGAACTTGAAGAGCAGGAACAGAATCAAGAATGTGAACCAAGAGAGACAATCGAGGCTACTCCACAAGAATTAGTCTCAACCTCAAAACCAATGAAAGAAGAAGTGTTGCAGCAAGGGGCCAATATAGAAAGGGCCACTAGCACCACAACCCAGGTTGTGCTTCAAGAATCAGCCTCAACTATGGAGCCAATAGAGTGAAGTAGTAGCACTATAATAAGCAAAGAGGGACCACATCGGGCTGAGGTGGAGGAATCCATTAATATTGCAGCTGGGGGTGTCCCACAAGAACCACCGTCGACCAAAGAACCAATGGAGGAAGAACCAGAACGAGAAGGGCCTGAAGCTAAAAGAATTGTGGGGACAACAAAAGAAGAGGATAGGGGTTTAATGCATGGAATTGATGTGATTATGCAAGAATCCATCTGGATCAATGTCATGCTAGAAGAAACAATGCCGACATCACCTTTTCAAGAAATGTTGGACTTGGAAGGTGGTGTCCCACAAGAACCACCATCAACCTGTTCGACTTTGGAGACCACAAAGGAATTAAATGTCGAGATTGACATTGTTCCAAAAGAACCAGCGTCAACCTCAAATAGGGGACTGCACAAGTAGAGGTTTTAACCCAGAGTGGAGACGCTGCAGATAGAGGGCAGGGGCTCAACACCAGAACTGGTGCTAAGATAGATCAGGTAGGAGAATTCTTTCAATTTTCCTCATACTTCTCCATTCTGAAAGGGGAAAGAGTGTCTCGCTCTACCGACATACAGAAGAGGAGGTGGCTATTCCACCGATTTTGAAATATGATGGGTTGAGGAAGGGACCAGCTGCCACAGGCTTGTTGGCCACAGATCCCCACATAGACCTCTCCCAAGGACCCAGAATAGAGGAAGAGGTAGATGTTTTTAAAATAAAGGAACCTGGAAGGAGAAATTTGGCTGAACCACTAATGAACATTCATCGAATGAGCTCACCACCTATCGAGATAGCTTCACAATAGGGTGAGGTAGGAGATAGTAATGAAATGGCTATTCCCCAGGAAGAGAAACCAAGTAAGGACGCTCCGCAGAGTAACCTGTGGATACTGCCTTGGGTAAATCACCACCTGTCGAACTAGCTACAGTACCAGATGAGGTGGTGGTTTAAGAAGAATGGGTGGAGTTGTGTGAACAATGAAGACTGCCTATGAAGCAAAAATATCAACTTCAGTTCAAAGAAATGATGTGACTCAAAACAAAGGTTAAGAAGCTGAGGAAACAAATGCACTGGTTGAAGAACCAAGTGATGAAATATAAGCGGTGGGCTAAGAAGCCCAAACCCATGATGATTGAAGCAGGGACGTAGGCAGAGGAAGTGGCAACAACTTCTGTTGCTACTCAAACAGACTTGATAGAATATTTGTTTGAGGGCCATGAATTTTCTTTGTCAGCTGAGGTATAGACCTGGAAGTCCATCGCGGCGCGATATCTGAATGAAGCAAAGAGAGCCCAAGAGCGAGCATCCATGGCTATCTTTGACTATGTAGAATGCATTGATATAATGCGACTGAGACATGCAAAGTAGCAATTCAATGTGGAGCAGCTGGAAAGGCAAGTAGCAGAATTAAAAACCGATAAAGAGTAGATGCTCCATTTAGCACAAGAAGCAATGGCATGTTGCCCTCCTGCTTCTTGTTACTCTTTACTTTTGCATGAGCGCTTTTTTTTCTTTTGTTTGAAAAGCATCCAGAAAGAAATTAGTCATGAGATTGAGGATGGTGTACAATTCCTCCGGATATTGAGAGCCCATGATGTACCAACTCAGCACTTGATGTGCGAACTTCATATGCATGGGTATCTCTTGCGTGTTGAGAAAGAATTTAATACAGTTTCATATGTGGGAGACATTCATTTAAGGGCTCTCACATCTTACACTTTTAATTAGATAAGTTGGCAAAAGTCTTCTAACATGTTCGAGTCAAATTAGGCCATGAAGCCTTTTATGGTAAGAGGAGAACCCGAGAGATCAGTGACTATGTATAATAAGCACACTACATTTTTTTAAATTATGGGAAACAAGGAACAGATGTTGAGGACACAAAAGTGGTGCATAGATCTCTGCATCAAACAATTAGTCACGTTTTAGGTTGAGGCCCTGGATAGTTGTCAGAAGAGGTGGATGATGTAACCCACGTCTATTCGGAATAGAGAACCGTTTGGAGCACCAAATTTTGCATGGGCACTTAGCAGGGTGCCAAGATATGTGGTGTGCATCCAAACATGTGGGGTTTGATGGATGAGAATTCAATTCCAGTACCCTATTCTATGGCTACCAGTGGAACACTACACCCCAACCTATAATGTACCAAATTATTGGTGGAAGGAAATTCTCCTCTCAAAAGGGTTCAAAGTTCTAGGAACAAAAACGGCAGAGGAATAAGATCTCGCCCAGCTTCAAGAAGCACATAGCCTATCCAACCCAGACCTGCGGAGATGGCGAGTTGAAAAAGGGCGTGCAGAAGGCTAGTTGGGGGAAGATGTTGGGTACCAAATTGGCCTATCTTTCCCTTGCATTTTTTCTCCTCTTTTCACCCTTTTTTCATTCATTCGCAGATATTTATTGTGTAACATTATGAGGTAATTCCGCTTTATCATCTCTTTAGATATTTAATTAATGAAGTAGAGTCATGAAGGTTTCTACCTATACAAATCACTAAAACTTGTGATGACCACAAATTATGGAGTAGAGGTGTTGACTGTGCAGCATATCACAACAGTTCCGTGATTCACAACAGTTGATCGACCACGAAAAAACAACATAACTGATTGTTGTGTTGAGGCTTCTATGATCCATATCAAGTTTATGAGAAAATTCTTCGGCGTAAATCACATAATCTTACATTTTTCGACGCGTTTCGAACCAACCAGTGTGGTTCATCATCAGGACATCGAAGAATTTTCTCATAAACATAATTGATTGCCGTTTCTCTCAACCCATTTTTTACCATTCTTATTCTTGGTTCTCTCAGCTCTACTGCTACAATACAACTTATGTATATCTTTGGGCATACAATTGCCAGGTTTCGGGGAGAATAATTCTCCTTTATATTGTATAAAATACGGGTCATTCGTGTATCAAGGGGACTACGGATGATATTGTAGCAGCAGTATTCAGATTAATAAGATATAACCCTTTTTTCTAATCTATCGTTCGCTGTGAGTAAAGCATCCCTCATCAGAGAGATGGGCCTGCTCTTTTGATCAGGTGCTACATGTTTCCTTGTGTTGTATGTATTTTCTATTTGCTGTGTTTATATCTTATTGCTGCTACAAATCTCTTAGATAACTGTGAATACCTTTTTACATTCTGCAGTTGAGTTTTATTTTTGTCTTAGCAATATTTTGATTGTCAATCACGAACCCTTGGTTTAGGTAAGATCATAACCTTTCCCCTGCATATATCTTTCATGTTACCTTGAAAAGAATATGTGCCTATATTGATACATTAATGTAGGAAAAGGAGTGGATAATTTATTCATACACCGACACCAACAAAAACCTTGGGGATGAATATAAGCTTGCAGAAGGTCATAGATGTAAGGGTCATCTAATGAAACAGAATAATTGGGATAGTCAATACCAAAGGCAGGGCCATCATGCAAAGGGTTGGAAAATCCTCCTATTATGCCTTTGGCTAATTGGTTATGTCGAGTATCTATCAAAACATAAAGGCTACTGACATTCATGGATGGTCGAACGAGAGCGTTCAGGTGAAAACGGATTGCACCCAGATGGCAATATTTGAAACCTTTGGATTTTGGGATTCAAACAGTTGAAGAAGAAGAGATTGAGGTAATTACTTCGGTCACTGCATCCTTCTTGCAACAGGTGCAACAAAAGGGTCCTGCCCTTTCAAAGGACCAAATGTTAGAAAATTATATATTACAGAGCAATGGAACACATAAAATATTGCAGAAATATAACCACAGAAAATGAATCAAACAAGAGAGACATAGATATATGTGGTTCACCCAGTTTGGGCTATGTCCACAAAGAAAAAAGTACTCCTTCCTTTTATATTATCTAGCAAAGTGAAAAGATACAACCTACACAAGATCTGTTGTAATTCCCTCTTCGCTATCAATCTCCTCTCGCTTCCTCACTCAGAATACAGATATACATAGAAGCAATAAAATTCCCTGATATATAGCAAGGGGTTTCCTTCTAGGGAAAGAAACCCTAAATTAAACATAACTTCTACTGTCATATCTCCACCTAATTAACAGCCTAGATTGACTACGAAATTACAACATTTTACAAGGCAATTTTACATCTATTTTAAGCTTAGGGGGCACTACATCTAATTCCCCCACCAGGGGGGGCCTCCCAAAGGTTGCAGCCACCCCCCTAGACCCCCCCCCCTACAGTGAATATTTTACGGGTAGTGTTGTCACCCCATTATGAACTGGGGTCCAATGCAGTGACACCTTTGAATATAGAAGATAATCAGGCTCCACACCCAAAAATCTCCCACTTGGAGACTAATTATAGCAACCCCACCGCTGCTTCATTTGCTGGACAATGACTCCATTTTGGACTTGGTTGTTTCTCATCTTATTCATCATACTTGAATACCAATTGAAACTGAGTAGATTCTCAGTTTCTCCCTAGTTACAACTTTTGTTAACATATCTGCAGGATTCTGGCTAGTGTGTATCTTTTCCAACTTCAACTGTCCATATTCCAATGCTGACCATATGAAATGGTACTTGAGCTATATATGTTTAGTCTTGCAATGAAATGCAGAGTTATTTTCAAGATGTATGGCACTCTGGCTATCACTGTATAACCTGCCCAACTCTTGCTTCTTACCCAATTCATCCAGAAACCTTTGTAACCAAATCATTTCTTTACTAGCCTCTGTAGTAGCAACATACTCTGCTTCTGTTGTTGAGAGTGCAACAACACTTTGCAGTTTTGAGACTCAACTGACAACTGTTCGACCTACGGTAAACACATAGCCTGTGGTGCTCCTCGTGTTATCTCTATCACCTACCATATCTGCATCAACATATCCCCGTAGACCAATGTTTGAACCACCAAAGCATAATGCTTGATTTGTGGTACCTCTCAAATACCTGAGAATCCACTTCACCGCCATCCAATGTTCTTTTCCTGGATTATTCATGTACCTTCTTACAACTCACATTGCATGTGCAATATTAGGCCTTGTGCAGATCATTGCATACATTAAGCTTCCAACTACTGATGCATATGGAACTTTAGAAATATGATCCATTTCTTCCTGAGTCTTGGGACGCTCCTCCTTACTTAATTTGAAATGACTAGCCAAAGGTATACTAACTAATTTTTCATTCTGAATATTAAACCTTTTCAACACCTTTTCTATGTACTCACTTTGAGATAGTGTTAATTTTCAATTCTTCCTATCTCTAGTTATTCTCATACCAAGGATTTGTTTTGCAACACCTAAATCCTTCATTGCAAATGTGTTCGCCAATTTTCTTTTGAGCACATTTATTTCTTGCATGTTAGAACCTACAACAAGCATGTCATCTACATACAATAACAATATAATATAGCTGCCATCATTTTGCCTTTGAGATAAACACAATGATCAGAGTGACATCTAGTATAAACTTGTTCAGACATAAACCTGTCAAATTTTATATACCACTGCCTTGGAGCCTATTTTAAGCCATACAAACTCTTCTTCAACCTGCACACCAATTTCTCCTTCCCTTTTACCTCATATCCTTGTGGCTGCTGCATATATATCTCTTCCTCCAAATCCCCATGGAGAAAAGTTGTCTTTACTTCTAACTGCTCAAGATGCAAATATTCAACTACTACTAGACTTAAAATAGTTCTGATTGAAGTCATTTTAACAACAGGAGAAAATATCTCATCAAATTTTATACCCTTTTTCTATGCAAACCCTTTCACCACAAGTCTAGCTTTATACCTTTTTCTACCTCCATCTTTTTCCTTCAACTTGTAAACCCATTTATTCTGTAATGTTGTTTTAACTGCAGGCAACCTGACTAGGTCCCAAGTCTGGTTATGCTCTAAGGAGTCCATCTCTTCTTTCATGGCTTGCTCCCACTTCTTCCTGGTTTCTACCTGTACTGCTTCTTCATAACATTATGGTTCACCAGAATCAATCAAAAATACATAATATAATGAAGGACAGTATCATTGAGGGGGTCTACTTATCGTGGTAGATCTTCTAACACCACTTTTAGGTGTTTGAGGTGCTTGTTGCTGTTGTGGTTGTTGTTCTAGATGTTGATCATTATGATTTTCAAGCACCATCACTTTTTCTATGATCTCGTCAAGCACTGTGTATTCTCTATTTTTTTTTTCCTTTTTCTTTTCCTATAGCTGATCCTTATACAAAACCTTTTCATTGAATATGACACCTTTGTTCCTAATGATGTTGTGTTTTTCATAATCATAAAGTGATAACCAAAATCATTAACACCATATCCAATAAAGGTACATTTCTTTGACTTTGCCTCAAGCTTTGTTCTATTTTCTTTATTAATGTGGACAAATACTTCACAACCAAAAGTCTTTAAAAAGGAGTAGTTTACCTTTCTACTTGTCCATGCCTCCTCTAGAATACCACCATCCAAGGAACTTGAAGGCCCTCTGTTTATTAGATAAACAACAGTCTCTACAGCATTTGCCCAAAATTGTAAAGGCAATCCTGCATGCAATCTCATGCACCTTGCACACTCCATGATTGTCTTGTTCATCATTTCTGACACACCATTTTCTTGTGGTGTTCCTAGAACTATCTTCTCTCTACGGATTTCATTCTATGAACAGTACCTATCAAACTCTTTGCTGCAATATTCACCTCCATTTTCTGATCTAAGACACTTCAACCTTTCTCCTATCTCATTTTCAACCAAAGCTTTTCATTTCTTGAAAGTATCAAATACATCAAATTTGTTTTGAATACAATAAATCCAGGTTTTTCTGGTTACATCATCAATAAAAGTAACATAATAATGAGAGCCACCAAGAGATGATACCTGAGCAGGTCCCCATACATCTGTATGCACAAGCTCTAATTTTTCACTGTTCTTTTCTTTCCTAACTTTGACGAATTTGACTCTCTTCTGTTTTCCATAAACACAATTCTCATAGAATTTTAAATCAACATGCTTCAAACCTCGCAAAAAAATTCTTGAGTGAAAAATCTACATCCCCTTCTCACTCATGTGCCCAAGCCTATGATGCCACAATGCCGTATCTTCTCCTGTAGAGGTTAAAGCATTAATAAAATTAGAATACCATTGCATAAATACAATGTACCAACCTTTTCTCCTTTTTCTATTATCAAGGATCCTTTAGTGACCTTCTAGGTTTTATCTGTAAAAGTAGTCACACAGTCTTCACCTCCCAACTACCCTGTTGAAATAAGGTTTTTCTTCAGATCTAGAACATGCCTTACCTCCTTCAATAGCCATTGATTTCCATTCTTTTGTTTTATGAAAACTATATCCATTCTAATGATTTTATAGGGTTTATCATTTCCCAATCGAACCTGTCCAAAATCTCCTTGAACATAATCATGAAAATGTTTCCTATCAGGTGTGGCATGGAATGAGGCCCTTGAATCTACCACCCAAGCATCAATAATATTTTCTAAAGAAAGAATCAAAGCATCTTGAAACACATCACCTGTTACATTTTGTTCATGATTATTTTCTTATTGTGCATCTCCTTTTCCCTTCCGAGACTTGTAGTCTTTCTTCAGGTGTCCTTTCTCACATTTCCAGCACACTATCCCTGATCTAGACTTGGATCTATCTCTTCGTGACTTACTGCAATATCTAGGGCTCTTTCCTCTTTGCATTTTTCTTCCCCTAGTATCTGCAGTCAAAGCATTACCTGATGTCTCACCGGAGCTTTTCCGTCACATTTCCTCGCCAAGGATTGCACTAACAACATCATCAAACTTTAAAGTACTAGATCCAGAGACAGAGTTACTAATGGCCATAACTAAACCATTCCAACTTTCTGGCAATGAGCATAGAAATAACAAAGACCTAACTTCATCATCAAAAGTTACCCCTACGGAACTTAACTGACTCGTAACTATATTAAATTGATTTAAATGATCAACAACAAATCCACCTTCTGACATTTTCATATTAAATAAACGCTTCAAAAAAATACCTTATTTGAGGCCAAGGGTTTTTCATATAGTTTGGCCAACATCGACATTATACCCTCTGTTGTCATTTCCTTTGAAATATTAAATGCTACTAATGCTGCTAGGCACAACCATATTGTTCCAAGTGCCTTTCTGTCAAGAATATCACATTCTGTGTCTGTCATACTTGTCCGCTTCTTTGCCTTTCTGATCAATGGCTGGTATAGATCTCTCTGGTACAGATAATCTTCCATTTGTATCTTCCATAGCTGGTAATTTTGGCCTTTAAATTTTTCAACCCTAAACCTACCATCTTTCACCATTGCTCCCACTCGAACCAGCAACCCTTCTCTCCTGTGAGTTTATCAGCCAAATAGACCTTCGGCTCTGATACCAGTTGTTAGAAAATTATATATTACAAAGCAATGGAACAAATAAAATTTTGGAAAAATATAAACACATAAAACACATAAAACAAGAGAGACACAGATATATGTGGTTCACCCAGTTTGGGCTACATTGACAGAGAAACAACAAGTCCTTCCTTTTATATTATCCAACGAACTAAAGAGATACAACCTACAACAGATCCATTGTAATTCCCTCTTCACTATCAATCTCCTCTCGCTTCCTCACTTAGAATACAAATATACATAGACACAATAAAATTCCCTCATATATAGCGAGGGGTTGCCTTCTAGGGCAAAAAACCCTGAATTAAACATAACTTATGCCGTTAGATATTCACCTAATGAATGGCCAAGATTGACTACAAAATTACAACATTTTACAAGGCAAATTTACATTTGTTTTTAGCTTCTAGGGCACTGCCCCGATCCCCCCACCAAGGGGGAGCTCCAAAAGTTCATATTCCCCCCCCGACCTCCCCTGCAGTGAATATTTTATAGGTAGTGTTGTCATCCCATTACAAACTGGGGCCTAATGCAGTGATACCTTTGAATACAGAAGATAATTAGGCTCCACATCCAACACCAAATAAATCAGTTCCTTGTTTATGTAAAGAAAGAACTAGGTATCCCTTTGTGGATTAGGCAAGTTGACGAAACATCGCATCCCATATCAGTAACAACGACCAAAGTTTCAACTATGAGTGTGACTATCCAAGCTATGTTGCAAGAACCCATGTTTTTTTCCAAATTTCTAGCCTAAGATTGAAATGGAGAATGAAATGAGTCTCCTCAATAGTTGCACAATAAAAAACAGAATGATGACCCTGCACTTTCTGTCCATAGCATTTCACAACTCATTATCAATGGATTTGGTGGCTTAGCACATAGATGGTGGAATTACGCCTCCACAGAAGCCCAATAAGCCATCATTGGCCATAATGATCCTGAAGTTTAGTTTCTCATTGCTATATGTCCACAGTTTGTCGACCTTACAATTGATGAAGATCCCGACCATTACAATGAATTGTTTATGTCTAACCAGTTAGGTAATCTTGGTCTTATGGAAAATTATTTTTTTCAAATGTAGGATTGGCTCATCCAATATAATTCCTATGCTAATAGATCATACCTCAAGAGGTATATCTAGAGTATGAATCACATTCTTCCCACCGCTATCAACAAATATTTTGAAGACAAACATCTTTCTCTGTCAGGCATGACCTTAGCAATGGTCCATGGCCACATCAAGAAAGTCATTGAGGAACACTATTTAGCTAAACGTGTTATGACTAACTTCAAGGAGTAAAAAAAGATCTTTTCAAATAAGATTTGCACAACAGTTGGCTACATGACCAACTAGGGTAAGGGACCCTTCAATCACAACCCCAAATTCTCTTTTAAATCCGAAGATCCGCACAAGAAGCATTGGTCCCCAGAGAACAAGTTTCATCCAAAAGCTTACAAGAATCCATATCAGCCTGGAAAGAAGCCTTTCCAGAAAAAATGACCATTCCTTCAATACCAAGAGACTCCTACTAAATTAGTCCGATGTTTTATTTGCAATAAGGAAGGTCATTGGGCAAACAAATTTCCACAAAAAGTACGGAAGCCAAAGCTAGCAACTCTATTCACAAATACCTTAGAACCTACTATGTGGGATCTATTCTATTGTGATTATGATGAAGACCCAACTAGAGAAATTTATTATCTAGAAGATGATTCTAAAGTGGAAGAAGAAGATGGAAACCGTGTTCCCAGTTTCCATGGCAGTTCTAACGATGAAGATAGTTTGCAGTCCTACCTCATTTGTATGTTTTCTATGCCTAACAAGCATCTTGTGGACTTAACAAAAAAGCTCGAGAAAACACCACCATGGTAGATAAATCTCCACACGAAGATTCATGATGAGATTAAAAGAATTGAGGCTGCCATGACCACTTTAAACCATCCAAAACTTCAGTCGTCTAGCCAGATGGCGACCAAACAAAAGGAGAAGGAGATAGCCTATTATGTTCCCTCCTACTAGCATCTGGCTAAGTTATACGCTGACCATCTAGCCAAGCATCCAGAGTGACAACTTGTCAAGAATGCCTCCTACACATCCATGCGTATGTAGATCCACAGAAACCAAGCAAATATCAGATCCCTTGCCACATACATCCAGATGCTCAAAGAAAAATTGCACTAGCTTGAGAAAGAAGTTGCTGAATCCTTTGATGGTGATTTAGACCATCTAGAAACTAAGGCTCTAGACAGTCTGAAATAATCTTCCCCTATCTCACCTGCACCAGATTATTCCCAATGGCCTGATTCAACTTATTTGTCTGCACTTTATCCTGGTAAGTCTCTCTCTCTCTCGCTAGTCAACCTAAATTGTATACCTCTTACCTTTTCTCCCCCTAATTGTAAACCATATTCCTTCGATTATTTACTTGATTTAGGTGCTCAACTTAATTTAGCTCGCCATCTATTGGCTTGTTGGGGCCTGACCCAGGTTTAGAGGTGATTTAGACAAACAAATCCTGGTACTACTGGCTCTTTCGGAAACAGCCTACAGAGCGCGGACTAAGGTCTCACCCGAAGTAGTATGGCAGGGTGCTAGAACTAGGTTTCTGCACCCTGGAAATGTTTGATGAGTTCAAGTGGTCTGCGGTTTGACCCTGTGCGCACGTCGCTACGCGCACTTACCTGTACCTCGCAGCTTGAGATGTTGCCTTCGCGCAGCCCTACTCGAGGGCCAAACGTTGTTATTACCCAAGTCCTTACTCGTATTCCACTTTTAGTTGATTAGCTTAGCTTACTTGCATGTGTAAATTATACTTAACAATATAAATCATTCATACAAGTGTGCAAAGTAAATAAGCAGTATATTTGCAATTGATATCAAACATGTAACAACTTAAGAACAGATACACAGAATTTGGATCAAAATTTTCTTTATTATTCTCTTCTTTGGATACAGACTCGACTCCGCCCTGCACACTCAGCTACAGACAACTAGGCCTCTGCGCACTCAGCTGTAGAGCCTTCTCCTACTCTACAACCGAAAGACACACTTAGACACTTACGACTCAATCCCTTCGACTTCTTTTCTCTTTACACTTAGAGGCTCGCTCTATTTATACAATCCCATGGTTTGTGGACCATGGGTAGGCCGACATTACATTACAAACTAGGGCAGACAACCCTATGACTCTAACATACTTCTGCACCCACAATTCGCGAGGCTTTACAACATTATTTGGTCAAAACATGGGGTTTGAGCCCCAAAACATGCCTCTGGGGGATTCCATGCCCAACAGGCCCCTAACAAAAACATCATGACTCACCCTCGAGTCACTCTATCGGCGTGGGGATCTTGGCACGAAGTTCCTCCAACTATCCTCGAATTGTGCTAATTTCGACAACGTATTGCACTCCTGCTTACTGAATTTGTTGCATCCTCTATTTTGAGACCTCCATGTCTAGGGTGCTTCTCTGCATTAACGTGTTCATCCCCTATATGTGTGTGAGCTTTCCTTTGATGTTTGTCGTGATAGTGAAAGCCTCGTCGATCCACGGCTAGATGCGCACTTTGAGAACTGCCTCCTTATGTCGCGTCGCGTCCACCTACTCCTTCAGTGCCTTTACTTTCTGCATCCTTGCAAGATGTTGAGTGAGGACCACTGTCTGCGCAGTTCCTCTAACACTATTGTATTGCTACTGAATTTCTCGTATGTTTGTCTCCAGGTGTTGGATGTTGGGGTCCTCCTGTAGAGTTGTGAGGACCTCAAGTTCTTGCTCCAACAAAGTGGTACAGTCTTACACTACACCTCCATTTTCTTCCAATACTGTTGTGATAGCACTAGCATGCTGTTCTCAAACCTACAGGGGAGTGGAAGGCTACACCTTTAACCACAACTCGACGATCTAGAGATTCAACTCCAAGTGAACCTTGGTCGTTTCTTCTCTAGCCTCGTGGACTCAGGTTTCCAACCTGTGGATTTGCACCTCTACTTGTAGATCTGCTGGGATGGCCAACTTTGGGACACGTCAGCAAGTGTTTTCTATCGCTTGCACCAACTATTGGTTCTACAACACCAATTCATCGTGTTGCAAATTGAGTTGTTCCATGTTTATCTTTTGTTCGTTGAGAACTTGGATCGCACAGCTCTCCCTAGTGCACAACTCTATCATTATCCCATCCTGTAACAGATACAATTTCTCTCGCAGAAGGGCAACCAAATTAAGGCCAAGGCCTTTGATCATGTTAACCGCAAATTTGTTGGTCTCATTCGCTGCTACTAAGGCCCCTTCAGGTAACAATATTGTGTTTTCCATTCGTGCGTGTAGCATCTACTCTGTTGTCGAGGATCCTGCTGTGAGGTGAGTTGAAAGGGTACCCATCTGAGGGGGCCGCACCTGTAACTCCTGTAGCTGCGCCCTGAGGGCCCCTAACACAGTATGGTGCTCTTGCATAAAATACTAAAGGGCCTCATTAGTGATATCACGAACCGTCTCGACGATGTCATGGAGGTCACCTTCGATTAAGGTGATCGGGTCAATGGCCAACTTCGAGGCCTTGACCTTCTTCCTCGGTCCTACTCTCTCTGTCATGTGTGGGTGCATTAGCTGCATGGACGTAGTCCCTAGGTCTATGCTCCCTTCTATTTTTTCTACTTCCTCTACCTTCTGCCAATGTGAGGACGTTTCTTGGTCCTTATCCACCTTCAGTGTTGCTTCTTCTACCGCTTGTGCTGCTGTTGCTGCTTCTGCAGCCTTTTTCTGCTTGGTGGCATTCTGTGTCGCTTTCTGCACTGCCTTTTTCTTAGTTGTTGTTGTTTCCTTCTACTTTTCTTGGCCAATTGTGTGATGCACAACTTGGCATCATCCTTCTTCTTCTATGCTGTCACCTTCTCAAGTTCTGCCAGATCTGGGGCACGCCATTCCAGAGGCCATGTCTCTAAGATAGTAAAAATAGCATCGTCAATGGCTACAAAAGGTTGCTTCATCCACCGCTTCCCCAGATCCTTGCGCGCCCTGATAAAAATGTTGTGCATATTAGCTTTAAAGTCTGCAAAACTCCACAGAATATTGTACATCGTGGGCGACAGGTGCGACCTTTGATTAATCCACATTCGGATTCTCATCTCCATGAGCACCCATAAGATTTTGGTGTTACATATCCGTTTCGCGTCCTTTGTGGCCCAAAGCAAAGCGTACTTCGTGGCCTCCAGTAATGCTCTACCAATGCTGAGGAATTGACTGTCCTCCAACAGTTCCCCTGCTATGAGCATTATGGATAACAACAACCACGCGTAGTGGAAGGTTTTACCCTGCTCCTAGGCTTCGTGAAAATTCTTCAAAAATTCCTCGCAGAGGAATTCAGACCAGTTGAACTGGACCCCCTCTACGTACTGCTTCGCCAGTGCGATCAGTGGTGTCGGTACCTCATCGACGCAACACTTCCTCATAGCTTTGCCGACCAGGATTTCGTTTGCTACGCGTACCCCTTTGTCCTTGATGCTATAGATGGCATAGCCCCTCTTCTTCTTCTCCAGCTTGTATTTTGTCTTCATGGCTTCTACAAGGGCCAAATCATTGCCCTTTCCTTTGTCTATGGTTGCAGGGTCCTTTCCTTTACAGGGAAGCCAAGAAATGTGATGCATTAGGTCTATTGTGATGTGGATATGCTCCTCTAGCCATAGATACCCATCATGCACCAGGTAAAGTAGCTGCCTAATGACGAAAATGGTTATAGGTGCATGGTGGAAATGCGGTACCCATAGTAAGTGAAGCAACCTAGCCTTTTCCACACCATGCAACCACTTCTGTGGCTCTAACATTGTCACCACCCCCAGTGTTTTGCTTCATGAGGTTCCTAGCTCTAGGTGAGGGAACTTTTCACAGTCAGCGAGGTCCCAATCTTCGAACTTCATGGTTGGCACATGGCCCTGGTGCATGCCTTCAAACACTATGTTGTCTGGGAGGAGCGAGGTCTGGAGTGAACTCTTGGTTTCATCGAGGTCCTTCGGCACTTTGGTCTTCCCTTTCCACGGAGGGACATATGTGGGTAGTTTTGTTGCAGAGCATGTAGGTGGAATATCCTTGTCCATGCCTTCGTCTTCTTCCTTTGCGATGGTCCGGGCCTCTTAATCCTCTTCTTCCTCATCTGTGCCAATTGTAATAGCTTTCCCTTTTTCTGGCATTGATAGTTTGCTACGTAGTGGGTTCCTCAGGGACATGCATACGGGGGCCATTGCTTGTTTATCTTTCTTGGGCCTCACCATTCGCAGTGATTTGGGGATTTCTGCCATAATCTCGACACTTTCTGGAACATCCTCCACCATTGGGGTCTACACGACCTTGCCGACGGTTACCTCTTCAATTCCCAACCCATCCTTACTTGTTGTCATCATATCTAGGTTGTATTCTGTTACTCGCAAACTTAGGGGCTCAATTATCGCTCGGCTCTCAATGCTCAGTGCTCTGTGCAATTGCTCAATTCTCAATTGACCAAGTGTTGTTTTCTAGGAATCCCTTTCTGTTTTATAGCACCTTTTGAATCTGAATTCGACTGTTCCCCCCAATTTTGGTCCATTAATGCTTTCTTGGTGGCAAATTTTCCAAAATCTTGCCCATAAATCACGTCCTAAATGCCGACTGCCCACTTCATTTGGCATCAAGTCGCACATCCCATCATGAATAGTGACCTCAACGATCACTTTTTGGCCAATCCGTGTGATAGCGCAGCCCTCCATGCGTGGACACGGACCCTGTGACGCTCTTCTTCTGTGCACATTCCCAATATCGCATAGCTCCCGAGTAGAATATTTTATAGTCTCGCGCTCTCTTTCAACTGCCTGGAGTGCTAAGACTGTCCTTCCCATGGCTAGTCAGGTGGTTGCACCACCCATGTGGGGCTCCATCCCATCCTCCATCATGAGTCATGGAGAATCACCATGTTCCATTGTTGTGGTCGACCTCGCGCACTTTACTAATTGCAATGCGCTACCCTGGTCACTACGTTTGGTGATATGCAGTCCAAGCCAAGGCAGCAGACTAATAAATTGACGGTGATAGTTCTCAAATTTGTCAGCATGATCATACGCACCTTGCCTTATCATCCTAGATTTCTCGGTGAGGAACTCTTCCTTTATCCCATCCTCTAGCTTCTTGACCTCCACGTTGTAGAGCTGTAACACGGGTCTCTTTCACCTCTAGTTATGCCACATTAATAAGTCAATCCGGGAATGCTTTGTTATTGCAAAGAGTAACTCAATCTGAGGCTATTCGTCAGAGTAATGCTTAGTAGTACAGTTTCTAGCAAATACAAGAGTGAACGGATGCTAAATTTATGACTAAATTGCTTAAAAGAATAAGATCACACAAAGCAGCTTATCAGTCAAGGGTACGGAAGCGATAACCCATCCCTCTAGAAACTGATGGAAAGGAAATTAGAGCATGGACCATAGGTCTGGGAGCTAGGCAGTGACTTGCTGAGGCTCACTACAGCCTTAGACCTTCTCTCACACCAAGACAGTAAATGCAAGTAAATGGAACGGCAGAAAGTAAAATGGAACAGCAAACAGGAAATGGAACAGCAAATCTAAAATGGAACAGCAATAAATGGAACAACAATCCAATAAACTAAATCTCGCGAGTCAGACTAAGCTTGCTCTATTGAATTAAACTCACATTCTGCAATCAAATAGCAATCTTCTCTCAAAAACAACTTTAATGAATTATACTTTATGGAACAGTATTCACAAATGAATTATGGAACAGCAATCATCAAACATATATACACAACACGCTTACTATAGTAACCTGATTTAAAGAGAATATGACTATGCTTCCAAATAGAATAATATCACTTTAGGATTCCAACAATTGAGATTTCAAATGAATCCACTACAGCAATATTCAATATGAAGGCTCTGCAACGAAAACAGTTGGCATGCAATCGACTCTGAAAAGATTCACTCATACAATCCAGAATCACTTCTTGAAAGAAACCATTAATTAATTAATTGTAACAGAGCATGGAATAGCATATGAAAAACGCGTCAGATTACCAAACTGTAAAGATAAACAAACCACACAGAAACCAAATTATAATGATACAAAAGCAAGTGTCCTTCGGAGCCGGGCCCTTAGCTTCCAACGGTACACCGCTTTAGATTACTTTAGACGTAGAGATGAAATAAATACCAGGTCTTTTGTATTAATGTATCAACAATTGTACAACAAAACAAGTCTTAGTGAGAGTCGATGATCAAAGTTGAATCTGAGATTCACAGTTACATATATGAACCAAAAGTCCCTTTGCTTAACACTGCTGTCCCTTTTTATAAGAGTAACGACGGAGGTATCTAGGTAGCAAAAATAAGCAAAACATCGATCCCTCAGGATCAAAGATCCTGAGGGATTCGCCAATCCGTTAATCCTTTACTTTTCTTCCCTTCTTCCGCCGAATTGATAATCCTTCTTTCTTTCCAGGGTCGTCTTGCTTCGATCTGTTCGATCTTGTTCGCATCCGGTTCCCTCCTAAAGGGATAGCAGTTATTGCTTCTTTGTCTTTTCCTTTCGAATGGCAGTCCTTCGTTTCCACCCTTTTCTGCATGGAAAAATAACAATTATCAGTGATTAAGCTTTCCATACTAATTCTTACACATTCTATTAAAACTATTTATTTCTTTAAGCTCATTATGCAGAAAGGGTTACAATTGTTACTGAAAAGTCACTAAATTGTTCGTCAAAAACATACCTTTCCAGTGCTCCACACACGTCCATCAAAGCACTTTTCTCTCTTAACCGTACCCTTTCTTTTTCAAGTTCACGGAGACTAAAGTTTCACTGTCGGATTTCTTCCTCAAGTCCTATGCGTTCTGCCTCTTGCATATGTGTGATTCTTTCTTTCTGGGCTGCGGAAACCATTGTATCTATGGGTGCTATCATGCACGGACTAGGCCTCACATGCTCCATAGGGATTACAGCCCCTACTTCATTCTTCAGCTTTGGATGTGCTTGCACAGTCAGGGTTTTGCACATGGTTCTATAAGCCCATAGAACCGCTGGTACGCGCAGGTCCCAGTAGGTGTGTCTCACATGGTGGACCGTGTTCATCACTTCACACACCTTGTCAAAGGCTTCCCCGCGAATAATCTTTGGCGAGCTTGGTCTTATCATACTTTCTCGTTCGCACCCTTGTCTTGCCTGCTCCTGCTTGTTGGTCCTATTTACTATCGTGAGGAGAGTGTGCGTTTGTGCAGGTTGCGTACCATACACTTGTACCCATCTGGAGAGGTGGGCACACAGGTTGTTTCGTCCATCATACCCAGCTTCCATTTGTAGCTTAGGCTTCCTAAACCATATAAGAATCACCCTTTTGCATTCACGCCAATCCTCAAAATACTACTGGCGTGTACCCCACCATCTTGTGGGCGTAGCGCAGTGCCCATTTCAGAGCATCAAAACGCTAGTGTTTCGACACCTCTCTTTCAAATTTGGTTAGGAAATCATCCACCGTTGTCAACCCATCATACATAGGTAGATCCCTTACCTCTATTGTCACGCAGCGCAGTGATCTTACCATCATGTTACAATTGAGCATGGTTACCTCATGTAACCAATTCTGCCATCGTTCTATTTCTTAGTCCGAATCTGAGGTGCAGGAGCTTTCATGCTCCCATGAAATCCTGCCATCCACTGTTGGATTCACCCAGTCCTGCTCCTGAGTAGTTATCTTATAGATATAGTCTAGATCATCATCGCTCTCATTGTCATGCACTGGCTCTATGTAGCCCGATCCTTCTGCAGGGTCTAATGGTACCACTACATGTAGTGACTTTTTCTCAAAAATCAATTTTTGCTTCTTTAGATTTATCACTCCATTCATATCAGTGACCCAATCTATTCCCAGTAGCTTTGGATAGGGATTGTTTTCATCGACAATCTCTATCACTTCGAAATCTTCAAGTGTGCTCGCACCTTCGATATCTACCATTATTCCCTGCAATCTTCCCATTGGTAGGATCTTCTACTAGTTGGCCATTCACAATTGAATAGGAGACCATTGCAATGCGGGCCTGCCCATGCACTCCCATGTCTGCTTTAGCAGTACGTTCGCGTCCGATCCTAGATCTAGAATCACTTGATCCATTTCATATTCCCCGATTTGGGCAGTCAACCTCATCTCCCTTTCTGTTTGCATTGTGTGCTTCCCAAGCTTCTAGACTACGTGCGGTTTTCTCCTGACCTGAAGCACCTAGTGATGAGTTCCTGCAGTCCCTTTACAACCTTGCTGTCGTGCAGCAGCTTCGTGCTTGTCTCCAAAAAGGTAGTAAGCATTGATGAGTCCATCTCTAGTTCTAGTTTGTCTTTACTACCTGAAGTGGAGGCCTCTGTGAAGCTCTTCTTAGCTTCCATGGATGTCTCCTTCGCGCGCTCCAAATCAAACTGTGGTTCCTTTGTTGGAGCCTTGCGAACCCAAGCGCTCTCTTCGGGTTTCTTTCGCTTGTCATCTCTTGTCGTGATACCACTTTGGAGCACGATGTTTACATTCGAGTCCTCTTCACGTAGCTCAGACCTCATCATTTGTAGGTTCTGAGTCGGGGGAGGCTAGATTATTCCTTTATTATGCAACCTCGCTATCAGTGTAGGGTATTCCTCTGTCTCATGATCAAACTAGGTACAATATAAACATGATGCTCTTGTCAGATTTGTACAACCACGGGCATAATGTCTTGGCCCTCCGCAATTGTAAAAAATTAGTTATCTGTGACCCCTTCCTAGTCCCATTCCGCCTCAACCTCATCTGCACCCCTAAAATCCAGTGTGCACCATCCCTACATTTTGATTGATGGCTCATGTTTTGGTCTAAACTTTGTAGGTAGGAGTCTAATCCATCATCAGTTCATAACGTCTACAAGTACGCTCATCATGGCCTACTGACCTGTAGAAATTATAGAATGACTATTGGGACGTCTGCATATATTTCTGTAATAGATGACAGTTATTTGTAGCATGCTTCCCTCTTATCTGAAAAATTGCGCACCATAATGCAGGGGCCACACTTGGTCCTACTTGTGCCTCTGGTCTTAATGGCATCGACCCTCCTCCCTTCAAGTAGTTCACGAAGACTGGACAATGGTCCTTTTCATGTCCCTGGCCTTTGCACTTTATGCACCATACCTCCTCGCACGCCTCTGGGTGAGTCGTCCTATCCTGTTTCAAACTCTATATTTCTAAACACAAAATTTTTAGTTGCGCATGGATTTGTTGGATTCCCAGGCTAGGATTTTGTATCGGGGTCTTGTGCAGTCTCATTGCACTCTCCAAAGCTTCGGCCTGGGTGGATAACTTCTGTTGCAATAGCGCCATCCTTAGATGCGGCGTTAGTGACACTACAAACCATGTGCAGTGTTGCCCATTTTTCAAGGTCATGTTATGTTCGTGAATCATACCCTTCAGTCTCTGATCTAGCTCCCAAGGGGTCTCGCTGGGAAGCATTGCGATTTCTTTAAACTCGATAATCGACTGTGTCTCCAATTTTGGCCTACTAAATTCCTGATTTAGCGCGGCTTGGATATCCATGATCCTCGTGTTTTGAGTGTCATTAGAATGCTTAATGTACCATTTCAATGCGCGATCCTGCAATGCGCTTACCAACGTTGCCTTCTTTATGTTGTCATCCGTGACTCCTTGCGCTTCCCATACAGCCTTTACCATGAACCGAAATTGGTTCGGATCTTCGTTCCCTACTCCTTTGAACATCGAAAACTTTATTACACTCGCTATTTTGAATTGTAGTGGTGGAAAAGGTGGTGTGGGAGGAGATGGGGGTGAAGATGGTGAAACTAGTGGTGGTGTGGGTGGAGGTGGTATTCGCAGAATTCGCTGCCTTATCAAACTAATTGTACTTCTTGGTGAAACTTTTGCAAGCTCTTCCTTGCTTTCTCGCCGAGGTGAAA
This sequence comes from Pinus tabuliformis, assembly GCA_031772625.1. NCBI lineage: Eukaryota > Viridiplantae > Streptophyta > Pinopsida > Pinales > Pinaceae > Pinus > Pinus tabuliformis. The sequence goes on along the minus strand of CM062810.1, from coordinate 872,995,278 downwards.
TCAAGGGGCTATTCTCTATCTTTGCGTTACCTTTGTTTCTATAGATCCTCCCACTTTGTGTAGCCCCAAATGTCAATTTATTCACATAACCCGTTTTTCACACAGTAGCATTTTAATCCAAGTGTTCAAAGATTTAACATACTTACCTCACGATCCTTTGAAAAAGTGTCTTTCTACCTCACTATAGCTGACTGACATGTCTACGGCGAATTCGGTGATAAACCCTCCTATAATTTGATCGAGCTAATGGTCCACATCGTGCGTAATCTTATCTTCCGAGGATTCTAGCCTATGCACTAACTCTGGAGTCCACACAATCGGTTTGTTGAGGCTACACTTTCCTTGACAGTCTGCTAGCTTCATGATCCACTCGTACAACTCTGAGGGGAAGGATGCAAAGAAAATTTCGTGAATTTCTGTATATAATTAGCACTCTAACCACTGTTCCTTTGATTCTCACAAATTCTTGTTTTCCTGCGCCGCGAACTCGTGAATTTTTCTATCCAACGACCCTTCAATTTCTTTCTTTGTCAGATTCTAGTGACACGACATCAAACATCCCTTATGTAGATCTGGGTCCCAGCAATAGAACCATTTGTTGGCCTATTGGGGCCTGACCCAGGTTCAGAGGTGATTTAGCCAAACAAATACCGATACTACTAGTGCTTTTGGCAATAGTCCACGGAGCGCGGACCAAGGTCTCACCTGAAGTAGTATGGGAGGGTGCTAGAACTAGGTTTCTACACCCTAGAGATGTCTGATGAGTTCAAGTGGTCCACGGTTTTACCCTTCGTGCACATCGCTACGTGCACTTACCTGTACCTCACAGCCTGAGATGTTGCTTTCGCGTAGCCCTACTCGGGGGCCGAACGTTGTTATTACCTAAGTCCTTACCAGTATTCCACTGTTAGTTGATTAGCTTAGCTTACTTGCATGTGTAAAGTATACCTAGCAATATAAATCATTCATACAGGTGCATGCAATAAATAAACAATATATTTGCAATTGATATCAAACATGTAATAACTCAAGAACAGATGCACAGAATTTGGATCAAACTTCTCTTTATTATTTTCTTCTTTGGTTACAGACTCAACTCTGCCCTGCGCAATCAGCTGCATGGGTCCATGCACTCAGCTATAGAGCCTTCTCCTACTCTACGACCCAAAGACACACCTAGACACCTATGACTAAATCCCTTCGACTTATTTTCTCTTTACTCTTAGAGACTCGCTCTATTTATACAATACCATGGGTAGGCCTACATTACATTACAAACTAGGGCAGGCAACCCTATGACTCGAACATACATCCGCGCCCACAATTCACGGGGCTTTACAACATTATTCGGTCAAAACATGGGCTTTGAGCCCCAAAACATGCCTTGGGAGGATTCCATGCCCAACACCATCTTTCTATTCCCCCTTTCTACTGGGATAAATAAATGGAGGGCAGTGCTAGCATTACTGGTTCAATGTTTTCTCTCCCACATTAGGTAGTTGATTTCCCTATGACCATCCAAGGCCATGCAGTCCAATGTACATTCCTCAAACTTGATGACATCCAGGCCAACATTATTTTAGGTTCTAAATTGTTTACTAGTTCTTCTACCATTTCTATTTATTACCACCAACTCATATTTTCCATGACTATTTCTAGTAAGTCTGTACAGATTCCTCTCAAAACTTCTTGTACATTCTTCATCCCTCACAAGAAAAAACTAGAACAATCAAAGCCTGTAGAAGTCCCGAAGAAAGAAAGAATCATTTCTTTTGCCACAGCTCATCGTCAAAATTATTCGAAAGAAATTTCTAAAAATATTATTTAGCAGTGTACTTTGGATATCCCCAATGCTTTTTGGGCATGAGAAAAGTATGTGATCAATCTAACATATGTATATGATATACATATTAGACCACAGAAACCATCAACTATGCTGATGAGTCCAACCGAGTTGGATTACTACAAGAAAGAGATTATAGATCTCTTAAACAAGGGCCTAATCGAACTAGCCAAGAGCCCATGGGCGTGTCGAGCATTCTACGTCAACAAGAATTCAGATATCAAAAGAGGCCAACCTCAAATGGTGATCAACTACAAGCCCTTAAATGCAGTGCTAAAAAATATGGCATGCCCTCTACCAAATCAAGCAGCACTTCTCCAAAAAATGAAAGGATGTAACATTTTCAGCAAGTTCGATCTTAAATGAAGTTTCTACCACATTTGAATAGCTACTAAAGATCGTTATAAAACAACCTTTATTGTCCCACATGGACAGTATCAATGGAAGGTAATTCCTTTCGGTTTAAATAATTCTCCTAGTGAATTTCAAAAAGGAATGGAAGATGTTTTCCATGGCATAGATTAGTTAATTATCTACATAGATGATTTACTTGTCTGTTCCAAGAATATCCAAGAACATCAGAAACATCTCCAAATATTTTTTGAGCATTATGTTAAACATGGATTAGCTTTGTCAAAATACAAGATTGAAATTGGAGTAACAAATGTAAGTTTCTTAGGTTTGATGATTTCTATGGAAGTATCAAACTACAAGACCATGTTCTTCTAAAACTGAAGAATTTTCCAGAGAAAATCCTAGACAAGACCCAGATGCAACAATTCCTAGGCAGTCTGAAATACATTAGACATTTATATAAAGGACAAGCCTAAGATCTAGTTGTCATGTAGCAAAGACTGAAAAAGTCACCAATCAAATGGAATCAAACCATGACCCAGGCGGTGAAATCCATCAAGGAGAAAGTCTAGAACCGTCCTCCTCTCAAGCTCCCAACAGATGAAGGATTTTATGTCCTTGAAACAGATGCATCAAATTTTGCATGGGGAGGTGTTCTTCTTGAATGCGTAAATGGAACTAAAGAGATTTGCGAATACACCTTAGGAACCTTTCATGGACCTAAAATCAATTATCCCTCAAGCCATAAATAAGTACTTGCAATCAAGAAAAGTATATCTCATTTCAGGGTTTATTTAAAACTTGTTAAATTCTTGGTCAGAACCGATCTCAAAATCATGCCGGGCATGATAAAAGAAAACCGTGAACCTGCAGATAATAACGTTTGCATCATGTGATGGGAAATATGGTTATATGGTTATGAGTTTGGTATCGAACATAAGCCCAGATACCTCAACTGCATGGCAGACCTTCTCACAGTTGAAGTAGTGGACCCTCAGCTTAAAGAAGAAGCAATAGTGAGCCTGTAATAATGTGTCTAATTTGGTCCCCATATGTCGAAAGACTTTAATGGATGAGATAATGCAAGTTGTCCACTTGCACCCAAATATTTACTTTTAACCAACACTCATCGGTCATGTAATAACTAGTCACCAGATATGAATACTATAAATGACTGGTTGCGTCCCTCGTAAAATCCAGTCTGAGTTTTTCTAGTACCTAATCAATTAGTCGGAATTCTCTACTCCTCTTCTTCATAAGAGTGATGCTATATTGCACCTGTAGTGTCATACTCAATGCAATTAAAGTATCAATCACTCACAAAGACAAAAGTTTGTACGTGTTATCCACCATCGGAATATAAGGACCAAAGTTTGGTGCAAATGAAAATATCTAGCCTTAATGTATCAAAACTGAATCATGTCTATCATGTTTGACATCTTATCTTATTTTGTAATTTCTTAAGTGTATGTCTACTTAAACGTTCATTTGATTACATTATTGATTAACATTCCCCTAGGGATTCTAATATATTAGTGGATTCATCGGTTAATTATGCGTTGGAATGGAATTTGTCACATCAAAAATCAAGATAACTAAACATGCATGTACATAAACAAAAACATGGGACCATTGTATATCATTAATACATCCATAAGAAAAATAATAAAACTCACATGTATATACGTAGAATATAGTTTGCATACATCATCATAATATAAAAAACCAATATAGTGTGAAATTTGGGCTCATAGCCCCAGGCTCATAAGGAAGTTACATCGGCCCTAATTTCCAAATAAAAAATTCCTCATAGAGAGTACATAGCGGAATCCTATCACTACTCATCATCTAATTCATTGTGTGCTCAATAATGCACTTCCATCCTAGAAACTTGGCAAAGAAGTTGTCGCATCTTGCTAGTCACACCAATGGTGTAGCACAGTATAGGTCTAGGCTCATAAGGAAGTTACATCAAACCTAATTTCCAAATACAAAATTCCTCATAGAGAGTACATAGTGGAATCCTATCACTACTCATCATCTAAGTCACTGTATGCTCAATAATGCACTTCCATCCTAGAAAATTGGAAAAGAAGTTGTCACATCTTGCTAGTCACGCCAATGTTGTAGCACAGTATAGGTCTTGAAATCTCATCCAATCAAGTTGATGGTACTCCATTGTCAAACCCTGCAAGTTCCACTGCACTTGCCTTAGCTCATTGTGGTCAATTTCATCCTCCTTGTCTATTTCCTCCTGGGCCTCATGTGGCTCGAGCACTCTCACTACTTCTCAATGATCATAAGGAGATCCACCTTCAAGTCTCTATGGTGCAAAATTTGTGTCATTCATGCATGTTAAAGATTAGTACTCTATACCATAAAAAAAAATAGAAGACTTAAAAACACATTTCATTTACCCAGGGGACCTGACTATTCACTAATGGTAACATCAGGTCAATGTCATGGCAGAAATATACTCCTGCATACGCATAATAATCACTCCACATGAACTGAATACCTAACCATACAAAATAATCCTCGCCATATGCTCAAATGCCCATTCCGCCCCCTAACATTGATAACAATTCAGTCCACTTGTCCATTCGTGGGGATGTTCTCTCTAATAGTGTGGGTAAGACACGTGGTCGTGGTATTGGTAATCTCTCAAAGAAAGATGATACTATGATGTTGTCATAAACAAACATAGTCTGATTCCCTATTATGAATTTTGTCAACTGATCCTTTAATTTAATGAGTTATCCCTCACACCAGTTGAACATTATAAGAGGAAAACATTGAATTGCTATGTTCACCTGAATTTTGGAAGCTAGATGGGGACTCGATGTGCCGACCACATAGGTCAAAGTCAAGATGATGTTTCGTAGGAAAAGGTTTGTCACTGATTTTATAGGGATCATCCCACCTATTTTTTGGGCAGTGGTAGAGAAATATGTTACCATACACTCCTCCATGGATCTCTCTGCAACCAACCTTCCTCCAGATACCCTTACCATGGACCCTCACCTTGATAAACATATGAGGAAGTATATATCCTCTACCTCAATGGCCAACCCCTATGTCTATGTCTTGAAGCATTGGTTCTCAAGATCCCACCATTGGATAATCCTCTTTAGAAGCATTTGTTTCCCTCTCACATATTAGCTCTTGAAAAACTTAAAGAGTCTACAGTTTTGAATTTCTCTTATAGCTCCTACATCCAATAGTGTAGCTTCATCATCAACACTATGTTATCATTCTCTCCCCTCAATCATCATACAAATATTGAAAACCCATCAAAGATATCATTAGTGTATGCTCATGTACAAAAATTTAGGTTAATCTGGGACTCCCACTACCTTAGATCAGAAAATTTTCCCTTCAACGCTCTTTCTTAGTGTCACTACCGAACTAGAGAGCTAATAACACTATGACCCTAGTGTTCCAGGAGCATTGCTAGCCTATTGTTTTAGTCAAATGTCCTATGGCAAAGAATTGAACACACTAGAGCTTGGAAAGGGGGTTTCCATAGCCAAAGAAAATTAGGATAATACATCAAATTTACTATCAAATGAAAGGCAGGGATCTGAGGACTGACGTTGTGGTGACAAAATCTGATTTCGTGGCCTATGGCTCTCAAGATCTGGAAAAAAGAGGGGTTTTCCAATTTTTCTCTTCAAATGAGGTGCAAAATGAGCCTTATGGTCAAAATATTCCTTTTCCTATTGGGAATGTGGACCTATTATGTATCCTTTTTAATTTTGGTCATATCTCTTTGTCGAATTGTTACTTCTTGGGAGTATTAATTAGTTTTTTACTTATTATTTCTTTCCACTAATTCTTATGTAAAGGTATTTTGACTCATATGTTAAACAAATTTGTAGAGATGTCATCTTTTTTAGTACTACTCTGAGGTATATAATTGAAAATTACACATAGGCCTAGGATACACTGATCATGTCACTACATTATTGGCCTTTTCCATATCTATTTCGTCTTTCCTTATGGCCCACCCAATTGATGTTTTCCATTAACCACTCCTTTTGCATGTTGTAACTTTTGCGATAGAGCCTACCCTCCATGGGCACTCTAGAATAAAATCTGATTGTCATTTTGGTGTCCATTCTATAATTATTTGTAGGTTCAAGGATCCTCTTTAGTGCCTTCCATGACATCAAATTTCATCCTTATACATCTCTTTCTCTATAATTTTTTACTATCATCCTATAGGGGGTCCCAACACTTTTTATCGTGTTGCTTTATGGTCACCTATGCTCCCGGTCCTCAATGTATTGCTATATGTTTTCATATCGATGCTTGTCCTCATTTCAATAGCCAAAACTATAGCCATGCTTCACCTCTTTCCTTTGAATGTCTTGTATCCATCTCACAACCTTCCAACACATTTCAGAAAGACCGTTACGATGAGTGGATTTCCATTGCTAGACACTTTACCTCTGCTTCCTTCTTTATTTAGGTCAATTCCACCACCACCCCTCAAAACAAGATGCATGATGTTATACCAGTTGTCTCTCTAGAACAAGCTTCCTTTTGGTCTTATTTTCATGCTTGTTAATTAATAAAAATGCCAAACTCCTTTTTCTATATATGTGTGCTCATTAAATCTATATGGAAACATCGAGTCTATTTTGGTATTCTTTTTGTGACTCGTTAAACCCATGAAAATCCCAAGCCTCATTTGCTACCATATTTTCATGCTTGTAAAACCTATATGAAAACAATGAGTTCTTTCCATCTTTTCCTGATCGTTAGTTAAATTTAAAGTTTGTGAGTGATCTCTTGTCCATCCTCAAGATTGTTAATCCATGAGAAGGTCACAAGCCTATTTTTATATCTTTTTAACCTCATATAAAATTCACAAAAAAGGAACCTATTGAGCTTACTTTCCTTATCTTTTGTGTTCATTAGACTATGAAGGGGATACATTATACACAAAAGTGGGGGAATTTTTTTCATTGTCGTGTCATTGTCTTGGCAGTTGTATGTCGCCCTTGAACATGGCACTTGTTCAAGTCATAGTCTTAGAGCTATTTTTTTCTATACCTTTGAATCACACCTTCAAATTGAGTCAAGTCACTCTATTTCTTGAGTCAGTATCTCATCTGATTGGTTACCCTTCCAATCTATGGGTTTTGGTGATGCATCATGTGTCACAATCATGTTTTTTGGTATTCTTCAGTCTATGCTACCAAGTTCACTATTGTGTCACACCATTGTATGTTCAAGGGAAGTCTCAGTCAAGAGTCTAACATCTACACATATCATCATACCTTTTGTGTCGGCCATCCATGTGTCATTTGTACGTCGCTTCTTCATTTTATATCATCATATACCTAATATTGGTGTTAGTTTTGTGTAGATGATGGGGGATACGTTAAGTCCTTCCTTCAACAAATCTCTTCCCTTCGACTCCAACACCTTATCTAGGATGTAAATTTTGAAACAAACTATTACCTTGGAGATTGTAGTCATCAATGGTAGGTTTCCTTGCAGTTTGCACCAGGTTTTCATCATTGACCCATATTGACCGATTCTGTAGAGTGCTCGACTTCAACTTATTTATTTTCACTCTGTATATTGTTCTAGGTACCTTGGGAACCATTTTCAATATTGTTGGTCTCCCACTCATCTATTAGTGGTATACATTGATTCTTGGTAATAAAATGGTCTCCCTAAATTCTCGACATCAGCTCATTCATTTGCATGTAGTAGAGTCATACCATCGGGATGTGTCAAAGACCTTAGGGAATTGGGGCCACTTCACTCGTGATTATTACCTCCCCCAAGTTGCGATTGGATAATATATTATGTATTTTGAGGGCCATCATTGGGGGAAACACATTAGTGTCAAGCCCTACTAATAGCTATTGTGCCAGAGATCTACATTGTATCATGATTAGTCCTTGATGAAATCAGTCCGCAATATGTTGTGTTGGGATCAATGCTTTATTCTCTCAGTATTGAGCATGGGTACTCCTACCTTGAGGATGTACTCCTTTATGTATATGACTATATTTTCCAGTTTCTATAGGTCTCTTTTCTATGTTCTCTTCTTGCTTCACTAATTGAATTACTTATTGTAATGTATTTTGGCCATTAGATTCTCTTCTGACCTCATACATTAGGGGGAAATTTTTATAACTTAGAAAGACACCCCATAGGGTCAAGAAGATAATCATATACTTTTCCAAGTCAGGGGATGAATTTGTGATTGGTGACACATAAAAAAGAAAGCATTTTGAGGGATGAATGCTCCTACCTAATTGTGGGAACCAAACCAGAAGGCCTAGCAGTGATCTTTCCTAGTTTGGAGGACTTAAGCAACAAGACATGAATGACTTCTCTACATTAGAGTTGAAGGATCCACTAGATAAGCTTAGATCTAGTCCAATTTAAAAAATTTGGTTAAAATAATCATTGTTAATTAAGATAATGATTGATTTGGTCTAACTTAATCATGGCCTTGATAAAGTCAAGTAATTTTCTAGATGAAATGAAGGCCAATCATGAGGAAATATATATAAATGGAGTTGTTCACTATTTACAAGGATAAGAAAGGAACTTATGTCAAAATGTTACTAGATATGTGACCACAATAAACTTGTGCATCAACACTAATGAGCATAGAGGTTAGGGAGAATATTAAGAACAGAGGTTTGGAGGACTCATCAATGTAATTCAGTTCAATAAGAGAGCAATAGTAATGAATATTTTCCCCATATTCATCTTTCGTTTTTCTTTGATATGTTATATGATTGATGTATTATGTTGTGCTAATATATTTTTGCAGGAAGATCATATTAGTTTCTTTCTTTATGTACAAGTGATCTATGAGATCTAGGAGTAAATATCTATGGGAGACATTCCTATAGTTGGCATCATCAAATAGAGTTAAGGCTCTAGTGTTGAAAGGTATGTCCATTGGCTTCTTCTTGTGATATGAAAGTTCTTGGGATTGTCTAGATTCTTTAGTTCCATTTCTTCATTCACACACACCGTTTGGGAAAGCTATGGAAAAAGTTTTATAAGATTAAGGTAACCTACTACTATAGGAGAAATTATCTCTTAAACACACTACTAAAAATATTTTGTGAATATTCCATAAAGATGAAATTAAAGTTTAAATAAAATAAAAAATGAGAATACTTTTATATATATAAATGTGAAATTTTTATAATATAAATAATATTATTAGAAACTAGCATAGATCCATCTTAAATAAGTATCTACCAAGTGATGAGAGGAATCAAATCTCTCAATGTGTAAACCTTTCTTCAATTTTGGTACTCAAAAAGAAGTTTGTGTTAGAAAATTATATATTACGGAGCAATGGAACATATAAAATATTGCAGAAATATAAACACAGAAAACGCACAAAACAAGAGAGACACAGAGATACGTGGTTCACCCAGTTTGGGCTACGTCCACCCCAAACAGCCAGTCCTTCCTTTCTATTATCTAGCAAAATGAAGAGACACAACCTACAACAAATCTGCTGTAATATCCTCTGTTTTCTCTCACAATCTCACCTCTCTCTTTCTCGCTCATAGAATACACATCTATTATCTCAGCCTCCAATACAATACCCTCATACAAAGAGAGGGGTTGCCTTCTAGGGCAAAAACCCTAAATTAAACATAAGTTCTACCGTCAGATCATCTGCCTAATGAACGGCCCAGATTGACTAGAAATTACTATACTTTTACAAGGTAATTTTACATTTGTTTTTAGCTTCGGGGGCGCTGCCCCCGAGCCCCTGCTGGGACCCCCACCCCCCTACGTGTAGGGGTGTACAAAATTCCTGGGGTATAAATCCGGTTGAAACAAAGACCTTTGAACAATCATGCTCCACACACAACAATCTCCCACTTGGAGAATGATTGTAGAAACTCCACCGCTGCTTCATTTGCTGGACAATGACTCCTCTTTGGACCTGGCTATTTCTCATCTTCATCGTCATCCTTGAAGACCAATTGAAACTGAGCATATTCTCAGTTTCTCCCTAGTTACAACTTTTGTTAGCATATCTGCAGGATTCTGGCTAGTGTGTATCTTTTCCAGCTTCAACTCTCCATCTTCCAACATTGATCGTATGAAATGGTACTTGCGGTGTATGTGTTTAGTCCTAGAATGAAATGCTAAGTTCTTTGCAAGATGAATGGCACTTTGGCTATCACTGTATAACGTGCCCATATCATGCTCCTTACCCAATTCACCCATAAACCTTTGTAACCAAATCATTTCTTTACTAGCCTCTATAGCAGCAACATACTCTGCTTCTGTTGTTGAAAGTGCAACAACACTTTGGATTTTGGAAATCCAACTGACAGTTGTTCCACCAACAGTAAATACATATCGTGTAGTGCTCCTCCTGTTACCCCTGGCACCTGCCATATCTGCATCAACATATCCCTGTAGAGAAATGTTTGCACCACCAAAGCATAATGCTTGATTTGTGGTACCTTTCAAATATCTGAGAATCCATTTCACTGCCATCCAATGTTCCTTTCCTGGATTGTTCATGTACCTGCTTACAACTCCCACTGCATGTGCAATATCAGGCCTTGTGCAGACCATTGCATACATTAAGCTTCCAACTATTGATGCATATGGAACTTTAGACATATAATCCATGTCTTCTTGGGTCTTTGGGAACATTTCCTTACTAAGTTTGAAATGGCTAGCAAAAGGTGTACCAACTGGTTTTGCATTGTGCATATTAAATCTTTTCAACACCTTTTGTATGTACTCATGTTGAGACAATGTTAATTTGCGATTTTTCCTGTCTCTAGTGATTCTCATACCAAGGATTTGTTTTGCAGCTCCCAAATCCTTCATTGCAAATGAATTTGCCAATTTTCTTTTGAGTACATTTATTTCCTGCATGTTAGATCCTGCAACAAGCATGTCATCCACATACAATAACAATATAATATAGCTGCCATCATTTTGCTTTTTCAGATAAACACAATGATCAGAGTGACATCTAGTATAACCTTGTTCAAACATAAACTTGTCAAATTTTAGATACCACTGCCTTGGAGCCTGTTTTAAGCCATATAAGCTCTTCTTCAACCTACACACTAGTTTCTCCTTCCCTTTCACCTCATATCCTTGTGGCTGCTGCATATATATCTCTTCCTCCAAATCCCCATGGAGAAAGGTTGTCTTTACATCTAACTGCTCAAGATGCAAATCTTCAGCTGCTACAAGACTTAAAATAGTTCTTATTGAAGTCATTTTAACAACAGGAGAAAATATTTCATCAAAATCAATACCTTTCTTCTGTGCAAACCCCTTCACCACAAGTATAGCTTTGTACCTCTGTTTTCCTCCATCTTCTTCCTTCAACCTGTAAACCCATTTATTCCTCAATGTAGTTTTTCCTCCAGGAAACCTGACTAAATCCCAAGTTTGGTTATGCATTAAGGAGTCCTTCTCTTCTTCCATGGCTACCTCCCACTTCTTCTTGCTTTCAACCTGCATTGCTTCTTCATAACATTCGGGTTCACCAGAATCAGTCAACAATAAATAATATAATGAAGGAGATTATCTTTCAGGGGGTCTACTTATCCTGGTAGATCTTCTAACACCACTTTCGGGTGTTTGGGGTGCCTGTCGCTGTTGTGGTGGTTGCTGTTGTTGATTATTATTATTTTCAGGAACCTTTACCTTTTCAGTGATTTCATCAAGAACTGCATATTCCTTGTTTTCCTTTTCCTGTTTCTTTTCCTGCAACTAATTCTTATACAAGACCTTTTCATTGAATATTACATCTTTGCTCCTAATGATTTTATGATTTTTGTAATCATATAAGCGATAACCAAAATCATTAACACCATATCCAATAAAGGTACATTTCTTTGACTTTGCCTCAAGCTTTGTTCTATTTTCTTTATCAATATGGACAAAGGCCTCACAACCAAAAGGCTTTAAAATAGAGTAGTTTACCTTTTTACCTGTCCATGCTTCCTCTGGAACACCACCATCCAAGGAACTTGAAGGCCCTCTATTTATTAGATAAACAGCAGTATCTACAGCATCTGCCCAAAACTGTAAAGGTAATCCTGCATGCAATCTCATGCACCTTGCACGCTCCATGATTGTTCTGTTCATTATTTCTGACACACCATTTTCTTGTGGTGTTCTTGGAACTGTCTTCTCTCTACGAATTCCATGTTCTGAACAGTACCTATCAAACTCTTTGCTGCAATATTCACCTCCATTATCTGATCTAAGACACTTCAATTTCTTTCCTGTCTCAATCTCAACCAAAGATTTCCATTTCTTGAAAGTATCAAATACATCAGATTTATTCTTAATACAATAAATCCAAGTTTTTCTAGTTGCATCATCAATGAAGGTAACATAATAACGAGAGCCACCGAGAGATGATACCTGAGCAGGTCCCCATACGTCTGTATGCACAAGCTCTAATTTTTCGCTCTTCTTTTCTTTCCCAACTCTAAGAAATCTGACTCTCTTCTGTTTTCCATAAATGCAATTCTCACAGAAATCCAAATCAACATTCTTCAAACCCGGCAACAAATTCCTTGAGTGAAGAATCTTCATCCCCTTTTCACTCATGTGTCCGAGCCTTTGATGCCATAATGTTGCATCTTCTCCTTTGGAAGTTAAAGCATTAACAGAGTTAGAAATACCATTGCATAAATACAATGTACCAACCTTTTTGCCTTTTGCTATTACCAGGGCTCCTTTGGTGACCTTCCAAGCTTTATCTGTGAAAGTTGTCACACAACCTTCACTGCCTAACTGCCCTGTTGAAATTAGATTTTTCTTTAGATCTGGAACATGCCTTACCTCCTTTAATAGCCATTGGTTTCCATTCTGCTATTTTACAAGAACCTTACCCATTCCAACGATTTTACAGGGTTTATCATCACCCAGACGAACTTGTCCAAAATCTCCTTGAACATAGTCATGAAAGTATTTCTTATTAGGTGTGGCATGGAATGAAGCCCCTGAATCTACCACCCAGGAATCAGTAATATTTTTGAAAGAAAGAATCAAAGCATCTTGTAACACCTCACCTGTCACATTTGCTTCATGATTGTTTTCTTGTTGTGCATCTCCTTCTTTTCCCTTCTGAGATCTACAGTCTTTCTTTAGGTGTCCTTTCTTTCCACATTTCCAGCACACTATCCCCGATCTGGACTTGGATCTGCCTTTCCTTTATTTACTGTGATATCCTGAGCTCTTTCCTCTTTCCATTTTTCTTCCTCTAGACTCTGCACTCAAAGCATTTCCCGATGTCTCACCGAAGCTTTTCTGTCGCATTTCCTCACTAAGGATAACACCGACAACATCATCAAACTTTAAAGTACTGAATCGAGAAATGGAGTTACTAATGGCCATTACCAAACCATTCCAACTTTCTGGTAATGAGCACAAGAATAACAGAGCTCTAACTTCATCATCAAAGTTTACCCCTACAGAACTTAACTGACTTGTAACTGTATTAAAATCATTTAAATGGTTTGCAACAAATCCACCTTCCAACATATTCATATTAAATAACCGTTTCATAAGAAATACCTTGTTTGAGGCCGAGGGTTTTTCATATAGTTTCGACAACGTCTGCATCAAACCCTCTGTCATGGTTTCCTTCGAAATGTTGAAGGTGACTGACATAGCAAGGCACAACCGTATTGTTTCAGGTGCCTTTCTATCGAGAAGGTTCCATTCTTCGTCTTTCATACCCGTCGGCATCTTTGTTTTTCCGCCCAATGGTAGGTATAGATCTTTCTGATACAGATAATATTCCATCTGCATCTTCCACAGCGAGAAGTTTTGGCCGTTAAATTTCTCGACCCTAAACTTACCATCTTCCGCCATTGCTCCCACTCAAACCAGGAACCCTTCTTTCCTGCAAGTTTATCAGCCAAATAGACCTTCGGCTTTGATACCAGTTGTTAGAAAATTATATATTATGGAGCAATGGAACACATAAAATATTGCAGAAATATAAACACAGAAAACGGACAAAACAAGAGAGACACAGATATACGTGGTTCACCCAGTTTGGGCTATGTCCACCCCAAACAGCCAGTCCTTCCTTTCTATTATCCAACAAAATGAAGAGACACAACCTACAGAAAATCCGCTATAATATCCTCTGTTTTCTCTCACAGTCTCACCTCTCTGTTTCTCGCTCACAGAATACACATTTATTATCTCAGCCTCCAATACAATACCCTCATACAAAGAGAGGGGTTGCCTTCTAGGACAAAAAACCCTAAATTAAACATAAGTTCTACCGTCAGATCATCTGCCTAATGAACGGCCCAGATTGACTAGAAATTACTATACTTTTACAAGGTAATTTTACATTTGTTTTTAGCTTCGGGGGCGCTGCCCCCGAACCCCCGTCGGGGGACTGCTGGCCCTTGGACCCTCGCACCCCCCCGCGTGGAGGGGTGTACAAAATTCCTGTGGTATACATCCGGCTGAAACAAAGACCTTTGAACAATCATGCTCCACACACAACAGTTTGCATATTGAGATATTTGATCCCATGGTCTCCCTAGAATGAGTGGATAACCATTGAACTTGGTTTTGGGATAGAGGACATTAAGATCAAAATTTAATATCTCTCAAGGTTTAAACCTTTCCTCAAGAATTCCAACCAAAAGGAAGTTTTCATCTTGAGAGATTCAATCCCTCTCGTTGCTTGGTAGATCCGAAGTTAAGATGGATCTTAACTCATGATCTACCAAGCACCAAGAGGGATTGAATATCTCAAGATGAAAACTTATTTTTAGTTGGAAACCTTGAGGAAAGGTTTAAACCTTGAGAGATATTAAATTTTGATCATAATGTCCTCTATCCCAAAACCAAGTTCAATGGTTATCTACTCATTCTAGGGAGACCATGGTTAGCTATTATTGATTCATATAGCAATTATAGGGTTGGAAACATGAAAATTACCAATGGAAAGTGCTCAAAATAACTTGTATTATATCCCCAACTAACCCCTGGTTGAGGATGAATTTCCTACATGGTTAGAAGAAGAAGAATAGGATTCAAACCCCTCATAACCCTATCTTCGGTGTACAATAGAAACTACCCTTAGAAGCAAGAAGGAATATGAATATAAAGTAAATGATAATTTTCTGCAAAACCAAGGTCATACTACTATGAATATTGATGGGATGAAAGAAGGGTCATGCCTAGGGTAGGCTAGATATTCTCAGGACAGTGTATGGGTAGAATTATTAACTACTGGTTTTCATCAAAATAATAAGAAGAAGGTAGACATTAGACCCTCCAAAATGTTAAAAATCAACTCCTCGCTTTCAGATGATTAGGAGGATCAACTACTCATTATCTTAAGGAAACATAATGATGCATTTGCATGGGATTACAAGGGTATGAAAGGAGTACATTCTTCCATGTGCATTCACCACATATACATAAAGGAAGATCACAAGCTTATTTGTCATCCTCAAAGATGAATGAATCTTTCCTTAAAAGATATTTTTAAGGGAGAATTGTAGAAATTATTAGACGCGGGGTTCATCTATCCAATTTTAGATAGTGAATGGGTATCTCCATTGGTTATTGTTCCAAAGAAAAATGAGAAGTGGAGAGTCTATGTTGATTATAGTGAATTTTTCTAGGAAATTTCCTCTCCTCAAAAGGAATTCAGGTAGACCCTAGTAATATAGCCATCATTAATCACCTTCCTATTCCTCAAAAGCAAAGCATTGTTAGAAGCTTCTTAGGCCTTGCAAAAAACTGTCAAGGAATTATTCTGTGACATTTCCTCTCCTCAAAAGGAACTCAAGTAAACCATAGTAAGATAGCCATCATTAAACACCTTCTTACTCCTCAAAAGTAAAGAAATTTTAGAATCTTCTTGGGCCTTGCAATATACTATCAAATATTTATAAAAAGTTTAGTACATGTGTCTCTCCTTTGTTTTCCTTGCTAACCAAAGATGCTAAGTTTTATTGGACAAATCCATATCAAGAAGAATTTGAGAGTATAAAATAAAAGGTAATAACAACACATATCCTCAAAAGTCTTAATTGGACCTTTCCCTTTCACATATACATAGTTGCATTAGGCAAGGAAAATGAGGCAACTCTAGGTCAACTTGAAGGTAAACTCCCTCATGTGATCTACTTCATTAGTAAAAATATAACCAATGTTGAATTAAATTATACTGTATCTAAAAAAGAGTTCATCATTTTTGTACACTCTTTAAATAATTTTAGGCATTATATCACTGGTTACCAAGTCTTTGTGCATACTTACCATGCAAAAATTAAGTATTTAATGAAGAAACCAGATGTACATGTTCATATAATTAGGTGGTTATTGACTTTGCAACATTTTTTTATGAAACCAACTCACAAAATGAAAGAAGAGATATATCAACAACTTCAAAATTAGCCTCTTCTAGGGGGAAACCTCCTTTAAATTACACAAATGAACAATTCTTGGATGATTCAAATGACAAAACCTTCTTTCTATAGATAGGAGTCTAAGGGGTCACAATAAAATCAAAGCTGACAAAAAAATAATAATGTAGGGGAACAACAATTACAATATTGGGCTTCTATGGGGCACAATAATAATAATATGGGGACTACATGGGCATAAGAATAAAAATAAGGGGGCTACACTAAGAATAACAATGAGGGAATACACTAGTATTATAGGGACCTAAAATGCCCCTCTCCTTCAAAAATATGTTGTACTCAACGCTTGAGTAGTTTTTTATGCTTCTGTATAAAATTCTCATCCTCCTATGTGGAATCTTCCATGAGTAAGTTCTTCCACTTGATGAGGTACTCTAAAATTGATCAATTTCCTAGCTATTGAGTTCTTGTTTCTATGATTTCTTTGGGTTCCAATATAAATTTTCCTTCCTCATCAAGTTCTGGCAATATTGTTTGAACTGGAAAATTGTCACCTATAACCTTCTTTAAGCATTAAACATGGAAAACTGGGTGCACTCGAGAAAATGCAGGAAGCTCCAATTTGTATGTCATAGTACCATTATTTTGCAACACCTTGTAAGGACCATAATACTTTGGTGCTAATTTATTATAATTCTTATCTTTCTTGAGGGTCATTTGTTTGTATGGTTGTAGCCGTAAAAATACCCAGTCACCTACATCAAAACTTCTTTCGTTGCGATGTTTATTTGTCAAATGTTTCATTCTATTATGCACCAAAGTGAGGTTATCCTTTAAGAGTTGGAGGACTTGTTTTTTATGCTCGATGTGATCTTCCAATGCTTGAACCTTAGAACTTTCTCTTAAAGATGATGTGATGGATGTTGGATGATATCCATAAAGTGCCATAAATGGGATCATATTTGCTACAGTATGGAAGGAAGTGTTATACCGCCATTCAACCAAAGGTAAGCACTTGACCTAGTGTGTATGTTTATCATATATAAAGAAACTAATATATCCTTCCAAACATTTGTTCACTATCTCAGTTTGCCCATCTAATTGAGGATGTTAAGATGAGTTATGAGCTTATTGAGTACCAAGACAAGAAAATAATTCCATTCAAAAATTTCCAGCGAAAATAGGATCCTTGCCACTTACAATAATATTTGGGTTTCCATGTAGCTTTTGAATTGTTTCCATAAATGCAGTAACAATTATAATGGATTTAAATGGATGAGATAATGCACAAAAGTGTGCATACTTGGTAAGTCTATCAACTACCACCATAATGACACTCTTTCCTTCATACTTGGGTAAACCTATGATAAAATCCATTGAAATCGCTTCCCAACATTGAATTGGAATGGATAAAGGTTGTAATAGACCCAAGGTCTTAATTGTCTCAACTTTATTTTGCTAGAAAACCAAACATTCCACCACAAACTTTTTAATATCAGATTTAAGGCCATCCCAAAAAATTCCTTCTTAACCCTCTAGTAAGTTTTTAAAAAACCTGACTACTCTCCTAAGGGAGAGGTCTACAATTCTAGAAGAATATTTTGTTTGAGTTGGGAATTCTTACAAATATATAAGCAATCTTTGTACCATAATGAATCATTTTCCAGCTAAATGTATAAGATGTATTGGGATCTTGCTGCAACTTTTGAATGAGTTCCCACACTTCTTCATCATTCTACCATTCATCCCTTGCTTCAGTTATCAAATCTAGTTGGATAAAATAAATGGCATAAATAAATGATTTCACACCCTCATCCTTTCTTAAGTGTGCATCTACAACAACATTTTGCTTCACTTTTTTGTAGATGATTTCAATATCATAACCCAACATCTTTGTGACCCATTAGGTAAGGTCACCATTTCTTAAGTGCATGTAGTATTGCCAACATTTCCTTCTCATAAATATTTTTTTGTAAATACTATCCTTTGATTGGACAACTTTCAAAAGCAATAGGTCTTCCTTCTTACATTAAAACAACACCAACTCCGTTTTCTAAGGAAACACATTCCACAATAAAGGTTTTTGTGAAGCCTAGCATAGCTAAGACTGGTGCTTGGCACATCACCTCTTTAAGATGTTCAAAGTCCTTAGTTGCTTCTACAGTCCAAGAAAATGCATCTTTCTTTATTAATTGTCGTTAGAGGTGCTGTTATTCTCCCATAATTCTTAACAAACTTGCGATTATACCTTGTCAACCCGAGAAATCCTCGCAGATGCTTTATGGATGTGGGGATTTTCCATTCATTAATGGCTTTAATTTTGTTAGGATCTATCTTAAAACCCACATGAGATATAATATGACCCATATATTCCACCTCATGTACTCTAAAGAGACATTTGGAGTTTTTTGCATATAATTGTTTCTCCTCCAATAGTTTGAGCACCTTGTCAACATGTTGAACATGATCCTTTCAAGAGTCATTGTAGATTAGTATATCATTAAAAAAGACTAACACAAATTTTCTAAGGAAGGGTTTGAAATGTACAAGGCGCATTGGTAAGGCCGAGAGGCATGACCAAAAATTCATAATGACTCTCATGAGTTCTAAATGTTTTTTTAGAATGTCTTCTTCCATGTAATACATCCAATAATTCATTAATGACAAGAATGGGAAATTTATCTTTAATAGTGCTAGTTGAGCTCCCTATAACCCGGACACATGCACCATCATCCATCCTTCTTGCTCACCAATACTACTAGAGAAGAGAAATAAATTTTACTAGGTTGAATTATACCAACCTCTAGCATTTTTGCAACCATACGTTCAATTTCACTCTTTTGGGCATAAGGATATCTCAAAGGCCTGATGTTTTGAGGAACACTTCCTGGAATCAAAAGAATAGCATGATCATGATCACGAATAGGTGGGAGGCCTTTGGGAGTCTCAAATACCTTGGAATTATTGTCCAATACTTTTTGGAGGTCTGGAGAAATAGATGATTTCGATGTTTGACCTCTAGTGAACATAATTGTGAAATTATGCCCTGCTATTATTTCTTTAGAAGATTTATCATGCCATTAGAGTTTATTATATTTCTTGGTTTCCCTATGATACCCCTTAATTCAACTTCTTTTCCTTCCCAAAAAAAATTTAAGAAAAGTTCTTGAAAATTAAAATCTATGTACCCAAAGATTGTAACCATTGGACTCTTAGTACAACAACAACACAACCCATTGGAATGGAAAACATTGGACTATTCAATACATATTCTCCTATGTATATCTTTATATTATGGAACTTTCCAGAGAAATTTATCCTTCCTCTATTTGCAACCATGACTTGACACTCTGGTGCTAGATATAGGAAGCAATTCAATTCCTTGGCTATCTTTCAATGAATAAAATTATGGTTACTACCCAAATAAATTAACACTATTACCTTTTTATTTTTGATATGTCCTTCTATCTTGAGATTTTGAGGAGTGGTAATTCCTGTCAATGCATTACAAGATATGTGCGAATTCATTTCTTTTTTCCTTAGGGTTGGTTCTAGGTGTATATCCTCTTATTTTGACATTTCTTGTTCCTTTACTTCCTCCTCCTCACAATCTATGTAGAATAATTTATTCGCAGCACACTTATGAATTTTAGTGTATTTTCTATCACAACTGTTACAAAGCCCTTTTGCTCTTTTTTCTTCCAATTATTTTGGTCTCAACCTTGTAGGTTGTGGAACGCTAGGAGCAAAAACACTTCCATCGTTATAGTTGTGAGTGTTAGGCTTCCCTGTTGCCATAGTTTTGCTTTCAATTTTTCTTGAGAACCTAAATGCATTCTTCAATGAATCAGTGTCTGAAAGGCGAAGCTCATGCTAGATGTTATCCTTCAAAGTCCCTATGAAGACATCAATCCTATGCTCATTTGGAATATCATTTACCCTTATTTTCAATTTTTGGAAGTCCTCAAATTGCTCCACCATTGATCCATTTTTTTTTAGAATTAACAATTGGCTAAAGAAGGTGTTTCTCTTTGTATCCTCATAATGTGCTATCATTTCCTCTGTAAAAATTGACCAAGTGAATTTTTTTTACGAGAGAAAATCCATCGATACCATACAAATTGATTGGGTTCTAAATATAAAGTTGTAATGTGTACCTTTTGTGTGTTTTTCACATTATGGAGGACAAGATATTGTTCTTTCTGTAGCATCCATGTTACGGGATACTTTCCATCAAACTTCCTCATATTGATATTTGTAATATGGTGGTTCTTCAATCCAACATCAAATTCTATGAAATCATGATTAACATTTCTTATGTTCTTATCATGAGATTCCTCTACTACCTTTTCACCATTAGGAATAATTTATTGTAGCAACTTTGTCAAACCTTCCTCCAAACCTTCCATGTCCTTCATCAAGTAGTCAATGTCGCCTTTCAGTTTTTCTTCTATAGCATTGATGTCATTCTTCAAACCATCCATCTTAGCTTATGTTACTTTTGTGAGAGTTAAATTTGTTGCACTTGGTCTCATAATTTTTGATATATCACGTTACATTTCTTCCTTTTCTTCATGTGTCATAGTAGATCTTTCGGGGGCTCTTACTAGGTGTTTCTATTTTCTTTCTTTGGGGCATCACTTAATGATAATTATGCTTCACTATTCACTTTGAATCATTTCAAACTAATTTTTCAAACAAAACGTATGCAAATTTTTAAAAAAACTAAACACTTTTTTTTCTCTTTGTGAAAGCTTGATATTGAATCTGTTGTATATCTATAATTTTGGATCTCCAAGGTTTGAAAATTCTTCCTATGGTAGCCCTATAAGTATTATTTCCAACCCCACCAGTTAGACCAATTTTGGAATCTTCATGAAAGATTTACGTCTGATCTCCCACGATGACTTGATTATAGACTAGTTCAGTAGAGAAAATTTGTATGGAGTGCCATGTGTCACTGTTTCGACCTTCAGCCCTAAAAACACTACAAGAAAAACTAAAAGTGCAATTACAACCACTTTTTGCAGAATTCAAATCCGACGCCTAAAACAAAAGTTATGACAATGTTCCCTAGGTCATTTGTTTGAGATGAAATTTTTGAGTTTGCAAAAACCCTAACTTCCCCAGATCATATCTCCAAAAAAATCATGAACCAAGATCTGAAATGTTTACAAACATTTCACCAATAGTTCAGCACCATATGATAAAAATTTTAGTTTTTGAAGCCTTGCAAAGAAAATGTTATAGCGAAAATTCCAATATAACATGTTTGAAGAAGCGAAACCCTAGAATTTGAAGCTTTGATACCAAATGTTTTGCAACCAAATCCCAAAATAGAAGAAGAGATATATCAACGACTTCAAAATTAGCCTCTTTGAGGGGGAAGCATCCTTTAAATTACACAAATGAACAATTCTTGTATGATTCAAATGGCAAAATCTCCTTTCTATATATAGGAGTTTAAGGGGTCACAATATAATCAGAGCCGACATAAAAATAATAATGTAAGGGAACAAAAATAACAATTTTGGGCTTCTATGGGGCACAATAATAGCCATATGGGGACTACATGGGCACAAAAATAGCAATAAAGGGGTTACATTGACAACAACAATGAGGGGATACACTGACAAACTAGGAAAAGAGAATGTTGTTGCAGATTTCTTATCAAGATT
Organism: Pinus tabuliformis; assembly: GCA_031772625.1. Taxonomy (NCBI): domain Eukaryota; kingdom Viridiplantae; phylum Streptophyta; class Pinopsida; order Pinales; family Pinaceae; genus Pinus; species Pinus tabuliformis. Next base: position 872,972,998 of record CM062810.1, on the reverse strand, counting down.
TACATTTTGTATAGATGAAGAGCTAGTAGATGATCATCTACCAAATGAGAATATTCTTTCCATCTCACTTCTTTCACCATGGTTTTCTAACATTGAAAATTATTTAGCTAATGACTAATCCCCTCTTGACTTTTCTTTAAAGGAAAAGAGCAAGATCATGAGAAAAAGTGCCTCTTGTACTTGGATTGGGAGGAAACTCTTCAAGTTGGGGCTAGATAATATTTTAAGAATATGTGTGAGGGAGGATTATGTATATGATATCCTCTCAACTTTTCATGATGGATCTTATGGAGGCCATTTTTTTTTAGAAAGGGTAACCTACAAAATCCTACAAGCAAGATACATTTGGCAAACTCTTCATAAGAATTCCAAAAGATACGCCACATAACATGATGAGTGCCAAAGAATAGGAAAGCTTGCTCAAAAGGATGAAATTCCCCTTCAAACTCAAGTGTATTTTGAGCCATTTTAGAAATGGGGAATGGACTTCATTAGTCATATTGACCCCCCATTCAGACATAAAAGGAACATCATTGTATGCAATGATTACTTGACCAAATGTGTTAAAGTGAATGTAGTAAAGGAAATTAAAAAAAATAAAGAGTTTGAGTTCTTAAGAGAAAATATATTCTTCAAGTTTGCATTGACCCTCAAAATGCCAACCTCTTAAGTGTTTTTACTTAGCCAAATTTCATGTGTGCAGAAGGAAGCCCACATCCTTTTCTTCACACACATTTCCCTCTGCGTATCCTTTCTCTGGCACATGTTTCACCTTTCTCACATGCATTAATCCACACATATCCTTACCTCCAGACATTTTCCTTTTGCACATCTCCATCTTTCATAAAGTTGCCCCACACACACCCAAATTTGCACAACTATTTTCCCTGCACTTGTCCCTTCTCATACGCTTTCTCGCTCAATGTTATTAGCTACTTGTATGCAACCTATATGATCACAAAAATTTCATGGTATAATATTTATATATCTTCATTTAATCTCCCTGTCATTCATGGTAATAGTATCAAGGATATGAAAATAAGAGAAAGATTTGAAGTAAATGGATGATATGGTTTTAGAATTTCAATATTTATCTGCACTATCTCCAATAAAAGATGGCCTTAGTATATTGAGTTTGTATGTACTAATCCTATCCTGCCTAACTGGTTTCACATGAAAGGGAGTAACATCTAGTGATAATATAAGAGAATGATGAATTTACAACTAAGACCATTGAGAATGTTGGGGATTAACTATGTATATATAAGTACAAACAATAGATGGATGATAAAGGAAGAAAATAATATGTTTTTGGCGATACCTATAAATCACTCACCTGTCATGATAATAATTTTCATTATTTGACTATATTCCATTTGTTCATGAACTTGCCAACCGAGTGAAAGAACAATAACAAATTTTGGATGAGTGGATTGGCAGATGCTTCATGTGTTCCACAGGTTTTCGATTTCAAATAAATTGTTTATCTTTGTGCAAAGAATTTTAATCAAAGAACAAAAAAATTAGTGTTAGGGGTGAAGAAGAACCCAATTCAAATCACTCCCAAGGAGTTTAGAAGGATATTTAATCTACTAGAGTTGAATAAGTTACTAAATTTGTCAGAGGCAAACAATTTCTTACATTCCCAAGAGGGTGAGATGAATATCATTTAGGAATTTATCTTCTCAAGTTCCTTCTCATATTTCCTTTTCTTATATTTCTTTGTTTACAGATGCTTTTAGAGACTTTTCTTAGTTTTTTTCTTGAGTGAGGGGCAATCAACTATAATCAATGTCCCAAAATCCATACTTTATGTTCTCTACTAACATAGAAGATATTTTGTATTTGACTAGGTTGATCTCATATCAAATGAATCTACTTCCAATTTGTTAATTTGTCCAAACCAATAGATTCTTTATGATGGAATTTTTTATATCAACCCTTATGTCCATCCATGTCTTTCATGTCCTACCCAACAAAGGTAATTTCAACTCAGATGAGGAACCACCTCAGTTCTCATATCCAACACTTGGAAGCATAAAGATCTTTTTAATTTTTTCCAAGTCTGAGATTTGTTTGTAAAGGAAGTCAATTACATCATGACTGGATGAGATCCCACTAGAATATCAAGAAAATCCAAAGCTTTCCTATGGGATAAAGGTGTCCATGAGGAAAGCGACATTAATACCAAAATTTTAATGTATGGATTTCAAGATAAGTCATTCATACTACCCAAATTTGTTGTATAATTTTTAATTGCTGAAGTTTGTAGATAATATCACCCATGGTTAATTTTATTTGAATGGAAGAAGAAAAGTAATTCATTTCCTTGCCATTTACTATTGGAGAAGTGACTAAAAATAATGAGACCCACTTGCAAAGTTTTCCTAGTCTTTAAATTCTTTTAATTTAAGTGAAGTTGAAGTTGTTTAGGGCTTTTACCTGGAAGACATATTCTCTAGAAACCTTAGTACAATTAGATACAACAATATATTTGCAAGAGATGTAGAGGAAAGTGAAGAGAGTCACACTGGCCCATTAAGAGATAAAGAGTTTCCAACTCATACTGAAGAATTTATTAAAGAAACTTGTACAATCATGGCAGGAAGATACAAGTAAAAAAGAAAAGAGCCAATAAAGTAGCCTCCATTCTCCACACCTCAGACTCGCTTGATTTTTTCCTACACTCAAACGAAAAGAAATGCTACCTTGAGTGGAATACTGAGTAATGATATGATCTTAGGTAGTGGAGGTGAGGAAGATCCCCCTCCCAAATTCACCCCTAAAAGGTCACACATTGCTCAATCGACCAAGGTTAGATGTTCAAAGGAAACAACAAGTTTGGAAGAGATTATGGACATTGAAGTTGACAACATTGCAGCTCCTGATTGGGTTATTTCCTGTTTAGCTAAAAAACAGAGAATGATAGAAGAAATAGCCGAGGATACCACTACTTTTGATGATCACCCTAGTATCACTTTGCATAATGAAAGCTATGAAAGAAGTAATAAAAGGTTAAAAATTGAAAGGGTGAAAGTCCAAAATATAAGAGTAATCAGTCAAACTAAAATGGACATTGATGTTTCTAAAGTTGGAGCCACCATGCTCATGAAATTACATCAAACTACTAGAGAATAAATAACACACTATGTCATAGAAGAGGAAGTCGAAAACCTTGTGCTTAAAAAGAGAATAAAAGAGCTAGAAGAAACTTTAAATCCTATTCTTGTGTTCATGACTCTAACCATACAAGAACCAACATGGAAACATCCACCACTGGTACACCTCATAGAGATGAAAAAGGAGCCCACCTCCTAAATTTATTAAAATCATATATGGTTAGTAATATAAGTAAAATATTGAAAACTAATGAAGATACATGGGAATCAGCGTCCCATATGAGGTATTTAACATAGAGAATTACATCCATTGTTGACTAGGTTAAAAGGACCTCGATCATGACAAACATTTTGTAGATAATGACTTATCTACTTTTATTTAGAAGGCTGGCTCACTTAACGAATTGTGAAAGCTTCCCATATGAGGTATTTAGCATAAAGAATTACATCCATTGTTGACTAGGTTAAAAGGATCTCGATTATGACAAACATTTTGTAGATAATGACTTATCTACTTTTATTTAGAAGTTTGGTTCACTCAACGAATTGTGAAGGTCATAAAAACCTCTCTCAGGGCCTAAATGAATGAAGCAAATCTAAGCTAGATGGTTTCGAAAATTAACATATCGAGGAGATTAATTATAAAATTAACAAGATTAATGATAGGAGTACTACATTTTTTAAGGAAATCAAAGTTTATAATGATATGCTTTCTCCCTACATGATAAGAGACTCTGGGTTAATTCCCAGGGACTCATTGAAAGTTGATTTGATTGATCTAAAAAGTCAATGGGATTAGAATTCGACATTATAATTGATTTTACTGATGAGGAAATTAATAAGTGGTTAGCTACTTTTGTTAATGTTAATGAAGACCAATATATCTTAGTTGTCCATTTGCATAAGGAGGTTTAGGAAATTGAGGAGGATATACTCAATCAACATGTCCAAATGCACATTACAACCCCTTTGATGAAATATTATATTCAAGAATGGATAAATCAGTCTCTCTAAGAAATCATCAATCCAAATTAACTATCAACTACTTATTGTAACGATTTCATCAACGACAGTAAAAGGTAGCTGACAATTCAACAACACGAGGTCCATATTTCCACATTTTTATTATTTTTTAATTCTTGGAGCATTCACTTTTCTGCTACACAGTTTTTGATCATTCATCTTTCTTGATTTTGTTATCGCTCAAGTAAGTTGATCCTTGATTTCAATTGTTCCTTTCTTTTAGGTGCCTTATTCATGTTATAGTTCACAGGAGCCCAATCCTAGTCCCCCTTGGGATGAATTCATTTACATTTTGATTAAGTATCAAGATTTTGATTAGTGCTTTACAAACTGAATATTTTATAAAATTGAATCTATAATGTTTTTTACTCTTGTATAAAGCTCCATTTTGGGAAGGTAATTTGTTTATGATTCAAAAACTTATTTGAAGTTGTATGAGTCTCGTGAATGTTTTTCTCATGCTCTTTATGATATTACATGAATAAAAGTATCTTTTAGCTCTCTAATATTTGAACCTTGTTATCTCATGTTTTCCCTTTAATATGCTTCAATGATATGTTATTTCTATGATGGAATGGTTGGATATCATATTTAAATTTTAAATTCTTTATATGTTTTGTTATTTGATTTTCCATGCATATCTATGAAAGACACTTGGTCCACTCACAGGTGCATGTTATAATGTTTTAAATTATATTCCATATACTTGAGTGTGTTCATAAAGAGGAATTTCAACTCTATAAAAATGTAGAGGGACTTGCTACCATGCCACAAGAGATTGACTTTTTCCTTTAATTGGAAAATGACTAGCATTTTTGGTGACCATAATGGGGATGAATAACATACTAGGGATGAATAATTAATGCTCGCTCACCAATAAATGAATCAAACCAAATTTTTTCAACCTCCTCTTCTCACTAAACTTGATGATCAAAGAAGTGTTTTGAATCAGTTATACAATCTTGTCATGCAAAAAGAAATAATTAGATAATAACTTAAAATATCTTAGGGAATTTTATCTTGAGAAGAATTACTAGCACCCATAAATCTTGATAGGCAACTTTGCAACAACATTAGACTTTCATTAGGGAAATTTTGAGGTCTAAAATGGGCCTCCTGAGAAAAATGTACAAGCAAATAAACTTTATAAGAACCAATAGGATTCAGGATGATGATGTCAACCATGGTGGATGATTTACCATTTTTGGAGTAAAAAAGTAAAAAAAATAAAATAATAAAATAATAAAACTACTTTGTCAACTCGTATTTTCAACTTATCTCCCTAAGGTTTTACTCAAATATTGAGTGGGAGTACTCATTGGATGAAAAATTTAATTCCTCATCCAAGCACAACCCATGTTGCATACCTTCGATGGACCCTACTACATGAAAAATATTATTGCTATAACGTTTTTCATGCATTTCTCATTTTTCATGTAGTAGGGTCCATAGAAAGTATGAAAAATGGCTACTTCTTGGATGAGGAATCAAATTTGCATCCAACGAGTGTTTCCACTTGAAATTTGAGTAAACCCATAGGGAGATAAGTTCAAAATATGAGTTGAAAAAATAGTGTTTTCTTTTTTCCCTCCAAAATTTGATGATGTAATCAAATATTATTTTATTATTTCAACTATTAATTTATAATTTCCTTAGGAGGACCATTTTAGACCTCAAAATTCCCCTAATGAACCTGGGGAATTCTAGTAAATTTCAAGGACCTTGACAAGAACTCATAATATGAAGTGGTAGAAGAAATGGATACTCCATATAGAAAATCAATGTCCCTCTATTATCCCTTAAGTGACAATGAAATGGAAGGATAAATAAGGGAGGAATGAAGAGAAGAAATAATAGAGTAAATAAGGGAATAAAGACAATAAGTAAGAAGAGACGAACTAAGAAAACGACAAGAAGGGCTACAGCAAGCCCACTTTCCCTAGAAGGTGAACAACACCCTCTTCCTGTATTATGTATTAGAGTGTTTCATGTATTAAACAAAGATGGTGACCTTGATATAGAGAAATGTATGGACCAATTCTTGGAAATATGTGACATTCATGGAATTGCTTAAGAATATGCAATGGTAAGATTTTTTTCTCCAAACACTCAAAGATTTTGCTTATGATTGGTTGTTTTCCTTACCTACTAGTTCTATCACTTCTTTTGATAATATTGGAAATGTATTCATTAGATGATATGTTTGCACCATTGGGTACCACACTCAATTGGCTTAGTTTAATCAAATTAAACTCCAAAAAAATAAAAATAAAAAATTAGAGATATTAATCCCCAATATTTTTCAGGACTTCACAATTGATGCTTGAGCAATCTCGTCCCAATGAGAATATGAAATTTTGGAGTTATATGAATTTTATTCTTTCGAATTTTAAATATGTATAAAATTACCATAAATATTAATTTTATGAGATGCAATGGCAAAATATAAAGAGATGGAAGCAGACATGTTACAAAGTGAGGTTGACCAAAAAATCATCTGGGTGAAAAAGCAAAGGGAGATGGCTTCGCTCATAATCACAAATTGAAAGAAGCCAACTCAATAGCAAAATATATGAGATACTAGCATAGAAAGAGGTTTTTTGTTTTAAGCATTCCTCCAAACATAAGAAATATTCCAAGGCTTGACAAAGCATCCACATCAAATTTTGATTCTGAAATTGCTCAAATGGATAGAACAATGAAGCAGATGCAAAATGAAATTCTTTGGATAAGGAAAAATTATGGACAAGGGTCTCAACAATAATGGATCATTGGGCCACCTAGGAATAAGAATTTGTGTAATATTCCACCAAGATGTCCAAGACCTCCTAGATACCAAAATTCAAGTGTAGTAATAATTGATGACAAAGAAGTTCAGGAAGAAGATTATTCTAGGGTGTTAGAGGTTGATGCCCAAGAAAAATATTCTCCTTGGGAAGAAATGGAAATGGGGGATAATCCAATATTTTCTTTTGAGGAACAATATTTGCAAGAAAATGAAGAATATTTGGATTGATAAAATGTAGTTGAAATTTGAACTCAACTGAATAAATCAGAGGATAAAATGACAATGACTGATCCGATTTCAAGTCACGAAAAAACAACTACACAAGTTAGTAAATTCAAGGACAAAATTTTACCATCACAAGATGTCAATAAGATGAATTAAAATGTAATGGATGATTTGTAGAAATTGAAAACCACATTTCCCTTTTCAGAGGTCATTAAAATCCCTCAACAAAGAGAGATCCTTAACCAAAATATTAAGTGTGAAGAATTCCAAAATACAGGAGTTGAAGTTGTGGCAATGGATCGCCCACAAACAAATCCATTAATCCAAGGAAAATAATGTAGGAAGGAGCCTTCGTTTTACATATCTCTTGAAACTCTCAATTTCATCTTACACAACTCTTTGATTGATAGTGAGGCTACTAATAACAGCATGCCATTACACATTATGAAATCCATAGGCTTGGATTGCAATAGAAATTATGAGAGATAAAGTATCAACATAATTGATTCTAGGAAAGTAACTTCATATGGGGAGATAAAATATCTTTATGTGAAAATACAACTTACTCCTCATATTAAAATGATTTTCATAGTTGTTGTCATTGACTTGTTAGTTTCCTATGGACTTATTTTGGGTCGGGAATGGAGTTTCCCACTCAAATGTTATCTAATGAACGACGGGAGTTGCATGATGATCCCAAGTAAGGATGGTCAATAATCAAGAATACCTTGAGAGCCAAGGAATCATCTTTTCTTTGAAAGGAAGCAAGTTGAAGGTTTAATTGAATATGAGGACATGGGCATGGCTAACTATGTCATTCTAAATGATGTAGATGTTGTACACAATAGTGATCAAGATGTAGACCCTGGCACTTGCAAAATTTTCTTCGATGGTGATATGTCAAATAGTGGTTTGAGAGGAGTTATTCTCGAAGTTCTATGTGGAGACAATATTCCAAATGCCTTTTCTTTAAAATTTGAGAGTACAAATAATGAAGAAAAATACAAGGCACTGATTAAATGATTAGTGTTGGCCCATCAAAAAGTAATAAGAGAAATCAAAGTAATGGGAGACATTTATTAATCAAGTTAATAAAAAGTATAATACCAAAAAAGGGAAGTTAAAGCTTTATATAAGAAGAGTATGAGATCTCATTGAAAATTTCAAATCATTTGCATTATATTTTGATCCAAGAGATCAAAATCATAACTTTGATTCATTGGTTATTGTTGCTTCTCTTTTTGTTCCAGATTTAGAACTCGACTCCTTTAAGGTTGAGATGCTTTTCTGACCAATTAGTTATGAATAATCAAGAATATTTACAAATCTTTGACAATGAAGAACACGTTTCTTGATTATTGGTTGATGTTGAAGGTGAAGAAGATGAAAAATGTGATATTAATAATAAAATCCCAACATCAATTGAATCGTTGTTTGATAAAAATGATGGAGTGGGAGCATCACAAATCACTAAAATGATATCTACAAAGAATGTACCAAAAATCACAAGAATCAATATTGGAGATATAGAAAATCTAAAATAGCTAAGCCTTGGAGTATATTGTTCTCAATAATAAATTGAAAAATAATTGGTTTTATTTAAAGAATCATAAGATGTGTTTGCATGGACTTCAGGCTCTAAAACAATATGACAAGATACCAATCCAACATACAATCTAACTAGAGGGAAATACCAAGCAGATAAGATGGAAAACAAGAATAATAAATCCTAAGCTCAAGGAAATGGTTAAGATAAAAAATGATAAAATGGATAAAGTTGAAATTATTTTCAAGATGTGTCATTCTGAATGGAGATTGAATTCAATCCTTGTTTGAAAAAAATAGGGAAACTAGAATTCACATTGATTTTCAATAATTGAACAATGCCTCAATAAAGGATAATTACCCTCTCCTAAACATGGAAAGGCTTATCCAGTTTATTACAAGATCAAAGATAATGTCTATGTTAGATGTATTTTAAGGATATAATCAAATTCTAGTATTAGAGGATGATATACATATGACAACTTTTGTCGCACCATGGGGAACATATGCTTCTACATGTTGGACACAGATTGTCATTGATGTCAATATGGAAATATTCGAGGAGTAGATAGAGACGAGAGGAGCAGACAGAGCTGAAGAAGAGGAACTACGTCGAGAGGAATTACGCAGAGAGGAACTGAGTTGAGAAGAAATGCGCCGAGAGGAATTGCTGAGAGAAGATATGCTACGCTATCAGGAGGAAGCAAGACGTGCGGCACGTACTGATTAACCATAGGCTCATTTAACTGGATATGGTGTTGATCCTGCTATAGTTGAGAGGTGAATGTGAGCCGTCGGATCAAAGAGCAGCGGATCCAACAGTCATCGCACGCGAAAGATGCACGGACGATAATGCGCAGGAGATGTACAGGTACGCGCTAAGCGATATACCCCGCACCGCCCACCTGGGTTTGGTGGTATATGTACAAGGGCCAGCGATCCAATCAAAATATGACGTGTGGCAGATGAAAAACGCCGCCCCAGCAGGTTAACACGTATGAAGGTTTCGGCGAGGAAAGGTGCGACTACCGTCCGATCACGGCGAGGTTTGATCGGATGGTGAAGAGATGCACGAGGTTTAAAGTGCAAGCAAAAGGCCATAATGACGTGGGAACCATTGGATGAGGGTGATCAACGACTGTGATTGCGAATGCGGCAGAGGCTAATATGGGCACGGTTACGTGGGTTTTTGGAATAAAGCAGTGGAGGTGGAGAAGTAATGCAGAGGTATTAAGAGGGGAAATTTTCCTGAAGAGAAAAGCACAGGAACAATGGCCGTGGAAGAAATCACTGAGCGAGTTGGAAACATGGATCTGAATGATGTTCACAAGAAAAATAGGATTCAAGTCTCCAATACTAAGAAGCCGCTCTTGTTCTATGTCAACCTCGCCAAGAGGTATATGCAGCAGCATGAAGAAGTGGAGCTCTCTGCTTTAGGAATGGCCATTGCCACAGTGGTTACTGTTTTTGAGATATTGAAGAACAATGGTCTAGCTGTAGAAAAGAAAATCTCAACATCTACCATTGATATGAGATATCAATCAAGAGGTCGTCCCATCCAGAAAGCAAAGGTTGAAATAATACTGGGAAAATCATAGTAGTTCAATGATTTGATGGCTACTGCTGCTGAAGAGAGGGAAGCTGAAAGATCAAGCGAGTCAGAGGAAATGACAGCGACTGAGGAGGAAGCCTAAGAGATGGTGTAAGCAGAAATGAATGGAAAAAGGCATGGGAATGTATAAAATAGTAGAAACAAAGAACTGTTGGTGTGGTTATGGTGGTGAAGAACCCAAGGGTGAGATAGTAGAAGCAGCAGAGGCAAAAGAGGCAGAAAAAGCAGCGGAGGCTGTAGAGGCAGCAGAAGCAGCAGAGGCAGGAGAGCAGGAGTGAGACAACCTCAGCTGAATAGAGTGCAGCAGCATACCTATTTATACCAAGGTTGGGTTGGAGCCCAAGAGGTTGGAGCCTTAGAACTGAACAGGACTGAAGTCATTGGGGTAGGTGCTCCTAAGTGCAGAACCATTGCAAAATAGAGTTGGTGCTCTGGAGGTTGGAGCCTCACTGAAGTCCAAGTTGGAGCTTGGCAACTATTCACAATCAGATTTATACTTATATTGTATTTATTTCTTTGCACTGTCTTGAGTTCTAATAAAAGCATTAAATTCAACTGTTGATTTCTATGTTCTATGTATACATATACATATCTATATAGGTTGTTGGAAATCACTAGAACAATTAAAAAAATAAATAGTAAGAAATATTGATTCACCCCCCCCTCAATATTTCCAACAATTGGTTTTAGAGCAAGCTTCTTCATACTAGCCTAACAGCTTGAAGAAGGATCCGCAACCATGATGAGAAACCACGAAGCATCAGGAAGACCTCCTTTGTTCGATGGCACTAAATTTTGTTTCTGGAAGAAAATAATGACTTAGTACTTAATGTCCCTTGGACCTGAAGTCTAGCATTTTGTTCAAAATGAATACAAAACTACTTCCACTCTTCCAACAGACAGGGACGAGAGGAAAGCCCACATCGCAAATGCAAAGGCCATGGACTCCATCACTAGTGGAATCACTGATTCTAAGTTTACAAAAATCATGCACTGTACCTCGGCAAAAGAAATGTGGGAGAATCTAGTTGGCTTGTAAGATGGAGACTCAAAAGTCAAAAAGGCAAAGCTTCAAACTCACAGAAGACAATTTGAAAGTTTGAGGATGGAAGATGAAGAAGATATTGCAGCATACCTCCTCCGAGTAGCTGAAGTGGTAAATTTCCTGAAAGGATTGGAAATTTTTTTTGAAGAAAGTACCATTGTTCAAAAGGTATTAAGGTCTCTTCCAGACAGGTTTGACTCCAAAATAAGTGCTATAGAAGAAGCACAGGATCTAGATACCCTCAAAATGGATGAACTCCATGGAATTCTCACTACCTATGAAATGAGGAAAGGTGGCCCAAGCTCGAAATATGCAACATTCAAGGCCTCAAGGTCAAAGAAGGGGAAAGAAAGGAATGACTATAGTGATGAGTCAAATGTGGAATCTGAATTGAATTTGTACGAAAGCTGAAGAAAGGATCTAAGCTTAAAGGCAAGTATCCTCTTATCTATTTTAAATGTGGTAAAATAGGTCATTATATAGCAAAATTTCCTCATAAACATGACGGTGATGATGAAGGAAATTCTAAAAGAATGGCACATAAAAAGAAAGGGTTCAATAAGAAAAACTTCTTCTCCAAGCAAGATGATTCTGATGAGGATGAGTTTACGGTCATCAAAAGGAAATCAGATGAGGAAATCAATCATGATTAAAGCCAAGAAGCATTATTCATGGTACTCGCAGATGATGATGAATCAGGGCTAGAAGGAAATGTAGATGAACTATTAATAAGTGTCATTGAAGAAAATGAGAAACTACAGAACAAAATCATTTCTCTCAAAGTGGAAAACGAGGAAATAAGAAGGAGAGAAGATCTCTTGGAAGTAAAGCTTAAAGAAAAGGAAGAGACTTGTGAAGAACGCGAGACCGAAATAGTGTCTCTGAGAAAGGAGTTGGAGAAAATTAAAAAGGGCTGTAAAAGCTCTCAAATACTTGAGATTATTCTGAAAAATCAAAAACCTCAACATGACAAGTCTGGAATAGGTTTCAAAGGAGAATCCTCAAGCACTAAGAATAATGCAAAAAGCTATGCCAATGCACTTTCCTGCAATCCAAAAGATGAAAAGTGCACCCCAGATCCCACGAATGAAGAGAAAATTACTCCAAAGAAGAATGTGGAGTCGAATCATGGACACTATAACAAATAAAAACCTGTACTCCACCAAGGGCCCATCGCAAATCCAAAGAACGAGGGAGGAGTAATTCCCAAGAAGGAAATCGACTCAAACCGTGGTTGCTTCAACAAGTACAAAACCATCTTTCTTGGACACTGCTTTCACTGTAAAATCTTTGGTCATCAAGCCAGACATTGTATTGCTCGCAGAAGTGAAAAGACAAAGATAAAGGATAGAATAATCAACTCATATGCCCCCAAAAGGCAGGGACAAATCAAAACCTTTAATACATTTGATCCTTTGACCAAATTTGATCTTATTTTCTCTTTCTGCTACAATAATGGACACTATGAACAAGACTGCCCACTCAATGGAAGAAAGATGAGTAGCAAGAACTCCAGCATGGACAAATGCGGCCTAGCTATATATGCTCAAAATAATGGAAACCAGTGGTTTATAGATAGTGGGTGCTCCAGACACATGACATGAGACAGAAGGAAGTTTGTCTCACTAAGCAAAAAGGAAGGGAATGTGTCCTTTGGAAGCGGATCTGGGAGAATTGCAGGAAAAGGAACAGTTACTCTGATCAATGGAAAAGGAAAAGCTCAAGATTCTTTGCTGGTTGATGGACTGAAACACAACCTCTTGAGTGTCAGCCAATTCTGTGATCAAGGACATAAGATTGTTTTCAGCACGAAAGACTATGAAATAAGGAAATCTGCCTCAGGGAAACTTGTGGCAAAAGGGGTGAGGACACCAGACAACATTTACATTCTGAATAAGATTCAAGAAAATAAATTCTACCTGAGTCATATAGGTGAGAGTTGGATGTGGCACAAGTGACTTGGACATACAAGCTTCGAAAATCTGATCAATATCAGCAATATAAAAGATGTACGAGACATCCCAAGGCTGTTCAAACCAAATCAAGCAGTATGTGGTCCATGTCAACATGGAAAGTAGACTAGAACCAGCCACAAGACAAAGGAACACTCTACATCTAAGCCCTTAGAGATCATCCATGCTAATGTATGTGGGCCAACTAGAAATCAAGCACTCCAAGGAGAAAGGTACTTTGTGTTATTTGTTGATGATTATACTAGAATGATGTGGATATATTTCATAAAGTATAAATCTAAAACTTTTGAGTGTTTAAAGAATCTAAAAGCCCTTGTAGAAAATGAAAAAGATTCAAAAATCAAGTGCCTCAGAACAGACAAAGGAGGATAATTCACATCAAACGAGTTTAGTGAGTTCTGTAATATTCATGGAATTAAAAGGGAATTCTTGGCTACCAAGAAAGAAGAAACCGAACAATCGAATAAATGGCAAGAACTATGCTATTAGCAACAGACTTACAGCCTAAATTCTGGAGAGACGCAGTAGGGACAACTGTCTACACACTGAATCGAACTCAATTAAGACCAAATTGTGATAAAACTCCTTATGAGCTATGGAAAGGAAGACCTGCTTCGGTGAAGTACTTCAAGATCTTTGGAAGCAAGTGCTTTATAAAAATAAATGATGGTTCACCAGGAAAGTTTGATTCTCGGGTTGATGAAGGGATATTTCTTGGATACTCTACACGGAGCAAGGTTTACAAGTGCTACAATTATCGACTAAAGAAAATAGTGGAAAGAATTGATGTAAAGGTTGATGAAGATCTTCCAGTAAAGGAAATTGAAGAACATGAAGATGACTCTCTCATTGAAGAAGAAGAACCTAAAGAAGAAGAAATAGATGAGGAAGAAGAAGAAGAAGAAGAGAAAATAGAACCACCTAATACCCCTTCTAAGACGAAGTATGTCCAAAGACACCATCTAGAAGAGTAGTTCATTGGCGATAAAGATGAAGGTGTGCAGACCCGAAGAAGGATAACAATTACACCCAAGAGAAAAGTCATTTCCCTCCTATCTATGATAGAACCAGAAACATTTGCAGAAGCAAGTAAGGATCCTCATTGGGTAAAAGCCATGGAAGAAGAAATTACCCAAATTGAGAAAAACAAGACATGGGAGCTGATACCTCTTCCAAAGGACAAGAACATAATAGGAACCAAATGGGTGTTCAAAAATAAAATGAATGAGGAAGGACAGGTTATCAGAAACAAGGCAAGACTTGTCTGCAAAGGCTATTCACAAATTGAAGGAATTGACTTTGAAGAGACATTTACACAGGTGGCCCGTATGGAAGCTATCAGGATGTTCTTGGCATTTGCTTTCTCAAAAGGATTCAAAATCTATCAAATGGACGTGAAATTAGCATTTCTAAACGGGGAACTCAAGGAGGAAGTCTACATGGAGCAGCCAGAAGGTTTTGATCTAACAACAGGAAAGGACTTAGTTTGTAAGTTGAAAAAGGCTTTATATGGGTTGAAACAAGCTCCTAGAGCTTGGTATGCAAGACTGGATCACTATCTACAACAACAAGGCTTCAAAAAGGGAGTGGCTAGAAGCAATCTATACATAAAGACAGATCAAGGTAAGTTACTAGCTGCTCTTGTTTATGTCAATGATCTGATTTTTGCTAGTAATAATGATGAAATGAGCCATGAATTTTCTCAAAACATGTCAAAATAGTTTGAGATGTCAATGATAGAAGATCTGTCCCACTTCCTTGGACTTCAAATATCTCAAACTAGAGCAGGATTGTGTATATCTCAAACCAAATATCTAAAAGACATGCTTAAAAGATATGGAATGGAGGATTGTGCACCCATGAGCACACCTATGACCACAAACTGCAAACTAAGCAAAGATGATGATTCCCCTCTAGTAGATGCAACTCATTACAGGTCAATGATTGGAGCCCTTCTATACTTAACAGCTACACGACCATACATAATGCAAGTAGTAGGAATGGTGGAAAGATTTCAATCTGCTCCCAAACAATCCCATTTATTAGCTGTAAAGAGAATTCTCAGATATCTGAAGGGAACTTCTGATTTCGGTCTTTGGTACCCAAAGGACTCAACACTGACTGTAACTGCATACACCGATGCTGATTGGGCTGGAAGTATAGATGATTGGAAAAGCACTAGTGGAAATGCATTCTTCCTAGGAGATTGTTTGGTATCCTGGCTCAGCGAAAAACAATCATCCATATCATTATCCACAGCCGAAGCTGAGTATATTGCTGCAGCAGACTATTTTTCTCAGATACTATGGATGAAGGAAGCTCTAAAAGATCTCGACATATTTATGGATCAACCAATTTCCGTCTATTGTGACAACACAAGTGCTATCAGTCTCAGCAAAAATCCTATGATGCACTCAAGAACCAAACACATACCAATCAAGTATCATTTCCTTCGTGAACAAGTAGCTGAACAAAACATCGTCCTGGAATATATCAGTACTAAGGAGCAGATAGCTGATATTTTCACAAAACCTCTTCCTCGAGAAGCATTCGAACATCTGCGTCAAAATATGGGGGTTATTTCTTTATCATCACTCAAGTTCATTCATAAAGATGTAGCAGGACAGGGGGAGTCCATATGCATCCCTTTGCCATTGATGTCAAAAGGGGGAGAAAGCAGAAGAATATTGCCATAAATAACAAAGGGAGAGATTGTTGGACACAGATTTTGATTGATGTCAATATGGAAATATTCGAGGAGCAGATAAAGACAAGAGGAGCAGACAGAGCTGAAAAATAGGAACTATGTCGAGAGGAATTACTTAGAGAGGAACTGAGTCAAGAAGAAATGCACCGAGAGGAATTGCTGAGATAAGATATGCTACGCTATCAGGAGGAATCAAGACATGCAACATCTACTGATTATCCTCAGGCTCCTTTAACTGGATATGGTGTTAATCTTGATATAGTTGAGAGGTGAATGTGAGCCATCAGATCAAAGAGCAGCGGATCCAATGGTCGTCGCATGCGAAAGATGCACGGACGATAATGCGAGGGAGATGTACAGTTAGGTGGTAAGCAGTATTCCCCGCACCACCCACTGGGGTTTGGTGGTATACGTACAAGGGATAGAAATCCAATCAAAATACGACGTGTGGCAGATGAAAACCGTCGCCCCTACAGGTTAACACATATGTAGGTTTCGGTGAGGAAAGGTGCGACTGTTGTCCGATTGCGGCGGGGTTTGATCGGACTGTGAAGAGATGCATGAGGTTTAAAGTGCAAGCAAAAGTCCATAGCGACGTGGGAACCGTTGGATGAGGGTGATCAATGACTGCAATTACGAATGTGGTAGAGGCTAATATGGGCGCCATTACTTGGGTTTTTGGAATAAAACAATGGAAGCGGAGAAGTAACACAAAGGTATTAAGAGTGGAAAATTTCCTGAAGAGAAAAGCACAGGAACGATGGCCATGGAAGAAATCACTGAGCAAGTTGGAAACATGGATCTGAATTATGTTCACAAGAAAAGCAGGATTCAAGTCTCCAATATCAAGAAGTCGCTCTTCTTCTATTTCAACCTCGCCAAGAGGTATATGCAACAGCATGAAGAAGTGGAGTTATCTGCTTTAGGAATGGCCATTGCCACAGTGGTTACTGTTGTTGAGATATTGAAGAACAATGGTCTAGCTGTAGAAAAGAAAATCTCAACATCTACCATTGATATGAGAGATGAATCAGGAGGCCATCCCATCCAGAAAGAAAAGGTTGAAATAATACTGGGAAAATCATAGCAGTTTAATGATTTGATGGCTGCTGTTGCTAAAGAGAGGGAAGCTGAAAGATCAAGTGAGTCAGAGGAAATGACAACGACTGAGGAGGAAACCTAAGAGATGGTGTAAGTAGAAACAAATGGACAAAGGCACGGGAATGTATAAAACAGTAGAAACAAAGAACTATTGGTGCGGTTATGGTGGTGAAGAACCCGAGGGTGAGATAGTAGAAGCAGCAGAGGAAAAAGTGGCAGAAAAAGTAGCGGAGGTTGTAGAGGCAGCAGAGGCAGGAGAGTAGGAGTGAGACAACCTCAGCTGAATAGAGTGCAGTAGCACACCTGTTTATACCAAGGTTGGGTTGGAGCCTTAGAACTGAACAGGACTGAAGTCATTGGGGTAGGTGCTCCTAAGTGTAGAACCACTACAAAATAGAGTTGGTGCTCTAGAGGTTGGAGCCTCACTAAATTCCAAGTTGGAGCTTGGCAACTATTCACAATCAGATTTATACTTATATTGTATTTATTTCTTTGCACTATCTTGAGTTTTAATAAAAGCATTAAATTCAGCGGTTGATTTTTGTGTTCTGTGTATACATATACATATCTATATAGGTTGTTGGCAATCACTAGAACACTTAAAAAAATAAATAGTAAGAAATACTGATTCACCCCCCCCCTCAGTATTTCCAACAGTACACACATGCCCTTGAGGTTAAATAATGAAGGGGGGTTTTCAAAAGATCATGCTTTCAAAAATTTAATTGGAATGATCATATCATGTTATCAAGATGATCTGACCAATTATTTCAAATTGAGAACTTTAGACTGCTTCCATTTGAGGCAATTTTTCAAAGATGTAAACATTATGTGATATCATTGAATCCAGGGAAACGTTTAATGGTTGTGTCAAAAGGAAGGTTGTTGGGAAATATTGTCAGTAAAAAAGGAATATATATTGATTCTGAAAGGATTAAGGTCATAACATAATTGAAAGCACCAACTACACGCAAGGGAGCACAAGCATTCTTTAGAAATATTAATTTTGTTAGAATATTTGTTCCATACTATGCCTCAATACTAAAACAAATCAACAATTTTCTTGAGAAGAATGAAAGGTTTGATTGGACAATTGAATAACAGATGGATTTTGACAATAATGAAAATGAAAATACATTAGCCCTAGTCCTAGTCAACCCTTATTACATAAGTGATATAATATTGTACACCTTTGAATCTGATGACACAATTGTTGTTGTCTTGGCTTGAAGAAGAACTATTTAGGAATAACATCCAATCACTTACATGAGTAAATATGTCCAAATATCATGAATTGAAATATTCTTTGTTGGAGAAACAATATTTTTCTCTAGTAAAGGAAATTGGTTATTTTAGAATTTATATATTGAATTCCCACACCATAGTATATGTGCCTTACCCCCCCATCAATATGATGTTAAGCCAACAACTTAGAGAGCCAAAATGGGAAATCAGCTTGAAAAATTGCAAGAGTTTGACATAGAAATAAAGCCTCTGAAATATGTTAAGTGGTTAGGATTATGCAAATGGATTGGAGGAATTGAATTAGTAAATATTGCATCTCATAATGAAGATGGAAAAAATCAATATTTAGTTGCATCCGAATGGTATAAAGATATCATTTTCTACTTGAAGTTTCAGAAATTTTCAGTTAGTATGAGAGGAAAAGAAAGAAGGGCATTAAAAATTAAGTGTAATTCATATGTGCTAATTTCTAGAGTTTAGTTCCAAAGAAGTAAATAAGGGGTTACGTTGACATATGTCTCTGAATTTAAAATGACTTATGTCATAAAATAAATTCATGAAGGAGTGTGTGGGGGATATTCTCCTCCAACCAAAATTGTCAATAAGATTATGTTGTGATCACCAACAACCCCCCTCTTTATTTGGTATTAGCAATAACACCAAGCAAAGGGGGACCCTTAACAAAAAATCCAAAAAATATTTTTATCAAAATTTTTGTATTTTTACTCCCTAAAGCTATATCGCATCGCGAAGAGAGAGTGAAGCGTTTCCTATGCGCGTAAATAAGTTGTGAAGAAGTGATGCGAAATTCATCACATCGCATATATTGAAAGCGCCCTTAAATAAGAAACTTAAGGAATCGCCGACGGCCGATATGCGACGTCACATATCGCAACATCGCATAAGCAGCACACAGTGATTGAATGATAAAACGCGATCTTGCGATATGCGATCCGCAATGAATGAGACTATCAATTCCTGCGATGACACTTCTTGACATCGCAATCCTCGATACTGTGATGCGAATCGCAGAAACCACTCATCACAAAATTTCCTCGACATAGTCTGTAAACCCAAAATTGAGCGCGCACCTTAAGGGAAATTAATGATTGTACGCCAAAGTATCCAAGAATGATTGTGTTGCGTTTTTCGAAGAGTCAAGTCATTATGAGTGTCATGATTATGCATTCATTAGAACTTAAAGCTTTCATGTCAATCTTTTCGTCGTTTCTCTTTTCCCTTTGCGTAAACTATAAGGCAGCAACTAATATAAATCAATATGCAGGAAACATCTAAGGAAAAGGGGAAAGCGCCAATACTCGGAGAACAGAGAGGAGATGCCTTCGAAAATGGATGCCGCATGCAGCAGGACCGCGGATTCCAGAGTATCACTCAACAGACACTGATGAAAATAGACTATCCAAGACTCAGAGTCAAAGGCGCACAAAAGCGGCATGTTTACAAAAGATCCTGAAGCTCAGACTGGGTAAAGCAAAAAGAAAAACACTAAGGAAGGAAGACGCTTCAGAAAAGCCTGGAACAAAGAACGGAAGCAATCTGCAATACATAAAATTGTTCAGGCAACGAAATCCCTAACTCATTGAGTCATTCGCACGGCCGGAGACCGAAATAGCAACAACACAATCAATTTGAAAGAAATATGGGTTATACCAAGTATACACAGCGAATACACCAAGCCAGAGGAAGATTTTCGAAAATATCTTCTAGTTTGTCAGAAAGTGGTGCCAGCTCTTGTTATTTCTACTTTTATCGCTTGAACGAAAGGAGAAGACAACCAGCCGACTCTTCTCAGGCGAACATTGCATTGCTTACAGCACTAAGGAGCAGATATAGAAACGGTTAGAAATTAGATTCAATTTTTAGAAATAAATCTATTTTAGTAGAAGGGCGGTCATTTGAAGCCGTTTCCTAAATTTTTGTAATTAAGATTAATTAGTTAGTAGTATTTAACCCTTCTCATGGCATTTGGAGAAGGGTCCGAAAATTTGTCAAAAAACTTGTCCTCAGAACATGCACTTTTGCACCCTCGGAGGGGGTTTTTGATGAATGGATGGATCAAGATTTATCAACGTTTGCATTTAATGTCTGTTACTGATGTTGCACTTCTGTACTCTTAGTAGATATTAGAACAAGTAGAGATAAATCGTTATTGCTTGAATTTTATGAGTGAAATCAGTCATAAATGGTACTTCTATCTCTTGACCAATTTATGCTTATATTCTTAGAGTGATATGCAGTTTTAGTTGTTTATATGTTAATGTATGAATGTGCGGGTTACCATTTGGCACTTTTGTACGGTGGAGTCATTTATTTGTGCTTGACATATGAATAACTTATTATGCGATATGCTGTTCACAACTGTTTTGCCTAACTTTTTATGCAGAATGGTTTATCCTAATTGATTTCTATTCTTATGATAGCTAAATGATCTGTATTACCAATTATTGTTCGAAATCTCTTTAGATCGCATAATAGAAGAAATACACTCCGGGTTAGCGTAGATTAGATGTGTTGTTTTTATTAGATTACAATAGCATAGAGTCAGTTTAGAAGTTCGAATTAAATTAGCTTAAAATACTTCTAGATCAACATCATCCAACTCTACACACACACACACCCCCTAGATTGGGAAACTGGTCCCATTATCCCCAGTCGGACCCGCTATACCAAACGGACAAGGAGCTGCCAACCAAGTTCCAGACCGGGTGGGTATCCCCCCTTGCTGTCGACCCGATTTTCGGGGCTTCAACATATTTGGCGCTAGAAGGAGGGCACGAACTATGAATGGCACCTAAATCAAAATCTAAATACCATTCTGAGAGTAAATCACCCTCATCAACTCCCCCGACTTCTCCAGTACGATTAAACTCGGAGTTTGAAGTCACTCGAGTATCCACTGCTGCTACATACCCTAATATTTCAGACCAGCTTATCATTGAACCTCCTGAAATTCAAACTCTGATTCGTAAACTCCAGGGGTTCTCTATTTTTAATCAGAGGTCTGATAAATCTGAAAGCAGTGTGACTTCGCAGTACAATCCTGCTCATCCCCTGACCATATTGAAAAGTGAAAAGTTTGGCATCCAGCCAACTGAACTTCCTCTCCCCACCAAGAAAAGAGCAAGGAAAACACCACCAGAGTCTGACAGTGAGACTCTTTCGTCTACTTCATCCATTTCAAATCCCTCACCGCGAAGTCAGCCACCCACATCTTCATTCCAAATCACTCATCCATCTTCAACAGTCCCTCCTCTTCAATCATCAAAGATTATAATATCTTCATCTTCTCAGCATCAGGGATCATCCTCTGCACTTTCATTCACTAGCAACTCAACGATGGCCCAGTCTCCATGGAACAATCCTGGGGCGGTTTTAATGCCTCCACCCCTGAGTCCAATACCAGCCCATCCTGAGAAATGGCTACCCAAATTCAATCCAGAAACAGGCATGCTAGCTGAAGAGCATATTAATAATTTCATGCTTTCTGTTAATCTCAATGGAGTTACCAACGAGGATGTTGTCGTCCGGCTTTTTCCCTGTACAATGCAAGGAATAGCCGGGTCATGGTACTTTTCGTTACCTTCCGGGTCTATCACAAGTTGGGACATTTTTCAAAGTCAATTCCTTACCAAGTTTGGTGATGACAGATCAACGGCGACGTTGATCAATGACCTATCCAATCTCAAAGCTGAGGCCAGAGAACCCATTAAAGATTTCAATTTACGGTTCAATAAGATCCTCAACAAAATTCTCGCTGCTTCCCAACCCAGCGAGGAAGTAAGATGTGAATGGTATATCACGGCCTTACCATCAAACTTGGCTATCTTCGTAGATAGGGCAAACAAGACGACCTTAGTTGAAAACTTGACAAAGGCGATAGCAGTAGAAAAACGCGTAATAGCCCTAAAAAAGAAATCTGCGATAGAAGAACGCAAATCTAAGAAAATCTCTTTCAAAGAAGACACCAAGAAGAAACAAACGAAAGATCCTTTCGATTTGGAAGGATTACAAAAAGTATTAAAGGCCATGTCCAATGAGATGATTGACATAAAAAAACAAGTAGCAGAAAGTTCTTCAAAAAAGCCCTACAGAGCTTTTAAAAGAAATCTTCCCATGGATGTGAAACCACCCAATGCTGTCTCAAACGTTGAATCCAAAGAACAAGAAGAAGAAGAGAACATCACTGAAGGGCAGACCGATGATGAAGAAGTTGTGGAACTACAAGGAATGTGGGATTTCATCCTCCCACAAGAAGAAGATCAAGAAGCATTTCCGGTTAGCACACGAAGCAAAAATCAACTTGATCCTCCCCAAACTACCCCTAAATAGAAGGACGCAAGCCTTGCAACAAAAGATAAGGTCGCAACAAAGAAAACAACTGCTAGAGCGACCCAATCTAGCCCAGTCCAATCAGATCAAGCACCTCCATCAAGAACACTGATAGTGTCGGATGAAATGGAGTATAACATTATCAATGACATGAAAAAGACTAGGGCTAATATCACTCTTTATGAGTTGAGCAAATTGAAACATCAACAGAAAATAATGATGAAAGAATTACATGCCGTGCCTACTACATCTTTACCTACAGCTGTAGCTTCCCACAACACGGGAAGACCTCCAACCAACACGATCAATCAGATTGACCCAAATGACATCGCCTTGATTGGAGGAAGATCGAGATCTCATACTCCCCCTTTTGTTCTCACTTATGAAATTTTCAATAAAAACGTGCACAATTGCTTGGTTGATTCTGGTGCTTCAACGAATATTTTACCCAGATCAATATGTGCCAAATTGAATGTTCAACCACAAAAATCCGCAGTGCGCATAGTTCAGCTTGATTGATCTCAAGTCGAAGTGATTGGTGAACTTAATCAAGTGACCATAAGATTGTCGTCTAACCCAAAGGTATGTCAAGTTATCGACATTCTAGTAGCTGATATCCCTGAATTCTATGGTTTAATTCTTAGCAGGGATTGGTCCGAAAAACTCCATGAATACTTCTCAACCGACTGGTCGCACATGTGGTTACCCTACAATGGTAAACCGAATCAAATAAAGGTTGAACAAGAGTTACACCAAAAGTACATAGTGACGGAATTAGAGGGAGAAAATGAAGCAATAGCATACAACAACAGTATCATAGGAAATTACTCGGTAGATTCTTTCCTCAGAAATTTCAATGCTCATATTTCACCTTACTTAGAAAATTCAGTTTTGTCCCAAGTTGAAAATTTTTCCCAAACTGATAATTCAAAATGTGTTAATTTTTTAGATAACCCTGTGAATACATCTTTGTTTTGGAAATTATATTTTGATGGCTCCAAATCTAACGAGGGAGCAGGAGCAGGATGCGTTCTGATTAGCTAATACGGAAACAAGACCATGCTTACATGCAGACTTGAATTCGATTGCACAAACAATACAGCGGAATACGAGGCCTTAGTACAAGGCCTATAAAAAGCAATCGGGTTGAACGTTAAGTACCTTCAAGTCTTTGGAGACTCTGAGATCGTCGTCAAACAGGTACGTAACACCATACATTGCCTATCAAGTCATTTGAAGCACTATCAATCTTTAGTACAAGATCTGACTGCACATTTCATAGCATTCAATATTTCATCAATCCCAAGACTCCAAAATGCGAGCATAGACCTGTTAGCTAACGTAGCCTCTAGACTTATTCCCTCCGAAGATTTTATTCCAGATAGGTTCTCAATAGAATTAATCTTTAGACCATCCATCCCTGACAACATCACCAACTGGAGAGTATTCAACGACGATCCTGACATTGTAAATTTCCTCACTTCTGAAGGATCCTACTCAAACCAAATAATCGACGAAGACCATCATGATCACCAAATACAACAAAATAGCACTGATAATGCTATACCTAAATCGGTGGTTAAGTTAGAAGACTTATACGATTTGAAAAGTCAGTTTAAAAAGTCTACCAATTCTAAACTTTACAGTTCGACTCTGAACTATGAATTAGTGAACCTAGGAACTGATGAGAAGCCACAAAACGTTAATCTAGGCCACGGCCTAGCTCCTGAAGAAAAATTAGCATATATCCGTCTTCTGAGACAATAGAAAAACGTTTTTTCCTGGAATTACGATGAGCTGAAGACATACGACACCTCTATCATTCAACACACTATCCCTATGATTGACAACAAAAAACCTGTCCAGCAGAAACTCAGAAAAATCCACCCCAATTTAGAAAATCAGATAAAAACTGAGGTAAATAAGTTTTTGAGGGCTAGAATAATTTTCCCCGTCAGACATTCCAAATGGGTATCCAATATGGTGCCCGTTAGAAAGAAAAACAGAGATATTAGAATTTGTATCGATTTCCGGAATCTCAACAAAGCCTGTCAAAAAGACAATTTTCCCCTCCCACCTATGGAGCAAATATTACAGGCAGTAGCAGGCTCAGAATTAATGTCTTTTCTGGATGGATTTTCAGGATACAATCAAGTGCTGGTACACCCCGATGATCAGTTAAAAACCACATTCCGAACTAAGTGGGGCACATACGCATATCGGAAGATGCCATTTGGTCCGATCAATGCCGGCGCTACCTTTCAGACAGCCATGGACATCGCATTTAAAGGTTTAGTCAATAAATCTGTAGTGATTTACCTGGATGATATAACAGTGTACTCCAAGAAGCGAAGCAACCATCTCAAAGACTTGAAACAAATCTTTCAACGATGTTTAAGGTATGGGATTTCACTTAACCCAAAGAAATCTTTTTTCGCATTAAGTGAAGGGAAATTGCTAGGATTCATAATGTCAAAATCTGGTATTCACATTGAACCTGACAGAATCAAAGAAATTTCTGAAATATCCATGCCTCATAATAAAAAAGCCATGCAATCTTTCCTTGGTCAAATTAATTTTGTAAAGAGATTTGTCCTAGATTTTTCACATATTGTTTCTCCTTTGCAAAATATGATAAAAAAGAATTCAAATTTTAAGTGGGGTCAAGACGAGCATGAAGCATTCAACTTGATCAAACAAGCCATCATTAACGCTCCATCTTTAGCGACCCCAAATTTTTCAGAATCTTTTATCTTATACACATTTTCCTCAGAGAAATCTTATGCCGCGATTCTAACTCAAGCAAATCAAGAGAAGGCGGAAGCTCCAATCGCATTTTTTAGCTCGAACTTACAAGGTGCTGAACTCAATTATTCAGACGTGGAGAAACAGGCATACGCTGTTTTCAAAGCGATCAAGTATTTCAGGCCTTTCTTACTTAAAGCCCATACCAAAGTCGTAGTACCGTTTCCGGCGATAAGAAACCTTCTGATACAGAAGGATGTGGGCAAAGAGAGCAAATTGGATTACCGCTTTACAAGAATACGATCTTGAGATCAAGCCAGCAAACATCGTAAGAGGTCAAGGCTTCTGCAAGATGTTAGCTGGAGCATCGCAAATTCCTGAGAACTCATCTGAAGAGGTACATACGTATGAGGTAAGCCTAAACGACGCAGAATCATTATATGCTGACACCATTTATTATCTTAAGAACGGGTATGCTCCATCACACCTGGATCACACCAAGAAAAGAGCTCTAAGATTGAAAGCTAAACAATACCAGCTCATAAATGATGTTCTGTTTAAAAGGAATTACGATTCTGTGCTTCTTAGGTGTCTTGAGAAAACTGAAGCCGAAAAGGTTTTGCAGGAACTCCATGACGGACCAGCAGGCAGACACTATGCTGGAGACGCTACTGCACATAAACTATTACGTGCAGGATATTATTGGCCCACGCTGTTCAAAGACTCATACAATTACGTAAGGAAATGCCAAGTCTGCCAGACTGCTGCAGGGAAACAAAAGAAATCGTCCATGCCACTACAGCCGGTTAACATCGAGAAACCATTCAGTCAATGGGGCTTGGACATAATAGGTGAGATCGTTCCTCACTCTTCTAAGCAGCATAGGTATATCCTCATGGCAACTGATTATTTTACTAAATGGGTAGAAGCAGTTCCTCTCAAGACAGCTAATTCTGAAAACATTATTGAATTCATAGATCAATTTATAATCACTAGGTTTGGATTGCCAACAGCCTTAGTATTTGATAATGCCTCATACTTTTCTGGAAATACAATGACTGAGTTTGCACTTAAAAGGGGGTTCAAACTAAAATATTCTGCCAACTACTATCCACAAGGTAATGGATTGGCTGAATCAACCAACAAGAACCTAATCAGGATTATTAAAAGAACAGTCGACCAAAACCAAAAGAATTGGCACAAAGCACTGGTAAATGCTTTATGGGCAGATAGAATTACGAAGAAAGCTTCAATCGGCACTTCTCCCTTTAATTTAGTTTATGGGAAAGAAGTGGTTCTTCCAACTCACTTAGTCATTCCCTCTTTGTCTTTAGTACAATACATCGATGAAGTATCTACTTCCTCCTTACAACTGAGACAAATGGAAATAATCAAAATAGAAGAACAATGAGAACAAGCTAAGAAAACCCATGCTCATCACCAGGCGCTAATAAAATCCTCTTTTGACTCAAGCATAATGACCAAAAAAAACTTTCAGATGGGAGATTTAGTTTTGAAATGGGATAAGGCTCATGAAGAAAAGGGCAAACATACGAAATTTCAGAAGCTGTGGCTTGGTCCTTTTCAGATTGTAGAAGTCATAGGCCCATCGACGTTTGTGTTGCAGGATTTGGCAGGTAGAAGAGATTCTTTGCCTGTTAATGGACAGATTCTTAAAATATATTTTCCATAGAAGATCATTCTTCTATTTTTGTAAGATAGTTTTAGTTTTTATTTGTTTTTCTCTTTCTTATGAATAAAACCAATTGTAGATGGTCACTAAAATGATTCATGAAAGAGCACACCAATCCTCTATCAGATTTTGATTTCGCTTGTACAAGTAGCAAAACTTTTCGAAAAATTTGATTTTTATTATTGACAAATAGAGTTAACTTTAGCCTAAATATGATGTTAGTTTCAACCTCAAAAAACTTTGATGAAAGCAACCTTTGGTAAAAAATTGTTTTATATCAGCACAATGAAAGGTATCAATAATAAAATAAATATTCTCTGTAAAGCTGCTGTTTTCAAACTCTATTATTGTCGTCCAGAGCTTTCTTAAGGAAAAACAATGACTTCCTCCCTGCTAAAGGAAATCGCAGCGTTCAGAGGAACAATCCGAGAAAACACTATATCTCAAAGAATAAGAGGTCTCATCACGAGCCGGCTTATCATGATCACATATATTATAACTTGCTGACTTTGCCAAATACTGTCTACCAAAACAGGGCAACGACTCAAGATTATTGCAATCAAAAGACAAGGGGTCTCATCATGAGCCAGCTTGTTCAACAAAAGTGTAAATCAAGTGAATGGCTGTGTCATAATTTGGCCACCAAACCAAGACATTGTTCTTTAGAGAATAAAAAAGGAAAACGTGTCAAAAAGGTTTTTCTCTGAAATGTTGTAAATAGCCTCAAGCAGGATAAAGGATCATTACTGGATAACAGGTAACCCTGTCGAGGCTATGGACGCTTGCGGGCAGCAGAGGCTCTACCTACGACAAATGAGCATATTTTAAAAGCCAGTACGCAGAGAAGACCTTATTTTATCTTTAAAAGACCAAGTAATGTCTGGTGCGAATACAGGAACTAAGCCCGAGGAAGCAAACAATTGGAATATGAAAAGGTTGAGACAAAGTATCATTGACAGGATAAGGGGTAATGTACTCTATCTGTCCATAACAAAATTTAGACATACAAAAGATTTTCTGTTTCGGAAGTGGAAATTCAATAGAAAAGCAGAGATAACTGGTTCTTCACAGTGAATCGCCATTGTTGTGGTCACCAACAACCCCCCTCTTTATTTGGTATTAGCAATAACACCAAGAAAAGTGGGACCCTTAACAAAAAATCCAAAAAATATTTTTATCAAAATTTTTGTATTTTTACTCCCTAAAGCTATATCGCATCGCGAAGAGAGAGTGAAGCGTTTCCTATGTGCGTAAATAAGCTGCGAAGAAGCGACGCGAAATTCATCGCATCGCATATATTGAAAGCGCCCTTAAATGAGAAACTTAAGGAATCGTCGACGGCCGATATTCGACGTCGCATATCGCAACATCGCATAAGCAGCACACAGTGATTGAATGATAAAACGCGATCTGCGATCTTGCGATCCGCGATGAATGAGACTATCAATTCCTGCGATGACACTTCTTGACATCGCAATCCTCGATACTGCGATGCGAATCGCAGAAACCACTCATCGCAAAATTTCCTCGACATAGTCTGTAAACCCAAAATTGAGCGCGCACCTTAAGGGAAATTAATGATTGTACGCCAAAGTATCCAAGAATGATTGTGTTGCATTTTTCGAAGAGTCAAGTCACTATGAGTGTCATGATTATGCATTCATTAGAACTTAAAGCTTTCATGTCAATCTTTTCGTCATTTCTCTTTTCCCTTTGCGTAAACTGTAAGGCAGCAACTAATATAAATCAATATGCAGGAAACATCTAAGGAAAAGGGAAAGCGCCAATACTCGGAGAACAGAGAGGAGATGCCTTCGCAAATGGATGCCGCATGCAGCAGGACCACGGATTCCAGAGTATCACTCAACAGACACTGATGAAAATAGACTATCCAAGACTCAGAGTCAAAGGCGCACAAAAGCGGCATGTTTACAAAAGATCCTGAAGCTCAGACTGGGTAAAGCAAAAAGAAAAATGCTAAGGAAGGAAGACGCTTCAGAAAAGCTTGGAACAAAGAACGGAAGCAATCTGCAATACAGAAAATTGTTCAGGCAACGAAATCCCTAACTCATTGAGTCATTCGCACGGCCGGAGACCGAAATAGCAACAACACAATCAGTTTGAAAGAAATCTGGGTTATACCAAGTATACACACAGCGAATACACCAAGCCAGAGGAAGATTTTCGAAAATATCTTCTAGTTTGTCAGAAAGCGGTGCCAGCTCTTGTTATTTCTACTTTTATCGCTCGAATGAAAGGAGAAGACAACCAGCTGACTCTTCTCAGGCGAACATTGCATTGCTTACAGCACTAAGGAGCAGATACAGAAACGGTTAGAAATTAGATTCAATTTTTAAAAATAAATCTGTTTTAGTAGAAGGGCGGTCATTTGAAGCCGTTTCCTAAATTTGTGTAATTAAGATTAATTAGTTAGTAGTATTTAACCCTTCTCATGGCATTTGGAGAAGGGTCCGGAAATCTGTCAAAAAACTTGTCCTCAGAAAATGTACTTTTGCACCCTCGGAGGGGGTTTTTGATGAATGGATGGATCAAGATTTATCAACGTTTGCATTTAATGTCTGCTACTGATGTTGCACTTCTGTACTCTTAGTAGATATTAGAACAAGTAGAGATAAATCGTTATTGCTTGAAGTTTATGAGTGAAATCAGTCATAAATGGTACTTTTATCTCTTGACCAATTTTTGCTTGTATTCTTAGAGTGATATGCAGTTTTAGTTGTTTATATGTTAATGTATGAATGTGTGGGTTACCATTTGGCACTTTTGTACAGTGGAGTCATTTATTTGTGCTTGACATATGAATAACTTATTATGCGATATGCTGTTCACAACTGTTTTGCCTAACTTTTTATGCAGAATGGTTTATCTTAATTGATTTCTATTCTTATGATAGCTGAATGATCTTTATTACCGGTTATTGTTCAAAATCTCTTTAGATTGCATAATAGAAGAAATACACCCCGGGTTAGCATAGATTAGATGTGTTGTTTTTATTAGATTACAATAGCATAGAGTCAGTTTAGAAGTTCGAATTAAATTAGCTTAAAATACTTCTAGATCAGCATCATCCAACTCTACACACACACACACCCCCTAGATTGGGAAACTGGTCCCATTATCCCCAGTCGGACCTGCTATACCAAACGGACAAGGAGCTGCCAACCAAGTTCCGGACCGGGTGGGTATCCCCCTTGTTGTCGACCCGATTTTCGGGGCTTCAACAGATTATTAGAGCAAGATTGTATTGTCCAACCCTCTTCAAAGATTCATATTCTTTGATGAGAAAGTGTGTCCCATGTTAGAAGTTTGCTAGAAAGGAGAAGAGATATGATATCCTCCTTAAAATAATTATAATTGATACACCATTTTCTCAATGGGGTTTCACGTTATTTGATCGACCAACCCCAATTTATGTGACGGACACACTTACATCTTAATTACAACCAACTTTTTCACCAAATGGCTAGAAGCAATAGCACTGAAGAGAGCAAGGTCTAATGAGTTTATTCTTTTCTTGGAAAGAAATATTTTGGCACGATATTGGATACCAGAGAATTGATCACTAATAATGGTTCCATATTCATCAAATCCCAAATTACTTAGTTCTATGGAAAATATGGAATAATCATGGGACAATATTAAAAATATCATCCACAAGGAAATGGCATGGTAGAAGAAACTAAGAAAATTCTTGTTAATATTCTAAATAACACAAATGATGAGAATTAGAAGAATTGACACAATAATTTGGTGAATGCATTATGTTCTGATAGACTTTGAGGAAAAGTATGAGAAAATCCCCATTATTAGTATATGGAAAGGATGCAATATTATCTATACATATGGACATAAATTCCATGTCTTCAGAAACCAACCTAGACAAAAACCATTCTTCTCCAATTCAAAATATAATATGTCAATTAATGGAATTGGAAGAAAAAAGGCAAGAGGCCCTCAAGAATATTTTGAGAAGACAACACACTATCACTAATAATTTCAACAAAGGTACCACTCGTAAGAGTTTTTCAAAGGGACAACTTGTGTTCCTTTGGAATAAGGGAAAAGAGGAGCCATAAATGCATAATAAGTTTGATGCATTATGGATCAAACATTACATCATTCACAAAATAAATCGATTCACCTTGTATATCCTTAAAGGGATCGATCATCATCTACTCAACTTCCTTGTGAATGGGAAGCCTGACAACCATTTCTTTCCCTGGTATATTCTATTCTATTATTGTATTAAAATTTACATATGATGTACCATTTATAAATATAATCCTATAAATTTTAGACTTCATAGCCCAATGGACTAGGAAACTGGTCATGATATTGGTTCTTAGTAACCCAAAGTTGGGTTATTATCCTTAGTTAGAGCCAAATGTTGACCTTCAAAACTACACCCTTTTAAGTATTTTTACTCGACCAAATTTCATGTGTGTGGAAGGAATCCCCCATCCTTTTCTCCCCAGACATTTCCATCTACAAATCCTTTCTCCTGAACATGTTTACCTTTTCACGTACACCTTACTCTACACATATCCCCACCTCCACACATTTCCCTTCCATACATCTCCATCCTACACAACACTTCCGCTCACATGCCTTACTTCGCACGACTGCTTTCCCTGAACTTGTCCTTTCTCGCACATTTTTCCACTCAAGACTATTAATTGCTTGTATGTCACATGTATGATCACATAAATTCCATGGTATACTATTTATATCACTTCATTTAATATCCTTTTCATTCATGGTAATTATATCAAGGATATTAAAAGAATAACAAGCTTCGAAGTAAATGGAAAAGAAGATTTTAGAATTTCGAGATTTATCTCCACTATCTCCCATAAATGATGGCATTAGTTAATTAAGTTTTTATTAATTAAACTTGTCTTTCCTAACAGAGTTCATATGCAAGGAGTAATAGTTGGTTATCATATAGGAAAAGAAGTAATTTATAGCTAAGAGGCATTAAGAACGTCAATGATCAATCACATATTTCTATGTACAAATGGGATATGGCTCGTGGAGGAAGAAAAGAAGTTATTTTTAGTAATGCCTATAACTGACTCGCCTGTCACGATAATATTTTTTATTGGTCAACTGAATACTAGTGGTACATGAAATTTTCAGTTGAGTGGAAGAATAATAACAAATTTTGGACAAGTGGATTAGTGAATGCTACATGTTTTCTAGAGTTTTTTAGTTCAAAGAATATGTTTATCCTTGTGAAAATAATTTCTATCTAGGGAAAAGAATCATAATGATAGGAGTGAAGAAGAAGTCAATTCCTCTCACTCCCAAGGAATTTACTAGGATATTTAAGCTACCAAATATGAGCAAGTTTCTAATGTTGTCAGTGGTAGATAGTTTCTTAGATTCCCAAGTGGTTGGGATGAATATCATTCAAGAATTTATTTCGCCAGCTTCTTAGATTCCTTCTAATATTTTCTTTATAGATATTTCTTTGTCTACAAATCCTTTTAGATACTTTTCTTGGCTTTTTGCCTAGGTGATGGGGTGAGAAACTGAAACCAATGCCTCAAAATCCATACTTTATGTTCTCTACTACTCGTATAAAACAGATTACTTATTCAACAGGGCTGATCTCATATCAAATGAGTTAGATTTTCAATTAGTCAGTTTGTCCAAAATCATAATATTCTTTATTATGGCATATTCGATAACAACCCTTGTGTCCAACCATGTTTCTTAGGCTTGTTGTACAAAGGTAATTTCAACCCAGATGATGAACCAAATTAGTTCGGTATCCAATACCATGGAATCATAAATCTCCATTTCATTTTTTTCAAGTCCAATATTTCTTTTGTGAAGGAAGTCAATTACATTAGGATTGGATGAGATCCCACCAAAATATCAAGACAAGCCCAAGCTTTCCTTTGGGTGAAGGCATCCATAAGGAAAGAGAGAATAATATCCCGCTTCAAATATATGGATTTCAATATAAACCTGATATCAACCTATTTTTATCCCTAGGGTTAGTACCTTTGAGTCATTATGTTGTTGACCTTTTTTTTGGCCTTGACCACTCTTTTTCCCGTTGTTATGCCACAACTTCATGGAGCTTAGCTTGTGCATGTGGTTGGAACCTTCCAACCGCATGGAGGACACACTGTTCATGCAGTTACAGCCGAGATTTCACTATTTTGTGCATGCAGTTGGGAGACTTGTTATAGAGACTTATGGCTCCTAGGAGATTAGTTCGACTCATCATCTTATCCTCTCTACTTGAGATGGATGGGACCCATTATTAAGAAGCTTCTCTAAATTCTCTTTGTCCTAAGCATCTACATTCATCTCCTATGATTCCTCCTCCTCCTATTTATACTAGGCCATCTTAGAGGGTGAGGCTAGTTTTGGATAACTAGAGATTTGGAGAGTGAGCTTCAGAGAATCTTTGCTACCATTGTAATTCAGATTTGAGGGCCTCGTGTTGTTGATATTCCTTCTTCATTATAGTGGGGAGACTCTATCGAGATGAGGAGAGGAGAACCAGAACTTGAGGTATATTGATGTGCTTTCATTTATATGGTTAATGAAATCTTTGTTCCTTCCCCTTATATCAACATTTGCAGTGATTTGTATGTGTATGTTCTAGATGTTTTGAGCTAATGATCTTATGTGGAAGCTGACTTGTTGTTTTCATTTCTTTTTGTTTGTGTGTAGGCTTTGGATTGAAGCGGGATGAAATGTATCATTTGATTACAGTGCAAGGATTCTGTAGCAGGCCTGAAGCCCTTCACCAACCTATGAGGAGGCAAGGTACTCGCTCATCTTTTGTAGCATTAGGAATTGCGTAGAAGCTGAATGCATGACCATCTGGTTTGGGAAATTTTTTTGGATTGTCTTAGCCATTATTTTTGTTTTCTAGTGATCTCAATTGGGCATGATATTATGGAGCAATAACTCCTTGCGTATAGAATTTATAGTAGAAAAGCCCCTATTTCTACCCACATTTGTTCTAGATAAGTATTTTGTTGTTGAAGTTTGTAGAGAATATCACTCATGATTCATTTTTTTGAACGAAAGAAGAAAAATAAATTCATTCCCTTGCCATTTGTTGTTATGTACGTGATTGTAAAGAATGGGATCCACATTCCAAAGTTTGCCCAATCTTTAAATATTTTAATTTAAGTGAAGCTTAATCTATTCAGGGTTTTGATACAAAAGGTATGTTTTGTAAACACTTGACTACAATCATATACGACAATTTATTTACAAGATTTGTAGAGGAAAGTGAAGAGAGTCACACCATCCCATTGAGAGACAAAAAATTTCTAACATGTATTGAAGAAGTTCTTGAAGAAATGTATACTAGCATGGGAGGACAATACAAGAAAAGAGGGAAAAAATCCAATAGAGCAACGTCTATCCTCCACACCCTAGACTCACTCAAATTCATCATGTACTCAAAGGGAGATAAATGCTACCTCGAATGGAAGAAAAATTAATGATAGGATTTGAGGTGGAAGACATGAGGAAGATGCCCCTCCCAAATTCACCATAGAAAGGTCGCACACTACTCAGTCGGCTAAGGTAAGAGGTGCAAAGGAAACACCAAGTGTGCAATAGATTATGGACATTGAAGTTGAAGCACTACACCACCTCAGTGGGTTATTTCTCATTTATCTTAAAATAAAAGGATGATGGAAGAGATATCTAAGGAAACCACTACTTTCGATTATCAACCTGTCACCTTACATATTGCGAGCTATGGTAGACATAATAAAAAGTTAAAAATTGAAATGGTGGAAGTTCAAAATAAAAGAGTAACTAATTAAACTCAAATGGGCATTGATGTTTATGAAGTTGGAGCCACCAGGCTCATGAAATTGCATCAAAATACTAGAGAATCACTAGCACACCTTGTCATAGAATAGGAAGTGAAGTACCTAATGCTTAAAAAGATAATAAAAGAGCTACAAGAATATCTAACTCATATTCTTTTGTTCATGACTCCTCTTGGCATAAATGCACCAGTGATGATAGTATCCACCTTCGGCACACAACCCATAGAGTTAAAAAAGTAGGCCACCTCCTAAATGGAGTAAAATCATAAATTGTTAATAATATAAGTAAAATATTGAAATTATTGAAGATACATGGGAAGTAGCTTCCCATATGAGGTATTTAGCACAAAGAATTACATCCTTTATTGAATGGGTTAGAAAGGACCTCAAGCATGAAAAAATATTTGTAGATAATGACTTATCTACTTTTATTCAAAAGGTGTGTTCACTCAATGAACTATGAAGGACACATCAGGGCCTAAATGAATGAAGAAGAAAAAAGATGGATGGTGTATGAAAATTAACATACTATAGGAGATTAATTCTGAATGTCTAAATATTAACAATAGGAGTAATGCCTTTTTCAAGGAAATTAAAATTGCTTATTATTTTTGGTGGTCCCTACATGAAAAGAGACTTTAGGTTAATTCCAAAATACTCATTGTAAGTTGAGTTAAGTGATCTAAAAGAGTCAATGGGATTAGAATTCGATAGTATAATTGGTTTTACTGATGAGGACATTAAGAAGTGGTCGGTTACTTTTTTCAACATTAATGAAGAACAATATGTCTTAGTTGCGCAATTATACTGGAGGAGGGTCAAAAAATTGAGGAGAATCGAGATATCCATTCAACTTGTCAAAATGGATATTACAACCCCTTTGATGAAATATTATATTCAAGAATGGCTAAAGTAATCCCTCCAAGAATTCATCAATCCAAATTAATTATCAACTAGTTATTGTAATGAATTCATCAACAATAATTACATGCATTCAAAAATTCAATAATTCAAGGTCCGTCCTTTCACATTTGGTGAGTATTTTTAATTCTTGAAGCATTCCCTTTTCTCATTCCCAATCTTTCATCATTTAGATTTTTTTATTGTGTTCTCTGTAACTTAAGCCGATCATTGAATGTGGTTCTTCTTTTCTTCCAAGTACCTTATTTATTTCATGTTTCATGGGAGCTCAATCTAAATCCCCCTTGTGATGAATGAATTTACATCTTATTATTAAGTATCAAGATTTTTAGAAGTTATTTAGGCACCAAAAATTTTAAAACCTTGAATCTATATTATTTTTAACTCTTGCAGAGAGCTCCCTTTTAGGAAGGAAGTTCATTTGTGATTCAAAAACTTATTTGAAGTTGTATGAGTCTCATGAATTCTTTTCCCATGTTGTTTATGATATTGCATGGATGAAATCATTTTTTAGCTCTCTAATATATTAACCTTGTTATCTCATGTATTCCCTTTGATATGCTTCAATGATATGTTCTTGCTATAATAGAATGGATAAAAGTCATATTTAAAGTTTAAAGTCTTTATTTCTTTTGCTATTTTCTTTCCATGCATATTTGATAAAAACACTTGGTCCACTAACAGGGGCATGTTATAATGTTTTAAATTCTATTCCAAATACTTTAGTTTGTTCATAAATATGAGTTACACCTATATAAAAATGTAAAGGGACATATTATCACACCCCATGAGGTTGAATTTTTCCTTTAACTAGAAAAAAGATCAACAATTTATTTTTTCAAGAGAATTAGTAACCAATCAAGGCTCCTTTTTTACCTCCAATGTGATTGAAGGAATAATGAAGAAACATCACATTTTCCATTCAAAATCAACTCCTTAATACCCCGGGGAAAATAGGTAGGTAGAGGTCACTAACATGGAACTGGAGAGCACTCCTACCAAATTGATTTTTGGTATCAAGAAAGACTACGAATAAAGGCTTGTTGAGGCCACTTAGGCCTACAACACTACTTGGAAAACCACCACTAGTTTCACCCCCTATGATATACTCTAAGGAGAGAAGCCTTTCTTATCAATTGAACTTGGGTATAACAAAATTGAGGATGGCATCCCAATTAGGCATTTGTTTAACCAAAGCATAGGATAATAAGATATAGCACCCAAATGCATTGGATGAGTGTAGAATGCGAGGCGTGATACATACTGAGGTAGTCTATTTGCAAAGGAATGTATGGCATGATAGATGCATCAAGACCAAGACCTTCCAAGAGGGTGATTGGGTCATCTTGTATGACTCCAGGTTTAAGGAATTCAAGGGAAAAATCATGACCGAATGGCTAGGACGTTAGTTGGTGGAGAAATATTATGATAATGGCTTTATCTAAAAATTATAGATGAGAAACAAATACCAATTCTATTGAATTGTTACATGCTAAACATTTACAACGATCTCCTCTCTAGGGTTGAGTTTACAAATTTGATAAGAAAGGAACTGAATGTGATTGACAGCATCAAAGCTCCCAATCTGTTCATCCCTTGATCAAAGAGAAAGAGGAAAAAAAGAAAGAAAAAATTAAAATATATCAAGTGAAAACCTCCTTTGAGGCACTTAAGGAAGATTCACTAGTTGAAAATCTCTATGAGGTAGTTAGTAAGCCATAAGAGAAGAAGGACTAAATATCTAGGTGAAAACATCTTCCAAGGTGCTTGAAGTAGATTCACTAGATGAAAACTTCCATGAGGCAGTTAGTAAGCCCAAAAAACAAAAAATCAAAAAATCAAAAAGTAGGAAAAAATATAACAATAAAAAACAAAGAAAAAGGAAACAATAGCATTTTCATTTCTCACATTGGTTTTTGTGCAAGTATAGAAATGATACAACAAATTAGGTCAACTTAGAAGGAACAACTTGCAACATAATGTAAGTCATTAGCATAGTTTATCGAAGAAGGACCACAATGACATCCCTGCACCATATTCCATTTATTTTCATCACCCATAGCATCATCTATCCCATATTATCTCCTTTCCATGAGTTTTCTACAACTTTCCTAAACTGCTACAAGAAAGACCAATTTGTAAAAAATGTTACAGATCTAAAAAAAATTGAGCATCTGGTCCAAGAAAGAACACTAGGGTAATCCTAACAACTGGCCTTTCTATTATCAAGCATCACAACTAGGTTTCTTCCCTACTTTTCTCCTCAATCCAACCTATAACGACTCTCTTCTTTCATTTTTTCCATCACAATCGAACTAAGAACCCTCTCCATTTCCATTTCCTCCATTCTAATGAATTATAAATAAATCATGCCAATTTAACAAGTCTTCTTCATTGAGAATGATGGGTCTTTATGCCTACTTCAGGAGACTACATAGTCTTGTAGTAGGTTATAGAAACCCTACGGGCCTAGTTTACTGATCAATAGGAAACCCTTTAAGGAGAATTCGCCCTACAATCACTCAACATTTTCAACAATTCATTCCAAAACCAATGAAGGAATCCTGAGCATCTATAGGATCCCCTACAGGCTTGTACACAATAGTTTGTCCACTACACTAAACATTTGAAGGCACATACAACCATGATAGACAATAGCTTCCAGCACCTAGAAAGGTACCAATAAGGTATGAGACCCATAAATTCTTTCTTTGAATTGGTTTGAGCATAGGAAAAAATATCTTTCATCCAAAAAAAGAGGTTCAAATAACCTTGGCTACTAAAAATAACCTCAGCCAAACTAGCATTCAACACTCACCTTTATCCAAAGTCCCATCCCACATGTGGGGAATGAATAATAAAAATAAGCAATATTTTAAAAAAGTGGTTTTTGTCTTTCAAGATGGACAGTTAAGGTGGAGCATATGAGAAAATACCGCACTGGGAATCGATTAAGTATATGGGAAAGCTCAACATTGGGTGCTAAGCCCCACCTCCACCACCCAAATGTCTAATTATACCTTCATTAAAGTCACAAAAACATAAAGAAAACCACAATTTTTCCCATTTCCACTTTGCATGAAATAATTCATAAGGTCCATCATGAATATGCTGCAAGCCTTATAGGAAACTACAGGTTGAAGAAGATATAAGAAACTATAGGTTGGAAAGTGCTACAAGAACCTATATGTTGTAGAGTGTTATAGGAAGCATTACAAGGTTTGCTATAGGGATACAATTTCGCTTCTAGAATTACTCATTAAGCTCCCCACATATGTTACTAAGGTTTGTGCTCTAAAAATGACCCTTGATATTCCTTCCATAATTTTTTTTTTTTAAATTGGTGAAGTATGTTATGTGTTTGATTAAGTTACCAATCCAAGTTTATAGATTTATTTTCATGTATAGTTGTGAAGTAGAAGAAATGAAGGGTTCACTAGCTTTTTTCATTATTTGTTGCCTTGTCTAATAGCAATAAATAAGATTAAATTTTAATTAGGGGAATTTTGAGGTCTAAAATGGGCCTCCTAAGGAAAGTAATAAAATCGATTCAAATTAATAAAATAAGAGATTATGTTTTAAATAAAAAGAAAGAAACCCACTTATTTATTGTATTTTCGACTTATCTCCTTTTAAGTTTACTCAAATGTCAAGTGTAGACATTCATTGGATGCAAAATTAGATTTTGCATCCAATGAGTACCCACTCTACATACTTCTAAGAAGATCTACATAAATAAAAAAAATGAAAATACATGAAAAATCATGTTGAAACATGTTGGATGTGGAATTTAATTCTGCATCCAATGGGTGTCTACACATGACATTGAGTAAAAATATAAGGATATAAGCCAAAAATATACTTAAAATAGTATTTTTCTTCTTTTCCCTCGAAAATATTTACTTGTGGGGATGAAATCATGACCTCCAATCCTATTGGTTCTTATAAACTTAATTTTGTTAGTACATTTTTTTGTTTTGAGGTAGATTTTTAACCTAAAAATTCCCCTAATGGATTCTCCTAACCATTCAAAGAAAAAAAAATAGAGCACCATGTAGAAGTGCTACAACAGGAAACTTTGTCTCTTATAACATCATAGAAACATCAATTTTCTCTTTTTCCCACATAAGGAATTGATAGTGTGACCAATATTTTGAGAGACGGCCTTTGAAATTGAACCCGAAAATCTATTTGAAATAAATTTGTGAGATAAAATAGGGGAAAGTTTCAATAGGAGAGATCCTATTGATACTATTAGAATCCAACAATATCCTAATGTTGTTACCATACTTGAGAATTATCATTGGTTAGGTTTCTTCGAAAAAATTAAAGGATTTTATGATGAGGTAGCCATGGAGTTATCCATGAACCTAAAAAATGTTGAAGGATGAGAACTTTCCACTATAGTCAAAGGGTTAGTGATTTACATCAATGAGGATTCCATATGAAAAATTACAACTCTCCTTAGGGGGCTACATTGGAACAAATAGGAAAGGTAGGAAGCCATCACTACTAGGAGGGGATTTTTCTCGCCAAATGAATACCCTGATGAAGAAAATAATGGGATAAGGAGAGAAAGTATGCATAATCCTTGGGATGAAGTGGAATACCACATCCTCAAATATATCTCTATGAGGGAAGACTAAGTATAGTTTATGCCTACCAGTTTAGATCATTGTACCAATTGAGGTTCCAAGCCCACCTTCTAGTCCATGAGCTACTAAGTATCCCATTTTCCCTCCTACAATACCTGAAGGAAATGAGTGCTAAAGTTAATGAGGGTAAATAAAACTACCTAAATCAGCATGGTATAATCAACTTAATTTTCACAGATGCACTAGAGGGCCTGTAGCATCTGATTCCTTGGGTTGACATTGTAGATGTGGACATGCAAGAATGTTTAGAGGCACAAGAAGAGCTCAG
Organism: Pinus tabuliformis; assembly: GCA_031772625.1. Classification (NCBI taxonomy): domain Eukaryota; kingdom Viridiplantae; phylum Streptophyta; class Pinopsida; order Pinales; family Pinaceae; genus Pinus; species Pinus tabuliformis. The sequence goes on along the minus strand of CM062810.1, from coordinate 872,932,145 downwards.
TAAACCAAATAATATTGCATCCAAGAAGAGAAAATGGAAGGTGGTATCCAACCATTGAAATCAAAAGAGGAAAAACATGCTAGAAGAAGAATAAAACTAAATTACATTTACCTTGGGAGGCCTATGCATCCCTACAAATCCCAAGGTAACTAGGCTTGCCCAACATATTGCTTACATAAAAAGAAAGCGTACTAGAATAAGGTTCACTGGGAAACATAAACCACCCTCTATTAATCCCATCACAATTGAAGAAACACCTAGTCCTAAAGGGAAATATCTATAGGAGGAGGAGAGACAAGGACTTCCAGAGCCAATGGTAGTAGATACAATGTTGGAACAGGGAATAATGGTACTAGTAATGTGTAAGATAATAGGGAAACTAGTATAGCTACAATAATAGAATGTACAACTACATGAATAACTTGCAAAGCTACAAGAGGCAAAGAGGACTACAAAATAGTCCACCCTAAGGAAGCCAACTTCCTTATTCACCTCTCCACAAAAGGATGACCCCTCTATGATAAGGACATCAGGGAGGATGCTCACTGCACATTAGATGCCCCATTTGATAATTGAAGAAGAAAATTCCAAGGCATATTTACACTGATGGAAAATTATAGCACAAGATAAAGGGGTGGTTGACATTTTCAAAATGGTGAATGAAGTAAAGAAGATTAGAGAGGAAATGACCTTCTTAATAAAGATGAGGCTAATAGAAGAGAGAAACTTGAAAGAGAAAACCAGTAACTAAGGAATCAATAGCAATAAGAATAGGAGTTGTTGAAGGAAAAGGATGCCCGAATTTTAGCAATGGAGACATCCTTGAGGACTATGGCACACCTATTTGTGGACGCTTTCAACTATAGGCAACCTTCAAGGGCTTGTTAACCATTCCTAAAGGAATAATTATGTAGCTTCTAAATTAACCAAAGAACATAATGAGGAATAATCCAGTTGTAAGAAACTAAACGTTTCATATACTTATTCCCAATATGTAGCATGGAAGACAAGCCTAATATTGTTGAGTTCTATATTCATAACCTTGTACTCATTGACATGTTCATGTGGGATCTCAACCCATACCTAGAGGATGCACAACTACTAGCACTAGCATCTTCGCTGAGATATGAATAGATAAAGGCATATGAAGTAAAAAGAACAGTATATGGGAAATGAAGGAACCACTATGGATCAAAACTGAGCATCCATCCCCCTCTATACTTACAACGTCCCATGCTATCCTTGCAAAGGACCATGAAATAAAAGATATTTGGAAGAAGAGATATTTAGAAGCTATCCTCCATTTTGAGGACACTTTAAAATTATTAGGGGAAGAAATATCACATGGATTTTAGAGAATATGGAAAGAGTTGTCCCATAGCATGAAGATAAGGGAGTGTCATTGTCCTTATTAGTTACATGCAATATTAGAAATGATCCCTTTGTATAAGGAATCATCCAAAGAATTGGAGTTAAGTGGATAACGCTTAGATTCGATCCACCTTTACTACTAGGCTCCAAGAACACCAAATCCAAGAAGAAGAGTCCTCAGAGTGGAAGTATATAGAATATAATGTAGGGTTTTTCCTAGTATGAGTAACTACAACCAACTCAGGTTGGGAAATCAAGCAGGTCATCAGGGAAACGAATTAACAAGAGAAAAAAAGATAATAAGAATGGGTTTCTCAAGGGTAAGAAACATTTCCAGTAAGGGGGTATGACCAATAGAGGTTTCTTTATGAAGGGAATCTTGGTAATCAGCACCAGACTCATTTTCTAAAAGGTAAGATAAAGATGGAACATAATTTTTTTTACCTCAACAAGAGTATCTCGATCCCAACCTAAAAAATGTGATGGGTCCGAGTCAACCAAAAAAAATATATATCAAGAAGACAAGTATATATTGTGGGAAAGCTAGAAATGTAGAGGAAACCTATTTCAAGAAGAGAGTTTACCTAGAGAAAAAATTCAAATCACTTTAAACTAAATGATTGACTAATGAATTTTCCAACAACTATACTTTACTAGTTTATACACAAGTTTTTCATGCTCATTTAGTGTAGAAGGATTGGGTCATTAATTTTGGTTGTACCTACCTTATGACGAAGGAAGCTTCTTTATTTTCCTCCCTAAATAAGGCTATTGATGAAAATATTTTCTTGGCATATGACTTTTCTCTTGACATTGTTGGTCATGGTTATATACCTTATCAACATGGTAGTTGAATTTTGGCTAGATCAGTTCATTATTAAATATTTGAAGAAAGGTCGGTAATTTATCACCGAATATATCCTCAACTCGACTAATGGACTATAAAGATTTTGTTATTTGTCTCAACCTAACCCTAATTAACTACTCGTGTGGCATGAAATTTTGAATGAAGTCAACTCCAACATGAAAAAATCTCACATTTAAACTTTAGGACCATCCAAACTATGGAAACTTAGAATAATTTTTTTGGCCTACCAAATAAACTTCCACCTTATGGAGTCTATGAAGGATGCATGCTAGGAAAGCATCATCTGAAAACCTTTGACTTTGGGAAATCATGGCATGTATATAAACCACTAGAGCTTGTTCACATTGATCTATGATGAATGAAGAATCCTTAATTGGATAGTGTCCAATATTTTTTTACATTTATTGATGATTTTTCAAGATTTAATTGGATATTTTTCATATGAAATAAGAGCCATGTCTTCAAAAGATTCAGTCAAATTAGGGCCTTGGTTGAAAAGAAATTTGGTCACACTATCAAATGCTTGAGTTCAGATAATGGTGGATAATATGTGAATTGAAACTTTGAAGATTACTTTACTCAGTAAGGTATCTCTGGGAAATGGTTATTCCCTCACACTCCCTAGAAGAATGACATGGAAGAATTACACCATAGTTGAAACGGATGATTGTCTCCTGTAAATAAAGGAGTTGCCAACATAGTTTTGGGATGAATTACTTTACTGCATCAACTACCTTTTAAATCTTGTCCCAACTAGAGTCATCAGTTCTATGCTTCTAGTCGAATGTTGGTATGGTAGGAAACCCTTTGTTGGTTGCCTCATAACTTTTTGATGCATTACTTGGGAACACATTCCCGATTGTTGTAGGGAAAAGTATCCAATACGGAATGACCCTATCCCACTCTAAGGGTGATAGTACCTCAGCAACAACTGAAGCAAAGCTATCTAAGATTTCTTCTTTATGAAAGTAAAATAGGAGAGAAAGAGATCCACTAACCGATGTCTTTCGCTAATGATTGATCCAATCTTCTCTCCTTGCTGCTTGCTCCCAGCTCCTTGCTCTTTCACTGGCCCAGCTACACAAAGATCCTGCAAAAAGGCAAGAGAGGGAAACTACAAGAAGCATACATTCATAATTGATTCAAGGATTAGAATAAATCAAATATACAAGCATAACAATACACCATTGAGACACATGCATATAGAAGAACCTCAAATGCTTTATTAATGGAAGAAGTAAAGTTCAGGAAGTGATACAACCATAAGAGGCCCAATCCAGCATCACCTCCCAGCAGAAAGAAATCTCCTCTTCACCTCCTTCAAAGCAAATCACCCAATAGTTCTATACTCAAACCAACAGCAATTCTTTACATTCACAAAATTCCCGCCTCCTTAGACCTCATGAGAGAGCTCTATATATAGGAGTTTTGGAGAAAGGATGAGTCAGCTTGAGGCTGGCTTGAAGCTAACTAGTGTCCTCTCCCACTTCAGTTATTCTTCAGTTCTTGAGTCCACTTGGAGATCCTTGCTTCCGCTTGGAGTTTAAGAACCTCTTACTCATCACTAGGCAAATTCCCTGATCCAAGTGTCATTTTGGAAGCTTCCTGGGCATTGACACCTTGAGGAATGACTGTGCCACTTGTCCAAGTACGCTCAGCGCAGGTGGCCTTCATTGCAGTTGACATTTAGCGCAGGTACAGAGTGGAGCAGTTGACATTCAGCGCAGATGCTCAGTGGAGCAGTTGACATGATCCAGAATTTGCTTGTTTTTGAGTGTTTTCAGGTGGAGAATTGATTTTCAGTGCTGTGGTTTGCTGACCTTGTTCCTCTAGGGGTAGGAACAACATGTTTAGGGACTTTGGATCCCTTAGATTATGGACATTTCATGCTTCATGCTGTAAGGCACAAAAATGTCTATAACAGTTGCCCCCTAAAGTATGAGGTCGTTTATCTGGTGAAATGCTTTATCCGGAGGATCCGAAGTTCATTCAATCGCTGAGAGGTGACTTGTAATAAAATACAATACAATACATTATTTTTCATTCTGTTTTCATGATCTGGCTGAGGCGGGCATTCCCATGCTCAGCTTTATAAATTCATTTTGGTACATAGAACAGATGATCGTCTGATTGTAGACTGATAATTCTCTGCTGAAATTATCATCCTTTGAGTAGGATGATCATCTGCTGCAATGATGTACGTGTCAAATGTCTTTATATTTCCTGAATATATATCGCAGCCTGAATGGATGAAACTAGATCCGGGGTCTTCACTCGTTCGATCTTCACTCTAAGTACAAGTCGATCCATGTGAGAATTGCGCTGAAGTCGAACATGGAAAGACATCGCTTGATTACCGGTCAATGATGTAAACCGTTAACAAGCACGAGAGGAATCACCGATAATGATAATGACCCTCAAGGTACTGCAGTACAATTCACGTGGTGTGAATAAAGGACTTGGCGTCGAACACCGCGTAAAATCTTTCGGTCGAAGGTCATTGATGTATACCTGTCGCCGGAAGTGAGAAACTTGCCATTGAGGCATGCAAGCTTCAAAGTACTGAGGGGGTTGTTCCTAGATCAACTTATTGGATAATGAGCTGAAGTCGACAAGAAGCGATCCGTCAAAGGAGGGCCTTAATGAATCCCACATCAGTGACACGGAACGGAGCTAATGATTTTAGTGGAGGTGAAAACAATCTGTGACATATGATTCAGGGTGGCGGTCATGAATGGATGAAGGATAATGTATGGCAGTGGATGGGACATGGTTGACTCTTTCTGAACGACATCTCTTGAACATATAACGACACTGATGCGATGGATCGGTAGCATTACCCCAAATGTGGATGGTTTGGCGAAGACCATGGTGATGAGACCGGTGAATGAAACAACCCAACCCAATGTGGTACGGAGGAAAAGTGTCATGTTCAAGAGCGACTTGCTACCATTAAAGCTTTGAGGTTCTCCCAATTTTTCCCCAGTCATTTTTGACCAGTACCTCTTTATTTTTGTCAAGCTTGAGGAGGATAACATATGCTTGTTCTATAACCTGCCCTTCGGGCAAGCCCATCGCTATATTTTAACGAGCCTAGCGATAGGGAAACTCGTTCTCGTCTAAAGACAAGTTTGTCGCTATTTAATCATTTTAACGAGTCTAACGACAAGGAAAACTCAGTCCTTTTCATTTTTAGAGAGTCTGAAAAGGTACAGAAAGTTAACTCCAAAATTCCTTTTTCGTCATCTAATCCCTTAAGTCCGAAAAAGTATAAAACAATACAGAAGGGATGAGTTTTCGGTACTTTTAACAAGCCGAACAAAACAAGCACTCGATCTTTTTGTGCAATAATCCCTCAGGTCCAAAAAGATTAAAATCTAGAGGAGGGATAGCTCTTCCTGTCATTTTAACGAGCTGGAAGGCCAAAACTCGGTAAACTTTTCATATTTTATGAGTCAGATGAAAAGAGCTCAAAGAAGACTCGTCTTTTGAGGAACGAGTGATAAACAGGGATAGCAGCAGATTCCAGGTACAGGTTGGAATTTTCCAATCACGGCAGTGTCACAGGGATGGCTAGGTGAAATCACTCTTCGCAGCTGTTCCTCAAAAGGGGTAAACAATCATATGGAGGTGAACGATCGGCCAAATGACGGTGGAGGTGACAGGTGCAAACACGACCAAGGCTTTTTATGGCTGATGAATTTACGATCACAATGGTTATTTACCGAAAATAGGTTCATTTTTTATTTAAAAATGAGCTTAAACTCTGGGGGAAAGATTGCTCACTGCTTTTATTTATTTTTTAACGAGCATGAAGACCGCGTTAAAACTGCTCGGATCTTGCGTTTATTTTTTAACGAGCATGAACTTTATGCTAAAACTGCTCGATATACCAGTCATAAGATAAGAATGTCTCCTAAAAGATTCCATTTTTTATAGAGCTTGCGCCTTACCAAAGCTATGCTCCCTCTCATCCTTTCTTCGTGCAAGTTCAGAAACGGCTAATCCTACGAGTTTAAAGGATTAGACCTATAGGTTTAAAGGGAGGACCTAAAAATTTAAAAAATAAATAGTCGCCCCTTACTTGCACTCCAAAAGGTTGCATGCCCCCAGGTATAAAACAGAGTTTCAAGGTTACCTCTACTTACCCTCCGCCAAAACATTTGTTTTAATCGAGAGAGGCTTACCTCTTTCAGGTTACCCAAAGATTGTCTCGTTAATCTTTCAAACAAAACATTTCCTCGGCAATGCCTACCGAAATAGACAAGGGTGAATGACCTTTGTCAGACACGCAACTTTGACAAAAGAATCCTATTCTAGAACAACCCCTCTTCCAACCACGGACGGGGTACGGACTAGTCATATTCTCCCACGAAAATTCTATCTTATACCCAAGGTTTTCTCTGCCCAAAGCAGACCAGGATGCGTGCCCCCTGGGTTCCAGTCCCATCTTTCCGAATCACTCGCATTCATCGGGAAGAAGGACTGGGGGTGGAGACATTTCTTGATTGAATAGACCATTCAGGGTTGGTATGTGACTATTTGCGATGCGTGATCCTGGAAATGAAAGTTGGTCTACGAGCTTGACCATCCTTCCTTCGTGTGGAAAACACATTACTCTAAAGAGTGAGGAGACTACAGCTCCCATGCAATATATATAGTCTCGTCCAAGGAGTAGGTTATAATCCAAGGGTCCTTGAACGACCATCACGTTCATTTGAATGGTCTTCCCTTTCAATGTAACAGGCACATTGGGGAGGATCCCTAATGGTCGACTGGTTCCTTTATCGAAACCCGAGAGATTTCTTATCTCAGGCAAAAGCGCCGGGGAACCCAGTGCTTTCCAAGCAACAGAGGAAAGGATACTCACAGATGCCCCTTCATCAATGATAGTTCCAGCCATTACCATTCTGTAAATTTGGACTATGATTCTGAATGGTATACTGGCTGGCAACCGGGGTCTGCCTAGTTGGTTCCAATCAAAGGACACAACCAGGTTGCTTGGTGGTGGGACCGAATACACGGCCGGATATGACCCTGACGATGTTCCTTCCTGCGATAAAGGAATGGGCGCATTGCCCTGATGCTCGTCAGAGTCTGTGTTGATGAAAAGAATCTGGATGGTGTCATCCTTATTCTCTTCAGTGAGGGTGTCATTTGAAGATGAAACCTCTGAAGGCGGAACCGGGTCAACTGTCGTTTCGACCTTTGGACTTTTGTCCTGTCTGGATTCAGTAGGTTCATTTTCAATGACTGACACTTCAGCTGACCACTTGAGCGTGCCAGCTGTATTTTCAACCAACGAAGGACTTGGCACGAGTTTTTTGTATCCAGGAGGAAGTCTCAACGGTGAAACCGGACGATCTTCCAAAACTCTCTTTGCTTCGTCTAAGAAGGGACAACGGTGGATGGCGTGATCGCCTTCACACAGTCTACAGGGGGATCTTGTTCCCCCTCTTTGTCTTGAACCTTCACTTTCGCTGGTTGACGGTAAGCATTCAACATGGCTATCAGAGGTTGATGCTCCCGAATTGTGCAAACGAGGGGACCAGTCCCTTAGTATCCAGGGAATACAGGGACAATCTCTATGGAAGTGGTCTCCTCTACATATGACACATGGCGATTTAGGCCCGGTCTGTGCTGTGTGTGGATTTTTGTCAGATGTCTTTTGCTTGCCCCCAGTCGCCTTAGGCTCCTTCTTCTTCTTCTCTCTCTTCTTCTTCTCCTTCTTCTCCATGGGAGCTTGGCTTTTGCCGGCTCTACCTTGCGAAGATGAAGGATCGGAGGAAGAGTTATAGGAAGTAGAAGGCTGGTGGGCAGCTCTAGACTGATCTAACTGTTGACTCGACTGTTTAGGAACCATGGTGGTCTGAACTACATTGGTTGAGAATAGCCAAATTGGCAGGCCAATTGTCAGTCCTGGAAGCGACAATGTGGCCATGTGGGGCGCACCAACTTCTCCCCAAGAGGAGAAAGGACTAGGATTTCCATCATGTGGAATTCCTTGGTTGGGGCGTTCCATTTTCTCAACCTACAGATCAACGCAGGAATAGGAGGTGATTATGTTCCGTTTAAAATAAATTTTATAACGACGCTTTAGACACAACTTGCTTTTTCACTTTTTAAGAGTCGAGAAAAAGCTAAAGATGACTCTAGTCTCCTTCGATGTTTTAACGAGCCCGAAGTGACAAATGCTCGGATGGACTTTTTCAGTTATAGAGTTTGAAAAAGGCCAAAAGAAACTACTCTGGAGTTCTAGGCAGAGGGTGTGCCAAACTTTTCGCAAAACCACAGAATACGTTTTACGGTACGAGTGGTCGATCTTCGTGAATGCTGTGTTCACTGCATTGCGATCAGTAGGGCAGCCGACACGGCTTCCTATGGATAAAGGCTTTGTTCCTATAGGGGTCTCCCAATATATACGTGACGGTACGTGGGAGCACAAGTCCGTATTGATACTTATCGCTTCACCATGGAGGAATCACCCAACCACTCAACGCTAAGATATCACGTTTAACGACGCCGGAACACGTCTCTAGCTTAGACCTCTATGTGTTTGCGTTATGTTTCAATGCGTTGTTATGTAAATTCAATTCATTTTAATGTTGATCTTGTTTAGCAGTTTGCCTTTATGGATCACCACGAGATGTATGATAATACTCCTAAATGCAGTCTAAGATGATAAGCAAGCTTTTCAATCTTTCAACTTTGAAAATCTTAACTACTGAGGGAAAAGAAAGACATCATCTTTTCACACATATCATAGAACACACACTAATGCACTTTTTCCTAAATCAACATGCAAGCTGTCAAAATGCACATGCACAATGCAGGTATTTCTTTTCTCTTTCTTAATGTTGATGTATTACAAAAAGAAAGCTGTTGTATAATTTTGAATTCAATTTCAAGTGAAAGCAAACAAGCTTGTCCAAAATCAAAAGACACCTTAAGATTTACTTGTTTCGACACTAGAAATGTATAAATTCAAACCATATGACGAAAGCAAAAGCTCAATCAGCTATGAATAGCAAACAAACTAACTCTCAAGATCAAAACGACACTTATCACAGGTCTGGATCTAAGAGGCCATAGCAAGACTAGTTCACTTTCGTTATGGGAAACTGCAAATGATATAAGAAATACACAAAGAACAAATACAGTTTCTTTATACAACCGAGGTAGAATAGTGGCAAGGAAAGTTGGTTTCAGATAGGTACATTGACTGATAACAGGCTGCAAAAACAAGGGTGAAAACAGGGCAATAAACAGGAGGGAACCCCAGTAGCACTAGGCAAAACTGGTTCAGCGCAGGTAGTACACTGTCAGTTTGACATTCAGCGCAGGTAGCCCCTTCGGGACCTGCGTTGAAATGCAGACTGCCTTCACAGTGCCTGCACTGAAGAGATAAACTTCCGTTTTTCTCAGTTTCCGGGTCACAGATTGCTAAAAAATTCACAGTTTTTGGCCAAATCAGAAGCTATCAATCAAGTACACACTAAGGGATGAAAAGGAGGATGAAAAGCTATCACTAAGAGCTGTTCAGAGTCCTTGTGGATCAGCTCTTCAAATCATAAACATGCCCAGAAACTGAGCTAGAGTAGCTGCCCTCTACTTTGCATTTGAAAGCTCCAAATGCAGTTCGATTCGGTACTACCTGTGTTTATGAAATGAATAGCAAAAACACAAACAACCAACAAGATACGATCCCCAGTATGGTCGCCAATTTGTTGTAGGGAAAAGTATCCAATACGGAATGACCCTATCCCACTCTAAGGGTGATAGTACCTCAGCAACAACCGAAGCAAAGCTATCTAAGATTTCTTCTTTATGAAAGTAAAATAGGAGAGAAAGTAAGATCCACTAACTGATGTCTTTCGCTAATGATTGATCCAATCTTCTCTCCTTGCTGCTTGCTCCCAGATCCTTGCTCTTTCACTGGCCCAACTACACAAAGATCTTGCAAAAAGGCAAGAGAGGGAAACTACAAGAAGCATACATTCATAATTGATTCAAGGATTAGAATAAATCAAATATACAAGCATAACAATACACCATTGAGACACATGCATATAGAAGAACCTCAAATGCTTTATTAATGGAAGAAGTAAAGTTCAGGAAGTGATACAACCATAAGAGGCCCAATCCAGCATCACCTCCCAGCAGAAAGAAATCTCCTCTTCACCTCCTTCAAAGCAAATCACCCAATAGTTCTATACTCAAACCAACAGCAATTCTTTACATTCACAAAATTCCCGCCTCCTTAGACCTCATGAGAGAGCTCTATATATAGGAGTTTTGGAGAAAGGATGAGTCAGCTTGAGGCTGGCTTGAAGCTGACTAGTGTCCTCTCCCACTTCAGTTATTCTTCAGTTCTTGAGTCCACTTGGAGATCCTTGCTTCCACTTGGAGTTTAAGAACCTCTTACTCATCACTAGGCGAATTCCCTGATCCAAGTGTCATTTTGGAAGCTTCCTGGGCATTGACACCTTGAGGAATGACTGTGCCACTTGTCCAAGTACGCTCAGCGCAGGTGGCCTTCATTGCAGTTGACATTCAGTGCAGGTACAGAGTGGAGCAGTTGACATTCAGCGCAGATGCTCAGTGGAGCAGTTGACATGATCCAGAATTTGCTTGTTTTTGAGTGTTTTCAGGTGGAGAACTGATTTTCAGTGCTGTGGTTTGCTGACCTTGTTCCTCTAGGGGTAGGAACAACATGTTTAGGGACTTTGGATCCCTTAGATTATGGACATTTCATGCTTCATGCTGTAAGGCACAAAAATGTCTATAACACCGATGATTGCAGAAATAAATTGGATGCAAAGAGCCATGATTACATCGTGATAAACTATTACGAGAAGTCAAAATCATATTTAATGTTTGACCCTATCAACTAGAAAATCACTACTGGGGGAAATATCATCTTTCACAAGAAGGATTCTAGGATTAAATTGAATATTCTTCTTGAACATGAACAATGATTTGTTTGACATTATTGATGACTCTAGTTTCATTATACATTTTTTTCATCTCTCAACTAATCCATCGACTAATGTTCTTGATTTGACTACTATTCAATCATATCAAACTAAATTTGTACTCTCTACTTCTCAAAATTTTGAAGCTCATGTTTATTCCCTAATATCATGTTTACCTCAATGGGATACTAAAACTATTGAAGCCACTAGATCAGGTGTCTGTGATGTTTCTACTGACTAGATGGCTCAAAGTTACAGGCTACATATTAGTCTTGGATTGATAGTCCATTTTCATAAAACATGGGATCCAAAATCCTTTTGTAGATGCATAAAAACAACCTAAATGGGAATATGTTATATAGGTTGAGGTTAGTTCTCTTTTGAAGAACCACATATGGGATTCAGTTCTCTGACTCTAAGAATAGACCATTGTCAAGTATGAATGAATGTATAGTACCAAATTCACTTATGAATAATTTTTTGAGCATCATCAAGATGTTTCCGATACAAAAGGCTTTTGATAGAAAGAGGGCATTTTCTACACTAAAACCTATTCCTCTATTGTAAAGATGAACATTTTTCGACTTATTATTTCACTTGATTCTTGTTTGAATGGCTGATTCATAAGATGGATGTTAAAAGTGGATTCCTTCATGGAGATTTACTTGAAGAAATCTACATGGAGAAACCCCCTAGATTTGTGACATATTGAAATATTGTCTATTGAATGTAGAAATCATTGTATGGCTTGAAGCAAGCTCCTTAGGCTTGGTATGCTAATATTGATCGATTCTTTCTCAATATTGGGTTCAAACCCTATGAATATGGCCATAGTATTTATGTGTTACATCTCAATGATGATACTCTAATTTTTGTTTTCTATGTATATAATTTACTAATCATTGGTACTAATATAGATGAAGTCCTTAGATTAAAAACTTCACTTGATGGCACCTTTGAAATGATTGACCTTGGTCATTTTCATTTCTTTCTCGGTCTTCCAATCCTTCCTTTATCTAATGGTCTCTTCATATTTCAATCTATATATGTATTACACATATTGAAAGTACTCAACATGGCCAACTGTAATCCATTTGCTACTCTCTTTCAATCCAATGTTATGTTAACTAAAGAGTGTCCCTCTTTAAAATTTAATGCTACCCTTTATTGATAGTTGGTTGATGACCTTATATACTTGACTCACAATTGACCCAACATTTCCTTTGTTGTTAGTAGATTTTCTTGGTTTACGTAATATCCATAAGAAAACAACTTGAATTCTACCAAGATTATTTTTCCTTATCTCAAATATACCTCTAACTTTGGTATCACCTATTGTCATTGCTCAAATTCATTGGTTGTGTTGTCTTGATGGGGAATGACCCAGATTCATCGTTATCTATGCCAACCAACAAAACCCTAACCATTGGCCCTTTCGGCAAAAACCTAATTTGTGCAAGCTACAATCTCATCCGAAGCAGTATTGGGGGATGACACAACCAGGTTTCTAGATTCAGAGGCCTGTGTGATAGATTCCTGTGGTTTCTAGGGCTTATATCTATCCTCGTGAACCCTTAACCCTTCTGAATAGAAAATTATTGTAAATGTGCTTAAACAACTTCCAGATCTTCATATTGTTGATCTACTATTTTCATGCACCAGCTAAGCTTTAATTCATATAAATTACAACACAGAGCGAAATTATAAAAACTTAAAGAATTGAGAAAGAAGACACATATGCATCAGAATTGGCTCAAAACCATCTTTATTAAGTATAATCAATTCAGTACAAACTTATTTTCCCTGCACACTCAGCTACAAGAGCCTGCACACTCATCCTATGGACTTGCCAAGGTCTCTACGCACTCAACTGCAGGAGCCTTCCCCTTTCGCCTAAGTACAAGAAACAGGTCTTTCCTACCTTAGCTTCTTTCCCTTAGTAATTATCTTCTATCTTAGTTACCTTTCTATACTCACTATGAATCATCTAGGACCATGGGCGGGTCTCAAAACTTCCTATCACATACATGCCTAAAGGACTAAGGCCCCTTTGACTCATACTATCTTCACGCTCTGCTTCCACATTTCACATATACTTTACATTTTATACAAAATTTAACCCCAAAATTTGACCACAAATTAACCCCAAGCACCCCATCCCAACAGGTTGACTTCACTGAATCTGACTATGCAGGTGATAGTGATGACTGAAAGTCTGCTTCTGGCTATGTGCTTCCTTCAATGGTAAACCCTTGATTTAGTCATGCAAGAAACACCATGTATTCGTGTTCTTAACTACAAAAGTCAAGTATTGTGGATCTATTAATGCAAGGACAGAGGCAGTTTGAATTTGTTAGCTCTTAGGAAAGCTCAGCTTTCTTATTCAAACTTCAACTACTATATATTATGACAATATAAGTGAAATTCAGATTATTTACAATAAGGCCTCCAAAATAGGAAAATTATAAGGCCCATCAATCCACTCCTAAGCACGTAAACCTTTGTTTCAACCCACCTTTTGCACTTAATGATATATTTTCCTAGATTAATAGGATCTTGATGGAATTAAATGTGGTTTTCATATTTTGTGTCTTAACATGCTTATTATGCATTAACTAAAGAGATATTGAGAAAATTCCAAGAGATTCAGCATTGGATAGATTGGTAGGACTTGTTCCCCATGGCAACAAGCCTAAATTTGGATGGATTAAGGCATTTAATTCCCCCTCTGGATGTTGCGAGGTGGACCAGGACCAAGATCCCCTTTTCTATGAAATTTTCGAGGGAAATGCAACCCTCATATCAAGGAGGTTTCTCCCCACATTATATATAGATAATAGGCTTGAGTTAGCCCAATAATAGATATATAGAAAAGGGAGATTTAAAAGCAAGATTAGGCTTTTTGTATTCTCAAGAAAGTTTTGCAGTCTTGTAATGTACGAACAATTTTGTAGTTAATGGAAGTAGTGTTTTATTCCAACCCTTAGTTTGGTTCTCATTTGAGGACTCTGATAATCCTTAGCTTGGGCCCACCCTAGGAGATTTAGATCTATCATGTGCTTCTATTAGTGTTATGCTTTTCATTTGTTCATTTTCTAGCATTTATTAAGATTACATTTTCATGGTTTTTGTGCATGGTTAAGTAGGAGGTTGTTTGAAAATTATTCATTATAATTTATTTATGTGTTGTTTATCAATTGTAGCACTTACTAATGCAATTTCAAGTCTCCCTCTACTTTGTTTATATATATATATATATATATATATATATATTGTTATTTTATTGTGTAATTGGTTTTACATCTATAGGAAACACACAAAGATTGATTTCATAAGGATTAATATTGAATCAAGTTTCTTTGACCTATGATTAGTTCAATGATAGAATTTCCTATCATTTCCACTTCTTTTCATCACCTTATATTCACATTCTAACTATTTTAGATGCTTGATGGAATGTCTCTTATAGAAAAACAAAGACTCCTATAGCAACCTATAATCAACCCTCATTTCTCACTCAACCTTGTAATAAACACTTGGTTTGATCCCTTTGATGTATTACAACACCTTTGGGACATTGACATTGAAACTTACAAGTATAGAGACCTCATAAAGTTGTCGATAGATGCCTATGTCAATTATTTTCTGGATATTTTTTTTATAAATTAGGGTTTTTTTCCTCATCCCTTTATTTCCAACAAGTGTACCTTTCAATTTATTGCAAAAAACATAGATGTATGTGCCATTAAAAAAGTGTGGTTTTCATTCTTAGTAGGTAGCATAGATGCATGTGCCATTTCCTTTTCTACAAATCTATTTTTCCTATACCATATCTTAGTTAACAACTTGACCTAGTCTTTGTGTATCTAACCTTCATTCCAATATTTCCCACCTACATAAATATTAATAGGAGAAGAAGATAGTTCCTACTGTACATACAAGGTTGAGAATTCTTAAGTTTGAATGAACCCTGGGTTGATAATTAAAGTTGAGATCCTTGGGAGTTGCAACATTTTTGTTGCAATACAAAGGGCCAATGTTAGTTATGTTGGTTCATCACACCTTTGGAGCTTCTAGAGACAATTAATCAAAGAATCCAATAACACTAGATAGTTAGTCGTGTGATCATATTGTGGGACAATCAATTGATTGGTTGATGGGTTGGTCACAAATCTTACTATAAGACAATGGTTTACTAGTGGCATCGCCCACTAAATGGTTGAAGGAAAAATTGAAATGTTGGATTGACTTGAACAACTAGCTAATCAACATAAAAATAGCCTACAAGATAGTGTGGATTTACTAAAAGTAATTGTAACTATTGATCCTCACCATTGGACCGAATCCTTTGTAATTCAATGATATTAGTTAGATTTGGTACCTGAAAATAAATGACCCTATGGATCAAATAAGTAACAATGAGAATCATGATCATATGTTGAGATGATGCAATGCTTCTCATTATGCATTATGATGTTATGATCATAATGTGTTTTGATTTAATGATATAACGATGTCTCTAAAGAAAACTCATCATATTGGAGCATTATTTTATCTTCTATTTAATCTCTGATTGTATTCTATCATTTGTTCTTTGTTCTTGGTTCCTGGATGTTAGAGAATGTCCCAACACCAAAAATTTATGGCAAGAGTTTATTTTTCTCTAGGGAAATTAATTAAATCTCAACACTACATATCATACACAAAATGGTGGCAACATTAGAGCTATTAATAAGTGCTTAGAGGTTTATTTGAGGTGCTTTACTCGAGTGAGACAATCCCAATGGGTCTAGTTTCTCCTTATAGCCAAATGGTGGTATAATACAACTTATCATGCTACTACTTTAATTAATTTATTTTAAGTTGTATATGAAAAAAATCCCCGTTTTCTTATCTATTTTTCTTGGAGTCACTAAGGTGTAAGAACTTGATAAAACCTTTACAACTTGAGGAAAAATTCATTGCTTTCTTAAGGATAATATGGTCATGGCTCAAAATGAAATGAAATAACACACTAAATGAATTCATCCCCAACTTCCATTTTGATGAAGAATATCAAGTGCTCCTCCATATACAACCTTATAAACAAACCTCAAATAGATTCACCCACCACTTGAAGATTTCTCCCACATTTTGTGGCCCCTATAAGCTCCTAAAACATATTGGGTGAGTGGATTATAAATTGGAGCTTCCTAGCCACTCTTAAATGCATCCAATATTTCATGTCTCCTACTTAATGGAAATGGTTGCCTCTTATTCCTTCGCCCAAACTTGCATTCTAAAACTAGACGAAAAAAGTTCCATTTGGTTGCATCAAGAGGTTATCCTTGACAAAAGCGAGAGACATCTCCACTAGTGCACTATGTAAGAGGTACTGATACAACAGAAGAATATATAGTTCCATATGGGAATGATACATCTCCATTAATGAACTATGTAAGAGGTACTAATATAATGGAAGAATATATAGTGTCATATGGGAATGAGCAAAGGCACTTCAACAATTCCCTCATCTCGAACCTTGAGGACAATGCTACATTATAAGGGGGGGATTTTAGGGTCCTACCCTAAGACCCTTAAGTGAATATATAGGTTTTCATGTATTGAGGCCATCTCTATTATATAAGGTCCATGTGGTAGATATAGAGTGAAATGAATAACTCTAAGAAGGCTTACTATAAGATTTTGGCTACTAGAAATTTCTAAGAAGGTAGTAGGATTCCTTGTCAAACATATTTTAATTATATTTCTACTCATTTATAGGTTTCCTTGAAAGGGGTAAGTGAACATTTCTTTTGCAAGTAAAGGTATTGTTATTAATGGTATTTTGGTTCTCCTACATTTGCCTATTATTGGCATAATATGTCGTTTCTCCCCTAAATATCGATAAAAAAAATTTATTTATACTTTCAATGTCCTATTATTATAAAAAATAGAAACTTCATGTTGACATTGATGCAACCAATTTCATCACATCATCATTATTAGAACCATTTCCATCATCAATGCCACCAGCATCATCATTATTGTCAATAGTGTCATCATCATCAATGTGAATGTGTGAGATAGTGCTGACATGCCCATCTCTTGGTCATCATCATTATTTTTGTCTTCACCATCTTCATATATGTTTCTAAAACCATCAATTTCATCACCATATATACCATTGTTGTTACAACCGTAATTTTCATCATCATTAATGATGAGAACGAAATCCAACACCATCATCAATGATCACCATTGATGATTGACGACATCACTATCTTCATCCATGATAATGCCCATTTTTTTCTATGATGATGGCCATCATCATCATCATCATCCTAATCATCAACATCATCATCATTGTCTTACCACCCTCATCACCATTTCCACCATTGTTGTCATCATCATCAATAATAATGTGAATGTGTCAGATAGTGGCAATGGCCATTCCTTGATGTAAATATATTATCTTGATTAGGTTGTTCATCATTGTCATCATCATCAATACTATTGTGAACATTCAAGATAAATTCTATGTCCATCTATTGGTGGCTAACATCGCTTCTCTTAATTACGTGACACACAATCACCATTTTAATTGAAAATTTTAACTTAACATTAATTTATTTTATTCATCATCATCATCATTATCAATAATGTGAATGTGTGAGAAGATACTTGTGCCCTATGCCAATATCTTGGTGGCCAAAATCTCTTCTCTTAATTTTATGGCACTCAATCACCATTTTGATTCAGAGTTTTTCCTCAACAAGGAATTTGTTTAAATCTTCAAAGCCCCACATACACATTTCGTAAAATTTATTATTTTGACTTGGAATTGTACTTTACTAGGAAATTTGTTTCCTCTTCGTCATGATCAATGCAATGTTACTAACCTAATGGTGGATCTCTGTGTTTAAATATGCTAAAACATGTCTCTAGCCTAAAACAAATTCTACAAAATTTAAGTGAATTATGGCACATGAAAGTGCTTTGAAACCACTTGTGGTGTTCAAACATAAGAGAATCCAACAATGATTAGTATAAGGACAGGTTGCAAAAAGATCATATGCCTTTAAAAACTTAGCCTACTTATTCAACATCACAATCATTAAGACAACCATATGGTGAGTAGTATAAGGATAAGTTGCAAAGAAATAACCCACATTTCAAAATATGATCATGATTATCATTATTTATTATTGCTAGTAGAAAAAATCTCTTATTTTCATTAGTGGCACTCTATCACCATTTTGGTTTGTAATTTTATCTTAATAGGAAATATATTTACATTTTCATAAAACTCATTCATATGAGGATACGTTGTAAAGAAATGAACCATATTTTAAAACTTGACATGTTTCATAAATGAGATAATAAAGCAATGATTGGTATAAGAATATGTTGCAAAGAAAGGACCCACCTTTTAAAACATGGGCATCACCACAATCATCGTCAATGGAGAACATCTATTCTCTTAATTCAATGGAACTCAATCACCATTTTGATTCAAAATGTCATCCCTTTTTCCTAGTAAAGAACTTGTATTTTCATTCATAAATTGAAAAAAATTCATTTTGCATATGCACATGTAGTACATTCCCTTGGATCTGACCCGATCCCAAATGAGGTAATGTATATGCATAATGGCATCTTATAATGACCAAAATGCTCAAGAATATATATATATATATATATATATATATATATATATATATATATATATATATATATATATATATATATATATATATATATATATATATATATATATATACAAAATGAAAAGAAAAAAACATCATCAAAAAAGTAAAAATTGGGGAAGATCAAGAAGCATTAATCTTCCCCTTCTTTCCTATATTTTTCTGGACTTGCTGTTAAACCCCCAAATTGGTACCAATTAGAATTGAAGCCAAAGAAACCTGAGACATGTTTGGAGGATGTTCCTTTTCCAAGTCTAAGCTTTCATATATATGGACACATTTTGTGCCCCCAAACCATCCTCCATGTGTGTCACATTAGTCTGATGTTTTGAAACCATGAGAGTTTCGATCTCTATCATATTTTTAATACGAGGAGCATCATCATGAGACAACACACTCCCACTTGTGTGTAATCCATGCTGTATATGAGCATCCTCTTCTATTTGGGTTGTTTAATTCTCTAGTATAACCTCCTCCTCAACTAATGATAGGTAAGGCTCAGTATACTTCCAACCTCTTTATTTATTTGTTGACCCATTCTTCTATTTTGGGTTCTTTTTGGCCTGGGGGCGAGTGTTATATAAATGGTCTGCTCAGAAACATTCTCGGCATTTAAAGGTTATATTCTCATAATTTAATACTTGTGTCCGGATGATGTCCTTATGTTTCAATAGAATATGACCAAGAAGACCTTTAATGAGGTCAATCTCTACATAAATTCTAGCCAATGTAAATATACCTATCTCTGTCCTTTCATTATCCATTTTCTTGAAATTCCCAACCGTGTTCCTAGTGTCCTCTATGATCTTGGTGTGCCTAAATGGAAGGGGAATATTTGGGAATCTCACCCAAACTGCCATGGCGGAAACCACCATAGTTGTGGCATCAAATTTTGCAAACCATGGTGTAATGAATATGATCCGGATTTAAACAGAAACGCAACAAATTACAGAGATAACCATATACACAAAGATGCAGCGGAAATAATACTTCATTTCATTAATGGAAAATACTGAAATATGCTTACAACCAGAAATGGAAATAAACCAGCTAGGGCGATGGTAGCTTATCTCTGAGAAGAGATGTGGTGGCTACATGCCTCTGAACTGTGTTACAATGAGGCTCGAAGGCCTATTTATTGTTGAGAAACAATGGAAAAACCCTTAACATTCCAAAACCTAACCCTAGGAGATGAAACGCCAAACTGTGGGCCCCGTTTGGGGTAAATTGGTACATCAACTTCCCGGGGTCGTAACTTTGGCATACGATCTCCGTTTGACGCGTACAATAGCTCGTTAGAAAGATCTATCCGAGCACTACCATTGTTGGAACGGGCAACATCGATCCATTCCATGGACCCATGTTGCCCCCGGATTCCCCAAAAAACTTCGTTTAGGGCCTCAAAACGGCTCCGAAAGTTCAGGACCCGAAAAACTGCTAAAAATAGTAAGTTGTGCTATAATTAAGGAAACTGAAAATGCTGAGAAAGACAATGGTGGGGGTCCAGGCGGACTTAGCAGGTGGCCACCAATATCCACCTGGATCATTCCTCCCCCCTTAGGAAGCAATGGTCCCCATTGCGTTGAGCTCCTCCATGAGATGAGGAAACTTTTGCTGAACTTGTTCCCTGGTGAGCCACTTGCCCTGCTGAAGGAGTTGGCCTGCTTTGACAACTTGATACAGTTGGATATTCTGTTGGCGAGTGTTCTTGATCTGTGTGTCCATGATCCGATCAGTTGTAGCTTGTTCCATGCAATCTGGATTTAATTCTGTGGGTTTGAGCTGTTCTGCAATGTCGGATGTGTCTAGCAATGGTGGAAAGCATGGCCGAAGGCGGTCCACATTGAACACTGGGTGCAGGCCAAGGAATGGAGGAATGCTGAGCTCAAATGCATTGTCTCCCATAGCCTTAGTAATGGTGTAAGGACCATATCGGAGTGGTCTCAATTTCTGATAGGCTCCAGTAAGGCGTTCCTTTTGCAAATGCAACCAGACTTTGTCGCCCACCTGAAACTTGTGTGGCACCCGATGTTGATCATGTCGCTGCTTGTACTTGGCATTTGATTTCTCAAGAATGTCATGGACCTGCTGGTGAATATGTTGGATGCGCTCAATGAAGCTGGTGGCCTTATCTGTTTCGGACTGGACATGAGCTGAATTTATGTGAGTAGCTGCAAGTGGCATGGCCACATCAATGGGGCATAGTGGCTGGAATCCCAAACCCACCTGAAAAGGACTATGGCCAGTGGAGCTGTGAAGAGCTCGGTTGTAGCTGTGCTAAACATAGGGGAGGCTCTCGTCCCATGTGCGTGGATGCTTTGAGTTATACATGCGCAGAATGTGCACAATCATCCTATTGACAACCTCTGTCTGGCCATCAGTTTGAGGATGGAAGGTTGTGGACTTCGTGAGTTTGGTGTCCAGCATTGACCAGAGACTGGACCAAAATGTGCTGAGAAACCGACTGTCCTGATCTGAGATGATAGACTGTGGGATCCCAAAGTGCACCCACACTCGTTCAAAGAAGAGTTTAGCAGTGGCTTCTGTTGTGATATTCTTCTTGCAAGCCACCATAATGGCCATCTTCGAGAACCTGTCGACGACCACAAAAACACAGTCATTTCCATGCTTAGTGGAAGGAAGGCCTGACATGTAATCCATGGAGATGGATTCCCAAGGTCGACTAGGGGTAGGCAACAGGGTATAGATGCCGTGCTTCTTAATGGTCGGTTTGGCAATGGCACAGGCAGTACATGATCTGATGTACTTCCCAACATCCTGTCGAAGATTCGGCCAATAGAAATAATTTTGCAGTACTGCCATTGTTTTCTCAACCCAGAAATGCCCAGCGGCCTGACTGTAGTGTGCTTCCCAAATCATCTTGGCACGCTCGCTTGAAGGAACACAAAGGTGACCGAGGTGGCATAATAGGGCATCCTGGAGGTGAAAATCTGGAACATGCCGACCCTCCAAGAGTTTCTGGTATGTGTGGCCGAATTCTGGGTCGCTTTTGTAGAGAAGTGGCCAATCAGAAATCTCGTGCCCACAAGAGTTGAGCACAGTGGTTAACGCCATGATCGGTGGTCGACTGAGGTAATCTGCAACATTATTGGTGCTGCCCTTCTTATACTTGATATTCAAGTGGAACTGTTGCAGGTATGTAGACCACTTCTGATGGCGATCATTCTACAATTTCCCTTGGGTCTGTATGAACTGCAGGGGTCGGTGGTCTGTGTGGATGACCGTTTCCTTCCCCAAAATGTAATGCTTCCATTATCGGCAGGCCTGTACAATGGAATACATCTCTTTATCATAAGTGGGGTACTTCCGGACTGTGTCTGAAAGTGTTTCACTGTGATATGCCACTAGATGTCCATGTTGAGTAAGGACTGCCCCAATAGCATAGTTAGAGGCATCTGTCTTGACCTCAAATGGTTGTTGTAAATCTGGTAACGCGAGCACAGGTGCCATGCAGAGGCGATCCTTCAACTCCATGAATGCCTTCTATTGAGATTCAGACCAAAAGAATTTTGCTTTCACCCCTCCCTTGGTGACTTGACTCAAGGGCCAAGAAATATGAGAAAACCCCAACACAAACCTGTGGTAGAAGTTGGCAAGACCTAAAAAGCTGCGGAGCTCTGTTAGAGTGGTTGGAGAGGGCCAATCCCGAATGACTTGGATCTTGGCTGGATCAACATGCACCCCCTGTTCATCAATGATGTATCCTAGATACTGAACCTGGGTCATGCCAAAAGTGCATTTCTCCAAATTGGCACATAGCTTGTGTTGCCGCAGTGTTTGGAGAACCTGTCGGATGTGGTGGAGGTGCTCTTCCCAACTCTGGCTGAAGATCAGAATGTCATCAAAGTATACTACTACAAAGGAGTTGGTGAGTGGCCGCAAGATGTCATCCATTAGCCTCATGAAGGTTGCAGGAGCATTTGTCAATCCGAAAGGCATAACCAACCATTCGAAAAGGCCCTCCTTGGATTTGAAGGCAGTCTTCCACACATCAGAGGGTTCGATTGGTACCTGGTGATATCCTGACTTCAGATCGATCTTGCTGAAATATTTCGCCCCCTTTAGTTGGTCTAGGAGGTCATCAATCCGCGGGATCGGGTACCTATTACGGACAGTGATCTTGTTCAGTGCCCGATAGTCAATACAGAGTCTCCACGTCCCATCCTTCTTCTGTACCAACACGATCGGGCTCCCACAAGGCGATGAACTCGGACGGATGTGACCTTTCTGTAGGAGCTCCTGAATCTGCCTCTTGATTTCATTGTTCTCCAGAATGGAGCGCCGATAAATTGGTCCATTGGGTAGCGGCGCACCTGGGGTCAGATCGATGGAGTGCTTGACTTGACAGTGCAGAGGAACCCCTGCAGGGGAGGTGAAGATGTCCTCGTACTCCTCCACAACCTTGTCCATCTGTAGTTGTCGTGCAGAGGGACCCCGTCGGGATGCTGCGGCCACTGTCTTCTTCTTTCCTTGAGGGCGTATCATCAGGAAAACAAATTTCCTGGTTTTGGAAATGATCTTACTGCATTGTTTTGCAGTAATCAAAGAGATGGCAGTAGGTGGTGCTACCTCTGGTATCCTGTACAACTTATTTCCCAATGTAATAATAACAGCACGGGGCCTTGATTCATACATAGCATGTCGCTTCCACAAGTATGGTTGTCCTAGTAATACATCACAAACTTCAAGGGGAGCAATGTCACACAATACCTCATCCGTGAAGGGCTTGATGTTGTATGGAAGGCGACACTGTTGGCTCACGCGAAGATCTCGTCCTTGGTGAAGCCACCCAATGGTGTATGGTTGTGGATGTGCTGTGGTCGGTAATCCCAACCGCTTCACGACCTCTGCCGAGATGAGGTTCTTTTGACTCCCGCTATCAACAATGAACTGTATCGGGGAGCCCTTTACCCACATCTGGGAGTGGAAGAGACGCTCCTCCTCCTCTGGATCTTTGGGTTCATTATTCTGGATCTTGGCGGTAGCAACAGTGGCGTTGGGATCCGCATCAATGATATGCTTCCCTTTTTCATTCCCCTTATCGGGTTCTGACTCAGAGTCAGAACATGCATCTGATTCTAAAACCTTTAGCTCAGCCACCAGTGACTGCTTGGCCCGACACTCACTTGTGTTGTGAGTGGAGCTCTTATGGAACTCACACCATTTTCCAGTGTCCTTTCTCGGCTTCGCGGCACTGTTCTTTGCTTGCAGCTTCGGCTGGTTGTCTTGGGATGTCCCGCCTTGGCTTTGTCCTTTGTTCTGTGGTTTAGGGGCACCTTTCCCCTGCTTTGGATTCGCAGATCCAAAGTCTCGCTTCTTTTGTTTAAACTTCTGCTCGACCTTGACGGCATATTGGTATGCTGCGCCGAGCGAGGAGATGTTCAGGAATTGTATTTCTTCCTGGATGTACTTGTGCAGGCAGCCACGGTATTTGAGTATCAAATTTTTCTCCGAATCCTTGATACCCAACTTTGTGCGAAGGGTATGGAAAAGATTGGTGAACTCCGGCACGTCTTGGTCCCTTCCCTGCCGCAGTGTGGTCCACTTTATGTATTCATCCTCATAGCTTCCAACAGGGTAGTACTGCTCCTTGATGGCATCCCGGAATGAATTCCAGGTGGGTGCGGCTGAAAATAGTGAGCCAGTACTTTCATCCTTCTGCTCGCAGTAGGTTTCCCACCAGTCCTTGACGTGGGGGGCTACTTTGAGAAGAGCAAAAACAATCTTTTCCCGACTCGAAAATTCATGAACAAAAAAATAACCCTCTAGCAGATTTAACCATTTATCTACGGCTTCTGCGTCTATCTGACCCTCGAATATGGGGATTTCAAAATTAACTTGTACCTTAAAGGGTGTGGCGTTTCCAGAGTAGCTGCTGGAAGCCGATGCGTCGCTTCTGGGTAGCCGCTGAAGGATCTGGGCAAAGCTGTCCATCATCGCGTTCCGTTGTCGCTCGAGGACTTCTTCGAGCAAGATTTTGATGGGATCTCCTGCCCCCTCGTCTTTCTTCTCGTCCGCCATGGGAGGCGGTCAGGATTTGCGAGGCTGGTCTTGCAAAGGTTCAACCAGTTCAAGTCCTAACTCCTTATATCCCGACCTTGTTGGGGACATGCAAAGAAAAACAGAGAAAAAGCAGACCGCTCTGATACCACTGATCTGGATTTAAACAGGAACGCAACAAATTACAGAGATAACCATATACACAAAGATGCAGCGGAAATAATACTTCATTTCATTAATGGAAAATACTGAAATATGCTTACAACCAGAAATGGAAATAAACCAGCGAGGGCGATGGTAGCTTATCTCTGAGAAGAGATGTGGTGGCTACATGCCTCTGAACTGTGTTACAATGAGGCTCGAAGGCCTATTTATTGTTGAGAAACAATGGAAAAACCCTTAACATTCCAAAACCTAACCCTAGGAGATGAAACGCCAAACTGTGGGCCCCGTTTGGGGTAAATTGGTACATCAACTTCCCGGGGTCGTAACTTTGGCATACGATCTCCGTTTGACGCGTACAATAGCTCGTTAGAAAGATCTATCCGAGCACTACCATTGTTGGAACGGGCAAGCCCCCAGATTCCCCAAAAAACGTCGTTTAGGGCCTCAAAATGGCTCTGGAAGTTCAGGACCCGAAAAACTGCTAAAAATAGTAAGTTGTGCTATAATTAAGGAAACTGAAAATGCTGAGAAAGACAATGGTGGGGGTCCAGGTGGACTTGGCAGGTGGCCACCAATATCCACCTGGATCAGAATAGGTCCAAATTACCTTAAAACCATGGTCCATCATTTAGCACAATATCCATTTATTTTTTAATGTCAATTTGTAAAATGAAAAAAACCATTGGAGCATAAGTAAATGTCACAATTTGGCATCAAAAGGGTTAATATCCATTGGTGTAGTGCCTTAGGTTTTGTCCAAAAACCATTAAATCTACACATGGAAACCTTTGATTTAAGAGCATGAAATATAGTGTTTGCCTCTATAAAATTTATATCCATGGTTGGAACATTTTCCATTTGTTCAACAATGTAGGGGTAAGATTATTTTAGATTTGTGGTCCATTTTTGTTTTGGGGAAGTTTGCTAGGAAGGGAAGACTTTCCCTTGACTACGCCCATGTATGAAAATGATCCATTTTGAGACCTAGACTCTGGAGCACTACCATGCGACTACATATTCAGAATAATAGACAAGGTCATGATGATACCACTATCTTGTATTCGTGTACAATATTGGTGTAAAATCCCTACAAAAGGGAGGATTTGATCCTCTATTGGAATATGCCACTTGTTCTTTATACTCTCTTTCAGGTCGTAAATGGTGCTTGAAGCATTAATCCAAAGCAATTTTGCCTTCCCTTGTAGGCTTTTAATGAAAATCTAGAAAGTATAAGGCTCTTTCGGGGATAAAGGAACATCAAGCTCCAACCAACAAAGATGAGATTCCATTTGATGAGGCTCTTTAGCCCAACAAGAGCCATATACACTTCCCTTCATAAGTTTTCACATGCCCATATCAGCGCCTGCAGAATAAAAGGAGAGATATTTTGAGTCCTCAGAATGTTGAAAGAAAAATAGTCTGTGACCCCCCTGTCATTTGAAATTGTGAACTACCATAGATGTTGGAGTAGCAACCAAAGACCCACAAGCAGGGCCAAGAGGGGAAGCAAAGATGGTCGGGAACGTGTTCATATGGGATTTGACCCCCAAGAAGATTCTTGGAGCAATGACCAATTGAAAACCAACCTCTTCGCGGGGAGACACGAGTCACAACATATTTTCATAAACCACCACTAACAAATGATGCCCACCAAGGGTACCCGTGTATATAATATATAACAAAGAAATAAGTAGGGAGAGAGGAATACAATCGCAAAAATGGGTCATCCATCCTAAATCAACCTCACCAGTAAAGATAGGTCATCCTCATCTATGGCCATGGACCATTGAGCAATGATAATGGTGCCAAAATCAGCCTTTTGATAGTCTGCCATGAAGGATGTGTCCTTATAATCGTGGTCCACTATTTCAAAGGAAATCCTGTGCTTAGAGCGCCATAATTTCAATTGAGTATCTACCAAAATACTGAAAACATGGTTGCATCCAAGCTTGTTTTCACTGAATAGCCAAAATCCCACTCGCCCTAGGCCACCATGGCTTCAAACAATGGGTTGATCCAAGATATTAGTGCCAAAATCCACAAAGTAGTATCCTAAAACCCTAACTAGAGCGAAAACCATTTTTTCCTCAGTGCTTTCTCATTCAAAATGTCATCTTAATTGGAAGTGTGTTTACATCACCATCATCATCTCTTCTCTTCTCTTAATTAGGTGGCATCATCATCATCATTGGCATCACCATCAGTAAAAAACATTTCTTCTTTTAATTAAGTAGCACTTTTTCATCATCATCAACAAGAGTTGAACATCTATTCTCTTAATGAAACATTCAATCACCATTTTAATTTGGAATTTTATAATTATGTTAAATGTTCAAAGCACCTGAACCACTATCACTACCAGCCTTGATCCATCTTAACACTGGATCTATCAACCGCCAAGAGGGATCAAATATCTCGAGGTGCAAACCTATTTTTTGAGTGCAAAACTTGAGGAAAGTTTTGCACCTCGAGAGATTTGATCCATCTCGGCACTTGATAAATCCGGTTTTAAGATGAATCTAGGTTGGTTTCAGTCGTGAATGGTCATACAAAAATTGTTGAACATCTAATTATTTTGATAATTTTAAATATGCTAAATATGTCTAAGGTTAAGTTGGTCAATTTAATTTTTTTTTTTTTTAGTTACCTCAGTTTGTTGAGATGAGAGAGACTGTTAGTAACTTGAATGATGAAAAATGATGAAATACAATTTTTGAGTGCAAAGTGTCAATGTAAAAATTTTGATAGATAGAAAATGTGAATACTAAGAATATATTCAATTATAAACAATCTTCAATTGCAACCAATCTGAAACTATTTTTTTCCATTTTCTCATATTGATCATATGAAAAGAGTAGTTAGAGTCATAGACCATTCAAATATTTAACTCGAGCTACTATAGTAAACAACATACCTTGTCTCTGTTGCTCTATATTAATAGTAGTTTTCTCCAAAGTCAATCATTGTGAATTATGGAGTGTTAGACCCCAAATAATTTTCAATGGTAGTTATTTTCTATTATCGCATTTGAATGCAAAGTAATTAACAATGTTGAATGATTGAAGATGGGAATAATATGAATGTACCCAATTATAAATTCAAGTAAGCAAACATTTTTTTCAGGATGAAAATTCAAGTATTGTATTTATGGTTAATTTTTATGTGCTTACACTGAGAGAGAGAGTGTGTATGTTTTGGGGGTGAGAAGGAGATACAAGGGAAGATAGAGATATAGATGGGGGGGGGAGGTAAGAAGAGAGAGGCAAGGATAGGGAGGGAGGAAGAGATATGGATATGGAGAGAGAAATGTTAGAGAGAGAGAGGGAGGGGAAAGGGAGGGAGGGAGGAAGAGAGAGATAGATATGGAGAGAGAGTGTGTATGTTTAGGGGCTGAGATAGAGAGATAGAGAAGGAGAGACAATGGGAGATAGAGATATATATGGAGGAGGTAGAGATGTGCATACACTGAAATCAATGCACACTATTAATCTAATTACTTTGAAATTAATGTACATCATACATTTTGTTGCATCAAATCAGAAATCAACATCTACACTAAAATCAATGCATCTAGTGTAAGGTATTAAATATCATTAGAAATGGACATCTACACTGAAATCAATGCATCCAGTGTAAGTAATAAAATAGGATTATAAATCAATATCTACACTAAAACCAATGCATCCAATGCAAGCAATCAAATGAGTAGAAATCAACATCTACGCTAAAATTATTGAATCTAGTGTAACGTATTAAATATGAATAGAAATCGACATCTACACTGAAATCAATGCATCTAATGTAAGTGATCAAATAGGATTAGAAATCAATATCTACACTGAAACTAATGCATCCTATGCAAGCAATCAAATAGGAGTAGAAATCAACATCGACACTGAAATCAATGCATCTAGTGTAAGGTATTAAATAGAATTATAAATCGACATCTACAGTGAAATTAATGCATATAGTGCATGTGATCAAATAGGATTAGAAATCAACAACTACGTTAAAATCAATACATCTATTTTAGTGAAAATCTAAAATATTCATGACTTTCTAGATCTAACTTCTACGTTTGTATTTTCTCTGTGAGACTCTTTCTTCTTTTCTCTCTCTCAACCTTCCATTCTGTGTCTATCTCCCTCCTCCTCTCCTTCTCTCTCTTCCCCTCCCTCTCTCCCCCGTCTCACTCTATCTGCCTCTCCCTAACTTTCTCTATCTTTCTCTTCTTTCCTCTCTCCCCATGCCATCTATATTTATACCTACCTCTATCTCTCCTTATTTTTCTCTCATCTCAACCCCCTAAACATATGTCACGCTCTCTTTCTCTCCCCCCATATCTATCTATATATCTATCTATCTCTCCCTCTTCCTTTCCCTCTCTATCTCTTCCCCTTCTCTCTCTCTCTCTCTCTCTCTCTCTCTCTCTCCATCTTCATCTCTCCCTTGTCACTCCCTCTCTTTCCCCCTCCAAATCCATCTCTCTCCCTCCCTCTCTCACACTCCTCTTTCTCTTCGTTTCTCTCTCTCACCTCTATGTCTCTCTCCCACACTCTATTCCCCCTTCCATCTCACTCTCTTTCTTAAATATGATCTCATTGTATTGTATTTAATAAATTGCTTAAATTAATAAAAGACATAATTGGTTGTAAGATATTAAACCTATATTTTGGATCAATCATGTTAAAGAAAATACAACAATAAAAAGATTAAAAGAATCACCCACTATCTTTCCTCTATCATTGTTAATCACTTTGCTTTATTAGTTCGCTTGGATCCTTGGTTAAGATGCATCTATCCTAGTTCTTTATAATATTATTTATATTATATAAATTTCATATATGTATATATAAACGTATTCTCATATTTTAATTTATTAAAACCTCTATTTAATCTCTATGAAAATATTGTTAGTAGTCATGAGGATGGAGGGTTTAGATATGCCTCAGAAGTAATTATAACCTTTTTCTCTTAGATTTAATTTAAAAATATTATAAACTTAAATTAAAATAAAATATTTGCAAAATATTTTTATTTTGAAATAAGTTATTGTTTTTGGGCATGTAGTATTGATAAGCCATGGTATTGGCCCATGGTATTGTAACAATTAAAAGCATAGATCCATAACATAATAATCAAAAGTCTAGATGGCCCATGGCATTGGTATTGATAAACCATGGTAGTAGCCCATGGTGTTATAATTTTCTTCCCTCCTCTCCCTCTCTATCTTTCTCTTGTGGATATTGGCCCACGGTATTGTAAAAAAACCTACTTAGAAGTTAATAATATCCATGGTAAATATTCATGATTAAAAATCTTGTCATATTGTAATTATTAAGTTTTTATCTTCTTATTAATTAAATTTATAGATGGAACACATCTATATTAAGTGTTACAAATATATTGATTACATAAAATATAATATTACAATATTTTTTTTGATATCTAGTGGAAGCCCAACCGGCAAGAACAACCCCTTAAAAGGAGACTTGAACCTGTGACTTGCACAGTGGCACGAACAACTTAGCAGACTGTCTGCTGGCCACGAGACCAAATCCCTACGGGCATGATATTACAATATTATATGTTACCCAATATACTAATTAAATGTAATATTATTAAATTTTACCTAATATTTCAGGTCAGACCCCACCCTAAATATTACATTCTACTCAATATTTCCCCTATTTCCCTTCACTCGTACTAATTTTATTGAGCATGTCCTATTATATTGAGTTTACCTTCCTACAACCGAAAACTTCTGAATGCAACGAAATATAAATTTACCTGATTATTAATTGAGTTTGTTAATATTAACCAACACATTTTTTTTAAAATTTTAAAGTAACATTATACATATCTTCAACATATACAATATATATATTAGCCAACACATATATATTTTTTTAATGTAACGTCATCTCCCTCATATTTTTGTTTTGTTTTAATGTAAGCCCTCGTATTTAATTCAATACCATTTTTATTAGGAATTTATTTAAATCTATGTTAAAATTTCCCACCTAATAAACGTTATCATCTTTATTGTGTTTCAAATGAAATTTAATTCATGTTTCTTTATTCCTCTTTTGTTTTATAAATTTATAAAACATTTTTTCCACATGTA
The DNA here is from genome assembly GCA_031772625.1 of Pinus tabuliformis. NCBI lineage: Eukaryota > Viridiplantae > Streptophyta > Pinopsida > Pinales > Pinaceae > Pinus > Pinus tabuliformis. The sequence goes on along the minus strand of CM062810.1, from coordinate 872,900,930 downwards.
AGCGTATATAATATAGAATTCACATTGTATTTTTAAAAATAGTGTTTGTTTGTTTGCAAAAATTACATCAGTGTTTTCCTATGCGTCCTTTTTTAATTATAATTTATGAATAACATTTAATATTTGTGTACATTGAAAAATTTGATTCGTATAACAATGTAATAAGACAAAAACTCAGAACCTTAATTTCCTTTTTCAACATTTTAAAATATCGAACTGGACAAAATTCATTTTCACGATTAGAGGTTGCATAGAAAACAATCATATAATCTTTAAAAACTTTTGAATATATACCACTCACACTCGTGAATATATACCACTCACATAACTAATTATAGAATAGAACATTTAACAGTAAAAATAAGAATATATTAATTTTTAAACACCCTATGGGGTATGACAGAAATTTGACGCCTTGTATCTATATCTGCCCGTCAAATCTATATTTCTATATTTTAACGGAGTTGTCTACATACTCTAAAAATTCGTTTAGAAAAGCAGTGTTTTTGCTAGAATTGGGTAAAAAATATATATTTGAATTATTTTTTAATAGTGGAAATAGATTAAACACTATGAGGAATTTATGGGCACTTAAAATTTTGAAGTTAATTTTTGGATACCAAAATTCTGAATTAATTTTTGGGTCTTCAAAATCTTGAAATTTGATGATTATAAATCAAATCTTCAAAAAATTTATATCCAATTTTATTTTAATCTTGCAGAAAATTTCCATTATTTTCAGAGCTAATTTGTAATTTTTTTTCTAGGACTAAAACACGTTTTAAAATTATTTAGGAGAATCACATAGATCTGAAAACGAAAAAACGTGGTGTGGTGTGGTGTGGACGTCAAATTCTCGGGTCTAAACAACTAGAATTTAGGGTCACTCAATTACTTACTCTATCGAACTCCACGTTTGTTGTGCATTGACCAGTTGTTGGCAGGAAGCAAATTGCAATCTGCCCGTCGCTGACGACCATTAGTTTCCTTAATTCTGCTTTTCAGTCGGGCTGAGCACGTGCGTCCAATCTAACCACAGGCAATCTACCTCCAGAATCGATCATATAAACATAGGGAGGGGAAGACTTAATTCCTCAAGCTCGGCTCTGCTCCTCTTCGCCTAGCTCATCCCATTAGATTCTGTGCTGCTCTGCTTGGCTGCCGAGCAGTAAGTAGCAAAAGTCATAAAAACATTATGGCTGCAGGAATGATGAAGGATTTGGAGGCATTCAGGAAGGCGCAGAGGGCAGATGGCCCAGCCACCATCCTCGCTATCGGCACTGCCACTCCCCCCAATGCTGTCGACCAGAGCAGTTACCCCGATTACTACTTCAAAATCACCAACAGCGAGCATATGACAGAGCTCAAGGAAAAATTCAGGAGAATGTGTAAGTTTTGCATCTAACTTTTTCTTATAACAATGATTCACTGTGATTTGAATTTTGATTTTACATAGCATTTCATAATACGGTGATTAACAATTTTGAATCTGGATTTTACCTAATATTTCATCACACATAACATGACGATTACCGATTTAAAATGGTTATATGCTTATAGTAACGATGATCTCGTGTGTTGCAGGCGACAAATCGGGAATAAAGAAGAGATATATGTACTTGACGGAGGAGATTCTGAAGGAGAATCCCAATGTATGCGACTACATGGCGCCATCGTTGGACGCACGGCAGGACATGGTTGTGGTGGAGGTGCCCAAGCTTGGAAAAGAAGCGGCTGCCAAGGCCATCAAGGAATGGGGTCAGCCCAAATCTAAGATCACTCATGTCATTTTCTGCACTACCAGTGGAGTCGATATGCCCGGAGCCGACTATCAGCTAACAAAGCTTCTGGGTCTCCGCTCCAGCGTTAAGAGAGTCATGATGTACCAACAGGGCTGCTTCGCTGGAGGCACCGTTCTCCGCGTCGCTAAAGATCTGGCAGAGAACAACCGGGGAGCTCGGGTTCTGGTCGTCTGCAGTGAAATCACGGCTGTTACCTTCCGTGGCCCCTCCGACACTCACCTCGACAGTATGGTCGGCCAAGCTCTCTTCGGCGACGGTGCGGCCGCCCTCATCGTCGGAGCTGATCCCGTTCCTTTGGTGGAGAAGCCGTGTTTCGAGCTGATGTGGACTGCACAGACAATTCTTCCCGACAGCGACGGAGCAATCGACGGGCACTTGAGAGAGGTCGGACTTACCTTCCACCTTCTCAAGGACGTTCCAGGGCTTATCTCCAAGAACATCGAAAAGAGTCTGGTTGAGGCATTCCAGCAGTTCGGAATCTCGGACTGGAACCAATTATTCTGGATCGCCCATCCTGGAGGACCGGCCATTCTGGATCAGGTGGAGGCGAAGTTGAATCTGGATCCCAAGAAACTGAGGGCGACGAGGCAAGTGCTGAGCGACTACGGAAACATGTCGAGCGCGTGCGTGCACTTCATCTTGGACGAGATGAGGAAGTCGTCTCATCAAAACGGATGTTCGACCACCGGAGAGGGATTGGATGTGGGAGTTCTGTTTGGATTCGGGCCGGGCCTTACTGTAGAAACAGTCGTCCTGAAGAGCGTTCCCCTGCAGTGATTGAGCAAAGCCGGTCTCACAAATAAAACGTGCTGTTTGCTACCGTAAATATGTGTTATGCAAGTTTCGCAGAATTCATAGCGAAGCCAGAATATTTGATTTTTAACAGATTTCAGCCCTGGCTGCTCAGGGTGTATGTAATGCATTGTGAAGCTTTCTTTGAATTTGCATATAGTGCTTAATTTCCCCAGCTTCTCATTATGTCACCGTTACTCTAAATTCACAGCTGACTGAGCCTTTCAAATTATTATTCTGTGGTCATTCAACGCTGAAATTTTATATTACTGAAATGCTTTTGGGAAAGAAGTTATTTATATTTAAATATTAAATGAAAAATACAACAATGATATAAATTTAATGTAATGAACAGTTATTTTTATTTAATATTAAATAAAAATTTACATGTAAAGTCAATGAGCATTTTATCTATATCCTATGAAAGGAGAAAGATTGACTAAAAATATTATATTTTTTTAATCAATTAGCATAGATTCATTTTAATTTTGGATTTACCAGTCTTGAGGGGATCAAATCTCTTTAGAAATGCAAATCTCTCTCGAAGTGTAAAATTTGAGTAAATGTTTGCATCTCTAGACATTTAAGTTTTGACGATTTTTGGTAACTATGGAGTTAAGCCGCATCTATGCTAGTTTTGACTAACAAGCTAATAAAATGTTTTAATTATAAAGAAGTTTTATTTTCATTTGTTTTATATAATATGTACTTAGTTAACATTGAAAACATCTTTATATATTGAATTATTTTTGTAATTAATATTTCCATAAAATTATATATACATTTAATTATATTTATTATTAATATTTTTACACATTAAAAAAATGAAATAAAATACACATCCTTTGGAGAATGGAAAATAAAAATATAAAAAAATTATATATATATAAAATTTATTGCTCACATTAAATTACTAACATATTGTTATTAAAATTCTTTCCATTAAAACCTGGAAGTTGAAAGCATGTCTCGTGAAAATCAATCTTATTAGGTTTGATGATGGGGTAGATTGGGAACTATTCAGAACGATACTCCACAACATCGACTTTCCTCACAAACATGTCAAATGGGTAATGGCCTAGGTATATTCGACATCTATGGTTGTCTTAATCAATGGGGACCTTACCGAAATCTTCAGAATTTATAGGGGAATAAGACAAGAATGTGCTCTCTCCCCTTTTTATCTTGGTCGTCGATGCACTTAGCAAAAGTATTAGAGAAGAGAAGAGAAGAGAAGGAAGTTGGTTCAATTTCCGGTTGCAGGGTTTTAAGGAACACTTCAACAACTCACCTCATGTTCATGGACGATGTTCTCTGCTCTGGAGAAGGAAAAATTTCAGAATGGGAGGTCTTCTTCCGAGTATTCACCAAATTCGGCAAACCCTCACGCCTCATTATCAGCAGAGATAAATCAGAGGCCATTTCTGATGAAGGGGATTCAGAGGTTATTCGACAAATTGCTTCTCTGTTTGGAATCAAAATTAGATATTTGTCTGGAGGGTTTAAGTATTTCGGATCACCAAATACGAAATTTAGATTGGATTTGGCTCATTAAAAATTTTGAAAAAAACTTACTTGTTGGGACCAGAAATGGCTCACTTTAGGAGGCAGAGTGACATTGGATAAGGCCAGCCAGCAAGGTGTATTAGTTTTCTAGATGCATCTGTTCCATCTCCCTCGGGTTTTCATTAAAAAAAAATGACGCAATCATAGGAAAATTTATTTGGTGTGTCGATGGTAACATTAAGAACCACTTGTCCTGACGATGAATCACACTGGTTGGTTCGAAACGCGTCGACATAAGATTGGTTATGTGATTTTGCCGAAGATTATCTAAATAACATTAAGAAGTTTCATCTCATCCGGCTTGAATCAATCAGTAGATCGGTTTAGATAGTTTGGTGGGGCATCTGAGATTCCAAGCGCTTTAATCTAGCCTTACTATCCTAAAATTTGGCAAGATATAATTATTGGGAAGTATCTCCAGTGCAAACAAATCTAGCGGCTTGGATTTCTACTAGGGCTCCCTCAAATAACAAAGCATCCCTCATCTAGCGAAGCTTGATGCTAGCAAAACCCTGGATATGTGGCCATTTATGCTGACAAGTGAGTAGCAGTGAGAAGATTCTTATTGGTCTCGACGAAATTAAGGGATTTCGTGGGCATCATACCCTTCTGACTATTGTAATTCAAACGCTAAATCAGAAGGGTTTTCGTAACCTTTCCAGTCTCAACATTGGCGGCCCCTCTATGTTCTCTTCTGGCCACATTCTTGGGAGATTGGTCTTCCAGAAGAATTTGAGGTTGAATGGGAACTTTACTACAATATTTAGTGCGATGTCGGAATCTCTTTGTGCCATAAGCAGGATAAGCTTGTGTGGGGAGGGCGTGTTGCTGCAGGTTGCATTTCCGCTAAAGAAATCTATTCTCATATCTCAATGAAGAATCAACCTGGCCCTTGTAGAGATTGGACAGTTCACATGTGGAAATGGAAGTACGACTCACACTCAAATACTTCACATGGTTGACATTTCACAACTGAATCCTTGGGAAAATCTAATGAAGAGAGGCTTACATGGTCCGGGGAAGTGCCCACATTACGATTTGGCTTTCAACGACAACGTGCATCTGTTTTTAAACTGTCCCTTTGTGGTTGCTACTTGGGAGGTAGTTTCCAAATAATTGAAGGTTAATGTTGAGGTGGATTGCTCTTTAATCCTTTCATGTTTTTTTCCTTGGACTTTAAGGCAGAAATATTTTAGAGTTGTCCCAATGTACATTTTTTGTTGGGACATTTGGTGCTTTTGGAACGAAAACATTTTTGAAAAAAAAAACCCTGAATATGATGATCTTCAGTTTCAATATTGTTGCATATTTCTAGAATATTGGACCTTGAAATCCTATGCCCCATGAACGCTTTGTATCCTATGTTGATTTGGGGGACTATATCTTATTGGGTATTTTGATGGGGCTTCGTCTGGAGGCCAGTGAGGTTTTAGTGTCTTCATTAAGATAAATCCTTCCCACACTTTTCGTTTCTTCTGGTATGGTGATCCGGTGATCCTAATAATGATTGTAGGTCAGAAATGGTGGCCTTTTTAGGGGTGATCCAGTGCGCCCTATGGCTAGCTATCGAGAAGATTTTGGTCATTAGTGACTCAAAATTCATCATCCAATGGATGTAGGGGAGAAATGCCCTTGAGGTTCCTAATTTATGTAACTGGATGTCCTTGCTGTCCTCATTCTCTTAGATCTCCTTCTAACATATTTATCAAGAGTAGAACACTGAGGCAGTTGCCCTCTCCAAGTGTGGAGTCTCTTTTCTTCTGGGGTCGATGCACTTCGAACATTTGGTCAATGGTTTCGTTTGTGGAGCAATATCTTTTGAGTTATAATTTTATTTCCTCCCTTCTCGCTCTGTTTTCTTTTGTCTGGCTTCTGAGGTGGGCCTTTTTCCGTTCTGTTTTTTTCCTTTTTGCCTGTAATTTTTTTTAGTTGTGGAGTCTCTGAGGTATATCCCTTGGGAAAATTTTGATACATTAGTTTATGTTTAGTTTTATTCTAGTTATTTTTGAAACATGTGCGACCTTTACACCTTTTTTGAATGTAGGCCTATTTATGTTATTGGGGAGTATGTAGTTGGGCTCATAAATTACAAAAATATGACTACGTAAACTCCTCTTCATTAATGAAAAATGTTTATTTTTTCTGCTAAAAATAAAATACCTTTCAACATAATGAGTTATTCTTAATACAATAATTATATTTTTTTAAATATAAATAAAGTGTAATTTATTTTTAAATATATACTTTTTCCAAGATTATTTTTATTTTACAATTACCTTCCATAAAGAAGGCCTTTTATTTTTAAAGGAAATATCTGATTTGTTAATTTATATTTTCCTAATGAGTTTATGTATTTTGATCATCTATATGATTTGTAAACCATTGTTCACACGATTATCATTGTTTTGGTTTATATATATAAAAGTAAGTTAGGATAAGAAACGTGACGATGTATCGTTCGTTTACTTGATAAAAAATATCACACTACAAATTTAATATTATAACGTAATAATATATACTTAATTTTTATTTTCAAAATAATTAATATAAAGTTATTTAAAATATTTTTCTATAGGATTATTTTTTTTTTTACTAAATTTTAATATAGATCGTGATTATATAGAGAAATATAGAGAATAATTTATCTCACAAAGTCGGTCGAGGGATTTACGCACACATAAATTATGATGTTTAGCACCACTTTTCAAGTCGAGAACCGCACCGCCATCCTTGTCAAGACCCTGTGAATATAGTGATTGCAGTGCAACGTTTAGGTCCCCTGAGTAGGGGAACCAAACGATTTCTTTGTCACCTATTGTACATAGTATTATCATTGTCATCATTCGTAATGAAGCCAAAGAAGTTGTCGACACAACTATTGGGGATTCCCCATCGAGGGTTTGTTTAAGAATGTAAGAAAAGTTGCAGCTATTGAGAAACAACCATGTAATGGAGAAGATGAAGTTACAATGCAAGAGGTTATGGTTGCAGAGAAAGAGCCCTTGCCAAAAACCCTGGTTGATGTGGAAGCTCTGTTTCAAAAACATCATATATGTAAGAGCCCCTTTCAAATATTAGTCAAAATGGTGTCTGGACACTCTTTTTTTTGGGTGAGACCGACAAATCTCATAAGGGACCTCAAACTTTTGCTTGAGCTCAAATCAGGGTTTCTTCATGGGGTTCAATGCCTCCTTTATGAAGATAAGAAATTAGAAAATCCTCTTCCAATATTTGATTATCATATTTGTAAGGATTCCATGGTGCTTTGGACTCTCCATCTGCAAGGGGGTGCTTGGGGAAACCCTCCTCCTCTGAGGCTTTCTCATATAGAGATGTAATTCGTAACCAGACTTTTCATGGTGATCATCCTCAAACTCCAAGTAAGGAAGTGCCTTCCCAAGATGCACCTAGTCCGTTATTATGTAAAAATAGGAGGAGATTCCCTCTGTTGACATTTCCCATCTAGATCTAGAAGGTATTCACAAGCTACTGGCAAAACATGGCTTGATATGTCGTTTCAATAGGTTGTGGCCTCGAACACAAGATATTTATATCTGGATATACTCAAATTGGACCAGTTCCTGTAGGGTTCTCTTCTATTTTAAGGGCTTCTTCATAGTTGTGTTTCCTTGCCAGGAAGATTACCAGAGTGCTCTATTTAAGGGCCCATGGTTCTGGGGAAAAGTGGGGCTTTTCATGATCCCTTGGTTCCTGGACTTCGATCCCTCTACAACGGTAATCACAAAGCTCCCCATTTGGGTCTGACTTCCAAACTTGTTGGCTCATCTATAGCAATAGTTCGTAATTACAGGAATTAGTAAAACCGTAGGTCACTTCCTAGCCACAAATATTACACAAGACCAAAGTGGAATTTATACTTTCAGTAGGATCTGTGTAGAATGCGACATCAGTAAAGGCTTTTCGAAAAAATCAACCTGAAATTAGGTGATTTCCACTAGACCCAGCTCTTGTGCTATGAGAACACAACTTTTCATTGTCACCTCTATCATCAAACATGACACCTAGAGAACTCCTACGCTCAAAATCCAGTAAAATAGAAGACTAAATCTCACAGGGGGCTTCACTAGGGGAGCAATACCATACCACGTGGGTTCATATTGGAGGTCATTTATTAAGGGAAAAATGACATAATATATTGGGGGATATATAGTGGGTAGAGGGTTTTTATATTGGAAGGTATAAAAAGTGGAGGCTAAAGTTAATGAAAAAATATAAATGGGTATAAAAAATGGATGCTTACAATATCTAGTGAAAGTAGGGGTATTTAAATTGGGAAGGTGTATTGGGTTCGTATTGGTAGGGGGTTAAATAATGTGATTTTTAGAGGTATTTTCCAATATGTAGTCAAATTAAGGGTATTGTTTAATATGCCACGAACGCACATGATACGTCAGAGATTCATTGAGTGAAGCCCACGTGTTAAATCTAAGGCTTGGAATCCATGTCACCCTCCCCCTATGGAGGGAGAGGAATCCTCATCTTCATATTAGGAGGCCATTGAATCAAATGATGAAATGCTCTCTTCAGATGAGGATTACGAGGAGAGTAGGGACAATAAAAGTTTAGCATTTCGCATAGGAATAGACAGTACTAATGCTTCATTGGGAGCGATAAAGCGGACCGCCAATCTATTTCCTTAGAATCAAAAAAGGATGCAACGATAACTTGTAAAGAAATTCTTCAACAAGTTATGGTTACTCCTTTACCAAATGGGTGGGTGGAAGTAACCAAAAAGAAAAGGAAAAAAGTTAATCTAAAAATCAACCTAAAGCTGGGTGATACTCCTATTTATTTTACTATGTTTAACTTGATGTCTACTTACGGTTTGGTTTTGGTATCTATGTGAAAACCACACCTTCAAGTGGGTATTGTAAACTCCTTTTGGTCAATGAAATCCTATGTCGAAATTTAAAAAAGAAATATAGAGAAATAAAGGGAGAATTAATAAATGAAAATGAGTTTTAGATAGTTATCAAAATATTTTTTAACAATAACAAATATAAAAAAGGTATTTTCTATAAATTGAAAAATTAATGAATTTTTAAAATTTAAAAGAAAATTTGAAAGAAGAAATCAAAAAATCATTTAAGCATAGATATGGTATTAAATTCATGATTGGGAACCATAGAATAATTAAAAGATCCACACTTCTCCAAAACCAAATATCCTCTTTAAACATATCTTAACAAGGGGAGTTTTGAATTAGAAAGTCCCTACCATTATGCCAATGAGACCAATGAGATTTTGGATTTTATGATGCTTGGATTGCTTTCTAGACTTAAACCATTACCCTTTTAAGAATATACGGTTTTCTGGACTTAGACACTTAGGCCATTACCCTTTTAGATCCTTACTGGCAAGTTAAGCAACTCACTAGCTTGTCTTATAAGCTTCTTAGCTCCTAGTTTGTAATGCATTTGGGGGGGACTTGCAAATTATGAGTGTCCTTTTTCGCTGATGCTAAAGGAGGTAAATTAGTCCATGAGTATGGGATCAGTCAACTCTAGTTTTTGGATGTACTAGTATATGTTATAATATGAAATCAAATTATATAAACCATTTACATGCTTTATCTATCAATTTCATTGTACATGCTACAATTGGTTATGGCTGGCTACGACCCTTTTTTTGGGTATGTGACCCTGTTGGGGTGTTTCAGGGGGGTGGTAGCCCCCCTGCACAGAGTCCAGCGTAGCGCCCTGGGAAAAAAAAATTGGACCCTATATTAGGTGGGCAGACCTACCTATGGTTTTGTATATGGGTTTTGAACATGGTTTTGGGCATCATGGTTTTCTGCTCATGGTATTTTGTATATCTGGTCAAGGGAACTACGGTTATGTTTTAATCTAGGGTTAATGTATTGGGGTTTATGAATGCTTCGACATGTATATATATGTATTGTAACATTGAAAGGAATATAATGAAAAACATAATGAAAAATCAATCTGGTAGTCCCGATTTTGGGATCCAAGGGAAAATCTCTGAGTATTTATTTTATATTCTCGTCACTATTTATTTTTTATTTTGTAGAATGTACATGGTTAAAACCTAAACTTTTAAAGTTGGATCTCTCAAATAACAAATTGGAGGTAAAAATTTCAGTTCGATTCTCCATGTTCGGTACTTTTCCAAAGGAAAGAAGTGAATGAATTATTTATTTTGATGGTTCCCAATTAATTGCAATGGTTTCCTAAATGTATGACTAGCCTTGTGAATATAAGAAGTTTGGATGCTGGTTGAAATCACCTCAAATACCCACTTGGTTCCATTAGCAGGGTCTTGAAGCTTAGATTCTTAAACGTTTCTAGCAACATGCTCATTTCCATTCTTAATAGCAAACAAAACTGCAGGTAAGATCAAAATTTTCTTGAATTTCTTAATAGCTTTTGGGTATGGATATCTAGGTTAATACAATTGTTTGGTATGAATTTAACGTGTTGGAAGAGATGAGTGCGAATTTAAACCATTTTTAGGGACTACCAGACATGCTAGGATTTAAATTGAAGAATTTAATGAAGCTATCGGTACACTCAAACAATATATCTCATCTCCCGCCATCGATATCCTACATGAGATATCTTTGTGTACATGACGTCCAGTTAAGAAAACTATGTCATATGCCCAATGACATAAACAACTGTACATGACATCCATTTAAGAAAACTATGTCATATGCCCAATGAAATAAACAACCTTATAAATCTGGAATTTCTGAATGCTAGTAAGAGGTTTCCCCACCTCGTGGATTAACTGGAATCAATAGGTGCTCTGGTGTGCCTGATGGAGTTAGACGTTATTTGCAACCATATTTCTTTCTTTCTAGACTCGATCGATGCTTTAGAGAAATCACAAGTGTTGGGGTTAGAGCGGAACCTCTTATTTTACCCCAGCAGGAAATAGTAGGACACATCGCAGAAGTCGTGTAACAAACTTAGTTAACAGTCGTTAGATGTCATGATTTGGAAACATGAGTATCTACTAACTCTTCTCATTAAGAAGTTAAGTCAACTAACAACCATGATGGTTGAGTGAGGGGGGTGCTCACAAACGACTACCTACCACTCATATGACCATGATTGTGTCTTGATATGATGTGTCATCCCATCAAAATAAAATCAATCAATGTAGCTCATGAATAAGTCAGTCATAAGAACTCAGAAGGAACAACTCAATCTAAGAAAAAATGAATAGAGTAGTGGGAACAATAAGGAGTACTACTTTTCTAAACAATCATTCTAATTAAGAAAAGTATTTCAGTAGAAATCACATAAGAGAAATATTTGGCCGATGCATTTTGAACTAACAAGTGTGGTTCATCATCAAGGCCAGATGAAGAGACAGACCATGGAAAAGGCTTAAATAGAGAGCAATGTAGAGACCATAATTTCAAGTAATGCCTATTTTTTAACAATAATATTTAAATTATGATACTAATTTATCACTTTTTTAAAAACAAATGTGATTAAGCAACAACTATATTAAATGACTAGTTTCTGAAAAATAATATTTAAATTATGATATTAATTTATTAAAAAATATATTATTAAGTAACGGGGATATTAAACAAGCCCATGGGGCTTTGGATTGACGGTGAATGGGTGCACTGTTAAAGCACTCCTTGCAATAGGTCACTGGTTCAAATCCCCCATGGGTGCTTACTTACCAAAAAAAAAAATGGGGATATTAAAAAACTAATTTTTGAAAAAACATTATTTAAATTAATTTATTAAAATCAAATATTATTAAAAAAATTCTATTAATGGGAAATAATCGAAAAAAATAACTAACAAGAATAAAAAATCAAAGTCAAACTCCAAACAAGGAGGGAAGTCAAAAATTATAAAAAGGAGTCAAGACCCTAATCGAGACAAGATCATTTAAAAAAAAACTAATAATAATAATAATTAATGGAAATAAAATAAACTAAAATAAAAACAATTCACTAAGTATATCATTCATCAAGACTGTGTGGTTGTCCTTAGAAAGGCAAAGCCCCCCAAGAACAACATCAACAAACCTGAGTTTGGTGCTCTCAAATCGTTAAACAATAATAATAATATTGTTGTTCTCAAAGACAACAAATTAGATGGTGTTGTGGTTATTCTTGATAAAGATGATTATTGTCATAAGATGTTGGACCACCTCCATAATAGTGGGAGCTACAGTGAACTCAACAAGGATCCCCTAAAGAAGATTTCCAAAAGTGTGGCTCTTGCTATAAAGGCTAGTAGCTTGGTCATCTTGTTCAGTCATAAGCTTATAGAATGTTTCCCTCTTACCCCTAGAATCTATGACCTGCCAAAGGTTCATAAGGAAGGGGCTCCTCTAAGACCCATTGTCAACATGATAGGAGGGCCAACTTATCTTGCTAAATATTTAGCCCATAAGCTTAAGCACCTTGTTGGCCATACGGAATCCTTTGTCAAGGAATTTGCATCGTTTGTCAATGAGTTAAATAGTTTCAAGCTTGATCCAGATGAAAAGCTTGTGAGCTTGAATGTGGTCTCGCTTTACACTAATATCCCTATCAACGAGGTCATCGAAGTCACCAAGCGCATTACAAATCCTGATATGGCTAATTTAGTTGGTATTTGTCTTACTTCTACTTTCCTCTCATTCAATGGAGAATTCTATAAGCAAACTTGGAGTGTCGCCATGGGTTCCCCCCTCTCCCTCATGGTAGCTATTTATTCATGGAGGATTTTGAATCAAAGGGCTTAGCTTCTTCTCGTCTTCTACCTAAGATGTGGAAAAGGTTTTTGGATGACACTTGTTTCATATGGTCCCAAGGTAAGTAAGGGTTGGAATTGTTTTTCCTCCATCTTAACAGTCAATCTAGTTCCGTAAATTTCACCATGGAATTTGAAAGTAATGGTAGTCTCACCTTCCTTGACATCCTCCTCTCAACGAATGATGATGGATCTTTTTCTCATCAGGTATTTCATAAGAAAAATCATACGGAACAATATCTTCATGCTAATTTTCATCATTTCCCTACTTAAAAGCTTGTCATTCTCAACACGTTAGCGATTACAGATTTAAGAGTTTCTAATGACAACCATCTCAATGAAGAGAAAGAACATCTCCTAAGTGTTTTCTTTAATAATGGGTATAGTAGAAACCAATGTACTAAGTCTTTCCTCAGAGCTGAAAAAGGTCATAGTGCTAAGAAAGATACCAAGGATCGATTTTCTGGTGTTCATCTTCCTTTTATCCAAGGGACCACTGACAAGATTGCGAAGATCCCAAGGAAGCATAAAGTGGCTTCAACCTTTAGGCCTTTAATTACCATTTGGAGCTCCCTTAGATCTGTAAAACACCCAGTGGACCCCAAGAATATGAAAGGTGTTTACGTTATCCTATGCTCTTGTGGGACTCTCTACATTGGTGAGACTAGTCACTCGATTAGTCAGAGGATTCGTGAGCATGTTGCTAACATCAGGCATGGTAGGACTAGCTCCTCTTCTTTGACAGAGCATGCATATAAATCTAAGAATCACACTTGCATTGAGGAGGCCCAAGTCGTTGCCAGGGTTAGTCATTTCCATCATCATAAATTAAGGGAGGCCCTATAAATTGAAAAAAGACCCAATAAATTGAATATAGATGATGATTGGATTATTAGTAGAAGTTGGGTCCCTATTCTGCCCTCCTAGTTTTTTAGGATTCGTTTTGGGATTTATTTTATTTGTTTATCTATCTATCTAGATATTAGTTACATTTTTATAGTAATTGTTGTTGGTTTATTCTTCATTAGAGTTTATATTCTTGATCCTTCGTGTTTTCTTAAGCATTTTATCATCCTATTTGTTCTTAACTCCTTTTATTATTTTTGTTATTTGTTTAATGGGCCTCCACCCCGTATTTTATTGTTGACCCTGTTTTATTTATTGATTACTTTTCTTTGAATATATATATGTGTGTGTGTGTGTGTGTGTGTGTGTGTGTTGACTTGTGTATATTTTTGTTTTATTTTATTTATTTTTCATTAATTATTTTTATTTTAGTTTATTTTATTTCCATTAATTATTATTATTATTATTATTATTATTATTATTAGTTTTTTTTTAAATGATCTTGTCTCAATTAGGGGCTTGACTCCTTTTTATAATTTTTGACTTCCCTCGTTTGGAGTTTGACTTTGATTTTTTATTCTTATTAGTTTTTTTTTTTTATTATTTCCCATTAATAGAATTTTTTAAAATTATTTGATTTTAATAAATTAATTTAAATATTATTTTACAAAAAATAGTCATTTAATATCGCTGTTACTTAATAATATTTGTTTTTAATAAATTAATAAATTAATATCATAATTTAAATATTATTGTTCAAAAATAGCCATTACTTGAAATTATGGTCTCTACATTGCTCTCTATTTAAGGCTTTTCCTTGGCTTGCCTCTTTATCTGGTCCTGATGATGAACCACATTTGTTAGTTCGAAACATGCCGGCCAAATATTTCTTTTATGTGATTTCTACCGAAATAATTTTCTTAATTCATTATGGATCACAAAAACCTGAATTCATAAATCATTCTAATTATTATTTCTATCAATCATGACCTAAACATTTATACAAATAAACTATCTTCTATTTATAATTAAAAAATGGATAGCTAAAATGATTTAATAAATAATTTTAATTTCACAATTATCTTTATCTCAAATTCTTATTACCATCACTTCTATTTTTCAAAATTTAAAAGTTCAAAATATTTAAAAAAAATACCTTTATATCTTGCTCATCCCATAACAACATCAACTAATCTAGGAAACTGTAATGCTTCACCACATGTTCTCAATCCAAAAAATTTATTTTATATATAATATGTTTAATATATCCATTAATATAATAATAAATTGTAAGAAATATAGTATCGACACTGGGCCATGTAATAGTGGTATTTCATATTAAATGTATTTGACATCTAACCAAATAAAATATGAGACAATTAATTTTAATTCTAATCGATTCATTTTAGTTATCACAAGTGTGATCATGCATTGTGTTGTGCTAGCTATGTCACGCCATATACTTGTACCACACTTGTATGAGAGACATGATAGAGGTAAATAAAAATAACTCTACTCATAATAATTTTGAACGATTAAGGGCTAGTGTCTGAATAGAAAACTGAGAGCAGGAACTACAAAAATCTGCACAGTGGTTTTCATTTCCATGTGCAATGGAAATGGTATTATTAATATTGGAGGAATGCCAACTCTTATGCCCTAAATATTTTTTCTGCGGATTGATGAGGTTGTTGAAGATGATGGGTGATTTCTATAAATTGGAGAAGGAAAGTGATAACCAAAATGTTATGTCTGTCTAATTTGCATTTGCAGGGGAAATATTTCATCCATACATATATACTCAGAGGGAGGCATCGTCTATTATAGGAGTGAAGGGGCAGCCAAGTTTTTAGATTTGAAATGGTGGATAAATCTAAGTATTGAATCAAAGTCAAAAATATGTATTACTTAGAAAATGTCATGGCGTTCGGGATTTCGTGTTTAAACTCATGATTTTAGTGTTGAAATATTTGACTCAACTTTGTTAATTGTAAAACCAGAGAGACTACATGTTGTTGAATCTTCTTATTGAATTGACCCTACTACATCCATGAATATAGGAAGGACCTTTAGGTATAGGAACACATGACCGTCATTGATTCGTCTGACTTAATATCTCTTCTATGTATCTCAAAAGCGAGCATTGCCTCTGTGCCTTATTAAGTTGAATACCTTTTCCCGCTTCTTGTCTTTGATTTGCTTGTGTTGCCTTTGCTTGTTTCTTGTTGCATTAGTACCAACATCAACTCTTTACGGGTAGCTGGGTCAATAAAAAGCATCGAAATCTTAATCGAGTGAGTACCAACATCACCATAATACAACACAAATGTACATTTTATATGTATTGTAACATTGAAAGGAACATAATGAAAAATCAATCTGGTAGTCCCAGTTTTGGGATCTAAGGGAAAATCTCTGTGTATATCTATTTTATGTTTTATGCTCTCGCCATTATTTATTTTCTGTTTTTTAGAATTCATATGTAGGTAATCTCGGTACAAGGTTAAAATCTACATTTGGAATCAGAGTTGTTTTGGCTTCAAGGGGACACCTTTGCTGCTGAGGGGTTTTTTGCTTGGGCTTGTGGTAGACCCTGTTCAGTGGGAGATCTGTGGGATCGATTGTTGTGGTGAAAGAAGATGGCAAGCAATGGAAAGATAGAGATCGAGAAATTTAATGGTTAGAGTTTTGAGTTATGGAAATTCAAGATGGAGGATCTACTGGTGGATAAAGATCAGTGGATCGCGGTAGATCCAGGTACAAAACCAACAACAATGTCAGCTGAACATTGGGTGAAGCTGGATCGAAAGGCAAAGAGCACAATATGATTATGTGTCTCATATTCAGTATTGTTGAATGTATCAGGGGAAGCTTCGACGAAGGTTTTGTGGGACAAGTTAGGGACTTTGTACTAATCTAAGTCTCTAGTGAATAAACTGTTCCTATAGAAAAAACTGTATAACCTGAGGATGAAAGATGGAGACTCGGTGATAGAGAATCTGAATGCATTTAATATTGTGGTAAGCCAGTTATTATCTGTTGATATTAAAATTTCAGATAAAGATAAGTGCATCAATTTGTTGTGTTCTCTACCAGATTCATGGGATAGTTTGGTTGTTGCAATAGGTAGCAATGCAAATGCCTTGCAGTTTGATGAAATAGTCTCATCCTTTCTATCGGAGGAGATGAGACAGAAAAATATGGAGGAACATAATGGTGATTACTTCTCTATACGAAGACGAGCCCAGAAAAGAAACAAAAATAAGTCCTTGAGTGGGAGATCTAAATCTAGAGGGAGATCTAAATCTCCAAGAAAAGTTGTAAATGTGTGCTGGAAATGTGGAAAGGAAGGGCACTAAAAAAGGGACTATAAATATAAATCTCTTGAGAAATGAAAGGGATCTGATGATGCTCCTTCTGTAAAGGCAAAAACCACCTCAGATGAAGGTGGCAATGTGTGCTTGGCTTCTTCTTCAAGTACACATGTAGATCATGAGGCATGGTTGATTGAATCAGGTGCATCTTTTCACTTCACTCCCCATAGAGAGTGGTTCTGTGAGTATGATAAATATGATGGTGGTGATGTCTTCGTAGGGGATGACAGGAAGGCTAGAATCATTGGTCATGGAAAATTCAAGTTGAAGTTGCAAGGTGGAAATATTAGAACACTTTCGGGTGTTCTGCATATTCTTGCATTAGCCAAAAATCCAATTTTTGTAAGCAAGATGGATGATGTAGGTGTAAAAATGGTGTTCGAGAAAGATACCTGCAAGATGGTTCGGGGAGCATTGGTATTGATGAGGGAGTTTGGATTGGAACTATATAAAAGCTTCAAGATAGGACTGTTATTGATGGGTACAACAGTTCTATGGTTCCTGAAAGTGGAGCAAAAAATCTAGTGGTCTCTAGAGAAAAGACCATGCTATGGCATCAAAGGCTTGGACATATTGGAGAGAAGGGCCTTCGAATACTTCATGGTAATGGTATGGTAGAAGGTATGTCTAATAGCTCTCTGGATTATGGTTTCTGTGAAAATTGTATATATGGGAAGCAAAATCGGGTGAGTTTCCCCTTTGCTGCTAAGAGGGCGAAACATATATTAGAGCTTGTGCATAGTGAAGTGTTTGGACTTGTGTCGGTTCCATCACTACGAAATTCTATGTACTATGTACCATTTATATATGACTTCTCAAGGAATACATGGATATATTTCATCAGGAAGAAATCTGAAGTTTTTGACAGGTTTAAAGAATTCAAGGCTCTGGTGGAAAACCAGACAGAGAAGAAGATAAAAGTGTTGAGGATAGATAACGGTGTAGAGTTTTGCAAGAAGGAATTTGAAGAGTTCTGTAAGAAGTGTGGTATAGCATGGAAGAAGACTACTCCATACAAATGTGAGAAAAATGGAGTTGCGGAAAGAATGAACAAGACATTGATGGAAATGGCAAGAAGCATGCTCAATGGTGTCGGGTTAGGATAGGAATTCTGGGCAGAGGCGGTGGAGACTGCATGTTACCTGGTCAACAGGTCACCTTTATCAGCATTGGAGGATAAGACTCCACAAGAGGTATGCACTGGTAAGAAACCTTCCCTTTCACATTTGAGGGTATTTGGATGTGATGCATATGTACATGTAATTCCAAAGGCGAAAAGAAAGTTCGATAATAAATTTGAAAAGTGCATCTTTATTGGGTATAAGGATGGTTTAAAAGGTTATAAGCTTTGGAACCCAGAAACAAGGAAGGTTGTGTACAACCGAGATGTGGTGTTTAGAGAGGTGAAAGATGTTATTAAACATGAATTTCTACCAAAGGAACCTGAGAAGATAGAGTTTGAGCTAAAGGAGGAAGAATCAGACTCTACAACAGAAGAGGAAACATAAGATGAAGAGCCACATAATATGGCTGTCAGAAGATAATTACGAGAAAGAAGGCAACCATAAAGGCATAGTCCATCTGCTTTCTGTTCAAATTTTTCTTTATCTATTACTGATGATGATCCCATAATTGTGAGGGAAGTAGTAGATTCAGAGGATGGAAAACTCTGGAAAGAGGCCATGGTTAATGAAATGGCATCTTTGCACAAAAATGAGGCTTGGGATCTGGTGGAGTTGCCAGCTAGAAGGAAACCCATTGGCAGCAAATGGGTGTTTAAGAAGAAGATGAATGAAAAAGGAAAGGTGGAGAAATACAAAGCTCGGTTGGTAGCAAAAGGTTATTCCCAGGAGCCGGGAATTGATTTTGGTGATATTTTTTCTCTTGTTGCCAAGGTAGCTTCTTTTAGATTACTTTCCATTGCAACTGCTTTTTATTTTGAGGTTGAACATATGGATGTGAAGACATCATTTCTTCATGGGGATTCTGGAAGAAGAGATCTACATGAAGAAACCTGAAGGCTTTGCGATGACGGGTAAGAAATAACTGGTATTCAAGTTAAAAAAGTCTCTGTATGGGTTAAAATAGTCACCAAGGCTGTGGTATCATAATTTTGATACATTTATACGGGGACGTGGCTTCACCAAAAGCAAAGAAGAACACTGTGTGTATTTTAAATTAATTGGCGAAAATGTCATTTATCTAGTCTTGAATGTGGATGATATGTTGCTCGTTGGAAATGAAAAAGAGATTATCCAAAATTTGAAGACCTGGTTGTCCTCCAAATTCAACATGACAGATCTTGGTGCTGCAAACTATATTTTGGGCATGGAAATTAAACGAGATTGGGCAAAGATAAAGCTCTGGTTAAACCATAGGAAGTATGTCAAGACAATACTGCAAAAGTCTAATACGCATGATAGTAAACCAATGAAGGTTCCTATTCCTGTAGGTGTAAAGTTATATGCTGAACAGTGTCCCAAGACACAAGAAGAGGAAGATGACATGTCCCGTGTTCCATATTCAAGTACATTCGGTAGCCTGATGTATGCAATGGTATGTAATAGACCAGACATTGCACATGCAATGGGAGTATTGAGTAGGCTTATGTCAAAACCAGGGAAGGAGCATTGGACAACAATGAAGTGGGTTTTCAGGTATTTGCGTGGCACTAGTGATTATGGTTTGTGCTACCAAGGAAGACCAGGATTGGAAAATGAAGAATAGAGGCCTCATTGATAAAAAGGCTTATGAGGATTCATTGGCCAGATTTTTCTCAGGTTTTGCATTGGATCAAGAAAGGAAAAGAAGGCAAGGGGAACGAAGGAGCAAGCAAGGAAGAGTAGGATCAAGCAACTACAACATGATGCTTTGCAAGTATCGATTTGCATGTGTGATTTCCTTTCTATATTTTGCATGCATGGTATTGCATGTTGTTCTTTTCTATCATGGCATGGGTTTTTCTAGGTGGGACAATGTTTTCATCCTAGAATTTCGATTTCTGGATAGCCATGGTGTGATGGGGTTCTCATGTTTTGGTTGAGTTGGATTGCCAGATGGATTCGAAGCTGAATGAGGTGGATCTCTAAATGATAGAACACATGGCTTGGTTATCCCTAAACCAGACTTTGGATCACGGTAAAGCCACTAGCCTAGTAACCCTTGAGACAGACTGTGGGTTGCGGTAAAGCTAGGATTATGTGCCTCGATGGGCCTAGAAATCCTTGCTGGTGAATGACAAGATATACCGTAAATCCAAGAGGTGGATTTATCTCTGTTGGGCCTAGTAATATTGGGTTGGGATATGCGTTAAATCCTACAGAGTGGGTCTCGGTTTAGGGCCTAGTGTTCTAGTGTGGATTGCGGCAAAGCACGAGAGACTAGGAGATAGGAAAATTCCTCACGGTGTAGGTGGAGAAATTCAGTGGAATCCATGCTTGTTTGGCCTAGTGATCTGGTGGAGATCATGGTAAGGCCTATTATTACATGTTTATTGTGTTGGCCTAGTGATCTGGGATAGATTACGGTAAAGCCTGGTTTCTATTGATGAGAGTGAGGTGGTTTAGCCTCGGGATGCCCTGGTTGGTTCTTTTGGTTTGAATCCCACATTCATGCTTGGAATATGGCACAGGGGTGACTAGCTAAAAGAAAGATTTGGTTCATCCATGTCTACGGTCGGATGGTACATGGAAGTCCCGAACATGGTCATATTTTCCTATGTTTAATAAAGTATAAGTTCTCTTTATTTTGTACTTATTTATATGTGGATTTAATGGATGTTATATCACTGTTATTTTCATGGTTTTATGCTGGTTATAAGCATGGTTAATTGACTAGTTCATGTCATGGTTATTTCATGTATTTAATTGTAATTGTTAAAATGATGGATGCAAGAGCTAATTGATGTCATAAAAATTGAAGGGAGAAGGTGGTGATCCTTCTTTTCATGTCTCATAAGATTTTTTAGTCAGTCATGCTTTTTGTTGTATCTTAGACCTGTAGATTTCATTGATGCAAAGTGTTTGATAGAATGTCATTCCCGATTGGGGATGGTCAAGATTAATCCTAGAGATAGTTTTTGGTTTATTAGTGTTTTCATCATGTGTTTAATGGATTTTAGACGTTACAAAAAGATCTAGGCAATGACCAGAATTCTGGGCTTGAAAAGTGCCTTAAATGATGTGGACACTAGCATAGATCGGCTGGAAATAGTCCCTAGACGCAGGCATGCAGACTTGTGGGGGAGTGCAGATACCTTTGGAAGCTGGCATGCCCATAGCATGGGAGTGTTCAGAGGTTTAATAGCTTAAAATTAGTGGGACCCAGGGGAAGGATACCTGAGTGGTTGGGATGGCTCCTGGGATTGTTGTTGTTGATGTGGAAGATATGTGCGATGTGTTTACGTTAATTAAACTTCCTTAAGGTCACCTAGGAGGTTGAATCATAGCATAGTAGCCTCTCATCACATGTTTACCCCGGTTGGCCAGTTACTTGGGTAGATGTGGGAGGAGGGTGTTATAGAGTTGTATCAAATCATGGTTAACCCCTCGGACTGGATGGGTGGTGTGTGTTGGTCATGCATTCATGTTAGTTGCATATGTGTTCCTTATGATTGTATTCCATGCGCTTGTTCGATTTGCATGGTGTTCATCATGGTTGTAGTGATGTCGCCATGTGAAGGTTGATGGTGTTTTTGTAGGATGTGTTGTCATGAGTGTATGGATGTATATGCATTTGTTATGCATGTCGTGTCTATATGTTGTTATGCATGGATTTTCATGGCGAAGGTGGTTGTGCATAAGGTCATTGTATGTAATTCGGTCATCATGATGATGTTGGTATGTTATGATGCTAATGTGTTGGTTGAGATAGAGTAGGAGATACAGATCATTAATGTGAAGTTGCAACAATGGAATTCGAGGTAAGAGCAGATCATCTTACCGGTATTGTATGTTTGACATGCATGTATGTTAGTTAATGGATTGTTATATGCATTACGGTTATATACATTGATGTTATGGTTACATATATGATTGATGCTAGTTGATTAGTGTAGTCATATGCACATGTGTCGGATGGTCATGAATGATAGTAACATGTGGTTGTATGCATTTCTATTGTCGTTTTACGTTAGATAACTTGATTATTATGTTACATGTTGTTGATGAGCATGTTATAGGTTAAATTATTGTTGTTATATGATAATTAGCTTGATGATTAGGTTATATGTTGTTGTTGAGAATGATATATAACTTGTTGTTTTTATATGCTAGTGACTTGATGATTAGGGTTATTACATTAAGATCTTGGTGTTATATGTATCATACTAAGTAGGATTGATCTATGCAAATGGTTAGGGTTATGATATTCCAGTAGGAGTTAATATGATGTGATATTATATCATACTAATCTAGACTGACTGTGCATATGTGCTTATTATGTATGAATGATAATTATTTATGAGTTTATGATGTGAACATGTTAGCTAGTGGCTATTATGGATATCATGACCTTAATTATGTTTGAGTTGATATGTCGTGAAGTTATATCATGCTAATCTAGATTGATTGTGTAGACACGATAGCCTCCCCTGAGATACATTAAGGTATGAGCTTGCTTATGTCGTCTACTTTGTACTTGAATGATTGATTATGTTGTCTAGTTGATTAATTTAACATGGTATGTTTGCAGGTTGGTTGAATGTTTGATAAATTTCATAATATGAGTATGTGTTCAAATGATCTTGTTTTAAGATGATTGTACTAACACATATGTGTTGAGACATTTGATATGTACTTGAGTGTAGTAGGTGACAATTGTAGCATTATGTCTAATGACTATGAGTTGACTATGTATTATGACATGATTGTTAGTCTTGGTAAAGTTTTATTTCAAATTGATAAATATGATTATATTGATATTTGGAACATGTGTTTGAAATATGTAAACAGTGTAGAAAACATGCTTGGTATTAGCATGACAAGGTAGTTGATTTGTTTATATAACTAACAGTTAGGTGATGTGACAGTGCATAGTAACACTCTTAAAAGAAAGAAGTTGGGCAAGAATTCATTTCGCTATGTTTGGAAACCCTAATCCAAACGAATGAATGTTTTGCATACACAAAGCCTTCTTAACCTGGATTTTGTCTGACATTATGTGGATATGTGCTATAGTTATGAACATGTATTTGACAGGTATATCAACTAGTTGCTACTTATAGCTAGCTCTATTAAAGGATTGGAGTCCCTTGAGAGATGGTGTGGATGTGTTCAGTTGTAAGCAAGGTGCTTGGCACATCAAGGTAACATAACGAGTATGTTGCTATGTTTACTTATGCACTGACATTTATGTGTTTATGGTAGTATGATGTAGGGATTGCATGGCAAAAGAGACTGCCATGAAATTTTGAAGAAGGCTCAGGTTGAGCTTTCCTTTGGAAGCACTCGGAACTATGGGGATTGAGTCATGGTGTTTGTTACCAGTCTTGTGCTTTTGGTATTTTCTTATTTGTTGCACTTGATTTGCAACTTTGTTTATGTCTAGTGTATGGCCATGCCACTTTGTTTGCGTTTCCATATTGTCATTATTTTTCATGGTTTTATCCTTGTTTGTGTTTGTTCTTATCTTTTATGTCCTGAGGGTCTTGGGAATTGGTTGGGAAAGAGGAAAGTTAATGGAGATCAGGGTGAGCTGAATGAATCCCAACAGGTGATGTAAGGCTTGGATGAAGCTTAGTGCATGTATAAGGGAAGCTAAAGGCAAGCATATAATAACTATTTGGATTGGTTGGTCCCACTGGTGTAAATGGCCGATGGCGGGACAACCATGAGAAAAGTAATCAGGAAAGGTAATGTAAATGGATTTGAGGCGTCAAATGCCTTATCTACGTTGGGAATTTTTGTTTTCGATGTTGTACATATGTTGCACAGATAAAGGAAGTTCTCTTAACCTTGACCTTATGATATCTGGTAATTATGTTGTGATCATGATTGTGTTGATGTGTGTGTGTGTGTGTGTGTGTGTGTGTGTGTGTGTATATGTCGGTATGCCATTTTCTGACAAGATCATGTCTATTTTGTGCTAATGTTATATATATGTATGTATCTATGTATCTATGTCACTATCTGACAAGGTCATCAGGAATCGTTCTTGTGGAGGAATGATTGCTTATGCAGGTGAATGACATTAAGAGATTCTTGATTTATGAGGAATCAAGTGGGAAGAGTAGCCTAACATATCTTTGAGCATGATGCATGACATGCTAGGATAAGCATGGATGGCAGCGAGACACTAGAAGAAAGGTTGCTTGGTAGAGATAGTGTGGTTTTGGATGTGTGGTACTATTGTTGTGCATATATTGTATATGTTGTACATGTTGCATCTATGATGTTGTGCGCATGTGGTGTTATGTATATATAGTATGTGTACATGTTGTTATGCAATGTTATGTACAGGGTGGTACAGATAGTGTTGTGTGAATATTGCATATGTAATGTTGGGCATAGATGGTGTTGTGTACATGTCGTGCATATGGTATTGTGTACATGTGGTGTCGTGTACATGTCGTGCATGTGGTGTTGTGTAGGTCTAGCATTGTGTACACATTGTATAGGTGGTACAATGTACATGTGGTGTTGTGTAAATGTTGTACAGGTGGTGCCGTGTGCATGTGATGTTGTGTACACGTTATGCAGGTGGTGCTGTGTATAGGTGCTACTGTGTACATGCGGTGTTATGTGCATGTCGTACATGTTGTGTTATGTACATGCAGTACTATGTATGTTCTTGGTGTACTCATGGTATCATGACATGTGTATTCATTGTGTTATACTCTGTGTACGCATATGTATTGTGTGGTGGTGCACACCAGATGTAGGAGCATGTATTGTGTTGTGTTTTACACTGGGTGCATGTGTATGTGTTGTATGTCAAGTGTAGGTGCATATATTGCATGGTGTTGTATGTCGTGTGTGGTTGTATGTTTCTAATGCACACTATGTGTATGTGCACATGGTTGAGGAGAAGGAACTGGGTGTTTTTCGGGTGTGGCAACCTTAAAAGATAAGTATCAATATTTTATTTGTCTTATTATGCATTTGGTTTAAGGTTTTGGTCTATGATGATTACATGTGATCTATGATTATGGTTTATTATGGTTACATGTGATTTATGATTTTGATCTATGATGGTTGTGTTTTCAGCTAACTTGATGTGATATGTTTATACATGATGATTTGATCAAATATGCTAGTTTGACTTGTTGTGAAAGGAAGTAAACATGATTTCAAGTGTACCTTATTGATGAGCTACCAATGAGGTATGATTTAGAGTTATTTCCATTTATTTTGAATCTAATGGAAGTTATGTACTTGGTACAGGAAAGCATGAAATGCCCGGTTGGGTGGTTGAAATCGACTGCAAGAATTAGCAACAACATCAAAAGGAATTGGAACATGCAGTAGTATGTTGGTAAAGCACTTAAGGAGAAGGGCCATTGTGGGACACTAGTACCCAATAATGTCCATTGATTTCCATGAGCATTTTATGACCGATATGATGGTTTTGAGGTAGGTATATGCCTTGGTTGTTTGATTTTCTCATGCGAGGAAGCCTTGCCAAGGGATGGATTGGCTGGGATAGGGGATGTCGAGGAACTTGGAAGGTGAGTCACTACATGAAAGGTCTGACTGCATTGCCTGAGGGACTGTGTAGCAGAGAAGAGAAGGTCCAGGATGAATTTCTTTTGGTCATTAGCACTACCAAATGGAATCAAATGCACATTGGGAGTGCTCCCTGGAACAATGAGTCGGTAGCTATTCATTAAGGACAAGTGGCACAAGATTATAGCGCTAGACATTGGATGCATATTTGACCTTGCAGTGGATTCTGAACTTCCTAGGAAGGAGGTGAATCCTGGTATTACTTTGAGGGTGGAGGGGTGAGCTTATGGATTCCCTTGTTATGGATGCAGGCATCATATCCTTTTATTTGTTGGTTGAGAAAATGTGCATGTGTGTGTGTGTGTGTGTATTAATGTAAATACTATATCGAGATGGATTTATAAACCTACATAGACAATATGGTTATTTACTGGTTGAAGCAAAAGTGTATGAGCTATTATTGTAATGAGCTATGTTATAAAGCTCCATGGGAAGTATGTTTTGTTTTCAATAGTCTTGCTAGTTATTAATGTCATTGAACACCGAGGATAGTGTTCCCCCAAGGGGGAGGGTTCTGTAACAACCCTGGTTAAAATTCCATGTAAAAATGTATAAGACCACGGTTGATGGGACATGTATTCCAAGTTGAACATTGGGCAAGACATCCTAGTGTAGGTGTTCATTGGTTTATTAAGACTAAGGAAATTGGCAAAGGCAATGGAAAAGGCTTTGGAAAGGTAAAATGGCATTTTTGGCACATTTATTTATGAAAATAATGGAAATTAGGAGAAAAGGAAGGTGAAAGGTCACAGGTTTCATGTGAGGAGGAAATTGAAGGAAAATAATGGAAACTAAAGAAAATAGAGGTCTCATTGATAAAAAGTCTTATGAGGATCAGTTGGGAAGCTTTTCCTTAGGTTTTGCATTGGATCAAGAAAGGAAAAGAAGGCAAGGGAAAGGAAGGAGCAAGCAAGGAAGAGAAAGATCAAGAAGCTACAACATGATGCTTTGCAGGTTTTGATTTGCATGTGTGATTTCCTTGCTAGATTTGGCATGCATGGTATTGCATTTGGTTCTTTTATGTCATGGCATGCGTTTTTCTAGGTGTGACTATGTTTTCAACCCAGCCTTTCCATTTCTGGATAGCCATGGTGTGATGGGGTTCTCATGTTTTAGCTGACCTGGATTTCTGGATGGATTCAAAGCTGAGTGAGGTGGATATATGAATGATATAACACATGGCCTAGTGGTATTTGAGCTAGACTATGGATCACGGTAAAACCATTGGCATAGTAAACCCTGAGCTAGACTATGTGATGTAACCCAGCCACACTGGCCCACACTTCCACGTATTCTCGGCTTTACACCTGTTGTCGGACTTTATGATGTGGTAGATTTGGTTGTTGTTTTCAACAGTTGTATGCAATATGGTCAGTAGATATTTGTTTGGCAACTGGGGGTGAGTTAATGCTGCATTCAATGTTCACCTACGATCCTCGGGCCTGGTTCCCTCCATTTGATCTTTGGCCAAAACACTTTGGCTTCCTGGTCATTCATGATTGTTCTGTTCTACTGTGAGGTTTCTGCGAGGGTTTGTTGGTTACACTGTATGGTTCTTGCTCTAGCGAATACGGAAATCTCTATTTTTCCTCTGGGTGCAGCTGTGAGTGAATGCTAACCTTCCAAACTTGGTTATGTGATTTCCTGTCCACAAACCTATTCACATGTCCACAAACCTCAGACAATTACAACCTCTATGCAGTCCATTCCAATACTACAGTTAACTGCTATATTAGTATTCACATGTTCACTCTGACACGGTTCCCATGCATTTATCCCTGCACAATTAACTGTGTTGTATTTGCATTGTTTTATAACATAAGGTCTAAAAGGGTTTTGCATTAGGTTTATGACATAGGTTTATGTGGTATGTTTTAACATTGAGCCTTAAGACTTTAGCTTTTAAATCTTTAGCACTTAGGCTTAGGGTTAACTTTAGGATTTTAGTCTTGAACTCATTGCATACAATTTTGTTACAATGCCATGACATGCAATTTGGACCACATTTCCACCATGAAAAATTAATGACAAATTGGCAAAGCTAAAGAAGCTAAAGATGGACTGGACTTCCCTGTCGACTGAACTGAGCATAAGATCCTCCTGGATCAATCCTCTCCACTTGAAATCTTTTGGACCACAAAAGTTTGATTTAAGCAGACATCATGTGAGGATACAACTCCCTCACTCTTCCAATCTCCATCCACCTTGACTTGCTCGGATTCATGCCCTTGATTCCCACTCAAATATATTCAACATCTCCACGCCTTGAATATCGAACCTTCCTGTCCAAGATGGTATCTTCTTGCGACTCATTCATATATTCAGGTGACAAATCATCAATAGTAGGAATCTGTGTATATTCTTCAGGATCCATGATCATCGAAGGTTCATACAACTTCAGATTTTCCACATTTACAATTGAATAAATATGCATGTAAGGAGGTAAATCTAACCGGAATGTATTATTTCCAATATTCTCCACAATCTTGAAAGGACCATACCTAATGGGTTTCAGTTTCTTACCTTCTCCTTCCAATCTATCTTTACTGATATACAACCATACCTGATCGCCAAGCTGAAAACGATGATCGACTCGATGCTTGTCATGGCGCATTTTGTACTTGGACTGACCCTTCTCTAACTAATCCTACACTACTTCATGTATCTACTGTATCTGTTGAATGAACTTAACTACTTTGTTCGCATCATCATGTTCACCCACTTTACCCTCTTCACCGAACATGAAATCCATCGGTGACTTTGGTAGATACCCAAAACATGTTTCAAATGGTGATCGATTAGTCCAATAATGCAAGGCTAGGCTGTAAGCATGTTGCAAATAAGGTAAAGACCCATTCCACAACTTAGGATTTTTACTGCAGTAACCTCAGAGAATATGTATGACTGTCCTGTTCACCACTTCTGTCTATCCGTCGGTCTATGGATGAAAATTTGTGCTCTTCTTCAACTTTGTGTCCATGAGTCCCCCCAAAGTGGACCAAAACTATCCTACAAAATGAGTGTCTTTATTAGAAATAATGGAAGTTGGTAACCCAAAATGAACCCATACATGTTCGAAGAACATCTTTGCAATCTGTTTAGAAGCCACTTTCTTTTTGCATGAAACAAGAATGCACATCTTGTTGAATCTATCAACCACAACATACATGTAATCATGCCCTCTCCTGGACATAAGAGGTCCTCCAAAAAAATCCATGGAAATGTTGTCCCATGGTTGCAAAGGAACTAGAAGTGGCATGTACAAACCAATCTTTCGATTGCTTAGCTTGCTGATCGAACACATCACACATTCTTTAATGTACTTAACAATTGTCTCATACATGCGAGGCCAGTAAAAATACCTTTTAATTTGTGCCATTGTCTTGCTTACTCCAAAATGTCCTAAAATGCGAGAAGAATGTGCTTCCCGAATGATATGCGCTCTTTCTATCTGTGGTATGCACAACTTACCCAAATGATATAACAACCTGACATGAATATGATAATTGACTTCTTCCACCTAAGCACCATGATTTAGTGATTCATAAATATCCTTGAAATCAACATCAATACTATATGGTTCTATATAACTTTCATGTTTTAAAGAACTATTTTGCAGCACTACTGAAGCATTCAAAGATGGTGTAGACAACATATCAGCTACTTTTTTTGTGACACCTTTCTTGTACTTAATTACTAAGTGAAATTGCTGAAGAAAACCCATCCATCTGTAATGACGAGATTGTTGAAACTTAGTTTGAGAATGAAGGTACTGAAGCGGTTGATGATCTGTGTGAATCACTATTTCCTTACCCATTAAATAATGTTTCCATTTCTTAACACTTTCAACCAAAGAAGATAGTTCTTTATCATATGTCGGATAATTCATTACTGCCTTAGAAAAAGTTTCATAATGAAAAGAAATTGCTTTCCCTTCTTGAAATAAGACTGCACCCATTGCATAACCACTAGCATCTGTTTCAATTTCGAATGGCTATTGAAGATCTGGTAAAGCTAAGATTGGTGTTGCAACAATTTTCTACTTAAGTGTATCAAAATCTTTTTTTCATTTTCCTCTCCACTGAAAGGGAATTTTAGAACCTATTAAAGCATGTAATGGTGATGTAATCAAAGAGAACTGAGCAATAAATTTCCTCCAATACTAAATTGCATCTATAAAACTTCTAACTTTAGTCACATTTTGTGGTCTTGGCCACTTAAAAATCACATCGAGTTTAGTTGGATCTATTTTCAAACTTCCACCTCCAACTATGTAACCAAGATAATTCAGTGAAGTTTTCCCAAACTCACATTCGGAAAGTTTAAGGTACAATTTTCCCTTGTGAACCACTTTGAAAACCTGTTTAACATGCTTAACATGCTCTTTCGTAATTGAACTGAAAATTAGAATATCATCTAAGTAGATTATGACAAATTTATCAATGTATGGGTGGAATACATCATTCATAACCCGCATGAAAGTTGCTGGAGCATTACACAAACTAAAAGGAATTACTAACCATTCAAATAGTCCCTACCTAGTTTTGAACGCAGTTTTCCAGATGTCATTTTCTGCAATGCGAATTTGATGATACCCACTATGCAAATCCAACTTAGTGAAATAAACAACATTTTTTAGTTGATCAAGTAAATCATCTATCCTGGGAAGAGGATACCTGTTTTTTATTGTGATTTTGTTTAAGGCCCTAAAGTCAACACACATTATTCATGTCCCGTCTTTCTTAGGAACCAAAATTATGGGTGAGCCACATGGAGATGAACTGGGTTGAATGAAACCTTTTTCAATCAATTCTTGGATTTGTTTCTTTATTTCTTCGTTCTCTATAACTGAGATGTGATACATTCTGATATTAGGAAGAGGGACATCAGACATCAATTGTGTCTCATGTTGTATTTCTCGCTTATGAGGAAGATGTTTTGGTTCATTAAATAGATTTTGAAAAGAATATACCACTTTAATTAATCTATCTTTAAAATGAGATTCACAACCTGAAAAGGCTTCATGTTGATCCTTATGTTGTTCTTTTACAACCATGAGTACATATCTATTACTTGAACTTATTAATCACTTCAGCTGATTAACTGAAACTAAATCCAAGTGTGATTTGAGTTTGTGTGCCATGACAATATATTCAATCCTCTTTCTTAAGGTGATATTTATGTTCTTTCCCATGAAACACTGCATCACGATCATAGAGATAAGGACTTCCTAGCATTACTCCACATATGTCTACTGGAATCACATCTAAATCCACTTCATCAATGTAATTAGTTATGATGGAAAATTTTAAATGACATTGATTTGTGACATTAATCTGAGTCTGTTTATTTAGCCAACCTAATGGGTGTGGTCCTCGATGATTCTATGTCTCCAAAACCAATTTATTAGCTAAATCTTTAGATATTAAATTTTCATGTGATCCATTGTCAAATAATGTATCTATTTTATTATGCTTAGAAGTTATACTTATATGAAATAATTCAACCCTTTTATCCTCATTCAAATGATTTATGTTTGAAGAAGATGCAGAAGTACTAAAACTTGAACCAGTGTCAGAAATTTTACCTGTTGAAACCATTGTGGTTATTTTCCCTTCATCACCTGACTCGGAGCCCAAATCTTGTTGTATTGCTGCATTAGCCTTCTTTTAATCTTTCTTCTTCTAGAACTTCTTTGGTCTGAGTTCTGCGTGAAGTTTCCAACATTTGGACTCATCATGTCTGATCCTCTGGCAATGAGTACAAGTAGGTCTTTCACTTTCCTTCTAAGCTGTCGCTGATCTCTTTCCCTTAAAATTGCTCTTCATCTTGTTGTCTTTGGAATCCTTGGTTTCCAACTGTTTGGATAGTTTCTGTGAAAACTTGAACAATCTCCCACCTGATTCAATATGGATGGCTTGAACACACACTTCATCAAAGTCATCAGGATTAAACATAAATAATGTATGTTGTAAATATGAATGTAAACTTCCAATGTACTTTAATAACGTTTCACGTGTATCCAATGGAATACCAAGCGCCAAATCTTTCTTCCTGAACTCCTGAGTAAACTCCTAAACATTTTTCCCTTTACCTTGCCTTAAATGATGCCAATCAATAACAGCTTGTTGCATGTGTCCCGAAGGATAGAATTGTTTTCTCAGAGATTTTAAAAACTTAGACCATGAAGATATGACTTTACCTTTCCGCTTTACATCTATTTGAATTTTACTTTCCCACCAAATTAAAATTTTTCCCCCCATTCTAAGTGTAGCTAAGTGAATTTTTGTTTTTTCATCAGAAATGTTCTGAATATGACAATACACTTCTAACTGCTTAATCCAGTTATCTAGCTTTTTAGGATTCATTTCTCCATCATAAATAGGTAGTTCAAATTTTACATCAAGTTTAAAAAGAGATGATTTCTTAGGTTTTTTCTACTTCAGAATCTAAACTAGAAGAAGAAGAAGATGATGATGATGATGGAGATGATGGAGGAGAAGGAGGTTTATCAGCCTTGCTTTTTCCCTTGTCCTTCTTCGATGTCTTTGAAGAAGAAGCTGCATCTCTTGCCTTCTTATATTCATAGAGTTATCCCAACATCTACTGCATGCTCAAAAACATTTACTGAAATTGTTCCTCATTCATGACCTTCCCTTAAGGAGTTTCACCTACATCGGATCCTGCCATTGTCAATCTATGAGCGACTTTTTTCTTTCCAATTTCTGGATCGAACTTCTCAAGTGTTCCTTCTCCACATCGCAACCTTGACCTAGTTAACATTCACTAAAAAAAATCCACTAACGCAACCTGCTCTGATACCAAATTATATGATCTGATATTGATCATTAAAAAACTGAAGTAGAATTGAATATTTTCCAACAGTGAATTGATTGTTAACTTAAGCGCTTAATGTAGAAGACTAAAGGAAAACAACTGATTTAATGACTTAATCCAAAACATAACAAGCATAATTAAACATGAATTTGCAGCAAAGAACAGAGATAGAAGACATAAAACATTGATTACGGAGTTCGTCCCTCATGGACTACATCTCCAGGTCCACTTTCAATATGGGCGTACAATTTATTAGGATTGATTGAAAGAGGTATTTTACACGAAAAAAACACTAGACTGAATGTGCACGCAAGAACTTCTGGTCTCTGTCAACATAAATCTATCTCTCCTAGCTTTCTAATGCCTGTCTCGGTTCCCAATTCTGCCTCCGGACGACCAAGATACACTAAAAACAAGAACTGCCTCTCTAGCTTAGCATCCAAATACAAGTCTCAAAATCACTCTAATTCCTTTTACATGAGCATAAGGATGAATTTATAATCTCCTAAGGTTCACTTGAACTCCCTCGAGCTAAGATAGGCATGAATGTGTTGCATTGAATGTTCATTTGCCTCGATCTTGTCACTTTGTGACACCTAATGAGGAGGTTACATGGTGGTTTTAATAAAAATACACAAAACTCAACTAAAAACCCAAAATACACTTTAGGTTATAATAAACCCGCTGGCAGTCAGGCTAACTGCATGGAAAACGGAACTGAGGCATGTAACCAGGTGGTCTAATCATAATCCTCCACCTTGCAAGTTTAATCCGGTGGTTCTACCAAAGGTTGCGGCTTCCACTTGACGATTTCGACGCGGTTAACTGTAAACCTATTCACATGTCCACAAACCTCAGATAGTTACAACCTCCGCTTGGTCCGTTTCGATGCTACAGTTAACTGCTATCTTGGCATTCACATGTGCACTCCGACACGGTTCCACTACAGTTATCCTCGTGTGGTTAAGTGTTTTTTATTTGCATTGTTTTATAACATAAGCTCTGAAAGGGTTTTCCATTAGGTCTATGATAGGTTTATGTAGCATGTTTTAACATTGAGCCTTATGACTTTAGCTTTTAGAGCTTGAGCACTTAGGCTTAGGGTTAAGTTTAGGACTTTAGTCTTGAACCCATTACATACAATTTTGTCACAATGTCATGACATGCAATTTGGACCACATTTCCACCATGAAGAATTGATGACAAACTGGTGAAGCTGATGAAGCTAAAGATGAACTAGACTTCCCTGTAGACTGAATTGAACATAAGATCCTCCTAGATCAAAGATTTGCACAGAAGAGAGAAGGAAGTGTAGCAGGAACATGAACAACAGGAGGCACAACATGCACTCATTAACGAAACTATGCCCATACAGGTTATTGATTAATCTAAGCAGCTGGCACATATCAGACAGGGTGAGCAGTCGCAGGAGCAGGACTTTGCCCGGGAGATTGAATAGATGTTGGAATAGATGGACATGGATGTGGTTTAGCTAGAGCTAGATCAGGAAATTGACATCATGCCTCAAAACCAAGAGGTCACTCCACCACCTTCGCCAGATCCGGGAGCAGAGCAAGTCTCAAACGACCAAGGAGTCATTGAAATCCTTGAGGACAATTAGGAAGCGGATGTGCACAACATATCTTTCAATGAGTCACAACACAGAGTTGTGCAGTCACGCAGAGTGTCCACTCCAGATGTCCATATATCTCTTGCGCAGTTTGAAGAATGAGTGATCGTGTCCAATGTGCACAGACATCTAGCTGCATTGGCCGATGCTACCAAGGCATATGTCGAAGCCACCAACTCAAGTGTTAGACTCTTGATAGCTGAAAATGAGCGCATGGCTAAGGAGCTACAAGTGGCCAAGCAGGCAGAAGAGAAAGCTACAACGTCCGCTAGATAAGAGTTGAGGAAAGCGATACTTGATGAAGTATTGTCTCTCAAGAAAGTCATGTGGAAGCTGTACTTCAGGTTCATCACCATGCATAAGCTAGTTGTCCATCTTAACGGTTGGCAGTAGTCCTGTGCTAGGAGAGCACACATCTTGTCAGACATACACACTGTTATCGATCACATGTAGATATGGACACTGAGATACAAGGGAGCCCTATTATAATTGTCAAAGTTGATGAAGCCAAAGGTCCTGGAGTTGAAGGAATGCATCCAAAGTCAAATCCAGAATTATGAGGAACTCTCGCAGCTCATCACCATCTTATAGGATTCACATGCACGAGTCTTCAGGAGCATGGATATCATTGTTCTCATACATGCGATCCCATCCATTGGCACACTCACCGAGGTGAACGCAAAGAACCAAGTCTGGATGTACGTAACCATTGGCACAGACTTGTAGATGAGTGCAGACACTACGCATCAATATGTTGTTGGTGAGGCTGCACTCAAGACTATGATGCACATGCTATCTGACGAGTTGGACAGAGGTGCCAAATTAGTATGCCTAGATGCAACAGAGGCAATGGTTCGCTTTTAGAAGGATGTCACCACAGAGTATGCGGACACCATAACAGACCACCAAGCTTGGCATCAGCTCGCTACCATCGATCATCGAGAGGATGTCGAAGAGTTAGTCTTCCCATAGTTGTCCGAGTCTTAGTGATGTCTCGTCTGGCTTACTCAAGCCCATTTTTGTCTCACATGGATACATGTGCAGAATGTATTGTAAATATGTTATAAAGTGAAAGACCAAGTGTCAATAGTAGAATGTAATAGTTATGTCTAAGTTGAAGAGTCATGAGTGTAGTTAAAGAGTCACAAAGGGGAATGTCAAGGGTCACCCCACCCTTTGCTATTTATAGAACTTCATAACTCATTTTACAGGCTTTTGGGGAGCCAAACTTCCTATAGGTATAACTTAAAGAAATCTTGGAGTGTATTGTAACAAGCCTTGGCTTCTCCACAGTGTAGAACTAGTACATCTCTTTGGAAGAGCAAGCGACAGTGGTTGTAATGTTCCACTATCGGGTCTAGTGGTTTTCATGATTGTATGTATGATTGGATCTTTGACTCTTTTATTATAACAAAGCCAACATGTTTCATGCATATATTGTTATTGTAGTTCGACTATCTTGGTTACTCTAATGATGTATGTAGATGTAATTTATGCATGTATGTATGGACTATTCCGTATGTGTTTATATGAATCTTATTGAAGCGTGTTGTTGGTATAATCCATCACTTTGAATCGTCGGCTACCATGCTTTCCATCTCATGATGTCTCTCAGCTTGTGTGTTCCCTTTCAAGTTGCGTGCTATCATAGACTTCTAAGGGGCACACTCTTTTCCCTCTCAAAATGCTTTAGTATATGTTTAGTTAAAATATAATTTAATTAAATTATATTTTAACTAAACATATACTAACTACTCTATAACCATTATTTAT
Organism: Pinus tabuliformis; assembly: GCA_031772625.1. Classification (NCBI taxonomy): domain Eukaryota; kingdom Viridiplantae; phylum Streptophyta; class Pinopsida; order Pinales; family Pinaceae; genus Pinus; species Pinus tabuliformis. The sequence continues at coordinate 872,864,837 of CM062810.1, read as the reverse complement.
TAAACTTTATTTTTATATTATTAATATTTCCACACCATCTCAAAATAACCTCTCATAAAATCTCCATCTTAGTTACATCTTTAAAATACCTTCTACTCTTATAAAATGTCTCATTTGGATTATCTTTAGGTTAAAATACCTTCTACACTTATAAAATCTCTTACTTAAATATTGTTATCGTCCTATTACTTGGCATTCATGTAAGAATATATAATTTTTCCTCATATCAGATAATGAAATCTACCATCCTAAATCTAAAGTCCTCCCTCTATTGTTATGAAATAATGAAATCTACCGCCATCAATCTAAAATGCTCCCTCTTTGTTATGGTCTTGCCAATCGACATAATTAAAATCTTTGGATGGCTTTTCTAGAAACGTAGTGCCATGATATTCCTAATAGTCAATAATAGAATCTAAGGATGATTTCTGTCGAAATAAAGTGCCGTGCTTATCCCTACTTCCTCTCCTACGTTGTATAGGCCACTCGTTAATCTCTTCGTTTTCAAATTTCTTTTCATTTCCTAAAATAGATCACATCTTTAACTCCCCGGTCATTTCTGACAACGACCCTTCAGCCAAGTTTACCATGCCGTTGGCATTATGTACCCAGTGAACAGCTTCAATTGAAACACCGTTACAGCAACTCTCACAACTTCCATTATTTATCCATTGACTAGTGGCTACAAGTAGCCATCTGTCTCTCTTGGACCATCCTTAACCCCGCTAACCGCACCTTTGAATCTTCGGTAGCACGTGCGTCCCGTCTAACCATGGCAATCTACCTTCCTTGCTCATATAAACGCAGCGAGCGCAGCATAGATTCATCATTCTCCACTCAACTCCTCATCTGCACGGAGACTCCACGCTCCAGTCTCCACTGCAGTTCAGGAATTCATTCATTGAATTTAGGGCTGAGTTCTGTGGCTGACGAGTGGTGAGCAGCGAGAGTCCTAAAATCATTATGGCTGGAGGAATGATGGCGGATTTGGAGGCTTTCAGGAAGGCTCAGAGGGCAGATGGCCCAGCCACCATCCTCGCTATAGGTACTGCTACTCCTCCCAATGCGGTCGATCAGAGTACTTATCCGGATTACTACTTCAAAATCACCAACAGCGAGCATATGACAGAGCTCAAGGAGAAATTTAGAAGAATGTGTAAGTTTTATATCTAATTCTTTCTCAAAAGTGTTTATTGGTTTGGTTTGGTTTCTCTAGATTTCAATTTTGAATTTCAATATGTCCAGATTTAAATCATAAATATCATAATATTTCATAACACAGCATCACCATTATATTACAGGTGACAAATCCGCAATAAAAAAGAGATATATGTACTTGACAGAGGAGATCCTCCAGGAAAATCCCAGCGTATGTGCATACATGGCGCCATCGCTGGACGCACGGCAGGACATGGTTGTGGTGGAGGTGCCCAAGCTTGGAAAAGAAGCGGCCGCCAAGGCCATCAAGGAATGGGGGCAGCCCAAATCTAAGATCACTCATGTCATTTTCTGCACTACCAGTGGAGTGGACATGCCCGGAGCTGACTATCAGCTGACAAAGCTTCTCGGCCTCCGCCCCAGCGTTAAGAGAGTCATGATGTACCAACAAGGCTGCTTTGCCGGAGGCACCGTTCTCCGCGTGGCTAAAGATCTGGCAGAGAACAATCGGGGCGCTCGGGTCCTGGTCGTTTGCAGTGAAATCACGGCCGTTACCTTCCGTGGCCCCTCTGACACTCACCTCGACAGCATGGTCGGCCAAGCTCTCTTCGGCGACGGTGCATCTGCACTCATTGTGGGAGCCGATCCCATCCCCGAAGTGGAGAAGCCCTGTTTCGAGCTGCTGTGGACTGCACAGACCATTCTTCCCGACAGCGGCGGAGCCATCGACGGACACCTGAGAGAGGTGGGCCTCACCTTCCACCTTCTCAAAGACGTTCCAGGCCTTATTTCCAAGAACATAGAAAAGAGCTTGGTTGAGGCATTCCAACAATTCGGAATCTCGGACTGGAACCAGTTATTCTGGATCGCCCATCCAGGAGGCCCTGCCATTCTGGATCAAGTGGAGGCCAAGCTGAATCTGGATCCCAAGAAACTGAGAGCCACCAGGCAAGTACTGAGCGATTATGGAAACATGTCGAGCGCCTGCGTGCACTTCATCTTGGACGAGATGAGGAAGTCATCTCATCAAAACGGATGTTCGACAACCGGAGAGGGATTGGATGTGGGAGTTCTGTTTGGATTCGGGCCGGGCCTCACTGTAGAAACAGTCGTCCTCAAGAGCGTTCCCCTGCAGTAATTGAACAACAATGGTCTCAAAAATAAATCTTGCTACTCGTTACGGTAAATATTTGGTTTTGGTTGTGTAAGCTTCGCAGGAATCAGAGTGAAATTAACCCGAATAATTGATTATTGGTTCTTGCTTGGTGGGGTATTATGTAAATGACCGGAGTCATATCATTAGAATTTTCATATGGTATATACTATTCCAAGCTTTTCTTGTTATTCGAGTTCATCGTGGACAAAGCTTTTCAATTATTAGTGTTTATATGGTTGGTTATAGAGCTCTGATTTCTACAGTAATGATATCGATTTATCGGGAAGGTTTCTTCAAAATTTATGCCTTTCTTGCCTTTTTTTTAATGAAGAAAAAACAGTTCATATATTAGTATAATCTGTTACAAATACAGCTGACATGAACCATAAACCATAATATCTGTAAATAGCAGGGATCCTCAGTGATTGCAAATTAGACATTAGCAGTTAAAAAAACAGAACACTCTAGCGGCAAAAGTAAGGGAACTGGCAGTGTAGTTCGAAATGACCAATGTTAAGAAAGAAAAGACTAGAAACACATTGGGGAAGGCACGAAAGCCAACAATAGAATCCTGAGCCAAGCATTCAAAGTGGATCAGTTCAGGCTAGACAAGTGAGCAGTGAGAAACGATCTGCCAGGAAATTCTGCTCCCTGTAAATATGACAGAAGGAAAAGGAGAAAAAACTCCCCATAAAAGAAATCTGATCCAACAAATGTCTTCCTGCTTGTTTGCATAAATACACAAATCCATAAATTCTAAACAAAATATAAATCTCAATTTTCTGGTGCAGATGCTTCATGTTGAGAGAATTTAAGAGCCCACGCTTTAGCAACATTGTAAAATATGAAAAAAAGCTAATCTAGTACTTTGGAAAAATTTTCTCTCCAATTTTAGTTATTATTATAAATGTCTAAACATTACTTTTATTTATTTCTTACTATTTTTTTTTTAATTATAAACTTAACCATATTTTTTAAATATAAATTATAAAAAATTAAAATATTAATGACAAATTTGCCCACCAATCTATTGAATAATATAACAGCGATTTTACCATCAATATTTTACTATTATTTACATATAAAATTCGATAAAAAATTGATTATAAATCTAACATGAATATGGCAATGACATTTTACTATTATTTAAACACCAAGTTTTAAAATATACAATTATGTTTCAATAAGTTTATTTTTATAATAATATGACAGTGATTTTATCATCGTTATAGAAGTACAATTCAAAATTTTATTATTTTTTATAATATTGGGAAAGTGATTTTATCATTGACATCTGATTATTATTTGAAATAAAATTTAATTAAAAAGTGATTGCAAATTTAACAATAAGATGATAGTGGTTTTATCATCAACAATTTAATATTATTTAAAAACCAAATTTTAAAATATAGAGTTATGTTTCAAAAAATTATACAATAAAAAAATTAATAAAATTTGAAAATATCATTTTGGTGGTCAAGGAAAGGGTATTCTGTAATCTGATATTATATATTTAATTAAAAATTAAATGCAAAATATTTTGAAACAGATAATTTTTTATACATTTTATATTATAATTGTTAAAGTTATTTTACTTTTAAATAAAGATTCTCTTCTTTCAATTTAAGGAAATGATTAACTACCCCATATCCAATGATCCAAAATCCAAAGATATCCGGGAATAAAAATCTACATTTTTAAATAACTTATCATTTTAAATAATATATATTTTTCAAAATAACAATATAAATAAAAGGCACTAAGGCCATTCATAAATAATAATCAGTAATACTAATAATTGTAATACTCGATTTTGATTTTTTTATTAATGAAAAATTAAATTAAATAATTTTTTCAAGAAATCTCAGCACATAGTTCATATGTTAAATCTGGGATTGTGAACCATAACAAAGTGCAGGGCCAATTTAAATACCCTAAAAACGATCCTCAAATTGAAGTATATTTCTGTCCAATTTTATTTATTTTCCCTATTTCAAATCAATTGAAAACCTAAACCTAGATCAAACTCGAAATCGAATTCTAAACGATTCAACACTCAACGCTCCAGACCGCCAAAAAACGTTTGCGGCAAAGAATGAAACACACCTACAAAAATAAACAGAATATCTTATATTCTTCAGCTAATATGCAGTTAATAGCCGTACTTTTGAAATAACGAAAATGTTTTTATATTAACTTCACAAAGAGCAATTTACATTGATATTCAGCCAAGTTCCCGGAATTGGATTCCATGCGTATGGGAAATTAAAAAATCCGATATTAATTTTTTTCTCAATTTCGAAACAAAATTTTAAAAAATTCAAAAGCTATTTTAAGAAATAGAATGAAAGTGTCGGCCTAGGGTAGTTTAAGTGGTGATGGCAGTGGAATGAAGTCTCATAGAATCGGAGATTTTGGGTTTAAATTTGGGCTGCCCTCCCCCTAGAGAGGTGAATAATGGACATGTAAACACGAAAATAGGAGAGTACTACCAAGTTTATAACAAAAAAATAGAATGAAAATAATATCAATTACTATTAATATGTCGGTTAAATTTGTATAATTATTAGTTCATGTGGTTTAAAGTAATGGTGACAGTGTTTTGTCAAGGAACTTTGTAAATTAGAAATTTCATAGGCAAACATCTAGCCATGCGAAAGGTTCGTGTGGCCCAATTCGAAGTGTTTTTCACGGCTCAGGTCATAGGTTAAGCAAAACAATCATGTCAAGACTCACATGGCATACCAAACAAACAAAAAATGTGTAATTGTTAATATATATATATATATATATATATATATATATATATATACAAAAGGAAAATCACTCACAACTTAGTTGTCAAATCAATGTTAGGATAGTTATTGGAAAATATTGTCTAATTATTAATATAGTTTTGTAAAAAATAATAAATTATTGATATATATCTTTTATATATATGTTTTTGTAAAAAAATAATTTATTGATATATATCTTTTATATATATGTTTTTGTAAAAAAAAAATTATTGATATATATTTTGGGAAAATCTATCATAACTTAGTTGTGAAATTAACAATAGAGACACTTATAACTGGCTTCAAATCAATATTGGAAACAATGAACATGCCTACTATTTTTAAATGTAATATTTTGCAAGGAAAACCACTCTATAAAAGGACATGTTTTCACTCTAGAGATATGTCTGTAAGTCTTGGAGAGTTACCATATTTCTTTACCTTCTAAAAAATGAATTCTTAACTAAATAAAAACAGTCTACCAAGTAAAAACAATTTTCAAACATATCCCAAGTCCCAACTTTGTCATATGAATTAAGCTTGGCCATTTATTAGTTTAATTTTAATTAAGTTTTAATTAAATTAAGTTCTACCATTTATTATCGTAATTTTAATAATATATCTTTACTCAATAGTTAAAACAAACGACACCATTGCTACAATCCAATCCGCATCAAGGAATACAGAATCATATTTGTGCTATTGACAGCTCGCTCCATATAACAGAAAACTGACAAAACATTCCCGTGACCATAGATTGTCCACTACTAAACTTATTCCGTAATTCAGAAATTGCAAAAGGAGACAGATTGCATGTACTGTAGCAAGGCTTCTCGTCCCCTGGAGCGTTGCATGCCAAAGTAGCCGAGCCTTGCATTCCACATAGACGTTAGGCCAAAATTTTGCCCATGAAATTCATGTCGGAATCGGGGATAGAATTTTGAAGAAATTTAATTTTGGGAGGGTTTGAATACAGTGGAAATACAGTTAGTATCATTCAGATTTCTGGTACTTAAGATATTGAAATTTAGATCTCTGGTACTTAAAATATGGAAATTTATTTTTGTAAATGAGATTTTTTAAATTTTTGCTAGATTTTTTCAAATTCATAATAAATTTTTTATTATTTTAAAAATAAAATTGTAATTTTATTTCTCAGTGAGAAAAAAAATACTATATTTATATTGATATGTATAAACAAATATCTCTATCCATATATATCATGGCATTTCCTTCATATAGAAAGGGTAACATCAGAGTGTCTCCTCCATCTAGATCTTGTCAACATAATATGTAGACATACATCTCTATCTCATCATCATAAAATAGGGAATATATTAAGGAAGAGAATCATTGTTCCCATATTAAAGAGCACATATATACTTCATCAGTGAACCTAATAGACACTAGTGTACCCCTAATTACAAAAAACCAAAAATTAAACAGTCCATAAAACCATCATTTACATAAGGCGAAAACATAAAATATATATCCTATCCAGGGATGGGAAGAGTCCCTAGATCCATTGTAATGTTGCCCAGTCTTAACTCTATATGCATCCCGTCCATGGTATCCCCAAGCCCTATCTTTGACAGTAAATCAACATTCTAGTTGAAATCTCGACTGATGTGTTGGATCGTATATTCACTATGAGAGTCCCATATTGACCCAATACGATTGAGCCATCCCTGAAGATGAAATTGAGTGATATTGTTATTTCCCAATATATGTTCAATGATAGCCTTTGAGTCACTAAAAATGTGAACACTGGGAATGTCTAAGAAAGTAGAAAAATAAATCAATCCCCATATAGCAATAATCTCAGCCTTCATGTTTGTTCCCCGTCTAGCATGCCAATGAACCCAGTACTCTTGCTCCTTTGAAATCCTGAGCCAGAAACCACAACCACAAACATCCCTTTGTGCTACCCCATCAAAAAAAGCAGCCAGATATATATCTCCAAGCCCTGACATCTTTTTATCAATGGCCATGGTATCCTTTTTATTTTTTATTTTTTGTTGTATGATACCATTCAAGGATGTGATCCACGACCCTTGAGGAGTGTTCCCTGAAATTTTCAAATATAATCTTGTTGCGCCACCTCCATATTTCCCAAAAATATATTAAAGGAATATATCTCCATATACTATTTTGTTTACACCACCAGCCCAAAAAGTCTGAGATGTCTGAGAAGCTTTTTTGAGGGAAATCTATATACTGCCCAATATGGCACCAAATCTTCATAGAAACTGGACATGTGAGAAATATATGATCATTATTTTCACCGCCTCCTTGCATAACACACAAATACTTGGCCCTTGCCAATTTCTCTTATGTAGATTTCCCAAGTTAAGTTCTTGTTTTTCCATACAAGCCATACAAATACAATGATTTTAATGGGAACTTTTGCTTTCCAAAATTTGTAAAATTCACATACCTCCTTTCTAAGTGACCCCTGAAGACATAGTGTGTGATAAATATCCGCCACAACAACAAAGTTAGATTTCATCTTACCCCGCCATGAAACCTTGTCGCCACCATGCTCCCTTCCTATGCCCACCCACCACAACTTCGAACATATCCATGCCCACTCCCCTGCGAGATTGTTATCCAAGCCTGTCTCATCTTCCATGCGCCATATGGGGAAATGTCCATTCCATGCTGAGATAACCTGATTCCAATAAAATATTCCCTAATTGTGAAAGCACTGTATAAGAACCTCCGAGATAGGGAGTGCATTACTAAAACCCATAATGAAATCATGTACAATCAAAGTCTGGTGTCCCGAACCAAAAGCCTAGCAAATGTTCTATAAAAAGAAATGATTGATTTTCCTGAAGCTATGCCAAATAGCCGACCCCGATGGAGTCCCAATAAGATCCCGACTCACCTAAACAACAAAATATTGATCCTTTAAATATTTATGTTTTAAAATATTACTCCATATGTCTCTGCCAAAAATGCCCCGCCATAATTCCTTTTGTAAAAGAGCCACCCCAAAATGCATCAAATCCAGGATAGCCCACCCCGCCATCCTCTTTGGAATGGTGATATTGGCAAGTTTTGTCATCAGCTCCAGTAATCAACCTGCAAAAACCTTGACCTCTGACAATTTTAGATGGTTTAATATCTAGGTCATATTCCTGCAGGTCGGTAACCCAATTAGCTCTTTTCTCTCCTAATTCTTTCTAAATAAGTAATTTCCTACCAGCAGGGAAAGGAGAAATTACTTTAGTGTGTGTCTTTAGGAGGAAAAGCCTGAAATGCTTTATGGATTTAAAGACTACAAAAGCTTGCTTCTCAACCTCTAAGTAATTGAGCTCAACTCCCTATAGATTTGAACTGAAGAATGAAATTGGAGCCTCAATTTGTTGTTCATTAGGTTGAGTTAAGATTGCTACATAAGATTGGTGGGAAGAAAAAAGTATAAAGAATAAAAATTTTAGTAAAATTAGGAGTTGATAATGAAGGAACATCAATAATTGCTCATTTTATTTCCTTTGTTAGACACATACATGGCAGCAACATAACATGAAAGATAAGCATGAAAGTACATCTATTATTGACAATGATATACATTTATAGTACATGGTGTGACCCTTGGATTCATATTCAAGTGGTCTCTTGGACTCCCTTTGGCTGTTCAACTTCCACACCAACCCTTAGAGGATTAGGTGTCCAACATTCCCCACCTTAATTCGAAGGGGTATGTATAAGTCCAAGAAGAGAGTTGTAATACAAAATGTGCAAAAATGCATGGCAGCACTAGGCTGAATGTGCTCTCTGAAATGTTGGTATAAAGGATGTGGTTTAAGGATGACCACCAACACTCAAATTCTTAGTTTAGTTCCCAGAACTCTTCCGAATCTTGCATGAAGCCGAGGCCTTCTGCTAGTGGAAGTGCTCCTAATGTTTTGAAGAGGGAAACCTTCAACTATGAAAGGGAGGCCTCACCCCGAATAAAAGGGAGAACCTCTACCTGAAAAGGGAGGTCTCAACCTGTGACGATTTAAGGATTACCACCAACTCTGGAATGCTTAATGCAATTCCTGGAACTCTTCCAAAACTGGAAAGAAGTTGAAGTCTTCTACTAGAGGAAGTGTCGCCAATTATTTGAAGAGGCATCACCAACTGAAGACATGCTCAGGGGCATCTTTGTCTTTGGCTACAACTCTGAATCTAGTATGGCAAGTTGTGGCTCATGCTCGCTTGATGTGGCTTTGAAGCTTGTAGATGACCATCACTTCCCCACCTTTGAGATACAAGGTGAGATGATGGAGAAAACTCAACTACAAGACTGTTCAATATTATAGAAAAAGTTCTGACATATGACTAAAATATTTTCTTGGTTGTTGATTCCCATTGCCAAGAAACGATCCATCTAAGATGAATCTTTGTTCTTGCAGGAGGCTTGTTTTTGAAGCATCTGTTTGAAGAATGATTAGTTTTATGACAGTGCTTACACGGATGAAGATCAAACATTAGGTTTTTTGAGGTCTAAAATGGGCCTCCTAAGTAAATTATATAATAAAAGTGTAAATAATAAAATAAGATTAGATTACATCATCAAATTTTAGAGGGAAAAAAGACAAAGCTATTTTTTCAATTCGTATTTTCAACTTATCCCTGTAGGGGTTTACTCAAATTTCGAGCAGAAACACTCATTGGACGCAAAATTTGATTCCTCATCCAAAGAGTACCCATGTTGCATACTTTCGATGAGTTGTGCTACACGAAAAAAGAGAAATACATGAAAAATATGATTGCAATCACATTTTTTCATGTATTTCTCATTTTTCCTGTAGTAGGGTCCATCAAAAATATGCAACATGGGTACTTATTGGACAAGGAATTAAGTTTTTCATCCAGTGAGTACTCTCACTCAAAATTTGAGTAAAAATTTAGGGAGATAAGTTGAAAATACGAGTTGAAAAAGTAGTTTTATTATTTTATTATAGTTTAATCTTTGTACTTTTTTACTCCAAAAAATGGTGAATCATCCCCCATGGTTGACATCATCATCTTGAATCCTATTAGTTCTTATAAATTTTATTTTGGTTGTACATTTTTCTTAGGAGGCCCATTTTAGACCTCAAAAATCCCCTAATGACAGTGATCTTTCATTTGGCCAACTCGGTCGCAGTGTTGGCATTTCACAATCTGTTGTTGTTGTTGTGGAAGAGGAGCAGAATCTGGAATAGCTGAAGGTGAACTGTCATGAAGGAATCTAACACTTTGAAACTAAATGGGCTTTGAGTAATCTGGAATATGAAAGGACATGTCCTTGTCATATCCAAGACTAGTTTTGTGCTTGTTGTGGACAAACTCTTCTTAAGGTCTAATGACTGACTTAGGAAGTGTATGTTGAATTTCTGCTTCTTTCTACAAATATGTTCCTTCATTGATCTGAATCAACTGCATTGTTTTAATTCATCTCACTGGAACTATGATTCTAGCTGCAAAAATTCAATCTTTTCATGTACATCTTGTAGGCATATTTGAATATCAGCAAGAGTGGCTTTACTAATTTTTACTATATTATGAATAGTAGAATGTATCAATGTCTCCAATAACTCTAATAATTTTTCAATGTCCGCCATTTTCTCAACAAATCAAACTCAACAAATGAAAGTGTGAGTTTGTGCAGAAAATGTGCCAACAAAAAAATAATCAACGAAATAAATGAGTAACAAATTCATGATATTTCTTTGAAATATCTACCATTATCTCGCTTGGATACTAGATAGAAGTCATGTTTAAATAAGCTAACTAGAATGAGGCTAAACAAAACATGTTCACGATGCTCCAGCAATACAGCAAGCTGCAAAGGCTAAAGCATCCAACACAAATGTGTGTGCCCTTGTGTTCACTCTTTGCTTTTGTCTTATAATGATTGTGCAAGGTATATTTTCCCAGGGTAATGGTGGTCCTCAGATCTCACCAAGGGCTCCAATGCAGACAAAAAAATTCTCGCTTGAGTTCAATAAGAATTATCATCCAAATTCAACAAATCGAGAACCTAGGAAAACAATAGGGAAGAACCAACCTTCTGATTCTCTATCTAATCCTGAACTTGGAATCGATGAAGTGATACCTATTCCACCAAATCTAAGCTCTTGAAGTCTGTACAAATTCTTTTTTTGATAAACCTGGTAGGTTTCAGCCAGGCCTCTCCTCCCTACGTTGATATTCGCTAAGATGAGTATGTGGAGAGGGGACATTGAATATGACTTTGAATGGGAGCTGTGGGGACCGAGCCAACTGTGCAGAGGTGTGGATTGTATGATATGTCAAGGACCAAGGGAGTTGAGTATGCAGTGCATATGCCAAGGGCTGAGGTATGGACTGCGGGTGAATGCAGGTGAAGGGAGGCAATGGGAGCTGACAGAGTATGGAGGAGGGACGTGGAATGTAACCTGCGAGCAATGTTCAAAACTGGGAGGTATCGACGAGTAGTCGTATGGGAGCAATGACAGGAGTATGGAAGAAACATATACCAGGCTGAGGAGCAATGGATCTATCGATTACTGCAATTTACTTGTGAATATACCAGGAGCAAGAGCATGTTGCTACCTACCATACAGTCGCGTAGCAGGAACATGTTGCTACCTACGCTATCGATAGAGCATCTTTTCTAGAGGCTTCTTCAGGGGATATATGCTTTAGCTTTAGGGCAAAGGACACAAATGTCCATAGTGTATAGTAGGTCTTCTCTTGAGGAGCTTACCCTCTTATGCACGGCCACAAGAATGCTGGTGCGATGAATGCGTTGGTCCAAGTTTCTGTTGTCCTCGTAAATGGTCCCTTTCTGTTGAACCTTGACTTTGATCATTATATAAACAAAAGCAAAGCTCTTCATGAGGCGATTTGTTTTCTAATGGATCCTTCTCTCAGGAATAAAAATTTCTATGTACAGTTTTCTATGTAGAGTTCCCTCAGAGATTTGATGGTATTGATCAACATGATCGATATGCAAATTGCAACACTGTGTTCTTTGATATCAAATTGAGAGGTTTCGATGGTATCCAAGGGCTTGTGGACTCTAGAAAAAGATAGGTTGCTTGTGAAGCTCGTTGAATAATATGGACTGTGAAAATGGTCACAGATTGCACAGACTCTTGCAGGTCACGTGGGAAAGAAGTGTCGTGAAAGATGGCACAATCATTTATGACTTGACATCAAGAGAGATTTGTGGACTGAAGAAGAAGAAAAACTGTTGGTGAAGGCTCACGCAGAAGTGGGGAATAAGTGGGAAAAAGTTGCCAAATGTCTTTTGGGAAGAACAGAGAATGCCATAAAAAACCACTGGAATGTAGGTAAACACAGGCAAACTAGTCGCAGAATATCAAGGAGAACTCTAGATGGCTCTATAGATGACAGGATCCACAGAAGTTTGATTTTAACAGACTACATAAGGAATTTGAAAGAAGTCGAGCAGAAGGAATTATTGCCCTGCAATGAGGATAGGAAAGAGGTACCAATATTAGATGAAATATCATCTAATTCAGATCAAGGGGATCAACAACAACATGAGTAGCTGCTACAGGTTTAGGTTCAACTACAACAAGAAAGCTACAATGTGTTTCTGGTTGGCCTCTTCTCCCAACAATTGCAATAAGGTAAGTATCCCTACATGGAAACCCTGTGGATGATATATGACCTTCATGGATGGACATTCTGGTCACACAACAATGATAATGACAACAATGTCGATGAAGGACAACAAGAACAAGAATGAGGGTACTGGGAGATGGCGAACTCGAACCCTTGTCGCAGAATAAATGAGGACTTCCCCAACAAGCCTCCCAAATATCTTGAAATCAGTAACTACATCGATTTCTCCAAAACCAACATCATGGAATCTCTATACAAGAGATTTCAACTCACCCACTATGCCCTCTCATACAATCCTCGCACATGGGCGCCTAAGACCCAATGCGTAGGTGATATATCACTCTTCCTTCAGCAGAGAAACTACCAAGGATAGCGCTAAGGCAGCTTCAGGCCTGACACATTGACAAAGAAACGACCACCCACATACTATTCAATTAGGCACAAAAACTAAGAGGTAAATAAATGCAATGCAGGAAGAGTGTAGATGTGAGTAGAGATTGCAGTTAGAATTTAGCTGAGAAAATATTTATGAAATGCAGAATTGATGGCAAAACTGACCTGCATAGAAAGGCCATAAAACAATTGGTTCAAATATGAGTAGGGCAAGATATCACTCGCTCTGATACCATGTTAGACACATACATGGAAGCAACATAATATGAAAGATAAGCATGAAAATACATCTATTATTGACAATGATATACATTTATAGTACATGGTGTGAACCTTGGATTCATATTCCAAGTGGTCTCTTGGACTCCCTTTGGCTGTTCAGCTTCCACACAAACCCTTAGAGGATTAGGTGTCCAACAGCCTCAAATGCTTTTCTTTTAGTGAGTCCCCACTTAAAGATTGACTTCTTGATCATGGCTTGTAAGGGAAGTACAATTTGAGAGAAATCTGGGAAAAATATTTTGACAAAATTAATTTTCCCAAGGAATGATTGCATAGAATTTTTCAAATATTTCCTTGACTCTATCAGGGTCTATACATATCCCTTCTTTAGAGACAATAAAACCTAAAAAAATTCCTTTGTTAAGGGTAAAAAATCACTTTTTGGGATTCAAGGAGGTTCCAAATTTCTGACATCTTTCAAAGATTTTCTTCAAATCATGCAAATGTTTCTTCCTATGTTTGGAATAAATTGCAATGTCATCAAGATACACTACAAATAATTTATTAATCAAACCTCTGAATGCAATATCCATAACTCTTTAGAAATTAGCTCCAACATTAATTAATCCAAAAGGCATTTTCTGATAAGCATATGTCCCCCACTTGGTCCTAAATGTGGTCTTCATTCTATCATCTAGATGTACAAGTATTTGATTATATCCTAAAAAACCATCTAAGAAGAACATCAGTTTAGAACTAGCAAGAGATTGTAAAATTTTCTCCATTGGGGGTAAAGGAAAATTGTCCTTTTCACAAGATTTATTCAAATTTCTAAAGTCAATACAAATGTGAATGACTCCATTCTTCATTCTGATAGGCAGAAGATTTGAGATTCATTTGGAATGTCTGACTAGAAAAGTGATTTTAGCTTTAAGAAGCTTGTTCAATTCAGTCTTAATTTGAGGTTCCAAGTTAGGGTGGATCTTCCTTAGCTTCTATTGAATAGGCTTGACATCTGGAAGCATACGAATAGTGTGTTGGATGATGCATATATTATAGGTTTTTAGATCATCATAATCCCATGCAAAAGCATCCTTGTACCTTTTCAACAAATGAATGAAAGTAAATCATTCATCTAGTGACAATGCAAGGCCCAAGTTAATGTTCTGAGGTTTATGATCAGATCCTATGTTAACTAACTCATATCTCAAGGGATAACTCTGAGTTTTGAAATTAGTGGTTCTTTTGAATCTATATTTTAAGTCATATAAATATTCCAATTTAACTACAAGTTTGGGTAAATTATTTTCATCAACGGACCTATTTTTCATCTTGTCATGCACATCTTCATCAATTACTTGATCGGAGTAAGAACCTTTTGACGTTAAGAAACTCAAAATATCATTATCATCATTAAACACATGCCAATTCGTTACATTATCTGGAATGGAGGGGCGAAAAATCAATTCAATTGAAAATATGTTAGGGCTAAAATCCTCGGGTAGAATGAGTTTAGAAGCAACATCTGCTAGGAGGTTGAAACTAGCATTCTATATCCTTGGGATGGGAGCTATGTCAAATGCAGTAAAACGAGTAATGAGGTCTTGAATCAAAGACTGATAATGTTTAAGGTGACTAGAAACATAGTGGATAGTGTTTCTAACTCGTTTAATGACAATCTCTAAATCACCAAACACTTTAAGGTATCTGATGTCAATAATAATGGCCTTTTGTAAACCCTGCACCAATGCTTCATACTCAAAAACGTTATTGGTACAATTAAATTTTAATCTACATGCAAGCATAGTTTTCTCACCTTCAAGACTTACCAAGATGCAACCAGCTCGTGCACCTTCGCTGGATTTTGAACCATCAAAATAAAGAATCTAAAACAAATTATCAGGCTTATTTACAATGTTGTCTACAATAGTAATACATTTAGTGTTGGGTTGTGTTATATTCTTTCCACGACTAGCCTATGTAGTTAACCAGGGGGTTAGAGGGGGGGAAGAGCCCCCCCTTCGTTGCGTCGATTGTGCAACGAGGGGGGTTTGAGGGGGGCGGACAACACCTCTCTAGCAAATTTTTTTTGGACCCTATATTAGGTTGGGCAGACCTACCTATGGTTTTGTGCATGGTTTTCGCACATGGTTTTGGATGTGATGGTTTTCGGTCCATGGTATTGGATGCTTTGGCATGTATAAATATGTATTGTAACATTGGAAGGAACATAACGAAAAAATAAAGCTAGTAGTCTCGGTTTTGAGATCCAGGGGAAATCTCTGTGTATATGTGTTTTATGTGTTATGCTCTCGCATTGTTTATTTTCTATGTTTTAGAATTCGTATGCAAGTAATTTTTGTACGGGGTTAAAACCTACATTTAGATGAATCTATTTGTGAATAATTTTCGATTTGAGATGATACAAAATCAACTGAAAATGGAGAATTTTGTGCTAGAAAAATTCCGAAGAAAGATTAAAAAGAATAGTTTCTGAGGATGTTATTTTAAAATACTAATGGCTCTTTTTCTTCATCAAAATCAGTGATTGAATGCTTCATATGATTCTCTCTATCGACATGAATTTGATTTGGTTTGTCATTGTAGGGAAGCCACATATGTGACCAATCAGTTGCAAAATAACCATGTAGCTTTTCAGACCAGTCTCTACTCAAAATAAGATCATGAAACTCAAGAATGTCAACTACTAATATATCAATTATCTGAAAAACTTTAGATTTTGAAGATATTCTAATCAAGACATAATTCATCTCCCCTAAATGTATGACCTTTGAGCAATCTAATTG
Source organism: Pinus tabuliformis (assembly GCA_031772625.1). NCBI lineage: Eukaryota > Viridiplantae > Streptophyta > Pinopsida > Pinales > Pinaceae > Pinus > Pinus tabuliformis. Next base: position 872,848,710 of record CM062810.1, on the reverse strand, counting down.
AACAATTTGTACAACATATTTATGGGGTGATATATTGATCTTAAAGAAAACTTCATAAGGAATGATATTAGATGATGCACCCAAATCTACTAAACAATTATGAACATTTTTGTCAAAAATTTCAAAATTCAAGAGAAAGGGGGGAGTATGAGAGTTTTATCTATCTCCAATTAGAATAACATCTGAAGGGTCAATTCTATTTGAAGAGACATTAGGAGGCTTACCTTTTCCTTTCCAAGCTCTTGAAGTAACAACAGTAGGTAATGGAGATGCAAGGATTGCATTTAACTCCTTAAGTAAGAATTTTTTTTGTTGTTTCAGCTTGCTCACTTGATATAGGGAGATGTTGGCTTTAACCTTCTTCATGTCCTCCACAATGTTATGCTCAATAGTATCAGAGACTACAAGGGTTTTAGATGAAGGAGGCTTAGAAGTAGTAGGATCAGAACTTGAGGGAGAAGTAGAAGTATGTTTTAATATGATTTTTTCCTTAGCAGGAGGAGCAAGAGACTTCTACTTTTGATTTGTTGGAGGAGTATCAACAGGTTCTTTACTTCTCATACTAATAAAATAAAATCCCATAATCCATGAGCTTCTTCTAATTCTTCTTCTTGGGTCTCTTCAATGGATAAGACTAATTCTTCCTCTTCATCATCCTGGTCAGATTCTGCATTGGAAATGATGGTAGGGGGTTGTGATTGGGATGGCTATTTTTTTCTAAAGGGCCAAAAGGATTTTTAGATGATTCAACAACCTGTTTCTTTATCTCTACCATTTTGTTTGACATAGTCTTGAGAAACTTTTGTAATCCTTCTAGATCGAAAGGATCTTTTGGAGTTTTCTTCTTTGGTTCATCCTTGAAAGTTACCTTTTTAGTTTTTTTCCTTTCCTCAAGCATTGTTTTCTTCTTGAGGGCAAGGATTCTCTTTTCAACAGACAAGGCCTCTGTCATATTATCAGATAATGACATTTTGTTTTCCTTATCTACAAATATTGTAGTGTTTGAAGGAAGAGCACTAATGTACCATTCAACTTGCACATCTACTCCATTTCTAGAAGTTTCTAGGATTTTGTTCAGTAGCTTGTTAAACCTTGAATTCAAATCCTTAATCTTCTCACTTGGATTAGCTTTTAGATTTGACAAATCGTTAATCAAAGTGGTGGTGGTTCGGTCATCTCCAAATTTGAGTAAGAATTGTTCTTCAAACATATCCCAGTTAGTTATAGACCTATATGGAACAAAAAAATACCATGATCTTGTTGATCCTTCAAAATTATTAGGAAAAATTCTAACAACACAATATTCTTCATTGACTCCATTTAAATTTATTTCTAACATAAAATTATGACGATGTTCCTCTGTAGGGGGGCCATCCTCAAAATTGTATTTAAGAAGCCATCTTTTTGGGTGTTTAGGTAGAGGGTGTAATGGTGGAGCCAGATGAACTTCCCTAGGATTGTTCCATGGTCTGTTAGCCATCTTTGGATTTATTACAACGGAGGATGTTTAAAAAGAAGTGGAAGATGAAGAGGATTGGGAAGTGGAATATGAAGCTGTAGTGCTGCTAATTACAGGAATAAAAGAGGTTGTAGAAGATGTGGAAGATGAAGAGGAAGGGATATTGGAAGAATTCACGGTGGTGCTACTAATTACAACTGCACCAGACGATTGTGTTTGAGACATGGATGGGATAAGAGGTTGATAAAAACAAGATAAATTTGTAGAATAAGAACTAGAACCAAGAGAAGGAGTTAGAGGAGGGGATGATGATGTAAGCTCACTAGCAGAAGAGTGAGTTTCTGGTGTGATTTTCTTTCTCTGATGAGTGACCAATGAAAATTCAAAAGGTTTGACTCCAATCTTTTCAATTTTGGATCTAGTTAGTTCACCAGAAGACTATAAAGAGGATGTAACACTTCCTTCCAATATGTCTAATTGAACAATTTTCTCTCCAGAGATAGAGATTTACTGTAATTTATGGATTAAAGACTAAACTTTAGGAGATTCTGAAAGTGGAAATGTGCTAGGAGAAATGGTGGTTGCTTGAGCAACTTCAGATCATGGATTGGGAGATTTAGAATGCGATATAGAAGTTGGTAGTGATTTTGAGGGGGTTTGACTCTTTGAATGACCTTTTAATTTAAGAGTGGATCTTCTTACCATTCACAGTCTGAAGGCCCTCCTTCTAGAACCAAAAATATTGACGGCTTGAAAATCGCAGCCTTAACATGGGGAAAACCACCCAGTTGGGAACTTAGAGAAGCTCCTTTTCTGTTTGAGATGGTGGCTCCGCCTGTGTTGATAGGACCAGTTTCCATTAAAAAGATATATGAAAGTGGATAAAAGATATATAGGTGTGAAGGTTGATAGATGTAGATAAAACATAAATGAATATAATTAAAGGCCTTACAATATCGATCCTGAGACAATATATCTTCTATACCATATGTGGTTTTTCCATTTTTGGTTTCCACATTAAATATCTATACCCATATGTGTATGCTACTTATGTTGATGGTATGTGTCTATGTGATGATTTATATTTTTGCACATGTTATGATGGTGTTAGCTCATATTAATTATTTCTAAGATATAAATAAAATATAATTTGACAATAAGAGTTAAAATTACCATTAATACTGATTCACCCTTCCCAACCTCCTCAATATTTAGAATGTTTCTAACAATTGGTGTCAGAGCCAAGTTCCTTCAGACATAGCTTAATCATTTGAATGTAGAGCCAAAGGAAGAATAACTAATCAAATTTGTGTTACACCAGAAGGAGTCCCATTTTTTAATAGGTTAGATTATGTGGTCTGGAAGTTTAAAATGGAATCTTATTGAATGGATGTTGATTTATATGCATGGTTCTATATAGAGAATGGAGTGAATAATGAGAATGATAGTGAAGAAAGAAGGAATCTTGAAGGGTCTATTAGATTCAGGCTCCAATAAAGTGAGCCATTGCAAGTATGCTAGAGAAATGTGGGACATGATCCACTCTATATATGGAATTGATAGCAATGAGGCTCAAGAAAAGTACAAAAAACCTTGTCTCTTAAGTAGTGAACCAGACCCTGTAAATGCTATTGTTGACAAAAAATAAAAGAACGAGCAATAATATGAAGGCATCCCAGAGGAAAGATGGTCAAAGGATAGAAGAAATTTCTCCCAAGGAGGAAGTTGTTGATCATCACTCCAATGATGATGAAGAAGAAGACTTCGATGAGAGGCCAGGAAGATTAAAAGGTATGATATTGTTCTAATATGATGAATGTAAAAAAAATAGGTCATTTATGTCCTAGTTTTGCATGTGCATTATCATAATAAATAGATAAATTTCATCTAGTAGTAATGATGAAGATAGACCTACCATAATAGCAATAATAGAAGAAGACACCTATGAAGAAGAGGGAAGAATGTCTCATGGTGAGAACGAAGAGAGATTTCATGAATGCTCATCCATAGGAGAAAATGAGAATATCCCTGGCATTAATGAAGAAAAGGTTGAAATTGAAATAGATCTTGGTTGTGGGGTTGTCAGTACTTACAATAAAGAAAATATATTTAGATCACAATATATATTTAAGAAATAAGATCATATCTTCTCTAAAAGTGGTCAAAAATATTGTAGAGGAAAACCAAAAATAAGAGTTGTTGCAAGAATACAAGATTCAAAATGATGGTTTGAGAAGAACAATTATTGATCTAAATGCTCAACAAGGAGAGGTTAGAAGACTGAATGAGATGTTAACCAATCATCTCAATGAAAGAGAAGCCCACTATAAGAAACCATAGGATGAAGTAGTCTCATTGAGACATGATTTAGAGAAGGCTAATCATCAACAGTCTCAATATCAGAAGATTACCAAAGGCTCCAAGATCTTATATGAAATTCTCAATAAGAAAATACCTTCCTTCATCAAGGTTGGTTTGGACTTCATTGAAGTTTCGGGTCTCAAGAAAGAAAATTTCGAAGGAGCAACTAACTAGGTTGAGGAAACTAAGAATTCCAACATTAATAAAGGTAAAGGGTTCATTGGACAACAACAATGACTAGGAGAGAAACAACAACAAAATAACAAAATGCCCTTAAAGTCTATTAGTTAGCATCTATTTCCTTAAAATAAATAATTTCTATTTAACAATTAATTAATATATTAATTATTATATTAATATATTAGTATTAATATATTATATTAATAATACATTAATACTTCATTAATTAATATACTGTATTATATCATATTGTATTAATATATTAATTATTATATTAATATATTATATTATATATTAATATATTAGTATTATTATATTATATTAATATATTAATTATTATATTGTATTAATATATTAATTAATATATTGTATTATATTATATTGTATTAATATGTTAATTATTATATTAAGAAATTATATTGTATTAATATATTAGTATTATTATATTATATTAATATATTAATTATTATATTAATACATTATTATTATTATATTAATATATTAATATATTATTAATATATTAATTTCTCTAGTCTTAGTTTAGTCCATATTTAATCTTTAGGCTTGGTATTATTTTATGAACTTTTCCAAAAATTAAAATAATAAAATAATAATAATTTATTAAAACAAATTAATAAAATTATATAAGATCAAATAAGATCAAATTAATTAAGGATTATTGCAGCCGACAGTATGTTGATCTAAAAGTTTATCCTCTTCTCTATTTATTTCTTCTTTGTTGCTCTTCTGTTATCATCATTCTCATATCCTAATGATGGATCCCATTTGGGATTTGAAACGTTGGTGCAAAAATGTTAAAACTGTGGATTCTCCGGTCAATGATTCAAAAGATTCAAGCCACAGATCTCTGAAATCCGAAAAAAAACATGTTAGCAATAAAGGAAAGGAAAGGAGATTACCAACCAAATGAAGCAGTAAAAACAAAGAATTTCAAATGGAAACAATTCAAATAGCCATGGAATGGACCTTAAGAACCAACAAAGATCCTTTCCTCCTCAAGGACAAAGCCCTAAAAGAAAAGGTATATTTAGTCTTCAAAAGCCCTTTTATGGCTATTATTTTTCTTCCAACAATTATGAGCATAAATACATAGATTGTAGATGGAAACAAGAAACAAAAATGTGTTGGGTAGGAGCAAATCAATAATGTAAAGGATATCTAGGAATGGGTATGATTACATCAAAAAAAGGTATAGTAGAAATTTTGTAAGAAATCAAAATTCCATTGTCCCATTTGTAAGTGAGGTTGAATGCTACAATTGTCGCAACTTTAGGCACAAGGTAGTAGATTGTAGATATAGCAGGACAAAGCCCACTTCATAGAATATGCATGCAAAAGAGGCAACTCGACCATTAGAGATGAAAAGACACAAAATAACAGAGGAAAGTGATGTGATACCATCAGCTTAAGAACTTTAGTATAATCACTTATATATAAGTTGGATTTTGAAGTTAAGAATGCTACATGTTATGACTTAGGAAAAACCTTGCATGTATAGGGAAAAAACTAAGGTAACCTCAAACTACTTTGGATTGAAATTTGGCCCTTCAATCTGGAGAGGGATCTCTCCTTAAAATTTTACCACTCAATGTCACTAAGCAGCAAGAAATTTAGCTCATTTGGCTAGATTTAGTTGGTAACATGAGAAATTTCTTTAGAACGAAGATAAATAGGGACCATTGGGAAATGGACTCTCTTTACATAAAACTTCTAGTTACATGCTATATGGAAAAACTCAATAGGGGCAAGATAGCTTTAGGTTTCTTAGACACATCATCATTAAGTTATGAAAGAAGGCAGTGGGAATAATTATAAAAAACAGATAACTTGGTGATTTTTGTGAATGATATCTAAGTTGGAAACATATAATTCCAAATGCAGAAGACTTATGAATCAGATTGTGAACTAGAAGAAAAGAAATACACCAAAAAAACTGACATGAAACTTATCACACATGGATATCTATAAATATGGACAAATAATACTGATCACAACAACTTCTATTAATGTCAAAAGTATACACGCTCTGCAAGATTTCTGTAAAAAATTCCAACCCTATTTTATTACAAATCATTAAATATATAGACTAATACAATTTACAAACTAACTCTAATTTCTAGGAAACAAACTTATCACTAACTCTAGATCAATAAAATCAAATCTAAAGTTGTTTCTAGGAAACAAACTTATCACTAACTCTAGATCAATAACATCAAATCTAAAGTTGGTTGTAAAGCCTCGAAGAATTGTGTTGCTGGACGAATCAAATATCCTTGGATTAGAAATTCTCATGGCTGTAAATGCATATTTGTTGATCTTAATGCCCAAGAATCTGGAAATAATACATTGCTAGCTTATACTCTGCCACCTCCTCCTTGAAAACTTCAAACTTGATTTGGATGCCTTTCAAATGTTGTGTCAAAACACTGAATAAATCTCTGAAATTTTGGATCTGGAGTTGACCTACCAAATGCCACAAATGCTCAAATAATGAATTTGATTTTATATCCAAATGTTGCCCCAACTGTGTGCCACGTTTGTGTCATGAAAAGTGGAAATTGATTAACTAATTGTTCCTGCTGAATTTGAATTTTTTTATGCTATTTCCTTGGATCTGCATAGAGATAAAAATTTATTACAATAGTTTAACACCTATGCAATTAACTATATCCCTAATAGTCCTTCAAATCCACCTCACCATAATAAATAGATTTTCACACTTTGAATTTTTATCTTTCTCTAGGTGCCTATAATCTCTCCGAGGTGTCTTTACAAAATTATACATAATTACTCCTCCATTGATGATAAATTTTTCTTTCAAAATTGTGTTATACGAAAGAGAATTTTATGCACAACTTGCATTTTCTTCAGCAACAACCTCAATACTCTCTCAGGTCATTTTATGGTACTCTGTCCAGACATCTCCATAAGATACATTTGACTTGGTGAGGCCATGTTTTTTATAACAAGCCTTGTGATCTCCATGACTAGCTCAGATGAAGACAACTCTGTTACATCCTTCCCAAATGAAATAATCCTTCCAAGATGTGTTCCAGGTTTCCGGGAATGTCAGTGCTTATGTACTCACATTCCTTTCATCATATACCTACAACATTTTGCAACCTATACATACTTCTTTATGATGCTCGTCTTTAAAAGAAGATTGCCTATTTATCAATATCAAGATATGTGCAAAGCATCAGTTCAAACGCAATAAGAAGTATGACAACAAAAAAAATATAAGGTGCCCAAATAGAGTATTGTTAACCAATTTCAAGCAATACATGTACATCCCTCTTTCCATTATTTGGTTCCCTGTCAACTAATACGCCCTTAGACTTCGAATTAAAAGGGAATAGTCGTCACCAACTTATAGAATAACAAACATTGCTCTTCAAATGGGCGAGCTAAATGCTTCTTTTTAACATTACATGTTTAGATTCTAATGTTGCGTAGCCCTGAAGAGTTAGTCGACACTGCTTTGGATGTCCTATTGAGCTTGAAAAATCCTCAAAAGAACACAATTATCTTAACTGTTAATAGGTTCAGATTGGTTTTCATAATCTTCAAAAATAAGAAGAGATTTACTTGCAGAGGAAAGGAATATTTATTTGCATTTTTGTTTTGAGAATTCTTCTCACTATTTTCACCTCTCATGAAATTCCATTTATCCCATTTTGGCGCTCAATCTTCCTTTGGAAACATACAAAACCACAACATAATATAAGAATGAGGCTGTAAATGATCCAATCTTACATGAATCGTTCTGTAGCTTTTATAATTTAAATCGACATGCAATGAGCCTCTCTAGATTTAAATCATTTTGAATTTTCTGCACTTGATTGCTTCCTTGTACGCCTTGTTGTAGATGCCCTCTGCAATCTCATTCCCAAATGATTCCATGGGCCAGAAATTTTGTGGTAGTTTAGTTGTCCATTGATTGGCGGTGACAACTTGGGGAAGACCCACACAAAAGAGAAATGGGACGTTAGGGTTTTTATGATTTTGTGTGAATTTTGGAAATCTCCTTCCACATTTGCCAGTGAATATGGGAGCTCCTCTAGAAATTAAAATTCTTGTCATTTGAGCAGTTGTACTACTTGACAGATGTTCATCTACCTCCCTGCTCTGGATGAATGACAACTGTCATTTGGTATGGATAGTTGGTGTTTGAATTTTTATATAATTTTTTTGTTTTGGTTTATACCACATTCATCATGGGATTGGATCTTATGGTGTTCATAATGAGCATGCACCCCACACGTTCTGACGTGTTTTGTAGACTTTGCCCCTTGTGGGCTCCTCCCTTATGGCTTGGCTTGTGGTTGAGGGTTTTGTTTAACTTGTATGTGTGGCTAGCTCGTGGAGTTGGAAGTTGGATTAAAAGTCACGAGAGTTGGAGCTTTGGGTCTTGGGCCCAATATAATTTCTTGAAATCTAAATTGAAACCTCGAGAGCATTATTACCTTAAAAACCATTTTTTTTTTTAATTTTCCCAAGCCTGTGATTTTTTCCCTCGCTGTGCTGACCATCCAACTATCAAAGTTCTTATTTGATATTTTCAATTAGCGATGAAAATCCAACAACTAGCGCGCCTGAATATTTTTAATAAAAATTAAAACCACTGACCACTTTACTCTAAAACTAGATTGTGATAACATTACATTTAAAAAACAGACAAATATTTAATTAATATTAGTGTTACAGATAATGAATGATATATAATGATATATAGTACAAATATTTAATTAATATTAGTGTTACAGATAATGAATGATATATAGTTATTGGTGTAAAGTTGTTTTTATGTTTTATTTTATGAATAAAAAAAAAATAGATATTATGGGTAGGGATATATGTTTGAAAGAGGAAAAAAAGATGTAATTATATTTTTGGAAAATACTTATTATCCATCAAAATTTTTAGACATCTAATTTGGATGATTAGATTTAATTCTGAAAGTTATTAAATGACCATTTAAATGTTTCCTAGAAAACAAGAAATTGTTTTCAGAAGTGGGAAACAAAGACTCATAAATGAGAATTTAACTGCATTCCACCTGTTGGTGAGGTGGAGGAAGTTAATAATCACCCAAAGAAGCGATCGATGGATATTATCTGAGAATTCTTCTGTTTTGAGTCTAATTATTTTGAGCAAAAAAGTAGAATAACACAAGTTGATGAGAATAGGGATACTAGACAGAAAAACTTGCAAGCCTAGTATGCTCTAGGGGACAAGCCATCTCTGGTTTGTCAAGGATAAGAAGAAACAAGTAACTAGCCATATAATTTCTAGAAATATTCAAGCCTATATCTTAACTTTGATCTTTTCTAAAAATTCTGGTTTTATTTGTAGTTTATTGTGCATGAAATATTGAGAAAGATTGTTATGTTAAATGATAATTCTTTAAACATTGTTCATGGAAAATAAATTTTATTTCTAAAGTAAAAAGTTCTATCTTAATAGAATTATAAAACCAATGAAAAGTAAATACTCTGTTCACTTCACTGTATAATTTATTTTCTACTTTTGATTTGAAACCTTGGTGTAATATCTATATATTTATATCTGTAGAAGGAATATTTCAGAAATGAGATAACTAATGTGAATGCATTATTGGTAATATTATTCTATTCTTCCATTGTGATATTTGTATAAATTTTTTTTCCAGTTTGTATGTGAACTAAGGAATTATATCGTAGTAGTCCGGTGATTATATCTCTTCATAAAGTCAGTAGTGAATAATTTCTATCACGTAATGATTACATGAGATTCATATGTATATAATAAATAGACTAAGATTAGAGAAATATACAAACTGTGTTTTTATCAAAAACCGTTCTCTAAGCAAAAGATAATTTTGTTTACCGAGGTTTCACAAACCTGTAGGAATATCATTCCATGAGTTCATCAATCTACAAGTTTTCTTTTAGATATAAATTCAAAAAAAAAACTATAGTAATGAAATTGTCTGTAAACAAAATATATCAGCAAGTCGTATATTTTATCGGTTAACTCAACCAAAGTAAGGAAGTAAAATAGTAGTAAGTTATGTATTGAAAAAAGTAAAATGTTCTAAAGAGGTGATTTCTTATATGTACAAAATATATTACAAATGAGAATAAAAAATTGTAGAAAAGTCAAGAGTGGAACTTCCAGAAAAGTCCCCTATGAAACAAGAGAACCTATAAACAATTAATAGTTTGAAGTACACGTATAAAATGACTTTATAAGTACAAGTATAACGAGAGAATGCATGTTTACACAACTAAAGAAAACCCTTATATTCAAAGGGGTTGATAAATATATTTACATTCATAAGAAAATCCAAGAAAAGTCTAGAGAAAGTTACATAAACAATAGTAAAAGTTCTAAGCTTGTAAGCCTTTCAATATATGGAAAAAATAAAACAATATCTCCTTAGGAAGATTTGGCTACTCCACAATCAACAATGAACTATGCATAAAAAGAGTATTTATACTGTAACAAGATGCAACATTTCCTTAGCAGAAATTACCTTGAGTATGAAGAATCAGAAGATGGAGAGCATAAATTCCAACTTGATGAGAAAAATCGAAAAATTATATTAATTATTGAGAAACCTATGGTGGGAGCTGATATATATATATAGATAGATATTAAAAAAAAATGTATTAAAGAACTGTGATTTTGGAACAAAGGCAGAAAATAGAAATTCCACCTCGAGAGATGAATCGTTCGGATTCACTATTCTGGAGGAAAAAAGACATCAAAGTGTTATGGAGAAACTATATTGTATAGAACAAAAACTAAAAAATAAAATAAATTAGAAAGAAAATGCTTCATAGTAATTAAAAGTGTAAGGTTGGCCAATAAATTGTACCTGTAGTTGAAAGGAAAATGACTCTTGGGAGGAAGCCATTATTTATCTCAATAAATAAGTGTCAATTCATGGGTTGTCTGCTGTTTGAAAGAAGGAAATAAGACATCCTTTAACCCTATATGGTTTTGGTATTGAAACCCTCCGCATTACAAAACTTTTCTTTTTTAATTCTACACAAAAATAAATTACAAGAAAACTAATCGAAAAGTATTATACACTGGTGACCCCTCTAAATAAAACCATATATGACAAAAAAGTTACTGTATTCCAATGAAATTTATTGGAAAATATTCATGCATAATGGAAATGTATCAAGTAATAAGAAAGGAAAAATAATTTACCTAGAATAACCCGGCTTTTAATACAACAATATTCAGAACTAATGGTGCCAGAGGAATATAAATAAATTGTTTCCATCCTCGTACAAAACATGACAAGGAAAAAAAAAAAAAAAAATCGCATCATTCAGTGGAGTAACATTCAAAGTGAAATGTACACTATCGAAAAAATAACCTTAACCTTCAATTTTTTTAAAAAGTATCGAAACATAAATAGATTAAAAAGGTTATTGTGATTTGTTGGCTTAATGAGGCGCGTGTATTGAATTTATTGAACTATATATGTATTAAATATATCTATTTACAAATAAAATGTTATCGTGACTTAGATTATCTTGTTTTTCTGGTTGATACTTTTCAACAAGAACCTAACCTGGGACTCTTTGAGGTGGCGGTCATGGCATGGCCCCAGCAGATGTGCCCTCTGCAAGATGGACGAGGAATCAAATTTTCATCTCTTCTTCCAGTGCTCTGCTGCCCAACAAATCTGGTACGACCTTGCAAATTTTTACTCTTTTCATCATCTATGTTTCATCTCTGTGGATGCAGCTTTCGACTGGTGGGGGCGCCAAAAATCTCTCCGCCCCATTCTGCCCATTACCATCTGGTCTCTTTGGCGGTGGCGGAATCTGAAAATTTTTGAAGACTCCTCACTTTCTGCAAACTTTGTTTTTCAATCAGTCTCTGCTCTGTTCTCCCCGAACAGCTGAATGGTTTCCATGGGGTTTGTTTTTCTTCTCAATTTCTGGTTACAGGTACATGTCAAAAAGGTTTGTCATATGATGGTTATCTGCCTCATGAGGCTTTTTTCAGATGCTGCCTATTAAACTGCAAGCTCTTACAAGCTGTTTTTGAGCCATAAGGTGTTCAAGGCACCTGAACTTTTTGTCTGTATATCTCCTCAATATAATATCAAGATTTTCTTTCTTAAAAAAACTAAGTATTTTTTTTGTTATAGAAAAGATAGCGTTGAAATAGCCATATGAACACGTAAAATATATTGTTAACGATGATACAAAATTCAATTGAAAACACGACCTTACCAAAAGAGGCTATTATTGATCGAGTATGATACAACTATATATATGTATCCTAATAAATATAGGATAATTTTTTCATTGTGATCCGCTCAAATGGGTATTTTATATTAATTTAAACATCATCTCCATATAAGGAACCATGAAGGTTTCTCGTGAGAGCTCTTGAGTTATTAAATATAAAGGCCTCGTTATCATTTATGTTATAGTAAACTGTTTTTTAATTATTAAGAAAAAAAATTGGTAGTATTATAGGGTTTTTACCAGTAGTATTAGAGTTGTAGTTAAAAGTATTGGGCCTTGCTTGGGTCTAGAAAATTAAAACTATTATACCTATAAGGAACAGATTGTGTTGAAGCTCAAAAAGACTAGAAATGGAAGGAGAATTTAATTGTCAAATCTCTTTGGGAATGGTAGGAGGTGGAACAAGTCAAATATAAGAACCAAATCTTGAATTGTTGCAAATAATAAGAAATTTAAAAACTAATATAGAAGAAATTAAGGAAAATCAAGAAAGGTTGGTCAAAGCAAAAGAAGAACAAGAAGAAATTAATGGGTATCTATTAAGGAAATTGGAGAAGGAAAAATGTGGTAAAAAGAATCATAAGAAGAGATAGAAAAGTAAATATGTTAGTACTGCAAGCAGAAGTGATATAAAAACCACTACTAACAGTGAAATTGATAAATCTAGCAGCCAAGATGAATATAAATCAAATAGTAGTATTTCCTCATCTAGAAAAAGGAAATCGTCTTTTGAGTTAGAAGTAAAATTTAAGAAGATTAGACCCGCAAATTTTGATAGTGAAACTGAAGAAGGGGAAGAAGAATAGCTCCTCAACATCTCCAAATATTTTGAGGTGTACAATTGTCTAAGTAATCTCAAAGAAAGGCCGGACACATTTCAATTAACTGGTAAGGAAAATTTATCGTGGGAAGAAAATAATGTTGTTAAGATAATAAGAGGCAAGAATTTAACCTAGAAGTTTTTTAAGAAGGAATTTAAGAATAAGTACATGAATGAAAGGTACTTTGATGAAAAGGCTAGCAAATTTCATGAGTTGAAATTGGGACAACTCACCATGGATGAGTTTGTCAACAAATTTATGGGCCCATTAAGATATGTTCCTTACTTGAAGGAAGCAAAAGAAAAAATCTAGAGATTTCTGAGCTATCTACCTTTCTTATACAAAGAAAGAATAGAATTTGATTAACCAAAATCTATGGATGAGGCTATTAAAAAAGAAAAACAATGCTTCAACTAGAGTAATAAAAAAAGAGAAAATTATAAGGGATGGAAGTCTGTGTTAGTGTTAGTCTTTGCAGCCTTCCTCCAGTGATCAAACATGCTCTTACAAAGTGATTTTAAGGTGTCAAGGTCAAATTTTATCATTTCAATGAGTCTTCAAGCAAAACTTGGTCACTAGGTATTAGGTCTAGGGTTTGTTTTCACTCCTTTCAAAGTTGTCCAAATGTCGGTCCATGTCACCATTCAGCTGAGTGTACCATCATTCAGAGGGTTGTCATCATCATGTCAGGTTCCAATGGGTCATTTTACACCTTTTTCATGCTTCAGTTGTGCTTAGGTAAGGTTCATTTCCCTCTCCTAGGGTTTTGAAGACAATTTCTCCTAGATGGTCAAATCATTAGCAAAACTTGTATCCTGATGTTCATACACCTTCCCCTATCCTTAATGTACCTTATTAAACACTTCCCATGACTGATATCCCTAAAATTCCTCATTTTCGCACAAACCCTAGTTTCTTGCTACAACTTGGCAATTTTCTAGGCTAGACTTGTGTTTTTCCCTTTTGGACCCCTTCCCCTCACTCAATCTCTGAAATTCCACTTTCCCCTGCTTCCTAACACCCCTCCCTACCTCAAAAAATTTTCTCAAGAATTTGGAAGCCCCTTATCCTCTTCATTTCGCTTCATTTTGATAAATCCCTTGTTCCACACATCGGGATAGGTTTTACTCAAATGATGTTTCTGAGCAAGAAAAGATGAATTTTGGAAAACTGAGAGAAATTTTTGTCCAAAATATGTCGAGGAATAAAAACCTCCTTCACTTTTTACACAGGTGTCATGGTTTTAGAGAAATGTCAAAAATATAGTTGCCTCAGGAGAATTGATGCACGTCTGAAGTGACCTTGGAAAAATCAAGCTTTCTCCTAGCTTGGTTGGCCAAATGACTTTCTTTATGAGTCAAATGATAACTAGACACAAAGAACTTTCCAATGAGCTATCATGAGCTCAATTTGGAGTTGAGGAAGACCTTCCAAAGTTGGCAGCAACAACACTTCGCCTTTAGGCAGCCTCATTTTGCACATTTTGACCAGTCTTGGGAGATTTGACTTTTGATCGGGCAAATGAACTCCAAATTGAAAAATTCAAGTTGGGTTGGAAAGAAGACTCGATAATATTTCTAACAAGCTATTCCACGCCCAATTTTGACACCGGGAAGGCTTCCAAAAGTCTCCTGCAAAAAGCGCGACGCATTGGGTTTGGAGCGCGATGCATTGGGCAGTGCTCTGCAGTGTAAATTTTGAACGGGCATGAAGCATAGAGCAGGCACGACGCGTTGGGTTTGTGGCATGGTGCATAGAGCTGTAAGCCCGATTTCACCCATAAACTCTCTCAAATTTCCAAATTTGCTCAATCCTATGGTGTGCAAGTAATTCAAGCTTTCTTCCCTTGCTAGTGAATGAGTTTTTCTTAAAATTTATGGTGGTTTGGTGAGACAAAACTCAAACCCTACCTCCTTGCAATTTTTGCTCAAAAACAATTGCCTAGGATTTGCACTTATTTTTTTTTGTTGCCAACACCACAAAATTTCTCACTCCCTCACTCTTTCATTCTCTCATTACATTTTATCAAACCATTCCCCCAATCCCCATATCCCTAAGTCTACTAATTCTAAAACCCTAATTGCTATCCCAAACCCTAGTTAAAGATCCCCAAACCCTAATTGTTGTCCCAAGAACCTAAGTACTATACCCTAAACCCCCTATTTCCCAAAAAACTTGTCAACAACATTCCAAAAATCCCTCATACACTTTCCCCTTCACAGTCCCTCATACATTCTCATCCTTGGCAGCAAAAATCTAAAGACACCATAAATCTCTTCATACTCATCAAGAAAACTCAAACATTGGCGAACATGGAGTCTGATCCTTCCTATGACTATGATGAGGAGACACTCAGTGATTCTCTTAGAGAAATGCATGCACCAAGGAGGCCTTGCAAAAGTGGAAAACATAACTGGGAGGAGCCCACTTCACTTGCCGAGTTGCATTAGCAACAAAACGAGTACTATCTCCGCCCGAGTTGAAAGGGGTCTCGTTTTCGCCATCAGTAGAGCAGGTACAGTACAAGGGTAAGAAGCCCTTGCATGATGAGGGACCGTCAAGAGGTCAAGAGGTAGATTTCATCCTCATTCAGGATGATGACACAGATTTGGGCTCACAAAGCTCAAAGCTCAAAGAAGTCATTCGGGAGTAGCAAGATGACATTCATCGTTTATCTCTCAATCTGGAAAGAGCCAAATTAATAATTAACTATTTGGAGTAGAGGAAAAAACAACTAGTAGATCAGCAAACCATAATGTAGCTACGAAACACATGAGAAAACCGGCAAGCTGCCAAAAGGAGGAGAGTCAAGTTCACAACACTTGAGCAAGAAATCAAAGCTGATCGTGAATCTTGGCTGGAGAGGAAAAATATCCACTTGGAGAGGAGGCTGGAGAAGGCCATCAATGAGAAAAATATGTTGAGAAACATGGCATATCACTACTTGTCAAGAAATATGGTGTGCCAATCAACAATCAAGAACTTGAAGGCCAAGTTGAAGAAGGCATCATGGAGGCAAAAGGAGCAATATAGACTTCAGATCTTGGCTAAGGCTTCCTTGGCCCAACATAACACTTAATGGAGGACACTTAGCCCAAATTTCAAAAAATTTGGGACACTTTTTGCATTTTTGAAAATTTTGGGCTAAAACACAGAAATTTCTGCCCACTGCACCGCGCCACCTGGTGCTTGCTTTTGATGGAGGCCTCCAAATGACAAAAAATCAACATATTTGGATTTTTCATGAAAAAATATGCATGCTCACAAATGGCCAAGAAATTTTGATAGGTTTGGGCTTCCAAAAAGGTCAAACACACCCCAAAAATGACCTTTCTACCCCTTTTTTGACACACGGGAAGAAGTCTTGGGAGAACTCAGTTTTGGAGGGGCAAATGGAGGCCAAATTTAGAAATTCTACTTGTTCTGGAAAGTAGATAGGCAGACCTTTCCCACAAGCACACTTGGAGAAAATTTGGACATTGGGAAAGCCTCCAAAAGTGGCTGCAAACAGGTGCTACACATAGAGAAATCAACGTGGCGCATTGGGGAAATTTTGCTCAGTTTGACCAAGTATACTCTGTTTTTCGCCTAGTTCCTTGACAATTTGACTTTTCTCTTTCTTAATGTCAAGCTTATGATGTAATTTAATGAAAATTGATCGATCTTGATGTAATTTTGTCAAATTTTCACTCATGGAGGTAGATTCATCTATCAAAAAGTAGTTTGCGACTGAATGAATCAGTTCCCTAGTTTCTAGAGGCAAGCTGTTCCACTGCCTAATTTTTAGTTCTCAGTTTAGAATTAGTTGGAACAACTCTTAAGCTTATGAGATCGACCCCTAGAGGCTAGGATGAGTTGTTGGTTTCCTATATCTTGTAATTTTTCAGTCATTAGCATGGTTGGACTTTTGGGAAAGCTTGGAGCTTCATTGTATACTCATTTCAGCAGTTTGGCTAAGGAATAGACTGGCGGTTTGCAGCACTTTATGGGATTCATGTAGAATCTTTCTTTGGTATTGTGTTTTCCTCTATAATTGTAAGTCTACATGTGTTTTATGTTGGAAATAATACTGAGAGGGGGGGGGGGGGTGAATCAGTATTATCAGAACTATAAAACTTTTTCAATGCTCAGAAACATATACGCTACTTTCGTTAATTGAACCGGCGTGTACACGCAACTGTGAATAAAGAAAACAGCGTATAACTAGAAATCTTATAATTCAGTCAGTTTATCTTTAGTTAAGTGCATGAGGACATTATTCACCATATTAAGAGTAAACAGATGCAGTAGAACAGATCACACAGAACCACACATATGAACACCAAGATATAAGGTGGAAACCCAATGTGGGTAAAAACCACCTGCTGCAAGTTGTCTCTATCTTTAATATGAAACTTCAGTTTACAATCCTTTTGTACTGGTGAAGCCTTATACCAGTACGCAGGCTACAACCTGCAGAAGGCTACAACCTTCTCTCGTTCTCCAAACTTCCTTGGAAGGGAGCTCCAACCCCCTTTGCTCTTGTACTAGCCAAGATACCAATACGTAGGTGCTGTCCTACAATCTTCTTTCTTTCAGGTACCACCTTTCATACATTTTCAGACTGGATATTCCTGAAGCACAACGTTACAATCTGAAGACCACAATTCATTCAACTTTCACAACAAATCATTGAAGCACAAAACATCCAATACTAGCATCATCAATCACTGAACCACTGAAACCCTGTCAAACACCAGTTACCAGAACACAGAGCAGACTACAGAACTCTGCAATAATAGTCAGACCCAACTGTAACTCAAAAATCAAGCTCCAAAATATATATGCTACTTCAATGAGAGAAACCCACGTATACACGCGCTTTTACCGAAGCCAACCTGCGTACAGATCTAAAAATAAATTCTATCAACTTGCAGCTGTACCAGACATCAGTTAGACCCAGAACATAACATTGCGTCAGTATGCAGATCTAGAAATACGCATAATCAACCATATCATAATAGTGCATTTCAAATCATTAGATCCCGATCTATCCTTTAGATCTAGTCTTTCATCAACCGAAGTGATCTCTCCTTAGCTTAGATCAAGCAACCCAGAACCTGCATACCAGATCTCCTTCTTCTTCAGATATTCAAGCCTTTACTAGATAATTTGCCTAATGATCTTCTCCTCCTTATATAGCCTTAGGCCTAGCTCAATACCAAGAGCCAAAACCATAGAAATCCAAAACCATCAACTTCAAAACTAGAGATCTACACATCTGTCGAGGTACTTTGGTCCAAAGACATGGGCACAAGTACCGAGGACTAACTACCATGGACCAAAAAGAAACTTCCCGACATATACGCCCTTTTCTGTTCATGCATCTGCGTGTATACGCGCCTTCGTATATAGCTCTCCTGCGTATACGCGACTTAGCATGCATATCACCAGCGTGTATACGCAACTTGGACTTGATTAACCGACGTATATTAGATTTCTCTTTATTCTGTAGTCTGAACGAAGATCTGTCATCAAAGAGAGTTGCCATCAAGGACAACACCTGTATCAAAGCGCCACACCTGTGCCAAAATGCCAACAATCTCCCCCTTTGGACTTGATGGCAACCTCAAGATCCTTAGAATCATTCTCCCCCTTTGTCATCAAGGGCAAAGGGCTATGCTCCCCCTGAGTACATGCTGATACCTCTGCTTGGCTGTGCTGAATCATGCTCCCCCTGACTGTAGGCCAGATCTGTAAAAGATGTTCTTCAACAAGAACCAAGACTTCTACACCATAAGGAACCTTCCTATCACCAAAAGACTCAATACATACATCCATACTCCCTACCAAGAGGGGACACATCAGAAACAACCAATTATATTACATCAATCATCCCAGGCATAGTGGGGAAACCAACATAGGCCGTTACATGACCTTGACATCATAAAAGAGATATCACAAAAGAGATACATGACATAGAGACAACAGGTCTAGACCAAGACTTATGAAAGTCACCAGCAGCATCTGATAAACATCTTTTAGATCAGCAACCAGGATTTCTTTCTGAGCTCCTTCTCCTGAAACCAATAACCAAAACATCTAAATGCCAACAATGCTTTATGAGACTTTTAAACTGCTCCCCCTGAACCTGTGCCTGCTGCACCTTCTGAAACTGTGTCTGAAGGATTCTGACATACCCATCTCAGACCTTTTCAAACCAGAGTTTGCCCTTGCTGCTCAGAACTCCATATACGCGATTTATCCTGTACAAAACAGCGTATGCACGCGGATATAATCCTGCAACAAGCGTACACCATACACGCGACTTTCCCGCATAAATCGGCGTGTATACGCGTATATACCTTACGTAACTTACGTATACCAACTTTTCTGTAGAACAGACAAGCTTCAATAGCAGGATGAAGCATCAACTACTCCCAGCTTTTGTCTGAGATATTCAAAAGTTTCCCTGGGCAGTGGTTTTGTGAGAATATCAGCAACTTGTTCCTTAGAAGGAACATACTCCAACTTGACCTTCTGCTCCAGCACTTGTTCCCGGAGAAAATGGTACTTGATTGGTATGTGCTTGGTCTTTGAGTGCATAACTGGATTTTTTGAAATGCTGATTGCACTAGTATTATCACATAAGATAGAAACTGGTGGAGTGCAAGTGATTTGAAAGTCCTGCAAGGTCTGCATCATCCAAAGAAGTTGTGTGCAACAAGATGCCGCAGCCACATATTCTGCTTCAGCTGTAGATAAGGCAATCAAACTCTGTTTCTTGCTGAACCAAGATACTAATCTGGAACCCATGAAGAAAGCACCACCACTTGTGCTTTTCCTATCATCCACACTTCGAGCCCAATCTGCATCTGTGTAAGCATGAAGAGTGAGATCTGTATTTCTAGGATACCATAAGCCATAGTTTTTGGTCCCTTGAAGATACTTGAAGATTCTTTTGACTGCCTGAAGATGAGTTTCCTTTGGGTTGGCTTGAAATCTTCCAACAATTCCTACTGCATGTGTAATATCTGGTCGGGTACCTGTCAAATAGAGCAAACTCCCAATCATGGATCTATAAGTGGGTTGGTGAACTGCTGCTGATTCATCATTTGCACTGAGGCTGCATCCTGTAACCATGGGTGTACATACTGGCTTTGACTCTTCCATGCCATACTTCTTCAAGATCTGCTTGAGGTATTTGGTTTGAGACAAGAAGATACCTCCTTCATTTTGTTGAATTTGCAATCCAAGAAAATATGTCAATTCTCCAAGTAGTGACATTTCGAATTCTTTCTGCATAACCGAGGCAAAGTGTTGACTCATAGTCTCTTCATTGCTGCCGAAGATAATATCATCTACATAAACAACAAGAATTAGCAATTTGTTATTTTCAACTTTTATATAGAGATTTCTATCTGCTGATCCTTTTGAAAAGCCTTGTTGGTGAAGATATTTGTCCAACCGATAGTACCAAGCCCTTGGAGCTTGTTTGAGTCCATAGAGAGCCTTTTTTAATCTGCATACAAGGTTTGGATCATTCCCAAGAATGAAACCATCTGGCTGCTCAATATATACTTCTTCTTCTAAGTCTCCATTCAGAAAGGCTGATTTCACATCCATTTGAAATACCTTGAAGTTTTGAAAGCTTGAGAGAGCAAGGAACATTCGGATAGCCTCAAGTCTTGCCACAGGAGCAAAGGTCTCTTCAAAATCTATTCCTTCTTGCTGTGCATACCCTTTACAAACGAGTCTGGCATTGTTCCTAATTACTTCTCCATTTTCATTCAATTTATTCTTGAAGACCCATTTTGTTCCTATTACATTTTTATCTTTTGGTCTAGGAACTAATTCCCAAGTGTTGTTCTTTTCGATCTGCTCAAGTTCTTCATCCATTGCTTTGACCCAACATTCATCCTTGCATGCCTCTTTCACATTTTGTGGTTCAGTGGAGGAGAGTAATGCCAAATAGCTTGAAGCTTCTGCAAGTGTCCTTCTTGTTTGTACTCCTGTTTCTTTCTGCACCACAATCTGAGATTCCGGATGATTCTTTTGAACATATCTGGATGGAGTCTTCTCTTCTATTCTTGTCTGCTCCTCTGGTTCTTCTTGAGGTTCTTCTTCTTCTTGAGGTTCTTCTTCTTCATCATTCCGTCTTTGAGGGTAACCTTCATCTTCTTCAATGTCTTCATGGTGAACTTGCCTAGGAATATATCCGTTCTCATCAACCACTACATCAATGCTGTCAACAATTTTGCCAAGTCTTTTATTGTAGCACTTGTATGCTTTGCTATGTGGAGAATAACCAAGAAGAATGCCCTCATCTGCTCTTGGTTCAAGTTTGCCAAGTTGCTCATCAGTATTTTTAATATAACATTTGCTCCCAAAGATTTTGAAGTGCTTCACCGAAGGAGTCTCACCACTCCAGAGCTCATGAGGTGTTTGAGTGCTGTTTACTCGGACATTTGTTTTGTTAAGAATAATAACCGCAGCATGTGCAGCTTCACCCCAGAAGGTTGCGGGAGTACCTGATTCATCAAGCATAGCACGAGCCATTTGTTGGATTGTTCTGTTCATTCTTTCTGCAACCCCATTTTGCTGAGGAGTTCTAGCTGTAGAGAATTCTCTTCTTATCCCATGTTCTTCACAGAAATCGAAAAATTCGTTTGAGGTAAATTCCCCACCTCTGTCAGATCTGAGGCACTTAATTTTGTGTCCTGATTCATTTTCAACCAAGGCTTTGAAGGATTTGAATTTTTCGAATGCTTCATCTTTGTGCTTCATGAGCCCTAACCAAACAAATCTGGTGAAATCATCAATGAATAATATCAGATATTCTTCTCCTCGAGGTGTCCTCTTCCTAAATGGACCACATACATCTGTATGGACTAGCTCGAGAGGCATGCTAGCTGATCCTTCCTTCTCTGGAAAGTTAGTTCTGGTTTGCTTTCCAAATTGACAAGATTTGCATATGGTATTGTCTGGAATTTTGATATCTGGAAGACCACGAACTGCCTGATATTTACATGCTTTCCTTATTTGTGAAAAGCTTAGATGCCCCAACCTCCGATGCCATAGCCAATGTTCATCATCCTTGCTTAAGTAGCATTGTTGTCTTTCCTCAAAGATATATAGATTATTTGGAGTCCTTCTTCCTTTGATCACTGTTTTACCTGTATCAAGATCGCGAACACAACATCCATTTGATCTAAATATTACCTCAGTTCCTTGATCGCACATCTGACTGACACTGAGAAGATTATGCTTCAATCCATCAACATATAAAACATTTCCTGCTTTGACCTCCTCTTTCAACGGAGCAACACCTTTTCCTTTTATGGCTGCAGAGATATCGTTCCCGAAAGAAACTTTCTTCCCCTTTTCTAATGCGGTATATGACTCAAGCTTTTCTTTGTCCCCTGTCATATGCTTCGAACATCCGCTGTCAATGTACCATAGACTTTCTTGACCTTCTGCATAAAAGGCTATCCCACATCTTTCTGGTTGTGATTCTTTTATTCTCCATGTTCTAACATTTGAGGTTTGTTCCTTCTGAGTTGTCTTCCGGAATCTGCTCCTGCATTCAGAGTCTTCATGACCAAAGTTATTACAAATAGAGCATTCAACTTCATTTTCAAGAACCGAAAAATTGTTATAAGTCCTTTTCATGGTTCCAGTCATTCTCCCTTGCTTTTGAGCTTCTCTAGTCATGATTGTTTTGTAGGCAACACATTGAGCTGCTTTGTGACCGAAGTTATGGCAAGAAAAGCATTGGCCATTAAAGAAACTTCTGCGATAATCAGATCTATCATCCAACCGATTGTAGCTTCTATTCATTCTTGGAGCAAATTGGGAAGATTTTACCTGTGGCTGAGTGTAGCTTCTGTTTGTCCTTAAGGCTGTTTGTCCCTGAATTTCTTGATGGTCTTTATTTGTTCTTGAGATAAACTGTCCCTGATTCACCTGATGACTTTTATTTGGCCTTTGCTCGCTTCTCCTTGCTGCATCAAGATAACTTTTAGAGGTAGAGGCTTGAGATGTTTCTCCATTATATCCAAGACCTGTCTTGATCAGAGGAGATCGCTGCACATTGATAATCTCATCCAAGGTTTCAGATCCTTTGACAAACTTAAGATTAATAGCTTTTGTTTTCTCAATTTCTTTTCTGAGACCAACAATTTCACCTTCTAGTTTTTCAAGATGTTTTTCTTTTTCATCAATTTGAAATTGTAGAGTATCAATGATCACACTCTTTTCTTCTATACATCTCTTGAGTCTAGTAATTTCATCATAGAGGTTATTCACATCTACAGCATCCTCATAATCATCATCTTCAAATGCCATTAACAACTTATATTTATTACCTTGTTCATCTTCATCACTGTTTGATAGACCATCACTATCTTCATGGGTGTAGTAGCTTTTCTTATTTGCACTTAGTTTCTTGTTCCATCTAGCAGGTTCCTTTCCTTTATCCTTATAAGGACATTTTGCAGCATAATGACCTACTCTTCCACAAGCAAAGCATTTGAAAGGTAGCTTACCTCTGAACCTTCCAGAACCCCTTTGAAGATTTCTGACAAAATTTGATTCTTCTTCCTCTTCTTCTGGAACATGGCTTGCTTCATAGTAATCTTCTTTGCCTGATGCCTTAAAAGCAGCTTCCCTTCTGTCTGATGGACCTCCCTTTCTCATTTCATAAGCAGTTAGAATTCCATGTAGCTGAGACATAGTGAGAACACGGAGATTTTCCTTTTCTTCTATTGCAGATACTTTAGATTCAAACTTGGGGGATAATGATCTTAGAATCTTTTGAACTACTATAGCCTCTTTTATTTCTTCACCCAAATTTTTCATACAATTAACAATCTCATCTACCCGAAGAAAATAATTAGCAACACTTTCATCATTATACATCTTGAGAGTCTCATATTGAATCCTGAGAGTTTGAAGTTTAGCTTGTTTTACCTGTTCATCTCCTTCATAGCTCGTGACCATTTTGTCCCATATCTCTTTTGCTGATTTGAAGTGCATTACCTTCATGAATTCTGTTTGGGATATACTTCCTAATAGAGTACTGACTGCTTTTGCATTTGTTTCATACTTCTTTTTCTCAGCTGGATCTGTAGGAGTAGCTGAAGGAAAAGCATAGCCTGTTTCTACAATGTCCCAAACTTCTGTACCAAGAGATTGAAGATATGCAGTAACTCTTACCTTCCAATAATTGAAGTTTGTCCCATCAAAAATCGGTGGCCTGATTGATGCTTCTCTCTCGTAGTTGCTCATGGTGAACGATCTACCTTCAAGCGATCAAGCTTCTCTGAAGGACCTGCTCTGATACCAATTGTTGGAAATAATACTGAGAGGGGGGGGGGGTGAATCAGTATTATCAGAACTATAAAACTTTTTCAATGCTCAGAAACATATACGCTACTTTCGTTAATTGAACCGGCGTGTACACGCAACTGTGAATAAAGAAAACAGCGTATAACTAGAAATCTTATAATTCAGTCAGTTTATCTTCAGTTAAGTGCATGAGGACATTATTCACCATATTAAGAGTAAACAGATGCAGTAGAACAGATCACACAGAACCACACATATGAACACTAAGATATAAGGTGGAAACCCAATGTGGGTGAAAACCACCTGCTGCAAGTCGTCTCTATCTTTAATATGAAACTTCAGTTTACAATCCTTTTGTACTGGTGCAGCCTTATACCAGTACGCAGGCTACAACCTGCAGAAGGCTACAACCTTCTCTCGTTCTCCAAACTTCCTTGGAAGGGAGCTCCAACCCCCTTTGCTCTTGTACTAGCCAAGATACTAGTACGTAGGTGCTGGCCTACAATCTTCTTTCTTTCAGGTACCACCTTTCATACATTTTCAGACTGGATATTCCTGAAGCACAACGTTACAATCTGAAGACCACAATTCATTCAACTTTCACAACAAATCATTGAAGCACAAAACATCCAATACTAGCATCATCAATCACTGAACCACTGAAACCCTGTCAAACACCAGTTACCAGAACACAGAGCAGACTACAGAACTCTGCAATAACAGTCAGACCCAACTGTAACTCAAAAATCAAGCTCCAAAATATATACGCTACTTCAATGAGAGAAACCCGCGTATACACGCGCTTTTACCGAAGCCAACCTGCGTACAGATCTAAAAATAAATTCTATCAACTTGCAGCTGTACCAGACATCAGTTAGACCCAGAACATAACATTGCGTCATATGCAGATCTAGAAATACGCATAATCAACCATATCATAATAGTGCATTTCAAATCATTAGATCCCGATCTATCCTTTAGATCTAGTCTTTCATCAACCGAAGTGATCTCTCCTTAGCTTAGATCAAGCAACCCAGAACCTGCATACCAGATCTCCTTCTTCTTCAGATATTCAAGCCTTTACTAGATAATTTGCCTAATGATCTTCTCCTCCTTATATAGCCTTAGGCCTAGCTCAATACCAAGAGCCAAAACCATAGAAATCCAAAACCATCAACTTCAAAACTAGAGATCTACACGTCTGTCGAGGTACTTTGGTCCAAAGACATGGGCACAAGTACCGAGGACTAACTACCATGGACCAAAAGGAAACTTCCCGACATATACGCCCTTTTCTGTTCATGCATATGCGTGTATACGCGCCTTCGTATATAGCTCTCCTGCGTATACGCGACTTAGCATGCACATCACCAGTGTGTATACGCAAATTGGACTTGATTAACCGGCGTATATTAGATTTCTCTTTATTCTGTAGTCTGAACGGAGATCTGTCATCAAAGAGAGTTGCCATCAAGGACAACACCTGTATCAAAGCGCCACACCTGTGCCAAAATGCCAACAATCTCCCCCTTTGGACTTGATGGCAACCTCAAGATCCTTAGAATCATTCTCCCCCTTTGTCATCAAGGGCAAAGGGCTATGCTCCCCCTGAGTACATGCTGATACCTCTGCTTGGCTGTGCTGAATCATGCTCCCCCTGACTGTAGGCCAGATATGTAAAAGATGTTCTTCAACAAGAACCAAGACTTCTACACCATAAGGAACCTTCCTATCACCAAAAGACTCAATACATACATCCATACTCCCTACCAAGAGGGGACACATCAGAAACAACCAATTATATTACATCAATCATCCCAGGCATAGTGGGGAAACCAACATAGGCCGTTACATGACCTTGACATCATAAAAGAGATATCACAAAAGAGATACATGACATAGAGACAACAGGTCTAGACCAAGACTTATGAAAGTCACCAGCAGCATCTGATAAACATCTTTTAGATCAGCAACCAGGATTTCTTTCTGAGCTCCTTCTCCTGAAACCAATAACCAAAACATCTAAATGCCAACAATGCTTTATGAGACTTTTAAGCTGCTCCCCCTGAACCTGTGCCTGCTGCACCTTCTGAAACTGTGTCTGAAGGATTCTGACATACCCATCTCAGACCTTTTCAAACCAGAGTTTTCCCTTGCTGCTCAGAACTCCATATACGCGATTTATCCTGTACAAAACAGCGTATGCACGCGGATATAATCCTGCAACAAGCGTACACCATACACGCGACTTTCCCGCATAAATCGGCGTGTATACGCGTATATACCTTACGTAACTTCCATATACCAACTTTTCTGTAGAACAGACAAGCTTCAACAGCAGGATGAAGCATCAACTACTCCCAGCTTTTGTCTGAGATATTCAAAAGTTTCCCTGGGCAGTGGTTTTGTGAGAATATCAGCAACTTGTTCCTTAGAAGGAACATACTCCAACTTGACCTTCTGCTCCAGCACTTGTTCCCGGAGAAAATGGTACTTGATTGGTATGTGCTTGGTCTTTGAGTGCATAACTGGATTTTTTGAAATGCTGATTGCACTAGTATTATCACATAAGATAGAAACTGGTGGAGTGCAAGTGATTTGAAAGTCCTGCAAGGTCTGCATCATCCAAAGAAGTTGTGTGCAACAAGATGCCGCAGCCACATATTCTGCTTCAGCTGTAGATAAGGCAATCGAACTCTGTTTCTTGCTGAACCAAGATACTAATCTGGAACCCATGAAGAAAGCACCACCACTTGTGCTTTTCCTATCATCCACACTTCCAGCCCAATCTGCATCTGTGTAAGCATGAAGAGTGAGATCTGTATTTCTAGGATACCATAAGCCATAGTTTTGGGTCCCTTGAAGATACTTGAAGATTCTTTTGACTGCCTGAAGATGAGTTTCCTTTGGGTTGGCTTGAAATCTTCCAACAATTCCTACTGCATGTGTAATATCTGGTCGGGTACCTGTCAAATAGAGCAAACTCCCAATCATGGATCTATAAGTGGGTTGGTGAACTGCTGCTGATTCATCATTTGCACTGAGGCTGCATCCTGTAACCATGGGTGTACATACTGGCTTTGACTCTTCCATGCCATACTTCTTCAAGATCTGCTTGAGGTATTTGGTTTGAGACAAGAAGATACCTCCTTCATTTTGTTGAATTTGCAATCCAAGAAAATATGTCAATTCTCCAAGTAGTGACATTTCGAATTCTTTCTGCATAACCGAGGCAAAGTGTTGACTCATAGTCTCTTCATTGCTGCCAAAGATAATATCATCTACATAAACAACAAGAATTAGCAATTTGTTATTTTCAACTTTTATATAGAGATTGCTATCTGCTGATCCTTTTGAAAAGCCTTGTTGGTGAAGATATTTGTCCAACCGATAGTACCAAGCCCTTGGAGCTTGTTTGAGTCCATAGAGAGCCTTTTTTAATCTGCATACAAGGTTTGGATCATTCCCAAGAATGAAACCATCTGGCTGCTCAATATATACTTCTTCTTCTAAGTCTCCATTCAGAAAGGCTGATTTCACATCCATTTGAAATACCTTGAAGTTTTGAAAGCTTGAGAGAGCAAGGAACATTCGGATAGCCTCAAGTCTTGCCACAGGAGCAAAGGTCTCTTCAAAATCTATTCCTTCTTGCTGTGCATACCCTTTACAAACGAGTCTGGCCTTGTTCCTAATTACTTCTCCATTTTCATTCAATTTATTCTTGAAGACCCATTTTGTTCCTATTACATTTTTATCTTTTGGTCTAGGAACTAATTCCCAAGTGTTGTTCTTTTCGATCTGCTCAAGTTCTTCATCCATTGCTTTGACCCAACATTCATCCTTGCATGCCTCTTTCACATTTTGTGGTTCAGTGGAGGAGAGTAATGCCAAATAGCTTGAAGCTTCTGCAAGTGTCCTTCTTGTTTGTACTCCTGCTTCTTTCTGCCCCACAATCTGAGATTCCGGATGATTCTTTTGAACATATCTGGATGGAGTCTTCTCTTCTATTCTTGTCTGCTCCTCTGGTTCTTCTTGAGGTTCTTCTTCTTCTTGAGGTTCTTCTTCTTCATCATTTCGTCTTTGAGGGTAACCTTCATCTTCTTCAATGTCTTCATGGTGAACTTGCCTAGGAATATATCCCTTCTCATCAACCACTACATCAATGCTGTCAACAATTTTGCCAAGTCTTTTATTGTAGCACTTGTATGCTTTGCTATGTGGAGAATAACCAAGAAGAATGCCCTCATCTGCTCTTGGTTCAAGTTTTCCAAGTTGCTCATCAGTATTTTTAATATAACATTTGCTCCCAAAGATTTTGAAGTGCTTCACCGAAGGAGTCTCACCACTCCAGAGCTCATGAGGTGTTTGAGTGCTGTTTACTCGGACATTTGTTTTGTTAAGAATAATAACCGCAGCATGTGCAGCTTCACCCCAGAAGGTTGCGGGAGTACCTGATTCATCAAGCATAGCACGAGCCATTTGTTGGATTGTTCTGTTCATTCTTTCCGCAACCCCATTTTGCTGAGGAGTTCTAGCTGTAGAGAATTCTCTTCTTATCCCATGTTCTTCACAGAAATCGAAAAATTCGTTTGAGGTAAATTCCCCACCTCTGTCAGATCTGAGGCACTTAATTTTGTGTCCTGATTCATTTTCAACCAAGGCTTTGAAGGATTTGAATTTTTCGAATGCTTCATCTTTGTGCTTCATGAGCCCTAACCAAACAAATCTGGAGAAATCATCAATGAATAATATCAGATATTCTTCTCCTCGAGGTGTCCTCTTCCTAAATGGACCACATACATCTGTATGGACTAGCTCGAGAGGCATGCTAGCTGATCCTTCCTTCTCTGGAAAGTTAGTTCTGGTTTGCTTTCCAAATTGACAAGATTTGCATATGGTATTGTCTGGAATTTTGATATCTGGAAGACCACGAACTGCCTGATATTTGCATGCTTTCCTTATTTGTGAAAAGCTTAGATGCCCCAACCTCCGATGCCATAGCCAATGTTCATCATCCTTGCTTAAGTAGCATTGTTGTCTTTCCTCAAAGATATATAGATTATTTGGAGTCCTTCTTCCTTTGATCACTGTTTTACCTGTATCAAGATCGCGAACACAACATCCATTTGATCTAAATATTACCTCAGTTCCTTGATCGCACATCTGACTGACACTGAGAAGATTATGCTTCAATCCATCAACATATAAAACATTTCCTGCTTTGACCTCCTCTTTCAACGGAGCAACACCTTTTCCTTTTATGGCTGCAGAGATATCGTTCCCGAAAGAAACTTTCTTCCCCTTTTCTAATGCGGTATATGACTCAAGCTTTTCTTTGTCCCCTGTCATATGCTTCGAACATCCGCTGTCAATGTACCATAGACTTTCTTGACCTTCTGCATAAAAGGCTATCCCACATCTTTCTGGTTGTGATTCTTTTATTCTCCATGTTCTAACATTTGAGGTTTGTTCCTTCTGAGTTGTCTTCCGGAATCTGCTCCTGCATTCAGAGTCTTCATGACCAAAGTTATTACAAATAGAGCATTCAACTTCATTTTCAAGAACCGAAAAATTGTTATAAGTCCTTTTCATGGTTCCAGTCATTCTCCCTTGCTTTTGAGCTTCTCTAGTCATGATTGTTTTGTAGGCAACACATTGAGCTGCTTTGTGACCGAAGTTATGGCAAGAAAAGCATTGGCCATTAAAGAAACTTCTGCGATAATCAGATCTATCATCCAACCGATTGTAGCTTCTATTCATTCTTGGAGCAAATTGGGAAGATTTTACCTGTGGCTGATTGTAGCTTCTGTTTGTCCTTAAGGCTGTTTGTCCCTGAATTTCTTGATGGTCTTTATTTGTTCTTGAGATAAACTGTCCCTGATTCACTTGATGACTTTTATTTGGCCTTTGCTCGCTTCTCCTTGCTGCATCAAGATAACTTTTAGAGGTAGAGGCTTGAGATGTTTCTCCATTATATCCAAGACCTGTCTTGATCAGAGGAGATCGCTGCACATTGATAATCTCATCCAAGGTTTCAGATCCTTTGACAAACTTAAGATTAATAGCTTTTGTTTTCTCAATTTCTTTTCTGAGACCAACAATTTCACCTTCTAGTTTTTCAAGATGTTTTTCTTTTTCATCAATTTGAAATTGTAGAGTATCAATGATCACACTCTTTTCTTCTATACATCTCTTGAGTCTAGTAATTTCATCATAGAGGTTATTCACATCTACAGCATCCTCATAATCATCATCTTCAAATGCCATTAACAACTTATATTTATTACCTTGTTCATCTTCATCACTGTTTGATAGACCATCACTATCTTCATGGGTGTAGTAGCTTTTCTTATTTGCACTTAGTTTCTTGTTCCATCTAGCAGGTTCCTTTCCTTTATCCTTATAAGGACATTTTGCAGCATAATGACCTACTCTTCCACAAGCAAAGCATTTGAAAGGTAGCTTACCTCTGAACCTTCCAGAACCCCTTTGAAGATTTCTGACAAAATTTGATTCTTCTTCCTCTTCTTCTGGAACATGGCTTGCTTCATAGTAATCTTCTTTGCCTGATGCCTTAAAAGCAGCTTCCCTTCTGTCTGATGGACCTCCCTTTCTCATTTCATAAGCAGTTAGAATTCCATGTAGCTGAGACATAGTGAGAACACGGAGATTTTCCTTTTCTTCTATTGCAGATACTTTAGATTCAAACTTGGGGGATAATGATCTTAGAATCTTTTGAACTACTATAGCCTCTTTTATTTCTTCACCCAAATTTTTCATACAATTAACAATCTCATCTACCCGAAGAAAATAATTAGCAACACTTTCATCATTATACATCTTGAGAGTCTCATATTGAATCCTGAGAGTTTGAAGTTTAGCTTGTTTTACCTGTTCATCTCCTTCATAGCTCGTGACCATTTTGTCCCATATCTCTTTTGCTGATTTGAAGTGCATTACCTTCATGAATTCTGTTTGGGATATACTTCCTAATAGAGTACTGACTGCTTTTGCATTTGTTTCATACTTCTTTTTCTCAGCTGGATCTGTAGGAGTAGCTGAAGGAAAAGCATAGCCTGTTTCTACAATGTCCCAAACTTCTGTACCAAGAGATTGAAGATATGCAGTAACTCTTACCTTCCAATAATTGAAGTTTGTCCCATCAAAAATCGGTGGCCTGATTGATGCTTCTCTCTCGTAGTTGCTCATGGTGAACGATCTACCTTCAAGCGATCAAGCTTCTCTGAAGGACCTGCTCTGATACCAATTGTTGGAAATAATACTGAGAGGGGGGGGGGTGAATCAGTATTATCAAAACTATAAAACTTTTTCAATGCTCAGAAACATATACGCTACTTTCGTTAAGTGAACCGGCGTGTACACGCAACTGTGAATAAAGAAAACAGCGTATAACTAGAAATCTTATAATTCAGTCAGTTTATCTTCAGTTAAGTGCATGAGGACATTATTCACCATATTAAGAGTAAACAGATGCAGTAGAACAGATCACACAGAACCACACATATGAACACCAAGATATAAGGTGGAAACCCAATGTGGGTGAAAACCACCTGCTGCAAGTCGTCTCTATCTTTAATATGAAACTTCAGTTTACAATCTTTTGTACTGGTGCAGCCTTATACCAGTACGCAGGCTACAACCTGCAGAAGGCTACAACCTTCTCTCGTTCTCCAAACTTCCTTGGAAGGGAGCTCCAACCCCCTTTGCTCTTGTACTAGCCAAGATACTAGTACGTAGGTGCTGGCCTACAATCTTCTTTCTTTCAGGTACCACCTTTCATACATTTTCAGACTGGATATTCCTGAAGCACAACGTTACAATCTGAAGACCACAATTCATTCAACTTTCACAACAAATCATTGAAGCACAAAACATCCAATACTAGCATCATCAATCACTGAACCACTGAAACCCTGTCAAACACCAGTTACCAGAACACAGAGCAGACTACAGAACTCTGCAATAACAGTCAGACCCAACTGTAACTCAAAAATCAAGCTCCAAAAGATATACGCTACTTCAATGAGAGAAACCCGCGTATACACGCGCTTTTACCGAAGCCAACCTGCGTACAGATCTAAAAATAAATTCTATCAACTTGCAGCTGTACCAGACATCAGTTAGACCCAGAACATAACATTGCGTCAGTATGCAGATCTAGAAATACGCATAATCAACCATATCATAATAGTGCATTTCAAATCATTAGATCCCGATCTATCCTTAGATCTAGTCTTTCATCAACCGAAGTGATCTCTCCTTAGCTTAGATCAAGCAACCCAGAACCTGCATACCAGATCTCTTTCTTCTTCAGATATTCAAGCCTTTACTAGATGATTTGCCTAATGATCTTCTCCTCCTTATATAGCCTTAGGCCTAGCTCAATACCAAGAGCCAAAACCATAGAAATCCAAAACCATCAACTTCAAAACTAGAGATCTACACGTCTGTCGAGGTACTTTGGTCCAAAGACATGGGCACAAGTACCGAGGACTAACTACCATGGACCAAAAGGAAACTTCCTGACATATACGCCCTTTTCTGTTCATGCATCTGCGTGTATACGCGCCTTTGTATATAGCTCTCCTGCGTATACGCGACTTAGCATGCATATCACCAGCGTGTATACGCAACTTGGACTTGATTAACCGGCGTATATTAGATTTCTCTTTATTCTGTAGTCTGAACGGAGATCTGTCATCAAAGAGAGTTGCCATCAAGGACAACACCTGTATCAAAGCGCCACACCTGTGCCAAAATGCCAACAATCTCCCCCTTTGGACTTGATGGCAACCTCAAGATCCTTAGAATCATTCTCCCCCTTTGTCATCAAGGGCAAAGGGCTATGCTCCCCCTGAGTACATGCTGATACCTCTGCTTGGCTGTGCTGAATCATGCTCCCCCTGACTGTAGGCCAGATCTGTAAAAGATGTTCTTCAACAAGAACCAAGACTTCTACACCATAAGGAACCTTCCTATCACCAAAAGACTCAATACATACATCCATACTCCCTACCAAGAGGGGACACATCAGAAACAACCAATTATATTACATCAATCATCCCAGGCATAGTGGGGAAACCAACATAGGCCGTTACATGACCTTGACATCATAAAAGAGATATCACAAAAGAGATACATGACATAGAGACAACAGGTCTAGACCAAGACTTATGAAAGTCACCAGCAGCATCTGATAAACATCTTTTAGATCAGCAACCAGGATTTCTTTCTGAGCTCCTTCTCCTGAAACCAATAACCAAAACATCTAAATGCCAACAATGCTTTATGAGACTTTTAAGCTGCTCCCCCTGAACCTGTGCCTGCTGCACCTTCTGAAACTGTGTCTGAAGGATTCTGACATACCCATCTCAGACCTTTTCAAACCAGAGTTTGCCCTTGCTGCTCAGAACTCCATATACGCGATTTATCCTGTACAAAACAGCGTATGCACGCGGATATAATCCTGCAACAAGCGTACACCATACACGCGACTTTCCCGCATAAATCGGCGTGTATACGCGTATATACCTTACGTAACTTGCGTATACCAACTTTTCTGTAGAACAGACAAGCTTCAACAGCAGGATGAAGCATCAACTACTCCCAGCTTTTGTCTGAGATATTCAAAAGTTTCCCTGGGCAGTGGTTTTGTGAGAATATCAGCAACTTGTTCCTTAGAAGGAACATACTCCAACTTGACCTTCTGCTCAAGCACTTGTTCCCGGAGAAAATGGTACTTGATTGGTATGTGCTTGGTCTTTGAGTGCATGACTGGATTTTTTGAAATGCTGATTGCACTAGTATTATCACATAAGATAGAAACTGGTGGAGTGCAAGTGATTTGAAAGTCCTGCAAGGTCTGCATCATCCAAAGAAGTTGTGTGCAACAAGATGCCGCAGCCACATATTCTGCTTCAGCTGTAGATAAGGCAATCGAACTCTGTTTCTTGCTGAACCAAGATACTAATCTGGAACCCATGAAGAAAGCACCACCACTTGTGCTTTTCCTATCATCCACACTTCCAGCCCAATCTGCATCTGTGTAAGCATGAAGAGTGAGATCTGTATTTCTAGGATACCATAAGCCATAGTTTTGGGTCCCTTGAAGATACTTGAAGATTCTTTTGACTGCCTGAAGATGAGTTTCCTTTGGGTTGGCTTGAAATCTTCCAACAATTCCTACTGCATGTGTAATATCTGGTCGGGTACCTGTCAAATAGAGCAAACTCCCAATCATGGATCTATAAGTGGGTTGGTGAACTGCTGCTGATTCATCATTTGCACTGAGGCTGCATCCTGTAACCATGGGTGTACATACTGGCTTTGACTCTTCCATGCCATACTTCTTCAAGATCTGCTTGAGGTATTTGGTTTGAGACAAGAAGATACCTCCTTCATTTTGTTGAATTTGCAATCCAAGAAAATATGTCAATTCTCCAAGTAGTGACATTTCGAATTCTTTCTGCATAACCGAGGCAAAGTGTTGACTCATAGTCTCTTCATTGCTGCCAAAGATAATATCATCTACATAAACAACAAGAATTAGCAATTTGTTATTTTCAACTTTTATATAGAGATTGCTATCTGCTGATCCTTTTGAAAAGCCTTGTTGGTGAAGATATTTGTCCAACCGATAGTACCAAGCCCTTGGAGCTTGTTTGAGTCCATAGAGAGCCTTTTTTAATCTGCATACAAGGTTTGGATCATTCCCAAGAATGAAACCATCTGGCTGCTCAATATATACTTCTTCTTCTAAGTCTCCATTCAGAAAGGCTGATTTCACATCCATTTGAAATACCTTGAAGTTTTGAAAGCTTGAGAGAGCAAGGAACATTCGGATAGCCTCAAGTCTTGCCACAGGAGCAAAGGTCTCTTCAAAATCTATTCCTTCTTGCTGTGCATACCCTTTACAAACAAGTCTGGCCTTGTTCCTAATTACTTCTCCATTTTCATTCAATTTATTCTTGAAGACCCATTTTGTTCCTATTACATTTTATCTTTTGGTCTAGGAACTAATTCCCAAGTGTTGTTCTTTTCGATCTGCTCAAGTTCTTCATCCATTGCTTTGACCCAACATTCATCTTGCATGCCTCTTTCACATTTTGTGGTTCAGTGGAGGAGAGTAATGCCAAATAGCTTGAAGCTTCTGCAAGTGTCCTTCTTGTTTGTACTCCTGCTTCTTTCTGCCCCACAATCTGAGATTCCGGATGATTCTTTTGAACATATCTGGATGGAGTCTTCTCTTCTATTCTTGTCTGCTCCTCTGGTTCTTCTTGAGGTTCTTCTTCTTCTTGAGGTTCTTCTTCTTCATCATTCCGTCTTTGAGGGTAACCTTCATCTTCTTCAATGTCTTCATGATGAACTTGCCTAGGAATATATCCCTTCTCATCAACCACTACATCAATGCTGTCAACAATTTTGCCAAGTCTTTTATTGTAGCACTTGTATGCTTTGCTATGTGGAGAATAACCAAGAAGAATGCCCTCATCTGCTCTTGGTTCAAGTTTGCCAAGTTGCTCATCAGTATTTTTAATATAACATTTGCTCCCAAAGATTTTGAAGTGCTTCACCGAAGGAGTCTCACCACTCCAGAGCTCATGAGGTGTTTGAGTGCTGTTTACTCGGACATTTGTTTTGTTAAGAATAATAACCGCAGCATGTGCAGCTTCACCCCAGAAGGTTGCGGGAGTACCTGATTCATCAAGCATAGCACGAGCCATTTGTTGGATTGTTCTGTTCATTCTTTCCGCAACCCCATTTTGCTGAGGAGTTCTAGCTGTAGAGAATTCTCTTCTTATCCCATGTTCTTCACAGAAATCGAAAAATTCGTTTGAGGTAAATTCCCCACCTCTGTCAGATCTGAGGCACTTAATTTTGTGTCCTGATTCATTTTCAACCAAGGCTTTGAAGGATTTGAATTTTTCGAATGCTTCATCTTTGTGCTTCATGAGCCCTAACCAAACAAATCTGGAGAAATCATCAATGAATAATATCAGATATTCTTCTCCTCGAGGTGTCCTCTTCCTAAATGGACCACATACATCTGTATGGACTAGCTCGAGAGGCATGCTAGCTGATCCTTCCTTCTCTGGAAAGTTAGTTCTGGTTTGCTTTCCAAACTGACAAGATTTGCATATGGTATTGTCTGGAATTTTGATATCTGGAAGACCACGAACTGCCTGATATTTGCATGCTTTCCTTATTTGTGAAAAGCTTAGATGCCCCAACCTCCGATGCCATAGCCAATGTTCATCATCCTTGCTTAAGTAGCATTGTTGTCTTTCCTCAAAGATATATAGATTATTTGGAGTCCTTCTTCCTTTGATCACTGTTTTACCTGTATCAAGATCGCGAACACAACATCCATTTGATCTAAATATTACCTCAGTTCCTTGATCGCACATCTGACTGACACTGAGAAGATTATGCTTCAATCCATCAACATATAAAACATTTCCTGCTTTGACCTCCTCTTTCAACGGAGCAACACCTTTTCCTTTTATGGCTGCAGAGATATCGTTCCCGAAAGAAACTTTCTTCCCCTTTTCTAATGCGGTATATGACTCAAGCTTTTCTTTGTCCCCTGTCATATGCTTCGAACATCCGCTGTCAATGTACCATAGACTTTCTTGACCTTCTGCATAAAAGGCTATCCCACATCTTTCTGGTTGTGATTCTTTTATTCTCCATGTTCTAACATTTGAGGTTTGTTCCTTCTGAGTTGTCTTCCGGAATCTGCTCCTGCATTCAGAGTCTTCATGACCAAAGTTATTACAAATAGAGCATTCAACTTCATTTTCAAGAACCGAAAAATTGTTATAAGTCCTTTTCATGGTTCCAGTCATTCTCCCTTGCTTTTGAGCTTCTCTAGTCATGATTGTTTTGTAGGCAACACATTGAGCTGCTTTGTGACCGAAGTTATGGCAAGAAAAGCATTGGCCATTAAAGAAACTTCTGCGATAATCAGATCTATCATCCAACCGATTGTAGCTTCTATTCATTCTTGGAGCAAATTGGGAAGATTTTACCTGTGGCTGATTGTAGCTTCTGTTTGTCCTTAAGGCTGTTTGTCCCTGAATTTCTTGATGGTCTTTATTTGTTCTTGAGATAAACTGTCCCTGATTCACCTGATGACTTTTATTTGGCCTTTGCTCGCTTCTCCTTGCTGCATCAAGATAACTTTTAGAGGTAGAGGCTTGAGATGTTTCTCCATTATATCCAAGACCTGTCTTGATCAGAGGAGATCGCTGCACATTGATAATCTCATCCAAGGTTTCAGATCCTTTGAACAAACTTAAGATTAATAGCTTTTGTTTTCTCAATTTCTTTTCTGAGACCAACAATTTCACCTTCTAGTTTTTCAAGATGTTTTTCTTTTTCATCAATTTGAAATTGTAGAGTATCAATGATCACACTCTTTTCTTCTATACATCTCTTGAGTCTAGTAATTTCATCATAGAGGTTATTCACATCTACAGCATCCTCATAATCATCATCTTCAAATGCCATTAACAACTTATATTTATTACCTTGTTCATCTTCATCACTGTTTGATAGACCATCACTATCTTCATGGGTGTAGTAGCTTTTCTTATTTGCACTTAGTTTCTTGTTCCATCTAGCAGGTTCCTTTCCTTTATCCTTATAAGGACATTTTGCAGCATAATGACCTACTCTTCCACAAGCAAAGCATTTGAAAGGTAGCTTACCTCTGAACCTTCCAGAACCCCTTTGAAGATTTCTGACAAAATTTGATTCTTCTTCCTCTTCTTCTGGAACATGGCTTGCTTCATAGTAATCTTCTTTGCCTGATGCCTTAAAAGCAGCTTCCCTTCTGTCTGATGGACCTCCCTTTCTCATTTCATAAGCAGTTAGAATTCCATGTAGCTGAGACATAGTGAGAACACGGAGATTTTCCTTTTCTTCTATTGCAGATACTTTAGATTCAAACTTGGGGGATAATGATCTTAGAATCTTTTGAACTACTATAGCCTCTTTTATTTCTTCACCCAAATTTTTCATACAATTAACAATCTCATCTACCCGAAGAAAATAATTAGCAACACTTTCATCATTATACATCTTGAGAGTCTCATATTGAATCCTGAGAGTTTGAAGTTTAGCTTGTTTTACCTGTTCATCTCCTTCATAGCTCGTGACCATTTTGTCCCATATCTCTTTTGCTGATTTGAAGTGCATTACCTTCATGAATTCTGTTTGGGATATACTTCCTAATAGAGTACTGACTGCTTTTGCATTTGTTTCATACTTCTTTTTCTCAGCTGGATCTGTAGGAGTAGCTGAAGGAAAAGCATAGCCTGTTTCTACAATGTCCCAAACTTCTGTACCAAGAGATTGAAGATATGCAGTAACTCTTACCTTCCAATAATTGAAGTTTGTCCCATCAAAAATCGGTGGCCTGATTGATGCTTCTCTCTCGTAGTTGCTCATGGTGAACGATCTACCTTCAAGCGATCAAGCTTCTCTGAAGGACCTGCTCTGATACCAATTGTTGGAAATAATACTGAGGGGGGGGGGTGAATCAGTATTATCAAACTATAAAACTTTTTCAATGCTCAGAAACATATACGCTACTTTCGTTAAGTGAACCGGCGTGTACACGCAACTGTGAATAAAGAAAACAGCGTATAACTAGAAATCTTATAATTCAGTCAGTTTATCTTCAGTTAAGTGCATGAGGACATTATTCACCATATTAAGAGTAAACAGATGCAGTAGAACAGATCACACAGAACCACACACATGAACACCAAGATATAAGGTGGAAACCCAATGTGGGTGAAAACCACCTGCTGCAAGTCGTCTCTATCTTTAATATGAAACTTCAGTTTACAATCCTTTTGTACTGGTGCAGCCTTATACCAGTACGCAGGCTACAACCTGCAGAAGGCTACAACCTTCTCTCGTTCTCCAAACTTCCTTGGAAGGGAGCTCCAACCCCCTTTGCTCTTGTACTAGCCAAGATACTAGTACGTAGGTGCTGGCCTACAATCTTCTTTCTTTCAGGTACCACCTTTCATACATTTTCAGACTGGATATTCCTGAAGCACAACGTTACAATCTGAAGACCACAATTCATTCAACTTTCACAACAAATCATTGAAGCACAAAACATCCAATACTAGCATCATCAATCACTGAACCACTGAAACCCTGTCAAACACCAGTTACCAGAACACAGAGCAGACTACAGAACTCTGCAATAACAGTCAGACCCAACTGTAACTCAAAAATCAAGCTCCAAAAGATATACGCTACTTCAATGAGAGAAACCCGCGTATACACGCGCTTTTACCGAAGCCAACCTGCGTACAGATCTAAAAATAAATTCTATCAACTTGCAGCTGTACCAGACATCAGTTAGACCCAGAACATAACATTGCGTCAGTATGCAGATCTAGAAATACGCATAATCAACCATATCATAATAGTGCATTTCAAATCATTAGATCCCGATCTATCCTTAGATCTAGTCTTTCATCAACCGAAGTGATCTCTCCTTAGCTTAGATCAAGCAACCCAGAACCTGCATACCAGATCTCTTCTTCTTCAGATATTCAAGCCTTTACTAGATAATTTGCCTAATGATCTTCTCCTCCTTATATAGCCTTAGGCCTGCTCAATACCAAGAGCCAAAACCATAGAAATCCAAAACCATCAACTTCAAAACTAGAGATCTACACGTCTGTCGAGGTACTTTGGTCCAAAGACATGGGCACAAGTACCGAGGACTAACTACCATGGACCAAAAGGAAACTTCCCGACATATACGCCCTTTTCTGTTCATGCATCTGCGTGTATACGCGCCTTCGTATATAGCTCTCCTGCGTATACGCGACTTAGCATGCATATCACCAGCGTGTATACGCAACTTGGACTTGATTAACCGGCGTATATTAGATTTCTCTTTATTCTGTAGTCTGAACGGAGATCTGTCATCAAAGAGAGTTGCCATCAAGGACAACACCTGTATCAAAGCGCCACACCTGTGCCAAAATGCCAACAATCTCCCCCTTTGGACTTGATGGCAACCTCAAGATCCTTAGAATCATTCTCCCCCTTTGTCATCAAGGGCAAAGGGCTATGCTCCCCCTGAGTACATGCTGATACCTCTGCTTGGCTGTGCTGAATCATGCTCCCCCTGACTGTAGGCCAGATCTGTAAAAGATGTTCTTCAACAAGAACCAAGACTTATACACCATAAGGAACCTTCCTATCACCAAAAGACTCAATACATACATCCATACTCCCTACCAAGAGGGGACACATCAGAAACAACCAATTATATTACATCAATCATCCCAGGCATAGTGGGGAAACCAACATAGGCCGTTACATGACCTTGACATCATAAAAGAGATATCACAAAAGAGATACATGACATAGAGACAACAGGTCTAGACCAAGACTTATGAAAGTCACCAGCAGCATCTGATAAACATCTTTTAGATCAGCAACCAGGATTTCTTTCTGAGCTCCTTCTCCTGAAACCAATAACCAAAACATCTAAATGCCAACAATGCTTTATGAGACTTTTAAGCTGCTCCCCCTGAACCTGTGCCTGCTGCACCTTCTGAAACTGTGTCTGAAGGATTCTGACATACCCATCTCAGACCTTTTCAAACCAGAGTTTGCCCTTGCTGCTCAGAACTCCATATACGCGATTTATCCTGTACAAAACAGCGTATGCACGCGGATATAATCCTGCAACAAGCGTACACCATACACGCGACTTTCCCGCATAAATCGGCGTGTATACGCGTATATACCTTACGTAACTTGCGTATACCAACTTTTCTGTAGAACAGACAAGCTTCAACAGCAGGATGAAGCATCAACTACTCCCAGCTTTTGTCTGAGATATTCAAAAGTTTCCCTGGGCAGTGGTTTTGTGAGAATATCAGCAACTTGTTCCTTAGAAGGAACATACTCCAACTTGACCTTCTGCTCAAGCACTTGTTCCCGGAGAAAATGGTACTTGATTGGTATGTGCTTGGTCTTTGAGTGCATGACTGGATTTTTTGAAATGCTGATTGCACTAGTATTATCACATAAGATAGAAACTGGTGGAGTGCAAGTGATTTGAAAGTCCTGCAAGGTCTGCATCATCCAAAGAAGTTGTGTGCAACAAGATGCCGCAGCCACATATTCTGCTTCAGCTGTAGATAAGGCAATCGAACTCTGTTTCTTGCTGAACCAAGATACTAATCTGGAACCCATGAAGAAAGCACCACCACTTGTGCTTTTCCTATCATCCACACTTCCAGCCCAATCTGCATCTGTGTAAGCATGAAGAGTGAGATCTGTATTTCTAGGATACCATAAGCCATAGTTTTGGGTCCCTTGAAGATACTTGAAGATTCTTTTGACTGCCTGAAGATGAGTTTCCTTTGGGTTGGCTTGAAATCTTCCAACAATTCCTACTGCATGTGTAATATCTGGTCGGGTACCTGTCAAATAGAGCAAACTCCCAATCATGGATCTATAAGTGGGTTGGTGAACTGCTGCTGATTCATCATTTGCACTGAGGCTGCATCCTGTAACCATGGGTGTACATACTGGCTTTGACTCTTCCATGCCATACTTCTTCAAGATCTGCTTGAGGTATTTGGTTTGAGACAAGAAGATACCTCCTTCATTTTGTTGAATTTGCAATCCAAGAAAATATGTCAATTCTCCAAGTAGTGACATTTCGAATTCTTTCTGCATAACCGAGGCAAAGTGTTGACTCATAGTCTCTTCATTGCTGCCAAAGATAATATCATCTACATAAACAACAAGAATTAGCAATTTGTTATTTTCAACTTTTATATAGAGATTGCTATCTGCTGATCCTTTTGAAAAGCCTTGTTGGTGAAGATATTTGTCCAACCGATAGTACCAAGCCCTTGGAGCTTGTTTGAGTCCATAGAGAGCCTTTTTTAATCTGCATACAAGGTTTGGATCATTCCCAAGAATGAAACCATCTGGCTGCTCAATATATACTTCTTCTTCTAAGTCTCCATTCAGAAAGGCTGATTTCACATCCATTTGAAATACCTTGAAGTTTTGAAAGCTTGAGAGAGCAAGGAACATTCGGATAGCCTCAAGTCTTGCCACAGGAGCAAAGGTCTCTTCAAAATCTATTCCTTCTTGCTGTGCATACCCTTTACAAACGAGTCTGGCCTTGTTCCTAATTACTTCTCCATTTTCATTCAATTTATTCTTGAAGACCCATTTTGTTCCTATTACATTTTTATCTTTTGGTCTAGGAACTAATTCCCAAGTGTTGTTCTTTTCGATCTGCTCAAGTTCTTCATCCATTGCTTTGACCCAACATTCATCCTTGCATGCCTCTTTCACATTTTGTGGTTCAGTGGAGGAGAGTAATGCCAAATAGCTTGAAGCTTCTGCAAGTGTCCTTCTTGTTTGTACTCCTGCTTCTTTCTGCCCCACAATCTGAGATTCCGGATGATTCTTTTGAACATATCTGGATGGAGTCTTCTCTTCTATTCTTGTCTGCTCCTCTGGTTCTTCTTGAGGTTCTTCTTCTTCATCATTCGGTCTTTGAGGGTAACCTTCATCTTCTTCAATGTCTTCATGGTGAACTTGCCTAGGAATATATCCCTTCTCATCAACCACTACATCAATGCTGTCAACAATTTTGCCAAGTCTTTTATTGTAGCACTTGTATGCTTTGCTATGTGGAGAATAACCAAGAAGAATGCCCTCATCTGCTCTTGGTTCAAGTTTGCCAAGTTGCTCATCAGTATTTTTAATATAACATTTGCTCCCAAAGATTTTGAAGTGCTTCACCGAAGGAGTCTCACCACTCCAGAGCTCATGAGGTGTTTGAGTGCTGTTTACTCGGACATTTGTTTTGTTAAGAATAATAACCGCAGCATGTGCAGCTTCACCCCAGAAGGTTGCGGGAGTACCTGATTCATCAAGCATAGCACGAGCCATTTGTTGGATTGTTCTGTTCATTCTTTCCGCAACCCCATTTTGCTGAGGAGTTCTAGCTGTAGAGAATTCTCTTCTTATCCCATGTTCTTCACAGA
Source organism: Pinus tabuliformis (assembly GCA_031772625.1). Lineage (NCBI taxonomy): Eukaryota > Viridiplantae > Streptophyta > Pinopsida > Pinales > Pinaceae > Pinus > Pinus tabuliformis. The sequence goes on along the minus strand of CM062810.1, from coordinate 872,805,194 downwards.
AATCGAAAAATTCGTTTGAGGTAAATCCCCACCTCTGTCAGATCTGAGGCACTTAATTTTGTGTCCTGATTCATTTTCAACCAAGGCTTTGAAGGATTTGAATTTTTCGAATGCTTCATCTTTGTGCTTCATGAGCCCTAACCAAACAAATCTGGAGAAATCATCAATGAATAATATCAGATATTCTTCTCCTCGAGGTGTCCTCTTCCTAAATGGACCACATACATCTGTATGGACTAGCTCGAGAGGCATGCTAGCTGATCCTTCCTTCTCTGGAAAGTTAGTTCTGGTTTGCTTTCCAAATTGACAAGATTTGCATATGGTATTGTCTGGAATTTTGATATCTGGAAGACCACGAACTGCCTGATATTTGCATGCTTTCCTTATTTGTGAAAAGCTTAGATGCCCCAACCTCCGATGCCATAGCCAATGTTCATCATCCTTGCTTAAGTAGCATTGTTGTCTTTCCTCAAAGATATATAGATTATTTGGAGTCCTTCTTCCTTTGATCACTGTTTTACCTGTATCAAGATCGCGAACACAACATCCATTTGATCTAAATATTACCTCAGTTCCTTGATCGCACATCTGACTGACACTCAGAAGATTATGCTTCAATCCATCAACATATAAAACATTTCCTGCTTTGACCTCCTCTTTCAACGGAGCAACACCTTTTCCTTTTATGGCTGCAGAGATATCGTTCCCGAAAGAAACTTTCTTCCCCTTTTCTAATGCGGTATATGACTCAAGCTTTTCTTTGTCCCCTGTCATATGCTTCGAACATCCGCTGTCAATGTACCATAGACTTTCTTGACCTTCTGCATAAAAGGCTATCCCACATCTTTCTGGTTGTGATTCTTTTATTCTCCATGTTCTAACATTTGAGGTTTGTTCCTTCTGAGTTGTCTTCCGGAATCTGCTCCTGCATTCAGAGTCTTCATGACCAAAGTTATTACAAATAGAGCATTCAACTTCATTTTCAAGAACCGAAAAATTGTTATAAGTCCTTTTCATGGTTCCAGTCATTCTCCCTTGCTTTTGAGCTTCTCTAGTCATGATTGTTTTGTAGGCAACACATTGAGCTGCTTTGTGACCGAAGTTATGGCAAGAAAAGCATTGGCCATTAAAGAAACTTCTGCGATAATCAGATCTATCATCCAACCGATTGTAGCTTCTATTCATTCTTGGAGCAAATTGGGAAGATTTTACCTGTGGCTGATTGTAGCTTCTGTTTGTCCTTAAGGCTGTTTGTCCCTGAATTTCTTGATGGTCTTTATTTGTTCTTGAGATAAACTGTCCCTGATTCACCTGATGACTTTTATTTGGCCTTTGCTCGCTTCTCCTTGCTGCATCAAGATAACTTTTAGAGGTAGAGGCTTGAGATTTTTCTCCATTATATCCAAGACCTGTCTTGATCAGAGGAGATCGCTGCACATTGATAATCTCATCCAAGGTTTCAGATCCTTTGACAAACTTAAGATTAATAGCTTTTGTTTTCTCAATTTCTTTTCTGAGACCAACAATTTCACCTTCTAGTTTTTCAAGATGTTTTTCTTTTTCATCAATTTGAAATTGTAGAGTATCAATGATCACACTCTTTTCTTCTATACATCTCTTGAGTCTAGTAATTTCATCATAGAGGTTATTCACATCTACAGCATCCTCATAATCATCATCTTCAAATGCCATTAACAACTTATATTTATTACCTTGTTCATCTTCATCACTGTTTGATAGACCATCACTATCTTCATGGGTGTAGTAGCTTTTCTTATTTGCACTTAGTTTCTTGTTCCATCTAGCAGGTTCCTTTCCTTTATCCTTATAAGGACATTTTGCAGCATAATGACCTACTCTTCCACAAGCAAAGCATTTGAAAGGTAGCTTACCTCTGAACCTTCCAGAACCCCTTTGAAGATTTCTGACAAAATTTGATTCTTCTTCCTCTTCTTCTGGAACATGGCTTGCTTCATAGTAATCTTCTTTGCCTGATGCCTTAAAAGCAGCTTCCCTTCTGTCTGATGGACCTCCCTTTCTCATTTCATAAGCAGTTAGAATTCCATGTAGCTGAGACATAGTGAGAACACGGAGATTTTCCTTTTCTTCTATTGCAGATACTTTAGATTCAAACTTGGGGGATAATGATCTTAGAATCTTTTGAACTACTATAGCCTCTTTTATTTCTTCACCCAAATTTTTCATACAATTAACAATCTCATCTACCCGAAGAAAATAATTAGCAACACTTTCATCATTATACATCTTGAGAGTCTCATATTGAATCCTGAGAGTTTGAAGTTTAGCTTGTTTTACCTGTTCATCTCCTTCATAGCTCGTGACCATTTTGTCCCATATCTCTTTTGCTGATTTGAAGTGCATTACCTTCATGAATTCTGTTTGGGATATACTTCCTAATAGAGTACTGACTGCTTTTGCATTTGTTTCATACTTCTTTTTCTCAGCTGGATCTGTAGGAGTAGCTGAAGGAAAAGCATAGCCTGTTTCTACAATGTCCCAAACTTCTGTACCAAGAGATTGAAGATATGCAGTAACTCTTACCTTCCAATAATTGAAGTTTGTCCCATCAAAAATCGGTGGCCTGATTGATGCTTCTCTCTCGTAGTTGCTCATGATGAACGATCTACCTTCAAGCGATCAAGCTTCTCTGAAGGACCTGCTCTGATACCAATTGTTGGAAATAATACTGAGAGGGGGGGGGGTGAATCAGTATTATCAGAACTATAAAACTTTTTCAATGCTCAGAAACATATACGCTACTTTCGTTAAGTGAACCGGCGTGTACACGCAACTGTGAATAAAGAAAACAGCGTATAACTAGAAATCTTATAATTCAGTCAGTTTATCTTCAGTTAAGTGCATGAGGACATTATTCACCATATTAAGAGTAAACAGATGCAGTAGAACAGATCACACAGAACCACACACATGAACACCAAGATATAAGGTGGAAACCCAATGTGGGTGAAAACCACCTGCTGCAAGTCGTCTCTATCTTTAATATGAAACTTCAGTTTACAATCTTTTGTACTGGTGCAGCCTTATACCAGTACGCAGGCTACAACCTGCAGAAGGCTACAACCTTCTCTCGTTCTCCAAACTTCCTTGGAAGGGAGCTCCAACCCCCTTTGCTCTTGTACTAGCCAAGATACTAGTACGTAGGTGCTGGCCTACAATCTTCTTTCTTTCAGGTACCACCTTTCATACATTTTCAGACTGGATATTCCTGAAGCACAACGTTACAATCTGAAGACCACAATTCATTCAACTTTCACAACAAATCATTGAAGCACAAAACATCCAATACTAGCATCATCAATCACTGAACCACTGAAACCCTGTCAAACACCAGTTACCAGAACACAGAGCAGACTACAGAACTCTGCAATAACAGTCAGACCCAACTGTAACTCAAAAATCAAGCTCCAAAATATATACGCTACTTCAATGAGAGAAACCCGCGTATACACGCGCTTTTACCGAAGCCAACCTGCGTACAGATCTAAAAATAAATTCTATCAACTTGCAGCTGTACCAGACATCAGTTAGACCCAGAACATAACATTGCGTCAGTATGCAGATCTAGAAATACGCATAATCAACCATATCATAATAGTGCATTTCAAATCATTAGATCCCGATCTATCCTTAGATCTAGTCTTTCATCAACCGAAGTGATCTCTCCTTAGCTTAGATCAAGCAACCCAGAACCTGCATACCAGATCTCTTTCTTCTTCAGATATTCAAGCCTTTACTAGATGATTTGCCTAATGATCTTCTTCTCCTTATATAGCCTTAGGCCTTGCTCAATACCAAGAGCCAAAACCATAGAAATCCAAAACCATCAACTTCAAAACTAGAGATCTACACGTCTGTCGAGGTACTTTGGTCCAAAGACATGGGCACAAGTACCGAGGACTAACTACCATGGACCAAAAGGAAACTTCCTGACATATACGCCCTTTTCTGTTCATGCATCTGCGTGTATACGCGCCTTTGTATATAGCTCTCCTGCGTATACGCGACTTAGCATGCATATCACCAGCGTGTATACGCAACTTGGACTTGATTAACCTGCGTATATTAGATTTCTCTTTATTCTGTAGTCTGAACGGAGATCTGTCATCAAAGAGAGTTGCCATCAAGGACAACACCTGTATCAAAGCGCCACACCTGTGCCAAAATGCCAACAATCTCCCCCTTTGGACTTGATGGCAACCTCAAGATCCTTAGAATCATTCTCCCCCTTTGTCATCAAGGGCAAAGGGCTATGCTCCCCCTGAGTACATGCTGATACCTCTGCTTGGCTGTGCTGAACATGCTCCCCCTGACTGTAGGCCAGATCTGCAAAAGATGTTCTTCAACAAGAACCAAGACTTATACACCATAAGGAACCTTCCTATCACCAAAAGACTCAATACATACATCCATACTCCCTACCAAGAGGGGACACATCAGAAACAACCAATTATATTACATCAATTCATCCCAGGCATAGTGGGGAAACCAACATAGGCCGTTACATGACCTTGACATCATAAAAGAGATATCACAAAAGAGATACATGACATAGAGACAACAGGTCTAGACCAAGACTTATGAAAGTCACCAGCAGCATCTGATAAACATCTTTTAGATCAACAACCAGGATTTCTTTCTGAGCTCCTTCTCCTGAAACAATAACCAAAACATCTAAATGCCAACAATGCTTTATGAGACTTTTAAGCTGCTCCCCCTGAACCTGTGCCTGCTGCACCTTCTGAAACTGTGTCTGAAGGATTCTGACATACCCATCTCAGACCTTTTCAAACCAGAGTTTTCCCTTGCTGCTCAGAACTCCATATACGCGATTTATCCTGTACAAAACAGCGTATGCACGCGGATATAATCCTGCAACAAGCGTACACCATACACACGACTTTCCCCCATAAATCGGTGTGTATACGCGTATATACCTTACGTAACTTGCGTATACCAACTTTTCTGTAGAACAGACAAGCTTCAACAGCAGGATGAAGCATCAACTACTCCCAGCTTTTGTCTGAGATATTCAAAAGTTTCCCTGGGCAGTGGTTTTGTGAGAATATCAGCAACTTGTTCCTTAGAAGGAACATACTCCAACTTGACCTTCTGCTCAAGCACTTGTTCCCGGAGAAAATGGTACTTGATTGGTATGTGCTTGGTCTTTGAGTGCATGACTGGATTTTTTGAAATGCTGATTGCACTTGTATTATCACATAAGATAGAAACTGGTGGAGTGCAAGTGATTTGAAAGTCCTGCAAGGTCTGCATCATCCAAAGAAGTTGTGTGCAACAAGATGCCGCAGCCACATATTCTGCTTCAGCTGTAGATAAGGCAATCGAACTCTGTTTCTTGCTGAACCAAGATACTAATCTGGAACCCATGAAGAAAGCACCACCACTTGTGCTTTTCCTATCATCCACACTTCCAGCCCAATCTGCATCTGTGTAAGCATGAAGAGTGAGATCTGTATTTCTAGGATACCATAAGCCATAGTTTTGGGTCCCTTGAAGATACTTGAAGATTCTTTTGACTGCCTGAAGATGAGTTTCCTTTGGGTTGGCTTGAAATCTTCCAACAATTCCTACTGCATGTGTAATATCTGGTCGGGTACCTGTCAAATAGAGCAAACTCCCAATCATGGATCTATAAGTGGGTTGGTGAACTGCTGCTGATTCATCATTTGCACTGAGGCTGCATCCTGTAACCATGGGTGTACATACTGGCTTTGACTCTTCCATGCCATACTTCTTCAAGATCTGCTTGAGGTATTTGGTTTGAGACAAGAAGATACCTCCTTCATTTTGTTGATTTGCAATCCAAGAAAATATGTCAATTCTCCAAGTAGTGACATTTCGAATTCTTTCTGCATAACCGAGGCAAAGTGTTGACTCATAGTCTCTTCATTGCTGCCAAAGATAATATCATCTACATAAACAACAAGAATTAGCAATTTGTTATTTTCAACTTTTATATAGAGATTGCTATCTGCTGATCCTTTTGAAAAGCCTTGTTGGTGAAGATATTTGTCCAACCGATAGTACCAAGCCCTTGGAGCTTGTTTGAGTCCATAGAGAGCCTTTTTAATCTGCATACAAGGTTTGGATCATTCCCAAGAATGAAACCATCTGGCTGCTCAATATATACTTCTTCTTCTAAGTCTCCATTCAGAAAGGCTGATTTCACATCCATTTGAAATACCTTGAAGTTTTGAAAGCTTGAGAGAGCAAGGAACATTCGGATAGCCTCAAGTCTTGCCACAGGAGCAAAGGTCTCTTCAAAATCTATTCCTTCTTGCTGTGCATACCCTTTACAAACGAGTCTGGCCTTGTTCCTAATTACTTCTCCATTTTCATTCAATTTATTCTTGAAGACCCATTTTGTTCCTATTACATTTTTATCTTTTGGTCTAGGAACTAATTCCCAAGTGTTGTTCTTTTCGATCTGCTCAAGTTCTTCATCCATTGCTTTGACCCAACATTCATCTTGCATGCCTCTTTCACATTTTGTGGTTCAGTGGAGGAGAGTAATGCCAAATAGCTTGAAGCTTCTGCAAGTGTCCTTCTTGTTTGTACTCCTGCTTCTTTCTGCCCCACAATCTGAGATTCCGGATGATTCTTTTGAACATATCTGGATGGAGTCTTCTCTTCTATTCTTGTCTGCTCCTCTGGTTCTTCTTGAGGTTCTTCTTCTTCTTGAGGTTCTTCTTCTTCATCATTCCGTCTTTGAGGGTAACCTTCATCTTCTTCAATGTCTTCATGGTGAACTTGCCTAGGAATATATCCCTTCTCATCAACCACTACATCAATGCTGTCAACAATTTTGCCAAGTCTTTTATTGTAGCACTTGTATGCTTTGCTATGTGGAGAATAACCAAGAAGAATGCCCTCATCTGCTCTTGGTTCAAGTTTGCCAAGTTGCTCATCAGTATTTTTAATATAACATTTGCTCCCAAAGATTTTGAAGTGCTTCACCGAAGGAGTCTCACCACTCCAGAGCTCATGAGGTGTTTGAGTGCTGTTTACTCGGACATTTGTTTTGTTAAGAATAATAACCACAGCATGTGCAGCTTCACCCCAGAAGGTTGCGGGAGTACCTGATTCATCAAGCATAGCACGAGCCATTTGTTGGATTGTTCTGTTCATTCTTTCCACAACCCCATTTTGCTGAGGAGTTCTAGCTGTAGAGAATTCTCTTCTTATCCCATGTTCTTCACAGAAATCGAAAAATTCGTTTGAGGTAAATTCCCCACCTCTGTCAGATCTGAGGCACTTAATTTTGTGTCCTGATTCATTTTCAACCAAGGCTTTGAAGGATTTGAATTTTTCGAATGCTTCATCTTTGTGCTTCATGAGCCCTAACCAAACAAATCTGGAGAAATCATCAATGAATAATATCAGATATTCTTCTCCTCGAGGTGTCCTCTTCCTAAATGGACCACATACATCTGTATGGACTAGCTCGAGAGGCATGCTAGCTGATCCTTCCTTCTCTGGAAAGTTAGTTCTGGTTTGCTTTCCAAATTGACAAGATTTGCATATGGTATTGTCTGGAATTTTGATATCTGGAAGACCACGAACTGCCTGATATTTGCATGCTTTCCTTATTTGTGAAAAGCTTAGATGCCCCAACCTCCGATGCCATAGCCAATGTTCATCATCCTTGCTTAAGTAGCATTGTTGTCTTTCCTCAAAGATATATAGATTATTTGGAGTCCTTCTTCCTTTGATCACTGTTTTACCTGTATCAAGATCGCGAACACAACATCCATTTGATCTAAATATTACCTCAGTTCCTTGATCGCACATCTGACTGACACTGAGAAGATTATGCTTCAATCCATCAACATATAAAACATTTCCTGCTTTGACCTCCTCTTTCAACGGAGCAACACCTTTTCCTTTTATGGCTGCAGAGATATCGTTCCCGAAAGAAACTTTCTTCCCCTTTTCTAATGTGGTATATGACTCAAGCTTTTCTTTGTCCCCTGTCATATGCTTCGAACATCCGCTGTCAATGTACCATAGACTTTCTTGACCTTCTGCATAAAAGGCTATCCCACATCTTTCTGGTTGTGATTCTTTTATTCTCCATGTTCTAACATTTGAGGTTTGTTCCTTCTGAGTTGTCTTCCGGAATCTGCTCCTGCATTCAGAGTCTTCATGACCAAAGTTATTACAAATAGAGCATTCAACTTCATTTTCAAGAACCGAAAAATTGTTATAAGTCCTTTTCATGGTTCCAGTCATTCTCCCTTGCTTTTGAGCTTCTCTAGTCATGATTGTTTTGTAGGCAACACATTGAGCTGCTTTGTGACCGAAGTTATGGCAAGAAAAGCATTGGCCATTAAAGAAACTTCTGCGATAATCAGATCTATCATCCAACCGATTGTAGCTTCTATTCATTCTTGGAGCAAATTGGGAAGATTTTACCTGTGGCTGATTGTAGCTTCTGTTTGTCCTTAAGGCTGTTTGTCCCTGAATTTCTTGATGGTCTTTATTTGTTCTTGAGTAAACTGTCCCTGATTCACCTGATGACTTTTATTTGGCCTTTGCTCGCTTCTCCTTGCTGCATCAAGATAACTTTTAGAGGTAGAGGCTTGAGATGTTTCTCCATTATATCCAAGACCTGTCTTGATCAGAGGAGATCGCTGCACATTGATAATCTCATCCAAGGTTTCAGATCCTTTGACAAACTTAAGATTAATAGCTTTTGTTTTCTCAATTCTTTTCTGAGACAACAATTTCACTTCTAGTTTTTCAAGATGTTTTTCTTTTTCATCAATTTGAAATTGTAGAGTATCAATGATCACTCTTTTCTTCTATACATCTCTTGAGTCTAGTAATTTCATCATAGAGGTTATTCACATCTACAGCATCCTCATAATCATCATCTTCAAATGCCATTAACAACTTATATTTATTACCTTGTTCATCTTCATCACTGTTTGATAGACCATCACTATCTTCATGGGTGTAGTAGCTTTTCTTATTTGCACTTAGTTTCTTGTTCCATCTAGCAGGTTCCTTTTCCTTTATCCTTATAAGGACATTTTGCAGCATAATGACCTACTCTTCCACAAGCAAAGCATTTGAAAGGTACTTACCTCTGAACCTTCCAGAACCCCTTTGAAGATTTCTGACAAAATTTGATTCTTCTTCTCTTCTTCTGGAACATGGCTTGCTTCATAGTAATCTTCTTTGCCTGATGCCTTAAAAGCAGCTTCCCTTCTGTCTGATGGACCTCCTTTCTCATTTCATAAGCAGTTAGAATTCCATGTAGCTGAGACATAGTGAGAACACGGAGATTTTCCTTTTCTTCTATTGCAGATACTTTAGATTCAAACTTGGGGGATAATGATCTTAGAATCTTTTGAACTACTATAGCCTCTTTTATTTCTTCACCCAAATTTTTCATACAATTAACAATCTCATCTACCCGAAGAAAATAATTAGCAACACTTTCATCATTATACATCTTGAGAGTCTCATATTGAATCCTGAGAGTTTGAAGTTTAGCTTGCTTTACCTGTTCATCTCCTTCATAGCTCGTGACCATTTTGTCCCATATCTCTTTTGCTGATTTGAAGTGCATTACCTTCATGAATTCTGTTTGGGATATACTTCCTAATAGAGTACTGACTGCTTTTGCATTTGTTTCATACTTCTTTTTCTCAGCTGGATCTGTAGGAGTAGCTGAAGGAAAAGCATAGCCTGTTTCTACAATGTCCCAAACTTCTGTACCAAGAGATTGAAGATATGCAGTAACTCTTACCTTCAATAATTGAAGTTTGTCCCATCAAAAATCGGTGGCCTGATTGATGCTTCTCTCTCGTAGTTGCTCATGGTGAACGATCTACCTTCAAGCGATCAAGCTTCTCTGAAGGACCTGCTCTGATACCAATTGTTGGAAATAATACTGAGAGGGGGGGGGGGGTGAATCAGTATTATCAGAACTATAAAAATTTTTCAATGCTCAGAAACATATACGCTACTTTCGTTAAGTGAACCGGCGTGTACACGCAACTGTGAATAAAGAAAACAGCGTATAACTAGAAATCTTATAATTCAGTCAGTTTATCTTCAGTTAAGTGCATGAGGACATTATTCACCATATTAAGAGTAAACAGATGCAGTAGAACAGATCACACAGAACCACACATATGAACACCAAGATATAAGGTGGAAACCCAATGTGGGTGAAAACCACCTGCTGCAAGTCGTCTCTATCTTTTTATGAAACTTCAGTTTACAATCTTTTGTACTGGTGCAGCCTTATACCAGTACGCAGGCTACAACCTGCAGAAGGCTACAACCTTCTCTCGTTCTCCAAACTTCCTTGGAAGGGAGCTCCAACCCCCTTTGCTCTTGTACTAGCCAAGATACTAGTACGTAGGTGCTGGCCTACAATCTTCTTTCTTTCAGGTACCACCTTTCATACATTTTCAGACTGGATATTCCTGAAGCACAACGTTACAATCTGAAGACCACAATTCATTCAACTTTCACAACAAATCATTGAAGCACAAAACATCCAATACTAGCATCATCAATCACTGAACCACTGAAACCTGTCAATCACCAGTTACCAGAACACAGAGCAGACTACAGAACTCTGCAATAACAGTCAGACCCAACTGTAACTCAAAAATCAAGCTCCAAAATATATACGCTACTTCAATGAGAGAAACACGCGTATACACGCGCTTTTACCGAAGCCAACCTGCGTACAGATCTAAAATAAATTCTATCAACTTGCAGCTGTACCAGACATCAGTTAGACCCAGAACATAAATTGCGTCAGTATGCAGATCTAGAAATACGCATAATCAACCATATCATAATAGTGCATTTCAAATCATTAGATCCCGATCTATCTTTAGATCTAGTCTTTCATCAACCGAAGTGATCTCTCCTTAGCTTAGATCAAGCAACCCAGAACCTGCATACCAGATCTCTTCTTCTTCAGATATTCAAGCCTTTACTAGATAATTTGCCTAATGATCTTCTCCTCCTTATATAGCCTTAGGCCTAGCTCAATACCAAGAGCCAAAACCATAGAAATCCAAAACCATCAACTTCAAAACTAGAGATCTACACGTCTGTCGAGGTACTTTGGTCCAAAGACATGGGCACAAGTATCGAGGACTAACTACCATGGACCAAAAGGAAACTTCCCGACATATACGCCCTTTTCTGTTCATGCATATGTGTGTATACGCGCCTTCGTATATAGCTCTCCTGCGTATACGCGACTTAGCATGCATATCACCAGCGTGTATACGCAACTTGGACTTGATTAACCGACGTATATTAGATTTCTCTTTATTCTGTAGTCTGAGCGGAGATCTGTCATCAAAGAGAGTTGCCATCAAGGACAACACCTGTATCAAAGCGCCACACCTGTGCCAAATGCCAACAATCTCCCCCTTTCGACTTGATGGCAACCTCAGATCCTTAGAATCATTCTCCCCCTTTGTCATCAAGGGCAAAGGGCTATGCTCCCCTGAGTACATGCTGATACCTCTGCTTGGCTTGCTGTGAAAACATGCTCCCCCTGACTGTAGGCCAGATCTGTAAAAGATGTTCTTCAACAAGAACCAAGACTTCTACACCATAAGGAACCTTCCTATCACCAAAGACTCAATACATACATCCATACTCCCTACCAAGAGGGGACACATCAGAAACAACCAATTATATTACATCATCATCCCAGGCATAGTGGGGAAACCAACATAGGCCGTTACATGACCTTGACATCATAAAAGAGATATCACAAAAGAGATACATGACATAGAGACAACAGATCTAGACCAAGACTTATGAAAGTCACCAGCAGCATCTGATAAACATCTTTTAGATCAGCAACCAGGTTTCTTTTGAGCTCCTTCTCCTGAAACCAATAACCAAACATCTAAATGCCAACAATGCTTTATGAGACTTTTAAGCTGCTCCCCTGAAACTGTGCCTGCTGCACCTTCTGAAACTGTGTCTGAAGGATTCTGACATACCCATCTCAGACCTTTTCAAACCAGAGTTTGCCCTTGCTGCTCAGAACTCCATATACGCGATTTATCCTGTACAAAACAACGTATGCACGCGGATATAATCCTGCAACAAGCGTACACCATACACGCGACTTTCCCGCATAAATCGGCGTGTATACGCGTATATACCTTACGTAACTTGCGTATACCAACTTTTCTGTAGAACAGACAAGCTTCAACAGCAGGATGAAGCATCAACTACTCCAGCTTTTGTCTGAGATATTCAAAAGTTTCCCTGGGCAGTGGTTTTGTGAGAATATCAGCAACTTGTTCCTTAGAAGGAACATACTCCAACTTGACCTTCTGCTCAAGCACTTGTTCCCGGAGAAAATGGTACTTGATTGGTATGTGCTTGGTCTTTGAGTGCATGACTGGATTTTTTGAAATGCTGATTGCACTAGTATTATCACATAAGATAGAAACTGGTGGAGTGCAAGTGATTTGAAAGTCCTGCAAGGTCTGCATCATCCAAAGAAGTTGTGTGCAACAAGATGCCGCAGCCACATATTCTGCTTCAGCTGTAGATAAGGCAATCAAACTCTGTTTCTTGCTGAACCAAGATACTAATCTGGAACCCATGAAGAAAGCACCACACTTGTGCTTTTCCTATCATCCACACTTCCAGCCCAATCTGCATCTGTGTAAGCATGAAGAGTGAGATCTGTATTTCTAGGATACCATAAGCCATAGTTTTGGGTCCCTTGAAGATACTTGAAGATTCTTTTGACTGCCTGAAGATGAGTTTCTTTGGGTTGGCTTGAAATCTTCCAACAATTCCTACTGCATGTGTAATATCTGGTCGGGTACTGTCAAATAGAGCAAACTCCCAATCATGGATCTATAAGGGTTGGTGAACTACTGCTGATTCATCATTTGCACTGAGGCTGCATCCTGTAACCATGGGTGTACATACTGGCTTTGACTCTTCCATGCCATACTTCTTCAAGATCTGCTTGGGTATTTGGTTTGAGACAAGAAGATACCTCCTTCATTTTGTTGAATTTGCAATCCAAGAAAATATGTCAATTCTCCAAGTAGTGACATTTCGAATTCTTTCTGCATAACCGAGGCAAAGTGTTGACTCATAGTCTCTTCATTGCTGCCAAAGATAATATCATCTACATAAACAACAAGAATTAGCAATTTGTTATTTTCAACTTTTATATAGAGATTGCTATCTGCTGATCCTTTTGAAAAGCCTTGTTGGTGAAGATATTTGTCCAACCGATAGTACCAAGCCCTTGGAGCTTGTTTGAGTCCATAGAGAGCCTTTTTTAATCTGCATACAAGGTTTGGATAATTCCCAAGAGTGAAACCATCTGGCTTCTCAATATATACTTCTTCTTCTAAGTCTCCATTCAGAAAGGCTGATTTCACATCCATTTGAAATACCTTGAAGTTTTGAAAGCTTGAGAGAGCAAGGAACATTCGGATAGCCTCAAGTCTTGCCACAGGAGCAAAGGTCTCTTCAAAATCTATTCCTTCTTGCTGTGCATACCCTTTACAAACGAGTCTGGCCTTGTTCCTAATTACTTCTCCATTTTCATTCAGTTTATTCTTGAAGACCCATTTTGTTCCTATTACATTTTTATCTTTTGGTCTAGGAACTAATTCCCAAGTGTTGTTCTTTTCGATCTGCTCAAGTTCTTCATCCATTGCTTTGACCCAACATTCATCCTTGCATGCCTCTTTCACATTTTGTGGTTCAGTGGAGGAGAGTAATGCCAAATAGCTTGAAGCTTCTGCAAGTGTCCCTCTTATTTGTACTCCAGCTTCTTTCTGCCCCACAATCTGAGATTTCGGATGATTCTTTTGAACATATCTGGATGGAGTCTTCTCTTCTATTCTTGTCTGCTCCTCTGGTTCTTCTTGAGGTTCTTCTTCTTCATCATTCGGTCTTTGAGGGTAACTTCATCTTCTTCAATGTCTTCATGGTGAACTTGCCTAGGAATATATCCCTTCTCATCAACCACTACATCAATGCTGTCAACAATTTTGCCAAGTCTTTTATTGTAGCACTTGTATGCTTTGCTATGTGGAGAATAACCAAGAAGAATGCCCTCATCTGCTCTGGTTCAAGTTTGCCAAGTTGCTCATCAGTATTTTTAATATAACATTTGCTCCCAAGATTTTGAAGTGCTTCACCGAAGGAGTCTCACCACTCCAGAGCTCATGAGGTGTTTGAGTGTTGTTTACTCGGACATTTGTTTTGTTAAGAATAATAACCGCAGCATGTGCAGCTTCACCCCAGAAGGTTGCGGGAGTACCTGATTCATCAAGCATAGCACGAGCCATTTGTTGGATTGTTCTGTTCATTCTTTCCGCAACCCATTTTGCTGAGGAGTTCTAGCTGTAGAGAATTCTCTTCTTATCCCATGTTCTTCACAGAAATCGAAAAATTCGTTTGAGGTAAATTCCCACCTCTGTCAGATCTGAGGCACTTAATTTTGTGTCCTGATTCATTTTCAACCAAGGCTTTGAAGGATTTGAATTTTTCGAATGCTTCATCTTTGTGCTTCATGAGCCCTAACCAAAAAATCTGGAGAAATCATCAATGAATAATATCAGATATTCTTCTCCTCAAGGTGTCCTCTTCCTAAATGGACCACATACATCTGTATGGACTAGCTCGAGAGGCATGCTAGCTGATCCTTCCTTCTCTGGAAAGTTAGTTCTGGTTTGCTTTCCAAATTGACAAGATTTGCATATGGTATTGTCTGGAATTTTGATATCTGGAAGACCACGAACTGCCTGATATTTGCATGCTTTCCTTATTTGTGAAAAGCTTAGATGCCCCAACCTCGATGCCATAGCCAATGTTCATCATCCTTGCTTAAGTAGCATTGTTGTATTTCCTCAAAGATATTTAGATTATTTGGAGTCCTTCTTCTTTGATCACTGTTTTACCTGTATCAAGATCGCGAACACAACATCCATTTGATCTAAATATTACCTCAGTTCCTTGATCGCACATCTGACTGACACTGAGAAGATTATGCTTCAATCCATCAACATATAAAACTTTTCCTGCTTTGACCTCCTCTTTCAACGGAGCAACACCTTTTCCTTTTATGGTTGCAGAGATATCGTTCCCGAAAGAAACTTTCTTCCCCTTTTCTAATGCGGTATATGACTCAAGCTTTACTTTGTCCCCTGTCATATGCTTCGAACATCCGCTGTCAATGTACCATAGACTTTCTTGACCTTCTGCATAAAAGGCTATCCCACATCCTTTCTGGTTGTGATTCTTTTATTCTCCATGTTCTAACATTTGAGGTTTGTTCCTTCTGAGTTGTCTTCGGAAATCTGCTCCTGCATTCAGAGTCTTCATGACCAAAGTTATTACAAATAGAGCATTCAACTTCATTTCAAGAACCGAAAATTGTTATAAGTTCTTTTTCATGGTTCCAGTCATTCTCCTTGCTTTTGAGCTTCTCTAGTCATGATGTTTTGTAGGCAACACATTGAGCTGCTTTGTGACCGAAGTTATGGCAAGAAAAGCATTGGCCATTAAAGAAACTTCTGCAATAATTAGATCTATCATCCAACCGATTGTAGCTTCTATTCATTCTTGGAGCAAATTGGGAAGATTTTACTTGTGGCTGATTGTAGCTTCTGTTTGTCCTTAGGCTGTTTGTCCCTGAATTTCTTGATGGTCTTTATTGTTCTTGAGATAAACTGTCCCTGATTCACCTGATGACTTTTATTTGGCCTTTGCTCGCTTCTCCTTGCTGCATCAAGATAACTTTTAGAGGTAGAGGCTTGAGATGTTTCTCCATTATATCCAAGACCTGTCTTGATCAGAGGAGATCGCTGCACATTGATAATCTCATCCAAGGTTTCAGATCCTTTGACAAACTTAAGATTAATAGCTTTTGTTTTCTCAATTTTTTTCTAAGACCAACAATTTCACCTTCTAGTTTTTCAAGATGTTTTTCTTTTTCATCTATTTGAAATTGTAGAGTATCAATGATCAACTCTTTTCTTCTATACATCTCTTGAGTCTAGTAATTTCATCATAGAGGTTATCACATCTACAGCATCTCATAATCATCATCTTCAAATGCCATTAACAACTTATATTTATTACCTTGTTCATCTTCATCACTGTTTGATAGACCATCACTATCTTCATGGGTGTAGTAGCTTTTCTTATTTGCACTTAGTTTATTGTTCCATCTAGCAGGTTCCTTTCCTTTATCCTTATATGGACATTTGCAGCATAATGACCTACTCTTCCACAAGCAAAGCATTTGAAAGGTAGCTTACCTCTGAACCTTCCAGAACCCCTTTGAAGATTTTTGACAAAATTTGATTCTTTTCCTTTCTTCTGGAACATGGCTTGCTTCATAGTAATCTTCTTTGCCTGATGCCTTAAAAGCAGCTTCCCTTCTGTCTGATGGACCTCCCTTTCTCATTTCATAAGCAGTTAGAATTCCATGTAGCTGAGACATAGTGAGAACACGGAGATTTTCCTTTTCTTCTATTGCAGATACTTTAGATTCAAACTTGGGGGATATGATCTTAGAGTCTTTTGAACTACTATAGCCTCTTTTATTTCTTCACCCAAATTTTCATACATTTAACAATCTCATCTACCGAAGGAAAATAATTACAACACTTTCATCATTATACATCTTGAGAGTCTCATATTGAATCCTGAGAGTTTGAAGTTTAGCTTGTTTTACCTGTTCATCTCCTTCATAGCTCGTGACCATTTTTTCCCATATCTCTTTTGCTGATTTGAAGTGCATACCTTCATGAATTCTGTTTGGGTATACATCCTAATAGAGTACTGACTGCTTTTGCATTTGTTTCATACTTCTTTTTCTCAGCTGGATCTGTAGGATAGCTGAAGGAAAAGCATAGCCTGTTTCTACAATGTCCCAAACTTCTGTACCAAGAGATTGAAGATATGTGTAACTCTTACCTTCCAATAATTGAAGTTTGTCCCATCAAAATCGGTGGCCTGATTGATGCCTCTCTCTCGTAGTTGCTCATGGTGAACGATCTACCTTCAAGCGATCAAGCTTCTCTGAAGGACTGCTCTGATACCAATTGTTGGAAATAATACTGAGAGGGGGGGGTGGGTGAATCAGTATTATCAGAACTATAAAACTTTTTCAATGCTCAGAAACATATACGCTACTTTCGTTAAGTGAACGGCGTGTACACGCAACTGTGAATAAAGAAAACAGCGTATAACTAGAAATCTTATAATTCAGTCAGTTTATCTTCAGTTAAGTGCATGAGGACATTATTCACCATATTAAGAGTTAAAGATGCAGTAGAACAGATCACACAGAACCACACATATGAACACCATGATATAAGGTGGAAACCCAATGTGGGTGAAAACCACCTGCTGCAAGTCGTCTCTATCTTTAATATGAAACTTCAGTTTACAATCCTTTTGTACTGGTGCAGCCTTATACCAGTACGCAGGCTACAACCTGCAGAAGGCTACAACCTTCTCTCGTTCTCCAAACTTCTTGGAAGGGAGCTCCAACCCCCTTTGCTCTTGTACTAGCCAAGATACTAGTACGTAGGTGCTGGCCTACAATCTTCTTTCTTTCAGGTACCACCTTTCATACATTTTCAGACTGGATATTCCTGAAGCACAACGTTACAATCTGAAGACCACAATTCATTCAACTTTCACAACAAATCATTGAAGCACAAAACATCCAATACTAGCATTCATCAATCACTGAACCACGAAAACCCTGTCAAACACCAGTTACCAGAACACAGAGCAGACTACAGAACTCTGCAATAACAGTCAGACCCAACTGTAACTCAAAAATCAAGCTCCAAAATATATACGCTACTTCAATGAGAGAAACCCACGTATACACGCGCTTTTACCGAAGCCAACCTGCGTACAGATCCAAAATAAATTCTATCAACTTGCAGCTGTACCAGACATCAGTTAGACCCAGAACATAACATTGCGTCAGTATGCAGATCTAGAAATACGCATAATCAACCATATCATATAGATCATTCTATCATTAGATCCCGATCTATCCTTTAGATCTAGTCTTTCATCAACCGAAGTGACTCTCCTTAGCTTAGATCAAGCAACCCAGAACCTGCATACCAGATCTCTTTCTTCTTCAGATATTCAAGCCTTTACTAGATGATTTGCCTAATGATCTTCTCCTCCTTATATAGCCTTAGGCCTAGCTCAATACCAAGAGCCAAAACCATAGAAATCCAAAACCATCAACTTCAAAACTAGAGATCTACACGTCTGTCGAGGTACTTTGGTCCAAAGACATGGGCACAAGTACCGAGGACTAACTACCATGGACCAAAAGGAAACTTCCCGACATATACGCCCTTTTCTGTTCAGGCATCTGCGTGTATACGCGCCTTTGTATATAGCTCTCCTGCGTATACGCGACTTAGCATGCATATCACCAGCGTGTATACGTAACTTGGACTTGATTAACCGGCGTATATTAGATTTCTCTTTATTCTGTAGTCTGAACGGAGATCTGTCATCAAAGAGAGTTGCCATCAAGGACAACACCTGTATCAAAGCGCCACACCTGTGCCAAAATGCCAACACATATATCATGACTAAGCTTATACCTTTGTGTAATATGAGTTATTCACCTATTCTAAGTAACAATGGTAATGGTTCTATGCTTCTTGTATGATTAAGCTTATTGATTTGTTGTAACACTAGTTGTATACGTTGTTTCCATAATCAGATACATGTACTCATCACACTTATACATAAGATTGAACATTACCTGTATAGAAATGAACAGGGTTTTAAGGTTTCCTTAATCAATTAGATTAGATTAATCTTACATTATGCTAGAGCTTTATCTTCAGCATGACAAAAGAAAATGTTTGTTTGTTACTGTTATATAGAGAATGAAAACATTATCCACTTGCACATATTATTTGTTGATGTATTTTAGGTCAGAGTCATGAGAAGTGGATATGTTATAATCATAAGGCCCATCCTAATAATGAATGATGTTCCTATAATGTTGGAAAAAGGATGGGTGCATACCATGAATCCCTTCAAAGGCAATGCAAATGGTTATAGGTAAATGTGATTGTTGTCCAGATTTGTATTATAAGTTCAATCCTTATAAATTTGAATGGCATATTGAGATTTCTTATCTATTTTTTATAAACAGAGATTGCCCTCTCTAGGATAACTTAGAATAAGTGTATATTCAATTTTCCCAAATTCGAACAAAGGACTGAGCCAACTACTGAATCCTTTTCATCAAATGGAAAAGGAAAAAGATGGACATGGATTAGAATTTAAAATCCCAACAGACATAGAGAGTGTATTACGATATTGTACATGGATGTCTTATTTCTGTTATGATGATCTAATCTTTTAACTCTAATCAAACACGACTTACTTACAAATTACTAACCAATATCTATTGTGTACATTAATCACTAGCGTTCCCATATTCAATACATGGGACATATATCATAACTAAGCTTATACCTTTGTGTAATATGAGCTATTCACCTAATCTAAGTGACAATTGTAATGGTTCTATGTTTCCTATATGATTAATCTTACTAGTTATGTTGTAACACTATTTGTATATGTTGTTTCCTTAATCAGTTACATATACTCATCACACTTCTACATAAGATTGAACATTACCTGTATAGTAATGAACAAAGATTTCAAGATTCCCTAATCACTTAGATCAGATTAAGCTTACATTATGTTAGATCTTTATCTTTATCACGACGAAAGAACAAATCTTGTTTCTTGATGTCTACATAGGGAATTGAAAAGGATAACATTCAACATGAGGTTCATCGTTGTGAACCTGATTCATTGGGGAAGGCATTCTAGTTGGCAAGAAAAGTGGAAAGAAAAATTATGGCAACAAGGAATTCTACCCCTCTCAACTATAAATATGGAAGTGTTGTTTCTCTTAGCCTTCCACAACCTGCAAGGTTGACACCACAACAATTGGAAGAAAAAAGAGAAAAAGGGCTTTGTTACAATTGTGATAACAAATACATTAAAGGTCATAAGTGTGCTAAGAAGAAATTATTTTACATTGATTGTGAAGAGGAGGAAGAAAAGGATCAAGAAACATCAAAAGAAGAGGATATACACCAGGAACCAACCCTAGAGAAAGAAAAAATGAATATGACCATATCTTGTAAGCCATTGGCAAGTATTACCACTCCTCAAACTCTCAAGATAGAAGGACATATCAAGAAGAAAAAGGTTCAAGAAGTGAAAGATCACATTGAGAAAGAAGAAATGAATCTAACCATATCTTGTAATGCATTGGCCAGAATTACCACTCAAACTATCAAGATAGAAGTACATATCAAGAAGAAAAATGTTCAAGAAGTGAAAGTTCACATCAAGCATCAAGAAATGAATCCAAGCATATCTTGTAATGCATTGGAAGAAATTACCACTCCTCAAACTCTCAAGATAGAAGGACATATCAAGAAGAAAAAGATTCAAGCAGTGACAGAACACATCAAGCATCAACAAAAAGTTCTCCAACTTTTAAAGGATAACACCACTTTGGTGAAAAATCGAATGAAACAACATGAAGATCAACATCACAGTGAAAGAAGATTTGATGTAGGCGATGGGTATTTTTACGGCTACATCTCAAGAAAGCTATTTATGAGAAGGAAATGTTGGCAATACTACATGCACTTAATAAATGGTGACCTTACCTAATGGGAAGACACTTCAAGGTAAAATTGAATCATGATAGTCTTAAATACTTTTTAGAACAAATATTATCTTTAGAAGACCAGGAAAAATGGGTCACAAATATGTTGGGTTATGACTTTGAAATCATCTACAAAAAAGGGAATAAAAATGTTGTTGTAGATGCACTCTCAAGAAAGGATGTGGAAACATTGTTTTGTGCTATTTCTATTATCCAACCAGATTGGATAAATGAAGCAAGGGATGAATGGAAGAAGGATGAAGAAGTGTGGCCACTCATTCAAAAGTTGCAGAAGATCCCAGTTCAAACAATATTGCTAGAAATTGACGAGGAAGGAAAAATCATATTGGAACTTGGAGCAGTCACAGAAACAAGAACCCAACACCTATGAAATCGATCAATTTCAGAGTACCTCATCAAGTGGAAGAACTTACCCGCTGCAGATTCCACATTAGAGGACAATAATTTTATACAGAAGTATCGAAAACTACTCAAGCATTGAGGACAACACTTTTTGAAGGAGAGGGGCATGTTAGGTCGTTATATTACTAGTGTAACCCCTTATTATTATTACTACAATCCCCTTATTATATTGTTGTGCCCATGTAGTCCCCATATTGTTATTATTATGACCCATAGAAACCCACTACTGTTATTATTGTGCCCTTACATTTTTATTGTTATGTCGGCTCTGATTATATTATGACCCCTTAGAATCCTATATATAGAAAGGAGGTCTTGTCATTTGTATCATCCAAGAATTGTTCATTTGTGTAATGTAAAGGAGGTTGCCCCATCAAAGAGCTTGATTTCTAAGGCATTCTTCTATCTTTTCTATCTTTTTGTGAGTTAGTTTCATAGCACTTAGGCTACCAAAATCTCTCCAAAACTGACCAAGAGATCTCAAAGCCAAAAAAAGCTTGGATACCTCTGAATTTCTTCACCATTACCTTGAGTAATTTTCCTATATCCACCCACCTATTGAGGGATTCCTAGAGATTAAACCACCTCCACCCCCAACCCTTGGGAATTTTCCTGACACCACCTCACGTTGTTCCAAAACCTCTTTGCAATCTAAACCTCAACTAGAAATGAATCCCATCACACCGTGGATATCCAGGAAATAGCAAGGCATGGCTGAAACCACTTTCAAACTAGGAAAAAGCCACGCCAATGGCAACAAATGAACCAAATAAACAAATTCATGTACCATGCATTCACACCTTATCTAGGAAGTCACACATACAACCTATTACTGGCAAAATCTTCCTACAGAATCTTCTTGGTCCAATCTTCCTTGATTTTTCTTTGATTTCCTTGATTGTCCTTTTCCTTTTCTTGATTGTCCAAGTGCTTCCTCTCTTTTCTTTTCTATACTTTCTCTTAAACTGGACAAAAATATGGTTATTGATTCTCAGGCGCCTTTTTGTCATTGATGTCTCCGTTTTCTTCATGTTCCTTTATCTTTCCTTCGATTTCCCTCTCATGCAAATATGTGTCTCTTCACCTTCCTTTTCTCCTATTTTCCTTTATTTTCATAAATAAACTCCAATTAATGCTTCTTTGCCTTTGCTAGTTCCTTTTCCAATTTCTTTAGCCATTAATAAACCAAAAGCGACACCCACTAGGACGTTTTGCCCAAAACTTAGCTTGGAATACATTTCCCATGACCTTAGTCTTATATTTTTCCTTTATTATCCTTTATTACATGAACTTTTAACCTGGGGTTGTTACGAAATCATGTCCTCTTCCCTAGTTACTACATTTGAGAAGAGGCTAGAAAATGATCAGCGAATAAGTCCTATAGTTTAACAAGAGTATGACATTTCCAAAAGGGCTTCAAATACCTCAAGAAATAGATTATTGAAAGTAGTGTTTTGCTTTGGAATATTTGGATTTTTCACTCTTGAAAGTAAGAAGATCATGAAGAAAGATTTGTAGCAAACTTCCATGGAGGATTGAGGTATGTATAATTATTTTTATGCATATAAGATATAACCTCAATTATATTAGGGTTTTGGAACATACCTGATTCTAGGGTTTGTAGTCTTCATATTGTTGAATATTTTTGGCATCTAAGGATTGTAAACCCTATTTGATACTTGAAAACCCTAGTCGGGAGAGAAACCTTAACCCTAATATACTTGTTCCCTCATAGAAACCCTAACTCTCGACTTCTAAGGTTTACAAGTAACCTAAGGTATATGAAAAACCCTATTCAGGGTGGAATCAGATGAAAATTTGGGGTTCAAAATCTAAGAGAAATATCAAGGAATTTAGGGTTTGTATCTAAAAACCATAGAAATTCTCCCTCTCTAAGATTCCATGGAATCCCTATATTATTAAAATTATAATCTTGCTCTTGTACTTATATATTTTTCATAGTGATACTTGTCAGTGAGTATTGTAGGCATATAATGAAAGAAGAAAAATGAGAAGGATGGCTAAGAAAAGTAGCTAATAATGAGGAAGATGCTAACAAGTTCATAAATAATGAAAACTTCAAGGAAAATACTAAAGCTTGGTAATAAAGCTTGAACCATGGACACTCTGAATGAAATGAATAAATATAAGAATACTTCAATGCTATTTGGATCCATACAAAATATAGAGGAAGTCATTTTTGTTCACAAAATATAAGTATTCCATTTCTTTTATTTCATTACATTATTTTTTGCTTCCTTAGTATAACTAGTTTTATTATCACTTTTTTACAAACTTTTCTTTTATGATCTCCCTAGTAGAGGAGTGTAGGTATATTCCAAAGAATATTCATAAAATATAAAGTCAAGAGGTTTAAGCTAGGCTCACAAGGAACCTAGAAGAGAGAAAGAATTTTGAAGATGAAAACTTGATTCAAAGGGAGCTTCGTATTAAAACTTGAAACGTAAGCATTAGGGGAATTTTGAGGTCTAAAATAGGCCTCCTAAGAAAAATGTACAACCAAAATAAACTTTATAAGAACTCATAGGATTCAAGATGATTATGTCAACCATGGGGGATGAATCACCTTTTTTGGAGTAAAAAAGTAAAAATATTAAAAAACAATAAAATAGTAAAAATGCTTTTTCAACTCGTATTTTAAACTTATCTCCCTAAGGGTTTTCTCAAATTTCGAGTGGGAGTACTCATTGGATGCAAAATTTAATTCCTTATCCAAGGAGTACCCATGTTTCATACTTTCGATGGACTTTGCTACACAAAAATGAGAAATACATGAAAAAACATGATTGCAATCACATTTTTCATGTATTTCTCATTTTTTGTGTAGCAGGGTCCATCGAAAGTATGAAACATGGGTATTCCATGGATGATGAATCAAATTGTACATCCAATGAGTGTTGTCACTCTAAATTTGAGTAAACGCATAGGGAGATAAGTTGAAAATACGAGTTGAAAAAATAGTTTTTATTATTTTATATCTAATCTTATTTTTTGAAAGTACATGATTGTATGAAAAATATGTAAGAAACAAGACAAAAGTAGCTTAAGAAAGACTTCATGATGGGCATAATGGAAAGAGGCGGTTGTAGAAACATTGTTGAGACAAATAATGAAAAGAGGGAGTTGTCATGATAATATTAAAGATTCCACATTGATGATTGAAGATGGAGTTGTACCTCATTGTTAGTTGAAGATGAGACATGCAATGAAAATAATGACCTCATAAAGAGGTTTGGTGAGTTAGTGCACCTTAGGTTGAATAACCCATATGATGGTACTTAGGGTTGGTCCCTTAGCAGGTAGCCTAGATGGTGCCTAGGTCACTATTGATGTCTTGGCAGGTAGCCTGGATGACACATGGATCCTTGTTGAGTTTGTGTGTTAGCAGGTAGTCTAGATGACACATGGATCCTTATTGAGTTGGTGTCTTGGTAGGTAGCCTAGATGACAACTAGATCAATGTTGATTTGGTATCTTGGCAAGTAGCCTAGATGATACCTAGAACCCTATTAGGGTTGGTGTCTTGGTAGGTAGCCTATATGACACCTAGATCCCTGTTGGGATGGTACCTTGGTAGGTAGCCTAGATGGTACCTAGATGGGTTGATACCTTGGAAGTAAGCCTTGATGGTATCTAGATTTCTAACATTGTACATGACATTTGTGATAATCTTCTTATGAGAACTTTTCAAAGTGAGTATTGTCCTTGTACTGGTTAAACGATTATGAATACCTCCCTATTTAAGGGGGAGTGTTGGAAAATTTAACTAGTATTGGTCTTCATAATTATTGTTTGATATAATGTAATTCTTATATTTGTCAAAAGAAGAAGAAGAAAGAAAATATAAAAGAAAACTTATTTTGTGAAACATGGGTTTCATGCTTATGTCTTTTGTTACTAGGTTAAGCATCCATTGTATTCTCTCTTAGGGTTTCCATGAGTCAAAGTGTCATTATCATTATGTAAAAGACCCATTTGGGCACTTGTAGAAAAGAAAGAAAAAATATTTTTGTATTAGGAAGTGTGTAAGTAATCTCCCAAGAAAAAGTCAACCAGCCAGTGGATGTCAACCTAAAGAGGGCTTATAGACCCATGTGGAAGGCTATTTATAGACTTCATCCTCCTTAGTGACACACATATGCAAATATTTGAAGATATGATATGTGGAAAAAGAGGCATGAAAAGGTTGCTAAGAAGGCTAGAAGAGCCGTGAAAAAGTGCAGTCAACCCTATAAATCTTTTTGAAGTCTGAGATATGTGAAAATTATAAGGTTTCTCATAGATTCAAAGTTGTAGAAGTAATAAGGACCTGATTGGCTGGTTGGTTGACTTGTTTCTTGGTGAGATCTAGAGGTCTTGTTTGGTATTGGAAATCTCCTTTTGAAGTAGATAAGAAGATAAGTTCTGATGGGCTTCCCCCTTTGAGGGGATTTTCCTTGGCACGGAGCCTATATCCTATGTTCATGTGATCTTTATTGTGATTTCCATTTATTTAATGATAAAAACATAAATGTAATCAATATAAGAAGAATCTAAATCACAAGTAAATGTCAAAGAAGGAAAATGATAAGTTAAAATATGCTTCCCTAACCATTTTCCAGTAGGCCTCAAGTTTGGATAGATAACCTAGAAAACCAAAGAAATCTCAAAGAATTTATTGCCACTAGGTTTCCCTACAGAAAAACCCCCATATACCACCGTAGAAATAGAAACGAACTCAGAGTCTATAAAGGATTGGACATAGGAATTGTTACCATTCTCTGGCATCCCACCAGGCTCAGATATTCTTTGTTTGAGTCCCTTATTTTTCCTAAACTACCTAAATTCACTATCGAGATCCTTCCTCAACCTTATCCTTGTGCCTGGAGCCACTTCATGTAGTCTTGCAGTTGATGGTAGAATCTACTCCTAAGGGACGATGACCTTCAATGCCCACTTCAACAAAAGTTTAGCATTGCAATAGAAATTCCCTACTTCCAATAGGGATTCTCTGCTTGTAATGTAAAAGAGTGGGGATCAGCAATAGGGGAAGAATGAGCACCCAAATTAGGTGAAGTTTGACATTATAATAATGTATACTGGAGGGTTTTTTGGCATGCGTGTTTGCATGGGGAGGTATGACCATGACACCACTCCTCTCTAATGCAAGAAGAGGCGACAAGGAGGTGGGTCTCCCCACATTTTTGGATTTTTATCCAACACCCCTATCAGGGAGAAGAACAATCTTTATTAATATTATGTATATCTTACATATTTAAATGTGTATTAAATTATTATTAATAAATACATTTTATTAATTATATTTTCTTTATTTAGTAATTTACTCTCAATATCTTATAATATCTCATACATTTAAAAAGAAAATGAATTTATATAAATATTATGTAAATGTTTCACATATTTAAATATTTAGTTATTTAATTATTTTTTATTAGTAAATAAAGAAATATTACTAATTAAATGTATCTTTCAAGGTTGGGTTTATCAAAGCAATATGAAAGCTTGTCTTTCACCTTATAAATCTTGTACCATATTTTATTATTAATATTTTATTATAATATTTATTTTTGTTTTTTAATTTATAATAAATTATCAAATTTAAAATTAAAATATATAGTAATCATTAAATAGGATAACATAATTTTACTTAAAAATTATTTTAAAAACATAAAAAGTGCATATGATATCAACAAATTATTTTAAATAATTAAATTTTGTGTACAAAAGATATTAAATGTAATTGTATATGAGAACAATTTGAAATCATATTAAATTATGCTATAATTGTAGATGAATACTTTAAAATTGTATTACGCCTCCCCCATATTCAGGTGACCAGAGGCAGATCACCGTACCCTCTTGACGACATCTGACACATGGTGAATGTCCCTCAACAGATGGAACAAACCAGATCTCACTTGGACATTCATTCCCCTGCCTTGGAACACACAGACCACCGTGTCTACTCTGGCATAATATTATTGCAGTAGCCTAGCCTCCCAAGTGTTTCTATCCTAGCTTCATTCCTCTATGCTCCACTATGCTCTGTCTGACCTCAATTATTTGTCGCCTGGCTCCTGTATCTTAATCATGAGCAGTGGCAGAGTTAGGGGATGTGACCCTGGCTAGGGCAAAGGGTGCGGGTTGTTGGCATTATGACACAGGTTTGGCGCTATGGCACAGGTGTTGTCCTTGATGGCAACTCACTCTGGTGACAAATCTCAGTTTAGGCTCTTAGAATGAAGGAAAAATATATATACGCATGTTCATCGTGACCAAGCCGCGTATATAGGTGGGTTAGACGTTCCAAATATGTGTATGCGTATACACGCACTTTCATGCAAGGAAAAGCACGTACATGTCGGAGAACTTATGTTTGGTCTGTGGTATTTAGTCCTTGGTATTTGAACCTACAGTTTTCGACCATGGTATCTTGTCTGAAGTGTTGATCCCAAGTATTGGGTCCATGGTATTGATTTGTTATGGTTTTGGACCGTGGTATTGTGAAAGGCCTAAGACTATAAAAGAGGAAGGAGATCATTAGGTAAGGTTATGATCTGAATTATTGAATATCTGAAAAAGTGCTAGATCTGGAATACTGGTGATTAGGGTTATGGTGCAGAGCTGGATCTGAATGAAGGAGGAACCTAAGCGCAAAGAAAAGGATAAGTTCTATTGATGGGTCAAAATCTTAAGGCCTGAGTAATAGTATCTTTGTATGGTTTTCATCTGTTATATGTGGCGCACACTTGATCTATAAATCTGGTAATCTGGGTTAACTAATCTCTGAATATTTGAAGGAGTGAATTATCTTTATAGATCTGTACGCGGGTTCAGTGAAGCGAAGGCGCGTGTACACGTTGTTTCTGTAAGTCAAAAGTGCATATACGCAGGTTGGTCTTAACACAGAAGCGTATGCACGCAGGTTTCTGAATATTGAAGTAGCGTGCGTCTCTTAAATTATGTTCTAGCTGCTTCTATTGATTGCTGCAGTGTTATGGGTTCAGAATTGGTGTGTGGTTACTATTACTGTGTACTGGGTACAGCTGTCAGAGAAGTGTCTATTTGATTCAGTTTAGATTGGTGAAAAGGAGATTGTTTGATGCAGAGATTCTTGATGTTTGATTGATGTTATTTATGGATCCAGTCTGAAAATTTATGAAACATGATCCCTGGAAGAAAGAGAAGGTTGTAGCCTTCTATAGGTCAGCACCTATGCACTAGTACCTCAGCTAGTACAAGAGCTAAGGGGGTTGTAGCTCCCTTCTAAGAGAGGCTGGAGAATGAGAGAAGGTTGTAGCCTTCTGCAGGTTGAAGCCCGCGTACTGGTATAAGTCTGCACTAGTACAGAAACATTGTAAAAAGAAGTTTCTAATTAAAAGAAGATAGAGACGAATTGCAGCAGGTGGTTTTCACCCACATTGGGTTTCCACCTTATATCTTGTTTTCTTGTGTGTGATTGTCTTGTGCTCTGTTTTACTATTCCTGGTTATTGTTTATATGATTTTGATGCACAGATTAATGATCAACATCTGTAGAATAAATTAAATTATAAGCTTGCATGGTATACACTGGTTTCCTTATCTGTAGTTGCGTATATACGTGGTTTTCTCTAACTGAAGTAGCGTATATGATCTGGGTGTGAAATGAAAAATAATTAACTAGATAATACTGATTCACCCCCCCCTCTCAGTATTATTTCCAACAATTGGTATCAGAGGAGGTCCTTTAGAAGAAGCTTGATCGCTTGAAGGAAGATCTATCATCATGAGCAACTACGAGAGAGAAGCATCGATCAGGCCACCAATTTTTGATGGGACCAACTTCATCTATTGGAAGGTAAGAATTACAGCCTATCTTCAATCTCTTGGTACAGAAGTCTGGGATATCATAGATACGGGGTACACATCTCCATCAGCAACTCCTATAGATCTGGCTGGTAAGAACCAGTATGAAACAAATGCAAAGGCTGTCAATACTCTATTAGGGAGTCTATCTCAAACAGAATTTGTCAAGGTTATGCAGCTCAAAACCGTAAAAGAAATATGGAACATGATTTTTCTGAGCTATGAAGGAGATGAACAGGTAAAATGAGCAAAACTTCAAACCCTCAGAATTCAGTATGAAAATCTCAGAATGCACAATGATGAAAGTGTGGCTAACTATTTCCTACGTATAGATGAGATTATTAATTGTATGAAAAACTTGGATGAAGAAATAAAAGAGGTTGTTTGCTTGAAAAGGTTCTAAGATCTTTGTCTTCTAAGTTTGAATCAAAAGTTTCTGCAATAGAAGAAAAATAGAATCTACAGAGCATTACCATGTCGTAGCTACACGGAATTCTAACTGCTTATGAAATGAGGAAAGGGGGACCATTAGACAGAAGAGAAGCCGCATTCAAGGCCTCAGGAAAAGGAGATTCCTATGACTCAGGACATATGTCAGAAGAAGAGGAAGAATCAAATTTTGTCAAGAACCTTCAACAGGGTTCTGGAAGATTTAGAGGTAAATTACCTTTCAAATGTTTTGCTTGTGGAAGAGTCGGTCACTATGCTGCCAAGTGTCCTCATAAAGATAAGCTTGACAAAGGTAAGGAACCAATTAGAGGGAAAAGAAAACAGAATGTAAATAAGAAAATCTATTACACTCATGAAGACAACGATGGACTTTCAAATAGTGATGAAGATGAATAAGGTAATAATTATATACTTTTAATGGCTTTTGAAGATGATGATTTCTTGGATGCTATAGATGAAGAAGGTCTTTATGAAGAGATTTCTAAACTCAAAATTTGCTTAGAAGAGAAAAACATGATTATAGATACTCTGACATCCCAACTTGCTGAAATGGAGAAACACAATGAAAAGTTAGAATGTGAAATTGTGGGACTTAGAAAGGACATTGAGAAAACAAAAGCTCTTAATCTTAGATTTGCTAAAGGGTCTGAAACTTTAGATGAGATTATCAAAGTGCAGCGTTCTCCTCTAATCAAGACAGGTCTTGGGTATACCAAAGAAACATCTCAAGCACAGAATCCATCTACCTCCAAAAGTTATCTTGAAGCTGCAAGGAGAAGTGAGAAAAGGCCCAATGGAGATCACCAGGTAAATCAGGGACAATTTACCTCAAGAATGAACAAAGACTACCAGGTAAATCGGGGGCAATCTACTTTAAGGATGAACAGAAGCTACAACCAGCCACAGGTAAAACATTCTCAATTTGCCTCAAGAATGGATGTCAATAGAAACTACAATCATTTGGTTGGTAGATTTGATAATCGCAGGAGTTTCTTCAATGGCCAATGTTTCTCTTGTCATAACTTTGGTCACAAAGTAGCTCAATGTGTTGCCTATAAGACAATCATGACTAGAGAAGCTCAAAAACAAAGAAGTATGAATGGGATCATGAAAAGGACCTACAATAACTTTTCTGCTATTGAAAATGAAATAGAATGTTCTATTTGTAACAAATTCACTCATGAAGATTCTGAATGCAGGCGCAGGTTTTGGTAGACAACTCAGAAGGAACAAGCCTCAAGTGCCAAAACATGGAGAATGAAAGAACCACAACCAGAAATATGTGGCATAGCCTTATATGCGGAAGGGTAGGAAAATCAATGGTACATCAACAGTGGATGTTGGAAACATATGACAGGTGATAAAGAAAAACTTCAGTCATATATTGCCTTAGAAAAGGAGAAGAAGGTCTCATTTGGAAATGACACCCCTGCACTAATAAAAGGTAAAGGTTCTGTTCTTTTAAAAGAAAAGGTCAAAGCAGGAAATGTTATGTATGTTGATGGCTTAAAACACAATCTATTGAGTGTTAGTCAAATGTGTGATCAAGGAAATGAGGTGATATTTCGATCAAATGGATGTATTGTTCGTGAGCTTGATACAGGAGAAACAATGATCAAAGGCATAAGGACTCCAAATAATCTATACATTCTCAAGGGAGGACAACAACAATGCTATCTGAGCAAGAATGATGAACACTGGCTATGGCACAGAAGATTGGGGCATCTAAGCTTCTCTTAGATAAGGAAAGCGTGCAAATATCAGGTAGTTCATGGTCTTCTAGACATCGGAATTCCAGACAATACAATATGCAAATCATGTCAGTTTGGCAAGCAAACCAGAACTGACTTCCCTAAGAAGGAAGGATTAGCTAGTAGACCACTTGAACTTGTCCATACTAATGTATGTGGTCCATCTAGGAAAAGGTCACCTCCAGGAGAAGAATATTTTATATTATTCATTGACGATTTTTCAAGGATGTGTTGGATAGGACTTATGAAGCACAAAGACGAAGCCTTTGAAAAGTTCAAATCATTCAAAGCCTTGGTGGAGAATGAATCAGATCGCAAAATAAAATGCCTCAGGTCTGATCGAGGAGGAGAATTTACCTCGAATGAATTTTTTGATTTTTGTGAAGAACATGGAATAAGAAGGGAATTCTCTACAGCTAGGACTCCTTAGCAAAATGGAGTAGTGGAAAGGATGAACAGAGCGGTTCAACAAATGGCTCATGCTATGCTTGATGAGTCTAGAACTCTCACAACCTTCTGGGGTGAAGCCGCATTTGCAGCAATTACTATTCTCAACAAGATAAACGTCCAGGTAAACAGCACTCAAACTATGGTATGGTAAGACTCCCACGGTAAAATACTTCAAAAATTTTGGGAGAAAATGCTACATCAAAAATACTAATGAAAATCTTGGCAAGTTTGAACCTAGAGCAGATGAAGGCATTCTCCTTGGTTACTCTCCTCACAACAAAGCATACAAGTGTTACAAGAAAAGGCTTGGAAAAATTGTTGAAAGTATTGATGTAGTGGTTGATGAAGAAGAAAGCACTCCTAGGCAGGTAATATGTGAAGACTTTGAAGATGATGAGGAGTATCCATCAACATCAAATCAGATTCATGATGAAGAAGAAACCCATGAGGCACCAGAAGAACAGATAAGGATAGAAGAAAAGACTCCATCCAGGTAGTTCAGAAGAATCATCTAGAATCTCAAATTTTGGGGCAAAAAGAGGCAGGTGTACAGACAAGAAGGACCATTTCAGAAGCTTCAATCTATCTAGCATTGCTCTCCTCCACTGAACCACAAAATGTAAGAGAGGCATGCAAAGATGAATTTTGGGTCAAGGCAATGGATGAAGAACTTGAGTAGATTGAAAAGAATAACACTTGGGAGTTGGTTCCTAGACCTAAAGATAAGAATGTCATAGGGACAAAATGGCTATTCAAAAACAAGTTGAATGAAAATGGGGAAGTTATTAGAAACAAAGCTAGACTTATTTTTAAAGGGTATGCTCAACAAGAAGGAATCGACTTTGAAGAAAATTTTGCTCCTGTTGTTAGACTTAAGGCCATCAGAATGTTCCTTGCTCTCTCTAGTTTTCAGAAGTTCAAAGTATTTCAAATGGACGTGAAATCTGCTTTTCTAAATGGAGACTTGGATGAAGAATTGTATATTGAGCAACCAGATGGGTTTATCCTTGGAAATGATCCAAAGCTTGTATGCAGACTCAAAAAGGCTCTCTATGGCCTTAAACAGGCTCCAGGGACTTGGTATTATCGCTTGGATAAATACCTCTTTCAACAAGGTTTTATAAAAGGATGAACTGATAGCAATCTTTATATAAAAATTGACAATGATAAGTTGCTAATACTTGTTGTGTATGTTGATGATATCATCTTTGGTAGCAATGAAGAAGACATGAGTCAAAATTTTGCCTTAGTAATGCAGAAAGAGTTTGAAATGTCTATGCTTGGTGAGCTCACATATTTTCTTGGTTTACAAGTCCAACAAAAAAAAGATGGCATCTTTCTATCACAAACCAAGTATCTCAAGCAGATCTTGAAGAAATATGGGATGGAGGATTCAAAACCAGTATGTACCCTTATGGTGACAGGATGTAGCCTCAGCGCAAATGATGAATCGGTAGTAGTACATCAACCAACCTATAGATCCATGATTGGTAGTCTACTCTATCTAACAAGTACCCGACCAGACATTATGCATGCAGTGGTAATAGTTGGA
The DNA here is from genome assembly GCA_031772625.1 of Pinus tabuliformis. Classification (NCBI taxonomy): domain Eukaryota; kingdom Viridiplantae; phylum Streptophyta; class Pinopsida; order Pinales; family Pinaceae; genus Pinus; species Pinus tabuliformis. The sequence goes on along the minus strand of CM062810.1, from coordinate 872,771,903 downwards.
AGGTTTCAGGCAAATCCAAAGGAAACTCATCTTCAGGCAGTTAAGAGAATTTTCAATTATCTTCAAGGAACTCAAAACTATGGCTCATGGTATCCTAGAGATACAGATCTCACACTTCATGCATATACAGATGCGGATTGGGCAGAAAGCGTGGATGACAGAAAAGCACTAGTGGTGGTGCATTCTTCATGGGTCCTAGATTAGTTTCTTGGTTCAGTAAGAAACAAAGTTCTATTGCTTTATCTACAGCTGAAGCAGAATATGTAGCTGCTGCATCTTGCTACACACAGCTCCTTTGGATGATGCAAACATTGAAGATCTTCAAATCACTTGTACTCCACCTATCTCCATTTTTTGTGATAATACAAGTGCTATCAGTATCTCAAAGCATCCTGTCATGCATTCAATGACTAAGCATATACCAATCAAGTATCATTTTCTCTAGGAACAAGTGCTGGAACAAAAGGTCAAATTGGAGTATGTTCCCTCTAAGGAACAAGTTGTTGATATTCTCACCAAACCACTGCCCAGGGAGACATTTGAATACCTCAAACAGATGCTGGGAGTAGTTGATGCATCATCTTGCTGTTGAAACCTGTCTATTTCAGAGACATGTGGTTGTATGCGAGTTGCATGAGGAGGATCTGCATATATATGCCGATTTATGTAGATACAATCACGTATATGGTGGTTTGAAGGAAATCAATGGGGACAGACTCTGGTTGAAGAGAGTTTGATATGGGTCTGACAGAGACCATCTGGCACAGGTTCAGGGGGAGCAGATAAACTTCTAATAATGCATTGTTGGCATTACATTAGAAGCTCTTAGTTCAAGTACACAAGCTGTTTTGCGTTCAGGTGGATCAGCTGTAGAAGGAGAACAAAAGGAGAACATGGTTGCTGATCTGAATAGTGCTACTGATATTAGTTATTGGTGACTTTCATAGTCTTGCTCTAGATATTTCATCTCTATGACATGTATACCTTTTATTATTATCAAGGTCATGTAACGACCTATTTTGGTTTCCCCATTATGCCTGGGATGAATGATGCAATGTACTTGGTTATCATATGTAAATTTCTGATGTATCCTCACTTGGTTGGGTGGATGATCCCCACTTGGTTGGGTGATAGATGTATGTATAGAGTCTTTGATGATAGGAAGGTCAGTTATGATGTATTAGTCATGGTTCTTCTTGAAGAACATCTTTTTGCAGATCGTGCCTACAGTGAGGGGGAGCATGGCCAGCACAGCAGAGCAGAGATTTCAACATGTACTCAGCGGGAGCATAACCCTTTTCCCTTGATGACAAAGGGGGAGATTGTTGGCATTATGACATAGGTTTGGCGCTATGTTATAGGTGTTGTCCTTGATGGAAACTCACTCTAGTGACAGATCTCAGTTCAGGCTCTCAGAATGAAGGAAAAATATATATATGCAGGTTCATCGTGACCAAGCCGCATATACATGCGGGTTAGACGTTCCAAATATGCGTATGTGTATACATGCACTTTCACGCAAGGAAAAGTGTGTACATGTGGGAGAACTTATGTTTGGTCCGTGGTATTTAGTCCTTGGTATTTGAACCTATGGTTTTGGACCATGGTATCTCATTCGAAGTGTTGATCCCAAGTATTGGGTCCATGGTATTGATTTGTTATGGTTTTGGACCGTGGTATTGTGAAAGACCTAAGACTATGAAAGAGGAAGGAGATCATTAGGTAAGGTTATGATCTGAATTATTGAATATCTGAAAAAGTGCCAGATCTGGAATACTGGTGTTTAGGGTTATGGTGCAGAGCTGGATCTGAATGAAGGAGGAACCTAAGCGTAAAGAAAAGGATAAGTTCTATTGATGGGTCAAAATCTTAAGGCTTGAGTAATAGTATCTTTGTATGATTTTGATCTATTATATGTGGCACACGCTTGATCTATAAATCTGATAATCTGGGTTAACTAATATCTGAATATTTGAAGGAATGAATTATATTTATAGATCTATACACAGGTTCAGTGAAGCGAAGACGCGTATACACGCTGTTTCTATAAGTCAAAAGTGCGTATACGCAGGTTGGTCTTAACTGTTACCGGGAATAGTGTCTATGCAGAACTGCTAATCCCACTAAGGCTGGTAGCTACCTTAGAAACAAACAAACTAAAACTACTTTCGTTTTCCTTTATGAAAGATAGATGAGAGAAGAATAAAGGAGACCAACCTCTGTCTTGCGCTTAGTTCCTTACTCGATTCCTCTCTCTTCTGATAGTCCTTTGCTACTTGTTTTCGTACCCAGCTTCACAGAATACTTGTAGAATCAAAGCAGCATAACACTATACGAGAACATAGATCTATTATCATAAGAAATATAGGATCAAATGTATATTAACCATACAAATGCATAAAACCACAAGTATATGGAGGAAAACTTGAATAGCTTTATTGATAATCAAGAAAGAGCCAAGAGAATTACAACCAATTATTCTGACCCAGCATCATCCTCTCAGCAAGTAAGCCCTTCTTCACCTCACGAAAAGCTTAGATCACCCAACACTATGATGTTGCCTCAAGAAACCAACAACAATTCCTTACAAGATGCAAAATTCCAACCTCCGGATCTCTGGGATGAGGGATCCATATATATATGTCTGCAAGGGAGATGAGTCAGCTTGAGATTTGACTAGTGTCTTCCCTCTGATAGTTCTTGATTCCACTTGGAGATTGATGATCTCTTACTCATCCCTGGTCGAATTCAGAAAGGCAAGTGTCACAGGAGAAGTTTCTGGAAGATTCCATGCTTCTCCGCCTTGCAGATTGACCCCGCCATTTGTCCCTTCTCACTCATCGCACCCCATATAAGGGATTTTTGAAATGCAACACACCTACCGTGTGTATTTAGGTGGGATGCAATGCACTTTGCCTATGGAGTAGGTGAAATGGTCCAGTTTTGACCAGTTCTGAGTAGTTTTTCATGGAGAACTTCTGGGAGATGCTGTAATCAGTTGACCTTGTTCTTTTAGGGGTTGGAACAACACATTTAGGGACTTAGGAGCCCTTGGTTTATGGACATTTATTCTTGGGGTTGCAGTGCCCAAAAATTTCTATAACTGTTGCCCCCTAAAGCATGAGGTCGTTAATCTTTTGATGTCGGGTGAAATGCTCTGTCATGAGGATCCGAAGTTCTTTCAAGCTGGAAGGAGACCTGTAATAAGATACAATACAATACATTATCTTCATAATATTTTCATGATCTAGCTGAGGCGGGCATTCCCATGCTCAGCTTTATAAGTTCATTTTCATGTACATAGGACAGATAATCGTCTGAGTGTAGACTGATGATTCTGGTAGAGCCATCATCCCTTAGATTGGATGATTATCTGTGCAGCAATGATGTACATTTGATGTCTTTATTTTCTTGAATATATATCGCAGCCTGGATGGATGAAACTAGATCCGGGGTCTTCAATCTCGTTCGATCTTCACTCAAAGTACAAGTCGATCCATGTGAGAGATGTTCTGGATTCGAACATTGAAAGACATCGCCTGATTACCAACCAATGATGTAAGTTGTTAACAGGCGCGAGAGGAATCACCGATAATGATAATGATCCTCAAGGTACTGCAGTACAATTCACGTGGTGTGAATAAGGGACTTGGCGTCGAACACCACGTAAAATATTTTGGTTGAAGGCCATTGATGTAAACCTGTCGCCGGAAGTGAGAAACTTGCCATTGAGGCATGCAAGCTTCAAAGTACTGAAAGGGTTGTTCCTAGATCGACTTCTTGGATAATGAGCTGATGTCGACAAGAAGCGATCTGTCATAGGATGGCCTTAATGAATCCCACATCAATGACACGGAATAGAGCAAATGATTTTAATGGACGTGAAAACGATCTGGTGATATATGGTTCAGGGTGGCGGTCATGAAATAATGGAGCAAAAATGTATTATAGTGGGTGAGACACAGGTGAATTCTCTGAGCAACTTCTCTTGAACATATCGGCGACACTGATATGATGGATTGGTAGCATTAACCCCAAATGTGGATGGTGTGATGGAACCATGGTGATATGACCAGTGAATGGAACAACCCAACCCGACTAGGATGCGGAGTGAAAGTGTCATGTTCAAGAGCGACTTGCTACCAACAAAGTTTCTTCAAGTTTTCTTCCCAATTTTTCCCCAGTCATTGCTGACCAGTACCTCTTTATTTTTGTCAAGCTTGAGAGGAGGATAACATATGCTTGTTCTATAATTTGCCCTTCGGGCAAACCCATTGCTATGTTTTAACGAGCCTAGCGATAGTGAAACTCGTTCTTGTCCGTTATGGACAAGTTTGTCGCTATTAGGTTTTAACGAGTTTAATGACAAAGATAACTCAGTCCTTTTCAATTTTAGAGAGTCTGAAAAAGAACGTAAAGGAAACTCCAAAAAATCCTTTTTCATCATCTAATCCCTTAAGTCTGAAAAAGTATAAAACAATACAGAAGGGATGAATTTTCGGTACTTTTAACGAGCCGAACAAAACAAGCTCTCGATATTTTTGTGTAATAATCCCTCAGGTCCAAAAAGATTAAAATCTAAAGGAGGGATAACACTTCCGGTCACTTTAACGAGCTAGAGAGACCAATATCTCGGCAATATTTTCATATTTTACGAGTCAGTTGAAAAGAGCTTAAAGGAGACTCGTCTTTGAGGAACGAGTGATAAATTCGGGTAGCAGCTGATTCCAGGTAAGGTTTGGAATTTTCCAATCACGACAGTGTCACAAGGATGGCTAACAAGATCACTCTTCGCAGGTGTTCCTCAAAAGGGGTAAACAATCAAATGGGGGTGAATGATCGGCCAATACAGAGTGGAGGTGATGATGAGAACACGACCAAGGCTTTAAAGGCTGAATTACTACATTCACGATGGTTATTTACCGGAAATTGGTTCATTTTTTATTTTAAAATGAGCTTAAACGCTGGGGGAAACACTTGCTCATTGCTTATGTTTATTTTTTAACGAGCATGAAGTCCGTGTTAAAACTGCTCGATCCAGTCGTATAATAAGGATGTCTCATCTAAGATGCCATTTTTGTGGAGCTTGCACCTTACAAAGCTTTGCTCCGGATCCTTTCTTTATGCAAGTTAGGAAATGACTAATCCTACGAGTTTAAAGGGTTAGAGGACCTACAAATTTAAAAAATAAATAGTCGCTCTTCGCTTGCACGCCAAAAGGTTTGCATGCCCCCAGGTATAGAGCAAAATTTCCAGGTTACCAAGAAAGTTTCATCCGTGTAGCGGATAAAATTCTTTCTTGGCGATGCCAATCGAAATAGGCAAAGAGGAGTGGTGTCACCCGACACAACCTTAATGAAGGTATCTTATTCTAGTCTGTTCCCATTTTCCTATAAGGACGGGTTCGCCAGATTAGTCATTTATCCCTCGCGGAAATCAACCCTATACCCAAGGTTCTCTTGCCGAAGTAGACCAGGGTGCATGCCCCCTGGGTTTCAGTCATATCCTCCGAATCACTTGCGCTCATCAGGAGGATGGACTGGGGATTGATGAGACATTCCTTGCATGAAAAGACAATTCAGGGATGGTATATGACTATTTGCTATGCGTGAACTAGGGAATGAAAGCTGGTCTACGAGCTTGACCATTCTTCCTTCGTGCAGAAAACACATTACTCTAAAGAGTGAGGAGACAATGGCTCCCATGCAATAAATATAGTCTCGTCCGAGGAGTAGATTATAATCCAGGGGTCCTTGGACTACCATTACATTCATGTGAACGGTTTTCCCTCTCAATGTAATGGGCACATTGGGAAGGATCCCTAACGGTCGACTGGTTCCTTTGTCAAAGCCTATTAGAATTCTCATTTCAGGCAAAAGCAATGGCGAACCAAGCGCTTTCCAAGAAGTTGAGGAAAGGATACTCACAGAAGCCCCTTCATCTATGATGGTACCGACCATAACCATTCTATATACTTGAGTGATGATTCGGAATGGTATACTAGCCGGTAAACGGGGTCTGCCTAGTAGATTCCAGTCAAAGGAAACAACCAGGTTGCTTGGAGGTGGGACCGAATAGACGGCCGGGTACGACTCTGATGAACTTCCTTCTTGCGGTAAAGGAATGGGTAAGTTGCCCCCATGTTCATCGGATTCTGTGCTTACGAAAAGAATTTGGACGGTGTCATCTTTATTCTCTTCGATGACTGTATCATCTGAAGATGGAACCTCTAAAGGCAAGACCGGGTCAACTACCGCCTTGACCTTTTGACTTTCGTGTGGTATGGATTCAGATGGTTCTTCTTCAATGATAGATGCTTCGGCCGACCACAAGGGCGTGTTAGCCAGATTTTCAACTAGTGACGGACTCAGTAAGAGTTTCTTATATTCAGGAGGGAGCCGTAACGGTGAAACCGGACAGTCGTCCAAAACTCTTTTAGCCTCATCTAAGAAGGGACAACGGTGGATGGCATGATTGCCTTCACACAGTTTACAAGGAAATTTACATTTTCCTTTTTGTCTAGGGGCTTCACTTTCACTAGTTGACGGTGTATTTTCAACATGATCATTAGAGGTTGACAACACCGGGTTGTGCAAACGAGGAGACCAGTCCCTTAAGATTCGAGGGATGCAAGGACAATCTTGATGATAGTGGTCTCCTTTGCAAATGACACATGGCGATTTAGGCCTGGTTGGTGCAGTGTGTGGATTTTCGCTAGACGACGCTTGGTTGCCCCTTTTCGCCTTTGGCTCCTTCTTCTTCTTCTCTTTCTTCTTCTTTTCCTTCTTCTTCTTCTTAGGTACTTGATTTTTGGCTTTACCAGCTTCATCAAGCGAAGAGGAAGGAGGAGAGGAAAAATTGGACGAAGTAGAGGGTTGGGGGGTAACTCTGGTATCGTTTAGTTGCTGACTCGATTGTTCAGGAATCGTGGTGTTCTGAATGACAGAGGTTGAGAAGAGCCATACGGGCAAGCCGATTGTTAATCCTGGAAGCGACAATGTGGCCATATGGGGTGCACCAACATCTCCCCAAGAGGAGAAGGGACTAGGATTTCGTCCAAGGTGAACTCCTTGGTTGGTGGACTCCATTTTCCTCAACTTAAGACCAACGTAGGAAAGGTGATAATTATTCCGTTTAAAATAAATTTTAGATGCTTTGACACAACTTGTTTTTTCAATTTTTAAGAGTCGAGAAAAACAAAAGATGACTCTAGTCGCCTTCGATTTTTAATGAGCTTGAAGTGACAAGTGCTCAGATGGACCTTTTCTGTTAAGGAGTCTGAAAAGGAACGAAAGGGACTGCTCTGGAAATCTAAACAGAGGGATTACCAAACCAGTTGCAAAACTGCAGAATACTTTTTACGGTACGACAATCAATCTTCCCGAATTCTGTGTTCAGTGCATTGCGATCGATAGGGTGGCAGCAGGGTTGGAATTTGACGGGCATTTTGCCCGTCATGAGGCATTTCACCCGTAAAATACGTTTTAAATTTTTAAATGACCGTTTAAGGTGAAGTGTTTTGAAATGTGAAGAACGTATTTTTGACGGGTTAATTTTTTTGAAAAACGTTATTAATACCTTATCTCGCACCATTCCATTAGCCGAAGATTTTTTCTCTGGGAAAGGATATAGTATAGTTTCGGGATGATTTTTCTCTGGGAAAGGATATAGTATAGTTCCATTAGCCGAAGATTTTTTCTCTGGGAAAGGATATAGTATAGTTTCGGGATGGTAATGTTGATCAAATACGGAATGGTCTGGTCAGCAAACCAACATTAATTTGGAATCTTTCCCTGGATGATTTCCGGGATTTGTGCATGGTCTCCCTGTCTTTCCTCTTTCATCTTCGGATTCCAACAGTAGCAAACCCAACGAATGTGGGCTTGTTTTCTTTGTACAATCGAGTTCATGAATCAATCTAAGTGTTGTTGCGTGTAATGGTAGAATTCTTCAATTCTTTGATCATCGGAGACTGTAAAACTGTTGACACGCTACATGATAGTTTGATTAGAAAAAACTTCTTCAAACTGATTGGCCTCTAAAGCTAATGTACCTGGTCCCTTGCAGAAATCTTGCAACACAAAATCTGTTGAAGAATCACATGGAGGCAAAATCAGACTACAGTCTAGAGATGATAGCTCGTTCAAATCTGGCAAATTTTTGGCTAAAAGAGCTGCATCTACTCCAAGATAATAGTAAGATGGAGATGTCTCCAATGCTAACGACGACATAGATATGGTAAAAATTCTACTTTCTTTAAAAAATTAAGGACATTTTGCCCGGTAAAATGCCCTATGATTGGGAAAAATGCCAAATTCCAACCTTGTTGAAGGAAAACAACGGCGCACGAGAGAATAGAATGAAGTGGTGGTTGTATGCAAGTTGGGTTTCGAACTTTCCATGAAACCAGGTCTGTTATAAGAATAGCCCTGAAACCAAATGCTAATACAGTAGAGGCATTTTGTATGAGTCTGAAGACTCTGCGTGCAGGGGTGGGTTCTTAGTATCAAGAAGTAAAACAATCGACCCAAATTAATATCATTATTGCTGGCATTTCTTGTTCCATGAAATCCTTGGGTTTTTTTTAATATTCTATTGACTCCATTGGTTATCCGTGCATTTACTTATAATTTACCTATCCATTATCATTGTTGCCCTTAATTATTGGTTTCGAAAAATCCAAATCTATGGAATGTTTGGATCATAGATTTGAGTTACTACAAATTTAATTCATATATTTTTAATGCTTAGAAGAAGGGAACTATCCACAATGATTTGTATCATCTTTTAACAAATTTTTGTTTTTGCACATTGTGGGAAACAGTGAAGCCCTCTATAACTATTGTAGACTCTATTGCTTGATCACCTCACTAATCATGGCACACCCATTGCTTTAAATACAATTTCAGGACAACTCTGTTGTAGAAATTCTACTTTGCCATGCTTGGATATATGCCTTCACATTTATTTTTCCAAAGACGACTCTATTGATTGATCATCTCACTAATCATGGGACACCCATTACTTTAAATACAATTGCAGGACAACTCAGTTGTAGAAATTCTACTTTGCAATGCTTGGATATATGCCTTCACATTTATTTTTCCAAGGATGAACCTTGTTCGAGTTCTCAATTTCTGATGGCCTCAATATTCAAGTACTCATTCTTTTATAAGTATATAGATATATATCAAATTTTTATAATCCCATACCATAAAATAATTAGTTATAGTTCTTGTACCATATTCTCGCAGATTTTTTAGCTTGCACTTTATTGGTAAATGGAGAGTGGAACACTCTACAATTGTTGCAGACTTTGTTTCTTAATCATCTCTCTAATCATGGATACTAATTTTCTTATAAATAATTGTAAGATAACTTTGTTTCAAAAATTCTATTTTGCAAGCTTTGGTTATACTTCTCCACGTTTACTTTTGCAATAGTGAACCTTATTTCAATTTTCTATTTATGGTAGGCCACTTTTTCATTGGTAAACCTGGTTTAAGTTCTCAATTTATGGTAAGCTACAACATTCATAGAACCATGCGTCTATATATATAGAGATAGATATTGATTTTTGATAATTCAATATCGGTATAAAAAAATTAATCACCATAATTGGTGAATAATTTAGGGCTAATTATCCATCCTTTTTTCCATTTGAAAACATTGTGAATAGATTTATGTTAGTAAATATATTATGAGTTGAACCCAAACAAAAATGGGTAACTCATGCAAACCCCACTACATCAGTCATCCACCATCCCTCACATCTCGGTCTTGACTACTTGAGCTACTGAGTTGTTAATATTGGAAACATTGATTGCCATCTTGAGATCAAAATTGTGCACTTTGGCTTCTTGTTAATTGTAAACAAAATAATGTATATTTACAATAATAATGTAGATATGTTACCTTGGGATTTTTTTTTGACAAAACCATCTAGAAATTGCTTTGTTTGGCTCTTTTTATGCTTTGGCAATTATTACAAATAGAAGCTATAAATTTGTATATATATATACATTTACTCCTAGGCTTCACATTTTTAGTCTTTCTCTATTTGATTTTGTGCCACAAGAATTGTAAGCTTTCAATTTTTCACGGGTAAATCTATTTAGGCCCCTTTTGATTTGTTGATGTGACTTGAGGTGCATGTTACATATGAATGTTCTAGCATGTTTGGGTCAAGGACAACAAGTTATGGAGATTTTATTGTTATTGTTCATGAAATTTCAAACTAAAATTCATGATTCAATAAATCTTTTCTATGTTATGGTCATTTTGTTTCTTTGCTTATAATAAATATGTGAAAATTTTTAACATACTTGTAATATTGAAGGGTAATATTTTAATCAAGTCTTCATTGGTGAAGGGTTAATTTATTATTAAGACATTATTTTTGAAGGGAAAAATTTTAAACATAACGTTTCTTGATGGGTAGCATAAAGACGCAAAACATCAAAAAAAAATTGTCAGACGGGTAAAGAGGAATCAAATTTCCAACCCTGGGTCCAAGAGTGGTAGAATGGAGGAGAAAGTACAGACACAAGTTGTGAAGTATAGTGAAAAGACAGAAGGCGGTGGGATGGGTTTATATTTTTTGAACAGGCTATTGTAGAGAAAGATCAGAAGTAGATGTGACAAGTCCCCGATGTCAGCAATCTGATTCCAGCGACCCCCTGCTCCCATCAACCGATGGCCCCACCAAACGCCTCCTCCTCCGCCACCCTCCTCCCCTGCCCACACACTTAGCACCCTCACAAACCCCAATGCCCTATTTCATTCTTCATTAAATGTGGTATGGGGCATTCGTCATTTTCTAATATGTGACAGTCCGTGTACCTTTGCCATTCATTACAGCTCATTCCGTGAAACTCTAGCAGTGGGATTTCCTTCGTATTTATGTTGCAGCTAGCATCTCTAGTGCCCATTTGAATTTGATCTTGTTGCCTCCCTACACATTTGAATTTGTACTTTATTGCATCTCAGAGCCCATTTGAATTTGAATTTTTCTGCATCTCGGCGACTATTTTAATATCTCTCCTCATTATCAGCATCGTTCGGTTTTCCATTTGCAATCTTCTCTACGATTTATTCTTACATAAGAAATTATTTCACTCGTTTACTTCCTTGTAGTGTCAGGTTGTTTTCCACTGCATAGGGTTTAAATCTTTCCCTTTTGTTTCTATTTATCAAGGTCCATGTTCTTCACTGCTTTTCCTAGAATCCAATGAAGAGTTTAATGGATCTACGAGTGCAAGGAGTGTGTTAGAAACATTGTGGCAAAATGAATCGCAAGAAAATCTATATTTATTAAGAACATTTTTATGTTTATTCGCTATTTTTTATCAGGCCATATATGTCCAAGGGTATTGATCAAATTTTTTGTAAGTGAAAATCATTTTTTTTAGTATGAAAAAAAAAAAGCGATATATTCAATTCCAAAAAAAGTGTACATATACTCCATGTAGCAGCACCATATACAGATGCATATATCAGCAGATCGAAACTAATACAAGTCCCATAGACTCGAGAGTCATGCATATTGTCATCATATTAATTTACATGTCCAGTTCTAATTGTATTCACGATATTCAGAAAAAAGAAAATGTCAGGGAATTCCATGTACATCATACATTGTCTGTAATAAGCATGATATTATAAGAAATAAAAAGCAAAGATTTCAATAGATAGAGAGAAGAAAAACAATGTTAATCCATCAGTTTAAGGAAAAATGATATGAGGGGCAGAGTGTTTTTATCCTGGCAGTGGCCGCACCCTGACGTCCATGCAAAGGTCCCCCAACTTGACCTCAATATGCAATCCATCAGCTTCTCCTGCAATGCTTTATTTGAAAGTCCATTTGCAACTTGATTGAATTCTCTGCCAATGTGTTGTATCGAAGAGTGATTGTGAGAATTCCAAAGGTTTGTGATTTGTTGCAACCAACCTTGTAGTGTGGGCTGGAATATATTTGCATGGCCACAAACATAATCAATGATAATCTTGGAATCTTCGTATATGTGGATTTTAGGAATGTTCAAGAAATTTGTGAACCAGAGTAATCCCCATAATGCCATGGCTTCTGCCCTTGTGTTTGTGCCATTTCTCGCACCCCAATGAACCCAAAATGCCTGATCAGGTGAATGTAGGATTAAGAAACCACATCCACATCTACTTCTTTGGGATGCACCGTCAAAACAGGATATTCAATCTTAGGACATGTTTGTTTTTGTTTAGATTTTTTTGCACCCATACCAAATTGTAGACCAATAGAGTGTGTATTTCTGATGCGCTCCAGCACCTGTGCAGTACTTTCTCTGAAATTTTTGAAGATAATGTTGTTCCTCCACCTCCAGATCTCCCAAAAGAGAATAGGAGGGATATAATGCCAGGAAATATTCTGCTGGCTCCACCATTTGAGACAATCAGAAATACAAGTGAATTGAGAGTATTGAAAGCCAAAAACATCAGCAAGTTTATGCCAAATTTGTGAAGCAACTGGGCATGTTATGAAAAGGTGGAGGTTGTTTTCTTCCGCATTCCTGCAAAGCACACATATCCCTAGACCAAACCAATTTCTCTTTTGGAGATTTGCCCACATTAAATTTTTATTTTTCCAGACTAACCAAAGGAAAAGTGTGATTTTAATAGGAATATTTGTTTTCCAGAATTTAAAGAACCAACATACCTCTGGTTGTAGTGCCACCTGACAGCAGAGAGTATGATATGTATCTGCCACCATAATATTTGCGCCCTTCATTTTACCCCTCCAGATGATCATATCTCTATCCGCATCTCTGCAAATTCCAGCCAGTTGAAGTTGTGTTCGAAGCTTTTCCCATTCTAGTGCAACTTGTCCATTCAATCCCAACTCCCCGAACCGTTTCCAGATGGGGCATCTGTCATGCCATGTCATTATTACTTGTTGCCAGAAGTATATGCCTTAGCTATTTAGACCATATTTGAGACAATCAGGAACCATGTCAGCATCTTCAAGACCCCGAATTTTGTCCTGTCTGATAACAATGTGGTGTCCAGTACCCATTTTCCAGGCTAGAAGCAAAAGAAAATAGTGGCTAACTTTTGTAAAACTGAGCCATATAGCAGCACTCGTTTTACACCCAATACACCCCCTACCCAACCAAACATTAAAATCATGATCCTTCGGGTATTTGTGTCTAATAATCATACTCTAGGTGCCTTCCCCAAATATCCTTGTCCATAGTGATTTAACTAATAAGGCATAGTTGAATCTCCTCAAATTTAATATGCCCCAGCCTCCTAGGTGCTTCGGCACGGAAATATGATCTAGTTTGGTAAAGATGAAATTTATTCTTGTTTTTCATACCAGACCAAATGAATTTTGCTATGATCCCATTGAGCTTTTTAAGGATGGTGATAGGCAAATGGAATAAGTGCACCCAATACACTCCCATCTACGTGATCACAACTTGTGTCAATGTGATACGACCCCCCATGGAAAGGCATCTATATTCCCAGCCCGATATCTTTTTATAGAATCTATCAACAAGCCACAACTAGTCATGAACCCTATAACTACATGGTTTGATATGGAAACTGAGGTATTTCATACCCCCAGTCAATATCTCAGAAGCCACTCCAAACAACCTTCGAATGTAATCAATAACCTCCATATCACATTGGTCATGTACAATAGTAGATTTCAATTGATTCATAATTAAACCAGATGCATTCCCAAACTTAGTGAAAATATGAAAGAGGTGTAACCAAGCAAACCTGTTGAGGATCCCCATGATGAGCACATCGTCGACAAAGAAGTTGTGTGAGATATGTATGTTCCTGTCAATGTGAAGAGCAAGGAAATGGCCCTCGGCCGCAACATTTTAATGTGGAGGCTCAACCCGTCCATAGCCAAAATGAATAATAGTGGGGATAGTGAGTAGCCCTGCCGAAGACCCCTCCCAACCTTGAAGAAAGTCATAGGGTATCCATTAATAATCACATCATATTGTACATTAGAGACACAGGCCATAATCCACTCAGCAACACTGGTTTGTATACCAACTTTGTGGAGAACCAATCTCAAATAGCCCCAATCCAAACAGTCAAAAGCTTTTTTTAGATCCACTTTCATGATAGCCGCATTTAATTTTTTTGTGTGAATTGAGTGCAAACTTTCCTGGGCAATTGCCACAGCATCATGAATCTGTCAATTTTGTAGAAAACTGAACTACTACGGGGAGATAAACATATAGAGGTAGTGTCGCAATCAATTTTCAATAGTTTTAGAGATAATATTGTAAACAAGATTACAGAGAGAAATCAGACGGAAATCTGAAAAAGTGTGAGAATGTAGCTTCTTCAGAATCAACGTTATGTATGTGGAATTTAAATGAGGATTAATATAACCCTGAACCCATGATTCCTCAACCATGTCAACAAGATCCAATTTTAAGAGATCAAAGAAATGAGTGAAGAGTTCCACGGTCCAACTGTCAGGGCCGAGACTCTTATCTCCCTTGAAATATTTGAGGACCCCCAGGATTTCCTCAGCCGATACAGGATGAAAAAGTGCCCAATTAGCATTTGCATCAAACATAGTAGGAAAGTGTTTGACCCCTCGAATTTGGTCTTTTGGGTAGTCCAACATCATTTTACTATATGCATGCTAAAATTGTGAAAGAACAGCTCGGTTGATGTCCTTCTGTGACTGAAACTTGGTACCATTTGAGTAAAAATTCTCCCAAATGGAGTTTGTCCTTTGTCAAAAATTTTCATATCTATGAAAAAATTTGGTATTCCAGTTTTCTTCCTGGATCCAAATTGCTGTGATCTTTAATCACCATGTAGTCTCTTTTATATGAAGTAGTTTTTTCCTTTGAGTTTCTAGCACATGAATGCAGCTACGAATATCATCATGAAGAAAATTCTCACCTAAATGTGGGCGGATATTCAGGAGTTCATTTGTAATAGAAGCAAGCTCTTTGTTCATATATCTCCTTTTCCTTTTCTCTCATTGCTTAGTCTCCCGCTACAGGACCCCCAGTTTATATAGATGTGCCTCATGGGGGATGAACACTAATCCCCATCTATATTCCAGACATCGCGAACAAGGGCGTTATATTCTAGGTCCGCAAGCCATACCCTGTTAAATTTAAAGGGCATGCCACCTCGGTACTCATCGCATAGCCAATGTATAGAAATGGGCTTGTGGTCCGATATATAGCAGCCAATCACTTCAGAGGAGACCATCCCAAGCGCAGAAGAAAGCAATCAAGTCTCTTTGCAATGTATCCTGCACCTGACCTCCCATTGTCCCAAGTGGGGATAAGCGAGGAGGGACAAATGTCCACCATATTGTGTTCTAATATGATATCCTTAATATGGTCAGCCATGACATCAACCCTTCTAGTGCAGCCCCAAATCTCATTCAAACCAATAGTGCAATTTAGGTCCCCCGCAATAATAAGTGAAGAAATATCCAGTAATTCTGACTCGATCAGATGGTCCCAAAATATGTCCCGTTCACGGTATGGGGCGTAAACATTAAGAATGTGGATTCTACCCATGAGTCCACGAATGTGACTGGCAAGGATAATACCAGCAAAACAAGAAAATGCTTTGGTCATGACCCACCGAGGATCCTAGATAACAACCAGCGCACCTGAGAGGTCGTGGGCATCAATGATTGCCATATGCTAGTCCAGATGAATCACCCAATCACCCGAGGAGCAAGGATACATCATTTCCTGAAGAAGAATAATATAAGGGTGGAGAGAAGAGAAGATTTCTTTGAGAGCCAAGAATTTAGGAGTGGCCCCAAGCCCCCGCATATTAAGTGAGAGGATGAAGGTCATGTTTGAAAATGTGAGGGCATCCGTGCTATAAGGGCCCAAGGGGGAGAAGTACCAACAATGGGAACATCGATGAGAGAATGTGTATCAACGGGGTTGAAAGGGAGAGGTCAGGGATGTACACGAAAGTCCCTATTGTCACGAGACTTTTGACGACGAACAGTGATATTCCCAACAGAGGTGGGGCTAATGTGGGGGGATGAGGGACCAACAGGCTTGTGGATAGTGGGTGACCGGAGGTCTAGGGACTTCTTTTGGAGGAGGAAATCCAGGTTACTGCCCATAGTATTTGTAGGGGAGTTTAGTGGAGAGTGTGGTGATGCAAGACCAGTGCCTGTTGCCAGGGAGAGTGGAGTGACACGAGAGGTCGTCGGCATAGGGACATACATGATGTGGTTTGAAGAGAGTGGATCTCGTGACGTCGGATGGCATGGAGCATATGGCGGAGGTGGAAGATAGTCATGAGGAGAAGATAAGTTATGATTAGACAGATGTGGGGATGTGGCTATAGTGATGGGAATATGAGAGCCAATGGAATTATGTGGAGATGAAAGGATAGGAATAGGGGCAGAGTTCAAAGGATTAGTAGATAAATGTGAAGAAAGATGCCTACTTCTAGGTAGTATTGAATTACCTACAATCTGGGGAGAGCCAAGTTTGAGCGATGGGGTTTTGAATCCGCCTTGTGAGAAAACAACAGTAGGTGCCTCTTTGTATTTTTTCCATTCACCATGTTGACGTCGACGGGTCGACATGGGCCTGGTGCCCAACCTCTATGGAGAATGTGCCAGCAAATGCCGAGTGTGATGGCAATTTAGGCATCGAAACAGAACTCTCTAGAAGTCTAGTCTTTGGACTAGATGTGTGTCACCCCAGCTAAGTGCAATATGGTCCTGGAACCCGCCCCTGTACTCCTTCTCAATAAGTATCGAGGCCACCCGCTTATCAGGAGCCCCCAAACACTGAGGGTCTACATACATGAATTTACCAATAGCGTTTCCAATGTCTGTGAAATCTTACCGCATCCAGAATTCGATGGGTAAGCCAGGTAGCTTAACCCATATCAGCTTGTTTTGGGGAGTCTCCTTCAGAGGGTTGAATCCAATGTACCAAGAGTGCAATGCCAGGAAACTCCGCCCATTAATCCAAGGAATGGATTTGATTTTCATGAGATCTTCTTGGCAAGAGGAAGTGGAAGCTATACCACCCGTTAAGGAGACGAACCACTATAGGCAAATAGCCTAACAGTGTTTTCCATTTGGTATCAACCAAAACTTGCATGTCGGCTTCGCTCAGTTCTGCAAAATGCCACTTACCCATAAGAGCGTGTGTCTGAAGACTGATTACACGATCAATAAGCACATCATGGATGAAAACCAAAGCAAAAGCCGGTTCAGTGACTCTGATAGATCTGTTAGGGTGGCAGGATCAACTATCATGAACCATGTGGGGCTGCCCATGCAAAGACGAGTCCACATATCGAGCCCACATGTAGGCCATCTAGATACGTTATACATATATAAATATATCTTTTATGTTAACCTGTTGCATCCACCTTTGGAGATGCCGTTATTATTGGAGGAGTTTTATGCATATGAATGTTTAAAGCTAAAGAGCATACCAGGCTCGGTGCAGTGGGCGAATGTTCAAATTCGAGATGTTATTGCATGCTCGGCGTTCGAAGAGCTGCCAAGTATGGAAACGCTGGTATCAATGGAAGTTGGCCCAGCTAATAAAGCTCTGACTCCTAGATGTTAGTGGGTGCTTGGAGTTCCAAGAGCTGCCAAAGTATGGAATCTTTAACATCTTTGAAGGAGTTGTGGGCAGGTAGATGTGTTAAGCTCATAAACATCAGGGGATTATGACACAATTTTTGAATACGAGTTTCTATTAGTGCTCTGAGCCAGAGGATGAAGACTTTAAACCATCCATGTTGGTTAGAAACGTTTGATGTCTATGTCCCAATTGAGTGTTTATTTCAGTTGTATGGATAAATTCAGTTTCTGGGTTATAATCAATCACGATTGGTTTGTTTATAATCGTTCATAATTATTAATTAAATTATAATTTGTTTTTTTTATAATTCATGATGATTTGTTTTTCATTTTAATAATTGATATATTAAACAAGGAGCCACTGTCGTGGCGGTAGTCCCTGCCGGGGTCTGCACGCAGATTGCAAGTTAGCTAATAGCAAATGGATTGCATCAAGCAGGAGCTGGACTGAATTGCAGAACTTGGAAAAGTTGGCCTGGCAGAAATTGTCCCAAGTCTAGAGAGGATGGGAGGCAGAGGTCGAGGAATAAATGGACTGTCATTCAATCCTTTTATTACTTCACTTTTCTTCGCTTGGGCATTCAATTCCCGTGATACCAAGCAAGATTGAAAGGGCTATATGTATGCTTTTTTCGCCTATGTTGGAGCTGGGGGGGCTCCTGCCATTTTCAAACAACATAAACGAAACCATTATGAGCTTAAAGAAGCTTTATTTGAATGAAGATGCTAAACAGAAATGCACAGAATCATTTAGGAACAGGGTTTGGAGATACAAAGTGATCGAATTCAGCCCTTTCAATAATGCTCAACCACAAATAAACATTCTGTTGAATCTTGACTGAAAAATTAATTGCCTAGACTGAAAAATATCTTTAAATATTAAAACCAATAATTCATATAAATCGATAAATCGATCTTTAAATCATTTCACAATGGATGCAAATATTACATAGTAACAAAATAGCTATGGGGCCAGTTTCTTGATTGGCCTACATGCTGCAGAGCAGCGAGCATTTGCATACATCTGTCCAGGTATGACAAGAACCATTATGAACTTAAAGAAGCTTTATTTGAATGAAGATGCTAAACAGAAATGCACAAAATCATTTAGGAACAGGGTTTGGAGATACAAAGTGATCGAATTCAGCCCTTTCAATAATGCTCAACCACAAATAAACATTCTATTCAATCTTGACTGAAAAATTAATTGCCTAGACTGAAAAATATCTTTAAATCTTGAAACCAATAATTCATGTAAATCGATCTTTAAACCTTAAAACCAGTAATTCTTATAAGTCGCTCAAGGCAGGCAGGTACTCTCAGCTGTAAATCATTTCACAGTGGATGCAAATATTACATAGTAACAAAATATCTATGGGGCCAGTTTCTTGACTGGACTATGTCAGAAGCACTTCTTGCTGCATCAGTTGCATCAGCAAGAGCAATTCCTATGTCTGCCTTGTTTAGCCTGCAATCGTTTAACAATATCGTACTTATGCTCTGCAATGACCAGTCAAAATTAGGAAGGATATGGAATCAAACACTAATTAAGGAAATGAAAAAATAAAGGTATCTGAAAAAACACAGAAGTTAAAGATAATTGTTGCTCATCAGGGAAAACATCAGCAAAACCATTAGCCTTCTCTATCATTTCATCAACTAGCGAAGCTACAATTGATTCATCTTTGTCCTGACCTAGTAAAGAGGATGATGGATACATGTTTTTACCCATGCCCAGTCGGCAACCTGTCTCCTTGGCAATAGCTAATTGATCTCCTGATGAACATTTTCAAGTAAATAGTTAAATGTCGGCTCGCTGCATTACAAAAACAGTAGTGAAACTGATGACACCATAACCTCACGATACCTGTGATCATTTTTACATTTACACCAAGATTAAGAGCCCTTGTGATTGTTTCAGCACTGTCATGGCGTGGGGGATCAAAAAGAGGCATTAATCCTGCAAACATTTTGAGATAGCTATAAAGATATACATAATCAACAAGAAGAACTTACTGGGAAGATTTAGCCCACGGATAAAGCAAAAGAAGCCATATTATTAACCTGATATGCAACTGCAAGAGAGCGAAGTCCTCGTTTAGCAAACTTGTCAACAACTGTATGAACTCGCCGGTCAATTTCTGGCTTATTATGTGCGATGTTAAGAATCTAGCAGAAAGTATTTGGTCATTTCAGTTTTAATATAATGTGTACAAATAAGTTTTGAAGCAGTTTCTAAACAATACAACCCATTACCAAGCCTAATGAAGAAGGTCAAACATCCAAAGAACAATACCTGCTCTGGAGCACCTTTACTAACTCGATGCATTTTCCCTTCATTGTCAATATAAGTGAGAGTTGTCCTCTTGTCAGTTGGATTAAAAGGAAGAAAATGGACCTCTTGAATGCCTGCCCGCGCCTTTTACATCCATGGATATTAAAACCCACAACAAAAGATACAAATTAGTAAAATAAGCATAGGCCTGCTTATCAACTAAAATTTAATATGATGACATAAAAAAAATACTTGCCTCCTTAGGATCTGCAAGCATCCAAACAATTGTCGGGTCAATGGCATCTTGATTCTCTGTTCTGGATGCTCTTGCAGCTATCAGGACAACAGCTTCCTTGTCATATCCTTTCGTGGAAACCTATTCATGACAACAATTAGTAATTGATACTTGTTTGAAGGAAACTAAGAGTACTGGATCATCCAATATTACCACGGACCCTAACTAGCCAATTTGGTACAACTGCAATATCACCAAAAATTATGTATTTATGAAATAAGAGAAAGGACAAAAAAAGAATCAGAAGCCCAGAATAAATAGCAACCTTTTGGAAGTGGGCAACTTGGTTTGTATTGTCCACAATATGTGCTGCTTTACCAAAAAAGGTATGGACCCCAGTAGCAATGACAACACATTCAAGGTCACCCTGTTTGCAAGTAGAGCCAAAATAAACCCCATCGTCAGGACCCTTTGTTACTGGTAATGACTCACCAGTGAGGGCAAACTACACACATTCAAAAATATTGTCATAAAACGTGGCTCAGGGAAAGTACCAAAACAGTCGAAGTTAATCCCATAAACCATATAAAAGCATACCGAAAATTCCAGCACTTGTAATCAGAAATAAGAAGTAAGGAAAAGGATTGGGTTAAGACCTGATCAATCTTTAAAGGATCTGCTTGAAGAAGACGCGCATCTGCAGGAACAATATCTCCAAGTTTGATGTTGATTATGTCACCAGGAACAAGCATCGCTGCATCTTCTCCACTCCATTGTCCATCTCTGAGAACTTGTTAAGTTCAAAGTCTTAAGTCATTGACTAAGGAATTTAAAACTGTAGCACCCATGATCTTAAGAGGATTCTGAACATCCAATTGCATGCTTCCCCGCAAAACCAAGGATAGAAAACCGAAAATATCGGGGCTACCACTCATACAAAAGATAGTGAACAGACCTTGCTCTTTGGAGCCAGCCGAGTCATCAGTGGCGCAGGAGCATTGCCAGCATTGTTTTCCTCTATGAAACTTATGGTAGAGTTTATAACAAGAAATGTTAGAATACCAACAAAATCTTGCCAGTCAGGAGGTTTTCCCTGCAAAGATACAATTTACATGATTAAAGCCTCAATTAAAAAGAGCGGATAGGGTATACCGTGACTGATACTGGCTACAAGAGAGAAATATTGTGACACGGTAGAACAAGAAGCCATCTTCTTTTCCGATAATATGCACAGGAACCATAAGGATGAAGTAATACTGTGAACTGGCTATGGGGCCAGTTTCTTGACTGGCCTACATGTTGCAGAGCAGTGACCATTTGCATCCATCTGTCTTATACTGTCTAGGATGATAAAGAAGACAAGAGCCATTGGAAGCTGATATTCCGAGTTATATTCAATGGCTTAGCTTTCTCTTTCACTGGCGGCTTTCTCAGAACCTGTAAATTTGACAAAATGCTCTTTATAATATAATTCAAATAAGAGACTTTGGATGGCATATTGAACTTTTGAAATAGGAATTCAGTCATTCAAAACTATCATTAGCATGATACTTACAAGTAGTAAAGTTGAACTCTGAACTATGTGTTCAACATTCAGGGCATATTTCCAAATTATTGTCCGGAAATAACTTACTGTCAACAATAATATTTATCAGAAATAGGTCTGATATTCAGAAGTTTGACAATGTGTCCTCAAAAATGTGACTTGTTATAGATTGTCGTGGATTCCTATGCTCTTGGTTGGAGATGTTATTGTTAGTGGCTATTTCTTGGTTTCTTTTTTCTTTGTGCTTCTACTTTTAGGATGTCCATAATCAGAAGAGTCATGAGAAGAAGTGCTAAGAGAAACGATGATGCCAGTTGAGTAAGTTGGTTGATGCTAATGGATTCCATGTTATGTGAAGCAGAGAGATGTATGTCGAAAGTAGGTGGAGAAGGAAGTTATGTTTTGTAGGTGAGAAATTAGACATTGCTTTTGCCAATTTATAAAAGAGTTCAACGTGTTTGCAAGCTGGTTTTAAATGTGAATGGAACTGAGTTTTTGGGAATATTTTACTGTAGGCAAGAGGTAATCATTTGAAAATATTGAAAGACAGTGGGTAATGGATGTTTGTATAGGCTTCTTCATCCTTGTGGAACGAGCGTTTTTGGAACCTATGCGCTAAAAGAGATGCAACCGAGAAGTCCTGTAGAACCAAATAGGGAAACGCGTGCAAGATTGCAACACTTGAATCCGGGATAAATTTCTGACAGGTGCAGTAATAAATACGTATACGGACAAATTTGAAATGGAGCTGAAATACTTCAAGATCAGATGGGAGAGGATATAATCCAATATGAAGAGCATTTATTGGAGCAAACCGGTGTTAAAATGTTTTAAATGCTTATTACCTAACGTTGCTGTGGTATTTTTGCATCTAGTCTTTTCAATCTTGATTTCTGTTATGGCATGCAACTCATAAATAGATACACTGTCCGATTTGAAATGGAACTGAAATAGTTCACCTAGAGCTGTTATGGCATGCAACTCATAAATACATATATTGTCCGATTTGAAATGCAACTGAAATAGTTCACCTAGAGCTCTCAAATCGACGGTGATGTGCGGAATTTGATATGCAATTGGTGCAGTTAAGTGAGTACTACAATATAAGCGTAGGGTTTCTTATTGAAAAGAAGTGGTCACCATTTTTGGAAATCATGCCCGAAAGGATATAGTACCCCTTTTTTGAAAATTGAAAATTGTACTATTTGTTTCTGAGAGGGCAAACATTAAGGTATGGTTACGAATTTGCTGACCATGGTGAGGCAGCGTAGGCACACTTGAGAAATGCACCAATAAGTGATAAGATGCCTTAAGAGCATTTAACAAGAAACTGGGGCATAAACCACCACAATATAGTGAGGGTTAGGAGCTAATTAGTCGGTGCTAGGTTTGAAATAAAGTTAATTTACATCAGGATATGCCAAGCAACAGTTAGATATCACCCAATTGATGAAAAAACGAGTTACCTTTTGATGCACAGGAATGACATCTGATAATTGATTGTTTGAACCAAGAGAAAGAGATATTCTTGAGTTACCATTTGAGAATATGTTGAAATAAGGACAACCTTGCTGCTGTCCACAGATACCAGATCTAATTTATGATAAAAATATGCAGAAAGTGCAGGTTTGGAGAAAGGAAAAGCAACTGACCTCTGACAAAGACCCATTCTGTTTCGCTAAACTGAACCGAACAACAAAGCTTCAATCTGCCTTTGTCGAACAAACTTGCTACCTTCCGTGAAAGATCTTGCTGCTTGGATGGCGTTGCAAATTCAATGTGTGATTCGTTACAAAAATTTCAGTTCGAAGTAAAACATATGTTTCAAGATTGTTAAAATATTTTAAATGGTTATTACCTCATGTTGCTCTGGCTCATGCCCATTGCAAGAGACATATGTCTGAATAGCATTTATCACCCCATCTTTAGACCTGACAATAAGATTGGATCACATCTGTTTAATAACATGAAAAAAATTTAAGCAAATTGTACAGTTAACAATAAACAGAAACATAGGTAAAATAAAATAATACCAAATGCAATACAAACCTCTGCGGTGCCTCGAGGGCAATGTACGGAGCTGTCCGTTGATTAGCAAAGCTCTCTCATCATAGCTAGTTATCAGTAGATTTTGTATAGCACTATGCCATAATTCCATCTTCAAACAACATAAATTCATTTTAAAGTCCATATAGTTTGGTGCTATTTATAAAGTTTACCTGGTATGGTAACATATTGCTTCTAAGTAGTTTGCAGTACTTAATTTAATAGAGGAAAGTGCCATAGTACAGCAAATTAAATAAATTATTAATAATTAATAGATCTATACAGGGAAAATAAATTATTAATACTTAATAGATCTATCCTAGGTATGGATTATTTAGGTTTAACTATTAAAGCAGATATTAAGCTATTAATACTTTGATATATTTAACTACTAAATCAGCTATTGATACTTGGGACATCTATGCATTTCGATTTTGTAGTGAGATGAACGTACCATTACAACTGTTCACCAGGGTTCCAATTCCCTATAATCCAACCCAACGTGTATAGCAGAGTAGCAAAGAGAGAGGAGGCTAGGTTGAAAGTGGTAAATAGTTTGGTGGAATCTGGTAGTTAAGCCCATGGAAGTTCATTTTTGCAATGTAGCATTTCAGTGTATGTATCTAAAACTAGGGAAAATTGGGAAAAAAAACAAATAAGAGATACCACCTCCAGAACTTCATAGCTTTCAGGCATAACATAGGAAGAAACAGAAATGAGTAACCGATTCAATATACAATTTGTCATTTAACTTCACTGGATAATAAGCACCATGTTTAATCAATCTATGGAACCTTTGGTGTTCGCATTCAGCAGCTGTAGATACAAAATTATTGCTCATCTGAGGTTGCATTTGCTGTATTCAACGATATAATTTAAACCAAACATGGTACTTTTTAAGATGGAGAAAAAATATAAATACAAAAGGCGGCAAGAGAATGTCTGATTGTCAAGCTTCAATCATGTTGTAGGATGCGTTCCATTTGAAATACAGGACAGAAACAGAAACAATACAAACACACATGCATAAAGACTTTCCAGCCTTCTTTCCTGAACCGTTATCTACATTACCCAAGAAACATAAACTAACAAAACAAGATGGCTTACAACAAGCTCATTATGACTAAAATTTGAAGCGACAACAGAAATTTAAAATCTTCTCTTCTCGGTTTGAAGTAGCAATGGAAGAGTTGGCCTAGCGGAAATTGTCCCAAGTCTGGAGAGGATGGGAGGTAGAGGTCAAGGAATAAATGGACTGAACCACAAATAAGTAATTCATATAAGTCGCTCAAGGCAGGCAGGTACTCTCAACCGTAAATCATTTCACAGTGGATGCAAATATTACATAGTAACAAAATAGCTATGGGGCTAGTTTCTTGATTGGCCTACATGTTGCAGAGCAGCGACCATTTGCATCCATCTGTCCAGGTATGACAAGAACCATTATGAACTTAAAGAAGCTTTATTTGAATGAATATGTTAAACAGAAATGCACAAAATCATTTAGGAACAGGGTTTGGAGATACAAAGTGATCGAATTCAGCCCTTTCAGTAATGGTCAACCACAAATAAACATTCTGTTCAATCTTGACTGAAAAATTAATTGCCTAGACTGAAAAATATCTTTAAATCTTAAAACCAATAATTCATATAAATCGATCTTTAAACCTTAAAACCAGTAATTCATATAAGTCGCTCAAGGCAGGCAGGTACTCTCAGCCGTAAATCATTTCACAGTGGATGCAAATATTACATAGTAACAAAATAGCTATGGGGCCAGTTTCTTGACTGGACCATGTCAGAAGCAATTCTTGTTGCATCAGTTGCATCAGCAACAACAATTCCTATGTCTGCCTTCTTTAGCCTGCAATCGTTTAACAATCTCGTACTTATGCTCTGCAATGACCAGTCAAAATTAGGAAGGGTATGGAATCAAACACTAATTAAGGAAATGAAAAAATAAAAGTATCTGAAAAAACACAGAAGTAAAAGATAATTGTTGCTCACCAGGGAAAACACCAGCAAAACAATCAGCCTTCTCATCTGTATAACAAATAGTTAGTTATAATAAAATGATAACATTGTGAATTGAAGAGAGGACATATTTGAGACAAAAGATGTTAAGGCATATGTTCATGTACCTTCCATTTGTTAGCCGACATGTAATAGCTCACTATCTTCATTGAGTGTGAACTTGGTGTGAATTTTGAAGTCACGTAACATGTAAACAGTGGTAGCTTTCTATTGCAAATATGCCTCATATGACATTGCTTTTAAATCAGGAAGTAAGTCATGTAATAAGGGCTGCCTGATAATGCACTGGAAAAAGTTATTTGTAATGGATTCTATTACAGCATTTATACAATGCTTGTAGATGAAAGGGCAATTATCATTGCATTGTGAACAGAAAATTTTCCCATTGGTTATCACTATGGATGAATTGACTGGAGAGTTACAAATTGCACAAATAGGTTTGAAAGGAATTGAATATGGATTTGTTGCCATCAGAATACCTTCGACCTGTTTATAAAATATTCAAACGTTAATTTACATTATTACATGGCAAATGCAAAGCTAGTAAAAACATCATTATTGTTATACTTACAGCATAGGTAGATGTAGTTAGTTTTCTGAGATTGTTCATTGCATCTGTGTTAAGTTGAGTCACGAACGTTGAATTTGATGCCCTAAATATTGTTTCTATTGTGTTTACCTTTTTTGTTAAATTTTTGAAAAGGATGAGGGGGAAGTCTCCTTTCTGCAGTTGTTTTTCCATTGAAAGGAAAAATTGTTCATACATGTCAAACAGTTGCAACTGCAAGAGAGAAATTGTTATCTATTGAAAAATATGAAAAGTAATAAGCAAGTACATTGTTCGTATGTGTTGAAAAATTGCAAGTGCAAGAGACAAATTACAATAACTATAGACAAATTACAATAACTATATATTGAAGTGATGCATGTTATCTACTGAAAATTAGGAATAAGTAACATGCAAATACATACAGTTGCATTGTCATTTTCAGAATCTCCATCTTTGATATGGAGTATGTAATGCAATCCAACCCATTTGGCAAGTGTAACAACTGTAGCGATTGTGCCAATTGGGTACATTTCTTTTTTGTTTGCAAATTGCCTAATGGTTGTATTGGGAATGAAGCAATATTGTTTGCAAACTTCAGGTACAGTTTCTATGATACTTGATTCATTAAGAAAAATTATTTTGTCACAGTCACCATGACCATAAACAGTTTTAGGCAATATCCTGAAATTTGTAATTGAGATGTTGTTGCCTTGCAAAATTTTATGTTCATGTCTCTCCACTAAATGTGCAGGTACAGTTAACGTTATAGTCATCATTCCTTGAGCATCTATCAAATCAGCACGTAATATTTGACGTGATTTGTTTGCTTTATCAAGGAATGCAGTATATACAACCATTATGTCTCCAACAAATAGCTGCCCAATTCTACGACTATTGAGATCTTCAATTGATACTTTAATTGGCAGTATCTGTTTTTGCCTATTAAAATTGCTTAGTTAGAAATTGCTATAAACATTTCTACAATGCTATGTTTCTCCTAAAAACTGAATAAGTATAAATAGATTAGAATGTTGTGTTTCATATGCATACCTTTCTGATGTATCATTTTGTACATTTGTTGAATCAAGTTTTGTTGTGATTGTTTCAGTTGGACTAACACAAGTAAATGCACATTTCAATATGATGTGGATATTATCACATGTATTTTGTGATAAGCAATCAATAAAGAAATTATGATATCTAACCTGTACATGTCTTCTTGTTGCATTGTCCGAGGGGACTTACTACTAGTGCTTTCTCCACTCGTCCAACATTTTCTAATTTATATACATTTAAATATACATATGTAAAAAGAGAATGCATATATAATAAACATTAATATTTTAAATAGAAAATAGCATATTTGTATAGCTGTCATACACATACCTTCTCAAAACAAGTGGTTGGTTTGCCTTTTCTATTTGAGTTATGCCCTTTATTTCTTCAATTGTTTCTTTTCCTCTTTGAAGATTTATGCTATGTTATAGAATAGTAAGATATATTTAGTGCAAATTAGAAGTAAAAAGTGAACAAGAACATTAAAACCATAGAACCATACATATGTAAAAATAGAATGCATATATAGTAAACATTAATATTCTAAATACAAATTAGCATATTTGTATAGTTCTCATAGACATACCTTTGCAAAACAAGCGGTTGGCTTGCCCTTTCTAATTGGGTTATGCATTCTATTTCTTCAATTGTTTCTTTTCCTCTTTCAAGATTTATGCTATGTTATAGAATAGTAAGACATATTTAGTGCAAATTAAAAGAACATATAAAAGCAAAAGTTGAACAAGAACAGAAGATCCATAGGAAAGGAAAGGCAAGAAGAATATACTCTGTTTGTTTATGTTCCATGTTGTTGTTCTTTTTTCTTGGTCATTTTGTTCAATTGAAAAAGGTTTTACTGGTACAATCTGCATTCATAAATAGATGAGGTCATATCTGGAAATTTATGATAGGATGCTTGTGTTGCTTAATTGAAAAGGGTTTCTTTGGCATAATTTTCATTGATGAATATATGAGGTCATATATGTAAATGTACGATAGAATGCATAGTATGTATGGTGTTATTATTTGGTTTAGTACAAAAAGAATATTGTAATATGCTTTAGTAAAATAGAAATGGTAAAAACAATGAGGTATTGCAAAAATGTCAAAATTTGCAATTTTGTAAACTGTTTCATGTGTATATCATAGCTGAAGGACAAGAGATATTGTATCATGGTCAGACCAATATGTATCCAATATGAAAATTCTATATTTTATATTAGCTAGATTTGCCCAAACATGGTCAATGAATGATTTATGCATGGTATTGGTTTTGTCAATAAGGAAATGAAGATTGTAGTT
Source organism: Pinus tabuliformis (assembly GCA_031772625.1). Taxonomy (NCBI): domain Eukaryota; kingdom Viridiplantae; phylum Streptophyta; class Pinopsida; order Pinales; family Pinaceae; genus Pinus; species Pinus tabuliformis. Next base: position 872,743,245 of record CM062810.1, on the reverse strand, counting down.
TTCCATGTAGGTTTCTAGCTGCTTTGTTTTTTGATTGCAATGCACCATATCAATATTGAAGTCCCCTAATATAACTATGATATTGTTTAGATCTAACTGGCATAAAGATTTTGCAATGACATTCAAAATATTGTTTACATTTGCATGTGGCGATGCATATATATTGAGCATTGCAATTTGTAATCCGTGAACTTTTATTTTTGCGAGCAATGCTTCTACAAATTGCTCTTCAAAATGGGTATGTTCAAGGATAATGATATTTTTCTTTATCAATATCATTACTCCATGCTTAATGCAACTTGAGATGCAATTGAAAATTTTGAAATATTCATTTTCCATACACAATGACATATGTGTTTCTTGTAAGCATAAGATATCAGATTGCATTGTGTCATAATCATTGCATAGTCAGTAAGATGTGAATGAAGATTACGAGTGTTCAATGAAAGAATAAAGATGGATCGCAATGATTGTATTGATGAAGAGTCATATTCTAATTGCCATTTTGCAGTGGTTTGCAAACGTTGCATTTCACAATTTACTTTTTGCCTAACCTTAAAATTATTGTCTTTAAGAGGATTAAGAAAATACAATGATTTTATGTTTCTGACACGTGATAGTGCTGTGTATACTAGGCCGTGTACTTGTACTCCAGTAGGGTCGAATGCAAGCCTATCTAAGGTTAAGCCTTGTGATCTATGTATTGTGCATGCACATGCAAGTTGAATTGGAAATTGTTTCCGTATTTTCAACTAGGCCATCTTTGATGTGATAGGCATTTCTTTTGATATTCGCAGTATTGGTGTCCAATTATGTGCTATGTCTAAAGTATACAAATGATCCAGTTTTCTAGATTGTCGATGACCAATATTAGGGTCGTGGAACTTAATCCATAGAACATCGACCTTATCTGTATGGGTATATGATTTAACTATTCCATATGCACCATTTACTAGCCCATCTGGTGCATCATAATTGCAAGCATACATTTCAACTAACATGTTCAACTTTATCAGAAGTTGCGAAGGCAAAATAGTTGTATGTTGATGGGTTGGGAAATTGTCGTTATTCTCCTCATTTTCATCAATTGCATTAATTAAAATTTCTTTGCCAGGCATCAGCATTAACATTTTCTTGTTATACATTGCAATATCTTTGTTTTTGTAAAATAAATAGGGAAATGTCGGATCATTTGGTACAGGGCGCATGCAACTTGTATTCATATATGTTATATCATCAGATGTTTGACAATTTGTTCGCATTCTATTTAAAACTGATATGAATCTCTCATTTGTTTGTCGCATAGTCATATGCAATTGGAAGCACTTGACATTATCCTTCCAGAAATCATGTGTTATTGTTTGATTGTTGATTCTTGGTTGTTCAAAAATAAGAGAGTCTTGAATAGGTTATGCTTGATAGAAATCACCACAAAATATGATGTCAATGTTGCCAAAGTATTTGGTTTGGACATGTTTTATGTTTCTGAATCTACTGTCAATAGAATATAAGAACCGACTACCAATCATCGAGACCTCATCTATGAAAGCTAGCTGCAATTCTTGATATAGCTTTGATAAGTTGTCCAATACTTCTTTGCTGAGTGGGAACAGTTGAGACTTGTTAAAAGGCATTAGCAATGCAGAATGGATTGTTGTTCCACCTGCATTATATGCAGCTTTTCCTGTGTATGCTAATATTAGACCTTTTGGTTTCATAGGATCAATTGTGTTTTGTGAATCATAAATTTGTATAAGCATTTGGAAAATTGCTTTTGCTGTGAGTGTTTTACTACGCCTGCTCCACCTGTAATAAAAAGGTAAATTGGTTCCTTGGGGTTTTTTTTTTTTTAATTGCAACATCTTTTACAATTGCTTGTTGCTCTTTGTTCAACATTCTTCTAATTTTGTAATACTCATTGTTCTCCATTAAAAATGGATGGGCAGTAATTTGAAATCCAAGATTGATTTTTTTCTTCATTTCAAACTGTTTCGGAAATTGCAAGTCCGATTGCAAATCATATTCCTCATAATAGGAACTATTCTCTTGGTTTTGCATATTCATTTGGTTAGTATTCAAAGAACTAATTTGATCATTTGTTGTAGTCTCTAAATCACCCCATGTTGGATTGATGTTATATGTAAATTTGGCTTCATTGGCTTGAATTGTTTTTTCATGTAATGTATATGCAGAGAGCCATGTAGACAATTCTTGTTTCAATGTATTTTCATAATTTTCAAATGGAATAATATAATAATAATTTCTCTCGGCAAAAGTTTTCAATATCATTGTGTTTGTTATATTTGAAAAATCGTATAACATTTGGTTTTTTCCTTTTAGATATGTGTGTGCCATCTTTCCTGTAATTTGATACAAATTCTGCAAGGCAGATTTTGCTAATGGAACTTGGGCATCCAACGTAGTAGTCAATAATGGAATGGCACATAACATTTTCTAAATCATCAGGTTCTTGTTTCAAAAGAATAGGCGGTTTAAGCATAAATGTGTGTTCATCAACTGGAGATGTGTTTACGAATATACATTCCCTTGAACTACAACTCAATGGAAATGAAAGTGCTATACGCATTGCTTGTTGAGCTGACATTTGCTGCAGATTGAGTAATGTATTTCCAAGTTTACGAATCATTTACATAGCATCAATTTCATTTTTCTGATGCTCTTTGCGTATTCTTCTAAATGCATTTGTCATAGACTTGTCAATTTTAGTCATATATGAACTACAATATGATGCTACGACATATGCATTTAGCACAAATTGTGCATCTGTATTTGCATTCCATAAAGTAGGCATAGCCTTCACAAAACCGTTATTCCAAATGTGAGAAGGTTTTTGTTTCAGGAAAATTGTTGGTTGCTTTATTGTATGTTGTAATAGTTTTATGTACTCACTTTCTAGTAGTCCTATTTCCAGGAGGAAATTGTCATGGGTTTTTGAATCATTGTAGTTTGTTTGCTCCAAGAATGCAAAAAGTGATATTGATTTCTCTACGATTTTTTTATTTTGTGCATTGGTTGGCTCGATGATCATTGTTGATTTCATTGGTGGCATGGGGAAGTTGTATCTGTAGTTTGAATTTTTTCGCTTCTTACAACTTCTTGTATGGTGATGTTTATGCAATTTAGCAACATCTGGGTCCAAATGATCTGTATTACAAGTTATGTAATTGTCAAGAAACTTCTCAATTTCGAAATTGCTTTGTTTTCCATATATTGGAGCATTCTTTATCCATAACAGTCCATGTTCATGTTCAGTTCCTCTATTTTGAAATTCTATTACGAAATAGTAATCAGATATTTTTCCAAAGAATGTAGTATCTTGACATATCAATCGCTTTACAAGATTAATTCTATGTCTATAGTACTAGCTACATGTGACTGGATATTTTCTTATAAGGTAGTCAATGTCATCATCTTCTAATATATCAATAGCATTTTTATTTGCTTTATTTCTAAACAATGTGACGAGTGTATCTACTAATGGTTTCCATCGATGTTCTGCACTTGTAAATGTCACAAAGAAAGTTGGAGGTCCCAATTGTCGTATCATTGCAAATATGTTTTTCTTAATTTGTTCCAAATGATCAGAAGATATGTGAATGTTTTTGAAATCTATGTATCCAATATTAGATTTCAATAACTTTTCCAAATTTGCTCGATACTTGACATCTTTTGCTAATATTTTTCTGCCTTTTAGTTGTCCTTTTCTTATTCGTACCCATATGCAAGAAAGCACTTTATCAATTATTATTCGCATTGTCTTGAAAAACAAATTTGTTGTATGATATGAGAAGTCACCACTTGCTTGTAACAATTCCCATTGTACAATTTTTTGGTAACTAAACCTATTTGTGATGTCATGATCACGTGCATCGCCATAAAATAATGTTGGAAAGTTCATTTCTTCTGCATATTTGTCCTTGAAAATCCCCAGTGGTCGTTGTCCTTCAGCAGGTGCTAGTTCAATAATCTTGTCTTGCAAATCGTAGATCCGTTGTGACTCTATTAATCCATGCACCAATGTTTCAGTAGGTGCTTCGTTATTTGCATCACTGTCTATATCACTTTCATTGTCGCTGTTTGAATTTTGTACAATGTATTCATTATTCTCTTGTAAAACATGGGCCCAATTCTCATTTATACAAATGTTCTTAGCTTTATAAAGACTTCTAGAACATAGTTCGTTCAATGCTTTCATGACAATAATTGGGTGTACTTTACCTGTTTGGTATGCATTTTTGTATTGCAATTGTCTTTTTATTGCAACTGCAATTGTCATTGTATCACTTAGATATTGTGGCAATGCTTTTTGCACAACGTCCATATGAACTGGTACATTGATAATTGATCTTGTTAAGCCAATTTGTGATCACCTATATCCCCATTGTCTGATTTGTGCAAATGCAATTCCCAATTACACAAGTCTTTCTTCTAGATCTGAAAGTGTATTTACAGTTGGCAATGGAATGTTACGTCTTATTTGTTCAGGTGTTGCAAATTGTGGAAGCTTTCCATTCTTGAGTGCTTTTTTGCAAGCAACACATATGTTTTCATTGCTGAAGGTCCTATTGTTCAATGTCAAATTCATATGCTTTTCTTGCAACTCTATAGTGAAGAATCTAATATTTTTTGCAAAATGCAATCTGGTACAAACTGCACATGTATTCCTAGGCGTGTCTTCGACTTGTTCCATATAAATTTGTACTGCATCTTTCTTGCTTGTCATTCTTGACTTCTTATTAGAAGATGCTTTTTTGCATATGTCATTGCATTTACTTCTTGTACGTATGAATTGCTTCAGTTTATGATAATTGAGCCTACGATGCTTAGTTGGTCACGTTTGTTTTAAATGAGATGCTAGCCCAGATTGAATATTATTGTTAAAATATACTTGAGATATACATTGTTGTTTTTATAGTAAAAAACAATCAATGTTCTCAGGCACAATGCATTGTAATTTGAATTTGTCATTGTCAACATGTATTATTTCTTCCATCATTTCCAATTGCTTACCAAAGTTGCTAATGCAAGAACTAGGTTGTTGATTTTATAGTACATGATTATCACAAAAGATGTTATCATTGTTATGTACATTGCTGCATTTGCGTTTTGTACGTATGAATTGCTTTAGTTTGTGATAATTGAGCCTACGATGCTTAGTTAGCTGCATTTGTTCTAAATGAGATGCTATCTCAAATGCAATGTTATTGTTAAAATGTACTTGAGATATACATTGTTGTTTTTCTAGTGTATGCTTATGATGCAATTGATTACAATCCTCTTTTGCTTCCATGTACACTTGTTGAGAATTGTGAACATATTTTTGTATCATTGCGTGGTAGTGAATATGTGATGTATTTGTCCCGAATGACATGATGTTAACAATATGATTGCATGTCGAATAAGCAGAACTGTAACTAACAAATTTATTAGCAACAGAGGACCATACCTGGATATTGACTTTGAATATCACAGATATCCATTGCAAACAGAATGGTCTGCCTTCTGCCTGTCCTTTCTCATATGGCATTGCCATATTTATGAGATATTGTTGCCAGTTGTTATTCATTGCATAGTGTATCACATCAACTACTAGGTATTGTTCTAAACAATGTAATGCATCTCGATTATTATGCATAAGTGCATTGCAAAAAGATTGGACAATGTAAAGTCGCAAACACTGTGCATCAAATTTTGTTGCCACTAAATAGAAAATTGCATTAAAGAGACTGTCACCACAATTAGATGTCATTTGCTTTGCGATCGTTAATTCATTTAAAAGCATATTATCTGCAATATGCATCTAGTGGCTTTCAATATCTTTGCAAATAAATGATAGGTAGATATTAGACTGGCTGCAAATGCATATTGGAAACTTTTGGTAAAGCAATGGTTCATAGTGACCACTAGTAGGATTTGCATCATGAAAGAGAATGCAATATGGAATTGTATTTTCATGTTGATTAAAAAGAAAATATCTTGTTTTTCTTGTCAATGACCAAACTGCAATTGATATATCTAGCCATTTAGCTAACCAACGTATGCAAAAAGGTATCACCCCATAAACCTCGGTCAGACTCATTTATATTTGTAGATGCAAAACAACACATTTTATGAAGATATGTACCAATATCATTAATTCCATGTAACTCGTATAGGAAATCAGGTGCTAGTTCATACTCATATGACTCTATTGCTTCAACATCATTATTGTTTAAGCAAAAAATAAAATGTTCTATTAACCCATTTCGTAGTTCATTTGAAGTATAACGAAAATGTAGAAGCATTTCGAATGAGTCAAATAGACAATCTCCTACAGTATATGAAAATGCATTTAGTCTAAAAAGACCATTTCTTTTTAATACAGTATCAATGTTGTCAGGCAAAATGCATGGTAATCTAAATTTGTAACTGTCAACATCTATTATTTCTTCCATCATTTGCAATTGCTTACCAGACTTGCCTTCTGCAATTGTCTTCTACAGCTTTGCAAAAAATATTGATCAAATTAGCAAAAAGTGAAGATAATTGTTTCGAACAAAATATATATATTAAAAAAATAGGCTCTTGCATTATGTTGCCAAACAAATATCAAATTTCTAGCAACAAGTCATATTTATAAATAACAAAGGAATTGGAAATGGAAACAGTGGAAAGACATAATGAAAAAATGCAGCATAACTTTAAGAATATTTCTGCAAGTTAAAAAAAGGAAGCAGTGGAAAGACAAAATGAAAAAATGCACCATAACTTTAAGAATATTTCTGAAAGTTAACATTATTGTTGATTGCATTTGTGAAATAAAATAACAATAGATTGTCTATTGAAATCTATATTTTACTAGTTAAACATGTTGCCCAATGTTGTATATTGCCTTTATAACATCACTTGGATTGTCATGAGTTATGAGCACTGAAAAATAAGCGATAGAACAACAAGAATTTGAGAAGCTTCGAGAAAAGATGTGAGATGTGAGTTATCTAACATGCTTGCTTTTAATTTTTGATGATTGACCAAACAGAACAATATAGGAACTGTTTGTATGCTTTAATTTGCAAATTACAAAGGAAACACAATAACAAAAACTTGATGAGCGCATACCTTAACATTAACAGAGAGTTAACCTGTTGTGTGAAATTAAGAAAAAACATACCAGAAATTAACAGTATTGAGAATCATATATCCTGAAAACAAAAATCTTGTACCTAGAAAACGTCAAGTTCCTTTAGAGCTAGTGTAACCTCTCTCTTGAGAAAACCTCAGGTTCCTCTATGTATCAACGGCAAGATGCAAGGATAATGGTTGAAATTTCAATCGATCACTAACTTTTTGGTTTGGTCCCTGACGCCACGGTGAAGAGCCAATTTACTTTAGAAAACACTTGATTCTTGTTATTTTATAAATTGACTCTTCAGCATTAGTTTACTCACATTAACTTTTTGGTTTGGTTACAACATTCAACATAGTGAATTCTAAAGATGACAAAAAACTAATCTGAATGTTGTCAAAATCTTCATGGCAAAAACCTAATCTGAATGTTAACAGATTACTAATATTTATGGCAAAAAACTAACAACATTCAAGATAGTGAATTCTAAAGATGAAAAAAAACTAATCTGAATGTTGTCAGAATCTTCATGGCAAAAACCTAATCTAAATGTTAATAGATTACTAATATTTATGGCAAAAAACTAATCCGAATGAAAAGGAGTTTCTGAAAATGAACATTTTCTCATGCTTGGCCTCAAACTCTTCATGGACTATGACGCATGGCAAAAACCTAATCTGAATGTTGACAGATTACTAATATTCATGGCAAAAACCTAATCCGAATGAAAAGAAGTTTTTGAAAAATGATATTGTTTGTCATTGTGCAAACAATTTGAGGCCATAATTGGTACAGGTATCAAACAATCACAGCATGATCTCTAAAGATTTGGGAGCCTGGAATTTTGCCCAGCTATAATTCCCCTGTAATCATGGCACACACCAAATCTCGTCCTTAACAACCATAGATCTGAACCAGAAACGACGAATCCTAGGCACAGAAAGAAAGTTTTGTTTAAGTGATGCATTATGTGATGCCAAAGAGAGAAATGTTGTCACTGGATTTATTTTTCAGCTCGAAAAAAACTATATAATTGTAGTCATGGTAGGAAACAAAATACAACTGCATTATCTCAGATATATTGTTAGAGAAATATCACTGATGGGGATTTGGCACATTCTATAAAGATGACTAAAAATATGGACCATATGCAACCTATATTGCGATAGTTACATTGGGTATGGAATCAATAGGACTAGCAAAATAACAAAAACTTGATGAGCGCATACCTTAACATTAACAGAGAGTTAACCTGTTGTGTGAAATTAAGAAAAAACATACCAGAAATTAACAGTATTGAGAATCATATATCCTGAAAACAAAAATCTTGAACCTAGAAAACGTCAGGTTCCTTTAGAGCTAGTGTAACCTCTCTCTTGAGAAAACCTCAGGTTCCTCTATGTATCAACGACAAGATGAAAGGATAATGTTTGAAATTTCAATCGATCACTAACTTTTTGGTTTGGTCCCTGATGCCACTGTGAAGAGCCAATTTACTTTAGAAAACACTTGATTCTTGTTATTTTATAAATTGACTCTTCAGCATTAGTTTACTCGCATTAACTTTTTGGTTTGGTTACAACATTCAACATAGTGAATTCTAAAGATGACAAAAAACTAATCTGAATGTTGTCAGAATCTTCATGGCAAAAACCTAATCTGAATGTTAACAGATTACTAATATTTATGGCAAAAAACTAATCCGAATGAAAAGGAGTTTCTGAAAATGAACATTTTCTCATGCTTGGCCTCAAACTCTTCATGGACTATGAAGCATGGCAAAAACCTAACCTGAATGTTGACAGATTACTAATATTCAAGGAAAAAACCTAATCCGAATGAAAAGCAGTTTCTGAAAAATAATACTGTTCATCATTGTGCAAACAATTTGAGGGCATAATTGGTACAGGTACCAGACAATCACAGCATGATCTCTAAAGATTTGGGAGCCTGGAATTTTGCCTAGCTATAATTCCCTTGTAATCGTGGCACACACCAAATCCCATCCTTAACAACCACAGATCTGAACCAGAAATGACGGAGGTCCGACCTAAGAAAAGCTAGTGTAACCTCTCTCTTGAGAAAACCTCAGGTTCCTCTATGTATCAACGGCAAGATGCAAGGATAATGTTTGAAATTTCAATCGATCACAGACATTTAAAAGAAACAGGCACCATGATTCAGACAATTGAAATAATATATTTACTAAATAATAGTTCCAAAGATAAATAAAAGATATACTTAGTTGATAAACCAGTTAGAAGTGGATCAAATGCACACCTCAATATATGTTTATATAGACCAATGATAGAAGGCTAGAAACGAGACAAGGAAACATCAAAAGAGTCTAGTCAATCAAGTCTACTTAAGAAAGGAAAGATTAGACAGGCTAATTGAGCACCAGACAATGCATCACATATTCACTGTTTGAGCTAGCATTTAGGAGGCTAGACAGAATCACTTGAAGCTGTACTGCTTCTGTGTTGATTTTATGAAGGCCTTTCACTCTGCCTCTTTATATGTGAATATTGTGAAAGAATAACGCATACTAGAATACTGCGGTTTGCAGGTCACCAATTGAAGTGCAAACGCTATCAAATTGAACTGGACCTCAACCGCTGTAGCAATTCAAATGTATAAAAGCAAAGACAAACTGTATTGTAACAAGGTAAACCGTAACAAAGTAAAGACAAAGCTTTTAAATAACTTAAAGACAAAGCTTTTAACTAGACACTTGTCACACATTCAAAAAGAAAGGTATAATACAAAAACATATTTCAAACACGTAAACTACCGTGGAGGCCACAACTTTACCAGCTGCCTGCCTCTTGTCCTTCATGCATACCCAACGTCTTTACCTCTGTCTCTTTTGAATGTCCAACATTACAAGGCTTAACCCTGAACCCGGGAATGCGCTAGATGACCGAGAAATCGCATTTACGGAGCAGTTGGGGGAGGGCTGACCTAACTCGAGGTCTATTACAAACAAGGGGAGGCTACTCGGAATGTTCTTTTTGGTTCATTGAATTACAGTCAATTTAACATAAAATTAATGTTTTGAAAAAGTTTTTCCTTTGAGCCAATTTTTATTAGGTCCGACCTCGTCCATATCGACATAATGCTTTAACTGTGATATTTTACTTCTTAAAGCCCTTGTAAGCATATAATTAGGTTACTTCCATTCTTTTTTCCAAATATTACTTGTATACACTTCACTTGAGGATTTTATGAGTCATCTATACCGAATATTGCCCATATATTTTGTTCATGATTATGGACTAATGCCCTATTTTCAGATTCTTTTTGCAATTTCCCATTTCTACAAGGGGTTGGAACCTAGTACTAGTTTGTTGTTCATTCTATCATATTTCTTAACATGGTATACATGCAGAAGAGTAGTTATGCATGATATGCCATTTTGATTTATGATAATATGTATGTGTTAATTTATGCCATTTTGATATTTTTGCATACAAGAAGGGCTTGTTTGGGTAATCATAATCCTCCACTGTCCGGTTAAGACAGTCATTCGCACCCGCTTTCTCAGTAGAGACGGTAGGGAGTCGGCTGGAGATTCTCGAGCTGCAAGGCCTGGCATGTTTGGGATTTCCCCCCTCGCGTTCGGCACATCGGTCCTGAATGCCTTGGCCTATATATCAGATTCTTGACAGAGGGACTATAGACAGGGATTCATCTCGGTGACTGAATTCCAAATTGGTAATAGTCGGTAATAGAAGGTAGTGAGAACGGCTAGGTGTGTGCCTTTGTTTAGGAAGGGAATCCTGGTGAAAGCTTCAATCTTGTAGCAAGGGCGATGAATGGGGCATAAGCTTAATAAGCAGAAAGAGTTGCTACCGAAAGAGAGGATGAAGCTGATGAGACGGTTATAGTGGCTTTTCCAGTAGAATAGGAAGTCCTTGATACGGGAGGGCGATGCTTTTTCAAGCTGTAGGGCAGGGATATCCATGGCTCCATGAGCGACAACCTCAAAGGCCAAAGAAGGCTTTTCTTCTCTCTACACGAAAGAAGCGAGACATGTGCTTGCTGTGAAACACATTACCGTGAGGGCCTGGTCTAGCTAACCAGCGGATTCTGCGATATTATCAGTTTCGCTAAAAAGCCACTTATAGTTTGACGTATGCAGTTGGGGCTTCAAGGCAAGGGCCGAAGTCAGTCATGATAGATAAGGAGGGTAAGAGCTCCCACCAGTCCTAGAAGGGCTATTCTTGCCTTCATGCTCATGGAAAAAGTGTCTACTAGCTGCACAAAAACTGGCCGAAGCCAAACCAAAGAAATCCCATGAACAAAAACAACTGTAATCGTGGGAAGTAATATTAAGTCATTGTAAAATGGAACTTACAAGCTATAAACCTGAAGCTCCCCCCTTCACAGATCCTGCTGCTCGACAGTCTCTGCTCCTCTGCTCCTCAAACTCGCTGGTCAACACTCTCTGCTCTGCTCCTCTGCTCCTCGAACTTACTCCGGAGAAACCATTTCTAGACCACCGTGGATGCCCCTGCATACTTCAACGATATGCATACTTCAACGATATCCAAACATCTGGCACACTTCAACCATATGCAAATATCTGTCCTGCATGCAGGACATGCAGAACAGGTACAAACTAAGTTGTGCTTAAAATGTTCAGCTCGGAATGTCCTGAAACTTGCGAACTTTGAGACAAGTGGCATATCAAGCGTACTTTGGATAACATCATATTGCCCCCAATATTTTTGCATTGGACAATGTGAAACCTGTAATAAGACCCCAATTCTTTTCCAAACCAAAAATTTGGTTAAAAGTTTGTTGAATGAAATTCCGAGCATTATTGAATGGAATTCCGAGCATTAAACTTAGGTTAAAATGCCAAAACACTGAAATAAAAACGGTCAAAGTATGAACTAATGCTCGGTCAACGATCGATCGATCGCTAATAGTCCCAGGCAGGGATTAATAATGTTGATATTTTGTTTATGTTTCCGTGAATTTGAAAGTTTTAAAGTGGTTATATATTTCCTTATTATGTTTGAGTTTTATTTCAGAATTAAGCACGGGATGGATAAAAGGTTTTTAGGTTTGTTTTTATTAAATCTTATATATTTCCTTATTATGTTTGAGTTTATTTCAGAATTAAGCATTGGATGGATAAAAGGTTTTTATGTTTGTTTTATTAAATGTTATAGTTCGTGAATTGGTTAAAATGGTTTCGTGTTTATTTTATCAATAGTGGTTAAAATGGTTTCGTGTTTATTTTATCAATAGTGTTTTATGTTCTTTTTATCGATGACGAGTATTTAGTATATGATTTTATAGTAAAATTCAAGATCATTAAGATATGTTTATTTGGGAGAATAGTTAAGATGGATATAAAGTTCATTTCAAAGAGAATGATGGTGGACAATATGAATCAAAGATCCATATAATTTGTAGGATTGGTAAGATGGGTACAACTTATTTCAGAGTTAATCATGGATAATATGAGTTTTTGCATGTGGATGATTAGCTAGTTTATTTTGTTTTATTATATAGTTTTATGATAAAGATTAATATTTTATTAATTTGATATGGTTTATTATACTTTAATAAAGGTAAGCGATTATTTGTAATTTTTTAATATTATTATTATATTTAAAAGAATATTAAGTGAAACATTCCAAGATCAATATAGTATTGTTAATTTAAAAAGATTAGAAATTTGGTAGTGATAAATATTTTAAAAATTAGATTGGATGTGAGTTTAAAATGGACAATCTTAAAGGAAACGTTTTAATCTACAACTTTCTTAGTATTGCACAAGTGGCAATTTTTTTGGTCCCATGGTGATCTTGTATTAGCTAGTCCATAAGGTTACTACTAAGTTCATTTTTTTCAGTTTTACTTAACAATGTTCATTTTTTTCTTAACCTTAGTCAAGAAGTTAATCACATTATAATATCCTAGGTTTGGAAAATCACTTCCAAATTAACAAAGAGCATTTTTTTGTGTCAACTTTTCTAACCCTCTACTATGCTTCCTCGTTATGACATACATGGGGACTTTGACCCAACACAAAGAATAAATAGTATTCAGATGTTCCAGAAAATTCCAACAAAAAATATTTTAGAAAAGTAAAAACACTAACTACTAAATTAAAGAAAAAATAATTTAAATGTTAAAAAACACATTATTATATATATATATATATATAAACTACTATAAAACAAACTATTATCAAAATATATTATTTATAGATTATAAAAAGTCGAAAAATATATAATTTTAATTTACAAATAAGAAACATAATTAATTAATAAAAAATAACAAAAACACTAATAGTTAAAAGTCAACTAAGAAACGAATCAAAATTCTGAACTCAAAAAAAACTTTAAAAAAAGGAAAAGAAAAGTAAATACAACACTTACCTACAGAATTAGAATTTTTATGAAAATAAATATATAAATTAAAAAGTAATATAAATAACCACAAAATCTAATAAGAACATATCTACTCAAATAATTATTAATAAATAAATAACGGTTATATAGTAGTTAATACTTATTGCTAGTTTAAATATAGCTTAATTAAACTAAAAAATAATAAAGACAAAAAAAACCATCGCAAAAAGAAAACAACTAATAAAATAGTGTATTGTTAAATGTCATCACCAAAAATTAAGTAATATGATGAGCTAATCTTGTTTATATCAACATATATACACTCTAATATATATGTTTGTTATATGTGTTATATATATATATATATATATATATATATATATATATATATATATATATATATATAATTTATTAAAATATGTTTTTAATATAGTAATAAGTTATCTTAAATTGAAAACATGGAGAAAAACTATAATTCATGAAAATGGAAATAATAGAAAAAAAAATATAAAAATAAAAAAGTTAAATAAAAAGGAAATAAAACTTTAAACAAAAAATTAGTAACTAATATAAATGAAAGTTACTAAACAACCCATAACAAACTTCAACCATCATGTTTCAAATAAATAAATTTAAATAATAATAAAAAATAACAAAAATAGAATTTAAATGTTAAACTATAAATAAGCCACATAAATTTTTATTCAAGGGCAAATTAATAAGAAACCAAATTAAATACCTAATACCATGTATGTAGCCTATAATAAGCCAATTATTATTAGAAACATCAAAATATAATATATATAGAATAATTAAAAAAAATAAAATTAATTAATAATAATTATAAACTAAAAAAACATAAATAATTAGCAAAATGACTATTTCTTAAAAAGTGAGCAAATAAAAGTGGTCAAGGAATCACCATGATATAAAGAGATTATATATATATATATATATAACAAAAGATTAAAAAAATTATTAATAATTAGCAAAATGACTATTTCTTAAAAAGTGAGCAAATAAAAGTGGTCAAGGAACCACCATGAATGATATATATATATATATATATATATATATATATATATATATATATATATATATATATATATATATATATATATATATATATAACAAAAGATTAAAAAAATTATTAGTTGAAAATAAAAATACTAATAATAAATGTAACTCTATAATCCTACATTTCTTGTTTAAATTTTGAGATAATAATATTTTTAATATTATTTTTTTATAAAGTATAAATATTTTTATTTATAAAATCAAGGTAATAAGATAGGAAATAGTTCACATCAATGGAAATTATACTAAATGAAAAATTGGAGTTTGAAAACTATCTATTGAAACAAGGTACTAATGTTTATTAATCTATCTAGAAATGTATTCTTGGATTTGTAGCTCCAGTGGTTGGGAGCATGGTTTGTTCTTTCATCCACATAGATTCAATTCCAAGGGACATGTTCGGTTCGTTGTGATAAGGATTGAAGAGTAGATGACTCCTAGGATAGATCCACTATGATGGGGCCTGGATGTCTCGAGTCTCATTAAGTCATAAGTTATTGGTATATTTTCCTTATGGATTCTTAAATAGTGCTATAGTGACAGACATAAGGTTTGATTTTGGGCCTTGTTTATATTATTTTAATGAGTTTCCAAATAACTATGGCTTTAAAAAAGAGAGAGAGAGATTGAAACTTAATTAAAAAGCTAGAGTTGGGAAAGTCATAGTTTATTTGCAAAACTAAAAATTGAAATAAGAAATTCATGACAGTAAACATAATGAAGACTATCATTTGGAGTTATTAGGGTCTGTAGCCTTGATTGCAATATGCTCTTTATTGTTTCTAGGTGAGTAACCAATATTAAGAGCGATGCCTAATTGAGCTTCCACATGGCTAAGTATTTAGTTCAAGGTTTGGAAGGTAGGAATGAATATAATTGTCAATATATTTTATAAAATTACTTGGATTATATTAATAATATTAACTATATACACAATATATAGTAAACTAATATATATATATATATATATATATATATATATATATATATATATATATATATATATATATTAAAATATGTAATAATAATATATTATAAATTTTTCTTAATATATGGATTATATATATATATATATATATATCCAATTTGAAGGTCATGACCAAGCCAGACACCAAATTGGTGTATGAGACCCCCTTGTTTGTGGGACAAGAGACCCACCTTCACGCAATGATTTGATTGCTAAATCTATGAAGGCATACATACTCTACCCCCTTTGGTTTTGAACCTATATATTAATAGTTATAACTTAAACTATAATATACTTCACACATACTAGTATTTCATTATTAGTTACAATACATATTTATCTCTCACCAATATCTTTAATAATTATCATACATTTATTAATACAACTGTTAATATCTTTCATATATTTACTTAAAGTAAATTAAAAAGATCAAATATATAGATTATATATTAAACTAAAAGATATTATACTATTACTTACCAATAATAATAGTATAATAAACTCAAGGGATTATTATTATTATTATAAACCCAAGGAATAAAAAAATTCCAACAGACTAATATTATAAAAAGAAAGGATTAATAAATCAAAGAGATTCAATTATAAACTCAACGAAGTATTAATATTATAAAACTGAGGCACCAATAAACCCAAGGATTAATAAACACAAGGGACTAATATTATAAACCCAAGTGATCAACAAACTAAAGGTATTAATATTAAAAACACAAGGGATTAATAAATCCTGGGAATTAATTAAAGCCAAGGGATTAATGAGCACACATAATTATTAGTATTGTAAACCGTAATATTATAAACCCAAGGGATAAATATTATAAACATAAAAGATCAACAAACGAAAGGGATCAATATTAAAAACACATGGGATTAATAAACTCTACGAATTAACATTTTAAACCCAAGAGATTAATAAATCCATGGGATTATTAATATTATAAACCTAAGGGATTAAATTATAAACCCAAGAGATCAATAAACCCTAGTGATTGCTAATATAATAAACCCAACAAATTAATAAATAGAAGGGATAAACATTATAGACATAAGGGATTAATATTAAACCCTAGGACTACTATTTAAGCATTAATATTATGATTTAATAAACCCAATAGATTATTAATATTATAAACCCAAAGGATTAATATTACCAACCCAAAGAATTAGAAAACTCAAGGGATTAATGTTATAAACCCAATGGATCAACTAACCCAAGTGCTTATTAATATTATAAAGTGAAGGGATTAATATTATAAGTACAAACGATTACTAAACCTAAGTGATTAATAAACCCGAGGAATCAATAAACTTAACAAACTAATATTAAAAACCCAAGCGATTAATAAAACTTAGGAATTGAAAAGTAGTTCATCCTCCCTATCAATATTCCTAACATGATGTTTTCTGTTATATCGCATGCTATCGTGAGCGCACTCCTCTGCTAGGTCATCCTCGACTACGCCCACTTCTTTGGCCCTTAGCCCCTTGGCATGGCCCCTCCGGAGGCTCCACCGGAGGAGGCTAATCTTCAACAGGCCTTTTCAGCACTGGTCAGATCCTTACCTCCATAAATACCTCACCCAAAAATCTCCAAATTTGTGAAAAAGCTTGATGTTTTGTAGGAAGTTAACTTGCCCCCAACGCTGCCTCGCATGGCTGCCCTTGCTCTAGCAGATTGAGGTCTCATTGCACAATTTACTAGACTCTAGCCATCTCCGAAAATAGTGCAAAGATGGGTGGAAAGGAACTGGTCTGATAAAACTCAAGGAAAAATCTCCACTTGATTCTGTGGAAAAGGGTATTTTACCTTTCATTTTGAAACAAAAGAAGATAAAGACTTGATATTCCAGAATGGGCCCTATTTCATGGATTCAAGAGGATTATACCTCAATAAATGGACTCCAGATTTCAACCCCGAGTTGGATAGACCGAGCATTGTTCCTGTTTAGGTTCAGCTTCCTCACCTTCCTCTTCATTGCTGGGGAGATGAATCAGTTCGAGCTATTGGGAATGTTGTAGGAAGATACATCAATTGCAGTGAACCTAAAGACAATATGCAAGCCTGTGCTCGCATTTGCGTAGAAGTCGATCTAGGCAAAGGACTGCCAGAAGCCATCAAGCTCAAGGTAGACGACTGGACCCACATTCAGCAATTAGACTACGAGCATATCCCATTCAAGTGCAAGGTATGTCATGAATATGGCCATTTTGCTAATCATTGTACTAAGCTAGTAGATGTAGAAAATACTCTGCAAGAAGAACAATGGGAAACATTCAAGAAAAAGAAATCTGGCCCTAATCCCAAGCCAAACCCTGAAGCTGGTCCTTCTTCTCATATGCCTCCCATTCCTTCCCCTAATTCTTCTTTGATTCCGCCTAACCATCCTGATCGCCAGCCTGATCCTCCAACCCCTTCCATATCCTCTCCCCTCCTGAAGATATTCCAACTCCCATTGCCCAATCTGATTCCTCAGAATCTCCTCTCCCTCTGATAATTTCCTCCTTCTCCCTCCCTCCCGACCCACCCTTAGCTAGAATCACCAGAAGCAATTCAAAGGAGCATGGTGCAACTCTTGACAATCAAAAGAAAAATGGACCAGGAAGGAAATCAACTAAACAACAAAGAGATGAAAATGCCCAGAAGGATATAGCAATGGGCATTCAGAATCCCATAGAGTCCTACATCTTAGGACATATAGACAAAGACTTAGGAAACAAAGAGCAGGGAGGGCGAGCAACTCTCCGCAATCCCCATTTGAAATGATGAAAGTCCTTTCATGGAATAGTAGGGGACTAGGGCACCCCTCCAAAACAAATGCCTTAAAAGACCTAATAAACCAAGAGAAACCAGAAATTGTTTTAGTACAAGAAACAAAGCAGGGACAACAAGATATGAACAAAATTATTGCTCAACATAAACAATATAAAGGATGTGTTTGTGAATCAAGAGGAGCATCTGGGGGAATTGCAATGCTTTGGAACCAAAACACTTGGAGCATCACAGCAGAAACAATAAATTTGCACTGGATAAAGACCGTTTTGGAGAGTACTTCAAATAGATATCAGATAGTCATTTACAATGTATATGCACCAAATCATTATAGAGATAAGGCACAATGCTGGGACTCCCTCAGTGAAAATATAGCTGAAGAAGATAATAGTAACATTATTCTGGGGGGAGATTTAAATCTCATTTTGCACTCCAATGAGAAGCGAGGAGGCTGTTTCTCCCCAGACCCCTATAGAAACCAGCTAGAGACCATCATGCAGGATGGTGATCTTATTGATGTAGTCCCTAAAAATCGTAAATTCACCTGGAATAATCATAGGCTAGGGAAAAATAACATTATGGAAAGACTGGACAGAATTCTGGTGAATGTAACTCTCCTATCCACCTACTCTACTGCCTATGCCCTCATCCATCCCTTCACAGCCTCTGATCACTACCCCACTTCTCTGGTCCTTGAAACTCACTGCCCCTTGGGACCTCTCCCCTTTAAATACAGTCTGCTATGGAATGAAAACGTAGCAGCCAAAGAACTTATCCAACAAACTTGGTGCTAGCACATAGAAGGATCGTCGGGATATATCTGGGAAAGAAAAATTAAAAGAGTCAAATATTCTTTAAAGGACTGGGCAAAAAACCACTACAAGGAGCCAGAAAAGGAGAAAAAAGAGACCAAAGCCAAGCTAGAGGAACTCCATAGCACAATTGAAAATTGCGGATTTCAGCAGGAAGATAAAAATCATGAAGATAATCTCTACAGCCAGCTTTATCATATCAATAGAGAAGAGGAGCAGAAATGGAGAATCAAGTCTAGGCAGCTATGGTTGAAGGGCGGGGACAAAAATTTGGCCTTTTTTCCATAAGCAAACCACAGTTTGGAAAATTAGGAACAACATCACCTCTATCATAAACAGTGAAGGAAATCAACAAACCAACCAACGTGCTATCAAGCAAGCTGCTTCAGATCATTACAGAGAGCTCTTAACAGAAAATGGAGAAGAAGAAGACTATGCAAACCTACTACAATATCTGCTGAGTAGGATCACTGTTGAAATAAATGAAAATCTGAACAAAGAGATAGAGGAAGAAGAAATAAGAGGGGCCATCTGGGCTCTCCAACCAGACAAAGCGCCTGGCCCGAATGGCTTTCCAATTTGCTTCTAGAGAGCTTATTGGGGAACTATTAAAAAAGACCTCATCAAAATGATGAAATGGATTCAACACAAGAGGAAATTGGAGGCTACACCAATTCCACCCACCTAGCCCTCATTCCTAAGTTGAATCGACCCACTACCTTCTCCCGTTTCTAGCCTATATCTCTTTGCAACTCCTCTTATAAAATCTTTACTAAGATTTTAGCAACCCGTCTCAAACCTTTGCTTCCTTCGATTATCTCTGAAAACCAAGGTGGGTTTATGGCCAATAGACAAATATCAGACTCCATCCTCCTTGTTCAAGAAGCAATACATTCCAGCCATTCCAGGAAAGAAAAGGGATTCATCCTGAAGCTGGATTTGGCAAACACCTTTGATAGGGTTAGGCACTCCTTCCTAATTGTTGTTCTCCAAAAGATGGGCTTTGCTGTTCCATTTCTTGAACTCATCAAAGCTTGTATCACGGGACCTTGGATCTCCCCCTTGGTTAATGGCAGGCCTGAGCCTCCATTTCAATCTTCGAGAGGGCTGAGGCAAGGCTGCCCTCTCTCTCCCTACCTATTCATCTTGATGGTTAAATCTTTCAGTAGTGCTCTTGATCAAAAGAGACGAGCTGTCCTCATTACTGGCATAAAATATGAAAATGGAGTTAAAAACATTAACCACTCCCAATTTGCTAATGACACCTTGCTAATAGGAGGAGCATCCATTACAATTTCTTGTTGATTTAAAGCTCTTCTAGACAAATATATGAGCTATTTAGGAGGCATGATCAATCATCTAAAAAGCTGCATCTATGGTTGGCATGCCTCAACTCAAACTATACACAACATAGCTAACATTTTTAGGGTTCCTTGCAAGCTAAATTGGGACCATTTCAACTACTTGGGAATGCCTGCGAGCATTGGACCCTTAAGAGCTGAAATCTGGGATAAAACTCTTGATAAATTGAAGAGAAAAGTACAACAGTGGGGATCCACTTGGCTTAATCCGGCAGGTCGACTTGTCCTCCTCAAATCTGGTCTGTCATCTCTTCTGCTTTACCAATTCACTCTTATGCAAGCTCCAGCCGCCTTCCATAACAAAATGGAAAGCATCCTCCGGCATTTCCTCTGGCAAGGAGGGAAAAATGAAAAAAAGAAGTTCAACCTTGTAAGCTGGAAGCAATTTATCCAAAGTTAGGATTGCGAAGGACTTGGGATTAGATCTCCTAAACTCTCAAACTTAGCTTTTGGAGGTAAAATTGTGTGGAGACTAATTGGTGAACAATAGGCATGGTGGAAAAAAGTTCTTGAAGCCAAATACCTCAGCAGCCCAAGGCAACAACTTTTGGACAGCAAAATACCCACTAGAAACAGCTCAAAAACTTGGAAACTATGCAAAAAAGTTATCCCCTTTATGGCACAAAATATCTCTAAAGTTCCCAAGGGAGGCAGTAGTGTCAAAATTGGAGCTGACAGGATTATGGGGAATCAATCTATCAGTAGCTAGCCAGTTATGGATCAAATCCTCCTCTTCCTTCACAATAAAGGAATACACTACTTGGACCAAATCTCGCAATGGGACATTAACTTGCAGACTTGGAAGGGATGGAGCTTCCCTCCCATCCCTAGAGATCTCAAGAAGAGCTTTGACAGTCTTTAGGCTGATCTCGACAGCATTGCACCTCTCATCGTAAACGATATTGATAGTTTTCGTTGGGACCCCACAGGATCTAGTTACACAATTCAAGTTGGTCACCAATACTTATGCAATAGGGACTATCCTACTCCTCCTTGGACACACTGGAAAACTGTTTGGAAGTCCGAAGCCATCCCCAAAATTAAATTTTTCATCTGGACCCTTCTGAAAGGGAGAATCCTCACCTTTGACAATTTGCAAAAGACGGGTATAGTTGGGCCCTCCCGATGCCCAAACTATCAAGAAGTAGAAGAAACTACCCAACATCTTTTTATTTCATTTCCATTTGCAATTTCTTACTGGAATGGAATCTCCCATAATAGTCACCCCCTTGGAACCCCCAGCGTTCCATCGGTGAGATCCTGAGCCTCTAGAAGAAGAGTTACCCTTGGCAGGATAAGAAGAACAATATAGTTAAAAGGGTGTGGGATGCTCTACCCTATGCCCTTCTATGGAAAATTTGGCTTGCAAGGAATCGCAAGATCTTTAGAGACAAGGAGACCATCACAAGGCAACTCTGTAGCAAAGCTAAAAGCTTGACTCTAGAAACCATCTCTGCTAAGAACACTAAGAAAATTGATGCTGCCGGCCTCTGTGTTGAAGAAAGAGACTTTATTGGTAGCATGATAAACAATAGTAGGAGCACTCAGATTGAAAATAATGCCAGCTACCATCCCATCTCCCCTAGTCACAGCTGGAAATTAGAACCAAACAAGAAGAATTCTCAAAATGGCTTCGAAACAGCAATTCCCATTACCTCTTCTTCAACGGAGCCTCTAAATCCAATCCTGGAGTAGCAGGTGTAGGTGGAGTCATTTATAATTCCAGACGTAATATCATATCCACCTTTGAGTGGGGATTGGGACCTTTATCTAACAATAGGGCAAAAGCTCTAACACTCTACCAAGGTCTAAATCAACTTCAAAAGCTTGGAATTAGTAAAGCAATGGTTTTTGGAGACTCTGCCAGCATAATCAGTCTTATGAACAACAGTTGAAAGGCTTCAAATCTCTTCATTCAGCAAATAATCAACGGGTGCCAAAATCTAAACCGCCAAAGCTTGAATCTTCAATTTTACCATGTGTTCCACACCTTCAACAAAGAAGCTGACAGATGTGCCAACTGAGCTTGCAGCCGATCCAAAGGAAATCACTTCTGCAACAACTTTGAATCCCATCAACATCTCCCTTGACTTTTTCCTCATGACTTGTGACAGCATTTTTGAATTCGACCTTAGCAGCAAACTCAAGAAATATCCTGACATGATCTAGCACCATTCCGTTTCTGCCAAATCTTTGTCAGTGATTTTATCTCTGCCATTCAATCCTGTCACCAATCCCACGCCTTCGATCTTGGGTTGTTCATTCTCCCGTGTCTCCCGTGATTCTTCCTTTCTCCCTCTCGTGATTTTGTCCTGCCTACCCGTTGACCCGCTCTTCTTAAATCTGCCCTCCCTCCCTCATACCAGCGCTCAGAATCTTTTGTCCTATCCCCTTGTGCTATTTCTCGGTCCCTTGTTCAACAAAGTTCTCCTGCTCTCCGTTGTTTCCAACCTCTCTTCCCTTCCCCGGTGCTCCTTTGCTCTTTCTTCCATTATCCTCTGTAACACGAGACCTCCTCGCCTCCCATCATTATCCCCGAAAGAAATTTTCCTTTTCTTCCCTGATCCACAGAGTGCTCTTAATTTCAGCTTCATTTCGGTTTGTACCTCTGATTCAGACTTTCTCCCCCTTAGCAGGCCCTTCCTCTTCAAATAGAGCTGCAAGACAACGCTTAGGACTCATAGGATGGCACAGAGTGAAGATTGTTTGCACTGTGCAGACCTTCAGGCGGAGTTGGAGCAAATCTTAGTGCATAAAAAAATCTTGGACTCCAAAATCAACTCTCATGCCAGGATGACCAGCGAGAAATACGAGGCAGAGCTCAATCTCTTCCTCCACAGGGTCTCCTCACTCCAAGGTCAGTTCAACGAACTAGCCAATAGATGCATCCATGTTCAAGAATCAATTGACATACTCAAATACATGCTAGAAAAACGTAATGTGCCCAGCACTAGCTCTTCAAGCTTCAAGAATGCTGAAGCCAACAGCAAGCCAGATGAATCTATAGCTCACCAAATTAGCCATATTAGCATAGATTAAGATGTATTGCAGATTCTGTTTTCTGTTGTCTTAGTTTGTTAGAATCTTCACTTGCTCTTCTTGTCCTCAAGCCAAAAATGGCAAAAGCTTAGGAGAATTTTTCTTCACAAACCATCTCCAAGCTTAGCCTACGGGCTTTAATCTTGTACTTCAAGAGCTCAGTCTCCCAAATTCTTTTGGAATATAAATAGCAACCGACTATATTAAAAAAAAAAAAAAAAAAAACCTTAGGAATTAATAATTTAAACTCAAGGGATTAAGAAACCTAAAGGATTGAATTATAAATCCAAGGAATTATTAATATTATAAACCGAAGTGACTAATAAACCTAAGGGTTTAATATTATAAACCCAATGAATTAGTAAACACAGGGGATAAATATTATAAACCTAAATGATTGACAAACCCAAGGAATCAATATTAAAAATAAACGGGTTTAATAAAACCTAGGAATTAACATTTTAAACCCAAGATATCAATATACCCATGGGATTATTAATATTATGAAGCCAACGAATTAGTAAACCCAAAGGATAAATATTATAAACCTAAGAGATTAAGAGACCCAAGAGATCAATACTAATTATTATTATTATTATTATTACTACTACTAATTAATATTATTATTTAAATTTAATATCATTAATAGTGATATAATATATTATCAATAGTGCTAAGAAGTGAATAAAGATTGTAAGGATTAGAACTAATTCTCATGAGCTCTGGAATGAACATGGGTGTTTGTCTATTCCCAATATTCATTGGGATGAAAGAATATGTGACCTTTGCGATACTAAGATAGTCAAAGATCAAAAGCACTTTCTCTTGGGATGTTCAACCCTTACTCACATTTGTTCTCATTTCCATAACATTTGCCCCACTACCAACCTCCTTGTTTTTTCCATCAGGAAAAATACAGTGAACTTGGAATGCTTCTTTCTCTCCTTTTTTATCACAGAAATAAAATCTTAAATAATTTGAATTAACCACTTCTTTCTTAAGGTCCAATAGACCATATTGATTAGAAGACGTTAATCATCATCGCCATCATGAAAAGAAATTCCTTTTAGACTATCCACATCTTCTCTCAATTCCCTATAATCAGCCACACTTCCAATATTCTTGACTTATTAATCTAGACCAACTATAGCGATCTTCGAACACTTCTTTCCGTGCTCCTTGATCACAGAAACAAGATTTTGAAGAATGACAATTAGAGTCTCTTTTCTTGAGGTTTGATAGACCACATTGGTCTTAGTGGATGTTAATCATCGTCATCGTCATCATCATCATCAATATAATTATTAATTAATTAATAATATCATTAATGATAATTAATTAATAATTTAATAAATATTAATATCATTATTTAAATTTAGTATCATTATTCATTAACAAAAATTGATAATAATCAATTAATAATTTTAATAAATAATAATTAATTAATTAAACAATAATAATTAATTACTTCATTTTAAATTAATAATTAATTAAAAATGATTACTTAATTAAAAAAATTAAATATTAATTAATGATTAAAAATTATTAAAAATTAGAAATATTGTTTTTTTAATTGTTGTGAATAATAATAATATTAACCATAATATTATTAATTTAATAATAATTTATCAAACAATGAACCATGAACCCAAGGGATTTATACAAAAACTAAGGATTAAAATTATAAACCCTATGAATAATATTATATTGTAGGAATATGAACCCATATATTAATAACTTCAAAGGATTGATATTATAAACCCAAGGGAATAATAAAGCCAAGGGGTCAACACTAAAAAACCAAGGGATTATAAATCCAACAAAATAATATTAAGCACAAGGGATAAATATTATAAACCCTATGTATATAAACCCTAACATAAATATTATAAACCCTAAAATAAACATGTTTGACCATGATTATAAATACAACAGATTTACATTAAACCCTAGCATTAATATTATAAAGCCTATGAATAATATTATGCCATAGGAATATGAACCCATAGATTAATAAACCTAGGGGATTGATATTATAAACCCAATGAAATAATAAACCAAAGGGATTAATTCTAAAACCTGTAGTTATTATAAATCGAAGGCAATAATATTAAACCCAGGGGATTAATATTAGAAACCCAAAGCATATAATCCGAAAGATAAAAATTATAAACCCTAAAATAAATATGGTTGATCATGGTTGACCATGGTTCATTTTCATATCGAGAAAATATTTGTGACAATGTGATGTTTAACCATGGTTGACCATTCTTGAGCATGATTGATTATTAAATTGAGACAATCTCTATAACAATGCAACATTGGACCATGGTTAATTTTCATATTGAGAAAATCTTAGTCACAATGTGACATTGGACCATGGCTAACCATGATTATAAAACCAATGGATTTATATTAAACATAAGGAATTATATTATTAACACTATGAACAATATTACACCTTATAAATGTGAAACATTAGATTAATAAACCCAATAGATTGATATAATAGACCCAAGGAAATAATAAATCCATGGGATTAATACTAAAAACTGAAGTGAATAATATTCACAAGGGAATATTAGTAAACCTAAGGGACTAATATTATAAACCCTAGCTATATAAACACTAAGACAAATACCATAAACCCTAAAATAAACATTGTTGACCATGGTATGTTTTCATAGTGACACAATCGTTTTCACAATGCGATGTTGGACAATGGTCAACCATAGTTGACCATGGTTGATTTTCATATTGAGACAATATTTATCACAATGTGACATTTCACCATGGTTTTCCATGGTTGACCATGAATATAAACCCAAGCGATTTATATTAAATCCTAACATTAATATTATAAAGCTTATGAATAAAATTATACCCTAGGAATATGAACCCTTAGATTAATAAACCTGAGGGATTGATATTATAAACCCAAGGGAATAATATTAAACCCAAGGGATTAATATTATAAACCCAACATATATAAACCCTAAGATAAATATTATAAACCCTAAAATAAACATGGTTGACCATGGTTTATTTTCATATTGAGACAACCTTTTTTGCAATATGACATTCCACCATGGTTGATTTTCATATTGACAAAATATTTTTCACAATGTGACGTTGGACCATGGTTGACCGTGGTTGACCATAATTATAAACACAAGAGATTTATATTAAACCCAAGGATTAATGTTATAAAACCTAAAAATATGAACCCTTAGATTAATAAACTGAATGGATTGATATTATAAACCCAAGGGATTAATACTAAAAAACCAAGGGTTTATAAACCCATGAGAATAATATTGAAACCAAACGATCAATATTATAAATCATAGGTATATAAACCCTTAGATAAATATTATAAACTCTAAACTAAACATGGTTGACCATGGTTTACCATTGTTGGCCATGTTTTACCATGGTTTATTTTAACATTGAGACAATCTTTGTCAGAATGTGACATTGGACCAAGGATGACCATGGTTGGCCATGGTTGATTTCCATATTGAGAAAATATTTGTCACAATGTGACATTGGACCATGGTTGACGATGGTTGACAATGGTTCACCATGGTTGATTTTCATATTGAGACATTGTTTTTCATAATGTGAGATTAGACTCTAGTTGATGTCTATATTGAGACAATCTTTGTCACAATGCGACATTGGACCATGGTTGAACATGGTTCACAATAGATTGTTTTCATATTGAGACAATTTTTGTCACAATGTGAGATTGGACCATGCTTGACCAAGATTAATTAATACATGCACTCAATTAAATATTAATAATAATTAATTAATAATATTAATTAATAATAATTTCTTAATTAATCAATAATAATAATTAATTTATTCATTTAAAATTAATAATTAATTATTTGACATTAATCAATTAATAGTTACTATTAATTATTTAAAACTAAAAATATTAATTTTCTAAATTATTTTTAATAATAATAATAATTTATTAAACAATGAACCATGAACCCAAGGGATTTATATAAAAACTAAGGATTAAAATTATAAACCTTATGAATAATATTATACCATAGGAATATGAACCCTTAGATTAATAACCTCAAGGGATTCATATTATAAACCTAAGGGAATAATAAACCCAAGGGATCAACAACAAAAAGAGAAGGGATTATAAACCCAACGGAATAATATTAAGCCCAAGGGATAAATATTATAATCCCAATGTATATAAACCCTAACATAAATATTATAAACCCTAAAATAAACATGGTTGACCACGATTATAAACACGAGCGATTTATATTAAACCCTAGGATTAATATTATAAATCCTATGAATACTATTATACCCTAGGAATATGAACTCATAGATTAATAAACCAAGGGGATTGATATTATAAGTCAAATGGAATAATAAACCCAAGGGATTAACTCTAAAACCCCAAGCTATTATTAACCCAAGATAATAATATTAAAATCAAGGGATTAATATTATAAACCTAAAGCATATAAACCAAAACATAAATATTATAAACCCTAAAATAATTTTGGTTTATCGTGGTTGACCATGACTCATTTTCATATTGAGAAAATATTTGTCACAATGTGACATTCGACCATGGTTGACCATTCTTGACGATGACTAATTTTCAAATCGAGACAATCTTTGTGACAATGCAACGTTGGACCATTGATAATTTTCATTGACATTGGGCCATCGTTGACCATGGCAAACCATGAGTATAACTCCAATGATTTATATTAAACGTAAGGGATTTATATTAAAGCCAATGAATATGACTATTACACGTGAGCAATATGAAATGTTAGATTAAAAAAACCCAACAGATTGATATGAAAGACCCAAGGGGATAATAAATCCAAGGCATTAATACTAAAATTCGAAGGGAATAATATTCATAAGGGAATATTATTAAATCCAAGGGACTAATATTATAAACCCTAAGATAAATACTATAAACCTTGAAATAAACATGGTTGACCATGGTTGGTTTTCACATTGACACAATCTTTTTAACAATGTGATATTGGACCATGGTCGATCAAGTTTGACCACGGTTGATTTTCATATTGAGACGATCTTTGTCACAATGTGGCATTGCACCATGGTTGTCCATGGTGGACCATGAATATAAACCCAAGGGATTTATATTAAAGTTTAGCATTAATATATGAATTTTACACCTTAGGAATATGAAACCTTAGATTAATAAATCCAACAGATTGATATAATAGACCCAGAGGGATAATAAATCGAAAGGATTAACACTAAAACCCGAACATGGAATAACATTCATAATGGAATATTATTAAACCCAAGGGACTAATATTATAAACGCTAAGATAAATACAATGAACATGATTAACCATGGTTGGTTTTCACATTGACACAATCATTTTCACAATGTGATGTTGGATCATGGTCGACCATATTTGACATGGTTGATTTTCATATTGAGAAAATCATTGTCACAATGCGACATTGCACCATGGTTTTCCATGGCTTACCATGAATATAAACCCAAGGGATTTATATTAAAGCTTAGCATTAATATTATAAACCTTATGAATAATATTATACCCTAGGAATATGAACCCTTAGATTAATAAACCCAAAGGATTGATATTATTAACCCAAAGGAATAATATTAAACCCAAGGGATTAATATTATAGACCCAACATGTATAAACCCTAATATAAATATTATAAACCCTAAAATAAACATTGTTGACCATGGTCTATTTTCATATTGAGACAACCTTTGTCACAATGCAACATTCCACCGCGGTTGATTTTCATATTAACAAAATCTTTGTCACAATGTGATGTTGGACCATGGTTATAAACATAAGGGATTTATATTAAACCCAAGAATTAATGTATAAACCATATGAATAATTTTATACCTTAGGAATATAAACCATTGGATTAATAAACCCAACAAATTTATATTATAAACCTAAGGAAATAATAAACCCAATGGATTAATATTAAAAAATGATGCAGGAAACCTCGACCAGTAGGTAAATCCCCCTTCATATGCATATATCGGACCCGGACCTTGTGGTTATGCCCACAATCATCTATCAGAAGCATTGTTGTTGCTTTTCCTTTCAAAAACCGGGACCATTCATTTTATCAGAATACAAAGGAAAACACGGAAAACTCCGCTGTTGAATTCATAAGCCGGATCTCAAAATTTATTTACCCGCGACTATAATTAGCGTCGGGTCCGCACCTTTAATCACTCCACAGTGCTGCACCAATCTCCGATTACTGATCGGCTCGATCTTCGATTGGCACTATATCGGCCTATCGGTGATATCGCGATGTCGCATATCAGCCCTTCGTTATTCCACTGTCTCTAGCCCTTTACCTCCTCCGAAATGCAATCACCAATCACTTTTGGACGGTCGATTTGCACCCAATGGATCTGATGGCTGTAATAGATATCGAGTGGACAAGTAGTGCGAGGGTTAATTGCCCGATAAGTAGTTTCCTCTCTCCTCCTCGTTGCTACGTGTCGTGATATGAATGGAATCGAGTCCATTCCCTTCAATACCGCTTAGCACTGTTCGTTCACTTGAAAACTACTTCCACTATTACGAAACCATTTTCTTTGCACGCTAATGCTCACACATCTAAGCTTGCGATAACTGTCAGATCGTTAATTCCTTGTCACCTCTGCCATTGATCTATGAGATCTAATCCTGACCATTCTTTCACCCTTCACGGTTTCTTTACATCCTTTTGGAATTTAGAAAAAGTTTGTGTTCTCCCAAAGTTGAAAGTTTTCATGGCCTCCTGGTCATGTGTTTCATTTTCATCATGCTGCTGACTCAATTCTTCTACCACTGTCACTTTTGTTCTTCCAGATTTCCAAATCTTATTTTACGGCTGCCCTCTTTCCTTTCTGATACAAATTCCTTTTGTTAATGTCTCTTTCTTGATGTCCCTCTCCTTCAGTGAGTTCATCTTCCACAATTTCTCAATTTCCTCCTTACAATTTGTTCTCAACTGAACTCCACTGAGTTCTTCCTGCTGTACATTCTCCTTTACCATGTAAATTATAAAATTTCTGTCCAAATCTTCTTTACCTCTATCATTTACAAACTTTTGTTTGTATTCTATAGGTTCCCTTCCATTATCATTAAAGATAATCCTTTCCTCTATGTTATCAGGTTCATCTAATAACTTTTCCAGCAAATGCAAATTCCTTCATATTCAATAAGCATGTCATTTGCATATGACTCCTCTTTCCTGTATAAAATAGAATTTCCATCACAATTGTCAGATTCAAAATAACTATGGTGTTCACTTTCCATAGGTAATTCTGCCATCAAATCTTTATACTGTCCTTCTGCATAAGTTATGAAGTTGTCATCAATTCTCATTCCAATACTTTCCTCTGCACTATACAGTGTTCCTTGTTCTAACACAAGACTATCATTCATCAATTCAATAGCTATGATTTCTTGGAGCATATCATTGTGAAGTATCCTTTCATCCTCTATACTTATACTATTGCAACAAAATGATGTTGTTTCATATTCTCCTACAACAGAAACAAAATTCTGGTTTTCTAAAGCTTCTTCATGGTTTACAAATTCATAAAAATAATCCACTTTAAAATCACAGAATTCCTAAACTTCTGCATCTGTCAACATCATCATATATTCCTTCACAATTTCTATAATACTTTCATTTTGATTTTCTACTGAAAATACCCCATTCTGGTTATCATCACAAACTTTCATTTTCTTATCTTCAGCTTCTTTAATCATGACAATTTCCCTGTCAATACCATCATTCTCAAGATTATTAAATACATGCTCAAAATATCTTTCTGTTTCAGCCATCTCTTCCAATAATCTCACTTCTTCATCAACATGCATAAGCACATTGTCCAATTGATGTTCATCACCTGCCAAAGCTGAAAATATACACAACATGTTAGTTTCAAAAATACAAGGCTCTTCATTTGAAGCCTCAGTGATCAGCTCCTCATGCTTCTCTGAACTATTCTAATAGTTCACTAAGTTATTGAGAAATTCTTCCTCAACATCTCTAACTTCTTCCTCATCAAAGAAAACTTCTAGAACAATAGCTTCTTGACTATGCTTGGCAACTTCATCATAGGTTTTAAGAATACCTTTCTGTTCTACACAATTCTTCCCAACACTCAATTTATCCAAATAAGACAACAATGCCTCCTCCTCTTCTATAATAAGTCTTTGATATTTCAAAGATTTCCTTGACTTAACTTCTTCAGCTAAGTTCTCTGTGTCAAATTTCCTTCTCTTCACTTCATAAATCTACAATGCATCTGTTTCCTTTCCTTTTTCCATTTCCCATTGGTATTCTATCCATGCTAAAATTCCTTCAAATATGATCCAATATGCTTTTATTAAGAAAAGACACAACCATTCAGCCATGCCTTTTAATTTACTCCACCAATTGAAGTCTTGAAAGTCTTTATGCATCTCCTTTTGTGTTTGTCTTGCCTTTGCCTCTTTCACCAACACATTTCTCTCATTCTGATCTGCATAGATTAGTTCTTCATCACTATCATCATTGTCTTCACTATCTCCTTCCCCAAGGAGAGATCCTTTCTCTGGTTCATAGATGTATTATACTCCTTCATCCTCAACTGTTTGGAGAAGTAATTTCTTAGAAAACAACTCTCTGATAGGCCATTTAACTCTTTTTCCTACATAAAATCCTTGTTTCCACATTTCTCTAATTTCTTTCAGTACCAGCTTCTTCAAACGACTGAGTTCTGCCTTCATCTCAGCCAACTCTATGTCTCTTTCTTGTTTACTCATTCCTTTAAGTCCAACTACTTCAGCACTATTTTTCTTCTGTTTCTGACTTTCCTCTGTACCCCTGTCATTAATATCAATAGTCAATTCCATTTCTTCCTTTGGTGAACTTTCCTTGTTCACTAGTGAGCTACAACTAGCCTTTTTCATTTCACCTATAACAAGTCTCCTTCATGCCTCACCAAACTTTCCTGAGTTTAGCCTTTTGTCATCTATTAGTTTTTTCCTCTAACCTTTCACTGACTAACAATTCTACCCAATGCTCTTCTTGCTGGAATTGTTATCTTTAGGACAAATCTACCCATAATCACAATTGTGGAGCTAACTTAACAACTTCTACTCAACTACAGTTGGAAGTTGTTCTCAACTTCTCTTGAACACTCCTTACTCTAGGCTCTGCATCTTCAATTGATCACTTTCTTCTTTCATTTAGTAATTTCATTTACTATTGGGTACTGTCACCTTTACTCATCTGACAGTTCTTCTTGCTCTATCTTCTTTAACATAGCTCATATGCTATGATGCTGGTACAATTCATTCTACCTATCAGCAATTCCAGTGCTTCTATTGACATGCACAATCTTATCTCAAGATACATCAAAGTAACCTTTTAAACCTGCAACTTTTCCTTCAAAGATGTCTTAAAACTAATTCCCATTCCATCAGTTAAATCTATGCCAAAAGATTCATCTGTTCACTATTTCATTTAGACTTTCCATTCAAAATACTCCATACAACCAACAACTATTTCCCATTTTACTTTTCATAATGGACTCTTCAGCTTTCAAGATCAATTAAGGTTAGATCTTAATTTCAATTATATTTACCAATGCATGGTAGACACTATCAATTCCTTCTGATAACCTGTTTGTAAGCAAATCCTGTCTTGCTTCTACAAATTCCAAAATTCATTCCTTGTAGTGGTTCTTCTTTCAGTCCTATTAAACCCAATCTCTGTTCTTTCAATCATCAATGTCATTGCCTTCAACAATACTTTAAACAATCCTCAATCATTCTCAGTTTTCACAAAATTCTTCAAATCATTTAAATGACTTCAATGCCATAGCAAACCACTCTTCTATTTAGCTTTAACTTCTAAACCTTTCATTTCAATTTACCTTTTAAATCAAACCAATCATTCAATCAACTTACATGGAAATTTTCATGTTCCTGAAAGGAAAACATCTTCTCCTTTGAAATTTCAGTCCCTTATTTCTCTTTAGACATTCAAAATACATCTTTGCAATAATCATAAACATAAACATTCTTACCAGAGCTTCCTTAGAAATTCACTACTTCTCTCCATTCTGATCAGTGTCCTTTGTAGTCTGATTCCTATCTGTATCAGATTCACTTCAGTGCAAATTATACATATGCTAAGATTACAATTCAATTTCCAAACCATTATTTACAGAGTGTTGATCTAGCTCTGATACCAAAAATGATGCAGGAAACCTTGACCACCAGGTAATTCCCCCTTCATATGCATATATTGGACCCGAACCTTGTGGTTATGCCCATAATCATCTATCGAAAGTGTTGTTGTTGCTTTTCCTTTAAAAAACTAGGACCATTCATTTTATTGGAATACAAAGGAAAACACAGAAAACTCTGCTGCCGAATTCATAAGCCGGACCTCAAAATTTATTTTCCCGCGACTATAATTATTGTCGGGTCGCACCTTTAGTTGCTCCATAGCACTGCACCAATCTCCGATTACCGATCAGCTCGATCTCCGATCAACGCTATATCGGCCTATCAGCAAAATCCGATGTCACATATCAGCCCTTTGTTATTCCACTGTCTCCAGCACTTTACCTCCTCTGAAATGTGATCACCGATCACTTTTGGACCGTCGATCTGCACCCAATGGATCTGACGGCTGTAATAGATATCGGGTGGACAAGTAGCGCGAGGGTTAACCACCCGATAAGCGGTTTTCTCTCTCCTCCTCACCGTTACTTGTCGTGATATGAATGGAATCAGGTCCAATCCCTTCAATACTGCTTACCACTGTTCGCTCGCCCGAAAACTACTTCCACTGTTACAAAACCATTTTCTTCGCATGCTAACGCTGACGTATATAAGCTTGCGCTAACCGTCGATCTAACGATCTGATTGTTCTCATTTGTTGTCGCCTCTGCTGTTGATCTATGAGATCTAATCCTGACCGTTCTTTCGCCCTTCACGGTTTCTTTACATCCTTTTGGAATTTGGAAAAAGGCTGTGTTCTCCGTTATAAGAGATATTTTCAATCTTCCTCTGTCTACTATAAAACTCAATTACGCCCGCTTCCGGCTGGCCCTTCCATCAATTCAACATGGAATCTCGATTTCTACATGCCTTTACACAGGGTTTGTTAAACAATTAAATACGCATTCCGTAAAGGAAAGCTCCATCAGACATTCATGCTATTCAACACAGAATTCCACAGTATTCTCAGGTTCATAGTCGATACACCATAAGATTATTAAAACACATACAGATACAAATTCTCACACATAATACACACAAATTCACACTATTTGGTATTATAGTATTTACAAGAAAACAGTCACATTCGACTATTTCAGTTCTCCCTTCGCTCATCCATCCTATCTTTCCATTTTAATCTAACCTAGCTAACTTCTTGAATTATACAAAAGACTATGTTTATACAAAAGTGGATTCATGAACCAATTTTGGTTCAGATCCAGAAATATCTCACTCTCTCCTAGAGAATCTCTTCAACTCCACTCTTTTCTAAATAAATGCTAAATCAAGCTTTCAAATCCCTCATATCCTATTCAAAACCAAATAAATCTAACTGCTTGGCCTGATCTCCACACAGGGAGGATCAATCAGCCACTATACCCTTTTTCTCATATTCAACAATAAATAAACACTCTCACACATTTAAATAAATAAAATTAACTAAACTATTGTCTTCCAACCCCTTGTTAGTCACCACATGTGATCATGCCATCACATTGCTAACTAGGCCTGAATGCACCTGCATAAAAAAACCTTGGGTTTATAAAACTAGAGGAATAATATTGAACCCAAGGGATCAATATCATAAACCATAGGTATACAAACCCTTAGATAAATACTATAAACCATAAAATAAGCATGGTTTACCATGGTTGATTTTAACATTGAGACAATCGTTGTGAGAATATGATGTTGGAACAAGGATGACCATGGTTGGAAATGGATGATTTTCATATTGAGGCAATCTTTGTCACAATGTGACATTGGACCATGCTTGAATATGGTTAACAATGGTTCACCATGGTTGATTTTCATATTGAGACAATGTTTGTAATGAGCCTTGGTATTGCAACAAGAATGTTGTAACTCCCAAGGCTACCGACTTTAATTATCAAACTGGGGTTCGTAAAAAATTAAGAGGTATCGGAACTATATGTGAAGAATACAATGTGTCCTTCCTTTCTTGTCATGATGTAATGGATTGCATGTACTAAACTCAAATCCTAAACTAATTGCAGAAAAAGAAATGCTCAAAATGGAAACCTCAACCTATTGCAAGAAAGAAAGTACAAGGAAGGAAACCTATTCTAATTGCATAAAGTAAATGTCATGAACTAAATATCAACCATTACATTTCAAAGACTTTAGATCCATTAAAAAATTTCATTGGATGTGGCAATCAATAAAATCATCATTGTATTACCCATGTCATAAATATGTCCATTAGCCCAAATCGCTAAAATGTTTTGCATGGGTAAAGAGGCAAGTCCTAAGTGGTCTTTAGTCTTTCATAACCATTGATTTAGAACCTAGGGATATTGATTCAACCATAAGGGACAATAAACAAGCTTCTTGAGTGAATCTAGGAAAGTATATGCATGTTGGAAGGCTACTACAAGGTTTCTTGTAGTACTACTACAAGAAACAACGTATTTTCTATAGGGTGTTATAATTCTTCGAATGACCAACGAAATAAAATCCAAATTGGATGGGACAAAATTTTTTATAGACTAGGATGTCTTAGGTCTCATTACAAGTGGAATCACTCAAAAATACCTCTATTAACCCATGCTAAAAATGGCAGAAAATTACTAGTCGAAAATCTAGAAATTCGAGAACTAGTGAACTAGTAAATATATCAAATGCCTAACCTAATCAAGTGAAAATTAAATGGGGTGATTTTTATTATTAACTAGAATGTTTTTTTGATCTAATTTAATTGAAATCAACTCAATTGAAGCTCGTTAGCATGCTCTCAAAAATAGCATAAATTTACTATTATTTGCCACAAAAGACTTCCAGAAATCTATATTTGGGAATACGAAAACTAATCCAAGTAGCTCAATAATTACTATGACCTTCCAAAGATGTTCCAAGGATGAAATGATGTTTTTATGATGCAAAATAACTTACTTCAACCATTTAACCCAATCCTACAACAAGAAATCATTAACACTAAATGTAGAAATAGAAAATAAACAAGAACAAGAGATGCATGTGAATACGAATTGAAAAGAAGAAAACTAAATGATAAAAAAGGGCTCTGAGGCTCCTGGGATAGCCAAGCCCAAGGAAAATCAAAGTCCTATGAAGGAGACCAAGATTCAGAAGTTGAACATGGCACCAATCTTCATTATTTCCATCAATAAAATTACATCCTTGTAAGAAATGACAGTGCAACTGCAAAAATACGAGTTCTCTCCACAAGAAGACTAATAAAAATCTACCCCTAGAGGAAAATTCAACTTGGTACTTATACAAAATTATTAGGAATCATTCCCCATGAAATGAGGAAGATTTCGCCCCCAAAATCCCTTGATTAGTGGATTTAGTTCCCAATACTAGGAATCTGCATTAACTGGGAGGTAACACATTCCTAGATTTTCTCAATCATTGGAGCTCCACAATCTGTGCCATATTTCCATAATATCTTTTTTATTTATTATTTAATATTGATCCTCTTGTAATAGGGAGAATGTCCCTAAATTATCTCCTCCAAATCTTCATAATCTGCCCAATATTCTCACAATATTCCACAAAAATAAATAATATTAGGCACAAATATGCAATTATCCATAAACCTTCATAATGAACATATTAAAGTTTAAAATACATTATCTAATGCAAAAAGAGGGGTTGAATGTGCTGAAGGATGGGCATATGGGCCTTAATTTATGTCTAATTTAAAGGCCCATCGTACCCCCCTACTGAAAGTGTTGCTCATCCTCTGAGAAACCTAGTGACCTCATTGTGCCTCATTCATGGCCCTGGTGGTCTCTATCTTATGCATTCCTTAGTCCTTTCTCTTAATAATCTTGGTTGTAAGTTGTGCAAGGACAAGCGCAAAATTATAGTTGTTCTTTTCATGATTGTTTAATAGTCTTTCAAGCAGAAAATATAACTTTCCTCTTTGCAAGTGAACACTCTGGCTTGTAGGTCCATTTCATTCATATCCTCTTCCTTGAAACCTTCATTCCATTTTTGCTCATTTTTCCAAAACTATTTGTGCATAGAAAAAATCATAGTGTTTCTTGACACCATTAGCCTGCCTTCTTCCCCTTATTCAAGATGGGTTCTTGAATATTTCAGTTTGACAAGGTCTTCCACATCCTTTTCCAACCTTCTACTACCTTTTCCCACCATTTGGACACCTTTGAAACCTTCAGAACACCTTCATATGAGAACTAGGACAACTTGTAGTAATTCTTGTAAAAACTACAGGAAACGATGTAGCGGTTCATGTAGTAGTATAGGAAACCCTATAACAGTTCCTGTAGTACTACAGGAAACTCGTTTAAACCTGTTTTGAGAAGAAATGATAATCTGGGCCTAGGATAGGCCCTCAACTTGACTTCCATGTCTTTCTCCCATTTCTATAACATTTTTTAGGCCTTGGACAAAAGCTAGAAAGAGATTAGAGACATCTTGGAAAGCCTCTTTTCATCACTGGAGTTTGAGTTCTATTTTGATGGTGAATTCATTCTTTCATTTTATTTCCTTATTCTTCTCTTTTGTGGCCTAGATGATTGCCTAATGGCCTTGGAGTTCTTTGTTTTGATTAGATGTCTCTTAGGCACTGCCATTTTGGGTTTTCGCACAATTTGTTCCTTTCTTCCTTCTTGTAGTAGCATTCTTCCTTTCTGTAGCAGTCTTTCCTTCTTCCTTCAGGGTCTTCTAAATATATGGGAGTGATGAGAAATGATGTAGAGGGGTTGGAGGATGATGCTAGGACTTAGAGGGATTAGTGTAGGTTTTTGAAAATGGATAAGATGCTCTGTTTTTGTTTTTCAAGAAATTTCAGGGTGAGACAGAGTGTAGGGTTTGTTCTTAAAAAATATTAATTTTTTTCTTATGAAATGGGATGGATGAATTATTGGTAGATAGTGGATACGAAGTGGATGGAGGGCTTGGAGTGCTTTTTTGACTTGGCCTTTCCACAAATTTCCTCTTTTAACTATTATCCCCATTCCTCGAAATCATCACCCTTCATAATTTGCCTTTTCCACATTGCATGAGTGAAGGAGTGAGCTACAATCAACTAGCTGAAGGCGGCTGAGACTGTTGACCCATCCTTGGCTTATAAAACCTCATCTCTCATGCATTGACAACAAATTTCTAACTATAATATGCTCAAGAGAAGAGGTCAAGAATATTGCATACCTGTACCTACCTGATGGTTGTTGGAGAGACATGCATGCTGCTACTGAGTTGATGATTGATCCATGGTCCTCTGGAGGTGATAATTTCCTTTGTTTTCTTCTACACAGGTCTTCATATCTTGGTGATTCTAAACCTTTGTCTTCCAGTTACCATGAGCAAGCTATCCTAATCAAATCTGGTCTTCTTGGAGTGATGGGCTTGTCCGGAGGTGATGTTCACCTTCCCTATACCTTATTTCACCATTAGGGACCTTTCCCACACTTGATTTCACCTTTCCTACCATCTCCTAAGCTTTTGGCCTATTTCCTATAGTAAATCAGGGCATCGTGTAGTAGAACTAGGACATCCACTAGTAGTACTATAGGAAATAACAGATTTTCCTTGTTTTGTCCATATCTCCCAAAAGGTAGAGTGGATTGAGCTACAATTTGTTGAGCATGTTTCCATCATCCTTATGCACCTCCCCATAAAAAACATTTGGCCAATGGATGCACGAATCTCAAGAAAAAAAATGACTGAAATAGATGGAGGTCGATTTCATCGCAACCATGCACTGGAATTTTTTGAAATTACTTGTGCATGTTACCATCATCCATATGAATCTCCCTGTGAAACATATTTTTAAATGGATGCACGAATATTGAGAAAATTCAAAAATGGTTGTAGTTGATGGAGGCCTATTTCTCGAAAAATGTGTGCTAGAATTTGTTGAAATTGCTTGAGCATGTTACCATCATCCATATGCATCTCCCCCTGAAACAGTTTGGCAAATGGATGCATGGTTTTCAAGATATGACAGAAATAGTTTTATTCTCTATGTATTTCTGTTTCCTTTAGTAAAACAAAGCATTCTTGTAGTATTTCAGGACAACAAGGAAAATGAGTGGTAAAAGCTTGGGAATGATGAGTGGATGGTGGAAATAGATGAGGGTGATGGATTGACATGGCCTTGGCCCTTCTGGAGCATCTGAGAAAAGGAGGAGAAAGTCCAAGTTTGACTTCTTTTGACTAAAATTTTGACCAATTTTTTCTTCTTTTGGTGCCAACTTGTTTTTGTTTCTTGTAGATGTTGGAGAGAACATACATTCCTTTTTGTTGAAGCAAGAGTCGTACCTTTTTAATCATTAAAATAGAAAAGCATTTACATATAATACAACCATCCACATGGTAACAAGGATTTTAAACAAACCCTACTTTTAAGTAAACCTAGGGTCATGAGTTAAGTGCTAAAACTCCGACCCTAATCCACAAATCTACACCACCAAAAAGGCAACAAGTACAAAGGCCACATAAGTAACCCGACCAATTTGATAAGAAACCTGACCAACTGCAGCAGAGTACCTTGCAAAGCCAAGGCTCCTGCCAAAAAACCTTTTGGAAAAATCATTAAACGCGACAGACTCCTGACCATCGATCCACCTGAATTGATCCAACGGTGGAGTTGAATATCGCACCGTCTAGAAGTCCGCCCTTTAACCATGAGGCCCCACAGACAAGCTCGATAGATCACAGCCATAGATTCGCCGGATATGATCCAATGGTGGAGGATCATATTGCTCCGAGCAAAGGAGTAGATGTTTAATGCCTAATAAGGGCGGAGCACAAAACTACCCCACAACCACGTGTCACCCGAGGAGTGTGATCGCACCCAAAAATTTAAAACCACTTCCCACCCAAGAGGCTCCCGATATACCGGAAACCACTTCGCTAGCGGAAATGCAACGTTTGACAGCGTATTAGGAGTATACATTTCACCGTTGGATTCTGGGTTCTGGCAGCTACTCCTTTCGCTTTTGCCGCCGTATGTGAGCCTGAGAAACGTACTACCTCTTCCCTCCAAACAACTACTCTGGTAGTAGACTCCTCCTGGCAACATAAAAAGAAATGAGAAAGGTAAAACTGGCACCTCATAGATCAACCAAATTACTGGACAAGGCTTCCATTGTTTTGGTGCGGTACACCATCATATCCTCGACTGCTTGGGTGTTACACTAATCCATGAAATTATCCTGAGGCAACCTATGCCCGCTCATCGAAACCCTAAACCTGGTACATTTCACACCTTGATTAGCCAATAGATCAGCCAGTTTATTAGCCTGCCTTCGCACATGGTTAAAATTGACCGTGCGTAGGCTTCTGAGGTGGATCTGGATCCTTTGGAAGACCTGGATTAGCCTCCAATGTTTAGAAACCTTCTCCGACTCAGAGCCCCAACTAATTCTTTTTATTGTATTAATAATAATCTCAGAGTTGGCTTCGATAATAACATTCCTTCGGTTAACTTGCACCAGGAGATCCAAGCACTTCTCCATAGCCATGGCTTCTGCCATGTTGTTTGTAGCCCTGCCTAAATGTCCATGGAAGATGGAAAGGCTGTTACCAGAATCATCCCTTAACACCCCTCCAAATCCCGCACTGCCTAGGTTGCCTTTAGCAGCCCTGTCTATGTTATATTTCAAAAAGCCCAAAGGGGAAGGATGCCAAAATTCTTGCTTAGAAACCATAGCCAAAACCCTTCTGTTCAGGCCCTGCAACATAAGCCCCTGCATACCCAACAGTCCCAGAATCTTCAAGTCAGCATCTGAGGGTTGATCTTTAGGGGTGTTTCGCACTATGGTACCCACCGTCTCTTTAAGTTGAGTCAAAGTCTGCTTCAAAAGACACTGAAGGGATCTTTTTTCATTTCTGAAAATTCTCTTATTCCTTTCTTTCTAGACATTCCAAATAATGAAGCTAGGGGTAAGAGCCCATGCAGTACCAAGAACTTCATTATCTAAGTAATTATTTCTCTACCTGGTTAGGGTATTGAAGATGCTCCCTCTATCCCTGTCGCTCCTTTGGAAGATATTAGCAAAAGAATCCCACAAACTAGAGGTAAAGTTACAATTATTGAGGAGGTGTTCCATAGTTTCTTCTTGGGCTTCATAGAGCAGGCATTTGGAAGGCCCCAGCACACCCCTTTTTCTTATGTTATCCCAAGTCAGAATTCTCTTATGATAAACAAGCCACATGAAGAGCTTAATCTTCATCCAACCTTGATACCTCCATAGATTGTGCCATATTCTATCTGGAGCAAGAGAGTCCATCTCGAGGATTTTGCACTTGGCTTCCTTAAGATTGAAGGTACCCTCATTGTTGTTACCCCACCTCAATTGGTCATGCCCCCCAATCACTAAGATCTTCCTTTGCTCCAGTATCTGCATGAGAGCCTTATCCTTAGCTTTCAAGGGGTTATCTTCCTTGTAAATCATATTTCTCCACCTTCTCCATTTACTTTCATTATTATTTTGGTCCCAAAAATCTTTGACCTACGATAATCCCTTGATATCTGTCTCTCTTTTGAGGTCCAGAAATTGCTCATTTAGCAGTATTGGTTCTTGTTGCCATTTATCTTCCAAAAAAAGTGCCAAATCCCCCTCTGTGATTTCCCAGAAGCTATTCTTTTGAACTAAGGCTCTGTTCTCCCAGGCCTTATTCCAGATGTGTGAGCCCTTTATATTGCCAGACATTCTTATATGATCGTTGTTGTCCCAGGAACTGGCATATTTTTCTGTCTAGATACTAGCCCACTGGGCCTTTGGTTCTTTGACCCATCTCCACCATAACTTAGCTCCTAAAGCCCTGCTTAGAACTTCTGGATCATCTAGACCCAGACCTCCTTGAATTTTGGGTTTGCAAATATTTTCCCAAGCAACTAAGGCCCATTTCTTTTTTTTCTCCCCTTTTCCCCAGAGGAAGTCTCTTTGAATAGTTCTAAATTGTTGTAATACTCCTTTTGGTACAGGGAGTGCTGAAAGCATAAAAACTGGGATAGATTGAAGAATAGCCTTTGTAAGCACCAACCTGCCCGCCAAGTTTAAAGATTTGATGGTCCAATTCCTGATTTTATCTTGCATCTTATTAATCACCGGTTCCCAGATACTCTTATGAATAGGTTTAGCAGTAAGGGGGATTCCCAAATATTTCGAAGGAAGAGAATCTCTTTGAAAGCCTAGAATTCTGGAGATATTCCTTTGTACTACAATATCATTATTAAAGAAAAAGATTTTAGATTTAAGAAGATTAACCTCCATACCTGTGGCCAAACAGAATTCATTTAGAACTTGTTTGTAGGCCGAAGCCTCTTTGACTATAGGAACTCCTTGCAAAATGTTATCATCCACAAATTGTTGATGAGTCAAAGTCTGTCCATTCTTAGAAAGTTGAAGACGCTTGATTTTGCCTTTTGATTTTGCTTGCTTAATCGATCTACCAAGACCTTCCATCATGAGTATAAATAGAAAGGGAGATAGTGGATCTCCTTGCCTAAGGCCTGTTGAGGGAATGAAAATCTCTGAGGGAGAGCCATTTACCAAAATTGAAAAGCTAGAAGAAGTTATCAAAGCCATGACCCATCTAACCCAATTATGATCAAACCCAAAAGCAATAATAACTCTCCTGATATAGGTCCAGTTCAACTTATCATAGGCTTTAGCTATGTCCAGCTGCATGATCATTCCAGCCTTCCTGTTGCTAGTCAGTGAGTGCACCACCCCCTGTGCTTGAATGATGTTGTTGAGAATTTGTCTACCTTCTACATAGCCAGATTGCTCCCCAGAAACTAGGGTGGGGAGAAGAGGTCTGAGTCTATTAGCTACAACCTTGGATATAATCTTGTAAACCACATTGCACAATCCTATGGGTCGAAACTTGTTAAGAGTAAGAGCATTATCTTTTTTAGGGATCAGATAAATGAAGGAGGTGTTGAGGGCCTTTAGGATCATTCTATTCCCCCTGGAATCCTCTACCACATTCCGGATATCTTGTTTAACAATATTCTAGCATGCTTTAAAGAAGTCCACATTAAAACCATCAGGACCCGGTGCTTTACCATTCTACATTGCCTTGATGACTTCACTGATTTCCTCTTCAGTTACTAGCTTGTTGAGGTTAAGATTATCCTCTCTGGACACTAATCTTGGTATATGTCTTATAATATCCTTAACGAAAGGCTCTCTATTTGGAATGTTTTCTTGTGCAATCCCCCTAAAGTGTTGAACTAAATGGGCTTCAATTTCTTCATGGGCACTAACTAGTTTCCCTTCCTCATCCTTAATAGAGGAAATTCTATTATGAGC
Organism: Pinus tabuliformis; assembly: GCA_031772625.1. Lineage (NCBI taxonomy): Eukaryota > Viridiplantae > Streptophyta > Pinopsida > Pinales > Pinaceae > Pinus > Pinus tabuliformis. The sequence continues at coordinate 872,699,111 of CM062810.1, read as the reverse complement.
CTGGTTTGCCAAGGTTGATCTGTGGAAAAATCTGGTGTTTCTTTCCCCTTCTTTTAACCATTGCACTCTAGATTTTTGTCTCCAGAATATTTCCTCTTGTTTACATAAGTTATCCCACTCGTGCTAAAGAATGGTGGCTCTATCATTGCTGCTTTTATCGAAGCCAACCCAGATAAGGGATTGGTTAAGTATTTGCAGTTTGCTTTCAACAGCATTTTTCCCTTCAAAAATATTGCCAAACTCTTTTTTGTTCCATTCTTTAAGCTTGAGTTTTATATATTTTAGTCTTTTGTGAAGAAGGAACATATTTGTACCTTGAATATGCAGATCTTCAGACCACCAACTTGAAATATTGTTGATAAAATTTGGATGGGTGAGCCAAATATTCTCAAATCTGAAAGGTCTATTCCTAGGAGTACCAATGCCCCTGATCTCTAGTTGAATTGGCCAGTGATCAGAGCTGCCAAAGGGAAGAATCCTTGCTTCCATTCCAGTGTCATTGAGTATAAGGTCCTCTAATATGATGAATCTATCTAACTTTGAGGCCACCAGAGACCCTCCTCCTCTCCTATTGTTCCAAGTAAAGTGACCATTACTTGTATCAATGTCAACCAGTTTCATAGTGTCCAAGAAAGATTGAAAAGCTAAGGCATCTTTGGTGAGAGCTCTGGTGCCCCCCTTTTTCTCCAATAGTGATTTGATCATGTTGAAGTCCCCACCCAGAATCCATGGAATCCCAGCATATCTCTCTCTGAGATCCATGAGGGAGTCAAGGAGTCTCAATTTGTCATCCATTTTCTGAGGGCCATAAACATTCGTTACCAGATAGATCTCCCTATCCCCCACAGGTTGCATTACCAATGATAGATAATTTCTGGAGGCTTCAACATCTATTATACCAATCTTTAGGGGATTCCAAAGAGTAAGAATGCCACCTGTTGTATTTCCTGCCTTGACTTCTAGAAACTCAAAACGACTGAGCCATTTGCTATGAATTTCTTTAACTTTTTTTATGGAACATTTAGTTTCCTAGATAAATATAATATCCAAAGCTTCTTGTTTCATTATGTTACTAAGTAATCTTTGCTTCCTTTTACTACCTAGACCCTTGATGTTCCAAGAAGTAAACTTCATCATTAAAGATTAGTGAAAGAGTAACTGGTTAGGTCTTTCATCTTACCCGAATCTATCATTAGATTTCCACACTCCATCAGTAGCTCATTCTACTTTTTTCTACCTCTTTTCTTTCCTGGGCCTCGAGGTGCTAATCCTGGTGTGATTTTTACAGATTTCACACCTTTGCTGCCTTGTTTTGCCATGTTGCCTAGCCTTTCCACCCCACTAGCTTGGGTTTTCCATAAGTACAACTGTTGTACTCTAGAGAACTCTTATTGAGGTAATGAATCTAACCCTCTCGTGGTTCCCTGTTTCAAGAACCCTTCCAAATCTAGGTGCTCTCTATCTAAAATCTCCTGCAACTCCTGATCCTCCATTTCCATTTCACTCTGGGTCATTTCCTGGTCCATATCTAGTTCTACATCGCTCACCATGGCCTCTTTCATTATATTGTTGTTCTTTGGTTGGTCTTTGTCCTCCTCTGCCTCCTTATCCTCTGGATTTACCTCTATGCCCTAATATTCTTTTGTTGCCACTTCTTCCCCCTCAAGTACCTGGAACCTATTCTGCATAACTTGAGGCCCTTCGGCTTGATGTTTCCTAAGACCCCTTTTGCCACCTTTTCCTTTGTGGCTCATTTTTTGGAAGCTCTCTAAATCTTTCATAGTGAAATCTCTACTCTTATTCTCATTTTTATTGAGAGGGAAGTCTCTGAACAGGTGTCCATGCTCATGACATCTACAACATCTAAATGGAATATGTTCATAATCTACTGTTTGCACCCATTCTTCATCCAAAACTTCCAAGATCAACTCATCCGGTAGAGCTCCGGAGAGATCCATTTCCACACAGATTCGTGCAAAGGAAGTATATTTTCCTCTTCTAGTGGCTTCTGAGGCCTTGACAAAACGTCCTAATTTATTACCTATAGCTGTTAACGATTCTATTTGCCAGTAGTCAAGAGGAAGGGAGTAAAGTCTTACCCAAACTAGAACAGATGTGAAAGTCTCCCGCTCCGGGACAAAGTTCATCATCCACGACCTCATATAGAGGCCAGTCGCTACATAGAAGTAGGGCCCTCCTTCAAATACTCTGTCTTTGTCCTCAATATTAGTGAAGACCACTGTAAAGAATCCTTTTGACCCTAGGTGTAGGTCAATGCTCCCTTTTGGTTTCCAATGGTATTTAATCCATGTCTGTAAAGCTTTTTCAGTGGGCCATAATCCCATGAATTTACAAATGATAGCATAAGTTTGCATGTGGTCCTTGTGTGCCTACAATGCAGGATCATTCAGGACCACCCTTGGTGTAACCTCAGATTTGGGCTTACAGGGTCCTTTCTGTGCCTTGGTTTTTGCTCCCTTTTCCTTGTCTTTTGTGATTTTATTCTCACAGTGTTTGTCTCCATCCTTGTCTTCTCCCCTGCTCTCTTTCCCCTCATCTTCTCTTCTGACTTCTTCCATAGGCTTCTTACCACGGCTGGTAACCGCTTGCTTGTAGGAGGGAGTAGAGCTCCCTCCTCCTTGCCCTACCATGGAGAACAACGCCTGCAATCCTCCAACCCTAGTTGTTCTTCGCTCATCCAAGGGACCTCTATTCTGGAGAGAACATAAATTCATCAGAGAGATACATGGAGCAATTTTTTTATCTATACCTGTTTTTTCTTTTAGGTCTACTAGCCACCTCAATGAGGTTTTCAACTAGTAGGTCTGCCTAGGTGCCTCAAATGAGGTTTTCACCTAGGATATTTTCTTTTTCTCTTTTTTACAACCCATTGACTGACTCATGTATGTTTTCAATCAATGAGTCAATCTCAGGTGCCTCAAAGGAGGTTTTCATCTGAGATTTTTTTTTTTCTCTTATTTTTCATTTTGTATTTCTTTTCATATCCTACTCTACTTGAAAAAAAACAAAATCATTCTCAAGTGTAGGAATACTTCCAATGGAGCCACTTACATAACTAGATGATAGATAAAATCATGTGTAGGCTCGAAACATATTCTTTGACATGTACCTAAATGTAAGAGACCAAATGATTTGACTTTGATGATATCAAGCACAGTTGAAGAAGAGAGTGTTGCTGCAACTTAATGATTGTTTGGAACCATATTTCAATATAGTTGTGATGCCCCTAGTCCACTTACTCAGTTGGATCATCTTGGATTTATTCTTCTTCCATGACCTTCAAATCTTCCTCTTTTTGTTGATTGTTCTCTTGAACACATAGGGGATTTGATGGTAAACATGAGGGCACTTTCCCAATCTCTAATTCTGATGTTTGCTCTTAGTTAAGTGAAACCCATGATCCTTTGGTATTCTCATTTGAAACTTCTTTTTCTGCATGTTGTCCTTCAATGATATCAAGAGAATCTATTTTTTGTGATACTCTTCCTGAGCTATGGTGAATACCATTTAGCTCAAGAGGAGATGTTTGGAAGTGTTGTACCTCAGCAATGTAAGTGGGCCAAGCTACTTCAATGTGTGGGTTTGGAAATGGTGGTACATGTAGTTGAGTGGGAGTGGATATTTGAGATGGATGTTGTTGGGGTTGTGGTTATGGTGAAGGCAGATGGTAGGGATAACATGGAGTTGGGTATGGACGGTATTGAGGAAAATATTGAGAATATTGTGGACGGATCCCATAAGTTCCTCGCTAAGATTGGCTATGGGGTTGACATGGCCAATGTCTCTAAGGAAAAGGTGTGTTCCAATTACTTTGAGGTGGATACGCATAACCTTGAAATTTTGAATTAGGCTCTTGCATCACACCAGGTTGACTAGGCTCATGGTCATCTTGGAGCTACATAACATAGTTGCATTGGAAATTGACTTGCTCCATTGTCCTCTTTGTAAACTTCCTTCAACCTTGGTAATGAGGGGAAATATTTAATAGCATGTGATTCTTCATGGACAACACAAATATAAACATCTTCTTTTTGCTCATTTTGTATTCTTGACATTTCTACTTGTTCACTTAGATTTCTAAGAATTTATGTTTTAAAGTTATCAAGCAAATTTCCAAGTTTAGCTTGACTTACTGATCTTGATGTTGATTGACTTACTCTTTCCCTTCCTCTTGATATGTGTTTTAATGTTTCAAAGATTTCTTCAAATCATAATTAGTATAGATCACTTCTACTCATGAGATCAAGAATATCAATCCACTCATCTCTAATTATTCTAAGTAAGAGGGTTTTTAGTGTGTCAGATCCTAAACGATGTAATTTTCCCCTCTTAACATTGTACATGAACCTCTCTATTAAATCCTCAAGGCTCTTATCTTCTCTTTGATTCATTCTAAAGATTTCTTCCTTAAGACCATGATCTTTATATTTTTCTAGAAATATATTTTGCATATCATTCCATGATCTTATTGAATTAGTCCCTAAACTCATGAACCACTTAAGAGCTCTATCATTCAATGTTGCTAGAAATAATCTCAATTTTTGAGTGTTTAATAAGTAGCCATAAGATTTACAAAGGATTTCAAATTCAAAGAGAAAGGTTTCCGGATCCTCTGATCTTAGACCATGGAAGTTTGGAAGAAAAGATGGAGGGATGTTATTCATATACATACTTGCATCAATATCTTGAATGGGAAATTCAAGAGGATCTTCTTCATTGTCATCATTTCCATGCATTTCTTCTTCCTTTTCTTCCACCTCTTCTTCTTCTACTTGCAAAAACGAATGGTGATGTAACTCTTATTGCACCACATGATCAAATGGGGGGTTGGTGTTGGAGAAGTATTTAAAAAAAATTAAAATTGAAAAGGGATGCTAATGCAATGGAATTTTCTATTCTTGAAATGAAAGATGCCTAACGATTTTTGTTTTTTGTTTTTGCAGAATGTAAAAATAAATAAATCAACTAAGGAATAAAATAATGCATACTTTGACACCTCCCCGACAACGGCGCCAAAAGTTCATGAGCCTTGGCATTGCAACAAGAATGTTGCAACTCCCAGGGCTACTGACTTTAATTATCAACCCGGGGTTTGTACAAACTTAAGAGGTATCGACACTATATGTGCAACATACAATGTTTCCTTCCTTTGCTGTCATGATGTAATGGAGTGCATGTACTCAACTCAAATCTTAAACTAATTGCAGAAAATGAAATGCTCAAAATGGAAACCTCAACCTATTGCAAGAAAGAAAGTACAAGGAAAGAAACCTATTCTATTTGTATAAAGTAAATATCATGAACTAAATGTCAATCATTACATTTCAAAGGCTTTAGATCCATTAACAAAGTTCATTGGATGTGGCAATAGATAAAATCATCATTGTATTACCGATTTAACAAATCTGTCCATTAGCCCAAATCGCTAAAATGTTTTTCATGGGTAAAGAGGAAATTCCTAAGTGGTATTTAGTCTTCTCTAATCATTGATTTAGAACCTAGGGGTCTTGATTTAACCCTAAGGAACAATAAACAAGATTCCTGAGCAAATCTGGTTAAGTATATGCATGTTGGAAGCCTACTATAGGGTTTCGTGTAGTACTACTACAAGAAACAACATATTTTCTATAGGGAGATATAATTTATCGAATGACTAACCAAATAAAATCCAAATTGGATGGGAAAATTTTTGGTATTGACTAGGATGTCTTAGGTCTCCCTTCCAAGTGGAATCACTCAAAAAGGTCTCCCTTCCATGCTAAAAAATAGAAGAAAATTACTAGTCTAAAATCTAGAAATTCGAGAACTAGTGAGCTAGTAAATCTATCAAATGCCTAAGCTAATCAAGTGAAAATGAAATGGGGTATTTTTTGTTATTAACTAGAATGTTTTTGTGATATAATTCAAGTGGAATCAACTCGATTGAAGCTCGTTAGCATGCTCTAAAAAATAGCAGAAATTTACTGTTATTTGCCACAAAAGACTTCCAGAAATCTAGATTTGGGAATAAACAAACTAATCCAAGTAGCTCAATGATTACTATGACTTTCCAAAGTTTCTCCAAATATGAAATGATGTTTTTGATCCTGTAAAAGAACTTAATTCTACTATTTAACCCAATCCTACAACAAAAAATCATTAACACTAAATGCAGAAATAGAAAAAAAACAAGAACAAAAGATGCATGTAAATAAGAAGTGAAAAGAAGAAAAGTAAATGACACAAAAGGGCTCTGAGGCTCGTGGGATGGCCAAGCCCAAGGAAAATCAGAGTCCTATGAAGGAGACCAAGATTTAGAACCTAAACATAGCACCAATCTTCATTATTTCCATCAATAAAATTACATCCTTGCAAGAAATGACAGTGGGGCTGCAAAAATACAAGTTCTCTCCACAAGAAAACTAATAAAAATCTACCCTAGAGGAAAATTCATCTTAGTACTTATACAAAATGATTAGGAATCATTCCCCATGAAAGGAGGAAGATTTCGCCACAAAAATCCCTTGATTAGTGGATCTGGTTCCCAATACTAGGAATCTGCATTAAATGGGAGGGAACACATTCCTAGATTTTCTCAATTATTGGAGCTCCACAATCTGTGCCATAATTCCAGAATGTCTTTTTTATTTATTATTTAATATTGATCCTCTTGTAGTAGAGAGAAAGTCCCTAAATTATCTCCTCCAAATATTCATACTCTACCCAATATTCTCACAATATTCCACAAAAATAGATAATATTAGGCAAAAATATGCAATTATCTATAAACCTTCCTAATGTACATATTAAATTTAAAAATACATTATCTAATGCAAAAAGAGAGGTTGAATGTGCTAAAAGATGGTCATATGGGCCTTAATTTATGTCTAATTTAGAGGCATGGGCCTTAATTTATGTCCAATTTAGAGGCACATACTTTAATTTATGTCTAATTTAAAGGTCCATCAATTTTTCATAATGTGACATTGGACCATGGCTGATATCTATATTGAGACAATCTTTGTCACAATGCGATATTTGGCCATTGTTGAAAATAATTCATTTTCATATCGAGACCATTTTTGTCACAATGTGAGTTGGACCATGGTTGACTAAGATTGTAAAAGCATGGGATTTATTTTAAATTGTAGGACAAATATTATAAACCCTAGTATAAAACCCAATATTATAAAACCCTAGTATAAAACCAAATATTATAAACCCTAGTATTAAACCCAATATTATAAACCCTAATCTTAAACACAATATTATAAAACCTAAACTTAAACCTAATATTATGACAAAAATGGTTGATCAATATGGTTGAGCATATTCAACAAAATTTCACCATTGTAACATTATAAATATTATTTTTCTAAACATTATTAATATTGATGATGATGATGATGATGATGGTTAACATCTGCTGAGACCAAACATTGGTCTATCGGACCTAAAGAAACAAATTATTTATTTTGATTTAAGATTTTATTCCTATACTCAAAAATCTTGGAGAGAAGCCTCAGAGACCTTAACTTTTATTACCTTCTACCCACCCACTATACTGCCTGACCTGGTTGCCCTATATCACTTGAAAATGAATCCTTAGTGGGGACAACTATTAACCCCCTTCCTTCTATTCTAAGGACCGGATCAACCAATAACCGTGTATTGGCTAGCGGTAATCGGGACCTCCTTCGTGGGGATAAACACTTGGCATTGAGTCCCGTCATCAACACCAGTCATCTCCTACCGGCATTAAGTGAATCACAACCTATCATCGAGTCCTGTCATCAACACTTGGTTGGCATCGAGTCCCGTCATCGAGTGATCACCACCTGTCATCGAGTGGATCAAGACCTGGCATCTCGAGCTCGCTATAATTTTGACATTGTAAAAGGCTAGGAAGGTTAGTATTGTAACAAAGATTGTGAAACTAAGATCTAATGTGTATTATAATGATGTCACTAATAATATTGTTTCCAATATTAATTTATTATTGTTCATCATATATATTCGTATTCATATTTTAAATAACTAATATTAATGCTCTATAATAAATATTACTAATATCTCATATTAATAATATTTATCGTAAAACTATAAATTATATTACTATAAATTAATAATATATAAAAATATTAACAGTAATAATTACTTTAATATTTCTTGAACATTATGACATTATAAATATTATTTTTCGAAAAATTATTATAAATAATAATAATATTAATAATAATTATTAATTTAATATTTTTTTAGCATTATGAAATTATAAATATTATTTTTCTAAACACTATTAATACTATTGATAATATTGTTTCCAATATTAATTTGTTATTATTAATGATATATATTAATATTAATATTTTTAATAACTAATATTAATGTTATATAATAAACATTAACAATATCTTATATTAATATTAATAATGTTTATTCTTAAATTATAAATAATAATATATAATAGTATTAATATTAATAATTTATATTATATAAAAATAGATTAGTGAATGGTTAAAATAAATAAATATTTATTAAAATTTAATATGGAAATTTAAAATAAAATATTATATTTATTAAATCTTAAATTGTAGGGTCCGTTTGGGGTAGTTTAATTGGTAATGGCGAAGTCTCAACTAATGAATTGGAAGTCTTGGGTTCAAATCTTGTACTATACCCCTATCTGGGTTGGTGAGAAGTTGGACATGATCAATATGTAGTCCTACCAAAGTTACAAAAAAAACTTAAATTATAGAATTAATATTATAAATCCTAATATTATAAACCTTAGTAGTTGAACCCAACATTATAAACACTACTCTTAAACCTAATAATGTAAAAGCTAAACTTAAACTTAATATTATGACCAAAATAATTGATCAATATGGTTGAGCATATTCAACAAGATTTCTTTTTTTTTGTGAAGGTTTAGCGGGACTTTATATTAATAGAATATAGTAGAATACATAATGCAGAGTGGGAGTCGAGGGGACCTCCCTGTGTCTGCCGTTATACAGCTGAGCAGGTCTAGTCTCTGTTTTTTTTTTTTTTTCATTAGAACACTTACATCTTGTAGAATTATCAATATAGATGCATACATAGAAGAATCAAAGGAAAACCGTGACCGTCATGCTCGATGGTCCACATTGTTTATGGTATTGCACTTCGCTTTGAGTTCCCCCTCCTCCAGGTCTTGCCAAAGGATGTGATAATCTTCATGATTGGATTGAACTCCAGCATTGGCCATGGCGTCGGCCAACTTATTTGTTGTTCGTTGAACCACTTGAAATGTGACACCTTGAATGTTGCTGAGGTGGCCTTGTATATCCTTCAAGATTGCTAAGAGTCTCCAACTGGGTGTTAGCTTGTCCACCGGAGAGCCATTTTGGAGTTTTCTCATCATCTTGATGACAATCTCTGAATCTCCTTCCACCTCCAGAGGTAGAAATTTGGGGCGATCTGCCAGGGTGATGCCTTTGACTAGAGCGATTAACTCTGCAGCATTATTGGTATTCATGCCAAGATTTCCATGGTAGATAAGCTTGATGTGCCTGGCGTGATCGTTGATTGCTCCACCGTAACCGGCTTTTCCTGGGTTTTGTTTTGACGCCTCGTCGAAATTCAGTTTGAATGTTTGAAATAGAGGCAGACACCATTTATCCTGCATCACCGTAGCTGAGGCCTGGTTCCTTCCTATGGGAGTGGTCTTGGCTTTGAGATTTAGGATCTGGATTATCCTTTGGTCATTCGGAGACGTGTTTCCCTCTTGCTGCATCATATCCATGGCATGGATCAATTCTGTAATTAGATGTTGCGTCTTTCTTGTTAACATTTCCACTGTAATCACCGAATTCTTGAAGATTCTTGCATTACGCTCTTTCCACATGATCCAAGCTATGGCTCCCAGAATGAGATTACATGCTCTGTTGACCAGATTGTTGGAGGATATGGAGGATCTCTAGTTGCTCAATGTATGACAGATGGAGTTCTTATTTCTGTCGGATTGTCTGAAAATGATGGCCATTTCATCCCAAAGAGAGCAAGCAGTGGGGCAGGCATTGAGAATATGATTGAGTGTTTCATGATCATTCTCACAAAGGACGCAGTGGGAATGCCCGATGAAACCCCATCTCTGAAGATTGTCCCAAGTGAGTGCTCTATTATGCAAGACCAGCCAGGAGAACAGGGTGATTTTGGGCCAGGTTCCTCTATCCCATAGAGCATGCCATTTCAGTTCCGGTTGCAAGTCAGGAGTAACTGCCATGATTTTGTATGCTTCTTTGAGGCTAAAAGTTCCTTTAGGATTATTTCCCCACCGAAGGATACCTTCTCTATTCGATGTGAGGATTCTACGCTGGTCTAGTTCTTGTAAGAGAGGGTCTATATGCTCATTGTGGTCTTGGGTTAGCCATTACTCTTTAGATAGCCATTTTTTCCATGTAGTAGCCGATGTTCTAGGTTTCCAGTAGTCTGCTACCTTCACCAACCCTGCTTCTTGCATGTCCCTTTTAAGAGTAGTCCAATCTGGGTGGTCCATGGGGGGGGGGGGAGTTGCTGCCAGGCATCCTCCCAGAAGAGCATAGTGATGCCTTGGTGCACTACCTAGAAGCTGTGCTTTTGAACAATATGTCGATTTTCCCATACTTTGTTCCAGAGGGGGGATCCTTGAGTGTTACCAGTGAGCCTGATAAGGTCTTTTTCCCGGACTTGATTTGTGTACTTTGCTTTCCACAAGGTGCCCCAGAAGGAGTTAGGATTTTCCACCCATCTCCACCAAATTTTCGCTGCTACAGCCTTGCTTAGGATTTCAGGATCTCTTAAGCCCAGTCCTCCCGCTAATTTTGCTTTACAGATGTCTGACTACTTGAGGAGAGCCCATTTGGGTTTCTTAGAATCTCCACTCCAGAGGAAGGACCACTGGATGCTGTGAATGGCTTTATAAATTTCTTTAGGAGCCGCTAGGGCTGAGAGCATGTAGGCCGACATTGTTTGAAGAACTGATTTTACCAACACCAGTCTGCTGGCCATGTTTAGGGCTCTGTGAGTCCAGTTGCTTAATTTGGCCTTCATTTTGTTAAGGTGGTCTTCCCAATTCGCAAATTTGGGGGCATATTCTGAGAGTGGAATGCCAAGTTATTTGGTTGGAAGGGAGTTCTTCTGAATATTGAGAATTTTGTGAAGATGTCTCTGCACAGGAATGGGAGTATTGAAGAAAAATAGTTTGGTTTTTTTGAGATTGATTTCCATACTTGAGGCCTTTGTGAAGGTCCTTAGCACCTTGCTGAAGGTTCGAGCTTCCTTCACTGTGGGGGATCCCATGAGCATTGTATCATCTACAAATTGTTGATGCGTTACTATGGGGCCTTGATGTGCAGCTTTGATGCCTTTGAGCTGATTCTTCTGGTATGTTTGGGATAGAAATATTCTTAGACCCTTTGCCATGATAACAAAGAGAAAAGGCGACAGGGGATCTCATTTTCTTATACCTCTGGACGAAAGGAAGGGTTGTAGGGGCCCTCCGTTCAACATGATTGAAAAGAATGCTCCTGAGACCATTTCCATTATCCAATTTATCCAAATATGACTGAAGCCGAAAACCTGGAGGATTGCTTTGATGTAGGTTCAACGAATTTTATCAAAGGCCTTTGAGAGGTCAAGATGAATGAGCATACCTGGAATCTGTTGAGTTTTGATAGAATGCAGAACTTCCTGAGTGAGAACTATGCTGTTGGTTATCTATCTACCTTCAACATATCCTGATTGTTCTGGAGATATGATTGAGGGGAGGATGGGTTTAAGTCTGTTAGCCATCAATTTGGAAATGATTTTATAAAGGACATTGCACAAGGCTATGGGTCGGAACTTGTCGGGAGAGTCAGCATGGTCAGATTTTGGAATTAGGGTGAGGAAGGTGGCATTGATGGCCGGCAACACTCTCTTGGTTCTGTGAAAGTTCTTAATAAGATTGAAGAGGTCGGCTTTGATAATGGGCCAGCAAGCTTTAAAGAATTCAATTGTAAAGCCGTCTGGTTTGGGGGCTTTGTCAGTGGCCATGGTAAAGATGACTTCTTCAATCTCCTGCTCAGTGAAAGCTCTTAAGAGAAGGGAGTTTTGCTCCTCCGTGACTAGGGGGGAATAGCACCGATGACTTTATTGATGGCTTGGGTTCTATCATGATTGGGATCAATGAGAAGTGAATTGAAGTATGAGTTAAGTTTAGATCCTATTTGCTCCCTGGTGTAAATTTTAGCACCATCAGCTTTTGTGAGGGATAGAATACGATTGTTGGCTCTATGCTGAATGGTTGACTTATGGAAGAAGCTTGTATTGCGTTCTCCATGTTTTAACCATTGCACCCTTGATTTTTGTTTCCAGAGCAGCTCTTCTTGTCTTAGCCTTTCTTTCCATTGCTTTTGAAGGTGTGATTCCTGAGCCAACCTTTCCTCATTGGGCCCTTCCTTGATCATTGCATGTTGAAGGCCCGCCATTTTTTCCTCGAGCGTTCTTTTCGGGTGAAAAATGTTGCCAAAGGTGTTCTTGTTCCAACATTTGAGATTGGCTTTGATGATCTTGAGCTTTTGCTGGAAGATGTACATGATATTATCACTTTCTATTGTGGTTTGAGTCCACTAGCTCTGTATATTTTGCATGAAGGTTGGATGATCTATCCAAAAACCTTCGAATCTAAAAGGTCTGTTTTGAGGCTTGTCCATATTGGTGAAGTGCATCTGCACTAGCCAATGATCGGATCCCCCAATAGGCAGAATGCTAGCCTCCTTATCTAGATTTTGGAGCATGATGGATTCCGAGATAAGGAACCTGTCAAGCCTCAACGCCACTTGCCTATTTCCCCCTTGCTTATTGTTCTAAGTATATAGACCATTGACTGTGGGAACATCAATGAGTTTAGATGCAGCTATGAAGGTGTTGAATGCTTCCGCATCTTTATCCAGTATTCTTAAGCCTCCTTTCTTTTCCTCTAGGGTGGTGATCATGTTGAAATCACCACCTAAGATCTAGTGGTTGGCCCCATCGTGTTGGCAGATCTCGTCCAGGTCTTCCAGCATCGTGAATTTTTCCTAGATTCGTTGAGGTCCATACACATTGGTGATGCATATCGTTTGATTTGATTCTGGCATGTTGAAGATGTCTGATAACGAATGCTTAGTGGATAGAGCATTCTGCATAAAGAACTTGTTTTTATTCCAAAACATGAGAAGCCCTCCTGCTTGCCCATTGGCTTCTGTGCTTATGCAATGATAGCCTTTTGCAAAGAGTTTCTTAAGCATCTCGATGCCGTTGGAGGAGCATTTCGATTCTTGAAGAAGAATAAGGTCTGGTGATTGCGAGAAAAGATGGATTTTGAGGATTCATCTTTTGGAGGTGCCATTTAGCCCTTTGATGTTCCAAGTTGTGATCTTCATTGAGTAACCTTTGGAGTGGATAGGACCAAAGCCCTAATTTTTCCTTCATTGATTAGGTGCCTGCCGAGTTCTTATATTTGTTGTTTTGTTGATTTTCTTCCCCTCTTTCTTCCTGGACCTTTTGGCTTGTATTGGTCCAGATCCAGGTTGGCTTGAATGCCTATTTGGCTGCATTTTGATTGAGATATTCTAACTGCAAGTATGCCATTTCGATTTTCTCCAAATGTTCCTGGGGAATGGCATCCACTCCCAGTTTGGACCATTGCTCGTTGACCTTTCAGAGATCTAGGTCACCCAGGATCTCTTCCAAAGGATTGGTAGGGGTGGTTGAGGGTGGCTGGTCTAAGAGAGTTTCTATGAAGGGAGGGGTTTGCATTGAGACCAGGCTTGTGTCGTTCTGGATGGGATTGGGCTGTGGGTTTTGTTGTTGTGGCTGGGCTTGGTGTGAGTCAGGGCTTAGGATGGATGTGTTTGATGGGTTTGATGACTGAGCATGCATGGGTAGGTCTTGAGCAATGGGGGTAGGGGATTCCAGGGGATTCTTGATTGGATCAAGGTTGTCCAGTGCTTCAAAGCTATTCTGTTGGGTGGCGGTTGGGTTGGTGGAGGGTTTCAGAGGGTTTTTGCCCTTCTACCTTTTGTTCTTCCTTAAAACAGGGATGAAATCCGGGGGGTGGGTTATCCACCCTGTCGGCTTGGGTTTGTGGTGGGGGTTGATTCAGGGGGCATCCATGACTGAGACGTCCGTGCTGTCGGCATTTCCGGCATCAGAATGGGATGTTTTCATAGTTGATGGATTGCTTCCAATGAATTCCTTTGTGGATCAGATCAATATGACCTGGGAGGGGTCCTTAAACATCCCTGTAAACGTAGATTCTATCATAGGCAGTGTATTTACCTTGAGATGTGAGATTTGAGGTTTTGACGAAGACGCTCAGCTGATTCCCGATGGCTTCCAAGATGCGCTTATTCCAGTGTTCCATAGGCAGGGAGTAGAGTCTGAGCCAGACTAGAACTTTTTTAAAATCTTCCTATTCTAGAGCAAAGTTGGGTCTCCAGTACATCATGTAGAGTCCTGCCGAGTTGTAAAAGTGTGGACCTCCTTCGAAAATGTGGTCTCTGTCATCCCTATGAGTGAAGATGACAGTGAAAAAACTTCTTGACCCCAACTGAAGTTCATAGGTCCCTTTGGGCTTCCATTTCTGGTTTATCCACCAGCAAAGAGCCTGGATCGATGAATACAGAGATCATATCAGCAAACATGCCCTAATATTCAACAAGATTTCACCATTATAACATTACAAATATTATTTTTCTAAATATTATTAATATTATAATGATTTTACTAATAATATTGTTTTCAATACTAATTTATTATATATATATATTCAATAACTAATATTAATATTATATAATAAAATCAATAATATTTTATATTGATATTAATAATATTTATTGTAAAACTATACGCAATAATAAATAATATATAATAATAATAATATTAATAATTATTACATAAATATTTTTCTAAATTTATGACATTATAAATATTATTTTTCTAAACATTATTAATAAACCGCGATATAGTTTTATTACGAAGCATGATTTTCAAACTATATTCTCCGTCATAATTTTTTTCTCCCCCAATTTGTTTTCTATAAAGCTTCTCGATTCGGCAAAATTCGTGGGTGAACAAAAGAATTACGATCATTTTTTAAAATAAACTTGATGTCTCCCTCATTAATCTCAACGGATTAAAATTTTTATTTAAAATAAATATCATGTCTACATCATTGATGTCAATGGATGAGATTTTTAATAACCTCAATGGATTAGAGGTTCCAGTGGAAACCTGAATGTCAAGAATGTGCGTCACTAACAACTTCCAAACACCATCTTATAATATGAAAAGTAGAGACGACACACGATGAAATATAATCTTTAAATTATTTCAAACCAAAGCCAACAAAAATCTTTCTTTAAATAAATAAATAAATAAGAATGAGTGGAATTGACGAATGACCAAAGATGGTGGAGTAGCTTTTGGAAACCTAACCCTAATGAACTAACATTTCCAGGACTCGCACTAAGAATTTGGTTCACCTATTCACTCAGCATCCGTCACAGTATTAGTTACACTTAATCTATTAGCTGATTCGGATTCGATTGGGTTTCCTTTTTTATTAAAAAAAGGATCGCTCTACATTTCAATCTCTGTATCTGTCGCTATAAATAGGTTTGCGCTAACAATCCATTATCATCGCAGCATCAAAGCAGTAAGTGTCATTACTAGCTATTGCCAGATTCCAGGTTGCAATCTCGCCTCCATTGTGGAAGTAGCCACCGAAATGGCAATGGGAAGGGGAAGCACTGGTCGTAGTATAAATTTTATTGTTGGAATTGCAAGATTGTTTGTTTTATTGAGTGTAGGCCGGGACTTATTAATGTGTGATGCTCAAGGTGTGGCCGCTGTGGGAACTATTCAGCGAACCCAAATACACCAAGTGCTAGCGGCCCTCACCACTCCCTCTGTAAACTCAGGGGTCGGCGTCTCCACCACGGCGGGTCCTTTAAGCACACCGTTGACAGCGACGCAGGTGTTTATGACATCTCAGTCCGGCACCTTCAGTGCGATGCTGATAAGACAGCAGACGAATGCGGCCGTTGGAGGGCTGGGTACGGATTTCTGTTACATCGACGTCATCAATACTGCGGCTCAGCAGAGCGTATGGGAGTCGCCTTGCAAGTCAGTCACGACTACCAATCCTTGCATTCTGCAGCTTGCTAACAATGGTTTGGAGGTCATGGACGGCAATAACAGGGACGTCTGGGACAACGGCGCATCGAATAACTACCAGTCGTTGGTTCTGCTGGAAAACGGAGCTCTCCAATTGGTGGACAATAGAGGGCAGACCGTCTGGTCCTCAACTAATGAACCGCGGGTGAATCAAAACTGCGGCACTGTTCTGCGCCCGGGATCCTCTCCTATCATTAATCCTCCATTTTCTTCCCCCCTGCAGGCTCAGCTGCCCAACGGCCAGCCAGTCTTCGCGCAGCCTTTCACTACCGCTAATCCCATTGTGGGTAGTGCTCCTCCACAAATAATTCATCCATTTTACCTGGCTGCTGCTGCATGCCTCGTCGCCATATTTTTCCTTCCTTAGTTTGCATGGCCTACTGCCCTCCCTGCATCGCATGAAGTGATACTTACCATTAGTATTAATAAATAACATATTCCACTCCTCGCCCTCTTGAATTCCTCTATCTATGTTCACGTATGCACAGTGTCATGTATAAGAAAACCCAGCCCCCTGATCCCTGCAACTGCTTCCCTGCATGCATTCATTAAAAGATATAAATAGCAGGGACTCAACCAGATGGATGTTAGGATTGTGTTTAGGTTTGCATTTCTTTATGTATGGTTTGCTAAATTCCTCCTCTGTCATAGTCACATGTGTCTGCGTAATCGTATGTAAATACTTGATCCCGTTCAATAAGCTTGTCCAAAGGTTTTTATGTAATTATTTGATTCGTATCAAGGCCGTTCCAATGTTCTTCTCATGTAAATACGTGATCAGTAATAATTCAGTTAACTTTTCAGAAGTCTGGCTGATGCACAACATTATTCTGCCTATTATCATCCTAAGAATTGCATTGTAGGTAGTCGATGTTTTGGGGTTTTTAACTTTTAAATACATAGTCTCATGTTTTATTTTGAAATATTTGAACGGTGTAAAATTAACAAATCCAATTTATTATTTTAATAAATTTTAAATAAATTCTTAAAAACACAATAAAAAAACCTCCAAAACTTAAAACAATTCGTGTGGTTTTCATAATTGGCATTGAGAAAATTAATAAATCCCATTTATTATTTTAATAAATTTTGAACAAATTCCTAAACACACAATCCAAAAAAACTTCCAAAACTTAAAACAATTAGTGTTGTTTTCATAAACAACATTGAAAAATTAACAAATCTAATTTATTAGTTTAATCATTTTAAACAAATTCCTAAAAACACCATCCAAAAAAAACCTCCAAAACTTGAAACAATTAGTGTGGTTTTCATAAATGGCATTGAGAAGCTACCGTCTAAAGATTGTTGGAAGAGTTTCATGTTATTAATGGACGCCATAAAATTTCTCATTTCATAGGAGAAAGCCTTACGAACAAACTTTCATTCATTGTGGAACTTTATAGTTTGAATTCCACCCAAATCTTAAAGGCATGGTTCCTTGTGAACATTAATCTGCATAAAACTTCCCATGGGGACATGCTTATTAATATTTCTTATAAATCCTTGCATAATGGAAGTACACCAGAATCTTAAAGGCATGGTTCCTTGTGAACATTAATCTGCATAAATATTTATTCGAAAACGCGCTTATTAATATTTCTTGGAAATCCGTTCGGGAGGACACCATATTCTCAAGTTTTATGTTACAAAGTAGCGATTATTAATATTTTTCATAATTGCCTCATTTAATACTTTTTTTTAAGATAAGGGCTTCCTTTAATAATTTCTTTTAAGATAAGCAATTTATCATAATTTAATTATTTGTTTGTTAAAAAAAATAAAATTAATAGCTATTCTTACTTTTATGTGTAATAGGATATACTTTTATTATTGCGAGATTTATATATGTTTGGATTTTTTTATGTAGTGTACAGACCATAAAGCTTAAATTCTTTATCTGAAGTCATAAATTCTTTACAGGAAGTCGAATTCTTCATTAGATTAGGAATTGAATCCAATGAAAAAATTAACTACATTTTTATCAACTATTTAAAATAAACTATTTTAAATATTTAACAATATTTTAAAATTAAATTTCAAAACTATCATAAAAATAAATTTAATAATTAAAATTTATTTTAATTTTTTAACTATATTTAACAATATATTAAAATTAAATTTTAAAACTATTATAAAAATAATTTAATAATAATAACATATTTTTATTTTTATTTAATATTCAATTTTATGTTTATTTTTAACTCTAAAGCTATACTGGTTTGGACTTGCATAAATGTATCATAATTCAATAGTTAAATAGTAAATTTGCAAAAGCCTATTATAATTTAATTGTAAATCGGTATTAATGTGATTATCGACTAGAGTTATTATTGGACAATGTTCATGAACGGACACTAACTCATCACCCATCTTACAGGTGGCACATTCTACAACCAAAGTAAAATTAAATATGGGGTAAATAAAAAATATCTAAGCTATAATAAAAATATAACTCTATACGTTTATTTAGTTTTAATTAAAATATTAATAAAAAAATTTAAATTATAATAAAAATATAAATTTATATATTTATTTAGTTTTAATTAAAATATTTTAAAATATTAATAATCCTATTTTTCGCTAATGTTATTTGTCAATATTATAATTCAAAACGAAAGTGGTGTGGAAATTAGTTTGGTCATTATTACAATTTATAACTTGGAAGGAAAGATATGTGGTAATCAAAACATTATGTTAAAAACATCATCAAAATATTTCTTTCACTATTAGAATTACCACATATAAAAAACAAAAAATATATATATTTTAAATATTTCAATATAAGACTTAAATAAAATGTTTAAATATTTATGTTATATAATATATTTTGTGATATATATGTGTTAAAAAAGAAATAATAAAAAGTGAAATAATTTAGTTGCTTTCTAATAAAATAAAGATGTCTAATTCATTTAATTGTTAATATGAAATTGATATGTAACATTTAAAAATATTCAATGTGAGTTATAACTGAAATATTTCAATATATGAGACTAAGTAATATTGACATGTATTTAAAACTATATTAATAACCGAAAAAACATTATAAGATGGATAATGTACTCAATAAATAAAATATTTTAATGATCATGATAAATAAAATATTTCAATATGTGCATATGTAAGAAAAAAAATAATGGTTAAAACATTGTAAAACACTTAGAGTAGTCTTATTTATGGTTAAAATATGTTGAAATTGCAAATTAAGCTGTGTGGTTTACATAATCCAAGTACCCAAAAAAACCTTAAACTTATCATATCCATTTATGCATTCAAAAATGTAACACATGGTGTTTGTATGTGTAATTTAATTTCAAAAAAGATTAAATCTTTTAAGGTGCAATTTTCAAGTTTTGCATTTTACAAAAAAAAATTACATATCAAAAAATTTGATCCCTCTCAATTCATATTAAATCTCTAATTAAAATAGATATAAATTAATTTTAAATAAATAATACCATATAATCTACTAAAAATAATTTGATATTAATTCACAAAAGAGAAAACTTTCTATCTTCTTATATTATTTTTTATTCTTAATCGTTAACCTACTTATCTACATGGGAAAATTCCTTAACCAATCAAAACCAATTTTAATTTTAAAAAACAAAAATAATACACGATAAATAATACTAGGAATAAAGTAAATATTATATATTTTCTAATAACATGTATTAATTCCATATATCAAACCAAACACTATACTAATTACGATTTATCCTTTTACTTGAGAATTGAGGTTAATAAAATTTTGTTTTATATAATATACTTTATACCATATATATTATATGGTAATATAAATATAATAAAAATAACTTTATATATTTCAAATTTTCCTTATGATATTGGATTTTGAGGTTTTTTTTCTAAAAAGTAGTCGATATCATGATTACCAAAAAAAATATTTATAAAAATAAATATATTTTATTTACAAAAATAATATTGTGTTGAAAGGTGTTTGGAGTGAAGTAGGAGATATATTATTATTTTAAATTTAAAAATAATAAAATAATTTATATATTAGATATTATTTTTTGGATTCAACTGCGTTAAGAAAGTCATTCATCTATGACCATTTCTATGAGAGGTAGTTCATCACTGACTAATTTCTCATGATTTTTGAATAGTCCACTTAGCATTCATTGTCATTTATCTATGACCATTTCCATGAGAGATAGTCATAACTGACAAATTTCTCATGATTTCTGAATAGTCCACTTAGCACTCATTGTCATTCATCTATGACCATTTCCATGAGAGGTAGTCATAACTGACTAATTTATCATGATTTTTGATTAATCCACTTAGCACTCATTACATTAGGTGATGCTCACAAGGGTGAAGAAGTGGGATTGAAACTAGTGAAATGAATCACATAGCATCAATGATCACTTTCAAGGCTTGCACCTGGTAACCAGGACTTCCTGGGAGGTCACCCATCCCAAATTGTCTCTGGCTCAAGCGCGGTTAACTGTGGAGTTTTCCCCACAATCAAGCCCACTTAGCTTGATACCCCATTTGTAAAACCTTAGCAGGTACTATGACTCATGAACCATTCAAGTAGAACTCCCTTCACTCTTATGTATTTAACTATTGAGGGTCTTTCGCAGTGCATTATATTAGATATCATTTTTTGGAATTCAACTGCATTAAGAAATTCATTCATTTATGACCATTTCCATGAGAGGTAGTCGTAACTGACTAATTTCTCATGATTTTTGAATAGTCCACTTAGCACTCATTGTATTGGGTGATTCTTACACGGGTGAAGAAGTGGGATTGAAACTAGTGAAATGAATCACATAGCATCAATCATCACTTACAGGGCTTGCACCCAGTAACCAGGACTTCCTGGGAGGTCACCCATCCCAAATTGCCTTTGGCTCAAGCATGCTTAACTGTGGAGTTTTCCCCACAATCAAGCCCACTTAGCTTGGTGCCCCATTTGCAAAACCTTAGCAAGTATTGTGCCTCATGAACCATTCCAGTAGAGCTCCCTTCACTCTTATGTGTTTAAGTATTGAGGGTCTTTCGCAATGCATTATATTAGATATCATTTTTTGGGATTCAACTGCGTTAAGAAAGTCATTCATCTATGACCATTTCCATGAGAGGTAGTCGTAACTGACTAATTTCTTATGATTTTTGAATAGTCCACTTAGCACTCATTGCATTGGGTGATGCTCACAGGGGTGAAGAAGTGGGATTGAAACTAGTGAAATGAATCACATAGCGTCAATCATCACTTCCAGGGCTTGCACCTAGTACACAAGACTTCCCCAGAGGTCACCCATCCCAAATCGCCTCAGGCTTAAGCACGCTTAACTGTGGAATTTTCCCCACAATCAAGCCCACCTAGCTTGGTACCCTGTTTGCAAAACCTTAGCAAGTATTGTGCCTCATGAACCATTCAAGTAGAGCTCCCTTCACTCTTATATATTTAAGTATTGAGGGTCTTTCATAGCGCATTATATTAGATATCATTTTTTGGGATTCAACTGCATTAAGAAAGTCATTCATCTATGACCATTTCCATGAGAGGTAGTCGTAAGTGACTATTTTCTCATGATTTTTGAATAGTCCACTTAGCACTCATTACATCGAGTGATGCTCACAAGGGTGAAGAAGTGGGATTGAAACTAGTGAAATGAATCATAGCGTCAATCATCACTTTCGGGGCTTGCACCCGGTAACAAGGAATTCCCGAGAGGTCACCCATCCCAAATCACCTCTGGCTCAAGCACGTTTAACTGTGGAGTTTTCCCCACAATCAAGCCCACTTAGCTTGCTACCCCATTTGCAAAACCTTAGCAAGTATTTTGCCTCATGAACCATTCAAGTAGAGCTCCCTTCACTCTTATATATTTAAGTATTGAGGGTCTTTCGCAGTGCATTATATTAGATATCATTTTTTGGGATTCAAATACGTTAAGAAAGTCATTCATCTATGACCATTTCCATGAGAGGTAGTCATAACTGACTAATTTCTCATGATTTTTGAATAGTCCACTTAACACTAATTGAATCGAGTGATGCTCACAGGGGTGAGGAAGTGGGATTGTAACTAGTGAAATGAATCACATAGCGCCAATCATCACTTCCAGGGCTTGCACCTAGTAACTAGGACTTCCTGGGAGGTCACCCATCCCAAATTGCCTATGGCTCAAGCACGCTTAACTGTGGAGTTTTCACCACAATCATGCCCACTTAGCTTGCTACCCCATTTGAAAAACCTTACCAAGTATTGTGCCTCATGAACCATTCAAGTAGAGCTCCCTTCACTCTTATATATTTAAGTATTGAGGGTCTTTCGCAGTGCATTATATTAGATATCGTTTTTTGGGATTCAATGACTGCAATGCGTGCTAAGTGGACTATTCAAAAATCATGAGAAATTAGTCATTTATGACTACCTCTCATGGAAATGGTCATAGATGAATGACTTTCTTAACACAATTGAATCCCAAAAAATTATATCTAATATAATGCACTGCGAAAGACCCTCAATACTTAAATACATAAGAGTGAAGGGAGCTCTATTTGAATGGTTCATGAGGCACAATACTTGCTAAGGTTTTGCAAATTTGGGTAGCAAACTAAGTGGGCTTGATTGTGAGGAAAACTCCATAGTTAAGTGCACTTGAGCCAGAGGCGATTTGGGATGGGTGACTTCCTGGGAAGTCCTGGTTACCGGGTGCAAGCCCTGGAAGTGATGATTGATGATATGTGATTCATTTCACTAGTTTCAATCCCACTTCTTCACCCCTGTGAGCATCACCCAATGCAATGAGTGCTAAGTGGACTATTCAAAAATCATAAAAAATTAGTCAATTACAAATACCTCTCATGGAAATGGTCATAGATGAATGACTTTCTTAACGCAGTTGAATTCCAAAAAATGATATCTACTATAATGCACTGCGAAAGACCCTCAATACTTAAATACATAAGAGTGAAGGGAGCTGTACTTGAATGGTTCATGAGTCACAATAATTGCTAATGTTTTGAAAATGGGGTAGCAAGCTAAGTGGGCTTGATTGTGGGGAAAACTCCACAGTTAAACATGCTTGATCCAGAGGCGGTTTGGGATGGGTGACCTCCCGGGAAGTCCTGGTTACCGGGTGCAAGCCCCGGAAGTGATGATTGACACTATGTGATTCATTTCACTAGTTTCAATCCCACTTCTTCACCCCTGTGAGCATCACCCAATGCAATGAGTGCAAAGTGGACTAGTCAATAAATTAAATATGTATATTAATACTTAAATATGCATACTAATAAATTAAAATTATTAATAATAAAAAAATTAATGTTTACCATAAATAAAATATTTTAATTTTAATTTTAATTTTTAATTTTACATCAATTTTAGATATAAATATAAATTAATTGAAAGTAAAAAATTTATTAATGTTATTAATATTATGTAAGGTGTAATTCATTATATCTTATGTTGGCATGTCATATTAAAAAAAAATTAGATTAATAACGAAAAGATATTTTAATGTAATCCAAAAATAAAATATTTCATGGTTCAAATTAAATAACACAATTAATATCAACTTTAAGTATAAAAAAATAAAGTAATTTAAATTAAAATTTTCCAAAAAATTTCACTTTTAATTGCAAAAGAGATGGGTAATTTATTTCATTTTTTATATGGAGTTGACATAAAATATTTAAAATTATTAATAATAAAAAAAAAGTCGTGAGCTATAAATCAAATATTTAGATATACATTAACATAGAATATACAAAGAGAAGAATAACTAGAAGGTTCTTATTTCATTAATAGGTGCTTTCTAGTTAAAGGTATGAGGGATATTTGTAATTATTTCAATGTTTAATATAGAGTTAATATGTTACATTTTAAAAAATATTAATAATACAAATAATTCAATGTATGCATTCACATATACATATAGAGAGGCATAGATCTATATCTTTTTTTGTAAGGTTGGCAGGACCTTTTCATTCATTCATTTTCAAACAACAGGTTACATCCATAAAAGACATTCAGTGGCCTCAACTTTCTCATTGGGGAATGAGGTCTATTGGCCACCAAACCTAATTATATGCCATCTAAAATATCAATAATTCAAGTTTGTAAAATAAAACCTTATATTACTTAATGTCTGGAAACCATCTATCACCTAAATAGCAATAGTATGAACTACTAGCCGACATATACATCAAGAAAACTAACCAAATTAGGAGTTGTCATGTCCAAACTAACAATCACTCATGAGAGGACTCCACAGGAGTTGGGTTGTTAGCACTGGAGCCTGGTAATTCAGACTGAGGAAGGCACAAAATGTGTCACTCAATGTAGTGGAGATGAACATTCTGCTGCTAGATTTGAAATTGGATAAGCTGAAATTCATTCCGAATTTCCTAAAAACCTAGATCTGATTTGACATAGCCTACACGAGAGGTCATGATAGCTTTTGCCACAATACTTTTCATTAGCTAGTAGAGATGGAAAGTTCATTTATATTGGGTGTTGCAACCTTGAGTATGCCTTGGGTGAGGAATGAGGACGTGCCAGTCTTCTATTTGCACTTCTTCTTTTTCCCGTTGATTTAATTCTACTTCCCATGTCAATATCATTTGTTTAACCTAGGCTTTAGTGCCTATGTTGTAAGCCTAGGTGCCTCAATAATAATTCAAACATTAGTCTTACGGCTGCTTCTTCTTGGTTTCTAAATAGAGGATGAACTCCTGCCACCTCGGTTCCCCGACTGTCGACTACGACCTTGGCCCCCATTTTTGGACGAGCTACAAAGGGATGGGCGAGCCATTTGAATTATCAACCAAACAATCGAACCAAAAACTGACAGCCCAACATAATGCACCATAGTCCAAAACCATATTGGTTGCTCGCGGGTAGGGTGATTATTGAAATTATGAGAACCTGATAGAGTAACATGAAATAAAAGCAAGAGGCAAACAATGTTAGGCTCAAGCCTTTCATACAAACTAAGGGTAAAATAGGGTGGACACATTCGATGCTCAAGACAATATACTAGGACCCTGCTCTCAAGTATGTCAATAGATAGAGAAATTTTGAACTTAGCCTATCACCTCTAGAGAAAGGTTCCACAGACTGACTCCCCAAGCCCAATAATAGTGAGGTCCAAACCATATATGTAATAAATTAGATGCAATGAATCAAAGCTCATTCCCATGCTGAAGGCCAACAATCTAGTGATATAAATAGCACTGACGAACATACATTCCTCCAACATAAGACTACAAATAAAAAATAGTCCATACATTCCCATTCGAGATAGTAGAATGCCAAAGAAAATGGATACTGACATAGAAACAACAAACAATATAGATTACAAAACCACATAAAATTACCCTTTCTTTAGACAACGAGTTCCATTTCTCATAAGATTCGAATGGCAGAGACTATCATTAAAATTTTGAGAGGCATTATAATAATGAGAAGGTCACGGTCGAGGAGGGGAGAAAAGGAGAAGAACATACTCGACAACAAACAACATGAACCAGAAAGGACCCATCATGTCCCAAGAGGGGAATCACCTGACCTTCCTTATAGACCAAAGATTGATAGCCAAGAACCTACACTTAGCTTTAGGAGCCAAACCCCAACATAAGAAAAATGCATGCATGGGACACTGAGCCCTACCCACCTGGATATTGAGAACCCTGTGGCTTGTATCAACACCATTAGCATGACCCATGTGTGAAACCACCCAACCTACCTGATCACACATGCGAGGGAAAGGGTCTAGCCTGCCTCCATCCCTTTCAACGATCCTTTCACACATGATGAGAATCCCAAGAGGGGAAATTAGCTATATCACACCCCGATCGGGGAGACATACATACTTATTATATGTCACATTTAAAAAATATGTTAATGTGTATTTATAGAGAGATTATATACTATGGTTATATATTTTATATTTATTAATATGAATGGGCATGTATTACCATTTTGATGCGGAGAATGTGAATTGTAAAGAAATTATTTCAATGTAAAGATGTATATATTATATAAAACAAGTGAAAATAAAAAATTTATTATAGTTAAAATATTTTATTAGCGTGTTCTTAAAACTGACATGGATCCATCTAAACTATGTATCTACCAAGAGAAGAGAGGAATACTCAATTTTTGCACTAACAAGAAGTTTTCATTTTAATAGATTTGTTTCTTCTTGATGCTTGATAGTTCGAAAGTTAAGATGAATCTATCTTGGTGTGTGTGTGTATTTATATATTTAATTTTATATTAATGTAAAACTATCCATATTATTATAATTTATTATTATTTCATAACCCTAAGAGAGCCCACCCAAAAGTTTATAATGTCTTATTATTTAATAACCACTAGGAGGAACTTTCCATCGAACGAACTCAATGCAAGTAGATTGATCCTAATGGATCCAAGAAGAATTGAACCTGCACCTCGTGATAAAGATGATAAAGGACCAAAAACTTGACATGGAAAGGCTTCAAACAACTGGGCTACCCATCAAGGCTATATATATATATAGATATTATAGAAAAAGAATTTCTTATCTATATTAATCATTTTGCAAATAGGCTTCATCTTTAGCATGGTTCCTCCACTTAATAAGGAACTTATTGATACTTAGATAAGTGATTGATCCAAATTTTAAATGCTAACAAGTGTCACGATCTATTACATTAATATGAATAGAGTTGAGAATGACTATTACATTAATATGAATAGAGTTGAGAATGACTTTTCCTTAATGCGATCTCTAGATTATGTGATCTCTACCCAAAGGAATGCTTTGAAAAATGGTACTATATTTTCCAAGAATTTCATCAAGAAATTTATAACATCAATTCCATTAGAGGCTACCTCCATTGAATATTAAGGAAATAATAATCTTTGACTCATTTATTAATCATATTCTCCATTCTATTATATGAAACTATGTTTTATGTAGTGGTGGACTTTTGATTCCATAAAATTTGCACTTTTCCCATTATTAAAAAACCTAAGGACTTTATGCCATAATTTTAATCCATTTGTACCAATCATTGACAACCATTGGGCACTTAACACTACATCCACCATGGGCACCTAACACTGCATCCATTCCATATTATACACGGAGGATTAAAAATTGAAATTGGTAACTATTAGTTGAAAAATTAACCTTATGACATTTCCATGTGCAAAAGGCAGTTTATTAAGCGGAATTATGACTTGAAGGTTAGAAGAAGGATATATATGCACGTTTAATTATTATGATTTTTTAATATATATGAAATTATGAGAGCTCCCATTATCTATTAGCATGATTACTCTTATGTTTTAATGTCTTAAAAAACATTAATATTTTGGGGTTGAAAAGTCTATTCAGTACTGCAAATGAGAGCATTGGAGTCAACTTTTGATAGGTATATCTTATACGATTGTTTGAATCTTATTTAATTTTTCCAAATATATATCAAATGGAGACAAATAGCACATCTCCTTGTCATAATGACTATGTGCTTCACATAGATAAAGTTTTTATTCATTGCATTTGTATTCTGACCTCTAATTAGATGAAGCATTACATCTAAAGTGCATTTTTCCATCCCCTTTGTTAATGCTAGAATTCATTTATTAGGGGCAAAATACACTGGGCTTAGTTCCTCAAAGTTGGACCATGTTACTTGTTGCAAGCATCTTAGTTTTTTTTATAAAATTATGTGCTTTAGTTGTGTTTTCTCTACTCATTTATATGTAAAATTTTGAGTTCATTCTTTTTTTCTGTCATACTCATTATATGTAAAATTTTGAGTTCATTCTTTCTTTCTATCTTAATATGACATATTGTAAGAGATAATCATCTAGTAATTTAGGTGTACAAGTAGCTAACACATGTAAATAATTATACATCTCACCCACCAAACGAAGCTATTGTAATACAATGAGTTCGGAGAATTTTTTTTATCTATGTTTTATAACCTACTAAAAATATGTGCTTTGAATATATCTCAATTTATCAACTAGGAATTTAAGTACCACAACAATAAGCAACCTCATATTGATATTCCTAAGTGCAATGATGCAAAATCTATTTTTTCTTCTTCATCATACATTTGATGCAAGTCAAAATAACACTTCAATTTATCCATCTAATGGTATCCCTATTATCCTCTCCATCAAATATTCGTACATCAATTTTTAGTTTGTGTGTAAATCTATTAAGGGAACAAAATTTAGATGATTTATTTGGAAATGGAAAATCAGAGTACGAATTTGGACTACCCAGTGATTTTTTTTAACATTTGAATTTATTAATTTTGGCTTCATATTTATCATAGCTTTTATTCCAAGTTTCCAATACCTATTCCATGGAAACGAGTTTCTAAGGAAATATCCATTTCAACAAATTTTACAACGAATCTATTAATAATATTTGGATCTAGAGTTTTTTTTTGGATATCTTATCCCCAAAGCGTTTAATTTTTAATATCTACATTCGCAAGCTTCTTAGAAATTTGTGCTATCGAATCTTTTAATTTAATTACTTCATTACCAAAGTATTTGGTAGGAGATGTAATGTTTTGGGTATTATTCCCATAACATTTTTTGGAAATATCCATTTTCCTCATTGATAATTATAAGCAATTCTCTATCTAATTTATTAATTATTATAAAGAATTCTCCATCAAGTTTTGTTGGAATTACGACAAAGCAGAGGGTGTATGGTATGGGAATATGTAAAGGAGAAAGGATGAAGTTGTGGGACATGCGGAAAAGGGGGAGGGCATGTCATCTGGGATAATGAGGAAATGGAGAGATGAACAAATAAATGCTAAGGGAATGATACATGGTAAGGAGAATGCTAAAACAATTTGACACTAAATTCATTTTATCATGATAATGGAGAGTGTGTTTGGATAAGGCCCACATCAGAAAGCTATTAATAATCATCCTAGCTATGATTTTGCAAAATTGACCATTTTATGCAAAAATTGCATTAGTCTTTACTAAGTAAAACTTGAGCTCTAGAGATCATCGAATAATTAAATTTATAAACAATGGAATCATAGAATAGGGACATCGCTTGTTTTAAATATGTTTCAAGAGTTTAACATAGTCAATGGTTCACTCATCTGAGTCCAAGTTAGAGTTTTATGGAAATTCGCAACTTCCTTCTTGGGTCCATTTATGGACATATTGTGAGTTTGGTATAGGGTAATGAATACCAAAGTGAGTAGCATGAGAAATTTTTATAAGCTCCATAAAGTGTTTTTATATTATGCCCACATGAACGTACTACCCACAATCACCTTAGCCAAGATTTTTCAAAATCAATAACTTTCTAGAAAAATTTCATTATTCCATATCTAGTTGACTAGTCTCCCATGGAGAGTTTAAGACATAACTAGAATTCATGAAAAGTAAAATATTAATTAATTTCTACTTTTTTGTCCATTTCACCATAGAAATTGACCTTGATTTGTTTGTGGTAGAGTATTTTCACTATTACTGACAATTTTTTGCATAGTTCATTCACTGACCTCTTCCACACAATCTAGCAAAAGATTGCATACTTGTTAAAAGTAATGTCATTATTTTGTTTTGATTCATCATAGATTATGACCTCATTTTTTTTCTTTTTTGATTATGCATGTAAGCCATTTCAACAAGTTTTTCCAATAGTTGGTTGACTGACCTAACCTAGAAAATTTAGCACATAGCAGAGTAATGGTTGAAGGTAAAATTATAATGGGTTTTGATTTCATTGCTTCTTGAGTACATTTGTTTTTGGGTTTGATTCCATTTTTTCTTGAATATATTTTATTTTCTATTTACCGACTTTTTTGCTTTTCCATATTTCCTACATTCAACTTTTTACTAATTGATTAGGGTCACATATGTGCCTCATTTCACCTTGATAGTACAACAAAAAGTAAGATAAAACATTTTTCGATGCTCTCAAAACAATTATGTCTAATTGACATGAATTTTTGGAAAATAAATTGAATAATATAACAAATTTATTCCACTTGAAATACAACATTAAGGGATTATTAGGAACAACCCACTAATTGTTGCATTTCAATGTATACATCATAGGATAAAACGCCTATTTACAAGCCTATTCCCATCTTGGTAGATAATTTTTATATTGAATGTGTGGATATTCCTTAGCAAGCATGTTAAGAGATTATATCATGTTGCAAAGGACTATCTTCTATACAAATTTATAGTGGTAAGTTATTTAGTCTATTAATTGTAATAAATTTCTTAATTCCTCCTTCTGTAGGATAAAAAATATGTTTGTCAAGTTTTCAATTTCTTTGAATCATAGCTAACTATATAATTTAACACTCAAATTTCCATCTAAATTACATATAATTTAAGTCCCACATTGCACATAATCTATTGGAGAAATATAACACCAATGATGTTGAGGTCCATATGGACAACATACAATATTTCGTCCATGATTAAGTTCTTGGCATGCACTTTATTTGTTCCAAACATTAAGTTGTAGATATTCTCACTAAGGCCTGCACTCAACTCAAGTCACTTAATCTCTAATCCTTGATAGTGGTCAAGTAAACCAATGCAATTGACAAATTCTAAACAATGGAATCATAGGAGATGGGTTCCCCTAGCTATAACTTATTGTTAGGAGAATCAGTGGTTTCCCCATATGACTTATGGTTAGAGTTTTATGGTAATTTGCAACTAACTTCTTCAAGCCATTCTGGACACATTGTGAATTTGGATAAAGGATATAAAAATAATTTTGATTAGTATAAATGTGTACATAAACTCCGTAATTCTTTTACGGACAAGGCCGACATGAGAACTCTTTTGAGAATGATCTAAGTCATGGTTTTTCAAAATGAACCCCTTTCTACAAAAATTGCATTGGTTCTTAATGAGAAAAACCGTAGATCTATTAGCCCATGAGGTGTAGAATAAACAATGATGGGGTGTATTGTTAAGTCACTCTATGATGTCAAGGTCACTGGTTTGAAACTCCATGGATAAAAATCCAGTCATGTTAAGGGATGGCGTGTCCCAACAAGTGAAATCCTTGGGTAATTTTGATCGCTTAGATTTCCCTGGGTAGCAGTTTCTCAAGCCAAATATTAGGCTTGTAGTCATCTCTGCAAGATACATCAAACTTGACAAAAAAAAAAACAGATTTATTGATTATTGAATAAATAAATAAAATCAAAATAAAACAATTCCACTAGTTGTAAATTGGTGGTAGGATTAAAACAAATCAACATTTTCACCACGTAAGTCATGCATAGAGCGTTACAACGAGTTGCAACTAAATTCCTAAAGACATTCAATGACACTTTGTGAATTTGGTGTGGCAGCATAAAACCAAACTAAAAAACATAAATAAATTTTGTAGGCTTCAAAAATTATGTTTATAAAAGGTCCATGTGTCATGTTACCCACAATCTCTCCAACCAAGGATTTGTTGAATCATCCCTTTTGCACAAAAAATATATTGGTCCTTATTGAGAAAAAAAACCACAACTTCATAGATCATTGAACAAATAAATTATGAAAAAATGAGCCATTAGATAGGGCTTCCCCTAGTTTTAAACTATTATTATGATTCCAACAAAACCAACTTGTGGACAGGTGATTCCTCCCTCAAGCTTGCACATAACTTGAGGAATATTGGGGATAAACCCTATGTGGAAATAAAAGGAACTTGAAATAGACAATCTAATAGAACATAAATGGAAATACAAATAATGCGAGGTGCACCTTTTTATCAAATATCATCTTTGATATCATTATCTAACGTATCTCTAGAGATTGAAGCTCTAACTACTACACTATTGTTATCACACACAAAAAGACAAAAAATGCTTTCCAAATATTTTCAAACATAGATTGTTAGTAGAAAGAAAATCCCATCCTTATTTATAAAGAAAAATAGAGATAGACATCCATATAAAATAGTTGAAATATAATCATAAGATGTAATGTATTAAAATGAACAACAATTAAAGGAAGGGGAAATCACATAGATCCATATAATTAATTAGAAGTAGAAATGAAATACATGAATGATGCTATCTCAAAGAAAAAAATAATATTCTCCAATTCCTTTCCTTTGTCTCTTCTTGAGCCTTTATACAACTTTTAGCTGCATAATATTACTCTAATTCTTCCCCCTATTTCCCTTGGCATGGCATTCATTGTATAGATAATGGAGAGATAGTTTTGAGATTGATTGATGTTCTCAAATGCTTTAGTGAACTAGGTGAAGGTCAAGCTGGTATGTTAGTTTAATAGTGATGCTTATGAGGAATGATTTGAATCCAACATTTATTCTCTTGAATATTCTCAATTTTGGAGGCTGAGAGGGCAGTCATGGTTTGGAAATAGTTCAATTCATGACCATCGCATGTTACATGTTGTGTAGCTTATGATTGGTGACACTCTACCATTTAGGATGGTCGCATTTGTGCCCAAAATAATGATGCCTTGGGAAATTATGTAGTGTCTCAATGTTGAAATATGAGTGGATCATATAACACATATATGAGTGGTTTTTAAGGCTATAAGATGATATGACGAGTGAAACACATGAACAATCTAGTATGAAGAGTTACAACATAAAAAGAACCAAGGGTCCGTAACTAGAGAGTACCTACAATTGGTAATGGTTTAGTGGGACGTAAATAATCCTAGAGTGAATCATACCCATACTTGAAGGAACCAATAATTAGGGTTCTAAATAATATTTTGCATACCTATATAACTGCAACATTATTGCTACAATAACTACATGGTGGATCATATCATAAATCAAGATACAACAAGAAGGAAATGAATATGAGGATGCCCCAACAATCTTCATAATACAAATCCATAATAGCTTGGGGGTCAAGAAATGAAGAAGTAATAAGTCCTAGCGATTCCCTCAAGGTATTTATTATAAACTTGATGGTGAGTAACAACCCACATGAACAAATGTGCTAAGGTCAAATATGGGTGGAATTTTTTAACAACCATCCAATGGTGAAAAGTGTTAATAGAGGAGAGGGATGCCACCAATAAGAAAGATGGATCCCAAGGTTCCAAGTACAAGATAGTGAGTATGGATGGACTTGATATCAAACACTCATAGTATCAACCAAGAAATATTAATTAAGAAAAACCCACTATCAATCACGAGGAAATCTACCATTGATTTCTATAAGTCCCAATGTACTATATGATTTATAGATACACTTCCTAGATAAAGATTTGGCATCGATAAGAAGAGGCCTATCAAAGGATGGTATTGAGGCATCCCTCATCAATTGGCACATAACATGAATACAAAGTGATAGTAAAGTGGTAGAGTTGTAATAATAAACTCCAACATGGATGGACAACTTGAAAGGTCAATGATCAGTTACATGGCTAGCTTAGGTGTAACTTCCCATGAACAAATAAAACACCATATTCTATGACTTGGAAACATGACCCAATAGAATTACTGACATAGTGCAACAATGTAAAAGGAAAATAGGCACTCTCCATAATAACTAGTAAGAAGATCAACAAGGAGGAGTAATCAATAAATCTAGACTCATGATAAAACTATGAGGAAAGTTATGACCAACTTGAAATAATAATGGAAGAAGGCGTTATGTTCAAGTGCAATGATTGTTGTCAAGATATATAAATGGAAATGAATCAATTCTCCCTACTCATTTTTTGGTAGCATATTTCTCTTTCATGGATTAACGAGCATGAATAAGATTGGCAAGTAAGCTTGAAAGTGTCTTTTCCATTCAGTTTTAATAAGCCTAAAATGAGAGATAAAATGATACTCAATGGTTTATTTTTCATGATTTTTTAGGGAGCATGAAAAAGGATAAACTAAGGATCAATTGCATATTTTTCATGATATTTTAATGACTATGGAAGAAAAAGTAAACTGAGGCATGTTGTAGAGAACAAGTGGCATTATGGAATGCATGTATGTCCCAGATTGGTGGAAACAAGCTATGTAGGATAAACTGCAAGATGGTATGGGAATGGAAAGGTCACTCATTGCAACCGTTCTCTAGAAATGGTTGAAATGAAGGCCAAAAAAGAGAGAAAAACTGTAAAAGTGGTAAATGGGATGAGAGAAAAAAATATTTCAACAATGAACATGAGTTCGTTGAACAATGTAAGACTTTTGAATAATAATAATGTACAAATGTCAAGGACCAATAGGGACATGGCAAAAACATAAATGAGAAAGAGATATGAGGTTCATTAACAAATCATGGTGGCTTTACAAGGGTTCTCATTCCTATGGGAATGTTCTATATCATAGAAACTAATGAATGAAGTTGGTGTTAACCTATGGTTCCCATGGGGAAACAATGCTACAATTAACATGTGACGTGTAGATTAGAGTGGGTAACATTGCAAATCAATGGACGTGAACCTAAGGAAAAATGTGTGCAAATGATGGTTGATAATACAAATGGTAGGGAAAAACATATCATTGTATGCTAGTAATTAAGGCAGACCAAAAGCTTCAAATGATGTCATAAATATGATCCCTCATCCTATAAAAGAAAGAACTGAAATCCCTAGCAACATAGATTAGTGCTCATTAGAAAACGCTGAAAAATGGCATGAAAAATGTGACCTAAGACTAGTGGGGTAAAGCTAGGATAAATTTGGGTAAATTTGATCATTTTTATCATTGGGATTGGAGAAATAGGAGAAACCCTTTTGGTGCCCAAACCTTTTGTTGACAATTCTAGAGATTTAGAGCTTGTTTTAGCTTCTCATCTTTTGTAGGGAAGATATAGATCCCTCATTGATCTTTACATATATTTCATTACTATATTTAGTCATTTGTGGCCATGAGGGAAACCCTACAAAAAATTGATCTACAAGCTCACGGCTCCGATGTGGTCACGTTCGCAGCCCTTGTTACTCTATGAGGGGTGAGTGGGCCATGATCGATTATCATCACATCTAGAATAGGTTGGTGATGCTGGTGCCTACATACTAGTCTTGATGGATCACCCTATAAAGAAATGGAAAAATTTAACCGCACAATTATTAATGTAAAAATTAATATCTATATTTTCATTTGGTGATGGTGCATTGACATGTTTGGTACGATGTTTTTGAAGTTCAAATTTCCATCATGATCGAATGCAAGGAAAGGGAACATGATATGGATCATTTGGATACCTTTCATGATGATTTTACCATGGATACGTTTCCTAAATGTGGTCGATTGAATTACTTTATTACTTAGAAAATGCAAGTGAAACTAGTGCTACTACAGAGACTAGTTGATTTATGGGTCCTAGGGGAATAACGTTTTGATGTGTAGGGCTACGTGTTGACATTGGAGGCTGAAGAGATTTCCTTTTTGACTAGATTTTGTCTACATGGGGTGATGCCTTTATTGTTAGGTTACATAGAATGGGAGAGTCGATGGATGATTATGTAGCTTGATATTTCCTAGGAGGGTCTAGAAAGATAAATAATAAGATCCCCATTTCATATATTGAAGACTTGACTCTATGGACACTAATGTAAAGTAGCATAACCTCACACTTAGCATCAAAGGGCCCATTAAAGGTAATTTTGTAGCATCCAAAAAAATGGATCTGAAACCATATCTATCATCATCCATTGACACTTTGTAATAATCCCCTAAAAATCCAAAAGCATTCAATTTCTAGAAATTACAAGAATCCTGGACCACATTGACTAAAATCCCTATTTTTCTGGATCATCACACTTGTCCATAAGACAAAATATGCTGACGCATGTTGCAAACATGGAAACTGCATTGCCCAGTGTAGGTGCTTTCCCAAAAAGTGTGATGAATACTTGGAAATGAGGAAAAATAAAAATTAATTTGGATAATTCTCTCTCTAGAAGCTTTAGTATTGGTTTTAAATATTTATTGTTGTATTAGATCTCGAACTCCTAATATTGAAGTCTTATCTCTGATCTCCTAGAACTCACCTCCCCCTAATGTGGATCTAAGCCCTCGAATGGTAAATCCAAAACCATTTCATTTACCCTATAAGTGCAGCCTCTACAATAGAGTTTGGGTTGGCTTTTGGAGACTTTGAATTATGCCCTTATGGTTCCTATTTTTGTCTAGAGGTAAATAATCCATCCATGTGCTTGAGGTGTGATTGAAGGCTTACCATAGTGGAAAAGAAAGGAGAACATAACTAGAGGAGATTGACAAGGTAAATGCCTACAAGGGTTGTAATATTTTCCTTCTTTTATTAATACAAAAAAGCATTGTTTTTCCTATACATATGTCTTATTTATGCATATGTAGAACATGAATCTTTGACTTCTTGTTTAGAGTTGTTTTTATATGTTATTTGGTATGTTTTGGTTCTCTTTCTTAATTTGGATAATTTAAAAGTTCCACTTATAGAATTTATAGTTGTAGTTGAAGCTAACAAGCCTAGAGAAGGAGGAAGGTTGCATTGGATTGAAAGTAGGTTTTATTCCCATATTTCAAACATATCTAAGGAAAGAATTGCAGATTTTTCTTGGTTGTTTTCTAACTAAGCCACTAAGTCTAGGGAGTTTTCTTTTGTCCGTAGAATGAATTTATCCACAAGACCCTATTTCAATAATTTTATGATGTTTTTTTCTTTTTCCTATGAATAGATGTCAGGCATCAACTCTAGTATAGTAGTGCATGAAATCAAAACGTACCCAATAGCAAAAAAAAATCAGCAACATTTACATCTGGTGCATCCAAAGAAAGTTGTCACATTTAAATCATAAGTTATGAAGCTTTTGCGAGTTGGTTTCATTCATCCTGTTCCATCAACTGATTGGGTGTCAAATATCACTCCCTAATGAAGAATACAATACAATATGAGTGTGTGTCAATTATTAGGACATTATTTGAGCTTATCAAGAGTATAATTATCCAACCCCCTTTATTGACCAAATTGTTGACGATTGTTCTAGAAGTGAATTTTTTTCGCTCATGGATGGATTTTCTATCTATAGTCAGATAAACATGCTCCCTTCTTAGAAACATAAAATTGTGTTCATTTGTCCATGAGGCATGTTTTCTTATCACAAACTTGGTCTTAAGAGCACAGGGTCAACTTTCTAAAGGGCTTTGAATTAAACTTTCCATTACATTAACTATATCATGAAACCATATCTGGATGAATTTCCTGCTCATTCCAAACACTTACAAGATCATCCCATGCATCTCAGAGAAACTTCCTTGCAATGTTGACACTGTAAGATACAATTTAATCCACACAAATGTGGCTTTTGTGTGAAATTTCGTCGACCCCTGGGATTCATTCTATCCAAGAAAGGGATCTGTATTGATCAATTAAAAGTCTAGGGAAATCTTCATTTTCCTGCTCCATCTTCCATTCTCATTAAATTACAACGATTACAAGGGAAGGCTAACTTTCTATGCCACTTCATCCCTAATTACTCCAATATTACTATAGATTTTACCCTATTATTTAAAAAACGGGTTCCCTTTCATTGGGATGATACTAAGATTTTGATTCCCTATAGAATGTATTATCTTGTGCATCACTTATATATCCGCTAGTTTATCATTGGGATTATTTCCTATATCTTGTTGGGTTTGTTACAATTATCGGCATGGTATTGGTACAGGAAAATAACTTAGGTGATGAAAATCTCATTTATTATCTGAGTGGTAATCTTTCAGATACAAATACCACATAATCTCATGTTCAAAAGTTTGGTTTCGTAGTCATGCAAGTTGTCTAACTTTTTTGCCTCTAGATACTACTTCAAAAGACTAATCCCATTTCTGATTGTAACCCCATGACTTACATATTGTCACATCAATTGCTTGGGGACAAGTACTTGAAGTGTATTGTGATCCTCCAAGAGTTTGATTTCAAGTTCGTTCAATTGAAATCTAAGGAATATTTAGTCTTTCCAAAATTGATATGCAACCTTACCTCTCCTGATTCAGAACCAACAAGTGATGTTCTTATTCCTGATGAGACATTGATTTTAATCGATTCCTTTGATCCATGGTATGGAGATATAATAATTTATCTCTAGACCCAGACTCTCTGCCCTAGAATTTCTTGTCCTGATCAACATCATATTCGATACCAAGCCCTTAATTACATCATAATAAGTAATACTCTTTATTTTTTTTTGTCGATACAATTTCTCGGTGTTGTCTCACCCATGCATAAGTCGAGAAAGCTCTAAAATATTATCATTTTGTAGTGTACAAAAGGAAAATGTCTAGATATGTTACCTCCCAAAAGATCTTACATGCCGATTACTTTTGGCCTACTATGTTCATATATTGTATCTTAATAGTCCAAAAGTGTCATGCATGCAAGATTCATAATCATAAAGCTCATGCTATGCCCACTCCATTGCATCCAATTGTTAATATTGGACCATTTTCCAAAGGGGTTACTTATTTTATGACATGTAACCCTCACTTGATCATGGGGCATGGCTATATAATTGTTGTAGTTAATTATTTCACTAAGTGGTCCAAGAAGATGCCTACATATGAGAACAATGACAAAATTGTTGCACTCTTCCTTTTTAATCACGTTATTCCAAGATTTGGTGTACCACAAGTTATTGTCATCGACAATGGAAAACATTTCAATAATTACATGATGTCCAAAATGACTACCAAGTTGGGCTAACTACATGATATCTCAACTCCCTACTACCTGCAAACTAATGGTTAGGTAGAAGTGATCAACAAAGTCTTGAAAATAATGCTTCAATGAATGGTAGGGATTCATAGATCGAATTGGCATACCATCCATTTTTTGACTTTGCTGCATACCGAAGTTCCATACGTACTGCAATCAGATTCACACCTTTTTAGTGGGTGTATGGTGTGGGAGTTGTCCTTCCCATCTAATGTGAAATTTCGTCGCTAAAACTAGTTGTTAAACTCCTTCCTGCTACCTCTATCAAAGAAGAACATTTTTTTCACCTATCATGTCTAGACGAGACTCATTGTGATGTCACAATGTCCAATGAGGCTCCTAAAAGTCATATTAAAGCACAATTTGATTAAAATGTCAAATGTCATGTCTTTTTGGAAGGTGATTTGATCCTCTTATATGACCAAGAATCCAATAAATTAGGAACTGGGAAACTCAAACCCATGTGATTAGTTCCATACATAGTTAAACACATAATTATAAAAGGGGCCCGCGAGATTGTATATTTTGAAAAAATTCCCTTGGCGTAAACTTGTAATGGGTTGTACCTCAAAAAAATATGCTTATAATTTTTCTACATAGTCACTGTGTACATACTCTATAGGTTTGTTGTAGTGTTTGCAGTGTGATTTTCTTCAGTGTTTTCTACCACTTCTACTTATCCTAGATTACATTTGATTTATAGATGTCGGTGTTCCCTCAACCATATGTTAGTTATGCTCATTATTCTAGTCGTAGTACTCAGAACCTTTCCTCCATGGCATGGGAAATTTACGCTTCTACTAATGACTTAGTGAGTTTGTAAGGAATATGCATCAATCGCTCAACTAATAATATCATTGAGTATAGCGTAGTGATCAAACTATTGTCTAATGCCATTTCACATGATATTCATCATTTTTTTCCAGACTTGATTCACAACTCATGGTTCTAAATTCGAATAATGTTTATTGAGTGAGGAACCCAACTATGTTACACATGTTTTTGAGTGTTCGCCTCTTAGAGAGATATTTTCATTACATTGAATATTAAAATTTTCCAAGATGTCTAAATACATTAACAAATGCATTGTCTAATTATGTTTTAGACAGAAATTTGTGACATTTTTAAACATACAATTATCATCGCACATTGTACAAAATGGTAGAATTAAGTAGAAAACATTCATAGATTAGAAAATATAAATAGTGTTTTTAGTTTTACAAAAATTGTGTCTGAGACACATATGGGTCATGGCCTACAATATATGAATAAATGAAAAACACAAAATGTGAGTCAAAATCCCTAGGTGACTAATCATGATGATGATCATGGTAATAAACAACCACATGGGAAACCCATCACAACAATCAGCTAGTCCAA
This sequence comes from Pinus tabuliformis, assembly GCA_031772625.1. NCBI lineage: Eukaryota > Viridiplantae > Streptophyta > Pinopsida > Pinales > Pinaceae > Pinus > Pinus tabuliformis. The sequence goes on along the minus strand of CM062810.1, from coordinate 872,658,818 downwards.
GGTGGCACTCCTATAGTGTATCTCTCTAAATGGATAGGGATGTCCTAAACCCCTGTATCTGAAATGCTGCAAGTCAAAACCTCTAAAGGTGCTCAAAGTCGGCCAACGTATTTGCTAGGTATGGATCTCCTAGCTCTTCCATCTCTTCTCCATTAGCTCCAACTTGTCCAAACTATGGTTGTACTTGTTGATGGAGTGGAGGCATGAAAATTGGTCTCATTGGCCTAATGTCTTCATGAAAAAACGATAGTTAGTCTTTGACACATAAAAAAAAAAATGTAAAATTTAAAAACCAAAAATATCCAAAATGACAACGCTTTTCACCTATGTCATCTCACTGATCGTCCTCAAGTAAGATGAGCTCTACATCACCCCGGATATCCACTCTAGTAGGATAATCATTGATCATGATTAGTTTCTCTCCCAACCATCTGAAGAATGTAGGAGTGGACTTCATCATAGGTTCTCTGCCATGTTGAGCCATTAGGTCTACACATTGTCTCATGCAAGGTTCCCTTGGTCTAGGTAGCTTCCATGACATCCTTTGGGGTTGCAACAATGGTACCCTTTGTAGAGAAAATTAAACTACAATGGATCCATACCCAAATTTATTTATCTGCTTGGTTTTCACCCTGTTCAGTTGCTCCTTTACATTGGCCAAAGGCACTTCGCAGTAATTAAAGACTGTAGGTGCCAAACACCTTACTGCATACTACATTTGAGTTTTGGTAGCCAAATGAGAAGAAACGCTACCAACCAACCATGTGATAATGAACAATATTGTTTTGAGGGGAAATCGATGAATATTTTTTATCTCGATCTTCCCATCCTTGCTCGACCAAGAGTTGTCACAATAAGTTGCTACATAATCTTTTACCGTCTCTCCACCTCTTTGCTATCTAGACAAGGAAATAGGAGCTCCTCTTCATGAAAGCCCTGTCAAGAAATATATGTCTTCAACATCTATTGTGACCATATGCTCACCAATTCTAAAGAATTGTCCTTGTATGTCCCATGCTCTAACTAGATACTACAAAAACTCTATCTGGGCCCTCACACTTGGGATTTAGAAAAACTTTAATAAACCACGTTTTCTTAATGCATTGGTTGTTTCTAGATCATTTGCTACTATCACATATGGCATTTGATCTTCTCTTTCTCTCCAATATAACACCATTTTAACTCTAATAAACACCTAGAAATAGCAATAAAGGAACACATTAGATCACAAGTGTAAATAATTTTGGGAATGAATAACCTAAAATTTTAATTTTTAGAACCCTTATGTTCCCATCGCACTACTTATTCATGGAAAATGCATCCCATCGCAATTACCCTTCTTGGTAAGTGCATTGGGATGCACTTTTTAGTATAAATTAAAAATACCCATTGCACCTCCCCATATAGGAAGACTATGTTGGGCCGACGATGAAGTATAGCTCCTAAAAATTTCAAAAACTTCCCAAAACATGCAAAAAAATGAAAACGAAAACCGTAAAATGTAGAGAAAGAATATATTTTACATGGAACCGATAGTAACAAAAATCGTCCATGAATTGGTCATAACCGTCTACTAAAGAATTAAGGTGAAAACCACTCAGAACTCTCCAACATGGTAAAATGGAAAATGGTAAAACTAAAGTTACTTTTACCTATTTTATGGTCAAAATAAAGCATTAATTTAATATATTTTTAATATTTTTACCTAATTTTGTCATTTATCATAAATTTTTTATATCTTTACTACTTTCTGAGCAGGCTAAATGACATCTAGAATACATAATTTAGGTTAAAAATAAATATTTTAATGAAGGTAATTTTGTTAAATGAGAATACTTCTATCACTTTTTCGGGTTCATAGAACTTACGAAAAAGAACCCTAGATTCCTCTTTAAGGTCTTTTGAGACTTCCAAAATATGAAAATATTTTTGAGCACTTGTCTCTTTCGATCTTGTTAAAGTAAATGAAAGGAAGTTTGCCTAGTATAAGTTTAAACCTTTTCCAGATTGGATGGACTACATATGAAAAATAAATAATTTAGTAAAACATGGGTAAAAGGCTCTCCTAAGTATTGTTTTATGCCTTTTCGAGCCCAAGGGACTAGATTTGTGAAAAGGAACCACTTAGAGTTTTCTTTCTCGCCTCTTTTTCAAACTCTCTAAACATGAACAATAAGTTGGATTATACCATCCTTGGACTTGTAAAACTATAAATAGCATAGGAGTCATCAAACATGACAAGGCCGAACCACTCCTTCTCAGGATTCGTTAAAAATTCATAGAAGAATTCATTCAAAGATGAACTTATAGATCAATCATATTTTATCCTCCTCAAGCTTGTAAAAAATAAATAGGTACTTGCCATAAATGGTGGGAAAATTAGGGAAATAATACATGAAACTTGTTTATGGTAGCTATTTTCTCTTGAGCATCACACTCTTTCACCTCTGTGAATGTTTTGGGTTGGGGAATCCACTTTCCTTTGTTTATCACACCTCATTAAAAGCCTTCATGATGGGTCTTTGAGTCAATGTTATCAACTCCATATAAGTGTCATTGATATGTTCAAGAGAAAGTGTACCCTCAATTGACATCTGCTACAATACCTTTAGTTGTCTTTGATTTCTTCCACCCCTGAACCAACTCTGAGTCATTACATTCTCTCTTAAATATTGATACCTATTTCGTGTCATTGACGAGGGATACATTAAGGCCCTCTTGCGATGGGTCACTTCCTATCGATAGCAACACATTATCTAGGAAGTTGAATTAGAAACTCCCTTCAGTGCCTTGGAACTTGTATATCTCAATGGAAAGTTTCCTCTCTTTTAGAGGCAGGTTCCCATAATTAACCTTCAACTAGAGATTCTGTGTGGTGTTCGACCATAACTCATTTATTCACACCTCATAGATTGAAATTAGTACCTTGAGGGCCATTATCCTTATCAGTGGTCCCTCTCTATGAATGGTTAACGATTATTTGTTAACGGTTTTCATCATTGGTCAGTAATTAGATGGTGTCTACCATGTTCAAATCTAGCACATCTATTCAGATCTAGTTTCATCGATTCAAGCTGCAAATTTAGGGTTCATACAATATCTACAAAATATGATGGCTATGATCGTACAAAGTGTCATCCAAGCATGGGTCCACAATACTTAATTAGTGGGCATGGCATTGATCATTGTACATGGAAACGGGCTTACACGTTGAGTATGGGTATTCCAACCTTACCAGTAGTATCATGATGATAATGTATTATAACAGTCAATTGGTGATCTCAACCAGTCCATAATTTTCGCATGGTAAAGCAGTTTAGTCCTTAGCCATAGATTCTGAATTTTTACTTTAGGGGGCAATTTTTTATAGGCCATTTTTTCACATCCAAATAAATAGCTCTGAAACCAAATCTGTCATCATCCATTGACACTTTGCAATTATCCCCTACAAAGCCAAAATTGTTCCCTTTCCAGAAGTTACAAGAATCATGGATTACATTGAATAAAAACATTACACTTTTCCTTAACACAAACTGTGTTGGCTAGAGTTGGTTTCTTTCCCAAAAAGTGCGTGAACACCTAGAAATGAGGAAAAATAAAAAATAATTTAGAAGTTTCTCTTTCTAGAAGCTTCAGGAGTGGTTTTAACTATTTACTATTGGATGAGATCTTGAACTCCTAATATTGAGGTCCTATCTCTTATCTCCTACAACTTACCTCCCCCTAATGTGTATCTAAGCACTAGAATGGTAAATCGAAATTAACCTCATTTACCGTATAAATGTAGCCTTTACCATAAAGTTTGGGTTGGATTTTGGAGATTCTGATTATGCCTTTATGCTGCCCATTTGTGTCTAGAGGTCCATAATCCATCCATGAGCTTTAGATGTTATTGAATGCTTACCATTGTGGCAAAGGAAGGATACGAAATCTGGGAGAGATTCACAAAGTCAAGAACTACAAGGATTGTAATCTTTTTGTGCCATTATTAATACAAAATTGCATTATTTCTCTTATACATTATGTCTTGATTATGCATATGTAGAACATAAATCCTTGAATTTTTGTTTAGATTTGTTTGTATATGTTATCTTATATACTTAGTTCTCTTACTTGTTTTGGATGATTTGCAGGTTCCACTTTTACAAATTAGAGTTGGAGTTGGAGCTAACAAGTAAGGAGTAGAAGGAAACTTGCATTGGATTCCAAGTAGGTCTTCCTTTCATATTTCAAACATATATAAGGAAAAACATTGCAATTTTGTCTTGGTTGTTTAGAGGATAAGCCACTAGGTCTAGGGAGATTGATTTTGTCTACAAAAGGAATTTATCCAAAAAACAAGGTCATATCTAGTTGGCCCAACAATGTTTGGACCTAATGTTCTTTTAACGGAGCGCTGCCATATCAGTGAAAATGAAGGATCAATTGAATAAATTTCGAATAGGTCAAAACAAAAAGTTTGGGTATGGGAAAATATTTGCATCATTTTTAATACATAGAGTAATGTTGATGAGACTTTGAGTCTCAAAAGACTTTACATGACTGAATGATCATGTGTGAGATGGTGGACATATTTGATGACTTGATTTACATTAGGGGAATTTTGAGGTCTAAAAATGGCCTCGTAAGGGAAATAATAACATAATAGTTAAAATATTAAAATAAGAGTTATGAATTTTTAAAGGAAAAGAAATAAAAATTCTTATGGGTGGCAAAGAAATAATACTTACAAATGTTTTGTTTGGATTGTATATTTTCAGTGGAAAAATTGGTGACCTATGGAAGTGATTGATGTAAACAATAAAAATAATCCATATATATATATATATATATATATATATATATATATATATATATATATATATATATACGATAATGGATTTGATTTTTTTTTTTACATGTAAATAGGCATATAACTATAAGACCTATTAAGGCATGTGTACCCTTGGGAAATTACCAGTACATTCTACAGTTAGACCTAGGTGATAGTGGGAATGCCTAATTGCCAAATACCCTATATATAATCGTTGAGGTAGGTATGGATTGGAGGTGAATGGTGTTGGCTCACTTGACTAGATTAGCTTGATTTGGTCAAGGAAAACCCAAGTCAAGTTGTAAGGGATGGGGGTAGGATTGTTAGATAAACGTGACTCAGTGAAATATTAAAAGTTACTCTATTAACAGTGGTGTTATTGGAGCCCCAAGTGTTAGCTCAACTGGGAAATAAGTGCCTCATTGTTTGAGAGGTCACAGGGTCAATTCTCCCGGAAGCCCTTGGGGTTAGGCCTAGCTATTGGCCACGGGGATTGATACCCTTGATGAAGATGAGATATTTCCATGGACATAGTGGCCACACAGTGACCGTGGGTGTCCGTGAACTACACGTAAAAAAAAAATAGTGGTGTTTTTGGGCACATGATTTTTAATTCCCATGATTTAATTCCAATGGATTGCATGTAATGAAGCCTTTAAAAGGTTGGAAAGGATCCATTATAAGTGTGTTAGGAATGAGATTGGTGAAGGATTACTTAGATACCTTGGTCAAGGGACAATTTCGCCAAGGGATGGTAATAGAATATTGATTTAACTAGTTTTCCTTGAGTTGGGGTTTTCTAGGATTAAAATTATTTGTTTATGATTTGTGTTTTTTTGTTCGTAAATTTAATTTATCTTCAGTAGATTTATTTAACAATATGTGCAGATATATAACTACCACATAGGGTTCAAATAAGGTGTATTGCAGTCTTATCCTCCTTATCTTTTCATTTTTATTAGTCCATCATGAACAAATGTGTTATAAAAGATTACTCAAAAGGTTGTGGGCATTTCTCTCAAATGGAAAACTATTTTCGTATTTTTATTCAATATTAAAATTAAAAATAAATAAAAAAAACTTCTTACATTAATAATAACAAAACCTAATTAGCATAATAATTTTTAAAAGAAAAACCTAAAAATAAACAAAGTGCACAAGCTTAAAACCAATAAACATTAACTTAAATTAAATTAAGTTAAGCAATAATTCAAAACCAAGAAAAACAATTTATAAACAAAAATAATTATATTTAATTAAAATATAATAAAATTAAAAATAATCTCTTTAATATAATCAAGAATAAAAAGAAAGTAATACATTCAATAATAAATGTAATCTGATAAATTACAAAAATTAATTATAAAATATCATCAACTATATAAAAATAAAAATGAAATTAAAAATTCTATTCATTCAGATAGTCGACTTACCAACTTGACAGCTCACCTATACCATATTTATTGCTCATGATTCACTTCTTTGTAAATTAGTCCTGATGATGTGTCTTGGTCTAGACTCGAAACATCGACGAATTATATATGAACACCGTGGAATATCTGAATTCAGTTTCTCAAATTAAATATTATATATAGATATCACTTGAGTCTATAACTTACTAAACCATTCAATTTAGTCACTAGGTTTGATTATGTCAAAGTAGTTTTTGAGAAAAGTGTTATCGCCCATGGTTTTGTACTTTATATTTATCCAATCTATGATATATTTGTTTTTTGATTTATTTTTTTATAAATTAAGATGACCGATATAGATCATTGTTTGTGGAATTATTTGGCATTCGTTTAAATTTTAGATTTTAGATTTATATATTTTTTAATTTGAATATTAATTAAAACATATAAAGTTGACGTTTACTTTTTCTTTGGTTTTTATTTCTATATATATTTTCCTTGACATTTAAAACATGTTGACATACAATCTTACATTACGCTTACACATCTCCCCTATACTAGGTTGTAGAGTGCCTCTCGTCATAACTAAATTTGGTCACATATCCTTTAAATAACCATTTCCATAATTTTTAAGTGAACTTGAGATCTCTCTCATACACTATTTCTTTAGACACACCATGTATCCTCGAAGCTAACTTCACATAGCTTTATTCAATAGTGGATACCTAATTTGTAGCTTTTGTGATATTTCCCACATTACCATGATGAAACAATGTCTCTTCACTAGGAAACTTTGTAATAAATTATATTGTGACAATCTCCCATTTCTGTTTGGGAATGGGAATTGGTTGTAATATTCTAGCTAGATGTGTATGTTTATCCTTTACCTTTTGATATCCCATAAATCCAAAATCAAATTATTCACTTCATTCTACCTAGACAAAAACATTATTCTCTTGTAAATGTAGTAGTTTTCTGATACCTTAGGTATTCAACATAAGGTACATTATGCATTTCTTTCAACATCAACTTTCTCAATTCATATGAACTAGGAATGGACACTTTACTCATATACAAAAGAATCGGATCCTCCTCCCACATGTACTCTTTGATTTTATATTGTATGTTAGCTTTTTCATAAGCTTTCATTGACTTTCAAGTAATGTCGATTAAGTTTTATAGCCTCTAAAAATATGATTATTAAATATAACTTTTACATACGAATGGTTCTAGCATACATCTACATCCTTCTAATGAGTGCATTAACCTCTTTGTTCTCCTTTCCTCTGATATGGTTAATGTAACAACACACTTTTGATCTGAAAAATATCTAATGTAAAATGTGAATATGTGATTTATTTTGTGAGCAAAAAATTATGTCCGAGGGCCAAGAAATATAAATGATGTTAATCCAAGATATTAATAAAAAAATACATTGCTCATTATGAGATGATGGGGACTAAAATTTTGTGGGGGATATGAATCCATGAGAGAGAATTGAGAGGTGGATAATGGGGGAAAGGGGACAAATATTTGAAATAATAATATTTTATTATAAGCGAAGGTACCTTATCTTAGTTTATGCTAAAGAAAAATTTACCTTGGGATGTGTGCCACGGTAGTAAGGTGGAGTTCCTGAAGTCCAAAGTGGCATGTTGAATACATGCATACATAATCATTCTATTTGGAAAGTTTAGGTTCATTCTCATAATCATTCCCATTTATCCAAGATTTCACTGTCATGTGAGTTACAATGTGTGAGAAAAAAAATGTAACTAGAGGATAAAAATGTCTTCAAACAATTGCATTGTCAAATTTCCCATAGAGAGTCTCAATAGGTCCTAACAATTATATTTATTATCCAATGTGTTTTAGAGTCTACGAAAGAGGTATGATAGGCTAGGGGTTTACATTTCAAGGAAGGGGATCTAATCTCTAGGTTGTGTATACTAAAATGGAAAGAGGGCTAGTGATTTAGGATGGTTGACCAAGTGAACAAGATGTTTATATGTGGGAAAACCAACCTCAGAGAGAAGAGATTTCTATTTCTCGTGGATTCATAGCACCAACATGGGTTTACCTTTGGAAAAAGGATTTTGCGCAACAACTTCTATGGTAGTGAGGAATGTCCCATGTCAAAAACAAGTTATTGTACCAACATTGCAAAAGATGTTGGGTTGAAGGGAAATCAGAAATTTCTTAAAAAATTCCCTCGTTATGTCATACAATACAACTTTGATACCCCTTCAATCCTTCTTCCCTAACATATAAACAAAATTTATGCATGAAAATTTGAAAGATGTTACTTTCAATTCACATAAACCATTTTAAAACTATAGTATATTGTGTAAACAAGTTTATTGGCTATGGTTCTTATGTGTATTACTTTGTGTGTTTATTCTTAAAAAAATTGTGAATGCCACTAATTCACAATATAATATAGTTTTAAAATGGTTTATGTTAATTGAATGTAACATATTTCAAATTTTCATGCATAAAGTTTGTTTATATGTTAGGGAAGAAGGATTGAAGGGGTATCAAAGTTGTATTGTATGGCATAATGAGGGAAATTTTTAAGAAATTTCCAATTTCCCTTCAACCCAACATCCACATGAATTGACAAGTACCTATATAGGATAAATGTTAGAGGGTAAAATAAAATTTTTACTATGTCTGCAAAGTCTTTTTTAAAATTTCCCCTATGAAATTATGAAATTTCATGACAAATTTGGGAAATATGGATTTGGGGATAAATTCCATAAACACGGTTCTCTATGTGAATCACATACTCATATATTTCATAATACAACCTAGTAGAAACAACATGAAATCCAAAAACTTTAGAGTGAATTCCAATCAAACTACACCCGGAATCATCAATGGGATAATTAATAAGAGTTAATTCAACTAACCCAAAAATAAATTTAGCTAAGGAAAAAATAATTCATTTAATTTGGAGATTTGTAAAACCAACAATGGAATAGTTTCAATAAATTTTGAAAAATCCCCAAAATTTCAAGCAATTCATGTTGAATTATCATTAGAAGTGGTCATAGGGTCACATAATGGTAACAATTAGGTAGTTGAAATGTCGAAATCAATTAGGAAATAATAAGAAACTATTTCATTGTAACCTAAAAATCAAATCTTGAAAATAGTAACGATTTGAAAATTTTCATAATTTCAAAAGAATGGAAATTTTTGTACCTGTCTATGTGGAGGTCATATGTGAGGTAGCATGGCCTACCATGATGCTAGGTTTGTAATGGTGTATTTAAGTGACCATGAACATGTGGTAGGATCCATAGAGGAAAAAGGATGAGGGTCACACGCATGGAGGAAGCCACGTGGGATGACATAGGAACCATAAATGAAAGGTGGTTTGCAGTATTTTACAATGTGATTTGAAAAACAAAATAGGCACCCAAAACCAATGAAAGTGGGCTACATGGCACCATGGAGGTAAGTGATTGTAGGACATTAGTTAAAATATAACCCTAGACCATGAAAACTCAAATCCATGCAATTCTCCACGACCATTGATCCTTGCTTGATCTATGCTAATTGATCAAGCGCACTATCAAGAACTTGTTCATGAAGCGGAAAGGTGTAAAATGGGATTAACCCATCTTGATTTTTAGTTGTTGAGCTTGATTATCCTCCAAATTCAAAGGCCATAGTTTTTATCCATGTTTGGACCCTATTTTGTCATTAGGGTCCTTCACCCCTTGGTCCATTATTATCACCAAGGAGTCCAAGAGGGGAAGCAACAATTATTTATAGCCCCATTTACTAGGGGTCCCCAAAAGAGATTTTTTTGAAAAAAAACTTATAAAAACTTATAATTTCATAATCCACTTGAAACAATGATCACTAGGCTAGACATCTGACATTAGAAGTTATGTTCTAATTTTTTTTTTTCCTTAGAAGGAAACCCTCTTTTTATGAGGGAATCATATTACGAATGTGTATGATTGAGAGAGCATTGTAATTGAGAGACAAGAGAATGTGAGAGGGTGAATAGGAGGTTGTAGTGGATGTGCTATAGGTTGTAGTCCCTTAATTTTGTTAGATGGAATAAAGGAAAGTATTATATATTACTTTGTCAGTGTAGTATAAATCAGGTAGACCATGTATATTGGTGTCTCATTTGTCTTGTGTCATTATATGTTTTATTTCCACATATTTTTATTATAATTATCCATTATCTTATTCCGAACACATCAAAACCATGGGGCAAGCACTAGGTGAGCTTCTTTTTACTAGAGGTGGGACCCTCCAACCCATCAGAGGTATAGATGTGTTAGGTGGGAAACAACTACAAGTGGGGCCTATTATCACTCAGAATTTTCTCTAGAAGTTATTAGAAGAAATAAAATGACTGAGGTAACCACAAACCAACTTTTGTGCATAGGCTCTAGCCAACCTAAGATCAGAGAGGGCTCTCTCTATATGATTTAACTTTGTTTATTGGGATTTCAGGCTAGTCATGAAGGTTCAGGGGGTTTTTGATCTGTATTTGAGATTAGGTGGTGGGATTCTTTAAACAGATGGATAGAATGATGTCTCTAGACCACTGGTCTATGGAGTCAACAAAAGTGAAACAAAACTAGATCAACTCACTATAGGGAATGTTCAAAGGGCAAGCTAGCAAAGTAAAGTGCAGGTCTTTGTGCCAGTGGGGTGAAATGATTTGAACCAGGGTGAGAGAGCAATTAAGAATTCTCAGACCAGGATTTAAACAAGGAATATAGGGTAATAGAAAACAAAGGGCAATTGAGAATCTTTTGCTATAGATTATAAAGAGACAACCTAAATTAAGGAGAAATTAAGAATTCCTTAACTTAGATATCAGTAGAAAACATTTTTATGCCTAACTATTAAAATAGAGTGTAATTAACCAAATTCTGAGATAATATTCCAGTTATAGCATTCAGATTCTGAAATACATTAAAGATTGCGGAAAAACTTTAACAAAGATAAAAACAATGTGAGAAAATACTTGTTTGCACTTCGCTCAACACATGAATCCTTTGAAATATCTTGTCTTTATTCATCAATCCATCTTGCTGGCTCAGTTAATGCTCCAATGGCTTTACAGTATTTTGATCAAGAAGTCTATAGAAATGTCTAGGAATCCACACTACATACATTGAATTGCGAAGTATTTATACAAAAGTTTTATTACAAAATATGTCAAACTAACTTGAGGTTTAATCTAGGAAATAAAAATATCTTCTTGCAAGAAGATAAAGACAACTTTTGAACTGATTTCATTCTGTCCCATTTATTGTGGTACTGCTAGCCTTTATGGTTTTGTTTTAACCCTTTATGCTCTTTGTTGTTTGGACTTTCACGCTGGAGGCTTCACTTACTTCCGACTTTCATCTGATACTCTTTTATACTAATACTCTTTCACTTTGATGACCTGTCTTTATCCTTTACTATGTTTTTTATTTTAATATACATTTTAACCTTTTACTGTGTATTTCAACAATAAATTATTTAGTTTTATATGTGTATCAACATCTGGTAGTGGATATTGGCCAAGTTTCTGTATGTTTTATCTGTTTGTCTTCTAACTATATACTCTGTCTGGTTCCTCTGTTTTGATAGTCAATTCTTCTATGTGAATGCTTTCTTCTTTGTTTTGTGTGTAATTGTTTTCTTCTTCTCAATATAGGCTTTTCAATAGATTTCCTTTCAAGTCTTGGAGTAAACAAGTTTTGCAACTAGTATCAAAAGTGTTTATCCAAGCTCTAGTCTTTTGCTAATTACCTGCAAAATACAACAATCATTAAGAAAACATAGGTTGGAAGGAAATTCAATTGATGGCTTTATTGCATAGGGATGTCTAGGGAAGGAGTCGTGGCAACGTTTTGAAAGAAATTGGAGGTCGAATTGTGTTGCAGAGGTTCAGGGTGGTGCCAGAAGTGTTTTGATAGGTTTTACTATGAAACGGGAAAAGGTAATGAAAACGAGGGTTTATAGGGTTTAACGGCAAACTTTTTAAAATTTGGCATGGAAATTTATATTTATGAATAGTAAATGGTTTATCAAGTCGAGCGGGGAGGCGGTTTCCCAAGCCGTCGCGCCGCTTATGAGGTGAAGGCAGTATTTAGGAGGGGTCACTTGATCTACTCCATCGATTGACATGTAGCCTTTGGGGTTAAGGGGAAAACCGCTTTCTCGGGTGGGTAACGATCAACCATCGGGTGCGGCCGATATGGCTATGGACTGTTGGATGAGGGGGATGGTGATCGACGACAATCGGGCAAGGGAGGTGCATGAGTGATAAAAGAATGGGCTTTGGGGTGCCCAGAGCTTTAATACTCAGTGGATTGTGATTATTTAAGATTTAATGATGGGTTTAAAATGATCGGGTAGGGCTTAATGACGGGGTTTAACTCTTCGGGTAAAGGTCGGGCATCGGGTTATCCTGATATGGCTGTGCATCATCAGATTTGGGCATAGATTGATCGAACAGTGGTTGGGTGGTGAAATAACATGGACAGGATGGGAAAAAGTTTAGGCGGCCTGAGGCTTTAATCAAAAGTGGTTTATGGGTTAAATACGAGATTAAATTGATCAGAAGGGTCTTAATGAAGTGGGACCATGGGTTTAACCGGAGGGATTTTCTTAACTTTATTGAGGGTTGGTGAGCTAAGAGGGGTTCGCCATGATATGGGGGGAATTGTATAATTTTTGTTAAAACTAAGGTTTGGGGGTATTTACCTATGGGATTTAATTAATATACGGGAAAATGTTTTATGGGATTTCTATGATAAAGTTAAAAATCAATATGAAATGTGATGGGTGGAGTGAATATCCCCCTAAGCATAATGTAAAGTGTAATATTTGTGCATACGATTTATACTTAGGAAAAAATGTTTTTTGTTTGGTTTTTGGGAGAAATAGGATTTACATGGGCATTTTCACTTTTCCTAAGAAAATGGTATTTAACCTTAGGAAAAGGGGTTTTATTAGCGGAATGAATTTTATGAAGGGGATTGTAGCACTTGATGTCCATAAGTCATTAAGCCAAGGGTCTGGTCCCACCAAAAGTCAGACAAATGCTATAAGCCTCTTTGACTTGTAGGATTAAAAGTACTATAACATGCTTGTGGATAGGAAATTAGTAAGTATAGGGGAAAAATTAATGAGGGGGAGTTAATCACATTAACTTTCAAACCTTTGCTTTTGTCTCCATAGTTGATCATACATATTGAAATATGTCTAAGAATGATGCATGTGTTTTGATCCAATCAACTTTGTAGTTTAGCAACCTTTCTTCTACTTATCCATTTCTTACCCTAACATGTTTTCTTCATTTATTTGGGTGCATTTAGGCTAGAAAACCAGTATCTTATCTTTTCTTTTATAAAACAAACTATATATTTCTAACCTTATATCATCCAAGGGCTCAGATTAAGCTTATGAGCTCCTTTTATTTTCTCTACCTATTTATGATCTGCCATGATTAAACTATTTGGTCAGATTTTATCCTCTAACTATAAACATAAAATTCAAAGCATGAAGTAACCAATATTAAACAGTTTGATTACCATGGATTGTGGCATGAATAACAAGTTGCACACAATAATTATTATGAATAAAAGTAAATAGTAGTGGCATTTAGACTTGCATACTTTCATGGTCTCTTTTTCTTTTTGGGGTTCATATATTTTCATTTTTTGACCTTCTCTTGTTCTTTTGTCCTTTGATTTTTCTTTTAGGACATACCCTCTTTACCTTTTTTAATTTTTTAATATGGAAAACATTTGCAGAAAGCAAAGGTATGTACAATATTACAAGGCTTAACCTTAGTCATTCAAAATTATGACTCCTACTGGTATAGGAACCTAACAGTGGCTCTACTTGGGGGTGACATTTCCTTGTGAAATGTCAAGAACTCTAAAGATCAGTAGCCTTTGAATTGCTGCTGATGTTACCTTATAAATTGTCCTTCTGAGAATCTGCATTATTGATATTTATGACAGTGAATATTTTAAAGCTTAGGGCCTTCTCTTTGGGCTTCAACTTCAAAGATCACCATCGAACCCAAACTAGTCTTTTGAAAATAGAATATGTACAAATGGGAAATGAAAATTAGTAACTTGGTTCAAAGTAATGTTTTAGCATTCGACCATTAATTGGCCCACCTTCTACATCTATACCATCAATTTCTCTCAAGAATAAAGCATTATTTCCTCTATAAGCATAAATGACATATGGACCTTTCCATAGGAAATCAAATTTCCCATGTTTGCCTTTGTCTTCCCTCCTTGAATCCCACTTGAGTACTTTGTCACCAATGTAGAAATCTTCAGCCTTGGTTCACTTATCAAAAATATTTTTAATCTTTTCCTCCACAACTTGAGACTTGACATAGACCGAGCTTCTCTGGTTTGTTGTAGATGAATAGTTTGGTTGATTCTTATTTGGATACTATTTGGTTCAACCTGCAATTCTTGAAGTATCTTCATTACTGGTACTCCCAAAGAGGATGGAAAGACAACTTCCATCCCATAAACTAGTTGATAGGGAGAAGTACCAATTGATTTCTTAGTAGTCAATCTATCTTCCCATAAGGCATTGACTAGCTTTTTATTCCAAGTTTTCTTATTGTCCTCTAGTAACTTCTTGATGATGTTTACTAGGCTTTTGTTTGAGGATTCTGCTAGTCCATTACCTTGAGGGTAATATATAGTGGCATGGCCAAGGGTGATATGGTATTTATTGCAGAAATATATCATTCTTTTGGATTTAAAGGTTGTTGCATTATCAATAATGAGCTTACTTGGACATCCAAATCTTGATAGAATATTGGTTTCAAGGAAAGTTATGATAACAATAGTTGTGGCTTGCCTTGAAGGTATGGCATTTATCCATTTTGTGAAGTAGTCTGTGGCTGTGAGGATCCATTTGTGTTGGGCAAAGGAGGGTGGGTGAATTTCACCAATGAAGTCTAAACCCCATTGTTGAAAAGGTATTTCTACAGAGATTGGCTTGAGGGGTAAAGGTAATAGCTTTTTCTTCCCCTCAAAAATTTGACATTTGTGATAGGAGGTCACAAATTGTTTGACATTAGCGAACAAGGTAGGCCAATAAAAACCAGCTCTAAGGATTTTATCTACAGTGGTCTTCCAGTAAAGGTGTCCTCCACAGTCACCTGCATGAAACTCTTGCGAAAGTTTGGAAGATTCTTCTTTTAATAAGAAATTGAGAAGAATACCTTCATGATCTCTCCAAAACAAAGCATTGTCTAATATACAAAATCTTAAGGATTTCATCTTCAAAAACCTACTTTTAGTCCTAGATAATTCAGGAGGAGATTGTAAATTCAGTAAAACATAAATAATATCAGCATACCAATGTGATTCAAGAAAGGCCTGGTTGATTAGTGGAGTCACCATCTCCTCTTCATTATCTATTGCTGCAATAAAGTTTATATCCAAGGCCTGATAGTTTGATTCAACCATGAGCTTGGCTAAACCTTGGCCCTTGATTAACTTAGTAGGTTTGATTTCTATATCATACTCTAAAATAGTAGCAATCCACTTTCCCCTCTTTCCATCAGGACCATCCTGAGTTAGGATGTCTTTAACTACTGAATTAGGACACTAAAATCCTTAATGGCTTTGACTAAAGCCAATGCCTGTTTTTCCATTATGTTATATTTCAAGGTGGCATCTCTCAGGGCTTTGCTGAAGAAAGCAATGGGTTGTTCATAGCCCTGGTCATTTTTCTACAATATAATAGTAGCTATTGTGTGCTTAGAAGAAAAGGAAAACAGGATGAAATCTCTATCAAATTTAGGACTGATTAATACAGGGGTTTTAGTTAAGGCTAGTTTGATGTCTTCAAAGGATTTTTTAGCCTGAACAGTCCATTTTATGGTGGAGTCCTTTTTCAGCATGTTGTTTAGTGATCTAATTAACTCTGCTGGATTAGATATAAATATTCTAAGGAAGAAATTATTTTTTCCTAAGAAAGCTTGTAATTCTCTAATGCTCCTAGGGTGTCTTATTTGCAAGATGGCTTCTATTCTTGTAGGGTCCATTCTTATACCATCTTTTGAAATTATGTGACGTAACAACTTTCCTTCTTCTAACCCAAACGAGGACTTTTTGGGGTTCAAGGAGATGCCAAACTTCTTGAATTTAATAAAATCTTGCCTTAGATGATCCAAATGTTGATTGTTAGATTTTGAAAATACAGTAATATCATCTAGATATATCACAAAGAAATCATGATTTTTTTTTGCAAATGTTATATCCATAGCCCTCTGGAAAGTAGCTGCTGAATTCATTAGCCCAAAAGGCATTTTCACATACATAAATGTGCCCCAAGGAGTAGTAAAAGTAGTTTTTGGTTGGTCATCTGGATGAACCAAGATTTGATTGTAACCAGAAAACCCATCCAACAATGAGATTCTAGTTGATCCAACTACTCTCTGTAAAATGTGGTCCATTTTTGGGAGAGGTAATTGTCTTTTAGTGACACTTTGTTGAGGTTTCTAAGATCGACACAGAGTCCAATCTCACCAGTTTTCTTTCTAGTTGGCACCAAGTTTGAGACCCAATCAAAAAATATGATTGGTGCAATTATTTTGGCATCATACATCCTCTGAATTTCTATTTCGATTACAGGTAATAAAATAGGATTAATCCTTCTAAGTTTTTGTTTGAAAGGCTTTTGATTTTATTTAATAGGAATTGTGTGCTGGATGATGTTGGTGTCATAGGATTTAAGGTCCTCATAACTCCACGCAAAGACATTCCGAAATTCTTTCAACAACTCAATGTATTTCACTTTTTCAATTGGAGGTAATGATTTCGAAAGTTTGATCAGTTTAGGATTTTCATCGGTGCCTATATTACATTCCTCTATATCAGACCTTAATGGTTCCACTTTAGGTTTCCTAGGAACATCATTTGAATCAAATAAATCTTCTAGAGGGGTTAATCCCTTTGGTAATAAGTTGTCCTTGAAATTAATTACTTTGATTTCTTCACTGATTATTTCATCAATCTCCATTTTCTCTAAGTTATCTACATCTGATTTGGTAAATTTAGATGGGTTAAATCTATCTAGTTCGTCACCTTCTATCTCATTTATTTCTATCTTATGCTTAGTGTTAGGATCTACTGATGTATCAGTATCTATATTGTTATTTACAAACTCTTCTTCTGAAAGTAAAAAGTTATTTATCTGTTTATCATTAGAAAATATTTGCCAATTCTTGATATTATCTGGAATTGTAGTTTTTTGCCTAACTTCAGTAGTGTACTGATGGTTGGGTTGAAAGGGTAACTTGCAGGTGCTAGAAAACATTTCTAAACTATGGGCTTGCATGTTATGTTTTCTAGGGATTACTACAAGCTTTGTTTCTAGGAAAGTGTTAAATATTTCTACGATAGTTTCCCTATCACAACTTAATCTAGGGTCCTTAGTCATATATACAACATCAATTTGTTTTACAATTAGTTTAGAGTCTCCCATGATAGAAACTCTTTTATGTCCTAGATTCCTAACTAACTTAGGACCTAAAACTAATGCTTCATACTCAACTATATTATTAGTACATTTAAAATTCAATCTATATGCATGGCCTTCTGAGTAATTATTCTCCAAATTATATATCCACACTCTTGTTCCTGTTCCTAACCTATTGATTGATCCATCAAATCCTAAATGCATAATATCTCATGATCATAATTTACACTATCTGGTGCAACAAACTTTTCATCTTTTACAGCAATTTGACCTTCTTGTTCATTGAACAGTTCTTTAGTCTGGTTAGTTTCATTTTGTGTAGAAACTGTAATTTCTTTTGGTTTTGCATTAGTACTATCCAAAATATTTTCTTGTGTTTGATCAACATTATAAAAGGTAAAAGAATCGATATCTGAGTGTATGGAGTAGATGGGAAAGCTTTAAGGCCGATCCTAGCTACTTACCATATATTTCTTAAGGTTTCTCGATATAGTTTCTTAGGTTGTCGAAAAACAAAGACTGTTGCATATGACATATCTAGTTGTAAATATCCCTGAAGTTTGGCTCCCCATGATTTGGATAATAGCATACCATACTTTGGTGAGATGTCAGCAACTATAATATCCATAAGGATGATTTTGGCGGGATATTAGAATAAAGTGACACATAGGTCTTTAATCGCTCCTAGACACTATACCTCACTCGAGTCAAATGAGAATAAGTCTTTGTAAGGCCTTGTAATGTCTAGGTTCAATTTCTCTATTACTGATTTCGGCATTAAATTGTGGGAAGCCCCAGAATCCAACATTGCATTGTGTAGAATTTTATCATGGATACTAAGGCTAATGTAAAAATGTGGAACTCCTCCTTCTAATGGTTTGCCATTAACATTTGGACCAAATAAGAGTTTTGGTTGGTCATCAAACAAGTTAACTGAATCCTCATTTTCAGCAATGTTTAAGGTTTGGTGTATCTGTGATTTATAATTTTTATTCTTGATTAGTTCTGTTAAAGGAACTGAAATCTTTAGCTTTGCTATCTCTGTTCCCAAATTGAATGGCAAAGAGACTTTTACTGTTTGAAGGTTTTGAATTTTCACAGCAGGGATTTGAGTAGGCTTGTCTTCTTTTTCTTTATTGGGGATCTCCTAATGTGGATTTTCAAATCTGATGTTTTGAGAGTTGTCCATTGGTTCCTTAGGTGTAACTGAATTGGATGGTTGATCATTAGAAGGTTGATAAGAGGTTATGTCTACAATTATGGGGCTAGAAGGGTTTGGGTTCTGCCTAGCGAGAATTTGGAGGCTTTTTGAAACAAGGGCTTCTTTTATTTTCTTGGGTTGATTTTGTGTTCTTCTCTTAGTTTGGTTAGGGACATCAACATTCTTTTGCTTCTTAGATTATACTGTTTATTAACTTTGAAGATGGCAGAGTCATATCCTTATTTGTAATCAAATGATTCCCTAGACTGTACTTGTAATTGCTGCAGCATATACAATTCCTGCTCATCTTGGGTTAGAAAAATAGTCTCCTCATCATTTATTGTTATAAAATTATATATTATATGGAACACATAAAATATTGTAGAAATATAAACACAGAAAACACATAAAACAAGAGAGACACAGATATACGTGGTTCACCCAGTTTGGGCTACGTCCATGGAGAAACAACCAGTCCTTCCTATTATATTATCCAGCAAACTAAAGAGATACAACCTAGAGAAGATCCGCTATAACACCCTCTTCACTCTCAATCTCCTCTCTCTTTATCACTCAAAATATAGATCTACATAGACGCAATACAATTCCCTCACATATAGTGAGGGGTTTCCTTCTAGGGCAAATAACCCTAAATTAAACATAACTTCTACCGTCAGATCTCCGCCTAATGAACGACCCAGATTGACTTCAAATTACTATACTTTTACAAGGCAATTTTACATCTATTCTTAGCTCCGGGGGCACTGCCCTCGAAGGGCCCCCCCAGGGGGGGGGGGGGGCTCCCCAAAGGTCACAGCCGCCCCCCCGGAACCCCCTTGTAGTGAATATTTTATGGGCGGCATTGCCACCCCATTTTGAACTGGGGTCCAATGTGGCGATACCTTTGAATACAGAAGATAATCAGGCTCCACACCCAACAATCTCCCATTTGGAGACTGATTATAGCACCTCCATCGCTGCTTCATTTGCTGGACAATGACTCCTCTTTGGACCTGGCTATTTCTCATCTTCTTCATCATACTTGAAGACCAATTGAAACTGAGCATATTCTTAGTTTCTCCCTGGTTACAACTTTTGTTAGCATATCTGCAGGATTCTGGCTAGTGTGTATCTTTTCCAGCTTCAACTTTCCATCTTCCAACACTGATCGTATGAAATGGTACTTGAGCTGTATGTGTTTAGTCCTGGAATGAAATGCTGAGTTCTTTGCAAGATGAATGGCACTTTGGCTATCACTGTATAATGTGCTCATATCATGCTCCTTACCCAATTCACCCATAAACCTTTGTAACCAAATCATTTCTTTACTAGCCTCTATAGCAGCAACATACTCTGCTTCTGTTGTTGAAAGTGCAACAACACTTTGGATTTTTGAAACCCAACTGACAGCTATTCCACCTACAGTAAATACATATCCTATAGTGCTCCTCCTATTATCTTTGTCACCTGCCATATCTGCATCATCATATCCCTGTAGAGAAATGTTTGAACCACCAAAGCATAATGCTTGATTTGTGGTACCTTTCAAATATCTGAGAATCCATTTTACCACCATCCAATGTTCCTTTCCTGGATTGTTCATGTACCTACTTACAACTCCCACTGCATGTGCAATATCAGGCCTTGTGCAGACCATTGCATACATTAAGCTTCCAACTGCTGATGCATATGGAACTTTAGACATATAATCCATGTCTTCTTGGGTGTTTGGGAACATTTCCTTACTAAGTTTGAAATGGCTAGCAAAAGGTGTACTAACTGGTTTTGCATTGTGCATATTAAATCTTTTCAACACCTTTTCTATGTACTCATTCTGAGACAATGTTAATTTTCAATTTTTCTTGTCTCTAGTTATTCTCATACCAAGGATTTGTTTTGCAACTCCCAAATCCTTCATTGCAAATAAATTTGCCAATTTTATTTTGAGCACATTTATTTCCTACATGTTAGACCCTGCAACAAGCATGTCATCCACATACAATAACAATATAATATAGCTTCCATCATTTTTCTTTTTCAGATAAACACAATGATCAGAGTGACATCTAGTATAACCTTGTTCAGACATAAACTTGTCAAATTTTAGGTACCACTGCCTTGGAGCGTGTTTTAAGCCATACAAGCTCTTCTTCAATCTGCACACTAGTTTCTCTTTCCCTTTCACCTCATATCCTTGTGGATGCTGCATATATATCTCTTCCTCCAAATCCCCATGGAGAAAGGTTGTCTTTACATCTAATTTCTCAAGATACAAATCTTCAACTACTACTAGACTTAAAATAGTTCTCATTGAAGTCATTTTAACAACAGGAGAAAATATTTCATCAAAATCAATTCCTTTCTTCTATGCAAACCCCTTCACCACAAGTCGAGCTTTGTACCTTTGTTTTCCTCCATCTTCTTCCTTCAGCGTGTAAACCCATTTATTCTTCAATGTAGTTTTTCCTGCAGGAAACCTGACTAAGTCCCAAGTTTGGTTATGCATTAAGGAGTCTATCTCTTCTTCCATGGCTACCTCCCACTTCTTCCTGCTTTCAACCTGCATTACTTCTTCATAACATTCAGGTTCACCAGAATCAGTCAACAATAAATAATATAATGGAGGAGAGTATTGTTCAGGGGGTCTACTTATCCTGGTAGATCTTCTAACACCACTTTCAGGTGTTTGGAGTGCCTGTTGCTGTTGTGGTGGTTGTTGATTATTATTATTTTTAGGCACCTTTACTTTTTCAGTAATTTCATCAAGGACAACGTATTCCTTGTTTTCTTTTTCCTGTTTCTTTTCCTGAAACTAATTCTTATACAAGACCTTTTCATTGAATATTACTTCTCTGCTCCTAATGATTTTTTTGATTTTCGTAATCATATAAGTGATAACCAAAATCATTAACACCATATCCAATAAAGGCACATTTCTTTGACTTTTCCTCAAGGTTTGTTCTATATTATTTATTAATATGGACAAAGGCCTCACAACCAAAAGGCTTTAAAAAAGAGTAGTTTACCTTTTTACCTGTCCATGCTTCCTCTGGAACACCACCATCGAAGGAACTTGAAGGCCCTCTGTTTATTAGATAAACAGCAGTATCTACAGCATCTGCCCAAAATTGTAAAGGCAACCCTGCATGCAATCTCATGCACCTTGCACGCTCCATGATTGTTCTATTCATCCTTTCTGACACACCATTTTCTTGTGGTATTATTGGAACTGTCTTCTCTCTGTGAATTCCATGCTCTGAACAGTACCTATCAAACTCTTTGCTGCAATATTCACCTCCATTGTCTGATCTGAGACACTTCAATTTCTTTCCTGTCTCAATCTCAACTAAAGCTTTCCATTTCTTAAAAGTATCAAATATATCAGATTTATTCTTAATACAATAAATCCAAGTTTTTCTAGTTCCATCATCAATAAAAGTAACATAATAACGAGAGCCACTGAGAGATGATACCTGAGCAAGTCCCCATACATCTGTATGCACAAGCTCTAATTTTTCGTTCTTCTTTTCTTTCCCAACTCTGAGAAACCTGACTCTATTCTATTTTCCATAAATGCAATTCTCATAAAAGTCCAAATCAACATACTTCAAACCCGGCAAAAGATTCTTTGAGTGAAGAATCTTCATCCCCTTTTCACTCATGTGTCCGAGCATATGATGCCATAATGCTGCATCTGCTCCTTTGGAAGTTAAAGAATTAACAGAGTTAGAAATACCATTGCATAAATACAATGTACCAACCTTTTCGCCTTTTGCTATTACCAAGGCTCCTTTGGTGACCTTCCAAGATTTATCTGTGAAAGTTTTCACACAACCTTCACCACCTAACTGCCCTGTTGAAATTAGATTTTTCTTCAGATCTGGAACATGCCTTACCTCCTTTAGTAGCCTTTGGTTTCCATTCTGTTGTTTTACAAGAGCCTTACCCATTCCAACAATTTTACAGGGTTTATCATCACCCAAGTGGACTTGTTCAAAATATCCTTGAACATAGTCATCAAAGTATTTCTTATCAGGTGTGGCATGGAATGCGGCACTTGAATCTACCACCCAAGAATAAGTAATATTTTCGAAAGAAAGAACCAAAGCAACTTATAACACCTCACCTGTCACATTTTCTTCATGATTGTTTTCTTGTTGTGCATCTCCTTCTTTTCCCTTTTGAGATCTACAATCTTTCTTTAGGTGTCCTTTCTTTCCGCATTTCCAGCACACTATCCCTGATCTGGACTTGGATCTGTCTTTCCTTTATTTACTACGATATCTTGAGCTCTTTCCTCTTTCCATTTTTCTTCCCCTAGACTCTGCACTCAAAGCATTACCTAATGTCTCACCAGAGCTTTTCCGTCGCATTTCCTCGCTAAGGATAGCATCGACAACATCATCAAACTTTAAAGTACTAGATCCAGAAACAGAGTTACTAATGGCCATTACTAAACCATTCCAGCTTTCTGGTAATGAGCATAAGAATAATAGAGCTCTAACTTCATCATCAAAGTTTACCCCTATAGAACTTAACTAACTTGTAACAATATTAAAATCATTTAAATGGTCTGCAACAAATCCACCTTTCGACATCTTCATATTAAATAACCATTTCATAAGAAATACCTTGTTTGAGGCCGAGGGTTTTTCATATAGTTTCGCCAATGCCTTAATCAAACCCTCTATCATTGTTTCCTTCAAAATGTTGAACGCAGTTCCGATGCTGCGAGGCACAATTGTATTGTTCCGAGTGCCTTTCTATCGAGAAGGTTTCATTCTTCATCTGTCATACCCGTCAGCATCTTTGTTTTTCCGCCCAATGGTAGGTACAGATCTTTCTCATACAGATAATCTTCCATTTGCATCTTCCACAACAAGAAGTTTTGGCCATTAAATTTCTCGACCCTAAACTTACCATATTCCGCCATTTCTCCCACTCAAACGAGGAACCCTTCTTTCCTACGAGTTTATTAGCCAAATAGATCTTCGGCTCTGATACCAGTTGTTAGAAAATTATATATTACGGAGCAATGGAATTCATAAAATATTGCATAAATATAAACATAGAAAACGCATAAAACAAGAGAGACACAGATATATGTGGTTCACCCAGTTTGGGCTACGTCCACGGAGAAACAACTAGTCCTTCCTTTTATATTATCCAGCAAAATATAGAGATACAACCTACAGCAGATCCACCTTAACACCCTCTTCGCTCTCAATCTCCTCTCTCTTTCTCACTCAGAATACAGATCTACATAGACGCAATACAATTCCCTCACATATAGTGAGGGGTTGCCTTCTAGGGCAAAAAACCCTGATTAAACATAACTTCTACCGTCAGATATTCGCCTAATGAACAACCCATATTGACAAGAAATTATTATACTTTTACAAGGCAATTTTACATCTATTCTTAGCTTCAGGGGCGCTGCCCCAAAGCCCCCCTGGCTCCCCAAAGGTTGCAGCCGCCCCCCTGCAGCGAATATTTTACGGGCGGCAACGAACTGGGGTCCAATGTGGTGATACCTTTGAATACAGAAGATAATCAAGATCCACACCCAACATTTATTCCCATTAGGTTAATTTGTGTATCTTGCTCTGGATCTTCTGGATGGAATGTGTCTGCAAAATTTTCTTGAAAAGCAGGCATAATGTTTTGATATGGTATGTTTTTCCCAATGTTTTGGTTGTTTATGAAATATGGGTTTCTAACTGGAGGTGCTTGTTGTTTATCCCATTGGGGTTTCATTTCCATGTTCCCTATTCTCTCCATTATTCTTTCCATACTTTTGGCTAAATTATCTATTTTAATGTTAGATGGTGAAGTTTCATCCTTAGCATTTCCTCTCCTTTCATTTCTAACTCTAGCCCTTTTAGCTAACAAATTAGCTTCTACACTAAATTCTACACTTTGCATTTCTTATAATGTTGGGGGGTTTCTTTCCCTAAGTTCATATGCCATATTTGTGTCAAAACCATCAGGGAACTTTATTAATGCTAAGTCAGGTGGGGGTCTAAGGTTAACTGGGATTGCATTATATATATTATTGAATGTAGTGCAGTAATCTTGAACAATTTCATTAGGTCCTCTTCTAATATTCTCATATTCTAAAAGGATTTGTAAGGGATTCTTTTTCTTTTCCCACCTATCAATAAATAATGTTTGAAAATTCACTAGGTCTGCAATGTGGTTGGTAGGAAAGGCTTTAAACCACTTCTTGACATCAACAGTCAAACTTTGGGCAAAGAGTCTCATCTGGACATCTGCTTCATCTATTTCATGCAGTTCAAAAAAGTCAGACATCTTGTTTACATGTTGTTGGGCAGTGTACTGACTAGTAGCATCAAACAGGAAAATCTTACTCTGATAATCTACAGGCATAGCATGAAGTTGGGCAGGTAAAACAAGAGGAGCATATATGTTTGCCATTGCTGTAAGTTGGGAGGGGCTAAGATGTGGGGTTGAGGTACTTGGAAATAATGCAGTAGTGGATGAAGAACCAGGACTAGTAGGTGATGAATGAGTAATGATAGGTTGGTGAGGGAGTGAAGGTATAAATGGTGGTGAAGAATGGACTTCAGAAGGTATTATTGTTGAAGTTGAAGGGAATAATGGTGAACTCAAAGTAGTGGACAATTGTTCAGAAAACTCAGGGGTAGTGGTAGTATTAATGGATGATTGTGGAGATTTCAGAATGTACTCATCAATTGATTTGTTGGCCTGTTGAACTTCAAGGTCTACAATAAAATCAGGATCTAGAACAGTTTCATCGATTGCACTTTCAGATTTTGTTCTAAATAATGAAAGATCAAATAGCACATCAAAGGGAAGTTATTCTAAAAATAACCACTCATCAGGACATGAATTAGCTTTAACTAATGGTATTTGACTAATTGAACTTTCTTCCTTTTTTATATTTTCTTGAAATTGGGTTGGGATTATCAACTACTGGGGCAGGGTTTGGATCTAGATTAGCCCTAGTAAAATGAGTCTTCCTGGAAGTCAGAATTTCAAATTTTTTTAATTGTTTTTGTGACATTTTTTCAAAATAACCTCTAACAAATGACTTTAAGAGGCTCAAAATATTGAATTAGAGTCTTCTTAAAGCTTTATTAGGACTAAGGAGTTTTTGGTTCTCCAGTGGAGTTGCCACTATGTTATCACTTAGAATTTTCTCTAGAAGTTATTAGAAGAAAGAAAATGACCGACGTAACCACAAACCAACTTTTGGGCATAGGCCCTAGCCAGCCTAAGCTTAGAGAGGGCTCTCTTGATATGATTTAACTTTCGTTGCTGGGATTTCATTGAGGGGGCTTTTGATTTGTATTTGAGATTGGGTGGTGTGATTCTTTAAACAAATGGATATAATGATGTCTCTATACCATTGGGCTATGGAGTCAATAGAAGGGCAACAGAAATGGATCAACTCACTAAAAGGGAATGTTCAAAGGGCAAGATAACAGAGTAAAGTGTAGGTATTTGGGCCAGAGGGGTGAAATGGTTTGAAGCAGGGTGAGAGAGCAATTAATAATTCTCAAACTGGGATTTAAACGAGGAACAGAGGGTAATCAGAAACAAAGGGCAATTAAGAATACTTTGCTATAGATTATAAAGAGAGAACCTAAACTAAGGAGAAATTAAGAATTCCTTAACTTAGATATCATTAGAAAACATTTGTATGCCTAACTGTTAAAATAGAGTGTAATTAAACAAATTATGAGATAATATTCTAGTTATAGCATTCAGATTCTGAAATACATTAAATATTGTGGAAAAACTTTAAGAAAGATAACAACAACATGAGAAAATGCTTGTCTGCACTTCGCTCAATACATGAATCCTTTGAAATATCTTGTCTTTATTCATCAATCTAGCTTGATGGCTCAATCAATGCTCCAATGGCTTTATAGTCTTTTGATCAAGAAGTCTATATAAATGTCTAAGAATCCACACTACATACTTCAAATTGTGATGTATTTATACAGAAGTTTTATTACAAAATATCTCAAACTAACTTGAGATTTAATCTAGAAAATAAAAATATCTTCTTTCAAGAAGATAGAGACAGATTTTGAATAGCTTTCATGATGTCCCATTTATTGTGGTACTGCTGGCCTTTATGGCTTGGTTTTAGCCCTTTATGCTCTTTGTTGTTTGGACTTTCATGCCAGAGGCTTCATTTACTTCAGGCTTTCATCTGAGACTCTTTTACACTGATACTCTTTCACTTTGATGACCTGTTTTTATCCTTTACTGTGTTTTTTCTTATGCTATACATTTTAACCTTTTATTGTGTATTTCAACAGTAAATTATTTAGTTTTTTATGTGTTTTAGCATCTGGTAGTGGATATTGGTCAAGTTTCTCTATGTTTTATCTGTTTGTCTTCTAACTGTATACTCTGTCTGGTTCCTCTGTTTTGACAACCAATGCTTTTATGTGAATGTTTTCTTCTATGTTCTGTGTGTAATTGTTTTCTTCTTCTCAATAAAGGGTTTTTAATAGATTTCCTTTCAAGTCTTGGAGTAAACAAGTTTTGCGACTAGTATCAAAATTGTTTATCTAAGCTCTGGCCTTCTACTAATTACCTGCAAAATACAACAATCATTAAGAAAACACAGGTTGGCAGGAAAGTCAATTGATGGCTTTATTACACAGGGATGTCCGAGGAAGGAGTCATGGCAATGTTTTGAAAGTCATCAGAGGTCGAATTGTGTTGCAGAGGTTCAAGGTGGCACCAGAATGGTTTTGATAGGTTTTACTGTGAAATGGGCAAAAGGAATGAAAACAAGGGTTTTCAGGGTTTAACGGGCAACTTTTTTAAATTTGGCGCAAAAAATTATATTTATGACTAGTAAGTGGTTTATCGGGTCGAACTGGGAGGTGATTTCCTAGGCTGTCGCACCGCTTATGAGGTGAAGGCAGTATTTAGGAGGGGTCAACTGATCTACTCCAACGAGTAACACGTAGCCTTTGGGGTTCAGGGGAAAACTGCTTTATCGGGTCGGCAATCGGCCATTGGGCACGGTCGATATGGCTGTGGTCCATTGGATGAGGGGGACGATGATTGAACGGAAATCGGGCGAGGGAGGTGCATGGGTGATAAAAGCATGGGCTTTAGGGGGCCCAGAGCTTTAATCCTCGAAGGATTGTGATTATTTAAGATTTAATCATGCGTTTAAAATGATCAGGTGGGGCTTAATGACGGGGTTTAACTCTTTGGGTAAAGGTCGGGCGTCAGGTGAGACTAATATGGCTGTGCATCGTTAGATTTGGGCACAGATTGATCGGATGATGGTCGGTTGGTGAAATAACATGGATAGGATGGAAAGAAGTTTAGGGGGCTTCACGCTTTAATCATAAGTGGGTTATAGGTTAAATACGAGATTAAACTGATTGTAAGGGTCTTAATGAAGTGGGACCATGGGTTTAACCAGAGGGATTTTCTTAACTTTACCGAGGGTTGGTGATTTAAGAGGGGTTCGTCGGGATATGGGGGGAATTGTATAGTTTTTATTAAAACTTGGGGTTGGGGGTATTTACTTATGAGATTTAATTAATATATGAGAAAAGGTTTTATGGGATTTATATAACAAAGTTAAAAAACAATATGAAATGTGATGGGTGGAATGGATATCCTGCTAAGCATAATGTTAAGTTTAATATTTGTGCATACGCTTTATACTTAGGATAAAATATTTTTTGTGGGTTTTTTGGGAGAAATAGGATTTACATGGGGGTTTTCACTTTTCCTAGGCAAATGGTGTTTAACCTTAGGAAAAGGGGTTTTATTAGGGAAATGAAGGGGGAATGAATTTTATGAAGGGGATTCTAGCACTTGATGTCCATAAGTCATTAAGCCGAGGGTCTAGTCCCACCAAAAGTCAGAGAAATGCTCTGAGCCTCTTTGACTTGTAGGATTAAAAGTACTAGAACATGCTTGTGGATAGGAAATTAGTAAGTATAGGGGAAAAATGAATGAGGGGGAGTTAATCACATTAACTTGCAAACCTTTGCTTTTGCCTCCATAGTTGATCATACATATTGAAATATGTCTAAGCATGATGCATGTGTTTTGATCCAATCAACTTTGTAGTTTAGCAACCTTTCTTCTACTTACCCATTTCTTACCCTAACATGTTTTCTTCATTTATTTGGGTGAATATAGGCTAACAAACCCTTATCTTATCTTTTCTTTTATAAAACAAACTATCTATTTCTAACCTTATATCATCCAAGTGCTTAGATTAAGCTTATGAGCTCGTTTTATTTTCTCTACCTATCTATGATTTGCCAAGATTACACTGTTTGGTCATATTTTATCCTTTAACTATAAACATAAAATTCAAATCATGAAGTAACCAAGATTAAATAGTTTGATTACCATGGATTGTGGCATGAATAACAAGCTGCACACAATCATTATTATGCATAAAAGTAAATAGTAGTGGCATTTAGACTTGCACACTTTCATGGTCTCTTTTTGTTTTTGGGGTTCATATATTTTCATTTTTTGACCTTATCTTGTTCTTTTGTTCTTTGACTTTTCTTTTAGGACATACCCTCTTTACATTTTCTAATTTTTTAATATGGAAAACATTTGCAGAAAGTAGAGGTATGTACAATATTAACAGGCTTAACCTTAGTCATTCAAAATTATGACTCCTATTAATATAGGAACCTAACAAGGCCCATAAAGAAATAAACTAAAAAAAGTAAAACTAAAAAGAAACAATAAAGTGGAATCAAAGCTAGAGAGGAAAGTGATGAAGTGTTGACTAGGTAGGTTAGGGTGGTTAGGGAGATTACATGGAATCTCCTTAGGGTGCCATGTGGTTCCAAGGAACCACATCAGTAGCCATTTGAAATAGATGCCACATTAGTAAAGCGTGTCCTATGTTTATTAAAAAAATGGTTTAGAACCTAAAATTTATTTTGGCCACAATATAAGCATATCTATTTAGTTGTAGAAGAATTCTTTTGGGCATGTTTTCATTGTTAAATACCATGGAAGTTATAGTGAGGATACTAAAAAATTATGCATTTACCTTTCACGAAATGCACATTACTATTTTTTTTAAAGAAAAGTCTTTAATATTTTATAGAGGCCTTTTTACGAATTAAAACTTTGTACTAAATACAAAAATCATACATGAAGATACCCAACTAACATTTTGGTGGAAATCCCACAGGATTGGAGTAGAGGTGCCAAAACAATGAAAATTCCACTATTCTAGGCCACTTTTTGGGGGTTTTGGAAAATTTCAAAGCAAATAGACCCCACATGATAGAACACAATTTTTATTTCCTCAACATTCTATTTACTCATCAAGGTAGATAAATTTTCCTTCATGAAAAATTTCCTAGAATTTCTTACTTTAGGAGATAGTTAGTTTGGCTAAAAAATGTCCATAGAAAAAATTGAAGAATTGCAAAGTTGACATTCGCAGGTTGTTGGAGATTTTGTATATAGAACCATTTTTGAAATCTAAGAGTTACTATGAAATCACAATCACCATT
Organism: Pinus tabuliformis; assembly: GCA_031772625.1. Taxonomy (NCBI): domain Eukaryota; kingdom Viridiplantae; phylum Streptophyta; class Pinopsida; order Pinales; family Pinaceae; genus Pinus; species Pinus tabuliformis. The sequence goes on along the minus strand of CM062810.1, from coordinate 872,628,365 downwards.
GTTACCAATGTCTTCCTCAAGCGTTTTTATATTTTTCTCTATATTTTCTTCTACAAATAGCAAAAGTTTTCCTTTGGAACTAACTACATCAATGTGACAAGTGTAGAAAAGGGGCCAAGATTAATAATTTCAAGGAGCCATAAATTTTAACTTAGAAATTGGAATCCAATGAGAGAGAAACCACTATAAAGGTTATCTATATGACAATAGGATATAAAGTTAATTTTTCCAATTATGCATTTGTACATCTTGCAATTTTGTAAGAAAGAAATATTTGCGGTTAGTGAATCATGCAAATATTTAATGAAGGATATTTCCAAAGAAATGTTATTATTTCACAAATATTTCTAAATGATAGAGGTACAAACCATATGTGATTATTGAGTAAAGAAGGCTGGAGAGATCTCATGATGGAACTTGTATAGATCTGAAGATGTATATTTGGCGAAAAAAATAAAGGCAATGAATAATGGTTTACAAGTGAGTTAGTATTGATTCTCGAAAAGGAAAATTAGGGATATTATTATGGAGAAGTATGTTCATAAGGGCTCAAATAAAATGGATTGAAATTATTAAATTATGTTATAGATATGATTCCATATTTAGTGGTAAAGAGTAAATTGATATAAAAATATATTGTATTGATAAAAGGGGAGAACACATAGAGGACATTCATTGTAATTCATAAGTGAAAATTAGATTTCAAGAGAAGGGTTAGGGAAGAACTTGATTTTTAAGTCCACTTGTACTACATGAATAAAGGAATGATCATAGTTATGAAGAGCCATAATAAATCCTTGGTATTGGATTTGAATATTATGATACAAAAGTATGTTCAATAGGTGTAGTAAGAATGCCTATGTAAAGAAAATGCTTGTGATGATTATGACTAGTACAGTTGGATATTACATATAGAGAAGCAACCTTGCTATAGATAGGAAGCATAGATTTAGCTAGTAGGAAACGCATTCTATTAGCATGCATAACAAGTTAAAGTAAGTTTTTAGCCATTGATTTAAAGGAATGCTAAGAAATTATGGTTTGAAGGATGTAAGTGATGCATGGGATGGGTATGTCATCTCAATGGGAATGAATACGAAGATTATAAGAGTTGTCAACTATGGACAAACAATTTATGTTTAAATGAATTGAGAGAAAGAAATTAACTAGATTATTAAAGTTATTAGTATAATCATGGTGCAATATATTAAATTACTATATAAATTTATGACAACAAGTAATGGGAATTGTTTATGCATGTAGAGAACATTGAGTAGATTCCAACGTAGAGTGGATTGAAAAACTAGAAAGAATATATGAAGAATAGTAGTTCTAGAGTGAAAATATAGATGAAGCATGTGAGGAGGAAGGAATATGTATTCTTAGTGTTGTTACAAAATGAAAATGAAATTTCCAAACAAATCATGTGAAGTTGGAAAATGCATTAACTGCAATGCTATGAATGATGGAAGACCTAGTTGAAGTGAAAATGGGGAGTAGAACATAGCAGTTTATATAAATATCGAAAGGTCACAAAATACATTGATAGGGTTTGTTCAGATGTGAATTGATGAAGTTAAGGCTAAGGAAAAATTATCCCAAGGAGGAAGATATTTGTTAATAGAATTGCAATAGTAATATTAAGATGAAATCAATGTAGCTACAACAACACAAGTGCTAAAAACTTCAAGCATGGTAAACTTTGATAAGATTGGCCAATAAAAGTATTGGCATGATGAGGATTCAATTTCAATAAAATATATTGACAAAAATGTAAAGTGCCCAAGGTTGGCTTCGATAGAACGTGCTCAAATAAGAGAAAAACAATACAAATATGAGAAAAGTAAGAGAAAATAAGGCTATACAAGCCTATTAGGATGTTGATGGGGTTGTGATAGTAAAAATGGTGAAAATGGTAAGAAAATAGCCATGTAAATAGGGGTGACTTAAAGCATCTGTTTTCTAATTTAATTATATTTTTCAAATTCATATATCAATATATGCAAGTGAAATCATAGCAATGATGGAAATGTCTCAAAATACATATACAATATGCATACAAACTAGAGTGATTTTCTAATTGTATATCAATTAAATGTTAATTAGTGTGGATAACGATGGATGGTTTACCCAAAGAAAAGGTTTAAAGCATGGTTGAAGATATTGATGATGCATTTGTATGTGCCACCTAGCCATACAAAGTCAAATGTGGATGGTAAAATGTTTAGGAAGAGGTTGGTTAAGAGAGTGTCTAGCTAAACAAGTAGCATCAAATAATCTATGGTAGCCATGTAAGTATGAATTGATGTGATTATGTTTCAAAAATGACAATGAAGGAAATTTGGCAAGAATTACCTAATTTAGAATTTGATATTGTATTGATATGATTAAGCAACTTGAACACAAGTAGGTGGATGGTACCCCACCTTGGGTGATAGGTAGAATACCGTGAACATATAAAGGATGTTTAATTTTTGAATGCATTGATATTTGATAAAATAGTATGGCATGTTGTATTAGTTATGAATTAATAACCCATGTTGGGTAAAAAGTATAATCCTAAAATAGAAATGAATGTTAGCAAAGATAGCTATGAGGTAGGCCATAATATTGTTGATATGGAAATGCTATAGTTATACACAAGTGTCTAAAGGTCTCCATACTTGTATTAATGTTTTCAGCTATAACCCCCTTGCCCAACAAACACATTAACATGGAGATTTTACCCTTGAAATCCAAAATACAAAAACCATAATTTTTTAGTATATTCTATCTTTGAATTGTTATAATAGAATATGTATGTCAACTCACATTTATCCTAGACTTGAATAGAATAGTAGTTCTTTAACTGGAATTATAAAACCATGGGATCAACCACCATGCCTCATAACACCACTAAAACTAAAAACTATGTAAAAAACCATAAAAAAAGAGATACAAAAAGTTACCACACTTACAAAGAATATAACACATACCCAATCTAATAAGTAGCTTGATGATGTCCTTAAGGTATTGGCTATACTTCCAATTCAAAATTTTGATATACATGAACTTTAATTTGAATCATGTTTTATTACATTATTTATTTTAAATAAATATGTAAAAATATGAAACTTTAAACTTGTGAAATGTGAACATAGCTTTGCATGTAAAAGGATTTATTACAATTACCTATTAAAAACATATAAGAGCAATATACTCTGACATGTCTCACGAAAATCAAACTAGAAATCTCATAGAACTGATCATGAAGATATTCAAAGATAAACATCTTTCGTATAAACAACTCATATTTAATATTTGGATTCAATTTTAATACAAATCTTCATCCTATTTGATCACATAATCTCCAAAGTGAACGTCATAGTCCACCGTAGGGATAGCAATGGATTAGATATCTAAGTGGAGACGCATATAAATATAGTACCTATTCCCGTTACCACCTTCGAGAATGGTGACCAAAAACCAAAAAAAACAGAAGACTATATATCGTATTTAATTTACTTCCAACGAAAACCAACCTTCAACATTCATTCAAATAAATAAAGAGAACGAGCACCATTGATGTCAGCCCGACCATAAAGAAATGACTGAATGGCTTTTTGGAACCCTAATATAATCACTGCCTTTGAGAACAACAACGTCTAACATCACCATTAAATATAATTATTCAGATAGCTGTTTTAGGTATTGAATTAGTTGATCACACTAACTAGGTTTTTTTTTTTTTTTAAATAATATGAATTGCTCGACTCTCCATTTCCATTCAGATATACATTTCAGCCTCATATCCACGTCTCTCATTATATATGTTTTTTCCTTATGATTCATTGTCATCGGTAAGACCATCAAAGACAACAAATGTCATTACCAGTTATTGCTAATTGTCCAGTTTGCAGGTTCGCCTCCTCGTGGAAGGATTCGACCAAATGGCAATGGGAAGGGGAAAGGGAGTGTCACGGCCTCACTCTGTGGAGAATTGGTGTGGCACTGACTGAATTTCATTTTTAGAATTACTCTTTATGCCTATTTCCACCACTTCGTCAATTTTTGTTCAAGTGTTTTTTCTTCAATTATTTAATGTGCATCGGAAATCCAATTACTTTTTTCACATTTAACACTTATATAAATGTGTGATGAACAATACAACGATACAAATGTAGCAAAGTGCGATATCGTACATAACATAGTTCTGCGATGGGAGTGGGAAACTCCCCGAAAAAAGTTCGCCCCAACTGTTATAACAACAAATATGATACAATAAGTTACAAGGCGTTTCAATTGCTTGGGTGCACCAACAACTTGTTCACCCAATTCTTCCCAAGTCATGCAGTTCTCCCTACACGTTCTTCTTGAGTCGTGCATCTCTCTGCCCACACTTCTACCTAAAACATTCAACCTCGCCCACATAATGTGACTTGTCCAAGGAACCCCAAATTCCTTCCTAGAAATAAAGACTCGTTCCGCCCAGTTGTGCAAGCTTGATGGGCAAGCCTCACTTTGCTCGTCACTCTATTAATCTATCCCTTTCTTCCTTGTGCAAATTTCTTGTTTCCTATGATATCGTAGACTTTCCCAAGAGTTTCCTTTGCGATATGTTCTTCTCTTGGTCGAATTGCCTTGCTTTCCTTTGAATGAACTCCTTCCTTGTATTTATATGCTCCTTACTGTCTATTGAACCCCCATGACCGATCTGCCGCTAGGTAGGTGGGAACCCCTCCGTAGGCGGGCGCGCCCCTGGGGCAACTTATCGATGGGTAGGCAAGAGCCCCTGCTAGGTGGGCATGCGTCTCCGTGGGCACTTCCATTTCCTTCATGTTCATTTTATCCCTCCATCACTGCTTGCTTGAATCGCATGTCATGCCCATCACTTCCCCATGCCCTACTCGTTCTACCTCTGCCCCTCGCAAACCTTACCGGCTACGTCGTTGGATCACTCGGCCGCACCCGTGGGAACATGTCGCTATGCCTTACATGTTCCCCACGTGCTCTTTGCTACAATGACACTCTTCACTAAGTCTCCATCCGCTATGCTCTAACTGGCACAGCGCCCCATTCCCCACCTTTCTAGCAGCGCACTCTTGGAACATGCCTCACCAAGTCACCCGTGCTACCCACCATGTCAACCTTGGTGCCTCCCCTCCATGTAGGCATGTCTATCGCACATGGTGCTCATCATACTCCAAGTCGGTTTTTCGCCTCTCTAAGTGTCTATAGGCTATCATGAGCACCTAGTCACCATAGTGCCAACTCGAGGCCTTGACATCCTCCCCCAATCTAAAAAGGTTGTTGCCCTCAACAACAACATCATGGCAAACTCCTTTTTATAAGTTCATCATCTTCATCACAACAACCAGATAGATTTGTGTATGACCTGGTCCGTACCCATATCTTGTCGTAACTCTACAAGAACATCATGTGTTGGTATCCTTGTGTTGCTGACTAGCTAGGTAGTTAATCCAACTGTAACATCTCCTTGGCAAGAACTCATGCATCTCAACATCATCACAATTGTCATAACATCTTCTTCTCATACTATCCTCCTATCATTCTTGCCTCATGGTCTACTCATCACTTCAAGGGGTCCCATTGGCCTGAGCATATGACAATGAGCCTATCCTCCATTTTAAGTTCAAAACAATGGTGGGGATGGGAAGGTTGATGACCTTCCATATCCATCTTCAACTTGCTCCAACATCTCAATCCAAGTGTCAACATCCTCCTCTTCTAATCTCTGCATGTACGCCTCTTGGTACTCCTTTCGTTGGATTTCCAATTCCACATCCTTGCATTCTTCCATTGCCTCTAGTCTATCTGTCAAGTCAATAAAACTATTAGAAAATAATCTTATGACTTCTACTTGTTCCTTGAGTTTTTCCTCTGTCTAATTCAACCTCTCATAGAATTCTTTGTTTCGTTGATCTGCCTCTACACTCATCATTGTTAGGTTACATTCGCCCTTCAAGGATGTCACGATCAAAATGCCCAATGATATGTCCTCCCTTCCATCATATATATATATATAGCTTCTTCAAATGTGTCATGATCATTGCTTCAAATTTTTTCATGAGTTCTATCCCCAAAATTGTTTCATAATCATCCATACAAACAATCGTGAAGTCTACATTGCATAGCCATTCACCCTTCTGCCACTCCAATCATTTGGTTTGGTGGAGAGTTCACTGCTTTGTGAGGAGCTTGAGTTGGAATGAACTTTAGTCCAACCACTCTCATTGCATTCTCTCATGAAGTTAGGGGTTGCCCTGTTGTCCACCATGGTGAGCAACGTGCCTTGCCCAAACTTCATCTCAACATACTCCAATTTTTTCCTTTCAGATCATGTTTTGGGATAGCCTTTGTTGGTACTACCACACCCAAACTTTGCATCATCCCAATTGTTACTTCTTCTTTCCTTTTTCCATCTAAATACGTAATAGATGCAAATCCCAGCCTTGACGGAAAATTCTTCAGTGTATGGTCACCTTCGCACAACCAGCAATTCAAAGGTTTCTTTGCCTTGGGTTGGTGACATGCCTTCGCCTTATATTTGTTTGAAGCTTTCTCTCTCGATTTATCAAATTTCTTATTCTTTTCTTCCACTCTTTTTTCATGATGGTATACCAACTTTTCAACCACAACAAATGCCTCCTTAAGTGTTTTGATCTTTTATCGCTTCACCTCATTGCATGCCCAAGGTTTCAATCCAATGATGGAGTTGAAAACTTTGTCTTTATCCACCATGTTGGTAGCTCCAAGATCAAACTTGCAAATTCCTATTGATAAGCTTGCAGAATTCTGGTTTCCTTGATGTACTTAATCTTTATACGTGCGTCCCATGTCTCATCTTGTGCACTGGAATAAGCCAACAATGCTTCCTTCATTTCTTCCCAACTTGGGATGTCCTTAGCATTGCCATGGGCAAACTGATCTACTCTCCACCTCCACCACATCTTGGCATCCTTCATAAGGAATTGTCTAGCAACCTTTACCTTGGCCTCTTTTGATGCAAGCTCCAATTGTTCAAGGTACTACTACATATCTCATAGAATGTTTCCAACTAATTTTGTGCTTCTCATTCCATCGAATGAATCTAGTTCCTTAATCTTGATGTGGGCAGCTCCGCGATCAAACCTTGCCCCACTGCCTTCTCTAAAATCACAAACTTGTTCAAAGCTTCAGAAAGGCTCTTCTACAACTTTGTGATCTCATTCATGCCTTCGCAATTTCAAGTTCCTTAAATCCATTCATGGTTTGATTATCTCTCCATTCACGATACTCATATTGCAACTTGAGTTCGTCATGACTCTCCTTCTTCTTGGTCAAATTATCCCTAAGTTCTGCTTTTTTTCCTCAAGTGCATCCATCTTCATGTTTAACACATCCATTTGGTCGAACATTTTGTTCATGAAAAATTCCTCAACGTTCATGCTCGATTCACTTGTTACCTGCAGTTCCTCTCCATTGCTCGCCATTAGTTTACTTTGAGAACATGTTATGACCATAAACTATGCCTTCGTTCATCTTAACACTTGCCTTACCCTTGCCAAATTTCCCCTATGTCACACTTGACCAATCACTAAACTGCTTATGAGATTCGTGCCTCCAAGTCAATCTGTTCAGTTCAGTCCTGACCACAACTTGCCTCTAGCACTTCCAAACTTTCCTTTAAATTAGCCTGGTCTTGCCTGAGTCAAGATCTAAACCAACCATCATGGCCCCATGATGTGGCAACTCCGACCACCATGGTAATTGTGCGGCACTGGCATAATTTCACTTTTAGAATTACTTTTACCTGGACTATGCCTACTTCCAACACTTAGTCAATTTTTTTTCAAGTTTTATTTCTTCAAGTATTCAATGTGCAACAGAAATTCAATTACTTATTTAACATTCAACACTTTTATAAATGTGCGATGAACATTACAACAATAAAAATGTAGGATAGTGTGATATCGTACATAACATAGATTTGCGATAGTAGGGGGAAAATCCCCAAAACAAGTTCCCGTCAACTGTTATCATACTTCAACAAATATGATGCAAGTATATTTTATAAGTGACAAGGTGTGGTAGTTTCCTAGTTGCACCAGAAATGCATCCACCTAATTTTTCCCAAATCATGCAGCTCCCCCTACATGTTCTACCTAAGTCATGCAACCCTACGCACACTTCTACCTAAAGCATACAACCTCGCCCACACAATGCTACTTGTGCAAGGAACCCTAAAATTCTTGCCCAAAAACAAAGACTCATTTAGCCTGGTCATGCAAGCTTGCTGGTCAATAATCACTCTGCCCATCACTCTATTACTGCATCCCTTTCTGCCTTGTACAAATTTCCTACTACCCACGATATCGTAAACTCTCCCAAGAGCTGCCTCTATAATCTCTTCTTCTCTTGGTTGACTTGCCTTTATTTCCTTTAAGTGAAATTGTTCCTTGTATTTGTATGCTCCTTAGTAGAATCATTAAAGTTGACAGACGCCCCTTCAAATCCTTGAGCCAAATCATCATGTCTGTTAAATGCCACTAGCCAACCTGTCAATGCATAGGTAAGATCCCCTTCACAGGTAGGCACACCCCTGGGCTGACCTATTGATGGGCAGGTGGGCACCCTTGCTAGGCTTCAACACTTCCTTTTCCTTCATGTTAATGTTATCCCTCCATCGGCGCTTTCTTGAACTGCATGTCATGAACATTGCTACTTCGTTCCCTGCTCGCTCTGCCTCTGCCTTTTCCATCCCTTAGCCGCTTTATCATCACATCGCCCAGGCACGCCGTTGGGAATAGAACACTATGCCTTACACGTTCCCCATGTGCTCTCCACTACAATGACACTCTTTTTTAAGTCACCCTCATCTATAGTCTGCCCAATGCCCCACTTTTTTGCAGGTACGTTCTTGGCATGCGCCTCACCAACTTGCTCGTGCTACCCACCATGGCGACCTGGGCACCTGCCCTCTGTGTAGGAACACCCTTCGTACTTTGCGCTCTTTGCACTCCAAATCGGTCACTCACCTCTCTAAGTGTCCCTAAGAGGTTATGAGCACCCATTGGCCATAGTGCCAACTCGAGGCCTTGATAGGGAGGTACTCAACATGGTATAAATTTTATGGTCGTAATAAAAAAATTGTTAGTTTTATTAAGCATAAACCAAGAATTATTTATGTGTGAATCTCAAGCTGTCACTGCTGCGAACAACATTCAGGGAACCTAGATACACTAAGCACTAACAACTCTCAATACTCCCTCTCTAAATTTAGGGGTACGTCTCTTCACCACATTGGGTCCTTTAAGCACACTATTGACAATGATGTAGGTGTTTATGACATCTTAGTCAACAGGCAAATGTGGTCGTGGGAGGGATGGGTATCGATTTGTGTTACATCAACGTCATCAATACTATGGCTCGGTTAGAGAATGAAAATCGTGGAGCATAAGTCTCTTGTTTTGTGAATACACACAAATCAAATATTGCTCTCACTTGGAGTCTTAAGCAACCTCATGCTTTGCTCTCTCAAGGAGTCTTATGCAGACTGAGCTCTGATACCATGTTAGATAATTGAAAAGACGAAGTAGAAGTCTTTATATTCACATTACTCGATAGCTATTAAATAATATTACATAGGGGATAGTAGTAATGAGTGGAGTGAAATCCTATCTGTATTCACAAAATAAGAGACATTTGCTCCACATTCTAGCAGAGCGTGTGGGAGTCCCCTTACAAGCCCATAATGACGACCAATCCTTGCATACTGCAATTTTCGAACAATGGCTTAGAGATCATGGATGGGAATAACAGAGACATCTGGGACAACGGTGCATCCATCGCACTTGGTGCTTGTTGCACTCCAAGTTAGTTTTCCACCTCTCTAAGTGTTTGCAGGTGGTCATGAATGCCCGTTGGCCATAGTACCAACTCGAGGCCTTGAAAGGGAGGTACTCATCATGGTATAAAATTTATGGTCGTAGTAAAAATATTGTTAGTTTTATTGAGCTTAAATGGCGAATTATTGAGGTGTGAAGCTCAAGTTGTGGCTGTTGTGGGTAGCGTTTTGTGAACACAGATAGGCCAAGCACTGGTGGCTCTGAATACTCCCTCTGTAAACTTAGGGGTTGGTCTCTCCACCATAATGGGTCCTTTAGGCACAACGTTGACAACCACGTAGGTGTTTATGAAATCTTATTCCAACACTTTCTATGCAATGATCATAAGATAACAGGAAAATTCAACCATTAGAGGGATGGGTACCAAATTTTGTTACATCAACGTGGTGAATAATGTGGCTCGGTTAGAGAATGAAAATCATGGAGAAGAAGTCTCTTTTTTTGTGGATACACACATATCAAATGTTTCTCTTACTTGGAGACTTATGCAACCTCGTGCTCTTGTATCTCAAAGAGTCTTATGCATACCAAGCTCTAATACCATGTTAGATAATGAAAAAGATGGAGAAAAAGTCTCTATATTCACATTACTTAGTAGTTGTTAAATAAGATTACACAAGATATGGTACTAATTAATGACTGGAGTAAACTCCTCTGTGTATTCACAAAACAAGAGACATTTGCTCCACATTCCAGCGGAGCTTGTGGGAGTCCCCTACGAGCCCATAATGATGACTAAACCATGCATACCTAAGTGTTCAGACAATGGCTTGGAGATCATGCATGGGAATAACAAAGATGTCTGAAACAACTAGTGCATCAAATTAGTACTACTCATTAGTTCTGTTGGAAAATGGAGCTCTCCAATTGGTGGACAACAAAGGGCAGATAATCTGGTCCTTAACCGATCACCCACAGTTGAATTGAAACTACGGCATATTTCTCAAGCAAGTATCCTCTCCTTTCACTAATCCCCCATTTGCTTCCCCAGTAGAGGCTCAGCTACCCAACGGCCAACCAATCTTCGCACAACCTTTCACTACTGTTAACCCCATTGTGAGTAGTGGTGCTCCACAAATAATCCACCCATATTACCTAGTTGTTTTTTCATGGCTCAATGCTCCATTTATCTTACCTTAATATGCATGGACTTCTTCCCTCCCTAACGAGAACAAAAGGTCACAATTCCGCCATGAACATAAATCCGAAAATATGCGTAGGGTGAAACTATAGTTAAATTTCAATTTAAAAATATCTCTTCGCTATTAAGGTTCTTTCATTTGTATGAAAGTGAGCGTATTACTAAAAAAAAATAATTGATATTGAAATTTAATATATTGTTTCTTAGTTATTGCTATTTTTTATTCCTAGAAAGTAAACTTCGAAAAACATTTGAAATAATATTTCAATTTTGAATTAAATTAGTTTTGAATTGTTTTATTAATTTATATAAATTTATTCTCCCCATCGGGATGTAGGTTGATGTCAGAGAGGATAGTTGGGATTTGATATGGGTAGTACGAAGGCCATAATGACTGCCACCCCCCACATGCTCAAGGCAGGGGGTGTGGTGTCCTTTGAAATGAATGCATGGATGGTGAGTGGGCAAGGTGGCAAGAAAGGAATAAGGAAGGGTGGAGGAGAAGGTTAAGGCATTCGAAGTGAAGGAGAGGAGAGAGAAGTTGTGGAGATGGGAGGCGATTCAAAGCTAGGGAAGGGTGAAGGCAAGCAATGAACCTTGGCTGTGGACAAAAAAGAGATTCCAGGTATGCAATTCAATCCTGCTCCTGTATTGATTGCATGATCTGGCTGGGGTTCTGCTGGGGGTAAGGGAGGGGCAAGCAACCATCACAATGGGGATTAGCTTTGTATGGGATGCATTGGGGGTAGAAATGGTATGCCATGGCCTGGTTCTACTTTCTGATTCTCTCCCAATCGAACCAAACCCTAGTTGCGAAGTGGGAAAATGCAGGCTGAGAAGTTATGCGGGTCTACCTTTAGTTTCTCAAGCTAGGGGAATAAGGGATAGTGGTATTGAAATTCCCGGGGGCTTAGGTGCTAAAGAGAGAGGCACGAAAGAGTTTATGGCAGGGGGATGGGAATTCAACCATGGCAATAGGATGTTGAGTGACCCTTGGGAAATTGGGAACCCGCATGGCACTAAGGGTAAATCTAGGGACCCCGGGCAGCAATCTGGATAGAGGGGCAAGCAAAGCCATGACTCGCATCTGTTGGCTGAGGGTGCATGAAGCGAGCATAATTGCAAGAATCCTTCCAGGTTATAGAAAGGCCTATGGGATTGGCTCCAGATGCAATGGGATGATTGCTAAATGAGCCATAGAAAGGGGGAGGGGTACTATGAGAAGCCATGGGAGAAGAGTCTGAAACCTACTTACCTTGGCCATCTGCGGGCTTTGGGCTACCCTAACACTCAAGCGAAGAAGTATGTAAGAGAGGCAATGCAAGAATGGAAAAGGTGGGATGCTGAGCAAGGTTTGACGAACCTACTTCATTTGGATGTCAACAGGGCTCCACTACACAGGTTATGGCTTGAGCAGCGAAAGACGTGGGCATGGTAGGAGAGGACCGTCCCCCAGACAAATAAGGGGTCGAGAACCGTAGAAGTTCACAGGGGTTGTAAGCATGTAGAGCACCTCATAGCAGAGGTAGTAGTGGCATACCGAGAGGGGATGGACGCGGGAATTTGGAATTTGATAGAAAACTGGGAAGTGGAGATTAAACAGGAAAGTGAATCAGAGGATGAGCTCCATAGTTGGAGGACGCTGGTCCCAGATCCAAGGAATACCCATGGGAGTACTACTCAATTTAAACACACACTCTATTTGTATTTCTTAATGAAAATGCTTCTTGGCAAAGCGACATGGAACAAATCTTTGTGGGGATGGAAGTTACAATGCAAGGCCTGCCAAACTATAAAAAAGATATGGAGAAAATCCTCTTCCAGTTGCACACACATGACATTAGGAAGGATCAAATTGACCGCCACATCCCTTGCATTCTGGAGCTGCATGGAATGCCACGGGCGACTGCTAAAGATCGTTCTCCTGTTGCTTCTATCTCAGATGAGAAGAAAGACTAGATTCCCCATGCATACTTTTGTTTATGCGGTTAACCTTTAATTTTCCTGTTGCATATGCTAGTTTTTACAGTTATGTAGTATCTGGACATGAGATCAAGACTTATCTAGCTTTTCTAGAAAGACTGAAACAATTATGTTTTTGGATGGCTTATAATGCACACTGGTGACCAACAGACTTGGTTTCCCCTCGGGGCAAGTTGAGGCCACTTGATCAACCTGTGTGGTGTAAATTTGCCTAATATATAATAAAAAAGATGGATTTTCCAAACTTAATAAAAAAAGAGATTATATAAATTTCTTGGAAATATTAAATTTTCATAGTGTACTTTTTAAATTTTCCCCTTTCATAATCTACTCATTATTTTCATAATCTACTCATTATTTTCATTATTTTGAGTAGAAATTAAAAATGGGAAATATAACGATTTTCATTAAAAATGGTAAATATAACGATTTTCATTTTATTATTTTGTTAAAATGAGAGAATAAGAAAATTGTATCGTAATTAATTATTGAAATAAAAATGATAAATAAAATAATTTTTATTTTGTTATTATGTTAAAATAGGAGAATAAGAGAGTGATATTATAATTGTTAAAATGAGAAAATAAGAAAGTGATATCAGAATTAATAATTGAGTGAGCAAAGTAAAAAAATTAATATCTATTGTTTATGACAAAAGGCGCATTCAGTCAAGTATGATGTGTAGCCCCATATGATGTTTAAGGGTGTTCGTCTGTCATCAAAGTTGAAATTTTGTTATGTTAGGCAAAATAAAATAAAAAAATAAAAAATCTAAAAATAATTTTTTTTAAATAATTATACAAAACATTTAAATAATATGGACTCATAAATTTTTTTTAAATAACTATAAAAATAAACAATTAAAAATCTTTCAAGGTGCAAACTTTCTTTTTGGACTGTAGAATTTGAGGAAAGATTTGCACCTTGAGGGATTTGGCATATGATAGATCCAAAGTTAAATGAATGTAGGTTGGTTTTAATTAAAATAGATATGTTATAAATTGATATCAAAACATAGTTACACATTATTGGTTGTAAGGATTTAAAAACATTGTCATTCATTGTTTTTGATACTCTGTTAAAATAACAAATACGTAACTTTTAATATTAAAAGACTAGTTATTTTCTACATATCTAATAATATAGAAAATTATTCATTGGATACTAGATCACTTTCGTGTTTAGATAATAAAAAATTATAATAAACATTTTGAAGAATTATGCTCTTAGAGAGTCTCTATGAATGGTGAGAGAATTAGCTACCTCTTCCTTACTAGCAAGGAAGTCCAAGTATATAAATTTTTTCATAAGAGCATAAATTTTCTTTCCTAATGTTGTGAGTTGCTGCAAGACATCCGTGGAAACTAGAATTTATCAATAGTCTATGTATACTAGATTTGCCTATAGTGGTTTTCTTCAGTGTTTGGTATCCAATGACAATATTGTTTTCTCTACCTCTACATTGTATTTGAATTTTATTTCCCTCGTAGCATCTTCCTCAATCATATAAATTTCCTCCCTTGTAAAATGGGATATGTGCACATAATGTTGATGAATAGACATTGTTGGGAATGTGTCCCCTAGGGTCAATTTTGGGGTTAAAAGCCGAAGTTTTGGGGCTAAAAGCCCAAGTTTTGTGTAAAGAATATAAAGCATCAGCATTTTGTGGCTACGGAGAGCGAAGATGTAAGTAGTCAAAAAGGTTTTCTGCCCTTAGTTTAGATAGTTTGTGTCAACTTGTTGAGATCTTCCCTTGGTCCGCGAGCCATGGGATTGTATAAAAAGGGAGTCTTAGAAGAGTCTAAGGCAGTTCATAAGTTTTGGTAGAGTTCTGAGTAAGTTGATGGGTTTGTGAGAGCTAAGAATGAAGAGTCTTAGGGTAGGAAGAGGCTTTGTAACTGAGTGTGCAGAGGCCTACGGTAGAAGTCCACAGCTCAGTGCGCGGACCCCTGTAGCTGTGTGCGCAAGGTAGTTAGAGTCTGTACTGAAAATTTGGATTATTAATAAAGAGAAGTATTATGGAATTACCTATGTATTTTACTTTTGTTAATTGCATGCGATTATGTTATGTTGAATACTGGGTTTATGTTTTAATACTACTTTGATGCACAAATCTATATGTTTCTCTTTGTTATATGAATGCAAGTAAGAATATCTGTTTACGCACGATAATTATAATTACCTGTTAAGACCATACGAAACTAAGAGAATCTGAGTAAATACAAAAGTAAGTGTAAGTACAGAGGCACATAAGTGCCTAATCTATCCATTTAGGGTCTGCGAAAGATGATTAGAGACTTTTGTGGAGGCTTCAAGGATGAATAATAGAAATACTTTGATAAGCCCTAAATGGCTTATCGGTCTACACAGAGGAATGGTTAGGGCATATAACTGACATCAAAACCACCTCAGGGTGCGGAAACTTGGTTCTTGCATCCCCCCATACTGCTTCGGGTGAGACTTCAGTCTGCACTCCACAGATTGATGCTAAAAGGGCTAGTAGTATAGGGATTTTCTTGGCTGCTTAACCCTAAACCTGGGTCAAGGCCCATCAAGCCAAAAAGGGGTTTTCGCCCTTAGTTTAGATAGTTTTTGTTGGCTTGATGAGATCCACCCTTGGTCCGCAAACCATGGGATTGTATAAAAAGGGAGTCTTAGAAGAGTATAAGGCAATTCATAAGTTTTGGTAGAGTTCTGAGTAAGTTGATGGGTTAGTGAGAGCTAAGAGAGAAGAGTCTTAGCGTAGGAAGAGACTCTGCATCTGAGTGTGCAAAGGCCTAGGATAGAAGTCTACAACATAGTGCATAGACCCCTGCAGCTCTGTGCATAGGGTAGTCAGAGTCTTTACTGGAAATTTGGATTATCAATAAAGAGAAGTATTCCGATATTACCTATGTATTTTACTTATGTTAATTTCATGCGGTTATGTTATGTTGAATACTGGGTTTAGGTTTTAATACTACTCTGATGCATGAATCTATATGTTTCTCTTTGTTATAGGAATGCGAGTAAGAATATCTATTTACGCACAATAATTATAATTACATGTTAAGACAGTACAAAACTAAGAGAATCTGAGTAAATATAGAAGTAAGAGTAATTACAGAGGCACATAAGTGCTTGATCTATCTATTTAGGGCCCGCGAAGGATGATCACAGACTTTCACGGAGGCTTCAAGGACGAATAAGAGAAATACTTTGATAAGCCCTAAAGGGCTAACGGGTCTGCACGAAGGAAGGGTTAGGGCATATAATCAACATCACAACCATCTCAGGGTGCGGAAACTTGGTTCCTGCATTCCCCCATATTGCTTCGGGTGAGACTTCGATCCGTGCTCTGCAGATTGATGCCGAAAGGGCGAGAAGTGTAGGGATTTGCTTGGCTGCTTAACACAGAACCTGGGTCAGGGACCATCAAGACAAAAAATGGTTATGTTTCTGGGACTGGGATCTAAATAACAATATGTGTGATTTTGCATAATTGGAATCCAAATAAGAAAGAGCTTGAAGACTGGTTGGATAGAAAGATCCACAAATTCGAGGCGCGGGAAAATAAGAATCTGCAATTGATCAAAGAACAGTGGTTAGATAGGTATTTGTACACAGAGATACATGAAATCTTCTTCTATTCCTTCTCAGTTGAATTATATGAGTGGATCGTGAAGTTGGCAGACGGCCAAGGAAGGTGGAGGCTTGATGGTACGATTGTCTGGACCCCAGAGTTAGTGTGAAGATTGGAAGCCACTGAGGATAAGATCATGCACGCTATTGATCCTTGGCTTGATCATATCATAGGAGGATTTGTGACAGAGTTCGTGGTCGATACTTCGGTCAATTACAATGAAGCAGTGCCACTTCTTCAAAGAGTCGCAAGGTAAGTATTTAAATCGTTAAATACTTGGATTAATATGCTATTGTGCAAGAAGTGGGTTATACAGTTACCTTGATGTTTGGGGATACGTGAAGTGGAAGGACTTTCAGGGACGAAGGAAGAAAAGGCTCTGAATATAGCCCACTAATTGAATCTCCTCTAAGTGATGACGAGGGAGTAGCACAGGCTTCTTTGTAGAGCGGTATTCAGTTGATAAAGCAAGGGTTCCTGCAAATACCTCATCCACCCACACCACCTCCATCACTTACACCCTCACCCACACCACTGCCACCTCTGCCACCATTCAATATGGCGAACTCCGTAAAGCTACTTGTGTTCAAGGGCATGGGAAATGAAGATCTGGACCAATTTTTGGTTTGTCGCGAATATTGTATGCGAAGCTCAAGGTATCACGGATGATCAAATGAATAAAGTGACGTTCGTTAGTGCTTTGTAGGACCGTGCACTAACTTGGTACATTAAGTACTGCATAGATAACCCAATGTCCATGTTGGCAGATATCCAAGCTGCGCTAAATAAGGAGTTCAGTAGACTTAAGTCTAAAGCGCAATCAATTGTGGGATTCAAAGAGATCATGATGAAGGCTGGTGAGACACCCTAGGATTTGGATCAAAGATTAAAGGGTACGATCTATGAGGCTAACATGAATATGACTGATGGACAGCACCATGAATGGTTTGTTGCCTCGCTCCTGCCTCATCTAAGGGTTGTGCTATCACAACATAATATTGGGACCGAGGCAGAAGCTCTAGAAATCACGATGGGATTGCATGAGACACCAATGTAGGATGCTAATATGGGAGTTCAATATATTCATGTACAGTTACAAAACCTTTGCCTCGAAATGCACAGTCTGAAAAAAGACAAAATAGCTCGGCGAGAGGCGCGCGAAGAAGTGTGGTGCCTAAATTGCGAAATCCAGGGACATGAAAAAGATCACAGTCTAGTTTTCGCAAATTATGTTGTAGCAGGGGGACCAATACCTCTGAGGCCGAAAGTTGTGGTAGGGCCAAGTATAGGGCCCATGCTATGGTGTGCTACCTGTCAGATTTCTTTGAAACATGTGACGGACAATTGCTAGTTGATGTATAAATTCGTACAGACACCACAAAAGCTCTTCTGCAACTTCTGTCAATCATTGGGTCATGATGAGCACAATTGCCGGATTTATGAATTAATGATGGACAGAACACCTACATATAGGGTGCAAGAAGAAATGTGGCCTCCGGACCAAGGCACCAGAGGAGCGCAATGCGAGTATCAAGGGCACAGATGAGGCCAAGGTGGAGGAGGACCTGATAGAGGTCGAGGGCAGGTTATTTGTTACAATTATGGAGGACCAAGACACTACGACGAGACTACCTGAATCTGACAAAGATGTTATACCACTATTGTACTCAGTTTGACCATGCAACAGAGGATTACCCTATATTTTAAGCTAAGATACTTGAGAAGGGATCACAACCTCAATAATTGACTCAAAACCTGCAGATGATGAGGGTTGAGCCTAGCGAGGAAGACCCTAAGGTAAATATTGTGCTACGGAGTGGAGCAGAAACTGATGAGGATAAGGGGAAGCATCTTGAAGAAGGTGAGTGTGTCCACAAAGTGCTAGAAAGGGAGACCGGGTTTGATCTAGAACGCACAAAAGAAACATTTATGGAAGCAAAGAAAAGTTTTGTTGAGGCCTCTACCTCAGGGAGTTAAGAGAAGTGGGTTGAAGAAATGGACCTATCCATGATTACCATGTTCTTGGATACCTTCATGAAACTGCTACGCAATATTAAGGTTGTGAAGGTACTGTAGGAGCTAATTAGTAGGTGCATTGGCAAGGAAAATGCTACAGATCAACCGCGCGTAGTTAGAAATCTTGGTAAGCATAAGGAAAGAACTGGACATGAGATGAGACTCGCTGCACAGATAGGAGAATATGAGATGGATCAGGTTATTTTATATTTGGGGTCGGACACAAATGTTTTGCCGAAATAGACATGGGAGAGACTGGGGAGACCTATGCTACAGTGGTCTTTGATTCAGTTAAGGATGGTGAATTAGCAGAAAATCATCCCAATGGGGAGGTTGCATTGGGTAATAGTTGATATCAAAGGTGTGAGTGCACTAGATGATTTTGAAGTGATAGAGATTATGGGTGATAGCAATCCCTACTGCACGCTCCTTGGGATCGATTTGGGTAATCAAGCTGAAGAAGTGAAAGATGATATTTGAGAAGAAATCGCTCTGTGTAGTGGTGCCACTAGACCCTATAGAAGGACCGCGCTATATTGAACCGTTCCGTGATTATGAAAGTGATGACGATTTGGACCAGATTTACAAGATAATGACATGATATTAAGATTGGGTGAATTCGACAGCAGATGGATGTATTGCATGGGACCGTGAAAGTTCCTGCACATCAGATTCAGACGAAGAACTAGAGCACTCGCATAATCGATTCAATGAAGTATCTACGCTACGTTGTAATATGATGACCAAGTCATTGCATTGTGTATCATTAGAGGTAAGAAATATGGCTTACTATGATGGTTTAACTGATGTTGATCACTTTTAGGATGCATTTTGGAGAAAAGTGATAGAGAAACATCGTTTCCAAGCCCTGGACTAGGTTCTACGCGCTACACCTGTGAGATGGTGGGGGACTCACAAGGACAATTTTGATGATTGATGCATATATAGAAAAATGATGAGAGTGTGGTTTGGTCACCCAAAAGTACGGCTAACAGAAAAATATGATGGGAGAAATGATCTGCGCAACCATTTGGCCAAATGGACTGAAGTGTATGGAGTGTAGTCTCAGCCGGAGTGGGTACATATGTTTTGTCATACCTTGGATGTTATACCGATGAATTGGTACTTGGAGACGAAACTCTGCCATGGCACTAAAGAATGGGATGTTTTGTGCCAAGGATTTTTTTATGAAGTTCATCTTTGAGGATGGGTTTGAAAGTATTAATGAAGTGCTACAGGAGGTTAAGGCAGCAATTTTCAGGATAACGCAAGATCTTCTAGATTTGATTCCACCTGATTGGACTACCTAGCTGAGCCATGTGTTGGAGTGCTACAATGTAACTGCGGAAGAAGAATATGAAGACCCGAGGAAGATTAATATTCCAAAGACTAAAGGTCACCACGAAGTTGAAGGACCACAACTAGAGAACCCTGACATAATGGAGCCGCTCAAAACTAGACAAGTGAACATTGGCATGGAGGCAGAGCCAAAGTTTGCAAAGATTGGGGACTACTAGGATGATGCGATGGTAGATAAGGTCATTGAATTACTCTGCGAATATTAGGATCTATTTCCGGTGAAGTTTTCAGATTTGAAATGGATAATAGGAGAATTGGGTGTCATGAAGATCACCGGAAAACCAGACGCAAAACTTGTGAATTAAATACCTTACTGCCTGAATCTGAAGTATAAAGAAAGGGTCCACTTAGAGTTAGAAAATATGCTTGTGGCAGGTATCATTGAACTGGTGGAAGAATATGATTGGGTGAGCCCAATAGTAGTTTAGGAAAAGAAGCAGAAGAAATAAATAAGGATATTCATAGATCTCAAGAAGTTGAATGATGGCTATGTGCATGATCCCTTCCCATCTCCATTCACCGATGAGGTCCTGGATAATGTTGGCGGACAAGAAGCATATTTGTTCTCTGGGTACCATCAGATCAAGATCATGCCAGAGGATAGAAGTAAAACGACCTTCGCAACTGAATGAGGATGCTTCGAGCAAACGATGATGCCTTTTGGGTTGAAGAACGTGCTGGCGATCTTTTCATGCGTAGTCATCGTAACATTCAAGGATTTCATTCACAAATTTATGGAGGTATACTTTGACGATTGGATAGTGTTTGGCTTGGTAAAGTGCCATGTGGAAAGTTTGTGCTTGATACTAGATACATGCCAGATGTACCAGATTATTCTCAATCTGAATAAATGCTTGTTTTGTGTCCCTTTTGGTATCTTGCTGGGTTATGTGGTATGCAGACAAGGCTTGATGGTAGACCTTGCGAAGATCATAGTCGTAATAAATTTGGAAGCACCAAGGAGTGTGAAACAGTTGCCCGCAATGTTGGAGCATAAGGGATAGTATAGGAAATTCATCAAGAGCTATGCCCAGATCACCACGCCGATGGAAAAACATTTAAAGAAAGATGTTATGTTCTGTTGGAATGAAGAATGCCAGAAGAGCTTCGATGTGTTAAAGGAGAAAATGGTCACCGCGGTGATCCTAGTCTTCGTAGATTGGAAGAAGGAATTTCATGTGCATGTGGACGTGTCATGTATTGCGTTGGAAGTAGTACTGACATAGGCCGGTGAGGGGGACTTGGATCATCCTATAGCGTTCGCAAGTAGGAAGTAGTCCAAAGCTAAGAAAAACTATTCCACGATAGAGTGCGAAGGATTAGTTATCATGTACGCGGTCCAGAAGTTTAGGAATTATTTATTGGGTGGACATTTAAGATGTATACAGACCATTCTACATTGAAATACCTAGCCAACAAGCCTGTGTTGAGGGGGAAGATATGCAGGTGGTTTTTGTTGTTCTAGGAATATGAGTTTGAAGTCTTTGTGAAACCAGGATGATTGAATGCAGGACCGTATCATTTGTCGCACATTGAAACTAGAGAAGATCCTACTAATTTGGAGGAAGGATTGCCTGACGTGCAGCTCTTTGCAGTGCGCATCGCAGACAACCATTTTAAAGATATTATACACTTCCTGATGAAAGGTACAGCTCTGGAAGTATATACAAGCGAACAGAAGAAGGAACTAGTGGTGTGCACAACAGAATTTTCTGTTATTGCAGGGCACTTGTACAAAATGGGATCAGATGAAATATTACACCATTATGTGCGAGAGTTTGAACAAAACAACATCCTTGTTGAGGCTCATGCTAGAGCTGCGGGAGGTCATTATGATGGAAAAGAAATAGCGAAAAAGATTCTACACGTTGGGTTGTGTTGGTTGACCTTGCATAAGGATTCAAAAGCATAATGTAGGGCACGCGATGCATGCCAAAGGAGTGACAGACCCTCGCGCGGGGATGAGCTACCGTTGAATCCATAGATATCATTACAGCCCTTCGAGAAGTGGGTTATTGACTTTGTGGGACCAATTTAGCCTCCAGGAAAGAAGACGAGTGTGTGGTACATCATCACCATGACTGAGTACTTAACCAGATGGGCGGAGGCATAGCTTGTGAAGAATTCTACAAGAACGACAGCAGCAAAATTCATCATTGAGTACATGCTGACAAGGTTTGGCTATCCAAAAATTTTAATGAGAAATTGCAATACACATTTTGTTAATGAGATGATTAGTGCAATGATGGAGGAATTTTAGGTTTATCATCAAAAGAGCACGCCATATCATCTGCAGGCTAATGGGATGGTGGAAGCGTTAAATAAAATATTGGAGCGTGCGCTAACAAAGGTTTGCAATGATCAAAGAAATGAATGGGATGTGTGTGTGCCCGTGGTGCTATGGGCTTATAGAACGACTTGCAAGAAGTTGATTGGACAAACGCCGTTCAGACTCATCTATGGCGTAGAAGTTGTGATGTCGATGGAATAGGTTGTACCTAGTCTACGCATAGCGGCATTCACAGGAATGGTGGATCGCGGAGCCTTGGAGGAGAGGCTTGCACAACTAATAGAGATTGAAGAGGATAGATTTCTAGCTCTCTTCCATCAGCAAGTTCAAAAGGAGCGCGAAAAGGCATGGCACTTTCGACACATCAAACTGCACACCTTCAAGGTAAATGAATTAGTTCTACTATATGGCAGTAAGTTTGATAAATTTCCAGGAAAATTTCAGATGCATTGGCTAGAGCCCTATGTCATCAAGGAGATTACCAATGGTGGAGCAGTTCAGTTGGTAAAGTTGAATGGAGAGCCATTCCCAGGGAGGGAGATTGGAATCTGATTGAAGTCATACTCTGGTGATCCAACTAGATGACTACATGATGGAAGCATAGTCTTAGCGCTCCAGGTAGGTGAAAGGAGGCACGGGACTATAAACTACATTGCTCGGGAGTGGAGCTGCATGATTGGGCAACTACGCGGAATGGAGGAATGTCACGGTGTTAGCAGAAACATGCAGGGAGTTGCATTATCGAAGAAGGGACTGCGCAAGGAAGCCGGAAAGTGATTGTTATGGTCACTATTCATGACTTGACAGTCGGAGAATGGCTAAATGGAGCAAGGGGCAGAATTTAAGTCAGAATTTAAGGACAAGACCATTGAAAATCTACCACCAATCCAGCATTTATGAACTAATTGTGGGTGGAATGTTCAGATTTGAATTCAAAAATGCCTATAAATTATAGGTGGTTGCCCAGCGAAAAACACTTGGGAATTTGAGAATTGAGGCGTTGACCTCTCAGGCGCATATGAACCGTGAGTAATTTGAAGCTTTGATAGTGAGTTCAGCATTTGAGAAGTTGCCAAAGGAAATGCAGTAGTTGTTGTCTAGTATCATGCTAATGCCGACAAAAATCGTGAGTGTTGGAGTAGCAATGGCAGCTGAGGAAGTTTCCCTAGAGATAGAAAGTGTTGAAGTAGCTGCAAAGGTACCGAAGTCACTGAGGTCACCTAGGCCAAGGCCTACGCTGACCAAAGAGGGTCCAAAAATGAAGAAAGATAAGAAGAAAGCGACACCGCCGATGTGAGCATCACCCAGAAAACACCCGCAAAAGGAAAATCCCACCATGCAAGAGAAGGGAAAAGTAGTTGACCTGGAACTTGAAGAAGACAGTGAAGAAATCAATATGGGTGTGGATGACATTGACATGGGGGCCGAGGACATTGACATTGAAGGGTTTGACCCTATCTCTAAACTACCTAAACACATTCCTCCATGTTGAGGTAAGGCAAAGGTCCCCAAGGACATTGATGAGAGAAAGGTCATGCTGCATACACCATTGGTTCTAGACAAGATCATATTTCACAGACCACACCTAGCGTGTGTCCTCCTTTTATAGCTGGAGGATTGGGATTTGGCTGATACGAAGAGCTTTCCCCACTTAGTGACTGATCAGTTCATGTGTCATGTCTTCCATAAGGACACTGGTGTGACCGTGCTAGAGCCAAGAAAATGGATAAAAGGGGTGGACAATGCATGACTACTAAACATGCTATGGGTGTCGCATTGCAACCGCACGCCCATAACCATGATAGTGATCAAATAGCTGTTGTGCTTGGTGCACGATGGGTGCCTGTAGTTGGAAGAACTAATACCGATCACTGGCATGTTGATCCATAGGATCACTCGGTTGTCGCATTCAGGATTAAATTCAGCCATGGAATTTGGCAGAAAGACAGGTGAGTGCGTCCTCGCCGATAAAATGAAGACAAATTTAATCTCGTCAAGAAGTCGCATGGCTACTCCATTTCTAGTATAACTAACCCCATGATAAAAGTAGCCACCCAGATCCTGGCAGGGTAAATTATGAGAAAGTGTCGCGCAGATGAAGTGTCAGCGCCAGTTGTATCATTAGTGGCCCAGTGCATGGAGGGTGTACAATTAAACTAGGCATGCTACCTTTGCAGTTAGTTCCTCGCGAACTCTAGAGAGGTGCAAGACCACATAAAAACCTTTCACTATGCATGGTTGCTACTATCCAGAGTACTGGTCGCATGGGAGTTACCGTAGGATAGTCGGTTTCCTTCAGTCACATAGGATTTACCAGAAGCAGCAAAGTTCGCTTTGCTCTGGGCCACCAAGGACCCCCAAAGGGTCAAGGATAGCAATCTCTTTTGGATCTTCATGGAGATGAGTATCAACATGGCCATCAACCACAAACCGCAGTTGTCACCAACTGTCTTAAACCAATTGGTAGAGTATGTGGAGTTCAAGGTGGACTTACACTATGTCTCCATGCGAGCGCACAAGCACCCTGAGAAAAAGTGGTATGACCTTCCATACCTCTCCATAGACGACGTGATCACGGCGGTCCTTGACCGCATGTGAGCAAAGTGGCGCATGTCCTCCGACTTGACAACTGGGTCTAGCAAGTCTACAATGAAGCCTAAGAAGGAAGAGGGTAGACTAAAGATGGAACAGTTGGCCAAGAAGAGGAAGAAAGAGGCAAAGGAAAAAGAAAAGTGAGGTGCGCTTTCAAAAAGCAGACAGAAGGGCAAGAAGAAGAGGAGCACGACTTCAACAGGAGTCAGAAATCTCCTTCCCCGGAGACATAAGAGGAAGAGCAGCGATCCAACCAGGGAGGAGTAGACCTAGAGACTACTCCATTCTGGGTTAAGCACAACAAGGAGCAGGAAAAAGTAGGGCTACAGAAGAAGTACAAGGTCAGCAAAACATCCCTTGACCCAATCACCTTGACAGAGGGTGATTTGAATGAAATTGGTGATGCAATGAGGGATTTGACCACGGAACTACTGCAGCAATTCAAGCAGTAGCAGCAATAGGCCTTGGGTGCCATTCAAATAGTTCTACGTGAGATGTAGATCCAGGCATCACAGGTATAGACCAGTGTGGGGAAAGTAGTGCGGTGTCAACTAGTTTGGCGTTTGGAACATTGGAGGCAGCAGAAATGGTGCGCACGTTGGATCCTCAGGCCATAGTGCTGCTAGATGGAGCGATGACTATAGAAGCAAAAGCTGACAGGGCCATTATCAGTGCCCTCAAGAGGGTTGGGCTAAATTTGGCCACATTTCCAAGTGAAGGCCGTCACACCTTGCAAGATGGTGTGATCACAGAACTTCGGGCTTGAGAGCAATGCACCCTGAATATTATCAGTGAGAAGAAGGTGAAAAATGCTCAGTTGGCTACACAGAAGAATTCTACCATTGATCTTCTTAAGGCCACCACGAAAAATAATGAGCACATGACGAAGGTGGTGGCTGAGGCATGCAGGACTGTGCCAGAGATGGATATTCTTGAAGATGTACCAGTGGAAGTGAGAATCCAAAAGCTCACTACCAGAGTGCATGAAGTGAGAACAGAGCTGGCTAATGTTCAATTTGAACTGAACCTTAAAACCAAAGAGCTCAATTTGAGGGCTGTTACACTAAAAAATGTCACCATGACTATTTACAGTTAGTATGGCTCAATCAACAGTCATGCTACCCTCTTAGGCAAGTCTTATGCCTCTGCTCTCCATGTCAAACTCCAAAAAGAGAGAAAGTCTTGTATAAATGTATTTATCTCTGGGGACGCAGGTTCTCTCAACCTTACCTGCGGGGACGCTCCCAATGTTCACAAAAGCTGCGTCCAAAGACGCTCTGTATGTAAAGGGACAGGTGCGTCCTCCTGTAAAGGTTAGAATGCGCAAGTTTCATCTTTAAAAAGTTACTTGTGGTCATTTCTAGAGCATTCTAGAAGGTTGTTCGACGTGTATTGGGTGCCTCCAGATGGTTCATGCACTCCTATCCAAGAGGAACTTATCCCATCAATAAGGGAGCTATCCCACCCAAAGAGGGGATTATCCCATTGATGGTGGACCTGATTAACCTCCTCTTGAGCACTATAAATACAGGCATTGGGCCAGAAGGAGGGGAGGTTGAAGCTATACATTTTCTAAGGGTAAATGCTGCAGGAATTAGGACTCCCATTTAGAAGCTTGTGAGGAGAGATTGCCATCTTTGCTTGTTCTATTTGGAAGTGGGTGTGCTTTGTCAAAGTAAAGGAGAACTCTTGACGGACCCTGGGAAGGACTTGCACAACACCAAGGCTCAGGTTGTATTTGTTCTTTTTGTTACCTATTAATGCAAATGAGTCCATTCTTCTCAATAACTTGTTGTTTATGAGTTATTTCATGTGCTCCTTGGTCTACATGTTGAATATGCTTTGTTTTATGTTATAATCAGGTGCTATTTAATTGTTTGACTGTTGGTGATTACAGGTTTTGGAGAAAAGGAGGAGCTCATCCAGATCAACAAAGCTTGGACTTCTACAACAGCGTTTGGACAAAGGTAAGAACAAAACACTTGATATCTCATATTATAATGCATGTTTAGAGAAGGATAGATCTTGTTTGTCTTGTTTGTCACTAGAGAGTCTTAGGCTCCTAGGGAGGTTGGTTGTGTCCGCACAATCGACTCTTTCCGCCTGACAAATTGGCGACTCCGCTGGGGAATCCATTAATGTGAAAAGTCTTTTCCTTTGTATGAACTTTGCTCTGCGAAAATTAGTTTATTTTTCTGGTTTTTGGCTCTGTGACTTTGTCTTTGGGTGGGTTAGCTTAGAGTTAGAATCCTTTTAGTTTTTCTTGAGTTTTTCAGTAGGACGCACCCTCTGAGTGCTGCACAGTGCGTCCCTGGACGCACTGTTGCCGTGTGCACAGAGCGGGCCCGCACCTGTTCTAACGGGTCGCCTGCGTCCCCCTGCTAAAAGTTGAGAAAACTCCATTTTTTGCTTTTTTACTCTTAGATTTTGTTTTTTCTTAGTTTTTACTACCCAGATTCATTAGTCCCTTGTCAAAGATCTTCACCTGAACTTGTTTCTATAGCATTGAGTGTTTTAGTGGATTTCATAGAAGTTTAAGCCCTAGGGTTTGATTTTTGAGTAGGTCTTGTAGTGACTTTGGCGGTAGAAGTTGTCAAGCCTTAGATCTCTCTGGTTTTGTCAACATTCTTAGAAGTCAGACCTGTCATAAAGTCTACCTGTGTGAGCAACTTACCATTGAGTTGTCTCGTTGGCGAATTTCGAAGTGCTTGTTGATTAAGTCTTGAATTCCATTTTAAAAAAAGAACAAAAAGATTTGAGTTTTGTTTTGACTAGTCTTTTGATTCTGCATTAGCTAGTCCTTGATTTGATTTTGATCAAGTAAAACAACCTAGAATCCTCTTTGTGAGCTTTTGCCTTGTTAGGTTTGTGTAGAGTAATTTCTCTTTTGATTTGCTTGTGAGTCAAGTTTTCATAGTTTTTGTAGCTTTTGAGATTGTTTTGTGTTAAGATAGGTTTATATGCTTTATTAAAAAGAGAAAATACAAAAATATCTCCTTTGAAAAGTTTTGTTTCAAGTAGCTTTGAAAGTTTTGAAAGAAAAAGAGTTTTTCGTGCAAGTAAAGAGTAGTCATGTTTGTGTGCTTGAAAAGAAAAACAGAATTGTTTCTTTGATTGTCTTTTCTAAGGAAGTTGTTTTCTCTAAAATTTGCATTCTCTCAACTCTCTTAGTTAAGAATTTCATTGAAAAAGCAAAGTAGCGTAAATCATCTTAGGTGCATCTTTGTAGTGGTTGGAGTCGAGTCTACACACCATTGGTTTCACTTCCACTACCTTGTGACTTTAAAGAACAACCATAAAAGTAACGCTTAAAGTAAAATCGAAATAGTAACTTTTATTTACTAGGGCTCTGAAGCACCAATTTATATTAGGCTAGTGTCTTGGAGTAGGTGAGTAATTAACTCTCCAAGACAACAAAACCAAACAAGTAGCTTATCTTGTGATAGATTAAATCCAATTGTCTCATTTGTACCCTAGGAAAGCTCCTCTTAAAGGAGAAGCACGAG
The DNA here is from genome assembly GCA_031772625.1 of Pinus tabuliformis. Classification (NCBI taxonomy): domain Eukaryota; kingdom Viridiplantae; phylum Streptophyta; class Pinopsida; order Pinales; family Pinaceae; genus Pinus; species Pinus tabuliformis. The sequence continues at coordinate 872,599,969 of CM062810.1, read as the reverse complement.
CTCGTGTCCGAACCAGTGAGGGGATCATCCCCCCCTCGTTGGGAACGACGCCAGACATGCACGTATTACAAACGGTAAACCTCGGATTAACCATTGTCAAGGAGCCAGGGGTCACTTGTCGGTAAACCTTGGATTATTGTTAAGGAGCCGGCAAGGGGATTGAGCTTGCTACTCTGCCCTTGCGTGCTGTCGGAGTTTAGACTGTTCCCCCAGGTGCATTTGTTGCGGTTGGTAACCTTAGTGGCCATTATCTTTAGGATTCTACCGAGGTGACGGTGGAGGGAAGGTCCCACTGTACCTGGAGCAGACGTTGGTTATACTCACTTGGATTTTCTGGGGGGTTCACTTCACTCGAGACGGTTAAAGTGGAGGAACTTGGTCCAGTCTATTCATTAAGCAGGTTGCCGGGGTAACTGTTCCACCCGCCATTTCTGTACTGAATCCAGCGAGGTTGGGCTTCATCACCAACTAGCGCTTTTGGTCCGGAAGACTACTATTTGTGTTTGGTTTGACGCCCTAGATTCTTTAGGCGTGTGATTCAAATTTGTTTGGTTTTTTAGAGGCTTTAGGTGGTTTGATTTGAAATTTTATTTTGTTTTCGTGTGTAGTAGTTAAAAGTTTTTAGCTGTTGCGGAATTACCGAGACAGTCCCATAGACTTCGGGGCAAGTCTCCTGAGATTGTTACCGGAATAGATTTGTTAAGAAAACTCCGTAAATCGTGGGGTGAATCTCCTGAAGATATTCCGGGTCAGTACGAAGGGTTAAAGGTCCTTGTAACTCCTCCTAGTGACAGTAGAGTAGGTTCACCTGAAGAAGGAGAATCTTCCTTGGTAGTCCATCCAGATTACCAAAGTTTAGAGACAGGTTATAATCCCGAAGCTGTTTCAGTTTCTGAACTTATTGGTAATTTTTCGTCTGCTAGTGATACAGGCGAAGAACCTGAAATATCTGAACCTGTTACTCCAACTTCTAGTGTTCCAGATTCACCGAGAATAGAAAGAATTATCACCAAAAATCTTCCTACTGGTTTGATTGCTATAGAAGAACTTGCTCCAGAGGAGGATATAGGTGTCTCTAACCTTGAAGGTCAACTTACTATTGATCTAAGGGAGCGTGAATCCATCTTTTACAGTCCTCCTAGAAGTACTACTTGGTACCTTTCGTTAACCAATTATTTAGATAACTCAGGGGTAGGTTTTTCTCCACCTCGTACTCCTTTTCCACCTGGAGGTATTTATACTCCTGTAAATATGTCTGGTCAGTCGTCCGTGTTTACTCAAAGTCCTGAATCTTTCTTACACGGCGGTCCTTCTGTCCCCACTAGGTATCAATCTCTTTCTGGTACCTTTGCGGGAGCATCTCCTCAACCCGTTGATCGTGGGTTAATAATTGGAAACAGTGGTAATGTACCATTGGGTGTAGGAGACATTTACATGATGTTAGGTTCAGTTCCCGTTTCTCAACCTCAAGGTGGCCAATTACCGCCTGGGGGGCAACCGCAGTTAACGCCTGGGGGGCAACCTCAAGGTACACAAATCGTGTCTGGGGGGCAACCTCAAAGTCAGTATGTACCTATGGTGCAATACGCGCCTCAAGGTCAACCCCAGCCTCAATATGTACCCCAGGGTCAACCTCAGTATCAATATCAACCTCAAGGATGGCAACCTCAAGGATGGCAACCTCAAGGGTATCAACCCCAAGGTTATCAACCTCAAGGGTACCAACCTCAAGGTCAAGGTCAACCCCAGTATCAGTATTTACCTCAAGGTTATCAACCTCAAGGTCAATACTCGAGTCAAGGTTATCAACCGCCTCAAGGTCAGTCATATGTTCCAAGTATGGGAACTGCACCTTACAATTATCAATCCTACCCTCAATCCGGTTATGGATCTCAGTATCCTCAACCTGTTACGGGTCAATACCCTGGAATGTTAGTGTGGGATCCATCACAGGGTCAACAGGTGTTGCAGCCAAGTGTACAGATGGTTCCTCAAACTGGACAACCCGTAGTTTCTGGTCCAACCCAGCAACCGCAACCTGTCCAGCCAAATGTTCAAACTTCTGTAACTTCGGTAGTTACTCAGCCGTCAATTGCACCTAGTACTCCATCTCAAACGGCTGCTGCAACTACCGCTACATCTACCATACTTACTTCTGGAGTATCGACGGCTCCAGTTTCTACTGTCCCTGTTACCACACCTCAGACATCTTTACCGTTGTCTGGATCTACAATTCAAACCACGGTCCAGATGCCTGTAGGTCAGCCTGGTATAAGTACGGTTGTCACTACTCAACCTCAATTTGTTCAACCTCTGTACCAGGGACAGTACCAACATGGGCAAGCTGTCCAACAACCGGTTTACCAGTATCAACCGTATCTTGGGTAAACTTATCAACAACCTCAACAACCCCAGTACGGTCCGGTTAATCCTGGTTTTCCAGGAGGATATAATATCCCAAATGCGACTCCTGTTCCTAGTTATCCTGGATATCCTCCTCCTGGGGCTGGTGTTGTGACCCAGAGTTTTAGAGATCCTAACCGGCAGTTACCGTTTATCGCAACTTTGGATTTACCAGACTTGACGCGCCTAACGAACGATCCAATTCAATATCTTCAGTTCTGGCCACCAATGCCAAACAAGTTTCCCAGTGATATACGCAAGTTTGAAGGTAAGTCTGGAGAAGATCCGTCCAATCACGTGATGACTTACCACCTCTGGTGTGCTTCAAATTCTATCTCGGATGATTCGATCCGCTTACGTCTTTTCCAGTGTACACTCATTGGTCTCGCGGCCAAGTGGTACATTGAGTTACCACGGGCCTCTTTTTACAACTTTAGCCAGTTAGCTACCTCGTTCTTAACTCACTTTCAGTTGCCGGTCAGATACGATAACGGCACGGAGTTATTAACTTCACTAAAACAATCGACGTCCACGTATATTTCTGATCACATTCATGAGTGGAGACGTCGAAGAAGGCTAGTGAAAGTTTTTATCCCGGACCAAATCTTAGCTGAATGGTTTGTCAAATCATTATTACCGAAGATTACTGAAGATGTAGCTAAGGCCGGAGTAGTTACTGAGGAGCAAGTCATTGCTCAGGCACAATACCTTGACTTAGTTTACACTCAGTCGGGTACGTTACATGAGAAGATTCCGGATCTTCCAAAGTCGAATCAAATCGCTGCTGCTCCTTCGGGATCTCATGCCGCTGATGGTATGATTGGTATCGTGAATACAAAGAGCAAGAAGAAGTCTTCCAAGGCTTCAACTACTCCAATTATCACTTTGCCTGATTCTCCGACAGGAGAGTCTTCTCCTGAACTTACCGCCGATATTCACGCTGTAGAGTCATCTACGGCCAAATCAAAAAACGGTGGAAAGAAGAAAGGAAAGAAGAAGGCTAAAGCAGACAAGGCTCCGAAGGAGAAAACAGAAAAGTCGGAAACCAATGACGAAAAGCGCAAACCTCGATATCCTTGTCTTATTTGTGAAGAGGATCATTTTACGAGAGATTGCCCTCATCAGGCCGAGGTTGTGAAAATAGTCAAAGGTTCTCCCACTCCTGCTGCGTTAAAAAATCCATTTCCGGAGCAGGAGAATAAGATGATAGGTTCTTCTTCGAATGCCAGTGAAGAACCCATTTTGATGATGTCTCATGTGAGGATTGCGACTCGATCGCAAGATTATGGTAGTAAGAATCCTGTTGATGGTAAGGAAGTAGAATCTTCTCATTCTAATCCATCAACCTCAGCTCCTGGTTCCGATCCACTACAGATCGAAAAACCTAACCCGGACTTAGTAATTAAACCGCCCGCCAAGGGTGTACTTCGAAGGTCTGCTTTCAATCCACATGCGAGAGCAGCCCAGAATTACAACATTGTTGAGGACTTAGCTGTTTCACCCTCAGCAATGTCGGCGTTAGAAGTGCTGCAATCATGCCCAGCACAACGAAAATTGCTTTTGTCGGCTATCGGAGCTGTTGATGTTCAGGATCCGAATCTAATGATCCTCGATCTAGAAAATAGTACACCGCGTCTCCCCCATCAAATGGCTTTCCAAATTCTAGTGATAGTCAAAAATAGGCCTATTCATCGGACTGTGATTGATGAGGGAGCTTCTACGTGTATTATGTCGATTCAATGTTGGAGATCCCTTGGTTCTCCTTCGTTGAACCAATCCCCCACCATCCTTAAGGCCTTTGATGGCCGTGGGTTCCGTCCGTTTGGTATTCTACAAGAATTGCCTATAGGGGTAGAAGGTAAAACCGTTAGTCTGGATGTGGAAGTGGTTGATGCCCCTCTAGACTACAACCTTCTTTTGGGTAGAAGTTGGTCCTATGCTATGACAGCGGTCGTTTCATCGGTCTTCAGAATCATCAAGTTTCCACATAACTGTAAGATCGTGACTATTGATCAGTTGTCATACTTTTCATCCGACCCCGCCTCTTCAGAGAGTATCCAGCATGTCGGTAAAACGACAATCCCTTATAGGGACGTTGGTGTAGGTTTAGTTAAAGATTCCGGTTTACTGGGAACTTTTCCTCTCCCTCCACTCAGCGTAGATCCTTCGTTTGCAACAATTCATATGATTACATCAGAAAACATTATTTATGATGATCCTTGGTTCATCCCATCTGACTCTGAGATAGACTCATTCGGTAATGCTATGCCCTTGAGTCCATATGAAATTGCTTATGAAGCTCTCATGTCTTTTACCGACTTTCATTCAACCGAGGTTGACCAAATGAATGTGGTCAGTGAAGAGTCACTTTTCATCTCACCCTTAGAATGGATAGCGTTTCCCGAAGTCGTGTCATCTGACGAACAACTTCGCGAAATCCTAAGTGTAGACGATCTACCATGGGAGGATCTCCATCACAGATCTTCGTTTTTACCTAAGGGTGATTCTTTTGAAAATGATTTTTCATCTATCTTTACCGCTGAATATGTCAAAGACGCTCAGGATCCAACGAAACATTCTGATTCAGAGTTGAATTTAGGGAATATTTCTCATACTATTCCCATTGATATTTCAGTGAAGCCCGGAATTGAGGAAAATGTTCATATAGGTGCCGCTTGTACAGAAGAAGAAATCCAAACTCACAAGGCCCTATTCCAAGAATTCCGCGATGTGTTTGCCTAGTCTTACGAGGAAATGCCGGGAATCGATCCTGCCATTGTTGTTCATGAAATAAAGACCTACCCGGATGCTAAACCCGTCTGGCAACGGTTGCGTCAAATTCACCCTCGAAAAGCGGCTGCGATTAAAGCAGAAGTCGAGAAGCTGTTGAAAGCAGGTTTCATATATCCGATCCCGTTAACGGATTGGGTATCGAATATTGTTCCGGTCAACAAGAAACAAGGAACAATAAGAATCTGTATCGACTATAGGGATATAAATCGAGCTTGTCCAAAAGACAACTATCCTACGCCTTATATCGATCAAATTATTGATGATTGTGCCGGAAGTGAAATGTTTTCCTTTATGGATGGTTTTTCGGGCTACAATCAAATCAATATTTTACCTGCCGACCAACCAAAAACGGCATTCATTTGTCCATGGGGTACATTTGCTTATTGCAAATTACCTTTTGGGCTTAAGAATGCCGGGGCCACTTTTCAACGGGTAATGTCTTATGCATTTCATGACATCAAGCACATTGTGCAACCGTATCTCGATGATTTGCCTGCTCATTCTTTACATCGAGCCGATCACCTTGTCCACCTACGAGCAATCTTTATGAGGTGTAGGCATTATCGAATTCGGTTGAATCCCCACAAGTGTGTTTTCTGTATAGAAACAGGTCGATTGCTGGGATTTGTTGTTTCAAAAGCCGGCATTCGCGTCGATCCCTCGAAAGTCGAGGCTATAATCAACTTGCCTCCTCCTTCAAGTTTGCGCCAACTCCAAAGTTTGCAAGGGAAAGCGAACTTTTTACGCCGATTCATCCCAAACTACGCCGAGGTCATTAAAGGTTTTACACGGTTGTTGAAACAGAACGCACAATTCTTTTGGAACGAGATTGCTCAACAATCTTTTGATGCACTTAAACACGCGTTGACCCATGCACCGTTGTTGCATCCTCCCAACTACAACTAGGATTACTTCTTATACCTTGCGGCTTCGCATTCCACCATTGGAATGGTGTTAGTTGAAGAAGATGAATTTGGAGCGGAACATGTGATATATTATCTTAGTCAGACCTTAAATCCCACTGAGTTAAAATATTCGCATGTGGAGAAATTGGCCCTGGCAGCCGTTCAAGCTGTCCAGCGTTTCCGTCACTACATTCTTCTCCGTAAAACTACAGTTATTTCGGATTACAACCCTATGATTTATATTTTGACAAAACAACTGCTAGGGGGCAAGTACTCTAAATGGATTGTTATCCTGCAAGAGTTCGACTTGGAGTTCGAGAAGTCCAAGTCTAAGAAATCCTTAGTTTTTACGGAATTGATGTGTGATTTCCCGAGTGCTGACACAGAGACTGTGGCAGAAGAGTCCATTCCGGACGAATCTTTGTTTCTTATCAGTACTGTAGATCCGTGGTACGGGGATATAATCATCTATCTCCAGACCCAAACCTTTCGGCCTGAAGCTTCCAAAGCAGAACGTCGAAAAATTCGGTTTCAATCCCAGCAATACAGAATTATTGGAGATACACTTTATCGCCGGGGGGCAGACTTAGTTTTTCGACGTTGTTTAACTCACGAAGAGGCTGAGAAGGTTTTGAATGATTGTCACTCTGGAGCATGTGGCGGTCATATGTCTGGGTATGCCACTGCCCAGAAGGTGTTGCGCGCTGGCTATTTCTGGCCGTCTATGTTTAAAGATTGTATCATTGCCGTCAGGAAGTGCCACAACTGTCAAGTGTTTGATCGCAAGATGCGCGCTCCACCTGCTCCTCTCCACCCTATAATTGTCGTTGGTCCATTCGCCAAATGGGGTATCGACTTTATTACTTGTAACCCTCACTCGGCCGGGGGGCATGCGTATATCATCCTCGCGGTTGATTATTTTACTAAATGGGTCGAGGCGATGCCTACATTCGACGCAAGTGGCAAAACAGCTGCAGTTTTCGTATTCAATCATATCATAACTAGGTTTGGTGTCCCACAAGCAATCATTACTGACCATGGGAGCCATTTTCGAAACATCATGATGACTGAGCTTACAAGCCAGCTTGGTTTGCACCACGATAGCTCTACTCCTTATTATCCGCAAGCCAACGATTTGGTTGAGTCTATCAACAAAGTTCTGGTTATCATGATCCGACGAACCATTGGTGTTCATCGGTCGAATTGGCACAACATGTTATTTTCAGCGCTATGGGCATACCGAACTTCAGTGAAAAATTCAATAGGGTTCACTCCTTTCCAGCTAGTTTATGGCTTGGAAGCTGTGTTACCCATTGAATGCGAAATCCCATCACTTCAAATGGCTGTCGAATTACTTCCAGCTACTTCCGAAGAGGAGAAACGTTTATTTTACTTAGCTAAATTAGATGAGACTCGACGTGACGCTACATTGGCAATCGAGACTCACGCGAAACGAATGAAAGCTCAGTATGATAGAAATGTAACCCCTCGAAGTTTTTCGGAGGGAGACCTAGTGCTATTATATGATCAAGCTAACGATAAGCTAGGTGCTGGAAAATTCGTTCCTATGTGGCATGGACCCTACATTGTAAAGCGAAAGCTAGCAAAAGGGGCTTATGAGCTGGTTGATTTTGATGGGGACTCTTTGGGTAAACCCAGAAATGGACTTTACCTAAAGAGGTATTATGCTTAAATGGTGGGTATGGAGAAATTTTTAGATAGGATAGATTTTCTTTCTAGCTAGCGTGTTTGTTAGTTTAGTCAGTGTGCTTAGCTTAGAGAGTGTGTTTTCGTCGTTATTCTGGCTTATCTTGGTTTTACTCTTGATATTGCAGATGTCGACGCCTCTCCAAACATACATTGGATTTGCTGATGGTGCTTGTCGTAGTACACGGAATATCTCTTCCGCAGCTTGGGTTATCTATTCGCCCTCTGACGAGTTAGTTTCTATGCATGGGGTAAGCCTCGGTCATACAAAGAACAACATTGCAGAATACAGTGCAGTGGTTGAATTATTATCCGAATCTATTTCATTTGGAATTCGACGTTTGATAGTGAGGTTAGATTCTGAACTTGTTGTATTACAGCTTAATAGAGTTTATGCCATTAGAAATCCTGTGTTATTAAGGTTGTTTTTGAGAGTGCGTCTCTTGGAACGTGAATTTGATTACATTGAATATCAGCATATTCCAAGGTCTTTAAATACATTAGCAGATGCAATTGCTTCTCGAATGTTGGACAGACATTTACGATAATCATGCAAGTAAATTTAAAAACATTTCATCACATATGTTAAACAAGATAAGCCGGTAATAGTGATATATATATAGATAGGAGTGTGTCAAAAAATATACATCGTCTTCGATCATAGGTTGAAAAACACCTTATGATCGGCAAAAATGATAAAGTACAAAAAGCCAAAAATGTCATATGTGTCTACAAAAGTGACTAGTCAATCACTGGTGGTGCTCCCTATAGGACACCACTGCACGGGCTACCTTACGCAAAAATCTCCTAAACGGTCTAGGGACTGCGACTACAAAGCGCTGAAGCCTGATAGGAATGTCATCCATAGTAGTCTCAGGCACATCTGCCGTCAGACGCTCTAGATCATGCTCCAACTCAGCTAGTACTTCTGCAGTCGCGTCCTGTGGGGCCGGTACCGGTGCAACTGGGTGTCTCCTCTCAAAAGGCCGGAGGTTGGCTGGGCGTTGTGGACCAACATCTGCATTTTGAAAATTTTTACTGTCAGTTTTGAGACGATATATATAAAAACAAAAAAAATACATAATTTAAAAAACTTGTGAAAAATAAAGTACCTCTGTCATCCCATTGTTCTCCCTGTGGAAGAACCATGTCCGGATCATGTCGAAAATCTACTCCGGTGTACGAGAAGTCCTGGATCGAGAAAACCTGGTCCTCCAACCAGTGAAAGTAACTATCAGAAAATCGAACAACTACCGCGCCCTCGTCTGGATGCCGGGCCATCACCGCAACCCATCGTACCAGCTTTGGCTCCCGAGGACCCAAGATATCAACAGTGAGTTGCTGAGGGATCAGCATTGGAACTCTCTCTAAGGCAAAGCTCATGACTAAAGGCCCATATCCAAAAGTTTTCAGTCGTCCGTTCTTTGCCTTAGTCAGTTGGCTCTTCACATTAGCCGACACAGCATCACACCAGTTGAAAATGGTGCCTTGGTAACAGTCAATTGCCATCCGCATTTGGGACCCAGAAGCAATGTGTAAAGCGGCTGCGCCACAAATTCTGGTAACCGTGAATGCTATAACTTTGAGCTCACGCAGAGAGATGTGTTTGATCTCCACGCCTTTCGAATGGTGTGCACCAGGTGTGCACCAATCTTCCCGGAGACTAACAAGGGATTGGCCACCCGACCTAGTCCTGGCTAGATTGAGTTGCTCGCCTCTGTTTGGCAAGCCAGTGAGAAAGTATACATCCGAGGGCTCTACCTCGAGCTGGTGCCCTCCTATGTAAAAGCATTGCTCTTGAACGTTCCATCTCTCAACCAGCCATTCTAAGAATCTTACCTGAGCCCTCATGCCCGGTATGGCCCAGTATTTGTATAACCCGCATGCTTTTAGGGCATCCAGGGAAGGTTGGTGTTCTATTGCAGCTTCATCAACCTCTTCGTGCTCTCTTTCTCTCCAATCCAACATGGTGAGTGTCCTACACACCAAGAAATGATGATTAGAATTAATTTGGGGAATTTTGAATGGTTATTTGTGAGGATTGGGGTTTCAAATTCCACGTTCCACGGAAGACGCACCCCGCGTTTGGAACACAGGGCGTCGGGACGTAGCTGGTCTGAAGGTGGGCTGCGTCCCCCAACCATTTTCCTGTATAGGAAAAAGTCGGGGGACGCAGGTCACCCGAAGAACACCTGCGTCCACCGAAGAGCGCATTTTGAAACCTAAACCCTCCCAAAAAACAAAACTAAAACCTAAAAAACAATTTTAATCGGATAGAAATGAAGAGTAGGATGTTGTAAAATACCTGGAAGAGACGGCGTTCGATTCTGATGGTCGGATTTTCCGCAGCGACCACGGGAAGTTTCTTGCCCGAAAGCCCTTTGTTCAACCTCAACACTAAAATGGTAAAAATGACATGGTAAAAAGTATTTTTATAGGTTTTTTGGATGAATTTGTTCATTTTTCACCCCGAAAAGATGTTTTTCGATGTATTTTTGCCTATCTTAAACAGGTATGAGTAATGTGTTGCTTTTGTGCAGGACAAAGGGATTTAGAAGGAAAATTGACATTTTTCACGAACCAAAATATCAGAGTCATCTTTTAAGCCCTTTTCTGACTCCTAAAATATGAAAAGATTGTCGAGCGTTTCTTTTACACTTGTTAAAATGGAATTAAAAGACGGTCCCCTTATAGCTCTTTTCTGACCGTAAAATCAGGAAAAGATTGCCGGGTTTTTGTCGTTTCAAACTCGATACGGAAATAAAACGACGTGTCCTTGATCGCTTTTTACTTTTCAGGTCAGTGGCACTAATTATGAAAGTACTCCTTGGTCGCAAGATCAAGCGGTTCCCCCAGGTATTATTTTATACTTTTTCGGGCTTGAGGGACACAAATCTATGAAAAAGTTCAACTTGGAGTCTTCTTAAGTTTTTCAGACTCTCTAAAATTGAAAAACACCGAGTTTCTCCTGTACTGGGCTCGTTAAACATTTCACAGTAAAGGACCTGTTCAATTACAAACAGGAACGAACCACTCCTTCCTAGGGTTCGAATCAAAACTAGGTTGGACTCATCCGAAGGATGAGCTTATAATCAAGCATATGTTATCCTCCTCAAGCTTGTTAAAAATAAAGAGGTACTTGCCAGAAATGGTGGGGGAAAAGAGAGAAGAATGAACCTGTTTGTTACCTTTTGTCTCAAAAGAAACTTTATTACCACTCTTGAACACGACACTTTTCATTCACCTGGGTTGGGAAATCTTTTACCTCACAGTTGATCAAACCACTTTGAAAGTCTTTAACCGGGTTCCGGGGATTAACTTTGAGTTATTCGTCACCAAGCCATCTGTCGTGTCGTTATGTGTTCAAGAGGTCTGCAAGCAAAACTTTCATCTGCAAAATACTTGTCATCCATTTGACCATCCCTGAGTCAGTCCTCACAGCAACATTTCTTCAACTTGAACAATGATTTCGTGTTGCGGACTTGCCTGCAACGAGTCGCTTTCTATCGACATCAGCACATTATCTAGAGAGATGACTTAGAAATCGTCAGTACCTTGAAGTCTGCATGCATCAATGGCAGGTTTCTCGCCTTTGACGTCAGTTTACATCATTGACTTTCGATCGAAGGATTCCGTGAAATGTTCGACATCAACTCATTCATTCACATCTCATGGATTGTACTGGGTACTTTGAGAACCATTGACATTACTGGTGGTCTCTCTCACGCTTGTTAACAGTTTACATCATCGACTGGTAATCAAGTGGTTTCTACCATGTTCGACATCAACTCATTTATTCGCATGGCTAGAATCGTACCAATTCGAGAAGTAGAAATGAAGACCCTGGATCTAGTTTCCACCATCCAGGCTGCGAGGAGTTTTGTATTCATTATCTAAGTAGACTAATCATAAACAGATGGCTGCGTCCATACTGTGTCTACAAAAGTCTATGATTGTAATGTACTGCAAGATCATTCCTGTATCAGAGTAGTTAGTCTGTTAGTTAAAGTTTTAATCTGAGTATGGGAATGCCTACCTCAGTGATGATATAATCTTATACATGTATTTTGTGTTGAAAATTGCAGGTTCTGACTAGGCTCTCCACGGGATAATCCTTGAAATGATAAAGCACTTCACCCTTCCTAGATATTACAAACCCTAATCTATTCCAGGCTTCGCACTTTAGGGGGCAATCTGTTACACTAAAAAATGTCACCATGACTATTTACAGTTAGTATGGCTCAATCAACAGTCATGCTACCCTCTTAGGCAAGTCTTATGCCTCTGCTCTCCATGTCAAACTCCAAAAAGAGAGAAAGTCTTGTATAAATGTATTTATCTCTGGGGACGCAGGTTCTCTCAACCTTACCTGCGGGGACGCTCCCAATGTTCACAAAAGCTGCGTCCAAAGACGCTCTGTATGTAAAGGGATAGGTGCGTCCTCCTGTAAAGGTTAGAATGTGCAAGTTTCATCTTTAAAAAGTTACTTGTGGTCATTTCTAGAGCATTCTAGAAGGTTGTTCGACGTGTATTGGGCGCCTCCAGATGGTTCATGCACTCCTATCCAAGAGGAACTTATCCCATCAATAAGGGAGCTATCCCACCCAAAGAGGGGATTATCCCATTGATGGTGGACCTGATTAACCTCCTCTTGAGCACTATAAATACAGGCATTGGGCCAGAAGGAGGGGAGGTTGAAGCTATACATTTTCTAAGGGTAAATGCTGCAGGAATTAGGACTCCCATTTAGAAGCTTGTGAGGAGAGATTGCCATCTTTGCTTGTTCTATTTGGAAGTGGGTGTGCTTTGTCAAAGTAAAGGAGAACTCTTGACGGACCCTGGGAAGGACTTGCACAACACCAAGGCTCAGGTTGTATTTGTTCTTTTTGTTACCTATTAATGCAAATGAGTCCATTCTTCTCAATAACTTGTTGTTTATGAGTTATTTCATGTGCTCCTTGGTCTACATGTTGAATATGCTTTGTTTTATGTTATAATCAGGTGCTATTTAATTGTTTGACTGTTGGTGATTACAGGTTTTGGAGAAAAGGAGGAGCTCATCCAGATCAACAAAGCTTGGACTTCTACAACAACGTTTGGACAAAGGTAAGAACAAAACACTTGATATCTCATATTATAATGCATGTTTAGAGAAGGATAGATCTTGTTTGTCTTGTTTGTCACTAGAGAGTCTTAGGCTCCTAGGGAGGTTGGTTGTGTCCGCACAATCGACTCTTTCCGCCTGACAAGGGCCCAGCCTTCGACTCCACCAAATGTTGAAGAACAATGCGCGACCACTGTGAAAGATGAAGTAACAGCTATAGATGCCACCATGAAGGAGTGTAATGTGCTCTTCGAGAAGTCACTTAAAGTAGTCACCAACCTACAGGAGGATCCCACTGTGAAAAGACTAGAGACAAAGGCGTGAGAGATGCAACAGAGATATGATGAGGTTAAACTGATGGTGCACATTATTGCCATTACAGAAGGTTAATGAAGTTGCAGGAAACAAAGGCACTGCAAGAACATGTGGATGCAGATCAACACAAGGAGACGGTACTCAAGGCCAGATTGGGGCCTTGGGTATAGGAGGCCTATGTGCTCAGTGCCTCCATTGAAAGGAAATTGGCCAGTCTGCAGGCAACACAACAGAAAATATAGGCAGACAGCACAGAGCCAGCGATGGAGCAGCTAGTCAAGTAGGTGAGTCGAGCGGCAACACATTGCACTGCCGAAGTCGCAGTGGTAAAAGAGGAGCTAGGAGGCCTTTGCAACAAGATCTTCATGCCAAAAGAGTGACTCGGGGGCGATCACTAGATTTTTGTTGCGGGCCTATTGGGAATGGGTCCCCTGGGGTCAATTTTGGGGTTAAAATCCCAAGTTTTGGGGCTAAAAGCACAAGTTTTGTGTAAAGAATGTAAATTCTCAGCATTTTGTGGCCACAGAGTGCGAAGATGTAAGCAGTCAAAAAAGGTTTCTGCCCTCAGTTTAGATAGTTTGTGTCGGCTTGATGAGATCCGCCCTTGGTCCATGGACCATGGGATTGTATAAAAAGGGAGTCTTAGAAGAGTCTAAGGCAGTTCATAAGTTTTGGTAGAATTCTGAGTAAGTTTATGGGTCTGTGAGAGCTAAGAGCGAAGAGTCTTAGCGTAGGAAGAGGCTCTATAGTTGAGTGCGCAGAGGCCTAGGGTAGAATTCTGTAGCTGAGTGAACGGACTCCTGCAGTTGTGTGTGTAGGGTAGTTAGAGTCTATACTGGAAATATAGATTATCAATAAAGAGAAGTATTTTGGAATTACTTGTGTATTTTACTTCTGCTAATTGCATGCGATTATGTTATGTTGAATACTGGGTTTATGTTTTAATACTACTCTGATGCATGAATCTACATGTTTCTCTTTGTTATATGAACGCAAGAAAGAATATCTGTTTATGCATGATAATTATAATTACCTGTTAAGATAGTACGAAACTAAGAGAATTTGAGTAAATACAGAAGTAAGAGTAATTATAGAGGCACGTAAATGCCTGATCTATCTATTTAGGGTCTACGAAGGACGATCAGAGACTTTCATGAAGGCTTCAAGGACAAATAAGAGAAATACTTTGATAAGTCCTAATGGGCTTATCAGTTTATGTGAAGGAATGGTTAGGGCAAATAATCGACATCACAACCATCTCAGAGTGCAGAAACTTGGTTCTTGCATCCCCCCATACTGCTTTGGGTGACACTTCATTCTGCGCTTCGCAGATTGATGCTGAAAGGGCTAGTAATGTAGGGATTTCCTTGGCTGCTTAATGTTGAACCTAGGTTAGGGCCCATCAAGCCAACAGAGGCCTTAGCATTAACATGGGACCTGAAATAGGGAGGCTCCCTTTTCCCATCACATCCCCATTGACCTTGAGAAAAATTATGATAAAGAGTAGAGTAGAAATAGGAATAATAAGGAGAAAGCTTATAGGGAGAGGGTAAATCAAAGAAATTATACCTAGCAGTGGCCATTAACCAACCAAACTTAGGGAAATGGGAGAAGGAGACTATGAGAAATAAAACCTAACATTGACCACTAGGTAAAAGAGCATACATAAAAGGGATGGGAGAGTACGACTAAGCAACAATCAAGAAATAATGATATAGAAAACGAAAAAGAATGCTAATAAGAGAGAAATTGACATTGATAGAGAAAACATCTTGTGATTCTTTTAACCAAAATGAATCACCTACAAGAATGATAAATACAATGGAAAGCTAAAGGAAAATTATCCAAACAACATGCATAATAGCACGTTCCTTCAAAAATGCCATATCTATTAAAGCCATTTGACCATAAAATAAAATCTCCACCACCATGGTTAGTGAATGCATTAAGGAACAATTAGAAAAAAGTGCAAGATTAAGTTGAGGTGTTGTACTTTAACCACCTTAAAATCCATGCTATCTTGAAGACTATACAAGAAAACTAGTTATCATGTGTTTGTAGGTGCAATAAGGAATCCAAAATTATTTTTTCATTAAAGAAAGTTTAATTTTCAACTGTTTAGAAATTTTTAATGATTAAACAAGGTGTTTTTTATAGTCCCCATGGGTGTGGATTGTTGGACAATGAATAAACTGCTAAGGTGTTTGTGTCGTTGTGCAAGTCACAAGTTCAAACCTCAAATTACTCGTGTGTCATGCTTCAGGGTGGTGTGGTTGCACCTAGAGGTTATAATTCCAGTAGTCAAGGATCGACCTGATGTCACGCGAGTACGAGACTCGGTGTGTTACTGATTACACCATTCATAATTTAGAAAAAAAGGGTGTTTTCTACTGAGGCACAAATTTTGCTCGGGGAATGAAATTACCAACGGAATCTAGTGAAAAAAGTTTTAAAAAATCCAATCCTCGGATTGTTTCAAACATTTTTTTCGATAATAGAAGTGGATTTAGCACCATCAAAAACCCTTGGGGCAGCCAAAATCCTGCCAAAATTTCCATTGCTTTCGTGGAAAAATTGTGACCCTATTAAACTAAGACATCCGTTAATGTAAATCTATTCTTTTAATAATTTAATAATATAAATATATTTTAATAATATTAATTTTATATGTATAAGTAAAATTAAATAATAATTTTGTTCATTATTTCAAGATCAATCTAGAGAATACGGAGACAATGAATAAATAATTGATAATGTTACATACATACGTGTAGTTAAACAAATAATTTTTTTAGTGATATGTGCATACTTACCTAAATTATAGAGTTACCTATATAACATCAATTTCATTACGTAAAAAAAAAAACAACTTTACTTTTGCATCTCAACATCTATCGAATAAAATTCATTGCAGATTGTGGGCATTAAGTGTGTATCTAAACTCCATGTTCCTTATCCTTTCAAACCATACAAACAATTACTTATTTTCTATAAGAATTTCTTTGTGCATCCTAAAACTTTGTGTTCATTATCCCTTTCCAATACCGTGTTAACCATACAAACAAATACTTATTTATAGTCTGTGCCCCTTCAGGGCTGCAGGGACTATTATAATCATTTTTAGGCTTTGCATTATTCCCTGCATAAAAACTAAAGTTAATCCATTTAATTTAACTTAATCTCTTCAATTTATATTTTATAAAGAAGTTTTTCATCTATCTATGAGCTTCTGCAATCGTTGTTTCAACCAATAGGAAACTTGGATGTCTTATTTGGCCTCATATTGAGGCAAGCCGTATTGAAACTTAGAGTAAATGTCAATTGATATAAAGAGTCTCACAGAGTTTTGACTTTTTGTTAACAAATGCTTACATTAGTTAGCAAACATGTTATGTTTTCTAATTAAGAAAATATCTTTAAACACATATCTTCATGTATAAAAGGTTGTCAAGGGTTTACACATGGTTCACACATGTTTAGAAACCATATTCCACTTGCCCTCACTTCAACTATGTGAATCTGCATGTCCCAATTCAACAGAAAATAACATATTCATGTTGCTCTAGTTCACGAGTTCCATCATTGTCCAGGAGAAATCTTGGACTTTGCAACATCTTCGACCTCATGTGCCCGTGCTAATTTACATTTTTCTTTGTTCTCACCATTTTCATCAAATGGATTGGAGAACTTGTGTATTATTTCTTATGCCACAACAATTACAGTTGGACTATCATCAACACATATAATATATAATCCTATGTATTGCTGAAACTATTTGCAATTTCAACTAAACTATCATCAACAACATATAGAATATGGAATCCTCTGTATTGTTGAAAGTATCTTCTCAAAATTACAGGTATTAAGCTCTAATTTTTTTCAATCCATTTAACTCGTGTAGAAAAAATATATAGATACAAATTTGTATGAGTCCAGTTAAATTTGTGCTTATAGGTAATGGTTCAACATCTTGATTTTGACCAATTATTTCAATATCTCTCAACTTTGCAAATTAAAAGTCTCTTTCCTTCTCTAAGTTGTCTACTGAAAGCTTCAAATCTGTGATCTACATGTCCCAATTCAATAGAAAAGAGCAAAGAAATAAATAAATATGAGAAGTTGAATGATATGAGAACTTGAAGTTCATGTTGCTATACATCCTTTGGAAAAACGCCTAACAAAGTGATCCTGTGATGACTGGAAGTAGATAAACAAGAAAATGGTATGAAAAAAGTACAAACATCAATAGACTTTAGATGGAGTTTGTTTTTTGACCTCGCCACAAAATGCGGTAGAGAAAACTAAAATTAGGAACCTTCCCACACATAAAAAATAATAAACTACCCAAAAATAAAAGGAGCTCTACAGTAATTGCAATCTAACGATGCCATGTACACTACACATACGCTTGATACCCTGGGGATGAAAATATTTCTCCCAGTAAATGATCAGATCCTAGACCACAACATTAAAGTAAGGGATTTTGTATTCAAAGGTTGCCTTGATTCACTACCCTGAACTGACCAACATCGATTTACATGTTATATTTTTCAAATGTGAAAGATAAAAAAGAAAAAAAATGCCTTTTTATTCCCACGTCTATGAAGAGAAAACCCAGTCGTCAAAATTAGGAGAACCCTTGCACCAAAAAATATCCTTGTAAGATACTGAAAATGTAAATGCTTGACAACCAAAAAATTTGTCCCTGTTTAAAAATATGTGACCATCAATGTCAATCCCCTATTCTCACTACCCTAAACAGTTTGCTGAAGCCATAAAAAATGCTACTCAAAGACGATCTTGAGAATGGGGAAAGCACATCGATGTCGAATTTAAAGGATATAGAGATCAATGATTTAAAAGGATCAAAACAGAGATCACATAGTCAAAATATTTATCGCATGAAAAATTTATGGCACATTGGGCATCGAAAACCCATATCCAGTGTACAGACACATATCAAGTGTTAACAACATTTGACCACATCCTGGAATGTTTAGTCCCTACACTCGCAACTGGAACTGAAGGATCATTTTACCGAGAGCTAGCAACTTTGACCGTTTTAAACCTCAGTGCAGTGCCCTTGCTTGAAGGGTTTATTTATGAACCAATGAGTTTAGAGGAGATCAGGTTCAACGAGAAATACCCCTTGTATTTTATGTACTGTATTATGCCTTTTCTATCTCCATAGTGGGACTATGTGTTTCTGTCTCCGAGAATTCAATATGGTTCTAGCAAGGCTTGGGTAATTGGCATGAAATCTGAAATTGAATATGGTGCCATAGCTATTGCCAAAAACAATACAATTTCCAACGTATAAGTTATATTTTCCCAAGAGTAGAGCACAAATCTTTCTCTCATCCATATTATTTGGGTCTTGCTCACTGCACTGGGTGAGTACCAGATTCACGAGAACCTTGGAATTCTGGATTCGTAAACCATAGATTCGCTATAGTTTTTGGAACCACATGGGATACATGCAAACGTCTCATGCTTAATTTACAACTTTCATATTTTTATTAGAATTTATTTAATGTTTCTTATATATTGTTCATTATTATTATATGTGGCAAATAAAATTATTATATACACTAAGGACTGACATATGTTGATCTGCAGGTTAATCACCGTATGTTGGCCTGCATGTTAACCACTTTTTTTTGTTTATGCTATTATTTAATTTGTGTTTTGTACCTATTCGCTATCATATATCTATATGAATGATGATATAATTGAGAAGCTCATATCAAAACGCCATCTTCTTGAAAACTTGACAGTCGAGTGTTGTCTAGGGTTAAAACAATTTGAAAGTTTCTACACTGAATCTCAAGCATTTAGATTTAAATGGAGATTTAAATGGACTTGATTTCCCATAGATAATAACGAGTTTCCCCCAGCTCGTGAATTTCGTAGTAGATGACTCTCCAAGTATGTCAAGGTTGGAGGTTAGTTCTTATGGGTTTCTACATTTATCCACTACATAGGCTAATGTAATTACGGGGTTTTCTAAAACAAACATGTTGAGAAAAGTCACTCTTTGTGGTACCGATGTGGGGAAGGGCATGATGTTCATGGATTCAATGGGCTTGGAGAAATTACACTTCATTTCTGTGCACATGTGTTTTCAATTGAAGCTATCGACATGTTTGTCAACCTTGAAGACCTCTTACTTATGCTTGGTTTCAATCTGTTCAGTAGGCTCTAATATTAAGGTATCACTAAAGGTTCTATGGGTCTTACCAAGTTCTCTCTTTTACCCATTTCTATAACTTTAACTCAAGTGATTTAGTTTTTTATTACTTATGCTAGTGCTATCACCTTATTTAGTAGGTTTCAATCCCAGTAAAGGTCCTACTTCTCAATCTTAGGCTTTTCGATCTTACCCAATACTCTTATCCATACCTTTTGTACCACGAGTCTATATAAATGTCTATAGGACCTTTCTTCAATGCCTAAGTTCAAGACTAACTGATAACGTTTCTTCCCTGCTACCAACCAGTTGTATGGTTAAATCCAAGTATCTATATGTATTGGCAAAGAATATATTTAGGGTATAAATGATATCCCATAGCCATTATTTCTAAGCCACCCAGTATTAGGGTTGAAATCAATTGTTGTAAGGCTTATCTGTTCAGTAGATCTTACCAAGTGTTATCTTCTCTATCCCATAGCCTCCCAAGAATTCCTTGGAAGAATGTTCATGTAAAACCCAAGGTCCAACATCACATCCTAAATGTCACATCCAACCCCCTGTGCATCAGTTCTGAATTATTTACTCATCTTCTTCCTCCTTGTGTGCACCCTATGTGAGTGTCTTTCAAGGAGATTGGTAGAAATGGATTCCAAATCATATTCCTCCCCCACCATGCACTGTAATGAGTTGCAAAAATTTTGGGTGAGGTACTCATCCCTCCAAAATGTTTGAAAATAGGGGAAACCAATGCTCAAATTGATTGATTAGTTGAACTGCCTGAGCTCCTTAATGTTGGAATTCTTCTACAACTTTCTTTTAGTTTACTAACTTTTATTACCTAACTATAGACCTTTGAACAACTCCTGATGTTGCTGGTGCAACCATACTTTTCAAAACATAAAGAACATCTTGAAATAATTTATTTTTCTTTTAGTTTTATTTTCTTTTCATGTTGAACCTTGGTGCATTATTATCTACCTTCTAAATCTGAACTGACTCAGGGTTTTAATAAATGTTATAATCTTGGAATCTACTCTGGTTATTACATTAATGATTGGCCCGAACTCTCTTCTATATGGCCTGGGATGTGAATTCACCATGTTCACATCCCTTTACCTATTTTAGGCTTCCCACCTTTCAATCAAATATGGAGAATCTTTTGAAGCATAGCCTGTAGTTCTAGAATGGTTGTAGCATGGTCTCCTGGGAAAATGACATTCGTGGTAAATATAACCTACCTTATTGTTGTTATAACACTACAGGGATCCATTTCTTCCTTCTATGCTACTTTGAGGTTGTGAATTGTTCACAACTCTGGAAAATGTCCTATCCACCCTTTCGGCTAGATCATCCAAAACTTTGCATTTGTCTGTGTTGTGCAAGTTAGACCTAAAGAATTTGCAGTATAATAATTTTTTTTACACAGGAGTCTTTTAGTAGTATGGGGCAATGTCACAAAGGATGGTTATAGTTTATAAAAATATCACACTATTTCCATGATTTCACATCCTGGAAATGGATTGTGTTTTGAAATGGTGAAGCATGTCGAAAGGGGGTCACAGGGGTATGAGTGGAACTCCTCCCAATGATCTTCCAAGAAAAGGACTAGTAGGTGGGCCATGCACAACTCCATGCAAATTAGGGAATTTCATTAGCAATTGTACTTATGTTCTACAATTTGTACAACAAACTTGATCCCTTCCTACCTTGTCTTTTTCTAGTTCTTGAATCTATTGTATTAATATTGTGATTTGTCTCTAAGAGTGGTTCAACTCCATATTTATACCAGCTAACACAACCTTAGTATTCTCGGGTTAGCCTTCCATGGACTCTATGTGCATGCCCTACTACAAGGCATCCCTGGGAGTATTTATTTTCTATTTGATTATGGATGTCGTATTTAAATAAAGTAGTCCCCCAATGAACCACTCATGATGTTGTGTGTCATGTATCTTCAAATTAAGTAGGCCCATAAGGTCTATGAATATCTACACATACTCCCATGTAGATTCTCCAACTATCTTCCTAATCTCCTTTAGTTCTGCAATACTCTATTGTTAAAACTTCAATTGTTGGTATTCAATTGCAAATTGTTGCTTGAATTCATCCAAGGTGGGTGCTACAACACTTTGCAGACAATGAATTTATTTCATGTACCATTTGACGGCCCTGCCTTCAAAATTGTCTGGAACTCCAATAGTCTAGTGGTGTTGTTTATTCCTTTAGTGGTATAGAGGGATTCATAGAGAAACCAATGTTGTTCCACATCCTTGTCTCCTCTACCTGAGAACTCAAATAGTCTTAAAGGGGTTCCTAACTAAGTTCCCACCATTATTATTTGACATGCTTAGTTTCGCTGATGTAAAAATGCATTGTTTTCGAACAAATTTTACAATGCAAATATCGTTGTTGTATCTTCTTCTGTATATATTTCTTTTCTTCAATAATTGTGGAAAAAAAAGATTACATCCACGTAGAAGTATATTTACAGTGCACTAAATCTATTATGAGCTCTATATTTTCCTAGAATTCTCTATTTTGTAGATTGATGACAGAATTTGGAGGAAATAATTATTGTAAGCCTCATAGTCAACCCATTTAGTCTTCAAACTACTGTATGAATTTGTGAAAAAAAATTGTATTCATTTGCTTCATAACAATGAAATTTAAGAAGGCCTGAAACTATTTAATTTGTGTATGGTGATAGCATAACTCTAGATTTGAGTCTGCATGACAATGAAAAGTTCTTCTAAAGAAACTAATCAAAAGCATTGAACAATTTTGGCCTTCTCCACACAGGCATGCTTTAGATATAGTTTATTCTTTGTCTCGTGCCTAATTATCCTCTGTGGTCTAGCATGTACTATGTTAGGCCCTTTATGTTTACTTTGTGAGTCTTTTTTATTGATGCCATGGAAAAACTCTCTGAACTTCCTTAGGCTATCGTAACTTACATTGGGAGGTTAAAGGGACACATAGATTCAAATTTGTAGGAGCAACGGTTCGTAGGAATTAAAAAAAGGAACCAATAAGCTTCTGCATAAAAGGAAGAGTTACTACAAAAATGGAAACTTCGTTTAGTTGTTTGGCTTACTTGAGCCCTTTACCCTCTTCTTAGTAATCTCAGGAAAGCAAGATTCCAACATTATGCTTGTGAGACCATGCCAAGCTTTAGCAAAAATGTAATTATAATTTGGTAAGCCATGAGAACATTTTTGAAGATAATTTTTAGCGAAAATGTAATCATAATTTGGTAAGCCATGAGAACAATTTTGAATAGACTTTCTATTTGAAAAAAACTATTTTTGAAACCTTTTTCAGAACTTATCCAAATTGTATATAACATCGATAGATTTCACTCTAATCTTAGAAGATTGATCAATTCAATTTATTTTGAAACTTTTGTCAAAAATTAATCAAGATGTATATAACATCAATAGATTTCAATCTAATCTTTAGAAGATTGATCAATTCAATTCCTTGTTTTGTAAAAATTCACCTATTTGGTTATTTTATTGCAAAATTAAATCTATAGTTTATTTCTCATACACAACGTTCTTGTGTTCTCTTCAAGATATATTTGCAAATTTTCCTTACTTGAGTTGCAGGGATGGCTACAAAACCTCTTCTCTATGTAAATGATCTTATCAATGTCTTGAAGACGAAATTGTAGAAGAAACATGCCTCTAATAGTTACAAACATATGGTAAGTAACACAAACTAATTGTCATTTTTTTCTTTTTAAATCTCCTCGCAGTTACAAGTAGATGGTAAGTAACAGAAACTCATTGTCACTTTCTTCTTTTTAAATTTCCAAGTTTCATGCTAGAAGTATGTGCCTAGTGCCAACCCTAAATCATTTTGTATTTCCACACACATAACTACAATATTCTAAATTCCTATTAATTTTCTATATTCTAATAAAATACAAAACACCATAGCATCACATGCAAAGTTTCTTTCCAAAAGGGAACCCCAAGATATAATACTATGAAATTTTGTTTTAAATAATTTGAGTCAATCATTTTTCAAGACTTGATATAATATGTTTCATGCATCAAGTAATTTAAGTTGAAGCATGTGAAAGTCGAAGCATTTTTTAGGGTCTACTTCCAAAGGGCATCGATATATATTTTACATTTTCATGATAAATAGTTTATCTAAGTAATCCTAAGGTTAATAGTTCATCTAAGTTTGTCTTTATAAACTAAGATACCAAGTTCATATATGGGGTAGTATGGTTTTATCTCTGTAATTCACTTTAGATTATCAATGTGTCAAATCACAATAAAAATTTTTCTCTTTTAACATAAAGTTAAAGAATAATTAAAAGTAATGTTTTTTATCTAAAAACCATTGATTAATAATTTATAACCTTGTTATTATATCGCATTCCCTACGCTTCCTATCATTTTAGTTTATAGCCTTCTTGTCCTATTTACCTATTTTCAATTCATATATAATTGCATATATCCTTCTATTTACCTGTTTTCAATTGAATATATAATTCCATTTTTATTAGTAGCAGGTATTTTCCTTTATCCAATATTTGAGGATAAATTTCTAAATAGTTTTGTTTCATATGTTCAATTTATGGGGTGATCAGAATCCTTGACTGAAACTCCTGCAACTTTATTGTTATGGATATATCTTGGTCTTAGCTTTCCACTGCAAAAAGAACCAACTCAAATGGTTTAGGAGATATGATTTTCCTAGTTCAAATGTAAAAAAAAAAACTTCCTATAATATGTTATGTATCCTGAAGATTTTGAAATTTCTGTCGAGGATTTAGTTCAAATATGGATTACAAAGGGATTCATCAAGATAAATCAATATTTGCTTGAGCCAACAATTTGATAGGGCCAGCATGCATTTTCGTAAGGCACATCGTGCATTTTGGTAAGACATTTTGCAAGATAAGTGCACCTTATGCTCAGTTTTCAAAGGTCTCTCAAGGTAAATTATGTCATTTTTTACTGCATATGATCAAACTGGAACCCTCTTTATGCTTGAGAAATCTCTCTTACTCTATTTGGGTTCTCCTAACAAGCTCCCTAGCTCCTAATTTCTCATTGAGTATTGCTAAAGCACCCCTAAAACTCAAAATGGACATACAATTTGGGTAGAATCATCTTTCACATTAAGACCTCTACAAAGGAGTCATTGTCATTGACACAATGTTTGCAATGTTTCAATTACAAATTATAACTGTCCAAAAGGAACATGAAACTCTTTATCTTTTCCACCACACTAGTGTGTGATCATAATTAATGAACGAATTTAGTTACAAAAAAAAATGGTCTTGGAAAAATTGTAATTCAATCAATTTGAACATGTATGCATATGTCAGTTAAACCTCACATACAGAACAAAATCAATTGTGTTATGATCATTAACAACATTCTATATGTAGCCTTTTCATTTAGGAAAGACCTTATTATCAGTAGTTTCTTTGAGGAAGAAAAAATGAAATCCTAACACACTTTCCTTTGGAAAAACCAAAAGCTATCCTAACAACAACCTCTTCTCCCAGAGAAGATTACCGTCTCTTCTCCCAAAGAAAATTTCATGCTTGTGTCCTTTTCCTTCTTATCAAAGGCAGAGCTTGCTCATGAATCCATATGACAATGGCAAAAAAAAAAAACTTCCATAGTAAGCATAGCATCTTCATACCACAATGTACACAGTCGCTCTACTTTTCTACTTTTCTTCAAGCCCCACTCAAGGCAGTGACTCGTTGCCTTTCAGCCTCCCTTATTTTCTATAAGCATTTCGTTGTGCATCCTTAAGCTCTGTGTTCCTTATCCCTTTCCAAAACCATAAAAATATTCTTATTATTTTCAATAAGAATTAATCAATATGTTTTTCCTATGAGCATTAATAAATATGTTTTACAACATAATATTCTCTTTCTCTTTAATTATCTATACAAATTCTTATTATTTATATATGTGTGTGTGGGGGGTGGTAGAATTCAATAACTAAAATTTTAATGAAAGACATCAATATATAAATTAGTGTTACCAATAAACATCAATCCATAATAAATATCAAAATATGATATTTAAAATTTAAAAATTTCTAAAAATTAATTGAATTATAACTTTATTTTGAATTATTACTATTAAATTCTACGGGGCAACTCAATTAGTGATCTAAGTAATGTGAGTCTTAAGAAAATTGAGAAATCCAAGGTTCAAATCCCCTCGGTTGTGACCTGCTTTACGAAGAGGAGGACAAGCCATAAACCCCATAGGCTTACTTGTAGCTATGTGTTAGGTGGGCTTCTGAGTTCCTCTCAGATACAAAAAAAAAAAGTAGTATTAAAAATAAATAATTATGAAATTAATACATAAGTTCTCTCTCTCTCTCTCTCTCTCTCTCTCGCTATATATATATATATATATATATATATATATATATATATATATACATTTACCCCAACTTTACCATAGAGATTATTAACTGTAAATAAATAACATGTCTTATCAATGCCATACGCCCAAAAAACCATAACTCACTCCATATGACACTCATTCACATGACGTTATTTGTAATTAATCAATTTAATTAAAATGGACAAAAATGGCATAGCTATTTTTGAGATATATCAGTCTTTAATTTTTGTATACTACTATGAATATTCTAGAATATTCCATGGAGGCTAAATCTCTGTCATGTGTATACTTTTGAATAGGGCTTCTAGAATTTTAGTTTAATTATTAATAATTATTAAGTGGATGATAGTAATTTAACCTCCAAAGAATATTCTAAAATATGTGTAGTAGTATACACAAATCGAAGGATGAGATCTATCTACAAAGCAATTATGTACTTTTTCCATTTTAAATAAATTGATTAATTTACAAAAATGTTCACTAGAAGAAGAAACTACTCTAAAGTTGCTAGGATATCTCACCATTACTTTGATCTTAATATCTTGTTGTAATATCATATATAGTATCAATTTTCTATTGCATTAAATGGATCCTGGTCAATGGAAATAATCCTTTGATAAACCACTCCTTCTGATGGTCCAAATGAATTGAATAAGTCATCTTCACAACAACATCCTTGAACCTTTGCATACATTACCATGAAGTCTCTCCTTCTCACTACATATTATCCCACAACTCATCCAAGCCTTGCTACATAGAATAAGGCAATTTGAACTCGTTAATGAATTGTTCTCTAACCATATCTAGATTTGGATTTTGCAATGTTTCTGACCATTTCAAAAACCACTGGAGGGATCTATGTCTTAATGCAGTCTAGAATTCATTCACCTTAGAATCTTCTAGATAGCTTCGTACAAGCATTATCCTTGATTTCCATCCTCATCTCATCAACCTAAAAATTTATGGTACCAAGTAAAATATTTTCCTACATTCCCAACCATTAGAGTGTGACCAAGAAGAGCTAAAATAAATCCTCTTGAACCATGTTGTGAAATTTTTTTCAAATGTGATTGAATATCGCTACCATAACTACCAGTTGAGTACACTTTATGAATGTTATAAAATTGATTAGTCTTACCTAACATGGAAATTAAAATTAGCGGGTTTTTATCAAGTAGATGGGGAAGGCAAAGAAGTGATCAAAACATGTTGCTACCTTGCAGACCGTACTTGGTGGGGAGGAATCGTACTCATAGAACAATCTTCTCATAACGAAATGCATCTCTTCATATTCAAGAGTATTTGGGCTAGACATCATAATCCTATGATCTGGTTATTCTGGCATTCAAGTATCATTTGCATCCTGACTGGCCTTACTATTCCTATTCTGATTTCCTAACTCGTCTCCTCTAGCTCCCTCTCTTGCACTGGAGCTTGCTTCTTCTCCCACTACTTTATTCTGCAACTTCAGGTTTCTCATCTCTCCTCTCTGCAACTCTAGAATACTTGACACCTCTCTTATATGCTTCAAATCCCTTCGCCTTCGCTAAATATTGCTCAATTTTTGTTCTTTCCATTCATTATATATTCATTCCCTCCTTATTTCTCTGAAATATCATACATTTTGCATATCCTCCCCATCCATCCAACTCTTTATTGACTTCTACAACCATTCATCATCCTCTCCAAGACCACCCCTCCCATTACAACTATTTTACGTGCCATATTAGATGTAGGGAACAACATTCTTTCTTCTAGCATAGAAATATTATTCCACAAAGGGATCTCCTTCAATAGCCTTTCTCTTGGAGAAAATATAAACACTGCCTCACCTTTGGAGAATGACCGGTGGTTCTTTGCATCAAACTCAATGATACATCCTTCAAACATAACTTGGACCCAAAAATCAACAACTCTAGTAAGCTCATTATCTCACTGATGTAATGCATCTAAATCAATTGTGGTTAAGTCTTGAAGATCCAACCAGCACTCCCAACTCTCAAGGAATGTTACAACCTTCTCAAGCAATGATACATATTCTTAAGGAATTCACACCAAAATATATTATATTGGTCATAAGAAGGCTCAACAAAAAGGTTCTCGTCACGAACCTAATCTAAGATTTTTACCGTAATTGTGCCTGTTGATAAACAAAGAGTCAAGCCTCTCTTGCCACCATTCCCAAATACTTCTCTTGATGATCCTAGTCACTATTATCTAAAACACCAATTAGTTTCCAAGTTCTAACAATGGAACCATTTGTTGGTGAAAATTTTATTATAGAGACTAAGGGTTCTACCGTAGGGTGCAAACAAAGAGTTCATCATAGTATAGCATGATGTTGGAATTTTCTATCCTCCTCAAGGGAAGAAAGTCTCACCTGAGGCATGTCGAGACTTTAGGAAGGGTTGAGGTTTTCATACAAAAGTGAATATAGTTAACATTTATATATCCCATCATTAATCCACAACATAAATAGAACTCTCATATTTGTGCGCAACATTCAAAAAATAACATAAAAGAAAATTTTAAAATAGGGCCATTAACATGCAAAACATAGGAACTTCCCTATAACTGATATCTTTATTATATCATCTGAGAGTGAAATATCATATTACAATATCAAGAATATAGTTATTTAAAATACACAACCATTACATTGGATCTTAGTGATCAATATAATCAAATGCAACAATGAGAGAATTTTTTAGTGACATTGAATTTGGGCAACTTTTTGACCCTTTTGATCTCCTCTCTCTTTCGCTTGTGTCTCACGTTTCCTTTATAGCTTCGGCCTATTGATATGACCCAACTTAGATTCTTCGCTCACTTGATAGATTCAACATTGATCCCTTTGATGAAATCAGAACCACCTCATGCTCACTTGATGAGTTTCGAGGCTCCAACTAACTTTGTTGGTGATCATTTTTACTTTTCGCTATCAAGTTATGACCAAAATTATTCATTCGTCATATCTTCTTCTCAACTTTTGCTTCTTTCTTTCTCTGCCACCAATTTTTGGTGAAAATTTATCAATTCAAAAATGGACCCAACAATTATGTTGCAAAAATTATGTACACAAATTCACTAATTTATATTTTGAAATTTAGTTGATATGATTATCAAATTTGAATGCACTTAAGTGGATGGTACCCAGCCTAGGGAGGCATGTAGAAGGCCATGAATATATAATGGAGTTTTAATCTTTGAAAGCATTGATATGAAAAAAAAATATGATATGTTGTATTAGTTATGAATTAATAAACCAAGTGGGTTAATAAATATAATCCTAATATAGAAATGGAAGTTAGCAAAGTTTTTCATGAGTGAGGCCATAATATGGTTGGATATGGAAAGGCTATAGGTCAACACAATTTCCAAAGGTCCCCATACATGTAATCATGTTCTCAAATATAACCTTCTTCCAAGCACTAAAGAGCTCTATGGGGATGTATCCTTGTGATAAAAGATAAGTAAGGTGTCTAAATGATAGATCAAGTGTTGACGATTTAGGTTTTAACACTACACAATTAATTGTAAACATATCCTTAATAAAAATAAAAAAGATGCAAGAGAATCACACACATTAAAAGGGAAATTTTCTCTTACAAACTCAAAATAGAAAAACTAGAAATATTGAGAAAGTATATATTTCCATCTGAATATTGAGAAAGTGTATATTTCCATAGTTATTCATATCGAGAGAAAACTAGAAATATTGAGAAAGTATATATTTGCATAGGTATTCATATCGAGAGAAAAAAAATCAGCTAAAACTTTGTGAATAATTTTTAATCTTGTCCAATGTTTTGGGTGGACACTCCACCATCTTTAGGGACATCAGAGTTGAATGATCACAAATGAGTGTTGTGAATTCTTTTATAGAAGAAAGTTATGAATTAGCCATTAACAAATAATAATAAAATATTAAACTACTAGTTAGAGAATAATATTAAAATGTTAATAAAGTGGTTGAAGAATAAAATAGATTAGGAAATTAAATTAGAAAGAATAATTAGAAGATAAATGAAAAGGTCAATTCAACAAATTAAATAAATAAATAATATAAGAAAAATAGATAACTAAAAGGAAAGATTATTATATTGAGATAGAATAATTAGGAGTAAAAAAAAGAGTTTATCTAAAATAGACTATTACTTAATTAAAGGGAAGAATTTGAGGTCTTTGGATAGATGGTAATAAAAAGTTCTATTAAGGAACTCATTGATGTGAAGTCACCCATTCATATATTTTACATGCTAAAAATATAAACTCACTAAGTTTAATAATAATAATAATAAATTTAAAGATAAAATTTTAAAATAATAGTAAGATGGTGAGAGTTTCAAATCAACAGTAAAATCAAATTGGAGGTTCTGGAAAAATAATGCATGCAGTGAGGCTATTCGTTGTCTGCTCCACTTGATTCTCTGATCCACGAGTAATAGCACAAGGGAATATGAGCCAAGCTACTGAGACGAATGCTTGAAGATGAAGGAGAATAATCAAAAGAAAATAATACTTGAAATAATAAATTGAAAAAAAATTAATTAATTTTCAGTATATTTTATTTTTTAAATGTTATAATAAAATATATATATTATATAGTATTTATAAATCTATTTATCTTGGATTTGAAATCAATTAAATTTTTTAATTAGAATTACAAAACCATGATGAACCACTATGCATCATAAGCCCAGTAAAAGTAAAAACTATATACCGAGAACTGCCAAAATTAAATGCAAAAATATAAAACATATCCAATCCAATAAGTAATTAGATAATACGTTAAGGCATTTACTAGACCTTCCAAATTAATATTTTGAAATACATAATATTAATTAACTTTAATTTGAATAATTTTTGTGTTATCTGATTTATTTTAAATGAATATATAAAAATAAGAGATCATAAAATTTTGAAATGTAAACATAGATTTGCAGGTAAGAGGATTTATTACAATTACCTATTAAAACATATATACTCTTATATGTATATCATGAAAACCTAAATAGAAAACTCATTGAGGTGATGATGAATATAAACAAAGATAAACATCTTGCACATAAACAAGTCATATTTACATTCAATTTTAATACAAATCTTAATCCTATTTGATCACATAATCTCCAAAGCAAACGTCATATCCACCGTGTAGATAGCAATAGATTAGATATTTAAGTGGACACATATAAATATTGTACATATTCTCGTCGCCACCTTTGGGAATGGTGACCGAAAACTGAAAAAAACACAAGATTATATATTGTATTTAATTTGCTTCTAACGAAAACCAAACCTCAACTTTCATTCGAATAGATAAAGAGAACGACTCCAATTGATGTCAGCTCGAACATAAACAACGGACTGAATGATGTTTGGAACCCTAATCTAATCAGTGCCTTTGAAAACAGCTACATCTACATGACACGCATTAGCAGATTCGGTTCACCTCACCATTAAATATATGTGTTCAATTAGCTGTTTTAGGTATTGAATTAGCTGATTGGACTAGTTAGGTTTTTACTTTTTAAAAAATAATATGAATTGCTCGAACGACTCTCCATTTCCATTCAGATATTAATTTCAACCTCATATCCGCGTCTCTCATTATATATGCATTTGCCTTTGCCTTACGATCCATTGTCATCGCAGAATCCTTCGAAGACAGCAAGTGCCATTTCTAGCTACTGCCAATTTTCCAGTTTACAGGCTCGCCTTCTCGTGGCAGTGGAGTTTCTCGTCATGGCCTCCACCGAAATGACCATGAGAAAGGGAGTTTCTCGTCATTGTATGAATTTCATGGCTGTAATAACAAAATTGATTGTTCTATTGACCGTAAGTCGGGAATTATTGATGTGTGAAGCTCAAGGTGTGGCTGCTGCGGGCAGTATTCAGAGAACCCAAATACACCAAGTGCTAGCGGCCCTGAGCACCCCCTCTGTAAACTCAGGGGTTGGCATCTCCACAAAGGCGGGTCCTTTAAGCACACCGTTGACAG
This sequence comes from Pinus tabuliformis, assembly GCA_031772625.1. Classification (NCBI taxonomy): domain Eukaryota; kingdom Viridiplantae; phylum Streptophyta; class Pinopsida; order Pinales; family Pinaceae; genus Pinus; species Pinus tabuliformis. The sequence goes on along the minus strand of CM062810.1, from coordinate 872,568,147 downwards.
CGACGCAGGTGTTTATGACATCTCAGTCCGCCACTTTCAGTGCGATGCTGATAAGACAGCAGACGAATGCGGCCATTGGAGGGCTGGGTACTGACTTTTGTTACATCGACGTAATCAATACTGCGGCTCAGCAGAGCGTGTGGGAGTCCCCCTGCGAGACCATAACAACGACCAATCCTTGCATACTGCAGCTTTCGGACAACGGGTTGGAGATCATGGATGGGAATAACAGGGACGTCTGGAACAACGGTGCATCGAATAACTACCAGTCATTGGTTCTGTTGGAAAATGGAGCTCTCCAATTGGTGGACAAGAAAGGGCAGATAATCTGGTCATCAACCGATCATCCGCGGGTGAATCAAAACTGCGGCACCGTTCTCCAACCGGGATCCTCTCCTTTCATTAATCCCCCATTCGCTTCACCCCTGCAGGCTCAGCTGCCCAACGGCCAGCCAGTCTTCGCACAGCCTTTCACTACCGCTAACCCCATTGTGGGTAGTGGTGCTCCACAAATAATTCATCCATATTACCTAGTTGCTGCTGGATGCCTTGTTGCCATATTTTTCCTTCCTTAGTTTGCATGGCCTACTGCTCCCCCTACATAGCGTGAGCTGATATTTATCATAAGTAATAGTAAATAACATAGTCCACTCCTCGTCCCTCCTGAATTCATCTATCTATGTTCATGTATGCACAGTAACTTGTATAGAGAGACCCAACTCCCAGCAAGTCTCGTTTCCCTGAATGCATTCATAAAATAAAATATAAATAGCAGAAACTCAACCCGATGGCTGTAGTATTGTTTCTAGTTGTGGATTTGTTTTGGTAGGGATAGCTTTGATTTCCTCTTCCTCTTCAACGTATTCTCTGGCTTATTCATATGATTTTGTGTAATTGTTTGAAACTAGAGATTCATATAATTTTTTGTGTAAATGTTTGTAAGTGGATTCGTATCAATTGAATTAGCTGCTACGAATTCAATTGGCTCGTTAGGACTCTCGTTGGTGAACAACTTTACCATACGTGCTATTGTAAGAATTGGGTCCGGATGTTTGATAAGTCCATCTCTTTTAATCATCTAATAATGTAACTGCATCTTAACTACATTGATTATATATATAGAGGAAAAAAAAAATTATTGAATATCACCGCATTAATCAAGAAATTATATAGACATTAATAGATCATTGGTAATCCCAGATACATACATCTATCGGATAAGATTTATTGCAGAGTGTGGAGAATCCTAAACTCCATGTTCCGTATCCCTTTCGAAAACCATACAAACATACTTATTATTTTTTCTATATATATATATATATATATTGTATGATGTTTGATTAACCAAAAATTTTAAACAATTTCCTTTTGGGTTTTCATTGTGTATTCTGAACTCCATGTTCCTGTTCCCTTTTTAAAGTCGTACCTACGAATTCTTATGGTCTCGCTTAAACATTAATCAATACGCTTTATGTGGGAAGGAATTCAACAGCTAACAAATTTTAATGAAAAAATGTCAATATATAAAAATTAGTATCATTTATAGGGTGTCCATTCATAATAAACCTAAAAAAATCTATATAAATCATAAAACTAATTAAATTATAATTAAATTATAATTATAATTATAATTATTATTATTATTATGTCCTAAAAACTCAAGTTTGGTAAAAAATATATTGTAGTGTTGAACATTTAAATATTGTTTTGAGAGGTTATAGTGTTTATAAATGAATGGAAATGTTTAAATGATAGCTCAATATAAAAAAGATGTAAAATAAAATATTAAATAATAAAATACAATATTGACTTAATTAAAAAATTTAAAAAACAATAAAAATAACAAATCCATTCAATTCAAATTGTTATAATTTAATTGTGTTTGGATTAATAAAAACACAATTAATTTATTTTAAATTAAACAATAGTTCATGTATTTCGAAACATATGATTAATAAACAAATAAAACTTAATAAAATTAATTGATAAATATATAATTAAAAATAAAAATATTTATAAAAGTAGATATATATATATATATATATATATATATATATAAACTACGAATTGAGATCTCTTTTATCATATAAATTGAAATAATGATTCATATTTGCTATCATTATATTCGAGAATAATATAATATTGGCTCAATTAAAAAAAAAAAAGTTCCATTCAATTCAAATTGTTATAATTTAATTTTGTTTCTATGAATAATATTACAAACAATTTATTTAAAATTAAATCACAATGTTTCATGTTCATTAGTATGATTAAAATTTAATAAAATTAATTAATAAATGTATAATTAAAAGTACTAATATTTCTAAATGTAGAATTATGATATATATAAGCTACTAATTAAGATCTATTTTACCATATAAATTGAAATAATGATTCATGACCTCCTATTAGTGAGGTGCTTGAGAAATAAGAACTCAACCAATTAAGCTAAGCCTCGAAGCTTATCTATATCATTAATGTTATGCATATCCTATTAAAAAACTAACCTCATATTCAGTTGTTAGTTTGAGAGCTTAAGGCATTAATAATCTTCATGATTCCAGCAAATAGATTGACTAGGGTGGGCTTCTGGTGGTGCTATTGGCTTGCCTTCCATCATGTCTTGGGTTTGGAGTGAGGTGGTGGTGTCAACTCTAGCTTCCTCGTACATTTAATGCGCATTAAGTGCAGGTTCAAACATTGTTTTTTCTGGCATCACAAAAACATCATTAAAATTATAGGCGCTCTCGACATGGCCATCCATTTCCTCAGTTGTGTGAAGCTGGAGACTTTGCTCAGTTTTAGGGAAATTCATTTCATTTCTCAGTGATCATGGTGCAATAACATGGGTGACATAACAGAGGTGGTCGAGGAAGAGGAAGACCCCCCCTCCCTCCCTAGGATGGGAAAAGGGAAGAAAATTTTGATTGCAATATTATGCACCACTATCAACAAATGGTGGCATAGGGAGAATCACAATAGCTCAGGGTCGCAAGTGACCATAGTTAGGATATATGCATCCTCCTTGGCCATGATTATAGGGATCAGGAAGATACTAATGTGCTACTTGAAGGAAATGTCTTAGATATGGAATTTCATTTACATCATGGCATATCAGTTTACCGTTGCATTTCCAACATCCTAGGCATGCAACTTCAAGGTTCTAAGTCACCCTCAACCAAAACAGTGAACAACTCCTCGTTTTCTCCAATGCATGTAGATTCTCTCCACGATAAGTGTTGTATCCCTTCGCCCCAAAAATGCTAGTCCTGCGGTGAGTTGAAGATTATCTCTACAAATTTGAACCCCTCCTATAAAAAAGGTGGCTATGTTAGTTATCAAGGTGTCTAAAATAGTGGTCCTCTCCAACGACATTGTAATTTTCTAGCCTCTTCCAGCTAGTTAGCTTCCTTAGGGCTCCCTCTTCCAAATGACCTAGACTATTACAAGTCATGCCCCTCACCTAGGAGGACTGCCCTAAGCGCTAGCTAGCATTACAATTCCATTAAGATAACCTCTTTTGCATTTTTTATGTCTTGTTGCTCTCGGCTCTAGATATGATTTTTCCTATTTGTTGCAATGTAACTATCTGGAGGCTCTCTTGTTTCTCCTCTATGAGAAGAGCCATGCTTCCCTTCACCATTTTCTCTCTCAATTTCAAGCCAATGTTCATGGCCACTCTCTGTTGAGCTCTAAAGCTATGAAGTATGTAGCTTTTCAAACTCTACCTTCATACAAAGCTTCTTTACTTACAAAATAAAATTATTTAAAAATTATATATATATAATATGTCAAAAAATGTGTAACTATGTATTATCGAGGTTTTAATAAAATAAAAAATAAGGACACCTCTATATATAGACATGTAAAATTTATATAAGTAAAAATAATATTATTCAAAACGAACATCAATTGTTCTAATTCAAGTTCTACTAAGTGTTAAGAGGAATCAAATCTCTAGAGTTGCAAACCTTTCCTTAAGTTTTGCACTAAACAGGAGGTTTGCATCTTAAGAGTTTCGATCCCTTTTTGCACTTGAATTAATCAAAACAATTAACCATGGTGGTTCATAATATTTAAATAGAATTTGTTAAAATACTATGATCCAATACCATGGCTTATGAATACCACATGCCAAAAAACCCATAATTCACATCATATAACAATTGTTCACATTACAATTTTTTAATTAATCAATTTAGTTAAAATTGATGAAAGTGAATAACTACAATGGAAATAAATCTTAACTTTGATTTCTCTATATTACTATGAATATAATTGAATATTCAATGGAGATTAAATCTCTACGATCCACCCAAAATTGATAATTACGAGGATAGGTGTGTCTATTTTGGAATAAAGATTCTAGAATTTTAATCCAATTGTCAATTAGTGTAGCCATATAAATTAAATGGCTTATAAATTTCAATTGGAATTTATCCATAATAACCATCAAAACACTTACTTCATCATACATCTCAAATTTAATTTTATTTAAAAAAAATTGTAAGCTTAGATTGTATTACCTCACAAAATAAAAGTTTTCACTACATCATTAGGCCAACCATTGTTAATATGCTTTATGGCATTATTAACATGCTTGTTGACATATGGTCTCAATCTACTAAATGGGAAAAAAAATATTTTCACCACCTTCCTATAGAATAATCAATCTATAGCTGCAAGAGATTAATAACAATTACATAACTAAAGTATCTACTGCATAATCAAGATACAAAAAATACCAACAATCATTTAACAACTAGGATTCATAAGAAGTAATAGGTTCTAAACCTTTCGCGGTAGATCCTAGACGAGTGGATGTAGTGGCAATGCGTGATGTACCTCAATTTGCACATCAAAAAAAGGATTATCTTGTAATAAAGTAGTCAATACTTACTCTATACATCACAAATACAAGACATGAATATAGTGTTTACTCGAGGTCTTTGATTACACCCATGTATATAACGTGATCATAAACATTTCTCCTCTAACAAGTTTTTGGATCATGCTATAGGTTATATAATTCCCCTTGTTTAGAGAAAAGAGATTTTTTATTTGGATTCCTCATGTTTACCCCAATGACCATATTTTATTTATACTAGGCATTAATTGTCTGCTAATCCTCCTCATAATTTATGATCTCCTTTGATTGCATATATTTGTTTGACATATAGCATATGACATAAAATAGGTAATGTATAATGATTTTACCACATACTCTACATGAACACTAATGTTCATCTACCTAAAACCCCTCTAACATAGGGACTTAATATTATGCATACATAATAGATCAATGGCTTAGGCTTAAGGCATTACACTAGCACTTATGTTGCACCCATATACATTTTATATTAACATCTTAATATGTTGTGTGGCCCTTATATCGAGGTTCGCATTGGTGCATATTTCTTGTTACGTACGGTTCCTCATACCTATTTTCTCTAAGCCACATGGCGTACCTTCCATGTGCCAACACACCACCTTCACATGCTTATTAGGTTCAATGGTTAAGATATTTTGAATTGATCCATTGGAGGTTATGTGTTTCGTTGTTTTGGCTAGGGTTGATTAGCTCCTTTGATTTTCATTTGTTCTATTTGCGTTTCCCTCTGCCATGGATATGGTTTTATGGAGAGTGAAAAGGCTTCAATCCTATCCCCTTTTTCCTTTTTTTTCACCCAGATGTTACCTTGACCCTTCTACATGCAAGTGGCCTCTTTTATTCAAATGAATTTAAGTTCCACATGATGAGACCTGGGAAGTATTAGAGTTTAAATTATATGTTTTTCTTTCTATATCAATATCATTTTCATTTGTTGATTTCCATGGCTTTTGTGTCTAACAACCAATGGTTTTCTTGTACAATCTACGAGAATGGGTAATGGGTAATTTTATTACAACATGGTCAAGACCCTTCCAGTGCTTCCACTACTTCCAACAAATTTTATATTCATGGTTGATTTATGTTTTTTTGGCTTAAGGGCTTCATTCAAGTACCCTTTAACTCATGTAAAATAAACCTTTTCTTTTACCCTTACACCTTTTGTCTATTGTTATTGTTAATTGATATGTATTTTGAGTAGTTCCTCTTCAACCATGTATTTTGCAATGGAAATGATGGAATTGGAGACAACTTCTCCTCAATGAGTTCCCTCACAATTATAGGTAATATGTCCTTCTTCCCTAAATGTTTACCTTTTAAACCCTTATTGTCTAGATTCATTTCAACTATTGTGTCTTTTGGGTGAAAATATTATCATTTAATTCTATTGTAGTACTTGCCCAACTATTTAATTTGTCAATCCGAGGTTTGTAGACTTACGAGGCACATGCACTATATATGCAGGACCGAAGTGGAACTAATTTAATCTAAATTACTGAAATCAAATTAATCTAGGAAGGCATTGAAACACTGACTAGGAAAGCAGGAAATTGCATAAGGGAAAAACAATTACAACATGTGAAGAATTTGAATGACAAACAACATATGTGAGCTCACAACAACAAAGATATCTTAAATTATATTACAAGAACCAAATAACAAATCATGAAAGTGTAACAATAAAAGAATATGAATCAAAGCTAAGAATCCCCTTCTCCTAATTACAAAACTATCTCTTAAAGCTAATCTCCATTCTCCATTATTCATTATTATCCAAATGAAGAGAGAGCACTCTCTTATATACATGAGGAAGATAACCATCTCATAATTACATATCCAATATTCTCTCAAGCACTCTCAACTAATTTCCCATTATTACAAGATATGATCCCTTTGAATCCTCCACAAATCTCTCACATATCTTGGATAAGATATGCTAACCAAATCCTCCATGATTTTCTCCTTAGGAATAGGCTTGCATAATTATCTCCTTAATATGGTGGAGGAGATATGGATAAGATATGCCAACCAAATCCTCCATGATTTTCTCCTTAGGAATAGGCTTGCATAATTATCTCCTTAATATGGTGGAGGAGATATTTGAGAAGTCTCTTGGAATTAATTCTTCACATATTTCCTACACATCACAAAACTCACATATTCTTGAGATATATATAAAAATATGTATATTTTCTAATATTTAATCATAAATTCACTTGTAATACAAAAATGAGTAAAATGGAAAATAAGAAGGTGAAACCCAAATGTATTTATGAAAATGATATGAGAAAAGGTTAATGGGATGATGAAATGTAAGGAATAGTGAGGAAAAAGGTGGATGAAAATATGACATTTCTAAGTCCCAACATCCTCCCCAACTGAACTTGTTGCATGTCCTCATGCAACCATGCATGGGTCTCTTTAAGAACATTTGGCATCTTGAACTTTGGCTGAATGTTTCCAGGATATGTGAAAGACATGAGTAACAACTTACATTTTCTTATGGTTGGTTCTTGTGTGACAACCATGAATACAAAGAATGTTGGTTCTTGTGTTAACAACATTCATTTCGTTTTATGTTCTCTTTTGTTCAATAATAATGTAAACACTCACTGGAAATCATAATGTGCATAAGAAAGCCCTTTTGTAATATTAATGAAGCATGCCAATATTGCGTATGAAGCAAAGTGCAACAAAGTATCATTGGAAAATAAATGTTGGTGAATGGTAAATGAGAAAAATGGAGTGATAGTGGTGAAGAAATGGAATCATGGTAGTGAATATGTAGTGAATATAGTTCTTCCCCCCCGCAACTGAATTGGTTGCATGTCCTCATGCAACTTGACATGGCTCATGAAAGGAAATGTAGCATGGTGAGGGAATTTTCCAAAATATTCAAGTTAGCATATAAGGAATTGCATGATTAAAGATTAGAAAACAACATACCTCTACTTACCCAAGAATGATGAACTATGCAATAGGAATGTAGCTACTGCTGCTGCTGGATCAGAAAAATGTGATTGATGTTGTTGTAACTGGATCTTGGGAAATGAAGGAATCTGAACTGCTGATGCTGAATCATGGAAAAGATAAATGCTGAAAGTGGAACTGTGGTACTCTCATAGATCAAAATTCATGCTGCTGTAACTGCTGAGGGAGTCGTGAAAAAGTGTATGGTCTTCATGTGTTGATGTCGAGCATGAAAAGAAATCATTGGATTACCGGCCATTGATGCATGCCATTAACCAATGCGAGGCAACTCACCATTGATGTCAATGAGTGCCGAGGTACCCGAGTACATCTTGTGAAATGCGAATAAAGGGGTTGACGTCGAGCCATTTGCAAGATCTGAAGATCAAGGGACATTGATGTATTCCCATGATCGTTAGCGAGAGAACTTGCCATTAAGGCATGCAAGCCTCTATGTACTCAAAAGGAACTCTAGTCTATTTCCCAGATAAGGTGCTGATGTCGATGGGGCAAGACTTGTTGAAAGGTGGGCCTTAAGGAATCCCACATCAGTCAACGCGAGTTTGTACAAAAAGATTTGGTAGGACTATAAATGGAAAGAACTCACAGACAAGCAGTGTGGATCAGCATGGCGAGGAAAACAAGGCAATGTAATCATGGAAAGGGAATGAGTTTTATTCAAAAGGAAACTAGAAGGAAAAAATAAATTGAAAAGGATAAAGGAATGTATGTGATTAAGAAAAATAGGCATGCATGAAGTCGTGAAAGATAAGGTAATGGAAGATGGTTGCAACATAGGGATGGTCTAGGCGTGAGTAGTCATGACGCAAAAGGATTTTTGTGTAGTGGAAAATGTCATGATATGTGCAGTGAAGAATTAGTTCCTTCAAGCGTCCAATGATGCATGTTTCATTGTGATTTCGAAAAAATCACTTTTGCATTAGATTGTCTTCACTCTGAAAAACTTAGCACCATTCCTGCATAAAAATTGTCACCTTTGTGTGCCATCTCCATTGATCATTCCTGTATGAAGTGACTCAAAAACAAATTAGCTCATTTTCAAGAATTTATGAAATGTCCATTTTTTTAATTATTTTTCGAAGTTACACTAATTGTGGATGAAAAGGGTGTCGCATTGTAATGTTGAGCTTTCTGCATAAGCTTCTCGTTGACCTACACATAACACCAATCTTGCCCACAAAAATAAATGATAAATTCCAACGTACTTTTATTTTCCGCCAACTAGAAATATTGCATGTCCCCATGCAATGTACTCATTGATTGCGCAATACTTTTTCAAAATGTTTTTATTGGTTTGAAGGAAAATTGATTTAAAACATTTGAAAAGGTTTTTTTATTTGTTAGGGAACAAGTAGTTAGTTTATGAATGAATGAGAGCAATTTTATTTTTATTTTTTTTATTTTTTTACTTTTTATTTATTTATTTATTTATTTTTTATAATAACAAACACCAAAATTTCAAATGTCTAGAAAAATAAAATTTGCAAAGACTCTGTTACATCTATGCTAAGAAAAGATTGACACTATAAAGAGATATTTCAAACCAGCATTATGGTCTATATTTCATCTGAAATTTCAACAACAACTGAAATAGTAGTTTATTTTCTTGGTAAATTACCTCTACCCAAAACCAGTTTGAATGGCTGTTGTTTTTGCTAGGTGTCCTGAAACTTGCGCACAATGTTTGCAGCCCATGCTCTATAGTGCAAGAAAATCAATCTGTCTACGTGGGGATTGGAGAGTCCTGGTTCCCGAAACTGTGAGTGGTCGAAGGTATGTATGCCAAGATTATCTGGGTGCATTGATTTTGGTGACACTGAAATCCGAGGAGGTTGGGCGTGCCACAGGATGATCTATCCAAAAACTCTTTTCCAATCTTAAGCTAGGCAGCATTCTCTTCCTCTTCTGATGTTGAAGCCAGGCGCTGCAGCTGTCAAAACAAATTTATTGAGTGAAAGAAATAGGCTCTGTTGTGTAAAATCTTCTCTTGAAATCCTTCTCTCCATCTCGCTCAGAGACTCGCCTGTGTAATCTGAATACATGCATAATCACATCAGGCATGAAAGAGATATGTGCCTGCTGCTCTCTCTTACGTTTGTTGGATTCCATCAAATATTCTAATTAGGAATTGCGATCAGATTAGGTGCTGTAGGTAATAATAGCAGAATGGCTTGACTTGTTTGCACCGAAAGCAAGGCAGATAAATAGATTGGTTGGAGTCTGGGTTCTCAAATCAAAATGGTAGACAACTCCATCTTCACCACAGCTGAAGAATATGTGAGGACTTCCAGGTTCTATAGCAAGTTTATGAGCACGGTCTCGGTGCTTTCCTATCCTTCCTGTGTCAACGCGACCTCCCTCCCAACCGAAATGGCCATACGCTGCTCTTTTCTGGAAGCTCTTATTGCTTTCTAATGGTACATGAAACCTGCTTAAGGCAGCGGCGTTAGGCGAGGTATAATCCGTTATAAGTTGCATTATTCTCAGGCTCAATGATTGGAGGTTGTTTGATTTTGTTTGTGTGATTCGTTCAAATGTGGGATGCAAGGATTTGTTTGCGAGAATTTCCAGGATATCAAGATAAAACTTCCTCCTCCACAAAATTGAATTGGCGTTATCTCTTCCTTACTTCGTGGACAAAAAGCTTGATTTTCTCAGAAAGCCCGATTTTCTTATGGATTTTTGCAGATTTTGTGTGCTTTCTGAAGGAGCTGCGATGGTGGAGAGAGAGGAGGTGACCATGACATAAGAGAAGGTGCATGAAACTACTTAATACCAGTGTGTGATGGTCACAATCACGTCCGAAATTTCTTTGAAGTTGAATAACAAGTCGACTAGTGGTTTTTAAACAATATGCGGGTATGGCCCTTGGCATTCATGGAGCTCAGGAAAATTCCCTTTTTGGCACTCAGTCACACTGTTACCATAGGTTTAAGTGCTCAAGGTTGAAGGTGCCAAGGGGAGACAATAGGCAAAAGCGCCAGGCCACGGTCAATTTGCATTTAAATAATACGACTCCAACAGACAAGCGCGAATGCAAAAGGTGCTCAACCCAGGTCCTATGGATAATGAATGTGACCAAGTTGTAATGTTTAAAGGGCTCGGTGGGAAGGACAGGGAGTTAGCCCAACCCTTGGACACATGGCACTCACAGGATCATGACCTCAAGTTTGCGTTGGTAGTAGGTTTAACACTCGGCCTTATGCATTTGTCTTTGCGTTTTTTTTTTGCGATTGTTTTATTGTTATTTGTTTTTATTTTGTTGTTTAAAATTTTTTTATATGATTTGTTTTATTGTTGGTAGTGAAATTTATTTATTATTATTATTATTATTATTATTTTAAGTCTAAAAAAATGAAATTAACCCTATCTTTACAAAAACAATTTTTTTTTTTTTTTTTTTTTTTTAAATTTAATGAAAAACTAAAATTTAGAAAGAAACTAAACTTTCTCTAGACTTAATTTTTTTTCTTTTTTTAACAAATGGACACAATGATTTGCATATTGAAAGATATTTTTGATGAAGCATATTGCAAAACATGAATTTATTTATTCCTGAAATTAGTCTAAATCATCCCTATTTTATGATCCTCGTGATCGCACTAAGCGCGGAGGAGAGCATACTTATTCTAGGTAAAAGCAAAACTGAAAATGAAAGCAAAATCTAAAAATGAAAGCCTACCTACTCTATATTAATTAGAAAAAAAATTAGTTACATGTAATTAAACTTCCAATGAAGCCATTCACGTAGCAGTAACAACAATATATCCAGTAACAATTTTTTAAATGATGGATGAAAATATTCGAGAGTGAATGAGTCTAGTTGCTGTAACTGCAAATCAACTAAAAAATAAAAAGATGAATGTAATCTAGTACTTACCTGGAACCATTGTTCGATAAAGCTTTGATAGGCACAGTTTCTCTCACCTAGATCATGTTGTAACTCCTCTTCTTCTTCTCCGATATGTTGTTCTTCTTCCTCAAATTCCTGTTTGAATGATTGTTCGCCATCAGATACGCAGGATTCTTCAGATGTTGAATCTTCGTTTACTTCCTGGGGAGTAGTTGAACTTTCAATTCTTGTCAGGATCTCCTTTTCGAGGGAAGAGGAGATTCCAACTTCTGCAAGGATCTGAGTGAGCAGTTCCAAGCTAACACTCATTATAAAATCATGTTTAAAGAGATTCTAAAAACAAAGTGCTAATAATTGTCTGAGTTTTTAATCCTTTTACAAGGTTTTAATTCACAAAAACTCTTCCAAATCAGCACACTAAAAATTGAATTAAAAGCAAAAGGACCACAGAAATAATCTTGAATTCAATACTCAATTAAATCCTCTTACAAGGACTGCTCATTAATTGAGTAATCGAATTCTTCAACTACTACAATGAACCGTGAATTCATCAAACACTCTTCAAAGTTGTGAAAATCAAACACACTTGCAGAAATTGAAATTCACACTTGCATAAATGTAAACACACCCTACATGCCCTGATCCATAAGAGGTCGAGCCCGTTACGGTATCTCGAATGCGATGTGTAGGATGTTCCCCACGTCTTACCACCTTAACACCTCGGAGTTAGGAACATGTCTAAACACACTTGCATGAAAAATCAAACTAAACTTCAATCCATCGTGCCTCCCCGGCAATGGCGCCAAACGTTGGGTGAAAATATTATCGTTTAATTCTGTTGTAGTACTTGCCCAACTATTTAACTTGTCAATCCGAGGTTCGTAGACTTACGAGGCACATGCACTATATATGCAGGACCGAAGTGGAACTAATTTAATCTAAATTACTGAAATCAAATTAATCTAGGAAGGCATTGAAACACTAAATAGGAAAGCAAGAAATTGCATAAGGGAAAAACAATTACAACATGTGAAGAATTTGAATGACAAACAACATATGTGAGCTCACAACAACAAAGATATCTTAAATTATATTACAAGAACCAAATAACAAATCATGAAAATGTAACAATGAAAGAATATGAACTAAAGCTAAGAATCCCCTTCTCCTAATTAAAAAACTATCTCTTAAAGCTAATCTCCATTCTCCATTATTCATTATTATCCAAATGAAGAGAGAGCACTCTCTTATATACATGAGGAAGATAACCATCTCATAATTACATATCCAATATTCTCTCAAGCACTCTCAACTAATTTCCCGTTATTACAAGATATGATCCCTTTGAATCCTCCACAAATCTCTCACATATCTTGGATAAGATATGGTAACCAAATCCTCCATGATTTTCTCCTTAGGAATAGGCTTGCATAATTATCTCCTTAATATGGTGGAGGAGATATGGATAAGATATGCCAACCAAATCCTCCATGATTTTCTCCTTAGGAATAGGCTTGCATAATTATCTCCTTAATATGGTGGAGGAGATATTTGAGAAGTCTCTTGGAATTAATTCTTCACATATTTCCTACACATCACAGAACTCACATATTCTTGAGATATATATAAAAATATGTATATTTTCTAATATTTAATCATAAATTCACTTGTAATACAAAAATGAATAAAATGGAAAATAAGAAGGTGAAACCCAAATGTATTTATGAAAATGATATGATAAAAGGTTAATGGGATGATGAAATGTAAGGAATAGTGAAGAAAAAGGTGGATGAAAATATGACATTTCTGAGTCCCAGCAGTGTCATGAGTTTTTCCTCCATTACGGGGTTTTTAGTTTTTTCTCATGGGTTTAACTCAAGTCATCTTGCATCTTCTAGTCATAGTGTGGTTATGTTGGTTTTTGAATCATGGCTCTAGCCTTTGGATTACCAGAAAGTTGTGGTTTTTTAGTCAAAGCGACCTGATAAGGTTTAACCCTATTAAGGTTTTTAGGTTTTCTCTTGTTCGTACTTTTCCATGAATTAAACCTAGCTAATTATTTGCAAAGTTGCATTAATTGTTGTAATTTTTCATGTCTCATATGTTTTACTTTATTTCGACTTTGGATAAGAAATTAACTGGAATGACATGTTCACTCATTCTGGAAGTAATTAAGATGAACCCCATGGAAGTTTCCTTTATAGGTATTAAACTTCTCTCTTACCTTTATTGCTTGATAATGTCTATTATTAATATTATGGTTTCTATTGGTTGACTGATAGGCTCAATGTTGTTCTGTGATAGGTGCACCCTGAACCTTGGAGTAGCTTCTAAGTCTTCTATCGAATTATGCTTTGGAAAAAGGAGAACATGACTCCTTGCAAATCTTGCCCTAGAGGTTAGAAGCCCCGTGCATCTCGTGAAATTGTATATTTCATTTCTAGTATGCCTTCATGCTTGGATCATATATTTTTGTAATTTTAATGTATTCAATGAAATGCCTGGATATGGCTCTTATATTTTAAATTAGGGTTCTTTGATGAACCTATGTTTTTTTGTTGCTTACATGGATTATGAGTTGGTTGTTTCCAAGTATAAGTGGGGCCCATAAAGAAATAAAATGAAACCAATAAAAGTAAAAAGAAACAAGAAAAATGAATAAGAGATAGAGAGGAAGTCACGACTAGGTAGGCTAGGGTTGCAAGGGAGATGATATGGAATTTCCTTAGGGTGCCATGCTGGTCCAAGGAGCCACATCAATAACCATGTGAAATAGATGTCACATTAGTAAAATGTGTCCTATGTTTGTTAAAAAAATGGTTTAGAGCCTAAAATTTATTTTTCCCACAATAATAGTAGATTTGTTTAGTTATAGAATTTTTTTTGCATATTTGCATTGTCAAATACTATGGAAGTTCTAGTGAGGGATACTAAACAATTATGCATATACCTTTCAAGAAATTCACATTAGTTTTTTTTAAAAGACAAGCCACTTCTTTTTTATAAAGGCCTTGTTAGTGATGAAAATTTTGCAGTAAAGCCAATAATCATACATGAAGATACCCAATTAAACTTTTCGTTAAAATCCCAAGAGTTTGAGTGGAGGTTCCAAAATAGCACAAATTCCACTATTCTAGACCACTTTGGGGGGATTTTGGAAATTTTAAAAGAGATCCTACATGACAAAAACAAGTATTTCCTCAACATTTTATTTACTCGTTAAGATAGATAAATTTTCCTTAGTGAATTTTTTCCTGACACTGTTTACTTGGCAGATAGTTAGTTTTGCTAAAATATTTCCCAAGAAAAAACTAAAGAAGTGCAAAGTTGTCATTCGCAAGTTTTTGTAGATTTTTTCTAGAGAACCATAATTAAAATCTAAAATCTAAGCGTTATTGTGAAGTCACCATCACTAGTCTTATCAATGTCTTCCACAAATTGTTTTCTTTTTTTTTTATATTTTCCTTTACAAGTACCAAAACTTTTCCTTTGGAACTAACTACGTCAATATGAAACGGGTGAAAATTGATAACTTCATGGAGCCATAATTCTTAAATTAGAACTTGACATCCAACGAGAGAGCAATCATTATAAAGCTAATCTAGAGGATGATAGGATATAAAGTTTATTTTTTTCCAACTATGCTTTTGCACTTCTTTCAATATTGTAAGAAAGAAATAGTTGGGCTTAGTGAATCATGCGAATTTCATGAAGAAGATTCCCAAATCAATGTTACTATTGCACCAATATTTTTAAATGATAGAGGTGCAAACCATATGTGGTTATTGAGTAAATAAGGCTAGAGATACCTCATAATGGAACATGTATAGATGTGAAGATGTATATTTGGTAGCACAAAAGAATGGCAATGAACAATGGTTTAGCAATGAGGTAGTGTTGATTATGGGAAAGGACAATTAAGGAGAGTATTATGAAGAAGTATGTTCATAATGAATCAAATGCCATGGAAGTAAATTATTAAATTATGTTATAGATCCAATTCCAAATTTAATGGTAAAGAGTAAATCATTTTTTTTCTATGTCATTTATGGACTCCAGAGATTGGTGAGTGCTATGTCCATGGAATATTTGTACTATGATGATCCACTCAAAGGGATCACTTCCTGTCAACTCAACCACGGAGCGTGACCCCAAGTGTTTCAAGAGAATTGAACCCATGACATCTCAATAGCAAAGGTTCTTTAACAATAGGGACTCGACTAATTGAGCTAACCCTCTACACTTATAAAGAGTAAAGTGATATGAGAAGCTATTTTATTTGTAAAAAAGGAGAATGCATATAAGACATTCATTGTAATTGGTAAGTGAAAAATAGATTTCAAGAGAAGAGCTAGGAAATAACTTGCTTTTTATGTCTATTTACTACATGAGTAAAGGGATGATGATAGTTATGAAGAGACACAAGAGATCCAAGGTATTGGATTTGAATATTATGCTAAAAAATTATGTTCAATATTATGCTACGAAGTTATGTTCAATAAGTGTATGAAGGATGCCTATGTAAAGAAAAGGCTTGTGAAGGTTATGACCATTGTGGTTGGCTATTACATATAGCCACGAAACCTTGCTATAGATAAGAAGAATGGATTAAGCTTGTTGGAAAATATTTTTGTTACCATGCATAACAAGTAAAGTTTTTATCCATTGTTTGAGGGAAAGCTAAGCAATGATAATTTCAATGATGTAAGTGAGGAATGGGATGGGTGTGCCATCTCTATTGGAATTTATATCGAGATTATATGACTTGTGAGCCAGTAACCAACAATTTATCCTTAAACAAATTCAGAGAAAGAAATCCACTAGATTATCAAAGTTATTAGTAGAATCATGGTGCAATGTAATAAATCACTCTATAAATTGATGGAAACAAGGAATAGGAATTGTTGATGCATGTACAGAACAATGAGTAGATTCCAATGTAGTGGATTGAAAAACCAAATATATTATAGCAAGAATACTAGTTCTAAAGTGAAATTATAAAGGAAGCACATGAGAAGGAAAGCATATATATTCTTAGTGTTGCTATAAAATGAAAAAGCGATTTACAAGGAAAAAAAACATGTGAAGTTAAGAATGCAGTAATTGTAATGCTATGAATGACACAAGGCCTAGTTAAAGTTAAAATGGGGTAAAACAAAGAAGTTTACATGAGACTAGAAAGGAGCTAAAATGGGGAGTAAAATATAAAAGTTTACATGAAGCTAGAAAGGACATAAAATGCATCGATAAAGTTGGTTGAGATGTGAATTAATGAAGCCAAGGCCAAGGAAAAATTATTCCAAAGGGAAAGAGATTGGTTAAATATAGAATTGCAATAGTAATATTAAGATGAAATCATTGTAGCTACAACACCACAAGTGCCAAAATGTTCAAGCAAAGTAAAGCTTTGATAAAATTGTCGTAGAAAAGTATGCCGTGATGAGGATTCAATATCAATAGAATATTTTGACTAAAAATGTGAAGTAGCCAAGGTTGGACTCGCTACAATGTGCTCAAGCAAGGGAGAAACATACAGAGATAGGTTGAACAGGCTACAATGTGCTCAAGGGAGAAACAGTGCAGAGATGAGAATATTGGGAGCAAATAAGGTTACGCAAGTCTATTGGGATTTGAAGATAGCCGCATAAAGCATAAGAAGCTATAGGACGTTGATGGAGTAGTTGTACTGAAAATGGTAAGCAAAATAGCCATCTTAATAGGGGCATTGCTTAACCCATATTTTTTTGTAATTTTATATATATTTCTAAAATTAGTTAAATTGATACCTGCCCTAGTGAAATCATGCCAATGATAAGATGAACCATCATGTATCCCATGGTCCATCATTGTTATGATTTCACAATTGCACATATCATCCACCGTATGGATAGCAATAGATTAGATATTTAAGTGAAGACGCATATAAATATTCTACCTCTTCCCGTTGCCACCTTTGAGAATGGTGACCTAAAACCCAGAGAAAACCAAAAGATTATATATTCTATTTAATTTGCCTTTAACGAAAACCAACCCTCAACTTTAATTCAAATAAATAAAGAGAACGCGTACAATTGATGACAACCCCAACATAAAGAAATGACTGAATGGATGTTTGGAACCCCAATCTAATCAGTGCCTTTGAGAACATCTACATCTACATAACACGGACTGGAAGGTTCGGCTCACCTTATCATTAAATATATTTATTCAATTAGCTGTTTTAGGTATTGAATTAGCTCATTGGGCCAGTTAGGTTTTTATTTCTTTTGAATAATCGGAATCGCTCGAACGACTCTCCATTTCTACAGAATATTCATTTCAATCTCATATCCACGTCTCTCATTATATATGTATTTGCCTTACAATTCATTGTCATCGCAGAGTCCATCGAAGACAGCAAGTGCCATTTCTAGCTACTTCTAATTTTCCAGTTTGCAGGCTTGCCTCCTTGTGGAAGGATTCGCCGAAATGGCCATAGGAAGGGGAGTTTCTCGTCATGGTATGAATTTTAGGGTTGTAATAAAAAAATTGTTAGTTTTATTGAGTGTAAGCAGGGAATTATTGATGTGTGAAGCTCAAGGTGTGGCTGCTGCGGGCAGCATTCAGCGAACCCAGATACACCAAGTACTGGCGGCGCTCAGTACTCCCTCTCTAAACTCAGGGGTTGGCATCTCCACCACGGCGGGTCCTTTAAGCACACCCTTGACAGGGACGCAGGTGTTTATGACATCTCAGTCCGCCACTTTCGGTGCGATGCTCATAAGACGGCAAACGAATACGGCCGTCGGAGGGCTGGGTACCGATTTCTGTTACATCGACGTCATCAATACTGCGGCTCAGCAGAGCGTGTGGGAGTCCCCCTGCGAACCCATAACAACTACCAATCCTTGCATACTGCAGCTTTCGGACAACGGGTTGGAGATCATGGATGGGAATAACAGGGACGTCTGGAACAACGGTGCATCGAATAACTACCAGTCATTGGTTCTGTTGGAAAACGGAGCTCTCCAATTGGTGGACAAGAAAGGGCAGACAATCTGGTCCTCGACCGATCATCCGCGGGTGAATCAAAACTGCGGCACCGTTCTCCAGCCGGGATCCTCTCCTTTCATTAATCCTCCATTCGCTTCCCCCATGCAGGCTCAGCTGCCCAACGGCCAGCCAGTCTTCACACAGCCTTTCACTACCGCTAACCCCATTGTGGGTAGTGGTGCTGCACAGAAAATTCATCCATATTACCTAATCGCTGCTGGATGCCTCATCGCCCTATTTCTCTTTCCTTAATATGCATGGACTATTGCCCTCCCTATCTCTCATGAGTTGATTCTTATTATTAATTATAAACAATATGGTATTCCTCTATTCATGCCTACTGCATCTATCCATGCATGTCCATATAAGCACAATAACATGTATACGAAGACCCAGCTCCCTGCGCCTCTCCACCTACCTCTGGCTTTCCTGTATGCATTCGTAAAGAATAAAAGAAAAAATAGCAAAAACATAACCCCATGTATGGTAGGATTGTTTCCAGTTTAGGATTTGTTTTGGGATAGTCTGCTTTGATTTTCTCCTCATTCCTATTTGTGTAATTGATTGAAACCAAGTGGATTCGTATCAATTTTTGTGTAACTGTTTGTGAGTGAGTGGATTCGTATCAATTGAATTAGCTGTTCAGGAATCGTGCACAAATTTAACGTGCTATTGTAAGAATTGCGCCCGGATGTGAAAGCTGCTCCAAGCGCAATTTTTTCAGTGGAAAGAAGAAAAAACTTGCACTCACACCCACTTTATTTTCGCTTGAATCAAAACTTTGATAAGAAATACTTGCACCTCTCCAATTTGAATTCAGTACAACAGCACGTGAAGAATTTGTTATAGGATCAATCATATTTGTAATTTTAAGACTTTAGACGTCACCGGAAATTTCAGTCTCTTTTGCAAACATCATGGACAAATATTTCATCACTTCATTCCATGTTCATAATTTTATGTTTTGAAGTCGAATGCGAGGACAAAAGGACACAAATCCTCCATGAACATAAATCCGAAAATCTGCGTAGGGTGAAAATTTCAATTTGAAAATATCTCTTCGCGATCAATGGTCTTTCATGTGTATGAAAGTGCGCCTGTTCCTTAAAAAATATATTTTAATTGATATTGAAATATGAAATTTTCAAAGTGTACTTTTAATTTTTTCCGTTCTATAATCTACTAATAGAAAATAGCTACTCACTTGCCATTTGATTTTGAATGAATGTTTCATATAGTGTCTATATAGATGGTAAGTAAAACAATTTTAATCTTATTACTATGTTAAAATGTTTCATATAGTATCTATATAAATGGTAAGTAAAACAATTTTAATCTTATTACTATGTTAAAATGGGAGATAAGAAAACTGATATTGAGTTAGCAATAGAAAATTTTAATATCTAATATTTTAAAATAAAATAGATATAAATATTTTGAGGAATTATCGAGTAGAGTTTGTATGAATGGTGAGAGAATTAACTATCTTCATTAATAGTAAGGAAGTTCAAATCTTAATTTTCATAAAAGAGTAGACATTTTCTTGGGCAATATTGTGAGTTAAAGTTTTAGTGTAGAATTTTCTATTGTGTGTCATTTCCTTCTACTAAAATGTTGTCTATGGTTGTTTTAATCTCCAAAAAAATATATTAATAATTTACTTACCCTAGATTTTCCTAGAGTGGTTGTTTTTAGGGTTTGGTATTTGATCTCAAATTCTGTACATTTACATCCTAATTGAAATTTTGTTCCATTGTAGATCTTCTTCTACTATATAGGATTTAGTATTAACTTGAACCCTCAAATAGGGAGACTCCCTTTTCCCATAACATCTCTGTGACCTTGAGGAAAATTATGATAGAACATGATATAGAGTAAAAATAAGAAGAATAAAGAGATAATTTACAGAGAAACAAAACCTAACATTGACCACTAACAAAAAGAGCATACATAAAAGGGATCAGAGAGTAGGGCCAAGCAACAATCAAGAAATAGTGATATAGAAAACGAAAAAGGATGCTAATAGGAGGAAAAATGACATTGGTAGAGAGAGGGTCCCATGATTATTTTAACTAAAGGGGGTCACCTACAAGAATGGGAAATGTAGTGGAAAGCTAGAGGAATATTATCTTAACAACATACAAAGTTGCATATCCCTTCAAAAATATGGTAGCTATTAAAGCCATTTGGCCATAATATCAGAATCTCCACCATCATGGTTGATGAACACATTAATGAACAATTGCAAATGAGTGAAAAATGAATTTGAGTTGTCGTCCTTTAACCACCTTCAAATCCATGCTAACATGATGATTATACAAGAAAATGAGTTATCATGTGCTTATAGTTGCAACAGGGAATCCCAAAATACATAAATTAACAGTACCTTTTCATTAAAAAGTTTTAGTTTTCAATTATTTGGAATTTTTTTAATAAATCAACAATATAATACCCTTTTTTAATAATTTAAGTACATCTTAATTATATTGATTTTATATGTATAAATAAAATTAAAATAATAATTGTATTGAATATTCTGAGATCAATCTAGAAGATACGAAAGCCAATTGATAAATAATTGATAATCATATATACATACATGGAGTTTAAAAACTAAATTCATAGTGAGATGATGTGCATACTTACATAAATTAGAGTTACATATATAACATCAACGCCATTACATAAATAACTATACTTTTTCATTTCCTCTTTGTTTCCTCTTCGATAAAATTGATTGCACAATATACAGAGAAATACGTATTATTAGTCCATGCTTCGTGAGGGACTATAACATTCACCTCATAATAAAATTGTGTTAACTTTGTATTATTTTGCTTAGTTTTTGTAATTTTAACCAAAATTTTCAAAGAATGTTGAATAGTTCTATTTTCATGTGAATTCAAAAACAATTATCTAATTTCTAGAAATCTTATTTCTAATTTTCAATTGGTTGAGCGATCCTTGACGCAACATAAATCCCTTGGTGGAGGGAAAATCACTTTTTTGATTTTATAGTGCTGGACAAATTACTTCAAAATCTAAAAAAAGCTAATTTTGTGAGTTGGAATTCCACCAGTGAGTGCTCTCACAATGACACTGACAGAATGCTTTGAGCAGGTCCTTTACATTAGCAAGGGGGAGGGGGTTTTCTTTGGTTATTGCTCTGACATTAATAGAAAGAAAGGTATTTCTAGTGTGTTTATCTACTATTATTTCATTTTAAACTATTTTCAATTTAAAACTTTTACAGATTTAGCTGTGTGGAAGAACAATTTCATAGAGTTGTGAATCTATATGGAATGAAGAATGTACAGAAGGTGAGGTATGTGTGGGAGAACGGGGTACAAAGGGAACTTTATTCTGTAGAAAAGAAATTAATTTAACTAGGAACAAAAAATTTAATTTGTAATGTAACAAACACTACTAATAAGGATGGTTAGTTTGAGACTAGAAAGAGTGGTTTGTAAATTAGAAATAACAAATCTTGGTATTCAAGGTTTTTGAATACTATGTGGATGTATGATTTGACATTTGTGGAATAATTACTTATTATTATTATGCAATATTAATGTAAGTGTCTTTGAAATTGGTTGTAACACGTAATGTTGTGTGGGAGATTAAGTGCACAGAGCAAGGAAAATGAGCTTTAGTTCATGGTGTAGTTGAAACTTTTATCTGCAATGTCGTAGTCTTCAGCGGAAATTTCTCATTCAAAAATTTCCTATGCACCTCCATTATGACTTCTTACATTTGTAAATTAAATACTGATTACCGAATATTCAATTGTGTCTTTTTAATGTGTGTGTGAGGAAAATGTATTGTGCGGGAGAACGAGTGTGCAAAGCAAGGATAGGAAATATTGACACACTATGCAACCCCCCCCCACTTTATCGGCACCTCGGTACATTACTATTATTAAACCAATTTTAATAAAATTGTGTAAGTTTTTGCATTATTAGGTAGAACAATAGCATAATATTGATACAATGTGAATGATATTCAACTAAATCATGTGGTCACATGTGTATTCAATGAATTGAATGTTGAAAAGATTGATATTTACTCTTAGTTGTTTTTTCTATTAATTAGAGGGTAGACATTGGGATGATTAAAAATATGGATGACAGTGTTATCTCATACACAAATATTTCGTAACATATTTCAGACGACAAATATTAGCAAGTGGTGACTTCTAGGGAAATGAGTTAGCAAACAATTGAAATTGCTAGTTTTCTCATATCTATAGGAACTTTCATTGATCAACTACATATTTTGTATAATGAAATGTACAAAATTTTCTCTTTGCAGAATATATCCAAATACTATGTGAGTTTTTTATTTCAGATTTTTGGATTAAATACTTATTATTAATATGCAATATTAAATTAAGTGTCTCTTTAATATGTGTGAACAAGTAGTGTCTTGGGGGAGAACGAGTGTGTGGAGCAAGGAATAGAAACTTTAGTTCGTAGTGTAACAAAACCTTTCATTCACAATGTTACGGTCTTCCACAAAAAAAATTTGTTGGTTACTCACTACATTGTTCTGAAGGGAAATAGGCCTAGGGCTTGCACCTTTGTGTAGCTCAAGGATTTAGGATGGAATATTGAGGCTTGAGATTAAACAATGCAGATAAGAAACTGACTGTAAGGCAAGGCTACGTAGATATGGAGCTTAGGGGGCTAGGGTCGAGCACTGAGACTACATAGTGCACATTTCTGGGAGGTGGGAACTATGCATTGTGCAGTTACAAGGGGAAAGGGCTGAGCTTACGGGTTAACATTGCACAATATCCAGTTCCAGAGGGATGAGTGAAGTCAAGTTTCTCATGAAGGTGCTTTTCAGTAATTCGCTAAGTGTGGGATCAGTGATGTCAAAAGTAAATAAGGAAAAGCTCTAAACATCATAACATAATGAGAATAGTCGATGACCCAAAATTGATCACTCATATTATAAGGAAAAAATGATTCCCTCAATGCGATAGCAATACAACAACTTCTTCCAAGTACGACATTAATAGTACACTTTGTGATGATAGTGACGACACTTGTGTGATAATGCATGGAAATTTTGTAATGAGTCTAATACATGTCTATATGATAAATAAGACTCATTAACACCAAATGTATCCCTTGACACAAACCATAACTCCACTTACCTGATGCGCGACACTTTCCATGCCCAAAAGACAACACTTGTGACAATAAGAGGAAAGTGCAAACAAAACTTGCAAAATGTGAATGAAATTGAAAGAGATGCTTCATAGAATGAATATAGTATTAAAACGACACTTATTAAAGTGAAAACAAGAAAAAGAAACAATTGTAAGCATGAACGACATACTTGTGAAAGGGAAGGTGCGCAAAAGCGACAGTTGGAAAAAATCACTAAAATAGAAGAAAATCACAACCAAAAGTGAGAGACTATAAATGGAAGTGTGCATTGATTGTAGACATAGGTTGAACAATGCACAAACATTGCCTTGAGGTACTTGTGCTATGCCTATTCAAGCTTTCATAAAAGGGTGAGCTCATGAACTTGTTGTAGAGTGAGCATGTGTGAGCACGTGACTTTGACACTTACAAACTGAGAAGAAGACTAGAATATTTAACAAATAATGAATCAACCATGAAGTTACTATGAAATGAGTAATATCAAGATCCACAGTAGGCTCCAAAATTCAAGTGTAGACCAAATTTTGGAGGGTTTTTGTCACAACAAAAACACCACCCCAGGTGGTGAACCCCTGAGTTGGAACCCTTTTTATTTGACCTAACTCCATAAATGCACCCTTGACACACCCTACATGTAGTTAGGAGGCTATAACCACACTCATAAGCCTTCTTCCATGCGGTTATGACTTAAATTACCTAGTTCTATGCTAGGAGTTTCGAGATTTGAGCCACTTTTCCAGGCTAGCCTCTAGACCACATCCCAGAACTGCCTGTAACATTCCAGAATCGTAATTAAGGTGATAACAATGCCAAACATTTAAACTTGAAGAAATAACTTGACCTAGACTTCCTGAAACACACTAGAGATTTCATCAAACATATGGTAAACATGTGATTTATAGGTCATGAATGCATATCTTATCTTAAATCTCTGAACTTCATCTAAGAATCACCAACAAGATCTAATTCCCTCTCAAGTAGTTGCAACAACACTTGTTATCCCATGCATTCATCAACTATTCAATTACTTATTAAATCATGAACAAGAGCCATATCTAGAGCACATCATAGAACCATGCTTATAACCAACATATAACTAGAATATTAACAATGAAAAAACAACCATCAAATCAACATAATAACAGTTACAAGTGCTCATAAATCACAATAGAGAAATAACTCTTATTAACATATGCAAAGCCAACCAATTCATGGACTTCCACGTACCACCCGACTATAGATTAGGCTGAACAAAATATTTCTTTCAACCAATCACCCTTGAGCCATACTCCAAGCATGAACTTGGGATCTCATGGGATAACAAAGACATAATCAATAAGGGGCTCCAAAGGTTAAAATAACTCTACCCTCAAGCTACCATGATCTCACCTAAATTGATCCCAAGATCCCAAAACCAAATCGAGTCTGGATGCCTCAGAATTTCTTCACCATACCTTGTGGAATTTTACTCTCCACCAACTTGTCAAGGAATTGTCCACCCCCAATGATTGGGAATTTTCCTTAGACCACCTCACCCAGTTCCAAAATCATTTGGAAATCCAAAGCTTAACCAAGAATTAATCCCATCACACCATGATTATCTAGGAAATTCAAAGGAAAGGTTGAAACCACTTTCAAACCAAGAAAAAACCATGCCAGTGATAACAAAATAAACCAAATAAATAAATGCATGTACCATGTATTCACATCCTAATAGGAAAATCACACGTGCAACCTATTAAATGCAAAAACTTCCTTCTTAAGATGTTGGTCTAACATTCTCCTTGCACTCCCTTGCTTTCCTTTCCTTTCCTTTTCTTTCTTTTCTCCAAAACTAATAGAATGCCAAAATGCTCCAAGAATACTCTATGTGTGCAAGAGTGTCTAAGAATGAGAGAATGAAATGTGAGAGCCAAACTGAACTGACCACAACTATGAATTGATCCTTTGATGCCTTTTTATTATTGATGTCTCCCTTTTTCATTTCCCTTCATTTTCATAATTAAATGCCAATTATTTCCTCTTTGCCTTTGCCAATTTCCTTAACCATAAATAAACCAAAAGTGATGATCACTATAGTGTTTTCCCAACATTCAACTTAGAATATGTGTCCCATGACCTTGGTCTTATTTTTCCTTTATTATGCTTTAGTATATGAAGTGTTAACCCATGATTGTTACAAACCCCTACCTCTTAGGGGAACATTGTCCTAGGTGTTCAATGATACCTATGATAAGCATACCGCTAAAAAAAAACATACTACCTATGGAGCTTTATAACATAGTTCATTGCAATATTTACAATGTGTTGTGGCCACAACCACCACCCTATTAAAAAATTTCCTTAGTGGCAATTTTGAATGGGTCCCCTAGAAGTCTGATCTTTCATCTCTCTGAATGATATGTTTCATTCTAGTGATTTTAACTCTATGAAGAGCCAAATATTCCACTCACAAATGGTTAGAGCCCCTTAAGAAATCCCTCACGTACAACCTCGTTTAAGCCCTTCATTCCTATGCTCATTGGGTTTTGTTTAACTCACAAAACCCCCATTGCATCATTATTCTCGTCACTGCGTTTTATAGCGGAAATGCTCAAAACATGCATATATCCTCCCTTCTTTCTTATTGCATATAACCTTGACACATAACGCATACCATAAGGCATCGGACCTGACAACACTATTAACCATACTTCATATATATGTCGGGTCTGAAACCCCGTCGCATATCGCAATCGGCCAAGGTCCAAGGTTTATATATATATATGGCATGCCACTAGCCTCTCGACCCGACGACATTATTAACAGCATTGTATACATTATCAGGTCCAGCTCCCCATCGCATATCGCATATCGGTAGAGCCCAGGCCTTATACACAATGTGCGCGGCGATATGGCGGACCCACCGAGCTTATCAAATATGATATATATATTTTCGGGTCCGAAACCCTGTTGCATATCACAATCAGCAGAGTCCCAGGCTTGTGCATATTGCGACATGTGATATTCTAGACCCGACAATATTTATAGGCCCAGATACATAAAATTTGAGTTTCGGCCTGAGTGATTGGGGCGGGATTTTCTTTGTTTTCCCATGTTTTCAAAAATTCTTGATATAACAAAGGGAGCATATTTCTGGTGTAAAATCCAAGCCTGTGGAGTCCCGATAGTGTAATCGCACATTATGGGAGTGGAAGGCATGGTCACTACGACCCGCGGAGGGGCCGATACCCTATTACAATCAAAAGAATCCCTCGAAAACCATGCCAAGCCTATGGATTGAGCAGGAAATTATGTGTTGCCTGTGTTATGCATAAATCCTTTTCACACTTGTTCCCGTAGTTTTATAAAAGTTAATGAAGGCAGATTTTATGTTTTGTTTGAACATTTCTGTTATATTGTTCACAATCATGAAGCTAATGATAACTATCTCTGCAGGTGAGAAATAAAGGACGCAGGAGTGGTTTCGAAGGGTCATGTATGCAGAAGCATTGTATTTAAAGGTCTGACCTAAAGTGTTCTTGGTCGGAACCCCGCGCGTTTCCTGTGCATTCCGAAAGCAAAACTGTCTCGGCTTTCATCATGGGAAGGTGACACACAGTAACCCTTTTTATCAACATCTGTTCACTTCCTCAGGAAATGAATTGCTCGAGAAGATATGCTTTCTACGTGTTAGCGGTTACGTTGACGATCCTATCCTTGTATACTTGATTTGCATATCGAAAACAGTGAGGAAGATGACGAGGTAGGGTAGACCTAGAGTCAAGGGCTTTTGCATAAGTATTACCTCCGACGAGGAGAAGGAGCTTTTTGTTTGGATAAGAACAGTTTTTGATTTATTGTGAATAAGGAGGACTGTTTGATCAAAGAAGGAGCCTGTAGTTTTTGATTATTTTGCCTTGCTTTTATGTGTTTTGCAGCAGAGTGTTGCCGTTGGCATAAATATAAATGTGATTTATGTTTGTGTATATTGATGGCATACTGTTCATGATTAGTCTTGTTTATTTGAATATGATTTAATTGCTTGTTTAACTTGTGAGTGACCACTGATTCAAAAGCATATTAAACACCAGTTGCAGGTTTATTTATGCATAAAGGAATGTGTATTCCTGTATGAGTAATCTGATTGCAATCAAATCTAATACAGCCTTGTTCGTCTATGAACTCAGTGATTGATTCTTTGGACTTGGAATTTATTTTATGGTGTTTAATCTCTTTTATTATGCTCCTGTAGGATAGACTAGAATAGTTAAGTTTAGCATAGGAAAGTAGAAGTAGTGTAGATAGGATTTAATACATAGAGGTTAGCTATTTTGTTTTGTTGATTTAATTGAAGTCTTCCTCCTAGAAGGAATCTATCAATGCATTTAACAATTTACGAGGTCCTTTAAAACCCGTTGGAACTAGCCATTCCAAATGAAAGTAGGCCTAATTGGGGCTTGTGATCGGGCTAGTTCCCCTTGTTGGTATAGTGAACATTCGCCATGTCAACAAATTGGCACTAGAAGAAGGGCCTGAACCGCCATCCACAACTTTTCAAAATTTCATCTATAAGTGCCACAAATGGATTCAAAAGGATTGATGTATGGATCGTAGAGGCCGAAAAGACCACTCCACCCATTTGAAAGAGCCTCATTTCGAAGAAACAGAGACCCCTCTAAGTCCTGTTTCTGGGTCACCCAAGGAAGAGAGACTGTGGGAGTACCCTGTCACTCAGGAACAACCAGTTAGAAGACTTACTCGGGCTTATGCTCATTCCCTATCACAACTCCATATCTTTTATTCTTTACCTACGACAGCAAAAATAAAGCCAAGGGTCTATCACATAAACTAAGAGACATCTGTAGCCCTTTCTCTTGAAGATATTGTGCTTGATTATTTTCAAAGTATTGACTCTCCTTGGGAAGAAATTCCTGAGGATTCCCCTTCTGAAGGCAATCTGTATCCTGATTCGGAAAATACTAATAAAGAAACCCTCAACTAGAACCTCCCTATCCATAATATGTCTAACGTTCCTCCTCCCAGTGGGAATCAACCTCTACTTCCTCCTCTGGGTGGGAATCAACCTCCACCTTCTCCGGGAGCACTCCCTCCTTGGCTTGCACAGGATGTCAGCAGTACCTGGACAGCAGCATCCCTTACCAAAAAATGCAAAAAGGGTACTGCCTAAATTCAACCCTGAGTGGGGAGACACCACTGAAAACCATATCAATTCGTTCTTCCTGGTCGTACGCATGTTGGGGGTAGCTGATGAAGATATAGTTTGTCGCCTATTCCGTTTTACCCTGACTGGTGCAGCATCCACATGGTACTTTAGCTTGAGAACCAGATCGATCACCTCGTGGGCTACCTTTCAATAGGCCTTTTTAAACAAGTATGGCGATGACAAAACCCCTACTTCCTTAGTCTTGGAACTATCCCGTTTGAAAATGGAAACCAAAGAAAAGGTTAAGGATTTTAATATCTAGTTCAACACCTTATTCAATAGAATCCCAGCAACCGCCAGACCTACAGAAGAGGTGCTTATGGAATTCGACATGACTTCTCTCCCTGTCCCTACTGCGATGTGGGTCAAAAGGAGTAACGCACAAACCTTACAAGGTGCTATCGATGCAGTAGTAAAAGTCGAGAATGAGATGCTCAGTCTCACAGCATGCCACCCTACAACCAGAGAAAAGAAAGCCTTTCAACATCCAAGAAGAATAATGGGAGTGATAAAAAATGGGTTGAAACCAAAGAAAAGGACACCATGGATGTGGAAGGCTTGCATCGGATCATTAAGAAACTAACAAACACAGTCATCGATATGAAAAGGAATCATGGAGAGAGTACTAGTGGTAGTGGAGGAGACTATAACAACAAAAATCCCTTCAATCCTTTCTATCGCAAGAAAACAGAAGGAGGTCATGGTCAACTTGCACTGCCTGCTCCACCCAATGAAGGGAATTTAAGTATTGAAGAGCTGGCTCTTATTGGTTCACTCCTTAGTAAAGAAGAACCTATAGTGGAGCTGGAACTAGAACAAGAAAATGAGGAAGAATATCAAGTAGAAGAGCCCTTGGAGGAAGAATCCCAAATCAGCATATTGTGGGATTTCTATGCAAATGAGAACTATGATGACCAAGGAGATAGTATGGGAAATCCACACTAATGAAATCCACACATGAAGTAAAGGCCCACTTGCAAGTGTGATGAAGCCTGTAGATCAGACCAAGAAAGATGTCCGCCCTATGAAGACACCTACTCCCAAAGTTCCTATTGAGAAGAGTAGACCTAGTTGTCAATCCAAGAATATCGTTGTTGCAAACCATCCAGAAAAAGAAAATGCATCTCCCACTGCAATGAAGGCTACTCAAGATGGTAAAATCCCACCTAAAAATGGAAAAACAGGTATGTTTACTCTGCCCTACCCTGTTTATAACATTGATTACAATATTATGGATGATCTTAAGAAATCTAGGGCTAATATCACATACTTTGATTTGCTGAAATTAACGCAGCAAAGAGATTTTCTCTTGAAAGCTATGAATAAGAGAAACTCCAAAACTCCCACCATCCGAAGAAATCAAACCAAGAATTCAGTATCCAGACCTCTCAACACCTCCATTGCAGCCCAAATCCCGTCAGCTATGGAAGCCACTTTGTCCAAAATGAATCGAAACCCCCAAGATGTCAGTGCAGCCATGATAGGGACAAAGTCAAAATCCATGACCACATCTTTCCTTATCACATTCGAAATCCTCAACATGAATGTACACAAGTGCTTGGTAGATTATGGTGCTTCATCCACTGTGATGCCTTATGTTGTTGCCAAAATACTGCATGCTATACCTGAGAAAACTGGGACTCGAATTATGCAATTAGATAGGACAAATGTGAAAGTGATTGTGGAACTGAAAGATGTGTTGATTCGGATGGTTGCTAAACAACAATACACACAAGTTATTAATATAGTGGTAGTTGATATACCCGAGGCCTATGGAATGCTACTTAGTAGGGATTGGTCAGCAAAACTCAACGAATATTTCTCAACTGATCGGTCCCACCTCTTGCTGCCTCAGAAGGGAAAAGATGATATGTTGAGAGTTGATCGTGAAAGATACATGAATTATGTGGTAACAGAACTAAATTCTCACAATGAACCTGTAATGTTTACCAACTCCATCCTTGGGAACTATAGTTTCAATGTTTATGCTATAGAAACCTGTTTTGGAGAATTTCACGTAGAAACAGTTGAAGAAACTTTGACATACACACAGTTGGAAATTCCCTTGCATAATCCAACTGATGAACTATCCTATATTATAGTAGATGATAGGACTAATTTTTTAGATAGTAGTTCAATTGATGTAACATTAGATTCCATATTCTTGACACTCTATTTTGATGGCTCTAACTGCCTTGAAGGTGTAGGTGCTAGAAGTATTCTCATTGACCTGCAAGGGAACCAACATTTGATGGCCAACCGGTTGGAGTTTGCATGCACCAACAACACAACAAAATATGAAGACCTGCTACAAGGCCTCAAGAAAGCCATTGATATGAATGCGAAAAATCTTAAAGTTTTTGGTGACTCACAAATAATCATAGATCAGGTAAGGAAAAGGATACATTGCAATTCACCACACCTGGTAAGGTACCAACATGAGGTATGGGACTTAATTGACAGTTTTGATTCTTTTAATATCACATACATACCTCGAGGGCAAAACCAAGATGTTGATCTGATGGCTAATATGGTTGCTAAAATTTTGACTGATTTTAGATTAGAGAAAAATAAATGTTCTATTGAATTGATTTTCAGACCATCCATGCTTGATAACATCTCGAATTGGCAGGTGTTTGAAGATGATGAGCAAATCCTTGAGTTCTTTCACTGCGAGAAGACATTCAAGAATGCAGTCATTGACGAAAAGGAGCATGACAAGCTTATGAATGAGAGGGAAGATGAGGAAGAGGATCATACCAATGTGATTCCAAAATCAGTTGTTAAGATGAAGCACTTGTATGACTTGCATGATAAATTCAAGAAACCGACTAACTGCAAAATGCATAGCTCATCCATGAAGTATGAAACGGTTAACCTTGGGACCAAAGAAGACCCAAAAAATCTCAATCTGGGCCTTGGGTGCTCTCGGCAAGAAAAGGTTGCATTTTTCAAGCTATTTAAAGAATACAAGGATGTCTTTGAATGGACATATGATGACCTAAAGACCTTTGATACTGGTGTTATGTAGCATGTGATCCCTTTGGAAAAGGAGGCAAAGCCCTACCAACAAAAGTTGCATAAGATGCATCTAAGCATAGAACCATTGGTGAAGAAAGAACTAAACAAGATGTTGGATGTTAAATCATCTTTTGGTCAGACACACCCGTTGGGTAGCCAATCTCATGCCAGTAAGAAAGAAACCTGAACAAAGCATCTCAAAAGGATAACTATCATGTCCCTTCTATGGAACACATCCTTAAGTGCGTTTCTGGGTCTAAAATGTTGTCCCTATTACATGGGTTTTCAGAATATAATCAAGTATTTGTATCTCATGGGGATCAACTTAATACAACCTTCAACACCAAATGGGGCACCTACGCATATCATAAAATTCCTTTTGGGCTCATCAACGTGGGCACCACATTCCAAAGAGCTATGGACATAGCTTTCTGAGGGTTGATGAACAGATCAATAGTGGTTTACATGGATGACATCACTGTGTATTCATATCACATAAGGGATCATATTTATCAACTGAGACAGATTTTCAAAAGATGCCGAAGGTATGGAATTTCATTGAATCCTAAGAAGAGAATATTTGCAGTCACAGAGGGGAAAATATTGGGTCACATCCTCTCTAAATAAGGGATTGTTATTGATCCTGAAAGAATACAAACCATCATGAGAATAAAACCCCCTGCTAATAAAAAAATCCATGCAATCTTTCTTCGGGAGGATTAATTTCATTAGAAATTTTTTTCTCAGGCTTCACAGAAATAGTGTGCCCCATGCAGCTGATGATGAAGGAATACGTTGTGTATAAGTGGAGTGATGAAGCAAGTGAAGCGTTTTAGCGAATCAAGGAAGCCATTGCTGAAGCTCCTGCATTGGTTAGCCCCGATTTTAGTAAGGAGTTACTCTTGTACACTTTTTCTTTTGATGTCTCATATGCCGCAATACTCACTCAAAGAAACAACAAAGGCAACGAAGCCCCTATTGCTTATATGATCTCTAATCTCCAAGGGGCGGAACTCAACTACCCAGACATTGAGAAACAGGGCTATGCAGTTTTCAAGGCCGTAAAACATTTCCGCCCTTATTTACTAAAGGCCAAGACCAAATTCATCGCTCCCCATCCTGCTGTAAGAGCCCTCTTCGTGCAGAAAGAAATGGGTGAACGAAGAGGGAACTGGATAACCACCCTTCAAGAGTTCGACCTGGAGATAAAGTCGGCACAGATAGTTCGAGGGCAGGGACTTTGCAGGCTAGCAGCAGAAGCCTTAGCGGACAAAAAATGGGCATTTGAAGAATTAGGAACGCTGGGCATGCAATATGCACAAATGGAACTCAGGGAGGAGCCCTTATGGAGTAATGAAGCACTGATGTATGAGTGAGAAGCATCAGAAGCCTTTTTGGACCCTAAGTCGTAGTACTACAACATACGCTTCTATCTAGTGTGGGGATCATGTCCTGAACACATGGATTCATCACAGAGGAGAGCACTCAGATTGAAATCCAATCTGTATCATTTGGCCAACAATGTCTTATACAAAAAAAATCATGATGGAGTCTAGTTGAGATGTTTGGAGAAGGATGATGCCAACCATGTATTGAAAGAAATGCACTACAGCCCAACAGGTGGTCACTATGGCAGAGAGATCACTACTCACAAAATATTAAGAGCCAGATATTATTGGCCCACAGTGTTCAAAGACTCGCATGCCTATGCTTACAAATGCAAGGTGTGCCAAACTGCCGCAGGACGAGAAAGAAAGCCTGTTGTTCCCCTCAGGCTTGTTATGATTTATCGACCGTTCTAAAAATGGGGCCTAGACATCATAGGCAAGATCACTCCAAACTCTTCATAGCAGCATAAGTATATACTCGCAGTGACTGATTACTTCACCAAATGGACCGAAGCCATCCCACTCCAGAAGGTGAACGAAGATGAGGTAATATCATTCATTAAGAAATTCAATATCAACAGGTATGGCATCCCTGATGCCCTCATATTTTATAATGCTTCTTACTTTTCATCTCTAAAACTGATTGAGTTTGTTATTGATAAATCAATCCACATAAAGTATGCAGAAAACTACTACCCCTAGGGAAACAGAGTTGTAGAGTATTCAAATAAAAACCTTATCTGCATAATCTGCAAGTCAGTCGCTGACAACCAGAGGAACTGGTACAACGCCCTAACGAATGCCCTTTGGGCCTATAGGGTCACCCCTAAAGTCACCTTAGGAAACTCCCCATACTTCCTCGTCTATGGACAGGAAGACATCTTGCCTCCAAATGTTACCCTTCACTCCTTACAGCTCTCCCAAGCTTGAAGAGGAACCCCTTCAGCCTTGCTTCAAGAAAGGATCAACCAATTGATGAGGTTAGAGGAATTAAGAGACAGAGCCAAAAGTAAATTCAAAAATCACCAAATGATTGTAAAAAAATGGTTTGATCATCATCTGGCAAGAGATAAAGATTTCCAATTAGGGGAGCTAGTCCTGAAATGGGACAAACTGAGTGAGCCAAAGGGTAAACACAAAAAATTCCAACACCTATGGCCGGGCCCATTCCAAGTTGTTGAAAAAATTGGTCAAGGGACTTATAGGTTGAAAACGTTACAGGGAGAGACTGAAAATCTCCCTGTTAATGGCCAACATTTGAAGAGATACTTCTAGTAGCCACCGCATGCTGGTTACCTCCTGAGTAGGTTAGAGTTCATTTCATTTTGTTGTTATCTTAGTTGTATTTCTGCCTTTCCCTTTTGTTTTCTGCAAAGTCCATTTTCATGTTGTTTTGAATCACAGTCCTTCAGCCAGCTGATTTTGATCCTATAGTCTCATTCTACCTTTCAGATTTTCCCTCATTCGCCCCATTCAGCCTTTCCCTCCCTCATTAACCTGTTGATGATTCTGTTGTTTCTAAACCCATCATTACCTTGCAAATCAAGCAAATTTTCAATCAGCCCACGAGAACTTGAAAATCAGCTGTGGAGTTCAAACCAAAGCCACTCATTGGCATTTATTGAGAACTGGGTAAGATCTGTTGATAACCTAGATATCTGGAGCATGCAAGGGTAGCTTTATAAAGAAAAAAATGTGTAACAACAGCTGGACTAGCATGGAGGAACGCTGCATTTTTAATAAATCCCACTCAGGCCTAGCCTATACTTGCCTGTAAATTTTGTAGTTATTCTCCATTGGTCCCATGCACCACACTAAATTATCCAATACATGTTATCTACAAGTAAACTTCCTTTCATGGGCTAAGCTCACTTTCATATACCCTGTGGAAAATCCAATTGTGCTCTAGTCCTTGTGCTTGAAACTGGAAGGACTTTTTTAAAAGAAAATGAAATGTCAAGTTGTTGTGCCAATCTAGAAGGACAAGTTGTTTGGGGAGCCAGTTAGAGTAAGGATTTTTGCTGGGCTCAGAGTACCGGTTGACACAGCAAGCCCAACCTTGCTTAAGCAATTTAAAAATATGGCATGATCCATGACTGCACGCCATTCAATCATATGAAAATATAGCACTGAAATTCCTATACAAAGTGCATATAAACATATCTACATAAAGAGCTAAGGTACACATCTAAAACATATATTAGAAAACTAGTGATGGCCCTAAAAGGATTTTGAAAGTTGGAAATAGGTAAAGGAAGGTCAATAAATCCCATAATACTACCATTGGAGAATGCTTATCAAAACTCTATCAGTCAGTAGAAGCTATTCGTCTTTATCCCACCTGAAGCAATTAATGTTGAAGTGGAACCCATGCCTGTCCATCTGTGCAGTTTGCATTTCAAGTTTATCTTAATACCCTAATGTGTTATGGATCCAAGGTTTATTTGGAAACAGAGATAACTGGTTCACCCAGTGGTTCGCCATTTGTTGTGGCCACAACCACCACCCTATTAAAAACTTGCCCTGGTGGCAATTTTGAATGGGTCCCCTAGAAGTCTGATCTTTCATCTCTCTGAATGATATGTTTCATCCCAGTGATTTTAACTCTATGAAGAGCCAAATCTTCCACTCACAAATGGTTAGAGCCCCTTAACAAATCCCTCACATACAACCTCGTTTAAGCCCTTCATTCCTATGCTCATCAGGATTTGTTTAACTCACAAAACCCCCATCGCATCATTATTCCCATCATGGCCTTTTATAGCGGAAATGCTCAAAACATGCATATATCATCCCTTTTCGCTTATAGCATATAACCTTGACACATAATGCATACCATAAGGCTTTAGACTTGATGACACTATTAACCATTCTTCATATATATGTCAGGTCCGAAGCCTCATCACATATTGCAATTGGCCAAGGTCCAGGGTTTATATATATATATATATATATATATATATATATATATATGGTGTGCCATTGGCCTCCAGACCTGACAGCATTATTAACCACATTGTATACATTATTGGGTCTGGCTCCCCATTGCATATCGCATATTAGTGGAGCCTAGGCCTTATACACAATGTGTGTGGTGATATGGCGGACCCGCCGAGCTTATCAAATATGATATATATATTTTCAGGTCCAAAGCCCCATCGCATATCGCAATCAGTGGAGTCCCAGGCTTGTGCATATTGTGACATGTGATATTCCAGACCCGATGATATTTATAGGCTCTAATACATAAAATTTGAGGTTCGACCTGAGTGATCGGGGCGTGATTTTCTTTGCTTTCCTATGTTTTCAAAAATTCTCGATATAACAAAGGGAGCGGGTTTTTAGTGTAAAAGGCGGGCCTGTGGAGTCCCGATAGTGTAATTGCACATCGGGGAAGTGGAAAGCATGGGTACTGCGACCCGCGGAGGGGCCGATACTCGATTATGATTAAAATAATCCCTCAAAAATCATGCCAAACCTATGGATTGAGCGGGAAATTGTGTGTTTCCTATGTTATGAGTAAATCCTTTTCACACTTGTTCCTGTAGTTTTATAAGTTTTAATGAAGGCAGCGTTTATGTTTTGTTTGAACATTTCTGTTATATTGTTCATAATCATGAAGCTACTGATAACTATCTCTACAAGGGAGAAATAAAGGATGCAGGAGTGGATTCGAAGAGTCATGTATGCAGAAGCATTGTATTTAAAGGTTCGGCATCAAGCATTCTAGGTTGGAACCCCATGCGTTGCCTGTACATTCTGAAAGAAAAATTGTCCCTGTTTTCATCATGGGAAGGCGACACATAGTCACCCTTTTTACCAACATCTGTTCACTTCCTCAGGAAATGAATCGCTCTAGCAGATATGCTTTCTACGTGTTAGCGGTTACACTGACGATCCTATCCCTGTATACTTGATTTGCATATCGAAAATACTGAGGAAGATGAAGAGGTAGGATAGACCGAGAGTCAAGGGCTTTTGCATAAGTATTACCTCCGAAGAGGAGAAGGGGAGTTTTGTTTGGATAAGAACAATTTTTTATTTATTATGAATAAGGAGGACTGTTTCATCGAAGAAGGAGCCTGTAGTTTCTGATTATTTTGCCTTGCTTTTATGTGTTTTGAAGCAGAGCGTTGCCGTTGGCATAAATATAAATTTGATTTATGTTTGTGCATATTGATGGCATACTGTTCATGATTAGTCTTGTTTATTTGAATATGATTCAATTGCTTGGTTAACTTGTGAGTGATCACTGATTCAAAACCATATTAAACACCAGTTGTAGGTTTATTTATGCAGAAAGGAATGTGTATTCTTGTATGAGTAATCTGATTGCAATCAAATCTAATACATCCTTGTTCGTTTATGAACTCAGTAATTGATTCTTTGGACTTGGAATTTATTTTATGGTGTTTAATCTCTTTTATTATGCTCCTGCAAGATAGACCAAAATAGTTAAGTTTAGCATAGGAAAGTTGAAGTTGTGTAGATAGGATTTAATAAATAGAGGTTAGCTGTTTTGTTTTGTTGATTTAATTGAAGTCTTCCTCCCAGAAGAAATCTATCAACTCATTTAACAGTTTACGGGGTCCTTTAAAACCCATTGGAACTAGCCATTCCAAACGAAAGTATGCCTAATTGGGGCTTGCGATCGGGCTAATTCCCCTTGTTGGTATAGCGAACATTCGCCATGTCAACACAATGAACACTGCTAAAAACAAAAGACACATACTACTTATTGGAGCTTTATAACCGAGCTCATCGTGGTATTTACAACCATATAGATATATGCATATACAAAAATCTCATTTGCTTGAACTAGGAAATAATGAAGGATACAAAACCTTCATTTGATTAATCATCTCCCATGTAGCTTCATCAGGCCCAAAGTGCTTCCACTACACTTTAACTTACTCTATTTCTTGGTTCCAGAGCATGATATGTTTCCACTACAATATACATATTTCTTAAGCAATCAAACATGTAAAACATCATGTAATTTAACTAACAACGATAGTTCAAGTCGGTAGGCTACAGGTCGAATCCTGTCAAGGGTCTCAAAAGGCACACAATATCAAGGTGCTAGCTTGGCACATGACGCACTCCTCAAGGATATCCACTTGGGCTTGATACGCAAGTACACATGCTCCCCAACTTGAAACTATTTGAATGTCATGTGTTGATCTACATAACTTTTCTTCCTATCATGTGATTCCTTCAAATCATTTTCATAACCTGCATTTCCTGTTCCATCTCAACCAACATATCCAGTCTAATTAACACCTTGTTCACTTGATCATTCCAACTGATAGGAATATTACAACTTCACCCATAAAGAGCCTCAAATGGAATCATCCTGAAGGATTTTTGATATCCTTTATTATAATAAAACTCTAATAGTGTTGATGCATAACGTAGATCCTCAACATGTCCTCAAGAATCTTGTTGAACCTCTTTGTTTCTCCATCCGTTTATGGATGATAAGTTTTACTAAAAGTTAACTCTATCCCCAAGCATACAAACAAATCGTTCTAAATCCTGGAAGTGAACTCGACATCTCTATCTGATATAGTCTTCTTGGGAACACCATGCAACCTCATTGTCTCTCTGATGAAGATCTAAAATACTTCACTGGGTGAATTAGTACAATTAATTGCAATGCAGACAACTACCTTACTTAACCTTTCACCACAACCATGATGGAATCATGCTGGTTTGATGTCCTGGAAAAACTTGTAATGAAGTCCATTGAAATGACCTCCCATTTCCATTCTAGAATTGGAATCAGTTATAATAAACCAATTCAATCACTCTCCTTTTCACTACTAACAGTGCAAACATCTAACAACAAACTTAATCACCTATTTCTTCAATTTCAACCAATGATAGAGCTTCTTAACTACTTTAAAAGTCTTCTAATATCCCTAGTGACCTGAGTACAACTTGACATGAAAATCCTTCAGGATAAGCTTCTTGAGCTCACTCTCATCTCACACATAATCTTGTTCTTGAATCTGACCAAGCCATCTACCGTGAGGTGATATTCCTCATCCCTATCACCTTTAGCTTGCTAATGTAACCCTTACCTCAACTGCTAGTACCTATCATCATTGGAAATTTTAGCCTAAAAGTGGCCTCCTAAGGAAATATAATAAAATAATAGGAAAATAATAAAAATAAGATCTATCAATTTTGGAAGGAAAAGATGAAAACTAATTTTTTTATTTATTGTATTTTTGGCTTATCTCCTTATAGGTTTACCCAAATTTAAGGTATAGACACTCAATGGATGCGGAACTAAATTTTGCATCAAACAAGTACCCATTATGCATATTTTTGAGAAGATTTGCATTCATAAAACTTGAAGATACATTAAAAAAATTTGTTAAACACATTTTTAATTGTATATTCAATTTTTATCAATTGTTGGTCTTTCGAAAGTATGCATAATGGGTACTCATTTGATGCATAATTTAATTCTACATACAACGAGTCTCTACACTTGAAATTTGAGTAAACATATAAGGCAATAAGCCAAAAATACAATAAAAAAGGTAGTTTTTTTATTTTTCCCTCCAAATTATTTACATGTACCTCTTTTTAAATTTAAAGGACTTTGATTGGTTTACATATTATGTATGTGAAAATCTCATGGGCATTTTTAGGCTGAAATTTCCTCTAATGCATGTTGTCCCGACTAAAAGATCAGATATTACAAATCATTCCCATAAGAACTCACTATTGCAATGTGATTCACCCACACTATTCTATTGAGAGCATCTACAACCATATTCTCCTTGGCTTTGATGTACCTGATCTCAAATTCAAACTCACTGAGAGTAGCCAACCATCTAGCTTGTCTGGAATTCAGATTGGGTTGGTCAAACAAATACCTCAATCCACTATGATCACTCATCAGAATAAACCTCCTACCAAGAAGATAATGTCTCCACATTTTCAATCCATGAATGATTGTTTCCAACTCAAGATCATGAGTTACATAGTTATGCTCATCCTCATTCAGCTTCCTTGACTCATAGCATAACAACTTTCCTTCCTGCATCAGGACTCCACCAAGTCCTCCCTTGAAAATATCTATACATACCACCAAATCCTTATCAAGATCTACAATCTTCAATATTGGATGATTTGTAAGCAAATGTTTCAAGTGCTAAAAACTATCTACACACTCCTCAATCCATTCAAACTTCTCCCCTTTTCTCTGTAATGATGTAATAGGATATGAAATATGTGAGAAGTTTCTGATCAACCTCCTGTAATAACATATTAGTCCCATGAATGATCTGACATCATCCACATTCCTAGGAGCTGGCCACTCCATGATAACTCTGATATTTTTCGGGTCCATTGTTATACCTTCCTCAATCCAAATCTTTTAACTTCAAGGATATGAAAGAGCATATTAACCAAGCAACTTAACACATGAAAAAGAAGCGAAAATCATAAATATCAAAGGTACAAAAATGATTTTATTACGAAGTTCATCCAATGTGGGCTACATCTCCACGCCCTGCTCAAAGTTGGTAGGCCTTATTTTATTAAGTGGTAGAAAATAAATCAGTTACAAGCAACTTTACAAAAATGACCCTTATACCTCCAATTAGGATGATGGCCTGAAAATGGAGACCTTGACTGGAGAAAAATACTGCACAGTTGGATTCTTGGTACGAAAACGTGAAAAATTGATTATAAACTTGTCAAATTCTGACACTTGCACCTATGGCCCTCTAAAGGAACATTTTCAGCATCTTGTAGATTCCCTCCCTCATTATTCTGGCCCTCCTAGCCTCTCAGGGTTCCTCTCCACTCCTCTATCACCCATCTACTAAGTAAATTAATTGGGCTTTTATATAATAAAGATGGTGGAGCCATCCACGTTGGGTCATTGGCACGTTAGTAGAAGTGAAGCATGGTACACGAGTGGTTTTAGTTCGAATCCATTTGCATACCACATATGGGTTAATTGTTTGTTAAATGTGGCAACATTTATTTTAGCATATAATTCCGTTGGGGTTTCGGTATCGTGACTCCAATAGGGGTTCAAATATGGTTCATCGTTTTGTTTTTTTGTAACGCCATGTTGGACCACTCGTTGGTGAGCTCCCTTTGGTCCCATAACCTGTGAACACTTGGGGTTGTGGGAGCAGGTCTGTCAGATTTCCATTGGAAACATTTTTTTAAAATGTGATTCGATCAGCATTGGGTGGGTCTACCGAGGGTGGTCTACCCACCCAATTTGAGCATATATAAAGTACCATTGCGAACCGTTGGGGGGCTGCAGGGGTGTCAGCCCGCCACCCCAACTAATATATTTTTTTGCTTTTTTATACCACAATAGTTAAAAATCTTCTGCCAGAAAATAAGGGTTATTAGAAAAATTAAAGAGGCGAAAAATTTTCCCATTCATGTTGCCAAATTTCATGCACTAGGACTCTGCCAAATTATTGCCTCATTAGTCACTACTACTTGGCCCAATTTGACCATAACTTTGAATATATATAACTTGAGCATATGAACTCTACTTTTAGTGTTGTTCACACCATTGGAATCAGGGAGATGAGCACTACGATATGGTCTTAGTTTCAATTCCATATGATGAATTTGATCTGTGAGCTATTTGTTGAGCCCCTTCTGAATTCTAAGCATTTCTGGAGCCACCAGGATCATTCCTTCCCACTTAGGAGATTTTGGTCCTCCAAAAGCATGACCACATCTTGCATACTTCCTTTTCCCTCGTCAAGCCACACTTTCAACATCTTCATTGCATGAGAATCTGGTATATTCTTTGCAATCACATATGAAACCACACATGACTCAAACAACCCCATACTTGCCAAGAGTTTATAACACACACTATTTGTTCAAATTTTACATAATATAAACCAATACCCTAGCTACCAACAAAAGGAAAAAAAGATCATCGTCTCTTTAATAAGAGTTGGAAAACACGTCATCATTTTTACAATAATTCAAAACACATGATTTACAAACTATGTCCATGACAAGCAACCATACCTAGTAAAACCACCTCTTATTCAACAAAGTGAATGGGTCATTTCCTTTGGAAGATTCGCTTGTTGAACATCTTCACCAACTAGTTTCTTCGTAGGTGTTTTCTAGGCTTGGAGTGTCTGACACGTGACTTTATAGTGTCCATCCTCGTTGTAATAACTACAATGCTTATTTCTCCTCCAAATTTTCCAGATCGTCTTGGAACTCTTTCCCCTGGTGATTCTCTGATAAGTGCCCATGGAATATTCATCATAAAAAGCACATGAAATTGAACAATCACTTTTTACCTCATACTTGTCATGCTGCAACTTTTCCTAGGCCTCCTCCTTGATTTGTAATTGATGTTGCAACCTTTGTTTCTTCTTCTTTGCTTCTTGTAGCAGTCTCCTTAGTTTAACATTCTCCGCCAGAAAGCTTTGGTTTATTTCTTCGAGTTCTTGGAGTCATGCCACATTTGGTGTCCTTTTCATTTTTTACACAACATCTGCTGAAATATTTGTCTCATCACCGAATCGAAACCCAAGTCGATGGGTCCATTTGCTGCAATCCCAAGAGCTGAAATCTTCATTTCGTCACCTGATTCTGATCCCAAGTCAATTGGTCCACCACCTAAAAATACTGCAGCTATGATCTTCTCATCATCCTCTGATTCAAATTCTTGGTCTTGTTGCACAGTTGTAGCTGTCATTTGCTTCTCTTTTTGTCGTTCCTCTTATGTCTCAATTTTGGATGTAGTTTCCAACAATTCTCCTCATCATGCCCTTATTTCTCATAAGGAGTACAAGAGGGTCTTGCTTCTCTTATCTTGGTTGTTGATTCCCTCTTTGGGAAGTCATCTTGCTCATGCTTTTCTCTTCTTTCATGACGTACAACCTTCCCACTAGATTCATCAAGAGACTTATTTTTAAATAATAACAATGAATGACGCAAATAACTATGCAAAGAGCCAATATATTTCATCAACGTCTCAGATGTGTCCAGTGGAACATTCAATGCTAACACTTGGTTTCTAAACTCCTATGTAAAATTATGGATAGTTTGACCTTTTCTTAGTTTCGAATTTTGTCATGCCATCATGGCCTTCTATCTGTAACCTAATGGGTAAAATTGTCCTCTTAAAGAAGAAATGAGCTCAGACCAAGATAAAATAATTTTATGACTACTCTTACAACCTTTTTGTAGCTTTCCTTTCCATGAGACGAGAGCAGTGCCACTCAATCAAAGGGATGCTAGCTAGATATTGGCTTCATTCTCTTTGATTTGTTTTATGCGGCAATACACTTCAACTTATCTTATCCAATTATCTAGCTTTTCTGCATTATATTCTCCACTAAATATAGGTAAATAAAATTTGACATCTAGCTTGAAAAAGGGCATTTTAGATGCATTGCTATGATGCATGTTAGAATGACGAGAAGAGGAAGAAGAAGAACTCTCACTGGAGGAAGGAGAGGGAGGAGGCTCTTCTCCTCCACCTTCATGATTTACCTAGGCATGATCATCTAGTTCTTTTTTCTCATGCTTGTTTGTCTTCTCATATTCTGCAAATAGTTTGTCAACTTTCTCTGTCATAGTGAAGAATATATGGCAATAAATTTCACTCTACCTCCATTCGAGCATCCTCATCTACCATGTTTCATATTTGTGGTGCACGCCCCACTTTGGGATCAAAGGATTTAAGTTTTCCTTCACATATTTGGATCTCATTCCTGGTTAGCATTCATTCATGCAACTGACATCAAGAAGACCTGCTCTAATACTAAACTTGATCCAAATCTTTTAACTTCAAGGATGCATACATAATTGCATATAAAAGATCATATTAACCAAGTAACTTAAAACATGAAAAAGAAGCTGAAATCATAAAGAAACCATGAGATCAAAAGAAAATAAATGATTTGATTACGAATTTCACCCAATGTGGGCTACATCTTTGGGCACTGCTCAAAATGGAGAGGCATTCTTTCATTAAGTGGTAGAGAAGAAATTAGTTACAAGAAACTTTACAGAAATGAACCTTATACCTCCAATTCGAATGATGGCCTGAAAATGGAGACCTCAGATGGAGAAACAGACTACACGGTTGGATTCTTGGAGTGAAAACGTGAAAAAATCGACTATAATCTTGTCAAATTCTGACACAGACAACTTTTTCCACCTAAAGAATCTTTTCATCATCTTGCATATTCCCTTGATCATGGTTCTGACCCTCTTGGCCGCTCAGGGTTCTGCTCCACTCCTTCGCCATCGGTCTACTGAGGGAATGAATTGAGTTTTTATATATAAAGTGGGCG
Organism: Pinus tabuliformis; assembly: GCA_031772625.1. Lineage (NCBI taxonomy): Eukaryota > Viridiplantae > Streptophyta > Pinopsida > Pinales > Pinaceae > Pinus > Pinus tabuliformis. Next base: position 872,523,261 of record CM062810.1, on the reverse strand, counting down.
GAGTCACCAATGTGTGGCCATTGGCCCATTGTTGGTGGTGGCACATGGTACACGAGCAGTTTGGGTTTAAATCCCTTTGCATACCATATACGGTTTAACCATTTGTTAAACGTGGCAACATTTGTTTTAGCATATGATTCAGTTAGGGGTTTCGATAACCTTGACTCCAACAAGGTTTCAAATATGTTTCATCGTTTTGTGTTGTTGTAATGCCATGCGGGACCGCTCATTCGCAATTTGGCCCACGTGGGCATGGCGGGTTCAAACCCTGTCAGTCCCATAACCTGTGAACACTTGGCGCTGTGTGGGTCCACCAAATTTATGTTGGCAACACTTTTGTTTTAAATGTGATTCAGTCAGGGTTAGGCAGTTTCACTAAGGGTGGCCCACCTACGAAATTTGAGCATATATACAATACCATTGTGGAGTGTTTGGGGGTCACAGGGGTGGTAGCTCACCACCCCAACTTATATATTTTCCTTTTTTTATATACCACAATAGTTAAAAATATTCCATCAAAAAATAAGGATTATTATACAAATCAAAGAGGCGACAAATTTTCCTATTCCGGTTACTGGATTCCATGCACTGGGACTCTGCCAAATTGTTGCCTCGTTAGTGACTACCACTAGCCCAGTTTGACCATACCTTTGACCTACTATAACTTTAGCATACAAACCCAGATTTGAGTGTCGTTCACACCGTTAGAATCAGGGTGATGGGAACTACGATCTATTCCTATTTCTTTTTCCATATGATGACTTTTATTTTTGAGCTATTTGCTGAGCCACTTCTAAATTCCAAGTGTTTCTGGAGCCACTTGGATCATTCCTTGGAAACAACATGTCCCAAGTATTGAACTTTAGTCTGAAAGGAACTAAACTTGCTAATATTGGCATACAATTGATGTTATCTAGGCAATCTTAATACTGCTTCTAGGTGCTCTACATGCTCTTCCTCATTCTTATAATATATTAATATATCATCAATAAACAATATCACAAACTTGTCCAAATAAGAATGCAACACATTGCTCATCAAACACATAAAATTAGATGGAGAATTAGTAAGACCAAAAGGAACCACCACAAAGTTCTCACAATTCCCATACTTGGTATGGAATGTGGCCTTGTAAATATCTCCTTCTTTTATATGCACCTTATGATATGCTAATCATAGATCAATCTTCAAAAACATTGGTGTTCCCTTTAGTTGATCAAACAAAACATCAATCTGTGGAAATGGTTACATGTTCTTAATCATCATCTTGTTCAACTTCCAATAGTCAATGCACAACCTAAGAGTACCATCCTCCTTCACAACCAATACTTATACACCCCAATGAAACACACTTGGCCTTATGTATCCTTTATCAAGAATTTCCTTAAGCTACAACTTCAATTCCATCAAATCTGGAGTGCTCATCAAGTAAGGTGTTAATTTGATGTTGGTAATGCTCCTAATACCAACTTAATAAAGAAATCCACTTCCCTATGAGGCGATAACTTTAAAATCTTTACTCGAAATACATCTTGAAAATGTTGAAAACTAGGATACCTCTTCAAGACTTCGATGTCCTCAACATCCTCCCCTTTCTCACTAGAAGCATGCATTGCAAACAATACTCACCCTTTCCTACAATTGCGCTTATCTTGCATAACTGTAACCATTCTCACTGATGTAGGATTTTTATTTCCCTACAATATTCTCTTCTCCCCATCATCATCCAAGCACTCGATAGCCTTCTCATAACAATATACCTTAGTCCTATGAATGAACAACCAATCCAAAGCCAAAAAAATATTGTATGATCCTAAAGGAGGCACATTCAGATGTGATGATGTAGGCATACCATTAAGCTAAAATGCAGAAGATATCACCCAATGATGAACTCTTTTATTGGTCCCTGTAGCCAACTACACCAACCAAGGCTTTGCATTCACTTCTATATTCAAACCAAATTTATCCACCAATTCAGTACTAACATAACTATAATTAGATCCAAGATCAATCAAAATGGAAACGAATCAATCACATAGCTTACCTTCAATCTCAATAATGGGTCCCTAATGATCCACCTAACTATTATCAAGTGCTGAATAAATCTAAGGAATGCTTTGACCAACGTCCCCAACTATCTGTGCCTCATGGGAAATGTAGATCTCAGATATGGAACCCTGATACAACAGACACTCCTGCTTGCAATGATCCTTTCCAAAAATCCAATACTGCAACAATTCCCTGCCATACCTTTATTTTGTTTCTCTTCAAGCTAAGGCTCATGTCCCTTCTCATTTGCATTAAACTTCTTGCAAGGGGCCAAATTTTCTTTCTCACCTACATCTTGAGGTCTTTCCAAATTTAGAGGCCATTTCCCTTTAGCCTTCTTGTTACCTTTCTAATCACACTTGGCCTCAGACTTACACTTCGACTTACACAATGACTTCCTCCAATGACCAAGGCTTATCATACTGAATCTAATCCTTGAATACTAAAGGTAATGCACTAATGAACCTTTGAACCTTCATCTCTCATCCTTTATGTAAGGCACATACCTCAATAGATCTAGAAATTTAGTCATGTACTCTTCATCTATCATAGACCCCATCTTTATCTCATAGAACTCCTTAGCCTTTCCATCATAATATCTCTCAGAAAAGTAATTCTTTCTCAAGAGTCTCTCAAACTCATGCCAACTCAAATCCTCTATCTTAATGCCTCTAACATGCTTCACATATTCCCACCAGATATATGTCTTTCCCTTGAGACTGAAAATAACGATCCTAGCTTTCATATTCTTTGTACAATCATGTAATTCAAAGAACTTCTTCATCCCAATCAGTCATGCTTTTGCATCTTCTATTTTCTTCAACTCTCCATCAAATGTAGGAGGCTTGTCTTTCTTGAAGTCATCTAGAAAGTACCCCTTATCACTCCTCCTGTAACGATGATGGCGATGATCACCATAATGTATATTTAAACCAGAACAAGAATATAACTGAGAACCACTATCTCTCATGTCAGGTGTATCCTACCATCTACCACCTCTGACTGTGTAATCCATGTCCAATCTCTATCCTAATTCATGCCTACTACCATACACCCCATCAGTCCTTTCCTCTTGCCCATAACTAATCAGTGGTTATCCCTATCTCTTCAAATATGATAAGCTATGAAGGATCAGTACATCAACCTTGGATTTCTTTTCTTGAGCTCTATAGAGGCTTTCGTGTGAATCAATTATCCTGTCATTATTTTCCTTGAAACTTGTAATTTTTGCTTTAAGACTTATCAGTGTATCTCCTATATTAGGAGAGTACTCATCTCCTTGTTTCTCAGTTGATCTATAAGGAGAGTCACGTGAACTGTAATCCACAATTCTACTTTTCATGTCTGATCTTATTCTTCGTGGAAACATAACTTGTTAAATAAACCAAATGGAAACATGATCAATCATACATTAATGAAGTTCAGGGGAAGAAATATTGTATGCACAAATCAGTCCAGATGAATTCATAACAATCTCATCTAGCCTATCTAGTCTAGGTGTTTGAACCTAGAAGCTTTGATAGCAATTTGTAACCACCCCTCCCAACATTTACCTTCTCTTACAAGCTCCCAGGGTAAATGTGAGGTTGAGTGATATTGTGGCATGACCCAACCTCCAAGTTCTAGTTATAGAAGTGGGACCTAAAATCCAACCACAAACTAACATCCCTCATAAACCACAGACCACAGGCTGAAAACACCCCAAGTGGTCAATCAGTGAGCTGAAACCCTTTTTCATTGACCTAACTCTGTAATAACACCCTTGACACACCCTACATGAAGTTATGAGGCTATAACCACACTCATAAGCCTTCTTCCATGTAGTTATGACCTAAATTCCCTAGTTTTGTGCTAGTGGTTCCAAGATCTGAGCCACTTTTCTAGGATATACTCTAGACCACTACCAAGAACTAACTGTAACTTTCCATAATCATTATTAAGGTGATAAAATTCCAAACATTCAAACTTGAAGCAAGATCTTGACCTATATTTCCTAGAACACACTAGACATTTCATCAAACATCTTATAAACATGTGAGTTATAGGTCCTGAATGCACATCTAATCTTAAATCTCTTAACTTCATCTAAGAATCACCAAGAAGTTCAAATTCCCTATCAAATAGCTACAACAACACTTTTTAGCACATGCATTCATCAACTATTCAATTACTTATTAAATCATGAAAAAGAGCCATAGCTAGAGCACAACATAAAACCATGCTTATAACCAACATTTAACTAGAATATTAACCATGAAAAAACAACCATCAAATCAACAAAAGAACAAGTACACATGCTGATAAATCAATTATGAAAATAGATCTTATTAAGATATGCATATCTAGCCTTTTTGGCTTTGATTTTTTTTCGGTGAAGGTTTGGATCGCGAGCGCGGGAGTTTGCGGAAGACCAAGGCGGAAAGCTTCTACGCAGGTGTTTATCCATGGATGGTAACAGAGGAGGGAGATCCACTCCCTCCTTCAGAGAGGTAGTGGATAACAGGGGCAAGACATCCCTGGAATCAGGCAGAGGTAACTCGATAGTAGAAGGAGAAAACAGGGACAAGGAAACAGTAAGTAACAAGGAGAAGAAAAATGATGGCACAAAAGACAAGGAGGAAAATGACAAAAAAAAAGGAACAAAAAGCAAGAACCAAAGGGGACCGTGCAAACCCAAAGCTGAAATCACTCCCAGAGTAATCTTAAATAACCCAGAGCTGCAAGCCCACAGGGAGCACATGCAGTCTTATGCTATCATATGCAAATTCATGGGACTATTGCCCACCGAAAAGCCTTTACAAACATGGATTAGAAACCACTGGAAGCCTAAAGGAACCATTGATCTTCATCTAGGATCCAAGGGTTTTTTCACTGTGGTGTTTGCAAACATTGAGGACAAAGATAGAGTGTTTGAAGGTGGGCCCTATTTCTTTGCAGCAGTAGGGCTCTATATGCGGCCGTGGATGATGAACTTCGTGCCGGAGCGGGAAACCTTCACCCCTGTCCTGGTTTAGGTAAGACTCTATTCGCTACCTCTGGATTATTGGCAAATAGAATCACTAACAACTATAGGCAATAAACTAGGGAGGTATGTCAAAACTTTTGAAGCCACAAGAAGGGGAAAATATACCTCCTTTGCCAGGATTTGTGTAGAGATGGACCTATCTGGAGCACTTCTGGACGAGGTGATATTGGAGGTTTATGATGAGGAATGGGTGCAGATGGTTGACTACGAGCATATTCCTTTTAGATGTCGAAAATGTCATGAACATGGGCACCTTCTTAGAGATTTCCCTCTCAGTAAGGTAGAGAGAAAAAACAATCCCAACACAATGAAAGAAACATAGGGCTTTCACAAAGTAGCTCATAAAGGTAGAAATGGAAAAAAAGGGCCAAAACAACACCAAAGCGGAGATCAAAAAGTGAGGCCGAACCAATTCCAAGTTCTTGAAGAGGAGGAAGATACAGCAGTCGAAAATCAAGTAATGAAGGATGGATATGTTAAGCAGGACAAGGAAGAAGAATAGGATCAAGAAAAGGTAAAGGAAAAGCAGAAAGAGATCATGATGAGTGAATCAGAGATGGATATGGATCAGGAAATGACTCAGAGTGAGATGGAAATGGAGGACAATGAGTTGCAAGAGATTCTTGACAGAGAAAACCTAGATCTAGAAGGGTTCCTGAGTAAGGGAACAATGGGTAGGGTTGAATCTCTACCACAAGAAGAATGCAATCGAATAAGGTAGTTATTCTTATGGAAAAATTAGGCAAGGGACTTGGGTGAAGATAACAACATGGAAAGACAAGCCAACCATGGAATAAAAGCAATAAAATCGACTCCAGGATTAGCTCCAAGAATCCTGCGGGAAAAAAGGGGCAGAAAAAAATAGAACGAGCTATTAATGGAATGTGGAAAGCTCCTGATAGACTAAGGTAAGATGAAAGATCTAACCAGTTACTCCTTCACCAATCTGTAATTATGAAGTTTACAACTTGGAACATCAGAGGTCTAGGAAGCAAAAGAAAGCAGAGAATATTGAATAATAGAATGAAGCAGGTAGCTCTGGATATAATTTTTGTCCAAGAAACGAAATGCTTGGTTCAAAAGATAAGACAAATACATAGTAAATGGCTCAATAGATATGAGTTCATAGAAGTCAAAGCAGAAAATACAGCAGGGGGTATCCTTATCCTCTGGAATCCCCAAAAAATAGGTATTATTGATGCGGAGGCATCAAGGAATTATTTATCAGTTGTTATTCAGCCTGTAGGTGACAGGGATGCTTATCTTGTAACGAATGTTTATGGCCCTCAAAGGCTAGATGACAAAATCAGGTTTATTGATTCCTTAGTGGACCTCCGAAACAAATTTGCAGGGCTACCGTGGGTTATAGGAGGAGATTTCAACATGATTAGATCTCTCTCGGAGAAAAAAGGGGGTACAAGAGCACTAAACAAAGATTCCTCAGCTTTCCAATGTTTTTCAGAAAACATGAAGCTGGTGGACATTGAGACAAACAATGGCCTTTGCACATGGAACAACAAAAGAGGAGGAGATTATCAGGTTGCTTCCAAGCTAGACAGATTCATGATCTCTGAAGAGCTCATGCTTCTAGACAAGGAAATAATAGTGGATATTCTTCCTTTTGGAGGCTCAGATCACTGGCCGATTCAGATGGAGATCGTGGGCATTGGAACCCCAAGAAACAAACCATTCAGGTTTGAGAATATATGGCTATCACACCCAAATTTCTACAACAATATTGAAAATGGTGGGCTGAATACCTGCAAATTCAAGGATCTTCTATGTTCTTGCTGCATAAAAGACTAAAGCACATCAAGCAGAAGCTAAAGGAATGGAACTAGAAGGAATTTGGTAATATTTTCACAAGTAAAAAAATTGTAGAAAACAAAATTCTAGAGCTCAATCAAGATTTTATCAGGAATGGCTTTGAAAAAAACAAAAAATGATCTAGCAGAGAAATACCAACAAGAGTGGGAAATTTTGTGCAAACAAGAAGAAATTTTTTGGAAACAAAAATCTAGGGTTCTATGGCTGAAAGAAGGAGAACATAATACCAAATTTTTTCACAGATCTACCATTGCGAACAGAACTCACAACAGAATCTCTTCTATCAAGGATGAAAATGGCCAAATTCATCAATCCCATGAGGAGATAGATGCAGTGTTAGTTAAGCATTTTCAGGACATTGACAAATAAAACGTCTCAAAAAGAGAACCTTTCATCAAGGACATAATTAAACATATACCTAAACTGGTCTCCAGAGAGGATAACTATAATCTTAATAGACCTATAAATGAAAAGGAGATCAGTGAGGTCCTCAAGGAAATGAAAAATGGCAAGGCACTAGGGCCGAATGGTTTTAATGTGGATTTCTTTAAAACCTGCTGGAATATCGTTAAAACGGATATAGTCGAGATTGTGGAAGACTCCAGGAGGAACAAGACCATTTTGAAAGCTCTCAATACCTCCTTTATTTCCCTTATTCCAAAACAAGATAATGCTCAAAATCCAGAGAGATATAGGCCCATTGCCTTATGCAATGTTGTCTACAGGATAATTTCCAAAGTTGTGGCTAACAGACTCAACCCCTGCTGCCCAGGCTTATCTCCGGGGAACAAACAGGGTATGTAGAAGGAAGACAAATTCTGGACAACATAATTCAATCTCATGAGGTGTTTCACTCATTAACATGCAACAAGAGAATGGGCATGATCATGGAACTGGACATATCCAAAGCTTATGACAAAGTAAATTGGATATATATCAAAAAAGTGCTCACAGCGTTTGATTTTGATCATAATTGGGTCAGATGGGTCATGGCCCTGGTGACCTCTTCCAGCTTTTCAATTTTGGTGAATGGCTCTCCTTCTGAACTTTTTCTCTCTTCCAGGGGTCTTAGAAAGGGAGATCCACTATCTCCTTTTCTCTTCATCCTCATGATGGAAGGGCTGGGGCGATCTATCAAACATGCAAGAGCAATAGGAAGAATTCAAGGACTCCAACTTTCGGAGAATGGGCAAGTTCTGACGCGTCAACAATTTGTAGATGATATTGTGTTACAAGGAATTCCCACAGTTAAAGAAGCATAGGGTTACAAACAAATTTTGAAGGACTTTGCGAAGGCTACAGGTATGGAAGTTAACCTTACCAAATCAAAAGTCTTTTTCTTTAACACTCATATCGCCATATAGAGAAATATCTCTAGAATTTTAGGCTTTCAAAGAGAATCCCTTCCTTCTAAGTATTTGGGAGTTCCTCTTACAGTGAAACCCAGACACAAGAGCATTTGCGATCCACTAGTAACTAAAATGCAAGACAAAGTAAGGAAATGGACAAACAGATCTCTAAATTTAGCTGGCTGACTAGTGCTTATTAAAGCAGTTCTCCAAGCTATCCCAATCTTCATGCTATCAGTCCTCCCAGCTCCATTAGGAGTCTTACAGCATTTTTGGAATATTCAACGAGATTTTCTGTGGGGAAAAGAGGAAACAAGGAAAAAATGGGCTTTGGTCTCATGGGAAAAGATCTGCAAACCCAAAAACCAAGGAGGCCTAGGTTTGGACAATCTAGAGATTCTCAACAAGGCTCTAGGAGCAAAACTTTGGTGGAGGTGGGTTAAGGATCCTAAAGTGCAATGGGCAAGAATCTAGAAGGAAAAATATGCCAATGCCTGGCTGGCTTCTGACATAATACAAATGACAGGAACAGTGAAAGGCTCCCCCATATGGAACAAGGCTTGGGAGAATAGAGAAGTGGTTCAAAAAAATAATTTCTGGGAAATCGGAGAAGGAGATCTGGCACTTTTCTCGGAGGAAAAATGGCAACAAGAACCTAATCTTCTAAGGGAAGAATTTTTAGGCCTCAAGCAAGAGACTGACAATCAAGGATTAGTTAAGGTGAAAGACTTTTGGGAAAATCCACATAATGCAGGAAAGTGGAGAATTTGGAAAAAAATAGAGAGCAGAGAGGATAGGACCCTCAACAGTAAAGTTGAGTCCCTTAAGAGAATGCTGGATCAGAGAATAATTCTAGTAACGAAAGGGCAGGATCAACTGAGATGGGGCAACAAAAAAGAGGGAAACTTCAATATCAAGGAAGCTAAAGGTCTTCTCCTTGACCCGAAACCACAAGCTCCAAATAACACTTGGCAGAAGCTTTGGAAGCACAAAGGCTGAATGAAAATCAAACTCTTCATGTGGTTAGTTAACCACTGGAAAATCTTAACCTGGGACAACCTCAAAAAAAGGGGCATGCTGGGACCCTCCAGATGCCATCTCTGTGAAACCCAAGAGGAGACCATCGAGCATCTTCTCAACAGCTGCATTTTCACAGATAGGATCTGGGATTTCTTTACCAACATCTTCAAACAGTCTGATAGAGACAAAGAATGTATTGTTAACACCCTAAACAATTGGAGGAATAAGTTTTCTGATAATGAAGTTCTCAATTCTGCCTGGGATCTCTTGCCGGGTTTCATTATATGGAATGTGTGGAAAGAAAGGAACAAAAGAATATTCAAAGAGGTAAAGAATGACTCTCTTAGCCTGGTGAAGCTGATTGTAAAACAACTTAAGGAGACAGTTGGCACCACCATTAGGAATCTCCCCAAAAATCCTCCCTCAGTTGAAGAGTTGAGAATCCTTCAGCTGTTAGACATGCAGGGGCTTATTCCTCAAGGCCTAGGTAGGAAAGCAAGCATGAGAGAGGCGATAGAGGAATTCTGGCATCCTCCCCCTGAAGGTTTTTTAAAGTACAATATAGATGGAGCTTCCAAAGGCAACCCAGGGGAGGCTGGCTTTGGGGGAGTTCTAAGGGATGAAACAGGTAGAATAATTACCCTCTTCCATGGATACCTAGGAAAAGCCACCAACAACATGGCAAAACTAATGGCTTTGGAACAATGCTTAGAATTTTTGATACAGAACAATTGCCAAAATGTCATAATAGAGGCGGATTCAGAGTTAGTCATCAACGCAGCCAGGAGAATTAGTAATGGATCAGGGCCGGAAAAGGTCACAAAACACTGGAGGTTAAATCGGGTGCTTCAGAGAATTCAAGTTCATCTACAAAAGCTTCGTACTCTCAGATTTATACATGTGAAAAGAAGGGCCAACAAGTTGGCAGACATTCTTTCCAACCAAGGAGTCGGCTGCAAGAACAACGCAATCTTATGGAGGTGGAACACAATGGCACAAAGCAACCTGAAAAAACTCTGTCACAACCAGGCGGAGGAAGATATTGAAGAGTACAGAAGCAAAATGCCAGAAACCAACTAGTAATGAACAGAGGTCAGAGGGTTGCTCAAGGTTGGACAAAATGGTTCAGGAGGGAAGATATGCCAAAGCTAGCGATTGAGTGGACAATGTGCACGAATATTCTCCATATTGGGCGTCAGAGTTGCCCTAAATGAAGAAAGCAGCATCTCATTCTGCATCATCACCTCAAGTGTTTGCTGGATGGCTGGCTCAGAGTCATCCCTGGCTGGCTCTTCGATGGGTGTTTCCTTTTTATTTTGGTTTCGGAAGATTGGGCGCATCGTCTGGCGCTCTCAACGATCACACCACCTGAAGTTTCCTGTCCGAAAGCTGCTTACTGGCGGGGTAGTGGTATTCTGGCGATCACAAGCCCCAAAGGTGGATTCTGATTTTCCCATTTTGGTAGCGAACACATTCAAAGGTTGACGCGTGGCAATGGGGTCGGTTGGAATACCACCCTCATCGCACACTATTTTATGAGGTTTTTGGGGGGTGCGATATGTCCCAAGACCGTCCGATCATATGATGTGAAGCGACAGCTGGGATGGATCGTGTAGTGTGGTGTGTGGGCTAATTAAGTGTTGAGCTTCTTTCCATTGTGAAATTAATCGCTGCCATCGGATAGGATTAGGAGAATCAACAGTGAAGATTAATGTGGTAGGTTGTCCGTATGCTGCGTTTCGTCTTACATTATGGGTGCGTACTCATCCTCTTGTTCGGGGTGTGATTCTCTCACGGCGGTTATGATTAAAGCAACTGGTTAGGTTATGTTGGGAGTAGTCAATCTTTATTACTCTTGGTAGGCCGCAATTAGTTCTTTATGGAAAGTGCCTTTCCTTTACCATCTGCAGTTACTTGGGTGGTGTGTTAAGTGGCGTTGTTTTCTTTTCTGATTGGTTCTTTGGCTCTCTTTTGAGAGTTTTGAGGTTTTTTTGTTGGGATCGGGGCTAGTTCCTCATGCTCGTTAATAGTTTTTGCAGGCTTTCTCCTTGGTCCACAATTCACCGAGGATTGTTGTATTCTATGTATTTTATTTATTGATTAATGAAATAGAAGGCCCGACTCTTGCTTTAGAAAAAAAAGATATGCATATCTAGCCAAGTCAGGGAATTCCATGTACCACTTGACCATAGATTGGGATGAACCAAATCTTTCTTTCAGCCAATCACCCCCCTGTCATATTCCAAGCATGAATGGGGGATCTCATGGGATAACCAAGACATATTCAACTAGGGACTCCAGAGGTTAAACCACCTCCACCCTCAAGCTATCGTGATCACACCTAAGTTGGTCCTAAGATAAATAAATCAAATCGAGCTTGGATGCTTGAGAATTTCTTCACCATACATTGAGGAATTTACACCCACATATTGAGGGCTTCTTGGAGAAAACCATCTCCACCCGCAACCCTTGCGAATTTTTTTGAGTCCACCTCACCTAGTTTCAAAACCTTCCGGTAGCCAAAGATCAACAAAGAATGAATCCCATCACACCATGGCTATCTAGGAAATGGAAAGGCAAGGTTGAAACCACTGTCAAAATAGGAAAAGACTTTGCCAATGACAACAAATGAACCAAATAAATAAATGCATGTACCATGAATTCACATCCCATCAAGAAAATAACACATGCAACCTTTTACCTACAAAATCTAACCTTCTCCTTGCACTCCCTTGCTTTTCTTTACTTTAATTTACTTTCCTTTCTCCAAATCCAAGTGAATGCTAAAATTCTACAAGAATATTGTAAGTGTGCAAGAGTGTGTGAGAGTGAGAGAATAAAAGGAGAGATCCAAACCGAACTAGAACCCTTGGGATGTAGGCTTTGGGATTTTATTCAGATACTCCCAGCATCGAACCAAAATTATCTATGCAGAAGATTGTGGATAGATATCAATAATGAGACAGAATTCAATGTTGTTCTGAAAGGCCTACTTATAGCTAAAAGGGAAGGTTTCAGGAAACTTGTTATAGAAGGGGATTCCAACTTAGTGATTTCGATTATTAAGAAATTAAACCATGGATCTAGTAGTGAGAAGATCAGTCAGAGTTGGAGGACAACTCTTTTAATACAAAACATAAGGGATCTTCTTCATTGGTTTGAATACATCATTCCCTCCCATATAAGGAGAGAAGGAAATAAGGCAGCTGATTTTTTATTTAGTTGGGGTTGTTCCCATATTGGGTGTATATGGATAGTATAAAGCTTATCATGGATATGATATTGGAAACAACCATGGACCCAACAAAATCATGATTTAGAATCTCTCAATAGGGCGGGTGTGGTAGATTTGACTCCTTGAGATCATATATATGGTTAGAAGGCCAAGAATAAGGATGGTGAGGGCATTAAATCTACCCCTCACATGCTCTCCAACCTTTGCAAGGTGGTGATAAGCATGCAAGAAATTTATGGTGATTTGAGAGACAGGTATGGTATCGTCCCCATGGATTTCTATGTTGAGTGTTGGTTTAGATCCAGAGGCATTGTTAGCATTGTGGTTACAGGTGTAGAGACTGTCTCTAGTGTGCTTGTGAAGGTTCTTTCTAACGCAGGTCAAATGGGTTCAATAGCCCCTATACATTTCACTGAAGTTAGCGTCTGCGGGTATGTCTATATTATGATTCCCCCCCTTCCACCTTCTTTTCTTAATGTATGTATGATTATTTGTGGGGAATGGGTCTATGAAACTATATTTCGAGGTAGAATGTCTGCATTCTAGAATTTATGGAAGGAATATGCTAGTTTTTATGTTTGGCAACTTCAATTCGACTGAATTGTCTATGTTATTTATGGCATCCTTCTCTCTTGGATGGCTATGCACTGGAGGTTAATGGTTTTTCATCTATTCTATATTTTATGCATGGGGGCATGGGTTTTATTTCATGACTCTTTGTTATGTTTTCTTGTTAGCATGAGAGGATATTCTCTAAACAATTATATGTCTAAATGGATTCTAAGTTTGGTTCTATAGCCTCGAGGAGCCATGGATTGATGATGTCAGAATTTATCCATTCACCCATATCATAAGCAATGGAAAATATTTATATTATTTTCTTAACGCTCATTGTTCTATGAATTTCTTCTTTGTTGTACCTTCACGTGTTATTTCCAGGTACATGCTCTAAGTTCGTCACCTCAAAACCTATTTTGTGTTAGGGCCTGAGGGATTCCATCTCGGTTCTCTATTTTATGATAGTGGCAAGAGGTTGAGGCGATAGAACGACTCCTGGGCTCCTTCATGAAGTGACCCAGCCATACCACACAGGTACTCAACCACAGATTTGTCTGCTTGCCTCTGGGTGGAAAGCAGATCTAAACTAACAGAAAGCTCAAGAAAATTTACATATTAAGGAATGGTTGGAATTAGCTCCAGACCCTAGTCGTACCAGAGGTCGATCTTCCTAGTATAAATAGATTGTTTACCTATATTGGCTCATGAAGAACATTGTAGCAAGATCTATGTCCACTCCTGTAACTGTTTCGGCCAAGACTGACCTTGTTCTTCCATAAATTCATAAAGAATTCTAGCTTATCCAGTTTCAAATTCAACAATAGAATGCCCACCTCAGTCGTATAGAAAATAATATTTTGTGTCTCCCTCAAATAGAATTACCTAGCTCGAGCGTGAAAGATCCATCTCCTATAGACTCTTCTGATGATTAGTAGTATGTATAGGTCAGTATGCTTTTTATTTTTGTTAATTACAAATGAAAAAAAAATCATTATTTGATATTATGCACAAGATATTTAGATATTAGAGAGGATAAGGATACTCAAACATATATATCTATAAAATACAATCTTAAACTATTTTCCTTTTGGTTGGTTTATGATGTGGTATGGTGACCAACAAACCTAGTTTCCCATTGGGCAGATGGAGGTCACCTCACCACTTGATCATAGATGTATTCTGTCATTTTTTATGAATGAATGAAAAAGGTCCCCAAGCTTACAAAAAAAATTTAAGCAAAGTCTTTCGGTAGAAATCACATAGAGTCATTTTTGGTCGTCATGTTTCGAACCAACAAGTGTGGTTCATCATCAAGACCAAATGAAGAGGTGGACCATGGCAAAGATTTAAATAGAGAGCAATGTAGAGACATAGATTAAGTAACAGTTATATTTGAACAATAATATTTAAATTATGATATTAATTTATTAATATATTAAAAACAAATATTATTAAGTAATGGCTATATTAAATGGCTAGTTTTTCAAATATAATATTTAAATAATGATATCACTTGATTAATTTATTAAAAACAAATATTAATAAGTAAGGGCTATATTAAATGGCTAGTTTTTAAAAAATAATATTTAAATTAATTGATTAAAATCAAATATTACTAGTTTTTGAAAAATAATATTTAAATTATGATGTTAGTTTATTAATTTATTAAAAAAAAGAACTAGTAATATTTGATTTTAACCATTTAATATAGCAATTACTTATTAATATTTGTTTTTAATAAATTAATAAACTAATATAATTATTTAAATATTATTTTTCAAAAATTAGTCGTTTAATATAGTCTTTACTTAATAATATTTGTTTTTAATATATTGATAAATTAATATCATAATTTAAATATTATTGTTAGATTTTAGACTTCTGTGGGCGTTTTTTGATTCATGATCCGGATTAACCACAGTTCTTAGTTCATTTTGCCAACGTTTCAAACCCCAAAGGGGGTCCATCATCAGGACAAATAGAAAGAATAGGAATGAGAGAATATTGAGAGAGAAGAGAATGCGACCTGGAAATAAATACAAGAACCCTAAATCTTATAAATTATATTAATTAAAAAAAAATTTTATTATATTAATTAATTAACTTATATTAAAATATATTATTTATATAAATATAAATTAATTTACATTAACCTTATCTTATATTAATTATATTAATCTTATTAATTTATATTAATTATATTATATTAAAAATCTTAAAAATTCTTATAAGCTATATTAAAGATATCAATTAATGTTAAATTAAAGTAATTATATTAATTAGAATTATTATATTAAAATATTTACATTAGATATATTAGTTATATATATTAATTACAATAATATAATTAATAAAAATCTGGTTTCATCAATTAATATAGATGAATTATAGTATAGTTTATATCAATCCATCAAACTAAAATTAAATATAATTTAGTCATATTGAATATATTTATATATAAATATATATATATTTTAATATAATCAGATATAATTTAGTTTCATAATATAAATAAAATAAATTAATTTAGCTATATATTAATTAATATAAATAAATTATAATTATTCATAAAAATAAAAATAAATAATGAAATCCTGTTCTAATTAAAGGAAAAAGAATAAAAACAATTAAAACAAAAATTTATATTATTATATTAATTATATAAATTAATATAAAATTAATTTATATTGATTATTATAATCATATTAATTATATAAATCATATTATTAAATTATATTAACTAGTTTAAATTATATGTCGGCCTTTTCTATGAATTTAGGGTTCTTGTATTTATTTCCAGGTCGCATTCTCTTCTCTCTCAATATTCTCTCATTCCTATTCTTTCTATTTGTCCTGATGATGGACCCCCTTTGGGGTTTGAAACGTTGGCAAAATGAACTAAGAACTGTGGTTAATCCGGATCATGAATTAAATATTATTGTTCAAATATAGCAGTTAGTTGAAATTATGTCTCTACATTGCTTTCTATGTAAACCTTTGCCATGGTCTCCCTCTTCATCTGGTCGTCATGATGAACCACACTTGTTGGTTCGAAAGGCGTTCGTCAAAAATTTATCTTATGTAACTTCTACCCAAAAACTTTGCTTAGTTCATTATGGATCACAAAATCTAAAAAAAAATAAAAAATAAATAAATAAATAAATAATTATCTTAATAATATTATTAATAATTAAAATAAATCAAAATATAATCAACTAATTAAAATTAATTTAATTTATATTAGTATATTTAATACACTTTGTTTTAAATTTAAATTTATATTAAAACTAAGTTTTATAAAATTTATATTAAAAATATATATTTTCTTAAATTATTATAATTATAACTATCTATATCTATATCTATATCTATATCTATATCTATATCTATATCTATATCTATATCTATATCTATATCTATATCTATATCTATATATATATATATATATATATATATATATTATTGTAATAATTTAATTAACTTAAAGTATTAAATCAAGTAATAATAATAAATACAATATTAATTTAATTAAAAATAATATAACAAAATAATAAATGGATTAAATTGAATTTGTTAAATAACAATTTTATTTTTATTAATAAAATTACAAATATAATTTTTATAAAAAAATTATCATATATTTATCGTATTAATTTTAATATATTAAAAATTATATCTTATTATTTATAATTTATAATTTGACTTAATAAATTAATATATTTGTTTTTATTTAAAAAATATACATTAAATTAAATTATGCAAGTCACTTATTTTAAGTTATGCATTATAATGCAACCGGAATTATGTGAATTTAGTATATAATAATTAATCTAGTTATACCTATTTTATTTGTGATATGATATTTTGAATTACCCATTATCTACCTAGCCAATAAGCATTTTAATTTGAGTAAGTTACAACTTACTACTCGTTATGCTAAGGCGTGTGGCTCTGCATATCAAAAAAATGGCAGCAGGTTGTTCTCTTCATTATTGTTGGCTTTAATGTGTATTTGCTGGTGATGTAACTATAAAAGTCATGTTAACTTTGTGTGAAACTAACAAAAATATATATAATTTATGATTAAAACACGTTATACCTATTATTAGGTATAGTTTGCCAAAAAAAAATATAATATATTTTATTTATATAATTATAATATTAAATTATCTTTTTATAAAAAAAATTTAAGTAAAAAAATATTTGAAAGTAGTTTTTTTCCTATATATTATTAATTATTAATGATACAATAATTTGTTTAACAATTAAATTATGATAAAAAATTTAATTGTAAAAAAATATTTATATTTATATATTAAAATTATTAATTAATTATATATACATATATATTTAATTTCTTAATTATAATTATTAAAATTTGATACTTCTGCTTTATATCTTATATATTTATATTTTTTTCTCTTAAAATTTAATATTTATAATAAAATATATTGAATAATATTTTACAAGAAATAAAAAATTAAATAAAAATTATTGGGTAACAAAATTTAATATTTGCATTAATATATGGTGCCTTCGAAACAGTCCTTACCATTAAATAAAACAACATATAATAAATAATATTAAATATACGATTCAATTGGAGAGGGAAAGTGCTAGTGATATGTAATCTTGTTTTATGTTATGTTTTTTTTTGGTCGAAAACTTATGTCAAGGATCTATTATCTGATAATAGTACTGCTTAGAAAATATAAAACAAAATTAGATATCATTTTTGGGATTCAACTGCGTTAAGTAAGTCATTCAAACGTATGACCATTTCCATGAGAGGTAGTCATAACTGACTAATTTCTCATGATTTTTGAATAGTTCACTTAGCACTCATTGCATCGGGTGATGCTCACAGGGGTGAAGAAGTGGGATTGAAACTAGTGAAATGTGGAGAACGAATCACATAGCATCAATCATCACTTCCGGGGCTTGCACCCAGTGAGTGATGATTGATGCTCATGTATAAGTTATAATAAAACAAAATTCTTATAATTCTTCATGTATATCTTTTAGATGTCATGCTCGTACATATAAATATAATAACAATACCATATTACAATTTCACCTCTATAAGGGAGAAAAAAAAATAAAAAAAAATAAAAAAATCATGTCCTACCTGTTTATATACTTGTTTTATTATAATAAAGTTTTACAGCGCGACAATACAATATTAAAACACAAATTAAAAAAAAATAAAATAACAATAATGCCTCAGTAAAACTAAAGTTTAAATCGTGGGTCCTGTGTGGTTGCCTCCAAATCTCAGTCATTATACTTTGATTGATTCCATATCACAGCAGCCGTCTTCACGTCTCTTTTGTGCATACCAAGGTCATTATTACATCTGGCCTTACCTTTCACAGCCCTTGAATAGTTGTTGGCAGGAGCAACCTGTCCGTCCGTCTTGGACGATCGTTAGTATTCTTATTCACACGTTTGAAACTCCGGTAGCACCTGCCCGCTGCGTGCCGCCTAAACTTCCCCGCCACCTACTCCGCCTCCCTCACTTATATAAACACAAAGGGCAACGTAGATTTCCTCAACGTATATTTTAAAATTTTCTATTGGTTAAATTTTCTATTTGTTAGTTTTTGATCCACCAATAAATTGCAAATATTTTTGTCTTTCAAAATATTTTTTATATATAACATGTGATTCTTCTCTGATGAAGCTGCAGGGGTTTTCACTCAGCAAACATGGGGCAAAGAAAAAACTGGGTGCGGCCTATTACGGCCAGAAGCAGCAGCCGCATCACCTCCGGCTTCCCTGGACGAGCGTGTTCAGACTTGGCTAACCAATAAATTCTTGTCTACTGCAGGGCTTTTTCTGCATCTTTTTTTTAAAAGGATTATATATATTAGAGCACCCATAACCATGAAAGGTGCATAACATGAAACTTGTCAGACCAGGAGTAACTCCAGACTAGGCAAAAAACTGATTCATTAATTTCATTAGGTAGCTATTGTTATATACATGAATGTGACTGATCAGTTCATCTTCTTGATCACTGTTGAGTCCAAGCATCGTTCTGAATCTTTCAAGCTTTTCTCTTCCAAGCGCTTTGGTGAAGATGTCTGCAATTTGCTCATTTGTGGAACAATGACGAAGATGGATTGTTTTGGCCTCAACATGATGTCGGATCAGATGATATTTAGTATTGATGTGCTTTGTACGATCATGGAACTTTGGGTTCTTGGCCAACTTTATTGCAGAGGTGTTGTCAATCATGAGTGGAGTTGATTGTACTTGTTTTACCTGCAAATCTTCAAGAATTTTCCTGAGCCACACAATTTCTTTCATTGCTTCAGCGGCTGCCACGTATTTTGCTTCTGTTGTGGAATCTGCTGGAACTGATTGTTTGCGTGATCTCCAAGAGACAGCTCCTGATCCAAGACTCATAGCATATCCTGAAGTAGATACTCTAGTTTCTTTGTCTCCATCGAAGTCTGAATCAGAGTATCCAATCAAGCTGAAGTCGTCCACCTGTGTATACTTGATTCCAAGGTCTTGAGTTCCCTTCAAGTACCTTAGAACTCTTTTTGCAGCAGACCAATGTCCCTCACAAGGCTTTTGCATAAACCTGGAGAGGATTCCAACAGCAAATGAAATGTCTGGTCTGGTAGTAGTGAGGTAGATGAGACTTCCTGTAAGTTGTCTATACTTTGTTGCATCCTCAAATTCCTTTCCTTCAATAGATGTGAGCTTTAAGTTTTGTTCCATTGGAGTAGAAAGAGGATTGCACTCTGTCATGCCAAATCTGTTTAACAAATCTCCAATGTATTTCTTTTGAGAAAGAAATATGGATTTTGGATGTTGGGTTACTTCAATGCCAAGATAGTAATGAACATAGCCCAAATCAGTCATTTCAAAACTTTTTCCTAATTCTTTCTTTATGGATGCAATATAGCTTTCATTGTTCCCTGTCATTAAAAGATCATCTACATATACGACAAGATATACAACTGTTTTGCCAACTTTCTTGACAAATAAAGTTGCATCATCAAGATCAAAATGATTAAAGTTGAGTTTCAGAAGATGCTCAGTTAATTTTTCATACCAGGCTCGCGGTGCTTGTTTGAGGCCATACAAGGACTTCACAAGTTTGCATACTTTTTGTTCATGTCCTTTCACAGCAAATCCTTCAAGTTGGAACATAAAAACATTCTCTTTTAGATCTCCATTCAAGAATGCAGTCTTTACATCCATTTGATGGACTTTCCAACCGTTTTGAGCTGCTAGTGCAAAGAGTGTCCGGATGGTGGCCCATTTTGCTGTGGGGGAAAAAGTTTCCTCATAATCGACCCCTTCCTTCTGTGCAAAACCTTTTGCCACAAGCCTAGCTTTGTGCTTGTCAAGTGAGCCATCAGCTTTGTACTTGTTCTTGTAGACCCACTTGCAGCCAATTGGTTTGGTTCCAAATGGAGGGTCAACCAGCTTCCAAGTGCCATTCTTTATGAGGGCATCATACTCATTTTTCATCGCTTCTTTCCATTCATCATGAGAAGCAGCTTCTTTGAAGGAAGTTGGTTCAAAATCTGTAAACAAGTTCAATTCACAATCATAAGTAACATCCATATCAACAGGTGAATTAGAGTCATCTACATCACCTCCATTTTGTCAGTTTGAATTTCTGGTTCCTGTTTTTCCAATTTCATCAGGATGAACACTTTCAAGTGTCTTTGTCAGCCACTTTGGGGGACCTTTCTGAGATGGTCTAGGCTGCTCTGTTGATTGAGTTGGGACTGAATCAAGATTGAGTTTCCCAATTCTATCAATTACATCACTTAAAACATCATCCGTTGTTGGAGTTTCATGCAGGGGAGATTGTTCTTCAGAAGAAGATTCCACATGTTGTTCTAGTATAGGAATCCCCCCTTCAAGATGTGGAATCTGATTATCAAATTCTTGAAATGATTTCGTTTTTGCGAATCTATCCAAGCGATCAAGTTGCCGCTCAACAACATTGTCAGATTTGGATGATTCAAGAAAAATGACATCTCTAGATACAACAAACTTTTTATTTACTTCATCATAGAGGCGGTATGCTTTAGATGTGTTTGAATACCCCAGGAAGATACACTTACGACTTCTAGCACCAAGTTTGTTTCTATGTACCTTTGGTATCAAAGCATAACAAGTGGAACCAAAGATCCTGAGATGTTTTACCGAAGGAACATGTCCATACCACAATTCATAAGGAGTCTTGTTTCTTATAGCATTAGATGGACATCTATTCTTTATATATGCAGCACATAGAACAGCATCAGCGCAAAACATTATCTTTACATTTTTGAAGAAAAGCATGGATCGTACCATATTCAAAATTGTTCTATTCATTCTTTCTACTACACCATTATGTTGGGGATTATAAGGTACAGTTGTTTGATGTTTAATCCCATGTTGGCGAAGATAGTGTTCAAATTCATTTGATGTATATTCTTTTCCATTATCAGTGCGAATAGACTCAATATGAGATTCTGCATCATTTTCAATCCATTTATGAAAATTCTTGAATGTTTGAAAAGCATCAGATTTGTTCTTCAATAAATAAACCCAACACATTCTGGTGTAATCATCAATAAATGTCATGATATATTTATTTCCATTTGCAGAAGGAACAGGCATTGGACCACATAAATCTGAATGAATGAGTTCAAGCTTCCTATGTGCTCTTGAATGTGAATCATGAAAAGACTGTTTGCTATGCTTTCCTAGAATGCAAGCATCACATTGCTTATGTTTCCTAGGAATTGTAGGCAAACCAGCAACACCATTTTTCTTCAATAAGCGGAGACTGTCATAGTTTAAATGTCCAAATCTAGCATGCCATAATAAACTTGATGGAAGTGTACCTTCTTCATGATGAGAAATATATGAGAAATGTTGTGCATGAGCAGAGGTTCCTTGCAGTTTGAGAAGCCTTTCTTCTTCTATTCCCCTCATGACAAGTGAGTGGTCAGATGCTTTTCTTACCTCAAGCTTGCCATCAAACATATGAATGGAGTGACCTTGCTGGCGGATGTGGACCAAGGACAGCAAGTTTCTCTTGAGCTGTGGGAGATATAGAACATGATCCAGAAGAAAGTCTGGAAGACCAGGCAGTTTAAGTCTGATTGTGCCAAGCCCTGATGGCTTGATTTTTGACTGATCTGCAAAGTATACTGCTCCATCAACATTGTCAGTGAAATCTTCAAAAAAATCTTTCCTATGAGTCATATGACAGGTTGCTCCTGAATCAAGCAACCAATCATTTTTCGAAGAAGCAAGTGAAGCATTAAACAAATCTTCATTTACTCCAATGTTACATTGTGCCTCAATATAGTGAGCGGATTCAGGTGCTTTACCTTTGTCTGTATCATCAGTTTTACCTTTCTGCTGGTTTCTTTTCTGCTCAATTTTGTCCCATGGTAGCTTGCATGTAGAAGCATCATGTGATCCATTTCGTTTGCAGCGAATGCAATGCAGATCTTCTTTTTCTCCTTGAGAATGTCTGCCCCCTGCCTCTGAAGTATCTTCCTCTTCCTCTTCGTCCACCTCTTCCTCTTGTAGAATCTTGAGCAGGATGCTTTTCTTTATGAGCAAGGCAAACAGTCTCTTCAGAAGATTCAGGGACTGTCTTCTTTCCAAAGGCTTTCTCTCTTTCAGCAAACTTTTTCACAAGAGAGTCAAAGGTTATATCTTTAAGATTTCCATTTGCTTGTAAAGACTCAAGATAATTGGAGTAAGTAGGATAGAGTGCCTTGAGAAAAGCAATAAGAGGGATATCCAGCTCAACCTTAGTGGATTTGATATCATGCATTATGGATTTAACTTCAGATGCAAGAGCAAGAGGATCATTATTTTTCAGTTCAAGAGTGAAGAGTTTAATCATGAGCTGAACAACTTCAAGTGCAGAATGTGAGTCATAGAGTTCTTTGAGCTTTTGTAAAGCTTCAAAGGCAGTTGAATATGATGAAATATGGCGACTTACTTCTTCATTTACAGATGTTGCGATTAATGCATATGCTTTGCTGTTCTTGTTATCCCAAATGACGAGCTCTTTGTCTGATGTAGGCTGTACTGGGTCATTGTCTCCTTCTCCGACACACACTCCCTTCCACAACTCATTGAAGATGAGGGTGTGTTTTATCATCTGGGACCATTCAGGATAGTTCTCCTTGCCAGTGAGAACTATCCCTACCATAGAGATGATTGAATGCATTCTGTAAAAATTCTTCTGCTGAAAAAAAATCCTTATGTCACAGCCTTATGCACTTTATTTTCCTCTAACGTTTGATAGAAGCATCAGCATCACTTCAATATATCATGCAATACTACTATGTTGAAAAAACGCACAAGGGATCACTTCAATATATATCAATATATCATGCAATACCACTTTGAAAGCAGCGCAATATATCACTGTATCACTTCAATGTATCAATATGCAATACTATTTTGAAAGCAGCGCAATATATAAACGCTTTAAAAATTTTGAATGATACTGCACAATACTCAAATGTTTTAACCTCTCAGTCTTCACTGTTTCAGCAGATTGAGTCTCTTGCAAGAGCAGAGACAGTGTACTCGATGTCTTTCGCTTGCTTAAATGAATCTATGCCAGCCTTTATATAGAGAGCAGCCAATGTATGATATAGATATAATGTGTATTTAGAGAGAAACATGACACACAGAAGTTGATGCAAACCGCAGATCGAACATCGCTCCTCTTTGTGCAAATATCTCAAAACTTATTTCTGATTCCCTTTAGCTGCTTCAAAAAATTTCTGTCCAAAATCCGTTGTGGCTGCTCCTTTGTCTGGACAGAAGTTTTGAGGGCTCCGGGCTCTTCAACCGGCGACAGTGTTTTTTTTTTAAACAAAAATACACCTATGCAGGAGCTTTTACCCAAGTGCAATAATCGAAAGGTCTTTTTCAATAATAAAACCAAATAGTGAAGGAAAGACAAGTAACGGAATTGCTGAAGCAGATAAACAATGTAATTTCCGAGAATGGAGGACGTCCTTACTCTAATGAGACATTCCGCGAAGCTCAGGAATCGTCAAGGATGCGTAAGGAACAAAAACATTTTTCACCGGAAAATATGGAAAAACAACAACACGCTGAACAGCTTAAGAAATTGGAAAAAGCGAGTTTGGAATTTGAAGGGGTCAGATCTTGTACAGAGGTGTAATCACTGTGGATTGCAGTTCAAGTGTATCTGGACTCACTAGTGGTTCTAACAGCGGCTTGAAATCTCCACAACGGAAGGATTCGTCTTCAATATTTTTCACAAAGTCCTCAATGATCCGTTGCAGAGCCGGTGCATCTTGTGTGGAGAGGCAGCGAAAAGGGCTCATAACCGATGCGCAGAGAATCAATGAGACGCAGGACAATCAATGAGACGCAGGACAGAGGCAGCGCTCAGGTATTCATGCGCAGAGAATCAATGAGAGGAGTTACGACTATTCTTAGGACTGGCTCTGATACCATGTCAGACCAGGAGTAACTCCAGACTAGGCAAAAAACTGATTCATTAATTTCATTAGGTAGCTATTGTTATATACATGAATGTGACTGATCAGTTCATCTTCTTGATGACTGTTCACATTCCACATTCACCCAATCGCAGAGGATTAGGTGTCAACAAAACCGAACCCCCGCCACAATATGCCAACATAAGAGCGCCCACAACCACAAAACAAGGGCCTCGTCCTTGCTTCTTTGGGTTTTTTCTACATCTAAAATGATATTATTACAGCAAATCTGGAGAATTTTGTCATTTTATAAGACCAATCTCAGGGGTCCCTTCTATTTACAACTCAAAGCCATAAATCTGGTATCTTCACTTGCAACCAAGATTCAGGATTGGATGAGAACCCCTCCAACAGCATTTGGCTCCTTCATGGAGGTAGATATCCTCAGGATTTGAAATCTCTCAGAGAGTACGGCATAGCTGAGGATGATTTTATTCATTTAGTGTCAATATTAAAAAGTGGAACCAAAGGCTGAGTTTATCTTCCTCCTCTCAACCAAAAAATCCTTTAAAATTGTCCTAAAACCTCGATGTTCACCACCAAATGCCAAAAACCTCTCAAGACTAGCATTCATTGTGGATCAGGAAGTGGACCTTCAAGACTAGCATTCATTGTGGATCAGGAAGTGGAACTTCTCTCTCTGAAGTGGTTGATCTTGCAACCAAGTTTCTACAATTCTGAAAAGCACGTAATTATTTGTGGTTTTAACCGATTTTGGCCATTGGCATTTGCTCTTTACCAATGCACGAACCAAAACTGGTCTCAAAATATTGTGGTGATTTTTTATTCAAAAGGATTCTTTATAATTGTAATATACTTAATAAAGAAATAACACCAATGCTTAATAAGAAATACCGATACCACTTAACATAAAAACCCTCCTAGAATAATATTCGCATACGATTTATCCATCAACTCCATTGTAAATAATAAAAATCCAATATTAACATCAAACAAATCTTGAATCCACTGGCTATTGTTGGGAAGGTAGAGGAGACAAAGCATAAATAATTCACACATAAAACACGAGTTGTTGCATTTCTATTGAGCACACAAAACATGATACTTACAATGAACCCCGTGAAGGGTATTTAACCTTCTCCAACTAAAACTTGACTAAAATATCTTGACATGCAACCACACACTAAAATTCGTCTATCACTTAACTCGACTTGACTCAACACTCAAATACTCAATCACTCAGTTAACTCACTCTCTATTTTTAGCCAACTCCTCATGCAAGAGTAATTACAATTTATAAGAGTCCCCCTTAATTACGACCTTATGACTCAACATGGCTTAACTATCACACAAACGTGCATGTTGGTCTATGTCTCAGCTAGGCTTACAATGACTCAAGAATTTTACAATTTTGCATTTTCTTTTTCTCTGCTTCCAAATTTTATATCCTCGAAATTACTTCATTCTCTCTTGAACTTTCTTGCTGTAGGTTTTATTCACTTGCTACTACTGCAATTCTTCTTTGAATTGTTTTGAACTTATTCTGAAAAACAATTGGATCATGTCTTCTACACCTTCCTCTTCAAATATCCATTCAACTATGGATTGCTACCACAACATTGCATCTTCAAACTGTCTTCTTTTCTCTTCATATTCATGACTTTCTTTCTGTCATATTTCTTGATAGAAAAATGTTATCTCTTATTGACTCCATTGCTGAAAAATGGTTTCAATGCATTCATCTTTGTCTTCAGAAACATCCATATCATTCTTTTCACTTTCATCATCAGGTACTGTTGTTTTTTTCCTATATTCTACATCAAATTTATTAACAACCTTTCTTTCAAATTCTGCTTCCATGCTATTTTGAACACCTCCATATTCAAAAACAATGTTAAAAACATATTTAATATTACTCTCTTTAGTGAGAGCTTCCTTCTCTACATTTGCCTTCTTTTCAACTGCATGGAGGTTGTCTTCCACTGTTATGTTGTTAGTGGATATTCTCATCAAAAATTCTTCAATCACTTGATCATCAGTTGTTGCTTGATGACATAATGCTTCATGAGCAGTTCCAACTACTTTATATCTTGTTGCTACAGTGGCAGCTTCAACCTTCAATGTTTCACATTGTGCTTACCATATTGCCACAATCAATCTCTATTTCAAAAAAGAAACCACACATATCATCAACATAATGTTCATCCACACTATGGTGGGATATCCGAGCATGCATGTGCTCATTATCAATTTCATTGACAATTTCAACTTCACCAAATCCATCAGTTGCGACTGGATTCACTAATTCACATATAACTTTGTAGTCATGATCCACATGTGTCTCATCATACTGGGATTCACAATCATCTGCATCATCCATATTAGAGTGGATTCCTTGAACATTTATTTGCTCTTGCTCAGTTTCACACACAGAGGCTTCAACTTCTCTCTCTGCAATCCTTACTGCATCTTCTTCATCCATATGCATGCTTGCATAATTGGTTTCAATTTTATGGTCTTGATAACCATCATCCACTTTTGAGTGGGGTTCTCCAAGCTCTGTTTTCCTCTCAGAGTCTTGCTCATATACTCTCAGATCTGCGGCTGACTTCTTTGCTTGTGACATAACCTGATGTTGCATGTCACTCTCTCTTGCACCAAATTCTTCTTCTAGAAACTTCCATGCTTCCTTGGAAATTGTAGCTTTTGCTACCTTTCACAAACACTTCTCATCCAATGCCTGTTTTATAAAATTCAATGCTAAAGCATCACATACTTCATCATATGGGTTATTAGACTCGTACTCAATTAACTCTTTATCTCTAAGAAAATTTAACATCTTGATAACCTAATGATCAAAATATTTACCTGTAAACATAGGAGGTGGTAGCAAATCAAAGCTAAACCAATCACCCTCAATTTATTCTTTGTCTTCTGCTAGAATTCTAAGTTCCTCGGATGCGACATGAACCTCTCTAACCATGGCAAAAATCTATGCCTCTTCAATTCAGTTTTCTTTCTTCATATGCTTCAGTCACGCTTTGCGACCCATCACTGTGGTCATTCCTCTGTTTTATAGTTTATTTCCTGATTGCATGAAGCTATCTTCCATATCACCCCCCAAAAAAATATGATTTTCAATATGCACCCCCAAAGGCACAATCTTCACCCAAAAAACTATCATGCTTGACAAAACGCCAAAATAGTTGTATAGATTAACAGACTTTTTCAAATCCTTTATGCTTCAAAACCCTTTATAACTCCTTATAAGAACTTCATAAAATAAATTTTATAAATCTCCTTTATCATTTATGAACCCCTTCTAAAAAATATTTTCCTTATATTAAACCCTTTTTATAACAAAACTAATGCTCCTTTGATTTTTCAAAAAAAACATTTTTTTTAACACCACGTGCTTTTAAAAGTGTATCTCCATAATGTTATGGGGTTCATGAACACCTTACCAATGCATGAAATTTAAATGAAACCTCCAACATTAAGAACTTAACTTGGGTTGCAGTGGTTGGGGCTACAAACATTTTCTCTAATTTTGACTGCCGCTTGACTTTCAACAAATACCAAACTTTTATTACGCTCTTCGTGGCTTGATTGTGGTGGCTATTACACACGAAATTTCACAATACGGTGGCGGTGCAAGCCAATAACAACTGTTGACCACTATTCTAGCGATATCTCCCCTTACGAATTCATGACTCTTGAATAACCAAGAAAATAATAAACCGTGTGGCTCTTGTAGATTGGCGCTGCACTTCTCAGATACACAGAGGCCTAATAAACTTTGGCTTTTTCTTGACTCAATTCGGATAACAATTTTTGTAGAAATTCCCACTGTAGATCAACAGATTATGCAATATACTAAAACACAATACAAGATCTACTTCTACAACACTTTGTGGAAGCTTAATCGAATTGAGCAAGATCAAGAGAACACATATAACTAAGAATGAGAAATCAATCATACATAACATAGAAGAAATATCCTGGGGAAAGCCTCAGCCTAAAACCCCAATCTTTGTATTATCATACAAGTGGAAATCTTGTTCAAGTTACAAAAAGAATCAACTCTCAAGCTATCCTGCTCTCTCTGCAATCAAACAATACAGCTCACAGATTGAATAGACATAGTATATGTCCTCCTTAAGCCCTCCAAGCCTCCTATTTCCTTGCACAATTTTCCTTGGGGTCCAATGATGTCACATGTGTGAATTGGCCTCATCACACTCACTAAACCTGAAGAAGTAACTGCGCAATCCTCAAGCAAAGAATTCCTTATGCATGCAAGGAATATTCACAAAGAAATATTCTAGCAACTGATAGTACACTGCCCCTCCATCTGATCTCAATTGGGTCTCTGTCTGAACTGACATGCATGAGTTATTTATGAGAGAATACTCATTTATCTAAAGTGCAGTAGTTACATGCATGCAAGCATTAACTAACTGAACTTACATTAATTCAACAAACTCTTTGAATTAATCTAACTGGACTTGACTCAGTTAACTGAGCTAAGTAATTACAACTCAATATTACAACTCACTCTTATCTCTTTAACTAATGGATAAATTCCTCAATTAATGGAGAAACTGTTGCATGTCCCCACATAGAATTCATATTTGATTTTCCTTAACTAATTAACTCAAGATGATATAATTAATTAATTTACAAATAGGTGCTAAGATCAAATTCGAATTTTACTTCACTATTTTAGTTTAGGGACTTATTAAAATAGGAAGGTGTCCCGAAATGCTATTTATACAATGCTATTTTTAGCGCTTCCATTTTTCCATCCATTGTTGCTAAAATCAACACTGGTTGAACTGCTATTTATAGTAGTGATATTTTTAGAAATTCTATTTTTAGCATTTCTTGTTGCTATTTTCAACAATTTGTTGGAAAGGCGAAGGAGACAAAGCATAAATAATTCACACATAAAACAGAATTTGTTGCTCTTCTATTGATCACACAAAACATGTACTTACAATGAACCCGGTGAAGGGTATTTAACTTTTTCCAACTATCGACTTGCCTAAAATATCTTGACATGCAACCACACACTAAAAGTCATCTATCACTTAACTCAACTTGAATCAACACTCAAATAATCAATCACTCAGTTAATTGACTCTCTATGTTTAGCCAACTCCTCATGTAGGAGTAATTACAATTTCTAACAACTACAATTTTATTAAGCGTCAAGCCCAAATATTACAACAGTTGACTAGCAAATCATTTATGTTGAAGGGTCAACGATATCAGGGTATCTAGTAGTGGCTCGGGGTATATGCAGTGGGAGATAGCGTTGCAGGTTCGTGAAGTTGTGTGTCCCTCACCCGGTGAAATGAAATGACATAGTCTTGTATTACAGTGACTGCGCCCAATCCAATCCCCTTCGATCTACATCCAGGAGCTTCAAAAAGACTGCGCTCAATCTAGTCCCCTTCGACCTATGTCCAAGAGCTTCAGACAGATTTCCCCACTTTTATTTGAGGAAACGACACCTAATCTGCACAGTGACTCCGCGATCTCAATAGCTGATGGTGCACACTACGACTCATACGATAGATGGAGGATGTAGATTGCAAACATCGTTCTGAAAATGATGGGTATTGGCCTTCTCCTACGCACATGGATCCGTCACAACAAAGTGATGCAATTTTCGGCCTTGTTGGTCCTACAATGATCATGTGTTGGTAAGGAGGTCGATATGCGAGAAAAGAGATGTTGTGCGGAGGTCATTGATTTACCAATAGATACTCAGCCTTATCGAAGACAAAACACTGCTACGTATATTTCCCTTCTGCCACTTTAGAGAGGTGGTCAACTATATCTATCGCTCTAATAGATGCATTCCAATATATCATGGAGATCACTGCAAAGATAAATCACAGATCAAATCAAAACACACAAAACCCTCTATTTACTCAGAATTTAAAAATAAACTCGGCCAACTAGGGTGATCGAAGAGACCACCGAAATTGGGTTTTCCCACCAGGGTGAGATTAGATCCCACAGAAGAAAGGCTGAGGATCTCACCTGAAAATCCTCACTTGAAAACTCATTTGATCTCTCAAATATCTATAGAGAAAACAAACCAAATTCCATGTCTTGCTCTTGATCCTCCTCCTTCTTTTATAGCTTGGCTGCTTAGAAGAAGAAATTGTGGGCAATTACCTTGGGCCATAAACAAAAGCCATGAGATAATGTCACTTATTTATTTGTTTATGTATTACTACTACTATTATTATTATTATTTGGTCCATTCAGTTGGGATATTATAGTCCCCTTGCCCGAAATTTCTTGCCCTCAAGCAATTTCAATGTTAGATGTCATAATATGTGCTCTCCTTCCCAGTTGGCATCTTTGACAGGAAAAGATTTCCATCGTACTAGATATTCATGGATGGTCCTACTTTGAAGCCTCTTTTCTTGATCCTCCAACAGCTCCTCTGGAACTAGTTGAAGATTCCCCTCCTCATATAATGGGGGTAAATCAAGTGACGATTTGATGCTTTCCCCAACCGCTTTCTTGAAGCAAGAAACATGAAATATGTTATGGATTATGGTTTCTACTAGAAGCTCTAACTCATATGCCACTTCTCCTATTCTTCAGATTACTCAATAGGGCTTGTAGAATCATGGCTTTAACTTTTCTTCTCCTTTTTGCTTCAAGGTAGACTATCTGTATGGTTGTAGCCAAAGGTAGACTACATCTCCCACTTTGAAACTCCTTTCAATTCTTTTTCGATTTGCATATAACTTCTGTCGATTCTAAGTTGTCTGTAGGTTGTCCTTGAGTGCTCGAAGAATATCTTGACATCCCTGGATCCATTCCTTTTCTAATGGTGCCTTGCTATCTGCAAATGTTGTTTGCAAAAGACAGTGCCTCATATCCATATAAGGCTTGAAAAGGTGACATTCCTATGGACATGTGATAAGTGGTGTTATAGCAATATTCTCCTAAATACAACCACTTGGTCCATGCTCTTTGTTGCCTTGTGACATAATTTCGTAAGTAACCTTCCACCCATTTATTCACTACTTCTGTCTATCCATCTATCTGTGGGTGGTAACTTCTACTAGGGGTGAGATCTATTCCTACTAACTCGAATAACTCCTGCCAGAATGATCCCATGAACCTACTGTCACGGTCACTGATAATGGTTTTGGGCAACCCATGTAGATGGAATACTCCTTGGAAAAATATCTTTGTTATCTAAGATGCATAAATTCTAGAGGAAATTGAAACTAAATGGGTATATTTGGTCAGACAATCTACCAACATGAAGATAGAATCTTTGCTTTGGGATGAGGGTAACCCTGTGATGAAATCCATGGAGACACTTTCCCATTTTTTTTCTGGAATGGGCAGTGGTTGTAACAAACCTATCGGGTGTGTATGTTCCACTTTATTGCTCTGATAGGTCCCACATTCCTTGATATATTGGATAATTTCCTTCTTGAGTCCCTTCCATGTGAACCTTTCCCTGATGGTCCTGTAGGTCTTCAAAAATACTAGATGTCCTGCTAGAGGGGAGTAGTGGGCTGCCTATAGCATCTTCATTTTTATCTGTGACTCTGGTACTAAATATATTCAGTGCTTATAATAGATAATGTCATTGACAAATCTATACCGAATGTTTGATGACTGTCCATCAAGGATCTCACAGGTTGATCGGTTCTTTGAGTATTCCACCAAAAGATGGGACTTTCAGTATTCCACAATGTTTATGAGGGAGAATGTAGTCAGTCTCCTTGGCAAGGCATATGCTATCATATTGTTTATTCCTTTGACATATTCAATCTCAAAGTCATAGGCTTGGATCTTGCTAACCCATTTTTGTTTCCTTTCATTTAATCCCTTCTTCTCTAGGAAGTATCTGAGACTATTATGATTAGTTTTGACTTTGACTATGTTGTCCACGAGATATGGCTAGAACTTGGCCAATGCATGCATAATTTGTAGGTTTTAACCTCATATAGAAATTACCTGCATAGGAATTCTAAAAACAGAAAAATAAACAATGGCGAGAGCATAACACATAAAACAAATATACACAGAGATTTTCCCCTGGATCCCAAAACCGGGACTACCAGATTGATTTTTCATTATCTTCCTTTCAATGTTACAATACATATATATACATGCCGAAGAATCCATAAACCCCAATCCATTAACCCTGGATTAGAACATAACCATAGTTCCCTTGACCGGATCTACAAAATACCATGGACCAAAAACCATCGCACCCAAAACCATGTGTGAAATCCATGCACAAAACCATATGTAGGTCGCCCACCTAATATAGGGTTTGGAAAGAATGTAACACAACCCAACATTCTCCCACTTGTTTTTTTCTTTCCACATGGGGCCACAGGAGAGCTTAGTCATTGATCTAGCCCTACAATGCCCATTGTTTCTCTACACTAAGAGAACTTCTCAGAGCTCATAGATTTTTTCAATGCATCTGCAGTATTCTTCAAAGTGTCCACCTTTACCAGCAACACCTTTTTGTCTTCTACCATATCCCTCACAAAGTGATACTGAACATCAATGTGCTTTGTCTTTGAATGATAACCATGGTTCTTTTCCAAGAAAATTGCACTTTGGATGTCACAGTCTATCCTTATAGCTCGTTGTACTAACCCCATACTTGAACGCAATCTCTGCAACCAAACTCCTTCCTTGATTGCTTGAGTGGCTGACCTATATTCTGCCTCTGTAGTTGACAGGGCCACTACAGATTGTCTCTTACTCATCCAACTGACTGCACCTCCAAATAGGTTAAACAATACCCACTTGTAGATCTTCTCTGATCCAGATCTCTAGCCCAGTCTGCATCAACAAAGCCACGGATGTCCAAAACTCTGTCCAATCCTAGTCTTCCTTGGTAGCAGAAACTATAATCACTAGTGCCATGCAAATACCTGAAAACCTACTTCACTACTGTCTAATGCTCCTTCCTTGGTTTTGACATAAACTTAATCAATACTCCCACTGTATGTGCAATGTTTGGTCTAGTACAGACCATCGCATACATCAGGCTACCGACTGCACTTGCATATGGAACACGGGACATGTCCTCTTCCTCTTCTTGTGTCTTGGGACACTGTTTAGCAGATAACTTTACACCTACAGGAATAGGAACCTTCACTGGTTTACTATCCTGCATATTAAACCTCTACAGTATTGTCTTGACATACTTCCTCTAGTTTAACCATAGATTCCTCTTTGCCCGATCTCTTTTAATTTCCAAAATATAGTTTGCAGTGCCAAGATCTTTCATGTCAAATTTGGCAGACAATTGGGTCTTCAAATCTTGGACAATTTCTTTGTCATTTCCAACCAGCAACATTTCATCCACATATAAGAACAGATAAATAACACGGTCACCAATTAATTTAAAATACTCATCGCCATTTTCTTTGCTTCTGGTAAAGCCAAGTCCCCATATAAATGTATCAAATTTCTGATACCACATCCTTGGTGACTATTTTAACCCATACAGAGACTTTTTTAACTTTCATACCAGCTCTTTATTACCCTTCACCGCAAAGCCTTCAGGTTGCTTCATGTAGATCTCTTCTTCCAAATCCCCGTGAAGAAATGTTGTCTTCACATCCATCTATTCTACCTCAAAATCAAAAGCAATAGCAATAGATAAAAGTAATCTAATAGAAGCTACCTTGGCAATAGGAGAAAAAATATCACCAAAATTAATTCCCAGCACCTAGGAATAACCTTTTGCTACCAACCGAGCTTTGTATTTCTTCACCTTTCCTTCTGCATTCGTCTTCTTCTTGAACACCCATTTGCTGCCAATGAGTTTCCTTCCAGTCGACAACTCCGCCAGATCCCATGCCTCATTTTTGTAAAGATGTCATTTCATCAACCATGGCCTCTTTCCATAGTTTTCCATCCTCTGAATCTACTCTTCCTTCATAGTTCTGGGATCATCACCAGTAATAGATAAAAAGAAATTGAACAAAAAGAATATGGACTATACCTTTATGGTTGCCTTCTTTCTCGAACTAATCTTCTCACAACAGGAGTTTGTGGCTCTTGATCTTCTGATTCCTTTTCTGCTGTAGAGTCTAATTCTTCCTCCTTTAGCTCAAACTCTATCTTCTCAGGTTCCTTTGCTAGGACTTCATGTTTAATAACATATTTCACCTCTCTAATCACCACATCTTGGCTGTACACAACCTTCCTTGTTACTAGGTTCCAAAGATTATAACCTTTTAAACCATGATCCTTATACCCAATAAATATGCACTTTTTTGATTTACTATCCAACTTTGTTCTTTTCTCCTTTGGAACATGTACATATGCATCACATCCAAATACCCTCAAATGTAAAAGATGGGGTTTCTTACAAGTCCATAGCTCTTGTGGATTCTTATCCTCCAACGTTGATGAAGGTGATCTGTTGACCAAGTAACATGTTGTCTCCATCACCTCTGCCCATAATTCTTGTCCTAACCCGACACCACTCAGCATGCTTCTTGCCCTTTCCATCTAAGTCTTGTTCATTCTTTCTGCAACTCCATTTTGCTCGAGTGTGTATGGAGAAGTCTTATGCCGTGCTATACCACACTTCTTACAGAACTCTTCAAATTCCTTCTTGCAAAACTTTCCATCGTTATCTGTCCTCATCACCTTTATCTTCTTCTCTGTCTGATTTTCCACCAGAGCCTTAAATTCTTTAAACTTGTCAAAGACTTTAGATTTCTTCTTGAGGAAATATATCCATATATTCCTTAAGAATTCATCTATAAATGATACATCATACATATAGTTACCCAGTGATGGAACCTTCATAGGTCCAAACACATCACTGTGCACAAACTCTAATAATTGTTTCGCCCTCTTACCACCAGAGGGGAAACTCACCCAATTCTACTTCCCATATACACAATTTTCATAGAAATCAAAATCCAAAGAGCTATTAGTCATACCTTCTACCATACCTTTATCGTGAAGTATTCGAAGGCCCTTCTCTCCAATATGTCCAAGCCTTTGATGCCATAGCATGGTCTTTTCTCCAGATACCAGTGGATTTTCTGCTCCACTTTCAGGAACCACAAAACTATTGCACCCATCAATAACAATGCTACCTTTTAGCTTGTACAGAGTTCCAATCCAAACTCCCCACATCAATACCAGTGCTCCCCGAACCATTTTGCAGGTATCTTTCTCGAACACTGTTTTTACACCTACATCATCCAACTTGCTTATAGAAATCATATTTCTGGCTAATGCAGGAATATGCAGAACACCTAGAAGTGTTCTAATCCTTCCACCTTGCAACTTCAACTTGACTTTTCCATGACCAAAAATTATAGCCTTCATGTCATCCCCTAGGAAGACATCACCACCATCATATTTCTCATACTCATAGAACCACTCTCTATGGGGAGTGAAGTGAAAGGATGCAACTGAGTCAATCAACCATGCCTCATGATCTACATGTGTACTTGAAGAAGAAGCCAAGTACACATCCCCACCTTCATTTGAGGTGGTTTCCCCTCTGGAGAAGGAGAATCATCAGATCCCTTTCCTTTCTCAGGAGCTTTAAATTTATAGCCCCTCTTTTAGTGCCCTTCCTTTCTGCATTTCCAGCACACCTTTACAAGTTTTCCTGGAGATTTAGATCTCCCTCTAGATTTAGATCTCCCACTCGAGGACTTATTTTTTTTCTGTTGTGGGACCGTCCTCGTACAGACAAGGCATCACTATTCTGGCTCTCCATATTTTCTCATCTCATCTCCTCCATCAGTGTGACTAAGACTACTCCATAAAACTACAATAGGTAGCTACATTGCTACCTATTGCAACAACCAAACTATCCCACGAATCTGGTAGAGAACACAACAAACTAATGCACTTACCTTCATATGAGATTTTAATATCAATAGATAATAATTGCCTTACCACATTATTAAATGCATTTAGATGCTCTGTCACCGAGTCTCCATCTTTCATCCTCAGGTTATACAGCTTTTCCTGTAGGAATGGTTTATTCACCAGAGACTTAGATTGGTACAAAGTCCCTAACTTGTCCCACAAAACCTTCATCATAGCTTCCCCTTGTACATTTAGCAATACTGAATCTGAGACACACAATTGTATTGTGCTTTTTTCCTTCTGATCCAAATTCTTCCATTCTTCATCAGACACTCCCATTTGTTTAGTACCTAGATCTACCACAATCCACTGATCTTTATCCACCAATAGATCCTCCATCTTGAGTTTCCACAAATAAAAAATCTGACCATTAAATTTCTCGATCTCTATCTTTCCACTTCTCACCATATTATTTCACCACCAAAATTGATCCCATAGATCTCCCACTGAATAGGATCTACCACAAGCCCGAGAAAAACCCCTCAGCAGCAAAGGCGTCCCCTTGAAGCTAAAACAGATCTGATACCAAATGTAGGTTTTAACCCCATACATAAATTACCTTCATACGAATTATAAAAACATAAAATAAACAATGGCGAGAGCATAACACATAAAACAAATATACACAAAGATTTTCCCCTGGATCCCAAAACCGAGACTACCAAATTGATTTTTCATTATTTTCCTTTCAATGTTACAATACATATATATACATGCTGAAGAATCCATAAACCCCAATCCGTTAAAACTGGATTAGAACATAATCGTACTTCCCTTGACCGTATCTACAAAATATCATGGACCGAAAACCATCGCGCCCAAAACCATGTGTGAAACCCATGCACAAAACCATAGGTAGGTCCACCCACCTAATATAGGGTCCAAAAAAATTCCCCCGGGGCGCTGCCACCCCCCCTGTGACCCCCTAGCTAGTCATGGAAAGAATATAACACAGCCCAACACAATCGCCAGCATTTCTTTGTTATAAATGGAGTAATATCGCTCATAATATTGAAGCTTCCTACTCTCAAAAGAAATCGGATGATGATTCTGTGTTAAAACAACCCTAATTCCTTCCCCATAAGTATCACACTCCAATATGAATGGTTGGGAGAAGTCCGGCAAGGCTAGAACTGGGCATGAACTCATCACTTCCTTCATGCACTCAAATTTTTCTTGTGCTATATTTGTCCATACAAAGGCTCGCCTTTTTTTTAGTTCAGTAAGAGGTGTTGCTAACTGTGAATACCCCTTAAAAAAATCTTCTTTAATAGGTACAAATACCTAAGAGACTTCTTAATTCTATTACATTTTTGGGAGTGGGCCAATTAATAATGGCTTAAATCTTCTCCTGGTGCACATTGATGCCTTGGACTCTGATGATGTGGCCAATATATAATAATTTTGTCACGCCAAACTCAAATTTGGAGATTTTGGCATAAAATTGTTGTGCCTCTAGTATCCCCAAAACCTTTTCCAATTGTTGTAGATGCTTCTCCCATATTCGGATGTAAATCAGGATTTTGTCAAAGAAGACCTACACAAATTTTCATAGCTGCTTGTTAAACACATGGTTCATACATGACTAAAACATTGTTGGGGGTGTGGGTCAATCCAAAAGGCATCACTAGGAATTCATAGTATCCATAATGGCATCTGAAAGTTTCCTTTGGAATGTCCTGATCTTGAACTCTGATCTAGTGATAACCTAAGTGAAGGTCAATCTTTGTGAACTACTTGGCCCCTTTTAATTCATCCATCAGCTCATTGATCCTAGGGATAGGGTATCGATTTGTTATGGTCTCCTTATTTAGTGCTTGATAATCTATGCACATCCTTAGGGATCCATCCTTCTTCTTGACCAAAACTACTGATAAGAAAAAGGGCTAAAGCTTAGTTGAAAGTGTCCTAATGCCAACAACCCTTGGATTGATTTCTCTATCTCATCCTCATATTCTTTGGGATTTCAGTAAGGGGTAGTGATGATAGCTTGTACCCCTTCCTCTAGTTCAATGATGTGCTGAAATCCCCTATCAGGTGGTCACCCTGGGGGTATATCTCCGAAAACCTTCTGGTATTTTTGCAACAATGCCATGATGCCAGGGGGATACTCCTTATGTGGTTCTGTTGATTTCTTCTCCATGATTTGACACTCCAATTCCCATACAATATCCCCATGTCGAAGATCTTCCTCTATCTCGTTGGATGTCAAAATCTTGGGTGGATATGCATGCATTCTTCTCAACATCAACTTATTACCATTTGGTCATGTCAATGAAAATTCCAAGTCTTGATAACTTATTGTGTGAGTCTCGATCGAATATAGCCATTGGACCCCTAATACTACATGATATTCTTGGAAATCCACAACAAAAAAGTTATGTGTGACTATGTAGTTCCCTATTGTTAGGCTCATGTTAGGTACTATTTTAGTGCATGTTATGCGGTTGTGATCCTTCTTCCCAGGAATCAAAACTGTAAATCCTCTAAATTCTTTGGTTGTCAGTCCTCTTCTAACTACAAATTCTGCATCAATGAAGTTGTGGGAGGCCCCACCATCAATCATCACAGTCACTTTTTGTCCTTGTATGGTGCCCCTGACCTGAAGAGTGGGATACCTTGGGACCCCTGTAAGAGAATAAATAATCCCTTCTCAGGTTCCTATATTGCCCCCATACCTTTTTATTCTCTGTAATCTGAATTTGGTTTCTCATCTTCATCTTCGATTTCATAAAATACTTCAATATAGTGAGCCTTCCCCTTAGTACACCGATGACCTGGTGCCCAAGGTTATTGACAAGAGAAACATAGTCTTTGCCTCCTGAGGTCTTTCCTGGTTTCATCATCCAACTGGTTATTCCTTGATGGCTCCCTTTGTTGCTTCTTGACTTCTTTCCCCCTCTGAGGAATAGTTGGTTTGGGTAGGAATCTAGCCTTGGGTACTACATATTGCATATCCTTTCCTCTACTAATTGTGTGTTGCAAGTTCACAGGATGGTAGGCTCTGACCCAACCATGTAGGGGTTCTGACAACCCTTCTATGAATAACATGACTATCTGAGCCATTGAGAGGTTGTTGACCATTACTCTGAAGCTCTAGAATTCCATGATATATGATTCAATGCTTCTTGTCTGTCGAAGTTGGGTAAGCTCTCGGAATTACAGTTCAGGGTCCTTTCCACCAAATATTTCTATCAATGTTTGCATGAATTTTGTATAAGAGATGATGTTTGCATGCCTAGAGTGACCATGTCATGTTGCCACCATTCATGTGCTTCTCCATCAAGATGAAGTGTGGCATATTTAGTGGCATCCATCACATGCATGGCTTTGAGCTGGAAATATGTATCCATCTTTTGCACCGACGATCGTGTCAAACACTTTGTTGATCCATCAAAGGAAGATTTACATTTCCCATGACCTTTTGCAAATCCCTATTTGACTGAGGGCCTCCATATGTGGTTGTTCTCGTATGTTGTTTACTTTTCATGAAGTAATATTCATTAACGGTTAAGGTTTCTTTCACATTGGGAGGAAACGTATCATATTCCTTCATCCAAGTTGTAACTGTCTCTGAAATTGGTGAAAGAGAGTCTTTCTCTCTAGAGGTATCATCCAAGAATGGTGGCATGGTTGGTCGGCTGAAAGGGTTGCTCTGAGTGTTGCCATGTTCATGTGACAGATTGTTTCTCTGAATGTAAGAACTGCATTCCCCATTATTACTTTTCAAATTAGGTTTCTCGGTCTATAATTTAAGAAGTTCAACAATTATGTCTTGAGTGGCGGCAATCTTTTGTCATGAATCTTCAAGTTCAGTACTTTCATGATCACCCATTGGCCTTTCTTCTCCTGACTCCACTTGGTCTTCAATCTCTTCATTTTTCCCTTGACTTCTAGCCCTTTTCCTATTCCAATTGATGGTAATCCCCTTTTGTTTCGCCTTTCTTGGCATCCCACAGCTGGCCAAGATTATGGCTATGATACCATTGTAATATACTTAATAAAGAAGTAACACTAATGGTTAATAAGAAATACCGATACCACTTAACATAAAAACACTCCAAGTAGAATATTCACATATGATTTATCCCTAAACTCCATTGTAAATAATAAAAAGCGAATATTAACATCAAACAAACCCAAAATCCACCAGCTACAATTTTATTAAGCATCAAGCCCAAATATTACAGCAGTTGACCAGCTGTTACACAAAAATATCGTCACCATGATTATTTGCAGTCAGTATGGGTCTATCATCACTTGTACTGTCCTCCTAAGCAAGTCTCAGACCTCAGCTCTTCAAGTCAAGCTTTGAAAATGGGAGAAAGACATTGAAAATCAATAAAACTCTGGTTCCGCACTTTCTCTCACTGTCACCTGTGGTCCCGCGCCTTCTGTTTACAAAAATTGCGGACCTGCCCGCTCTGTCCCTAATGGTGTGGGTGCGGACCCCTATGAAAGTCAAAAGGCACAAGTTTTATCTTAAAAAAGTCACTTTGGGTTAATTCTAGAGGTTTCTAGAAGGAATTTTGACGTGAATTGTTCGCTCTGAGGTGGTTCATGCATCCCAAAAGAGAAGAAGCTAATCCCTTGATGAGAGGAGCTATCCCTTTGAAGGAGGGCTTTATGCCTTTGAAGGAGGACCTAGTAACCTCCCTCCATTGCACTATAAATACAGGCATTGGGCTGGTTGCTAAGGAGGTTAGAAGCTGAACATTTTTTAGGGTAAATGCTGGTGAAATCAAGACTTCCTAGTTGAGCTTAAGAGGAGAGATCACATACCTTTTTGGCTTCATTGGGGAGTGAGTGAAACTTGTCAAAGTAGAGGAGACTTCTTGCTGGACCCTGGGAGGAGCTTGTACAGCATCAAGGCAAAGGTTGTAAAGTTCTTCTTCTTTTGAATTAATACAATCAAACTCATTTTTCTCAACAAGTATCTCATGTTATTTTTTTCATGGTCTCCTTGACTTTCATGTTAAATATGTTTTATGCAATTGGCTTTTCAAGTGCTATTTAATTTATTTGCCTTGTTTGTGTTTGCAGATTCGCGACAAAGGAGCTCATTTGGATCAAAGGAGCGAGGGCATCCACAAACTTGCGTTGGACATAAGGTAGGCCCTAAAAACACTTGTTTGCCATTGTTTATAAAAGCATATTTAGAGAAAGATAGTGTCTGGTTGGTTTGCTTGTCATTAGGTCTTATTTAGATTCTAGGAAGGTCTATCTTGTCTGCAAGATCGACTTATTCCGTGTGACAAAATGGCGACTCCGCTGGGGACTTGATTGTTTTCCTTGTTTTTACTTTGACCTGAGAAACTGTGTTATTGTTTCGGTTTTTGGCGTGTTGTGTGTAAAATTGGGTAGAGTTTGTAGATCCAGGGTTATTTTTCGTTTTTCATAGCTTTGGGAGAGGACCGCACCCTAGCCATTTGACACAGTGCGTACCTACCCACAGCTTGGCTTTTAGCACAGAACGGGACCGCACCTGTGTCAACTGTGGGCCTGCGGACCTGTCAAAATTTTGAAAAACCTAAGATTTCCTCTGTTAGACAGCTTAGTTTTTGTTTAGAAATTGTTATCCACTGCCCATACCTGCATATAACTTGTCAGAAGGTTTCCTTAGGTTGATTTAGTTAGTGTTAGGGTTTTAGGTGAAATTCCTAGGAGTTTTTCTTGTTGGGTTTGTTTTTCATTTTGGTTGTGTAGTGGCTCTGAGCTTAGAAGCTGTAGGGACTTCAGATCACCTTAGTGTCTACCAGCCTTCTTATGAGTCTGACCATTTATGAAATCTCCCTTTGTTAAGGAATCCTCTTTGAGTTTTCTCTTTACAAAACTTCGAAAAGCTTGTGTTTAAAGTTTAGATTTTCATTTTCAAAAAGAAAACAAAATTGGTTGTTCTTGACTTATTTGTGATTCTGCATAAATTAGTCCTTAGCTTACATCTAGCTAAGTAAAACATCCTTAAAAAAGACATGTAGTAGGCTTTGACTTCAAATAGGTTTTTATAATTTATAGATCTCAAAGTTAGTCATTTCCATAGTTTTGAGTGTTTTATAAAAAATATAAAAATCTCTTTTGAAAAAGGTTTGTTTTTGTAGTGATTGAGTGCTTTGAAACGAAAAAGGGAAATTTTTGTGAAATAACTAGTTGTCTCGTTTTGAGTGCATTGGAAAAAGCAAAAGCTCTTCTTTTAATTTGTTTGATTGAGAAAGATTTGTGTTTACAAAGTATTTGCATTCTCAAACTCTTTCTTAGTTTAGAAGTTCATCGAAGAGAAAAAGATTGTTTAAATCATCTTAGATGCATTTTTAGTGATTTTGAGTCGAGTCTTCATACCATGAGTTTCATCTCTGCACCTTTTGACTTAAACAAAAACCAATAAAAAATAACGCTTAAAGTAAAATTCATCTAGTAACATTTTTATTTCTAGGGCTCTGATACACCAACTTAGCTTAGGCTAGTGTCTTGGAGTAGGAGAGTAATTAACTCTCCAAGACAGTAAAAACAAACAAGTAGTTGTATCTTGTGGTAGGGAAGAAATCCAATTGTTGCATTTATGCTCTGGGAAAGCTCCTCTTAAAGGAGAAGCACGAGATCGTGTCCGAACCAGTGTGGGAATCAATCCTTCCTCATTGGGAACGACGCCAGATATTCACGTATTAAAAATGGTAAACCTCGGATTAACCATTGTCGAGGAGCCTGGGGTCACTTGTTGGTAAACCTTGGATTATGTCAAGGAGCCTTCAAGGGGATTGAGCTTGCTACTCTGCCCTTGCGTGCGTATCAGATCGTAGACTGTTCCCCCACGTATATTTGTCTCAGTTGGTAACCTTAGTGGCCATATTCTTTAGGATTCTTCCTAAGGTGACAGTGGTGGGAAGATCCCACTGTACCTGGAGCAGACGTTGGCTAGAATCACTTGGATTTTCTGGGGGGTTCTCTTCACTCGAGACGGTTAAGTGGAGGAACTTGTGCCAGTCTATTCATTAAGCAGGTTGCCGGGGTAACTGTTCCAACCACCATACCTGTA
Source organism: Pinus tabuliformis (assembly GCA_031772625.1). NCBI lineage: Eukaryota > Viridiplantae > Streptophyta > Pinopsida > Pinales > Pinaceae > Pinus > Pinus tabuliformis. The sequence continues at coordinate 872,479,754 of CM062810.1, read as the reverse complement.
TTGAACTCTGCAACGTTGGATTTCATCACCAACTAGTGTTTTCAGTACGGAAAGTTACTGTTTGTGTGTGTTTGATCTCCTAGATTCTTTAGGCGTGTGATTCAAATTTGTCTGGTTCTTTAGAGACTTTAGGTGCTTTTCATTGAGATTTTACTTTGTTTGCGTGTGAAGTAGTTAAAAGTTTTTAACTGTGGCTGAATTACCAAGGCAGTCCCGTAGACTTCGGGGCCAATCTCCTGAGTTTGTAAACGTGGCTAAGTTACTGAGGAAGTCCCGTAGACTTCGGGGCCAACCTCCTGAGGAAGTACCGAGCCAGCCTGAAGGCTTGAAAGTCCTCGTAACTCCTAGAGATAGTAGAGTTGGGTCACCTGAAGAAGGAGAATCTTCTATGATAGTACATCCTGATTTTCAACCGTTAGTGGCAGATTATAATCCACAGTCAGTGTTTGTTTCCGAAATTGCTGGTAACTTTTCATCTACTAGTGATATAGGTGAGGAACCTGAAATATCCAAGCCTGAAAGTGAATTTGCTGCTACTCCGACATCGGGGTTTGTTTCTCCAATTTCTAGTGGTCCTGGTTCACCTAGGGTAGAAAGAGTAATCACCCAAGATCTTCCTTCTGGACTTATTGCTATTGAAGAACTTACTCCAGAAGAAGAAGTAGGCATCCCTATCCCTGAAAATCAACCTGTTATTGAGCTAAGGGAGCGTGAATCAATTTTTTACAGTCCACCTAGGAGCAGTTCTTGGTATCTTTCTTTGACTAATTTCTTAGAAAACTCAGGGTTAAGTTTTTCACCACCTCACGCTCCTTATCACCCAACACCTAGAGGTTTTTATACTCCCGTAAATATGTCAGGACAGTCATCCATGTTTACTCAATCGCCTGAATCCTTTTTGTACGGCGGTCCTTCTGTTCCCTCCGGGTATCAGTCACTTTCTGGTACTTTTTCAGGAGCATCTCCTCAACCCATTGAGCAAGGGTTATTAACTGGAAGCAATGGTACTAAGCCATTGAGCGTAGAAGACATTCTTATGATGTCAGGTTCTATTCCCAATCCTCAACCTCAAGGTGGCCAGTTACTGCTTGGGGGGCAGCCTCAATTCTCGCCTGGGGGGCAACCTCAAGGTACACAATTTGAATCTGGGGGGCAACCTCAAGGACAGTACATACCTACGGGACAGTACGTTCCTTAAGGTCAACCCCAGACTCAATATGTACCCCAAGGTCAACCCCAGTATCAATTTATACCTCAAGGTCAACCCCAGTATCAGTACGTGCCTCAAGGGTATCAACCCCAAGGTCAGTACTCGAACCAAGGTTTCCAACCACCCTCCGATCAAACGTATGTTCAAGGAACGGGAAATGTACCTTTCAATTACCAATCCTACCCTCAACCTAGTTATGGTCCTCAGTATTCTCAACCAGTTATGGGTCAGTACCCCGGAATGAATATAGTGTGGGATCCATCGCAAACTCAATAGGTGTTGCAGCCAAATGTACAGTTGTCATCTCAAACTAGACAACCCTTAGTTTCTGGTTCACCCCAGCAACCAGTCCAGTCTAACATTCAAACTTCTGTACCTTCGGTAGTTTCTCAGCCTGGGCCTAGTACACCTCGTACTCCGCCTCAAACGACTGCTACAACTGCCGCAACATCTGTTCAATCTACCCCACCTACTTCTGGAGTATCAACAGCTCCGGTTTCTACTATTCCTGTATCCACTCCTCAGACATCTTTATCACCATCTGGATCTACGATTCAAACTTTGGTTCAGATGCCTGTAGGACAACCTGGTTTAAGTACGGTTGTCACAAGTCAACCACAATTTACTTATCAACCGTACCAGGGACAGTACCAATTCGGTCCTGCTGTGCAGCAGCCAGTCTATCAGTATCAACCATACCCTGGGTGCACTTATCAACAACCTCAACAACCCTAGTACGGTCCGGTTAATCCTAGTTTTCTGGGAGGATACAATATCCCAAACGCAATTCCTATTCCTAGTTATCCTGGATATCCTCCTCCTGGGGCTGGTCTTATGACCTAGAGTTTTAGGGATCCTAATCGGCAGTTACTGTTTATCGCAACTTTGGACTTACCTGACTTGTCACGCCTAACGAACGATCCCATTAATTATCTTCCGTTTTGGCCGCCAATGCCGAATAAGTTGCCCAGTGACATTCCTAAGTTCGAAGGTAAATTAGGAGAGGACCTGTCGAACCATGTGATGACTTACCACCTCTGGTGTGCGTCTAACTCCATTTCAGATGATTAAATCCATCTTAGACTTTTCCAGTGCACTCTAATTGGTCTCGCGGCCAAGTGGTACATTGAGTTACTGCGAGGCACTTTTTATAATTTTAGTCAGTTAGCAACCTCGTTTTTAACTCATTTTTAGTTTCCAATCTGATATGACAATGGCACGGAATTGTTAACTTCGTTAAAGAAATCGACATCCACTTACATTTCAGATCATATTCATGAGTGGAGACGTCGACGGTGTTTAGTGAAGGTATTTATTCCGGATCAGATCTTGGCCGAGTGGTTTGTAAAATCTTTGTTGCCAAAGATCATTGAAGATGTAGCTAAAGCCGGAGTTGTTACTGAGGAGCAAGTGATTGCTCAAGCACAGTACCTTGACTTGGTCTATACTTAGTCAGGTACGTTACACAAAAAAATCCCCGATCTTCCCAAGAAAAATCAAATCGCTGCAGCTCCTTCAGGATCTCATGCCGTCGATGGTATGATTGGTACGGTTAACACTAAAAGTAAGAAGAAATCTTCCAAGAATTCTTCTCCTATCATAACCTTGCCTGATTCCCCAACAGGAGATTCTTCTGCAGAGATCTCCGCCAATATTCACGTTGTAGAGTCATCTACAGCCAAATCAAAATCCGGTGGGAAGAAGAAAGGAAAGAAGAAGAATAAAACAGACAAAAATTCAAAGGAGAAACCTGAAAAGGCGGAATCCAATGATGAAAAGCGCAAACCTCGTTATCCTTGTCTCATTTATGACGATGAACATTTTACAAGAGACTGCCCTCATCGTGCAGAGGTTGTGAAGATTGTCAAAGGTTCCCAAACTCTTGCTGTTTTGAAGGATCCTTTTCCAACTCAAGACAGTAAGATGATAGGTTCATCCTCGAGTGCCAATGAAGAACCCATACTGATGATGTCCCATGTTAGGATTGCGACTCGGTCGCAAGATTATGGTAGTAAAAGTCCTGTTGATGGTAAAGAAGCAGAATCTTCTCATTCTAATCCATCAACCTCAGCTCCCGGTTTCGATCCACTACAGATCGAGAAACCTAATCCAGACTTGGTAATCAAACCGTCCGCCAAGGGTATACTTTGAAATTCCGCTTTCAATCCACATGCGAGAGCGGCTCAGAATTATAACATTGTTGAGGATTTAGCTGTTTCACCCTCAGCAATGTCGGCTTTGGAAATGCTGCAATCATGTCTAGCACAACGTAAATTACTTTTGTCGGCTATAGGAGCTGTTGATGTTCAGGACTCGAACCTAATAATTTTCGATCTAGAAAATAGTACACCGTGTTTTCCTCATCAAATGGCTTTCCAGATTCTAGTGATAGTCAAAAACAGGCCTATTCATCGGACTGTAATTGATGAGGGAGCCTCAACGTGTATTATGTCGATATAGTGTTGGAGATCGCTTGGTTCTCCTTCGCTAAATCAATCCCCGACGATTCTAAAGGCCTTTGATGGCCGTGGGTTTCATCCTTTTGGCATTCTATAGGATTTGCCTATAGGGGTTGAAGGAAAAACCGTTAGTCTAGATGTGGAGGTGGTTGATGCCCCTCTAGTTTACAACCTTCTCTTAGGTCGAAGTTGGTCTTACGCTATGACAGTGGTCATTTCATCGGTCTTTCGAGTAATAAAGTTCCCACATAATGGAAAGATCATAACAATAAACCAGTTTGCTTACTTTTCATCCGACCCAGCCTCTTCTGAGAGTATTCAGCATGTCGGTAAAACGACTATCCTATATAAAGATGTTGGAGTAGGACTAGTTAAAGATGTCAGTTTACTGGGAACTTTTCCTTTTCCTCCGATCAAGGCATCGTCTTCATTTGCAACCATTCATATGATTACATCAGACACCATTGTTTATGATGCTCCTTGGATCGTTCCTTCTGAATCTGAGATAGACTCATTTGGTAATGCCATGCCTTTGAGTCCATATGAAATTGCTTATGAAGCCGTGCAGTCATTTGCCGACCCATCTTCAACCAAAAATGACTTCATGAATGTGGGCTGTGAGGAATCACTTTTCACATCAAACTTGGATTTAATCATGTTTTCTGAACTTGTTCACTCTGACGAGCAAATTCGCGAAATCCTATGTGTAGATGATTTACTATGGGAAGATCTCCATCACAGATCTTCATTTTTACCCGAGAATGATTGTTTTGAAAATGATTTCTCATCAATTTTTACAACTGAATATGTCAAGGAACCTCAGAATCCAATGAAACATCCCGATTCAGATTTAAATTTGGGAAACATCCCGATTCAGAGTTAAATTTGGGAAACATCTCTCGAACTATTCCTATTGACATTTCGGTTAAGCCCGAAATTGTTGAGAACATTCATATAGGTGCCTCGTGTACAGATGACGAAATTCAACTATATAAGGCCCTATTTCAAGAATTCTGTGACGTGTTTGCCTGGTCCTATGAGGAAATGCCAGGAATTGATCCCACAATTGTTGTTCATGAGATCAAGACTTACTCGGACACTAAACCCGTCCAGCAGCGTTTGCATCAGATTCACCCATGAAAAGCTGCTGCAATTAAAGCAGAAGTTGAAAAATTATTGAAAGCAGGTTTCATTTATCCGATCCCGTTAACGAATTGGGTATCGAATATTGTTTCGGTTAACAAAAAGCAAGGAACAATAAGAATATGCATCGATTATAGGGACATTAATCGAGCCTGTCCAAAGGACAATTACCCAACTCCCTATATCGATCAAATTATTGATGATTGTGCCGGCAGCGAAATATTCTCCTTTATGGATGGTTTTTCCGGATACAATCAAATCAATATTCTACCTACCGATCAACCAAAAACGGCTTTCATTTGTCCATGGGGGACATTTGATTATTGCAAATTACCTTTTGGGCTCAAGAATGCTGGAGCAACTTTTCAAAGGGCGATGTCTTATGCGTTTCATGACATCAAGCACATTGTGCAACCCTATCTCGATGACTTGCCTGCTCATTCATTACATCAAGCTGATCACCTCGTCCATTTACGAGCAATCTTTATGAGGTGTAGGCATTATCGGATTCGTTTGAACCCACACAAATGTGTCTTTTGTATAGAAATGGGTCGATCGCTGGGGTTCGTAGTTTCGAAAGCCCACATTCGCGTTGATCCCTCGAAGGTCGAAGCTATCATCAAATTGCCTCTTCCTTCGAGTCTTCGCCAACTCCAAAGTTTGCAAGGGAAAGAAAACTTTTTACGACAATTCATTCCTAACTACGCCGAGGTTACAAAGGGTTTTACCCGGTTGTTGAAGCAGAATACTCCATTCTATTGGGATGAGATAGCTCAGAAATCTTTTGATGCACTCAAATAGGCGTTGACCCATGCACCGTTATTGCATCCTCCCAACTACAACCAGGATTACTTCTTGTATCTCACCGCCTCTCATTCCACCATTGGAATGGTCTTAGTTTAGGAAGATGAATTCGGAACTGAACATGTGATATATTACCTTAGTCGAACTTTAAATCCAACTGAGCTAAAATACTCACGTGGAGAAATTGGCATTGGCAGCCGTTCAAGCTGTCCAACATTTTCGTCACTACATTTTACTACGTAAAACTACAGTAATTTCGGATTGCAACCCTATGATCTACATTTTGACCAAGCAATTGCTAGGGGGCAAGTAATCTAAATGGATTGTTATCCTGCAGGAGTTCGACTTGGAATTCGAAAAATCCAAGTCTAAGAAATCTTTAGTTTTTGCGGAGTTAATGTGTGACTTCCCGCGTGCTGACACGGAAACTGTGGCGGAGGAGCCCATTGCAGACGAATCCTTGTCTCTAATCAGAACTTTAGATCCGTGGTATGGGGATATCATCGTTTATCTCCAGACCCAATCCTTTCGGCCAGAAATTTCAAGGTCAGAACGTCGAAAAATTCGATTCCAGTCCCAACAATTCAGGATTATTGGAGATACTCTTTATCGCCGTGGGGCGAACTCTATTTTTCGAAGTTGCTTAACTCACGAGGAAGCTGAAAGGGTTCTAAATGATTGTCACTCTGGAGCGTGTGGCGGTCATATGTTTGGGTTTGCCACAGCCCAAAAGATATTGCACGCTGGCTACTTCTGGCCGTCTTTATTTAAAGATTGTATTACGGTGGTCTGAAAATTCTACAACTGCCAAATTTTTTATCGAAAGATGTGCGCTCTACCTGCTCCTCTCCACCCTATAATTTCCGTTGGTCCTTTTGCCAAATGGGGTATCAATTTTATTACATGTAACCCTCACTCGGTCGGGGGGCATGCGTATATCATCCTTGTGGTAGATTATTTTACCAAGTGGGCCGAGGCGATGCCTACATTTGAGGCAGACATCAAAACAGCTGCAATTTTCATGTTCAATCATATAATTGCTAGGTTTGGTGTCCCACAAGCAATAATCACTGATCATGGGCGCCATTTTCAAAACGTTATGATGACCAAACTTACAGGCCAGCTTGGTTTACGTCACAATAGTTCAACCCCTTATTATCCACAAGAAAATGGTCTGGTTGAATCCATCAACAAAGTTTTAGTTATCATGATCCGACGAATCATTGGGATTCATCGGTCAAATTGGCACAACATGCTATTTTCAGTGCTTTCGGCATACCGAACTTCAGTAAAAACATCAACAGGGTTCACTCCTTTCCAACTAGTTTATGGTTTGGAAGCTGTGTTACCCATTGAATGCGAAATCCCGTCACTGCAAATGGCCATTGAGTTACTTCCAGCCACTTCCAAAGAGGAAAGCATTTGTTATACTTGCCTCAATTAGATCAGAATCGATGTGATGTTGCATTAGCAATCGAGACTCACGCAAAATGAATGAAAGCTCAGTATGATCAAAATGTGACCCCTCGAAACTTTTCGGAAGGAGATCTAGTCTTAGTTTACGATCAAGCTAATGATAAATTAGGCGCTGGAAAATTCGTTCCTATGTGGCATGGTCCCTATGTTGTCAAGCAAAAGCTAGCAAAAGGGGCCTATGAATTGGTAGACTTTGACGGGGACTCTTTGGGTAAACCCAGAAATGGCCTTTACTTGAAGAGGTATTATGCTTAAAAGAATGGGTATGGAGATTTTTAGTTAGGATAGTTTTTCTTTCTAGCTGGTGTGTTTTAGTTTAAACAGTTTGCTTAGCTTAGAGAGTGTTTTTTTTTTCGTCATTATTCATGCTTATCTTGGTTTTACTCTGGATATTGCAGATGTCGATGCCTCTCCAAACATACATTGGTTTCGCTGATGGTGCTTGTCGTAATACACGGAACATCTCTTCCGCAGCTTGGGTTATCTATTCGCCCTCTGACGAGTTAGTATCTATGCATGGGGTAAGCCTTGGTCAAACAACGAACAACATTGCCAAGTATAGTGCAGTGATTGAGTTATTATCTGAATCTATTTCATTTGGGATTCGGAGTTTGATAGTGAGGTTAGATTCTTAACTCGTTGTATTACAGCTTAATAGAGTGTATGCCATTAGAAATCCAGTGTTATTAAGATTATTTTTGAGAGTGCATCTCTTGGAACGTGAATTTGATTATATTGAATATCAGCATATTCCAAGATCTTTAAATACATTAGCAGATGCAATTGCTTCTTGAATGTTAAATAGACATTTGCAACAATCATACATGTAAATTTAAAACCATTCCATAACATGATTTACAAGATAAGCCTGTAATAATGATATATATATAGGAGTGTGTCAAAAAATACATCGTCCTCGATCATAGGTTGGAAAACACCTTATGATCGGCAAAAATGATAAGTACAAAAAACAAAAATGTCACATGTGCCCACAATAGGCGATCATCCTATCACTGGTGATGATCTCTATAAGAAACCACTGCACGGGCCACCTTGCAAAGGACCTTCCTAAAAGGTCCCAGGACCCCAATCACATAGCGCTGAAGTCGACGAGGAATGTCATCTATAGTGGTCTTCGGAATATCTCCTGTCAAACGCTCGAGATGACCCTCCAACTCAGCCAAAACCTCTGCTGATTCGTCTTGTGGGGCTGGCACGGGTGCAACTGGTTGCTTCCTCCCGTAAGGCTGGAGAGCGGCTGGTCGTTGTGGACCCACATCTGCATTTGAAACTTTTGCTATCAGTTTTGAGACGATGAAAAAATAATAAAAAAATTAAAATAGGAAAAATGTTGAAAATGATTTTACCTGAGTCATCCCACTGCTCTCCTGGTGGAAGAGCCATGTCTGGCTCACCACGAAAATCTATCCTAGCGTAAGGGAAGTCCTGAATAGAAAAGACCTGGTTTTCCATCCATTGGAAATACTCAGTTTTGAATCGAGCAACCTCTGTCCTCTCGTCCGGGTGACGGGCCATAACTACGACCCATCGCATCAGTTTGGGCTCTCGAGGAAGCCCAGCTCCAACAGTAAGGTGCTGCGGGATCAACATAGGAACCCTCTCCAGGCCAAAACTCACAACCAAAGCCCCATAACCAAAGGTCTTTAGTCATCCGTTCTTGGCCCTGGTCAGTTGGCCTTTCACATTGGCCAACATGGCATCACACCAATTGAAGATGGTGCCTCGGAAGCAATCAACTGCCATACGCATCTGGGATCCGGTGACAATATGTAATGTGGCAGCTCCGCAAAGTCTGGTGACAGTAAACGCAATCACCATGAGTTCAAGACGGGATATGGTCTTTATGTCTATCCCTTTGTCTCTAGCCTGGCTGTTGCAGTACTCTAGCCGGAGGCTATCGACAGACTGGCCACCTGCCCTAGCCCCAAACAGAGTCAAGTCTTCGCCTCTCTTAGGCAAACCAGTCAAGAAATATATGTCCGCCAACTTGATTTCGAGCTGGTGGTCGCCAATGAAGAAGCACTGGTCCTGTATGCTCCATCTGTCAACCAACCACTGTAAGAAATCCACCTGAGCCCTCATGCCAGGAATGGCCCAGAATTTGTACAAGCCGCACGCCCTCAAAGCATCAAGTGAAGGTTGATGATTCCATGCGGCAGCATCCATGTCCTCATGCTCTTGTTCACGCCAATCTAGCATGATGTACTCTCTGCATCAAACATAAGGATAAATTAAATTGCTAGAAATTATTTTGATTGGTCCATTTTTGAGAATTTTTGGGTTAAAAACCCTTGCGACGGGGACCGCACCCTCCAGGTTAGACACAGTGCATGGTACCGCACTTTGTCTACATGGAAGGTGCGGACCCCAAGCTTTTTCCCAATGGAGAAAAAGTCAGGGTCCGCACGCCAGCAGTGGTAAACCTGCGGGCCCCCGCGCGCGGGTTTTATGCCTAAAAACCCTCCCAAAAAATGAAATAAATGACTAAAACAAAAACTGAAATGGTCAAAAATGAAGAGTAGGATGATGTGGATTACCTGGAGAAGACGGCGTTCGATTCCGACGGTTGGATTTTCCGCAATCTTCACGGGACGTTTTCTGAGCAAGAGCACTATTTTCTCACCCAAAACTCAAACGGTAAAAATGAATTGACGAAGGCCCTTTTTAAAAGTTTTTTGAGTAAATAAATTGCAAATTTGTTTATGTTTCACTTTGGAAAGGTATTTTTGCAACATTTTTATCCATTTCAAACAGGTATGAGTAATGTTTGCATTTTTGTTCAGGATAACGGATTATTCAGGCGAATTCTATCATTTTCGACGAAAAAACATTTAGAGTCACCTTTAAGCTCTTCTCTGACTCCTGAAACATGAAAAGATCGCCGAGTTCTTCTTTTAAACTCGTTAAAACGGAATTAAAAGACGGTCCACTTACAGCTCTTTTCCGACCGTAAAAACATGAAAAGATTGCCGGATTTTTGTCGTTTTAAAATTCGATATCGGTTATAAAACGACGTGTCGTTGATCGCTTTTTTACTTTTTCGGATCAAGGGCACTAATAAGAAAAGTACTCCTTGGTCGTAAAAGATCAAGCGGTTATCTCAAGTATTATTTTATACTTTTTCGGGCTTGGGAGACACAAATTTACGAAAAAGGTCAACCCTGGAGTCTTCTTAAGTTTTTTCAGACTCTCTAAAATTGAAAAACGTCGAGTTTCTCCCATACTGGACTCGTTAAAATTTCACAATAAAGGACCTGTTCAATTACAAACAGGAACGAACCACTCCTTCTTAGGGTTTGAATTTAAACTAAGTTGGACTCATCCGAAGGATGAGCTTATAATCAAGCAAATGTTATCCTCCTCAAGCTTGTCAAAAATAAAGAGGTACTTGCCAGAAATGGTGGGGGAAAAGAGAGAAAAATGAGCCTGTTTGTCATACTTTGTAACCACTCTTGAACACAACACTTTTATTCATTTGGGTTGGGAAATCCTTTGCCTAACAGTTGATCAAACCACATTGAAAGTCTTCAGCCAGTTTCTGGGTATTAACTTTGGGTCAATTGTCACCAAACCATCTGTCGTGTCGTTATGTGTTCAAGAGGTCACTACCAATAAGCCATTCATCCGCAAATATCTGTCATCCATCTTGACCATCCCTGAGTCAGTTCTTGCAACTAAATTTCTTCAACTTGATCTATGATTTCGTCTTGTGGGCTTGCCTACGACGGATCACTTTCTATCGACTTCAGCTCATTATCTAGAAAGATGATCTAGAAATTGTCAGTACCTTGAGATCTGCATGCCTCAATGGCAGGTTTCTCGCCTTTGATGACAGGTTGCATCATTAACCTTCGATCAAAGGATTCCGTGACATGTTCGACATCAACACATTTATTCGCATCTCATGGATTGTACTGGGTACTTTGAGAGCCATTGACATCACTGGTGGTTTCTCTCACACTTGTTAACAATTTACATCATTGACTAGTAATCAAGTGGTTTCTACCATGTTCGACATCAACACATTCATTCGCATGGATAGAATCGTACTGTTTCGGGAAGTAGAAATGAATACCCTGGATTTAGTTTCCACGATCCAGGCTGCGAGGAATTTTGTATTCATTATATAATGGACTATTCATAAACATATGGCTGCGTCCATACTGTGTCCACATGAGTCTATACTTGTGATGTTTTACAAGATCATTCCTATATCAGAGCAGTAGTTAGTTTTTCTAGTCAGTTTTGATCTGAGTATGGGAATGCCTACCTCAGCGATGATATGATCTCATATATATATCTTGCATTGAATGTTTTTACAGGTTCCAACTGGGCTCTCCACAAGATGATCCTCAAAATGATAAAGTACTTCACTCTTCCTAAATGATCAATGAAATCCTCATCTACTACAGACTTCGCACTTTAGGGGGCAATCTGTTACACAAAAATATCGTCACCATGATTATTTGCAGTCAGTATGGGTCTATCATCACTTGTACTGTCCTCCTAAGCAAGTCTCAGACCTCAGCTCTTCAAGTCAAGCTTTAAAAATGGGAGAAAGACATTGAAAATCAATAAAACTCTGGTTCCGCACTTTCTCTCACTGTCACCTGCGGTCCCGCACCTTTTGTTTACAAAAACTGCGGACCTGCCCGCTCTGTCCCTAACGGTGTGGGTGCGGACCCCTGTGAAAGTCAAAAGGCACAAGTTTTATCTTAAAAAACTCACTTTGGGTTAATTCTAGAGGTTTCTAGAAGGAATTTTGACGTGGATTGTTCGCTCTGAGGTGGTTCATGCATCCCAAAAGAGAAGGAGCTAATCCCTTGATGAGAGGAGCTATCCCTTTGAAGGAGGGCTTTATCCCTTTGAAGGAGGACCTAGTAACCTCCCTCCATTGCACTATAAATACAGGCATTGGGCTAGTTGCTAAGGAGGTTAGAAGCTGAACATTTTTGAGGGTAAATGCTGGTGAAATCAAGACTTCCTAGTTGAGCTTAAGAGGAGAGATCACATACCTTTTTGGCTTCATTAGGGAGTGATTGAAACTTGTCAAAGTAGAGGAGACTTCTTGCTGGACCCTGGGAGGAGCTTGTACAACGTCAAGGCAAAGGTTGTAAAGTTCTTCTTCTTTTGAATTAATACAATCAAACTCATTTTTCTCAACAAGTATCTCATGTTATTTGTTTCATGGACTCCTTGACTTTCATGTTAAATATGTTTTATGCAATTGGCTTTTCAGGTGCTATTTAATTTGTTTGCCTTGTTTGTGTTTGCAGATTCGCGACAAAGGAGCTCATTTGGATCAAAGGAACGAGGGCATCCACAAACTTGCGTTGGACCTAAGGTAGGCCCTAAAAACACTTGTTTTCCATTGTTTACAAAAGCATATTTAGAGAAAGATAGTGTCTGGTTGGTTTGCTTGTCATTAGGTCTTCTTTAGATTCTAGGAAGGTCTATCTTGTCCGCAAGATCGACTTATTCCGTGTGACACCAGCAAATCATTTATGTTAAAGGGTCAATGATATCAAGGTATTACAACAGTACATGTAGTGGTGTTGTAGTGGCTCGGGGTATATTCAGTGGAAGATAGAGTTGCAGGCTGGTGAATTGTGCATCCCTCACCCGGTGAAATGAAATGATGCCCTCCTGTATTGCAGCGACTACGCCCAATCCAATCCCCTTTTATATGCATTTAGGAGCTTCAGACAGACTGTGCCCAATCCAATCCTCTTCGATCTGCGTCTAAGAGATTCAAGCAGATCACCCCTCTTCTATTTGATGAAATGACACCTCTTCTACACCGTGACTCCACGATCTCAATAGCTGATGGTGCACACTGTGGCTCATATGATTGATGGAGGATGCATATTGTAGACATTGTGCTGCAAATAACAGGTATTGGCCTTCTCCTATGAATAGGGAGTCGTCACAACAGAGTGATGTGATTTGTGGCCTTGTCAGTCTCACAACGATCATGTGTCAGTAAGGAGTCTTATCTATGAGATAAGAGACAATGTGGGGAGGTTGTTGATTTACCAACAGATACTCGGCCTTCTTGAAGACAAAACGTTGCTAAGTAAATTTCCCATCCGGCACTTTTGGCAGGCGGTCAACTATATCTATTGCTCTCATATATGTGTTCCAATAGATCATGGAGATCCCTGTAAAGAGAAATCATAAACCAGATCAAAATACACAAAACCCTCTCTCTACGCAGAATTTAAAAATAAATTGGGCTAGCTAAGGGGATCAAATAGACCACCAAAGTTGGGTTTTCCCACTAGGGTGAGATTGGATCCCACCAAAGAAATTTTGAGGATCTCACTTGAAAATCGTCACATGAAAACTCGCTTGAGCTCTGAAATATCGATAAAGAAAACAAACCAAATTACATGCATGCTCTTGATATTCCTCCTCCTTTTCTAGCTTGGTTGCTCATAAGAAACTATGGGAAATTACCTAGGGCCAAAAACAAAAACCATGGCTAGTGCCGCTTATTTATTTATTTATTTGTTACTACTATTATTATTCATATTATTTGGTCCAACCAGTCAATCATTTGGGGATATTACAATAATACTCTTTAAAAATTTAGAGGATCAAGAGAAGGTTTTTAATCAATCCCCCCCTAATTTTACAATCATTTTGGGCTCTCGTTTTAACCATGGTTTCCTCATTTTAATCCCCTTTCCATGAAGGATTTGGGAGCTCCAATCTAGGTAAGACTTTCTAACCTTCCCAGTCATTTTACTCAACTAAACATCTCAGTCGACGTTGGAAACTTATTAGCTTGCTTCTTAAAAATAGATGTCGAAAGGCTTATGAAAGGAAATGTCACATTTCTTCATATATGTGTAGTAATGGACCTCAATAAAGGGTTGCGAAATAAAATCCTTCTCAAGCTAAGTGATAACATTTATTCATAGTTGTTGGACTATCAGAACACTACTTTCTGCCACAAGACTTGTCAATAGCTTAGTGATCTTCAGAATGCCTTCCCTTTTCTATAAGAGCCCTATCCCTACCCGAATGCTAAGAAAAAGATCAATGAATGGAAAGATCCAAAGAGAAAAATGGGATCCAATAAAACTTCATTGTAAAAGTGTTACAGTTTTCTTTGGGCACATCACTCCCGACAATCAGATCAATGTAAACAGTGTCTATCAAACCCTAATTCAGTTACTACATGCCCTAAACATGCCACCTCATTAAGTGATTTCATCCATGAGAGTTTCCTGACTTCAACCCTACTGAAGTGCTTCCTTGGGTCACCAGCGTACCCCTGGTTAGGGGTAAGTGCTCTGCAGAGCAGGTAGCCCCATTCAAGGTTGTGTTGCAGAGCACCTAAGCCCACTCAAGCCTACACTGGGTGAGAATCCTTGAAATGTTCATTGGATCCTGAGTATATTCCTCCTTTCTAGAGCCTTCTAGAAGGAACCCAACTCCTATCCTATCAAGATGAGCTCAACTTAGGATAGCCTTGGATCATCTAATCCTCTATCCTCTCATCCCTTTGAACATGGAAACTAATCATCCAATTATGGAAAACCATTCAATGCCATATTAATGACAAAACCACTTGAATTCATCTATAAATTGGCCTCCCATCATAGAGCCAAGGGGCTTGGATATTATAGAGAAATATTGTTGGTTTAGAGACTTGAAATCATTGTCAAGTAATGTTATGCTGCTAGATTGATGTTGTTATTGGTGTGATGAGGGCTTGGACTAAGTTGGATGAGTGACACAAGATCGAACCACATTAGGTGTATCTTATCCTTCTATCAATCAATAAAGTTGTTTGTTCCTTTCCCAATACTTTTGTGTATATCAATGATGAATGTTGTTCAAATGTTGTCGATTCCATTTGTTTACAATAATTAGATCATATCCTTTGATTGTTGTCATCTTCTTTTTATGTTGGCAGGTACCAATTGAGTGAATTTAGTTTGAGCGGGAGTGACGAGAGCAACTCAAAGGAGATCAAAGGAAGTGAAGGATCACAAGTAGGTTCTTTTATCTTATCTGTTTATTTTAGGAAAAGGTTAAACATCTTTACTTTAGTTGTTCTAAATGTAATTACCCATTTAGGGAAGATATACTTATCCCTAGGTATAAATTCCATATAACAAATTGGCAAATCCGGTGGGGAACGACTATCGTTCCTAGTAGTTATCCCTTGTCTTAGCAGCACCAATAGACTTTGATTGAGTTTATTTACCCATATTGTTATAGCTCTCATACCACTTGTTATAGATCTAACCCAGAAATATTATAGATCTGATATAAAAATATAAGACAATGCAAATAAACCCAGAAACAATATGAAATGATTATTTATTGATCAAACCCTTAAGGTAGGGAAACACCATACATTTACTCCTTAAGGAAGGAGAACACTCCACAAGCCATATGCCTATTCATACAATATTCCTTCACAAAATTCCTTGACATCTCTCCATGTGGAGTCTCTAGCCTCTATATAGGCCTCATACATACAATACCATGGATCATTACCATGGTTCCCTCATACCATCTAACTAATACCATTGGCCCATTACATTATTACTAACTACTTGTGGTCCCTTACATGATATGGGTTAACCACCTTATTTATTACTATGGCCCATCCCATTATTACATTATTACCTTGGGTACCTCCCTTTGTACCCCATATTATCCCCCCTAGGTATATAACATTCCACCCCCCTTAGCATGTTTCGTCCACGAAACATGGGAAGAACACAAATAATAAGATCTACTCAAAAGAGTAGTCCACTGGTACCATGCACATGCATCTAGCCATCCAAGAGAAAGGTGAACCCTCTGTCTCGCTGGTGCCTCGCTCGCTTGAGATGGAAGTTGACTGTGGTAGCTCTTCTGTGTTGATGTGTAGTAGGTGGATCTTTGCTCCTCTCTATCTATCCTACAGGGGTTGTTGTCCTTGTGGGTAATTGGTTGCCAGCTTGATGGTTGTCTTGTGGGGTGATGTGGGTGATGATATGTTGAAGTTTTAACCCACTGTGTGTTTTTCTTTAATTCACCCCTTACTGGAGCCTGACTGTTATCTGGTGCATGTTGTGGTGCCTGTTGTGGTGTCTTATCTTTCAATATTACTTCAACCATTGAGCCCTCCTCTGATGTATCAACACTTGTAACCTTTTCTGCTTCAGCCTCTGTTTGTGTTTGATTGTCGATCATCAACTGCTCATCATCTGATATGTCAGTCCCTGGAACATCTTCTGCGTCAACTTTCATGGACTCTACCTGTTTATTGATGGAAATATCCTGTAGTGTAATTTTCTTCTTTTTATACCAAAGCTTCGAGAATTTCTTCTGCACATTAATATTGATAGTACCCACTGATTCCATCCATGTATATCCCAAAACAACATCCATATTATCCATCTCTAAAGTATAAAAATCACCATGCAACACATACTTATCCATAGAAATCTTCAAATCCTTATACACTTGAACATCCTCATCATCGACCTGTGTGTGTTCAATGTGTTTTGCTGGAATTTGTAATTTTTTTGCCAAATTAACATTGATGAAATTATGCTTGCAACTAGGATTTATAGAAACAATGATATTCTCTTTCTGAATCAATCCATGAACCTCCAATAAGGAGATACCAGCAGAAAATAACCCTTTAGGTTCCTTGGTTTCCTTCTTTTCTGTAAAAATAAAATCTTTGCTAGGCTGTGTGTTTGTCTGTGTGAGCTTATCCACAAGATTAGTTTTACGGTCAAAGTGGTCCATAATAGCTTTTGTGAATATGTCCCAAGTCAACGGCCTTCGATAGCAATGTTGATGCCTTTGCCACCATTGCCATCTTTCATTGTCCAAGTACATTTTTCCCATTCTCAGCTGAGTCTCATCATCCATGATGTAATTCAAACTAAAACATTTCTCCATTAGTGCTAGCCATTTGGCTAGATGAGAGCCATAAAATTTATACAAGTCCCTCAAACTCTGATCTTGGCCCGCCATCACAAAAATATATATATATATATATATATTCAGTCATTTTGAATCTTGTTCAGTCAAAATGTGTGCTTATTTGTGTGTTGATAGTGCTCTCTATTGTGTTGACACAGTGCTCTGTAGAGTAGCCTTAGCTTAGAGACGGTGCTCTGCAATGCAATGTCTCCCACTCAGGGCTGTGCTGGTCCCTATCAAGCCAAAACCCCATCCTTTTGCTTGATTTTTTCCAAACTGTTTCACATCTTGTTTGCTGAATGGTCAATGTTTCTCTGTCCTTGAAGTCCAAACTAGCATTTCTTTTCCATGCCCACTTTGGCTTTGTTTGTTCAATGTGTCTTTATGTTTTCTTTATCATTGTCGAATCAATGGCAAAGTTAGCTTATATTGATTAGTCTTTACTTTTCTGAAAAACAATTGTCATAAAGCCTTCATTTCTTTGAAAAAGAAACTGTCATAAAGTTTTCGTTTCTTGTGAAAAGCATTGATTGATCGTTTGTGCATCTAGTTTCTTTATGTTCATCTAAAAATTAAAGGAATGAAAAAAAAAACATGCATAATGCATTTAGAAGTTTGTATGTGCTTGTAGGAGTGGTATAGGGAAAGTTGCATTAGATGTGCTCTATGCTCTTTGTTTAAAGATTTTGATTGCTCTGTCCCTTTTAGTTATGGTTTTCGTTGTTTAAATCGAATGAAAAGAATGTTTCCCATCTTAGTTGAATTCTAGGAGTTTCAGAAAAATCACGTGGTGAACCTGAAAGGAAAACTTTTAAACAAGATCAACTAAAATTTATCTCAATTAACCTAATGGATCATTGTGACTTAACACATAACATTTAGAGTTCTAGGCTAGAGACGTGTTCCAGCATCATTAAACATCGCAATTGTTGCTAATGGTATGCGATACATTCCAAGTGTGATACCTCATTCCAAGTACGTAAGTATATCGTAGCTCGTCCACATACTTTTGAGTATATCGGATGATGTTATAGTATGAAAAGTATAAGGGAATGCTCTCATTGTGCGATTTTGCATTAGACAGTGCTAACACAGATTGGGCTTCCACGTACTTTCGGGTATATTTGGGAGGACTACATTAGGTTGTTATCCATCCATAAGTAACTGAGTCAGCTGCCTTTTATACTGTGATATACCGAAAACAACATTCGGGGAGATTACCTACATGTATGTTAAGTCCTTGGCTCCTCCGAGGTGGTATATTGCAGTTCATAGTTACTTGGTAATTATTTTTCCTAGTTTACCCTCTTTTTGTTTATTTTTTTAATAATAAAATCAATCAGCGATCGTGGAAGAAAATCAACCTTTACCCCATTGTTCACGTAGGACAACGAGTAAACCACCTTTACTGCCTGAAGCTACACCTAGTCAGCGAAAGCGGTCTCATTTAACTGAATCCAGTATATCAAAAACTTCTGGTTCTTCATCTGATTTACCAAAGTCACCTATACCGGTACGTACTGTGATTCCAGTTACTCCTACTATTACTGGTTTATCTACTACTGAAGTGGAACCTTTACAATTACCTAAGGACACTGAAAGTGAACTTAGTGAAATGGTAACTGAAGTTGTCCAACAAGAAGTTGATCCTCAAATAGAAGTTGTTCAAGAAATTCATCCTGAACCCATTGTTCTTTTACTAGAACACTTGGATCCTGAAGTTGAACAACCAGAAGTTGTTCCTGTACCAAAAGATGATCGAGCGGTTTATCCTCATACATCTGTAACTGTTGAGACTTCTCCTTTACCACAGAGTCAAATACCAAAACTTTATTACAGACCTAACGTTGAAATCCTTCCACCCATTTTGATTTCTATTGAAGAGGAATTTGAAGAAGAAACTTCACCTAGAACTCCAACTCGTTTTGGAGCAGGGCTTTATCTTTATCCTTCTTTTCCTTGACTAACTTATACTACTCCTCTTTATCCTATTTACTTTCAAACTCTCGTAGATTCATTAGGATATTTATTGGGTCATTTGACTATGGCTAAAACAACATCCCAGACTGTATCATCTGTTACAGTTGTGACAGCTTCTAATGTCGCTACTTCTTCGATGTATACCACAACACTTAAGTCACATCTGTATGGTGGTCCGTCCGTCCCACTGTGTTACCAATCATTATCTGGAACTCACTCCACTGTTTCTTCTAGTCCATGGTCTTCACCCATGTCGTCCGTAGGAATTTTACCTGGTTCTTCACTTACAGATACTGAACAGTTTGATCCATCAAGTCAATATCAAGTTGGTCCATCTACTTACCATCCAATGTATCCACTTAACATTGGATTACCTCCATATGGAGAACAATAAGCCCAATCTGCTAATTCTCCATACTCTGGGGGACCACCATATGGTAGTATACCATCATCTTTAGGTCCAACTTATTTTGGAATGGTTGTTTGTCAATGGCAGCCTACAATGCCTATTCAACCAAGGCTTGTGTATTCATGACAACCAATACAACCTATTTCATCCATACCTACTACGCCTGTCATTATGACTTTACCACAGTCGCAAGATTAGTTGATTGTATGTCAACCTTTGCAAGCTGGACCTTCAACCTCTTACCCTCAAGTTTTAGGTCTACAGACTCAGTCTTCTCAGGCCATTTTACAACAACCGTTCGTGTATGGAATCCAATAACCTCAGGCTAGTTTACCATTAACTGGGATGACTCAGACTTATACTGGTCCAATTTATCCACAACCTAGTCAAACTTATACTGGTGGGAAACAATTGTTGTATCAACAACCGTGGTAGCCACAATACCAACAACAACAACTCCAACAGTACCAAACTTATCCTGCACTTGGTCAACAAGCCTATGTTGGTTTTGGTCAATAGAAAATTTATCTCGGTTCCCAACAAAAACCTTATACTGGATATGCTCAACAAACCTACCCCTATCAAGGATAACAGTAGTAGATTCCTTATGCTAGTATTCAAAGGTCTATTTCCCAGGCAATTCCATCTTACCTTGGTTATGCTCAACCCGACCTAAACCAATAGTTGCCTTTTGTCGCAACACCTGAATTATCAGATTTAAAGCGACTTACCAATGATCCCATTCTTTATTCAGCTTGGTGGCTGGTGATTCCACACAAATTGCCTTCTGATATTTCTAAGTTCAATGGAAACCCTGGATAAGATCCATCCAATCATGTTATGACTTTTCATTTATGGTGTTCATCCAACTCCCTAAATGATGATTCAGTAAGACTACATATTTTCCAGCGAATGCTTACTGGTCTGGATGTAAAGTGGTATATTGAATTACCACGAGCTTCATTTGACAACTTCATAGCCTTAGCCACTACATTTTTAACCCATTTCAAGTTACCCATCAGATATGAAACTGGAACAGAACTGTTGACTAACTTTAAATAGACCACTGCTACTCACATTTTTTATGATATTCATGAGTGGCATCATTGTTGTCGAATGGTAAAAACTTTTGTTCCTGATCAACTTTTAGCCGAGTGGTTTATTAAATCCTTGTTGTCATCTATCACCAAAGATGTGGCTAAAGGAGGAGTTGTTACTGAAGAGAAAGTAATTTCTCGTGCCCAATACTTAGACTTGATTTACACCCAGTTTGGCACGCTCTATGATCAGATTCCAAAAGCACCTAGACCATATTTTACTATTCCACCACCTCCATCCAGTAAGGACTCTCATGCCAGTGATGGTGTGATAGGTTTTTCAAGCACTCAAACAGCGAGTACACCATCTAGTCAAACACTTGCTATTTCAAATCAAACCATTAAATACACCTGATAATAAACTTGCTTTCGAAATAAATGCCATGTCATCTGACAAAGGTAAAAATGAAAAGCAACCTGGAAGCAAGAAAAAGGGTGAAACCAAAAAGAAATAAAATTCTCCCCCTCAAGAGAAATCATCTGATTCCTCTTCTCCGGCTAGGAAACCTTCTTACCCATGTTTAATTTGTAATGAGGAGCACTTTATGCGAGACTGTCCTCACCACTCTGAAGTCTAAAAAATTCTTAAGACTTTTAGTACATCCGCTGTGTTGACAGACACTTTTCCAAACCCAGAGACTCATTTGGTTGCTACAGATCATGCTTCCACTTCACAAGTGCTTATGCGATCCACCACTAAGCCTAGTATTAATATTTTGGTGACTACACGATGTAAATATTACAGTAATCCACCATCGTTGTTGAATAACCAGGCTATAGATCAACCCAATACTTTGACTTCGACTTTATCTGACTCCATTCCACCACCCATTGCACCAGAGTTAACAATAAAACTGCCTAAGGGAGTTGTTCATAAATCTACATTCAACCCTCAAGCTCGAGCAGCACAAAATTATAACATAGTAGAAGATTTGGCTCAATCACCTTCTGCTATGTCGACGCTTGAGGTGCTTCAAAATTGTCCCTCCCAAAAGCATGCTTTATTGTCAGCAATTGGTGGAATTGATCCAACAGATTCCAATCTTGTAGTTTTTAACCATGCGGGTTATACGCCACAATTACTAGCACAGTTAGCATTCTTGATCCAAGTAAATGCTTTGAATCACCTCATTCACCGAACCATTGTTGACGAAGGTGCATCTACTTGTATCATGTCAATGAATTGCTGGAAAACACTTGGCTCACCACCTTTGTCACGATCACCTATGACGTTAAAAGATTTTGATGGTCACACTTATACACCTTGTGGAATTTTAAGTAACCTGCAGATAGAACTAGGGGGAAAAACTGTAACTGTTGAAGTTGAGGTCGTTGATGGACCCCTTGACTACAATATTTTACTAGGAAGACCACGGGTTTATGCCATGGCCACTGTGGTTTCGACATACTTTCATATGATTGCTTTCCCTCATAAAGGTGGAATCACAGTAATTGATCAACTCGCCTTCTTCTCCTCTATTTCATAGGCAAATGGAAGCGTTCCGTTAGTTCACAGACCTCCGCTATCTCTTCAGAACATTGGAGTAGGTCTCTTCAAAGATTCTTCCCTAATGGACACATTTTCACTACCGTCACCATCACAAACAGTGGAAGTTACAAAAGTTGAGACCTGTAACATGATATCTTCCACTTCATCTGACTCATGGCAGATTTCCAATAATTCCGAAGTTGATATGCATAATGCAACCATTCCACTAAGCCCAATTGAGCTCGCATAGAAATCAATCTTTTTGGCTTGCGCAGTAAAACCAAATCCATCATCACCGATTGTATGGGTTAATCGTTCATTAGAATATGGTACTTCCACTGATCCTTTTTCATGTACATTTTCTACTGATGAAGGAATCATCCAATCAATGATGACAGAAGAAGAACCATGGGCAGATTATCATCATCGATCCCATCTTCCATATCATATAGAAGATATTCCAAATGAACTAAATCTCCCTTCTATCATTGATTTCATTTCGAATTCTGTATTTTTAGACACAGTCGATTCTAAACAAAACTTATCGAATATCAAAGAAATCATTTCTATCGATATTTCGACCAAACCTGTAATTGTAGAAAACATTTGTGTTGGCAAATCTTGTTCTCCATCGGAACTTGAAACTTATCGTGCTCTTTTTCATGAATTTTGCGATATATTTGCTTGGTCATATGAGGAAATGCTAGGAATTGATTCTAGTATAGTTGAACACGAGATTAAAATGTATCTTGATGTCAAGCTGGTACAACAGCACCTCCATCCTGTTCATCTGAAGAAGGTTGTTACCATAAAAGTAGAAGTTGAAAAAATTTTGCATGTTGGTTTCATATACCTCGTTCCTCTTACCGATTGGGTTTCCAATATTGTTCCTGTCATGAAGAAACAAGGAACAATACGAGTGTGTGTTGATTATAGGGATGTTAATCATGCTTGTCCAAAAGACAACTATCCCACTCCCTTTATCAACCAGATAATTGATGAATGTGCCGGATGTGAAATATTTTCATTTATGGATGGCTTTTCCAGCTATAATCAGATCAATATCTGCCTAGAAGACCAATCTAAAACTGCCTTTATTTGTCCCTGGGGCACATTCGCATATAGGAAACTCCCTTTTGGTTTGAAGAATGATGGGGAAACTTTTCAGAGGGCAATGAATTATGCCTTCCACGACATCAAACACATCATTCAACCCTATCTAGATGACTTACCTGCTCATTCAAAGAAACGGGTTGATCACTCGTAACATTTGAGAGCCATCTTTTTACGATGCCGACACTACAAAATTCAACTCAATCCACATAAATGTGTGTTTTGTGTTGGTTCTGGTCATTTTCTTGGTTTTGTAGTGTCTAAAGAAGGAATTTGACTCAACCTCTTGAAGGTTAAGGAAATTCTTGATTTGCCTCCACCTTCCAATTTACTTCAGTTACAGATACTCCAAGGGAAGGCTAACTTTCTAAGGGGATTCATTCCCAACTATGCCGAAATGGCTAAAGGATTTAATCGTCTTTTGAAAAAGGGAATTTCCTTCCATTGGGACCAGATTGCGCAAGCTTCCTTTAATCCATACCCTGATCTGAGCGTCATTAATGTATTCTCCTAATTATAAAAACGACAATTTATTGTATCTCGTCACTGCAGATACAACCATTGATATGGTTTTAGTCCAAGAATAAGATGAGATTGAACATCTGATCTATTATTTGAGTCGTAATCTCAATGATATGGAAGTTAAGGATTCTTACGTGGAGAAGCTAGTTTTGGCTTCCGTTCAAGCTGTACAGAGATTTCGCCATTATATCCTGCTCTAAAAGACCACTTTCATTTCAGATTAAAACCCTATGACATACATCTTGCCACGTCAATTGGTAGGGGGAAAATATTCAAAATGGATCATCATTTTTTAGGAATTTGATTTGGAATTCATCAAATACAAGTCAAATAAATCTCTAGCTTTTGCCGAGCTTCTTTGCGACCTTCCCTCTACCGCCATCAACTCAACAACGGAACCATCAATTCCATATGAGTCTCTGTTTCTGATCTTGTCATCTGACCCTTGGTATGGAGATATACTGATCTATCTCCAAACCAAACTTTCCAATCTAATACCTCTCACTACAACAATGACGTATTCGATATCAAGCCAAAGATTATCTAATCATTGGCAACACCCTTTACCATCGTGGTATTGATATGATTTTTCATAGGTGCCTCACACATGAGGAAGCCGAGAAAGTTCTAAATGATTTCCATTCTCATTCTTGTGGTGGATATTTATCTGGTTATGCTATCGCACAAAAAATTCTCCGTGATGGTTACTTCTGGCCTACCATATTTAACAATTGCATTACTGCTTTTAGAAGTTGTCATGCATGCCAGATTTTTGACCATAAAACTCGATTACCACCTACACCACTACATCCTATCATTGTTGTTGGACCATTTGCAAAATGGGGCATTGATTTCATGACATGTAACCCTCACTAGGCTGGGGGGCATGGATATATTATTGTCACCATTGACTATTTTACGAAATGGGCTGAGGCGATGCCTACATTAAACAACAGTGGTGAGACAGCTGCACTTTTTTTCTTCAACCATGTGGTTGCACGGTTTGGTGTACCACAAGTTGTAGTTATAGATCATGGTTCGCATTTTCGCAATCATATGATGACTGAATTAACTGCCAAGTTAGGACTAACACATGATAGTTCTACTCCTTATTATCCACAAGCTAATGGGAAAGTTGAAGCCATCAAAAAAATCCTTAAGCGAATGCTTCAACAAATGATAGGAGTTCACAAATGAAACTGGCATTTAATCGTGTACTCAACTTTGTGGGCTTACCGAACCTTAGTAAGAAACGAAACTGGATTCACACCTTTTTGATTGGTGTATGGTCTTGAGGCAATCCTGCCAATACAATGTGAGATTTCACCACTAAAACTCACAATTGGCTTGTTACCTGACACTTCTAATGAGGAATCACGTTTCTTAGAACTCATCCATCTAGATGAAACACATCGTGAAGCCACATTGGCCAATGAAGCACATAAGAAATGAATTAAGGCGCAATATGACCGCAATGTCAAGCCTCGCATATTCTCAGAAGGAGGCCCGGTCTTTCTTTATGATCAGGAAGCCGAGAAATTAGGAACAAGAAAATTTGAACCACTATGGATGGGCCCCTACATTTTCAAGCGTCTTTTGGAAAAAGGCGCTTACTAGTTGGTTGATTATGATGGAATTTCATTGTCGTAGACCCGAAACGGTTGTATCTTAAACGTTACTATGATTGATTGCGCATAGTAAAAACATTGTCTATATATGCTTTGATTGCGTGTGTGTGTCATAGTGTGACTTTTAAAGTTTTTATGTGGTTAGCAATCCACTTTGCATTTGTTGCAGATGTCGAAATCTTTGAAACCATTTATTGGTTATGCTGATGGTGCTAGTCGTAGTACGCAGAACCTATCCTCTGCAGCATGGGACATATTCGCTCCAAGTGGCGAGTTAGTGATTTTTCAAGGGATTTGTATTGATTGTTCTACAAACAATATCATTGAATATAGCACATTGATCGAACTCCTCTCTAATTCCATTTCACTTGGCATTCGCCGAATCATCCTTAGGCTAGACTCACAACTTGTCGTACTACAACTTACGAATGTTTATACCTTCTAAATTCTAACTATTCATCGTATATTCCTTAGAGTTCATCTCTTGGAAAGACATTTTGATTACATTAAATATCAACACATTTCCAGAAACTTTAACAGATTGACTGATTATTTAGAGAATTACGGGTTAAACAAACATTTACAACATATGTAAAGAGTAAATTTTCAATTCACATCAATAGTTGAATAAGACTACACATAACCATACAAAAACACTGAAAGTAAAATAGATAGATGTTCAAAGATTTTACAAAAGTTTGTGTCCAAGACATGTTTGTCATCTCACCTCAAAACCACAAAATGCATACAGTAAATCATCCTAAGTAGATCTAATGATGCTCATGATAACAGGTCACTGCCTGAGCTACCATGCACAATAGCCTCATCCAACAGCTGGGTACACCAATAGTATGGCGTTGTAGTCTCATCGGTAACTCCTCAATTCGAACATTTGGTATACTAAGGGTTAACCCCTCTATATGATGTTGCAACTCCGCTAGTGTCTTGATCAGATCTAAATCCTGGAGAACTACTCTTCTGACATTTCTCCCCATTGGTTCACCCGCCTCCTTTTGATGACCCATTGGTCAAATAGTGCCAACATATGTATACATGAGAACATTTTTAGTTTAGTCTTGGAAACATCAAGAAACACAAAAACATGTAAAAACTCAAAAAATTAAAAATACATGGTCAAAAAAAATTTACCTATAGCACCCCATTAAGCACCCACTGGTAATCTCAAATATGGATCTCTACAGAAATCCATTCCTGCATATGGATGCTCCTCTATGATAATTTGTTGTCGATGGATCCAACTGAAGAATGTGGTAGAAAATTGGATTGATGACTGTCCAACATGTCTAGCCATCAACTCTACCCATCTTTGCATCCATGGATCTCTAGGACCAGCTAAACTCAGTGTCACATGTTGAGTTTGTATCAATGGAATTCTCTCCAAAGTAAAAGCGATCAAGATCGATCCATAATTGAAATTTTTTGTCTTACCATTTTTTACTTTAGCCATCTGCTCTTTCATCAAAGAGAATACTACCTCACACCAGTTGAACATAGCTGGCTCGAGACACTCGAGCGCATACTACATGTATGTTCTATTCGCGACATGAAGTGTCATGCTACCCACCAACTTTGTGATAGTAAAGAGGATTGTTCGCAAGGGCATATCACGAACATCCCTGATGTTTATCTTTCCATCTTTGCTAGGCCGTGTACCTGGCCAGAAGAATTGTCGAATGTGGTCCCTCACTGATTCACCACCACGGGAAGAACCTAAAAGAGAAATGGGGGCATCATGTCTCGACAATCCTATGAGAAATTAAATATCATCGATCAATATATGGAAAACTTTGTCCCCTATGTGAAAACTATGTCCCGTTGGATCCCATGAATGAACCAAGAACTGCAATAGTTCTAACTGTTGCCTCATCCCGGATAACCTGAAATATTTGAGTAACCCACAATCTCTAAGGGCCTCAACAGTACCAGGATCATTTAGGGCAACCATATCCTATTCTTCATGTTCTCTTTCATGTCATGTGATAGCCATTTGATATAATCAAAGTCTGAAATCACACCATAGGATTAGTTAGGATCCATTTCATGCAAAAAAATGAAGATATTTTGGGTAGAAATGATGAATCAAATTTCTAAACTGTGCCCAATGCACCCCTGATCTTTAGATAGTGCGATGCAGAGTAGTTTCCCTTCTGTTTGACTGCTCTGCAGTACATTTTTTGATGCGTAAGAGTGCGCTGATCCTAGGACATGATATATTTACCCTAGGGACCCCAAAACCCTAACAATTTTGCCTTAAATTGAAAAAGAATGACCTTAAATGAAAGAGAAGAGGTAGATATCCTACTCGATCCTGACGGTATGAAGAATGATCCATAGAATCTCCCGCAATCAACTGCTAAAGTTTGAGGTAAAAAACTGTTTTAGAGCACAAAAATGAATGGTAAATTTCAAATGGTAAAATGAGTTGGTAAATTCTTGTTTTATGGTTATTTCATGTTCATTAAATGAATAAACTATAGTTTTTAACTATTTTTACCAATAAAATAGGTATGTTTAATCAGTTTGGTGGTTCTTTAAGCAAGTTTACAACTGACATAGTGAATTTGACGTGCATGATCATAAAATCTACTTTTGACCACAGAGCATACTTTTATCTCTTTTTCGAGCTCTGTTAAACATCGAAAAAGGAACCGCCCTAGATTCCGCTTTTAGCTCTTTTAGACTCTCAAAATATGAAAATATTATCGAGCGCTTGTACTTTACAGCTCGTAAATGGATTGGAAATGAAATCTACTCAGTATAAGTTTAACCCTTTTTTGGACTGAGATAGATTACTTATGAAAAAGGAATACGTTGATCGAACATGGTCAATAAGTTCTCTCTTGTATTATTTTACGCTTTTTCGGACTTGAGAGACAAATTTACGAAAAATAACTTGCAGAGTTTTCTTTTTGTCCCTTTTCAAACTCCCTAAACATGAAAAGGACAAAGTTCTCATTGCCAGTAAACTTGTTAAAGCATCAAATAGCGACAAACTTGTCCATCATGACAAGACCGAGTCTCACCTTCACTACACTTGTTAAAACATCACATGGCGATGGATTCACCCGAAGGGTAGAATTATACATCAAGCATATGTTATCCTCCTCAAGCTTGTTCAAAAATAAAGAGGTAATGGTTAGCAATGACTGGGGAAAATGGGAAAAGGAATAAATCACTTTATGGTAGCAAGTCGCTCTTGAACATGACACTTTCACTTCATCTCTGTGACTATTTGGGTTGGGTTATCTGCTTGATGGTTATCATACCTATGTTCTATCACACCATCCATCACTTTGGTTTTGGGTCAATGCTGCCAATTCATTCAGTGTCACCGACATGTTTAACAGAAGTCACTCAGTAAACTTCATCCTTTGCAATACTCATAAACCTTCATTTTCATGACCGCCATTCCTGAACATTGTATCATTAGTCACATTCTGTCTTCAAAATCATTACAATCGTTTTGTGTCATTGATAGGGGATACATCAAGGCCCTCCTGCAGCGAGTCTCTTCTTGTCGACACCAACACAGTATCCAGGAAGTTGACTTAGAAACACTCTTCCAGTACCTTGAGGCTTGCATACATCAATGGCAAGTTTCTCCCTTCTAGTGACAGGTTGACATCACAGACCTTCAACCGAAAGACTTTGTATGGTGTTCGACATCAAAACATCTATTCACACCATGCAGAATGTATTATAGCACCTTGAGAATCATTATCATTATTGGTGATTTCTCTCGCATCTGTTAACAACTTACATCATTGGCTAGTAATAAGACAATGTCTTCCCATGTTCAAATTCAGATCACATTTTCACATGGTTATACTCAAACTTGAGCAAATGATTGGACAAGATAGAGGACCTCGGATCTAGTTTCATCCATCCGGGCTGCAATTTCAGGAAAGTACTAAATCATTTGAATGATGGATTTACATAAATAGTCATCTTATCATGGATCTATATCTATAGACGACTATCTGATTTATGTACATGTAATGAAAAGTTTATATGTTGAGCATGGGTATGCCTTCCCTCAGGAATTCATGAAAAATTCAAAGATATCATGATATTATGTATTGTAATCGATGTAGGTCATTGTCTGCTTCAGATCCTCCTCATCACATCATAAAGCATATCACTCAACATTATCATTTTTTACTTCATACTTTAGAGGGTAGTTGTTATAGGTCTATTTGGGCACATCACTACCGAAAATCAGATCAGTGTAAACAGGGTCTATCAAACCCTAATTCAGTTGCTACATGCCCTAGACATGCCACCTCATTAAGTGCTTTCATGCATGAGAGTTTCCTGACTTCAAATCCTGTTGAATTGCTTCCTTGGGTCACCAGCGCACCCCTGGTCAGTGGTAAGTGCTCTGCAGAGCAGGTAGCCCCATTCAAGGTGTTGAAAATAGAAACAAGAAACGATAAAAATAGAATCCAGAGTATTCCAATTTTAATTTTTCCTTAAATTAAAATTGTGAATTAAAATTTGACTCTAGTCTCACCAGCTGCTTGGAAATAATTAATTAATTCATTATGGATTAATTAGTTGGAGAAATTCAAGTTAGAAGTCTATTTGCAATCATGCAACAATTATCCCTTAAATTAAGGAGATTATCCCTTAACTAAGGAGATAAGATTGAGTTATGTTTGAGTTGTAATTAGTTAACTCAACTTACTGAGTTAAGTCCAATTAAATTAGTTCCAAACTGTTTGAGGAACTAATTGTGAGTTATCAGTTAGTTGATGCATGCATGCACTCAACTAGTGTACTCCAGATAATTGAAGATTCCCTCATCAGAAACTCATGCATGTCTATTCTGAGAAAGACCCGGTTGAGCTAAATGTCAAGGACAGGCTACTATTAGTTGCATGTGTTTTCCTATAAAGGAACTCATCCATGCAGTCAAGGTAAGGTTCCTTGAGGATTGTGAAGTTCTGACAGTGTGTTAGAACAGTGTTTGAGAGTAGTGTTACACTGGGTGAAGGAGATCATCCCAGAGGTAACTGTGCAAGGAAATAGGAGCTTGGAGGGCAGAGGAGAAGGCTTGTGAGAAGCTTTGAGTACCTGTGAGCATCCAGGAGGATTGTATTGAGAGCTGGCTAGCTGTGAGAGCTAAGGCTTTGTATAATTCTGATGTATTTCCACCTTATATGATAATACAGATAGTGAGGTTTTTAGCCGAGGCTTTCCCTTGAGTATTTTCTGTGTTTCATGTGCATTGATTCTTCTTCTTATGGTTATATGTGTTTAGCTCTGATTCAGCTCGATCTTTAGGCTTCCACAAGTGTAGAAGTAGATTATAGTATTTTGCTTTGGTATATTGCATTATTGAGTTAATCTACAGTCAGATTTTCTACATAGATCTCAAAGGTAGATTTGTATAGAATTTGCAGGAAATTCGACATTGTATTGGAGCCAATTTTATCAGAGTTGTGAATATTATACGGTGAAGAGAATTTGAAGTTTGAAGTTTGGGGTTACAGGTGCAAATCGAATTCATATCATACTTCAAGATTGGCCAATGGCGTTTTATGGCTTGAGACTTGAGTATGCCTTGGAAGGTAGCTCGAATTACATAGCATGGAAAGATCGCATGGAGGCTGTATTAGAAGACAATGGCTTGAAGGATTTCATTGATCAAGAAATCCCAAAGCCAGGTTCAACTAATGCTCAAGATTTGGCTGAGTGGAAGAAGTGTGTGGCGAGGGCGAGACAGATCATCCTTGAGGGAGTTCGAGACCATATTGTCTCAAGTCTCTGTTATGGAACCAGCTCAAGAAAAGATAGAAAAGATAGATCAACGCCTTAGAATTCAGCCTCTTCAAGGTGGCAACCTCCTTTACATTACATAAATGAACAATTCTTGGATGATACAAATGACAAAACCTCCTTTCTATATATAGGAGTCTAAGGAGTCACAATATAATCCAGCCGACCTAACAATAATAATATAAAACCACAAAAATAACAATAGAGGGATTCTATGGGACATAGAAATAACAACATGGGGGTAATAGGGGCACAACAATATAAAGAAGGGGTAAAACTACAATAGTAATGGGGTAATCACTAGTATTATAGGGACCTAACATGCCCCTCTCCTTCAAAAAAGTGTTGTCCTCAATGCTTGAGTAGTTCTGGATACTTCTGCATAAAATTCTCATCCTCCCATGTGGAATCTTCAGCGGATAAGTTCTTCCACTTGATAAGATACTCTGAAATTGATCGATTTCGTAGCTGTCGAGTTCTTGTTTCTATGACTGCTACCGGTTCCAATATAATTTTTCCTTCCTCGTCAAGTTCTGGAAATATTGTTTGAACTGGGAGCTTGTCGCCTATAACCTTCTTTAAACATGAAACATGGAAAACTGGGTGCAATCGAGAAGCTGCAGGAAGCTCCAATTTGTATGCCATAGTACCAATCTTTTGCAACACCTTGTACGGACCATAATACTTTGGTGATAATTTATTATCCTTCTTAGCTTGCTTTAGGGACATTTGCTTATATGATTGTAGCCGAAGGAATACCCAATCACTTACATCAAAACTTCTTTAATTGCGATGTTGATCTGCCTGTTGTTTCATTCTATTTTGTGCCAACACGAGGTTATCCTTTAAGAGTTGGAGGACTTGTTGTTGATGTTCGATGTGATGTTCCACTTCCTGAACCTTAGAATTTTCTCTTAAATATGATGTGATGGATGGTGGTTGATACCCATAAAGTGCCATAAATGGGGTCATTTTTGTTGCTGTATGGAAGGAAGTGTTATACCACCATTCAGCCAGAGGCAACCATTTGACCCATTGTGTCTGTTTATCAGATACAAAGCAATGAAGATATCCTTCCAAACATTTGTTTACTATCTTAGTTTGCCCATCAGATTGAGGATAATAAGATGAGCTATGAGCTAACTGAGTACCAAGACAAGAAAATAATTTTGTCCAAAAATTTCCAGTGAAAATGGGATCTCTGTCACTTACAATAATCTTTGGGTTTCCATGTACCTTTTGAATTGTTTCCATAAATGCAGTAGAAACTGTACTGGCTTTAAATGGATGTGATAATGCACAAAAGTGTGCATACTTGGTAAGTTTGTCAACTACCACCATGATGACACTCTTTCCCTGAGACTTGGGTAAACCTGTGATAAAATCCATTGAAACCTCCTCCCAATGTCCGCTTGGAATGGATAAAGGTTGTAATAGACCCGGTGTCTTAATTGTTTCAACTTTATTTTGTTGGAAAACCAAACATTCCGCCACAAACTTTTGAATATCTGATTTAAGGCCATCCCAAAAAAATTCCTTCTTAACCCTGTTGTAAGTTTTTAAAAATCCTGAGTGCCCTCCTAAGGGAGAAGTGTGCAATTCCATAAGAATCTTTTGTTTTAGCTGGGAATTCTTACAGAGGTATAAGCGATCTTTGTACCATAATGAATCATTCTTCCTGCTAAATGCATCAGATGTACTGGAATCTTGTTGTAGCTTTCGAATAAGTGCCCACACTTCTTCATCATTCTTCCATTCCTCCCTTGCTTCGTTTATCCAATCTGTTTGGATAATAGAAATGGCGCACAACAATGCTTCCACATCCTCATCCTTTCTTGAGAGTGCATCTGCCACCACATTTTGCTTCCCTTTTTTGTAGATGATTTCAAAGTCATAACCCAACATCTTTGTGACCCACTTTTGTTGCTCTTCAGAGGATAATCTTTGTTCTAAAAAGTATTTAAGGCTATCATGATCCATTTTTACCTTGAGGTGTCTTCCCAGTAGGTAGGGTTGCCATTCCTTAAGTGCATGGAGTATTGCCAACATTTCCTTCTCATAAATAGCTTTGCTTAAAAACTTTCCCTTGATTGGACGACGACTTTCAAAAGCAATGGGTCTTTCATCTTGCATTAGAACAGTACCAATTCCATTTCCTGAAGCATCACATTCCACAATAAAGGTTTTTGTGAAGTCCGGTGTAGCTAAGACTGGTGCTTGGCACATTGCCTCTTTAAGATGTTCAAAGGCCTTTGTTGCTTCCGGAGTCCATGAAAATGCATCTTTCTTCAATAATTTTGTTAGAGGTGCTGCTATTCTCCCATAATTCTTAACAAACTTGTGATAATACCCTGTCAACCCAAGAAATCCTCGCAGATGCTTTATGGACGTGGGGATTTTTCATTCCTTAATGGCTTTAATTTTGCTAGGGTCTACCTTAACTCCTTCATGAGATACAATATGACCCAAATATTCCACCTCCTGGACTCCAAAGAAACATTTGGATCTTTTTGCATATAATTGTTTCTCCTCCAATAGTTGTAGCACCCTATCAACATGTTCAACATGATCCTTCCAAGACTTGTTGTAGATTAGTATATCATCAAAAAATACTAACACAAATTTTCTAAGGAATGGTTTGAAAATTGAATTCATCAAACCTTGAAATGTTGAAGGTGCATTAGTAAGGCCAAAAGGCATGACCAAAAATTCATAATGACCCTCATGAGTTCTAAATGCCGTTTTTGGAATGTCTTCAATCTTCATTCTGATTTGATGATATCCCGAACGAAGATCCAACTTGGTGAAGTAAATTGATCCATGCAATTCATCCAGTAATTCATCAATGACAGGAATGGGGAACTTATCTTTAATAGTGAGCTTGTTGAGCTCCCTATAATCCGGACACATGCACCATGATCCATCCTTCTTGTGCACCAATACTACTGGAGCAGAGAAAGAACTTTGACTTGGTTGAATTATACCAGCCTCTAGCATTTCTGCAACCATACGTTCAATTTCACTTTTTTGGACATAGGGATATCTGTACAACCTGATGTTTGGAGGAACACTTCCTGGAATCAGATGAATAGCATGATCATGATCATGCATAGGTGGGAGACCTTTGGGAGTCTCAAATACCTTGGAATGATTGTCCAGGACTTTTTGGAGATCTAGAGAAATAGATGATTCCGATGTGGAAACATCTAGCGAACATAATTGTGCAATTACACCTCTTTGCTCCTTTTCTAGAAGCTTTGTCATACCATTAGAGCTGATTATCTTTCCTGGTTTCCCTGCAATACCCCTTAATTCAAATTCCTTTCCTTCTGTAGAAAATTTGATGAAAAGTTCTTGAAAATTAAAAGCTATTGTGCCCAAGGATTGTAGCCATTGGACTCCTAGTACAACATCAGCACCTCCCATTGGAATGGAAAGCATTGGGCTAGTCAATACATATTCTCCCATGGATAGCTTTATATTATGGCATCTTCCAGAGAAATTTATTGTTCCTCCATTTGCGATCATCACTTGACACTCTGGTGCTGGATATAGGAAGCAATTCAATTCTTTTGCTACCCTACAATGACTAAAATTGTGCGTACTTCCTGAATCAATCAACACTATTACCTTTTTCTTCTTGATTTGTCCTTCTATCTTGATGGTTTGAGGAGTGGTAATTCCCGCCAATGCATTACAAGATATGGTCGAATTTATTTGTTCTTCATCTAGGCTTTGTTCCTGGAGTATATCTTCTTCTTTTGACCTTTCTTGCTCCTTTCCTTCTTCCTCTTCACAATCTATGTAGAATAATTTCTTCTCAGCACACTTATGACCTTTAGTGTATTTGCTATCAAAACTGTAACAAAGCCCTTTTGCTCTTTTTTCTTCCAATTGTTGTGGTGTCAACCTTATAGGTTGTGGAAGACTAGGGGCAACAACACTTTCGTCTTTATAGTTGTGAGTGGTATGCTTCCTGGTTGCCATAATTTTGCTTTCCATTTTTCTTGCTAACCTGAATGCCTTCTCTAATGAATCAGGTTCCCAAAGGTGAACATCATGTTGGATATTATCCTTTAAAGACCCTATGAACACATCAATCCTATGCTCCTCTAGAATATCTTTTACCCTTATGTTCAATTTTTGGAACTCCTCAATGTGCTCAATTACTAAACCCTTTTGTTTGAGACTTATCAATTGGCTAAAAAAGTGTTTCTTTTTGTATCTTCATAATGTGCTATCAATTCTTCCGTAAAAATTGCCCAAGTGATAAATTTTTTATGAGAGCAAAGCCATTGATACCATACAAACTGATTTGGTTCCAAATATACAGTTGCCATACGTACCTTTTGTGTGTTTTGCACATTATTGAGATCGAAGAACTGCTCCATCTGTAATATCCATGTGGCGAGATCCTTGCCATCAAACTTCCTCATATCGATTTTTGGAATATGGTGGGTCTTCGATCCAACATTAGAGTCTATGGAATCATGATTAACATTACTTTTGTTCACATCATGAGTTTCCTTTACAACCTTTTCACCATTAGTAAGTATTTCTTGTAGAAAATTTCTCAAATCTGTCTTCAAATCTGCCATGTCTGTCTTCAAATCTGTCTTCAAATCTGCCATGTCTCTCTTCAAATCTGTCTTCGAATCATCCATCTTAGCTTCCATTCCCTTTATCTTAGATTCCACACCATTTATCTTAGATTCTACGCCATTTATCTTAGCTTCTGTTAGCTTTTGTGAGCGTGACATTTGTTGCACTTGTTCTTGTAATTTTGATATATCATGTAGCATTTCTTCCTCTTCTTCATGAGTCATGCTGGAGCTTTCAGTTTCCTTACTAGGTGTTTGCATTTTCTTTCCTCGGGGCATCAGTTACCAATAATAATGCTTTACTATGCCCTTTGAATTCCGTTAAACCAAGCTTACACAAAAATTTAAAAAAAAACTACACACCTTTTTTCACTTTATAGAAGCCTGATATTGAATCTGATGTATCTTTGTAATTTCGAATCATCCAGTTCCAAAATTGTGACCTGTAGTAGCATTCTGCGTCCTCTTTCCAATGCCACAAGTCTAACCCAAATTGGATTCTCCAAGGAAGAGTTATGTGAAATCTCCCACAGTGACTTGCTTTTAGACTAGTTCAGTAGAGCGAACTTGTACGACGTGCCATGAGTCACTATTTCAACCTTTGGATCTAAAAAACGCATACAAGAAACTACAGTCCGTGCTCTTTCTGTACCTTCTTACGAAATTTCAATCCGATCCACAGAGAGAAAGTTATGACGATTTTCCCCAGGTCACCTGTTTTGAATGTAATTCAGGAGTTTGCAAAAAGACCAACTTCCTTAGATCATATCTCCGCAAATATCACGTGAAAAGCTCTGAAATTCGGACCCAAGGTTCAGCGTGATTTCTTCTCAAATGGGATTTTTTTGCGACTTCTGAAACATCACAGAAAAAAAGTTATAGCGAAAATTCCACGATAACCTATTTGGAGCAGCGAAACCCTAGAATCCAAAGCTCTGATACCAAATGTTATGGAACCAGCTCAAGAAAAGATAGAAAAGATAGATCAACGCCTTAGAATTCAGCCTCTTCGAGGGGGCAACCTCCTTTACATTACATAAATGAACAATTCTTGGATGATACAAATGACAAAACCTCCTTTCTATATATAGGAGTCTAAGGAGTCACAATATAATCCAGCCGACCTAACAATAATAATATAAAGCCACAAAAATAACAATAGAGGGATTCTATGGGGCACAGAAATAATAGCATGGGGGTAATAGGGGCACAACAATATAAATAAGGGGTAAAACTACAATAGTAATGGGGTAATCACTAGTATTATAGGGACCCAACAGTCTCCATGGGAAGGATGCTCCATATTAAATGTGGAAGACATTGAAGGACCTCTACTAGAACAGTACTGACTAGAGGAAATTGGCACTCAATGATAAGCTTCGAAGAATCAAGATGGAGGACGGGCATACTATTTCCACATATCTGAACAAGATCACCACCTGTAGAGATGAGATTGAAAGTGTGGGAATAACTACTGCCAATGATGATATGGTGAGCCTCACTCTCCTTGGCCTTCCAAAGAGCTGGAATAGCTAGAAAGACTTTGTGAATGGAAGGGAGAAATTGTTGGATTGGGAATGATTGTGGTTGGATCTCATTACTAGTTTTTGCATGCATGGTTATGCATGTGTTCTCTTCGTTCTCTTGTTGTAATTGGAAAGGGTTTTTCCAGGTGTGATAGTGTTTTTAGCCTAGCCTTTCCATTTCTGGATAGCCATGGTGTGGTGGGTTCTTTTGTATGTGGTTGAGACGGATTTTTGAATGGACTAAAGCTGAGTGGGGTGCTCCTAGGATTATTCACAAGGCCTAGGAATCCTAGGATGGGATACACGGTAAATCCTAAATTTGAACACCTCGATTGATCCTAGGTATCCCCTGATTGTTGAATGGTGGGATAAAGGGTAAATCTCAGTGGTGAGTACCCTTGATTGGGCCTAGGAATCTCGAGTCAGAATACACTGTAAATCCCGGAGCATGGAAAACTCGTAGGCCTAGAAATACCTTGATTAGTAATGGAAAGATATGCGATAAATCTGAGAGGTTGGGATAGACAAATCCATCAAGGTGTAGGTGGAGAGATCGGGTGGAATCTATGCTTTTTTTTGGCCTAGTGGTTTGGAGAGGATTGTGGTAAAGCTTGGTATTATATGTTTATTGTTTATGGCCTAGTGATCCAGTGGGGATTGCGGTAAATCCTAGTTCTAGTATTGAGGGTAAGGTGATGTAGCCTCGGGAAGACCTGGTTGATTTTGTCTATAAGTCCCACATTCATGCTTGGAATATGGCACAAGGGCGATTTGCTGAAAAAATATTTGGTTCAACCAATCTATGGTCGGGTGGTACATGGAAATCCTGAACCTAGTTGGCCTAATCATTCATTAATAAGAATTATTTCTCCTTAGTATTTTATGAGTAATTGTACTAGCTCATATGAGGCATTTTTGGTTTATGTATCCTTGTTATTGTTGTTGGATATATGCTAGTTATGAGCATGTTTTATGACAGTGATGATGGATAGATATCATCATGTTTTGATTTGTAAATGAATGTAAAATGAATATATGGCCTAATAGATGATAATGCAGCTAGTGTGACCAGGCATCGATTCTTCTTAGCGATTCTCAAATAAGTATGAGACCCCTATGCTCATATATGTTGTTATGACTTGTAGAATGCATATTTGTGACATGTGACGAAATTGATGTCATGGCTAGTAGGGGTCCAACCAAGTCTCTCTTCAAGTATTTGTGTTTGTATCATTTTTTCTATGTTACTTTTCATTCCTGAAATTTTCATGGAGTTCTAGGTACTGACCTGAGTCCTGGCCCTGAAAAAGTAGCACAAAATCCATGGTCGTAAGCTCAGAACTAGTTGAAAATGACCCCAGTCACTTCATGCTCATGTTGTAAGAGCGGCTGAAGGACACCAATCGCATGCATGCCCATGTTATAGGAGGATCTAGGGCAGTGAAGTGTCAAGTTGTCTCATAGGTTGATCACCTCGAAGGGTTGGTTGGCTAATGTAGGCTCTGTGACATGGGCATAAGGTTAGATTGGTTGTGTTGTGTTGGTTCCACTTCATTAACTGTACATGGGGAGTTGCATTAGATTGTAGTAGCATCTCGTTGCATGTTTACCCCATTGGATCGGTTAACTTGGGTAAATGTGGGAGGAGGGCATTACATAGTTGTTTTCATGTTTTGGGAGAGAGTTGGATTTTAGTACAACTTATGATTCACAAAAATATGGACAGACAGAGAGGGTGAATAGGATTGTTTAGGACATGTTGAGGATGTATGTTATGCATCAAAAAGGAAGTGGGAAGAGTATCTTCCACTATTAGAGTTTTCTTATAATAATGTGTATCAGGAATCCTTGAAAATGAGTTTGTTTGAGGCATTTTATGTG
This sequence comes from Pinus tabuliformis, assembly GCA_031772625.1. Classification (NCBI taxonomy): domain Eukaryota; kingdom Viridiplantae; phylum Streptophyta; class Pinopsida; order Pinales; family Pinaceae; genus Pinus; species Pinus tabuliformis. The sequence goes on along the minus strand of CM062810.1, from coordinate 872,440,648 downwards.
TGTAATTATAATGCTCCTATCAATTGGAGTGATCTATTTAAAAGGGTATTGATCAGACCAGACATGTTTGTAGAGATGGAACAGGAAATGCAAGTTATTAAAAGGTATTTAAAGGCATCATAGGACATGTAAAAGAGTTATGTAGATCAACACAAGTTATTTAAGGTGTTTCAGGTTAGGTAGCATGTGTACTTGCACATCAATTCCAAGAGGAGGTCCTTGAGGATTGGACCATGTGCAAAGTTGGCACCTCAATATTACAAGCCTTTTGAGATCCTTCAGAGGATTAACTAGAAAATTGCACTTCCTCTGACACTGAAATTCCATGATGTTTTCCAAGTTTCATTACTTAAGAAGTATGTCCAGGTTGTTGATCATGTGATTAACTGATCTATATTACATGTGGAAACAGAGGGAGAATTGTAGCTAGAACCATAATGCATATTGTACCAAAAACATATAATGCTCTGTAATAGAGTAATCAAGTAGGTTAAAGTGTAGTGGAAGCACTTTGGACCCGACGAAGCTACATGGGAGATGTTCGATCAAATGCAGGCTATGTTTCCTTCATTATTTGATGGTTTGAGAAAATGAGTTTTTGGTATATGTATCTGTATATATATGGATGTTTTTTTATATACTACAATGATCTGTGTTATAATGCTCCAATAAGTGGTATGATTGTCATGGTTGTAATAGTTTTCATTGTAAATAATGCATCAAGCAATGTTGTAAAGCTCCAAGGGAAACATGTTATTTTTTCTGCGATTTGTTGGTCACAGGTGTCAAAATACTAAGGAAGAAGTTCCCCCAAGGGGGAGGGCTTTGTAACAACCCCTGGTTGATTTTCCATGTAAATAAAATAAGACCAAGGTCATGGGAAATGTATTCCAAGCTAAATATCGGTCAAAAAATAACGATGGGTACCACTTGTGATTAATTTATGGCCATGGAAATTGGCAAAGGAAAAGAGGCAATGATTGGAATTTTATCTACAAAATAAAGGAAAATAGGAGAAAATGAAGGTGAAGGGACACATATTCACATGAGAGGGAAATTAAAGGAAAAATGAAGGAAAATGAAGGAAAATGAAGAAAATGGAGGCATCAATGATAAAAAGGTGTTGACACCTAATCACAGGGATTGGTTGAACAATTGTAAATAATGTAAATAATTAATAAGAGAAAATAAAGACTCATCGGGAGATGAAACTCATCAGTCGCTCCCTCATGTATATAACTATGAATAGCTACAATTAATAAACATAATCTGATTTGAGGAGTTACCTCTCGGCCTGACATGGTATCAGAGCCAACTCCCAAAATTAGCTTTTGTGTTGTAACTCCTTGTATCAATTTTCTTCCATATGCTGCCCCTTTATTCTCTGCACTCTCTGCCTTACTGTCCATATGGTATTTTTTTAATCATTGCTGCATAATTATCCCGTTGTGCCCACTGCATCAAATTACTAGTTTCATATACCTCTGTCATATTAATGAGCATTATGGTATTGGTATCTTCGCTCTTTGAAGCCCTACACTGTACCACCACTTATCGTAATTGGAATGCTCTCTTTGCATACACGCTTCCTGCCAATATAGTTGTTGTATTACATTATTTTATGTCTGTTGTATTACATTTCTGTTGTCCATTGTGGTATCGCTCCCATAGCGTTGCTCCACAGTCGGCCTCCTGATCACTTTCCATGATAAGTCTATCGATCATTATATGCATTTGTTGATAAATTAGATTGGAATTCACAGTGGCAAGTGATCACCATCTACATTTTTTGATAGATTGGATTGAAAGTCCCAACAGCACAGTGCTCAGGAGGGAGTGTTGACTATTACTGTTCCCAAGCATTCCATTGCCAAAGCTTCGGGCCTCTCTGGTTGCTCATACTTCTGGCCTCTCTTCACTATATTGTCTCCACTCTAATACGCAACCAACAACTCTTGCCTTGTTCTCCTCAAAACTTCGTTGTGTTGCTCCTCCTCCCACGTTTTCGTTGCTCCTCCTCCCACGTTGTATGTTGCTCCCTCCAGTACGTTGCTCCCTCCATACCACCCCTCCTGGCCCCTCCTCCCCAAATATACTAATACTATAAATATCATATTGCATTTTTTTTCACCAGTACTACATTTTTTCTAGAAAAAGTATATTTTTTTACAGTACACAAATTTTTAAATGCATTCATTGATATCTATTGTGGGAGTGGTTCTCACCGTCAAGGAGAACTATCTAGAAGGCTCACGGAAAATCAAACACACTCTTATTTTTAATGAGTTTTGGAAAGGAGTGTGTGTTGGGGACAGAGACAAAGAACTAGAACAACCTACCTCAGACAAAGAATTCACCATTTGGGAAAATAAGAATAGCAAGGCTTATGCCTTGATTGCAGCATCAGTAAATGAAGAGGTGAGTCGCCATATTTTTCCATTTTCAAATGCTTTAGAAGCCTTACAAAAACTGAAGGAACTATATGTCTCACACTTTGAACTTGAAGTTGTTCAACTCATGATTAAATTGTTTAGCCTTGAATTACAAAATAATGATCCTCTTGCTCTTGCATCATAAGTAAAATCTATTATGCATGATATCAAAGTCACTAATGTTGAACTAGACATTCCTCTGATAGCTTTTGTCAAGGAACTTTATCCCACTTACTCAAATTATCTTGAGTCATTGCAAGCAAATGGAAACCTCAAAGAAATTACCTTTGACTCCCTTGTGAAAAAAATTGCTAAAAGGGAGAAAGCTTTTGGGAAGAAGACAACTCCTCAGTCTTCTAAAGAGACTATGTGTCTTGCACATAGAGAGAAGAATATTGCTCAAGATTCTTCCAGAGGAAGAGGTGGTCAAAGAGGAAGAGGAAGAAGAAATTTCAGAGGCAGGGGGGGCAGACACTCTCAAGGAGAAAAGTCAGATTTTCATTGCATACATTGCAAAAGAGATGGATCACATGATGCATCCACATGCAAGTTGCCTTGGGATAGAATTGAGCAGGAAAGAAACCAACCCAAAGGTAAAACTAATGACAAAGAGAAAGGTAAATCACCTGAATCTACTTACTATGTTGTGGCACACTATAATATTGGAGTAAATGAACACTTATTTAATGCTTCACTTGCTTCTTGGAAAAATGATTGGTTGCTTGATTCAGGAGCAACTTGCCACATGAATTTTAGAAGAATTTTTTTTGAAGAATTTACTGACAATGTTGATGGAGTAGTATACTTTGCAAACAAATAAAAACTCAAGCCATCAAGGATAGGCACAATCAGGTTTAAATTTTCTGGTCTTACAGACTTTCTTCTGCATCATGTTTTATATCTCCCACAGCTGAGGAGAAACTTGCTATCCTTGGTCCACATCCACCAGTAAGGACACTCCATTCACATTTTTGATGGCAAGGTTGAGGTGAGAAAAGCATCAGACCACTCACTTGTCATGATGGGGATAGAAGAAGAAAGGCTTCTCAAGCTGCAAGGTACCTTTGCTCGTGCACAAAATTTCTCATTCAATTCTCATTATGATGAAGGTACATTTCCATCAAGTTTATTATGGCATATTAGATTTGGACACTTGAACTATGACAACCTCCGCTTGTTGAAGAAAAATGGTGTGACTGGTTTACCTACAATTCCTAGGAAGCTTAAGCAATGTGATGCTTGCATTCTAGAAAGCATCGAAAATAGTCTTTTCATGATTCACATTCTAGAGCACATAGAAAACTTGAACTCATTCATTAATATTTATGTGGTCAAATGCCTGTTCCTTCTGCAAATGGAGATAAATATATGATGACATTTATTGATGACTACACCAGAATGTGTTGGGTTTATTTATTGAAGAACAAATCTGATGCTTTTCAAACATTAAAGAACTTTCATACATGGATTGAAAATGATACACAATCTCATATTGGTTCTATTCACACTGATAATGGAAAGGAATACACTTCAAATGAATTTGAAAACTATCTTCGCCAACATGGGATCAAACATCAAACAACTATGCCTTATAATCCCCAACAGAACAGAGTAGCTGAAAGAATGAATAGGACAATCTTAAATATGGTGCACTCCATGATGTTTTTCAAGAATGTAAAATTGATTTTTTGGGCTGATGTAGTTCTATGTGTTGTATATGTAAAGAATAGATGTCCATCTAATGCTATTAGAAACAAGACTCCTTATGAAACGTGGTATGGGAACATTCCTTCGATAAAGCATCTCAGGGTCTTTAGTTCCACATGTCATTCCTTGATACCAAAGGTACATAGAAAAAAACTTGGTGCAAGGAGTCATAAGTGTATCTTCCTGGGGTATTCAAACACCTCCAAATCATACTGTCTCTATGATGAAGTCAATAAAAAGTTGGTTGTATCTAGAGATGTAATCTTTCTTGAATCATCCAAAGCTGACAATGTTGTTGAGTGGCAACTTGATCGCTTGGATAGATTCACAAATGCAAAATGATTTCAAGAATTTGATAATCAAATTCCACATCTTGAAGAGGGGATTCCTATACTGGATCAACCTGTAGAATCTTTTTCTGAAACACTCTCTCCCCCGGATGAAACTCCAACCATTGATGATACATTGAGTGATGTGATTGACAGAATTGGGAGACTCAATCTTGATTCAGTCCCAACTCAATCAACTGAGTAGCCTGGACAATCTCAGAAAGGTCCCCCAAAGTGGCTAACAAAGACACCTTAAAGTGTTTGTCCTGATGAGGTTGGAAAGACAGGAACTAAAAATTCAACCTAGAAAAATGGAGGTGATGTAGATGACTTTGATTCACCTGTTGATATGGATGTTTCTTATGATTGTGAATTGAATTTCTCTATAGATTTTGAACCAACTTCCTTCAAATAATCAGATTCTCATGATGAATGGAAAGAAGCGATGCAAAAGGAGTATGATGCCTTGATAAAGAATGGCACTTGGAAGATGGTTGATCCTCCATTGTGAACCAAACCGACTGCAAGTGGGTCTACAAGAACAAGTATAAAGTTGATGGCTCACTTGACAAGCACAAAGTCAAGCTTGTGGCAAAAGGTTTTTCACGGAAGAAAGGGGTCGATTATGAGGAGACTTTTTCCCCCACAGAAAAATGGGCTACCATCTGGACATTCTTTTCCCTAGCAGCTCAGAACGATTGGAAAGTCCATCAAATGGATGTAAAAACTGATTTCTTGAATGGAGATGTAAAAGAGAATGTTTTTATGTCCCGGCCTGAAGGATTTGTTATGAAAGGACATGAACATAAAGTATGAAAACTTGTGAAATCCTTGTATGGCCTCAAACAAGCACCGAGATCCTAGTATGAAAAACTAACTGAGCATCTTCTGAAACTCAATTTCAAAAATTATGATCTTTATGATGCAACTTTGTTTGTCAAGAAAGTTGGCAAAACAATTGTATATCTTGTGGTATATGTAGATGATCTTTTGATGACAGGGAACAATGAGAGCTACATTGCATCCATAAAGAAGGAATTGAGGAAAGGCTTTGAAATGACTGATTTGGGCTATGTTCATTACTATCTTGGTATTGAAGTAACTTAACATCCGAAGTCCATATTCCTTTCTCAAAAGAAGTACATTTGAGATCTGTTGAACAGGTTTGGCATGGTTGAATGCAATCCTCTAACTACTTCAATGGAACAAAACTTAAATCTCACATCCATTGAAGGAAAAGAATTTGAGGATGTAACAAAGTATAGACAACTTGTAGGAAGTCTCAACTACCTGACTACTACCAGACCAGACATTTCGTTTGCTTTTGGAATCCTCTCCAGGTTTATGCAAAATCTTTGAGAGGGACATTGGTCTACTGCAAAACGAGTTCTAAAGTACTTAAAGGGAACTCAAGACTTTGGACTCAAGTATACACAAGTGGGCGACTCCAACTTGATTGGATACTCTGATTCAGACTTCGATGGAGACAAAGAAACTATGGTATCTACTTCTCATTATGTTATGAGTCTTGGATCAGGAGTTGTCTCCTGGAGATCACGCAAACAATCAGTTCCAGCAGATTCCACAACAGAGGCAGAATATGTGGTAGGAGTTGAGGCAACAAAGGAAATTGTGTGGCTCTGGAAAATTCTGGAAGATTTGTAGGTAAAAAAAGTATAGTCAACTCCACTCATGATTGAAAATACCTCTGCAATAAATTTTGCCAAAAACCCAAAGTTCCATGATCGAATGAAGCACATAAATACAAAATATCATATGAATCGACATCATGTTGAGGCCAAAACAATCCATCTTCACCATTGTTCCACTAATGAGCAGATTGCAGACATCTTCACCAAAGCACTTGGAAGAGAAAAGCTTGAAAGATACAGAACGATTCTTGGACTCACCAACATCCCTTTAGATTAAGGGGGCAATGTTGACACCTAATCATAGGGATTGGGTGAACAATTGTAAATAATGTAAATAATTAATAAGAGAAAATGAAGAGTCATCGGGAGATGAAACTCATCAATCACTCCCTCGTGTATATAACTATGATCAGCTACAATGAATAAACATAATCTCATTTGAGGAGTTACCTACTGGCCTGACAAAAGGCATCAGAAAATCAATTCACAGTTTTTTGGTAGCTTAGCTTTTGTTAGTTGAGCCATTTTGACAGTTTTTGGGTTGATCTCTCAAACATTCTCTCGTTCTCTCATACTCTTGCACACAAGAAATCTTGGAGCATTCTTAGAGCATTCTTGGAGCACTTTAGTATTCACTTGTATTGGAGAAAGAAGGCAAAGAAAAGCAAGAAACGCAAGGAAATAGTTGGATCAACAACTACAGTTAGATTTCATTGTAGGCAACAGGTTGAATGTGTGATTTCCTTGTTAATTTCTGGATATATGGTATATGCATGTGATTTTCTGGTTATGTGTTATCATTGGCATGGTCATTTTCCTAGATTGACAATGGTTTTATCCTTGCCTTGCAATTTCATGGATAGCCATGGTGTTGTGGATTTTTCCACTATTTTTTTCTGATTAGTGCTTAGGTTTCCTATGGTTGTGGGTTGGAACAAATTCTCTGGAAGCCCTAGAACAACTTGGGTTGAGTTACTTGTCCTAGAGCATAGGTTGGGACAAATAATCTAAAGCCCTTGATGGGTTGAGTTACTAGTACCTAGATCCAAGTTGGTCAAATGTTCTAGAGCCCTAGAAGGTTGTGGGTTGAGTTACTAGTCCCTGAAGCCCTAGACAACTTGGGTAGAGATCGATCTGGTTGATGTTAGTTATGTAATACTATAGAGGTGGAATCAATGTGGTTGAGGGTTGAGGTGGTTTGGCCTCTAGAAGGCCTAGTTTAGTTTTGTCTTGGTTTATTCCATTATATCCCATATTCATGTGTGGAATATGGTGCGGGGGTGATTAGATGAAAGAGATATTTGGCTCAGCCCAATCTACGGTTGGGTAGTACATGGAAGTCCCTGACTTGGTTGGAATTTTCATATGTTAATATGAGACATTTTACTATTGTGATCTATGAGCATTAGTGATTATGTTGGTGATATTATGGTTGAGTTACCATGGTTTCTATCTTCGTTATTTTCTAGTTATATGTTGGTTATATGATGTGTACCATCCATGGCTCTTGTCATGAATTGTTTAGTTATTGGTTGGTTGATGAATGTATGGACTAATAAGTGTTGTTGAAGCTATGTGGAGTGGCATAGAGCCTTCTTGGTGATTCTCAGATGAATCTTAGACTAATATGATCATATATGCATCCATGAAATGAATTTTCTATGTTTGCCATGTGTTTAACATAATTTTTGTTATGGATTAAACATCTTTGGGTCAAGTTCTTTCTTGAGTTTTGATTGACTAGCATTGTTAATACCTTTGATTGCATTTGCGAAAGTCTCAGGCAATTTTGGGTTGTGGTCTAGAAGCTATCCTAAAAAGGTGGCACAAATCTCGAGACTGCATACTCAAAACTAAGGATTTTAGGCCATAGCCACATGAAGGCAAGCCTATGTTTGGAACAGGATCCCCCAAGGATAGTTTTGGGGCTAAAAGCCCATGTTTTGGGTCAATTTTGTAATAAAGTTGTACAGTCTCCGCATTTTGTGGTCACGAAGCACGAAGGTGTCAAGAGTCATAAAGGGTTGTCCGCCCTTATTTTGTAAAGTGTAAAGTCGACTGAAAAGATCCACCCATCAGGGAAAATTTTAAGAACCCCCCCTAAATTTATAAATATAATAAATGGGCGAATCTCCATGGTATATAGGAAAAATGGAAGGCGATTTTATCAATAATATAATATGTATATATAATTTTTTGGCGAATCTCTCACCAGGCATGGCGAATATTTTACTCAATTATAAAACCTTGTAAGATCTTGGCGAGTCTTTCACTAAATAATAAAACTTTGTATGGATCTAAGACGATAAAATTTCCCCTTTAAATAGTCTATGCTCACATGAATACCATGGTATTACCATGGGTCAATACCATGGGTTATCATAAACCTGGAGCTTAAAAATTACTATTAGTAATTTATAAAAATTAATAAAATTAATAGTTGTTTTTTATTTTAATCAAGCTAAAATGTTTAACCTACATTAAATTACAACATCCATTTTTACTCTTGACCAAGCCCCAAGAGGATCAAATATTTTTTCACTCTATGCTAGTTTGCATATCATGATATTTGATACCTCTAGGGGGTTAGTAGATCCAGAGTAAAGATGGATCTATGCTGGTTTAATTCCCCCATTTAAATAGGCTACATTCCAGGTGAATACCATGGGTCAATACCATGTGCCATTTTGGTGAATACCATGGGTCAATACCATGTGCCATTTTAATTTTTATTAATTCTAATATTAGGGTTAATAATGGTTTTTTGCATGGTATTAATAACAATCTAGTCCATGGTATTTGTCCCATAGTATTTTGCCGGTTTCACCTAAATATAACCCATTTTTTGAGTGTTGGTAAATATAAGGTGACTTATGGAGTAAATATAAATGTTTTATTTGTTTACCATACCTCTCGTTTATTTATATTTTTATTAATTTACCATACCTCTATTACAAATATGGTATTTGGCCCATAGGATTCACTTAAATAAAACCTCTTTCTTGAGCCTTCATAAATAGAACGAGGGTTATGGACTAAATATAAAAAGAGGTTTTATTTATTTACCATACGTCTAGTTTATTTATATTTTTATTTATTTACCATACCTTTTGAGTAAGTATAAAAATACGTTTTATTTATTTACCATACCTCCACTTTACTTATATTTTTATTTGTTTACACCAGGTGACTTATGGAGTAAATATAAAAAATGTTTTATTTATTTACCATACCTCTCATTTATTTATATTTTTATTAATTTACCATACCTCTTTTATAAATATGGTATTTGGCCCATAGGATTCACTTAAATAAAACCTATTCTTGAAAATGGGCGAATGGATTCACTTAAATAAAACCTATTCTTGAAAATGGGCGAATGGAAGGTTGTAACTCCTAATTTCAAGGGCTAAATTTACCTTTTTCACCCTCTCCCTTAAAATAAGGTGGGCTATTTGAGATGATTTGTAAAAATGTACTATGATACAAAATATTCGCCCACTAAAAATTAAAAACCCCTTAATTTCGCCAAAGGGCGAACATTCGCCCCTAAAATTATCCTTGCCACCCATGGTCCGCAAACCATGGGATTGTATAAAAAGACCTAAGTAAGTAAGCTCTAAGAAAGGGAAGTAAGTCTAAGAAGTCTGGAGTGAGTAGAGAAGTCTAAGTGTTCGGGTCTTAGCATAGGTAGAGGCTCTGCAGCTGAGTGCACAGAGGCCTAGGGTGGAAGTCTGTAGCTGAGTGCGTGGACCCCTACAGCTGTTTGTGCAGGACAGATAGAGTCTGTAATAATCTGAAGATATCAATAAAGAGAAGTATTCTGCAAATTCTGTATATTTATTTCTTGTTAATGCATCTAGTTATATTGCATTTTGGGTTTAATATATAATGTTTATGTGATGCGCGAATATATGTGATTATATTGGTTAATTGAACGCAAGTAATAATATCAATTTACTCAACGCTAACTGTGATTGTTTAGTAAGATAACTAAAACACATAAGATAACTTGGGAACCTATACAATATGTTGTCATAGTAGCGCGAAAGTACCTGGACCGTGGGTTAAGGCTGCGTGAAGGTCAATCATACACCTTCGCAGAGGTACTGAAGGGCGAAATAAAGGGATAGACTAATAGAGCCCTAAAGCTTAGTGACCTGCGCGAAAGTAGGAACATAGGGTATAAATTAACATCGTGACCATCTCAGGGTGCGGAAACTTCGTTCCAGCACCCCCCCATACTGCTTCGGGTGAGACTTTGTTCCACTCCATAGGTTGATGCCAAAAGGGACAGTAATGTAGGGATTTGTTTGGCTAACTAACATTGAACCTGGGTCAGGCCCCACACAGCCAACAGTGTATGAGTGTGATTATAGCCTCATAACCACATGGAAGCAGTGTCAAGGGTGCGGTTGTGAGTCTAGGTGAGTAAAACAAGGTTTCTTAAGCTCCTCGATGATTTGTAGTCCCTGTAGGATGTCAGTTTGTGGTTAGTTTGTAGGCCCCACTTCCTTAAATAGAACTGGGAGGTTGAGTCATGTCATACTCACACTCATCTCATGTTTACATTGGAAGGCTTATGAAATTGGGTAAATGTGGGAGGGGTGGGTACAAAATTGACCTCTAGAAGAAACCATGCAAGTTATGACTACTCAATAGATGCAACACCAACAAGTGATGTCTCAAATTCTTGCCCCATTTTTGAATAATGTGATTCCCATGTTCCTATTCAGACTAATACCCCTGGAAAGACTAACATTAGGACATCAAGTCAAAAGGCTCTGAGACCTTGGATTCCCCAATTCCTAGATGGGTGGAAAACAAGGAATTGTGGCCCACAAGAACAGAATAAAGATACTTCATATTATTGGAGGGAGTATCAAATGCTAAGAACGGGTACTCAAGCATCCCTAACCTTTCAGAAATTTTGTGTTATTAATTACGAATGTAAGCCTAGGAATTGTGGTAAGTGCACACAACATAATGCATACATGAAGAATTGGAATGAATTTTGGGATGGCTGCAAGAAAGACAGATTAGATGATACTAATGATAATCCAAGAACAGAAAAACAAAGTGAAAACATAGAATCATTAAGTGTGAAAGGTGGCATGAAAATTCCAATTAAAGTTTGTCATTTTGATTTGGATCAGTTATGGTGACCCTTCTACCAACTTAATTGGTAGCCAAAAACAAGGGGTTAATGCTTCTCTATTAGTAAAGGACCAAGTTAGCAATGGTGGTAATGAAACAACTTTAGAAAATATGTTTTCCAAAGATAATAGAGATGAAACCAACTGATGTATCCATAGTGTCACAGAGATTCTATAATTTTAGAGAAAGATCAACTCAATATAAATCCTGAGATAAATGGAACAATTCTCTCTACACTCTCATACTATAGGCGACACTTGATAGAATGATTCAGAGGTGGATAACAAAACTACAACTTGACATGAGACATTTGGTCTAGAAGAAGGTGGAGGCATACATTAAGGAGCATATAAGACCTGTCTGTAAAAGTGGGGTAGTTACAGTAGAGCACTATCGATGGTATGTTGGTAAGATAGTTGAGAAGGTTATGAAATATCATCATAGTACAAAAAGTGCATATTTCCTCATAACAAAAGGAAATAAAGTTAAAGAGATATCTAAATAATATTAGCAATATTTCAAGCAAAGGGAAAGCGACAAAGAAAGAAATGTGGAAAGTACAACTAGAATAGGAGGAAAACAAATAATTTCATCAAAGAGACATGAAGAATGCAATAACCATGATACAAGGCCTTACACAGACAATAGGCACGAAAAGAAACATTGTTTCTCCCGTTCATCACCTTGAAATCCACTATTAGGATCATAAGCTTGTGTGAGTCACTCCAAGGATTTAATGCACCCTAAAGTAGGTCCCTCCTATGTACTTATACCTGATGAGGGACATAATAGATTGAAAATTTACAATGAAATCTATGTTAAATAAACCCATAAAGAGAAAGGTTCATTATAGGTCAAGATGTGGCCACATTCTTCAATTGCAAAAGGAAACAAAGGGGTTCTATTACTGCTTTAGAGGGTTTTCTAAGGGAAGTTTTGTCAAATATCTATCCTTTGGAGGAGCACCGTGTGAAAATATTTAACATTATCACATGGTTCAAAAGTATTCTTCAAGGTGTGAAGCATCTATAAGATACTTTTGTAACACCATCTGGATTTTTTTTATCTGACCTCTGCACACGATGGGGTGATATAGATATTTCCATTGATTTTTCTGCGACTCCTCCAAAGTTCTTCAACCCTTCGGGAAAACAAGAAGGGAAAAATCCTATTTGATCTTAAATAGACCCTACTAAGAGGAGGTGCAACTAGATACATGCAATTTATTCGAAATGCACTGTTTCCTTTGCTCAATTTTTAGAACCCATACTCTCATATTTCCTATGATATTTCAATTAATAATGGCTTAGGCATGTTGAATTCCAAATTTCTCTACTGGACAAGTTAATTAAATACAAGATTCAGAGAATTAGTTTTCTTGATTAAGTACTCAGCGAAGGCACATAATGTAAACAACCTAAATCTAGGTACATTGAATTCATTTTCCCATAGCTTACTAATTATTTCCACCTTACAAATGTAGTCTCCTCCAATTCTCCACCCTTTCAAGGATATATACAATGGAATTGTTACACATGAACTAGCAAATGGAGGAAAAAAATTTGAAAGACAAATTAAGGAGTGCAAACTAAATATTGAGAAATTTAAACATTAGGCTTTGTAAGAGACATTAAGAGAATTATGTTTTAACTCTTTGTTCATTCTTTGCAAAGCGTACAAAAGTTGTAGCTTTATGTTCACAAGTTTGGACAGTATGCACATTCACTAGTAAATGAGGAAATGTGTTCAATAATGATTCTCAGATCAAGAAAAACTATACAATGAAAATTGAGGATCCTTTTGACCACTTCAAAAATTGTGCAAGTTCTGTGAATGAGACAACTTTAAGGAAAATATGTGATGCATTTTTTAAGACCGAGAAATCTCTGCACAAGTTTCTAATACCTTTAGAGATACATTATTTAGGCCAAGGCTTATCGGGATCCTCTCAAAGAGGGCCTAAACCAATATTTATACCTACCAATGTAAATTTAGTAAATTCATTGAAGAAATTCGATACAGGGAATCTAAACAAGCACGGTTATTTACAATGTCATGAGAAGGGATTTTATAATAATCAGTTGAGCCAAAACTAAGTGTTGTACCCTCTTGTGTAATTTCAACAAATGTACCCTCTCAAGTAATTTCAGCAAATACCTTTGACAAATTTGGTGAAAGAAGGATATAGACTAATTACAAGGGCCACATAGAAAATCATAATGGATAAGTAGATTTCCTAAATTTCTTGATGGTCCTATAAAGGGAGGAAGCACAAGATATAATGGCTACAAGAAACATCTTGAAAAGGTGTGAGAGAATGAAAATAATTCAAAAGAGAGGCAGTACCTTGTAGAGTTTGCTCTTTGAAATAGATGAATGTAGCTACAAACAATTTCAATTATGATGATAAACTTGATAAAGGTGGCTTTGGTAGTGTCTATTTGGGTCAACTTTGGGATAGTTCACAAATTTATGTCAAAATATTTGTTAGGCCAGGGTAACTCCAGAATGAGCGGAAGAAAGAACTATGATATTATTATTCATTAGCTAACTCATATTTATATACATAAATACAACGGATCAGTTCATCTTCCTGATGACTGTCCAGTTCACCCATCCGTTTCGGATTAGGTGTCAACATTCCCCCCCTTAATCTGAAGGGATGTTGGTGAGTCCAAGCATCATTCTGAATCTTTCAAGCTTTTCTCTTCCAAGCGCTTTGGTGAAGATGTCTGCAATTTGCTCGTTTGTGGAACAATGACGGAGATGGATTGTTTTGGCCTCAACATGATATCGGATCAGATGATATTTAGTATTGATGTGCTTAGTACGATCATGGAACTTTGGGTTCTTGGCCAACTTTATTGCAGATGTGTTATCAATCATGAGTGGAGTTGATTGTATTTGTTTTACCTGCAAATCTTCAAGAATTTTCCTGAGCCACACAATTTCTATCCTTGCTTCAGCTGCTGCCACATATTCCGCTTCTGTTGTGGAATCTGCTGGTACTGATTATTTGCGTGATCTCCAGGAGACAACTCCTGATCCAAGACTCATAGCATATCCTGAAGTAGATACCCCAGTTTCTTTGTCTCCATCGAAGTCTGAATCAGAGTATCCAATCAAGTTGAAGTCGTCCACCTGTGTATACTTGATTCCAAGGTCTTGAGTTCCCTTCAAGTACCTTAGAACTCTTTTTGCAGCAGACCAATGTCCCTCACAAGGCTTTTGCATAAACCTGGAGAGGATTCCAACAGCAAATGAAATGTCTGGTCTGGTAGTAGTGAGGTAGATGAGACTTCCTACAAGCTGTCTATACTTTGTTGCATCCTCAAATTCCTTTCCTTCAATAGATGTGAGCTTCAAGTTTTGTTCCATTGGAGTAGAAAGGGGATTGCACTCTGTCATGCCAAATCTGTTTAACAAATCTCCAATGTATTTCTTTTGAGAAAGAAATATGGACTTTGGATGTTGGGTTACTTCAATGCCAAGATAGTAATGAACATAGCCCAAATCAGTCATTTCAAAAAAATTTCCTAATTCTTTCTTTATGGATGCAATATAGCTTTCATTGTTCCCTGTCATTAAAAGATCATCTACATATACCACAAGATATACAACTGTTTTGCCAACTTTCTTGACAAATAAAGTTGCATCATCAAGATCAAAATGATTGAAGTTGAGTTTTAGAAGATGCTCAGTTAGTTTTTCATACCAGGCTCGTGGTGCTTGTTTGAGGCCATACAAGGACTTCACAAGTTTGCATACTTTGTGTTCATGTCCTTTCACAGCAAATCCTTCAGGCTGGGACATAAAAACATTCTCTTTTAGATCTCCATTCAAGAATGCAGTTTTTACATCCATTTGAGGGACTTTCCAACCGTTCTGAGCAGCTAGTGCAAAGAGTGTCCAGATGGTTGCCCATTTTGCTGTGGGGGCAAAAGTTTCCTCATAATCGACCCCTTCCTTCTGTGCAAAACCTTTTGCCACAAGCCTAGCTTTGTGCTTGTCAAGTGAGCCATCATCTTTGTACTTGTTCTTGTAGACCCACTTGCAGCCAATTGGTTTGGTTCCAAATGGAGGATCAACCAGCTTCCAAGTGCCATTCTTTATGAGGGCATCATACTCGTTCTGCATCGCTTCTTTCCATTCATCATGAGAAGCAGCTTCTTTGAAGGAAGTTGGTTCAAAATCTGTAGACAAGTTCAATTCACAATCATAAGTAACATCCAAATCAACAGGTGAATTAGAGTTATCTACATCACCTCCATCTTGTCGGTTTGTATTTCTGGTTCCTGTTTTTCCAATTTCATCAGGATGAACACTTTCAAGTGTCTTTGTCAACCACTTTGGAGGACCTTTCTGAGATGGTCCAGGCTGCTCTGTTGATTGAGTTGGGTCTGAATCAAGATTGAGTCTCCCAATTCTATCAATTACATCACTTAAAGCATCATCTGTTGTTGGAGTGTCATGCAGGGGAGATTGTTCTTCAGAAGAAGATTCCACATGTTGATCTAGTATAGGAATCCCCCCTTCAAGATGTGGAATCTGATTATCAAACTCTTGAAATGATTTCGGTTTTGTGAATCTATCCAAGCGATCAAGTTGCCGCTCAACAACACTGTCAGATTTGGATGATTCAAGAAAAATGACATCTTTAGATAAAACAAACTTTTTATTTACTTCATCATAGAGGCGGTATGCTTTAGATGTGTTTGAATACCCCAGGAAGATACACTTACGACTTCTAGCACCAAGTTTGTTTCTATGTACCTTTGGTATTAAAGCATAACAGGTGGAACCAAAGATCCTGAGATGTTTTACCGAAGGGACATGTCCATACCACAATTCATAAGGAGTTTTGTTTCTTATAGCACTAGATGGACATCTATTCTTTATATATGCAGCACATAGAACAGGATCAGCCCAAAACATTGTCTTTACATTTTTGAAGAAAAGCATGGATCGTACCATATTCAAAATTGTTTTGTTCATTCTTTCAGCTACACCATTCTGTTGAGGATTATAAGGCACATTTGTTTGATGTTTGATCCCATGTTGGTGAAGATAGTTTTCAAATTCATTTGATGTATATTCTTTTCCATTATCAGTGCGAATAGACCCAATATGAGATTGTGCATAATTTTCAATCCACTTATGAAAATTCTTGAATGTTTGAAAAGCATCAGATTTGTTCTTCAAAAAATAAACCCAACACATTCTGGTGTAATCATCAATAAATGTCATGATATATTTATTTCCATTTGCAGAAGGAACAGGCATTGGACCACATAAATCTGAATGAATGAGTTCAAGCTTCCTGTGTGCTCTTGAATGTGAATCATGAAAAGACTGTTTGCTATGCTTTCCTAGAATGAAAGCATCACATTGCTTATGTTTTCTAGGAATTGTAGGCAAACCAGCAACACCATTTTTCTTCAACAAGCGGAGACTATCATAGTTTAAATGTCCAAATCTAGCATGCCATAATAAACTTGATGGAAGTGTACCTTCTTCATGATGAGAAATATATGAGAAATATTGTGCATGAGCAGAGGTTCCTTGCAGTTTAAGAAGTCTTTCTTCTTCTATACCTCTCATGACAAGTGAATGGTCAGATGCCTTTCTTACCTCAAGCTTTCCATCAAACATATGAATGGAGTGACCTTGCTGGCGGATGTGGACCAGGGACAGCAAGTTTCTCTTGAGCTGTGGGAGATATAGAACATGATCCAGAAGAAAGTCTGGAAGACCAGGCAGTTTAAGCCTGATTGTGCCAAGCCCTGATGGCTTGATTTTTGATTGATCTGCAAAGTATACTGCTCCATCAACATTGTCAGTGAAATCTTCAAAAAAATCTTTCCTATGAGTCATATGACAGGTTGCTCCTAAATCAAGCAACCAGTCATTTTTCGAAGAAGCAAGTGAAGCATTAAACAAATCTTCATTTACTCCAATGTTACATTGTGCCTCAATATGGTGAGCGGATTCAGGTGCTTTACCTTTGTCTGTGTCATCAGTTTTACCTTTCTGCTGATTTCTTCTCTGCTCAATCTTTTCCCATGATAGCTTGCATGTAGAAGCATCATGTGATCCATTTCGTTTGCAGCGAATGCAATATAAGTCTGCCTTTTCTTCTTGAGGGTGTCTGCCCCCCCTGCCTCTGAAGTATCTTCCTCTTTCTTTTGAATGCATACTGTAACAAAAATTATTTATGCTGATAGAAAAATAATTTTGCTGATAAAAAGAACTTCTGCTGATAAAAAATCCTTATGCCACAGCCTTATGCATTTTATTTTCTTCTAACGGTTAATAGAAGCATCAGCATTTCTTATATCTCTGCAATACTACTATGTTTTTGAACAAAAACTTTCAAGAGATCACTTCAATATATCACTTTAATACATATCAATTTATCACTTCAATATGGATGTTACCGTCTTCTGCACTTCAGGAATCTGAGTGGTTGAGAATCAATTTGAAAAAAATGCGCAAGGGATATATCAGTTCAATATATATCAATATATTATGCAAACTGCTGGAATTCGAACACCCAACCTAAAGAAATCCGCAGCCCACTAGCATTTCACAAAACCCAAAAAAGAGCAATGTGGCAAGCTAATGTATAAGAAAGAAGTCGGAGATGCCAAAATTTTCAAGCAAATAGCGGAGGCTCACATTTGAAATCTCAGCCAACATGCTGTTTTATCAAATGACAATAGTGCAGATGTTACCTCAAATGGAAATTGATCTTTGAGATTGCATGCACTCAAAATTACAATCAACCCTGTACTAAGTTTCCTCTAAAGACCAACCGAATGCCAAGCGATCTTCTTTTTTTGTACATAATTTATCCAATTACATATGAAAATGAACACCGTCTATCATTGACCCCTTTTCTCTGTACATAATACATATAGCAGTCAAGCCAAATACAAAGATGAGATGCATCATCCATACATCCGCAGACGGGAATGCATCAGGCAGGCATGGGAATTTCATAGCAAATATAGACAAAGGACTTGGCTATATTTTCAACGTATCAATTGCAAAGATAAAACTGCGGACTGGGGATCAAACGAATACCATCACATAAAACTGCGGACTGGGGATCAAACGAATATACGGTGTGTCGATTACGCCCATTCATAGTTCCTTTGCCAACTCCATACAATGTTTCCGCCACAGATACAGAATAAGGGAGCACCAAAGAAGGAAAACGAGTTCTCTATGATAGTCTGAGATACTAATTTAATGCAACCAAATTACAAGTTTAGTCAAGGAGATTTTGCTTGTAAATGGAGCCTTTCACATTGATTGGGAGACAAAGTAAGTCGAGAAATCCAGATTAAGTATAGAACAATGACCTTGAAGAATAAGAAAGTTCCCACAAGTTTCTGTGACAAGTCGAGGGAGGCTTTCTTACCAAACGATGATACCAAACAAGTTTCTGCGACAAGTCGGCTTTCCGTGCAGGCTCTTTCCGTCGTTTTTGTGGCGGGGTAGGACGTACCGCCCAAACAAAGTCTCAGCATTCATGCAAAGGAGCACCCGTTAGTATGAACGACCGTCCAGAGTCCACCTTCATTTCCCTGCGGCTATGCAGAAGGAGAACGCTCAGGGAAATCAAAACGGATGCGCAGATAATGTCAGGGCAGAGAATGTCAGGACAGAGAATGTCAGGACAGAGGCACGGATGCGCAGAGAATGTCAGGGCAGAGGCAGGAGTTACAGCTATTTTAGGGACTGGGACCTGAGCTCTGATACCATGTCAGGCCAGGATAACTCCAGAATGAGCGGAAGAAAGAACTATGATATTATTATTCATTAGCTAACTCATATTTATATACATAAATACAACGGATCAGTTCATCTTCCTGATGACTGTCCAGTTCACCCATCCGTTTCGGATTAGGTGTCAACAATATTTATGGTATGGAATAGCAAAATAAAAATGATATTCATAACAAAGGTAGAGATTCTTGGTCAAAATAGATAGAAAAAATTATTATCCTTGCATAGATGTTGTTCTAAAAAATGTCTTCTTATGTAACCAACCCCTCCCACATTTACCCAATTTCACTGGCTTGCGAGGGTAAATATGAGCCGAGGAATTAATATGACATGACCCAACCTCCAAGCTTCAATTATTGAAGTGGGGTCAACAACTGAAAACTACAGACATCCCTGAAGGCTTGCACCATACTCAGGGGAAAAAGAACCACCCTAGGTGACCAAACCCTGAGTTGGATAGATTTTTCATTAACCTAGGCCCACAACTGCATGCATGACAAAGAAAGAGTGTGGTTATAGCCCTCCAACCACACACGCAAGCTTCCTTCCCTGTGGTTATAGCCCAAAATTGCTAATTCATAAGGTGTCGTCGCGAAATCTGAGCCACTTTTCTAGGACAACCTCTAAAACAGTACCCAGAACTACCTATATATCTGAGAGTGATAAATAACATAATGACAATTCTATTCATACAAAACTTGAACAAGAACTTGACAGGTGTAATAAATATACGGAAATTTAATAAATATAATTAAAAATAAAAATATTATATATATATATATATATATATATATAAAATTTAAGAATATATATATATATTTCTAATAATTTAAGATTCATTTTATCACAGAAATTAAATATAATTAGAATTCTAATAAACTTTTAATATGATTTTAATTTTAATATATTAAGAACTATATTTATTATTTACAATTTAATTAAGGAATTTAGACTTCTGTGATCCATAACATTGTTCAGAAACTCTTCGGCAAAATCACATAACCAATTTTTTGTCGACGCGTTTCGAACCAACCAGTGTTAATTTGACCTAACAAATGAATATATTGTTTTTATTAAAAAATTATAATTATGAAAATTCAAAATCTAATTACCTAATCACTTCCAGAAATATACATTAAATTAAATTATGCAATTCTCTTATTTTAATGTTATGCATTATAGAGCAGAAATTATGTGAATTTGCTACATAATAAACCTAATTATACCTATTTTATTGGTCATATGATATTTTGAATTACTCATTATCTTATCTTGCCATGAAGCATTTTAATTTGAATAAGTCACAGGTTACTACTAGTTATGCTATCGAAAAAATGTAATCGGGTTGTTCCTTTTATTATTATTATTGGTTTTGATATGCATTTATTGGTTATATAATTATAAAATTGATGTTAACTTTTTGTGAAACTAAAAAATCAATTTATGATTAATAGACATTATTATATATAGTTTGAAAAAAATATATAATATATTTATATTTTTATAAGTATAATTATAATATTAAATTATTTTTTTATAAATATTATTTTAAGGAAAAAAATACAATATATTTGAAAATTAATTTTTTATACATTATTAATGATACAACAATTCGTTTCACAATAAAAAATATATATATATATATAAGACTAACTGACTAACTGTAATTATTAGAATTTAATATTTCTGCTTTATATTTATATATTTTGTTTTCCTTAAAATTTATTATTATAATAAAATATATTAAATAATATTTTGGAAAAAAATTATTAAAATACTTTTATTAAGTAACCAAATTTAATATTTATATTTATATATGGGGCCTTCGAAATAGTCCTTCCTTACAATTAAATAAAACACCATATAATAAATAATATTAATATACAATACAATTGGAGAGTGAATGTGCTACTGATATGTAATCTTGTTATAATAAAATATATTAAATAATATTTTGGAGAAAAAAAAATTATTAAAATACTTTTATTAAGTAACCAGATTTAATATTTATATTTATATATGGGGCCTTCGAAACAGTCCTTCCTTACAATTAAATAAAACACCATATAATAAATAATATTAATATACAGTACAATTGGAGAGTGAATGTGCTACTGATATGTAATCTTGTTTTATGTTATGTTCTACATTCTTTTCATTATCAATGATTATAACAGTGTGTTTATGTTATGCTTTTTCCTCAAATACTTATGTCAAGAATGTATTATCATTGTACCTCAACGAAAAACACATAAAACCAAATTCTATCTACAGATATTGTTTCTCATATCCCCATATTCTACCTATAATTATTCATGTATATCAGTTACAAGAAAAAAAATCATGTCCTACCTGTTTATATACTTGTTTTATTATAATAAAATTTTACAACTAGACCATAGACTAATAATAATGCCACGATAAAACTAAATGTGAAAATCGTGGGTCCTGCGTGGTTGCCTCCAAATCTCCGTCACTCTGCTTTTAATCCATATCACAGCAGCCGTCTTCACGTCTGTTTTGTGCATACCCAAGGCCACCGTGGAGGCGCCTTACCTTTCACAGCCCTTGAATAGTTGTTGGCAGGAGCAACCTGTCAGTCTTGGACGATCGTTAGGCTTCCTATTCACACGTTTGAAACTCCGGTAGCACCTGCCCGGTGCGTGCCGTCTAAACTTCGCCACCACCAAGTCCACCTCCCTCACTTATATAAATACAGAGGGCAACGTAGATTCCCTCAACCTGCACGCTCCACTTCCCACTGCAGTTCAGGCAATCGGTTTTGTGCTGCGCTGCGTGGGCGCCTAGTGGTGAGTAACAAGTGCCAGAACAACATTATGGCTGCAGGAATGATGAAGGATTTGGAGGCATTCAGGAAGGCTCAGAGGGCAGATGGCCCAGCCACCATCCTCGCTATTGGTACTGCCACTCCTCCCAATGCGGTCGACCAGAGCAGCTATCCCGATTACTACTTCAAAATCACCGACAGCGAGCATATGACAGAACTCAAGGAGAAATTCAAGCGAATGTGTAAGTTCCGCATGTAATTCTTGCTTTTGATTATATGCGATGACATTGACCAGAACTGTGTTTTATATGGATGCTCAAATTCGTTTGATGACATCCCATGTGTTGCAGGCGACAAGTCCGCAATAAAGACGAGATACATGTATTTGACAGAGGAAATCCTGAAGGAGAATCCCAAAGTCTGTGAGTACATGGCGCCCTCGCTGGACGCACGGCAGGACATGGTTGTGGTGGAGGTGCCCAGGCTTGGGAAAGAAGCCGCAGCCAAGGCCATCAAGGAGTGGGGTCAGCCCAAGTCCAAGATCACTCATGTCGTTTTCTGCACTACCAGTGGCGTGGACATGCCCGGCGCCGATTATCAGCTGACGAAGCTTCTTGGCCTCCGCCCTAGCGTGAAGAGAGTCATGATGTACCAACAGGGTTGCTTCGCCGGAGGCACCGTTCTCCGCGTCGCTAAAGATCTGGCGGAGAACAATCGGGGAGCTCGGGTTCTGGTCGTCTGCAGTGAAATAACAGCTGTTACCTTCCGTGGCCCCTCCGACACCCACCTCGACAGTATGGTCGGCCAAGCTCTCTTTGGCGACGGTGCGGCCGCCCTCATCGTCGGAGCCGATCCCGTTCCTGAGGTGGAGAAGCCGTGCTTCGAGCTGATGTGGACTGCACAGACAATTCTTCCCGACAGCGACGGAGCAATCGACGGGCACTTGAGAGAAGTAGGCCTCACCTTCCACCTTCTCAAGGACGTTCCAGGCCTCATCTCCAAGAACATCGAAAAGAGTCTGGTGGAGGCCTTCCAGCAGTTCGGAATCTCCGACTGGAACCAATTATTCTGGATCGCCCACCCAGGAGGCCCTGCCATTCTGGATCAGGTGGAGGCAAAGTTGAATCTGGATCCCAAGAAACTGAGAGCAACGAGGCAAGTACTGAGCGAATACGGAAACATGTCGAGCGCGTGCGTGCTCTTCATCTTGGACGAGATGAGGAAGTCCTCTCTGCAGAATGGGTGTTCGACAACCGGAGAGGGATTGGATGTGGGAGTTCTGTTTGGATTCGGACCCGGCCTCACTGTTGAAACAGTCGTACTAAAGAGTGTCCCCGTTCAGTAATTGAACAGCGATCGCCTAGCAAATAAATCGTGCTGTTCGCTACGCTAAATGTGTGTTAGTGTGCAAATTCGCCAGAAGCAGATAGAAACACAAGTTATTGATTATCACCAATCTTAAATTATACGATCCATGTTCCTTTACATTATATGAAATGCCTTCTGTAATTTTTTTAACAAGCTCTCATAAAGTGGTTGATTTTCCAAGCTTCTCATAATAACAACACTCTTGTTCGGTTCACCGGTGACTGGAATTTGAATTAGTAGTTTTCATACCGAGAATCACAAAAACTCTGATTTTCAAGAGTACCATATCTCATATCATGCACGCTGTTTCAAAATTTATAGTTTCATATACCAGTTGGCATGAACGTTTGTATATACGGTGATCCTTTATTGGCCAAAGCAATTCTAAATATGTTCATTCAAACTTCTACCCGATTTGGTCATTCAGATTTTAAATATTTTAAAATTTTATAATGGTTAAATTTTCTATTTGTTATTTTTTGATCCAGCAAAAAATTGCATTAAAAATGTTTTTTATATATAACATGTGATTCCGCGAGAAGCGAAGATGGGGCAAAGAAAAAACTGGGCGCGGGCCAAAGGAAAAAACTGGGCACGGCCTATTTACTGCCAGAAGCAGCAACCGCCATCACCTCCGGCTTCCCTGGACGAGCGTGTTCAAGCTTGGCAAATCAAGGAAACTCTTTTCTACTACAGGGGTTTTTCTGCGTCCCTTTTTAAAAGGATTATATATATTAAAGTCCCCACAACCACGAAAGGTTGAATAACATGCAACCGACCCTCCGCCACAATATGCCAACATAAGACCCCCACAACCACACAACAAGGGCCTCGTCCTTGCTTCTTTGGGTTTTTTCTGCAACTAAAATGAGATTATTACAGCAAAACTGGAGATTTTTGCCGTTTTATGAGACCAAACTCAGGGGTCTCTTCTATTTACAACTCAAAGCCATAGATCTTGTATCTTCACTTTCAGCCAAGATTCAGAATCGGATGAGAACCCCTCCAACAGCATTTGGCATTTGGCTCCTTCATGGAGGTACGTAGCCTCAGGATTTGAAATCTCTTCAGAGGGTACGGCATAGAGAAGATAAGAGGTGGAACCAAAGGCTGGAGTTTATCTTTCTATTCTCAACCAAAATCCTTTAAAAATGTCCTAAAACCTGGATGTTCACCACCAAACCCCAAAGACCTCTCAAGACTAATATTCATTGTGGATCAGGAAGTGGACATTCTATCTCTTGAAGTGGTTGATCTTGCAACCAACTAAATTTCTACAGATTCTGAAAGACAAGTAATTATTTGTGGTTTTAACGGATTTTGACCATTGGTATTTGCTCTTTAATGATGCACGAATCAAAACTGATCTCAAAATACAGTGGTGCATTTTTATTCAAATTCTTTATAATTGTAACATACTTAATAAAGAAATAACACCAATGCTTAATAAGAAATATCGATACCACTTAACATAAAAGCCCTCTCACCAGAATATTCGCATATGGTTTATGTTAAAAATTGTAATCACTCATGTGGAATTTGTTAAACATAAAGTTAATTAACTAATTGAGTCATTAAGGATTGAGTGTGCAGTCAAGTAGAGTTATGTGAGAGATGATTTTTTGTGTGTTGTTGCATGTCAAGATATTTTAAACAATTAGCTAGTTGAAAAGAGAATAAATACTCTTCACCAAATTCATTGTAAATATTAGATTTTATATAATCATTAAAAAAACCTCAACCCATATGTATATAAATTTATGCTTTATCTCTCTTACTTTCTAAGAAATTGATATCAGAACTAAGAGAGTTAAAAGAACATACAGCCGCAGCTTGCAGAAAATGTGAGGAAGTCCAAAGTATTTTTCACCACCGCCGAGCCATAATCTCTCGAGTCGCTCCGTTTAGCAAAGTCGTCATCGAACAAGACGCGTAAACCAGTGTTAGCTTCCCAAAGTAATGAAAATTGGCATATTGTTTTCAAAAGCGAAGTCAAAGGTTTAAGAGTCACGTCGGTTTGATTTTCCAAGTTATATTAAAAGAATATTTCAATGTGTGGCAACCCTTTGTGTTTATTGGAAAAGAGTTTTGATTACTAAAGGGGCGTGCAAAAGGGTAAATGGCTTTATAAATATAAAAGGAGTTTCGAAAAGGTGTTTAAAAATTAATAGGAGGAGTTTCGAAAAGGTGTTTAAAGGTTTTTATTTAAGGTGTGTTGAAAAGGATTTTTATTGAAACTAAAAACGGAGTTTTTCCGAAGGGTTTTGGAAAACGATTTTTTTTAAGTATTTTTTAATAAAAGAGATATATAAAATTTTGGATATTTTTTTATTAGAGAAGAGATTTTTACAAAGTTTTTTTTGTTGGCAAGAGAATTTAGGGCTTTGTAAAGTCTGTTAATTTTTGGTGTTTTGTCGAGTAAAACAATTTTTTGGTGAAGATTGTGTCTTACGGGAGCATATATTTAAAATCGTATTTTTCGAGTGATATGGAAAATAGCCTCATGCAATCAACAAAGAATCTATAAAATAGAGGAAAGACCGCAATCATGGGTTCCAAAGCGCAACTGAAGCATATGAGGAAAGTAAATCGAAAAGAAGAGGCAAAGATCATTGCCATGGTTAGAGAGGTTCAAGCCATAGTCGAGGATCTCAGAATTCTAGCAGAAGACAAAGAAGAAATCAAGGGTGATTGGTGTAGCTTTGATTTGCTACCACCTCCTATATTTACAGGTGAATATTTTGACCATTGGGTTATCAAGATGTTAACTTTTCTTCGAGCTAGAGAGTTAGTTGAGTACGAATCTAATAACCCATACGATGAAGTATGTGATGTTTTAGCATTGAATTTTATAAAACAAGCATTGGATGAGAAGTGTTTGTGCAAGGTAGCAAAAGCTACAACTTCCAAGAAGCATGGAAATTTCTGGAAGCAGAGTTTGGTGCAAGGGAAAGTAACATGTAACATCAGGTTATGTCACAAGTAAAGAAGTCAGTTGCGGATCTGAGAGTAGATGAGCAAGACTCTCAGAGGAAAACAAAGCTTGGAGAATCCCACTCAAAAGTGGATGATGGTTGTCAAAACCATAAAATTGAAACCCGTTATGAAAGCATACATATGGAAGAAGAAGATGCAACAAAGATATTGAAAAAAGAAATTAACTCAGACAAATAGATAAATCACACATAATAAACCAGACCTCAAAGAATGGCGGAAAAAGGTTGAAGCCTCATGCTTCTCTCGCACTTTCATACATTAAAAAATTGAATATAGTGTTACAAATAAATAGATGAGAGATAGTGTTCTCAAGATAGTGCGTGCTATCTTAGACACTTTTGGTTGAGATAATTTCTCCTTTGGTTGAGATAATTTCTCACCAGACACACACCAATATAGGAGTTACCTAAACTAACTCCTATCTTAGAGGAACAACCCAAGAGTTAGGCACAAATTCCTAACTTGGAATATTTAATTTATTTATTTATTTTTGGATTTATTATTGTTTTATGAGAGAGGCTAACATTCCCCCCTTCAATGATAAATCCAAAATAAGAACGAGGAACCATCTTCCAAGTTCTCATGTTGATCCTCAAAAGCATTGCCTGAAAAAACCGCCAAATCTGGATGCTGAAGAAACCGCAATATGAAGAGACTGAGTCAGTTGCATGACTGATTCATCTCAGAGGGACGCTTGACAACTCCATCATGTGCCAAGCCGCAAAAGGATCCAACTGTCCTTTGCTTGAAAACAGCATCCGGTGTCCACTGACACAATTTGATGAACGCCCACTAGCGTGTTTGCTGATGATGATTGCCCACTGGCTGAAGATGTCGAAAAACAACTCAATGTTGTTTTTGCTATGATGAAAGATGTTCACTGCTGCTTTGGCTGTCGATCGCCCACTGGCGAATTTGCTGATGCTCACTGCTGATGACAAATGCCCACTGGCTGATGAAGCTGCCCACTGGCTACTTCGCTGATGTTGTCGAGACTTTCAGTCTGACAACCACTTGTCAATTTCATTGAAATTTCTCCCCTTTGTCAGCTGAAAGGAGAGACAATCTTCTCCAAAATATATCTGAACTCCCCCCCTTCAGGTGTAGGAGATTTTCATTTTTGTACTCCCTCGTTCAATTGCATGAGAGTACCATCATCGATTCACTGCTGGTTGCACTATGTGTGATTGTAGTCGGTTGTAGAACTGAGACAATCTTTTGACTGTGGATGACCATTCCCAAGGATCGATCCATTCATAATGTATCTTCAATCTGGCTGATTTTTGTTGGTTGCGACATTTTTCTGAGGAATGATTGGGCTTGCCACAATGGAAACAAGGATGGAGATCAAAACACTGATCTTCCATATGACTGGTTCTTTGACAATGAGAACATTTCGGTTGGACATTAACTTCAGGTTGCGTGCAATTCTGTTTGTCTGCAATTTTCTCAGAACCTACTGAGGTGAGTTGTTCAAGAAATCCTGCACTCACAAACTTAATTGGCTTGGAATAATCTGGGATATGTAAGTTGGTGTCATCAGTGACATATCCTAAGCCTCATCGATTCTTGTTATTTTGAATTTCTTCCCAGGGCTTGATGATGGGTTTGGAAGAAATTTGAATTTGATCATGAACAACTTCGACACTTGAAGTTGTTTGGATGAGTGATTTGGAATCAACATTTTTATCTTCATCTGTATGGTTGAATGACTTGGAAGAAGCACTCTTTTGTTGCAGCTCATCTCTTTGTAGTTGCGACTCTAGTTGAAGAAACTCAATGGTTTCATGTGTTTGTTGTAGATGCCGTGAAAGATCAGCAAGAGTTTCTTTGCTGATGTGCACCATGTCTTCATCACTGGAGATGATCAAACTGTGAAGAATGTTTAACCACTGAATATGTTGCGCCATCTGAACTTGCTCACTTGAAGTTAGGCTCTCTTGTCGTAGATGTCGTGCTTTGAACTGTTTCACTTGATTTTGTTACTTGAATGACAGGCTCGCTTGCTATGGGACTTGAATGGTATGCTCGCTTGATTTGTTGCTTATTGCACTTGCTGGGAACACTTGCTAGAGTTGTAGAACTTTCTTGCTTAAACTCTGGAATTCACGCTCGCTTGATGATGATCGTGTTTGCATAAATGCTCACTTGCCTTACTTGAAGGAATAGCCACGCTCGCTTGATGTCGATCTCAACTTGCTTGATTGGTGTTAGAGTTGAACTTGTTTGGTTGCTTTGATGGTTGCTACAATGATCTTCACTCTGGCTCGCTTGAAAGTCTGAACTTTGTACTATTTTGATGCAAATTGCTTGAATGAATACTCACGTTCGCTTGCAGGAGATGTGAACTTGTTGTTTGCTTCATTTGGAGTTAAAAATCATGGACTCACTTGATTGTGCTTTAAAAGAAGGGTGTCGAACACTGTCGAAAATGCACCCAAAAAAGCTTACAATGATTTCAATGACTCACTACAATGAATTCAATTTGACTCAATTCAAGACTTGGGTGTCAGTTTCAACCGAGAATGCACCCTTACAATTCAATGTAATTTGAGTTTGGTTACAAGTTCAATAATGTTGATGTAGAATGTGCTCTGAAACGTTGAAGTTTACAGATTCATTAACTTGATTGTCGTGATGTAGACATTGCTTTGAAATGCTGGAGTCTGCAGATTCATGAACTTGATTGTATTGAGTGAATTTGTTTGTTGAGGTAGAATGCCAATGTTGAAAACTTTGATTAGTTGTTGTATGTGTTGAGCTTAATTATCCTTCCTTGCAGCTATTTCGTTACAGGTGTTGTGCTCGCTTAAATTGAACTTTATGTGTGTTAAATGAGATCATTTATGTGTCAAAACTAGACACAAATCATAAGCAAAAACATGAATCCATAAAACACATGCGCCATCAAGCACACATAGTGTACCTTAGATCCCCTTATTCAATTTCGGGCGGATCTAGGACACATCAACACCAAAAAAAATGATATCTTTATTAATCACTGAGTACATCATATTTCACATTGACAACATCATCATGGAATATTCTCAAAGTTCCAGAACTTCTTAAAAGAAAAATTTCTTCAAAAATTACTTGCACTCACTCAATCACTCTCAAAATCTCTGGCAAAGTAAAATATTACTTTGGAGTACATGATTGATTTTTCTCTAAAAAAAAAATTCACTCATCAGTCCAAATACAAACATATTTCTTACTTTGCACTCCAAAAACCTTATTACTTCACATCTTATCACTCCATTAAAAACTTCATTGAATGTGCTAAGACTCTTTTATGACTTTCATATTCTCGAGATTTGAGATATATATTGTGGACAATTTGCATTAAAAAGTATACTTTTTAAAAGAATTAACACAAATAACAAAACCTTTATGTTGTGAGTCTCCAATGTACCTCTGTCTTGCGGATTCGAATCAATGATTTTCAGTTGGAATAACTAATATCAATGGGCAAATCACACCTTTCACTCCTCCAATTTCTTCTTGATGTTCATGTGGCAGAAACTCCTTCAATGTAGCAATGTGAAGAGCCACGCATGGATCATTCAACTGAAATATTCGATCTATCTACCGCTTCTCCCATATTTATTTATTTTTCCGTCCTCCACTGTAGATTTCTCACACACACTAGACAATTGTTAGCACGATCAGACCAGTCAAACTTGAGCACAACTATCTTTTGTTTCTTGGAATATGTGGGCATGGGTTTGAGGAACCGTTAGGATTTCAGAGGTGTTCAAACAAGAATGTAGCAGAAAAGTTGACAGAAAGAGTTCAGACACACACCAATTCTCAACTTTTATCTTATGCGCATTGGTTGCTTTGACAACACATATTGAAGAGTTCGAAAAGCTACTCTAAACTCTCCAGTTCCTTAAAATGGGATTTGGCTGCTGGGCTTTATGGGGCTTGAATGAGGCCAAGCCACTAGCCATTCTTTCAGCCACTGACATAACTGGGCTAATTCAATTCGGATGTTTCTACTCTGGGAGCTAAGAAGAGCTAAAACTTAAATACAACACACAAGCCACTAGCCATTCTTTCATCCACTGGACTTAACTGGGCTAATTCAATACAGATGTTTCCAGTATTATATTATACTAAGCACCAACAAAGATATGTTTGATTCAATTATTGCCGGAAAAACCCAACATCCTCTTCCCCTTATGTGGCCGAGATCTACCACAGCGTTAGCTCGGAAGGGTAGATGAAAATACAAGTCCAAACGGTCATAGCAAAAAACAAATCAGAAACTTTTGCACTAATGAGAAACCAAAATTTTGGTCCCACAGTAAATTCCAGATTGTGAACAGTGAATTGTTGATTGTGATTTGAGAAAAATGATCAGATCCCCCACCTTCACTATTCCCAACCACACTTGCAGGGGAAGGGGCTGGAAAACATCATACTCCTTTAGGTACTGCATTCTGCTGCCATAGATTTATGGTTCCATGTATCACATGGATACCTGTGCTCTTACACGTTTATTGCGTTCCACGGTGTATGAGAACGACATGGCCAAGGGGAATAAGAAGAATTCAATTCTTTTAACTCTTTGATAAAGAGCATTTGTGCTGATTATAAGTGATTTTGGTTTCTTCTCACTTCGGATTCGTGAGCTGCGTGACTATTAAGCACTGTTCCACCACATTTCCAGAGATCGGCTTCTCGGTTGCTCCACGTGAAAGATCGATCTACCATATGCACAATCCCAGTCTCCACCATTGGCACTAATCACAACAGAATCAAAGATCTTCACACTGATATGATCCACACAATATCGACATATCACTACACTGCATGCGCTTTGCTTAATAGGCCCTAAGAACCAAAATTGCTCTGATACCACATATTGAAAAAAGAAATTAACTCAGACAAATAGATAAATCACACATAATAAACCAGACCTCAAAGAATGGCAGAAAAAGGCTGAAGCCTCATGCTTCTCTCGCACTTTCATACATTAAAAAATTGAATATAGTGTTACAAATAAATAGATGAGAGATAGTGTTCTCAAGATAGTGCGTGCTATCTTAGACACTTTTGGTTGAGATAATTTCTCCTTTGGTTGAGATAATTTCTCCTTTGGTTGAGATAATTTCTCACCAGACACACACCAATATAGGAGTTACCTAAACTAACTCCTATCTTAGAGGAACAACCCAAGAGTTAGGCACAAATTCCTAACTTGGAATATTTAATTAATTTATTTATTTTTGGATTTATTATTGTTTCATGAGAGAGGCTAACAAAAGATTGCAAAGAGAGAAGTAACAGGCTCTGTTTGTGAAACAGAGCAAGAGCATATAAATGCTCAAAGACTCCACTGGAACATGGATGATACAGATGATGGTGGATCCCACTGTGATGAGACACATGTGGATGATGACTGCAAAGTTATATGTGAATTGGTGAATCTAGCAGCAGCTAATGGATTTGGTGAAGTTGAAATATGCATGCTCGGATATCGCACCATAGTGTGGATAAACATTATGTTAATGATATGTGTGGTTTCTTTTTTGAAACAGGGATTGATTGTGGAAATATGGTAAGCACAATGTTTGATGAAGCATTGAAGGGTGACGTTGGCACTGTAGCAGCAAGATATGAAGCAGTTAGAACTGCTCATGAAGCAGTATGTCATCTAGAAGGAGTTGATGATCAAGAACATGATAAACTGATTGAAGAGTTTTTTATGAGAATATCCACTAATAGCATAACAGTGGAAGACAACCTCCATGCAATTGAAAATAAGGCAGATGTAGAGAGGGAAGCTCTCACTGAAGGGAGTCATATGAAAGATGTTTTTAACTTTGTTTTTGAATGTGCAAGTGTTCAAAATAGCATGGGAGCAGAAGTTGAAAGCAAGGTTGTTAATAAATTTGATGCAGATTACAAGAAAAAAGCAATAGTATCTGATGATGAAAGTGAAAATGATATGGATGTTTCTGGAGACAAAGATGAATGCATTGAAACCATTTTTCAGCAATGGGCTCAAGAAGAGATAAGATTCTTCTATCAAGAAATATGGTAGAAAGAAACTCAGGAATATAAAGCACAAGAAGCAAAGCAAAGAAGACAGTTTGAAGATGCAATGTTGTGGCAGCAGTCCATAGTTGAATGAATATTTGAAGAGGAAGGTGTAGAAGACATGATCTAATTGTTTTTCAGTTTAAGTTCAAAACAATTCAAAGAAAAATTGCAGCAGCAAGAAGTGAATAAAGCCTACAACAAGAAAGTTCAACAGAGAATGAAGCAATTTCGAGGATATAGAATCTGGAAGCAGAGAAAAAGAAAATGCAAAATTATAAAATTCTTGATTTATTGTAAGCCTAGCTAAGACATAGACCAACAGGCATGTTTGTGTGATAGTTAAGTGATGTTGAGTTATATTGAGTGATATGATCATAATTAAGGGGAAGTGTTAGAAATTGTAATTACTTCGGCATGCGGAGTTGGCTAAACATAGAGAGTCAGTTAACTTAGTGATTAAGGGTTGAGTGTTTGAGTGTTGAGCCAAGTAGAATTAAGTGATAGATGACTTTTTGCGTGTGGTTGCATGTCAAGATATTTTAGGCAAGAAACTAGTTGGAAAAAGTTAAATACTCTTCACCAAGTTCATTGTAAGTATCAAGTTTTTTGTAATCAATAAAAGAGTTGCAGCTCCTGTTTTATGTGTATGAATCTATGCTTTGTCTCCTCTGTGTTTCCAACAATTTATCCCTCAACTCCATTGTAAATAATAAAAAGGCAATATTTACATCAAACAAATCCAGAATCCACCAGCTACAATTTTATTAAGCGTCCCAAATATTACAACAATTGACTAGCAAATCATTTACCTTGAAGGGTCAACGATATCAGCGTATTACAACAGTACATGCGGTGGTGTCACAGCGGCTCGGGGTATATGTAGTGGGAGGTAGCGTGGTGAAGTTTTTTCTCGGTGGAAAAAAACACTTTCTTTAATATTAGTAAAGAAAGTACAGTTGCATGATTCTGTTTCAGGATATAATACCAAATTTAATAACAGAAAACCCAAACAGAGAGTAAAAATATAAGCTGACTAGTGTGCTATCATCCATTGAAAGTTCATCTACTCTTCAGAAGTGCTTAGATACAAAAAAATAAGGAACAAAAAAAGCAAGTGGCATATGCTAGTGCTATCTAAGAGATTGAAACAGTGGCAAAATCAAATCTAGAGTCTCTGTTGTATACAGCATAATGTATGACTCCAAGAGGTGCTAAAATGTCTCTTTTGGAGAGTAAGTCAGCGATGAGGTTCTACTCCCTATATATATGATTGAAATCAATGTGATGAAATGCATTAATTATGATATGAATGCGCTTAATCCAGTCGGTGAGAAGATGAGGCTACAAACATGACAATCCCTTTATCCAATCAATGCATCCTTTAGAGTCCCTGAAAATATGCAGATTGGAAATGTTGAGCCAACTAGCAGTGAATAACAGCCCCCATAGTGCGATGATTTCCTCTCTGTTGTTGGAACCGGAACCACCCTCCCACCAAAAGTGATAAAACTTATCAGGTTCAGTAGCAATGAGAACACCACATCCACACAGTCCAGATTTACATGCCCCATCGAAGAATCCCACCGGATATTCATTCCAGATGTCTTGCAATATGACCTATCTAGATTTTTTAATTTGTTTCATGGGTCATGTCTCAGAAAAATGAGAAACAATCCCCATAACAGTGTATCTAATATCAGATTGCTTATCTTAAAAAATGATAAGGTTCCTGCAGCGCCATATGCCCCAAATGATGAAAAAAGGTAGGGTACCAAAAACTTGTTGTGTCTGAAACCAATGCTTAAAACATGTCAACAGTGTAATATGCTTCCAATCCTCCACAATCTAGAATACATTGAGGACCAAAAACCAAATTTCTATGGAAACTGAACAGTTCATGAAGAGATGTTCAACATCTTTTGAATGTTTCTTGCACAACAAGCAGATACTAGGACCAATGAAACCTCTGCGAACTAAATTCTTCCAAGTGAGAACTTTGTCATTCAATACCAGCCATCTGAAACATTTAAGATCAAATGGGAAGTTCCATTTCAAATATTTGTGGAACCAGGATAGCTCCATAGAAGGATTAGTTGGGATAGAAATAGACCTAGAAATGTCTTTGGTCGCAATCATGTTCTTGTAGACTTGTATAGCCCATCGCATCTTATCAATCTTATCTGAAATAAAAATACCTGCAGCCTCAATCTATCTAATATAAAGAGTCCATTTGGTAGCCAAAATACCCGATAGATCAATGTCCTCTTCCCGGAGCTAAGTCTGAAGATATGGAGAGTGAGCTCGAAAAGAAACAATATGAGATAGAAGATAAATACCTTTGTTGTGCAAGTGTTGTAAGAGAGCAACAGATAGCATATGAAACCCTTGGGAACTACCAGTAGTGTCCAGTCGAACCTCGATCCTGCTACCATCACCGAACTCCCATACTGTGCCATATAAATGAAGTTGAGAGAGGGATTTTAGCACCACCTTTAATCCAGACTTCGAAGTCCTAATAGCCCAAATATTTACCTTTGATGATCTGAGACCATATACCCCTACCCGACAATCCTCTCCACAAAATTTTTCATATGAGAGCCCTATTAAAAGATAAGGTGTCTAGGATCCCCCATCCCCCATGTTCAACAACTTTAGATAAAAGAGACAGTCTAGCCAAATGAATCTTACATGATTGCTCTTTACCGAACTAGAGAAATCTATCTAGAATAGCATCAATTTTATGTATTATCTAATGGTAGCATATACAGATGCATCCAATATATGGATAAAGACTTAAGTACAACTTCGATAAGAATGATACTACCCCCAATGGAGAGCCACCTGAGAGTCCATTTTTTAAATTTGAGATCAATTTTTTTTATAATCCATATCAAGTCAGAGATTTTGTATAGATTCGGTTTAATTTGGAAGCCCAAATATTGAAAGCCAGAGTCCACATCCTATGAAGAAATCCCAAATAATCCACAAACCTGTTCGATCACATCCACAGGCACTTGTGAAGAAATCACTTCATATTTGTGTGAATTATTGATAAGTCTTGAAGCAGATCCGAAAGTGTTTAAAATATGATGAAATTGGGACCATTCAGAGGTAGAAGACTCACCACCAAGTAGGAGGTCATCAGCAAAAATCAAATGTGTAATACAATTCTATCTAGTCATAGTGATGCCCTTGATCAAGACTCTGTCCCTGGAGTTCGATATTTTCCTACTGAGAGTTTCCATAATAAGAATGAACAGAATTGGGGATAAATCACATCCTTGCATTAATCCCCAGCGTGCATTGAAAAAATCACTAGGGAGACCATTTATAATCACAACAGAATTATTGGAGGATACACAAGCTAAAATCCTGTTAGCATTGTTGATATTGAGACCTATTTTATAGAGAATCGGTCTAAGAAATTCCTAGTTGACACTATCGAAAGCCTTGGTAATGTCAATCTTCATTAGGCAAGCTTTAAGTCTCTTGACCTTAATAGTGTTTAAAACTTCCTACGCTATACCCATCGCGTCTTGAATTTGATGCCCCTCTATAAAGCCAAACTACTCT
Source organism: Pinus tabuliformis (assembly GCA_031772625.1). Lineage (NCBI taxonomy): Eukaryota > Viridiplantae > Streptophyta > Pinopsida > Pinales > Pinaceae > Pinus > Pinus tabuliformis. The sequence goes on along the minus strand of CM062810.1, from coordinate 872,404,800 downwards.
GGTGATATATGGTATATAAGCAAGGATCTAATCTTGGCAGCAATAAGTTTAGAAATCAGTTTATAAACAAAATTGTAGAGGTAAATGGGCCGAAAATTAAGAAAAGAACTTGGGATCTTTTTTGGGGGGATTAATGCTATGAAAGTAGCATTGATAGCACCCGAAACACATCCCTTAATCTGGGATTCTTCCACAGCATTTAGAAGATCCTGTGACATAAGATCAAAAAATTAAATGTATAAATCGACCCTTGAACCATCTGGTCTGGGACTTTTTTTCTTGGCACATGCAAGGAGAACATAATGTAATTCCTCAGTCGAAACAAGCCTTCCCAGAATGTCATTATTAGACTCCTGTAGCATCAAGGGCATATGATTAATAAAGTCCATTTGGTCTCTAAAAACAAGTTCTTTTTCAGAATAAAGAGTTCTGAAATGATGATATGCGGCCTATTCAATATTAGATTGAGAGGTGAGAACATAACCCCCTTCTCCACAAATGTTCCAGATTCCATTTTCCTTGCACCTCATAGATGCAAATCTATGAAAAAATTTTGAATTTCGGTCACTAGCTTCAACCCATATTGCCCGACTTTTTAGTCTCCAAGCCATTTCTTGTGCCTTGTATAGATCTCTTTTCTGTGCTTCCAATTCTAAAATTTGTTTCTTGCGCACTTCGGAGGTGAACAAGGGATCATCCAAGTCGAAAAGAGCCACAAAGAGGCTTCTATGAAATCCAATTTATGGGATTCAACAATTCTTTGCTCTTTGACCCATTTACGAACCTCCCTCTTAAGACAGTGCAGTTTATTGCTCAAATGGTCCATAGGGCTTAGCAGAGAATATTGTCCATTCCAAACCTTGTGCAAGATATCAATGAATTTCTTATGCGTCAATCATGTATGGTTGAGTTTAAAAGGATATTCCTTGCGTCCCGTGTCTCCAGACCATGATAAAAGACTTGGGAAATGGTGTGAAGTAAAAAAAGAGAGGATAAATCAAAGATTGGAGATCCGTCGAACCAGAGACCAGTTGGCCTACAACCATGAATATATCCAATCGTTTAGAGATGTATTCAATCCCCGTCCATCCATTTCTTCAGGTAGGGACTATCTTAGATGGAAGAATATCTTGGAGGGACAGAGAAAAAAAGAGATTTTTGAAATAAGTTTCCAAGGAATCAGATTTCACCTTATGACCCAAACTTCGTTACTATCAACTGTCAAATTAAGATTGCCAGCCACAATAATAGAAGGCAGATCCAGAATACCAGATTCCAAAACCCTATCCCAGAAATTTCGCCTACCAAAATAGGGAGCATAACATTTGATTATCCGGATACGAGAAGCAGAGCCCCGAGGGTAACCAGATAGTAAAATACCTACAGAAGTAGAGTAAACCATAAACTTGAAAATAAATGGCTTCCAAGCCACCACTGATCCACAGGAGAGTCCACAAGAACTGGTGGCACTGACCAACCACTCAGGGAAAATGTTGAGGATAATTTCCCATTATCTCTCCCTCGAGATCATGGTTTCTTGCAAAAGAATCAAATCTAGCTAGAGTCTATGAATGAGGCCTTTCAATGAGCGAGATTTATGCTCGGCCCCCAGTCCCTTAATATTGAAGGATAGAATAATCATCAAGCGAAATGAAAAATGGGCTCGTCTACTCTAAGGAGCCAAGAGTGTGAAGATGATGGGACGAAACCGTTCAGAGGTGTGTCCAAGTATAGACAAGAGGACAACTTCTTGAATTTAACAGATTTCTTCTTCCGGGATTGTGATGGAGTAACCATAGGGGTTGAAGAAGATGAATTAGCCAAAGGAAATAAGGATAGGTTACCTTTATCTAGTGTATCCCTGAGGTGGAAAAATGATTTCTTTATGGACAATGGTTCTAGAATGACAGAATCAGAGAATGACAGTGCCTCCAACTCTCGATTCGGGGAAATAGGGGATGCAGGAGAAGAAGATATGAACTAGAGATTTAGAGCAAGAGGAATGGATGACCCATGAAGAGGAGAAACCAAAGGGGATGTATGTTGAACCAGATTAGGATTTGGACTGGATAAGGGATAGTGTCACCATTAGAGCCATCAAAGTTAACAATCAAATTCAAAAGTGAAGATGTAGGAGAGGGTATAGATACAAAATTGTAACCAGAAGAGGATAGAATAAGATAAGAGGATGTGTAAATACTTGGATTTGACAGAGGTTATATAGTTACAGCTTGATCATCCTGAACCTTGATCGAATTGCTGATAGAGTGCCTCCAAGAAGGAGTTTTTCCCGTCGATCTACGCGCCAGACAAGAATGTATAAGATGCCCCATCGAATGAAAGGCAAGGTAGCGATATAGTATACCCCAATAATCAATTTTGAAACTGAGGGTATAGGAATCCCAAGATAAGTCCAAGGTTGATAATAAAACTGCACCAATGTCCACCTCAATAAGCACCCAAGAAACTTTCTTATCCATCTGCCCAATACAACCCTCATCCCATAAGTAAAATTTACCAATGGAATTTGCAATATCAGTAATTTTCGAGTAGTTCTAGAGTTCAAGGTGTAAACCCATAAGTTTGGCCCAAACAATCTTACGTCGAGGGGATGATTTTTATGGTTTGAATCCAACCTAGCAACGTTGCAACAACAAGAACCCCTAACCCTTAACCTAGGGCGATGTGATAACAAGGTCGGCATCTTCAGGACTGAGAAAATGAAAGAAAACCCAATTGTTATGCAACATACAAATCCTTGGATGGTATCCAAGCTTGGGAACCTAGAAAGAAGCCATCTAATTCTTGATCTATTCACTAGTGAGGTATGTGAATTGCCAATGACCGAGCAATGCATGCAATTTTAGTCTCGAAATACTATCCCAAAAATACTCAGGCCACAACGCTAAGCATGGAGAGCATGTGTCAATGCTCAAGGACAAATGGATAAAGGGAGAGTAATGAAACAATACACTATAAATGACAGAGGATTGTTGGATGTTGAAAGGAAAGGTACTGAAGAAGGGGAATACAAATCTCCACTATCTCGAGGAAAATATGGGTTAAATGCGAATTAGAGGGACAAATAGTTACAAGGGAGAGACAGTTATGAGGAGTCCAGGTGTTGGGAGAAAGAAGAGAGAAAGAGTACTATGTGGGTGCACTTAAGAAAGTGACCAATGGGGATAAAATTCACAGCAACCAGGGAATTCAAAATGTCCCTGCCAAGACAAAATACCACCAATATTTTATTAACCACCAATCTTGAATAGACTAATTGAAATGAACTGCCAATTCCAAGGAAAATGCCCCAATGTCAGTAAACCGCTAACATAGTAAACCACTAGTGACTGGTTCCTCTAATGATCCATCTCTAAGAGTGTATAATCCTACAAGAAACTTTTGGGAGAGATGTAGAATATTATAAAGCCTAAGAAGGGACCTACTAAAACAAAGTCACTGCAATTCTATCTTGCTAATACGTATCAATCCTGTTCACCCACTCCATCTTCGAAAATAGAAATGTGACTTTTTCACAATCCTCAGTTAACAGTGAGTAAAACAAGTACCACCAAAACCAAAATATTCATAGCACTCCAAAATCTATTTGAATGCCTCTCCCATGTATTGAGAACTGCATCAACAAAAATTATTGTAGAGTGATAAAGTATTGTGGTTCAACCAACAACCTGCACCCACTAGAGTTACTATATGGCCCTGTTACACTAAAAAATGTCACCTTGACTACTTACAGTTAGTATGGCTCAAATCAACAGTCATGCTACCCTCTTAGGCAAGTCTCATGCCTCTGTTATCCATCTCAAACTCAAAGAAGAGAGAAAGTCTTGTAAAAACTATGTTTATCTCTGGGGTCGCAGGTTCTCTCTAGCCTTACCTGCGGGGACGCTGACCATGTTCACAAAATCTGCGTCCATGGACGCTCTGTATGTTAAGGGACAGGTGCGTCCCTCTGTAAAAAGGCAAAATGCGCGAGTTTTATCTTGAAAAAGTTACTTGTGGTTACTTCTAGAACATTCTAGAGGTCGGTTTGATGAAATGGATGCGCCTCCAGTTGGTTCATGTATCTCTATTAAGGGGGAACTTATCCCATCAATAAGGGAGCTATCCCACCCATAGAGGGGGATGATCCCATTGATAGTGGACCTGAATAACCTCTTTACAGCACTATAAATAAAGGCATTGAGCCAGAAGGAGAGGAGGTTGGAGCTATACATTTTCTTTGGGTAAATGCTGCAGGATTTAGGTCTTCCATTAGAGCCTTTGTGAGGAGAGATTGTCTTCACTTGATTCTACTTGGGAGAGGGTGAGCTTTGTCAAAGTAGAGGAAAACCCTTGATGGACCCTGGGAGGAACTTGCACAACACCAAGGCCAGGTTGTAAGAGTTTCTTTGTTTCGTTATTAATACAAACTGGTTTATTTTTCTCAATAGCTTGTGTTAATGAGTTATTTCATGTGTTCCTTGGTCTGCATGTTGAATATATGTTTTATTATATGAAATGCAAGTGCTTGGTAATTGTTTGATTGTTTGTGGTTGCAGGAATTGACTTGAAGGAGGAGCTCATCCGGATCGTCAAGAACGGACTTCAACAACAGCGTTTTGGAATAAGGTAAGCCTAAACACTTGTAGTTTTCATGTTGTAAAAGGTGTATTTAGAGAAAGATCACTCCATTTTGTCTTGTTTGTCATTAGAACGTCTTAGACTTCTAGGAAGGTCAGTCGTGTCCGCACCCTTGACAAATTCCGTGTGACAAATTGGCGACTCCGCTGGGGAATCCATTAATGAGAGAGTCTTTTCCTTTATATGAACTTTGCTTTGAGAAAATCATTTTTATTTTCTGGTTTTTGACTGTGAGAATTAGTATTTGGGTGGCTTAGCTTTAGATTTAGTTAGATTTGGTTTTTCTTCATTTTTCCAGAAGGACGCACCCTCTGAGTACTGCACAGTGCGTCTTTGGATGCGCTGTTGCCGTCTGCAGAGAGCGGGGCCGCACCTGTGACAACGGGTTGCATGCGTCTTCCTGTAAAACTTAAGAAAATTCCATTTTTGCTTTAAATTGCTTTTAGATTTTGTTTTTTCTTAGTGTTTTCTGCCCAGATCCTTTAGTACCCTGTCAAGAATTTTCACCTGAACTAGTTTTGTGAGCTTTGAGTGTTTTAGTGGTTTTCAACGAAGTTTAGACCTAGGGTTTGATTTTTGGAAAGGCTTTGTAGTGACTTTGATAGTAGAAAGTTGTCCAGCCTTAGATCTCTCTGGTTAGTCAACCTTCTTAGAAGTCGGGCCTGTCGTAAAGTCTCCTTGTGTGAGCAACTTGCCATTTGAGTTGTTTTGGGTCAAATTTCGATTTGCTTGTTCATAAAGTATTGATTTCCATTTTACAAAAAGAACAAAAAGATTAGAATTTTGTTTTGACTAGTTTTTGGTTCTGCAATAAGCTAGTCCTTGATTTGATTGTGATCAAGTAAAACACCTTAGAAATAATCATTGTTAGTTTTGGCCTCGTTAAGATTGCTTAGAATAAATTTGCCTTTAGTTTGCTTATGAGTGCATTTTCATAGATTTTAAGAGTTGTTAAGATTGATTTTTGGTTACATTAGATTTACTTGCTTTATTAAAAGAAAAATACAAAAACATCTTCTTAAAAAGTCTTGTTTCAAGTAGCTTTTTGTTTTTGAAAGAAGAAAAGAGTTTTTTCGTGCATGTAAAGAGAGGTTATGTTTTTATGCTTGGAAAAGACAAACGAATTGTTTCTTTGATTGTCTTCAATTAAGAAGTTGCTTTTATAAAGATTGCATTCTCTCAACTTTTTAGTTAAGCAATTCATCGAAAAAGTAAAGTAGTGGATAAATCATTCTAGGTGCATTTTGTAGTGGTTTCGAGTCGAGTCAACACACCACTGGTTTCACTTCCATCACCTTTTGACTTAAGAAACAACCTTAAAAGTAACGCTTAAATTAAAATCAATCTAGTAATCTTTATTTTTCTAGGGCTCTAAAGCACCAACATAGCTTAGGCTAGGGTCTTGGAGTAGGTGAGTACTTAACTCTCCAAGACTACAAAACCAAACAGATAGTCTATCTTGAGTAGAACAAATCCAATTGTTTCAGTTACATTCTGGGAAAGCTCCTCTTAAAGGAGAAGCACGAGCTCGTGTCCGAACCAGTGAGGGGATCATTCCTCCCTCGTTGGGAACGACGCCAGGCAGTACGTATTACAAACGGTAAACCTCGGATTAACCATTGTCGAGGAGCCAGGGGTCACTTATCGGTAAACCTTGGATTGTTGTCAAGGAGCCGGTAAGGGGATTGGAGCTTGCTACTCTGCCCTTGCGTGCTGTCGGAGTTTAGACTGTTCCCCCAGGTGTAATTGTTGTGATTGGTAACCTTAGTGGCCATAATATCTAGGATTCTACCCAAGGTGACGGTGGAGGGAAGGTCCCACTGTACCTGGAGCAGACGTCGGTTATACTCACTTGGATTTTCTGGGGGGTTCGCTTCACTTCGAGACGGTTAAAGTGGAGGAACTTGGTCCAGTCTATTCATTAAGCAGGTTGCCGGGGTAACTGTTCCACCCACCATTTCTGTACTGAATCCTGCGAGGTTGGGCCTAATCACCAACTAGCGCTTTTGGTCCGGAAGACTACTGTTTGTGTGTGGTTTGACGCTCTAGATTATTTAGGCGTGTGCTTCAAATTTGTTTGGTTCTTTAGAAGACTTTAGGTGGTTTGATTTGAAATTTTTTACTTTGTTTTCGTGTGTTGTAGTTAAAATCTTTAATTGTGGCGGAATTACCGAGACAGTCCCGTAGACTTCGGGGCAAGTCTCCTGAGATTGTTACCGGAATAGATTTGTTAAGAAAACTCCGTAAATCGCGGGGTGAATCTCCTGAAGACTTTCCGGGTCATTTAGAAGGGTTAAAGGTCCTTGTAACTCCTCCTAGTGGCAGTAGAGTAGGATCACCTGAAGAAGGAGAGTTTTCCTTGGTAGTCCATCCAGATTACCAAAGTTTAGAAACAGGTTACAATCCCGAAGCTGTTACAGTTTCCGAGCTTGCTGGTAGTTTTTCATCTGCCAGTGAAACAGGCGAAGAACCTGAAATTTCCGAACCTGTTACTCCAACTCCTAGTGTTCCTGATTCACCAAGAATAGAAAGAATTATCACCGAAAATCTTCCTGTTGGATTAATTGCTATAGAAGAACTTGTTCCAGAGGAAGAAATAGGCGTTTCTGATTCTGAAGATCTAATTACCCTTGATCTAAGGGAGCGTGAATCCATCTTTTACAGTCCTCCTAGAAGTGAATCTTGGTACCTTGCATTAACCAATTTTTTAGACAACTCAGTAGGTTTTTCTACACCTCGTACTCCGGTTCCACCTAGAGGAATTCATTCTCCTGTAAATATGTCTGGTCAGTCATCTGTGTTTTCACAAAGTCCTGAATCATTTTTACATGGCGGTCCTTCTGTTCCTACTGGGTATCAATCACTTTCTGGTACCTTTGCGGGAGCATCTCCTCAACCCGTTGATCATGGGTTATTAGTTGGAAACAGTGGTAATGTACCATTGAGTATAGGTGACGTTTATATGATGTCAGGTTCAACTCCCATTAACCAACCTCAAGGTGGCCAATTACCGCCTGGGGGGCAACCTTCGTTAATGCCTGGGGGGCAACCTCAAGGTACTTCATTCGTGACTGGGGGGCAACCTCAAGGGTATCAACCCCAAGGGTATCAACCCCAGCCTCAATATGTACCCCAAAGTCAACCTCAGTATCAATATCAACCTCAAGGATGGCAACCTCAAGGATGGCAACCCCAAGGGTATCAACCCCAAGGGTATCAACCTCAAGGATACCAACCTCAAGGTCAAGGTCAACCCCAGTACTCGTATTTACCTCAAGGTTATCAACCTACGGGTCAATACCCTGGTCAAGGTTATCAACCACCTCAAGGGCAATCATATGGGACTGCACCTTACAGTTATCAACCCTATCCTCAATACGGCTATGGATCTCAGTATCCTCAACCTGTTACGAGTCAATACCCTGGAATGTTAACATGGGATCCGTCACAGGGTCAACAGATGTCGCAACCAAGTATACAGTCGGTACCTCAAGCAGGACAACCTGCAGTTCCTGGTCCACCCCAGCAACCGCAACCTGTCCAGTCAAGTGTTCAGACCCCTGTAACTTCTGTAGTTACTCAGCCGCCAATTGCACCTGGTACTCCACCTCACACGGCTGCAGCAACTACCGCTTCATCTACCATGCTTACTTCTGGAGTATCGGCAGCTCCGGTTTCTACTGTCCCTGTAACCACTCCTCAGACATCTGTACCGTTGTCTGGACCTACGGTTCAAACCACAGTCCAGATGCCTGCAGGCCAACCTGGTACAAGTACGGTTGTTACTACTCAACCTCAATTTGTTCAACCTCCGTACCAGGGACAGTATCAACCTGGGCAAGCTGCCCAACAACCGGTTTACCAGTATCAACCGTATCCTGGGTACACTTATCAACAACCTCATCAACCCCAGTACGGTCCGGTTAATCCTGGTTTTCCAGGAGGATATAATATCCCAAATGCGACTCCTGTTCCTAGTTATCCTGGATATCCTCCTCCTGGGGCTGGTATTGTGACTCAGAGTTTTAGAGATCCTAACCGGCAGTTACCGTTTATTGCGACTTTAGATTTACCCGACTTGACGCGCCTAACGAACGATCCAATTCAATATCTTCAGTTCTGGCCGCCAATGCCAAATAAGTTGCCCAGCGATATACCCAAGTTCGAAGGTAAGTCTGGAGAGGATCCGTCTAATCACGTGATGACTTACCACCTCTGGTGTGCATCAAATTCCATCTCAGATGATTCCATCCGCTTACGTCTTTTCCAGCGTACACTCATTGGTCTCGCAGCCAAGTGGTACATTGAGTTACCACGGGCCTCTTTTTACAACTTTAGCCAGTTAGCTACCTCGTTCTTAACTCATTTTCAGTTACCAGTCAGATACGATAATGGTACAGAATTATTAACTTCGCTAAAACAATCGACATCCACGTACATTTCTGATCACATTCATGAGTGGAGACGTCGAAGAAGATTAGTGAAAGTTTTTATCCCGGACCAAATCTTAGCTGAATGGTTTGTCAAATCATTATTACCAAGAATTACTGAAGATGTAGCTAAGGCCGGAGTAGTTACTGAGGAGCAAGTCATTGCTCAGGCACAATACCTTGACTTAGTTTACACTCAGTCGGGTACGTTACATGAGAAAATTCCGGATCTTCCAAAGTCAAACCAAATCGCTGCTGCTCCTTCGGGATCTCATGCCGCTGATGGTATGATCGGTATCGTGACTACGAAGAGTAAGAAGAAGTCTTCCAAGACCTCCAATACTCCAATTATCACTTTGCCTGATTCTCCGACAGGAGAGTCTTCTCCTCCTGAACTTACCGCCGACATTCACGCTGTAGAGTCATCTACGGCCAAATCAAAAAACGGTGGAAAGAAGAAAGGAAAGAAGAAGGCTAAAGCAGACAAGGCTCCAAAGGAGAAAACGGAAAAGTCGGAAACCAATGACGAAAAACGCAAACCTCGATATCCTTGTCTTATTTGTGAAGAAGATCATTTTACGAGAGACTGCCCTCATCGGGCCGAGGTAGTGAAAATAGTCAAAGGTTCTCCCACTCCTGCTGTGTTAAAAAATCCATTTCCAGAGCAGGAGAATAAGATGATAGGTTCTTCTTCGAATGCCAGTGAAGAACCCATTTTGATGATGTCTCATGTCAGGATTGCGACTCGATCGCAAGATTATGGTAGTAAGGCTCCTGTTGATGGTAAAGAAGCAGAATCTTCTCACTCTAACCCATCAACCTCAGCTCCTGGTTCCGATCCACTACAGATCGAAAAACCTAACCCAGACTTAGTGATTAAGCCGCCCGCCAAGGGTGTACTTCGAAGGTCTGCTTTCAATCCACATGCGAGAGCAGCCCAGAATTACAACATTGTTGAAGACTTAGCTGTTTCACCTTCAGCAATGTCGGCACTCGAAGTGCTGCAATCATGTCCAGCGCAACGAAAATTGCTTTTGTCGGCTATTGGAGCTGTCGATGTTCAGGACCCGAACCTAATGATCTTTGATCTAGAAAGTAGTACACCACGTCTCCCCCATCAAATGGCTTTCCAAATTCCAGTGATAGTCAAAAACAGGCCTATTCATCGGACTGTGATTGATGAGGGAGCTTCTACGTGTATTATGTCGATTCAATGTTGGAGATCGCTTGGTTCTCCTTCGTTGAACCAATCCCCCACCATCCTTAAGGCCTTTGATGGCCGTGGGTTCCGTCCGTTTGGTATTCTACAAGAATTGCCTATAGGGGTCGAAGGTAAAACCGTTAGTCTGGATGTGGAAGTGGTTGATGCCCCTCTAGACTACAACCTTCTTTTGGGTCGAAGTTGGTCATATGCTATGACAGCGGTCGTTTCATCGGTCTTCAGAGTCATTAAGTTTCCACATAACGGTAAGATCGTGACTATTGATCAGCTGACATACTTTTCATCCGACCCAACCTCTTCAGAAACTATCCAGCATGTTGGTAAAACGACAATCCCTTATAGGGACATTGGTGTAGGTTTAGTTAAGGATTCCGGTTTACTGGGAACTTTTCCTCTCCCTCCACTCAATGCAGACCCTTCGTTTGCAACGATTCATATGATCACGTCAGAAAACATTATTTATGATGATCCTTGGTATGTTCCCTCTGACTCTGAGCTAGACTCACTCGGTGATGTTATGCCGTTGAGTCCGTATGAGATTGCTTATGAAGCTCTTATGTCTTTTACCGATTTCCATTCAACCGAAACCGACCAAATGAATGTGGTCAGTGAAGAGTCACTTTTCACCTCACCCTTAGAACGGATAACGTTTCCCGAAGAAGTGTCATCTGACGAACAACTTCGCGAAATCCTAAGTGTAGATGATCTACCATGGGAAGATCTCCATCACAGATCTTCGTTTTTACCTAAGGATGATGCATTTGAAAATGATTTTTCATCTATCTTTACCGCTGAATATGTCAAAGACGCTCAGGATCCAACGAAACATTCTGATTCAGAGCTGAATTTAGGGAATATTTCTCGTACTATTCCCATTGATATTTCAGTGAAGCCCGGAATCGAGGAGAACATTCATATAGGTGCCGCATGTACTGAAGAAGAAATCCAAACTTACAAGGCCCTATTCCAAGAATTCCGCGACGTGTTTGCCTGGTCTTACGAGGAAATGCCGGGAATTGATCCTGCCATTGTTGTTCATGAAATCAAAACCTACCCGGATGCTAAACCCATTCGGCAACGGTTGCGTCAGATTCACCCTCGAAAAGCAGCTGCAATTAAAGCAGAAGTCGAAAAGCTGTTGAAAGCAGGTTTCATTTATCCGATCCCGTTAACGGATTGGGTATCGAATATTGTTCCCGTCAATAAAAAACAAGGAACAATAAGAATCTGTATCGACTATAGGGATATCAATCGAGCTTGTCCAAAAGACAACTATCCTACGCCTTATATCGATCAAATTATTGATGATTGTGCCGGAAGTGAGATGTTTTCCTTCATGGATGGTTTCTCAGGCTATAATCAAATCAATATTCTACCTGCCGATCAACCAAAAACGGCATTCATTTGTCCATGGGGGACATTTGCTTATTGCAAATTACCTTTTGGACTTAAGAATGCCGGGGCCACTTTTCAACGGGCGATGTCTTATGCATTTCATGACATCAAGCACATTGTGCAACCCTATCTCGATGATTTGCCTGCTCATTCTTTACAACGAGCTGATCACCTTGTCCACCTACGAGCAATCTTTATGAGGTGTAGGCATTATCGAATTCGGTTGAATCCCCACAAGTGTGTTTTCTGTATAGAAACAGGTCGATTGCTGGGATTTGTTGTTTCAAAAGCCGGCATTCGCGTCGATCCCTCGAAAGTCGAGGCTATCATCAAATTGCCTCCTCCTTCGAGTTTGCGCCAACTCCAAAGTTTGCAAGGGAAAGCGAACTTTTTACGCCGATTCATCCCAAACTACGCCGAGGTCACTAAAGGTTTTACACGGTTGTTGAAACAGAACGCACAATTCTTTTGGGACGAGATTGCCCAACAATCTTTTGATGCATTAAAACACGCGTTGACCCATGCACCGTTATTGCATCCTCCCAACTACAACCAGGACTACTTCTTATACCTCGCAGCTTCGCATTCCACCATTGGAATGGTGTTAGTTCAAGAAGATGAATTCAAAGCAGAGCATGTGATATATTATCTTAGTAGAACCTTAAATCCCACTGAGTTAAAATATTCGCATGTGGAGAAATTGGCCCTGGCAGCCGTTCAAGCTGTCCAGCGTTTTCGTCACTACATTCTTCTCCGCAAGACTACAGTTATTTCGGATTGCAACCCTATGATTTATATTTTGACAAAACAACTGCTAGGGGGCAAGTACTCTAAATGGATTGTTATCCTGCAAGAGTTCGACTTGGAGTTCGAGAAGTCCAAGTCTAAGAAATCTTTAGTTTTTGCGGAATTGATGTGTGATTTCCCGAGTGCTGACACAGAGACTGTGGCAGAGGAGTCCATTGCGGACGAATCTTTGTTTCTTATTAGCACTTTAGATCCGTGGTATGGGGATATAATCATCTATCTCCAAACCCAAACCTTTCGGCCTGAAGCTTCCAAGGAAGACCGTCGAAAAATTCGGTTTCGATCCCAGCAATACAGAATTATTGGAGATACACTTTATCGCCGGGGGGCAGACTTAGTTTTTCGACGTTGTTTAACTCACGAAGAGGCTGAGAGAGTTTTGAATGATTGTCACTCTGGAGCATGTGGCGGTCATATGTCTGGGTATGCCACAGCTCAGAAGGTGTTGCGCGCTGGCTATTTCTGGCCGTCTATGTTTAAAGATTGTATCCTTGCCGTCAGAACATGCCACAACTGTCAAGTGTTTGATCGAAAGATGCGCGCTCCACCTGCTCCTCTCCACCCTATAATTGCCGCTGGTCCATTCGCCAAATGGGGCATTGACTTTATTACTTGTAACCCTCACTCGGCCGGGGGGCATGCGTATATCATCCTCGCGGTTGATTATTTTACAAAATGGGCCGAGGCGATGCCTACATTCGACGCAAGCGGCAAGACAGCTGCAGTTTTCGTATTCAATCATATCATAACTAGGTTTGGTGTCCCACAAGCAATCATTACTGACCATGGGAGCCATTTTCGAAACGTCATGATGACTGAGCTTACAAGCCAGCTTGGTTTGCGCCACGATAGCTCTACTCCTTATTATCCGCAAGCCAACGGTTTGGTTGAGTCAATCAACAAAGTTCTAGTCATCATGATTCGACGGATCATTGGTATCCATCGAACGAATTGGCATAACATGTTATTTTCGGCGCTATGGGCATATCGAACTTCAGTGAAAAATTCAACAGGTTTCACCCCTTTCCAGCTAGTTTATGGCTTAGAAGCTGTGTTACCTATTGAATGCGAAATCCCATCACTTCAAATGGCTGTCGAATTACTTCCAGCTACTTCCGAAGAGGAGAAACGGTTATTATACTTGGCTAAATTAGATGAGACTCGACGTGACGCTACTTTAGCTATCGAGACTCACGCGAAACGAATGAAAGCTCAGTACGATAAAAATGTAACCCCTCGAAGTTTTTCGGAAGGAGACCTAGTACTATTATATGATCAAGCTAACGATAAGCTAGGTGCCGGAAAATTCGTTCCCATGTGGCATGGGCCCTACATTGTAAAGCGAAAGCTAGCAAAAGGGGCTTATGAGTTAGTTGATTTTGATGGGGACTCTTTGGGTAAACCCAGAAATGGACTTTACCTAAAGAGGTATTATGCTTAAAATGATGGGTATGGAGAAATTTTTAGATAGGTTAGATTTCCTTTCTAGCTAGCAAGTGTGTTAGTTTAGTCAGTGTGCTTAGCTTAGCGAGTGTGGTTTTTCGTCATTATTCTGGCTTATCTTGGTTTTACTCTTGATATTGTAGATGTCGACGCCTCTCCAAACATACATTGGATTTGCTGATGGTGCTTGTCGTAATACACGGAATATCTCTTCCGCAGCTTGGGTTATCTATTCGCCCTCTGACGAGTTAGTTTCTATGCATGGGGTAAGCCTCGGTCAAACAACGAATAACATTGCAGAATACAGTGCAGTGGTTGAATTATTATCCGAATCTATTTCATTTGGAATTCGACGTTTGATAGTGAGGTTAGATTCTGAACTTGTTGTATTACAGCTTAATAGAGTTTATGCCATTAGAAATCCTGTGTTATTAAGGTTGTTTTTGAGAGTGCGTCTCTTGGAACGTGAATTTGATTACATTGAATATCAACATATTCCAAGGTCTTTGAATACATTAGCAGATGCAATTGCTTCTCGAATGTTGGACAGACATTTACGATAATCATGCAAGTAAATTTAAAAACATTTCATCACATATGTTAAACAAGATAAGCCGGTAATAGTGATATATATAGATAGAAGTGTGTCAAAAAATATATACATCGTCTTCGATCATAGGTTTAAAACACCTTATGATCGGCAAAATGATAGTACAAAAAGTCAAAAATGTCACATGTGACTACAAAAGTGACTAGTCAATCACTGGTGGTGCTCTCTGTACGACACCACTGCGCGGGCTACCTTACGCAAAAATCTCCTAAACGGTCCAGGGACCGCGACTACGAAGCGCTGAAGCCTGATAGGAATGTCGTCCATAGTAGTCTCAGGTATATCTGCCGTGAGACGCTCTAGATCATGCTCCAACTCAGCTAGTACTTCTGCTGTCGCGTCCTGTGGGGCCGGTACCGGTGCAGCTGGATGTAGTCTATCATAAGGCCGGAGGTTGGCTGGACGCTGTGGACCAACATCTGCATTTTGAAAAAAATTTACTATTAGTTTTGAGACGATATATATAAAAAATACAAAAATACATAACTAGAAAACTTGTGAAAATAAAAAGTACCTCTGTCGTCCCATTGTTCTCCCTGTGGAAGAACCATGTCCGGATCACCTCTGAAATCCATTCCGGCATACGGAAAGTCCTGTATCACAAAAAGCTGGCCCTCTAACCAGTCAAAATAACTATCTGAGAATCGAACTACTGTCGCGCCCTCGTCAGGATGCCGGGCCATCACCGCAACCCATCGTATCAGCTTTGGCTGCCGAGGACCCAAGATATCAACAGTGAGTTGCTGAGGGATCAGCATTGGAATTCTCTCCAAGGCAAAGCTCACGACTATAGGCCCATATCCAAAAGTCTTTAGTCGTCCGTTCTTTGCCTTGGTCAGTTGGCTCTTCATATGAGCCGACACAGCTTCACACCAGTTGAAAATGGTGCCTTGGTAACAGTCAATTGCCATCCGCATTTGGGATCCGGAAGCAATGTGTAAAGCGGCCGCGCCGCAAATTCTGGTAACCGTGAACGCTATGACTTTGAGTTCCGGTAGAGTGATGTGTTTTATCTCTATGCCTTTTGAATGGTGAGCCCCACGTGTGCACCAATCCTCGCGGAGACTATCAAGGGATTGGCCACCCGGCCTAGTCCCCGCAAGACTGAGTTGCTCACCTCTGTTTGGCAAGCCAGTGAGAAAGTATACATCCGAGGGCTCTATCTCGAGCTGGTGCCCTCCTATGTAAAAGCATTGTTCTTGTACGTTCCATCGCTCAACCAGCCATTCCAAGAATCTTACCTGGCCCCTCATGCCCGGTATGGTCCAATATTTGTATAATCCGCATGCTCTTAGGGCATCCAGGGAAGGTTGATGATTTATTGCAGCTTCATCTTCCTCTACATGCTCTCTTTCTCTCCAGTCTAACATGATTAATGCCCTGCATATCAAAAATAGCAATTAGAAATTGATTTGGGAATTTTTGGTGGTTTTTTGAGAGAGTTGGGGTTTTGAAATGCGCATTTCTCGGAGGACGCACCCCGGCTTTGTAGCACAGGGCGCCCGGACGCAGCTGGCCTGAAGGCGGGCTGCGTCTTCCGACCGTTTTCCCGTATGAGAAAAAGTCGGGGGACGCAGGTCACCCGAAGGGCACCTGCGTCCGCCGAGAGGCGCATTCCAAAACCAAAACCCCCCAAAAAATGAAACTAAGACCTAAAAATTAATTCTAAACGGATAGAAATGCAGAGTAGGATGTGTAAAATACCTGGATGAGACGGCGTTCGATTCCGACGGTCAGATTTTCCGCAGCGACCACGGGAAGTTTCTTGTCAAAAGCTCCTTTTTCAACCTCAACAGTGAAACGGTAAAAATGACATGGTAAAAGGTCTTTTTATAGGTTTTTTGGATGAATTAGTTCATTTTTTACCATGAAAAGATGTTTTTGAATGTATTTTTGCCTATTTTAAACAGGTATGAGTAATGTGTTGCTTTTGTGCAGGACAAAGGGATTTCGAGGGAAATTGTAATTTTTCACAAACAAAAATATCAGAGTCATCTTTTAAGCCCTTTTCTGACTCCTAAAACATGAAAAGATCGCCGAGTGTTTCTTTTTCACTCGTTAAAATGGAATTAAAAGACGGTCCCCTTTTAGCTCTTTTCTGACCGCAAAATCAGGAAAAGATTGCCGGGTTTTTGTCGTTTCGAACTCGATAAGGAAATAAAACGACGTGTCCTTGATCGCTTTTTACTTTTCAGGTCAACGACACTATTATGAAAGTACTCCTTGGTCGCAAGATCAAGCGGTTCCCCCAGGTATTATTTTATACTTTTTCGGGCTTGAGGGACACAAATATACGAAAAAGTTCAACGTGGAGTCTTCTTTAGTTTTTTCAGACTCTCTAAAAATGAAAAACGCCGAGTTTCTCCTATACTGGACTCGTTAAACTTTTACAGTAGAGGACCTGTTCAATTACAAACAGGAACGAACCACTCCTTCCTAGGGTTCGAATTTAAACTAGGTTGGACTCGTCCGAAGGATGAGCTTATAATCAAGCATATGTTATCCTCCTCAAGCTTGTTAAAAATAAAGAGGTACTTGCCAGAAATGGTGGGGGAAAAGAGAGAAGAATGAACCTGTTTGTCACCTTTTGTCTCAGAAGAAACTTTATTACCACTCTTGAACACGACACTTTTTCATTCACCTGGGTTGGGAAATCTTTTACCTCACAGTTGACCAAATCACTTTGAAAGTCTTTAACCGGGTTTCGGGGATTAACTTTGAGTTATTCGTCACCAAGCCATCTGTTGTGTCGTTATGTGTTCAAGAGGTCTGCAAGCAAAACTTTCATCTGCAAAATACTTGTCATCCATTTGACCATCCCTGAGTCAGTCCTTACAGCAACATTTCTTCAACTTGAACAATGATTTCGTGTTGCGGGCTTGCCTGCAACGGGTCGCTTTCTATCGACATCGACACATTATCTAGAAAGATGACTTAGGAATCGACAATACCTTGAAGTCTGCATGCATCAATGGCAGGTTTCTCGCCTTTGACGTCAGTTTACATCATTGACTTTCGATCAAAGGATTCCGTGAAGTGTTCGACATCAAAACATCTATTCACATTTCACGGGTTGTGCTTGGTACTTTGAGAACCATTGACATTACTGGTGGTTTCTCTCACGCTTGTTAACAGTTTACATCATTGACTGGTAATCAAGTGGTTTCTACCATGTTCGACATCGAATCATTTAATCACATGGCTAGAATCGTACCAATTCGGGAAGTAGAAGTGAAGACCCTGGATCTAGTTTCTACCATCCAGGCTGCGAGGAGTTTTGTATTCATTATCTATGTAGACTAATCATAAACAGATGGCTGCGTCCATACTGTGTCTACAAAAGTCTATTAAAATGATGTACTGCAAGATCATTCCTGTATCAGAATAGTTAGTCCATTAGTTAAAGTTTTGAATCTGAGTATGGGAATGCCTACCTCAGTGATGATATAATCTTATCCATGTATTTTGTGTTGAAAATTGCAGGTTCCAACCAGGCCATCCACAAGACAATCCTTGAAATGATAAAGCGCTTCACCCTTCCTAGAATTACAAAACCCTATTCTATTCCAGGCTTCGCACTTTAGGGGGCAATCTGTTACACTAAAAAATGTCACCTTGACTACTTACAGTTAGTATGGCTCAAATCAACAGTCATGCTACCCTCTTAGGCAAGTCTCATGCCTCTGTTATCCATCTCAAACTCAAAGAAGAGAGAAAGTCTTGTAAAAACTATGTTTATCTCTGGGGTCGCAGGTTCTCTCTAGCCTTACCTGCGGGGACGCTGACCATGTTCACAAAATCTGCGTCCATGGACGCTCTGTATGTTAAGGGACAGGTGCGTCCCTCTGTAAAAGGCAAAATGCGCGAGTTTTATCTTGAAAAAGTTACTTGTGGTTACTTCTAGAACATTCTAGAGGTCGGTTTGATGAAATGGATGCGCCTCCAGTTGGTTCATGTATCTCTATTAAGGGGGAACTTATCCCATCAATAAGGGAGCTATCCCACCCATAGAGGGGGATGATCCCATTGATAGTGGACCTGAATAACCTCTTTACAGCACTATAAATAAAGGCATTGAGCCAGAAGGAGAGGAGGTTGGAGCTATACATTTTCTTTGGGTAAATGCTGCAGGATTTAGGTCTTCCATTAGAGCCTTTGTGAGGAGAGATTGTCTTCACTTGATTCTACTTGGGAGAGGGTGAGCTTTGTCAAAGTAGAGGAAAACCCTTGATGGACCCTGGGAGGAACTTGCACAACACCAAGGCCAGGTTGTAAGAGTTTCTTTGTTTCGTTATTAATACAAACTGGTTTATTTTTCTCAATAGCTTGTGTTAATGAGTTATTTCATGTGTTCCTTGGTCTGCATGTTGAATATATGTTTTATTATATGAAATGCAAGTGCTTGGTAATTGTTTGATTGTTTGTGGTTGCAGGAATTGACTTGAAGGAGGAGCTCATCCGGATCGTCAAGAACAGACTTCAACAACAGCGTTTTGGAATAAGGTAAGCCTAAACACTTGTAGTTTTCATGTTGTAAAAGGTGTATTTAGAGAAAGATCACTCCATTTTGTCTTGTTTGTCATTAGAACGTCTTAGACTTCTAGGAAGGTCAGTCGTGTCCGCACCCTTGACAAATTCCGTGTGACAGGCCCCAATAACCTTATTTTAGTACTTCCATCCACTAGAAGTTTTCATTCATCTATGCCTATGGCTGAGACAACATACACCTCCCTCCAGACTTCTTGCACAACTTGTATATGACCAACAATCCTATTGTACCTACACATTAACGTAACGAAGACAGTTTCAAGCTCTCAGAGCCTGAATATAGAACTTGTCCCTTGGCTCTGCTACCTCGCTGCTGATACAGGATGCCTCCATCTTCTTCCATTCACGGAGTTGGATTAGGCTTCTATACCTTAGATTTTCCACCATTTATCATCTAGATAAGTAAACTTGAGTTATGCATACAATTTATCTGGAAGTTACTGCTGGTGAAGTTGTGTGTCCCTTGCCCGGTGAAATGAAATCACGCCCTCTTGCATTGTAGTGATTGCACCCAATCCAATCCCCTTAGATCTACATCTAGGAGCTTCAAACAGATTGTGCCCAATCCAATCCCCTTCGATCTGCATCTAAGAGCTTCATACAGATTGCCCCTCTTTTATTTGATGAAACAACACCTCTTCTGCACCGTGACTTTGTCATCTCAATAGCTGGTGGTGCACACTACGACTCATACCATTGGCGAAGGATGTATATTGTAGACATTATGCTACAAACAGAGGGTATTGGCTTCTCGTGCACACAAGGAGTCGTCACAACGAAGTGATGCAATTTGAGGCCCTGTTGTTCCTACAACGATCATGTGTCAGTAAGGAGGTCAATCTGTGAGATAAGAGACATTGTGGGGAGGTCATTGATTTACCAAAAGATACTCAGCCTTCTTGAAGACAAAACATTGCTATGTATATTTCCTTTCTAGCACTTTTGACAGGTGGTCAACTATATCTATTGCTGTCGTAGATGCATTCCAATAGATCGTGGAGATCCCTGCAAAGAGAAATTGCAAACTAGATCAAAACACACAAAACCCTCTTTTTACTCTGAATTTAAAAATAAATTGGGTCAACTAGGGTGATCAAAGAGACTACCGAAGTTGGGTTTTCCCACTAGGGTGAGATAAGATCCCATCGAAGAAAGGCTGAGGATCTCACCTGAAAATGCTCACCCGAAAACTCACTTGAGCTCTCAAATATTGATAGAGAAAACAAACCAAATTCTATGCCTTGATATTCATCCTCCTCCTCCTTTTATAGTTGGGCTGCTCAGAGGAAACTATGGGAAATTGCCTAAGGCCATAAAAAAAACCATGGGATAATGTCGCTTATTTATTTATTACTACTATTGTTAGTAATATTATTTGGTCCAACCGATCAAGTGGTTGGGGATATTATAGTCCCCCTCTCCCGAAATTTCTTGCCCTCAAGCAATTTCAATGTTGGATGTTGTAATATGTGCTCTCCTTCCCAGGTGGCATCTTCGACAGGAAAATATTTCCATCATACTAGATATTCACGGATGGTCCTGCTTCAAAGCCTCTTTTCTCGAACCTCCAACACCTCCTTTGGAACTAGTTGAAGATGTCCCTCCTCATCTAATGGGGGTAAATCTAGTGATGATTTGACACTTTCCCCAACCACATTATTCAAGAAAGAAACATGAAATATGTTATGGATTGTGCTTTCTACTGGAAGCTCTAATTCATATGCCACTTCTCCTATTCTTCAGGTTACTTCCCGTAGAATCATGGCTTTAACTTTTCTACTCCTTTCTGCTTCAAGGTAGACTATCTATATGGTTGTAGCTAGAGGTAGACTACATCTCCCACTTCGAAACTCCTTTCAATTCTTTATTGATCTGCATATAAATTCTGTCAATTCTAAGTTGTCCGTAGCTTATGCTTGAGTGCCCAGAGAATATCCTGACATCCCTAGATCCAATCCTTTGCTAATGGTTCCCTGTTATCTCCAAATGTTGTGTTTGCGAAAGACAGTGCCTCGTATCCATATAAGGCTCGAAAAGGTGACATTCCTATGGACATGTGATAAGTGATGTTATAGCAATATTATCCTAAATATAACCACTTTTTCCATGATCTTTGATTCCCTGTGACATAATTCCATAAGTAACCTTCCACCCTTTTATTCACTACTTCTGTATGTCCATCTATTTTTGGGTGGTAAATTATACTAGGGGTGAGCTATGTTCTTGCTAACCTAAATAACTCTTGCCAGAATGCTCCCATGAACCTTCTATCACGGTCATTGACAATGATTTTGGGCAACCCATGTAGACAAAATACTCCTTGGAAAAATATCTATGTTATATCAAATGTACAACTTCTAGAGGAAATCGAAAATAAATGGGCATATTTGGTCAGATGATCTACCACCATGAAGATACAATATTTTCTTTGGGATTACGGTAATCCTGTGATGAAATCCATGGAATGGGCAATGGTTGTAACAAAACTGTTTGGTGTGTATGTTCCAGTTTATTGCTATGATAGGTTCCACATTCCTTGATATATTGGATAATGTCCTTCTTGAGTCCCTTCCATGTGAACCTTTCCCTGATGGTCCTGTAGGTCTTCAAAAATCCTAGATGTTCTGCTAGAGGGGAATCGTGAGTTGCTTATAGGATCTTCATTTTCAGTTGTGACGTTGGTACTAAATATATTTATTCCTATAATAGATAATGTCATTGAAAACTCTATATTGAATGTCTGATGACTATCCATCAAGGATCTCACAAGCTGATGAGTTCTTTGAGTATTCCACCAAAAGATGGGACTTTTAGTATTCCATAATGTCTATGAGGGAGAATGTAGTCAGTCTCCTTGATAAGGCATCTTCTACCGCATTGTTTTTTCCTTTGACATATTTAATCTCCAAGTCATAGGCTTGCATATTGCTAACCCATTTGATTCTATTTCCCACTAGATATGGCCAGAACTTGGCTAGCACATGCATAATTGCCAGCATTTCTTTGTCATAAATGGAGTAAGAGCACTCATAATCTTGAAGCTTCCTACTCTCAAAAGCAATCGGATGATGATTTTGTGTTAAAACAACCCTAATTCCTTCCTCAGAAGCATCACACTCTAATATGAATGGTTTGGTGAAGTCTGGCAAGGCTAGAACTGGGCATGAACTCATCACTTCCTTCATGCGCTCAAATTTTTCTTGTGTTGTCTTTGTCCATACAAAGGCTCCCCTTTTAATCAGGTCAGTAAGAGGTGCTGCTAGCTATGGGTACCCCCTAACAAATCTTCTATAATAGGTGCAAATACCGAAGAAGCTTCTTAAATATGTTACATTTTTGGGAGTGGGCCAATTAAGAATGGCTTCAATCTTCTCCTGGTGCACTTTGATTCCTTGGACTTTGATGATGTGGCCCATATATAATATTCTTTTCATGCCAAACTCACATTTGGAGATTTTGGTATAAAATTGTTGTGCCTCTAATATCCCCAAAACCTTGTCCAAATGTTGTAGATTCTCCTCCTATGTTCGACTGTAAATTAGGATGTCTTCAAATAAGGCCAACACAAATTTGCATAGAATCTTGTTAAACACATGGTTCATACATGACTGAAACATTGCTATGGCGTTGGTTAATCCAAAAGGCATCACAAGGAATTCATAATATCCATAATGGCATCTGAAAGTTGTCTTTGGAATGCCCTAATCTCGAACTTTGATCTAGTGATAACCTGAGCGAAGGTCAATCTTTGAGAAGTACTTGGCCCCTTTCAGTTCATCCATTAGCTCATCGATCCTAGGGATAGGGTATCGATTTTTTATGGTCTTATTATTTAGCACCTCAATTAGAGTGGGTACATATGTTTTGTCATACCTTGGATGTTAAACTGATGAATTGGTACTTGGAGATGAAACTTTGCCATGGAACTAAAGAATGGGATGTTTTGCGCCAAGTATTTTTGATGAAGTTCATCTTTGAGGATGGGTTTGAAAGTATAAATGAATCATTGCAGGAGGTTAAGGCAACAATTTTCAGGATAAAGCAAGATCCTCTAGATTTGATTCAACATGATTAGACTACCCAGCTGAGCCACGAACTAGAGTGCTACAATGTAACCATGGAAGAAGAAGATGAAGACCCGAGGAATATTAATATTCCAGAGACTAAAGGTCACTGCGAAGTTGAAGGACCGCAACTAGAGAACCTCGACATAACCGAGCTGCTCAAAATTAGATAGGTGAACATTGGCACGGAGGTAGAGCCGAAGTTTGCAAAGATTGGGGACTACAAGGATGACGCGACTGTAGATAAGGTCATCGAATTAGTACGTGAATATCAGGATCTATTCCCCACGACATTTTCAGATCTGAAAGGGATAATAGGATACCTGGGTCTCATGAAGATCACCCTAAAACTAAATGCAAAACCTGTGAATTAAAGATCTTACCGCCTCAATCCAAAGTATAAATAAAGGGTCCACTTAAAGTTAGATAAGATGCTCATGGAAGGTATCATTGAACCGGTGGAAGAATCTGATTGGGTGAGCCCAATAATAGTTCACGGAAAGGAGCAGAAGGAATAAATAAGGATATGCATAGATCTTAGGAAGTTGAATGATGGCTGCGTGCATGATCCCTTCCCAACTCCATTCACCAGTGAGGTACTAGATAATGTTGGTGGACAAGAAGCATATTCATTCTCTGGGTACCATCAGATCAAGATCACGCCGGAGGATAGAAGTAAAAAAACCTTTGTGACTGAATGGGGATGCTTCCAGTATACGGTGATGCCTTTTGGGCTAAAGAACGCATTGACGATCTTTTCGTGCGTAGTCATCATGGTGTTCAAGGATTTCATTCACTAATTTCTAGAGGTATACTTTGACGATTAGTCAGTGTATGGATTGGTAAAGCATCATGTGGCAAGTCTGTGCTTGATACTAGATAAATGCTAGAGGTACCAGATTGTGCTCAATCTGAAGAAATGCTTGTTTTGTGTCCCTTTTGGGATCTTGCTGGATCATGTGGTATGTAGACAAGGCTTGATGGTATAACCTGCAAAGATCACAATCATAATAAATTTGGAAGCACCAAGGAGTGTGAAACAGTTGCGTGCAATGTTGGGGCATATGGGATAGTATAGGAAATTCATCAAGATCTATACCCAAATCGCCGCGCGAATGGAAAAGCTTTTAAAGAAGGATGTTACGTTCTGTTCGAATGAAGAATGCCAGAAGATCTTGGATGTGCTAAAGGATAAAATGGTCATCATGTTGATCCTAGCCTTCCCAGATTGGAAGAAGGAATTTCATGTGCATGTGGACGCGTCATGTATTACGCTAGGAGCAGTACTGGCACAGGTCGGTGAAGGGGACTTGGATCACTCTATATCATCCGCAAGTAGGAAGCTGTCTGAAGCTAAGAAAAATTATTCCATGATAGAGCGCGAAGGATTAGCTATGGTGTACGCACTCTAGAAGTTTAGGAATTATCTATTGGGTGGAGATTTAAGATGTATACAGACCATTCTGCATTCAAATACCTGGTCAACAAGCCTGTGTTGTGGGGAAATATATGCAGGTGGTTGTTGTTGTTCTAGTAATATGAGTTTGAAGTCATTGTGAAGCCAGGACGATTGAATACAGGATCGAATCATCAGGACGATTGAAACTAGAGAGGAGCCTACTAATTTGGAGGAAGCATTGCATAACATGGAGCACTTTGCAGTGCACGTCCCAGATAGCCACTTTGAAGATATTATACACTTCATGATGACAGGTACGACTCCGGAAGGATATATAAGCCAACAGAAGAAGGAACTCGTGGTGTGCGGGACAGACGTTTTTGTCATTGCAGGGCACTTATACAAAATGGGATCAGATGAAATATTGTGACGTTATGTGCCAGAGTTTGAGAGAAATAGCATCCTTGTTGAAGCTCAAGCTGGAGTTGCAGGAGGTCATTATGTTGAAAAAGAAATAGCACAGAAGATTCTATGTGTCGGGTTGTGGTGGCCAACCTTGCATCAGGATTCAAAAGCATCTTGTAGGGCATGCGACACATGCCAAAGGACTGGCAGACCCTCGCATGGGGATGAGCTACTGCTGAATCCACAAATATTGTTATAGCCCTTCGAGAAGTGGGTGATTGACTTTGTGGGACAAATTCATCCTCCAAGAAAGAAGACAGGTGTGCGGTACATCATCACCGCGATTGAGTACTTAACCAGATGGGCGGAGGAACAACCTATGAAGGACTGTATAACCATGACAACAGTGAAATTCATCTTTGAGTACGTGCTGACAAGGTTTGGCTGTCCAAAAAATTTAATGAGCGATCGTGGTACACATTTTCTTAATGAGACGATCAGCGCGATGACGAAGGAATTTCATGTTTACCATCAAAAGAGTATGCCATATCATCCATAGGCTAATGGGATGGTGGAAGTTTTTAATAAAATATTAGAGAGCACGCTAACAAAGGTTTGCAATGCTCAAAGAAATGACTGGGAAGTGCGCGTGGCCGTGGTGCTATGGGCTTGTAGAATGACTTGCAAGAAGTTGATTGGACAAGCGTCATTCAGACTCGTTTATGGCGTAGAAGTTGTGATGCTGATGGAATACATTGTACCTAGTCTATGCATAGTGGAATTCATAGGAATGGTAGATCGCAGAGCTCTGGAGGAGAGGCTCGCACAACTAACCGAGATTGAAGAGGATAGATTTCTAGCTGTATTCCATCAACAAGTTCAAAAGGAGCGCGAAAAGGCATGGCATGATCAGCACATCAAACTATGCACCTTCAAGGTAAATGAATTAGTTCTATTATATGATAGCAAGTTTGATAAATTTCTAAGAAAATTTTGGATCCATTGGCTGGGGTCCTATGTCATCAAGGAGATTACCGAAGGTGGAGTAGTTTAGTTTGTAAAGTTGAGTGGAGAGCCATTCCCAGGGAGGGTGAATGGAATCTGATTGAATTCATACACCG
Organism: Pinus tabuliformis; assembly: GCA_031772625.1. Taxonomy (NCBI): domain Eukaryota; kingdom Viridiplantae; phylum Streptophyta; class Pinopsida; order Pinales; family Pinaceae; genus Pinus; species Pinus tabuliformis. Next base: position 872,378,715 of record CM062810.1, on the reverse strand, counting down.
TTGATATAGCTAGATGACTACATGATGGAAGCACAGTCTTAGTGCTCTAGGCAGGTGAAAGGAGGCACGAGACTATAAACTACATTACCCGGGTTGTGGAGCTACACGATTGGGAAATTGCGCGGAACGAAGGAATGTCACAATGTTAGCAGAAACGCGTGGGGAGCTGCGATATCGATGAAGGGACCATGCAAGGAAGCCGGAAAGTGATCGTTATGGTCACTATTCATGACTTGACAATGGGAAAACAACTAAATGGAGCGAGGGGCGGCATCTAAGTCAGAATTTAAGGGCAAGATCTTTGAAAATCTGCCGCCAATCCAGCGTTTATGAATGAATTTGGGGGGAATGGTTAGATTTGAATTCTAAAATGCCTATAAATTACAGGTGGTTGCCCAGCGAAAAACACTTGGTAGAGAATTGAGGCGTTGAGCTCTCAGGCACATATGAACCATGAGTAATTTGAAGCTTTGATAGCGAGTTCGGTGTTTGAGAAGTTGACAAGGGAAACACAGGAGTTGTTGTCTAGTATCATGTCGGCGCTGGCAGAAACTGTGAGTGTTGGAGAAGTAATGGCAGTTGTTAGTGTCGGTATCTTCATCCCTCCATCAGTGATCAAATATCTCTTTTTTCATGCATTTAGGTGTCCCATCCAATTAGCTGCATTCCATTAGGTCACGGATCAACTAATGGTAGTGGTTCATTATCAAATTTCCCTCATGGTCTTTACCTGCTGGCCTATTTTCACATGTTCAGGTCATTTACAATCATTTTTTTTCATTACATTTGCAAAAGACATTTTTAGGGTTTTAGGTCTCATTAGGTCTAGGGTTTGTCACCATGGTCAGCAAAGAACTCAATAAACGATCAGCAGACACATGAGGAGGTCTAATAAGTTCACAAAATCAAAATGTCAATGATGATATACTCAATAAGTGATTTTTTCCTCAAAACCTTGTTTTGAGGTAAAATAGAGTTTTTATTTTCTATGTACAAAATTTTTATGTAATTTCAATTTTTTCTATATGTAATAAGTTCAAGTTGCTACCCTTGCTCACCTTGCCAACTCCAGCCACTACAAGCAAAAACACAAGCATCAATGCATCAGTTTATCAAATGATTAAGAAAAGTCAATTTCAATGGAAAAACAGAGTTCAAGACCAAAAGTGACTTTGACATTAGAAAAGTGGGTTTGAGATGAGTAAAAATTTAAAGTCATTCATATTTAAAGTGAAAGAGGTCCTCTTTATCATTTCATTGTGCAAAACACTCTTGGAGAGCAAAAATCGTGATTTGGGATCCAAGGAGACAAAAACCCTATCTTTCAAGGAAACTTGGCCTAGCGCTGCGAATCAGAGGCAGTGCACTGTGCATCAGGCAGGCGCTGCGCATCAGAGGCAAAACTACAGTGTAATTTTGAACTAGTGCTGCGCATCAGGAGGGCGCTGCGCATTGGGCCCAATGCGCTACGCATTAGTACAGATTGTTCTAAATCATTCAAAATCGTGCCATAACCATAAAATTTTCCATATTTGCATGCTACAAGTAAGTAATCATCATCCCAAAGATTAATTTGAGGTCACATTGGTGTTTTCCATAAATCTTGCATCTAGAAAATGAAACCCTAGTTTCTCTTCATTGTTTGCCATTCTATTGTGCAATTATCATCCCATCTTCATAAAAACATCATTAAACCCCTTTTCACTCTTTTATTACCCTAATATAGTCCATTTATCCCATTTTCCCATATCCCACTCCCCTAAAGCAACTATCTCCCTCATCAAGCCCTAAATCCCTCACTAAACCCTAGTTTCCCAAAACCATTCCCTTCATTCCCCAATTTCATTTCCCAAGAGTAAAATCTCTTCATACTGATCACCACTGTCCTCCTTCATCACCATTTTTCACCATACCTTCATCTCATAATTTTCCGAAGACAAGCACTATGGCAAGAAATAGTGACTTAAGCTATGAAGAAGAAACACAAAGTGACAGTTCAGGAGATAGGAATGGACAGCCTAGGAGACCTCACAAGGGTGGGAAGATAATTAGAGAGGAGCCTATTAGCATTGCTGAACTTCTTGCATGCCCTCTTGCCACCACTTGTTTTAGATACCAATCTTGCTTTGAGTTTTGTGAGCTAGTTGAAAGGGTTAAGTATCATGATGAATTAGCTAGGAAATTTGTCATCAACATGGAGGACAATATGGTACAGCTTGCTAGCATCAATATCACTCTTTCACCAGCCATTATTGAAGAAGAAAATAGGATGCCAGATGTGGGGGAAAGATAGAACAAAAGACGGAATATCAGCAAACAAAACTATGAACCCTACATTAAAGCCAAATATCATAGTCAATTGGGCAGGGTGTTTCCTTTTAAGTTTTTGGAGGACCGGTATGTGCCATTAATGAAACTCATCATTAAATACTTCACATGTGAGGGAAGGTTCTCCAGACTCTATGCCTATCATATCAGATTGCTTATGCATTTTACCAGGGTTAGAATGATGAGTATACCATACTTCATTTGCAAAAACATAGAGAGGATGACTGTACTTGCAAAGAGAAAACCATACCCACAACAGCTTAATAGCATTTATCACTTTGCTGTCATCAGGATTGTTTTTGTGCATCAGTTCACTCAGTTGGGAGTGCCATGGAAAAATTTCATTGCCCATGAGATTTTCAAGGGGCCTCAAATTTTTGCAGAACCTCAAGAGGAAGCTGGACCTTCTGGGCAACAAAGAAAGAATGAAAGCAGAACTGAAGAGGCTCACATTCCTGTGTTTCTAACTTATGAAAATGGGACAAGAATACTTTTTGAAGCTGCCAAACGAGTATTATCTCCACTAGGGGTGGAAAGGGTCTTCTTATCTTCACCGGACAACAGGAAAATGCTATCTTCACTTAGGGTGAAAGGGGCTTTGCCTTCTTCTTCAGCAGAAAAGGTACAGGACAGAGGAAAGCAACCACTACATGATGAATGGCCTTCTGAAGGCCAAGACAAGGATTTCATTTTGATTGAGGAAGAGGACACTGATTTGGGCTCCCAAAGCTCAAGGCTCAAGGATGTGATCATCAAGGAGAAAGAAGCTGAGATCCAAGCCTTATCACTTAACCTTGAGAGGGCTAAATGGATCCTTAATTACCTTGAGCAACAGAACAAGCAATTGGAGGACAAACAAACAATTATGGAGCTACAAACCATAAGGGAAAACTGACAAATGGCAAAAAGAAGGAAAATGAAGCTGACTTCACTAGAGCAAGAAATAGCGGCTAACCGAGAATCATGGTTGGAAAGAGTGAATGTCCACCTTGAGAAACTTCCTGATAAGGCTAATAAGGAGAAGAACATGTTGCGCCACATGGCCTATTACTATTTGGCCCAGAACAAAATTTGCAAGACAAGAATAAGAAGCCTAAAAGCCAAGCTAGGGAGAGCCTTAAAAGCCAAAAAGGAGCAAGATAAACTTACAATCTTGGCTGAGGCTTCTTTGGCCCAGGAAAGCAATTGATAAGCTTTCCTCTTTCCAATTTTGAAGCATTTTGGAGAACTTTTTGTCATTTCCTAAATTTTAATTGCAAAACACAGAAATTTTCCTCTGATGCGCAGCACCACTGGCACTGCGCATTGAGCTGGTTGAGAATTTTGAGGAATGGCTTACATTTTTGGATTCCTCATAAAAAAATATCAAAGCCCAGAAAATTTCATGAATTTTGCAGGAGCTTTGGGTCACCGAAAGGGCAAAAAGCACCTCAAAAATGCCCTCTCTGCCACTTTTTGGACCCACAGGAAGCAGTCTTGGGAGAACTGATTTTTGAAGGGGCAAATGGACACAAAATCAAAAATTCCACTTGTCCTAAAAAGTAGACAGATAGACCTTTCCAACAGGTCATCTTGGAGAAAATTTGGTGAAGGGGAAGGCCTTCAAACTCAACTTGGAAAAGACGTTGTGCATCAGGCTAATGGTGCTTCGCATCAGGCAAAATTTTGCCAATTTTGCGCAAAAACTCAAATTTTTGCCTAGTTTTCTACCAGTTTCACTTTTTCTCTCTCATGGTCAAATTCATGATGTAATATGATGTAAATTTATGTGCTTTTATGTAAAAATGATGAAAAATGACTTAAGGAGGTAGATACATCAGTTTTAGGTGGTTTTGAGGTGAATGAATTAGTTTCCATAGTTTTAGAGGCACGCTGTTGCACTGCCTATTTTTTAGTTCCTGTTTAGATCTTGTTGAGACAGCTCCTTGACTCATGGATTCAAACCTTGATGGCTAGCATGGGTGGTTTTATGCCTATATCTTTTACTTTCTTAGTCATTTGTCAATGTTGGACTCTTGTGGATGCATTGAGCTACTTTATACATCACTTCTGCAGTTTGGCAAGGAAATAAACCAAGGTTTTGCAACATTTTGTGGGATTCTTGTGGTAATATGAATTAGAATTGTTTTCTTCTATGTAACTCAATTGATCTTATGTTTATGTGTTCCATCATCTCTCTCTTTCTGCATAGCTAAATGAATCAAGTTTAAAGGGTGGAATTCATTGGTGTTTCAGTGCTCTACCTTGGGGTTTATTTAGTTTTACATGTTTTCTACTGTTTGAATAGGACTCATGATACTTGCATGCCCTCTCTAGCTCCTCACCAGTCTTTAGACTCACCATTACACTCATTTCAAAGTGCTAAAACACTTGCCTACCTCACCCCACAAAAACCTCTACAAATCTGTGTTCATTTCCCGGACCCAAAGCTGCCTTCCCCATCTGATCCAGCAACCAATCATTAAATTCAAACAAATTCCTCTGAGCAAGCATACCTAGCCTAAAATTAGTTTTTATATCAGTCATCTCAAGCCTTCCTTGATAAATTTTCATTGAGATTGACAAGGAGAGAGCCCTCTCCCAACCTGGTAGGGCTAGCTACTAGGTTAAGCGTGGTTTGATGTTACCCTAGACCTGCCTTTCTCAACCTGAGGTAGATTTAGGCCCTAACATAGTGGTGACTCCACTGGGGAAGAAAATTTTGTTTTTTTGTTATTGTTGTTTGCTTTATAAACTACAGATAGAGCCTGAAGTTAGCCAGGTAGCCTTCGAGCTGCTCTTGCTCTGCAAGTGCATAAGTAGATGAATGTTGCTTCAGTCAATCTCCGGTTTAGTTTATGAACTGAACATCTGACTTGCAAATTGCCCTAGTACATTAAATAATTCTAGACTTTTGGATGATGGGTTTAGAATTCAGTAGGCTGACAATATTGTAATGTCAATTTGATTTTTGGGAATAATCCAACACACTGGCTTCCAGACGATATGCCAGAGCCAATCCTGATCCTGATCCTCCTCCCGTGTATAAAAACCTAAATCTCATTCCAAGAATTCTCTGCTAAGAAAGTTCTATGATTCCTATGTTCAGATCTCATTCATGCCCGATTGTTTTCGAATATCTTGAAGATCTCCCATTTGATGAACATTTTGATCTATCGTTGTTTGAAACTAAGTCTGAAAGTGCAGTTGGTGCTACTATTCTAAATCCAGAGTTTGTCCAATATCTTGAAACTGAAAGAGAAAATAGATCAATTGATGCTTATATTCTAAATCTTCAAAATTCAATTGTGGCTACCAATATTCCCAAGTTCTTAGAATCTGCATCTACTACTCTTGGTTCATCTGCTATTGTGTTTGGTTTAGAAATTCCCACTGAGCCTCCTTTTATTCCCACCATTCCCGTGCAGCCCACCATATCTAATCAGAGATTTGCAGTTTCTTCTCCCCCATCAACCCCTTCAACACCTCAAACATCAAATATTTCTTCATCCCCTTCAACACCTCATACACCCATCACATCGACTGCTATCGTTGTTCCCACTCCTCCTACATCCCCAAGGCCAGTTTTAAATCCACCTCGAGCAATGGCTACCAGATATGCACCTCTTATTTTGCCACAGAACTTGGATGCTATGCCTGTTGATTACCAAAGTAAAATCCCATTGTTTGATGCTTCCCAAGGTATCATAGCACAACAACATGTTGACAAGATGAGTGATTTCTTTGATCTCCATGAGATAGATGAAGAGAATGTGACTATGAGATTATTTGTGCAAAATTTTGGAGACGAAGTGCGAAAGTGGTTCAGAGCATTGCCTGTTGGAACTATCAATACATTGGCAGTTCTTCAAAGACAATTTCTGGATCGTTGGGAGGTAAAGAAAAATCCACTCCAAATCCTTTCTGAGTATGAAAACACAAAGAGGAATGTTGGTGAAAGTGTCTAGGATTACTGTGCTAGATTCAATACTGTTTACAATGCCATTCCAGTTGATATCAAGCCACCAATGGGGCTGGCTTTAATCAAATTTCCTGATGCCTTTGATCCCAACATGGCGTATCAATTGAGAGAAAGAGACCTAGCTACATTGGAGGACATGCAAAAAATCGCAGTAAGTGTAGAAGAAAATTTGTTAGCTAAGAGAGCTAGGACAAAGACCGAGAAGAAGGTGACCATAAAGGAAGAAGCTTCTTCCTCAGATCATTTGCTTCGTAAGCTTGAGAAGATGTTTGATAGATTAACCATTGTAGATAAGCCTGAGACACAGGTCAGAAATCCAAATTTTCGTGGTCAGCAGCAACCACAGTTCAGAATCAAGCAACGAGAGCAAAGAGCTCAAGATCCATTAGCTCAACAGTAAGTCAAAACACCATTACAGCAGAACTATGTCCATGGCACTGAATCAGAGGATGATGAGACTCCAATAGGAGAGGAGAATCACTTTTTTACACCAGATGGTTTGCCAATTTATATCACCGAAGATGAAGAGTATTCAGAAAGCCCAGTTGTACAAAAAGATGAAGATTTTATATTGGCAAATGAAATAGTCCTAGAAGAGGAATCAGATGAATATCAGAGGGGATACATGAATGCATTGATAGCACAACAAAGATATTACGCACTTAGTAGTAGGGATGTACCGATCAATCCAATTCAGAAGCGGAAGGAAGCAACACCACCAAAGAATGATTCTCCAAATGTTTAGAAAAAGGGAAAGGAGCCAACAGATCCTACTTCCAGCAAAGTACAATCAACAAATGAAAAGTCAAATCAGCCAAGTGCAACAAAGGAGAAGACTGAAAAGAAGGATGCTCCAGTCAAAGAGGTAGAGAAAACTACAACCTTTAGCTTAGAAAATGAGATTGCTAAGTTAAAAGTGTCAATACCTTTGACTAAATTAATGAAGAATAGCAGTTATAAAGGTCAAGTGGCAAAGATTTTAAATATAGACCCCCTGTCTGATATGGTTAATGTGGAATATGACCAAGCCGAGCTTATCTTTGGTCCAGCATTAGAAGGCCAATCTGAGGATAGTGATGTAGCCCCTTTTTACATTAGCTTTAGATTGCATGATTATGTTTTGCACAACGCCATGTTTGATTCAGGAGTGTCTCACAACCTAATGCCAAAGGCAATTATGGAAAAATTGGGTTTGGACATCACTCGCAAGTATCATGATCTTTATTCCTTTGATTCGGGTAGGGTTAGATGTATTAGTCTCATTAAAGATTTGGTTGTGACTTTAGATCAAATTGCGGCAAAGAATGTTCTTATGGATGTAGTTGTGGCCGACATTCCCCCTAGATTTGGCATGCTTCCATCTAAGTCGTGGGATGCAAAACTCGAAGGGACATTGCAGTTAGATTTCTCCTATGCCACTATTCCCGTTTTTGGTCAGTTGAGGAAATTATATAGGGAGAAAAAGATGAAGTATATGATCACAAGCAAGGAGAAACCTTTGAATCATCCAATTAATTATGTACATAAAGATTTAGAATCTTTTGTTCTTTATTCTGACAGTGGTTTTAATGATGTAAATAGTCAATTAGTTGAAGTTGAAGATATACCAGAGATAATATAAAATTTCAGAGCTGTACTTGATCAAGAGACACAAAGGCTTGAAAGTACCGTTGAACAGTCAACATTCCGTCAGCAGCAAAAAATTGAGGGACAATAGCCAAAGGTAGAAGAGCAGGTAGAATTCCAACACTTGGAGGCAGAAGCCGGTTTGTGGAGTATGGACTTTGATGGAGAAGTAGGTAAGGAAGGTGTCGGAATTGGTATTTGGATATGCAGCCCTGTTTTCCTACCAAATAAAGTCCCGAGTAATGTAAGATTTTATTTGTATAAGTTGGCTTTTGATTGTTCCAATAATGAAGTCGAATATGAGGCACTAATTGCTGGCTTGAAAATCCTCAAAAAGTTGAATGCAAAGATAATTTCAGTTTATGGCGACTCTGAATTAGTAATCAAACAAGTCAAGGGTGAATACCAAGCCAAACATCCTCGAATGAGGGCCTACTGTAATGTGGTTTTAGATATTTTGAGGTTGTTTCCAGATTATACCTTGACATGTGTTCCTCGTGCACAAAATGTTATTGCAGATTCCCTTGCTACAGCTGCAAGTAACTTGAAGATCCCGATGAATTCAAACAATAAGTTTGAAATTCATGTGAAACATCGCCCAACTGTCCTTGATAATCTAAGATATTGGCAGGTGTTTCAGGATGACAAAGAGATTGAAGAATTTCTGCAAAGTGAAGGCAAATATCAAGAAACTTCTATAGATGGAAAGCAAGATGATGGTGAACCAGACTTAGAGTTAAATCAAATGGAAGTTTTGCAGCTGAAGGACAATGTCATCCCTAAAGGCCTTATACCTTTATGGGAATTATTTGACCAAGATGATGTAGCCCAGAATCCAAGCTTAATGCCGACCGAAAAGGGAGTTGAAGATGTGAATATCGGAACAACAGAAAATCCAAAGATGGTGAAGTTGTCAAAGGCATTACCTCCTCAGGTAAAGGAAAAATACATTAGTTTATTGTCTTCATTTACTGATGTATTTGCATGGGACTATACATATTTGAAGGAGTACAATAAAAGTATAATTCAACACATCATTCCAATCAAGCCAAACCAGAAGCCATTTCACCAGAAGTTGAGAAGGATTAATCCGAAGTTGTTGCTATCAATAGAGAAGGGGGTGAATTGATTATACAAGGCTGGTATAATCGTTCCAATAAGATTTTCAAAATGGATTTCCAATTTGGTGCCCGTGCGGAAGAAGACAGGTGAGATTAGATTATGCATTGATTTCAGAAATTTGAATAAGGTGTCGTTGAAAGATAATTATCCGTTGCCAAAAATGGACCACATACTCCAAAGAGTAGTTGGGGCATCTCGTATGTCGCTGCTCGATGGGTATTCTGGCTACAATCAAATTTTGGTCCATGAGGATGACAAGGAAAAAACAACATTCACCACTCCATGGGGGACATTCCATTATGCCAAGATGCCATTCGGTTTAAAGAATGTTGGCGCAACTTTTCAACGGGCTATGGATATCGCCTTTGCAAATGAGAAAGATGTATTTTTAGTAGTGTATCTTGATGATTTGACAATTTTTTCCAATTCAGATGAGGAGCATCTCTACCATCTGAAAATTGTTTTTCAGCGTTGTAGAAAGTATGGCATATCTCTTAATCCCAAAAAGAGCTTGTTTTCCATGGATGAGGGGAAGCTTCTCGGTCACATAATATCCAAGGAGGGCATCCGCATTGATCCTGCTTGAGTGGAAGCCATTCAGAAAATTGATTTTCCTCATAGTAAAAAGGAGATCCAAGCATTCAATGGTAAGATGAACTTCTTACGTCATTTTGTGCCAAATCTAACTGAACATTTGAGGGAAATTACAAATATGTTGAAAAAAGATAGTGTGGTAAAGTGGACCGAAGAAGCCATAAAGTCTTTCAACCTGGTAAAGTTGGCTCTTTCTTCAGCTTCAATTTTAATCAGCCCAGATTATTCCCAAGATTTCATATTATTTTCATTCGCTTCAGAGCATACTATGGCAGCAGTTCTAATGCATAAAAGAGACCAGCTTGAAAAGCCAATTGCCTTTTTCAGCAAGACAATAAGAGATCCAGCCTTAAAATATAACATTATTGAAAAGAAAGCTCTTGCCTTAGTTAAAGCTTTGAAATATTTCCGGGTATATATTCTTCACTCTCATATTCTTGCTTATGTCCCTAACACAGCCATTAAAGATGTTTTAGTACAAACAAATACGAAAGGGAGGCGAGGCAAATGGATCACAGCTTTGTTAGAATATGACTTGGAGATAAAGCCAACAAAGCTCATCAAGGGGAAGGGTCTAGCAAAACTGATGGCAGAGTCTAATTTGCATGCCTTGGACATAAACTTGATTGCTGCTATGTCCAAAGAAGATGAAGATAGCTCACTCGTTCAGGTATCTAAAATTTTTCTCCATTCTCCTTGGTATTCAGATATTGTATATGTGCTCCAGTACCTTTCACCGCCACCGAGGATGGCTAGAAATAAAAGTAGAACTTTGAAATTAAGGGCTGCTAAATTTTGTATTATGAATAATGCATTGTATTGGAAAGATCCTGGAGGTATGTTGCTGAATTGTTTGGTTGAGGAGGAAGCAAAACAAGTCATGGATGATTTTCACAAGGGAGACTGTGGAGGTCACCTATTTTGGAAAACAATGGCTAACAAAATTTTGAGAGCAGGGTACTATTGGCCTACCCTCTTTGTTGATGTTTATAAAACTGTTACGAGCTGTCACGAATGCCAAATTTTTCAGGGAAGGAGAAAATTGCAGCCTCTACCTCTCAAGCCAGTTGAAGTAAGTGCTTCGTTTCAGTAGTGGGGCCTAGATTTTATTGGAGAGATTCATCCCACATCTTCAGCTCAGCACAAGTAGATCTTAACAGTGATGGATATTTTACAAAATGGATTGAGGAAATCCCCACTCAGCAGGCCACAAATGTGGTAATTATTCAGTTTCTTGAAAATAATATTTTGTCACATTTTGGTTGTCCTAGCAAGCTAATTATAGATAACGCAACAGCTTTCAAGTCCAAAAATATGATTGATTTTTGTAGCAAATATCAAATTTGGGTAATTCTACTACATATTATCCACAAGGTAATGGATTAGCTGAATCTTCAAACAAATCATTGGTCAGCATCATCAAAAAGCTGCTGGAAACAAACAAAAAGAGCTTGCACAAGAAGTTGGTTAATGCACTATGGGTGGATAGAGTAAGTTAGAAGAAGTCAATTGGCATGTCTCCATTCGAAATAGTATATGGTATTGACATGGTGTTCTTGACATCTTTCGAAATCCCAGTTGTAAAACTTCTGTAGGAAGAAGAATAAGCCCAATGATCCATTTATAGTAGACGAGAGAGGAGGTTTTTCATAATACCTTCAGGTTGCAAGAGAGAATCAAGAAAATCTATGATCAGAAGGCAAAGGAAGATAAGTTTCAGATTGAAGACATAGTGCTAAAGTGGGATGCTAGAAACCAGGATAAAGGCAAGCACGGAAAGTTTGAGAATCTATGGAAGGGACCATATAGAATTGTTGCATATCAAGGTAAAAATGCTTTTCTCCTCAAAGAAATGAATGGGGAAGATTGTCTAGGAGGGCCGGTCAATGGTCGGCTATCGAAACGGTATTATCTTTGAAAAGTTTTCTGCTGTCATAATTTGTCACTATACATACCATTTTATTTCCTTCATTGCAGAGTGTGTATAGTCGCCATTCATTCAGTTTGGGGCCCGAAGTGAAGGCTATAAAATTGAAGGTCTGACTTCAATTTTTGGCTATTTAGTGTGGGTTGTTTGAGTCTGTTTTGAATCAGTTTTCAATCTTGTAATTGAGTCAGTTTTGAGTAAAGATATTGGTTTTAGTTTGTTGAAGTTATTGACTCCATTTTGCCCAATGTAAAAGGCACTGTCTGCTTTCCAGAGATCTGTAGTTCTTGCACCTCCCAGGAGCTACCATCCCCATTGGAGCCAATGTTAGTGTCGGTATCTTCATCCCTCCATCAATGATCAAATCTCTCTTTTTGCATGCATTTTAGGTGTCCCATCCGATCAGCTGCATTCCATTAGGTCATGGATCAACTGATGGTAGTGGTTCATTATCAAATTTCCCTCATGGTCTTTACCTGTTGGCCTATTTTCACATGTTCAGGTCATTTACAATCATTTTTTGTCATTACATTTGCAAAAGCCATTTTTAGGGTTTTAGGTCTCATTAGGTCTAGGGTTTGTCACCATGGTCAACAAAAAGCTCAATAAACGGTCAGTAGGCACATGAGGAGGTCTAATAAGTTCACAAAATCAAAATGTCAATGATGATATACTCAATAAGTGATTTTTTTCCTCAAAACCCTATTTTGAGGTAAAACAGAATTTTTATTTTCTATGTACAAAAATTTTATGTAATTTCAATTTTTTCTATATGTAATAAGTTCAAGTTGCTACGCTTGCTCACCTTGCCAACTCCAGCCACTGCAAGAAAAAACAGAAGCATCAATGCATCAGTTTATCAAATGATTAAGAAAAGTCAATTTCAATGGAAAAACAGAGTTCAAGACCAAAAGTGACTTTGACATTAGAAAAGTGGGTTTGAGATGAGTAAAAATTTAGAGTCATTCATATTTAAGGTGAAAGAGGTCCTCTTTATCATTTCATTGTGCAAAACATTCTTAGAGAGAAAAAATCACGATTTGGGAGCCAAGGAGACAAAAACCCTATTTTTCAAGGCAACTTGGCCTGGCGTTGCATATCAAAGACAGTGCGCTGCACATCAGGCAGGCGCTGCGCATCAGAGGCAAAACTACAGTGTAATTTTGAACTGGCGCTACGCATCAGTGCAGATTGTTCTAAATCATTCCAAATCGTGCCATAACCCTCAAATCTTCCATATTTGCATGCTACAATTAAGTAATCATCATCCCAAAGCTGAATTTGAGGTCACATTGGTGTTTTTCATAAATCTTGCATGTGGAAAATGAAACCCTAGTTTCTCTTCATTGTTTGCCATTCTATTGTGCAATTTTCATCCCATCTTCACAAAAACATCATTAAACCCATTTTCACTCTTTTATTACCCTAATACACTCCATTTATCCCATTTTCCCATATCCCACTCCCCTAAAGCAACTATTTCCCTCATCAAACCCTAAATCCCTCACTAAACCCTAATTTCCCAAAACCATTCCCTTCATTCCCCAATTTCATTTCCCAAGAGTAAAATCTCTTCATACTCATCACCATTGTCCTCTTTCATCACCATTTTTCACCATACCTTCATCTCATCATTTTCCTAAGACAAGCACTATGGCAAGAAACAGTGACTCAAGCTATGAGGAAGAAACACAAAGTGACAGTTCAGGAGACAGGAATGTACAGCCTAGGAGACCTCACAAGGGTGGGAAGATAATCAGAGAGGAGCCTATTAGCATTGCTGAACTTCTTGCATGCCCTCTTGCCACCACTTGTTTCAGATACCAATCTTGCTTTGAGTTTTGTGAGCTAGTTGAGAGGGTTAAGTATCATCATGAATTGGCTAGGAAATTTGTCATCAACATGAGGACAATATGGTACAGCTTGCTATCATCAATTCACTCTTTCACCAACCATTTTGCAGAAGAAGCTAGGATGCTAGATGTGGGGGAAAGATGGAACAAAAGACAGAATATCAGCAAACATAACTATGAACCCTACATTAAAGCCAAATATCATAGTCAATTGGGTAGGGTGTTTCCTTTTAAGTTTTTGGAGGACCAGTATGTGCCATTAATGAAAATCATCATTAAATACTTCACATGTGAGGGAATGTTCTCTAGAATCTATGTCTATCATATCAGATTGCCTATGCATTTTACTAGGGTTAGAATGATGACTATACCATACTTCATTTGCAAAAACATAGAGAGGATGACTGTACCTGCAAAGAGAAAACCATGCCCACAACAACTTAATAGCGTTTATCACTTTGTTGTCATCAAGATTGTTGTTGTGCATCAAATCACTTAGTTGGGAGTGCCATGGGAAACTTTCATTGCCCATGAGATTTTCAAGGGGCCTCAAATTTTTGCAGAAACTCGAGAGGAAGCTGGACCTTCTAGGCAACAAAGAGAGCATGAAAAATAGCTCCAATGGCTTCATAACTGTAAAAAATCCCTGTCTAGCCTCTTTCTGCTCCCAAAAAGACCAAAAAATGATTGTGTTATGATCTCCCTAAGGTTTTTTTGCTATTCATTCTACAAAATGCACCTGTCTGCAAACCGTCCTACAAATCTGCCCCAAAAATCACTAACGCAGCGACAATTTGGCTAATCCATTGGCACAATTTGTGGCCTAATTAAATTCGCCATTAGCCCCTTATTCCAAAAATATCGGTCACGTGGTGCCCATGCGACCACGTTGGGGGCTGTGTTTTGGGGGCTCTATTCACCTGCACATGCCCTCGGTCATGTGGTTGCTGCATAGAACCTGGGGCTAGCCCCTTTTCAGTTAGCCCCTTACACTTCGCGCACTTAGTCACATTAACCCATGCGACTCGGTATTGGAGCTTAACGCTCGCTTCCTCCCCAAATATGTGACAACCATAACATTTATATAATGTTTTTTCCATATTGTTTAATTAAGTAATATGGTAGTCCATTGGTTTGGCCTTCGACTTGTTGGAACAAGGTCATAAGTTTGATCCACCAGAGTTGTAATTCCGCTCTTAATAAAATTTTGGTGGCCATAGGGATGCCACATGGCAGCCTCTAGTTGGTCCACTTCACCAACCTCAAAACCAATAAAATTAACCCATTTCGCAGTCAATCTAAATCTACCAAGTGTCAAGTTTTCATTAGCTGATGGAGCCCAATCAACCTTCCATGTCAAAATGCCCAATCATCTATATAGACTGCTGATTGGGAAATCCTGCAATTGTCGTTTTGAAATTTTAGTTTCTTTCCAAAATTATCAGAACACGTTTCTGGGAGCATACGACATCCATTTTTTGGGAAACAAATTGCATCTGATTCATAACGACGATTTCTACCCTTCATTCTAGTGTTGAGCCATTCCGAAAACTTTCATTTTTGAGCATATTTTTTATCCACCGATCATCAGGGGGAGTTATGCATGATATGGATTTACATGTGATATTTAACATTTTCTTCATTACTTTTCACTCAATCATTTGTAGTAGATTTATATGTGTTTTCATGAGTTAAAAGAAGCACATTTTTAGCTATATATATGTTTTTGGTTTCCACTAACAGTTCGTTGAAAATATGTGCAACCATGTATTAATTGTGATTATGACTTTAGGATGCATTGAGATGACATGAGACATGGAACAATCATGTATGAGTTGTTGTATGCTTATTACTAAAACCATGTACTAGATATTGTATCATCACTATGTATTGGTTAAGAGTCCAATCTTTAGTATGATAAGTCATCATAGTGATAGGTTTGTTATGGAGGAGCCTTATGGAGTCATTTTGCACCCACATGTATGGGCTAATGATGTTGTAATAGTCATGATGTATTATTTATTTGAGTCATTGGTCCATAGGAGATGATGATAGTAGCTATGTATTTCATTGAAAATCTATGTATAATGCTCACGAAGCCATGCACTTGTATTGTAATATCTTTTGGGTCATATAGTCATGAGGTTATGTTATGGTCATATATTGGTCATGTACAAGGTCTTATGTCCCTGCTACAACCATGTAAGTATCATTGCATATGTCATATGAGTCATGGTCATGTGGATTCTTGGTCAATATGATGCTTCTATTCGTCAAAAGGAAGCATTGTTTACAGCAGATTTGATTCACATCAGGATGGATTGATATTGGATATGACATGTGTTCAAGGGGAGCATCTATTTTCTCTTATTTACTTCATCCATAATTGTTGGCATTATGGTCGTCTTGGAGGTGTTCATGGTGTGCCTCATATTATGTTATGATAGTTGGAGTTTTTTACCTGATGTTTTGAGGAGAGAGGTTGATGATATCCATTGATTTTGCTGCTATGTGGTTGATGTGGAGAGTGTTGATTGGTGCCACATGTGTATACTGATCATTGATACTTGTTTGGTTACCTCATGTTGGCATATTGTTGTTGTTGCTTGAGGTATTTGATTGGTTGGTATGTTTCTCTGAATTTTGATTGGTTTATGTGCTACTTATTGCTGATGTGGAGACATGGTTACATTTTGATGTGCATCATTTTTCAGCCATGTGGAGATGTATTTCTCTAGTACTTGTGCTTCAGTCCTTATTTCTTATTCATATGGATTTGACCCTTTTTCATTGATTTCAAAGAGGGAGTGATAGTGGATGATGGTTTGAAGAGTTTGTATATGGTTTCGATCAATGCCAAAGGAGGATATTAGTGGCATTATGGTGTGCATGGATCCAACTAGCTTATGTTTGCATTGGTTCATGATGGCAGCTAACTCATGTTGGCATTGATGTCAGCCCTTATAGTATAACTGATTTTTGGATGCCATTCATTATAGCATCATTGTAGCTCATTGTGTTGACATTGGGATGATTTGTTGCCATTGATGTCAATAGTATGATGTCACAATTATGATGGTTAGATGATGGAATTGGTATGGTTGATGGTTGACAGTACACTAGTTGAGTTGGCAACTAGGTCTTCATGCTTATTCTCGTGGAGATGACTTGTTGCAGTGATGGTTTGGAGTCATGATGATGATGATGTTTCATAGGTGATACAAAGGTGTGTTAGCTTGTTCAGATGTTTCTTGGAGAGCAGAGGACATGTTGGCACTCTTACCAACCCTGTTTGTTGGCCTTCTCGGTCAATTTGATAGTGACACTTGGGAGACATGATTTATCCACTTGCAAATGTGTCAAAGGCTATGTCAGAAGTTTATAGGCTTGTACATATGCTAGAGAAGGTGATCTAATAGGTGGCAGAGGTTTTGAGTCAAAGGCATGATGTTTTTCTTCATCCTTAGCCCCAGTCGCATGGAACCAAGCCTGTGGGAGCACTTGAATGGCTCTAGTCATTGGAAGATAGGTCTATGGGAGTGACCAAAGGTTCTAGTCAAGTTCAACCAGTGTTATACATGCAACTGAAAACTTTCACGAGATTTTCTCTACATTCCTCACGTTTTTGAAAAGAAGACTATGAAGGAAATTCCTGGAGGCTTCTAGAATTAGTTGAAAAGTTTAGAAATGTTTTGTAAAGGTCTTCTAATTATGTGAGCTCATTTAGTGCGCAAGTAATCGTCTTAGTGGATTGATTTGGTCCAATTTGTGCACCCTTGATCCTAGCCCCAAGCTCAATTTCGTGCTACACATTTCATATTCTTCACATTGGATCTTAGTAGCAATAGATGGTGAGTGATAGTGGGTCAGAGAAGGATGCATTTGTGACTATACTTCAGAACCATTAGTGGGCTTGATTGCTTCACTATATGAGCTCTAATGGCAGTAGTATGAGCAGATCTATTTCTTGAAGCATAGTATTGATTCAAATCTTCATATTTTAGATAAATGATGCAAAGAGTTGTAGTAGAGTTTGTTATAGATGGAGCTCCATATTAGTGACTCTCACATTTGTTCTTGCAGGAGCTGCTAATTGTATTATGCAGCATTCATATTTTGGTGTGAGGGTTTGTTATTAGTTTTATCTCATTTGTTGGTAATAATATTTCAGATTTGATGTGGCGACTATTTGCTTGCATGGAGAGCATATGTTTGTGATGACTTTTCATATGATAATGTCTTGCTGCTAGAAGTCATATTGTAGAGTTGAATCGAGTTGAGCAGAAAATCTTGGGATCTAGTTTGAAAATAGATGAAAGGAGATCCACATAGAGTAGAGGAGTAGTGACTTCATGGATGTGGAGAAGTGATTGCAAAGTTTTAGTGAAAGGAACAATTCCTCAATCCAGTGGTACTTGGATAGTCCAAATGGAGTTGGGCAGGGATCGATTGATCGAGGTTGATTTCAGTGGATGGTACTCAATATATCCATGGAGAACATAGTTTTCTGAGTTGACCAGTACAATCGAGTCTTGAGGATGATCAGAGTCAGCTGATTGTATATGAGGTCAAGTCTCCTAGCTAATCAGAGTCAACAATCTATGTAAAAGGACTGTATTTTCTTAATAGAAGATTCAGAGCAACGCAATAGAAACAAGGGTGGTTTTTTTCCCGGTGAAGTGTTTTCCACCAGATATCTTGTGTCTCTTGTGTGGATGGTTTTTGTGGTTGTGCTTGATGGTATTGTTGTGTATTGTTGCTCTCATGGTTTTGATTTTGTTTCTTATGTTGTTATATTCATGTGATGATATACTATGTTGCTGGTTATATGCATGATTAAGTAAGTGAAGTTTAAATTGGTAACATTATTAAGATAACGCTATTAAGAACATCACACTACTAATTCACCCCCCCTTCTCAGTAGTGGTCAAAGGTTTCCAACGCTAAGAAAATACTATTTAATCACTTTTTATTGTATTGTTTTATACAATGGAAAAACATATAATAACTCAATTTTCAAACCAACAATAGGGACAATTATCACTAGTTTCTATTAGCAAATGTAGGTTGAATCATCACAGTTATTCAATCAAAACCACACCTCCTGTAATTATCAGTTGTTGGTCCATAAGGGAGCAAAATTTCACTCCTGAAGGATGTATCTTGGACTATTAACTTATTTCCTTACGTCCAAAGAAGACAAGCTCTTAGCCAAGCAAAAGAAATTTTAGGGCATACTCCAAGCCCAACTTTTTTTCATATTATATACTTAGATATAATAAAAATATATATTTTATATTCTCTTTTGAATCTAAAATGATTATTTATGTGATTCATCATTACATATAATACGTATATTGATCCGGATTTAAACAGGAACGCAACGAATTACAGAGATAACCATATACACAAAGATGCAGCGGAAATAATACTTCATTTCATTAATGGAAAATACTGAAATATGCTTACAAACAGAAATGGAAATAAACTAGCTAGGGCGATGGTAGCTTATCTCTGAGAAGAGATGTGATGGCTACATGCCTCTGAACTGTGTTACAATGAGGCTCAAAGTCCTATTTATTGTTGAGAAACAATGGAAAAACCCTTAACATTCCAAAACCTAACCCTAGGAGATGAAACGCCAAACTGTGGGCCCCGTTTGGGGGTAAGTTGGTACATCAACTTCCCGGGGTCGTAACTTTGGCATATGATCTCCGTTTGACGCGTACAATAGCTCATTAGAAAGATCTATCCGAGCACTATCATTGTTGGAACGGGCAACACCAGTCCATTCCATGGACTCGTGTTGCCCCCGGATTCCCCAAAAAACGTCGTTTAGGGCCTCAAAACGGCTCCAGAAGTTCAGGACCCGAAAAACTGTTAAAAATAGTAAGTTGTGCTACAATTAAGGAAACTGAAAATGCTGAGAAAGACAATGGTGGGGGTCCAGGTGGACTTGGCAGGTGGCCACCAATATCCACCTGGATCATTCCTCCCCCCTTAGGAAGCAATGGTCCCCATTGCGTTGAGCTCCTCCATGAGATGAGGAAACTTCTGCTGAACTTGTTCCCTGGTGAGCCACTTGCCCTGCTGAAGGAGTTGGCCCGCTTTGACAACTCGATACAGTTGGATATTCTGTTGGCGAGTGTTCTTGATCTGTGTGTCCATGATCCGATCAGTTGTAGCTTGTTCCATGCAATCTGGATTTAATTATGTGGGTTTGAGCTGTTCTGCAATGTCGGATGTGTCTAGCAATGGTGGAAAGTATGGCCGAAGGTGGTCCACATTGAATACTGGGTGCAGGCCAAGGAATGGGGGAATGCTGAGCTCAAATGCATTGTCTCCCATAGCCTTAGTAATGGTGTAAGGACCATATCGGAGTGGTCTCAATTTCCGATAGGCTCCAGTAAGGTGTTCCTTTTGCAAATGCAACCAGACTTTGTCGCCCACCTGAAACTTGTGTGGCACCCAATGTTGATCATGTCGCTGCTTGTACTTGGCATTTGATTTCTCAAGAATGTCATGGACCTACTGGCGAATATGTTGGATGCGTTCAATGAAGCTAGTGGACTTATCTATTTCGGACTGGACATGAGCTGAATTCATGTGAGTAGCTGCAAGTGGCATGGCCACATCAATGGGGCATATTGGCTGGAATCCCAAACCCACCTGAAAAGGGCTATGGCCAGTGGAGCTGTGAAGAGCTCGGTTGTAGCTATGCTGAACGTAGGGGAGGCTCTCGTCCCATGTGCGTGGATGCTTTGAGTTATACATGCGCAGAATGTGCACAATCATCCTATTGACAACCTCTGTCTGGCCATCAGTTTGAGGATGGAAGGCTGTGGACTTCGTGAGTTTGGTGTCCAGCATTGACCAGAGACTGGACCAAAAGGTGCTGAGAAACCGACTGTCCCGATCTGAGATGATAGACTGTGGGATCCCAAAGTGCACCCACACTCGTTCAAAGAAGAGTTTAGCAGTGGCTTCTGCTGTGATATTCTTCTTGCAGGCCATCATAATGGCCATCTTTGAGAACCTGTCGACGACCACAAAAACACAGTCATTTCCATGCTTAGTGGAAGGAAGGCCTGACATGTAATCCATGGAGATGGATTCCCAAGGTCGACTAGGGGTAGGCAACGGGGTATAGAGGCCTTGCTTCTTAATGGTCGGTTTGTCAATGGCACAGGCAGTACATGATCGGATGTACTTCCCAACATCCTGTCGAAGATTCGGCCAATAGAAATAGTTTTGCAGTACTGCCACTGTTTTCTCGACCCCGAAATGCCCAGCAGCCCGAATGTAGTGTGCTTCCCAAATCATCTTGGCACGCTCGCTTGAAGGAACACAAAGGTGACCGAGGTGGCATAATAGGGCATCTTGGAGGTGAAAATCTGCAACCTGCCGACCCTCCAAGAGTGTCTGGTATGTGTGGCCGAATTCTGGGTCGCTTTTGTAGAGAAGTGGCCAATCAGAAGTCTCGTGCCCGCAAGAGTTGAGCACGGTGGTTAGCGCCATGATCGGTGGTCGACTGAGGCAATCTGCAACATTATTGGTGCTGCCCTTTTTATACTTGATATTCAAGTGAAACTGTTGCAGGTATGTAGACCACTTCTGATGGCGATCATTCTGCAATTTCCCTTGGGTCTGTATGAACTGCAGAGGTCGGTGGTCTGTGTGGATGACCGTTTCCTTCCCCAAAATGTAATGCTTCCATTGTCGGCAGGCCTATACAATGGAATACATTTCTTTATCATAAGTGGGGTACTTCCGGACTGTGTCTGAAAGTGTTTCACTGTGATATGCCACTAGATGTCCATGTTGAGTAAGGACTGCCCCAATAGCATAGTCAGAGGCATCTGTCTCGACCTCAAATGGTTGTTATAAATCTAGTAACGCAAGCACTGGTGCCGTGCAGAGGCGATCCTTCAACTCCCTGAATGCCTTCTGTTGAGATTCAGACCAAAAGAATTTTTCTTTCGCCCCGCCCTTGGTGACTTGACTCAAGGGCCAAGAAATATGAGAAAATCCCAACACAAACCTGCGGTAGAAGTTGGCAAGACCTAGAAAGCTGCGGAGCTCTGTTAGAGTGGTTGGAGAGGGCCAATCCCGAATGACTTGGACCTTGGCTGGATCGACATGCACCCCCTGTTCATCAATGATGTATCCCAGATACTGAACCTCGGTCATGCCAAAAGTGCATTTCTCCAAATTGGCACATAGCTTGTGTTGCCGCAGTGTTTGGAGAACCTGTCGGATGTGTTGGAGGTGCTCTTCCCAACTCTGGCTGAAGATCAGAATGTCATCCAAGTATACTACTACAAAGGAGTTGGTGAATGGCCGCAAGATGTCATCCATTAGCCTCATAAAGGTTGCAGGAGCATTCGTCAATCCGAAAGGCATGACCAACCATTCGAAGAGGCCCTCCTTGGATTTGAAGGCAGTCTTCCACACATCTGAGGGTTCAATTGGTACCTGGTGATATCCTGACTTCAGATCGATCTTGCTGAAATATTTCGCCCCCTTTAGTTGGTCTAGGAGGTCATCAATCCGCAGGATTGGGTACCTATTACGGACAGTGATCTTGTTCAGCGCTCGATAGTCAATACAGAGTCTCCACGTCCCATCCTTCTTCTGTACCAACACTATCGGGCTCCCACAGGGCGAAGAACTCGGACGAATGTGACCTTTCTGCAGGAGCTCCTGAATCTGCCTCTTGATTTCATTGTTCTCCAGAACGGAGCACCGATAAATTGGTCCATTGGGTAGCGGCGCACATGGGGTTAGATCGATGGAGTGCTTGACTTGACAGTGCAGAGGAACCCCTGCCGGGGAGGTGAAGATGTCTTCGTACTCCTCCACAATCTTGTCCATCTGTAGCTGCCGTGCAGAGGGACCCCGTTTGGAGGCCGCGACCACTGTCTTCT
This sequence comes from Pinus tabuliformis, assembly GCA_031772625.1. Lineage (NCBI taxonomy): Eukaryota > Viridiplantae > Streptophyta > Pinopsida > Pinales > Pinaceae > Pinus > Pinus tabuliformis. The sequence continues at coordinate 872,356,377 of CM062810.1, read as the reverse complement.
TCTTCCCTTGAGGGTGTATCATCAGGAAAACAAATTTCCTGGTTTTGGAAATGATCTTACTGCATTGTTTTGCAGTAATCAAAGAGATGGCGGCAGGTGGTGCTACCTCTGGTATCCTGAACAACTTATTTCCCAATGTAATAATAACAGCACGGGGCCTTGATTCGTACACAGCATGTCGCTTCCACAAGTATGGTTGTCCTAGTAATACATCACAAACTTCAAGGGGAGCAATGTCACACAATACCTCATCCGTGAAGGGCTTGATGTTGTATGGAAGGCGACACTGCTGGCTCACGCGAAGATCTCGCCCTTGGTGAAGCCACCCAATGGTGTATGGTTGTGGATGTGCTGTGGTCGATAAGCCCAACTGCTTCACGACCTCTGCCGAAATGAGGTTCTTTTGACTCCCGCTATCAACAATGAACTGTATCGGGGAGCCCTTTACCCACATCTGGGAGTGGAAGAGACGCTCCTCCTCCTCTAGATCTTCGGGTTCATTTTTCTGGATCTTTGCGGTAGCAACAGTGGCGCTGGGATCCGCATCAATGATCTGCTTCCCTTTTTCATACCCCTTATCGGGTTCTGACTCAGAGTCGGAACATGCATCTGATTCTGAAACCTTTAGCTCAGCCACCAGTGACTGCTTGGCCCGACACTCACTTGTGTTGTGAGTGGAGCTCTTATGGAACTCGCACCATTTTCCAGTGTCCTTTCTCGACTTCGCGGCGTTGCTCTTTGCTTGCAGCTTCGGCTGGTTGTCTTGGGCTGTCCCGCCTTGGCTTTGTCCTTTGTTCTGTGGTTTAGGGGCACCTTTCCCCTGCTTTGGATTCGCAGATCCAAAGTCTCGCTTCTTTTGTTTAAACTTCTGCTCGACCTTGACGGCATACCGGTATGCTGCGCCGAGCGAGGGGATGTTTAGGAACTGTATTTCTTCCTGGATGTACTTGTGCAGGCAGCCACGATATTTGAGTATCAAATGTTGCTCCGAATCCTTGATACCCAACTTTGTGCGAAGGCTATGGAAAAGATTGGTGAACTCCGGCACATCTTGGTCCCTTCCCTGCCGCAGCGTGGTCCACTTTATGTATTCATCCTCATAGCTTCCGACAGGGTAGTACTGCTCCTTGATGGCATCCCGGAACGAATCCCAGGTGGGTGCGGCTGAAAATAGTGAGCCAGTACTTTCATCCTTCTGCTCGCAGTAGGTTTCCCACCAGTCCTTGACGTGGGGGGCTTCTTTGAGAAGAGCAAAAACAATCTTTTCCCGACTCGAAAATTCATGAACAGAAAAATAACCCTCTAGCAGATTTAACCATTTATCTACGGCATCGGCGTCTATCTGACCCTCGAATATGGGGATTTCAAAATTAACTTGTACCTTAAAGGGTGTGGCGTTTCCAGAGGAGCTGCTGAAAGCCGATGCGCCGCTTCTTGGTAGCCGCTGAAGGATCTGCGCAAAGCTGTCCATCATCGCGTTCCGTTGTCGCTCGAGCGCTTCTTCGAGCAAGATTTTGATGGGATCTCCTGCCCCCTCGTCTTTCTTCTCGTCCGCCATGGGAGGCCATCGGGATTTGCGAGGCTGGTCTTGCAAAGGTTCAACCAGTTCAAGCCCTAACTCCTTATATCCCGACCTTATTGGGGACATGCAAAGAAAAACAGAGAAAAAGCAAACCACTCTGATACCACTGATCCGGATTTAAACAGGAACACAACGAATTACAGAGATAACCATATACACAAAGATGCAGCGGAAACAATACTTCATTTCATTAATGGAAAATACTGAAATATGCTTACAAACAGAAATGGAAATAAACTAGCTAGGGCGATGGTAGCTTATCTCTGAGAAGAGATGTGATGGCTACATGCCTCTGAACTGTGTTACAATGAGGCTCGAAGGCCTATTTATTGTTGAGAAACAATGGAAAAACCCTTAACATTCCAAAACCTAACCCTAGGAGATGAAACGCCAAACTGTGGGCCCCGTTTGGGGGTAAGTTGGTACATCAACTTCCCGGGGTCGTAACTTTGGCATATGATCTCCGTTTGACGCGTACAATAGCTCATTAGAAAGATCTATCCGAGCACTATCATTGTTGGAACGGGCAACACCAGTCCATTCCATGGACTCGTGTTGCCCCTGGATTCCCCAAAAAACGTCGTTTAGGGCCTCAAAACGGCTCCGGAAGTTCAGGACCCAAAAAACTGTTAAAAATAGTAAATTGTGCTACAATTAAGGAAACTGAAAATGCTGAGAAAGACAATGGTGGGGGTCCAGGTCGACTTGGCAGGTGGCCACCAATATCCACCTGGATCATATATCCTCAGTATAGAAAAGATGTTGTAAAGTTATTTAAAGTAAACATTTTGACTTGGTCAAATAAAAAGAAAAAAAAAATAAAAAATTATTAATATTAATTGTTAAATAAAATAAAAATAAAAATTGTGGCCTTTAGGTTTTCACAACCTATAGTTTTGCCAATGATTTTCTTATGTAATAGAACCTATTTAAAAGTATGAAGGATATATATATAAAATCCTGAATCCATCTTAATTCTAAATTTACTAAGTGTCTAGAAGATCAAATCTCACAAAACCCAAACTTTTCCTCAAATTTTACAATACTAGATAGATTAAGAATTAAAATAAATTTAAGTTGATAACAAATGATAATGAAATAAGATAACTACCATGTATGAGTCATAAGTGTTTATATTGTATTTGTTCCCATACTTATTTTAAAACCAATTTACAATAAATCTTACATTTATAATAATTTTCAATTTAATTTTTAAAAATTTTAATTATAAAATAATAAAAATAAAAATTTATAATTGAAATTGCCTTTTTCATATATTTTATAATTATAAAAAACTCATTAAATTTTTAAAAGAATTTATAAAACAAATATAAATGCTTTTTATAACTCACGAACAACTACCATTCATATTTTTAACGTGAGAACTAATGTTAACTCTCACATATAAGGTGAACCTTAGTGTACTCCTAAACAAAATCTACGAAGATGTCACAAAGAGAAAGTAAGTGGACCAACCCACTCGTAGGTGAGTTAGGTAACCATGAGCTCATAAAATGTAACTACATCGATTGCTAAAATACAAATCTGACTTTAAAATATCTCACGTTAAACACGTGGTGTGACCGCTAGTTTCACTTGCTTTATGTTATTTTTGTCGTTGGCTAATCGATTCGAATCAAAATACGTGGACTTTAACTAGCTTCAAATTTTTTGAGTTGTTTTATAAATTTTCTATTTTAATTTCAAAGTAATAATTTTCAATTTTTTTTAGCGAGAGGAATCAGCAATACGGTGGTTTTTGTACTCATGTGACATGGATGGACTTGATAATGTGCAACGGCACACCATAAACACAACTCACCAACGGTAAAGTTGGGATTGAATTTGTGACCTGCAGCATAACATGAATTCCTTACCAAAACGTTTGGGTCATACTCGAGGGGACAATAATTTTAATATTAATAAAAAAATTTACACATCATTAATTATTAAAAAAAATAAATTTGTAATTTCTTTAAGTAATTAGTTAAAATGGATTTAAACATAAGCTAATAATAATTTTATGTTAATATTAGGGGTAGCAGGTGTTGGAGATGATTTTTTGCTTTAAGGGATAAGTAGGATTAAGATACTTTTCGAGAATAAAAATAGTTTTCAACCATTAGGCAGAAGCGTATGCCTTATGCCAAGGATTGAGCCTTATAACAAAATCTTAGTAATATGATAATTGTTGGAGACCCTACTCACCATTTGGCATGTAGTAATGGGTTCCTCTCCTTCAAACATAAAATTAGGCATGAACTTTGAAAGAGTTTGGCATGTGCTACAAAATTCGAGTCCCTCTTGATGTATCATATTCTTTAGATTAACAATAAGGAGGATGATCTACTTGCTAATCAAGGGGCAACCTTGGTTATGGGTGTTATCCTAGTAAATGAAAGAGAGGGAATCTCAATTATTCCTTAGTATAATGGTTAAGAGCAAAAGGAATGAGGGGCACATGATCCACGTTCATAAGCCACACATATGCATGCATGATGTGCATAAAAATTTCCTTTAGCATAAAATGGATGAAGGGGATGTAATGTCCCTCTCACTAGGATTTGGGCAATTATAGGGTATTTCGACCCAACTCTACATGTGTGGAATTAACCTACTTGTAATGATTTATAGAGATGGAGTTAGTAGGTGCATCAGGAGGACAGTGGCATACATGTTCCTAGATAGTGAAGGTGACATATTGTTAGTAGTGCTGTTGCAACTTTCCTCCCCCCCATGGGTGGGGAAGACTAGGCTCATCTCTTCAATGAACCATATTGTTGAGTGCACTAGCCTTAATAAGATTAAGCAACACAGATGATCTCTCCCGAATTTTTTGATAGGGAAATAAGTAAATTATAGTTGGAAGTGTTAGGAGATAGGACGATTGGAACTAAGTTGGCAAATCAAAGGTGGATTTGGTAGTTAATGATATTGATCCTCTTATAGTTTCTTGCATATTGGGATTGGATGTTAATAGTGTTTAGCTATGAACTAGGAATGCAATTTTGTTCCAATTCAGGTCTTAACACTAGCAACAGAGTGGTAGGGGAAGGGCACTTTGGTGGATCAACATATTTCCTTTTCCCTCCAAGAAGATCATGGGTATCACTTTGCTTTGAGTGGATGTGCATAACACCTCAAGGGAAAGATAGTGATTTGAAAACAATATTGGATACTTTTTCAATCTGGATGAATTTTATATATTGGTGGGTGATAAATGGATTTGGACACTTTCTTAGTGGAAAAACTAGAGCCCTAGTTATAAATTGGAGCAGGAAGATCTAGAATCTTTTGACCATGTGGGAAAGAAGGAATTGGTATTCATGCATAGGGAGATTTCACAACTTCAATTGCTATATAATCATTTAGCCATGAGCTTGTCAACAACCATGGAGCTATTAGTGGACCATCAAACACCATTGCAAAGAGTGGAGGAGGATATTGTTTATCTAAGGTGCTAGACTTAGGAATTATGGCATGAACTAGAATAGAGCTAACAACACTCACTCCCTCCGACAAGAATGAATTTAAATTTTCACTTCCTAATCCAACCATAGTTTTTCCTCTAAACGATTCATGGGTGGTTCCCATGGAGTAGCTTCTTTTTAGTCAATTTAGTGGGTCATGGAGGTCTAAATTTTTATTTAATTCAAGAGTTTTTTTGGCATATATCTATATATATATATAATGTAATAGTCCATTATCAAATATTATGTGTAGATTTCATGCCTAAGGAAGAATTGACTTAATTTGATTGGCCTCTCTCACATTTTGTGATCATGTTGTACTACTGCAACTCTAATTACAAAATTCCAATATAATATATTCACTGTTATCATTAAAAAATTATGTAAATATCATATTTATTATATGTCTATTTATGGGTATACTAAAATTTTAGTGAATTGTTCCTACACACAGTGGCAGGGAAGTGAGTAATTCCTTATAATGGGTGACCATATAATCCCATGTTACCAGGGTTCCCATGTGACTCTAGGATCAAGTTGATGGATGACATATCTATGGTTTGCTCAATGCATGTGTACCATAATGATGAAGGGTGTGCTTGCTAGGGAGGTATCTTGTATAATGAAATTTTTGGTGAAGGAAACTTGGAAAGAGATGATGTAGTTTAGGAGGTAAATCACTCACCTCTAGGGATAATGGTCCAAGCAAAATTAGAGATGCAAGCTTGGTAATTTTAAGCTCGCTCCTCCAGTGGTGGACTGACTTTGTTAATTTTTTGGGCAAACATCATCCCATGGCTTTTATATTTATAGTTTATTGTTTTTTGTTGGTTTTGACTTGAGGACTTATTCAACTAGAGGGAATTTCCTACCCCTAGTATTGGCCTACTTCAACAATTAGTTCCTCAAGCTATAATTAATGGGATAAGGTACACCTAATTGATGATAGTTGGCATTCTGGGTTTTGTTGCCCAAAGAGGACCCTTCTTTGCGTCTACTACTATGAACTTTTACTTTTTCTTTTTTAATAAAGGAAATATGCCATGAAGCTTCCTAGGGCATAGATGTTGGAGAGGGTATGAATGACAGACAAAAATTTGTCTTTAGCAAGGTGATAATGCATGTGTAGGGGCTTTTTAGAGGCAATTCCATCGAACATTAGGTCTGAAATTGAGTTAGAGGAGGAAGCAATGTTGGAGAGGGTTTTATTGTAGATGTGATATTGACACCAAGATGAGCTTATGGATTTCTCACATTGATAACACAACAATTAGGGAACCTAAGTACTATAGAAATGTGTACTTACACTAGCAATAAAAATCCTTGCAGGCATGGTATTACTAGAAAGAGATAAGGCTGATTAAGAGATTCTACTCTAGGTAGATTAAATACACCTATAAATCAAAGCTTTTGATAATAACTTATTTATCCTAATAAAAAGTTTACATACCTAGTAATATGTAAACATTCTAATCTTAGTTATGGATGACAATGTTAACATCCTCTCAAAGTAATAACTAATATACATATATAATTTTATTTTTGTAATTTTGTAATTTCTTACTTCATATATATTAGAATCTAATCAAATTCCTTTATTTATAGTTTTTAACAAAACAATTGATATCAAATAAAATAGAAAAAAACTTTTAATTTTACTATTCATTTAATTTACTAAACTACCACACTTAAACATATATATTACAATTTTATTTAATATGATTCATTTCTTATCTTATTTACAAAATAAACAATTTCAATAGACTCCATATAGTTTAAATGATTGGTATTCGTTATATATCAGTAATTTGTTAAGTTTTTAATATATTTTTCACACAAAGAATATATGTATATGAAACATGTTATTTACCTCTGTTTTATATTACAAATATAGTGACCAAAATAAATTTTTATATACATATGTTTTGTAATATATATATATATATATATTCAAATTGTTTTTTTTAAATTATATTTTTATTAAAGGGACATCATTAATTTTAGACATCATTAAGGATTAATTTCTCATTCAAATTTACATTTAGTAAAACATTAAATAATTACATATTTACTCTATGTTTAATAGTGATAAATAAAAATATTATTTTATTATTACTCTATATATATTTTGAATTCATTATTTTTAAGAGAAAATATATATTTTTAACGATTAAATTTATAAATTTTATAGTTATATAATATATCTTCATAATAAAAAACATTTAAATAGCATTTTTTATTAAAATTATCATAATAATAATTAAATTAATCCAATTATAAAGAATTAATAAAAATTAAAATAATTTATATTATCATATTTTTCTTTTGTTTAGAAAGATGTGCAAATTCCCATTTATAGAAAAATCTAACTTTAAAATCATCAAGGAAAATTGACCCATAATCTCCCATTAAAAATGTGCTTTAAACTATAAAAACTCAATCAATTAAACTAACTATCAAATTATATATATAATTAATTGATGTGAGTGCTATAATTCAATATGGGAAAATTTTACGATATAAGTGAAATTAAACATTTAATCTAATAATAATGTTATAATAAAAAATAAATGGATTAAATTCAATTATTATACAACAATTTTGATTTTATTAATAAAATTATAAATATATATATATATATATTTATGAAAAAACGTAATAGTTGTATTATATGATTAAAATAAGTTAAAATAATAAAAATTCATATTTATAATCATTTTATTTAAAATATGTTATTAATGAAAGTACAAAAATACTTATTTTAATAAAATTAAATATATATATATATAATATTATTGAAAACTAATTTTAATTTTAATTCTAAATTTATTAATAAATAAAAAAATAAATATTTTGTGTTATACATTTTTTTTCTCACATTGTCTCACTATTAAATAAATCTATACTAATTTTAATGGAAATCAAAATAAACCTAATCGATTTTATTTAATATAAATATAACAATACCAGATTACAAATTTTCAACCCACCTCAACCTTCCCGTCCGCCCTAAAAACAAAAGAAAACAGACATGTGATACCGGTTGATATCCTAATTTTACAACGTGACAAAAATCACACTCAAAACAGAAATTTCTTAAAAACTATTTCAACGATAAAACTGAAGTTGAAATCGTGGCACCTGTATGGTTGTCTCCAAATCTCCGTTTTGATTCCATATAACAGCACAAGTCTTCACGTCTGTTTTGTGCATACCCATAGCCACCGTGGAGAATTGAGACAATTCATTATTACATCTCGCCTTACCTTTCACATCCCTTGAATAGTTGTTGGCAGGAGCAACCTGTCCGTCTTGGACGATCGTTAGTATTCCTATTCACACGTTTGAAACTCCGGTAGCACCTGCCTGGTGCGTGCCGTCTAAACTTCGCCACCACCAAGTCCACCTCCCTCCCTTATATGAACTCAGAGGGCAACGTAGATTTCCTCAATCGCTACTCATCTCCCTGCAAGCGCCACCTCTCACCGCAGTTGAGGCGGTCAATTTTGTGCTGCGTTGCGTGGACGCCGAGTGGTCAGTAGCAAGAGGCAGAAGAGCATTATGGCTGCAGGAATGATGAAGGATTTAGAGGCATTCAGGAAGGCGCAGAGGGCAGATGGCCCAGCGACCATCCTCGCTATTGGCACTGCCACTCCCCCTAATGCGGTTGACCAGAGCAGTTATCCGGATTACTACTTCAAAATCACCAACAGCGAGCATATGACAGAGCTCAAGGAAAAATTCAGGAGAATGTGTAAGTTTTGCATCTAATTCATGTTCTTGATTATATGCGATAACATTAAGCACAACTGTGTTTTGCATGTATGCTTGTATTCCTTTGATGATCTCGCATCTGCTGCAGGCGACAAGTCGGCAATAAAGAAGAGATACATGTACTTGACGGAGGAGATCTTGAAGGAGAATCCCAAAGTCTGTGAGTACATGGCGCCCTCGCTGGACGCACGGCAGGATATGGTTGTGGTAGAGGTGCCCAGGCTTGGGAAAGAAGCCGCAGCCAAGGCAATCAAAGAATGGGGTCAGCCCAAGTCCAAGATCACTCACGTCATTTTCTGCACTACCAGTGGAGTTGACATGCCAGGCGCCGACTATCAGCTGACAAAGCTTCTTGGCCTCCGCCCCAGCGTTAAGAGAGTCATGATGTACCAACAGGGTTGCTTCGCTGGAGGCACCGTTCTCCGCGTGGCTAAAGATCTGGCTGAGAACAATCGCGGAGCTCGGGTTCTGGTTGTCTGCAGTGAAATCACGGCTGTTACTTTCCGTGGCCCCTCCGATACTCACCTCGACAGCATGGTTGGCCAAGCTCTCTTTGGCGATGGTGCGGCCGCCCTCATCGTCGGAGCTGATCCCGTTCCTGAGGTGGAGAAGCCCTGTTTCGAGCTGATGTGGACTGCACAGACAATTCTTCCCGACAGCGACGGAGCCATCGACGGGCACCTGAGAGAGGTGGGCCTCACCTTCCACCTTCTCAAAGACGTTCCGGGGCTCATCTCCAAGAACATAGAAAAGAGTCTGGTGGAGGCCTTCCAGCAGTTCGGAATCTCGGACTGGAACCAGTTATTCTGGATCACACATCCCGGAGGTCCTGCCATTCTGGATCAGGTGGAGGCCAAGCTAAATTTGGATCCCAAGAAACTGAGTGCCACGAGGCAAGTACTGAGCGACTATGGAAACATGTCGAGTGCCTGCGTGCACTTTATCTTGGACGAGATGAGGAAGTCCTCTAAAGAGAAAGGATGTTCCACCACCGGAGAGGGACTGGATGTGGGAGTTCTGTTCGGATTCGGGCCGGGCCTCACCGTGGAAACCGTCGTCCTCAAGAGCGTCCCACTACATTGATTGAATAGCGACCGCCTTTGAAATAAATCGTGCTACTCGCCACGGTTATAAATATATGTTCATGTGCAAGCTTAGCCAGAATCAGATCGAAACCGAAATAATGATTATCACCAGTAAATCTTGAAGTATACCATCCATGCTCGGTTAGAGTACTGTGTAATGTTTTTTGCAATTTTCTAAGGAATGGTCATATATTGTTTGATTTTCGAAGCTTCACCAATTTTGCGGTTGGAGTTGTTTATAATGCGATTTTTTTTGGAGATTTTGGTGATAGAATCCGGTGGAAAAAATTGAGGTTAAATTTTGATTTGTATTATTTAAAATGGTTTTTTAATTGCATATTTGGATTCAGCACCTTGGAAAACCCCTGGAAAGCTTTGATTTTGCAGAAACTAGCTATCAGACTTGCGATTCCAATAAATTGCTGTCGGATTTAGACCCAAAAAACCCACTGAAAAACTTCCAAAAAATCGCATTATAGAGAACTGCCTTACGGTCGTTGACTGAGCCTGTAAATGGTTAGTTTTGATATTGACGGCAGGCCTCGACTTTCAAACTGTTAACGCCTGTCAATTGAAATATGACTGAGCCTGTAAATGGTTAGTTTTGATATTGACGGCAGGCCTCGACTTTCAAACTGTTAACGCCTGTCAATTGAAATATGATGGCTGGCCAGTTGTTTTTCATCGCTGCCATTTTCCATTTGATTAAAAATGGTAAAATATCAAATTGTTCCACCTTTGTTTTCTTTGACCAATCTTTTTTCCCTTGGTAATTTTTTCTTAAAATATGTTCGGTCGTGCTTCTCATCAATAATAAAAAGACTTAATGCGCTTCTTAATAATTTTGCAGCGCTCTATTCTTTCTTTCTTTCATATTTATATTTAAATTATAATAATTTTGGATTTTAAAATAAAGTATTTAATTATATATTGGATATCAAAATACAAAATTATGAAAAAATCTGTGATTTCTCAAATTTAAAAGAATGACCATTAAATCATTAACCATTTATATATATAAATAAAAAGTATAAGTAATTTCAAATAATGTCCTTTGTTTAAACAATTTTAGACATATCTTACTTAATATCTATGGTACAGAGCGCTTTTAACGAGTATGATAGGTAACATTTATACTTAAACATTAAATTGTTAAATTTATAATGTAAATTCTTTTTTATTTATCTAAATATTTATTCACCATTAAATATGTTTAAAATATTTATTTTCCTTCAAATATGACGTTCTAGGGATGGTGGTTTGTTTATATATGTGCCTTATTATTAGCGTTGAGATGGTGGGATTCATCAATAGACTAGGTTTTAGGGCACTATTCATGTATATTTAGTTGTTTGGGTAGTGTAAGGGTCCTATAATAATATGATTCATAATTTTTGAATTGGCTATGGTTAGTCTTGTAATATTGTACATATTTTTGCTTTCTGTAAAATGTTTGCCATATTAAAAATTTAAAAATGTAAACAGGGTATGTCCTAAAAGAATAATCAAGGGACAAAAAGATAAAAAAAAAGTAAAAAATATGAACCCCAAAAAAGAGAATAAAAATAGATCATGAAAGTGTGCAAATTCAAATGCCAGTCCTTTTGTTCTACTTTGTAATATAAGATTGTGTGCAACTTGTCAAAAATGGCACAATCCATGATGGTCAAATACTTTAATCTTGACTCATTTATGGTTTAAATTTCATGTTGATAGATACATAATAAAGATATAGCCAAACTGTTTAACCTTGGCAGATCAATAGTTAGGTAGAGAATAATAATGAGCTCATCAGTTTAATCTGAGCCATTGGAAGTAATAAGGTTAGAATTAGATAGTTTGCTTATCAAAAGAAAAAGAAATAAAGGGTTAGCAAGCTCAACTGCACCCATTAAAATGAAGAGAAAATGTTGGGTTAGATAAAGGTAGGTAGAAGAAATGTTGCAAATGCACAATGTTGCTAAGTCAAAAGCACAATCATCATGCTAAATCCTATTTTTCATGTGGAAGAGGAATTGTGAAAAAGAAAGGATATTCACCAAAGCTTGTTTACTAATTTCCCCTCATTTCACTACACGCCCACATACTTATTTACTAATTCCTCCCATTATTCCTTCATTACTTATAAATACCCTTCCTCCTCATTTTGACATTTACCCCATGATTTCACACATTTCCCTATATATTTCCCTTCAAAAATCATTCTGCCTTCCCAAAACCCCTTCCCTAGTGTGAAACCCATTCCCCATTACAAATATCACCTTCCCCCATTATTAATTTCCTTTTCCTCTTAAAAACCCATAAAAACCCTTTATCTTAAGTTTTTATTTACTATTCCCCCACATTATGTAATTAGCGTCCCCACTTTATATTTCCCCGATACCCTTTTTTAACCCACCAACCCTTGGTGCAGCTAAAAAGGCCCGCCACATAACCGATGGTCCCACTTTTATTAGCTCATTGCTTATATTAAATCTCGACATTATTTATTAATTAATTACAATTCTTTGTAATTAAACCTAGGGCCCTGCCAACCACTTTTCTGACTTCGTCTGTGCAACTCAACTGTGCGATATCCCTCCGATCTCCTACCCCCAAATCTAATGGTGCACAACCATATCGCGCAGATTCATTGTCCGACCATTGACAACCCAAGAGCACGCGAGATTCATGGTTTTGGTTGGGCACTATTCTGCTACGTGGTGGCACCAGGTTATATCGTGTGCTCACAAAAAATACTGCTCACCATCCAAAAGCGATACGATATCGCACAAAACCACCTCCCTGCCTAAACCAAAAACTGCCCACTGTTCATTTTCCAAATTCTGCACCAAAATGTAACCGTTATTGGTTAAAAGGCCGAAAAAGTCTCAAATTGCTCTTTTTGCTCGTTTTTCACTGCAAACCGCTGTAAACCAATTGTGACACCCAGAACCTCTGAGCGACCAATTCAGCCACCAATTACCATCTGAAGACGTTGTGGACACCAAATTGAAGCAACAAATATCTAGTTCAAGCCTCAGTACCCTTTGCAGCTACCACAGAACCCCATCTGCACATCAAATTGCCAATTTCCAGGTATTCTTGGAAAAATCAGAATGGTCCTGTGAATTTGAAAAATACACAATAATTATTGAATGGTTAATTAATTAAATTAACTAAAAAACCTTCCTGAATTGAAGAGAAACCTACTGTACATCCTAAACCCTTTTTTACAGATTGAAATTACCCTCCCACTATCCAGAGCTCCTAAACCTTACTCCCAAAGCCACAGAAAGCATAATTAAATTCATTAAACCCAATTATGGCTTCCCAAACCTCTCTGGATGTAAGACCCCTGCAAACCCCTCACCTGGATATTGACCACCTTGCGTTAGCCGATAGAGACTTTCAAATTAAAGATACTATTTCCCTTGCCTACCTACTGAAAATCCACTGCTGGAGTAAAGACAAGTTTTTAAACCAGAATGATGAAATTCACCTTTGGGAGTCAAATTTTCCCAAGTATTGTTTCCCACAGGTGCACCAATTCCCAGAAATCATCCACTTCTGCTAAGCCTACTATATTCCAAGTCAGAGAGCTATAGTCACACTTGATCAGCAGATTTTGTTCACCATTACAGTAGAATCTATTAATCAAATGCTACAAATCCAGCCAAGCCAAAATGAGACTCCACTTTCAATTAAAGGCTTGCTTGACCTCTATACCAAGCTAAACCTGCACAAGATCGCCCAGATTTTTCAAACTTTCATCCTAGAGGAGTCTCATACTCCTACTGATAGTCCTCCTTTTGCTGCCACCATTTTTTCTGAGAGAGGCAGACAAATCATAACCATGCTCTCCTGCATTTTAGGGTACACCACAAATGAACATGTGGATGAGGTTGTCTTGGCTTTCCTTTCTATCTTTTGCCCAGGCAAGCCTCCTGCTATAATTTATAACTATGCTCAGTTCATAGCAGACATAATTCATGAACAATTCATTAGACTACCAAATGAGAGAGTATTCAAATACTCTTCAGTTTTGTTTCACATGTTCATGTACTATCAATCAGACAAGTTTCCAATCAACATTTAGAAGTTAGAAACCAAAGGAAATCAAAGATCAGTCATCTATTAGACACCATTGATCCAAATGTATTTCACTGTATTTACTTACAAATACTTCATTGATTCATTTGTGCATCCTGTTATAAACATGCTAACCAGTAGCTATCAACCCAGGATCAGTTAGGAAATTAAAAGGGTTTTACAGTTGGAAAAGAACAGTAAAGTGGGAGACTGGTATCTATACCAAGACCACACAGAGATCAGGATATATGGATGCCAACTAGCTCCCTATAAGTTGCCCAAATACCTCCCCATGAGGATATTTGCATTAGAGTACTTTAGGCAGATTATAAACTCTGATGAAGTTAATTTCCTGTCAGCCAAGAAGAAGACTCAATTTAAAATGAAAAACCAATTGGGCCCCTTTATTTGTAATAATAGGGAAGCTGGACCAGAGGCCGATAAGATTCTACAGCAGATGAATTTCAAGAATAGTTTTATGTGGCAATATGACCCTCATGGAGTCATAAATAAACTAAGGCTCAAAGTCAAATTGGGTCCTTTCATACATCATCCCAAGCCAGACATTGAGAGATTTTCCAACTAGTCAGAATGGTTGGAAAACACTTTGATAGATATGGACAGTACTGTAGTAGATGTGGAGAATACATTAATAGATGTGGAAAAGCAGATTGATACTAGTTCCTTTCTGCAGGTTCCAGCCCTAGGAGAACAGATGAATATTCCTCCTATTTTGTAGACTCCAGCCAATGAAGACAGAAATGCAAAGAGAACCAGGGAAGAAGGTTCTAGTTTAGCCATGGAAACCACAGATGACCAATTTGAGATCAGTTACAGGAAGAGGCCCAAGCTTAATCCTGTAACTAAACAAGAAGACACCATTGGAACAGTGGAAATCACTGACACTGACACAATGGTGGGAAGGAGCAAAGGCCCAACAGCTTAAGAAGAAACACACCAGCGTTCTACATCAAACACTTAACTTATTGAGAAACAACTCAGCATTGAAGTCTCTCCATCCACCAAGCTTGTGGATAAAGAGAAATATATTAAAGAAATGTACAAGGAAATTAAGTTGAGGAATGAGACATTGAAGGCTGAGACTTATGCCCAGTACTTCAAGTAAACACCTGCAAATCAAAATAGGTTAATGTCAGCCTTTGACATTAAGACTGGGAAGATGCAAATGACATTCATGCAACCTATAGTCCAACAACCAAGATCATCAGCAGACTATAAGAAAACAGACTTTGAAGTTTTAGCCAGGGATGTTCACCCCATTGACCAAATTGAGTTCCATAAGCAGGCAGGTGAGATGATATATTCCACCATGACAAATAAAGCTATGACTGTGCACAAACTTCAAAGTTCATTGGATAATATTATTGCACAGTACAAACTTGAAAAGGCCTCCTCACAAGCCAAGGACAACAGAATCAAGTCACTCGAAGACTTGGTGGTTGAGCTTTGGCATGATCCCAATGATGTCATGGCTGCCGAGAAATTAATAAAAAAGAAGAATTAAGATATTACTACTCTCAAAAAATAATTAAAGCTGCCTCATTCAGAACATCCACACACCAAGGAGGTCCTTGATAGACAAACTCAGAAGGAGGAAATGATGGACCTTGTTCTACAACTTAATGACCAATTGAAAGAAATGGAGAAAGAGTTGGACAACTTAATACAACTGAAACAGGCTAGCCTTGAGGCTGCCACTGCCAGTACCATTCCAATAGTCACTACAACAGTACCATCCACCATGGCAGCTTCATTGGCTCCTATAGCTCCACTGTCTACAACACTTCCAATTGCAACAACATCTACATCAGCAACAGGATCAACGATAGCGGCAGCTCAATCAGGTGATGAGGCAAGCAAATTGGTCAAAGCAATGGAGGACATGTCCATTCAGACCTCTGAAATAAATAGACTAAAAGAATAGTTAAGGAGTCTAGAGGATGAGAAGGAAATGGCACAGATTATGCACAAAGATGAGGTTCGGAAGTCAACTAAGATGAATGAGAGGATAAATAACTTAGTGATCCAGGGGGATCTCCAGACACCAGTGACATGGAAAAGGCTTGAAATTCAAAGTGGCAGAAAGGTGATGAACTTGACATCAGATCGAAGTACTCGTCGCCCTGATTCTAATGGTACGAATGACAGTCCAATCCAAGTTTGGATGAAGGAGATAGAGGCAGTCAAAGTTGGGTTGACTTTTTGATGACTCGGCAAGATTAATGAAGGCACAATTTGGACTTTTTCCAGTGGACGGAATCCAGCCAACTTCGGCCAGAGTTTGGGCAAAATCGTGGGCTCGTTAAAAGGACTCCTTCAGTCCAAAACCGAATTTCCAAAACTGCATAGTTTGTTTTTATATAACAAAAAAAAGGGTGGCGGGCCACCAACACCGCCACCCCTTATCCACACCACATAACAATTGGTGGAGGGGTGGGCCATGACCCCTGACCACTCCCAACGGATCCCACAGAACAGGGCTCAACAACCCATGACATTGAATATAGTGGGTGGTGCGCCGACCCTTGGGGCACGGTCCCAACCACACTTAGCATGCAACTTATTACAAACACTAGCGAGAGGTAGGTATGGTGGGCGGGCCACCCAAGGTGGGCTCAACCCAACCAAAAATTTGATTCAAACAAAAGTATCATTTATAATGTATTAAAAAAAATATTTTGTTATGCAAAAAGGAGGAGGTGAGGTTTGACCACTCGACCTCCTCCATATTAACTGGACTTTCCACCCACCGCGCTACAACGGTTTCCTTGAAGAATCCGCCACCAATATTTTATTTAAACGTAGTTTGACAGTGCACCCAGAGGATAAGGCAGTTCACGCAGTTCGAGGTAGAATTTTGCAAGAGGGCCAAATCTTCACTTTGTCAGAATTTGACAAATTTTATATGGTTTTAGCGCTTCTCAAAACCACAAACACAATGGCGCTGTCCATTTCTCCCTCAAAGTTATGCATTTTTCGGCCATTTTTCAGTATGGAGGTATACAACTCCTTTTTGTAACTGATGCTTGTACTCTTCTTTCTCATGCCACTTAATGAATGAAGGCCTCCCCATTGATCAAGCAGGGCCCGGAGACGTAGTCCAAGTCGGATGAACTCTGTTATCAAGTCTTGCTGTCTTCTTTCATGCTTTATGTGTTTCTCCTCTTCTCTCATGTGCACATTAAGTTTCCTATGTTAAGCTACAATTTATGCATGTAATTCTTTAATACATCTATAAGCAAAAGATCTTGGATCAAGTGGCCTCAAAGTAGGTCTTTTTAGATGTGAATTGCATGTTTGTATGCTAACAAGAAATAGACTCCGAAGAGGCAAAGGGAAACTAAAGTCTTTTGATCTCGAAGCGGGGCATGCACATCGAAGGAGAAACATAACAGATGAAGAGGCTCATCATGAAGAGGAGCTCAATTTCTACAAAACCTTCCATGCAATGACAAAAAATGTAGGTTAGTTGCTTTCAAGACTGGAGAAAGCAGAAGGGAAAAGGGCAGAAGAACAAGGTTCAGTGCATGGAAATGGTGAAGAAGAACCCCCTCCTTCTCCTTCCATGAGTGAAAGATTTTCTTTCTCTCATCATCATCATTGGAGAAATTCAAAGGGTGCATCTAAGAAACCTTTCTTTAAATTAGATGTCAAATTTGATCTTCCTTGTATAATGGTGAAAGTAATGCAGAAAATCTCAATAACTGGATTAGGCAGATTGAGATGTATTGCAGGATTCAACAGATCAAAGAGGATGAAGCAAAGATTCAGTTGGCCTCTCTTCTACTAAGTGGCACCGTGCTCATCAGGTGGGAGAGAAAATTGCGAAGCAGTAAAAGTGTGGGTAATCTTCTTTCCTCATGGCCTAGTTTCGTTTCTGCATTAAAGGAATAATTTTATCCCTTTGGTTACAAGCAAAAAGCCTTAATGGATTCGAAATACTTAAGGAAAGGCAGAGGTCAGGATGTTCAAAGCTTTATCGAGGAGTTTAGAAAACAAGCACTTAATTTGGACATTGCACTTGATTCACTTGAAGAAGTAACTAAGTATATTGGATCATTACATAGTTACATTAGACATTCTTTATTATTGTTTGAACCCACTACCATTGACTCGGCTAGTGTAAAGGCCATTCATCTGGAAAACAGGGGAACACCCGAATGGGATGACCACAAAAAGAGAGCCACAACAGCCAAGAGAAGGAGAGCAAAGCCCTCTTGTACACATTGTGAGAAAGAGGGGCATGGTGAAGAAAATTGCTGGAAGTTGCACCCTGAGTTGAGACCTGAAAGGAATGATAGAAAGGGGAAGCAGAAGGTCGTCACCACCATGCAACGAAACCAAGATTCTGAGTCAGAGGAAGATGAGAAGGTTGCAGCTGCAGGATTTGCACGAGGTAAGCCCATTGACTTGGGGTCTAATTCCAGCGATGAAATGAAGTTTGCAGCCCTTGGGATTGCGGCAAGAGGACCCATAGATTTGGGGTCTGATTCTGGCCATGAATCAAGGATTTCAATAGACATAACGAAAAGGGCACTCCTCGCAGTAGGACTCCAAGAACTTGAGGAGATCAACCACCGCATCCAAGTAGAGAATGTTGAGCTAAGGAGGCTTCTATAGGAGGCAAGGGAAGAAAAACAAAGATTACTATGCCAGTTGCAAGCCAAGGATGAGGCCTTGGAAAAGCTGCAGCATCGCTATCCGGAGGTAAAAAGTGATTCCTTGATTTCATATGATTTTCATGATGATGAATTCGCTGCTTTTGAAAAACATACTACAGGGATTGGATCCAAACTATTGAAGAAGATGGGGTATTAGGGAAAGGGCCTCAACATCAAAGGCCAAGGCATCGTAAACCCCATCGAAGTCGAGGAATTGTCGCGTCGTGCAAGACTTGGATATACCAGAAAGGAAATGGGAGAAAGCTCCAATACAACTAGTAACCAACCAACGACAGACGATGAAATTCCCTCCTCATAGTCCAGCAATAGTGGGGGCCCCATAAACACTTATCGGAGGAACACCAGGGGAAAGCGCCCCAAGGCAACCTTGAAAGTTTGGAGGAAAATGAATCATTGTAGCCATTGCAATGAAGAGGGACACCAACAAACTGCATGTCCGATGTTCCATGGTCTGGAAACATCACTGGAGGAGCCGAAAGGTTAACATGTTCAGCAAATGAAACCACCCCATTCATGGTGGTCTACTTTGTTAAGTTGGTTTTTCTAAGGTAGTAGCTTGTTATGGCCACCATTGTAAATCATACGTTGCAAGTAAATGTAAAAGTGATGGTGTGTTTCTTATCACTTCAAAACGCAACAATGATATTTTGGCCTTTCTTTACTAGTAGTTGAGGTATTGATTACTTTTTATGTAATCCTTGGCCAAGGAATGAGTGCTATAAACTCTTGGCAAGGAAGGGTTGTTAAGTCATGTGTGGTGTGCATGATTAAAAAAAAAAATGTACTAGTTTTGCATGTAGGTGATCGAAAGTGTGGGTTGAAAGGACACAAACAGTGTGCTAAGTGTAAATGCTTTTGGGGTCTAAAAGCTCCTCAGCGGGGAGGATTGATCCAAGAGGATCTCCAAAAACCAGTAACATGGAAAAGGCTCAAAATTCAAAGTGGCAGAAAGGTGATAAAATTGACATCAGATCGAAGTGCTTGTCACCCTAATTCTAACGGTATGAACGACACTGCAATCCGAGTCCGGATGAAGGATATAGAGTCAGTCAAAGTTGGGTTGACTTTTTGATGATTGGGCAGGATTAATGAAGGCACAATTCGGAATTTTTCCAGTAGACAGAATCCGGCCAACTCTGGCCAGATTTCGGGCAAAATCGTGGCCTCGTTAAAAAGACTCCTTTGGTCCAAAACCGAATTTCCAAAAATGCATAGTTTGTTTTTATATAACAAAAAAATAAAAAAAAAAGGTGGTGGGCCACCAACCCCGCCACCCCTTATCCGCACCACATAAAAATTGGTGGAGGGGTGGGCCACGACCCCTGGCCCCTCCCATGAAACTGTGTAAACAAACTGGGGTGGGCGGCCATGACCCCACCACCCCACACCACGGAACTCCCAACGGATCCCACGGAACGGGGCTCAACAACCCACGACATTGAATATAGTGGGTGGTGGGCCGACCCTTGGGGCACGGACCCAACCACGCCCAACATGAAACTTATTACAAATGCTGACGGGAGGTAGGTATGGTGGGTGGGCCGCCCAAGGCAGGCCTAACCCAACCAAAAATTTGATTTAAACAAAAATATCATTTATAATGTATTAAAAAAGATTTTGTTATGCAAAAAGGAGGAGGCGGGGTTTGACCGCCCGACCTCCTCCATATTAACTAGACTTTCCACCAACTGTGCTACAATGTTTTCCTTGAATAATTCGCGACCAATATTTTATTTAAACATAGTTTGTCAGTGCGCCCAGAGGAGAAGGCAGTGCACACAGTTTGAGGTAGAATTTTGTAGGAGGGCCAAATTTTCACTTTGTCAGAATTTGACAAATTTTATATGGTTTCAGCACTTCTCAACATGATGAATGCAATGGCGCTGTTCATTTCTCCATCAGAGTTCTGCATTTTTTGGCCATTTTTCAGTATGGAGGTATAAAACTCCTTTTTGTAATTGATGCTTGTACTCTTCTTTCTCATGCCACTTAATGAATGAAGGCCTCCCCATTGATCGAGTAGGGTCCGGAGACATAGTCCAAGTTGGACGAACTCTAGTATCAAGTCTTGTTGTCTTATTTCATGCTTTATGTGTTTCTCCTCTTCTCTCATGTGCACATTAAGTTTTCTATGTTAAGCTACAATTTATGTTGGCATTATGATGCATGTGTTGTACTTGATGGCAACCCTCTCATAGAAGAATATCTCACTTATGTATAACTGGATGAATCTTCAGAAGAGATATCAGATGTGACTAATGGAGGACGGCTCAAAGGAATCAGATGATAGTTCTAAGTGTGACAAGTTAGCTTTGCCATCAAGTCCAAAGGGGGAGATTGTTGGCATTATGAGACAAGTGTTGTCCTTGATCGCAAACCACACTGATGAGAAATCATAGTGCAGAAGGACAGCAGCAAGGAATTGATGATCAGACTATAAGAAGAAGAGAAAGTTCATACACGCAGGTTCATTAAGCCAAGTCGCGTGTACACGCAGGTTTGCTTCAGTAAAAGAGCGTGTATATGGAAAACCTATCTTTGGTCCACGACAGTTATTCCTTGGAAATTGTGCCTATGGTTTTGGACCTTGGTGTCTCGACGGACGTGTTGATCCCTAGTTTTGAAGTTGATGGTATTGGATTCCTATGGTTGTGGCCCTTGGTATTGAACAAGGCCTAAGGCTATATAAGGAGAAGGAAATCATTAGGCAAGTGTATCTGAAATGTCTTGAATATCTGATGAAGCATTAGATCCAGTATGCAGGGTTATGGGTTGATGATGCATTGCTTGATCTGAGCTAAGGAGAGATCTCACCGGTTGATGGAGAACAAGATCTAAGGAGAGATCGGGATCAAATGGTTTGAAATGAACTATCTTTATGATGCTTATTCTAGATCTACATACTGACGCATGTATTGTTCTATAAGTGTTATGAGTATGACTGATGTCTGGTACAGCTGCAAGTTAAGAGAAATTATTTTAGATCTGTACGCGGGTTGTCTTTGGCAAAAGCGCGTATACACGCGGGTTTGATTCATCGAAGTAGCGTATACATTGTAAAGCTTGATATTTGAAGTTGCAGATGGATCTGATGGTTATTACAGAGTTCTGTGTCTGCTCTGTGTTCTGGTGACTGTTGTTAACAGGGTTTCAGTGATTCAGGGTTTGATGATTTCTTTGAGCTTCAATGATAGTTATGGGTCCAGTATGAAAATTGGATGAAAAGTGGCCTTTCAGATTATGTGTTGTGCTTCAGTGTATCCAGTCTGAAAATTGATGAAACGTGGTACCTGAAGGTGAGAAGATTGTAGGCAAGCACCTACGTACTAGTATCTAAGCTAGTACAAAAGCTAAAGGAGATCTTTGGAGCATTGTAGCAGGTAGCAGCCTGTGTACTAGT
Organism: Pinus tabuliformis; assembly: GCA_031772625.1. Taxonomy (NCBI): domain Eukaryota; kingdom Viridiplantae; phylum Streptophyta; class Pinopsida; order Pinales; family Pinaceae; genus Pinus; species Pinus tabuliformis. Next base: position 872,334,292 of record CM062810.1, on the reverse strand, counting down.
AAATGGATCGGCTAGTACAAGAGCAAAGGGGGTTGTAGCTCCTGTACTGGTATAAGACTGCACCAGTACAAATATTGTAAAAGGATTTTCTTATTAAGAAGAAGATTGAGATGACTTGCAGCAGGTGGTTTTCACCCACATTGGGTTTCCACCTTATATCTTTGTGTTCATGTGTGTGGCTCTTGTGTGATGTTCTGTTCTGTTATTCTGCACCTGTTTACTGTTAATATGCTTAATAATGATCTGATGTATTTACTGAAGACTAAGCTAACTGAATCATAAGATTTTTGGATATACGCTGGTTTCTTTAGACACAGTAGCGTGTACACGCGGGTTCACTTAACGGAAGTAGCGTATATGTTTCTGAGCATTGAAAAAGTTTTAATGATCTGATAATACTGATTCACCCCCCCCTCTCAGTATTATTTCCAACAATTGGTATCAGAGCAGGTCCTTTGGTAGAAGCTTGATCGCTTGAAGGAGATCCGTGGAACAATGGGAAAGAAACTTAAGAGGAAAGCTCATAAGAAGAAGAAGACATCTCAGAAGATCTATGACAGTGGGAGAGTCGATTGGGGATTAGGTATAAGAAGTTCTTCAGATTCAGAATCAGATTCAGAATCATTATCAGGTATGAATGTGTTATCCTCTGATGTTCCTGCTATATTTCCTTATGAAAATGATGGAAGTGATAGTGAAACTACTGAACATGCTTTTATGGGTGAGCAAGAAAGGTATCAAAAGATGCAGGTTGAAGCAACATCTCTAAGAAATGAAGTCATTGAAAAGAACACAACAATCAAGGAGCTCAAAGATCGATCCAGTTATTATGAAAGTCTTGAAGTCACGATCCTCTCACTAAAGGAAGATCTTGAAGAATCAAAGAAGAAGAATACAGATCTACTCCAAGCTATTGCAAAACAAGAAAACGAAGTCACCAGCTTAAAATATCAACTAGAATGTGCCTTTCGAGTTCGTCAAATGCAGCAGGATCTGAATGAAGAACAAGAAAAGGAGATTCTCAAACTAAGGCATCAGTTGGAAGAAGGAAGGAAAGATGGAGAAGACATGAAGAAGCAATGTCTAGAAAAGGAGGAACAACTTCAAGTTGAGGTAAATATCTTGAAAGGTAAAATAGAAGAAAAGGATAAGCTTTTATGATTTCAAGATAGTTCTAAAGTCTTGGATGATATTCTTAGTAGTCAAAGGTCTCCTGCTATCAAGACTGGACTTGGTTTTCATGAATCTGTTGAAGGTGAATCTAGTTCACAAGGTGAGGCAAGGAACTCTAAAGAGAAATCTAAAATGATCAACAAGGAGATGAAAGGTCAACCCCATCAACAATCAAGGAAAGAGACTCCTCAAAGAAAATCTTTTACTCCTCCTATGAATAAAGTTGAATGTTATGTATGTCATAATCTTGGACATGTTGCAGCTAGATGTAGAAGAAGAAGAGTTCAAGACTATTATGCGGACAGGTCATCTCAATCAAGGTACTTTAATGGATATTGCTTTGCTTGCAATATGTATGGTCACAAAGCTGCTGATTGCTACAGGAGGAACATGAAACATGTTAGATGTTATGCATGTAACAAGCTTGGACATATAGCAAAGGAATGCAGGAACAAAGGATGGACATCACACCGAAAGGAGAAAACCTCATCACACTTGAAGATATGGAGGAAGAAGGAAGTACAGTCAGCACAATGTACTGAGACACAGCACAGCACAGACATATCAAACTCAGGGGGAGCTGAAAGAGTAAAACTTCAGTATTCTGAATCTCATACGCAAGTTACTTAAAGGGAAGTCGCGTATATACGCGAGTTAGACACTGCAAAGTCGCGTATATGTCAGTCTGAGGAAAAGCAGTGGGGACAGGATCAGAAAAAGGATCTGATATGATTCAGTCTGTTATTTGCTCTATTGGTTACAGTCTGCTGAGGATGTGTGGAAATGTTTTGTTACTTGTATGATGTCTAGAAGTGTTTTTGATCCTAACTTGAGGATGATGATGTTTTGATGCTTATTGTTGATATATGCATGATCAGAACTAACAGATGGCACTGGTTGAGGGGGAGCATATGCCTTTAATAATTCATTGTTGGCATTATGGTTAATAATCCTTGGTGATGATTCTTATATGGCTAAATGATATATCTTGCTATGATGTGGTTGTGAGTTATCTATGATAAACTCTCATATGACTCTTGGGGTTACATAGTTAATGATCAGATCAGATTTATGGTTGATTTCTTGATGATGCATATATGGTGCTTACATGGTGATCTTCATAAGGACAAGGAGAAGTACAAAGCTTGAATACACGTCTTCCTCATTTGATGATGAATCACTTATATACTGTTGTTGTCATATGCATCATACAGTTATGATGTAGGCACTCTTGTGGATAAGGATTGTTGCTGGTGATGATATCAAGAAGTTTTGTCAAATGAGCTTGAGCTCAAGATACATAGTGCTGATACATGGATGACTACTCAAAGTTGCTTTGTTGGAGACATGGTGATGAGTTCATATGATGATAGGTTGATACTTACATATGTTGATTGATGTAGATGTTCCCAAGTAATGATACTTGGATCATGAAGATCTTGACGTTGATGTAATGGCTATGGTGGTTTCACATGTAATGTGAATGATTTCATGATGATGTTTAAAAGGAGAAGTTGACATCTATGTTCATACATACCTTGCTGCAGGACATTTACAGGTTGTTGATGTGAAAATGGTTGTACGCGAGTTTCATAAGGCCTATCCGCGTATATACGCTTGTTTATGTGGATACAGACGTGTATATGGAATTTTGAAGGAAATCAACAGGGACAGATGTTGGTTGCAGAAAGTCTGATATGGGTCTGACAGAGATCATCTGGCACAGGTTCAGGGGGAGCAGATAATCTTCCAATGATGCATTGTTGGCATTATCTTAAAGCCTTTGGTTCTAGTTCACATTTGTTGTTGATTCAGGTGGAACAAAGGCAAAAGGAGAACAGAAGGATCTCTTGGTTGCTGATCTGAATGGTGATTATCAGATGCTATTGGTGACATTCATAAGTCTTACTTTAGATATTTCGTGTCTATGTCATGGTATCTCTTTCATGGTGTCAAGGTCATGTAACGGCCTATTTTGGTTTCCCCACTATGCCTGGGATGATTGATGCAATATGATTGGTTGTCATCTGTAAACTTTTGATGTATTCCCACTTGGTTGGGTGGATGAGTCAATGTTTGTATATCCTCACTTAGTTGAGAGATGGATGTATGTATGAGTCTTTGGTGATAGGAAGGTCTTTTATGATGTATAGAGTCATGTTCTTCTTGAAGAACATCTTTTGTAGATCTTGCCTACAGTCAGGAAGAGCATGAACAGCACACTTCAGCGGTACAGAGATTCAGCATGTACTCAGAGGGAGCATGGACAGATTGGTACACCTTGGCATATACAAAGGGGGAGATTATTCAGAGATTTCAGCAGGTACTCAGGGGGAGTATGGACAGTGGAATGATTCAGCAAAGGAAGAGAATATCCTGGTCCACCCTTTGCCCTTGATGTCAAAGGGGGAGAGTGATTTGGTGTTGTTGCCATCAAGTCCAAAGGGGGAGATTGTTGGCATTATGATGCATGTGTTGTACTTGATGGCAACCCTCTCATAGAAGAATATCTCACTTATGTATAACTGGATGAATCTTCAGAAGAGATATCAGATGTGACTAATGGAGGACGGCTCAAAGGAATCAGATGATAGTTCTAAGTGTGACAAGTTAGCTTTGCCATCAAGTCTAAAGGGGGAGATTGTTGGCATTATGAGACAAGTGTTGTCCTTGATGGCAAACCACACTGATGAGAAATCATAGTGCAGAAGGACAGCAGCAAGGAATTGATGATCAGACTATAAGAAGAAGAGAAAGTTCATACACGCAGGTTCATTAAGCCCAAGTCGCGTGTACACGCAGGTTTGCTTCAGTAAAAGAGCGTGTATATGGAAAACCTATCTTTGGTCCACGGCGGTTATTCCTTGGAAGTTGTGCCTATGGTTTTGGACCTTGGTGTCTCGACGGACGTGTTGATCCCTAGTTTTGAAGTTGATGGTATTGGATTCCTATGGTTGTGGCCCTTGGTATTGAACAAGGCCTAAGGCTATATAAGGAGAAGGAAATCATTAGGCAAGTGTATCTGAAATGTCTTGAATATCTGATGAAGCATTAGATCCAGTATGCAGGGTTATGGGTTGATGATGCATTGCTTGATCTGAGCTAAGGAGAGATCTCACCGGTTGATGGAGAACAAGATCTAAGGAGAGATCGGGATCAAATGGTTTGAAATGAACTATCTTTATGATGCTTATTCTAGATCTACATACTGACGCATGTATTGTTCTATAAGTGTTATGAGTATGACTGATGTCTGGTACAGCTGCAAGTTAAGAGAAATTATTTTAGATTTGTACGCGGGTTGTCTTTGGCAAAAGCGCATATACACGCGGGTTTGATTCATCGAAGTAGCGTATACATTGTAAAGCTTGATATTTGAAGTTGCAGATGGATCTGATGGTTATTACAGAGTTCTGTGTCTGCTCTGTGTTCTGGTGACTGTTGTTAATAGGGTTTCAGTGATTCAGGGTTTGATGATTGCTTTGAGCTTCAATGATAGTTATGGGTCCAGTATGAAAATTGGATGAAAAGTGGCCTTTCAGATTATGTGTTGTGCTTCAGTGTATCCAGTCTGAAAATTGATGAAACGTGGTACCTGAAGGTGAGAAGATTGTAGGCAAGCACCTACGTACTAGTATCTAAGCTAGTACAAAAGCTAAAGGAGATCTTTGGAGCATTGTAGCAGGTAGCAGCCTGCGTACTAGTAAATGGATCGGCTAGTACAAGAGCAAAGGGGGTTGTAGCTCCTATACTGGTATAAGACTGCACCAGTACAAATATTGTAAAAGGATTTTCTTATTAAGAAGAAGATTGAGATGACTTGCAGCAGGTGGTTTTCACCCACATTGGGTTTCCACCTTATATCTTTGTGTTCATGTGTGTGGCTCTTGTGTGATGTTCTGTTCTGTTATTCTGCACCTGTTTACTGTTAATATGCTTAATAATGATCTGATGTATTTACTGAAGACTAAGCTAACTGAATCATAAGATTTCTGGATATACGTTGGTTTCTTTAGACACAGTAGCGTGTACACGCGGGTTCACTTAACGGAAGTAGCGTATATGTTTCTGAGCATTGAAAAAGTTTTAATGATCTGATAATACTGATTCACCCCCCCCTCTCAGTATTATTTCCAACAATTTATGCATGTAATTCTTTAATACATCTATAAGAAAAAGATCTTGGATCACTTAGAGAAAGAACTAACATTAAATGAGCTACCTGGCCAAGCTAAAGAACAACTATGGGCCAATATCATTGACCTTGTCAATGATATTTGGCCATTCATTCAAGTCATCTTTGAACAAAGTGACTTAGTCAAAGAGGCTATAGAAGCAATACAAAGAGTTAAGGCTGAACTTGGAGACATGCCAGAAGAAGCCACCAGAATAATCCACTTCCTTAACTCTAAAAATAAATATGAATTGTAGGAGTTGGACATAGCTGACCGGACTGGCACAATATGTTATGAAACCAGCTCAAGAAAAGACAGAAAAGATAGATCAACGCCTTAGAATTCAGCCTCTTCGAGGGGGCAACCTCCTTTACATTACATAAATGAACAATTCTTTGATGATACAAATGACAAAACCTCCTTTCTATATATAGGAGTCTAAGGAGTCACAATATAATCCAGCCGACCTAACAATAATAATATAAAGCCACAAAAATAACAATAGAGGGATTCTATGGGGCACAGAAATAACAATATGGGGGTAATAGGGGCACAACAATATAAATAAGTGGTATAAATACAATAGTAATGGGGTAATCACTAGTATTATAGGGACCCAACATGCCCCTCTCCTTCAAAAAAGTGTTGTCCTCAATGCTTGAGTAGTTCTGGATACTTCTGCATAAAATTCTCATCCTCCCATGTGGAATCTTCAGCGGATAAGTTCTTCCACTTGATAAGATACTCTGAAATTGATCGATTTCGTAGCTGTCGAGTTCTTGTTTCTGTGACTGCTTCCGGTTCCAATATAATTTTTCCTTCCTCGTCAAGTTCTGGCAATATTGTTTGAATTGGGAGCTTGTCACCTATAACCTTCTTTAAACATGAAACATGGAAAACTGGGTGCAATCGAGAAGCTGCAGGAAGCTCCAATTTGTATGCCATAGTACCAATCTTTTGCAACACCTTGTACGGACCATAATACTTTGGTGATAATTTATTATCCTTCTTAGCTTGCTTTAGGGACATTTGCTTATATGGTTGTAGCCGTAGGAATACCCAATCACCTACATCAAAACTTCTTTCACTGCGATGTTGATCTGCCTGTTGTTTCATTCTATTTTGTGCCAACATGAGGTTATCCTTTAAGAGTTAGAGGACTTGTTGTTGATGTTCGATGTGATGTTCCACTGCCTGAACCTTAGAATTTTCTCTTAAATATGATGTGATGGATGGTGGTTGATACCCATAAAGTGCCATAAATGGGGTCATTTTTGTTGCTGTATGGAAGGAAGTGTTATACCACCATTCAGCCAGAGGCAACCATTTGACCCATTGTGTCTGTTTATCAGATACAAAGCAACGAAGATATCCTTCCAAACATTTGTTTACTATCTCAGTTTTCCCATCAGATTGAGGATGATAAGATGAGCTATGAGTTAACTGAGTACCAAGACAAGAAAATAATTCTGTCCAAAAATTTCCAGTGAAAATGGGATCTCTGTCACTTACAATAATCTTTGGGTTTCCATGTAGCTTTTGAACTGTTTCCATAAATGCAGTAGAAACTGTACTGGCTTTAAATGGATGTGATAATGCACAAAAGTGTGCATACTTGGTAAGTCTGTCAACTACCACCATGATGACACTCTTTCCCTCAGACTTGGGTAAACCTGTGATAAAATCCATTGAAACCTCCTCCCAATGTTGGCTTGGAATGGATAAAGGTTGTAATAGACCTGGTGTCTTAATTGTTTCAACTTTATTTTGCTGGCAAACCAAACATTCCACCACAAACTTTTGAATATCTGATTTAAGGCCATCCCAAAAAATTCCTTCTTAACCCTGTGGTAAGTTTTTAAAAATCCTGAGTGCCCTCCTAAGGGAGAAGTGTGCAATTCCATAAGAATCTTTTGTTTTAGCTGGGAATTCTTACAGAGGAATAAGCGATCTTTGTACCATAACGAATCATTTTGCCAGCTAAATGTATCAGAAGTACTGGAATCTTGTTGTAGCTTTCGAATAAGTGCCCACACTTCTTCGTCATTCTTCCATTCCTCCCTTGCTTCATTTATCCAATCTGGTTGGATAATAGAAATGTCACACAGCAATGCTTCCACATCCTCATCCTTTCTTGAGAGTGCATCTGCCACCACATTTTGCTTCCCTTTTTTGTAGATGATTTGAAAGTCATAACCCAACATCTTTGTGACCCACTTTTGTTTCTCTTCAGAGGATAATCTTTGTTCTAAAAAGTATTTAAGGCTATCATGATCCGTTTTTACCTTGAAGTGTCTTCCCATTAGGTAGGGTCACCATTTCTTAAGTGCATGGAGTATTGCCAACATTTCCTTCTCATAAATAGCTTTGCTTAAAAAATTTCCCTTGATTGGACGACTTTCAAAAGCAATGGGTCTTTCATCTTGCATTAGAACAACACCAATTCCATTTCCTGAAGCATCACATTCCACAATAAAGGTTTTTGTGAAGTCCGGTGTAGCTAAGACCTGTGCTTGGCACATTGCCTCTTTAAGATTTTCAAAGGCTTTTGTTGCTTCCGAAGTCCATGAAAATGAATCTTTCTTCAATAATGTTGTTAGAGGTGCTGCTATTCTCCCATAATTCTTAACAAACTTGCGATAATACCCTGTCAACCCAAGAAATCCTCGCAGATGCTTTATGGATTTGGGGATTTTCCATTCCTTAATGCCTTTAATTTTGCTAGGGTCTACCTTAACTCCTTCATGAGATACAATATGACCCAAATATTCCACCTCCTGGACTCCAAAGAAACATTTGGATCTTTTTGCTTATAATTGTTTCTCCTCCAATAGTTGTAGCACCCTGTCAACATGTTCAACATGATCCTTCCAAGACTTGCTGTAGATTAGTATATCATCAAAAAATACTAGCACAAATTTTATAAGGAATGGTTTGAAAATTGAATTCATCAAACCTTGAAATGTTGAAGGTGCATTGGTAAGGCCAAAAGGCATGACCAAAAATTCATAATGACCCTCATGAGTTCTAAATGCTGTTTTCGGAATGTATTCAATCTTCATTCTGATTTGATGATATCCCGAATGAAGATCCAAATTGGTGAAGTAAATTGATCCATGCAATTCATCCAGTAATTCATCAATAACAGGAATGGGGAACTTATCTTTAATAGTGAGCTTGTTGATCTCCCTATAATCCAGACACATGCGCCATGATCCATCCTTCTTGTGCACCAATACTACTGGAGCTGAGAAAGAACTTTGACTCGGTTGAATTATACCAGCCTCTAGCATTTCTGCAACCATGCGTTCAATTTCACTTTTTTGGACATAGGGATATCTGTACGGCCTGATGTTTGGAGGAACACTTCCTGGAATCAAATGAATAGCATGATCATGACTACGCATAGGTGGGAGACCTTTTGGAGTTTCAAATACCTTGGAATGATTGTCCAGGACTTTTTGGAGATCTGGAGAAATAGATTATTCCAATGTGGAAACATCTAGCGAACATAATTGTGCAATTACACCTCTTTGCTCCTTTTTTAGAAGCTTTGTCATGCTATTAGAGCTGATTATCTTTCCTGGTTTCCCTACAATACCCCTTAATTCAACTTCCTTTCCTTCTGTAGAAAATTTGATGAAAAGTTCTTGAAAATTAAAAGCTATTGTACCCAAGGATTGTAGCCATTGGACTCCTAGTACAACATCAGCACCTCCCATTGGAATGGAAAGCATTGGGCTAGTAAATACATATTCTCCCATGGATAGCTTGATATTATGGCACTTTCCAGAGCAATTTATTGTTCCTCCATTTGCAATCATCACTTGACACTCTGGTGCTGGATATAGGAAGCAATTCAATTCTTTTGCTACCCTACAATGAATAAAATTGTGGGTGCTTCCTGAATCAATCAACACTATTACCTTTTTCTTCTTGATTTGTCCTTCTATCTTGATGGTTTGAGGAGTGGTAATTCCCGCCAATGCATTACAAGATATGGTCGGATTTATTTGTTCTTCATCTAGGCTTTGTTCCTGGAGTATATCTTCTTCTTTTGACCTTTCTTGCTCCTTTTCTTATTCCTCTTCACAATCTATGTAGAATAATTTCTTCTCAGCACACTTATGACCTTTAGTGTATTTGCTATCACAACTGTAACAAAGCCCTTTTGCTCTTTTTTCTTCCAATTGTTGTGGTGTCAACCTTATAGGTTGTGGAAGACTAGGGGCAACAACACTTCCGTCTTTATAGTTGTGAGTGGTATGCTTCCTGGTTGCCATAATTTTGCTTTCCATTTTTCTTGCTAACCTGAATGCCTTCTAATGAATCAGGTTCCCAAAGGCGAACATCATGTTGGATATTATCCTTTAAAGACCCTATGAACACATCAATCCTATGCTCCTATGGAATATCTTTTACCCTTATGTTCAATTTTTGGAACTCCTCAATGTGCTCCATTACTGAACCCTTTTGTTTGAGACTTATCAATTGGCTAAAAAAAGTGTTGCTTTTTGTATCTTCATAATGTGCTATCAATTCTTCTGTAAAAATTGCCCAAGTGATAAATTTTTTACGAGAGAAAAGCCATTGATACCATACAAACTGATTTGGTTCTAAATATACAGCTGCCATACGTACCTTTTGTGCGTTTTGCACATTATTGAGATCGAAGAATTGCTCCATCTGTAATATCCATGTGGCGGGATCCTTGCCATCAAACTTCCTCATATCGATTTTTGGAATATGGTGATTCTTCGATCCAACATTAGCGTCTATGGAATCATGATTAACATTTCTTTTGTTCTCATCATGAGTTTCCTTTACTACCTTTTCACCATTAATGACCCTTTCTTGTAGCAACTTCTTCAATTCTTCTATGTCTGTCTTCAAATCTATCTTCAAATCATCCATCTTAGCTTCCATGCCCTTTATCTTAGATTCCACACCATTTACCTTAGATTCCACGCCACTTATCTTAGCTTCTGTTAGCTTTTGTGAGCGTGACATTTGTTGCACTTGTTCTTGTAATTTTGATATATCATGTAGCATTTCTTCCTCTTCTTCATGAGTCATGCTAGAGCTTTCAGGTTCCTTACTAGGTGTTTGCATTTTCTTTCCTCGGGGCATCAGTTACCGATAATATTGCTTTACTATGCCCTTTGAATTCCGTTAAACCAAGCTTACACAAAAATTAAAAAAAAAACTACACACCTTTTTTCACTTTATAGAAGCATGATATTGAATCTGATGTATCTCTGTAATTTCGGATCATCCAGTTCTGCAATTTCTACCTGTAGTAGCCTTCTGTGTCCTCTTTCCAATGCCACAAGTCTGAGCCAAATTGGATTCTCCAAGGAAGAGTTATGTGAAATCTCCCACAGTGACTTGCTTTTAGACCGGTTCAGCAGAGCGAACTTGTATGACATGCCACGAGTCACTGTTTCAACCTTTGAATCTAAAACACACATACAAGAAACTACAGTCCGTCCTCTTTCTGTACCTTCTTACGAAATTTCAATCCGATCCCCAGAGAGAAAGTTATGACGATTTTCCCCTAAGTCACCTATTTTGAATGTAATTCAGGAGTCTGCAAAAAGACCAACTTCCTCAGATCATATCTCCGCAAATATCGCGCGAAAATATCTGAAATTCGGACCCAAGGTTCAGCGCGATTTCGTCTCAAATGGAATTTTTTTGCGACTTCTGAAACGTCACAGAAAAAAAGTTATAGCGAAAATGCCACGATGACCTGTTTGGAGCAGCGAAACCCTAGAATCAAAAGCTCTGATACCAAATGTTATGAAACTAGCTCAAGAAAAGATAGAAAAGATAGATCAACGCCTTAGAATTCAGCCTCTTCGAGGGGGCAACCTCCTTTACATTACATAAATGAACAATTCTTTGATGATACAAATGACAAAACCTCCTTTCTATATATAGGAGTCTAAGGAGTCACAATATAATCCAGCCGACCTAACAATAATAATATAAAGCCACAAAAATAACAATAGAGGGATTCTATGGGGCACAGAAATAACAATATGGGGGTAATAGGGGCACAACAATATAAATAAGGGGTATAACTACAATAGTAATGGGGTAATCACTAGTATTATAGGGACCCAACACAATACTAGACGTGAAAAAGGTGCTCACCAAGAGGAATTTAATGATGAACCTTGAGGACAAATGCCAAACCATGCATCTGGCTATAGACAGGTTCATGGTAAAGTTTGATGTTTCAAGGCAGAAAGGTTTGCCAAATCCCTTGGTGATAAATGACAAATTGATGCCACATGAAAACTACAACAAGAGAATTAGATAGGTGGCAAGGGATCAGGCAAATAATTCTTCTATGAAGGGGATGCCTACTGGAAAGGTTCTATATCAGAAATTTGAGAACCTATTTTACCTCCAGCATGAGGTAAAACACCTTTTTGTAAACAAACACACTTTTGCCAAGTACACAGAAGCAGATGAAATTTACAGGAAAATGGTAAATATCAAATTACCAGATGCAAATAGTTTGGACAAGATAAATGACTTACTGTAAAAATGCACAGTAAAAGTGAAAAAGAACAGTAAAAGAAAAGTAACAGACCAACCAGATGAAAGAGTGTCAGGGTAAAGAGTATCGGTTAAAAGGGCAAAGTGAAAAGAAGAGTCAACGTGAAGACCAACATCAAGGTAGAGAATAAACAACAAAAGATCAAAGCATAAAGACAACACAACCAAATAAACAGGGACATCATACAACATGTAAACATCTGTCTCTATCTTCTTGCATGAAGATATTTCTTTTTCCTAGATTAATTCCCAAGACAGTTTGGGATATTCTGTAAACTATTTTTGTATAAATACTTCATAATTCGAAGTATTGAGTGTGGATTGCCAGATTTTATATAGTTGTATTAATCTGAAACCTGAGGGTTATTGTACCAATTTTTTTCAAGATAGCAGACTGGACTAAGTAATAAAGAGATTGCATTACAGGATTGATATGTTGAGCTATATCACTGAATTATTTTCTTATGTCAAATTGTCATTTTCTTATGTATTTCACAAACTTGCATGTTATCTAAAATTGAATGAATTAACTGGAATTATATTACAGAATTTGTTTAATTACACTTTGTCTTGAATAGTTAATCATTTCTATATTTTCTTCTGATATCTGGATCTGAGAATCATTAATTGCTCTCCCATCCTGGTTGACCTCTTTCACTTCCTTCATAATCCGGTCTAAGGAACCCTTAATTGCTTCTTGGATCAGATTGAAAACCACTTCACCATCCAACCTTAAGATCTGAAATTACTCAGCTACCTTGCCCTGTAGACACTATTTTTAGAACTTGATCCAGTCCTATTTTCTTGACACTTGACCCCATAGCCCAATGGTGAAAGACATCCCTCTATCCATCTAAGTCAGTGATTCCACCACCAAATCCGAATAAAAACCGAATTACAATCATAACTAGCCTAAAATCAAATAACTAAAACAAAGTTAAATCATAAAGAGAGAGCCCTCTCTGAGCATCAGGAAGGCTAGATCCTAATTTCTAAAGTAGGTTTGTGGTTGCCTCTATCATTTCTTTCATAACAACTCTAGAGAAATTTTCGAGTGATAACAAGCAATGATAGTGGATAGACATTTAATACAGAGAACCGTTTATAAGAAGTAGTATTCCTTATAATGAGCAATATTGAATCCTTTATGTTTACATAAGATGGATTGGATAGCATCAATGATCGTTTTGGCTCTGGCCGTGGTAAGGGTGGATATGGTTGTGAAGACATGGCCATTTTATACAACCTCTATGCATGGACTTGGATCATGGGAGTAATATTTCTACATAAGGATGGTCAAATTATTTGTGTGTATATCTATCGGATTGGGTTTTTGTTATGCATTATAGAAGTCATTAGACATTTTGTTGATGTCGTTATGGTATTGGTCATGATGTCTTGCCTACTGTTCGTGCAACATTTGATTGGAGGGTGACATTGGGAGCTATTAGGCAATCAACACACTAGTTATGGTGTTGTCCATACATATTTCTAGATTTTGTCTCTACTGTGTTTTTGCCTTTGTAATTTAGGGATCGTTTGGCCCTTCTTTCTGCTTCTAGTGGATCATATGAGGCTTTCGGCTCGAGAGGTGGGTGATGGATCCGTTGGCCTATTTAGGCAGAAAAATTCAAATTTTGATTTGTTGAGCCATTATTACTAATAGTTATTATCTACGAGGGGTTGTTGAGGGATTTACAAGATAGAGGCTGACCATGGCTCAAGGTGGATTTCTATGGACTAGGATCGATTATGTCGGTCAGATTTATGTTGGAGGGATTATAAACCATGATGAATTTACAGATTTTTTATCCTGATGGGCTTTACTCTTGGCTAGATCTACGAGCGTCAGTTCCACTTTCCCTAGATTACTTTGTCTTTCCATTATTTATTTTTTGACATGGATCTACATGGGACACCTCCCTGGATCAGGGGAGCTCATTCATGCCACTATTGATGCAGAGTTAAGACATGCCCATCCTTATGTGGAGGACATATCATAAGGGGTAAAACGAACAAAATATATAGATTATCTGATCTCTCCTCAACCGTTGGTTCGTTCCTTTTCAGCATATGATGGAGGTGGCGGGAGTGGAGACTCAACTTCCAACAAACACAAAACTGGTGAAAGTATCCTCGGATATTCAAAATTGGGACCACATTGCAGGCAAGAAAAAATAAACTCTCATCAACCGATGGGAGTTTACAAAGATGGATAGGGAAAAAATGCAGAGCTGGGCGAAGAGAGTATGGGCATCAATCCTGACTTACAAGCCTAAGGTTAGTGTATTAATTAATGGGTGGTTTTGAATTCATTTTCTATATGATGAGGACACAATACATATCCCGAAGTCCCCATGGGTGGTTGGTCATAGTTTTCTAAATCTGAGCCACTGGTTCATAGGGTTTAATCAATTATCAATAGCTCCGTGCAGGCAACTGATTTGGGTTAAACTCATTAGGCTGCCCCTCGAACTCTATATAAGGAAGGCATTGGTAGCTATTGGAGACACTATTAGATGTTTCATGTTCCTGGACAATGTAGGTTTAGTGGTGATGGATAAATGAGTGGCTTGGATATTGGTGGAACTAAAATTCATGGGAGGATTGCCGACAAAGTTGAACTTGGTATGGGTTGCAAATAATTGCAAGCAAAGAATTGATTATCAGGGCATACCATTTAGGGTTTTGGTATGCCATGGGATGGGTCATGTGTTTGCCAAATTCCATCGACGGTTTCAGGATGTTGGGAAGCGTAGAAATTTGGATGATGATGCATGACAAGAAAGTGATCTGAGACACTCTCCTTTCCTTTTCAGAATGTTTTCGGGGGGGAGGGAAAGTGGGTGGGGCATACTTCTTTAGAGTCTACAGATAGCAGAGTGGATAATCCTAATTTCCCTACTTATTTTCCCCATATCCATGCAAGATTAAGTTAGTGGATGCCTACAGGGCTCTGATTAGGTCTGAGATGCAAGATTTATCCCACAATAGATATAACTCAAGGCTTCATTTTAGTCGGGAGATACATGCTCCTTTTTATAAATATATTTCTTAAATAACTGATAAGTCCTTTCCCTTGGAACATTCTCTCCATAATTTGATTGGGGTTTTAGGCACCATCTCCCGTAGCAATCTTGCTCTGTAGTGCCCCGCTCTAGTTGATTAAAATTGATATGACATTAACATTGATTTATCTCTAAGGATCACACTTTGTTCTTTAAGGACTTCAAGTTGAGGATCTAGATACTTGACTCTATTACTAGTGGATGTGATGGTTATGTTTGTTTCCTATTAATATTATGATGATGATAACATTGATGGATTTGTATGTTCTCTAATAATATTACGATGATGATAGAATTGAAGGATATGTATGTTCTCTATTGTTATCATGATGAGGATAGCACTCATGGATATGTATACCCTATATCGAGGATATGATGATGATAACTTCGATGGATATGTATGTTTTATATTGATCTTACGACGATGACAACTTTGATAGATATGTATGTTTCCTGTTGATGTTATGATGATGATAGCTATGATGGATGTGTTCCTTATGTTAGCTACTTTCATTAGTTCTATTTCATGATGAACAATGATGTGAATGACTAGGTCATGTTGATGATGCTATTATGACAATGACTAACACTGAGAAACTTTCTTACTGGTGATTATCAAGTATGATAGGAAAACCACCAGAGGCACTCGTATGCGATGAGTTGAAGGCATTTGGTTTGATGGAAATGAATATTTTTTCTTTGAAATTCTAAGTTCAGTTTGACACCTACTATATATTCTAATGATATGCTAGTGGCTGTAGGCAGAAGTTAGTTGCTTGGCCAAATGGATTACACATAGGTGATGGGGTTGTCCAATTGGATGGAACTACATGGGAAGGGTGGGACAGTGTCCTTGATTTCACTCGCTAGCACTCACGCCGTTACTGGGGATGGAAAGGTTGGAACACCTTTGCCTTGAATATCACGATGTTGTGGGGGCAGATCCCAAATTTGGGTCGCTCACCTGGATTTTACTAGGGGACGCACATCAAGGCATATTCTTTAATCCCCAACACCATTAGTCTTACTATAGATGGAAAAGCCAAAGTTGATAGTAGTCTCTATTGTTGTACCTATAATTTCCCTCGTAGCCACTGGATGCTTGAAGGGAAAGTTATGTGGCACCCTCAGAACTTCAAGGAAGATGTTGAAGGGCATGATCGATATGGCACCGTTGGCATCAAGAATAAACAATTAGGCATGGCACCCTTGTAACTTCGAAGGGAATCTCTTGAAAGGCACACCCAACTCGGTATCCTTGGCATCATTAAAAAGAAACTAATAAATATAATCACTTTATGAAAATCCTACTATTCACATCAAGTGGTCAACGAGGTTAGAACAAAGGCAATTAAATCAAGAATAAGACTCGGGGTAAGGGGAGAATAGGGAGAAATAAAGTATTGTACTTAGAGGAATCTACCCTTCCCATGTTGAAAAATATTAAGTAGATAATGTACATAAATAACTTAATTAGGTAAAAGGGGGAATGAGGGACATAAAGTTAAGTATAAATATTAATCCTAAAATACTTAAAATTCATTAAGGGAAGAGGTTGGTGAATTAAAATAAGAGTAATAATATAAAATTAGAGAGATTTCAAGAATTTTCATGTGGTAAGAGGCAACATAAGTATATCCATCTGAGAGACAAATTGAGTTAAATTAGGACGTAGTTAGGGGACCCAATATGAGACTTATCTGTTCACTTCAATAATGAAAAAAAAATAAGGAATAGAGAAGGGGGATCAGGAGACAACTAGGAGAAGAAATAAGAAGTCTTGTTGGGGTGAAGAAAAATGTTATTTTTGAATTAAAATTTAAGTAAATAATTTTAGAGGGCCTTGGTGAGGGGGTGACACATGGTGGGTGAATAATCAAACCTTCAGATTAATAAAAATAATTAATTATGCATGAAATTCCAAGTGTCACCTATGAAGGCTCCTATAAAAGAAGGGGCTAGCCATGGGAGAGGGGGATTTTTTCTTAACCTATTGTTGGATGGATGGGATTATGTCATTGTGAGTGACTATGAGCTACAATTGAGTTTGGTGAGGTAGAGAAAACTAGAGAGGGGACTCTTGAGCCAAGGTGAACTCACCTTTATGATCTTGCACACTTCCTCTATTGTACAACCCCATTGCAGCTTGGGGGTCCACAGGGAAGGAGAGTACCTAAGGAGTAGGATGGGAAGTCAACTGGTGGGTCACTACATTCAGTGAGAGCACGTCGACGTTCACACTTAGAGGCGAACAACAACAAGGGAGTGCAAGTAGCGACAAGTCAAGATCAAATCTCCTCTCTAGGTGAATGGTATCTATGTTATTTATAATGTTATGTTACACAATTTCGTTGTGCCTATAGTTAATAGCATGTAAAATAGATGATATGTGTAATGTAATGAAATTCATGGATGTTGATGTAATTGCTTTAATATTTCTAAGCTCTCAATGTTTATCTGCTTATGGTTGTATTCCTAGTTTATCTGCATTGTTTTCTTATTATATAAAAAAAGATAAAAAAAAGTTAGGTTTGGTCCCTACAATACCCCCAAAAAGGGAAATCAATTTAACCACTGACCTTAAATTGTGCACTGAGCCTATTTCAAAGGAACCTTATAGTATGTCAACTCCAGAGATAAATGAATTGTAAATCCAATTAAAGTAATTATTGGACTTCGGCTTCATACAACCCATGTCCATGGGGAGCCCCTATATTTTTTGTTAAGAAGAAGGATGGGTCTTGGCGATTGTGCATTGACTAGACTAGTTGAAAAAGGTAACCATTAAAAAAAAATATCCTCTACCAAGGATAGATGAGTTGTTTTATCAAATGAAGGGACCAATTGTGTTTTCAAAGATCAATTTGAGGCCAAGATATCGTCAGTTGAGAATCAAGGAAGAAGATATCTCGAAGACAATATTTGGGCATTATGAATTTGTAGTTCTACCCTTTGGACTGATAAATGCCCCAGGTGTTTTCATGAGTTTGATGAATGGAATATTTTGATATTACTTAGATAAGTTTTTATGTGTCTTTATTGATGAAATTTTGATTTACTCAAAGACCCCAGAAGAGAATGAAGAACAGTTGAGGCTTGTTCTACAATGTCTTAGAGAGAACTAATTAATTAATTATCTTGGGGGACCAAGATTCATTATCTTTGGCACATTATCTCTACAGATGGTATCACTATAGACCTAAAAAAGATCGAGGCCATCATGGAATGTCTGAGACCAACCAATGTTCATGAAATACGAAGTTTCATGGGCATGATAGGGTATTATCACATATATTTTGAAGGGTTTTCAAAGATAGAAAGCCCTGTTATCGAGATCTAAAGAAAGAACAAGAAGTTCATTTGGTATGAAAAATGTGAAGAAGAATTCCAAAGGTTAAAGGTATTATTAACGATGACGTCAATTTTTAAGGTGCCAGATATGGAGCAAGAATTTTTGGTTTGAATTGATGCCTCCAAGGAAGGGTTGGGTTATGTGTTGATGCAAGAAGGACGAGTAATAACATATGCATGAAGGAAAATTAGAAACCACGAAGAGAAATACACAACCCATGATCTAGAAATGGTAGCAATTGTTTATGCCCTAAAGATTTGGAGACACTACCTTCTAGGAAGGAAGTTTGAACTTCGGACTGATCATTGTGGGCTACAACACATATTCACTCAAGACCACTTAAATGAAAAACATAGATGCTGGTATGAGCTAATCAATGAATACGATTTTGATATTACTTACATAAAAGGAACGGTAGATAGGGTGGTTGATGCTTTAAGTAGGAGGCCTCATATCTTTTCAGTGATTCCCTTAAGGAGCAACTTAAGGGAGAAGTTGCTTGATTTACAATTTGAGGACACCTAGTACTAGGAGGTTATCAGGAGTTTGAGGGTGGATGAAATGATGAACCAAAAATATGAAGGATACTCCCTTGATAGTGATGGGATACTATGATTTCAGGGAGGGATATATGTGCCATCGGATGAAGATATACACCAACTAATTTTGAGCGAAGCATATGAAGTAGTATACATGGCACACCCCGATGTTAAGAAGATGAGTGTGTACCTAAAACCACTCTTGTTTTGGAAAGGGATGAAGAAGGACATTGTAAACTTTGTAGAAATATGCTTAGAGTGTTAGTGAGTGAAGTCTAAATACTGACATCCAACAGGGTTACTGCAACCCCATGAAATACCAAAATCTAAATGGGAAGTTATATCAATGGAATTCATCGTGGGACTACCAATGACCTCAAGAAGACATGATGCCATATTTTTATTGGTAGACACATTGACCAAGAGCACCCATTTTATACTAGTTAAGACTATATATAAGGCACCAAAGATAACCAAAGTCTTTATTGCTGAGATTGTGAGATTAGATGGGGTGCCTAGGAAGATCATATCAGATAGGGGAGTTGTGTTTATAGGAAGGTTTTGGACTAGTTTCTAAGAAGCCTTGGTAACTCATTTGAACTTCAACACTACTTATCACCCTAATATAAATGGTCAAACAAAGATGATTAATCAAATCCTCAAGGACATTCTATGGATGTATGTGATGGACCAACAAAAGAGATGGGAGGATTTTTTGCCACTAGTAGATTTTTCTAACAACAATATTTATCAGAGTTCCATCAATATGACACCATTTGAGTTATTGTATGGGAGACCTTGCAGAACACCTCTTAGTTAGGACCAACTAGAGGAACGAGTATTAATAGGACCAGAAGTGGTGTAAGAGATGGAAGGAAAAATTACTATGATTAGCGGTAGGCTAAAAGAAGCTCAAGATTGACAAAAGAGTTATGTCGATGTGTATCGGATAGACCAAATTTATGAAGTGGGATATAGGGTGTTCCTAAGAGAAAGGCTTGAAAAGAGATCTATAATTTTTGGAAAGGGAGATAAAAATTCTCCATGATTTGTGGGAAATTTTGAAATATTAGAAAGGAAAGGGTCGATGGCATACAATATTTCCTTACCTCCATCTCTAGTGTGTATGCATGATGTTTCATGTTTCTGTTTTGTGTCACTTCATTTCATATCCTTCGCATGTTATTGACTTAGGTCATTTGCAGGTTTTAGACGAGGGCATGATGAAGGATGAACCAGTTCACATACTAGACCAGTGAACTTTGCAACTTAGATGACAATTAGTGGACCAGGTCAAGGTCTAGTGGGACAATTATAGTCCTAGTTTAGCCACTTGGGAGGACGCTGAGGAGATGTGGCACTATTTTCCTTATCTATTCCAAGGACTTTATGATGAAGTCTATTATTAAGAGGGGGTTTTTGTAGTGCCCCGCTCTATTTGACTGACATTGATATGACATCAACATTGATTTAGCTCCAATTCTCACATTTTATTCTTCGAGGACCTCAAGTTGAGGATATAGATACTTGAATCTATTACTAGTGGATGTGATGGTTATGTTTGTTTCCTATTGATATTTTGATGATGATAACATTTATGGATATTTATGTTCTCTATTGATATTATGATGGTGATAAAATTGATGGATATGTATGTTCTCTATTGATATCGCGATGATGATAACTTTGATGGATATGTATGTTTTCTATTGATGTTATGATTATGACAACTTTGATGGATATGTATGTTTCCTACTAATGTTATGATGATGATAAACATGATGGATATGTTCCTTATGTTAGCTACTTTCATTAGTTCTGGTTCATGATGAACAATGATGCAATTGAGTAGATCATGTTGATGATGTTATTATGACAATGACTAACACTGAAAAACTATTACTGATGATTATCAAGTATGATAGGAAACCACCAGAGGCGCTCACATGTGATTATTTGATTATATCTGGTATGATGGAAATGCATATTTTTCTTTGAAATTCTAAGTTTAGTTTGACACCTTGTATATATTCTATTGTTATGTTAGTGCCTGCAGGCATAGGTTAGTTGCTTGACCGAATGGCTCACACATGGGTGATGGGGTTGTACAATTGGATGGAACTGCATGGGAAGGGTGGGAAAGTGTCCTTGATTTCACCTATTATCACTCCCACTGTGACTTGGGCTAGAAGGGTTGGAACACCTTTGCCTTGAAGATCATGATGTCGTGAAGGTAGGTCCCAAATTTGGGTCACTTGTGACGATTTTACTGGGGGGCGTGTATCAAGGGAGATTCCTTGATCCCTAACACCATGATTAGTCTCACTATAGATGGCAACACCTAATATGATAGTGGTATCTATTTTTGCACTTAGAGTTTCCCTTGTAGCCATTAGATGCTTGAAGAGAAAACAACGTAGCACCCTTGGAACTTCAAGGAGGTTCCTGAAGGGCATGATTGACTTGCAACCCTTGGCATGAAGAATAAAATGTTAGGCGAACTTCAAAGGGAAGTTATTGAAAGGCATGATCAACTTGGCACCCTTGACATCATAAAAAATAAACTAATAAATATAATCAAGATATGAAAATCATACTATTCACATCAAGTGGTCAATGAGGTTAGAACCAAGGAAATTAAATCAAGAATAAAACTTTGTGTAAGGGGAGAATAGGAAGAAATAAAATATTGTACCTAGAGAACTCTACCCTTCCAATGTTGAAAAATATGTAGATAATGTACATAAGTAACTTAATTAGGTAAAAGGGGGAAAGAAGGACGTAGAGTTAAGTATAAATATTTATCCCAAAATAATTAAAATTCATTAAGAGAAGAGGCTAGTGAATTAAAATAGGAATAATAATTTAAAGTTAGAGAAATTTAGAGAACCTCCATGTGGCAAGTGTTTCTGGGAAAACTAGTGTCTTTTCGATCTGCTAGTCCCACTAAGACGGATAGCTATCTTAGAAACAAAAAATCAAAGAAAACTATGATTTCCTTTATGTATGATAGATAAGAGAGAAGCAAAGAGGACCAACCTGGATTTTCCGCTTGGCTCCTTACTTGTTTCCTCTCTCCCTTGATAGAGCTTGCCACTCCTTTCCTACTTGTCCCGCTTTAGAGAATACCTGTAGAGGCAAAGAAACAAAACACCATCAAAGAATCTCGATCTATAATATCATAAACAATGCATAATCAGAAATACATTGACCATACAATTGCATTAACAAATAACAAGATTCACAAATACACGATTATATGGAGGAAAAATCAAATAAATTTATTAATAGTAGAAGAGAGGATTGCAACCTAGTTGTCTGATCCAGCATCATCCTCCCAACATCAAAGCCCTCTTCACCTCATGAAAAGCAAGATCACCCCACAATACAATGTCTCTTCTCAAAGATAAACCAACAACACTTCTTTACAAATTACAAAGTTCCAGCTTGCAGATCTCTTTGATGAGGGATCCATTTATAGATGTCTTGCAAGGGGGTGAGTCAGCTTTGGGTTTTTGATTAGTGTTATTCCACTGATAGTTCTTGGTTCCACTTGGAGATTTCATTGATCTCTTACTCATCCCTGGGCGAATTCAGAGAAGCAAGTGTCATAGGAGAAGTTTCTAGAAGATTCCATGAGCATCCACTTAGCAAACTTTCTCTGCCATTTGTCTATTCTCCCTCATCGCACCCCACAGAAGGCTCTTTCAGTATGCATCTCACTTGGCTAGTGTAGCAGCCAGTATGGCTCACACCTTGACCAAGGAGTAGTTAGTATGGTCCAATTTTGGCCAATTTTGAGTGGTTTTTCAGGTGGAACTTCTGGGAAATGATGTAATCAGTTGACCATGATCCTTTAAGGTATGAAACAAAAATTTTAGGGGTTAAAGAACCCTTGGTTTATTGACATATATGATTGGGGTTAAAGTGCCCAAATATGTCTATAACAGTTGCCCCCTAAAGCATGAGGTCGTAAATCTTTTGATGTCAGGTGAAATGCTTTATCATGAGGATCCGAGGTATTTGAACTGGAAGGTGACTTGTATAAGATACAATGCAATACATCATCGTCATATTATTTTCATGATCTAGCTGAGGTGGACATTCCCATGCTTAGCTTTATAAGTTCATTTTCATGTACATAGGACAGATAGTCATTTGTTGTTGCAGACTAGTGATTCTTTATATGTAGAGTCATCATCCCTTAGCTTGGATGATCATCTATGCAGCTTCTGTGTACATTTAATGTCTTTATTTTCTTGAATATATCGCAGCCTGGATGGATGAAACTAAATCCTGGGTCTTCAAACTCATTCAATATTCACCCGATGTACAAGTCGATCCACGTGAAAAAATGTTCTAGAGTCGAACATGGAAATACATCGCCTGATTACCAGCCAATGATGTAAGCTGTTAACAGGCACGATAGGAATCACCGATAATGATAATGACCCTCAAGGTACTATAGTACAATTCACATGGTGTGAATATATGAGTCAGTGTCGAGAACCACGCAAAATCGTTTGGTCAAAGGCCATTGATGTAAACCTGTCACTGGAAGTCAGAAACTTGCCATTGAGGCATGCAAGATTCAAAGTACTGAAAGGGTTGTTTCTAAGTCAACTTCTTGGATAATGAGCTAATGTCGACAAGAAGTGACTCGTCGTAGGAGGGCCTTGATGTATCCCACATCTACGACACGAAATGAAGCAAATGATTTTCTGGAGGTGAAAACGATCTGATGATACAAGGTTCAGGAATGGAGGTCATGAAAAATGGAGAGTGAAGGTATTGCAGTGGATGAGGCGTTAACTGGATGGTAAATTCTTTGAATGACTTCTCTTGAACATGTCGGCGACAATGAGATGGATTGGTAGCATTAACCCCAAAATATGGATGGTACGGAGGACCAATGGTGATATGACTGGTGAATGGAATAACCCAGCTTGACTCAATCATGGTGATGGAGTGAAAGTGTCATGTTCAAGAGTGACCTACTACCAATAAGATTCTTCAAGTTTTCTTCCCGTTTTCCCCAGTGATTGCTGACTAGTACCTCTTTATTTTTGTCAAGCTTGAGGAGGATAGCATATGCTTGTTCTATAATTTGCACTTCGGGCAAACCTATCGCTATGTTTTAGCAAGCCTAGTGACAGTGAAACTCGTTCTTTTTTGGTTGGACAAGTTTGTTGCTATTGTTTTAACGAGTTTAACGACAAAGACAACTCGGTCATTTTTCATGTTTAGAGAGTTTGAAAAGGGATGAAAAGGAAGCTCCAGCAGTCCTTTTTCGTAGCATAATCCCTTAAGTCCGAAAAAAGTATAAAATAATATGAAAGGGATGACTTTTCGATCGCTTTAGTGAGCCAAAAAGACAAGTGCTCGATCTTTTTGTTTGATAATCCCTCAGGTCCCAAAAGATTAAAATACAGGAGGGATGGTGCTTCGCTTTACTTTAACGAGATGGAAAGGCCAATAGCTCGGCAATCTTTTCATATTTAACGAGTCTAAAAAGAGCTTAAAAGAGACTCGTTTCTGAGGAACGAGTGGTGTTTTTGGGTAGCAACTGGTTCTAGGTAAGTTTGGAACTTCTCAAAACATGGCAGTGTGAAGAGTGTGGCTAACAGAATCACTCATCGCAGTTGTTCCTCAAAAGGGTAAACAATCAAGTGGAAGTGTATGATCGGCCAAAATAATGGAGGTGATGGTAGGAACACAACCAAGGTTTAAAAAGGCTGATAGTAATGCAATCACAGAGGTTGTTTATTGAAGGCAGGTTTATTTTTTAATGAGCTTGATCCTTACGGAAACATTGCTCATAAGCGGGTTTACTTTTTAACGAGCTTGAATCTTGTGGAAACATTGCTCATTGGCGGGTTTATTTTTTAACGAGCTTGAACCTTGTGTAAAAATTTCTCATACTAGTAGCTAAGGATGTCTCTCATTGGTAGGTTTATTTATTTTTAGTGAGCTTGAACTCTATAATAATATGTGCTCATTGCCTTTCTATGTAGGCTAGAAACGACCAAACTATAGAGCTAACTACACTAAAAGCTAAGGAACTACTAAGATTAGGTAGGATGGTTTCATCAACAAATAGACAAAACACTTCCTTTGGTCCGTTTGGTGTGTAGACATTTCAGGACCAACTGCCTAACCTAAGAAGTTAACACTAAAAATCTAAAAAGCTAAAAAATGAAATTGGTCGCCTTTTTCTTGCATAAAAAGGGTTGCATGCCCCTAGGCATCGAGAAAAGTAGAGTTCCCAGGAAACCATATGGAAGTCCCTGCAGTTAAGCAGGGTTGCTTCTGTCAGTGGTTAGACAAAAACACTTCCTTTGCTCTGCTCATCGAAATTGACAAAGGTGAATGGTGTGAGCTTCCAATCACATAACCTACAAGGAAATAAATGTTTCAGACCAATCCCATATCCTACAGGGAAATGGTGTTTCAGACCAATCATATAATCTACAAGGAAATCTATCTTTTCAGCTGGGTTTGTCTGCTGAAGTAGACCAGGGTGCATGCCCCCTAAGCTTCGTTACATTCACCAAATTACTCACGGTAATTAGGTGGATGAAATGAAGGTTGAAGAGACACTCTTGACACATAGAGACCATTTAGGGATAATGGTTGACTTGTAGCTGTGTTTGAACTGGGAAATGAAAGTTGGTCAATAAGCTGTACCATTTTTCCTTCATGCGGGAAACACATCACTTGAAAGAGTGTGGAAACAATAGCTTCCATGCTATATATATAGTATTGTCCAAGAAGTAGATTGTAATCTAATGGTCCTTGGACTACCATCACGTTCAAATGAACAGTTTTCCTTTTCAAGGTTATCGGCAACTTCGGAAGGATCCCTAACGGTCGACTGGTTCCTTTGTTAAAGCCTGACAAATTTTGTGTTACAGACGCAAGCGATGGTGAACCAAGCGCTTTCCAAACAGTTGAGGAAAGGATACTCTCTGAAGCCTCTTCATCTATGATAGTGCCAAACATGATCATTTTGTACACTTGTACGATGATCTTGAATGGTACATTAGATGGAAGGCGGGGTCTTGCTAGTTGATTCCAATCGAAGGAAATGACTAGACTACTTGGAGGGGGTACTGGATAAACGGCTGGATGAATCCATTGAACTGGGGAATTTTCCCCCCATTGTAAAGAAACGGGTGGAGTGCCCCCAAGTTCATCAGGCTCTGTATTAACAAAAAAAATTTGAACGGTGTCGTTCTCATTCTCTTTGGAAATTGTATCATTTGAAGGTGGACCTTCTGACAGTAAGACTGGGTTGACTACCATCTCGACCTATTGACTTTGGTCCGGCATGGACTTAGAAGGTTTACTTTCAACGATAGGCTCTTCAACCGATTATTGAGTTACGTCATTTGGGTTTTCAACTAGCAGAGAACTTGGTAAGAGTTTCTTGTATCTGGGTGGGAGTCGTTGCGGCGAAGCAGGATGGTTATCCAAGACACTTTTGGCTTCATCCAAAAAAGGAAACGGTGAAGAGCATGATTACCTTCACATAACCTACATGGAAATCTGACTTTTCCTTTCTGTTCATTGACTTCATTTTCACTAGTTGATGGTGTGTTCTCAACCTGATCGCCAGAGGTTGATGACATCTGACGGTGATAATGGGGATACCATTCTCTTAAGATCCGAGGGATGCATGTAAATTCTCGATGGAGGTGGTCCCCTTTGCAAATTATGCATGGAGATCTAGGTTTGGAAAGTTTGGTGTGCAGATTCTCACTGAATGATGCATGGTTTCCCCCTTGCTCAACTAACTTCTTCTTCTTCTTCTCCTTCCCTTTCTTCTTCTTCTCAGCTACTTGGTTTTTAGTATCACTAGTTTCACCAAGCGAAGAGGAAGAAGGGGAGGGAGAAACAAGTGAAGTAGAATGTGTAGGGACAACTTCAGCATCATCTAGTTACTGATACGACTGCTGAGGAATCATGGTATTTTGAACGACAGAGGTTGAGAATATCCATACTAGCAGGCCAATTGTGATTCCTAGAAGCGACAGTGTAGCCATATATGGAGGACCAATATCTCCTCAAGAAGAGAAAGGACTAGGATTCCCCCTAAGAGGGGTTCCTTGATTGGTGGACTCCATTATCTCAACCTAAGACCAATGAAGGAATATGGATGTTATTCCAATTTAAGTAAATTTTAATGACGCTTCGACACAACTTTTCTTTTTCAATTTTTAAGAGTCAAGAAAAAGCTAAATATGACTCTAGTCACCTTCGATTTTTAATGAGCCTGAAGTGACAAGTGCTCATATGGACCTTTTCTTTTAAGGGGTCGAAAAGGAATGAAAGTGACTACTCTGGAAATCTAGACAGAGGGATTACCAAGCCAATCGAAAAACTGCAAAATACACCTTAGTGGTAAATTAAAGAGAAATTATCAAGGACTTATGTACGTCAGTCAATCTTCCTGAATGCTATGTTCAGTGCATTGCGATCGATAGGGCGGCAGACACGACTTCCTAACGATAAAGGATATCAACCTATTGTGGTCTCCAAATATATACTCGATGGTACGGGGAGCACAAGTCCGTACTAGCACTTGTTGTATCAAAGAGGAGGAATCACCCAACCTTCGATGAAAACTATAGTTACCAGGTTTTACGACGCCGGAACACATCTCTAGCCTAGACTTCTAGATGTGTTGTGTTAGGTTCCAAAGCATTTTTATGTTCATTGAGATTTATTTTAGAGTTGACCTTTTTTAGAAGTTTGTCTTTCAAGGTTCACCGCATGATGTAGATTTAAAATTTCTAGATATGCAATATAAAATGATAAATAGTCGTTTATTTTCTTTTAGTAATGAAAATCCTAGCTACTAAGGAAAGAAGAGTATGATTTCTTTCAACAAAGAGCAAAGAGAACACACTAAATGCACTTTTCCTAAATCATTTTCGGCATACAGTCTAAATGCAAATGCAAATGCTTGTATATGTTTTTTTTTCCTTAATGTGAGAATGCTAAAAAGGAAAACTAAATATAGATCTGAACTATTTTCTTCAAAGCGACATTTCAACAATTTCTTTTCAAAACGAAAGGAAGACTAAAACGACACTTTCGATTTCGAATGGAAACTGCTTTCGACACTTCAAATATTGACAATTCAAATCAAATACAATGACAAAAGTACAATCAACTATCTAGAGGAGGAAGACTTTACGACACTCTTCTTTTTGACTCAAAACGACAGTTACGACACTTTTGCATCAGTTCGATTAAGCTACGTTTGACAAAGAAGGACTGTAAATGATGGAAAATACTTAAAAAACATTTACGAATCTTAATCAATGGAGGCTGAACAATGTAAAGGAAAGAGGCTTAAGCAATGAGATACTGATCATGAGCAGCAAAACTACTGAATAGAGCTGAAAACGAGGAAAAACCAAATTTCAAAGAGAGAAAATAATATCACTCAATCATCACACCTGTCCCTTAGGGAAACAGGGATGCATCTCACCTGCAAAACACGGGAGGTGCGATGCATACAGGCTACCAGTTACAGATAGTGTGATGGGCCAAGGAGCGAAACTGAGTTGGGTTTTTGCTCAAAATTTGCAGCCAAGTTCAGTGATTTAAGCTGCTATGATGGACAGTAAAAGCAAAGTACAGGGGTATGATCTTAGGAGGCTATTGAGCTACCACAAGGGCGTTTAGGATGCTTGTAAGTTATATGTTCAGTTCATAAACCAACCCAAAGATTGACTGAAGCAACATTCATCTACTTTGCAATTTTATAGCAAGAGCAGTTCGAAGGCTATCTGTCTAACTTCAAGCTCTGTTTGTAGTTTATAAAGCAAACAACAATAATAAACAAACAAACTATTCGCTCCCCACTGTGGTCGCCATTTTGTTTCTAGGAAAACTAGTGTCTTTTCGATCTGCTAGTCCCACTAAGACGTGTAGCTATCTTAGAAACAAACAATCAAAGCAAATTGCGATTTCCTTTATGCATGATAGATAATAGAGAAGCAAAGAGGACCAAATTGGATTTTCCGCTTGGCTCCTTGATTGTTTCCTCTCTCCCTTCATAGAGCTTTCCACTCCTCTCCTACTTGTCCTGCTTTAGAGAATACATGTAGAGGCAAAGCAACAAAACACCATCAAAGCATCTTGATCTATAATATCATAAACAATGCATAATCAAAAATACATTGACCATACAATTGCATTCACGAATAACAAGATTCAGAAATACACGATTATATGGAGGAAAACTCAAATAACTTTATTAATAGTAGAAGAGAGGATTACAACCCAGCTGTCTGATCCAACATCATCCTCCCAGCATCAAAGCCGTCTTCACCTCATGAAAAGCAAGATCACCCCACAATACAATGTCTCTTCCCAGAGATAAACCAACAGCACTTCTTTACAAATTACAAAGTTCTAGCCTACAGATCTCTTTGATGAGGGATCCATTTATAGATGTCTTGCAAGGGGGTGAGTCAGCTCTGGGTTTTTTATTAGTGTCATTCCACTGATATTTCTTGGTTCCACTTGGAGATTTCATTGATCTCTTACTCATCCCTAGGCGAATTCAGAGAAGTAAGTGTCATAGGAGAAGTTTCTAGAAGATTCCATGAGCATCCACTTAGCAAATTGTCTCTGCCATTTGTCTATTCTCGCTCATCACACCGCACAGAAGGCTCTTTCAGTATGCATCACACTTTGCTAGTGTAGTAGCTGATATGCATCGCACCTTGACCAAGGAGCAGTCAATATGGTCCAATTATGGCCAATTCTAAGTGGTTTTTCAGGTGGAACTTCTGGGAAATGATGTAATCAATTGACCATAATCCTTTAGGGTATGAAACAACACTTTTAGGGGTTAAAGGGCCCTTGGTTTATTGACATATATGATTGGGGTTGAAGTGCCCAAATATGTCTATAACAGCAAGAGTCAACATAAGAATATCCATGTAAGAGGAAAATTGAGTTAAATTAGGAGGTAGTTAGGGGACCAAATCTGAGACTTATCAATTGACTTCACTAATGAACACAAATTAAGAAGTTGAAAAGGGGGATGAAGAGATAAGTATGATAAGAAATAGGAATTCTTGTTGGGGTGAGAAAAAATGTTATTCTTGAATTAAAATTGAAGTAAATAGTTTTAGAGAGCCTTGCTGATAGGGTGATACATGGATGGGTGAATAATAAAACTTTTAGATTAATAAAAATAATAAATTATGCCAAATGACACCGATGAAGCCTCCTATAAAAGAATGGGAAAGCCATGGGAGGGGAATTTTTGCTTACCCTATTGTTGGATGGATATGATTATGTCATTATGAGTGGCTACGAGCTATATTTGAGTTTGGTGAAGTAGAGGGCACTAGAGAGGGTACTCTTGAGACAGGGAGGGCTCACCTCTATCAGATAACACAATTCTTTCATTTTACAACCCCATTGCATCTCAAGGGTCTGTGGGGAAGGAGAATACCTAAGGAGTATGTTGGGAGGTCAACTAGTGGTTCAATAAATTTGGTCAGAGCATGCCAACATTCACACTTGGAAGTGGACGACAATAAGGGTGTGAAAGTAGCGATAAGTCAAGATCAGATATCATCTCCAGGGGAATGGTACCTGTGTTATTTATAATGTTTTATTACATAATTTCATTATGCCTATAATTAATAGCTTGTAAAAATAAATTATATGTGTAATGTAGTGAAATTCATGGACGTTGATGTAAGTTATTTAATATTTCTAAGTTCCCAATGTTTATTTGCTTATGGTTGTATTCCTAGTTTATCTGTAATGATTTTTTTTATAAAAAAAATAAAATAAAGAAAAAAACAATTAGGGTCGGTCCCTACATGGTCCCTCTGATATGGTGTCAAACCTATGTCATGGTGATGTCCCAGCTATAGGGACCTCTTCCCCTAGAAATTCAATTAGGAGTGATATTGAATTCCTAGCTGATAACCCCAATATGGACTTGATTCCTATGACCATTCACAAAGATGAGGGCCTATTCATCAGTAAAATTATCTACTACAAGAGTATTAGTATTATCCTTTTGCATCCTCGAAAGGAAATCAACAATTATTTTTTCTTTTCTTGACCTATATAAATAGGTGATATTAAATTCGTGCAATAGTAAAAGCAATCTAGTAATGCTGCCATTAGTGATTTGTTTGTTTATAAGATATCTAATAGTAGAATGATACTTGTGAATAAATTTTGTTATAAATACTGATGTAGTGTCTAAATTTGTTGATAGGATGAACAACTGCTAAAATATCCTTTTATGTGACTGTATAATTCAACTCTACAGGAGTTAAATTTTTACTTGTATAATATATGACATAAGGAGTTAAGTATTTTTGTCCTAACACAACTCCTAAAGTTGTATCTGAGGCATAAATAGAAATATGAAACAGAAGGGACCAATTTGACCCTCCTAGAATAGGTGCCTCAAAATTTTTCTCTTTCAACAATTCAAATGCATTTTGACGATCAACATTTGAATGAAATTCACAATCTTTAGTGAGAAATTTGAGAAGTGGTGAAGCAAGCTTTGTGATTTTTTGTATAAACCTTCTGTAGTAACCTATGAATCCAAGAAAACTTCGAACATATATTTTACATGCTGGTACTAAAATATTCGAGATGATTTCAACTTTGAATTTAGAACCTGAAATATGATGAACCAAAACAATTCCTTAATTAAACATCATAAATCATTTTTCATTACTTAATTAAATATTAGCTTCTTTACATCTAACAACGACCTTTCCCAATTTTTCCATAGCTTCTTCAGAAGTATTCCCATAAACAATAAAATCATCCATATACACTTCGACATAATCATGGATCAAGTCAGAAAAGATACCTAATATTATTATTTGAAATGTACTAGGTGCATTTAGTAAACAAAAGATAATTACTTTATAAGCATACATACCCCGTGAAAATGTAAAAGTTGTCTTATATTGGTCTTTAGGTGCAATTTAAACACAAGGGCTTCACTTGAGGAGAAATACCACATGCATTCATATTGGGGGATATACATTGAGGAAAAAATGACATAATATATTGAGCATATAATAGGGGGTAAAGGGTTTTTATATTGGTAGGTATAAAAAATGGAGCTCAAAGTTAATGAAAATATAAAGGGGTATAAAAAATTTTAATGAAAAAATCAATACCTACAATATTTAATGAAATTAGGGGTTTTTTAAATTAGGAAGGTGTATTGGGTTCGTATTGGTAGGGGGTTAAATAATGTGATTTTTAGAGGTATTTTCCAATATGTAGTTAAATTAAGGGTATTATTTAGTATGCCATGAATTCACATGATATGTCAGAGGTTCATTGAGTGAAGCCCTCATGAATTTGAATGTCATTATATCGACTGAAATCATCAAGAAAAAATAAATATTTCTTTCTTGGTGATGTATATATAACTTGATCAATGAATGGTAATGATATTTTAGAGTTACTTTATTTACTTCTTAATAATCTATTCATATTCTCCACTTTCCATTTTTCTTAGGCACAATAACCAAGGGTGAAACCCATTAGCTATTTGAGAATTGATAAATAAAATTCACATTGAACAATTTTTGTAACTCTTCTTTAATAATATCCCTTAGATTATGATTCATCCCGCTCTGGGGTTGTCCTACAGGTTTGACATTCTCTTGTATATAAATATGATGCATACATGTAATTGGATTGATTCCTTTCATGTTTGTATATTCACATGCAAATGTAGAGGAATTTTTCTACAACGTCTTAATTAGTTATTATTTTTGCAGTTCCTCCAGGTTATTGTTGATATTTAATGTCCCCCCTTGATTAATCTCTATAAGAGAATCACCAACATTTTCCATTAAATTCAATGATATTTTGGATTTTCAAGATGAAATGTATTCAATGCTACAATCTTCTTGAAAACTATGGTCTAACATATGCATACAATAATTTTGTTCACAATATGAGGAAAAATATTTTTGTTCATTTGATTCATTAATTGATATTCCTCTTCATTTTGTGAGACAGTTAAAAATGATTGAATATATTCCAACCTCCATAATCTTCAACCCATTCTTCATTCTCTATTTCAGTGATTAATATTTTTGGTGGATATAATGTGAACTTTTTAGTGGTATTGCCATCAGAAATAAACATGTGATCAGATCTACAACTAATAAATGCATCGGTTGTGGCTAACCATATCCTACAAAGAATCAATGGATGACCTCCTAGATTAGTTTTGGGAG
Source organism: Pinus tabuliformis (assembly GCA_031772625.1). Classification (NCBI taxonomy): domain Eukaryota; kingdom Viridiplantae; phylum Streptophyta; class Pinopsida; order Pinales; family Pinaceae; genus Pinus; species Pinus tabuliformis. The sequence continues at coordinate 872,301,145 of CM062810.1, read as the reverse complement.
TTAATGTCATTAAATCAATAGGATACTCCCATGAATCTAAGGATACTAATGCGTCAAACAATATACCCTTTGGTTTGTTAACAAACCTATATGGTCGAGCCTGCTTACGCATCCTCTACCGCCCTAGAGATTTCCCGGGCTCAGGGATAGGAGGATGGCCTGCCCTTGATCTTATCGCTGGTAAGGATGCACTTCACTGATAAGGATGCACCTTATCGAGGGTCTTAACAGCACCCTAGGCACCAGTCTCAACAAATTTCATATACCACTGCAGGGGTTATAGGGCCTCATGTTCTCTACCCTCGACCCTGCAGCGCAAGCCCCTCCGGGACCTTCTTAGCTTCCTTTCCTTCCTTTAAGTAAGTCTTCTTCCTTCTCCAGCTGGCTTTCTTACTGGCTTGATTTCTGGCTAAGCGTACTTACTAACCGCTTATCTGTGGGTTTCACTAACCGCCTCTCTTGCTTTTCTTTTCACTAACCGCTGTAGGGCTTACTACTTATCTTGCTCTTCTATACCCTTCGGGGAAGTGCCATCCCAAGAAGAAGGATGGACAACGATCATTCTCGGGGAGATCCCCGAACCAATCGAGTTTTCGGACACTGACAACGAGGACATGTGCCTTTGATATTCTATAACATATTCTCCCAGAGAGCATTTTGACTTAGCAAGTGGAAAGGGGAAAACGAACCTCCTTGTTCACCTCACTCAACCCCTTTATCTGGTGCCTCAGAGAATGGAATATGGGTTTTGAAGCATCTTTATGTGGTAGGGTAGTCACCCTTTCATAAGGCAGAGCCTTTTTACAACCGAGTCTTTGTCCCACCTCTCGCAAGTATTGGTGCCAGCTCTAGTTCCATGGACACTCTAGTTCAAGCTAGATGCAGTAGAGACTATTAGCTGTAGAGTTGATTAGCCTTAGTCGGGTCGAGTACCTAAAGGTCCTTATTAGTCGAGTGTGCTAACGCACCCTAAAGGGTCCTATCCCTATGGTCGAGCCTGCTAATAGTGATTTTGTGCGCTGCTGTAGCTAAGAATGATCTTGAAACTGATTTGATTTTCGGTTGGTTGGCTAGCTTTGGGAGAGCAAGGAAGATGGAAAGAGATAACGGGAAACCTATGAACCCTTATTATATACGTAATTACGTATAATAAAGTCACTAGAGAGATAAGACAAAAAATGTTGCTATTATATATGTCATTATGCATTCATTCTTTATATATTGAATTGCGCTTTCATTCTTTATATATTGAATTGCGCTTTAGCGGACAATGCATAAATTATATACGTAATTACGTCATTCATTATAGCAGTCATTATGCTTTTCTGCCCTTTTCGACCGAGCCAGTAAGAGAAGTGGCTGCTGGTGATTCTTCGCTGCCAATAAATAAGAGAAGTGGGCCAGTAATTCAGTGGCTGCTGGTCATTCATTCCGCCCAGCTCGGCGGGAAAACGGCTCTAATCAGCCCCGGAGCCGAAGTCGAGTGGGAGTTCGGCACTCTCGGGTTTAGAACGCTAGCGACCTTAGCTCCCATAAAACCCCAATCCTCAAGCTAAGGGCCCAATTGATAGGTTCGAGGCTAGAGGTGAAAGGTTTAAGACTAAGGCAGAAGGTTCAAGGTGAGTTTCAAGGTGTGAGATAGGCCCTCCCTTGGTGAATTGACTCATCCTCTGATGAATGAATACAACCAGCATTGCTAGGATATCCCCATTTCTATTTCATGTTAGTACCTGTTACTTACCACCTCTTCGATTTCACAACCTATAGTTACTGCCTGCCTCACACTTGCAATGGTCGAGCACCTAAAGGTCCTCTCCTTAACAGTCGAGCCTGCTTACGCATCCTTAACAGTCGAGTACCTAAAGGTCCTTATGGTCGAGTACCTAAAGGTTCAATTTACTTATTGGGTGGGGGGGCTATGGTCGAGCCTACTTACGCATCCTCTCGATGGCGGTCCTCTCCTCTCCCTCTCCTCTCCCTTATGGTCGAGTACCTAAAGGTCCTTAACAGTCGAGTACCTAAAGGTCCTTATGGTCGAGTACCTAAAGGTCCTCTCCTTAACAGTCGAGCCTGCTTGCGCATCCTTAACAGTCGAGCACCTAAAGGTCCTTATGGTCGAGTACCTAAAGGTCCTTGGGGTCGAGTACCTAAAGGTCCTCTCCCTATGGTCGAGCCTGCTTACGCATCCTTAACAGTCGAGCACCTAAAGGTGATGGTCCCGAGAATCATCCATCATCTTGATTCCACTTACCACTCGACCTACAAACCACCCCACTTCGGAGAAGCTTACACCTCATTAAAGGTACCGTACCAAGGCCAATAACAAATGCGACTATCCCAAACATCCTAACCAGGGTTTACAACTACGAACTATGAGGATACGTATATCGAAGCATCCCCGAATGCCAACAGCAGCAGCTCCCTCCAAGAGCGAAATACAGATAGCTTAGTTCCGAATACCGTTGAAGCGATGGAAGCGGCATCCGCGCCTTGTTCTTCTCCCAACTAATTTGGCCATTTTAGTTTGGCGGAGGTTACGAAATTGAGGACCGGAGGGGCTCGACCATAAGGGAGAGGAAGAACTATTTATTATCTTTAAATAACTATTTATTCCCGATTTTATTAATATAAAGGTGCGAAGCCGCTTGTCCCTCCGGGGGCAAGGGGTTTTGCAGCACTATTTACTCCCACCCACAACCGGGAAAAATAGAGGAGTCAATAGGTCTTACCAGGGAATAATTAGCTATTCATCATTACTAGCCTACCTCACCTACCTTTATGCCTAACCTACCTGCATCACTAAAACTACCCATCTGCCTATACAAGATCCCTATAACCCCATGCATCTTCTTCATACCCATCTTACTCTCACTATAGAACCATCATAACTTCTATCTAGCTATACACAGCTATAACACTCCTAGCTCTCCTATCTCCTCTACATCCACTACATCCACTAACTTCATACAGCCCAGCATACAGCCCAGCATCAGCTCATCACAGCAGACCAGCAGACCAGCATCAGACCATCAGCATCCATCCCCACATCCCAGCATACTAGCATACCAGCATCCCATCATAACGTCTATCTCTAGACCCAGCTACATCTTTATCTCTATCTACCTACCTCATCCTCATTAACACCTACCATGTAGTCATTACCACCATGTAGTACTTCCTACCATCTCACCATCTCATCATCAGACCCAACTCAGCATCATTACTTCCAACCTTCTAATCAGACCTACCTCAGCATATACCTACCATATATTCATTCAGACCATATCCTCCTAACTACCTATTCTTCATACCAACCTCATCTCCATTACAACCTCATCTTAATAAAGATACAGATAAAGATACAGATACTGATAAGGATAAGGATAAGGATAAGGATCAAGATACAGATACTGGATCAAGATACTCCTAATACCGAGACTCTATTACTCCTACTGCTCATACTCATACTCCTAAGACTCCTACTGCTACTGCTAACACACTGATGATGATTGATACTATATACACGTGCACGCCCACACATGCGTTAGAAAGGATATCTCGAAATCGCATAATTACAAATAGAATTCATAACTGGCTGGAAGAAGTTCACAATTCGATCTCTCAAAATAGCATAATTACATATATAATATTGGCATTGAAGAAGGATTGAGAGCTAGCGATTTGAGGGGAATAAATTCACAAAATAGATCTGTAAAAATGGCATAATATCATATATATATATGCATGTCAGAAGGAAGGATTTACCTTAACAACTTGTATCGGATTTTTTCTTGTATCGGAATAGCTCAGCGATCTCGTAGTACGTAATTACGTATATAATAGCAAGCAGCCTTGCCGAAGGATTTACCTTACCTGAACTAGAGAAGGGAGAACCTTACCTTCTAGCTAGCGATCAGAAAGATCAAGTTTTAGGGGAAGATATTTGCGAAATCGATCTTTCACAATTGCATAATAAAAATGGCATAATTACATATATAATTTATGACCAGCGATCTAACTAAGAAAGTGGGGCGAGGGTGGAAACGCAAAGTGCCTTGGTGAGTTTTTCACGCCGCCCAATGGATTCCTACGGCGAATCGGTCACCGGCGTGTGAGACTACTTGTTGGCTACGGAGCTTGAAACCTGAGACACTTATTGGCTTGGCCGAATCTGGTATGAATCATATATAATGAGTGACTGGCTGGCTTGGAGAAATGAATTGAACTTCTACTTTGGGGAAATAAAATGAAGTCAGTAAATCGTGATTGATCGATTGATGGTATTTTGGTGCGGTGTGAGGGAGGCTTCGCCTTCCTACTGTATCAGAAAGAATGCATCGGATGGATGCGAGAAGGGAAGAACCAGGCATGCCGATCTTTGCCCTTTGATTTAGAGAATTGTGAATGAAAAGGTTGGAAGAACACGCTTTCCCGCATCGGGGATGGAAGATCTGGCCAAAGAAGGTGATAGCCCTGTAAAGAGTCCCATGGTTCTATTATGTAAGTCAAACGCAGCGTGTTTGAATTAGGATCGCTTCGTAGCGAAAAAGGGCCCCTTTCGAAAGATGTTGGCCATAAATCACTATCCGGGCAACACCCACCTCCCTTACTGGCGCTGCCTTCCTAGCGTGAATGAAACTAGCTGACCTGCATGAATGGCTCAACCTAGCCTCTTTCGCTGAAGGCTCTATCTACCTGCCCTCCCCTCTCTGAATATCTCCATGTGTCTGGCATATGATCCTCATCAACAGGTGCATCGTAAGTAATGCCTCGTTCATGTCATCCAATCTAGGTAGGAAGGCGAAGCCTCCCTCCATATCGTTCAGTGTTATGTGGGCAGGTAGGAACCATTGGGAATATTTGGACTAGTGGGTACGCGAACTATAGGTCACGGGGAACTTGGCATGAACACCTCCAGGGCACAGGGTATGGAGAACAGGTCACGTACAACTGGTAACTGAGTATAGGTTCCCATGAGTAGAGATTAATGCTGACCTTCTAGCTCTGCTGATTGCCAACTTGAAATGACTAGCATTGAAGCCTGGATCGCCCCCTGGCATCGACTCTTGGATCGACTAGCGGCTATCAAAAATGACCTCCTGTCGACTGGCTCTGGGCGACACCTCATTATCGGGACACCACTGTCTATCGGCGACCACCTTCCTATCAATGAGACTGGGTATCGTCGACCTCCTGGCGCAACCTCCTGGCTATCGTGTACCACTGGCTTTAGGCTGACCTACCTTCTGGCATCGACTAGCGGATCGACTCCTTTTACTATCGGCATTGACAACCCTACTGGCGACTATGACTCTTGGCATCTAATAGCGGATGACTACTTGTCACGTACCACTAACTGGGCATGGGGGATTGAAAACTGATCACGTACAACAGGTGGGAACGACTTATTGGGCACGAACTAGAGCTTAATGCACTGAGTATAGCATCCAAAGAGTAGAGATTCAAAGAGAGTATAGCTACATTCATGCACTGACATACAAGAGTTCTAGCCGCACTGTGACTAGAGCTTCATTCATGCACTGGGTAGACCTTCCCGAGAGTAGAGCCTTCACGAATAGACCTTCCCAAGAGTAGAACTTCTTTCAAGCACTGACTGAAAAGAGCTTCTAGGCACTAACCGTATCCAGCCCGGGAGCGCTGATAGTCCATTCGAATAGCGTAGCAGCCACGGTAGATTAGCCAAGTCGAGTAGTGCAGCAGCCACAGTGAAATATCCCAGCCAAGCAGCTCATGTTTCCAACTGAATATCCCAACTGATAAACCGATCCCGGTATCCAAGCCAAGTCGATTAGCCAAGCAGCCAAAAGCCAAGCAGCCGAGTATCCCAGCCCATCTATGACTGGCATTTCCTCCTGGGATCACCACCTGTCATCGAGTGATCGCCTCTTGGCTCGACTAGTGGAAAAGAATCCTGGCATTGAGTGTATCGAAACCTGTCATCGAGTGATCGACTCTTGGCATTGAGTGATTGAAACCTGTCATTTCCACTTGAAATGTAGGTAGTACCGGCATCTAGTGGCTCTACACCTCCCTGGATCGAGTAGCGGGAAAGAGTCCTGGCATAGGCAGCACAGGTGTTTTTTAATGAGGCGTATGACCCAAAACAGGTGCATCATAAGTAATGCATCATCAATAAATTCGAGAGCATATCGATGGCGGCCTTTTAGTCGAGAGTTCGCTTTCATTTTACTTATTGGGTGGGGGGGGCATAGGTCGAGAGTTCGACAGGCTCACCCTCACCCTGCCGGGGGCACGATGGCGGCCTTCTTCAAATCTCTTTAGGTTGAAACTGACCCAAATTAACTTATAAGGAGGGGGTTTGATTCCTTTCCCTTATGGTCAAGCGGCCTTACGGCACCTTATAAACTATACCTTTTTATAACGTTTCTCTTGGATAACCAGTATTTTGCCAAGCGTCATAGTACTCGCCTTATGAATCCAATACCCATAGCCCACGTTGTTGAGGTGAGGCAGGCCAATGGGGGAAAATAGTCCACGTTGTTTTGAGGTGAGGCGGGTCACCCCTATTAGGAAAGGAGTCTTTGTTTGATGATCAGTTCTGGTTTTTACCTACCAAAGTAGGCATTCTGTAACTAAAAAGCAGCCATCGTAGTGTGAGGTGAGGCGTTAACATCCGCATGAGTTCCGGGGGAGAAGGTGGGTTAGTTAGAGGCGTTCACATCCAGCATGAGTTAGTCCGTGGGAGATACATTGGTAACCTACAGCATTAGTCTCTTGGATAGCCGTTGGTTGGTTACACTTTGAGTCCGTGGGAGATCCATCAGTACACTTGAAAGATTGCCTTCTTGTTGCTGGTGCGTGGTTGATACTATCGCTTGCCTCAAGGAAGGGGAATGATCCAGAGCGCCGGGGATCCAGAGCACCCTCGACGGACGCTACCGCGGATGATACCCGTCCTTCCCTCTTAGCACTTACCGTTGCAGATCCTTGTTTCTTCTCCTCCCCCCTAGCCATCGGCGTGAACGTTGTGAAATGCCATGATTCAAAAAGAAAAAAGTAACTGAAACCAGAGGGTTGGGCAAGTAATAGTGTTACCCAGAAGGTACGTGTGGTACCTAGCAGATTCATTCAGTAGGTGTGATTCCAGTGAATGCGGCGGTCTGGAAGGCGGTGGAAGCGAGTGCAAGGCTTGGGGGGCATGTCAAAAGCTAAGTTGTAAGGTCAGATGGGTAGTTGTGAATTGTATTCTAAAGGTAAAGGTAAAGGTATATAGGTGAATAGCAAGAGTGCCTAGCAAGGTATTACTGACTGAATAGGTGATAAGTAGAGTAAGTTCTCCAGGTGGATGGGTATAGGGGTAGGAGGTAATCAAAAAGTCAAGGCTGCTATTAGGGCTCTTACTAGGAATACGGTTGTTTATAGTTTATAAACCGTATCCTGGGCTCGGCCGGGAAAAGATTCATGGTGGTACCCAGCCCAAGAGATTCATTAAGTAAGTGTCATGTAAGCTGGTAAATCCAGCTGGTGAATGTGCTGTCTGAAGCCCGTGACTAATGCTTTTATATTAAGGTAATGGATCCGTTCAATTCTATAAAGGTTGTTAATACGCCAACCCAGAGGATGCACATAAGTAAAGGCGAGTAGGGATCTCAAGTTATAACAACCGGTCTAAGTGCCGTACCCCATCAAATATCATAAGTTCTGGGAGTATTTCCTAAATTCAAGAAGGCAGTTCTGAGGATCCCATCCCATGCACCCACCACGGTTGTTCCTGTGCGAGAAACTGAAATGAATCCAATGCTAGTAAGCAGAAAGTAAATCAAAATGAAGTGCTCACCCAGGTAGACTTATATACTTCAAGGAGAGGTTGTGTAATGGCCATTAAGGCTGGCTTTTAGGCTGGCTTTCCTGTACAGTCATTCTCGTCAATACGCTCGTCAAAAGGATGGAGCTCGTCAATGTGCGGAAAGGGCGGAAAAGAGAAGAAAAGAAATTCCGGTTATTGATTTGGTTTGAGGGGAATTTTGTCAGGGCCTGAAATACATCACAGGGCGTTAGCGAAGAAGATTGCTTGTCTCTTACTGCGACCCCGTTTGTGTTATCACGTTATAAAGACTTACCTTCCATAATGCGCTTTGGCCGGTTACAAACGATCAGTTCATGATTACAACTGACTAGACTCAAGAGATATCTTACAAATCTACTCTCTTAGGAACAATAGAAATAATAAGCTTATCTCCATTAGTATTATAGGGTTAATAAGCTTTAGGAATCTTAGGAGCAATCTGAGACTTTACTAATACTGAACTTAGACTAGACTTAGGAACACTAAACTCTAATCACTTTAACTAAACTTAGCTCCTCTCACTAAACTTCATCAATATAACTAAACTTGGCTAACTCCAACTAAACTTAGCTCAAGCAACAGGAATCTATCTCAAGGAACAACAACAACAACAATGACTATATAGTCCACTTCCAATCCCTACAAGGTCATGGAAAAGCATATCCATGGACTTTGTTGGGGGATTGTCGAGGAGAATAGGTGGGCGTGACTACTTGTATGTGGTAGTAGACAGGTTCAGTAAGATATGTTTTTTTATGGCTTGTAAGAAGACCATCAAAGGACAAGAAGCTGCAAGCTTGTTCTTTAAAAGGGCTCGGGTAAGAAGACAGGGCCAACCTTTCTGATGCTTAGGCCCTTCTGACTGATGCTAAGGTCAAGTAACCCCCTCTGATGCTTAGGTCAGGTAACCTAAAGTTTGAGGGGAATAAATGAAAGAATGAACCGCATCTACAAGGTGTTAAAGTACTTTGGTGATGACTTCTTTTAGGCACCGGTCAACCCAGTAACTAGAGATAGCATAATGAGAAAACATAAGATCGCTAACTCAGGCTTAACTCACAAAGGGACCGTTAGCGAGTGAAATCGTTCGTTAGCTAAGTGCCATACTCAGGTCCTGCGATAGAATAAATCAAAGGATAACCTTCTCGCTACGGGAAAGGGATAACCTTGCCCCTCCTATTTCTTCTCTGGCGGCTTCGCACCTTACTTTATTTAATAGGCTTCTACTTTAAGTAAGAAAGAGCAAGATATGGATCAAAGATAGATAGATTATGGATTGTTTGTTGAACCGAAAAACTTCACTCCTTAGTCTATGACACTACAACAAAACTGCTTGCTCCATGCCGCGCTGGCTTTATGTTTGGCTGCTCCCCTCCCAATATTGGAATGAAATCATTGAAGCTTCTTCCACACCTACCTACCTATTAGCCATCTATCTTTAGGGAAGCATGAACCAAGGACGAGCACCTAAGGCCCCCCTCCGGTCCTAGCCGGGGCTATAAATAGCGAACGAAGGGGTTTGGGGTAGGCAACTACTTGGAAGCAAGCAGGGAGGATCTATTACCCAGCTTTATGGCAACTACTTCCGAGTAGGTTTCTTCTCACAGCCGGGGTCACCAAAGCCCAGTCATCCACCCATCCATATAGGGATTATAGCCATCCTACTGCACTGCCTTAGATCTCCCCAGTAATCAGCCAGCATAGAGGCATACATAATTCTTCTCCAGCTGTCTGTCCGTCTGTATCGGTGAAGATTTCTGGTTCAATGCTGTATCGGAAATCAAGTTCATCGTCATACTCTCTGTGGTCGAACCTCCATAGTTTGGTTGGTTCAGCATTATTCTCTGTGGTTTACCTAACCCCTCCTATCAGGTGCCTACTGTATTGGATGGATTGGTTCCTCTCCTTATCAGTCGAGTCACTACGTACCTCGATTTCGGCAAAAATACGAGTGAGTGCCTCGTCCTCTCTCCGCCGCTCGGAGGTTCACAAGTCGAGCGAGTCAGCCGGCCGGTAAGGCGTAACGTATTTGATACAGAGAAAGAAGTGCATTCGCCCCCATAATAGAGTAGTGGGTGGGATAGTTGGACAAGGGGGCCATAATGAGCGGTTAAGGCAAAAGGATGGACATGGAGGGGATGGATTCATGAATGCTGACGCTATGAATTAATGCTTGCAAGTGAGATGGCTCACTTTCACACTCGGCTCTATTACGCACTCTCTGCTCGATATTGAGACCTACTAGTAGCGATTGAAGTAGCATCTAAGCGCGCATCTGAGTCATCAGCTTAAAAGGCAGTTTCATCAATACCAATTTTCATAGCGTCAGTAGCAGAGCCAATTGAAGTTCGAGCATATTTCGTTGCTTACTTTTACTTTTTCGAGTTTTTTACCACCCACCAGTAGCATTTTATGCGATAAAGGCAGGGACAAAGCCAAGTACGAATCCACCACCGTCAATAGCAAGGTAACCCCTAGCAGATGATCCGGTTTCGGATATCCTAGTTATAGATCCGGTTGAAGCACATGTTGAAGCATCCGTTGCATAAGCAATTGACCTTGTTTCATATTCACCAGTTTCAGTGCTTAGTTGGTCCTTAGCCCTACACCTTGACCTTCGACCCAATAGTTTAAGCACCAATTGAAATCGCATTAGCATCAATGAAAGTTCCAGACACAGTAGAAGAATCCGTTCCAATTCCTGTTTACCTAGCCTCACCCGCATATTAACCCGCAACAAAGCCAGCAAAATCTCCTGTCCTGTTCCATTGGCAGTTGAAGAATAAGCTAGAACATAGGCTATGGCAACGCTGAAACTCCTGTTTAGGGAATACCCGCAGCATAGGTACACTCAGACATACAGCTACAAAGGTACACTCCTCCATCCACATTGACAGGTAGAGTAGGGTGCTAACAGCTACTCTTTCATTGCAGGGAATACTTACAAACATGAAACAGAGCTGGGCAAATAAGGCTACTAACAACTAAAGCAGCTATTCGTACTACCATTTACTCTTTACCAGTGCTACCATCGGGCTACCATCCACTCCTTACAACATGGTAAAAGCACAGGAAACAGCTGCTGCTATTCACATCGGGACAGCTACTCACAGAGTAAGGGATCGGCAGCCCATTAGACATTTGACTAATATATAATGCACAGCTAAACAGCGGGTCAGTGAGAGCACCGGCGTTAACGGTGTAATAATCACCGTTGCTTTTTAAAATTACAAAAAAAAGGCTTTTTTGCATGATAAGCCTGCTTACGCATCCTTAACAGTCGAGTACCTAAAGGTCTACTAATTCTAATCAAATAGGAATATTTTAAAGATTGATTAATTTTGATTTATCCATAGTATTCTTTGTCATAGTTTCACTTAAATCAATCAATGTGTTTATAATTTCAACATTATTGATGTGGATATTTACAATGGGACTCCTCGGGTCTAAATATTTTCAATTGTTGTCTTTCTCATCATAATATCTGCAATTTTTCCTATGATTTGCACTCTTTGTATTTTTTTTCTTCCGATTTTTCTGATACACAACTCATTTATTGTTTAAAAAAAATAGGAATTCCCTTTATTGCTTGAAGAAAAGGGATTTTAATGCAAATATTTTTCAACTCATCTAACATGTTATAATATGGTAAAATATTTCCTTCTCTACACCTTTACCAATTTGTAATCTCTTCGTAAAAGGAGTATTCTATAAGGAAATAAAGGGTTTCTTAGCTAGAGGAGTTGATCGGTCGTTGTCATTTATTTGTGTAGGAATGTATTCCTTTTGAAAAGTCTTTTCCATTTTAGGAGTTTCGTCCTTTTTGTATTCTCAAATGACAATAGGAGGTGCTTTACTTTGTAAAACCCACCTAGATCTAAGATGAATATCATTTAAATATAGGGGAGCTATCATGTAAGATTGAAAATTTTGGACATCAACATTGTAAATGGGTTGCTGAGGTGATTTATTATTGGGATCAAGGAGTGGTTGTGTAAGAAAATGATTTGGCTTTTGAGGAAATGAGGTAGATGGTAATGGAAGCGGTTGACTTGTAGACCTTGAGATTGGGGTGGAGAATAATATTGAGGTCGATATTGAGGATATTGTTGAAAAAATTGAGAGTGTTAGGGATTTCTACTATAGGAACCTTGCCATCCTTGTGACTAAGATGAACTTTGAGGTTGTGTTGTACTATGTAACAACCCTCCATTTATATATAGTAATATCTAATATTAGACATATAAATGGGGACCCTTTCTAATTATTTTAGTCTTTGAAAAATAAATCCTAACTCTAATAAATTCCCTTGAAAACTATTAGAAAACAACCCAAGTTTAGGATCCTCATTGCAAATCACAAATTGAATTTTTCCATGTGAAAATCATAAACAACTTAAAGAAATTGTGATATGTGGTTAACCCCCTTGCTCCAACATTCTGATCAAAACACCATAATAATTTGCAATCACATTTCACAGGAGTCGCAAATAAATAAGCCATGCCATTATGTCATCTGTTAATGATTTGCGAAATGCGATATTCACAATCACATTTCGCATTATAAACAGGAAATGCTATATGACATCATTTAAAAAGCTGCGATGTGTGAATAAAGCACCAAGCATGGGAAGTAACTGTGTTTTAATATAATAATGAACGGTTTGATAGGGTAACTAATGTTTAGAGGCCCGAGGAGAGGTAATGATGTTTCAAGTTATGGCTAGTTAATGTTGAATATCTCATTCAAAATCCTCCCACAATTCAAAGTCATTTTAGAGAGTTTTCAGCCTTCATTTCCCTATATCATTTGCGCTGAATATATCTCTTCCATTTCAAGAAAGCTACAAAAGACTTTTCATTACGGAAAGTGATGTAGAAACATAAAAAGTAGAGCATTACAGAGCTCGTGCTATCAGAAATGTCTCTTATATTCTCTAATACGGTCTGCAATGTCGATGGGGGGGCAACATCTTGGGAGGTCATATACAATAGGCTTGAGGATGAGCGTCCTAATATCACTGTCACAAAAGCGACATAAACTCAAAAAAACCTTCGGTACTCCAATTCAAGGATGCTTCCTATTCTTTCCTTCATAGAATAGGAGCAAGAGCAAAAATCCTCCCATACACTGATATGATTAGGTGGGTGGTGAAAACCTCACTATTGAAGATAGGCAATTCAAGAACTCGAGAATGGAACTCATGGGGTCATTCAAAGTGGAAGACCTAAAGAAAATGTACCATATACTTGACCCTTAGGACATATATGATAAATAATACATATCCAACTTCAAAAAGAAGAACGAAGAACCTTTAAAGATGATCCAGGGCTGGAGGGTACTAGAGAAGAAGTTCAAATTTGATAACACGGGTATGTATCCTGTAGCATCTTTGGCAAACCTCTACAACTATGCAGCTACTATCTTATGTAGAATATACGGGTTACCTAATAATTCTAAGTTTTCCATAGAATGGATTCCTTTGATTGATGCCTGTGTCAATTCCCATATTATGAATTAGGCCACCATCATATCTAATAACCTAGCCACTGTCATCACCGAATATCGACAGAAGAGATCCTCCTCTCCAGAGAACCTTCCTCCATTCTATTTTAGTGCCTACATTATGGATGCCATCTGTTTCTACACTAAATTTCTAATCATGGGTTGGAAATGGACCTTGCAGGACCCCTACCCTATCCATCTCAGTCATAAACAAATTTGGGAATCCCATTATATACCCCATTTTTATAAAATATGCCATGCTATTATTTTTCCATTGCATCAATTAATTTTCAATAAGAAAGCCCCCAGGTTTTCCAAAGAAGCCGCTACAGACCTTCTTACAGTCAACAATTTTTTTTTTTAAGAATGGTTTACATACATCAGGGTTTTTGGTAGTATAGTAGACCCACATGTCCTCACTTCGTATGTCTCTGATAAATTATTAGAAAGAGAAATAGCCCACCAAACTATGGGAAAAGGCTTGACCAAAGTCCTGAAAGAAAGAAAGAAGTTATTATGGCCATCTTTTCCTATTAGATGCACTTCCTTCTCATTAGAAAAATTTAACCATGCAATAAAGGAGTCAGTAAGCCTGGAAAGCCTCAGGCTCCATACTTTTCCCAAAAGGAAATTTGATCTAGGCAAGATAGCATATAGCATCACTATTGCAGTAAAGATCAATCCTTATAACCACGAGGCTAATGATTTTTAAGACCTTTTACAGTTAGCTCAATCCTTCGAACAATCATTCGAATTGGCAAGGATAAATCTGAGTCGTGAAGATTTTGAAGGCTTTCAAGAGTTTAGAAACAAAAGGCTCGAAATAATTCCATTGCATTTGTTAAAAATCGAGGACAAACCTACACCCAATATGACTGTGAATAGCGAGGGACCTGATTCTCACATAGAGTCTCAAATAGATACAAGGAAAGCATTGGATACAGGGAAGGCCCAAGACACCGAGAATACAATAGAATCTAGCAGGAAGTTAGCCGAAAAGTAGGGTATGAGTACCCCACCTAAAGATATTAGTTCTGAGATCAAAAGCAACAGTTTGGAGCAGGAGTGGGATCAATTCAATAAGAAACTACAAGACACTCCCAAGACAACATATGCCCAGGAAACTATGGAGTATCAAACGCCTTTGCATGTTCAGAAAAACATAGAGTCTGAACTAATGGATGAGCAATCGATGACATCTCAACAGACTGAAATCATTCCCTCTCTGCCCACATCAGGAATTGTCTTAAAGGTGACTGAAATCCCTCCTCTTGATGCGTTCTACAGCCCACTACATAGCATTGTAGTAAGGAGACAAAGGAAAAGGAGAAGGATAGAAACACCCAAGCTCCCACCTGGGAATGAGCTGATGGACATAGTTTGGAAGGACATCCCTTCCAACCAGTTGAAAACTTGACTAGATGTCATAGTTTATAGGAGCGTATGCAACTGCTACCATGGACAAAGATACTGATATATCTGCTTTGTTGAAGGAAAAAAAGAGAAGATTGCATAGCTCGAGCAACAACTCAAAACAGAGAAGGAAAGTGTAAACATGCAGGCCGCTGAGCAGCTAGACCAATTGCAACAGAGCATGGAGGTGCTAAAGATAAGCCATGAAGCAGACATATCGACCAAAAACATGCAACTCCAAGACTTGCATCAATCCATGGAAATATATAAGGATGTTCCTATTGTCGAGGAATTCATCAAAGAGGCACTAGAGCTAAATTCTCTCTTATTAAAATAGCAAGAACAATTTTGCCAAAATATGTCACATATTGCTCCTTATCTGATCACCAGTGACTAGCTAATAGATAAAGCGATTGACCAGAGAACTGAGTTTATTGATCTAAACACAAGAATATCAGAATTCATCGAATGGCAAGAAACAAAAGAGGGAAGGAAAGCTAATTTTCCTGAGATCAAGGAGACACATGAGGAAATTCTTTTCACGGATGCGATGCAAGGATCAAACAAGACGAACTAGTAGTGGCAAGAGCGGCCAGGGTGTCAAAGAACATAGTAAAGGCAGTAAACCACACTTTGTTTGCCATCAACCTGGTAAAGGAAGGCAACCTGAAAGATCTGCCCGATCTAAATGACTTTCATAATGAACACAAGGAAAGTGTGGAAAATCAAAGGGAAGCAATCAAAAAGTTAGCAAAGACTGATTGGGAGTCTTATTGGAAATACCTCGTCAAGCCACACAGTCGAATCATGACCCTTAACTGCTCACTCCATTCAACTCAATGGTTTCTTCTAGCTCTCACAGATGAAATTTTCGTAGGACAGGTCAAAACACAGTTTGGGGCACCTCCTCAAGTCAAACCAATGGCTGATATATGTGATTTGAAAGACAAGCCAGCAGACAAAAAATCATCATCATAGCCTCTGCTCATCAATTCACTTTTTATTTTTAGAGTTAGTTAACTAGTTAGGAGGAAGGTTGTTTGAAACCTCCTCAAATTTTTGTATAATCTATTTTTGAACATTAGTTAGAATAGTATTTATACACTTCTCATTCATTTAGAGAAAGGTCCAGAATTTTATCAAAAACATTTGCAAAGAATTCACTATTGTAAGTTTGTGAATGCTTTGGTGAAATTATGGAACATGATCATTTATTTTAAATATTAGACTACTTTCCTTTGTTGATGCACTTTTGTATACTTGGAAGATAATTTGATCTGAAGAAAGGAGTTGATCTATGTCATTAGTCAAATGAGAAGAACTTCACATATATGGTACTTCTATCTTGTATGATTAGTCTCGTTTTTGTTTAATTAGTGACAACATTTTATTTTCATGAATTGTTTATGAGATGTGTTCTTTCCGTTAAGCATTAATTGCGCTATTGTATGATGCCTAGCTGAGATTGTTTATTTTATATATAAATAATCACATATGCGATATAGTTTATACATTTCTTTGATTAACTATTTAGTCAGAGAAATTATCTCTACACGGTATCATATCTGTTTTATACATGATTGATCTTTATTATCACATGTCAAGAAAATATATTTTTAGATCGCATATTAAACAGAAATACGTGGGTTTATATTAGATTAAGTTAGCTAGGGATTTGCATGATATAATAGGGCATTTAGTTATCATTATTCTATTACAATCACTTGAAAAACCACCAACTCTCATTTTAAAATCCATTCTGCGAAACTGGTCCCGTCATCCCTAGTCAGAGCCACCACTTTAAATGGAAAGGGAGTTGTCTTAAGGTACGGACTAGGTGGTTACCCCCCATGTTGGCGCAATAGAATTCTGAGGCCTCAACAGGTTGTGGTTGCAAATTTTTTCATTGAAGGGGTGTATTCCAATTACTTTGAAGTTGTGCATAACATTGAAAAGTTTCATTAGGATCTTGTGCCATACCTATTTGACAAGGCTGCCAAGAAATTCTAGGAGAAACATGGCAAAGTTGTTCTAGAGTTCGACTTGACGTAGACTCTTCTTGGTAAACATCGTTTAATCTTGGTATTGAAGGGAAATCCTTTGTAGAATGAGTCTCTTCACAAATAACAAAAATTTCAATACTATCAAGAGGACATTATCGTAATGCATGTTTCTTTCTACATCTAGGATAGAATATAGACAAAGCATCATTTTCAACCTTTTGCTTATTTTGCATTCTCATCATATCAATTTTCTCACTAAGATTACAAAGAATATTAGTTTTAAAGTTATCAAGAAAATTACCAAGTTCTGTGTGACTTACCATTCTTGATGCAGATTTACTTACTCTTGGCATAACCGAATCTCTCGTATTCCTCCCATATTTTGTCTTTCCTCTTGAAATATGTTTGCGCAATTCGAAATATCTTGCGATGATATTTGAGACACATCTCCTTTATCCATTAGGTTAAGAACAATCTATTCATCTGTTATAGCTCTTAGTAAGAGAGCTTTTAATATAGCAAGTCCTAAATTATGCAGTTTAGCTCTCTTAACATTATATGTAAATATCTCTACTAAATCTTCAAGGATTTCATCTTCTTTTTGATTCATTTTAAAAACTTCTTCTCTAAGGTCATGATATATACAATAATCCTTATATTTTTCTAAGAATAACCTTTTCATGGCATTCCATGTCCTTATATAATTAGTTCCTAAACCCATAAAAGATTTGAGTGCCCCATCTTTCAATGTGGTTGGAAACAATTTCAACTTTTGAGCATCAAGAAAATAATCATAAGATCTACATAATATTGCAAATTTAAAGGGACGTGGTTTTGGATCCTTAGTCCTCATACCATGAAAGTTAGGAAGAACGGATGGAGAAATGTTTTTCATAGTAACAGTAGTATCAATATCTTGAATAGGAAATCCAAAAGGATATTATTCTTCATGATAATCTCCATCATTTCCTCTTCCTCCTCTTCCATCTCTACCACCTCGACCACCTCCAAGAGGAAGTATTCCACCTCTTCTTCTACCACCAAATGGTGGCCTTTATTATCCTCCTCCTATGTGTCCATCATGTACCTCTCCTTCTCCTTATTCCATTGTTGATTCTTCAGAGCTTATATAAGGTTCCTCAACTAGATTGTCTTCCTTTAGTTCTTGTACTAATGGTTATTCAGGAAAATTTTCTTCTTCCTCCTCTTCTTCTCCTTCTCTATGGACTTCTAATTCTCGTCTAATGAGTTATTGACCTATTAAATAAAGGAAGATGAGTCCCTCTATTGTAGGTTATTCTACCATTGCTTACGTAGATGAAGTCGATTCTTCTCAAGGTAAATGTTTTGATATTTTTACCTTAAGAACTCTTAATTTACCTACAAAAGATGGAATGCAGGAGATGGAGGGTGATGTGGATCTTACTACACCACGTGGTGTAGTGGGGGTGGTTGGTGATGATGGAATTAGACGACGTCCTCTATCTACCTCTACAATCTCATTCCCTATAGATGCATCCTAAATGATTTTAATATGAAATTTTTAATTATGCATCTAAGAATGAAAAAAATAAAATGAGATGAAATTGCAACAACTCTTATTAGGAAGGACCCCACAATCATGATGCACATTATAATACCCTCTCCCACATCTACCCAAGTAATTAGCCAACTGGGGTAAACATGGGCTGAGAGGCTACTATGCCTGGATTCAATCTCCTATGTGACCTTAATGAAGTGGAATCAATAGAAAAATCACACACAGTCATCCAACATCAGCTTCAGAATCCTCATGAGACAAGTCAGCCACTTAGACAGCCTGTCCCTAGGTCCCATTGATTTTCTGGACATATTAGGCCTCAGTCCCTTCTATGCTATCGGAAAGAGAGCGTTCAGAAACCCAAATGCACTCTCACAGGCTTTCCTGCTGGCGATCAGAGACTAAAATTTTCATTTCTATGCCAATGACCTCGAGATTTAAACCAATTTTTCCGAACCAGAGCTCAGGTCACTACCCAGAATGGAGTGATAGCTTAAAATTGGAAAAAGTACAGGGAAACAATGATGCCAAAGAAATAAGTTGAATAAGACCTTAACCATACCCCCACTAGGAATTTCGTCAAACATATCATCAACATGTAACCTATAGGTGTAAATAATAGAATTAAGTGTAGGGATCTCATACTTATCTAAGAATCATGATGAACTATTGTTCCCTAATGTCATTTTCTACATTATCATCTATTAGGCCATAGATACATTATCCATTGATTTACAAGGAAAAACATGTTGATAGCCATACATAGTCGTTGTCATAGAACATACATATAACTAGCATAACGAAGATAGAAATATCATAAACATTTATCCATAAAATCCACATATACATCATTAGATTTACACATGAAAATCAAGGGAATGAATTTATCATTAATTAATGCAATAAACCAACTAGAGATGGGACTACCACATTCCATATGACCATAGATTAGCTGAGCCAAGTCTCTCTTCAGCCAATCACCCTTGTGCGATATTCCAAGCATGAATGTGGGACTCATAAAACACACCAAAAACACTAATCAACCTAGATGCCACTAGAGTTCTCTGCCTACACATTGAGGAATTTGAGTGCCTCATAGTCTCTCAAGATTTACCGCAATCCACAGTCCGATCGAGGGATCACTATGCCCTACATCGAGACATAATCTCCAGGCTTTATTATGCATCCCATCCCAGGACTACTAGGCCTAATGGAGAGAAAAGGCACCTCTTGGCTTTATCGTATATCTTGCCATTCACTAGCAAGGATTCTTAGGCCCACCAACGCACACAATCTAGCTTTAGTGCAACCCATAGTCAAGTTTAGGGATTACTTGGCCAGTGGCTTTATGATCCACAATCTATTTAAGGGACCACTAGACATGTGTTTGTCAATTGGGAGATCCACCCTTCTCATCTTTGAATCCAATTCGACCATCCCACATAAACCGAATGAGAAAACCCATCTCATCAAAGCTATCAGGAAATGGAAAGGATAGGCTGAAAATACTGTCACACTTGGGAAAACCCATGCCATGGTAGAAAATAAGCACATGCAATCCCATGCATGCCAAATATAGCAAGGAAAATACACATGCAAGTTGATACTTGCAATGAAACCTGTTGTAGTTGCTTGATCCTCCCTTTCCATGCTTGATATTTTCTTCCTCTTACCTTCTTTTCCTTTCTTGCTCCAATGCCAAAGTGCTCCAAGAAAAATCTAAGTGTCCAAGAGTGAGAGAGAGAGACAAAATAATGAGAGAGCTCCAAAAATTGATTGACAAAAGGTTACCAACTAATCCTCATAAGGCTTTTTATGAATGAGGCCTATATTTTCTTTATTTTCCATTATTTTTTCTTCATTTTCCTCCTCACATGCAACCTGTGACCTTTCACCTTCCTTTTATCCTAATTTCCATTATTTTCATAAATACTTGTGCCAAAAATGTCATTTTCCCTTTCCAAATCCTTAGCCATAAAAATCCAAATGAACACCCCCTAGGATGTCTTGCCCACCATTCAGCTTGGAATATGTGTCCCATCAACCATGGTTGCTGTTTTTAACTTTTATTACATGGAATTTTCACCAGGGCTGTTACAGAGCCCTCCCCCCTGGGGGACACCATCCCCGGTGTTCAATGAAACTTATAACCAAAAAGAATTCTAAAAATAAAACATATTGCCCATGGAGCTTTATAACACATCTCATTGCAGTATTTACAATGAATGACCTGCTCAAAAGTAAAACCTCATGAGAACATGACCAAATAACAACCATACCGTGTACTGGAGCTTTATAACACAACTCATTACGATATTTACAATAACCACATATACACATATGCATATTTTCTAAACCAACAATTAAAGGATATGATGCTTGCATTCTCAACAAGGGAATCTAGAGGTTGACACCTCCACCCTCAAAGTAATACCAAGATTCACCTCCTTCCCCAGAAGTCCAAAATCCACTGCCAAAGTCAAAACTGCATCCAATGTCCAGCGTTACAATCCAGTGCCACTTGTCCTCTTAGTGAATAGTTACTGACTCATTGTTCCAGGGCACACTCCTAATGTGCATCTAATTCCATCTGGAAATGATAATGACCAAAACAAACATATTTGCAACCTTCCCTTCTCTGCTACAGAGTCCCTCGGGAAATCTGGTCACTCTTTTTGTGTATTCACTCATGTCCCAAGTTCTGTTGGCACCCCCATTCCGGGCAGTCCATCCCTTGGCAAGGCTTCCTCACATCGGAAGATACAAAATCCAAGGGATATACCTGCCTCAAAAGCATCATACCGGTCATAGCATGATCAGGGCAATCAATGGACACTATTGGGTACTAGTGTCCCGCAATGGCCCTGCTCCTGGAGTACTCTACCAACATACTGTTACATGTTCCAATTTCTTTTGTTGTTGCTGCCAATTCTTGTAGTCGATTTCAACCACTCAACCGGGCATTTTTGGACATTCCTGTTCCAAGCACATAATTTCCATTCGATTCAAATAAATTGAAATAAATTCACATCATACCTCATTCATAGTTTGTCAATAAGGCACACTTGCGATCATGTTCACTTCCTGTCACAAAAAGTCAAACTAATTGTTTGATCAAAACATGATGTATAAACATATCATATTCGGTTAGCTCAAAACACAACCATCATAGATCAACATCCTAAATCACATATAACCATCATAAACCATAATCATAGATAATATATAATCATCGTATACCATAGTCATAAATCACATGCATAACAAAATTAAATAAAATGTTGATACTTATCCTTTCATCAATCCTTAGCTTCTACCTTTGTCTTTATTTCATACGCACTTTGGATCGGTTGCCACACCAGAAAAACACCCAATGCCTTCTCCTCAATCATGTGCATATACACATAGCATGAATCACATACATACAACTACACATTGCATACAACACCATGCAATACATGCACCAACACCTAACATACAACACATACACCTACACCTGGTGTACAATATAACACAAATATGTATATAGAGTGCAACACAATGAATGCATATGTCACGATACCATGACTACAAAATGCACATACGTAGTACCACATGCCCGCAGCGCAACATGTATGAAATGCACTCAATCCCACATGTACACCAATACCACTTGTACAAAGAACCACCTGCACAACGTGTGCACAACATCACATGTACACAACACCACTTGCACAACGTGTACACAACGCCTCATGTACACTGCACCACTGTACAACATGTACACAAAACCACATGTACACAGTACCACACGGACCACATGTACACGATATCATACATACACAATGCCACATGCATGACATGTACACATCACTACCTACACACAACGCCACTTGTACAACATGTACACAACACCACATGTTCACAACACAATTTGTACAATCATGTGCATAACACCATATGTACATAACGTAACATGTACAACATTCACATAACAACATATGTACATAGCACTACCTATCCAACATGTACATAACACCATCTATACCCAACACTGCATATGAAATATTCACACAACACTATATGTACCATCCTGTACATAATGTTGCATAAGAAACATGTACACATGCTATGTATACACAACACCACATGCGCACAATATCACAGATGCAACATACACAACATATACAACATGTGCACAACAATAGTACCACACATCCAAAACCACACTTTCTTTACAAAGAAACCTTGCTTCTAGTGTCTTATCCATGCTTGTCCGAGCATGTAGCAGAACACACTGCTTTCATTTCATTGTTGTATCCCTCGGTATAACCTATCCATAACATAAGCATAGTCATACTACAAGAATACAATATAAATTCATATTCACATGATACTGACCTCATATATTTATCATGACTACTCTTCCCAGTCGATTCCTCACAGAAAGGAACTTCTTCATGCCATTCGCCTGCATAAGCAATAATTCTACCACAAGGACGATTCTTGATGACCCTATCAGACATGACATACATACATACATACATGTATACACATATAGACATCAACACAATGATGGTCACAACATAATTAAAAGATCTCAAGGTCAAGGTTAAGAAAACTCCCTTTATGCGTGCAACACATGCACAACATCGAGAACAATAGTTCCCAATATAACCAAGGTATATGATGCCTCCAATCCATTCAACTTACCCTTCTTTATTACCTTTCCCATGATTGTTCTATCATAGTCCATTTACCATAATGGACCCAACGAGTCCAACCAACTGTCATATTATTACCTTCTGCTACACTTACTCATGCACCGAGCTTCATCCGTGTCTTACATTACCTATTAGGTACAAAAATCTCCCTAAGCTACATTAACTTTCCTCTTTCCTAACCAATTCCCAAGACTCAAAATAATAAGAGGCAAGAATGGAAGCAACAACAAGAATACCATGAAAACCAAAATCAATACGATTCTGCAACAAAGTGGCATAACTATTCCCTAGACAAAATCAAAATCACAAATCAAGTGCAACAATTGAAAAAGACCAAAAGCACAAGACTAACAACATGCACCATGACTCAATCCCCATGGTTCCCAAGGAAAGATTGACCTGAGTCTTTGAGATTTCATGGCAACCTCTCTTGCCAGGCAACTTCATGCATCATGTTGTCATTAACACATAACTGTTAGTGCATAAATAAGCATAAAAATACACGAGTTACCTCATCTTGTTGTGCCAAGCACTTTGCTCGCAACTGAACACATCCATGTCATCTCTCACGGGACCCTAATTCCCTTGGCAGATCCACCTGTAACTAGAGATTGGCTAATATACCTATCAAGTACATGTTCATGAATATAGCATGTATGCACATAATGTTTGACAAGATTAAGGTTAAGAAGACTTCTTGTAGGCAAAACACTCATCCGTTTGGAATTAGGGTTTCCAAACATAGCCAAAGGAATTCTTGCCCAATTCCTTTCTTTGACCTTTTCCTTGCTGTAATGGAGTGTTACTATGCACTGTCACATCACTTGACTGTTAGTGACATAAACACATCAACTATTACCTTATTAATCTAATACCGACATGCTTCCTGCAACTGCTCACACATGTCAACCACATGTTCCAAATATTAAGACAATCATATCTATCGATTGAAATCAAAATTTAGCAAGACTAATAATCATGGCATAATCCATAGTCAACTCATAGTCATTAGACATAATGCTACAATTGTCACCTACCACACTCAAGTACATATCAACTGTCTCAACACATATGTTAGTACAATCATCTTAAAACAAGATCATTTGAATACATACTCATATTATGCAATTCATCAAACATTCAGCCAACTTGCAACATTCCATGTTAAATAAATCAACTAGACACTAAACACTCAAACAAAAAATAGATGTCATAATCAAACAATCAAGCATAACGTAGATGGCATAAGCAAGTTCATACCTTAATGTATCTTAGGGGAGGCTATCTTGTCTACACAATCAATCTATTTAGCATGATATAACTTCACGAGATATTAAATCAAACATAAATAAGATCATGATATCCAAAATAGTCACTAGCTAACATGTTTACATCATAACTCATACACAATTATCACTCACACATATGTAAAGTCAATCTAGATTAGTACATCTCCATATCACAAATATGTCGGCTCATACCTGAATATCGTAACCATAACCATTTGCATAGGTAAAACCAGGTTAACACAATACATATAACATCAATATATTCAATGCAATGAACATAACCATCGCGCATATGACCAATCCAAATTACAACATCAAGATCTCAATGAAATAACCCTAGTCATCAAGTTAATAGCATCTAACAATAATAAGCTATATATCATGCTCATCAACAACATAAAACCTAATCATCAAGCTAACTTTCATATAACAACAACAAATTAACCTATAACATACTCATTAATAACATAATCATCAAGTTATCTAACCTAACCAATGATAACAATGCTTAGAACCACATCTTACTATCATTCTTGACTATCTGACGCATGTGCATATGACTATACTAATCAACTAGCATCTATCATGTATGTAACCATAACATCAAAAGACATGTACATAATTCTAATGTATATAACCCTAATGCATATAAAAATACTTAACCTACATACTTGCATGCCCAACATATAAACCTATATGATAACATGCTCTTGCCTCGAGGTCCAATGCTACAACTTCACTTTGATGATCTGCATCTCCTACTTTACCTCAATGAAAACATTAGCATCATAACAACCAATAGCACCATGATGACCTAACTTGTATCATGACTTCACAAGGCATGTTTGACCTACTATTCATGCATAACTATAACCGAGACCATACATGCATAACGAGTACATATAGACATACAACACATGAGTACAAAACCATATACACATCCTTATAGATAAAGTATAGTCATCAATGCATGACCATATCAACTTCAAAAACCATGACCTCATGCATAACAACGACCATTACTCCACTGTACGCATTTCCACATGCAACCATCAACATGCATAAGAAATCCATAATCAATTACACATATAGATGAACACATGTAGTTGAGCATAAGCAATCAATACTTGTAACCAACCTACAAGATCGATACATGCAATCAAACATACAAGAATGTAACCTAACATACAAGGATGTAATCAAGCGACATACCATGACATATAACAATATGTAACCAATCATATACTCATGTTGATGCATTCCACAAAATCAACATCAAGTTCCTCATGACAATATTACTACAACCATGATCAAAATTATGCAATGCAACAAGCACATGGAATGCAAGTGTAAGAGACAAACATGCAACTGACATGCATGCATGACCAACACACATCGCCCATCCAATCTGAGGGTGAACCATGCTCTGATACCACTCTGTAAAACCCTCCTCCCACATCTACCCAAGTAACTATCCAACCAAGGTAAACATGAGACAAGAGGCTACTATGATTAGATTTAACCTCCTATGTGACCTTAAGGAAGTGGAATCATGGGAAACGTCACACACAGTCATCCAACATCAACTTCAAAATCCTTAGGAGACAAGTGAGCCACTCAAACAACGTGTCCTTAGGTCCCACTAATGTTCTAGACATCTTAGGCCTCAGTCTCTCCCATGCTATGGGTAAGAGATGTCCAAAAACTCAAAGTCTCTCTCATAGGCATTCCTGCCAATGACCGAAGACTAAATTTCCCAATTCTGTGCTAATGAACCTGGAATTTAAGCCACTTTTTCTAGCCCAGAGCCTAGGTCACTACTCAAAATGGAGTGGTATCTCAAAATCAATAAAAGTATAGGGAAACAATGATGCCAAAGCAATAATTTGAACAAGACCTTAACCATACCCCTACTAGAGATAATAGACATTTCGTCAAACATATCATCAACATGTAACATACAGGTGTAAACAACAAAATTAAGTGTAGGGATATCATACTTATATAAGAATCACTATGAACCATTGTTCCCTCATGTCATTTGCTTCATTATCATATATTAGGCCATAAATACATTATCCATTCATTTACAAGTAAAAACATGCTGAGAGCCATACATAGCCACTGTCATAAAACATACATATAACCAGCATAATAGGGAAAAAATACCAGAAAAATATCAACCATAATATCCACATATGCATCCATACATTTACACATGAAAATCAAGGGAATGAATTCCTCATTAATGAATTCAATAAACCAATCGGAGATGGGACTACCACGTTCCACCCAACCATAGATTGGTTGAGCCAAGTCTCTCTTCAGCCAATCACCCCCGTGCCATATTTCAAACATGAATTTGGGACTCATAGAACACACCAAAAACACCAATCAACCTAGATCCCACTTGAGTTCTCTGCCTACACCATGAGGAATTTGAGTGCTTCCTAGTCTCTTAGGATTTACCACAATCCATAGTCTGATCCAGGGACCACTAGGCCCTACACCGAGACATAATCTACATGATTTATCCCATCCCAGGACCACTAGGCCCAAACGCGGAGAAAATCTACCTCTTGGCTTTACCATATATCCCGTCATTCACTGACAAGGATTCCTAGGCCCACCGAGGCACATAATGGAGCTTTACCGCAACCCAAAGTTTAGGTCAGGGGTTACTAGGCTAGTGGCTTTGTGATCCATAGTATGGTTCAGGGACCATTAGACCATGTGTTTGTCAATTCGAAGATCCACCCCACTCAACTTTGAATCCAATCTGGCTATCCCACATAAACCGAATGAGAGAACCCATCTCATCAAAGCTATCAAGAAATGGCAAGGCTAGGTTAAAAATACTGTCACATCTAGAAAAGCCCATGCCATGGTAGAAAAGAAACACATGGAATCCCATGAATGCCAAATCTAGCAAGGAAAATACACATGCAAGTCAATGCCTGCAATGAAGCTTGCTGTAGTTTCTTGATCCTACCTTTCCCTGCTTGATCTTTTATTCCTCTTGCCTTCTTTTCCTTTCTTTCTCCAATGCCAAAGTGCTCCATGAAAACTCGAAATGTCCAAGAGTGAGAGAGAAAGAGAGAATAATGAGAGAGCTCCAAAAGGTTACCAACTGATCCTCATAAGTGTTTTTATGAATAAGGCCTCTATTTTCTTCATTTTCAATTATTTTCCTTCATTTTCCTCCTCACATGCAACATGTGACATTTCACCTTCTTTTTCTCCTAATTTCCATTATTTTCATAAATAATTTTGCCAAAAATGTCATTTTTCCTTTCTAAAGCCTTATCTATTGTCTTTGCCAATTCCTTAGCCATAAACAACCAAATGAACACTCTCTAGGATGTCTTGCCCACTATTAAGCTTGGATACATGTCCCATCAACTGCGGTTATTGATTTTAACTTTTATTCCATGGAATTTTCACCAGGACTATTACAGACATGTTCTTACCTTTCATCTTACCTCTCCTCCTAAACATAGTTGTGTAAATAAAAATACATCAAAAAGTTATTACCTATATATGATTCCCTAGTAATGACACCAAAATGTTGGGTAACTTAATTGTCTCTTAAATTACTTAGATTAAATGTCAATCCGGGGTTCGTATTCTTGTGAAGCACACTTGCACTGCATATGCTAGGAAAATAACTTTTCATTTAAAAGAAATAAAATCTATTTTGAAAAGAATTGCAAAGCTTAAAATAAAGTCTTATCTATGAAATGATATCTAAAATCAGTACACACAACACTTTCTAAAATTATACAAAACTTCAAAAAAGTTTAATCTATGGAAAGCAATAAATTATGAACTAGAAAGTAATGGAATTCTTAATCTATTTAATTGAAATGAGAGTTCTATTCTATCTTTATACTATGAGATCTTTTTAAAGTTCTAAGCTTTTATTCTAAATTCTATTTTAATGATCATGAAAACAAATGTATTCTATGAAAATCAAACTGACCATTCTTAATCTAGAAAGCAGTAAAACTCTATTTCTAAGAAAGCAATAAAATTGTATCCTAATGAGAAAGGAAATGCAACTCTTATTTTAAGAACAATTGAAAATCATTAAAAGAGTGGAACTTCGTAAAAGCTGTGAGTGTGTCCATCAATTAGAGTTCATTCATGTGCAAACTTAAAATATAATATGAATGCGGGACTAAAAACAAAGTAAATGTTTTTTTATGTTTTCATTGAAGTGCTTGAATTGTGAAAGAGGACATAAAAAAGTAAGTAAAAGGAAGAGAGAAAAATAAATATAAAAGAGCATAGGCTTAAGTCTTTGAGCGAAACAAAGCATGAGAAATCAAATGAATTTTGAATGAAAACTAAACTAATCTAGCTCGTTCTTCTGCAAGGGGGCCCTCCTGAGATGCTTGAGTAGTTGTAAACTTCAGATCATGAACTTAAGTCAACCACTAGAGTTATAAAAGTCCCATAAGAAAGATTATATTACTGAAGTGTGTACTTGAGAGTTTTTTGAATAAAAATAACACAGTAATTCAAGTCAACTATCAATATTATCTAATCGCTTCCAAATGAAGCAATTTATAAAATTTGCAACATAACATTTCTATGAATCTATTGGCTAAAAACTAGTTGTATCAAGCAACATCTCAAGCATTTATTCCTAACAAAATTCTTCCTTTTCATAATTTGCTATCAAAGAAGCGAATCGTGAAAGGAACACATTGCGAACTTTAATAAATTATGCCTTCTTCAAATCATCAATTCTCGCTTTCTTGACATGAATCTCATTCCTTGCTTGATATTCTATCTTCCAAAGATGCACTAAGTATTTCTTTGACCATGAGTTTGACTTTACTGTTGTTCATGTGACAAGTTTTTAAAACTCTCTTAGCAATTTCTGATACAATTATGTCTTTGTTCACTTTAGTAGATTTATCACTTGTTTGAGTATTTAATTTGGTTTTACTAATTAGATTTTAGATTTTATGTGAATATATAGTTAATATTATTTTTGTGTGAATTTGATATAATTGTTAATGATTAATATATTAAGAGACTTAATCTATTTACTATTTTAATTTATAAAAAAAATTTGATTTATCTAATACAACTAGTAATGGTAGTATGTAAATTGCAGTGAACTATAAATTAATTGTGTACCTGAAATATAGTGCATCTAGTATATTTATTTATTTATTTTTGTTAATTTCAATTGGTTCATTTATATATATTTATTTACAAAATGTACGTGAACAACAATGATTAAATTTCTATTCTTATATGTGAGAGATAATAAAGAGGAGTATTCATATTCACGTTGTATCAAGCTTGCTTTGATTTTTTTATCTTTCCATTTTATAAAATTGCTTTTCCAATTTGCAAAATAATTATTATTTTGTTTCACATGTTAAATATCTATTTAATTTTCTACTCTATATGTGTGAGTTAATTTATTTATCTTAACCAATGGAATTAATTCATATTTTTCTTTTATACTTTAAACTACTTTGATTAAATAATGTTATCTATAACAAAGAGTAAGAGTATTCGTATTTATATGGTATCAATGTTGCTTTGTTTTTTTTATTTTTCCATTTTATAAAATTGCTTTTCCAATTTGCAAAGTCATTCCTCAAAATTATTCCGTTTCACTGATGAAATCTTTCCCATGGTATAAAGTGGGGTAGGGAAGTTTTTCCAGCGCCCATAATGTAAATAGGCACTAGTTTTTTATTAAAACAATTTGAATAACAACTCATCTACTATGTTTTTCAAAGTTGGTTGCTTGTGAAAAAATAGATCATTGGGGAATTTTGGGGAATTTTGAAGTTTAAATCAGCCTCAACTCATTTAATATGTTTTTCAAAGTTGGTTGCGTGTAAAAAATTAAAGTTGGTTGCATGTGAAAAAATAGATCATTAGGGGAATTTTGAAGTTTAAATGAGTCTCTTAAGGAAATTATAAAATAATAGTGGAAATAATAAAATAAGATTACATTACATCATCAAATTTTAGAGGGAAAAAATAAAAAACTAATTTTTCAACTTATCTCCCTATGAGTTTACTGAAATTTCTAGTGACAACACTTGTTTGATGGATAATTTGATTCTTCATCCAAGGAGTATTTTTCATTTTTTGTGTATTTCATGTATTTCTCATTTCTCGTGTAGCAGGATCCATCGAAAATATGCAACATGGTTAATCCTTGGATGAGGAATTAAATTTTGCATCCAAAGAGTACTCCTGCTTCGAAAATATGCAACATGGGTAATCCTTGGATGAGGAATTAAATTTTGCATCCAAAGAGTACTCTTGCTCGAAATTTGAGTAAAAACTTAGGGAGATAAGTTGAAAATACAAGTTGAAAAAGTAGTTTTATTATTTTATTATTTATTATTTTTTTGCTTGTTTACTCTAAAAATGGTGAATCATCTCCATGATTAACATCAACATCTTGAATCCTATTGGTTCTTATAAAGTTTATTTTGGTTGTACAATTTTCTTAGGAGGTCTATTTTAGACCTCAAAATTTTGCAATCCTCCTTTCCATTCTCGATATTTGTACGTATTTCTTTTTAAATTATATATCTCATGTAATAATTAACTTATAATAAACTTATACTTCTAAAATTAGCATCATAATTTTTATTTTTTTTACATTTACCAAAGAAAAATGTAAAGTGTAAATCTTATATATGATCCACTAATAATAAAACTTATACTTTTAAATATAACAATTTTTTTTTACATTTACAAAAAGAAAATGTAAATCTTATACATGGTCTTTTTCCTACTTTGTGTATAAAAATATAACATTGAAAAATATAAACACAATTTCTCTAAATGTTTGTCGAAACACAATTCATAAAGCTAATAACCATTATTGTTGCATTGGAATACTAAAATTATGTCACAATAAAATAAATTCATAATATTGGAATACTAAAATTATGTCACAATAAAATAAATTCATAATATCCATCTTTAATTATGAACAATATCTTATCAACAACTCATCTTTGACTCTTATTCTTGGCCTTTAACATACGTGGACCAAATTCTTGGCCGTCAATTTTGCATCTATTGGCTAATTCATTTGAAACTTTCCTAAAAATAAATTTATTAAAACATAAAAATAATTTTATTAAAAACATGAAAGTTATTAATAAAAATAATTTTATTACAAGTAAACATGTTAAAGACTCAATACTCAAAAGTATTTAGTAAGGGTGGAATTGTATTTTTTATAGATTATTTCATGTGTCCCGGTTTTTTTTGAATAATAGTAATGAATTACTTGCATTAGCCCATAACAACCAAAAATGTTAAAGACTCAATACTCAAAAGTATTTAGTAAGGGTGGAATTTTGTTTTTTATAGATTATTTCATGTGACTCAGTTTTTTTTGAATAATAGTAATGAATTACTTGTATTAGTCAATAACAACCAAAAATGACTATCCTCACTGTTAATTTGACAATTAAATTATAATAGACTTTCCCACCTAAAAATGAAATATTTCTAATATACCTACAAAATACTTTTATATTAATTATTTTTTTATTAATTTACTAAAATTTTAAAATTCAAGAATACAATACTTTCCAATTCTTTCCCATTTAAAAATCTGAAATGCATCCGTTATTTGATAGCGTGTCCGAAGAAATTTCTTTTCTCGACAACAACCCAACACAAAATATATTTTATAATCCTAACCTTTTTAATATATTCATCAACGTATAGTTTGTTAGAATTTCACATGAAGGCTCTATCCTCTGGCCACCCACATGTATCCGTATCTACTATTCTCGACGACTTCAAAGAAGGATTGGACTCTCACCTGAACCTTCGCAACGCATTGACCAGTGGCTCGCAGCAATCTGTCCGTCTTCATACATTAGAATCCTCGGCAGCACGTGCCTCCCATCTAACCAAGGCAACGTACCTCCCTCAATCATATAAACATGGGAATGGCAACGCATATTCCTAAATCCCCACTCTGCCCCGCACTCTTCTTCAACGAGCTTTGCCGTCTCCCCGCTTCGGTGCCGATTGGAGCTCAGGCATTCATCTGCTCGCTGTGGCTGCGAAAAATAGCAGGGTCATAGAAATATCATGGCCGGAGGAATAATGGAGGATTTGGAGGCATTCAGGAAGGCTCAGAGAGCAGATGGCCCCGCCACGATCCTCGCTATCGGTACTGCCACTCCTCCCAATGCGGTCGATCAGAGCAGTTATCCCGATTACTACTTCAAAATCACCGACAGCGAGCATATGACAGAACTCAAGGAGAAATTCAAGCGAATGTGTAAGTTCCGCATGTAATTCTTGTTTTTGATTATATGCGATGACATTGACCAGAACTGTGTTTTATATGATGCTCAAATTCGTTTGATGATATCCCATGTGTTGCAGGCGACAAGTCTGCAATAAAGACGAGATACATGTATTTGACAGAGGAAATCCTGAAGGAGAATCCCAAAGTCTGTGAGTACATGGCGCCCTCGCTGGACGCACGGCAGGACATGGTTGTGGTGGAGGTGCCCAGGCTTGGGAAAGAAGCCGCAGCCAAGGCCATCAAGGAGTGGGGTCAGCCCAAGTCCAAGATCACTCATGTCGTTTTCTGCACTACCAGTGGCGTGGACATGCCCGGCGCCGATTATCAGCTGACGAAGCTTCTTGGCCTCCGCCCTAGCGTGAAGAGAGTCATGATGTACCAACAGGGTTGCTTCGCCGGAGGCACCGTTCTCCGCGTGGCTAAAGATCTGGCAGAGAACAATCGGGGAGCTCGGGTTCTGGTCGTCTGCAGTGAAATCACCGCTGTCACATTCCGTGGCCCGTCCGACACTCACCTCGACAGTATGGTCGGCCAAGCTCTCTTCGGCGACGGTGCGGCCGCCCTCATCGTTGGAGCTGATCCCGTTCCTGAGGTGGAGAAGCCGTGTTTCGAGCTGATGTGGACTGCACAGACAATTCTTCCCGACAGCGACGGAGCAATCGACGGGCACTTGAGAGAGGTCGGACTTACCTTCCACCTTCTCAAGGACGTTCCAGGCCTCATCTCCAAGAACATCGAAAAGAGTTTGGTGGAGGCATTCCAGCAGTTCGGAATCACGGACTGGAACAAATTATTCTGGATCGCCCATCCTGGAGGACCGGCCATTCTGGATCAGGTGGAGGCAGAGTTGAATTTGGATCCCAAGAAACTGAGAGCGACGAGGCAAGTACTAAGCGATTACGGAAACATGTCGAGCGCCTGCGTGCACTTTATCTTGGACGAGATGAGGAAATCTTCTCGAGAAAAGGGATGTTCGACTACAGGAGAGGGATTGGATGTGGGAGTTCTGTTTGGGTTCGGCCCCGGCCTCACCGTTGAAACAGTGGTCCTGAAGAGCGTTCCGTTGCAGTAAATAAACAACAATGGTTTATTAAAATAAACGAGCTTTACCAGTGAAGCCGAATATTTGCTCGTTACTTTAATTGGTTTCTTCACATGATGACTATCATCTGTTTCGCATACCCGAAGGGGGGAGATATTATGTAATGCTTTGTGAAATTTTTCAATTTATTGTTAGCAACCATCAATAAAAAAACGCTTTGTTTCAGGTTCACAATTTTGAAGTTCAATGGTTTCATAAAAAGATTAAAGAAAAATTGAAGTAATTAAAAGTCAAGGTTATGTGCTTTTTCCATTAAAGTAATTACACAGAAAGTGTCTTTTTTTTTTAAAATTGGTCAGGGCAGGCATTATTCATCTTTGTTTGACATCGCGTCTCTATTCCTGTTTTTGTCCATTGATTTGCAGGGTTTGACATCCGCCTTTACGCTATTTTTGAAATTGGTCAAGACAGACATTAGTCTGCTCTTTTCATATAAAAATTTGACATCTGTCCCTATTCTGTTTTTACCCCTTAAGTGGCCTCCGTTAATATTGATCAGCATACCCCTTAAGTGACCTCCTTTAATATTTATCTTAATTTGCAGGGTTGTCTGTTCGTCCATCGTCCTCAGGGTTCTCTGCACGGCCATCGTCTCAGGGTTCTCTGCACGGCCAAATTCGCAGGGTTCGAAGGGGGCTTTAGAGGCGCAATACTTTTTCTCCAAGAGCGACGGCTCTGCCAAATTGGCAGGCTTAGAATTGGGATTTTCGAATGAACTGTAGAATTGGCAGGCTTAGAACTGGGACTGTCGAATTGTCAACGCAGTTTAGGCCTCTGAGTCTCTCGTTCATTACTAATATTAATCATGAATGAACTGT
This sequence comes from Pinus tabuliformis, assembly GCA_031772625.1. NCBI lineage: Eukaryota > Viridiplantae > Streptophyta > Pinopsida > Pinales > Pinaceae > Pinus > Pinus tabuliformis. Next base: position 872,266,615 of record CM062810.1, on the reverse strand, counting down.
AATTTCCTCTTGCCTGGACGAGGCTCTGAATCCCTTTAATAATCGGTTCAGTGAATTTCATGGGCAAAGATAATATAGGAACGGTACCGTTTTTAATGTTCGCCGCCTTTAGTAACTGGTTTTTTGACCCTGCCATTATGTAGATTTGTCCGAACAAATTCAGAAATATGCTCACTAAACAAGATGAGCTTTACATCCTACCTATCTTGTTTAGTTTAATTTAACTATGTTTAGTTTAGTTATAGTTAAATTGTAGTAAAAATATTGAATTCGAATTAATGTTAAAGTTTAAAATTTTATTAATGTTTAGTTTAAATATAGTTAAATTAGAGTAAAAATGGTAAATTCAAATTAGTTTAAATATAATTAAATTATAGTAAAATATTGGATTTAAATTAGTGTTAACCCATAAAATTTTATCAATACTTAGTTTAAATATAGTTAAACTATAGTAAAAATGGTAAATTCAAATTAGGGTTAAAGTTTAAAATTTCATCAATTTGAATTTTTTACTGATTGGTAAAGTCTTTAACTGCACAACTAAAGGGCAAGGCCTTAATTTCAATGCTTATACAAACATAGCCTTAAAAAACTATAATACTGATGCTTACTTTTACATTTGAACTACATTAGTAGTACAAATCAGAGTTGCCTATCCAATTCAAAAATTATGTATTTTATTTCTTAAAATTTAAATTAAAATATTCAATAAAAATTTTTAATATAATTATTAGCTTATAAAATGCATAGGTTTTATTTTTAAAATTTTAATTTATATTTAAAAAAAATAATAATAATATTGATTTATTATTTAGTTTATAAAGTTTATAAAAGTGCATATGTTTTATTTTATTAAAACTTGAATTTAGATTTTAATTCCAAAAAGTGATTTATATATATTTTTTCTTTATTAAAATTTGAATTTAAATATTTAATTAATTTTTTTAAAATATAATTATTAGTATGTATTGATATGACCAGAATGGAATATATTGCATTAATAAAAGATAATAATTGCAAAATCACAATTTATGATGTCTTTTGCAATAAAATGTTTAAATTCTCAACCAATAATAACAGAAATAAATACTATTTTTTTATTAAAAAAATTTATATATTTAATTTTATTAAATCAAAACATATGAAATATATTTGACCAAATTTATTAAATTCAGCCCAAAGACCAATCTGCGTAGGATAATAATAATTGGAAATGTTTTAGATTTTTTTTGGATCAAAATCTTTTAGATATTCTATGCATTTATAATGACCTTTTTTAATTGGAATGAGATTGCAATATTTTCTCTTTAAAATATGCTTTTAATTTTATACCTGGTCTCAAAAAAAATTTGGATTATGTAAACTATATAGTTTAAATATTTAGAGAAAAAATGTTGGAAAAAAATATATATAAAGAAATTAAAGTGTAATTTAAACATGTTATTTTAATAAATGGCTATTAGATTTTGAGTAAAATTTTATGCATGGAAAATAAAGAAGCTTGATTGCCTATGTTGTCTACATAGGCCATTCTTTATGCATGGAAAATAAAGAAGTTTGATTGTCTATGTTGTCTACTGATGCCACAAATCTAGGACAACATCTTTTTTACTAAGGTAATTTTTTTCTTCAAAAAATCAGAATGCTAAAGTGTTTGAATCATTTTTTTTATAGTGGAAATGGATTCAGAATCATGAAAACCACGGGGCACCCAAAATCCTGAATTTTGACAGGTAACCCAAGTCTTAAAAAAAATTCTGCAAAATTTTGTCATAACATTGCCATAATTTCTATTATTTTTTGAGCTAATATGTGGCTTCTTTAAACTACCCCATCATCCTCAATTCATTATAACCACACTCCAATGATAACCAATGTAATATAGAATATGATAATAAAGTAATAACGATTATTATTTAATAAATTTTATTTTATTTTATTAAAACATTATTCATTTTATTCTAATATTTTTATATGTTTAATATAATATATATTTTATACATCAATATCAATATATTTTTAATATATTTAATATATTTGATATTTTGTATATCAATATCAACGTAATAACATAATATCCTTCTTAAAAGGTTGCATAATCTTTTTTTAGTAATTTATACAAACAATAATGTAAAATTATATTAAAAATGAGGAAGGGAAAAATATTAGGGAAATTTTATTGAGTGGAAAATGACATTAAGAAAATTAAGAAATTTTTAATGGAAGAATATAACTAAGGTTGACTTTTAGAACAATAGAGAATGGTAAGTGATGGAACACTGTGCAACAAATTATGTGGCATCTGTGACATTGTTGCTCATTAGTATGTTACATTTAAGAAAATCTTGTAAGAATTTCTTATTTAACTACTTAGGTGAGGCACAATTCTATGATGTTAAAATGAAATAGTTGTTTCGAAAATCATGATGGGTGTAGGAAAAAAGAATTTTGATCACTCACCAGGTTGTAATAGATCCCAATTTTTTCATATTGAGACATATTCATGATTTAGTATATGAGATTGACCATGGTGATGATATTTTTAACAATTCCTTTTGTCAAGACTTGAAGTACAATTCTAGGGAAACCTCCAACTTGAAGTAGAGTTCTAAGGAAACCTCTCGCAAAAATATTCAAAGGAGATCATTACAACATGTGAAGACTTACAGTAGATTTTGAGCAAATCTCCACTAGAAATTTGAAATCAGTTTTCTTTAGTAACTACACTGAAGGTGTCCATTTTTGAAATTCGTCAAGCCAGAACTTTATCTACCCTTTTCATCTCCGTTTGAAATTTGTCCCTATGCTATTTTTCCCATCAAGTGACATTTTTTCATGATCTTGTATATGGTGGAGAGCTATAAAAAAATACTCGAACTTCTACTTGGAATAATTCTACACGGAGATAATCTATTTGATGCAGGGTTTTGTAATGCTCAACCCGACTACTACCACACCCAGACATTTCAAGGTAAAAATTAAACAAATCAAAACTTGGGCCTTGTTTAGCGGTTTTGTCTTGGAAAAACTTGCAAACCAACATCTCAACAAAAATACATACATTTATTTGTCATATGTCAAATACATATCTGATGAGTACAATCAAAATCGAAAGAAGCATATGCGCCATTTTCGCGACGTGCACACGATCAACTCCGAGACCTAATTGTGTCTTCTTTAGGAGGAAGAGGGCAAAGTAGTTCAAAAACATAATGAGAAAGTAATTGTAGTCTTAAGGGGCATGTTCAAGATGGGGCGAGATCGAGTCGAACTAAGGAGGATTGAAAACAATATCAATCAGAAAGTAACTTTTTCAAAGAGGTGGAACGAACTAATGAAGGGCGGTAGAGCTATAAATACCTTGTGATGTTGAAGTGGCATTGATCATCTTCTCTAACAAACATAAACTCTATGAGTTCTCCAGTTCTAGGTGTGTTGCCTACCTATCTTTTCCCTCTTCTCCCGATCTCCTACATATCAACAAACATTCTCTCGCTCTCTCTCTCTTTGAACATCATGACATAGACAACACATAAGTGTACTGGATGGTTTTAATCATGAATACAAAATAGGAAGCCAACCTATGTAGGTTAGTCAAAATATGCTAATCTTCAGTTGTCTCTTGCAAGTGAATTGTCTTGGCTACCATGTTGGCAGAATGTTCCCCTTTGCTAAAAGTACTGGGTGTCTTCTCTTAGTGAGAAATTAGCTTGTAAATGCTGAGAACTATGAAGGCCATATTTTGTATTTATGGGATTATTTTCAATTTATTTTTTTGGTTTCATTTCATGTGGTATTTTAGACATTTGATGATACCAATGGTAATAAAATATCAATCTAAGTTTGTAAATATTTGTTGATCATTGCTTGTGCTGCAAAATATGTCATTATGGGAATAAGCTAATGTCCCAGTAATATTTGTTTCAAACATGATAAATTATCACAATTTATGTCATATGAACCAACTGAAATAACTGTTAGGCTCATTGATATAATTATTATGTTTACTGAAACCGATAAGGTACATGGAACATCAGAAAACAAATTCAAGGTGATGGGCATGATGTTTCAGATACATTGTGATCACATTGACAGATAAGGATGACATGGTACAACTGTCGTGAAGAAAGAAAACCACTATATATACTTCTATCAGTTCAGGAACTAGCGCTCTTCAACCTAAAAGTAGAAATTATAAGATATTGTTCCATGTAAAAACCAATTATGATATAGTGAAAAACATGATATTTTGGTAAATGCGTTGAATTCTTATGGCTGCAAAATTTTCTTATAACATTCCCAAAAAAACAATAACAAAATATACTAACATGTATTCCAGCTATAAATTTTAAAACTAGATGGTAAGAACAAATATTTTGCCTGGTTACAAAAACATTTTCTCCAAAAACTCCCCTTCTTCATTTCGTCATGTTATGTAACTATAAACCCTACAAGATGACAATAGGAAACCATATTAACTAGATGAATACCAATTAAGGTAATGTTGTAGCAGCTACAACCACCCTCCAAAATTTTTCCTTAGCCTCATTTTGGAGTCTCCCTACCGACCATCCTTAGCAGCATGTCTTGCACTACCCAAGTATATGTGTTTTAGTTGAGTTTCTGAAGCTTATCAGCTTGTGTCTGTTAGCTTGTTTTCCTCCAACCCGCAAGCTGACATTCTAGAGCTTGGTCATTTTCTGGCTGTGATGCTCACTTGAAAAATTATGCAAATCTAGAGGGAAACTAGCCTTCCTCTCCAGAATTGCGCAAACTATATAGGTTGCCTGCTACTCTCTAGAAATGTGTAGAACAACTAGGCAACCTTCCCTCTGGAAATTGCGCAGAACATCCCATCATTAGGCTTGCTCTAAAAATTTACGCAATTATGGCTGACCGCCAGGGCTTCAATTTAGAAATTGCAAAGGGCCTCAGGGACATCCAGGCTAGCTCAACCCAGAAACTGTGCAAAAGTCACTCCAAGGCTTGCAATTTGTTGCATGTGCTCCCAAGTTGACCGGTTCCCTCCAGGACTCACCAATCTTGATTTGCATGCATGGGCTGCTTTTCCCAAAGAGGAAAAAAAATAAAAAAGCAAAAAGCATCCCTAGATTTTAGGGATCCATTTTTAGCAGTCGAAGGTTACATGCAAAAGTTTCTTAAGAAACCTCCCGCCAAGTGTTGCTTTTTCCTCGATTTGTGGCATACGCGTCATAACCCTCGATCTTATCAAACTATTTATTCGATGCTTCAGAGCTCATTCCTCACATTTATCTTGGGGCTCTCGCATCTTGGAGCATTCGGCACACTCAGCTCAGTTTTTTCCTGGTATGTCCGCTTTTCATGTCTTTTGCTGCTTTTCTGTCGCTTTTTGAATTTCAGTTTGTGTGAGTGTTGTTTTCTTGGTTTCATGTCTTCACTAATCTTTAAGCTTTCAAACCTCAATATGAAGGTTTGAAGTTTGGCTTACTTGACCTTTTCATCTCCTTCATGACTCTGATTGAGCTTCACCCACAGTGCCTTGGCAAACTTATTGTGCATAACCTTCATGAGTTCAGATTGACTAAGGCCAAATGTAATGGCATTATTGGCTTTAGAATTATTTCCATACAATTTTTTAGCATCTTCATCAGTGGGGAGGACACCAAGGACATCATAATATACTAGTATAGAGCACCAAACATCTACTTCTAGAGACATAAGATAATCTTCCATACTAACTTTCCAGAAGGCATAGTTTGTCCCATCAAAGACTGATATCTTGCTTGAGTAAGCATATTAACTCTCTTTCCTAGACATAATTCGTTATGGATATACCTTCTGGTGGTTAGACTATTCCTAAAGTAACTTGGCACTGATACCAATTTTTGGAATAAGGAATTACTAGGGGGGTGTTGAATCAATAATAGTGAGGTTCTTTTGAATTTTAAGTATAATTCTTTGACTCCTTTCACTAAGTTCAATTACTTTTGAAAGATTTCATACACAATACAAATGAGAAACAAGGTAAGACATTCACATGTACATACAATCCATCACATGAGCAACATAAACATATTGACACAGGTTTTTTTACATGGAAACCAAAAGCGATAAAACCACCAATTTGTTTGTTGTTATGATGTGCATTAAGAACATACTTAATTACATCAATTTATTTGTGAGCACACACTCATAGGAGGCATCGAATCCTTTAGTATAGAAAGCCCCTACTTTCCAAGAGGCACAAACCTCTTATGAATGTAGGTCACCACCTACTCTAGCCACTTTTCTACCTTTCATACAATTTTCAAGCTGAAAACAAGGGAAAATACATATACAGGGAAATACAAATTTGATTCAATGCACTACCACCTTCCTCCCTTTAACAATGCATATCTCCTCTGAATTGTGTTCCTTATTGCTCCTTTAGCTCTAATCATATACCTCTATAATAATATGTCTTATTTTAACACTTGAGCCATTTTCTCAACTTTCGCATACTCCACTCAACACTCTTCAACTCACACACCAATATTGTATTCCCACAATTTTCTCTTATGAAATCACTGCATTTGTTCCCCTGTCACATAGTGAACAATGAAGACTTTTGCAACCATCACTCTTCCATTCACACTATCAAAGTGTACCTTTTCATGTCTTCTCCATCATGTTTTTGTGTCTCATTTCTTGAATTTTGTCGATGTAGCATTAAATCAAAGAACAATCTTCATTCACTCACCAACTATGGTTATAATACAATTAATGCAAGGATTATCCACCTAAGTCTATTTCAACATACCAAGAAATAAATCTCAGTCACACTATAGACTCAATGAGCTCTTCCATTAAATTCAACTTTTACCGACATACTTTTGAATTGTCTTCTAGAGACTAACAGGTACCTCAGGCATGACTCCCCTTCATTTAATCATTTTTTTTTTTTAGGCTCTATTCTTCATTTAATTCAATGAAGCATGCATGGGAGATCAGAGGTAGATTATTTCAACTGAAGACAGGGCCAATACTCTTATCTAAAAATTGTGGTCCTCGTCGCCCTTGACTCAACAATCTTGATAGTCGATATTTATTCCAACGACCAACTATTCCACGTGCATTTACTCTTAGATGTTCAATAATTCATCCTTCATACACCTATATGCTGCAATCTCAGATCCCCACATCTTGTAATTTTATTAAGGTGCTATGTTCCAATATATTACAAGATCTTGAGATTCTGAGTTTAGTCTTTAGCCCCTTATTCTTCCCCTCTTATTTTATTTCCACCATTGGACTGGTGTTGTGACTGACAAGATAGCACTTAGGTGCTAAGCCCTTGAAGATCCTATTAGGGGACTATATCCTTGTGTTCTTTCTCTATGTCCGTGGTTGTTTGGGCTCCACTACAAAATGCCAACAACATCAGAAGATCTCCGGTATCAAAATGTTTCTCAAAGTCCAATTATAGAGGAGTTATGAAATCTTTGACCTCTGATATATACATATAGGATGACATCATGCTCTAGTCATCAACCCCACGTGGATTCTCCATAACACTTAGGTGTTAAGCCCTTTAGGATCTTGCCGAGGGCCTATCTCCTTGTGTTCTTGCTCTATGCGCTTGGTTCTTGTGGCTCTCGACCAAATGCCAACAACATCGGAAGCTCCCTGATATTAGAACTTTCTCAAAGATAAATTATAGAAGAGTTACGAAATCTTTGACCTCTGAAATATACTTCCAGGGTGACATCATGCTCTCGTCATCAACCCCACATGGTGTCTCTGCAGTGGTGACACGTGTCACTAAGATTTTCCCCATTAGATCACTCAATAATGTTGATTCTGACTTCCACGTGTCCTCCATACAACCATGTCATGTAGATGTCATCTGCCACCATCAATTCCTAAGGGTCAGTCAACTGCTGCCATGTGTCTTGTCTGAGGAGAAAGAAAGGGTCCCTCAGTCCTTGGTTTTGAAAACTATTTCCATTGTAAATCCCTACTCCCCACAACCCTCAGTGTTTTTAAAATAATTCATTAATAAGAAGTTATGAGGTTCCAAAGTTTCGAAGGATTCAAAGTTTGGCCCACTTCCCTGGTTCCATGCTATCTCATGTTTCTTTTAAATAAACCTCTAAGGCTCTGATATTTTAACCTTTCGACGTCCCGATATTCCAACCCTATGTGGTCCCTAGACACTGACTCTGAAGTTCTGAAGTTCCAATATTTGGGGTTCCAATATTCGGCATGCTTATGATATTCTAACCTTTCGAGGTTTCGCGATTGTGACCCTCCGAGGCCCCGGGACTCCAAGCCTCTGAAGTTTAGAAGTTATGAAATTTGGGGTTTCGATATTCAACCTACTTCCCTGGTTTCGAGGTTCTGAAATTCAGCCTTCTCTAAAGGATTCAAGATCCTTACTTCGACTATCATTAATTTTTGATCCCGAGATCCATTTATGGTCTTCCACATACCATTGGAAATATTTTTCAAAGAAATTTCTAGTGGAGAAGGTTAGATGCAGTCCTTGAGCCCATTTTTTACCTAAAACATGGCTGAAAATTTCTTCCATTCTTTTCACCTTGACTCTTCTTCTTATGGCTGGAATCCTGGACACCCGGAGCCAACATAATCATGTTTTTATGGATTTTCCAATAAACCTCCTACTATGATGATTATCTACCAGAGACTGCAACAACCATGCAACTCTCCTTGGAACAAACATGCTCACATCAATGCTAACATATTCTTCTTCTGACGTCAATGCTATTCCAGTTGACATCAATGCCAACATACCAAGTGTGACTAATCAATCAGACAATGTCAATTGCCCAACAATTGGAAATGGAGCATAAAAAAAACAAGGGTAGAGCTGCATGGGGGATTTACAAATATTAGGCCCCCAACTTATGATGGGGAATCAGAGGAAGTTGTAGAGTACTGATTGTTATGGACAATCCATGGTTTGGAGGGAAACGAGGTCACCTGAGAGGAATTTAATGATTATTTAAAGTAAAATATTTATCATAACACTATTTTGATGACTAGGCGAGAGAATTTTAGGATTCAAAATAGGCTCAAATGACCATGGACACGTTAATAAACATGTTTACCCATTTGTTTCATTATGTACCTTACATTAAAGAAGAAAAAGCTAAAGTTCATCAATTTATAAGCTGCGCCCTAATCTATTTTAAGGAGTGAATAGAATATGACAATCCAAAGACTATGTTACTAGCAAGAAAAACAACTCGTAAGGCCAAAATATGTTACTTGAAAGAAAAACAAAGAAACGACAACTTAATCTCCTTGGTTAACAATAAAGAACACAATGTACATAACAACAAGGGAATGAAGAATCGACTAGCAAAAAAAAATGGCGAGGGAGAACAACAATGAAACTTTAACATAATTAATGGGCAGCCTCAAAAATCACCGACATTAACCCAAAATAGATCAAAACAACTTGAATTTAACCAAGGATTGAATGGTAAGGACAAGGAGGTATTGAAGTGTTGGGGCTATGGGGAGCCACATCTCTTGCGAAATTATCCCAACAACCCAAGATTCATACATAATCTTCAAAATGTACAGGATTCTTCTGTTATGAACGATGTGGCCTTGAGTATTCCTCGCATAAGTGCTACACTAGAAGAGTTTTAGGCACATCGCTAGTCCACTATGGTGGAAGTTGGAGGTAAAATTTGTGACCAGTCTATTTCAATATTAATTAATCTAGGAGCTAGTTAAAATTATGTCCATCTTGAAATTGAAGAAAACTGTAAACTAGCAATAAAAAACTATAAAATTGCATGGCTACTACAGTTGGCCATGAGAGCCAAACAGAGGGTTACTAATTGGGTTTAGAACTGTGTGATTGAAATTGATGGAAAGACTGTTGAATCCTATAAGTTTAAATGTATTATCGTTGGGATCATACAATGTACTAATAGGTATGGATTGGCTATAAAAACATAAAGCCCTTGTTAATTGCTTATAGAAGATAGTCATTTGTGAAACAGATGGCGAGAAGCCACAAACTATTAAGGGTATATTTATAATTGTCTCTTTACATCAAATATCAACTTTGCAGCTCAAAAAAGAAATCATAAAAGTTTGTCAACTCTTCGCTGTCAAAATTAAAGATCAGACGAAAAATAAACCAACAATAGAGAAAGAGTTGGAAGTGGGTAAGAGTTTTCCACGTGTGTCTTCAGAGGAAATTCTAGGATTACCACCCAAAAGATATATATATTTTACAATAGAACTGGTACATGTGTATGGACTAGTATCTAGAGCTCCCTACCGAATGACACTATCTGAATTGATGGAATTAAAGACATAACTACAAGAACTACTAGAAAAGGGTTATATAATACCCAATGTATCCCCGTGGAGGGCACCTTTTCTTTTTTTTAAAAGGAAGGATGGTACACATAGGCTATGTATAAGCTATAGAAAATTAACAAAGCCAACTATCAAGAACAAGTACCCCTTGCAAAGGATTGATGATCTTTTTGATCAATTAAGAGGAGTAGTTGTGTTCTCCAAGATAAATCTTAGATCCCAATACCACCAATTACGGATCCTAGAAGAAGAATATTGAAAAAAACATTCATAACCTGTTATGGCCATTACCAATTCATGATTTTACCTTTTGGGCTCACTAACGTGCTAGCCACATTCATGTGCTTGATGAATGGTGTTTTTCGTAAATTCTTGGACAAATTGGTACTAGTTCTTATTGACAACATACTAATATATTCTAAAACAATTGAAGAGCATAATCATCATCTCGAAATGGTGCTTAAAAATATAAGAGAAAACCAATTGTATGCGAAATTATCTAAATGTGAATTCTATCAGAGGAAGATACATTATTTGGGCCACATAATATATAAAGAGGGCATTGCAGTAGACCTAGATGTGGTGAAATCTATATAGTAATGGCTAGTTGTAAAGGATGTTGTCGACATTAGAAAATCATGGGGAGAATCAGTTATTGTCACTAGTACATAGAAGGATTTTCAAAACTGGCATAGCCCATAACCTTGCTTCAAAATAAGTGAGTGAAATTTGAATGGACCATATTTGAAAGATTGAAATTTTTACTTACAATGGCACTCGTATTATGGATAGAAGATTTGGAAAAATAATTTTAAGTATGTATAGATGCAAGCTTAGAAGGCCTATGTGGATATCTAATGAAAGAAGCTTATGTGGTGGAATACAAGTTGTGCAAGTTGAAGGAAAATGAAATAAATTATTCAATTTATGACTTATAATTAGCAACATTAATCCACACACTTAAGATGTGGAGGCATTATCTAATCAAGAAGAAATTTACCCTGGTGACAGATGACATAAGTCATAATTATTTTTACGGTCAAGCAGATATGAACAGCAATAAATCTGTATGGATGGATTTCCTAAGCGAATATGAATTTTACATCAAGCATATTGAAGGAAAAGGGAAAAGGGTGGTTGATGCCCTAAGCTAAAGATGGAAGCAAATTAATGAAATTTCTGTAAGGAAGAGTGAAATAAATTTTGCAGAATAAATTAAAAGAGTTGCTGAAAAAGATGAAAAATATAAACATATATGTGACAGTCTCAAGGATAGGATAGATGTAGACCAATGCACATATTATATATTAAATAATAAGTGAATTTTCACTTACAAGGGAAAAATATATCTACCCAAGAAAGGAGAAATAAAATAAAGAAAATATTATGGATGAGTATCATCAGAAACATTATGCCAAGCACCCTCGGTATCAAAAAATGATTACATCACTTAGAAATTACCTTTTTTGGCTCGGAATGAAGAGGTATATAGATTAATATCTTGCTTAGTGTCATAAATTCCAATTGGTCAAAGTTGAACATCAACATCCCATGGGGTTACTTAATCCCTTACCTATGCCCAAGTGGAAATGAGAAGTAATTTCCCTGGATTTCATCACTCGGTTTCCCCGAACTCGTAAACAACATGATGCTATAATTGTGGTAATTGATACAATGACTAAGGCAACACATGTCATGCCTGTGCAATCTACTTTCAAGGCTACTCAAGTGGATTTTTTTTTTATTAAATAAATTTTTAAGTTGCATGAGGTTTCTAAGGTGGTTATCTCTAACAAAGATCCAAAATTTACCTCTTCTTTTTGGAAATAATTGTTCACCAGTCTAAGAACTCATCTAAATTTTAGTACAACCTATCATCCCCAAATACATGGGTAAACAAAATGAGTAAATCAATTGTTATAAGACATGCTACACATGTATTATATGACCCAACCTACTAAATGGCAAGACTTGCTCCATTTAACAAAAAAATACATATAATAAAAATTACCAAACCTCACTAAGAATGATTCCTTCTGAAGCATTATATGGAAGGAAATGCAATGTACCATTAAGTTGGATTCAAATGGAAAATATATTAATTTTGGGGCCTAACAAGCTCGAGGAAATGGAACATAAAGTAAAACGAATCAGACATAACTTTAAGCAAGCTCAAGATAGACATAAAACTTACGTTCATAAAACGAGAACCTTTGGAGAATTCTAAGTGGGGGAACATGTGTACTTAAAAATTACAACCAAAGAGAAGTTCTCAGAAGTTGAGAAAATTTCTCAAACTAGCCCCACAATATTGTGGACGTTTCGAAATATTAGCTCGAGTTGGCCTTATAGCATATTAGTTGGCCTTCCCTGAAAATATAAAATCACATAATGTATTTCATGTCTCCTTGTTATAGAAATATGTATCTAACTCTAATCATGTAATAAACTGGGATGTGATATAGGTTGAATCTGAATGCGAGCTCCTAATTGACCCTGTACAAATCTTAGATAGAAGAGAGGTGGTATTTGAAAGACAACAATTCCTCCTATTAAGGTACAATGGGACCATTATGGGCTTGAAGAGGCCACCTTGGAGCTAGATGAAAAGACAAGGGAGTCCTTTCCAGCCTTGTTCAAAAGAGAAGGAAAAAGGAAACACTCAGGACAATGTTCATTCCATGGGGGAGTAAATGTAATGTTTCTGATGAAATAACTTAGAAAATCTATGTTGAAAATAGCAACAAGAAATGCTAAAAATAGAAATGCTATAAATAGCATTGTTATAGATAGCATTTCAGGTACCAGTGTGGAAAATAGCAACAAGGAATATTAAAAATAAAAAATGCTAAAAATAGCATTACTATAGATAGCATTTCAGGATAGATTCCAATTTTAATTAGTCCCTAAATCAAAATTGAGAATTAAAATTCGAATTTAGTCTTAGCAATTGTTTGAAAAATAATTAATTAATTCATCTTGAGTTAATTAATTGGAGAAAATCAAGCATGAAGTCTTTGTGAACAGATGCAACAATTATCCCTTTGATTGATGAAATTATCCCTTAATTAAGGAGATAATGGTGAATTGTATTTGAGTTGTAATTAGTTAGCTCAGTTAATTGAGTTAAGTCCAGTTAAATTAGTTCCAAATAGTTTGTGGAACTAATTGTGAGTTTAGTTAGTTAATGTATGCATGCATGCAACTAGTGTTCTCCAGATAACTGAATATTATCGCATAAATAACTCATGCATGTCAGTTCAGACAAAGACCCAGTTGAGATTAAAAGAAGGGACAATGTACTATTAGTTGGGGGAATTTTCTTATAAAGGAAACTCATCCATGCAGAAGGAATTCATTCCTTCAGGATTGCGCAGTTATTTCAGAGGTCATATCAGTGTGATTACACACAGGTGGTAGCTTGAGGACCCAAGAGAAACTGCGCAAGGAAATAGGAGGCTTGGAAGACTGAAGGAAGGCATATGTGTTGTCTATTCTGTCTATGAGTAGCAGTGAGGGATTGTACTAAGAGATGGAGAGCTTGTAAGCTAAATATTTGTGTAATCCTTGAGATATTTCAACTTGTATGATAATACAAATAGCGGGGTTTTTAGCTGAGGCTTTCCGTAGAGTATTATTCTGTCTTTCATGTGTGATTGAATCTTCTTCTCTATTATATGTGTTCTATTTGATCTTACTCAAAATCGATTAATCTTTTGCAATTTTGACTATAGAAGTAGATTAAGTATTTTGCTTTAGTACATTGAATAATTAGTTTAATCTATGGTGAAAATTTCTACATCATATCAGAGACAAGTTTATCGGAGTAGTGAACAGTATACAAAGAAGATAATTCGAATTAAAAAATAAATAAAAAATTGGGCCGCAAGTTTGTAGAGCAGATTTGAAATTTTTGTGCAAAATTTTCAGAAAAAAAAATAGTAGATTTGGATTCCTTGCGAAAAAATACCCAAATTCCAAAAAAAAAATGGTTGAATCGGAGTTTGGATGAGGGAGATGTCATTGATTTAAAATCAGCTCTTTTTCTTGAAAATTTCGTGACAGCGGAAAAGATGAGACAGATTGGTTTGCTAGCAAAGAACCTGTATGCACTTGAGGTACAAGATGCATGCAAAGCCTTGAGGAGCAAGGAAAATGTTAGAGACTTGGTGGTTGAGAGGGAGAATAAATTACCTCTCAACATGCAGTATTAGAAGAAGTCTCAAACAATTGTGGAGGAGCCATAATTGGAGATGCTGAGAGGAGACTGAGTGGAGGCATCCACTCATGCATAGACCTCCAGTAGGGGGGAATTTCGAGTCAAGTGGGCAGAGGGATCACATGCAGCTATACTTCCAGGTGTGAGGTGGGGCAATGTGAAGTGATAGTTCCAAGAAGGCTGAAATAGGGGCAGGATTATTGAGGTACCCAACCTCTTTGATTAGACCTTGCTATAGGAGCCTCAACGAGGAGTAGCAAGACTGACTAAGTGGGTAGAAACAGATGCGGATGGAGCGGTAGAGGAAATTTCAGGATCAGAGGGTGTTTCTAGCCCAACAGGGAGGTTAGTTGGGAGATCAGTTACTTACTTTCAGTAACTAAGTTGCAGTGCAGCAGTGGGTAGCACGATGCAACATGATGAGAGGAGGTGTAGTGTGGATGCAGTGCTGGGAGATAGGACCAGCAGCAGCACAGATGCATTAGGAGGAATCAATGTGATTGATGCAGTCAAAGATCAAATTGACAGAGGCTAGAGTAGTCAGATACTGAAGGGCATAGAGGTGCAGAGTTTTCAGTCGACACAGGCAATAGCGGTTAGAGACTTTGATGACAGAAGCATCATTTCTGATTCAGGTTGGATATTTTTGTTTCTAAAGTTGCTGGAGCAACAACACTTGAGAGAAGTGTTGCATGCAGAACATTCCAAAGGTTCAGGATCATGTTCGAGTTGAATGCCTTTCTTGTTGAGAGGGAGTATTGAAAATAGCAACAAGAAATGCTAAAAATAGAAATGCTATAAATAACATTGCTATAGATAGCACTTCAGGTACCAGTGTGGAAAATAGCAACAAGGAATGTTAAAAATAAAAATGTTAAAAATAACATTGCTATAGATAGCATTTCAGGATAGATTCCAATTTTAATTAGTCCCTGAATCAAAATTGAGAATTAAAATTCGAATTTAGTCTTAGCCGCTGTTTGAAAAATAATTAATTAATTCATCTTGAGTTAATTAATTGGAAAAAATCAAACATGAAGTCTTTGTAAAGAGATGCAATAGTTATCCCTTTGATTGATGAAGTTATCCCTTAATTAAGGAGATGAGAATGAGTTGTATTTGATTTGTAATTAGTTAGCTCAGTTAATTGAGTTACGTCTAGTTAAATTAGTTCCAATCAGTGTGTGGAACTAATTGTGAGTTCATTCAGTTAATGCATGCATGCATGCAACTAGTGTTCTCCAGATAACTGAATATTCTCTCATAAATAATTGATGCATGTCAGTTCAGACAAAGACCTAGGGGATTGCGCAGTTATTTCAGAGGTCAGAGCAGTATGTGAGGTGATTACACACAGGTGGCAGCTTGAGGACCGAGGAGAAACCGTGCAAGGAAATATGAGGCTTGGAGGATTGAAGGAAGGCATATGTGTTGTCTATTATGTCTATGAGCAACAATGAGGAATTGTACTGAGAGCTGGGTAGCTTGTGAGCTAAAACTTTGTGTAATCCTTGAGATATTTCAACTTGTATGATAATACAGATAGCGGATTTTTAGCTGAGGCTTTCCCTAGAGTATTCTTCTGTGTTTCATGTGTGATTGCATCTTCTTCTCTATTATATGTGTTCTACTTGATCTTGCTCAAAATCGATTAAGCTTCCGCAAGTTTAATTGTACAAGTAGATTAAGTATTTTGCTTTAGTACATTACATAATCAGTTTAATCTACGGTGAAAATTTCTATGCTCTGTGATGTAGTTTGAGATTATGAATACCGTAAGTGATAAATTGTGCTTTTGAATTATTAACTTGGAATGGAACCAATTATGTGTTTTGTTTTTAAGAAAAACAACAAAAAAAATATAATAATAATATAGGCACATAACTTGGAAAATAAGAAAAATGTGCTAGCTAATATATATATAACACACATATATATTGATATTCAAATAAAAATTTGTCAAAAGTCACTAAGGGAGAGTGAAAATTCACCTTTTCTAATTGGAGAGCAGTTAAAACAAAATAGAAGTTACTTATCTTTTCCTTCAAATAAAAGAAAATTAACTATTTTCAAAAGGATCCTCGGGAGAAAAGCGACGGAAAAAAATACCATGGACATGGCAGCAAAAAAATCCATTAGTAGTGGTAAGTAACTTAGTGAGAGTGGAAAAATGGTTTTGGCTGGATATAAAAGCCACAGAACTAGAACTCTTGTGATGGTCACTAGAGGAGACAAAGATAGTGAGCCTAAAACTCTAGTGGGAGATAAATGCTGGTGTAAAGCATTGAGAAGCAAGATTTTGCTGACGGTTTGAACATAGAAAAGCTCTTACTCTGTAAATTTCCTAGTATCTAAGTAGAAAAGACGACAAAGCTCGGGGGACGTTGGTATACAAAAGACTAGTTTACGTTGGGAGGCCTAGAGGGGGCTATTGACACATTTTTCTTTGAAGTATACAAAAACTGAGTACTGTAGAAATCGTAGTAAGGTAAAGTTAAATTCTTTAGTGGTTATTTATGTTGATTTTCTTTAACAGAAAGTTGAATAGATGTTTGGTGGCATTTCTTGAGAAAAAAAATTACTTTGTTAATTGTGTGCTCAAAACAAATCAGGATTTGGTTTGGTAACACAAGTGGTGTAGGATTGTTTTCTTCCTATATAAACAAAAAAAATGGGTTTGGGTTAGTACCGTATGGCTAGCATGTAACCATCCGAAGGGTTCAATCCTAAAATCCAGTTGAATTTTGTTTTTGTCTCACGAAGGCAAGAGGTAGGGTTTATAATTTTGTTTTTTTTTTAAGTTCAAAATCGAGAGAAAACAATTTCTAGCTCTTTGTAGATAAAAAAGAGATATAAATAGGAACTTATTTCACACATTGGAAATGTATAAATGAGTTTTTTTAAAGAAGAAAATGGGAAACAAGAAAAAAAAGAGTTATATCTTTCCTTTTCCTTTTTAGCAAACTGTACACAATTGTATATAAATGAATTGTTCACAGAAAATAAAATGTTTACTTTTCTGGAAGACTAACTGAAAACGTAAATGCATGAAGTCGAGCAATATATTTCTACAAAACTAGTCTAGTAGATGTCCACTCAAGAATAATTAGAGATAAAGGACCTGTAGAGAATAATTATATATATATTAAAAAGGGAAATTGTTGCTGCTTGCAGAAATAAGGCGACCTCATAGAACCTGATTCAATTGTGTACACGACACTGTACTTCTTAAAAAAATTTATTTAAAAACCATATTAAAAAAACTCTTATAACGACATCAACAACCAAGAAATATCATAGCTAAGATGGTTACAAACTTCTACAGGTTCATGTATCTATATGGGATAAGAAAAAATCACATGCCAGATGTGACTGCTTGGATATAGAAACCCAAATTGGTTAAAAAAAGAAAAACAGGAGATTTGTCCACACAACAAATTCCTCTGATTAGTAAATAAATTTGGGGATAGAATCTTTCCCCGTCGCTTTTAAAGACGGGACTAGTCAGATAGGGAATGAAACGTGGGAGAAGCATAAAGCAAAAAAAAAATATTAACTTTGGATTTGAGCAAGTGAACCTGGAAAACCATCATAGAGTTGAAGAGGGGATGGTCACTTACATGATGAGCGGTATTGAGGAAATTCTACATGAAACCACTACCGGCCCTAGATACACATAATATAAATTAGCACAATCATATTTATCAATGTGGGTGATATATGCTGATAGGAGTATATGAAGATATATACAACCACATTTTCCATTGTAGTTAATATACACCGATAGGCTATATCAACCACATTGATAATTATTATGTGTATTTTTTAAAAACTAACTATATAAATAATAACAATCTTATTCTTATATATTTATATATTTATGATTATTATATTAATATTATAATAATAATATTAACTCATAATAATATTAGTAATATTAATTATTAATAATAATAAGTCATATTATTATTATGTTAACTCATAATAATATTAGCAATATTAATTAATAGTAATAATCTTCATAACAATACTTATTTAATAATAACAATAATTATTTTAGTAAATGTGGTTGATATACCCATAAGGCTTCATTTCTATCAATGACACAAATAATAATAATAATAATAATAATAATAATAATTTACTCATCAAAATTAATAAATAATAGTTAAATAGTTCATTATTGTTAAACAATAATAATATTTTCTTAATTAAATATTTTCAATCCCACTTCTTCACCCATGTGAGCATCACCCGATGCAATGAGTGCTAAGTGGACACTGGATGTAATGAGTGCTAAGTGGACTATTAAATAATGATGAAAAATGAGTCAGTTACAACTACCTCTCATGGAAATGGTCATAGATGAATGACTTTCTTAACGCAGTTGAATCCCAAAAAATGATATCTAAAAATATAACAATTAATTCATCTTTACATAATAATAATTAATTCTTTGTCACAATGTGACGTTGGACCATGGTTGGCCATGGTTGATTCTCATATTGAGACAACCTTTGTCACAAAGCGACATTTGAGCATGTTTGACCATGGTTCACTATGATTCACTAATAATTACATTATTATTATTATTATAATAATATTAACTCCTAATAATATTAATTAATATTAATAATAATAATAATAACAGATAATAATATTATATTATCATAATATTATTATAATAATATAATATTATTATTATTATTATATTTTAATATTATAATAATAATATAAAATTATAATGCTAATAATAACTATTATTATTATTATTATTATTATTATTATTATTATATTATATCATTATTATAATAATAATATTAACTCATAATAACAATAATGGTCCAATAATAATTAGAATTGTGATAAGTGAATAATAAACCCAAGGGATTAATACTAAAACCCTAAGGGATTATGAACCCAAAGGAATAATATTAAACCCAAGGGACTAATATTATAAACACAATGTATATAAACCCTAAGATAAATATTATAAACACTAAAATAAACATGATTCACCATCGTTGATTTTCATATTGAGACAATCCTTATCAGAATTCCATGTTTGACCATGGTTGACTGAGGAATAATAAACCCAAGCGATTGATATTATAAACCCAAAGGAACAATAAAACCAAGGGATTAATACTAAAACCCCAAGGGATTATGAACCTAAGGGAATAATCTTAAACCCAAGGGACTAATATTATAAATCCAAGGTATATAAACCCTATGTGGAGACAATTTTTGTCATAATGCGAGATCAGACCATGATTGACCACAGTTGACCATTGTTGGTTATGGTTGACCATGATTGATATTATAAACCGAAGTTAATAATAAACCCAAGGGATTGATATTATGAACCCAAGGGAAACATAAACCCATGGGATTAATACTAAAACCCCAAGGGATTATGAATGGAAGGGAATGATATTAAACCCAAGGCACTAATATTATAAACCCAACATTGGTAAACCCTAATATAAATATTACAAACACTAAAATAAACATGGTTTATTTTCATGGTCAGACAATCCTTGTCACACCACGACATTCAACCATGGTTGACTATGATTGGCAATTGTTGACCATGATTGATATAATAAACCCAAGGGAATAATAAACCCAAGGGATTAATATTAAAACCCCAAGGGATTATGAACCCAAGGGACTAATATTATAAAGCCAATGTATATAAACCCTAAGATAAATATTATAAACACTAAAATAAACATGATTGACCATCGTTGATTTTCATATTGAGACAATCCTTATCACAATTCCATGTTGGAACATGGATGACCATGGTTCACATCATAATAAACCATGGTTGACTGGGGAATAAGAAACCCAAGCGATTGATATTATAAACCCAAAGGAACAATAAACCCAAGGGATTAATACTAAAACCCCAAGGGATTATGAACCTAAGGGAATAATATTAAACCCAAAGGACTAATATTATAAACCCAAGGTATAAAAACCCTAAGATAAATATAAAAATACTAAAATAAAGATGGTTGAATTAATAAATCCTAAGAATTAATATTTTAAACTCAAGGGATTAGTAAACCAAAGGGATTATGAACCCAAGGCAATAATATTAAACCCAAGACACTAATATTATAAACCCAACATTGGTAAACCCTAATATAAATACTACAAACACTAAAATAAACATATTTTATTTTCATGGTGAGACAATCCTTGTCACAATGCGGCATTCAACCATGGCTGACCATGGTTGGCTATGATTGACAATGGTTTATCATGATTGATATTACATACCTAAGGGAATAATAAACCCAAGGGATTGATATTATAAACCCAAAGGAATAATAAACCCAAGGGATTAATACTAAAACCCCAAGGGATTATGAACCCAAGGGAATAATATTAAACCCAAGGGACTAATATTATAAACACAACATATATAAACCCTAAGGAAAATATTATAAACACTAAAATAAACATGATTGACCATCATTTATTTTCATATTGAGACAATCCTTATCACAATTCCATGTTGGACCATGGTTGACCATGGTTGACTTCATAACAAACCATGGTTGGTCGGGGAATAATAAACCCAAGAAATTGATATTATAAACCCAAAGGGACAATAAACCCAAGGGATTTATACTAAAACCCCATGATTAATATTAAACCCAATAATAAAAACCCTAATATTATAATCCCAATATTAAACTCTAAAATAATAAATCTAATATTAAACACAATATTAGAAACCTAATATTTGAAACCCTAATATTAAACCCCAATTTTCTAATGTCACATTACAACATTGAATAAATTTCAATGAAATATAACATTGGTTGACCATTATTAGATTGATTATCGCATTGAGACAATGTTTGTGACAATGCAATGCTTGACAAATTTTAAGACAAATGTGACATTTGACCATTGTTGATTTTAGAAACATAAGATTTGAAACCCTAATATTAAACTCCAATTTTCTAATGTCACTTTACAACATTGAATAAATTTCAATGAAATATAGCATTGTAACAAACATTATTAGGTTTATTATCACATTGAGAGAATGATTTCCACAATGCAATGCTTGACAAATTTCCAGACCAATGTGACGTTTGACCATGGTTGACCATGATTTACCATGGTTGACGATGATTGACATTGTTTTACCATTGTGGACAAGAGTTGACCATGGTTCAATTTCATATTAAGACAATATTTGTCTTAATATGAAAATGAACCCAAGGGATTGATATTATAAACCCAATGTGTTAATACGAAAACCCCAAGGGATTATAAACCCAAGGGAATAATCTTAAACCCAAGGGATTAATATTATAAACCCAAGGTATATAAACACTAAGATAAATATTATAAACCCTAAAATAAACATAGTTAACTATGGTTTACCATAGTTGATTTTTATATTGAGCTAATATTTTCCACAATGCGACGTTGGACCATCATTGACCATGGTTGATCATGGTTCATTTTCATATTGAGACAATCTTTGTCATAATGTGACGTTGGACCATGGTTGACCATGTTAGACCATGGTTGATTTTCATATTTAGACAATCTTTCTCACAATGAGAAAGATTGTCTCAATATCATAAACCCAAGCAATTAATCATCCTAAGGGATTGATAAACCTAAGAGATTAATAAAACCAAGGTATTAGTATTATAAACCTAGGGTATTGATAAACCCAAGGGATTAATATAAATAGTAGGATTAATATTACAAACCCTAGGATTAATATTAAACCCAATAATGAAAACTCTAATGTTATAATCCCAATATTAAACTCTAAAATTATAAATCTAATATTAAACACAATATTAGAAACCTAATATTAAACCCTAATTTTCTAATATCACATTACAACATTGAATAAATTTCAATGAAATATAACATTGCAACAAACATTATTAGATTGATTATCACATTGAGACCATGGTTGACCATGATTGACCACAGTTGACGATGATTCACAATGGTTTACCATTGTTGACAACAATTGACCATGGTTCAATTTCATATTAAGACAATCTTTGTCTAGGAATATGAACCCTTAAATTAATAAACCCAAGGGATTAATATTAAACCCAAGGTAGTAATATTATAAACCCAAGGTATATAAGCACTAAGATAAATATTATAAACTCTAAAATAAACATGGTTAACTATGGTTTACCATGGTTGATTTTCATATTGAGCTAATCTTTGCCACAATGCGATGTTGGACCATCATTGACCATGATTGATAATGGTTGATTTTGATATTGAGACATTTTTTGTCAAAATGTGACGTTGGACCATGGTTTATTTTTATATTTACACAATATTTCTCACAATGAGGCATTAGACCATGGTTGACCATCGTTGACGATGATTATAAACCCAAATGATTTTTATCGAACACTATGATTAATATTTATTTATTTTTTGCGCGTGGTTCACAGACACCTTCCGTCAACGGGTGGCACTACATCCACTAGAAAAATCTGGGTTGGCTCCCCTCGGCCTACTGGAAGACTTGACCCCAAGAGCTTTCAGGAATTGATCCTGTGACCTCCCTTCTGGCGAGGCCCCAACTTGATCGATTGAGCTAACCCTTGGGGCTACACTATGATTAATATTATAAACCCTATGAATAATATTATAACCTAGGAATATGAACCATTGGATTAATAAGCCCAAGGTATTAATATTATAAACCCAAGGGAATCATAAACCCAAGAGATTGATATTATAAACCCAACAAAATAATAAACCCAAGGGGATAATACTAAAATCCCAAGTGATTATAAACCCAAGGGAATAATATTAAACCCAAGGGATTAATATTATAAACCCAAGGTAAATAAAACCTAAAATAAATATTATAAACCCTAAAATAAACATGGTTGACTAAGGTTTACCAAGGTTGATTTTCATATTGAGACAATCTTTGTCACAATGTGACGTTGGACCATGGTTGATTTTCATATTGACACAATGTTTGTCACAATGTGACATAGGAAGATGGCTAACCATGATTTACCATGGTCTACAATAATTGACAATGGTTTACCATTCTTGACAATGGTTTACCATTGTTGACCATGGTTAACGATGATTAACAATGGTTCTTTTTCATATTGAGACAATCTTTGTCACAATGTGACATTGGACCATGATTGACTAAGGTTGACACAATGTGACATAGGAAGATGGCTAAACATGATTTACCATGGTCTACAATGATTGATAATGGTTTACCATTCTTGACAATGGTTTACCATTGTTGACCATGGTTAATGATGATTAACAATGATTCTTTTCATATTGAGACAATCTTTGTTACAATGTGACATTGGACCATGATTGACTAAGGTTGACCATGATTATAAACACGGGGGATTTATATTAAACCTAAGGATTAATATTATAAACCCTATGAATAAACCCAATGGTTTACCATTGTTGACCATGGTTAAATATGGTTGACCATGGTTGATTTTTATATTGAGACAATCTTTGTCATAATGTGTTGTTGGACTAGTGTTGAAAATGATGATAAACCCAAGAGATTGATATTAAACCCCATGTATAATATTATAAACCCTATGAATAATATTATAACCTACATATATGAACCCTTAGATTAATAAACCCAATATATTGATATTATAAACCCAAGGGAATAATAAAATGAAGGTGTTAATACTAAAATCCCAAAGGATTACAAAACCATGATTTACCATGGTCTACAATGATTGACAATGGTTTACCATTGTTTACCATGGTTAAAAATGATTAACAATGGTTCTTTTTCATATTGAGACAATTTTTGTCACAATGTAACATTGGGCCATGATTGACTAAGGTTGAACATGATTATAAAGATAGAGGATTTATATTAAACCTAAGGATTAATATTATAAACCCTATGAATAAACCCAATGGTTTAACATTGTTGACCATGGTTAAATATGGTTGACCATGGTTGATTTTTATATTTAGACAATCTTTGTCATAATGTGACATTGGACTACTGTTGAAAATGATTATAAACCCAAGGGATTTATATTAAACCCCATGTATAGTATTATAAACCCTATGAATAATATTATACCCTATGTATATGAACCCTTAGATTAATAAACCCAATATATTGATATTATAAACCCAAGGGAATAATAAACCCAAGGTGTTAATACTAAAATCCCAAAGGATTACAAAACCATGATTTATGATGGTCTACAATGGTTGACAATGGTTTACCATTCTTGACAATGGTTTACCATTGTTGACCATGGTTAACGATGATTAACAATGTTTCTTTTTCATATTGAGACAATCTTTGCCACAATGTGACATTGGACCACGATTGATTAAGGTTGAACATGATTCTAAACACGGGAGATTTATATATAACCTAAGAATTAATATTATAAACCCTATGAATAAACCCAATGGTTTATCATTATTGACCATGGTTGATTTTTATATTGAGACAATCTTTGTCATAATGTGATGTTGGACTACTGTTGAAAATGATTATAAACCCAAGGGATTTATACTAAACCCCATGTATAATATTATAAACCCTATGAACAATATTATACCCTATGTATATGAACCCTTAAATTAATAAACCCAATATATTGATATTATAAACCCAAGGGAATAATAAACCCAAGGTGTTAATACTAAAATCCCAAAGGATTACAAACCCATGTGAATAGTATTAAACACAAGACATTAATATTATAAACCCAAGGTAAATAAACCCTAACATAAATATCATCGTTGACCATGGTTGATTTTCATATTAAGATAGTCTTTGTCACAGTGCGACAATGCAACATGGTTGATCATGATCATGGACCAATTTAATTAATTAAATAAATGAGATTTATATTAAACCCACGTATTAATATTATGAACCATATGAATAAGAGTACATGAGAGGAATATGGGCCCTTAGATTAATAAACCCAAAGGATTGATATTGTAAACCCATGGGAAGTAAACCCTAAAATTGTCATGGTTGACCATGGATGATTTTCATATTGAGATAGTATTTGTCACAATGTGAGGTTGCAACATGGTTAACCAAGGATATTATATCCAAGGGATTAATATTATAAACCCAAGGTATACAAACCTTAAAATAAATATTATAAACCCTAAAATAAACATGGTTGACTATAGTTGACTATGGTTGACTATTGTTTGGAGTAATATTAAACCAAATGGATGAATATTATCAACCCAATTTAATTAACTAAATCCACGGGTTTTATAGTAAACCCAAGGATTAATATTATTAACCCTATGAATAATATTACACCCTAGGAATATGAGCTGTTAGATTAATAAACCCAAGGGATCAATATTAAACACCCAAGGTAATAATCTTACATACAAGGGATAAACAACCCAAGATATATAAACCCTACGATAAATATTGTAAACCCTAAAATTATCATGGTTAACCATGGTTGATTTTCATGTTGAGACAATATTTTTCACAATGCAACGTTGCAACATGGTTGACCATGATTTATTTTCATATGTAGACAATATTTTGTTACAATGCAATGTTGGACCATGGTTGATTTTCATATTGAGAAAATCTTTGTCACAATGTGACGTTGGACCATGGTTGACCATGATCATAAACCAAGGGGATTTATATTAGACCCAAGGATTAATATTATAAATCCTATGAATAATATTAAGCCCTAGGAATAAGAATTTTTTAATTAATAAATATAAGGGATTGATATTAGAAACCAAAGGATTAATACTAAAAACCCAAGGGATAAATACTATAAACCCAAGGCATATAAAACCTAAGATAAATATTATAAACCAAAAAATAGACATGGTTTACCATGGTTGACCATGCTTGATTTTCATATTGAGACAATCTTTGGCACAATGCGACGTTAGACTATGGTTGACCATGGTAGACCATGGTTGATTTTCATATTCAGACAATCTTTGTTACAATGTGACATTGGACCATGGTTGACCATGATTATAAACCCAAGGGATTTATATTAAACCCTAGTATTAATATTATAAACCCTATGAATAATATTATACCCAAGGAATACAAACCCTTACATTAATAAACCTAAGGGATTGATATTATAAACCTAAGGGAATAATAAACCCGAGGGAATAATTCTAAAACCCAATGTGTTATAAACCCAAGGGAATGATATTATAAAACTAAGGTATATAAATCCTAAAATGAAAATTATAAACCCTAAAATAAACCTCGCCCACCAAAATAAATATGGTTGACTACGTGTTGACCACAATTTTAGAACATTGATTATGGTGATTATGGAATTAATAAACCAAAGAGTTTAAAACCTTAGATTTATTAATCAGTTAAGTATGTAATATTAATCAAATAAGAGATGTTATTAAACATGGTTAATATTATATTAATGATGCTATTAATATTTTTTAATTAGTAATATTGTTTTCAAATTCATTATGATTAATGAAAATTTTTATTTATATATATTTTTAAATATATTATTTATTTATAATAATAACTATTATAAATTTATAATAACATAATATTTAAAATGCTATTTTTAATATTTATAATAACTTATATTTAAAATGCTAATTTTTTTAAATATTTAATAACCTAAAATTGTAAATGGTGGAGATTTCATATGAGTTTTTATCCTATTTATGAATTCTCCATTGCAATTTATATATAAAACCACTAATACATTGGATTTAGTTTTAATATTAAACATTAAGATTAATATTATAAACCCTATGTATAATATTATATCTTAGGAATACAAACCCTTACCTTAATAAACCTAAGGGATTTGATATTATAGACCCAAAGGAATAATTCTAAAACCCCAATATGTTATAAATCAAAGGGAATAATATTAAACTCAATGTATTGATATTAAAAAACTAACGTATGTAAATCCGAAAATAAAAATTATAAACCCTAAAATAAACCTACTTGACTCAAAAAAATATGGTTGACTATGGGTTGACCACAATTTTAGAACATTGATTATGGTGACTATTGAATTAATAAACCGAAAAGATTAAATCCTTGGATTTATTAATCACTCACGTTTATAATAATCAAATAAAAGATGTTATTAAACATGATTAATATTGTATTAACAATGTTATAAATAGTTTTTTAATTAATAATATTGTTTTCAAATTCATTATATATATATATATATATATATATATATATATATATATATATATTTTTAATAATAACTATTATAAATTTTGTATAGTGTTATTTTCCAGAGTCATCACATTCATGATTTTATTGTATCGACGTTTCGAACCAACCTCTATGGTTCATCATCAGGATCAGATGTGTGTGAAAAAGTCAGTGAATAATGGACCAATAAATAGAGAATAGGGTAGGGAAGATAATGAATGGAGCCGATAGGTTTGCTATTGCTCAAAAATAACTTTATTTTACTTAATTAATTAATTTTTTTTTTTTTTAAGGAAAACTAAAGCTTGTATAAATTAAAATTATTTGAATGTAGTTTTGATAAATAAAATTATTTAAATGTAAATCTATTTATTTTATTTTTTATTTTTTTTAATATTTAATGTTATTTATTTAAACATTATTTGGTGTGATAATTATGATGTTATAATATTTCAAATATTATAATGTTTAACTAAAAGTTTCAATAATTAATTTGTTGAATTAATGATGTTAAATAAATTATTTGAAGAAACTAAATAAATTAAATTATTAGTTATAATGATTTTATGGATAGGTGAACCAAAAAGAGATAAAGGGGCCAGGGGTATCTAGGGGGCAGTAGAATCCCTCCTTAGTGTAGAAATCCAATTGTCACTAATTTTCCAACCGTCATCACGGTTGAGGTTATTGGGGTGTTTTCCTATTTCTATAGCTTCTCTAAATTTTCTGTGGTGATAATGATCGATTTTGGCCAAAACACTGGAGTTTTCAATGCAAATGTGATGATTGGTTTTACTAGAGTGCTCGGCCAAGGCTAAGGTTTTGGAGCGGTTATGTTTGATGTTAGCGGCATGTTCTTGAATCCTAGTTAATATGGAACGACCCGTCTCACCAATGTAGGTTTTTCCACATGAACACGAAACCAAATAAACCCCTTTGTGGTGCCTAGGATCAATGGGATATTTTACAGATTTCAGACATTTGTTAATTGTATTCAAGGGTTTGAAAGTGGTTTTTATATTATTCTTTTTTAAAATGTGTGAGATCTTATCAGTGGTACCTTGAATGTAGGGAAGGTGAACTTTGCCTTCACAATCATCCAATAGTTGTTTCTTTTTAGGATTCTCCGTTTTTTTGAAAGCTTTGATTCCTTGGTGTTTTCCATATCCATTCTTTACAAAAACATCTAAGAGGTGGTTCTTCTCTTGATCAAAATGATCATGATCCGAAATACGAACTGCCCTAGTAACTAGAATGTTGAGTACCCCGAGATTTAATAATAGTTATTTAAAATATTATTTTTAATATCTATAATAACTATTATTTAAAATTTTATTTTTAATATTTATAATAACTCATATTTAAAATGTTATTTTTAATATTTATAATAACTCATATTTAAAGTGTTATTTTTTAATATTTATAATAACTAATATTTAAAATGTTATTTTAAATACTTATAATAACTAATATTTAAAATCTTTATTTATAATAACTCTAACTTTATTATATTTAATGATTAAGAGATGCAATGAATTTGAAATTTAATTTTACAAGAACGAGGGCGTGTCACGATATGTTTCATGATATTACTTTCTTCTGATTCCCAATGGTTTACAAAGGAAACTTGGGAGGTTACACTCGACAGATTTGGGAATTTATTTTCCATGTTATTAGATTTTGTTAGAGATATGTCGAGCTCATTTGAAAGCATTTTATCTAGTTTTTGGGTTTCTAATCATTTCTACACCTTAAATTATTTTCATGCTCGTACAATCAAGATCATTTAAGTGTCTTTATTTTAGTGGCATTAAGAAAATATCACCGAAACATGAACCAGAAATAAAATTAAGACCCTTACGCAAAAGGGGATTTGATATATATATATATATAGATATAACAAAGAGGGCAAGCCATAATCTAACGCACAGAACATAGGTATATATAGATATAACAAAGAGGGCAAGCTATAATCTAACCCACAGAACATAGGCCATAGGTATATATAGATATAACAAAGAGGGCAAGCCATAATCTAACCCACAGAACATAGGCCATGAGGTAGAGATACATATTAGAGCTTAAATCTAATCCACAGAACATATTTTTTTTTTCTGAATCAGGCTATTCTATTATATTACAAAAAGTCAAAAATTACATCAGTATTACAACAGGGCCGTGGCCCTGTAACTCCTGCCGAGAGATTGACAGTTTGTCCAAGTTTAGACATATCCAAAATTGAACAGGTACAAAAATTGGATGCTATGACAGACTAACATTACGACACATGACATTGCTTATAGCCGACACATAGAACATATGGATAGCCAACACATAGATTTTGAAATCTAGACTGAAACCGAACACATACAGATAACGAGGAGCGAAAACAGAGAAAAGCTTTCCCTTCCCGGCTGCTGAGAGCGAACTGTTGGTTGAATTATTCATCGTCGGTGGTATACGGCTCTTCCTCCACCTTGCCCCTGAATTGCTGGGGGTCATCCGAGTCGGAGAGCTGGATCCTCTGAGCCGGTTCGCTGGGGCCCGCAAGGGCAGCCTGAGTGGCTGGGGAAAAACTTTCCCTGATAGGGTGTTGCAGATCAATAGTAGGCACCTGCATATCAATTGTGGGTGCAATCCCTTGAGCCGGAGGAGGGTTTCCGTGCGTTGCTTCCACTTGACCTCTAGAATTACCGCAATGCTCAACAGAAACCGATACGATGAATGTGGAATTTGCCAGAGTGCAGGGTCTTCTATACCTGACTATGGGATGCGTTGTGTGTCCGCATTCCAGGATTTCTCCATACCCAGGTGCACTGCCACGGCCTGCTGCTCTACCATGGAAGCGGTGATGGTCAGAAGTTACCTCAACTGAGGAAGAGGGAGAAATTGCGGTCCTTTGAGCTGAAGCTCGACCCCTTGAGCTTCCTCGACGGCTGCTCATTCTCAGACGCTCGCGCTGCATTGCCAAGTTTACCAAAAAGCGGGAATGTCCCTGCGCAATCCCCCACAGAACAAGAGGATGTTCCAACGCTGCCACCGTGTGCCCATACGCTTCGAAAGAATGCGGGAATGTGACAGAGGTTCCGGGCATTTGAAGCGCCATCTCACAGATTTGCAGGAGGACAATAAAGGCAGAAAGGACTGGTAATAACACTCGCGGAGGATCAACTGCAGGCGCCCTTATGAAACAGTCTGCAGGGTACTGTGTGGCTCGTTCGGGCTGACACATGCCCATGTGACGAGCCTCTGGGCTGCTACGCGTGTAAGACACCCGCATCTGGGAAATCCACAGAGCATATTAGGCTACATACATGAGTTAAAATAAAATATCGGCTAGCTTCAATTAATATAATATAGGACTCAATTATTAGAAAAGGGCGTGAAAATAAATAAAAAAATTGGATAAAGATCAAATATTTTAAATCGTACAAAAGCATAAATAAATCAAATTTATAATAAAAAATATAAATTCCACGACGATTAAATGTTGGCAAGTCACCACCCCTTCCGCTATACATAATGTGAAGAAAATGCATTAATTGGAGTTTTAAATTAAGACAACGAGGAAGCAAAGGCAAAAATATAAAAAGATTAATCTTAACACCCTGATGTTAATGAAGGGATTTGAGATACGTAATTCAACTAATACGTAACAAAATTATTTCTATTACAAATATCAACTACGAGAATGAAAGACCTTAAGACGTAAAACACAGACAGGTGTGTTAAACGAACAATGAGGATTTGCAATTGCAGTAGTACTAGTCACCCCTCTTTGGAGATGGAATTACATTAGAGATTCGTTGATCTTCATTCTCGGCTCTTTTATGGTTTCTTGAGCTGCAACTCATTCATTCGTTCTTTTATTCCCACCTGCAGTTACAAAATGAATATAACCTTAACGTCAAATCTCATGGCTGAAAAAAGAAGGAAAAAAGGTCGGTTACGAATGAAATTCAGATTAGTTAAACCAAATATTAAATCAATATTCTCAATATTCATGCAACGAAGTTATGAAAAAAGAAGAGGACTTCTACGGGCAAACATATTACCAGCATAGATATATCTTATGGACTGATTTAGCAACATAGATTAGCAGTTTCAATTACAGCCAAAAACCAATAAAAATAATCTATTTTAGATCTATTTAAATTGCTTCCAATCCAGCCTCGATGCCCTCCTCGTTTAGTCACTGCCTGAAATACGATGACCAGAAAACTGGCCAAAAAACTACCGAATCCCAGAACACTGAGATTGAAGGCCATACAGAAGCTGCTCTTGCCATCAAGCAATTGATCATAGAAATATTCCTGTAAGGCTACTACAATAAACAACTCGGCTGCTGCGATCAAGAAAAACTGAGGAATTAAGCAGAAAATGCTGAGAGGGATTGGGGTTGGTGGAGCAAGTCATGAGATTTTGCAACATGGATCCTAATGTTTCCTGTCATAGCTGCAGACACGATGGATAGTATAAGTAAAAGGAAGCCGATTCCAATCCATTGAAGAACAATTATTCATCTTTCATTGCGTGTTATTCTTCTGGCCAGTGGTTCAATACAATGATTAAACATAACCACTGAAACAAGTGCAGAAAGTGGTTGGACTACCAGAAGAGAAGATACTGGCACTTGGAAATGTGGACCTAGTTTTCTATCCATGGTACTGCCTTGCTTTACGAAGAGCGATATGCTCAGTGAGAATACCATTCTAAAGATTAAGCAAGAGAAATAGATGGGTGCTAGCCTCAAGATAAGCTTGGTTTCCTCTACTTGAGTTACTGGGCAAACATACCATGGGTTTGGCTCTTTTCTTCTCCCTGTATCAGTATTCCATGCTGGAGAGTCTGGTACCATTATGGCTGCTTTGTCTAGAAACCTAATACATTGCCAATGAAAAAAGGAGATATCAAAATAATAATGATTGCTTTTTCTTCCAAATTTTGTCAAAAGCAGGTGAATTGTTTTCATTGAATTTTTGTGAGAAACTTAGTAAAAACTTACTGAAAATTATTTGTGTGCACTAGCATCTTGGGACCGGATTTTATGAACTCAACATCCTCATCCTTCTGGTAAAACAAGCTTATGTCTGAAGGCATGTTGACATTTCTTTTTCTTATAAAAACCACTGCAACAACTTGAACCACTGCAACAACTTGAGCGATTCCAGTGATGGCACTGAGTCCAAGAACCTTGTGTCTGTATAATGGAGTCCCATACGTGGAGATAAACATTTCATGATTAAATGATGGGATAACTGCATGTGCCACGTTAGAAGGGAAACTGTTGCTCTATATTGTTTTATATATCTTTTATTGTTTTTTAATATAATTTTTGTTAATCTTTGTACGTGGAGATAAAATTTGCATGACTAAATGATGGGATAACAGCATGTGCCGTGTTGCCCATATAGAAGGAAAAGTGTTGCTCTATATTGTTTCATATACCTTTTATTGTTTTTTTAATATCATTTTTGTTAATTCTTATACGTGGAGATAAATGAGAGGCACAGTAAAATTTTAATCATCATTTGATAAAAAATTAATTTAAGTAGGGTTTAAACAACTGATTTAGATATGCAAGGAAGTTATGGCTTTTAATTTCATCTATTGATGGAGTGGCTACAATGAGAATACACTGGCAACTTTTAGTTTATGCCATCAAATCAAAAGAATTAATTAGCAAAATGATTAAAATGCCCAATTCCAATAAGAGAGACACCTATAAACGTAATTATAAAACCTTAGAAGACATTGCCAAATAAAACTTTAGGATAAGGAGAACTCTAAGTACGTGTGTATATATATATATAATCCAAAATCGAAAAGAACAAAAATGTGATTACCTCATAAATCCCTGGCTCGCTATTCCTGGTACGATTTGGGAGTCTTTGCAACCTTCTATATGGCTAAATATGAAGCAAAAAAAACATTGAAAAGTTGGTTACCAAAACGAACAAATAATTTTCCGAGGAAAATTGTTAAGTCACCTAACATGTCGGAAAATTGTTAAGTCACGGGGAAATTTATTACCTTCGGACGTAATCACACTTTGGCAAGGAAGATGGCCTATTAACAGTCAAATTACTATCCTCGTATGTGTAACAAGTTAGTGTGGTAAAGAAATTGAATTTTGGGCAAAGGTAGAGCCATTGTCGTCGAGCACAATACCTAGAGTGTTTGGGAACCCCCTAGGTAAGTTACCCTAAAGAAAATCAAATAAACTTAGAGTGTAGATCACCAATGCTTGACATGTGTACACCCATATTTTAATCAAAAACATTAACTAATGTATCCTCCTACTCTAAGAGTAAAATATTATATTTAAAAGC
The DNA here is from genome assembly GCA_031772625.1 of Pinus tabuliformis. Classification (NCBI taxonomy): domain Eukaryota; kingdom Viridiplantae; phylum Streptophyta; class Pinopsida; order Pinales; family Pinaceae; genus Pinus; species Pinus tabuliformis. The sequence continues at coordinate 872,232,507 of CM062810.1, read as the reverse complement.
GACTTCCAATTTTTTGCACTATGAGAGAAACATATGTGGTTTATTAAATTGACAAGTTCACCCAACCATTAACGATCAATTATATGGTATGTAATTTCAATTTTTTTGAATACATTTAATTGAATTCATAATATAACCATACACAACAATAATAGCACTACCAAGACCTAACATGTACCTATGCACCTTAATTGCCTATCTCTTGTAGAAAAATATAATAGTGTATTAGTTTCCTTATAAGATCACCTCATACAAGTCCTTACAATATAAAAACGAAATATGTATATGTTCGAGGAGTAAAAAAAAGACATTAGAGGAAGGAGGCCTTGTTACGAGATTTTAGTTTCACTTACATTTTGGAAAATAGGAAATATTTAACAACTTTTATGAGTTCAATTTGATGGTGCAAATTGTCTATTATACACATCGTAAAAAAAGCTGGGTTGAAGTGAGGTAAAACCTTTCATCTCTTCCTTTAACTATGGGACCTTTTTCTGTCTAAGAAAAAAAACTTTAGTTAATTTTTACTTTAGTTAATTTTTTTTTTCTCAGTTAAAGGAAATGGAAATCTTACAGATCATACTAAAGATGTTGCCATCCTTGATAACCTCTTTTAGAATTAGAGCCCTTAATTGTTTGTACTTTAGCTCTTTAGGTAGTTGTCTGTGATACCCCTAGAAATTTACTTTATGACTTTCACATAAAAACTATGGTTGAAAGGTTAAGAGGGATAAATGAGATAAGATGATGATGTAAATATTTAATTTTGAAAAAATAATTTATTTTTGAGATGTTAATTTTCTTGGAAATATGTTAACAATTTTCATGTGATATTAACTCTTAATTATTGGCAAATAGTTGAAATGAGCTATGATCAAGAAGGGAAGGAACAAAAAGAAGGAAAATCCTCCTTTCTCCATTATTTAGGAGAATATTTGGTAGAGATAGATCACCAACAAATTCCATGATTGAAGATCACTGTCATGAGGTGGAGCTTGTACAAGAAAATTGTGGGAGATAAAGATAGTTTCTTTTGAAAAGAAAACTAGTGGGAGAAAATCATTGGATTTGAACCCAGAGGATTAGCAAGACACTGCTACAGGTTCAAGAGGTAAATTTTAACAAGGATTTACAAATACTTTCCTGATAAAATAGATTGCAGCTCAGGAGGAACTAATAGAAAATTTGGTTCAGGTTTGGGAGGAACATGGAAGCCTTTAACCTATTTCCTAGAAGAACTTAGATAAGTATAGGAATGATTAAATTTGTGAATAATAGAAATGTGAATGTTTATACCGTTTTAGGAAAAGATAGAATAGATGACTACTGTGAAAGTTAATGGTTATGAAATCACAAATTGTTAAATGAAAATTTTATTGTTGTTTACGAATGGGCATAAATTTATACATATCAGTATATGCAGATGTTGTGTGGTTATTTTTGCTTGTTATAGGTAAAGAAAGGTGCTCAAGTGCTAGGAAAAAATCCCTTCTAGTCACTGAAAGTAACAAGACGTTACGACAAATTTCCTTTAGGTCTTTTCTAAGTGGAAACAGCATAAATAAGATAAATATAGGATAAAATAATTGACCAAATATTTTTCTAAACAAATATACTATTGGGTGGTAAGACAAGGTGTTTATGCACTAGCATAAATCTAAATGTAAGGCTTATTATTATTAGAATGAGTGTTTTAGAAGTAGTATAATAGGAGAGATTATATATATACACGCACACACACACATATGCTAATTCTGCAAGTCTACAAAGAAAACTACATTTGCAACCAAATGAACCAACAGAATAATGAACACTTGTTAAGAAAGGGGAAAAAACCCTCTAATGGACGGGATACCCTTGCCTAAAAACACAAAGCATACAAATATAATAATATAGAACAAATTGTTTATAAGTAAATTGGAACTACTCTTAAACAACCTTTCTAACACATTCAAACAAAGAGAAACATGTCTATGACTAGTCTAGGGCCTTGACTTTAAAATCCTAACATGTAAACCCAAATAAGCTGGGAACAAGCCAAAAGGTCGTTATGAAATGAAGTACCTGGAAAGAAAAAAAAATTTAATTAGAAATTACAGCCTTGAAGTAGTGAGAGAAAATAAGAAATCCATAAACACTTTTCTAGAAAATTGTTCATTTGAAATCTTGACGCCACTAGTGCATACATGCAGGAAAATTGAGAAAATTTGGTAGCTACCCTAAACAGCCTATCGAATTCATTAAAAGGAAAGGAATTAAGTAACAAGCATTTTAAATATTTATTACTTGTAGATGACTGAGTAGAGTCACCATATATCCTTTGAGGGAAAATAAATATTTAGTACTCAATAACAAGCCTCATGAAGAAAAATAAAACCATTGCAATGAAACAATGTTTGGGGTAGGGTTCTATTAATCTCAACATAAAGAAAATCACCAATTAAACCTATGGAAATGGCCAAAACTCAACCAAAAATTCCTTGTAAAAGTTTGATGCCACGGCTAGGAAACCCTCAGTATAGAGCTAGGAAACCTACAAAAACAATTGAGCATTTTTTAGTGTATAAAATTAGGAATGGCGTAAGAACAAAATTTAAATCCAAACCACCATCATAAGGGAACAATAATTTTCTAGAAAACTTATCCTAATTCGAACCAATGCAACACCATATCCATATATGAAAATGTATCAAAACCCGAATGGTTTATCCAAGCAAATCCAATAGGAATCCAACAATATTTCCTTCAAAGAAACAAGGTAAAACTCCTTGGATGTAGTAGGGTTTGAAACAAAGTTTTAGAGCTTAGTTTTCATTAGGAGTAAAATTATAATGAGACTAAGATGACAAGGCATGGTATGGTAGTTACCCGAATGATAACCTAATCAACCATCACTATTGAATAGTCAATATTTGATTTACATCGTTGAGTCTATTAGTTGGATAGGGTTCCATGCAGGTAATGTGGACCTAAGCCACAAACAAACACCTATGTGGCATCCATCTTGGATGGGAGGGCATCGATTTAATTTTATAAATTTCATATAAAGTAAACAAACCATGCCTTACAAAAACATTGGTGAATTTGAAATAATCCGAAGAAAATCTCATGACAATGTTTATATATATAGTGTTGTTGGTACATGTAGCACTTTGAAAGTTAGAATTTCATGTCATTTTAATAATTTAAGCAATGAATATTGGTATGGAGGTCAAGAGGGAAGGCATATAATGATATATATATATATATATATATATATATATATATATAGAGAGAGAGAGAGAGAGAGAGAGAGAGAGAGAGAGAGAGAGAGGAATAAAAGGAACATGTATATATAATTATAAGGGACCTTCTTGAAATCAATAGTTGAGGAAAGGAATACCAAGTCTTGGTAAACTAGGATTTTTCTGGAATTCTATATTAAAAAAAGATATGAAGAGTATGTAAAGTGTGTATAAACATTTTGTAATGAATTTTCATGGGAGCAGAGTATAAATAACAAATGCTATTTTTAAACATTAAGAAATGCATGATTGGGTAGCTTAATTGATCATCATAAATAATGATGGATTATGTAATTATGAAAAGTATTACCTTATAAAAAAAATATTTCATTGTGTCAATTTATAGGAAATTTACTTATTTTTCATGTGGAAGATGAGAGAGATGTTCCATATTGTATCAAAGAAAAACAAGCTAAAATATTGTGGCCTTTCAGTTGACTATACTTTTATTAAGTAAATAAATGTTTGTGTTTACACATAATAAGAGAAGCACTAAACATTACGAAAATAATGGAAGAACCACAAAGAGGTACATATATTGCAGAAGAATCGATTTATGTTCATTTTGGCCAAAAATTGCAAGTACCCACTAGGAAGCTATTAAATATGATGAGTGATTTTCATACAAAGTTGGTAAATCTGCATGCAATACATGAACAAATTATAAAATCTAGCACTGAAAAAGAGAAACTTATTAAGGATTCGGCTCATAAATCCAATCCCAAAATTGTACAAACATTGAGGGATGAGGAGAACAGAGGGGAAACTTCTATGTGGAAAATTGTTGAAGATATGGCGAAAAGTAAGGAGGACAAATTTGAAGAAGGAAAAGAGCATAGCTCAACAAAAATTCATGCAAAAATGAGGAATAATCCCAAAGTGGAACTCCACAGAGAGTTCAAAAAGATGAGACCCCCAACTTATGATAGAGATATGGAAGAAGTAACTGAGACATTGCAACTCAATATTAACAAATACATTCTAGCATATGACTACTCTACAATATTAAAGGTAAAATTGACTACCTACGAGTTGCAAGGAAAAGCCTTCCTGTGGTGAGAGGAAGTTAGAACAGTTCATAATTTAGAAGATAAAGGAGTCAATTGGGAGGAAGTCCAATAGTTGTTTAAATAAAAATATTTGACTGAGCATTATTTTGATGAAAAGGCTAAAGAATTCCATGATCTAAAACATAGTTGGATGTCGATGGAAGAATTAGTAAACAAGTTCACTCACATTTTATGATATGTGTCAAACATAAAAGAATAAAAATAAAAAGGCAACACTGTATAAACTTCCTTCCACTCTCATTTAATGAGTGAATCAAGTATACTAATCCAAAAAATATGCACTAATTCATTAGGAAGACTAGAATATGCTACCAATAGGCCAAGCAGAGAAATGAAAATTGAAAATCTTGGTCTAATAAGAAGAACTCCATAATATCACAGAGTGGAAAGGGTGCAAAATATGGGACATTAAACATCCTAGTAAAGGTGGTAAGAACTAGAACTTTAACAAAAACAACAATAAACTCAGAGAAAATAGACCCAATACCAAATTGGGTCTAAACAAATAGAAAACAACAATAAGTGGGTTAATGGAAAAGATAGGGAACCCTTAAAATGTTGGGGTTGTAGAGAACCCCATGTTTTTCAGAACTACCCCTATAACACCAGATCTGTGTAAAACATGCAAAACATTCAAAAGGTCTTCACTGTTAATGATATGGACAAAAATATACAACGCATCAATACAACCTTTGAAGGATGCCAAGCAGATCGTTAATCCACCATGGTGGAAATAGAGAGTACTATTTTTAACAAATTTTTAATGTATTAATAAACCTTACTTCTAGCTTGAGGTATGTTAGCTCAGAGGTTGCAATTTTTTTAATTAAAAGTATGAAAAATACAAAAACTTATGGCTAGTCCAATTGGCTACTAGAATGAAAAGAAAGGGTACTAATTGGTTAAAGGCATGTCTAGTTATATTAAATGGCAATAAGATTACAATGAATTTGAATATATTACCATTAAGCTCATATGACATTTTGGAGGGGATGGATTGGCTGGAAGGGCATTAAGCAGTTGTTAATTTCCTTCATAAAATTGTTACTTGCACATCAGAAAATGGAGAAACCTATATTATAAGGGGCATACCTAGGCACATTTATGTGTGTCAAATATCTACACTACAGTTAAAGAGGGTTACTAGGAAGGGATGCCATATTTTTTCTATTAAGGTGGAGGAAAACGTATTGAACAAATCAACTAAGTCTGTGAATGAATTGGAAGATGTCCAAGATTATCATGATGTGTTTCCTGATGAAATTTTTGGCTTACCACCCAAGAGGGAAATATATTTTTCATAGAACCGATACTAGGGGTAGCATTAGTATTGAAGGCTCCTTATTGAATGAGTGTATCAAAATTGATGGAGTTGAAGATGCAGTTGCGGAAATTACTAGGCCTTAAAGGGTACATCGGACCTGATGTGTCACCATGGGGTGTTCGAGTCACTTTTTTCATGAAAAAGGATGGAACATTTAGGTTTTGTATTGATTACCTTTAGTTGAATAATTTGACTATAAAAAATATGTATTCTTTACCTAGAATAGATGACTTCTTTGACCATGTCAAAGGAGTTATTGTTTTCTCTAAAATAGATCTTATGTCTCGCTATCACCAGCTAATAATTAAAGAGGAAGATATACAAAAGAAAACCTTCTCAAGCTAACATAGACATTACAATTTTGCACTATCACCTTTTGGACTTACAAATGCACCTCCTACATTCATGTGTTTGATGAAAAATGTATTCAACCAAATTTTAGACAAGTTGATATTAATTTTTATAGATGATAGTTTCATATGTTCAAAGACTCTAGAAGAGAATAAAGACACATAGGAATAGTGCTACAAACATTAAGAGAATACCAACTATCTGCTAAATTTAGCAAATGTGAATTATACCAAGACAACATACAATATCTTGGGCATGTAATTTCAAAAGAGGGGATAACAGTGGATATCAAAAAATTAAAGGAAATCATTGATTGTCCAGTTCCAAAATATGTGGTAGACATAAGGTCATTTATCAGAATTACTGGGTATTATAGTAGATCTACAGAAGTATTTTCCAAGATAGCATATCCTATAACCTCCTTTCAAAAGAAAGGAGTGAAATTCATGTGGACAGAAAAGTGTTAGGAAAGTTTTGAGAAATTGAAACATATACTTACTAGTGTCCCTATGTTGAATATAGTAGATCTTGATAAGGATTTTGTAATATGTAATGAAGCTTTGTTGGAAGGCCTTGGAAGTGTATTCATGTAAGAAGGACGCATGGTGGTCTTTGAGTCTTGTCAACTAAAAGAACATGAAATAAATTATGCAGTCTATGACCTTGAGTTGGCAGGAGTCATCCATGCCCTTAATATGTGGATACATTACTTGATTGAGAAGTTAAATTTAGTTATAGATCATATAAGATACTCTTTAGCCAATCTAACATGAATTCCAGGAAGGCTAGGTGGATGGCCTTCCTGAGAGAATACAATTTCAACACTAAACACATAAAATTGAAAGAAAAAAAGGTGGCAGATGCAATGAGTAGAAGTCTAAAACAAATATGTGAGGTGGTAGTGAGAAAAACTGAAACAAATTTTACTAAAAAAGTTGAAGAGGAAACAATAGAAGACTGGGATTATAATTAGATTCATGAAAATCTAAGGCATTAAGTTGATCAAAGGAAATAGCATCATTATAAAAATAATGAAAAAGGATTGTTAGTGTACAAAGAAAAAATTTATGTTTCAAATGTGGGTAAAATTAAAAGATTAATATTTGATGAATACAACAAAATACCATATGCAACAAATCTAGGAAATCCTAAAATCATTTCTTCTCTTAAAAAAGTTTTTTTCCTGTTAGGAATGAACAAAGAAGTTTTTGAATACTTTGTAAGGTACCAAGAATGTCATCTAGTGAAGGCATAGCACCAACACCCAATTGGATTACTGAAACCCAAACCTAAACCATATTGAAAGTGGGAAGAAATGTCATTATATTCTATTAATGGACTACCTAGGACAATGAGGCAACATAACTCTATTACGATAGTTGTAGATAAGTTGTCAAAAGTTGCCCATTTCATTCATGTTCATTATACCTATAGATTTACACAGGTAGAAAAAATATTTATGAAAGAAATATTTCGAATTCATGGTGTGGAAAAGACAGTTAAATCAGATAGGGACGCAAAGTTCACCTCAAATTTTTGGAAAGCCTTGTTCACTAGGATGGATACATAGCTAAACTTTAGCACTACATACCCTGCACATAATGATGGGAAAATAGAAAGGGTTAACCAGGTCCTTAAATACATGCCACGCATGTATGTAATGAACTAACACACAAAATGGGGGGGCTATCTACATTTGGTAATAACAATAGTGTTTAGGCATCACTCAAGATGAGTCCCTTTAAAGTTTTCTATGGAATGAAGTGTCATGTTCCTTTAAGTTGGAGTGTACCTAAGGATAGGATTATGTTAGGGCTAGATTTGTTACAGAAGATGGAACATATGGAGAAAATGATTAAACAAAATTTGAAAGCAGCACATAATAGACATGAGAATTACACTGACTTGAAAAGGAAAATTAAAGACCTTTAAGTAGGTGAGCATGTTTATATTAAAGAATGACCCAAAAAGAGTACATTGAAATTAGGGAGTTGTTCTAAATTGGCCCCTCAATTTTGTGATTCATTTCATATATTAGCCAGGGTAGCGCTAGTGGCCTACCAACTAGAACTACAAGCCTAAATTAAAATTCATAATGTGTTTCATGTGTCTCTTTTGAAGAATTATATAAATGATCATACTCATATAATTGATTGGAATGTTGTACAGGTCAAAATGGAAGGAGAGTTCTAGGTTTAACCTCTACAAATTTTGGATTGGAGGGATATTATACTCTAGAATCGAGCCATCACCTAGGTTGAAGTGGAATGTAAGCACTTTGGGTTTGAAATGGCCACCCATGAAATGGAATATAAGATGAAGGAAACATTTCCTATGTTGTTCCAAGGATGGTGGAAGCCTGAAAACACCAAGGATTGTGTTCCCTTTTAAGTGAAGGGGAGATGAAATACCCCTAAAAATTTACTTTATGAATTTTACATTAAAACTATGGTTGAAAATTTAAGATGGATAAATGACATGAGATGCTGATGTAAATATTCATTTCTGATATATCTATATATATATATATATATATATATATATATATATATATATATATATTTGAAATGCTAATATTCTTAGGAATAGATGAAAATTGGAGGACGAGCGAGGATGATTAATGTTAGTCTAAAGGATAGCATTAATTCTTAATTTTTATGTGAAATGTGAAATACTTGGAGCATACCATTGCCGAGGAGTGTACTGCTACCATCTACCCCTGCCCCATGTGGCATATTTTTTCCATCTTCCCCCTTTTACTGTCGGCATGTGGTTGTTGGCTGACATGAGTGTTGTTAATTTGAAGGGTGAGGGCAGAAGAGACCTCATCCAATGTTGATGAAGATGAGGGATATTGCATAGGTTTACCTTTGTGTCACAATAAATAATGTCGTGGTTATTGTTCCTACATATTTGATTGATTCGGAGATGTAGGATACCAAATATGCTCGCATCTTTGCTAGGTTGAGTGTGTTGTAAAAAATGTGATAGATCAAAAAACCTTGTGCTAGTTGAGTTGGGGATACCTTTTGCAAGGTGAAAGTGGGATATATTGTGAAAAATAAAAACCATGATGGATAAAAAAAACTCATGCTAAGTTGAGTTGGTGTTGAAAATGCAACAATAAAATCCTAATTTAATTTTATTCTTAAATTAAATTAGGAATAAAATTGTAATTCCACATCACAAGAGGACTTGTATGAGTTAATTATGTTAAATTGACTTAGTTGGATCATTTAATTCGAGTTGAGGGTGTCTCCTACGTTATAGGACCCTTAATTGAGTTTATTTTGAGTTGTAATTAATTAATTTAGTTTAACTGAGTTAAAGTGAGTTAAACTAGCTCCAACTAATGGAGGAACTAGTAAGAGGTTAGACAGTGGGGCGTTGTTTCAATTGTTCAACCATTTAATTGGTAATTCACTCATAAATAACTCATGGATGTCATATCTAAGAGTTACCCAATTGAGGTTGGAGTTTAGGGACATTGTGCTATCAATTGTATAATCATCTGAATTGTACAAGTGGTGCATGCAGTGAGAGAAAGGTCTATGAGGATTGCACAATTCCAATTGAAGAATTTCCCTAATTAATAAGGGTTAATTCCAAAAAAAACAACACAAGGAAATAAGGACTTGGGTAACTGAGAATTTGGTTAAGTATTGGCCTGGGATTGTCTAGGAAGCTATGAGACAAATAGAGATAGTGCAAAGGTTTCCTGAGCTTGAGAAAAGAATTAGTATATTCTCATATTTTTATACTAATGCAATATCTATATATACATATATATATATATATATATATATATATATATATATATATATATAGCAAGGGGTTTTAGTTGTGGCTTTCCCAGGAAATCATTGTGTGATGTGTTGATGGAATTCTTTCTCGTGTATGCTTCATGATTTCGCGATCGTTTAATTGTTTATGTTGATGAGTAGTGTAGATTCAAGTCTATTGTTTTAGTAAATTACAATTATAAGCTTGAATCTATAAGGAATTTCTACATGGTATTAGAGAAGAAATCGCTTTAAAAGAGGAGTATATGAGTTTTCCTTTTGCAAGTGAAATCGAATTTGGAGTATCATTATTCAGAGCGAGGAGAATGTCATTCTACAAGTTGAGACTCAAATATGGCCTTGAGGTTAGTTCAAACTATATTTCTTAGAAGGAAAAGATGGAGGAAATGTTGGAACACAATGGGATGAAGGAATTCATATACAAATATATTCCTAAGTCTCCAACAACTGATGCTCAAGATTTGGCAGAGTGGATTAAATGTGTTGTAAAGGCAAGAAGGATCATACTAGAAGGAGTTCAAGATAATATTGTATTGAACCTCCAAGGGAAGGAGACTCCATATGAAATGTGGAAGGCCTTGTCAGATTTGTTTCAGAACAATAGTGATCACAGGATGTTGGCACTGAAGGACAAGCTCAAGAAAATCAAGATGGAGAAGGGCGACACAATACCAAAGTGATTGACCAAGTTCACCCAATGTTAGGATGAGCTTGGAAGTGTTGGTGTTACAGTTGTTGAAGATGATCTGGTCAGCCTAGAACTTCTAGGCCTTCCCGAGAGCTGGTACAACTACTAGGATTCGGTAAATGGGAGGGAGAAGGTACCAGAGTGGGAGCGTTTGTGGTCTGACTCAGTGAAAGAATGGATTCAACAGAACACCAGAGATGGATCCTCATTGAACCATGGTGATGAGTAGAATTATTCCTTTGCTGGAAAATCAAAGAAAGGGAAAGGGAAGTCATCATATTCCAAATGAGATTCTCGTCAGGCATGCAAGAAGAAGGACTTGTTGAAGATTAAATGTTTTCACTGTCATGAGATGGGACACCATGCTAAGAAGTGTTTGAACAAGAAGGCTGGTAAGAAGCCCTCAAGAGGAGCGGAAGGTGAAGCTCTTGCTTCAAAATTTGAGCTATATTTCACCCTCATTGCTTGTATGGTGAAATCAAGGATGGGTAATGTGTGGTATTTGGATAGTGGAGCCTCATTCCATATGACCAAAAATAAGTAATTCTTCAGTGACTTGGAGGAGAAGGGCCTCTATATGCACATCGAAATTGGAGATGATGGAAGGTATAGCGCGACCGACATCGGTATTGTTACTTTTCAGGAGCATGGTTCTCCTCTCACATTAAAAGATGTCATGTATGTTCTGGGTATAAAGAGGAATTTGGTTTCAATTTCTATGTTGGAGGACCGTGGCTGCGATGTGATATTTAAAAAAGGAAAGGATTTCCTTCATCACATAGCCTTAAGACAAGTGAAGCGGATCGGGGTTCTAGTTAAGAACCTCTACAAATTGGATGTAGAAGATTGTGTTTCTTTGAGCACACAAGAAAACAAGGTGCAAAGTCGAGACATTACTGAATTATGGAATAGAAGATTGGGCTACTTGCACCATGGAGTCTTGAAGAACATGCATCATATTTGTATAGGACTTCCTAAGGGTGCACTGGAGCAGAGAGACACATATAAAGGGTGTACATTGGGAAGTACACCAAATCCACCTTTCATGATAAGGACAGTCAAGCACAAGCAATTCACGAAAGAGTTCACTCATATGTGTGTGGACTATTCTCGATAGCCTTCAAGGATAAGCACAGGTATTATGTGATATATGTAGATGATTTCTCAAGTACGTGCTTGATTTTCTTCATGTAGAAGAAAGATCAGAGGTTCTCTAAATTTTGTGAATTTAAAGAACTTGTTGAGAAATACATTGGCAGGAAAGTGAAGGCTCTTAGGAGTGATAATGATGGAGAATATGTGTCAAACGAATTCAAGAACTTCTGTTCATCTGAAGGAATTTGATGGGAATTAATAGCACCCCACAACCCACAACAAAATGCAGTGGCTAAAAGGAAGAACAAAAGTATTGTGGGAGATGCATGGGTAATGTTACATGATCAGGGCCTACCATTGCACTTGTGGGTTGAAGCATGCAACATAACTATATGTGTACAAAATAGGAGTCCTCGTCAGATTCTTGGGATGAGTACACCCGAAGAAGCCTTTTTAGGTAATAAACCAGATGTGGCACACTTTAGGATCTTCGGTTCATCATTTTATTGTCATGTACCAATGATGCAAGGACAAATCTAGAACCGACAGCTGACTTGGGAATATTTGTGGGGTACACTAATACACCTCACAACTATCAGGTGTACATGTCATATAACAAGATAAGAATGGTTTGTAGAAATGTGAAGTTTGATGAAGAGAAGGCTATGAGATGTTCAATTGACAGGGATATTTAATTGCATGGAGATGAGGAGACTTTAGCTCCAAAGAAAGAACCTTGGGATGATGTGGAGCAACCACATACAAAGGAGTAGAGAGTGGAATCACCCAATCATGCAGAGGCTCCCAGTGATGGAAGGAAGGGCACTAGAGAGGTTTAAGGGTTGATGCATGATGCTAGAGAGAATGTAGTAGCACCCACATCAGAGTGCAGGCAGAGGAGGTCACCAAATTGGTACACTAGTTGCATGGCTCTGATGAGTGAGAGTGTATAGATTGGGACATCCTCATTCGAGGAAGCATCGAAAAAACCATTATGGGTTGATGCCATGGTAGAGGAGTATGACTCCATTATCAGAAACAATGTTTGGGAAGTGGTCGCAAGGCCAGCAGATAAGTGAGTGGTGAGTTCTAAATGGCTTTATAAGGTGAAGCAAGCAACAAATCAGAGTGTGGAGAAACACAAGGCCACATTTTTGGCCAAAGGGTTCTCTCAGGTGGAGGGAATAGATTATGAGGAGATCTTTACTCCAATAGCAAGGTACTCTTCAATAAGATCTATTCTAGAACTTTCAACACAGATGGGATGGAAGATACATCAAATGCATGTGCAAATAAAATTCCCCAATGGAGTGATTGACGAAGAGGTATATATTGAGCAATTGGAAGTATTTGAGACCTTCAACAGAGAGTCGCATGTGTGAAAACTCAAGTGAAAATTGTATGGATTGAAACAAGCACCCCACTCTTGGTACACCGGGATTGACAACTATTTCACTATGTTCGGCTTTACCAATAGTGAAGCAGATGCGAACCTTTACCATATTGTAGTTGAAGGTAAATTATTGATTATAGTATTATATGTCGATGATTTAATTCTAACAGGTGATGAGAAGTTGGTCAAATCTTGTAAAGAGGATATTGCAAGAGAATTTGAGATGAAGGACTTCGGGCTAATGCATTATTTCCTTGGTATGGAAGTATGGAAAGGAGATGAGGAACTATTTGTCTTTGAGGGAAAGTATGCCAATAAGATACTGAAGAAGTTCCACATGGACAATAGCAAACCCATTGAGACTCCTCTAATAGGGAATTGGAGGAAGGAAGATGCTACTTCAGATGAAGTAGTGGAGGCTACTATTTATAGGCATCTTATGGGTTCAATTATTTATTTGTTGAACACATGACCAAACATATGTTTTTTAGTTAACCAACTTAGTCAAGTAATGGTTAAGCCAACCAAACTCTATTGGAAGGTAGCTAAAAATTTGTTGAGATACCTTAGAGGCACCACTAAATTTGGTCTTTCATACATACGAATAGAGGGAGTGAAGCTTCAAGGCTTCACAAATATAGATTTGGTAGGGAGCCCATTCAATAGGAAAAACACATCAGGGGGAATATTCAGTATTGGGTCAAAAACAGTTTCTTGGTATAACAAGAAGCATAGATCAATTGCACTAAGTTTGGTAAAAGAAGAGTACATGGCTGCTAGTCAAGCAACTTGTGAGGTTATATGGATGAGGAATATCCTTGTTGGGTTATTTGGTCAGTAGATGGATCCTACAGTGATATACTGTGGCAATCAGAGTTGTATGCAAATATCTGAGAATCCAGTATATGATTATTGATCCAACCATATTGACTTTTGGTATCACCATATATGAGATTGTGTGTAGAGGAGAATCATGTTGCCGGGGTACATTCCTACAGAGGGACATGGTGCATGCATATTGACTAAGGCATTGTCAAGAGGAAAACTTAAGTTTCGTAGAGGTAGGAATGGTGTATCTGATAATCCCTTTCTTTTTGAGAGGGGGTGTTGAAAATGCAACAAGAAAATCCTAATTTAATTTTGTCGTAGAATCAAATTAGGAATAAAATTGTAATTCCACATCACAAAACAAGTTGTACGATTTAACTAAGTTAAATTGACATAGTTGGGTTAGTTAATTCGAGTTGAGGGTCTACTAGAGTCATGTAGAGTGTCTCCTACATTATAGGAGTCGTGGTAGAGTTTAATTTGTGTTGTAATTAATTAATTCAATTTAACTGAGTTAAAGTCAGTTAAACTAGTTCCAACTAATGGAGGAATGCCATGTCTCCAATTAATAATTTTGCTAAGGGAATTTTAAATTTTGCAATTTTTGGCAATTAATAAATATTTGGCAAATAAAATTAGGAAAAGTGGGTGAAAAACAAAAATTTATAAAGGTTCCACCCCCAAACATTAGAAAAGCAAAGAAATTCAATGGGAAATAGAGAGTGGGGGCCGCTCCAAGGGAATCCACACCCCTTGGAGGAATTCGAATTGAGTGAGAGAGGGAATTTGACGGGTGGATCCCACAAGGAGCATGAGGGATGGCTAGCTATAAATTGGAGGTGAGGCTCTCATTTTAGGGGATTTTTGAAATTTGATTATCCATTGTTACTCTAGTTTTTCAGTTGAGTTACAAGTGTTTCTTAGCACAAGAGATTTCCACGGAGTGAAGCTCAACCTTCGCTTCAACAAACATTGAGTCCCACCCCAGGAAGGATTTCAATCTTATATGGAGGCGGGGAGAGAGGAATCACACAACACTACGCCATTCTGGTTCAGCTAGGACACTGAAGGGAGAGCCACGCAGTCATAGAGGGAGATTGGTGCCGAAGGTAGAGGTTGTATTGTTGTTGGTATGTTTTTTGGAAAAATTCTAAGTTAAGGAGGAGGATTTGCAAGTGGAGAGTGAGTCCCTCACACATGATGGAATTTCTAGGTGTAGAGACTACGACATCACCTCCAAGTTTGCATGGTCATTTGTGGGGGTCAAGTGGGTGGAGCATTGGGAAGAGGATTGAGGAGTTGAGTTGCTCAGATTTTGGTTGGAGGATCATTAGGGGAGAGTTTCCTTGCATTTTTGGATTAGAAAACACTATGCTCTATTACATGCGATAATTTTTGGTTATGGAGAAGGGCCAAACTATTTGGGGCCAAATTTTGAGGGTCAAAACCAAAGCAAACTCGTTCTGGGTTTTAGATAAGGATCACAACCCTAAATTTACAGAATTTTTTGGGTAGCTTTGAGGGGCTAAATTAGGGGGGCCAATTTAGTGAGTAGTAAAGAAAAAATTGGGCCAACGTAGATTTATGTAGTGACAAACTATTGCAGTAGTTGTACATTGAGATATTGATCACCTGGGACTTGTATCTTGCCTTGAGAAATCCTAGTTGCACTCCTTCAAATTTTTATTGTACTCTAGCAGTTTACATATAATAAAATTGGTCATTTTGGTGTTCTGGAGCATTTTTCTATTTATGGGTGTTTTCTGAAATTTGTTGTGCTGTTATTTCTGTGCATGTCTTAGGATCATCATTATAAAATTTCTATTTGGAACATTATAGTGGTATTAGAGAATGATCTTGGCCACATATGGGGGAGCTATTAAGATCATGAAGGTTTTGGCCATGCATGCATAGTGACTGGTGAAGTTATGTGCACTCCAATGACATAGAAAGGGAATAGTACACAAGGGATCATGGAGGAGTTGATGAGGCAGAACTAACAGTTGAGGAGGAAAAATGAACAGGTCTGAGAGAGGATGCAACAAATGGTGGGGATGTTGAGTCATACCCAGTAGAGAATCCATGTGCATGCACGCACAACCCAATAGTGCAACACCCATACGTATGGCCAATTTGGTTGCCCTACTATGACTCATTTTTTGGATGAGCCAAAGGAGAAGCATGGGTCAAGGATGAGATCATCCTGTAGAGGAGGGAATTAGAGGGTGAGAACATGGGGTGCTTTTTCTACTGGAGACCAGGCTTTAGATATCAGGAGCCTTAGGAGGAATTTCAGCATGAGGACATGCAGGATGGTGAAGCGACACATTGATATACCTAGCGTGGCACAATAGTCACCATTGTTAGAGACTTCTTTTATCGTACTAATTGACATGTTGGTGGAGAGAGTAGATACTAGACCCCTAGAGACATTTGTTGATGAGGTGTTGTCCCTAGGTGAGGTGCAAGGAGACATAGAGGTATTGGGAGCCATGACTGAGTTCCCTTGCAATAGCCACCTACAGTAGCATGGAGAAAACATAGAGGGATGTGAGCTAGTCATGTAGGGGAAGGTTATGGCCCATGTAGAGCCCATGGTGGATGAGGACGAGCAATCATCTTTTTGTCTAGTCATTGATTTATACCAGGTAGATGCACAGACCATCAACATAGTTGTAGTAATTCCACACAATATCTCTCTTCAGTCCTATATAGATGGGATTTGCAGTATTGCTAGGCTACCTCTATATAGGGGAGATAGAGATGTGGATTTACCTAGACATATTATATGTGTTGACCAGCCTGGTGAGATGAGGCAACTGAGTGCGTAGTGTGCATTGTTCACATGTTGGAGGGATAGTTCAATGTATGGGAGTTTGTGCTTTTGATCATTTCCTTGGGTTCGTATGGTGAGAGGTTCTGATTTGGTACTAGTGGAGTGGGTTAGGCATATGGAGTCAATTATAGGCTAGAGTGAGGGTCATCATGCATGTTCAGGCATTAGGGATACTGGAGACCCAGGTTGGCATTGGGATCTAGGTGGGACTACCTCCCATTTTCTAGATATATAGATTGCCTATGGAATTGGTATTATAGTTGCTTAACAATAGAGCACACATATTTTCTAGGAAAATTTTAGTCAACACCACTGGCCAGTCAGTGTGTGAGGGAACTCCATGGGTCATCGGGTGATGATGGTTATGGATGGGGTAACAAGATAATTAGCAAACTCTGGCAGGAGATTGTCAGAGGAGGTGGCATTGGAAGGCCACTAGAAAGTGCCTTGTATGGGGATGGGGATTCTCCATAGTTATGTGAGGCACATAGGACATGAAGGAGAAGAGCAGTGGTGGCATTTCTACTGGTACCTAGGGAGATTCACTTCTCGAATCCCTCTAGGAGGATTTGGAGGGAATAACCATTCATCGAAGGGTATCATGATGTGATGGTAGAGATGATGATGATAGTCGGGTGCGGTCCGAAATGTATTGTCACAGATTTAGGCCATGAAATCTAGGAATGTGTAGGAGCATACAGTGATAAATAGTGGCCCAAAGAGGAGCACAAAGATGCATGGTTTTGTTGTAGCATGTTGGTGTGCGTTATGGAGTAGGAGGAGTGATTCCAATCACACTGAGTACACATGAGGAGTTCTAGGTATAGTGACATAGGCAGGACACACAACGATATAGGATGGTCCAAAAGTAGCATGGGGTATCCAGTGGTGTACAAATATAGGTCGCAGGGTATAATGGCATGTCATGGAGTACGAGGATACTTGGTGCTATGCAATGGAATATGGTGTGGCACAGTGTGCTCTTGGAACGTTACCTGTAAGGAGACTTATGGACAAGGACATTAGGTGTACCGTTGGGTGCAGCTCACCCCAGATTGATGAGGATCTGATTAAGCTTCTAGGAATTCCATGTTCAACTGTGAAAGTTTTTCGATTTGGTTATCAACAGTTCTAAGGTAGAGAGAGGTACATCCATAGAATTACTCTTTGGTATCCCTACACAATATTGATCATACCCTTGGGGACCTACCCACCAATCACCATCCAATGTTTCTTATGGTCACAGAGCATTTAGTTGCTGCCCCTTGTTGCTTTCCGTTTAGGAAACAAGACATGGGAGGTCCTCCTTAGGCAGTTGGATGAGGAAACGCGTGTCATGGTTGGGGAGGAGACTCTCCAGTTGAGACATTTGGTAGAGACATGAGTTGACAAATATAGACATAGGGATGGTGTGGTTTATTACGGAGGTAGCATAGGTTCTATTTCTTGGCTCACACTTGGGGAGTCGATTGCGAGGGAGTTGCATGATACACTTCTAGCAAGGTAGTCTGAGGTGTTATAGGAGCCTGAGAGATAGTGGGTGGCAGACTTCATCTACAAGAGAATACCAAGACTCTGAGCAATGTCCAAGTTCATTAGGAGATGGGATAGATGATTTCACTACATGGTCTAGTAGAAGCAGGGAAGATTGGCATTCTTGGGATAGATTCGTGATACTTGGCGTCCATCTATGGTATAGATATAGGGGTCAGAGATGAGGATCAGATGGGTTCTAGTAGGTAGTAGTGCTATGCAGTGGCATCCCATGAGGTGTGGGAGTTCTAGACCTCTAGTATGGTTATGGGAACCATGGATCTAGTTGATGTGGGGGACACTCCATTAATTAGTGAGTACAGTCAGGATAGTTGGTGATCGGGTTCATTATTAGGTTGAAACATGGGGGATCACCAAGGTCTTCATCATATGGTGAGGTAGGTGGGTGTTCAGGATGGGAGCCAACCATGGAGTGATAGGCGCAAGCCTTTCCAAGTCCTCTTGGTAGGTCAGACATAACTTCAATGATCACATATATTATGTTCGAGAGTTGCAGGAGATGAGGGTATGGTATTATCATGTTAGACAATTAGTCATGACTAGAGTGTTATAGGGTCTATGGGAAAATTTCTTCCTGTGATGGGATTAGGATCCTGGCATCACAATACTTGAAAGTTCATCTACCTTTGGAGGTGAGCTGGGTTTGACAGGGGGAGATCATTTTGACCTTCCATTGGATTTTAGTTATTCTTTGTTGGCATGGGGAAATACACCAGCATGGAGAGATGACCAATAGGGGGTGTTCAGGGGAAGCTCGTGTGAGCAAGGATTTATCTCCAAAGTAGTTGGATTGTATCTTTGGGTGCTTACACATGAGATGGATGACTCATCAGAGCAATTGAATGGGGAGATAGACATGGATTTATATGATCATGTTTCTTTCTTTACTGATGGTATGTAGAGGGCTTCAGGTGCCTATACCAGGTTGGGCAGTGAGTGGAGCAACGGGTGCTTCAGGTTGACCAAGATGACTTAGAGTCCTAGTATTGAGGGACTCCTTCATGACACAATAATGTTGGGGACAAGGATGACTCAGTGACACATTTGGGACCCTGGTATCATTTGCAGCATCCATTTTGGTAAGCTAATAAAGGGGGGCTTGTTCAGGCATTGTTGGCTTAGTGGGGCCTGACCCAGGCTCAGAGGTGATTTAGCCAAGCAAATCCTGGTATGACTGGCCTTTTTGGCAACAGTCCATGGAGTGTAGACTGAGGTCTCATCCGAAGTAGTATGGGAGGGTGCTAGAACTAGGTTCCTGCACCCTAGGGATGTCTGATGGGCTTCTGGAGGTCCACAGTCTAACATGTCACTACGCGCACTTGTGATTCCTTCATGACCTACAGTGTGACTTCTGCGCAACCCTACTCAGGGCGCGACCTGTATAATACCCAAGATCCTTGTTAATTAACCGATTACTTAACTTGTGTGTGTAAGATTTATGGTGATTACAACATATTCATCAACTATAACAGTGCACGCAATACATAAACAAATACAACCATAAAGCAAATATTGCACAACAAATACACATGAATATGAATAAACTTCTCTTTTATTAATCTTCAATCTTGCTTACAAACTCGACACCGCCCTACGCACTCAGCTGCAGGGGTCCATGCACTCAGCTACGGACTCTACTAGGCCTTTGCACACTCAGCTGCAGAGCCTCTTCCTATTACTACAACCTAAGACACTTAGAACTCTACTCTACGCTTGAACCATTCTTTCGCTATTCATCTATTCATCACTTCTTAACTCCCTTTACAACTTAGAGCCTTGCTCTATTTATGAAATCCCATGGTTCATGAACCATGGGTAGGACGAATTTCCACTAATTTATAATACAATGCTTAGAGCGAACAATCCTATGACTCAATTGCACACTTCATGCTCCGCACCTGTAATTCATGGAGTTTTACAACATCTCTGACCAAAACTTGGGCTTGGAGCCCCAAAAACCTATTGTGGGGGGATTCCATGCCCAACAGGTCCCCAACACAATCATCGCGACTCACTCGAGTCACTCTACTAGTGCGGTGATCTTGGCACGGAGCCCCTCCAACAGTTCCTTCGCTTCTCGGAGGTCCGTAACGCACTAATCTGCAGTCTGCTGAATGCACTCTTTTATTGCTTCTGCATCATCCGTGTCTGACTCGTGTCCTTTCTTTCGTACTGATTGTTGGTACTTGTGTTTATAGTCTAGCTCCCTTGTCTGGCTCCTCGAGTCTTGAAGACTATTCTTCGGTCTGCTAGTCAAATAGTCGGCCCACTCATGTAGGGTTTCAGGCGACTTCCGTTTACTTTTCTTGGGAAGGGTTCTCCATTAAGTTTGATTACCTGGACCGCGCCTCCGTTTGTGACCTGTTTTACCACATATGGTCCTGACCAGTGCATTCTGAACTTTCCCAGAAATTTTTCAAACTTGATGTCATACAGTAGCACTAAGTCATTTACCTTGAAGGTGCACAACTTGATATGGTGATCGTGCCAAGATTTTCATGCTGCTTTTGTACCTGCTAGTGAAATCCGGTCAGAAATCATTCTTCCTTGAGCTCTTCTAATTGCGCGAGCCTTTCTTCTAGAGCTTCGCAGTCCATCATGCCTCTGAGTGTTGCTATTCGCAAACTAGGGACGATGTATTCCATTGGCATGATTACTTCCGTACCATAGACAAACCAGACTGGTGTCTGTCCCGTCAATTTCTTGCATGTTGTCCTATAAACCCATAACACAGCGGCTACGCATAGGTCCCAGTTGTCCCGCTACACATTACATACTTTGGTTAGCACAGTCTCTAGTATTTTATTGAATGCTTCTACTATTCCATTGGCCTGTGGGTGGTATGGTGTACTTTTCTGGTGATAAACCTAGAACTCTTCTGTGAGCGCGCTGATGGTTTCATTCAAGAAATGTGTTCCGTGATCGCTCATTAAGATTTTCGGGTAGCCAAATCATGTCAACACGTTTTCGAACAAGAACTTTGGAGTCGTAGCGGCTGTGTAGTCCTTGACCAGTTGTGCTTCTGTCCATCGTGCCAAGTACTCCATCGAGGTGATGATATAGCACGCACCTGTCTTTCCCTGAGGTTTGATTTGTCCCACAAAGTCGATTTCCCATTTCTCGATTGGCTGCAATGTCATTTGAGGATTTAGTGGCATCTGGTCCCTTTGTGATGGTTTTCCCATCCTTTGACATATATTGCAGGCCTTACAATGCGTTTTTGAATCCTGGTGCAGGGTCGGCCACAATAACTCTATGTGAAGAATCTTTTGTGTGGTCGCGCATCCTGCATAGTGTCCTCCTACAACACCCCCATGTGCTTTTGCGAGGATCTAACCTCATTCAAATTCAGGTATGTATCTTCGCAATACCTCATCGTTGCCCATCTTATAGAGGTGCACTGTGATGACAGAAAATTCCACCGTGCACACCACCAATTCCTTCTTCTGTTGGATTGAGTACTCCTTCGACACAGTCCCTATTGTTAGAAAATGGATTATGTCTTCGAAGTTTCTGTCCATGACACGTACTGCAAAGAGCTATGCATCAGGTAGTCCCTCCTCCAAATTTGCTGGTTCCTCGCCCGTCTCAATGCGTGACAATTGGTCTGGTCCTGCGTTTAAGCATCCCAGCTTGACTATGACCTCAAAATCATATTCTTGAAATAGTATAAGCCATTTGCATATGTGCCCCCCCAACACGGGCTTGTTCACCAAGTATTTCAATGCAGAATGGTCGGTATACATCTTGAAATGTCCGCCAAGTAAATAGTGTCGGTATTTCTGGAGTGCGTACACCATTGCCAACCCCTTGCGTTCGATGGTAGAGTAGTTCTTTCCTGCTTTGGACAGTCTTTGACTCGTAAATGTGATAAGGTGATCCACACCTTCCATGCCCTCCTATGTGAGTACGGCTCTCAATGTGATGCACAACGCATCAACATGTACATGAAATTCCACGTCCCATTTCAGGAAGACCAAAATTGGTGTGGAGGCCAGTTTCCCCTTTAGGACATCCAAACTTTTCATGCAATCATCATACCAACAATATGTAACATCATTTTCAATAGCTTTTCCGTTGGCATGGTTATTTGGGCATAACTTTTGACAAACTTCCTATAATATCCAGTGTGTCCCAAGGTAGTGCGCAATTGTTTAACACTTCACGGTGCTTCCAAATTGAGGATAACAACAATATTCGCAGGGTCCACCATCAGTCCTTGTTTGCAGACCATATGTCCCAGCAGATTTCCAAAGGAAATGAGAAATGTGCACTTCTTCAGGTTGAGCATAATCTGGTGTTGGTGGCATGTATCCAGCATCAACTGTAAGCTTGCTACATGGTGCTTAACTAATCCAAAACAATAAAATCATCTAGATAGAATTCCAAAAATTTGTGGATGTATTCTTTGAATGCGGATACCACAATGCCCGAAAATATAGCTGGTGCATTCTTTAGTCCAAACAACATCACGGTGTATTGAAGGCATCCCCATTCTATTGTGAAGGTCATCTTGCTCTTCTCTTCTAGCGTGATCTTGATCTGGTGGTACCCTGAGAACCCATCTGTGAATGAGTATGCTTCTTGACTACCAACGTTCTCTATTACCTCATCTGTGAATGGTGTTGGGAATGGATCATGTACATAGGCATCGTTCAACTTCCTGAGCTCTACGCATATTCTTATTTCACCGTTATGTTTTTTCTCTTGTACCACCATAGGACTCACCCAGTCAGATTCTTCCACTAGTTCAATAATTCCGACTGCGAGCATTTTGTCTATTTCGTCGCAGACCTTTTCTTTATACTTTGGATTCAAGCGGTAGGGCTGCTCCTTAACTGGCTTCGCGTCGGGTTTCAGGGTGATCTTCATCATCTCATGATCCCCTTTAAGTTCGTAATTTTCGTCGGGAACACGTCTTCGTATTCGTGGAGTAACTCAGTGACCTTATCGACTATGGCATCATCCCAATAGTCCCCAAGCATTGTGTATTTTGGTTCTGCCTCCATTCCAATGTTCGTTTTTAGCAGCACGGTGATGTCGGGGTCTTCAAGTGATGGTCCACAAATCTTGCGAGAGCCTTCTATTTCTGAAATGTTAATGTTCTGCAGATCCTCATAATCCTCCTCAACATTCACGTTATAAAACTCTAGTGCGCTACTTAATTGTACTGCCCATTTTGGCTGAAGTACTTCCATTGGCTCCTTTGGTACTTTAAAGATAGTGGCTTTCAGTACTTGTAGCACGTCATCCACCGTATCGGACCAACGATCTTCAAATGTGATTGTTAACAAGAATCCCTCGCACAAGACATCCCATTCACCCATACCATGGCATAGCTCTGTCTCCGTATACCAATTCATGGGTATGATGTTTAGGGTATGGTAGAATAGATGCACCAATTCAAGTTGTGGCTCTTCCCCGTAGACCTTGGTCTATTTTGCAAGGTGCGTGCGCAGATCATCTCGTCTGTCATATTTGTCTACTAGTTGTACTTGGGGTTTTCCAAACCACAGGCGCATCATCCTTTTTCATCCATGCCAGTCTTCAAAAGATCCTTGATGCATACCCCACCATTGTGTGGGTGTTGCTCGCAGTGCCCATTTCAGTGCCTCAAACTGCTGCGGCTCTAGTACTGCACTTTCAAACATGTTCAAAAATTCATCCACCGCTGATAATCCATCATATGATGACAACTCCCTTGCCTTTGTTGTTACACAACACAGTAATCTGATCATCATGTTGCAGTTCAGCGTTGTTACTTCGAGCAGCCGATTCTGCCATCGCTCTATCTGTTTGTCTAATTCCGAAGTGCAGGAGCTTTTGCGCTCCCACGAAATCCTTCCACCTGTAGTTGGATTCACCCAATGCTCTCCTTGTGTAGTTATCTTGTAGATACAGTCAAGATCGTCATCACTATCATCGTCATGCACCGGCTCAGTGTATCATGTTCCTTCAGCTAGATCCAGTGGTACTACTATGCGTAGTGACTTTTTCTCAAAGATCATTTTGCGCTTCTTCAGATTTATGACTCTGTTCATATTTGTAGCCCAGTCTATCCCTAGTAGCACGGGATAGGGATTGTTGTCATCGACAATCTCTATCAGTTCAAAATCTGCTTGCACGCTTGCGCCTTCAATATCGACTGTCACCCCTTACAATCTTCCCATGGGCAAAATCTTCTGTTGGTTCGCCATTCGTAACTAAATAGGGGACCACTGTAGCACAGGTTTGCCCATGCATTCCCATGTCTGCTTTGATAGTACATTCACGTCGGAACCTAGGTCTAGGATTACGTGATCCATTTTGTACTCACCTATTTGTGCAGTCAACCTCATCTCCCTTCCTGTGCGCAATGCATGCTTTCCCAGTTTTTGGACCATGCGCGATTCTCCTGGCCCCGCGCACCTAGTGATAAGTTCCTGTAGCCCTTTAACTGCCTTGTTGTCATGCAATAGTTTCATGCATGTCCCCAGAAAGGTAGTGAGCATGGAAGGATCCATCCTTGGTTCTAGTTGATCCTTACTACCTGAAGTGGAGGCCTCTGTGAAGAACTTCTTAGCTTCCATGAATGTCTCCTTCGTGTGTTCTAAATCAAACTGAAGTTCCTTTATAGGAGCCTTACAAACCCACGCACTTTCTTCTGGATACTTTCCTTTATCATCTCTCATTGTCATACCGCTCTTGAGCATCATGTTTACATTTGGTCCTCTTCGTGCGGTTCAAATGTCATAATTTGTAAATTCTGGGTAGGAGGGGGCTGGAGTACCCCCCTTTCACGCATCTTTGCTATCAGCGAAGGACAATCTTCCACCTCATGATCAAATTGATTACAGTACCAACATGATATCCTATTTGGGTTCGTACAGTTGCAGGCATAATGCTTGGTCCTTCGCAATTGTAATATATTATTCGTCTGCAACCCCTTCTTGATCCCATTCCACCTCGACCCCGACTGCGCCTCTAAAACCCAACACGTGCCATCTCTACATTTGGGTTGAGGGCTCGTGTTTCGGCATGCATCTTGTAGGTAGGAGTTCGATCCATCATTAGTTCATAGCTTCGGCAGGTGCATTCGTCATGGCCTACCGACCTATAGAAATTACAAAACAACTACTGGGACGTCCGCGTATACTTCTGCAACAGATGACAATTTTCCGTGGTAAGTTTTCCTCCTATTTGGAAAATTGTTCACCATAATGCAAATGCCACACTCACCCTTGCCTGTGCCTCCTATCTTAATGGCATTGGCCCTCGTCCTGCCAAGTAGTTCGCAAACAGTGGAGAGTGATCTTTGTCGTGGCTCTGGCCTTTGCATTTTATGCACCATACTTCCTTGCATGCCTCTAGCTGAGGTGTCCTATCCTGTTTCAAACTTTGCATTTGTAGACATAGATTCTGTAGCTGTGTGTGGATCTGTTGGACTCCCAATCCAGGATCTTGTATAGGGGTCTCATGCAACCCATTTCCATCTCTAATGCTTCGGCCGGGGTGGAAAGTTTTTGCTGTGAAAGCGCCGCCCTTAAGTGTGGCGTAAGTGAGGCCACAAACCATGCATGATGCTGTGCATCCATTAATGTCATATTGGTTTCGCGGATTGTGCTCTTCAGCCTTTGGTCCAGATCCCAGGGGGTCTCACCTAGGAGCATCGTGATATCTTTAAACCTGATGATTGATTGCGTCTCTGACTTTGTTCAACGCAGTCTGGATCTCTGCAATTCCTGCGTTCGGGTGGTAACTAGAATTCTTGATATACCACGTTAATGCATGATCCTGTAGCATGCTCACCAGTGTAGCCTTCTTAATATTATCATCAACAATGCCTTGTGCTTCCCATACTGCTCTTACCACGAACCAGAATTGGTCCGGGTCTTCATTTCCTACTCCTCTGAACACTGGTAGTTTGATTGCACTTGCCATACTGAACTGCGGAGGTGGCAGAGGTAGAGTGGGTGGAGATGGAGGTGAGGGGGGTGAAACGGGTGGCGGTGTGGGTGGAGGTGATAAATGCAGAATTCGTTGTCTTATCAAACTGACTGTACTTCTCAGAGAAACCTTCGTGAGCTCTTCCTCGCTCTCCCACAAGGGTGAAATTAAGGGACTATTTTCTAATTATTCACTACTTCCGCTTCTGTAGATCTTTCTGCTTCGCGTAGTCCCAAACATTACTTTATTCGCATAACCCGCTTTTCACACAATAGCATCTTAATCCAAGTGTTCAAAGATTTAACGTACTTACCTCACGGTCCCTTGAGAAAATGTCGCTCTGCCTTGCTGTAGCTGACGGTCGTGTATACTGCAAACTTAGTGATAAATCCTCGTATTATTCGGTCGAGCCAGTGGTCCACATCTCGCACTATCTTATCTTCTGAGGCTTCTAGTCTGTGCACTAGTTCTGGAGTCCACACTATTGGTTTGTCAAGCCTATACCTTCCTTGGTTGTCTTCTAACTTTGCAATCCACTCATACAGCTCAAATGGAAAAGATGCAAAGAATATTTCATGGATTTCAGTGTACAAGTAGCGATCCAACCACTGCTCCTTAGATACTCGTGGATTTCTATTTTCCTGTGCCGCAAACTCGTGAATCTTCTTGTCCAACCACTCTTCAATTTCTTTCTTTGTAGGGTTCTAGTGGCACGACATCAGACATCCTTTATGCAGATCCTGATCCCAGCAACGGAACCATTTGTTGGCTTAGTGGGGCCTGACCCAGGTTCAGAGGTGATTTAGCCAAGCAAATCCCGGTACTACTGGCCCTTTCGGCAATAGTCCATGGAGCACAAACTAAGGTCTCACCTGAAGTAGTATGGGAGGGTGCTAGAACCAGGTTTTCGCACCCTAGGGATGTCTGATGGGCTTTTGGAGGTCCGCGGTCTGACCTATCGCTACGCATACTTGTAATCCCTTCATGACCTACGGTGCAGCTTCCACGCAGCCCTACTCGGGGCGTGACACGTATAATACCCAAGATCCTTGTTAATTAACCAATTACTTAAATTGTGTGTTTAAGATTTATGGTGATTACAGCATATTCATCAACTATAACAGTGTGCGCAATATATAAACAAATACAACCATAAAGTAGATATTGCACAACAAATACACATGAATATGAATCAACTTCTCTTTTATTGATCTTCAATCTTGCTTACAAACTCGACACCGCCCTGTGAACTTAGCTGCAAGGGTCCATGCACTCAGCTACGGACTCTACTAGGCCTCTGCACACTCAGCTGCAGAGCCTCTTCCTACTACTACAACCCAAGACACTTAGAACTCTACTCTAAGCTTGAACCATTCTTTTTCTATTCATCTATTCATCACTTCTTAACTCCCTTTACAACTTAGAGCCTCACTCTATTTATACAATCCCATGGTCCACGAACCATGTGTAGGCTGACTTTCCAATAATTTACAATATAATGCTTAGGGTGGACAACCCTATGACTCAATTGTACACTTTGCACTCTGTTCCCGCAATTCGTGGAGTTTTCAACATCTCTGACCAAAACTTGGGCTTTGAGCCCCAAAAACCTACTGTGGGGGGATTCCATGCCCAACATATTGCATGCATTTTAATGAATGATTTATATTGCTAAGCATAACTTAACAATTAACAGTGTAATACTAGTAAGGACTTGGGTAATAACAACGTTTAGCCCCCGAGTAGGGCTGCACGAAGGAAACATCTCAGGCTACAAGGTACGGATAAGTGCGCGTAGCGACGTGCACTTAGGGTCGAACCACGGACCACTTAACCTCATCAGACATCTCTAGGGTGCGGAAACTTGGTTCTAGCACCCTCCCATACTACTTCGGGTGAGACCTTAGTCCGTGCTCCGCAGACTATTGCCGAAAGGGCCAGTGGTACCAAGATTAGTTTGGCTAAATCACCTATTAACTTGGGTCATGCCCCAACAAGCCAAAAAATGGTACCATTGTTGGGACCAGGATCTGTATAAGAGATGTCTGATGTCGTGTCACTGGAATCTAACAAAGAAATAAATTGAAGAGTGGCTAGAAAAAAAGATTCATGAGTTCACATCGCAGGAAAATAGGAATATGCAAGTATTGAAGGAACAATGGTTAGAGTGCTACTTATATATGGAAATTCATGAAATTTTCTTTGCATCCTTCCCCTCTGAGTTGTACGAGTGGATCACGACGCTAGAAGACAGTCAAGGAAGGTGTAGGCTTGACAAACTGATTGTGTGGACTCCAAAGTTGGTGCACAGACTAGAGGCAATGGAAGATAAGATCGCGGATTCTGTGGATGATTAGCTCGATTGAATTAAAGGAGGGTTTATCACCGAGTTCGCGGTAGATACTTTAGCCAGCTATAGCAAGGTAGAATGATGCTTCCTCAAAGGACCACGAGGTAAGTATGTTAAATATTTGAACACTTGGATTAAAATGCTACTATGTGAAAAGAGAGTTATCTGAATAAATTGATGTTTGGGGCTACGCGAAGTGGGAGGATCTATAGAAACGAAGTTAGCGCAAAAATAGAAACTTAATTTCACCTCGGTGAGAAAGTGAGGAAGAGCTCACAAAAGTTTCACCAAGAAGTGTGATCAGTCTGATAAGGCAGTGAATTTTGTGCATACCACCCCCACCTATGTCACCACTAGTTTCACCATCTTCACCCGCATCTCCGCCCACACCACCTCCGCCACCACGATAGTTCAATATAACTGTTATACAACAAATTGACTTCCTCATCAACTCAGAGGGGAAAGACATTATAGCTGAAGCAAAGATCAAGATTGCATGCCTTGTTTCCACACTAATGCTGGCTATGCACTGACAACCTACTTTATAAAGCTTCTCTGCAAGCCTAAGGGTGCGTTAGTGACCCAACTAACTCAAGTTTCTAGTTTGGGAATTGCGTTAGTGGATCCTAGTGAAGTTCTAAGGGTCAAAGGAACAAATTGACTCTTAAATATCTAGATATTTGTTCCTAAAATCACTCAAGAAAAGCAAGGAAACATCTAGATTCGACCTATTTGGAGGATTTATAATCCTAATGAAGGAGGCAAATGGGAAAGAGCTGAAAAGCATGACAAGTTCATTTCTTTTACCCTAGGGAACTCAAGGAGGAACTTGGAAACCCTAACTCAATTGCTACATAAGCAAAGCTAGGGCTATGGTGATGGAGGTCAGAGCATTTGAAAGGATAGCATACTTGATTATTGAGCATTGTCTCAAATCTTAAGAAGTTGGTAAGAAGGGAGAGAGAGAGAGAAGCTGGAGGGGTAAAGGAAGGCTGATACAATAGATGGTTGTAATCACTCTTCCAACATTAATATAAAACTGCAGTTGTACTGTCTACTCCGTGGTGTTGGTACTATCATTCATTCGCTTGTTTGTCCAATACCTTGTAGCATGAGTAGCTTAGTTATATGTAACTAGATGTTCTTTTATATATTCATGTATTAGTTATCAGAGTTATATGCCGTGATTGCGCTTATCTCTTCTATGTGTAGGACTTGATCTGGAGCTAGCTCGGAGGACTTCCACCTAGCTCCATTGTGCTCTCCAGAAAATCTACAGGGAGGCTTGAGGTAATCCTTTTATTTTTCTTTGATAGTTAGTTAATGTTTATGAACATGCATGTAACTTTGTGATGGTTTCATATAATCTTATAGTTTGCTGAAGGTCTTGGGAAGACCTTTGAGGGTATCTTCATTCTCCATACACCGTGCATTTTATCCTATAACAGAATTGGCGACTCCGCTGGGGACCATACATCTAGTTCCAGTTTACCCGGACAGATCTCAGTTTTCTCCTCCTTCTAAGACCTCCCTATACTTCTGCATTCCCTTTCTGACCCACCAAAAACCTTGCTGCATCTTTCCTACATGTATTCATCATTGAATCTAATCTAAGAAGCCCTATTTTTGTCTGTTTCCCCATACTAACACAAGTTAGCAGACTACATAGTTCTTTATAAAGCACTTTGTCTGCTCACAGAAAGCGTTAGTGGACCTATTAACTCTCTGTGGCCATTGCTACAGAGCGTTAGTCTCCCAAAACCTTGATTTCCAGCTGTATCTGCAAACCAAAAGGGATAGGAAGCCTACTCATGGACTGAAAGAGGATCTGTTACCGCATTTTGTTATCAAAATAGGTGTCCTAAAAGTTTTTTTTTAGCAAAAAAGTTTTGTTTTTCTTTCTTAGAAGCATTTTTTTTACGAAAGAAAGATCCACATTTTTTACTCATTCTTCTGTTTAGCTGGTTAAAAGCTGCTTTATTTTTGGTTTCAAGTAGTTGTTAAGAAAAAATTGGAAATATTTCCATTGGTTATGCATGTGATAAATGACTAGGATGCATGGAAAGAATATGAATATGTGAAAGACTCTTACCTGTAGAATACAACTTTTTTTCATTGAATTGAACTTTTTTTAAAGCATTGTCTTGTGCATGATTTATTGAGTCGGAGTCTCATCACATTTCATACGACAACTCCCCTACCAAAGACAATAAAAAAGTACACATAAAATTTACCTAAAATCAATTAGTAACTCTTTATTGAGCAAACAAACATTAGTTTAGGCTAAGATCTTGGGATAGGCAGTGTGAGTAAATTGCCCAAGATTGAAAACGCAAACTAGTGTCATTAAAAGAGAGAAAATTCCTGCTACACTCATACTACCGGGACCACTCCAGTAAAAGCGGAGCAAAATACGAGACAACATTAGACTGTAAATGAGGGTAGCCCGCCTTCGCTTGCAACTCCTTTGGGTATTATGTGTATTGGGGATCCATTTAGGGATTGCAGAGCTGAGTCTAGGACTCAGGTATCCTGCCCACACAGTGTACTGTCTGTGACTATGTCCCCTTCGGTAGTGTCTGTGATTTGAGGTATCCTTAGTGGCCAAGCTTTTAGGGACTTACACAAGGTGACTGGGGTGGGTTGCCCTAGTACCTAACATAGATGGACCTACTCTGTCTTCAGTTTTTGGAAGGGTGCTCATCTTCACGAGAGTACTTGGCCCCTCAATTTGAGGTTCAGGCGAAGCTCAAGAGTAATCGTAATTGTAAATTTGGCCAGCCCTCTCTGTTATTCACTGTGATACTGGGTTTCATCTCTGATGATCAGTGCTTATTACACAGGGTCATTTCCCTCTGTTTGCTGATTGATCAACTTTTTGTATTTTTTATATTTTTTAGGTACCCGAGTGTTATCATTTAAGACTAACAAATATCACGATAAAATTTATTGATAAAAACTAATGGTCACTGTGACTACATCTGGCCCTCATCGTCAATCTAGAGGATTGCTAGGACTTCCTCCACTCATTGTGGAAGATCTGTTAAGCTCCAGTAAACAGGATTCCCCATCTTCAGGGAATCAGTCTCTTAGATCTCACACGGGATCTATTTGGAAAAATTACGATTCAAGTTTACCGGAGGATTTCTTTACCTAAGGATTCCTTCCTCCCTTTAACCCTCTGCTCACGAATCTGTTGGAACCAATCTTGGCTCTCGTGGTACCTATACTTCTTACTTCTATAGTTGGAACATTTCCATCCATCCCATCAACAACTAACAGGTTGTGGAACTTTGCGGACACTTTTGGTCCTCCACCACTTCCACAGTCGACAGTCACCACAACACCGTCGATGATGAACCCCACTATCCCATTTGTTCTAGGTACAACCACTCACATGACACCCTCTACAAGTGGAACCCATCCAATGATAGGTTCCACCCCTTTAGTGTCAAACTACATATCTTCGAGAAGGGCTACATACAACGCTCCCTATAATGCTCAATATAGCACTATTGGCACGGTTCCCATCCACCAACAATATGGTCAGCCACCATTGTACAGTTCAAACCCCCAGATTCAAGTATCTGGGGGAATTCCCAATATGCACATACCGGTAGGGAACGTAATAGTTCCCCCTCCATTCTCAGGCATGCATGGTCAGTCACTGATTGACATAGGCGTTCCTTATGTCAATCAAGGACATATGGTTAGTTTTGTGGCAGGCGGGAATCCTCAAAAAGGTCCTAACCAATCCATGGGGGCACCCTACTCATACCAATCCATGGGGGCATGCTACTTATACATTCAAATGAGTCAAGGGGGCACCACTTATCCTGGGGGGCTATTCTATACCCTAGTATCAAAATCCCCATGGAAATCCACACTACAACGCCATACCCCAAGGAAACTACTATACCATGCAGCCTATGTATAATATTGGGACTCAAATGATGGGAGGACCACAAGGCTTCTCAAGTCATATGTCATCGCCTTGGTCTAAGTCGGGGGCACCACACAATCTACCTTTCTTGGCAACGTTGGATATGCCCGACTTGTAAAAACTTACAAACAACCCCATCTATCATAACTTATAATGGTCACCCATCCCGCATAAAATACCAACAGACTTCCCCAAGTTCGATGGGAAACAAGGGGAGGATCCAGGCACTCATATCACCACCTACCATATTTGGAGTGTTTCTAACACCATGGTGGATGATAGTGTTTGGTTACATCTTTTTCCCCACACCCTTACTAGCAATGGAACTAAGTGGTACATTGAGTTACCACGCATGTCAGTAAATACCTTTGACGCTCTAGCGATGGAATTCTTAAACCACTTCCAGCTACCCATCTGCTATGAGACTAGGACAAAAATCCTCACTTCATTACATCAGGATACCACCACCCACATCTCTAATCATATACATGAATGGAGACATAGGTGGAGGTTAGTTAAATCTCCCCTCCCAGACTATCTCTTAGCGGACTGGCTCTACAAGTCCCTACTCCCCCAAATTGCTAAGGATGTTACCTCAGGTGGTGCGGTCATAGAAGACCAATCCATACATCATGCCGAGCACTTAGCTTTGATATATTCATAGTCTGGCACTCGTTACGATGTAATCCCCAATGCCCCTTGCAACTCCAATGCTTCCACTACTACCAAATCGACTACTCTTCCTACCACTGCGATAAACTCTGTGCAGTCTATGCAACATCCCAGTGGTAAGAACAAGAAGAATAAGAAAAAGACTACTCCTTCTGAGGAACAGTCAACAAAGTAGCAAAACCAAAAACAAAAGGCTGTTGCACCTCCTAACGATGGAAAGGATAAACCTGCTAGATTCCCTTGTAAAATCTGTGCTGAAGACCACATGACATATATGTGTCCGTGTCTGCAGGAATGCACAGATTTCATTTCTCAAAAAGATACTGGTAGGACCACCTCTATCCTGAATAATCCTTTCCCTACTCAGCAGCAGTAATAACCTTATTACAAACCAACCCCAACCCCCACAAGGGGGCAACAGTGGTTCACAACATCCTTCAGCTGGTGAAGGATCTTCTACCATTTACACCTTTGAAATGATAGATCTACAAACAAGAGCCAAATCTTATGGAGATCCTGTCGCTCATGTAGAGGAACCTTCCTCAAGTCAAAACCCATCGCCGCCCAACAATTTGCATATCGAAAGGCCAGTTGCTGACCTTGTCATTCGCCCCCCCCAAAGGGGCACTTCGACGCACAACGCACAATACATCTGCACGTGCCGCCCAAAACTACATCTTTGTAGAAGACTTGGCATAAGCACCATCGGCTATGTCGGTGCTCGAAGTATTACAAACATGTCCACCACAAAGGAAAGCTTTGCTTTTGGCTATTAGTGGTACCGACCCATAAGATTCCATGCTCGTAGTTTTTGACATGGAAAAGTGTAAACCTCCCCTTTTCCACCAGCTTGCATTTCAAGTGCAAATTTTTTCGAAAGGTAAATGTATACACAGAACTGTCATCGATGAAGGTGCTTCTACCTGCGTCATGATAGTTTCATGTTGGCTTGCCCTGGGTTCTCCAACCCTATCTCTACCGTCGAAGTCCCTTAAAGCTTTTGACTACCACACTTTCATCCCAAAAGGTTACCTAGCTAGCTATCCCATCACCTTGAGTGGGAAAATGGTAACAGTGGATATTGAAGTCATGGATCATAAACTCGACTATAATCTACTTTTGGGCCACAATTGGACTTATGCCATGAATGCCATTGTGTCTTTGATCTTCTGTATCATCCTATTTCCATTAGATGGAAAGATAGTCACAGTGGACCAGCTATCGTTTTGCACCCCAGATTACTCCTCGTTACCTAGCAGCTTTGCACCCTTAGTGGGTGGTGTACCTGACTCTTATGTCAGTATCGGTACCGATCTACTGAAGGCTTCTTCCCTAATGGGTTGTTTCCCTCTTCAGCTGCCCCAGGTTTCACAGATGGTCAATAAGCTTTCATCTATTCCTCATGAATATACCGATCCATGGATCCTACCAGCTCCTTCAGACATTCACACTTATAGAGAAAAAATGTTGCTATCACCAGCTGAATTGGCCTACCAAGCCATTCAATCTACATCTAAATCTCCGGTCACTTTGGTTATGGCCAATGGTACCACTGCCCCTCCCATAACCACTCCTTCTTTCGATCCCCTCAATAAAGTCCTACCTAAGGACAAAACTATTAGAGAGATCATGAGTTTAGAAGAGAGACCTTGGGAGTACTCACACCATTATGTTTCAATATATGATTTGGACATGATGCCTCTTCAAATCCTTTCACCTGATGCACATGAAATCCTTTCCTCACCATATACGACTATCCAAACTTTGGACTTGAAAGGAAACAGGGGCAATATTTCAAAAACATTGCTCATCGATATTTCTGTCATGACAGGCATCGTGGAAAACATACAGATTGGAGCCAATCGCAATCCCGAGGAAATTCTAAGCTTCACCTACCCTTTTAAGGACTTTCGTGATGTTTTTCCTTGGTCTTATGAGGAAATGCATGGCATAGACCCTTCTATTGTCCAATATGAGATCAAGAAAGATCAAGCATTCTTTTTATGGTATTTTTCTTACTCGTTAATCCGAAAAAACCTCGAGTCTCCTTCTTCGGGCTCATTAGACTACCACAAAGAAGACTGAGCATTCTTTTTATGGTATTTTTCTTGCATGTTAATCCAAAAAACCTCGAGTCTCCTTCTTTCGGCTCATTAAACTACTACAAAGAAGATATGAGATCCTCGAGTTTGTCATCGTTGGGTTCGTTAAACATATACGACGATGGTCTGAGCAACTCCTTTTCGCTCTTTTTCTAGCTCACTAAACTGAAAAAGACCATTAGAGAATTCTTTTTAGGCACTTTTTTTCTAGCTCATTAAACTGAAAAAACCCTGAGTTTTGTCTTTAGTCTTGTTAAGCATTTATAAAGATGACCTGAGCATTCTTTTAGGTACTTTCTTTGCTCGTTAAACTAAAAAATCCTGATTTTTTGTCACCAGGCTCGTTAAAAATATACAGCAGCAACCAGAGCACTTGCTTTTTTGGGACCATTTCTCACTCTTAAATCGAAAAATCCCCCAGTTTTTCCCCTCCTTCGGGCTCGCTAAATCTACGGAGCTGGAATGAGCCGTTATTTTACCTCTTTTTTCTTGCTCACTAAACTGAAAAAGATACCTTGAGTTTTCTTCATCTCACTTGTTAAAATTTGATGAAGGTATTGAGTTTGTCGTCGCATGACTCATTAAAAATTCACGACGAAAAATGAGTTTAGTTTGTCTCCTCATACTCGTAACAAAATGAGATTGGCATCTATTGAACATAGGTTTCTCTTTATTCGGATTCAATAGATTAACTTATGGAAAAGTAATTGATCCAGGTATACTATTAACCTTTTGTCGCACCCAGTTAACAACTATGACAAAGGGACCACCATGGAGTTGCTCTTTATGATCTTTTCAGACTCTCTAAATATCAAAAGACCACCAAGTTGTCTAGTTTGGACTCATTAAACTACACAGACAAGATATAGAGTCTCTCTTTTTATGATCCTTTTTAGACTCTCAAAACATGAAAATATCGACGAGTTTGCTTGTTTGGACTCATTAAACTAATCAGATAGGTATAGAGTTGTTCTTTTTGCGGTCCTTTCCAGACTCTTAAAACATGAAAAGATCGATGAGTTTACCCATCTGGACTCACTAAACTAATAAGACGGGGAAAGTAGAGAATACAACTGCATTCAGTATTAGAAAGCGTGGTTTGGTAGCAGTGATTCCCTTGAACATGGCAGTCCCTTAGATAAACCTTCCTTGTGACGACCTCTCAATATGAATCCTACCATCCTATGAGTTTAGCTTAAATACCCTGATGTTCTTGCATCTATATATCCTAACACTCTTTGGTGTTCATGAATCTAGTGCTACATGGTTAAAACCATTATCGTGCCTTCTATTGTTCAAGGGTTAACCTTTGTTTCCTCCATCAACCCATCAAGCATATCCTTTCATCATGCCCTCCGTTTTTTAGACCCAATGCTCAAATATTCCTCAAAAAACAAATCATTCTTGTCCCGTTTCGTGTCGATTGACATAGGACACATTATTGCCTACCTTTCGACAGGTATCTTCCTATCGACTTCTACAGGTGTTTGACGACAAAACATCTTTCACACTCATTAGATTGTACTGTGCATATTGGAGACCATCACCATTATTAGTGGCCTTCCTCACGTCTGTTAACGGTCTCCATTATGGATTGGTAATCAGATGATTTCATGCATGTTCGACATCAACGCATATATTCACATGTATCGATCTATGATGTTCGGTGAAGCGGAAATCAAGACTTTGGGTAGAGGCTTGCATCAATCAGCCTTGTTTCCTCTCACAAGTTGCGTATATTATTTTTTGGAGACAGCTCATCGAAATGATCCTATTATGACACCAGATCCACATTGTGCTTATCAGCGGCCAACATCGTTATATCTCTTTTATGAGAAACTCTGACATAGCTACTGAGAATGGGAATGCCTGACTCAGGGCATGATTTTAGTAGTTATATATATATGTGTTGTATCAGGTTTCCCGTACCACCCGAAGCTCTGATCCTCTCTCTCTTTTTTGAAGGGAAACTGCAGTTAAGTAAAGTATTTCAGCCATCGTCGCAGCCTCTGATCTCATACTTTAGGGGGCATCTTTTATACAACAAATTGACCTCCTCATCAACTCAGAGGGGAAAGACATGATAGCCGAAGCAAAGACCAAGATCACATGCCTTGTTTCCACACTAACGCTGGGTATGCACTGACAACTTGCTTTATAAAGCTTCTATGCAAGCCTAAGGGTGTGTTAGTGACCCAACTAACTCAATTTTCTAGTTCGAGAATAGCATTAGTGGATCCTAATGAAGTTCTAAGGGTCAAAGGAATGAATTGAATCATAAATATCTAGATATTTGTTCCTAAAATAAATAAAAAAATCAAGGATACATCCAGATTCGACCTATTTGGAGGATTTCTCATCCTAATGAAGGAGGCAAATGGGAAAGAGCTGAAAAGCATGGAAAGTTCATTGCTTTTATCGTAGGGAACTCAAGGAGGAGCTTTGCAACCCTAACTCAATTGCTACATAAGAAAAGCTAGGGCTATGGTGATGGAGGTCAGAGCATTTGAAAGGATAGCATACTTGATTGTTGAGCATTGTCTCAAATCTTAAGAAGTTGGTAAGAAGGGAGAGAGAGAGAGAAGCTGGAGGGGTAAAGGAAGGCTGATACAACAGATGGTTGTAATCACTCTTCCAACATTAATATAGAACTGCAGTTGTACTGTCTACTCCGTGGTGTTGGTACTATCATTCATTTGCTTGTTTTTCCAATACCTTGTAGCATGAGTAGCTTAGTTATATGTAACTAGATGTTCTTTTATGTATTCATGTATTAGTTATCAGAGTTGTATGTCGTGATTGTGCTTATCTCTTCTATGTACAGGACTTGATCTGGAGCTGGCTCGAAGGACTTCCACCTAGCTGCATTGTGCTCTCTAGCAAATCTACATGGAGGCTTGAGGTAATCCTTCTATTTTGCTTTGATAGTTATTTAATGTTTATGAACATGCATGTAACTTTGTGACGGTTGTAGATAATCTTACAGTTTGCTGAAGGTCCTGGGAAGACCTTTGAGGGTATCTTCATTCTCCATACACCATGCATTTTATCGTATAGCAATAGCGAGTGCAATAAAGTTGTCGATGTTCAAAGGAGTAGGGAACGAAGACCCAGACCAATTTTGGTTCGTGGTAAAGGTTGTTTCGGAAGTGCAAGGAGTCACAGATGACTACATAAAGAAGGCAACGCTGGTAAGTGCATTGCAGGATCACTCACTGACGTGGTACATTAAGCATTCCAATGATAATCCAAATGCAGGGATCATGGATATCCAAGCTGTGCTAAACAGGGAATTTAGCAGACCAAAATTGGAGACATAGTCGATTATCGGGTTTAAGGAAATCACGATGCTTCCAGGGGAGACCCCTTGGGAGCTGGATCAAAGACGGAAGGGTATGATTCGCGAAGCCAACATTACCTTGACATATTGGCAACACTACACATGGTTAGTAGCGTCACTAATGCCACATCTAAGGACCACGTTGTCACAGCAGAAGATATCCACCCAAGCCGAAGCCTTGGAGATTGCAATGAGACTGCATGAGACCCCAATACAAGATTCTAGTCTGGGAGTCCAATAGATCCACATGTAATTGAAAAACTTGTGTCTGGAGATGTAGAGTTTGAAACAAGACAGGAGAACTCGCCCAGAGGTGCGTGAGGAGGTATGGTGCATAAAGTGCAAAAGCGAGGGACATGACAAGGACCATTGTCCAGTCTTCGTGAACTATCTGGCAGGAGGAGGACCAATGCCATTGAGACCAGAGGCACAAGTAGGACCGAGCGCGGTGCGTGAAATATGGTGCATGATTTGTTAGATAGGAGGAAAACATGCTACAGATAACTGCCGTCTATTACAGAAGTATATGCAGATGTCCCAACAGTTGTTCTGTAATTTCTGCCGATCAATAGGCCATGATGAGTGCACTTGTAGAAGTTATGAACTAATGATGGATCAGACCCCTACCTACAGACTTCAGGCCAAAACGCAAGCCCTCGATCAAAAAGTAGGGATGGTATGGACTGGATTTCAGGGGCACGAATGAGGTCGAGGTGGAATGGGACCAGGAAGGGATCGCAGATAGCTAATTTGTTACAATTGTGGAGGACCAGGGCATTATGCCCTCGATTGTACAAATCCGACGAGAGAATAATGCTTATATTGTACCCAATTTGATCATGAGACAAAGGACTGCCCCACGCTAATAGCAAGGTTGCATGATAAAGGAACACTCCAACCCCCACCGACTCAGAACCTGCAAATGATGAGGTCTGAGCCACGTAAGAGGACTTGAATGTAAACATCATGCGCCGAAGTGGTATCACGACAGGAGATGACAAGTGCAAGTAGTCCGAAGAGAGTGCCTAGGTTCGCAAGGCTCCAACAAAGGAACCAGAGTTCGATTTGGAGCACGCAAGGAAACATTCATGGAAGGTAAGAAGAGCTTCATGGAGGCCTCCACTTCAGGTAGTAAAGACAAACTAGAACCAGAGATGGACCCATCAATGCTCACTACCTTTCTGGAGACATGCATGAAGCTACTGCGTGACATCAAGGCTGTGAAGGGACTACAAGAACTTATCACTAGGCGTGCTGGGTCAAGAGAATGGAGCATAGTCCAAAATCTCAAGAAGCACACAATGCGAATAGGAAGGGAGATGAGATTTACTGTGCAAATTGGGGAATATGAAATGGATCAAGTGATTCTGGATCTAGGATTGGATGTGAATGTCCTACCAAAGTAGACATGGGAGCGCATGGGCAGGCCCACATTGCAATGGTCTCCTATTCAATTACGAATGGTGAACCAACAAAAGATCCTACCAATGGGAAGATTGCAGGGAATAATGGTAGATATCGAAGGTGCAAGTGTGCTTGTAGATTTCGAAGTGATAAAGATTGTCGATGATAGCAATCCCTATCCTGCACTACTACGAATAGATTGGGCCACTGACATGAATGGAGTGATAAATCTAAACAAACGCAAGATGATTTTTGAGAAAAAGTCACTACGCATAGTGGTACTTTTAGACCCTATGGAAGGATCGCGTTACACAAAACTAGTGCATGACAACGAGAGTGACGATGATCTAGACTGTATCTAGAAGATAACCGTGTGAGAGTAGGACTGGGTGAATCCAACAACAGATGGTAGGATTCCGTGGGAGCGCGAAAGGTCCTGCACCTTAGATTTAGATGAGGAAATACAATGATGGCAGAACCAGTTACACGAGGTAACCATGCTCAATTGCAACATGATAGTGAGGACACTGCGTTGCATGAAAACATAGGTAAGAGATCTGCCTATGTATGACGAGTTGACAGTGATGGATGATTTTTTGAACAAATTTGAAAGAGAGGTGCCAGAACAACAGCGGTTCGATGCTCTGAAATGGGCACTGTGCGTTACGCCTGCAAGGTGGTGGAGTACACACTAGTGTAATATTAAGGACTGGTGGGGATGTAC
Organism: Pinus tabuliformis; assembly: GCA_031772625.1. NCBI lineage: Eukaryota > Viridiplantae > Streptophyta > Pinopsida > Pinales > Pinaceae > Pinus > Pinus tabuliformis. The sequence goes on along the minus strand of CM062810.1, from coordinate 872,191,820 downwards.
AAGGATGATGCGCCTACGCTTTGGGAAACCACAAATGTGGCTAATAGATAAGTATGACGGTTGGGATGATCCACATGCACACCTTGCGAAATGGACCAAGGTCTATGGGGAAGAGCTGCAACCTGAATGGGTGCATTTGTTCTATCATACCCTGGATGTCATACCCATGAATTGGTATACTAAGATAGAGCTTTGCCATGGCACGAGCAAATGGGATATCTTGCATGAAGGATTCTTGTTAACCTTCATGTTTGAAGATCGTTGGTGGGATATTGTTGATGATGCGCTACAAGCAATAAAGGTAGCTATCTTCAAATACCCCAGGAACCAATGGAAGTGGTTCAGCCAGAATGGGCGACCTATCTGAGCTGCGCGCTGGAGTGTTACAATGTAAATATTGAGGAGGATGATGAGGATCCATAGAAAATTAACATTCCAGAAACTAAAGGCTATCGCGAGGTTTGAGGACCATTGATTGAAGATCCTGACATCACCGCGCCACTAAAAACAAAACAGGTCAACATTGGGATGGAGGCTGAACCAAAGTATGCAATGCTCGGTGATTATTGGGATGATGCAATAGTGGATAAGGTCGTTGAGTTACTTCGTGAATACCAAGACGTATTCCTGACAAAAATTACAGATTTAAAAGGGATTATTGGTGACTTAGGGATGATGAAGATCACCATAAAACTTGACGTGAAGCTGGTTAAGGAGAGGCCTTACCACTTGAATCCAAAGTATAAGGAAAAGGTCTACGTAGAACTAGACAAGATGCTCATAGTAGGAATTATTGAGTCAGTGGAAGAATCTGACTAGGTGAGCCCTATGGTAGTACAGGAGAAAAAGAAGAAGGGCAAGATAAGAATATGCGTGGAACTCAGGAAGCTGAATGATGCTTGTGTACACGACCCATTCCTAACACCATTCATAGATGAAGTATTGGAAAATGTTGGCAAACAAGAAGCGTACTCGTTCACAGATGGGTTCTCAGGGTACCACCAGATCAAAATCGCGTTGGAAGACAGGAGCAATATGACCTTCACAATGGAATGGGGCTACTTTCAATACATTGTTATGCCATTTGAGTTGAAGAACGTGCCAACCATATTTTCGTGCATCATTGTTGCCACAATTAAAGAATACATCCATAAGTTCCTGGAGGTATGTCTAGATGATTGGACTATCTTCGAATTGGTTAAGCACCACGTAGCAAGCTTACGCTTGATGCTGGATACTTGCCAATGACACCAGATTGCGCTGAACCTTTAGAAGTACACATTCCTCGTTCCCTTTGGGAACCTGTTGGGACATGTGGTCTACAAACACGGACTGATGGTGGAGCCTGCGAAGATTGCAGTGACTCTAAATTTGGAAGCACCACAAAGTGTTAAGCAGCTACGCGCTACCTTGGGACACATAGGGTACTATAGGAAATTCATTAAAAGCTATGCCCAAATAAACACGTTGATAGAGAAACTACTGAAAAAGGATGTCACATTTTGCTGGAATGATGATTGCATGAAGAGCCTGGATGTCCTAACGGGGAAATTGGCCTCTGCTCCAATCCTGGTCTCAGAATAGCAGATGCAGTAGATACAGCAGGCAGCAGTTCACTGCACTACGGATCTTAGTAGGGTCCGAGAACAGTTGGAGGGACTCCGCGTCAAGATCATCGCGCCAATTGAGTGACTTGAGGGTGAGTCACGATGTTTGTGTTGGGGGCCTGTTGGGCATGGAATCCCCCCAAGGCACGTTTTGGGGCTCAATGCCCAAGTTTTGACTTAATATTGATGTAAAAACTCTGCAAATTGCGGGCGTGGAGCGCGAAATGTATGATAGAGTCACAGGTTTGTCCGCCCTAGTCTTGTAATGTAATGTCGGCCTATCCATGATCCACGGACCATGGGATTGTATAAATAGAGCAAGGCTCTAAGTGTAAAAGAAAACTAATAAGTGAAGTGGAAGTGAAGAGTAAGAGTCTAACTGCCTAAGTGTGTCTTTGGGTCGTAGAGTAGGAGAAGGATCTGCAGCTGAGTGCGCAAAGGGCTAGTAGTCTGCAGCTGAGTGCGCAAAGCGCTAGTAGTCTACAGCTGAGTGCGCAGGGTGGAGTTGAGTCTATAACCAAGGAAGATAATAATAAAGAGAAGTTTTATCTTAATTCTGTGTATCTGTTCTTGGGTTATTACCTGTTTGATATAAATGGCAATTATACTATTTATTTACTACGTGCACTTTTATGAATGATTTATATTTCTAAGTATAACTTACCAACTAATAGTGGAATACTAGTAAAGACTTGGGTAATAACAGTGTTCAGACCCCGAGTAGGGTTGGGCGAAGGCAACATCTCAGGGTGCGAAGTACGGGTAAGTGCGCGTAGCAATGTGTGCACAGGGTCAAACCACAGACCACTTGACCTCATTAGACATCTCCAGGGTGTGAAAACTTTGTTCTAGCACCCTCCCATACTACTTTGGGTGAGACCTCAGTCTGCGCTCCGCAGACTGTTGCCAAAAGGGCCAGTAGTACCAGGATTTGTTTGGCTAAATCACCTTTGAACCTGGTCCAGGCCCCAATAAGCCAACACTCATTAAATTATATAATAAAACAAATAACTTATTTACTTGAGTACTTTAAAACTATTTTTTCTTGTAGAAGCATAGTCTGTCATGATCTGGGAAACAAAATATTCTAAGTATTTTGTTTCATTACAAAGAAATATTCCTGTAGTTTAAACCAGGTACTAGATAATCTATTCACATTTCAAAAGATAACTATGAAGATGTCCATCATCAAAAGGAAATTTGAGCATGGCAAAGGTAATATCTTAGCATCCATTTTGAATAGATTTTTTAAATAAATGATAAAATATCAAAAATGAAAATTCCTGTAAAGCAAAAGTACAACCATAGGTAGCTTAATCATGTTCATTTTTAATGAATTTTTTACTAAAAGCATAAATAAAATATCAATGAAGTTCTATGTTATAAAGGAAAAGTACATCAAGTCAATATATCAAGAACTAAAATATATAAAAATTCATGTACTAAAATATATAATTATATTTTCAACTGATTATTAAAAAATTCTTAAAAATGGTCACTGATCCAATGCAATTTCATGACAACAATCCAGCACTAGCCAACAACAACATCGACAACATGTTTATGACAAGAACACGAAGATCGTATAGATTGATGAATTTTCCAAATACCTCTTCAATCACTAAGTGAAACTCTTTTCCTTCTTCATATGAACACATCCATCTATTTTATCTTCATATGGAAGGGGGGTGTTACTTATGATATTAATGACATTGACATTTGCATATTCAGGATCAAGTAGCACTCCATGAATGCCAAAATGTGACTTAATTCATCCAATTCCAGCAATAACACCATCATATGGATCTAATATGTTCAATTTTTCACCTACTTAGAGTAGGTCATGCCCTACTGGAGTTAATGGGCACTGTCAAAAACAAAAAGTATACATAGATATTAGGAAAAAAATAATTACAATTAAATTGCAAAAACATACATAGATATTGAATTAACAAAATAATGTACACTCACTTAGTCAATATCTGAAATACCAGCAGGATTTGGCACCGATTGGGAATGTTCAGGTGCATCAATTTTGTCATATTTTAGAACTCTTGAGGTAACAATTTTTCCTTTAACATCCTATATGTGATTTCATTATGCACAAATCAAATATTACATTAAAACACAATAACATAGCAGAAAATAATAAATATAATATTAAAACATTAAAATCTGAATAACACTAAAATAGAAGCATATAGGTCTTGTAGATATCTACAAAAAATTCTATTGAATTAGTACATACCTTCACATGTTCATGGCCCTTGTTTGAGTCATTTAGCATTCTTGCACCACCCAGATTTACATTTTCTTCCTATGATTGACAGGCATTGCCAATAAAAGAAGGCTTCATGAGTGAAGGGAAATGGAACCAAAACATTAACATATTACAAATTCAAGTGAAGCACTGGTTTCAAGGGAATTATAATTAGCTTACCTCATCTAAATCAATGTTAAATTCCTTCTTTTTCCATGCAACAACAAGAGGTTCAATGGAGGAGGCTATGGTTGACATTGTCTTTGCCAAACTAGTTATACATTTCATTGCATGATTATAATCCTCACTATGGTTTTCAACAATAGATGAAGCTCCTCTTTGTCTACTCTTGACTTCAATAGATGGAAAAGAACTTTCTATTGGATTTTTTGACATATAATTATGTTTGGAATTTTCTAAGTCTACCATATACTGAGCCATTTCACTCACCACTAGTTCTCTATTAGTTCCTTCAACCTACAAATCATTTTCAATGCACAATTAGTTGGATATTCAGAAAAATAAAAATACATAACACAATGTACAATATTCAACAAAAAAAATGTATACTTACAAATATGTGTTGTTTGGCTCGCAACCCACCCCGACCCAAAAAATATCGAGCCTTCACATGCTCTCTTGATTTCTTCGCTCTTATACTCTTTTCCAAATACTCTTCAGCATGCATACTTTCCTTCAAATCTTCCCACTTTTTGGGAGTCAAGCTACTCTCCCTATCTTTTCCATCCAAGATTAATTTTTTGCATTTATGCCTAAATTTATTCATCAAAATTCTCATTATGTTCTTGTAATATTTAATGGAAATACTTCGACCAATAGTTTCAAATTTTTTTTCCATTTTTTGGATCCTTTGATCAACATTTCTTGGATCTTAATATGTAAAGTTGGGTTTAGTAACATCCAAATGAGACCTTATTCTTATGCCCAACTTTGTGGTAGGGTCACCATATTTTACCTCAATCAAGTAAGCCTTCTCCCCTTCTAATTTTATTTCTTTGGCTTCCCTTTTTGTGGACCTATACAGGTCTTGAATAATTCTTTGTCTTTTGACTAAAGTCGATACATATTAAAAGCAGTACTAGGTGATGAAAAACTACTCATACCTTTGGATAAACAAGGTGCAGTAGTTCCTAGGACCTTCTTGAAGAGATGTAATTCGTGTGCATTCTATGGTAGAAGGTTGAACTGGTTGCTCCTTGTCCACAATAGGTGTGGCACTAGGTAGCACTTAAATCTCCTCAGATGTGCCTCCAAATATTTGTTTTAATTTTAAATAATCTTCTTGCAACTCTGCTTCTCCAGAATATGCCAATTTTTCACGAACACCTTGGACATGGTCATTTGATATATCAGGAAGTTGATCATTAGTATCATCAGCTTCATCTCCATGTATTGAACTACCAAGGCATTTTCTTCTACGAGTTGGAAACCATATGTCTTTGCTTGATTTTTGTTTCTTCTCATTTTCTGTGGAATCCAAGTTTCCTCTGTAAAAAAAGGACTTACCAAATTATAGTTGAAAGCATATATGGACTACATCATCAAATAGATTATATACAGCGTTAATTAATATGCATAGAAGTGAAAAGTGACGAGGGCTAACTACTTACTTATTTTCCAAACCAAGAGATGACAAATATTCTTCATTTTTGTGATGTGCTCTTTACGAACACGCTTGTATTCTATCATATTTTCATCATTGTTGAGATCATTTTTACATTTAAACCACTTCTTCATAGTATTTATGTCATAGATTTCACATTTATAGAAAAAATATTAGTGCATGGTTAAACAACGACTATAAAATATATCTATTCTACGATCATGTATTATGATCAATGAGAATGAATTAACCTTAAACTAATAACTTCAAAAACTGATAATGAGAATGAATCAACATCATGGTAACTTCAAAAACTAACCAAAATGGGAGTTGTTCCTATTATATTATCAAAACCCTTTCTTCAACACACTACTACTATCATAACATCAGTGGAGACCTGTTACAATGAATTGAGGTAATTCTAGCACCTCAGATCTATGGTGAACCCTCTTAAACTATGGAAGTTAGTATTTCCACTTAAATAACCTTGAATTTGAATATTTATAAATTAAATTTTAATCCCAACTTGGATTGTAATCCCTCATAAAAAAAATTTAATCTATGGCAGTTGAAATAGAAAGAAAAATAAGACATGAACCAGAGCATATTCTGTTGATTCTTATTCTGGTTATTTCCTTTGAACTATGTTGCTAATATGTTGGTAGAAGGGACACTTCAATCAGTATCAACACCCTATCTAGAAGTATGGATAATCAACGAAAATATAGGAAAATGTTAAAATCATGCATAGTTTTTATTTTTTAAATGCAAAAATTTTTGTAACATTTGCATAAATTTATCACATAATAGAAACATAGCATATTGCAATTGGGAATGCAGATTGGTTGTCCCAACCATTGTAACATTATTGAATCTATTATATGTGTACTAGTGCCGGTACCGTACAACTTAGGTGAACAGCTCTCGAACAATATTAAGACTTTGATCCAAAAGGGAGAAAAGACTTACATTGAGCTTTAATGTTTGCAAGCTGAAAATAAGATATTGTTGGACACCTAATCCTAAATGGGTTAGTGTGGAAGCCGAATAGACCAAAGCAGTCCAAGAGACCTTGGGATCTGAAACCCAAGAGTCACGTATTGTACTATAAATGTATATCTCATGTTAATAAAAAATGTACTCACATGATTTATCTTTCCTATTTTATGTTTCCCATGTGTGTTTAACATGGTATCGGAGCCAGTACGTTCATAACCTTCTCAATAGTGTGTAAGGCACTTGTTTTTGTGGCCTGTGTAAACCAACGCTTCTATGTTTTAATGAGTTTTATGATGTGTGGCCTTCCATGAGTTTTATGGTCTAATCAAGCTCGTTTTCTACATTTACTTGTTCAGTTTTGTGCGTAATGGTGATTATAGACTCCTTTAGCCGTTCCATTTCATTGAGCGCACTCTGCACATGTCAGTGTTGTCAAATCTGAAACTAGTTCTGACCTTCCTCTTTCGCTTGTGCCTGATCTCTATTTTTGGTCTCTGACACACTGTCCTTATACATTATATCAGCGCTGTCCCGGCTGACATCTCATTGAAAACGCTGGCCTGGCATCTCATGCAATTTTAATATGTCATGTTGTTTTTGATTTAAAACGAAATCTCAGAATTCCTATTCTGGGTTGGGCATTTTATCTTCCTAAGGAAACTTAAAGCTCCTACGCACTTGAGCTCTGCCAATTTGCTGACATTAATTATTGCCACTGCTCTGCTCCATTGAACCGTTTGCAGCTTGTCCCAATGAATTTGCATAGTCGAATCTAGTAAGCAACGCTCCATATTCTGCTCTGTGTAGCCATCATAAAGCCTCATGCCAGTTACCAAACAATTCTTTTTAGTACTATCATCAGAACATCATATCATTCTGCTCTGTTCTATCTTATGCACAGTAACGCATAGAAATTAATGACTGGATGTGCTGGTTTTGGAGAATTGTTATGATAAATTTCAGATTAATAAGATGTTATCTCTACCAAGTATGTCCCAACCCATCATTTTGCTAGTTCATACGGACAAATCCCTTCAACTGTCCATTTCATGGAGTCTAAGAGATTAAAGGTTGCGAAAAAAGTCCCTTTCAAATTTCTAGCTTAGTTTCCACTCTCAGCCTTGAAACTGAGCAATTCATTGCTTGAAGGAGACCGTTGGTTGTCTGGGCGACATTCTGAGTCAATGGGTATTGCCTGGACCGATTTTACCTTGCCTAAGGCAAATACCATCATTGCCTGAGTCAATTTGTCTCACCTGTGCGTCGTACGTCCTCGCTCTGGTCGATGTTGTCTTCTTTTTGGTCGATGGCAATATCCGAATATTGTATTAATCCCTGAAATCCTCCATTCTTCTCAAATATTGCAATTTTCTGAACTCTACCAAAAGCTGAAAATACCGTATTTAAAACATCAACTGTCTTTGCACACGACTTTGCATCGATTAGGGTATCCAGAGAAGAATGGTGCGATGACTGTGTCGTGCTCTGATAACGATAAAATGGATGGTGAAGTGATTGTTATCATGGCCGGTGACGAGGTGCCAATAGTCTTCGCTACGCCAATGATGTTGTCAGAGACTGCCAATGGAGACATTTTAGTGACAGTCGCCTAAGATATCAATAGGACTTTGAGTTTGAGAGGGTTAAGAAGCTGCAGTTTAAGATGAACAAATCACGGAGTTTTGCTTTTATTTTGATGATTTGAAGCTTCTGCCGAGTGTATTTGGATGTCTTCGAGTTGGACTACTATTATTTTGAGGTCTGGGTTCATTTTGATGCTGAGGAAATTAGTCAGTAAGGGGACTTTGAATTCCTGAAGTTTAAATTTCCAGTATTGCGATGCTTAAAGGTTGGAGCGTTCCATGTATGTTTGAAGACAAAGTTGATGTGACCCATTTTAAAGTAGTGAGTTTAATGGATCTGATATGCGTTGAATGTTCGATTCTCGTGTAAGTCCATTTCATTGAAGCTTTTGTGAACTCCATAGTAGCTTGCAAAGAGCTTGTCTCCTTCTGTTGAAAGTATTTCCTTCATCTTGGCATCATACTGACGAGCGTCGAACAAAGTCGCATCTGCTACCGCTCCGGCCATGATTATTAAGATTTAATCCAAGCTGAGATCGAATAGCAGAAATGGTTCACGAAGCCAATTCGCAAAGTAGAGCAGACAGCAGCAGCAACAAACCCAACTTCAGTTGACTGACCGTATGGTATATTCCAAGGCAGAAACTATCGTTGGGGAGGAGAATCGAACTGGTGGTAGCTGAATACTCTTCACCTGTGTGAGCATCCCTACCACTGTGTGTTGCGCTGGTCACAATTTTGTGGAAGGCTATTCTGGGTGGTTCGAACTTGTTACTGCTAGCTGGTTGGACGTGTGGCTATATTGGAGTCCAAACTGATTGCTTCAGACCTGAGTATCACATCCCTGTACCACAAGCTGGAGTATCACACCTCTCTGTGACATCTATTGTATATGAGGTGAATTAGTTAAAGTTCTGGGGTATGGTCATCTTGGAGATGGTAACTTACATCCGTGATCAATCTGGTATGTGCATTTGAGCATCAATTCATTTGCAATGAGATCCCTGTAGAGTGCTTCATTAGTTTTCCATCATGCTACACCAACTCACAATGTGGATTCGCTCTTGCAATGAGATCCTTGTAAAGTGATTCGTTAGTTTTTCCTCATGCTACACCATCTCGCAGCATCGATTTTCTCTTGATATATATTTCTTCCATTAGGAAGGTCGAGCATCCCATTTATTTTCTAAACAGGTTCACATAATAGATTAAGCTATCTGTCTTTAAAAGAGAAAGCCGAGCACTAGTTTGGGTCATCATAGTTCAAAGGAGTGGGCATTTGCTGATTCCATATCTGACATATTCTCTGTGGCAGAGTATTTCGAGATCCGAGTTCAATTATAGTATGTGGTAGTCTCAAGGCCGAGTTAATTTGACTCAAAGGTTGAATTGTTGTCACAACAATGGTTTTCAAGACTGAATTATTGCATAATATTAGAGGGCGGAATATTTTTATCTGATTTATGAAATCAGTCTCACAATTATTATCTTCCTGGGCACAGACTGTCATTTTGTTGACTATATTCCTTGTTGTTGAAGCAACATTCTGGGTCTGAAAGTCCTTGCTGGAATTTACTCTCATTGCTTCTTTTCATTGCTAGAAAGTGGTAAGATCAGAGAATATTAATTTGTACCCTAGTCAAAGCATATGAATATTCAAGTCCTGCCCATGACATGGTGTTATTGAAGTTTTGATAGTCATCATTTCTGATTTGAAAGTGAAGGAGTACTTGAAGGATCCAAGCAAGTTTGCAGTTGCTGTTGCCCCAATTGTGGCATTGTATTTAAAACCCATTATAGTGTCTGTCTACATATATTGATTCCCTGATTCATTTGCTGCACATTTATACAAGATATTGCTGTGTACTATTACTTTTCTGCATAAAGTAATAATTGTGATCAGTTTTTAAGGTGTAAATCTGACATTGAAGAAAAATGGCCAGAATCAGTGAAGTATTAGAGTTCATGAAAACTCTTATACAATCTACTATTGATGACACATTACAAATCAGCATAGGATCTCTCTCAAAAATTCAGACATGTCTACAAAATGCACAGGAAAAGATTGATTTTTTGCAGCTTGAATCACAGCTACAGCAAGAAGAGCTACATCAAAATAGACATAATTCTAAACATGTTTCTATTCAGAACGTTGAGACTACAACCCATCAACAACAAGACAATAATATTACAGTTCATTCAGATTTAGTACCCCATAAAGCAGCAGTTGTCCATGCAGATGCAGAAACTCATCCTGCACTTCCCAAGCCCATCATCAGACCTTGGGAACAGCTTGTCCACAACAAGCACAGAACTGGCTTGGATATGACAAGGACTTGTCCTTTCATATTCCAGACTATGCCAAGCCCATTCAATTTCAGAGTGCTGGATTCATTCATGACAGTTCACCTGCTCCTCATGACAGTTCAGCTTCAGCTGTTCCAGATTCTACTCCTCTTCCACCGCAACAACAATAACCACAGATTGTAAAATGCCAACACTGTGACCGAGTTGGCCATCTGAAAGATCACTGTTTTGATCTTCATCCATGTGAGCACTGTCATAAAACCAGCCATTCTTCACACATATGCTTCAGAAACAAACGTCCTGCAAGAACAAAGATTCATCTTGGATGGATCGCTTCTTGGCAATGGGCATCAACAGCCAAGAAGATATTCCAAACACATGTCAGAACTTGTTCCAGAATATTGAACAATCTTGCAGTTGAGTTTCCTCCATCATCTCACCTTGTATCTGACAGGGGGGGAAATGATGGTCATCTACAAGCTTCAAAGTCACATCAAGCGAGCCTGAGCCACAACCTGCCACATCGGTTTCAGAGTTGTAGCCAGAGACAAAGATGCCCGTGAACATGCCTTCAGTTGGCAATCTGGGACACTTCCTCTAGCAGAAGACTTCAGCTTCTAGCCAGTTTTGGAAGAATTCCAGTAACAAAATTGAGGACACTTCCTCTAGCAGAAGACACCAGCTTCTTGCCAATTTTGGAAGAGTTCCAGGAATTGCATTAAGCATTCCAGAGTTGTTGGTCATCCATAAACCATCACAGGTTGAGACTTCCCTTTTCGGGTTGAAGTTTTACCTTTTATGCGGGGTGAGACCTCCCTTTTATGGTTGAAGGTTTCCCTCTTTAAAACAATAGGATCACTTCCTCTAGCAGAAAACTTCAGTTTCTTGCCAGTTTTGGAAGAGTTCCGGGAACTGCACTAAGCATTCCAGTGTTGGTGGTCATCCTTAAACCACCGCCCTTTATACCAACATTTCATAGAGCACATTTAGCCTAGTGCTGTCATGCATTTTTTGCACATTTTGTATTACAGCTCTCTTCTTGGACTCATACATAACCCTTCAGATTAAGGGGGGGAATGTTGGACACCTAATCCTAAATGGGTTAGTGTGGAAGCCGAATAGACCAAAGCAGTCCAAGAGACCTTGGGATCTGAAACCCAAGAGTCACGTATTGTACTATAAATGTATATCTCATGTTAATAAAAAATGTACTCACATGATTTATCTTTCCTATTTTATGTTTCCCATGTGTGTTTAACAGATATCCCTCAATAAAAAGATACACATTCCCCAATTTAACAGCTAAAATAAAATTAGAAGCTTCTACTTTTACAAGTTTACTTTCATAATCCAAACCTTAAAATAAAAAATTACGAGTTTTTTCTGTGGAAAAAAACCAACAGTAAAAGTTACAGAATAAATATTAAAGTTAGCATAACTTAATGTAGGCAATTTCATTGATGGATCTAGTAACCCTCTTTCAGATAAATTGAATTACTTCATTCTATAATAGAGTTACTGGAATGAGACAAAATTCATGCAAAGTGAAAAATTAATGATGAATTTCACACATAGTTTAGTACAATTGCTTGGCTAGCCCCATGGCCAAAAGGATAAAATCCATTTGCATAGTGAAAATTTATGCCATAAAGTCAAGGCGATAAATCATCATCATGATCATTTGCGTGGCCATCAATATCACAATCCTGATCACTTGTGTATACATATGCCTGATTTTCTTCATTTTCCTCATACATTATATTTTCATGACCATTCTTTATGTTTTCTATCTCTGTCTCTTCATTGGGAATCAAAGTTTCATCTTCAAATACTCTATCGTCATCTTTAATTTCTTCCTCCAATGTTTCTTGTAAACTATTACATTTCCCATTGACTATTATATCAACATATTCCATGAATTTCCTTTTTGAATGAGGCTCTATTTGAATGACATATGACCATCCTTCGCTTGTTACATCATCAATTAAAAATGACTAGTTAATTTGAATAGGGGAAACATATGGCTCATTGGTCTTCAGTAAAATTTGGCATTTATTTGCACATACCAATCAATACTCATCACGTTGCATTGCAAATGGCTTGATCCATTTACATTTTAATAATATAGGACTAGTTTCACCATAATCAACTTGAATAATTTCTTGTATGAATCCAACATACAAGTTCTTTTCAATGTTGTGATGAAATTCAACACTAACAATACAATCAAAATTTTCCTTTCCTGTGTCCCTTTCTTCCACTCTTAAATGAGTACCATAGGCCCACATCCCACTGAAAGAAGAAGCCCATATACTTGGAGGTAGTGAAAGCTCAATTTCCTCATTCGTTATATCTTGACCTTCTTGTTTTGCATCATTAATTGCATTAACAATCCAATCATCAAATTTTGGAAAATAATGATCTCTAATATTCAAGTCTTGAAGTCTACGCTTTTACGATGGATGCATCCATGTTTGAATCTCTTCTTTACATTCGTGCATAGAATATGAATAGTAAGAGTGATAATAATTTAGCCATTAAATGAAATTAAATAAATAATTATCATGTAAATAATATTCTCGCTATGCCACTTATCAAATGATAATGTGTTTTGAAGAACATAAGCATGTATGGAAATTCTTTCCTCATTTGATATCTTGCAGCAACATCCATTTCCTTCTAATACTTCACCTACAACTCTTTGATCCTCATCATCATCCCATACACGTCAATTGACATGGCTAAAATCATTCATATATTCAGTGCAACATCCTATGGCCTCTTGCATTAAATATCCCTCATAAATGATACCTTCTCATTTTTCCTTATTACAAATAAAAGTTTTTAGAACTTCCATGTATCGTTCTATAGGATACATCCATCTCATTCTTATTATGCCACAATGCTCTACTTCATGTTCTAGATGTATAAGAATATGCATAGAAATATTGAATATTGCTGGTGGAAATTCTCATTCCAATAAGCTAAGGGCTTCAACAACCTCTCTGCTCAAATTATTAAAGTTTGAAGGATCTAGCACATGGAAACTCATTCTTTTTAATATTAGGCTCAAACTTATAATTGCTAGTCTTGGTCCCTTTTCCAAACTTGATATCACTGCAATATGTAAAATATCCTCAATTATGACATTCTAATCATGGGTCTTGAGGCTTCTTAAGCCATTATTGTTGATATGGCTTCTAATATTACCACTTACATATCCAGTGGGAAATAGATTCTAATACATCAACTTTAAGAATTGTGCATGTTGATCTTTTGTCCATAGAAAAGGACCAATAGGTTTTTGTATTTTGCATTACCATACTTTTCAACCCAAATATTTCGACGAATCTTTAGTTATTGAAGGTCTAGGTGTGATGAAACTATATCATATGCACCAAAAAGAGTTTCTATAATAGAAAAAGCTATGTTTTTCTCAGTATGCATAAAGTCAATAGTATGCCTAATGGTTATATGCTTAAAGTATGACAATTTATAGAATATGCACACTCCTTTTACACCACTATCATTAAGTGGATCATTTTTACTACCACAAATGGCACCATTTTGAATAAAATTCATTCTTTTTTCTCCATTCTTAATAATGTAATCACTTAATATTGCCAGTGGTGCTTCATAATTCTCTTCTTGGCCATTGAAACATGACTTTTGTTGATGATATGGATGCTTATTTTTGGGGTAAGCATGATGTCCACAATAAATACACTTGTGCAAACTACTTGAGTGCCTCAGAAAACCCTTAAAGATGCAATTTTAACATCCATGGTATTCATGAACATTGAGACCAGTCAAAGTGCCATATGCAGGAATATCGTGGATTGTAAACAATAAAGAAGATCTTAAAGTGAATTGAATTGAATTACCATCCCTTAAAATTTGAATTGCTTCAATTCCTTTCCATAATTCCACTAGCTCATCAAATAATAGCTCTAAATAAAAATCAATTGTATCTGAATTCACACTTTTTTCCCCTGTTATAATCAATGATAACATCAAGAAAAATGGCTTGGTTTCTAACCGTGTAGGCAAGTTACAATTTATTAAAAGTAGTGGCCAAGTTGACCATTTAGTGCCCTGATATGAGAAAGCGCTGACCACATCTAGAGCTAAATCCAACCTTATATTGTGACGATCTTGGGAAAAATCAAGTGATTTGTTGCTAAATTCCTTCCATATCTTAGAATCAACCACAAATCATTGTTTTCCATCGGTGCTCTTATTTTGGGCATGCCATTGCATTAGCTTGTCCATGTATCAACATCTGTACATTTGAAGAAACCGTGGGATTAGTAGAAGGTGATGAAGAACCCTTCTTGACTTTGAATTTGATTTCGACCCTAGTCTATACCTCCCTTCTTTACATTTTTGACATTCAGTCTCACTTTCAAGGTTTTTGTGGAATAATACACAACCATTCACACATGTGTGGATGTTTTCATACCCTAAGCCTAGCTTAGTTATTTTCACTATACATGCTCTTCGTTTTGTTGTAAATGTAGAGTTGGGTGGTAACAACCATTGTAAAAATGTCAATAAATCATCAAAATTCTCATTTTTGTACAACCATGCACCACTTGCAAGTTAAGAATTGAAAGGATTGTTGTTAAGTGACTTAAATTGCAAGTACCATATAAATGTTATAAAGCATCCTCCATCAACTTCTTCCATTCATCCTTGAAACCCTCATTCAACATTCTATCAAATTCAATCCCTTCATCAAAGGTTCTTACTTTTTCATTTTTGTTTGTTGCCTCTTCATCTATGTCTAGTGCCTATACATTTCTCATGCTATGCAATTCTATCCTATCTGGATAACAATTTTGAGGGAAAGTGCTTATAAAACTATGCTCATATTTTAGCATATGTTGAAACATCACACTTCTATTTCTCATCTTCCCACCATGAAAATCATTACATGGACATGCATATTGTTGAGAGTTTTAATTCGTGATTTTAAAGATCGTAATATTAAATCATCAACTAGGGATTGTAATCGCCGAGTTACACTGCATATTGGTTTAAATTCAAGATCTAATGACAGAGTAGGTGATTTTATCTTATAATCAATTTTTAAGTACATAAACCTATTTACTCAAACTCCTCTATCTACTTAAAGAATTCAACCATGAATAAAGTGTGTTTTTCTAACAAAGCTTCAAAGAAATCGTACTTGTTTTAAAAGACTCAATGCTCAACAAACTCACTCACTAAATATTGAAGAACTCATTCATTAAATCCTATAGAATCCATTCCTATTTTAACTCTATTCAGTCACTCGTTTAAACAAGAATATTACAACTAAGACAGGCTTGCTACAAATTACTTCTATAATGCAAAACTCAAACAAATCATTTCAAACACTATTTCTCTTAACAGTAAAATCACTCTAACTTATGAAATGCTAATTACAGAATTCAAATTACGTTTAATGGGAAACACTCATTCGACTATTCTAATGCTGATCAAGAAAAAACATGAATCACTAGATCAAAGAGCATGAATATTAAATCTAAACTAAGCTAATGAACTCGAAATCTAAATTAAACTAGTGAATGCAAAATCAAAATTAAGCTAGTGAATGTGAAATTGAAATTAAGCTCCGGAGTTCTCTAATTTAACTCAATCAAAGAAATACATTCAACATTCAAATGCAAAGACTACCTATCTCAAAGCAACTGAAATGATACTCAAAGAAATCTAGACAAATGACATTTAAGGAAACTGAATCCTACTATTGAGATATTTATCAAATTGAATACCCTAATCAAACTCGAAGGAAATCTAAGTGACAATTTAAACAAACCAAAACCTATGTTCCTAATTGAGACTACAGTTTTATTACTTATTCACAATCAAAATCGAAAGAAGCCTAAGTATTGTTTAAAAGGAAAATCTGACTACTATCTATGATAACAATTTTAAGAAACCTAACTATTGTTTGTGAATGAAACAAAGTCAAAATGATTGCATACACACCAAATTCGAAGGCTTAAATTGCAAAAAAACTTCTACAAGATCACACATAGTTCGTAAATCTGAGACTACTGGAAAAATTCAAGAAACTAAATTGTTACACAAATCTGATAGATATAAAACTACTGAACATAGCTCGAGAAACCGAACCATTGTTCTCACAAAACTCACAGGAATTTCATAACCCTCCACGCAATTCCAATGTAAACAATCATATATTCATTATACAACATTATATATTGAGAAACATAATGCCAAAGTATCCATGTACACTATTGAATTCAACAGGTTACAAACTATAAGGTTCAGAATACTATTCAAAATTCTATTAATAATTCAAATTAGAACGATTCATAATGCATCTGTACGATGAGGCTATTCAGAAGAGATAGTTAACAATTTAAGCTGTTGCTTAGTGTCTATGGATTAATCAGGAAATTTTATTTTGTCAATTTAATCTAGAGGATTGAAATAAAAACTTAGGTATGTAATCAATTAAACCATTCGAAAAACTAAACAATCACATGATCTACTATGTAAAATTAACACAATAAACTAATCCTAGATATAGACTAACTATAAACTTGGTTCCAGAGGTGGTGGACCCTTTCCACGCTTGGAGCAAGTTAAATTAACTCAGAAAAACGAAATTCAAAACACAACCATAGTTACATACAATAGAAAAATGTTGGAACTGAATTAGATCAAAGCTTAAATGTTGACATACATAGTCTGGACTCTAAAAAATAACATAAGTTTTCGAAATCAACGAGTTTGGAATATTACATCACCACCATTACTCGGCATTAAAACAAATTCAAACTCATCAATTCTTTAATAAGGTAGCCAATGGATACTAGGTCTAACTAGCTATCTCTTAACATAGCAAATTGTTGATCGATGACTATCACGGGCTATATAATATCCCATAAGATCAATATTGAATCAGCTGAGCATGACTCAATTAGACTTTGAATGGCTACATTTGACTTGAAAAACCACTTTCTATCCTCAGCCACAGGGATATCGGTGTATGATATGCCAAAAGATCCCATAAACCACTTACTATTCCACCAAAAGAAGTTGTTGATCGTTGACTGCCAGCTTAAATACAGAATTGTAAATAAAGTTTTAAGTACAAAATGACGATGACACTTAAATGATTGTTGGGCACTAGAGAAGGTATGTTATTTTCATTTACTTTGTTATCTTTTCTTCAAAACTCACAATCTTTTCACATCATGAGCTAGGCATATGACACAAGAATATGATAGAATCTAGAATATTTATATGTAATATGAATAATTACCCTTTTTCTATGCAAAAAAAGGAGAAAACAGAAGACCGTCATCCCAAAAGAAAGTGTTGAGATTGCAACAAGATGATGGAGCTTAGTGAAAAGAGTCGCCTTCACTAAGTGGGCCCGCAGGCAAATTATGGCACAAGTTCTATTTTTGATCACAGTGTGGATGATCACAATGTGGGTGATCACAGTGTGGGTGATCACAGTGTGAGTGATCACAGTGTGGGTGACCACAGTGTGGGTGACCACAGTGTGAGTGATCACAGTGTGGGTGATCAAAGTCTATTTTTAGACTGGCTGTCAAAAATAGAAAAGTCAAATATTATTGTCTCATAATAATATTTGGACTATAAACTTGATCTTATTCTCTTGGAGCACTTTAGTTTGAGCTACAGATGTGTCCCATGCAGCTGTCAGAAGGAAGTACGCTTTTCTTATGAGTCAGTTGAGTTGTTGCATGCATGACTTCAGTTAGAACTCAATCAGTTGAGTTTGGTGGAGTTGATTGTGGAGTTGATGGAGTTGTGTTCAGTTTGACTTGGTTAAACTAGTTGTAGTTAGTCTAACTGCAAATAGACTAATGATGAGTTGCTAAACTAATTATTAACTCATAATATAACTATAGAATACATCAGTTAACTCAGTTGCATGTCAGTGCATGTTCAGTTCAGTAGGGACAGGTGTTAGAGAATCAGATTGCTATCAGTTGTGACTATAGTTGTGCATCAGATCTTGCACAATCAAGGGATTGAGTATGCCAATGAGTTTTCTCATGTATTTGCCCAGTTTGTAGCTTCTGCTCATGTCTTACACATTGTGAGTGATTCTTTGGAGGTGAAATACAAGTTTGGTAGACCATTCTCATTCATTCTTGAGCAGGTATTGAGCAGTGGAGGCAGGCAAGCAGTGGAATAGATTTGGAGATCAGATCTTAGCTGTATTGTGTGTAATATGTGGAGCTGGTACTGGATTTCTTGTGATAAGCATTGTACTTTGTAATGTTACATGGTCTCAATCATTAATATACAGATAGTGTGGGGTTTTTAGCGAGATGCTTTCCCCGGGTTACATACTGTGTTAATGTGTGAATGCTCTTGATGTTTTATTGTTATTGATGTTGCTATATTGATGATCAACGTAGAGGAGCTTATGTATTGTGTATGTATTCTGCAATAGTTCATGATCAGGATAATCTCTGTTGAATATGTGTTAAATTATTCAAAATTTCTACATGGTATCAGAGCGAGCTAGATAATTGTAGAAAAAGTTTCTACATGGTATCAGAGCTGTTGATCATCAGATCTACTATTCAGGAAGTGTTTACATTCTATTTCTTCAGGCAGAGTCTGTAATCGGGCCAGGTAGCCTCTGGATTCATCCTTCCTTTGGAAGGTGAGATATCCGGTGAATGCCCATACAGTCAATCTCTGTACGAGAAATATTGTGTTCTCACGAATCTTAGATCCGAGGCGGTTGAGTTGGTTGCTGGTGGAATTCGAATTTGCAGCAGTGTTTTCTTGGTGACAACGTGGCAATGTCTTTCAACGGATTATGATTGGAGTATGCCCTGGAGGGCAGCTCAAACTCTATTGCATGGAAGGACAGGATGGAGGCAGTATTGGATGATAACGAGCTGAAGGAGTTCATAGATACAGATATCCCAAAGCCTACTGATGCTGCTGAGGCGGAAGTTTGGCAAAAGAAGACTGCAAAATGTCGAAGGATTCTGTTGGAGGGCGTGAAGGATCACATTGTGTCCAGCCTCCATGGAAAGGCTACTCCATATTTGATGTGGAAATCATTAACAGAATTATTCCAGAGCAAGAGCGATCAAAGGAAGCTGGCGCTCAAAGATAAACTCAGAAACATCAAATGCGAGAAGGGTGACAGTATTCCCAAGTATCTCACGAAGTTCACTCAGTGTCGAGATGAGCTGGGAAGTGTGGAGATTACTGTCAATGATGAGGACTTGGTGAGCTTGGCTCTCCTTGGTCTTCCGAAGATTTGGCATTCCTATCAGGACTCTGTCAATGGTCGGGAGAAATTGCCAGGATGGGAAAGACTATGGTCAGATCTTGTGCAGGAGGAGATCAGGCGGAGTACCAGGGACGGATCTTCGTCAAAGGGAGCTGATGAAGAGAATTGTTCTTTGGCTGCCAAAGCAAAGAAAGGGAAGAGAAAGAAAGCTTCTCAGTCTGGTGCGAAAGGCAAGAAGCAGGATATGTTCAAGGTGAAGTGTTTTCACTGTCACCAGCACGGACACTATGCCACTAATTGTCCGCAGAAGAAGAAGAACAAGCAGGCTGCTGGAGAGGCTCTAGCCTCACAGTTTGAGCTTGATTTTTCATTGATCACATGCTTGGTTTCAAGTGTGATGGGATCAGTGTGGTTCTTGGACAGTGGTGCGTCTTTTCACATGACGGGAGATAGAGATTTGTTCTCTGATCTGGAGGACAAAGATCTTGGAGTGCACATCGAGATGGGTGATGATGGTAGATACAGTGCGACCGGTATCGGTACCATTTCCTTTGAGAGGGATTCTGGTAAACCCTTCGTATTGAAGGAAGTCATGCATGTTCCAGGATTGACGAAGAATCTCATCTCAGTGGCGATGTTAGAAGACAAGGGGTATGATGTTGTTTTCAGCGAGGGAAAGGCTTTCCTGCGTAGCAAGACAACTGGTGAGACCCGGAAGATAGGGGTTCGAGTGAGGAACCTTTATCAGTTGCATGTAGATGGATGCGCAGCAATGGCGGGCAAGGTAGAAGGATTGGTGAGCCGGGATGATGGCGAGTTGTGGCACAGGAGATTGGGTCACCTTCACCATGGAGCCTTGAAGATACTGTAGCAGATCACTACAGGGCTTCCTAAAGGCACACTTGCGCAATTAGATCAGTGCAAGGGGTGTACTTTGGGGAAGTTTGGGAAAGCCACCTTTCACGAGAAGGATAGTCGTGCCACGACGATCCTTGAGAGAATTCACACAGACGTGTGTGGACCTTTCTCAGTTGCTTCGACAGCAAAACATAGGTATTATGTGATTTTTGTTGATGGTTTCTCTCGTAAGTGCTGGATCTTCTTCATGCAGAAGAAGAGCGAGACATATTCAAAGTTCTGTGAATTCAAAGCACTGGTCGAGAAGGAGTCAGGGAAGAAGGTGAAGGCTCTTAGGAGCGATAATGGTGGTGAATACATCTTGGATGAGTTCAAGGATTTCTGCAAGGCAGAAGGGATTCGTAGAGAGCTCATAGCTCCCCATAACCCACAGCAGAACGGGGTAGCTAAGTGGAAGAACAGAACGATTGTGGGTGCTGCACGGGCAATGTTGCATGATCAGGGCCTACCCCTTCACTTGTGGGCGAAAGCATGCAATATAGCAGTTTATGTGCAGAACCGTTGTCCTCATAGGATACTTAGCATGAGTACACCTGAGGAGACTTATTCTGGTAAGAAGCCTGATCTTTCTCATTTGAGGATTTTTGGTGCTAACATTTACATGCATGTGACGAAGGATGCCTGGAAGAAGTTGGAGCCGACAGCAGAGGTTGGAATATTTGTGGGGTACACTGATATGCCCCACAACTATCGTGTGTATTTTCCAGACAGTGGTAAAACTGTTGTGCGACGGGATATAAAATTTCAGGAGGAGAAAGCCATGAAGTGTTTGCTTGAGAGGGAGCTACACTTGCATGCAGATGAGGAGCTATTAGTTCCTAAGGATGAGCTTCAGGACGTGGATCAGCCACAGGACGAGGTTCATGGAGTGGAAGAGACCACTCATGCAGCGCCAACCATCAGAGGGTGAAAGCACTTGACAGAAGCTGAGCGACTGGCTCAAGATGCAGAGAATGTTGTAGGACCACCTACAACCCAACGCAGGCAGAGACAGTCACCTGATCGGTACACTGGATACATGGCTCTTATGAGCAAGTGTGTTGTGACTGAGCCATCCTCTTTCGAGGAAGCTGTGGAGGATCCCGTATGGGTAGACGCCATGGTGGAAGAGTATGATTCTATTGTCAGAAACAGTGCATGGGAGATTGTTCCTAGACCGGAAGGGAAATCAGTGGTGGGTTCGAGATGGATCTACAAGGTCAAGCAGGCAGCTGACGGGAGTGTGGAGAAGTACAAGGCAAGATTTGTTGCCCGAGGCTTTTCACAGATAGAGGGGATTGATTATGAGGAGACCTTTGCACCTGTCGCAAGGCATTCTTCCATACAGACGATTCTTGCTCTCTCAGCACAGATGGGATGTCACATTCATCAAATGGATGTGAAGACTGCGTTCCTCAATGGAGTCATTGAGGAGGAGGTGTACATTGAGTAGCCCGAAGGCTTTGAGGTCTTCAGCAGCGAGTCGCATGTGTGCAGGCTCAAGAGAGCGCTGTATGGGTTGAAGCAAGCACCACGTGCTTGGTACACACGGATAGACAGCTATTTCATAGGACTTGGATTCTCCAAGAGTGAGGCGGATCCTAACCTATACCAGATTGTGGTGGAGGGTAAGTTGCTTATCATTGTACTGTATGTTGATACTGTTGATACTGTCAGCAAGTTTGGCTGCATGCGAGGCTATATGGATGAGGAAGATCTTGGTTGGTTTGTTCGGTTCTCATTTGGATCCTACTTTGATTTACTGTGATAACTAGAGTTGCATTAAACTCTCGGCTAATCCTGTATTTCATGATAGATCTAAGCATATTGACATCAGGTACCATCATATCAGAGATTGTGTGCAGCGGAGGATCATGTTGCTTTCATACATTCCAACGGAGGATCAGGATGCTGATATTCTGATGAAGGCTCTCACCAGGAGCAAATTTGAGTACCACCGAGGCAAGATAGGGGTTGCTGATAATCCATATCTTGTCGAGAGGGAGTGTTGAGATTGCAACAAGATGATGGAGCTTAGTGAAAAGAGTCGCCTTCACTAAGTGGGCCCGTAGGCAAATTATGGCGCAAGTTCTATTTTTTATCACAGTGTGGATGATCATAGTGTGGGTGATCACAGTGTGGGTGATCACAGTGTGAGTGATCACAGTGTGGGTGACCACAGTGTGAGTGATCACAGTGTGGGTGATCAAAGTCTATTTTTAGACTGGCTGTTGAAAATAGAAAAGTCAAATATTATTGTCTCATAATAATATTTGGACTATAAACTTGATCTTATTCTCTTGGAGCACTTCAGTTTGAGCTACAGATATGGCCCATGCAGCTGTCAGAAGGAAGTACACTTTTATTATGAGTCAGTTGAGTTGTTGCATGCATGACTTCAGTTAGAACTCAATCAGTTGAGTTTGGTGGAGTTGATTGTGGAGTTGATGGAGTTGTGTTCAGTTTGACTTGGTTAAACTAGTTGTAGTTAGTCTAACTGCAAATAGACTAATGATGAGTTGTTAAACTAATTATTAACTCATAATACAACTATAGAATACATCAGTTAACTCAGTTGCATGTCAGTGCATGTTCAGTTCAGTAGGGACAGGTGTTAGAGAATCAGATTGCTATCAGTTGTGACTATAGTTGTGCATCAGATCTTGCACAATCAAGGGATTGAGTATGCCAATGAGTTTTCTCATGTATTTGCCCAGTTTGTAGCTTCTTCTCACGTCTTACACATTGTGAGTGATTCTTTGGAGGTGAAATACGAGTTTGGTAGACCATTCTCATTCATTCTTGAGCAAGTATTGAGCAGTGTAGGCAGGCAAGCAGTGGAATAGATTTGGAGATCAGATCTTAGCTGTATTGTGTGTAACAGGTGGAGCTGGTACTGGATTGCTTGTGATAAGCATTGTACTTTGTAATGTTACATGGTCTCAATCATTAATATACAGATAGTGTGGGGTTTTTAGCGAGATGCTTTCCCCGGGTTACATACTGTGTTAATGTGTGAATGCTCTTGATGTTTTATTGTTATTGATGCTGCTATATTGATGATCAACGTAGAGGAGCTTATGTATTGTGTATGTATTCCGCAATAGTACATGATCAGGATAATCTCTGTTGAATATGTGTTAAATTTTTCAAAATTTCTACAGAAAGAACAAGACCAAGTTAACTGTTGTCCCTTCGGCAGGGAACTGCGTTCAAACAAGGCGATCCAAATTGGAGCGTAATAGCCAAAAAAAGGAAAAGGAAATCTCCAATCGCTGCAAGAGAACAGAAGGATAGCTACAAATTAACAGCTTGGCGAATCCCTCAGGATCCTTCGATTCTGAGGGATCACTATCTTAAAAATCCTCTGTATTGTTGGTATCACTGCTCGGCTGTTATAAGAAGGGACAACATTGCTAGCCCCGGGGACGACTGGTTGTTATTTTTATGTAATTCTCCTTTGTATTTGAAACTTTGATCATCGACTCTCATTGAAGATCAATCCACTGTAACTCTGTTTTGATGTTTTAATATAAATCTGGTTGTCGTTCAATCTTTGATTCTGGAGTAATCTCAAGCAGTGTGTCCTTGAAGGCTAAGGACCCGACCCTGGTTGATCACTCGCTCCTGTATCATATTTTTGATTCATGGGTGGTTTGATTTCTTTCATTTACTCTGTTCAATAACCTGATGCACTTTATTGTTTTACATATCAACTCTGTTATATATCCTTGGTTAAATACTATTATTATCTGCAACATGAATGCTATGTTATCATTCTAACATTGTATCACATTGTTGTTCCTTTTTGACAATTGATATAACACTGTTGTTCCTTACAGATTGCCATTCGATTACAATTCAACTGCGTTGTATTTTCCTAAATCAGTACCACTGTATGATTTGTTCTTAAATTGTGACTGCTGTTCATTTGGAATTGCTGTTCTGTTACAACTGTCGTTCCATTATAATTGTTGTTACCTTACAGCTATTATTCATGCGTATTGTATCACAGCTCATATTACTATTCCTTTTGATGTTAAGTGTGTCATGTTTTTAACTTGGGTTGCTGTACATTCAGATCTGAGTTGCTGTTCTATACTTTATTTCTAATAGTCTGCTGTTCCATTTCTGTTTGTTGTTCAATTCGAAAGCTGTTACTTAATTCCTATAGATTACAATTATTGTTGCATTCATTTTCGTAGATTAAGGGTTTTCTGTTCTATTTCATGTCAATTGAAGATTGTCATTGCTTTGGTGTGCAGAAGGTCTAAGACTGTAGTGAACATTGGCATACACTGTCTAGTTCCAAGTTTGATGATCCTTCCTTTGAGTGCCTTTTTGATTGCATCAGTTTATAGAGGGAAGAGTTACTATTACTGTACCCTCGACTGATAAATTGTTGGAGCTTTCTGAATGCATGATTTGAGTCCTAGGTTTCTTTTTGCAAATAGATTTCATTCCAAGCATCTGTTTACTCTTGTATTGAGAGCACTATACTACTAGCATTACTCTGACAAATGACCGCCTCAAACTGAGTACACTCTTTGAAATAACAAATCGTTCCTGGATTGACAATTAATGTAGGGTAAATAGAGGTAAAAAAGACCCTTTTTACTGCTCGACATTTTGGCGCCATTTCCGGGGAAGAGTGTAGCCATTTGTTTCTTTTCCAGAGTGATGTAAGAACCTGCTAGGAGAGAATTGGGTTTTAAAAACGAAAGGTAAGAACCTGCGTACGGAGTATGTAATAGCCCTGCTCCCCTGCCTGCTTTCCTGCAGATTTGTTGTTGTTTTCTTTGGGTAGAAATTAGCAATTGATTTGTGTGCATGACTAAGTAGAAAAATCCTGAAAAAAATCCTAAACCTCTACCCAAGCCTAATAAAGCTAAGGGGCCAGTGACCCTTGGTCGATCGACCTTTATAGACGAAATCCTTAATAAAGCAGAATCTCAGCCTTCAGTAGGACCTAGAAAAGTTGCTTCTAGACAACCTACTAGTTCCCTTCAGGCCACAGGATCACCATCTATAGCCTTTGCTGAGGTGCATAGTCACACCGAAGAGCAATATTTTCAAGAAATTGAGAATTCTAGCCCAAAATCATTGCAAGAAGGGAACCTTAGCAACCTCTATGAAGCTCTATGAAGGGAGAGGAGAAACTGGGGAAACTAAAGAACCAAGATCTCCTCTTGGGATAATTCTGCCATTAAGTAGCCTAGATAAGGGAAGTGCTACAAAAATCATTCATAATGAAGTTGAAGAACCTCAAGAGCCAGAACCCCCCCAGACATTAGGCACTCTCATCGTCCCAGATAAAGGAAGTGCTGTTAAGGCCATTTCTGTTAAATCCATTCCCCCTCGACAGCCTAGGAATATCCTCCTAGATATCCCAGAAGGTTATTAGCATATATTTGACCAAATGGCCCAGAACTAGCCAAACACCCAAACCTCTACACTGCAATACCCCATTGTGGATACTACAGCTAATGCACCTATGAAAGCATTCCCTCTCCAATATATCCCTACATTCCATGGCCTTACATCAGAAGATCCAGATGCATTCCTATTTGAATTTGATGTGCTATGTAGAGTATATGACTATACCATTGATCCCCTCTACATTAAAAGGGGTTGCTTTAAGATGGTTTATGGGATTGGGTGGTGGTGTTATAAATAATTGGGATCAAATGAAAGAGTCTTTTCTAAAAAAATATCAGGATTATTGCAGGTATAGAGAGTTAAAAGATGAAATATTTCATATGGTAGCTAGACCGAATGAAACATTAGAAGAATATGCTGAGCGTTTTCAGTATAATCTTTAAAGATCTCCTTATGCATCATTACCCTTACCTGATAATGTATTAAAAACAACATTAATTAGAGGAATGAAGGAACAATGGATTGAAACACTAAATATTATGGGCAAAGGAGATATTTATTAGGAAAATTTTGCTGACATTATTGATTTATGTATCAGGAGCTCGAGAGGCAGCACAAGACTAAAACCAGCAGAACATGACAGGTTTTCAAGAGACAACAAGATCTATGTAGAGGGAGTAACTCGTGTAGAAATTCGAAATTTATTAGAAAATTTTAAAACTGACATATTGGGGACACTGACAACACAACTTGATATTATGTAGGCCAAACAAAAGCAAGCAGAGGTAGAACAAAATTTGGCAATCTTCTATCCCAGATGAAGAAAGAAACACAACCACAAGGAGTGTCCATTAGATGTAGTCCAAGTTTGCGCCATTTGTACAAAAGACCATTCTACAGAGAGCTATCCCTCACTTCTTGGATTGAAAATAGTATACAAGGAAGCAGAAGAAGAGCCAGAACCAGTGTACCTACTCAATCAGTGTCGTCAATGGCAGTCGCGACAATTAGGTATGTTCCCAAACCCAGCTTGTTCTTTTCAGCCTCCACAATATCATGTGCAACAATATAATACAATGTGGCAGAATCAACCTCCCTTCTCGAATTGGTCACAACAACCATTTCCTTCATCATCACCATGGCCAAATCAAACAAGCCAACCCAATTGGCCAAATTTTCCCTATACCCCACCATATTGGCAAAACAATGTATATCCATCACAATGGTCCCCTCCTACTTCACAAAGTCAAGCCTGGCAGACAAACTGGCAAATACCGATGAATCAACCAGTAGGAACCATTCCACTCTCTCAACCTACACTGCTAGCATTGCAACAAAATCCCCAGTCTAATTTAAGACCGCAACTCCCAGCCCAACCCAACCCTAATCTGAATAATAGATCGGTCCAATCTATTCAAATAATTGAAACACCAGAGATAGGAACCGATCTAAGGGACTGTAATGATCTTCAATTAAGATTTGGGTGCATCATTGAAACAACGAGAGATAAAACCACTCAAGTTGAAAATCAGTTACCTATAGAACAACCACTACAAGAAGATGATGTGATCAGACAATAAATTCATAATCAAGTAATCACATCTTCCCCTCCATTCCCAGAGTGATTAACTATACCTTGACCTCTACAACATCCTGATTTTGACATTTTGGGAGAACTTAAAAATATGTACATAAAAATTCCACTCCTCCAAGCCATCCAAGACATCCCAATATATGCAAAGACCATTAAAGAGCTATGTATAAAAGGCCAAGGAGCAGAATAGCAAATAACGCAACAGTCCAAGTAGTTGGTACCCTATTTGATCTATTATCAGGAAAAGAAACACCCGTTAAATATGAAGACCCAGGAAATCCAATAGTAACAGTACAAATCAATGGACAAAATTTTGCAAATGCCTTAGTTGATTTAGGGGCTGCAATTAATATCTCAACAACCACAACTTGTCAAAAACTGGGCATTACATCAGTAGAACCGACTTCCACTTTATTAGAACTGGTTGACCGATCCGTGGTTAGGCCAGAGGGTACATTACATAATGTCATGATATCCATTGACTCCTGGGAGAATCCTGCCGACTTTCTAATAATAAACCGCAATAACCGACTTGATGGACATCCATTGATTTTAGGCAGACCTTGGCTTGCAACTGCTGACGCTTATATTGGCTGCCAACAAGGCAGTATGACTATAACTAGGCGGGCTAATATCAAGAATCTAGCTTTATATCCTCCAGTCCAGCCAAGTGTCACAATAACAAAAACTAACAAACATCGTGTATCATACCTCACCGAAAATATTAGGTCTCCACTAACGATAGAATATGCCCTCGATTTTAAAGATAAAATAGAAGATGATGCCATTAACAATTTCATTAGCCAAGATGAATCCAGATTCCACATACAATGTCACATGATAGAAGTAGCATTTGATAATGAATTAGAAGAAGATCCTCTTAAAGATACTCACGACCAAACAATACCTACTACCTCTATCTCAAATAGCAAAATTGTAGAAATTGAGCCAGGAAAGACTTTAAACATCAATGCCAACCTGACTTCTGAACAAGAAGAGAAGCTGATCCAAGTACTAAAGAAATACAAAGAAGAATTTGCATGGGACAATCCTTGACATGAAAGGAATTGATCCCCAGTTATGTACACACCACATTTACATAGAGAAGGATGCAAGACCCGTTCACCAACCACAAATAAGACTTAACCCTCATCTAAAATACATTGTAAAAGTTGAACTTCAAAAACTTTTAGATGTCAACTTCATCTACCCTATCTCCGATAGTAAATGGGTCTCTCCACTTGTTGTGGTGCCAAAGAAGAATGGAAAGTGGAGGATTTGTGTAGATTATAGAGAGCTAAATAAAGCAACACAAAAATACCACTTTCCCCTTCCATTCATTGACCAAGTATTAGACACTTTGGCAGGAAAGAAATTCTTTTCTTTCTTAGATGGCTTCAGTAGATACAATCAGATTTAGATTGCCCCTGAAGACCAAGACAAAACTACTTTTACTTGTCCTTGGGGAACATTTGCCTACAGAGTTTTACCTTTTGGCCTATGCAATTCCCCTGCCACATTTCAAAGGGCTATCCTCAACATCTTTTTAGATTTAATAAATGAAGGGCTCGAAGTATACATGGATGATTTTACACCATACGAGGATGATTTTGACCCAGTGTTGGACACAGTAGAAAAAGTGCTGCAGTGATGCATTACCACTAGGCTTTGTCTGAGCCATGAAAAATGCTATATGATGATGACTGAAGGACTTATTCTAGGCCATTATATTTCACCAGCTGGAATACAGGTAGATCTGGAAAAAATTCAAATAATTTTTTTAATACCCACTCCTACCACTTAGACAGAGGTACGCAAGTTTCTTGGATTCTCTGGTTATTATAGAATATTTATAGAAAAATTTTCTCATATTGCTGCACCTTTATATGCACTAACAGGGAATGTTGACATTGTTTGGACAGAAAAATGCGACTGTGATTTTGAGAATTTAACAACCCCAGTCCTTAGAGGTCCAAATTGGGACCTGCCATTTCAAATTTCATCAGACACATCGGATACAGCTATTGGAGCAGTCCTTGGGCAGGAAGAAGATAAAAAACCATATGCAATTTGTTATATTAGCAAGAATTTATCTCCTGCTGAGTTGAACTATACTGTTACTGAAAATGAATTTTTAGTTGTAATACATGCTGTCAATAAATTCAAGCATTACATTACTGGATATCCTGTTATCTTGTATACAGATCACTCTGCCATAAAATATTTAGCAAATAAACCAATCACAAATGGTATAGTAACCAGATGGCTGATTTTATTGCATGAGTTTGATATCACAATAAAGGACCAACCAAGAAAGGAAAATCCTGTAGCTGATTTTCTCTCGTGAATGCCAAAACCAGTAGATGCAATAGCGGTTGAAGATCAATTCCCAGATCAACATTTGTTCGCTGTTACTGTTAAAACACCTTGGTATGCTGATGTTGCAAATTATTTAGCAGTAGGAAAATTACCAAAACATCTGACCCCCAATGAACGAAAGCAGATTGTCCAGTGTAGTACTCGATTTTCTTGGATTGGGGACTACCTATTTCATACAGGGGCATATGCACATCAAGAGATGCGTCCGCAAAGACGAAATTTTCGACATTTTGAAAGCTTGTCACGATGGACCGTGTGGCGGGCATTTCATCGATCGAACAACTGGACGCAAGGTGCTGCAAATAGGGTATTATTGGCCCACGATCTTCAAAGATGCAAAGAAGTTCGTTCAAGCTTGTGACAGCTGCCAAAGAGTAGGACGCCCTGGACAGGTTGACGAAATGCCCCTGAACCCACAACTAGTTATTGAACCATTTGAATGATGGGCACTTGATTTTGTTGGTCCAATCAACCCATCATCAAATCAGAAAACATACATTCTGGTAGCAACAGAATATGTCACCAAATGGGTTGAAGCAGAGGCATTGCCGAGAGCTATAGAGGATTCTGTCATTCAGTTCCTGTTCCACATATTTGCACGATATGACCTCCCAAGAGATATAATTACAGATGGTGGACCACAGTTTGCCAGTAACAATATTGCTGCAACACTAAAAAACTATCATATCCAGCATAAAATTACTACTCCATACCACCCACAGGCAAATGGTCAAGTAGAAAGCATGAACAAAATAATAGAAGCAATACTGACAAAAACCATTACGTCACACAGACGTGATTGGGCTGCAAGATTGCTAGAAGCATTGTGGGCATACAGAACAACATGGAGAAGTACTACTGGTTATTCACCATACCAGCTATTATTTGGAAAGGAACCCATCTTTTCGATAGAATTTGAAATACAGACATTACGAATAGCACAAGAGGTCGGTCTACATTTAGATGAGGCTCAGACTAATAGATTACAGTGGATCAATGAGCTAGATGAAATCAGGCTCTCTGCCCTTCAACATACTGCGTTAATACAACAACAAGGAGCCAAATGGCACGACACCCTCATTAAAAAGAAAGTTTTCTGCAAAGGAGATTGGGTGCTCCTATATGACTCTGGGTTCCAGGATTTTCCTGGGAAACTTCAGACTCGCTGGTTCGAACCATATGAAATTCAGAAGGTACATGATAATGGCACCATTACTCTAACCACCATTGATGGATCTGGACATACCTTTAAGGAAAACGGCCACCGAGTTCGATTATACCACAAACCACTTACTTGGGAATCGTTCTACCAGAAACTCCGTGAAGACTCCGACATGCAGATTCTGGTTAAGGAAGAGAAATCTTCCTCACCTTTGGTTAAGTAATTTGACTACTCTTACACACTATACATAATTCTTTTGTTTTGTATATATATTTTTTTTCTCTTGCAGTTGTATAAAATTTGCACTTTGTTGTTCCTTCCGAAAGGAACAACATTTTCACCATTTTGCTATTCCTTTTTCAAGGAACGACACTTCTGCACTTTGCTATTCCTTACGAAAGGAATAGTGTTTTCACCATTCTGTTGTTCCTTTTTTAAGGAACAACACTTTTTCACTACTGTTATTCCTTTCAAAAGGAACAACATTTCCACCGTTTTGCTGTTCCTCTTCGGAAGGAACAACACTTGCATTTTTTTGTTGTTCCTTTTCCCAAAGGAACAACATTTTCATTTCCTACTATTCCTTTTCCTGAAGGAACAACATTTTCGTCTCTGTTGTTCCTTTTTCTGAGGGAGCGACACATTCTTGTTTCTGTTGTTCCTTTTTCTGAAGGAACAACATTTTCGTTTCTGCTGTTCCTCTTCCCGAAGGAACAACACATTTTTGTCATTATTGTTCCGAAGGAACAACATTTTCGTTTTTTCTGTTCCCTTTTCTGAAGGAATGACACATTCTCATTTTCTACTGTTCCTTTTTCCGAAGGAACAACATTCTCGTTTTCTGTTGTTCCTTTTCTCAAAAGAACAACTTTTTTGTTCTGCAAGGCACATTTTTGTTTCTACTATTCCTTTTTCCGAACGAATGACGTATTTTTGTTTCTGCTATTCCTTTTTCCCGAAAGAACAGCATTCTCATTTTCTACTGTTCCTTTTTCCGAAGGAACAACATTCTCATTTTTTGCTGTTCCTTTTCCCGAAGGAACAACATTTTTGTTTTGAACGACGCGTTTTGTTTTCTGCTGTTCTTTTTTGTGGAGGGACAACACTTGCAATTTCCGCTGTTCCTTTTTCGAAAAACACAACATTTTTTCATTATTTCACTTGTGCTTGTTTTCTTTGCTGATATTCTTCTTAGTGCACAACAGTTAAGAGTTTTTCTTCCTTTTTTCTTGCGATTTTGTACATAACACTTGTTTTATCTTTTTCTTTTTGTGTGTGTTCTATCATTTGGATCACTTCTGAAACATAGCTATACACTTATGCAATGAATATGAGAACTAGAAGATGTTGAAATCACCAAATTACATAAAAAGTCACTATCTTTACAAGAATTTGCTCTGAATTGATAAGAGAAAAGAGGAAAGGACACAACTATTGATTATCTTGTTGTCACTGTTCTACTAATACCGATATGGTTGGTTATCTTTATCATGATAGTTCCTTCTAAAATCTCATAATCCTCTTTGATCACTATTAAGAATAAGAATGAAGGGCATATTTTTATATTGAGATGTTAAGACTTCTTCCACCATACCTACTCTTAAGGAGTGCTGAACCACCCTTTGTGTATAAATAGGAAAGTAATCTATAAAAAGAAAAATTAATAAAAAGAAAAATGTTTA
The DNA here is from genome assembly GCA_031772625.1 of Pinus tabuliformis. Classification (NCBI taxonomy): domain Eukaryota; kingdom Viridiplantae; phylum Streptophyta; class Pinopsida; order Pinales; family Pinaceae; genus Pinus; species Pinus tabuliformis. The sequence goes on along the minus strand of CM062810.1, from coordinate 872,159,073 downwards.
TATAATTTGCTAACATGGTGTATCAATGAAGGATAGGGGGTCTCATTGGGAGCCAGCCTACCATGATCATAAGGAAGAAAGTGAAGTGGCATTCCCACTATGGCCACCACACTAGGGATATGATCCAAGAGGTACATTAGGAAAAAAAAAAAAAGTCCTTGGAATAGGAGGTCTCATCACGAGCCAGTCTGCCCACCTTTCACTCCTTCCTAGTGAATGGCATTATTATTTATTTGGTTACCAAGCCAGCATAATGGCCTCCATTCTGACATTTCACACCACTTTCCGAAGCATACACAAAGGATCATGGTTCCATGGGTGAAATAAACAACTCTTTCAAGGTTATGGACACCTGTCGGCAACAGAGCTCTGTTGATGGTATTGAGGTCACATTCTTTATACACCAATAGTACTTATGAATCCTTTCTTCTACCTTTGTAAGGGGTCAAATAAGATTATGAACATAATTCTTTCGAACCTTTAATACATGAAATCTATTATAATCAATCATGACGGAAAAAGTTGATCGTGACGACATTGAACTTTTGGTGCACGTTAGCTGTCCTATCCTCCAAATCTCGCATCATATCATGGTATTCTCTTATTTATTAAGCGATTCTATGATATACCTCGAATTTGGTAATCTGCTCGTTCTTGTAAAAATGGCATCTCAGTATACGCTGCTCCTTTCTGACTCTGTATCATGTCAGTCTAGCACATCACTCCCTCATTTGACGGCTGAGGACGGCCTATCACATTACAGGGGGGGAGCAGGTGACCTCATAATTCACTGGCATACGTGTCAGTTTTTCATTTGGAGAACTTTTACTTGGGAATAGTAAGGCTTAACGGTATATCGTTTTCCAATTTCCATGGCTTGTTGTTTTAAAATTATTTCCGTGTTATGCTCTGTAACAATTAGCAATAATTTGAACTCTAAACAAGCTTGTTGTTCCGTCATTTTCTTTGTGGTTGCTAACAGCTTGAACAGCCTGCTGTTCCATTGCCGTCTTTGTGTTTTTACAGTTTGCTAAGCATGGGAAGAAGATCAATTTGTAGAGAACCACAAGTGTTGACAGTCTCTGGTGCCGCACGGGAAATTATAACAAGGGCAGGATGGATAGTTTATCTCGATTGTCTGCAACAGTCCAATGAGACCATGGCAATTGAATTTTTGTAGAAACTGCAAGAATATCACTCCAAGGTAAGAGGGAGATAGATAGTAGTCACCGAAGACATAATTGCAGAAGTTTTGGGACTGCCAACCACTGGATCTGTGTGGACTCTAAAGAAAGTAAGGCTGTGAGACGCCATCAAAATCTTCCAAGATGAAGGTCAAAACCTGACTCAAAGTGGAAAGGGAGTTCTACCAGTAGGCTTGGGAGAACCATGGGCAGAATTGGCAAGAGTCATCTAGAACTACATCACCTGTAAAGGCAGGAAAGATGTGGTAATACCATGACACCTTAAACTTTTAGCCGTATTAAAATAGAAATGCTCTATGAATTTGCCTGCATTTTTAAATTCTTTACTACATGATGTTGCCCGAAGCATGAAAAAATCACGACACATAGAATTGGTAGTGAGTCACCATGCGATGATATGACTGATAGTTAGATACAGTCTTGCTCAACAACAGAGCAGCTAGGAACAACTAATTTTTACAATAGACAGGAGATTAGCTTTACCAGCCCCCAAATGAAAGCATACTACAAGTACATCAAATAGACCATTGAAACGGAGGAAATCCATCAGATTGGCATGGACCAGAGGCAGGCTAGAAAATTCCCAAGGGAACATCAGTCAACTGGTGGAAATAGTTGATTCAGGGGATGAGAAACCCCCACAATTGGAAGGAGAAGAGAATGAAAGAGAATTGAACGATGAGGTAGAAATAGAGGAAGAGACTGAACAATTTGGTTAGGCTGAAGAAGAAACATAGCAATGTGAGGAAAGCCCGTTGCAAAATCCGCTGTGAGAGGATGAATTGGCCCACATTTTGGCCAACATGGGAGAATATACTCAACCTCTCAGCCCACTAAACCTCCACACTGAGGAAGAGCCACAAGAGCACTTTGTTCATGATAAGAGTGCATCTGAAGAGTTATGCGACGAGGAAGAAGAAGAGAATCACTCCAGCCATGATGAAAGTGCATCTGGTGAGAAAAATGATGAAGATGAAGAAGAGAAACAATTTGTTCCAAGTCAGAATACACTAGAAGAAGTCTATGAAGAAGAGAGGGGGGAAGAAGAAGTTACCCAGGTGTTGATTCCCCGAAAATTGTTGTATCAACATTGGGGGATAACCACTCGGTTCGGACCTTAATACAGCTCCTTTTCCGTTTGGAATGGTGGCTCCGACTGGATATAATGGGACCAGTTTCCCAATAATGAATAAAAGGGGATGGATGAGTGATTGATTTCTAATAAATGATAATGAATGGATAACCTAATCTATCAACGAAAATATAAATAACTATTCTATCCCGGGAGACTTCAATTCTTTGAAGTGCAACGTTTGATAATCTTTGTCCATTGATAGGCATGTAGATGACTCTAAGAAATAAACATAGATATTCCTTTACTTAATGATTACTTTGTTCAAATAGTTGAACAAAGTGATTAACACATTGTTACACTTATCTTTTTATATTACCGATACATGTATGATTAAAAGAAAAGCATGCTGTAAACATCCAATAGTGGAAAGTATAAAGAATGTTGTTAAAACACATGCATATATCTAATAATAGCAAGAGCGATCAAACAACAATTCACATAAAAGGAATGAACTCAGACATAGATAATAGTACCATATGAGCTGCAAATCACTCCCAATATCAATCGCTATTTGGATTCCTTCTTTCGACGCAGAAACACTTTTAAACAAAGGCAGTAGTGCACATTCACATAAAAGCTTCGTTATCAAAATCAGAATAATTGGCCCAGTCTTTATAAAAGAATATACCTAAAGTACAGTAGTGCAACTTCAGGTTTAATTCATATACAAAAACTTACGACCCTTTCTAAATACATGAAAGGGTCTACAAATACTTGATTAAAACTAACTAACTATGAAACTAAAATCCTATTTAATTGGTACAACTTTGATTCTGAATATCTTCTTCACGGCAATCTGGCAGTCGGCGGCATGATTCATCACTTAGGCTATTTGCCTTTAGACCTGAGCTGGCATATCACAAGCATTGGTTCCACTTTTGGTGGTTGGTTGAGATGAGAATTGAGTTGAGCAGCATAGGTGGCATCCTGTATATCGGGAATGATACACCCGATTGCATCTGTGAGGCACTTGAGGGCGGCTCTCTGGCTGTATGGTTTGACTAAGAACAACCAGTAGATGTCCCACGTCAAACTGTTAATTCCCGTGATTAATCTCCCATTTTTCTCCAGCTCTGGATAACATGACTGCTCCAATGTTTTAGCCGATGTCAATTTACCCGAAGACTCATGCTTGTGTTTTGCTGGATTTTGCCTGCAATCCCGAATGGGTTCTGATTCAATTTCGTTCTCATTTCTGAACTTTTCCAAGAACGCCTTGTTGTACTTCTTCTCCGGTACAGGCAAATGGTACATTTGCCTCAAATCATCAGGTTGAAATGAACCGAAGATTCTCCCATCCATGGTGCAAAATGTTCTGTTCGTGATTGGGATTTCTTCAATTGCCCACCTCACTACATCTATATATGGGAGAATTTGTTCCTAGGCTGCTATGAAGGAAATAGTCGGCTAAATCCTTTAGAGTAGCATCAGATTTCCGAGTCATATCTGTTGTGGCTTGCACTGCTATTACCTCGGGTTCTTCAGCCTCAATCAAATCATAGGTACTTTGCCAAGTAGTTTTGCCGAGTCCTAGACATGTAGTGTCAGATATCAATCCTTTTCTTTTTGTTCCTGGATCAGCGGTGGGTTGTCTTGTGGTTGGAGAAGCGGAAGCTATTGCAGTCTTCTTAGTCTTCTTCCCCATTCTGCTTGAATTTACTGCTTCGGAAGATCTCTGAACAGGAGTGGAAATGAATGTAATGCGGAGAATTGGTGGCGCAAACCAACTATGAACGAGATATATTAATCAATGCATGATGGAGGATTAACTTAAGGTGGCCGCAGATACAATCTGTGAAGAGATTTTAGACTGACTATTTCATTAAATGGCCATTTAAACCTGTCAATCCTTTAAATGCTCATCATATCGTTTATTGGCCGAATGATTCATTCAAGCGTGGATTTGATGTTTTGGCGGTTGAGCTTAAGTGAATCGCTATCGGGAAGATAAGGCCTTTAATACCAATTAACCATAATATCCCGGCTTTATCAATCCTTTTTGAAATCCACGCTTTTAGCTTTATCGCAATCGGCCATTGGGGGAAAGCTTAAATTGTAATATTGGTTCCTTTCGGAATCCCCGATTGCCGATAGCGATATCGCCAATTCGCATTGGGAGTTTTAACTGAGGGCTTTGAAAAGTATGCATGGTACATCTCCGATCGCTGATAGCGATATCGCATCGCATCGGAGTGAGAGGGGCTTTTGTTATGATAACTCGTCATTGCCGATATCCGATAGTTTTTTGTGTGTTGTCGCATCGGAGAGAATCAATGGGTCTTTTAAGTCATGCCTCTCTTGTCATTGCGATATGCGATCTTACGATCACTTTATGGCAATGATAAAATATTACTCATTTATATGTTATAAGACCGATTAATTGGTTTATCAAAAAGGTTTTATAATATTTTTATTTTGTTTCGGACCTTTTTTGAATAATACTAAGTTGATACCAAGTTAAATAAAAGGGGACCCATTTCATATTATAGTTTTGAGAATAAAATTTGTATGAAATGGGGGGGTTGTTGTGGAGCACAACAATTGGCGATTCGTTGGAAGAAACAGTTATCTCTGAAAAGTACTGAAATACTTAAACTTTCTTTAAATAGGAATCTCATCAAATAGGAAAATTCTAATATAACTAGGTATATATGCATTCCAAATAAAATAAAACTATATTTGATAATTTCCTCTCTTGTTTAAAATTAGATACATTTTAAGTTTTAAATTGGCCTTTATTGGTTGATAATGATAAAACGAAAAACCTTTCCAAATCAGCTTTTAGAATTGACTCGTCTATCATAGGTAGAGCCTCTGCTGCCAGCAAACGTTCATAGTTTCGATAGGGATACCTTTTAACCATATTACTGTCCATTATCCCATTCACTTCAGAGTATAATTAACAGAATGAATTCAAAACATGCTTTCATATTTTGTTTTTCTTTTACTTTTCTGTTATTTTGTAAGATAAAAAGTCATTGTCCTCGTTTGGTGGCCAACTGAGTGACAATGCCATTCACTGGTGGTAATCTAACCAAACAAGCTGGCTCGTGATGAGACCCCTTGTCTTATAATAAGCCATTACCCTGTTTTGGTATGCAGTGTTGGTAATGTTGGTTAAACTATTTCCCGATGATCATGGTAAGCAGGCTTGTAATAAGACCTCTTATCTTTTATATCAAATATTTTAGAATTACACTCTGAGTAATTACAAACTTCGATGAATGGGATGGACAATTTTCTCCTTAAGAGAGAACGGATGACAAGGTAAGAGGTGAAGATGCTGAAATTGGATTAGTTCATGTTTTGATATTGATAACCTTTTTTGTGACCAATTTGAAAACATAAAATGATTTACAATACTTCTAAATTTTGAGAAGAGTTCACAAAAATTGAAATGCGGTTTCAGAATGCAATTATAGCTAGTTTCCCAGAAATTATCCCTTTTGTATAAGGCTTCTATTATTTTAAAAGCAAATATCAACACTACTTCTTTCAGCAACTTTTTCATACAACAAAGGTCAATGGAAGATACCTTACAACTTTATTTCCTAATGGTCCTACAAACTACAATTCAAATAAAAGGAGAAGGGGTTACCTCCTCAATTGAAGAATTTCTTTAAGATAAGGCCATTAACAGGGAGAGAATCCTCAAACCTGATAAATCTTGTAATATGAAGGTTGAATGGCCTATCTTTTCGCAGATCTGAAATGGCCCAAGCCACATTTTCTGGAACTTGGTGTGTTTTCCTTTATCCTCATGGGATTTGTCCCATTTCAGAACTAAATCACCGACTTGAAACTGTTTTGAACCGGATGAAGTTGAATCAAAGGATGACTTGATAATTTGCTGATGTTTTGCATGAATAATCTTGGCTTTTTCTCTTTCCTCTTCTAATTTTAGGATTTGATCATGTCTCAGTTGAATAGAAGAAGAAGGGCTTTCCTCAATAAACTGAACTAGGGCTAGAGAAGGAAGGACAAGATTTGTTGGTAGTACTGCTTCTTTTCCATACACAAGATTGAATGGAGAAGAACCTATGGAAGCTTTCTGTGTTATCCTATCAGCCCATAGTGCAAATATCAAAGATTTATGACAGTTTTTATGATTCTGTTCGATTGTTCACTTTATAATCTTGATTATATTTTTATTGGTAGATTCTGCTAAACAGTTACCTTGGGGATAGTAAATTAGCCGAATATTTCAATTTAAATCCTCTTTTAATAGCGAATTCAAACATAGCATTGCCTGAGAAATAAAATGCATTATAAAAAACAAGAGCATTTGGGACACCAAACCTGGTAATGATGAATTGATCTATGAATTCTATAATTGCCTCAGAATTTGTTGTCTTCAACAGAATTGCCTCAACCCACTTAGTAAAATAATCCGTGGTAGTAAGGATATACTTATGCTATTTGGAAAAATGTGGAGTGATTTTTCCGATGATGTCCAATCCCCATTGCTCAAATGGTTGTTCAATGTTGACTGGTTGCAAAGGAAAAGTTGGCTTTCTTTGTCTTCCACTAGAAGTTTGACAACTTCGACATTTCCTTACATATTCATGAGCATCTCTAAACAGCGTGGGACAATAATATCTAGCATGAATGATTTTGTGGGCTGTTGTGTCAGCTCCAAAATGTCCTCCTGCTGGTCCATCATGTAATTCTTGCAAAACCTTTTGTGCTTCAGGTTTTTCTAGGCATCTTAATAAGATTGAATCATAATTTTGCCTAAAAAGTACATCATCAACAATTGTGAAATTTCTTGCTTTCAATCTAATGGCCCTCTTGCTTTTATAAGACAGGTTAGGGGGTGCATATCCATTTTTCAAATAAAAGATCAAGTCTGCATATTGTGATTCAGAATCAATAATACTTATCTGATTGATTTCTTCGAAATGTTCTGTATCACTTGGTTGTTGAATGTTGGATGCTCCTGCCAATAACCTGCAAAAACCTTGGCCTCTAACAATCTTTGCTGGCTTGATTTCCAAGTCATATTCTTGAAGTTCTGTAACCCAGTTTACCCTTCTTTCACCTAATTCCCTTTGGATTAATAGTTTCCTTACTGCAGAGAAAGGAACTATGACTTTTGTATGGGCTTTTAAAAGGAAGGGTCTATAATTGACAGCTTTATATACAGCAAAGGCTTGTTTTTCTACTTCAGAGTAATTCAGTTCGGCACCCTGCAAGTTTGAACTATAGAATGAAATGGGTGCTTCCAAGTTGTGATCATTAATCTGAGTGAGTACTGCTGCATAAGACAAATCGGATGCGATAGTATACAATGTGAAATGATTAGAAAAATTAGGAGTATTTAAAGCAGGGGCATTAATTATTGATTATTTGATTAAATCAAACGCTTCCTTTTCTGCTGAACCCCATCTAAAAACTAAATTTTTCTTAATCATAGTTTGTAGTGGCAAAATAATGTGAGAAAAGTCTGGAACAAATCTTTTAACAAAATTGATTTGGCCTAAAAATGACTGCATGGATTTTTTATTATGAGGAAAAGGTATTTTAGAGATCTCTTTGATCCTATTCAGATCAATATAAATGCCATCTTTGGAGACAATAAAGACCAAAAGCTTTCCTTGGTCAAGAGCAAAGAAGGATTTTTTAGGATTGAGTGAAATACCATACCTTCTGCAGTGTTGAAAGATTTGGTTCAAATCATGCAAATGATTGGTTCTCTTTTTAGAAAATACAGTAATATCATCTAAGTAGACAACTATTGTTTTATTGATCAATCCTTTGAAAGCTATATCCATCGCTCTTTGGAACGTGGCTCCTGCATTAATCAGTCCAAAAGGCATCTTCTGATAAGCATAAGTTCCCCACTTTGTCCTGAATGTAGTTTTAAGTTTGTCATCAGGATGAACCAAAACTTGGTTGTATCCTGAAAAACCATCTAAAAAGGACATCAATTCAGAGCCTACTACTGAATGGAGTATCTGCTCCATAGTGGGTAATGGGAAATTGTATTTTAAGATTTCCTTATTCAGATTTCTGAAATCTATACAAATCCTGATATCGCCATTTTTCTTCCTAACAGGCACCATATTGGAGACCCGGTTCGAGTGTCGAATGGGAAAAATAATCTTGGCCTTTAAGAGTTTATTAAGTTCAGTTTTAATTTGACTCTCTAGGTTCGGATGTATTTTCCTGAGCTTTTGTTGAACTAGTTTTTGTTCTGCGAGCATTGGAATAGTATGTTGGATGATGGATGTATCATACGTCTTTAAATCATCATACTTCCAAGCGAAGACATGTTTATTCTTTCTTAATAGTCTAATGAATGCCATTTTTTCTTCCAGAGAAAGTCCTAATCCTAGATTAATGTTTTGAGGATTTTGTTCAATGCCAAGATTAATCAACTCAAACCTCAAGGTGGAACTGTGGAGCTTTGTATTGATCACAGGTTTAAATTTGTCTTTAATGTCATAAAGATCCTCCAGTTTCACCACAGGCTTCGGTATTGAGTTTTCTTCATGCTTTTCTCTCATCTGAAGATCATGATCGCTCTCCTCTATAATCTGATCATCATAGGATTTTTCAGAAGTCAGGAATTGTAAAATGTCTTCATCGTGATTAAAAACTCTCCAATTAGTGACATTGTCAGGAATTGACAGCCTAAAAAGCAATTCTACTGAAAATCTATCTGGGTTATAATCTTCGAAAGGTAGGAGTTTGGAAGCAACATTGGCTAGCAAGTCGGCTGCCGAATTTTGAGACCTGGGAATGGAAGAGATATTGAATGCTGAAACGTGCGAGGTGAGTCCTTGCACCAGCGATCGATAATGCTTGAGGTGATTTGAAAGACAATGAATCATATTTCTCACCTGTTTGAGAATAATTTCAAAATCGCCGAAGACTTTCAAATATTGCACTTTAAGGCCGATTGCTTTATACAGTCCTTGGACTAAGGCTTCATACTCGGCTGTGTTGTTTGTGCATTCAAATTCTAACCTATAGGACAACATTGTTTTTTCTCCTTGCGGACTAACCAAGATACATCCTACTCTCGAGCCTTCATTAGATTTAGAGCCATCAAAATATAAAGACCAAAATAAAGAATTCTCTACAATTGTATTTACAGTTTTCTCAGTATCACCAAAACATTTTGACCTGTCTGTTTGTGAATAATTTTTGATCTGAGATGAAAAATTGTTTACTGAGAAAGGAGATGGTTGGGCTGTGAAGTTGCCAAAGAATGATTCCGACGAATAATTCCCTAAGATATTGTTATTAAATGCTATGGGTTGATTTTCCTGTTCGAACTCTGTGACGGTGTGGGTCATGTGCTTTTCCCGATTGATTTTTATTTGATTTGGCTTTCCATTGTAGGGTAGCCACATATGGGACCAATCGGTAGAAATATACCCATGGAGCTTTTCAGACCAATCCCTATTTAAGATTAAACCATAAAATTCAGGTATATCGACGATTAGGATATCAATTCTTTGAACTACTCGCGGATCGGCCGATAACCTGATCGTTACGGAGTTGATTTCTCCTACAACCTGTACCTTAGTTCTATCTAGCTGTATAATGTGAATTGCAGATTTCTGGGGTTCAATGTTCAGTTTGAAACAAACTGAAGCTGGCATTATATTTGAGGATGCCCCTGAACCAATCAAACAATTGTGCAGATTACGATTATAAATCTCATAGGTTAATAGGAAAGGAGGAGTATGGGAATTGGATCTGTCTCCAATCAGAATCATATCAGTAGCTTCGATCCTGCTAGAAGGCGGTTGTCCTGAATCATTTGTAGCTTTAGCATTGGGAAGAGGTAAAGAAGGAACAACATTCAATTCTTTGAGAAGCAATTTCTGTTGATGTTTTAGTTTACTAAGTTCAAACATAGTAATGTTTGCTTTAGTTTTCTTCATATCATCAACGATATTATAATCCATTGAATCGGATACTACTAATGTTTTAGATGTTGAGGGCATATTTGAGGTTGAAGGTTGGTTTTGGGAAACCGTTGCAGCTGGCTTCCTTGTGGATACCTTTTCCTTTGTTGTTGTGGCACCTGCACTTCTTTTCTTTGAAGTTGCTTGGATGGGTTCAGGGGCACCTTTACTCCTAGTAGTGACAGGAAAAGATTCTTCTTCATTTTCTGTATCGGAGTTAGGTAGTATGAAATCCCACATTCCATGGCATTCAACAACTTCCTCTTCATCATCAGTTGGTGAAATTGTTTCTTCTTCTTCTTCTTCAGGGTCTGAATCTGCATTAGATAAAATGTTCGGTGGTTTTGATTCAGTTTTCTTGAAAGTTCTAAAAGGCCTTTTAGTTGAGGTTTCTGCTACTTGCCTTTTGATTTCAACCATTTCATTTGACAAATTCTTAAGGACCTTTTGCAGACCTTCCACATCGTAGGGATCTTTTGGGGTTTTCTTCTTTGAATCATCTTTAAAAGAAACTTTTTTGGCTTTTATGTCTTCCAGAGTAGCTTTCTTTTCTAGAGCATTAATACGTTTTTCTACAACAAGTGCTTCTTTCATGTTTTCAGCTAAAGTTGGTTTTGCAGTCTTGTCTACAAAAATAGCTATATTGGCATGTAAGGCAGTTATATACCATTCGCTTCTGATTTTTTCACTTGGTTTGGAAGCCGTTGGGATTTTATTCAAGATTTTATTGAATCGTGCATTGAATTCTTTAATTGGTTCCCTATGCTCTATCCTAAGATTGGAGAGATCATTTATTAATGTGGCTAAAGACCTATCATCTCCATACTTAGTGAGAAACTGTTCTTGGCAAGTGGTCCAACTGGTAATGGAACTAGATGGCAAGGAAAAATACCAGGATCCTGCTGATCCTTGCAAAGTATAAGGGAAGAGCCTAACTACAACATCTTCCTCAGTTACTCCTTTGAGATTAACTGATAACATGAAGTTATTAATGTGTTCCTCAGCTTGTGTTCCATCATCTGGGTTAAACTTGGGTAGCCATTTTTCAGGAGCATCAGTTAATGCATGTAATGGTGCAGGCATATTGACCACACCAGGCCTGGTCCATGGATCTACCATTGTAACACCAGTAGTGGATGATACTACTGTTGAAATTCCAGATGTTTGGGAAGGAGTTGATATTGAGGATTGCGCAGGTTGAGATGTTGAAGTTCCTAATCCCTGATGAACTACAATGTGTAATGAAGGGGTGGATGGTTGACTTCACATAGGGGAAGATGAGATGGGGGATGTGGATGAAAGTCTTTCACTGTCAAATCCTTCGATGTTCTTCTTGGCCCTTTTCCTTTTAGGTAAAGGGAACTCAATAGGTTCAATACTGAGCTTTTCGCTCTGAAGTCTAGTGAGGGGATGAGGTAAATTGAACTACGAAGTCTCACTGTTTGAGATACTTCAGATTTCTATGGTGTTATCGAGAAGCCTTGAAGTTTTTGGATGAGTAACTAAACTTCAGGGGACTCGGGACTTAATCGCTCTGGAGTATTGTGGGTGAGGGCAGTGGTAGTTGATTCCTCTTCTTCTTGCTTGGATGCTGGAGAACCAACATGAAATTGGGAAGTACGAGGTGATGTGGAGGGAGAGTTACTCTGAGAATGGTCTATAGATTTGGATTTGCTCTCCATTCATAGTTCATGCCCTCCTTCTAGCGCCAAAAATGTTGATGCCCCGAAAATCGTTATATCAACATTGGGGGATAACCACCCGGTTCGGACCTTAATACAACTCCTTTTCCGTTTGGAATGGTGGCTCCGACTAGATATAATGGGACCAGTTTCCCAATAATGAATAAAAGGGGATGGATGAGTGATTGATTTCTAATAAATGATAATGAATGGATAACTTAATCTATCAACGAAAATATAAATAACTATTCTATCCCAGGAGACTTCTATTCTTTGAAGTGCAACGTTTGATAATGTCTGTCCATTAATAGGCATGTAGATGACTCTAAGCAATAAACATAGATATTCCTTTACTTAATGATTACTTTGTTCAAATATTTGAACAAAGTGATTAACACATTGTTACACCTATCTTTTTATATTACCGATACATGTATGATTAAAAGAAAAGCATGCTGTAAACATCCAATAGTGGAAAGTATAAAGAATGTTGTTAAAACACATGCATATGTCTGATAATAGCAAGAGCGATCAAACAACAATTCACATAAAAGGAATGAACTCGGACATAGATAATAGTACCATATGAGCTGCAAATCACTCCCAATATCAATCGCTATTTGGATTCCTTCTTTCGACGCAGAAACACTTTTAAACAAAGGCAGTAGTGCACATTCACATAAAAGCTTCGTTATCAAAATCAGAATAATTGGCCCAATCTTTATAAAAGAATATACCTGAAGTACAGTAGTGCAACTTCAGGTTTAAGTCATATACAAAAACTTACGACCCTTTCTAAATACATGAAAGGGTCTATAAATACTTGATTAAAACTAACTATGAAACTAAAATCGTATTTAATTGGTACAACTTTGATTCTGAATATCTTCTTCACGGCAATCTGGAAGTCGGCGGCATGATTCATCACTTAGGCTGTTTGCCTTTAGACCTGAGCTGGCATATCGCAAGCATTGGTTCCACTTTTGGTGGTCGGTTGAGATGAGAATTGAGTTGGGTAGCATAGGTGGCATCTTGTATATTGGGAATGATACACCTGATTGCATCTGTGAAGCACTTGAGGGCGACTCTCTGGCTGTATGGTTTGACTAAGAACAACCAATAGGTGTCCCATGTCAAACTGTTAATTCTCGCGATTAATCTCCCATTTTTCTCCAGCTCTGGATAACATGACTGCTCCAATGTTTTAGCCGATGTCAATTTACCCGAAGACTCATGCTTGTGTTTCGCTGGATTTTGCCTCCAATCCCGAATGGGTTCGGATTCAATTTCGTTCTCATTTCTGAACTTTTTCAAGAACGCCTTGTTGTACTTCTTCTCCGGTATAGGCAAATGGTACATTTGCCTCAAATCATCAGGTTGAAATGAACCGAAGATTCTCCCATCCATGGTGCAAAATGTTCTATTCGTGATTGGGATTTCTTCAATTACCCACCTCACTACATCTGTATATGGGAGAATTTGTTCCCAGGTTGCTATTCGATGAAGGAAAGAGTCGGCTAAATCCTTTAGAGTAGCATCAGATTTCTGAGTCGTATCTACTGTGGCTTGCACTGCTGTTACCTCGGGTTCTTCGGCCTTAATCAAATCATAGGTACTTTGCCAATTAGTTTTGCCAAGTCCTAGACATGTAGTGTCGGATATCAATCCTTTTCTTTTTGTTCTTGGATCAACGGTGGGTTGTCCTGTGGCTGGCGAAGCGGAAGCTGTTATGGTCTTCTTAGACTTCTTCCCCATTCTGCTTGAATTTACTGCTTCGGAAGAGCTCTGCACAGGAGTGGAAATGAACGTAATGCAGAGAATTGGTGGCGCAAACCAAATATGAACGAGATATATTAATCAATGCATGATGGAGGATTAACTTAAGGTGGCCGCAGATATAATCTGTGAAGAGATTTTAGACTGACTATTTCATTAAATGGCCATTCAAACTTGTCAATCCTTTAAATGCTCATCATATCGTTTATTGGCCGAATGATTCATTCAAGTGTGGCTTTGATGTTTTGGCAGTTGAGCTTAAGTGAATCGCTATCGAGAAGATAAGGCCTTTAATACCAATTAACCGTAATATCCCAGCTTTATCAATCCTTTTTGAAATCCGCGCTTTTAGCTTTATCGCAATCGGCCATCGGGGGAAAGCTTAAATTGTTATATTAGTTCCTTTCGGAATCCCCGATTGCCAATAGTGATATCGCCAATTCCCATCGGGAGTTTTAACTAAGGGCTTTGAAAAGTATGCATGGTACATCTCCGATCGCCGATAGCGATATCGCATCGCATCGGAGCGAGAGGGGCTTGTTACACAGCAATTTGTCACTGTCATCCAGTCAGTATCCCTACTGTGTCATGAAATCAAATTTATCATGCTCATGCTCTCTAAACTGGCCAAATAATCCACTTTGCCAAAGTTTTTGCTATCAGCGCGACTTTTGTCCAAATAACCGCGCTGATGGGCGCTCCATAACAGACCAAATGCGCTGCCAGCGCGGAAGTACACTTGTTTTCCGCGCTGATCGAATTTCATGAGCCAGTGCGTCTTGCCTTGTATTGAGTCGCGCTGACATGGCCTTCTCAGTTATTGAGGTGCGACGTCAGCGCGACAGTTCCTTTATAATCCGCGCTGATCCTGTTTGGGCGAATTTGTTCTAACAGCCAACCTTCCAGATGACTCCAGACCTGGTTGTTGGCCTTGTGAGTGTCGCCCTCCCTTCTATGGCATGTCTGTTCGTCTTATGGGCCACCTTTCTGGGAGATGAGCTTATCCTTCCACCCTCCATGGAGACTCCTTCTCCTATATATTCTTCCACTATTACTATCAGCAGCTAGTTCTCACTTCGGGGGAATAGACTTTGACACTAAGGAATTCATAGTTTTGTGTGCTGCTAGTAGATAGTATGGTGTGGTAGAGTGTGGATTGCTAGAGAGCTAGAGAAAGGTTATGAAGTCTTAGAGCTTTGTGTGAGAGAGAGTTACTTGATTTGGGAGATCCACTTCTTCGGTGAATGCTTATGAGACTTGCTGGCTGGACCCTCTCGAGAAGGACTCAGCGTCAGAACAATGGTTGTATCTTTCTCTGATTTTTGATTAATAATAGATGACTACTGTTATAGTTCCATTCTCATTTGTCTACGCAATGGTTAAATGTGAATTACATCCTTTCTAACTGATGTATGATTGTTTTTACTAGATTTCACGCTTGTGTTTGTCTTCCCTTTGTGTGTGCAGGTGTCCCACCACGAGGATAGTGGAGGATTGTGACCGGCCAAAGCAAAGGAGCGAGTGTGGCATCTCTTCATCGAACAAGAGCGTTGGAATCCAAGTAGGTGTCTTTTACCTACTTTGTTTAATTGCAATTAGGAGCTTGCAGAGTAGCATTGATTGATTGTTGCTAGACCCCTGCTGGGCTAGTAGGGATCGCCTCTATCCGTAGAGGGGATTTACCTCTCCAACAATTTGGCGACTCCGCTGGGGAGCTGGCCTTTGTCCTTTTTCATTCATCCTTGTTTTGAGTTTGTTTGATTGCTCTCTTTTTGAAATTTTGGGGATTAATTATCAGTCTTTTGCGTTTCCTGGGTTGATCTGGGAAATGCCCCTGTTTGATTGAAAGATTGGCCGTTTTGATTTGGGAGTTTTGATTTGCCTGTCACTATTTTTGAGCTCCATCGCGGATTTAATTTTAATAGTCGCGCTGAAAATCGGATCAGCGCGGAAAAGACGTGTATATCCGCGATGTCAGCGCGACTTTATAGCTTAATTCCGCGATGACTGTGTTTTTCTGAGATCAGCTCGGTTTTTTTGGCAAAAGTCGCGCTGACAGCTCGGGTGGTCTGTGTAAAAGTTGCGCTGACATGGGTTTTTAGTGTAAAACTTGCGCTGACTCCTGAAAAGTTGTTTTTATAACTTTATCTCCTGAATTCATCAATCTTTCTTATCCCCTGTGGTTTCTTGTCCCTCATTAGCTTGTTTTGATTGCTTTTGGTTAAGGGACGCTCTCTCTTTGATTTCATTCGAGTGACTCTTGTGTTTTTAGACCATGTGACCTAGCCCTTTAGAAGTTTCATCGAGAAACCGTTTGCTTGGGTTACTTGTCTATTCAAGGTTCATCCAC
Organism: Pinus tabuliformis; assembly: GCA_031772625.1. NCBI lineage: Eukaryota > Viridiplantae > Streptophyta > Pinopsida > Pinales > Pinaceae > Pinus > Pinus tabuliformis. The sequence continues at coordinate 872,143,003 of CM062810.1, read as the reverse complement.
AACCCTCTTATTGATTTGCTTGAGGCTTTTTCACTGCTTGTTGCTGGTTGATTTTTAGTGTCGATTATTGAACCACTTTTTATGTTGATTCGATTTCTTCACTACCAGGCATAGATTACGATTGTTTGGATCGATCAGTTCACACTTGCTTCCTTCTTGCTTGAATTCCTTTTTGCCTTGTTGGGCTTAGATCACATAGCTCGTACAAGCCTTTGTTTTTCCTTTGATTTGGAGAAACTGTTTTGGTGTCTTGGGAACTTTGTGTGTTTTCATTAAGTGATTTTATCCATTTTTGCTTGGTGTTCCTGTTCCTCAAAATTCATTTTAGGTGTTTTGTGCCGTTAAAAAAAAAAATCAAACTAGTATCTTTGTATTCAATAATTGAAAAGGAAAAGAACATTTCGTTGATTTGCATTCTCAAAAGAAAAGTTTTGTTTCCTTGCCTTTAGCTGCATTAGATTGTTTGATTGCTTGCGTTCATTTTGTTTGATCAAAAAATTCTTTACCTTCTCATAGCTAGAATTCATCGAACAAAATGGTATTCTTTGGCATGTAGTTTGCATCTAGGTAATTGTGAGAGAACATACGATAGAGCCTGAAATCGAAACTTAATCTCAAGATCAACTATAAAATGAACCAAATGAATCTAAAAACGCATTGGAACTAAACGCAAATATCTAGAGGTCTAGGTTAGAGACGTGTTCCGGCGTCTTTAAACATAGTCACTGTTGTTTCACATTAGGTTGGGTGATTCCTCCTTCTGTGACTCGATAGTGGTCTAACACGGACTGCGCTCCCACGTACCGTCGCGTATATAGGGAGACCCCACTAGGCTTTTATCCTTGATCCATAGGAAGCCGAGTCTGCCGCCTTACGATTCGCAATGCAGTGAACACAGCATTCACGAAGATTGACCACCCGTACCCTAAAAAGTATTCTATGGTTTTGCGAAAAGTCTGGCACACCTTTTACCTAGAGTCTCCAGAGCAGTCACTTTTGATCCTTTTCGGACTCCCTAAATGAAAAGGTGCCTGTGAGCGTCTTGTCACTTCGTGCTCATTAAACATTCGAAGGAGACTGGAGTCATCTTTTTGTCCTTTTCTCGACTCCTGAAACATGAAAAGGTCAAGTTTGGTTCTTGTGTCTTAAAGTTAATTCGGCCACGATAACATCACCTGATTAGATCTCGTGTGCGTTAGCTTGAGTAGGTTTCGTTTTCGTTTGCTATGGCAACTTTTCCGGGATTCACTAACCCAGGTTCCCCATCTGATGGGAATCCAGGACAATTCCCTCCTCTTGGGAATGTTGGTGCTCCGTATATGGCGACGTTGTCCCTACCAGGGTTAACTGTCGGGTTGCCTGTGTGGTTGTTTTCAACCTCTTTGGTCCCTACCGTATCGGCTGTTAGTCCATCAGTCCCTCCACCTGAACAACATCATGTTGATCCTAAGGTGGATCTCTCCCCTTCGACGCCTACTTCTACGTCGTCCTCTTGTACTTCGCCTGGTGAAATTCTCGATGAAAGTAACCAGGTGGCTAAGAAGAAGAAGAGGAAGACCAAGAAGAAGAAGTCCCCTAAGGGAGAGCCTACACACACAGTTCCCCTCCTAAGTCCAGCTATTCACTCCAGTACACCTGAAGTCGGGTCACCTTCGGCTCCTCCGCGGAAGGTTAAGTTTCCTTGTCGATTATGCAGGGAGGACCATCTGCTTTGTGATTGTCCTGGCATTCCCAAGGTATTAGAAGTTTGGTCTCACGATCCGGCCCACCCTTCATCGTCCACTGATGATCATGGCGATGCTACCTCATCAGTTGGGAATGGTAAGGAGAAAGGGAAGTTTCGAATCCCCTGTCGATTTTGTGAAGGTAAACATCCCCTTCACCTTTGTCCACTCATGGATAAAGCCTCTGCTGTGTTGGAAAGTCTTGCTGCTCCTCCGAATCCATTCCCCGCTGGTTATCAGCGTCTTTCCACAGCTGTAGATCGCACCCCTGTTGACAAAGAGATCGCTTCAGCTTCCCCTTTTGTCCAGGCCCCTCTTCCCGAACCTGGCTGTTCCCAGTCTGTTCCAGACCCGCCGTTGGTCGGAAAGGGTGTTGATTCGAGTTCACCTCCTCTCAACCACTCTGTTTCGGACGAGCAAATTCTCATGTTCTTCTCGTCTCCTCAGATTCTCCTGAGCTTGATAAAGGTTCTCCTGAAACCTCTCCGGAGAATTTAGATTCGGTTCTTTCCGAGCAGGGGGGCAACCATATGGTTCCCCCACCAAGTAGTTCGGTCATTTCCTTTGATTGGAGTCGTTTGACTACCCCTCCCCTTCCATCCCACGTGCCTTTCTGGGTCACCGCCTATGCTTGCAATAAGGCGCTGCCTGGCACTATGTTAGACGAAGGAGCATCGGTTAGTCTTATGCCCGTTACTACTTGGCGAGCTTTGGGTTCCCCATCGCTTGTACCTGTCGCACCGCATCTCACCGCGTTTGACGGAGGAACGAGTCAGCCATTAGGGATCCTTCCAAAGTTTCCTATTACTTTGGGGGGCAAGACTGTCTATATAGACATCTCAGTTACCCAAGGTTCTTTAGACTTCAGTCTTCTCCTTGGTCGTGATTATGTGTATGCCATGGGAGCCCTTGTTTCTTCGCTTTTCCGTGTGGTCTGCTTTCCACACGACGGAAGAATAGTGACGATCGATCAATTATCGTTTGTTCGTCCACAAGCCCCTCCGACACAATTGTCCTTCCATCCTGGTTTTCATCCACCTATTGCATCTGTCTCACCCCAGATCAACTACGTGGCCACCTCTCCCGTGCCTATATCCAGCAATGCCGTCGTCGTGCATAGTGTCCTGGGGGCATTGGGTCCTGACTTCCGAGATATTGACCTCCCACCGGGAGCGCCACCCTTGGAAGCCCCGACTTCCTGTTCATTATGATGAAGTTCGGTTGGAGCATAGTTCCTTTCCGGTGTCAAGCTCCTTAAAAAATGAAACCAGGTCTTACGGAGCATAGTTCCTTTCCGGTGTCAAGCTCCTTAAAAAATGAAACTAGGCTTGGTCGGAGCATAGTTCCTGATCTTGTGTCAAGCTCGTTAAAAAATGAAACAAGGGTTATGAGGATAGTTCTTTTACTGTGTCAACCTCGTTAAAAAATGAAACACCTCCCTTTCCAAATCAAGTCTTTTGATTAAGATTTCGTAAAATACAAGTCGAGTCTTTCATAGATCTTGAGAGTGAACCTTCATTCCATCCACTTTGTTGAATGCAATGAAGCTTGGGGGGCATGTACCTCGATTTTCATTATTATGCTGGGGGCATGCAAACTTATAACAAGCATAGTTTTTCGTTTCAAGCTTGTGTAAACATGAAACATAATCCAAGCAGAGTTCTCGATGGTTCAAGCTTGTGTAAAAATGAACCCATACCCGATTTACATCTCGTGATTGCCATTTTTATCCGCTGAATTCCGCTAGATGAGCCTTGGTTGTTTTCATTCCATCGCCACCATCTCTTTGGCCGATCATATGCTTTCACTTGGTTGTTTTTCCTTTCCTGAGGAATCGCAGCGATGAGTGGTTTTATTAGCCAGCCTCTTGACCATTACATGTTTTGAGCAGTTCCACCATTGCCGGAACCAGTTGCTACCTTTTATACCACTCGTTCCTCTAGGACGAGTCGCCTTTAAGCTCTTTTCTGACTCGTAAAATATGAAAAGATTGCCGAGTATTTTTCCCTTTTTGACTCGTTAAAGAGAATAAAAATGGAGGTCTGCTTTCAGCTCTTTTCTGACCGTTTAAAGATGAAAAGATTGCCGAATCCCCCTCTCGACTTGTTAAAGAAATGAGAGGTGGTCGCCTTTAAAGCTCTTTTTTCGACCGTTTAAACTTAAAAAGATTGCCGGGTGTTCGTCATTTCGCACTCGTTATCGGCCCTAAAACGACGTGTTTTCGACCGCTTTTTTACTTTTTCGGGTCCAGAACACTATTTACGAAAAGTACTCCTCGATCGTAATGGTCGGGCGGTTCTTTCGAGCATAGTTTTATACTTTTTCGGGCTCGAGAGACACAACTGTACGAAAAAGGACCCCCTTGGAGTCTCCTTTTCCGCTGTCTTTTCAGACTCTCTAAACAAGAAAAGACGCCGAGTTTTTCCTTTGTCAGGCTCGTTAAACACTTGATGACATCGGTTATTGTCAAAATGACACTCTTCAAGCATATTTTATCCCCATCAAGCTTGTCACCCAAAAATAACCGGGGTACCTGCCAGAAATGGTGGGGAAAATGGAACTGTAATCACAGTCGTGTCGGCAGTATGTCGCTCTTGAACATGGCACTCCTCTGCTTCGTGTCTAGGTGGGACCATCTCATCTTGTTTTTCACTGGCCTCCGTGGGTTTGGGATATCCTATTTGACCTCTCATCTGCTCAGTTGCTTTGTCACCATGACCTCTCTTCATTTGCTGTCAAATACTGCCAAGTCCGTCAATGTGCCGCTGATATGTTCGAGAGAAGTTGACCTCTGCAGAGTTACAACCTACCTTTGACGCCTCACATACTTCTGATTCGTCACACTAATCTTCCTTTGTCTCGCGTCGATGATGTGGGAAACATTATGGCCCACCTTCGATCAAGGTTGCCTCCTGTCGACTTCAGCTCATTATCCAGGACGATGACTTAGAGACCCCTTCCAGGTGCCTTAGAGCCTGCATGCCTCAATGGCAGGTTCTTCGTGTTCGACGCGAGGTTTTCATCATTGGCCTCCGATCGGATGATTCCGCGGGTGTTCGACGCCAACTCATTGATTCGCATGCCGTGGATTGTACCTATAGTACCTTGAGGACCATTGTCATTATTGGTGGCCCCTCTCGCGTCTGTTAACAGTTTTCATCATTGCTTGGTAATCAGACGATGTTCATGCATGTTCGACTTCAACTCATGTATTCACGTGCTTGAACTTGTACTTTGTTCGGATTGGGATGGAGCGCAAGACCCTGGTTCTAGTCTGTTGTGGGCCAGGCTACGATTTTTGTGGATCGATATTACATGACTCGTTGATGGATGGCTGCGACCATACTTGAGTCTTTTAGGATGGCTGCGACCATACCTTGTTATCATCATGGTCTCTTCAGCTGGGTGGCTACGTCCATACCACAGACCTTTCTTCATATGTCTTTTGGATGGCTGCGCCCATGCCTAGACTACATGTAATCAAGCTATCAGTTGTATATACGTGCAGGGCCTTCCTGGTGGTGTTCCAGTTCGGCAGTTTTGTAAAGCATTTCACCCCTCCCACTCTCTCGGGCTTCATGCTTTAGGGGGCATCTGTTACACAGCAATTTGTCACTGTCATCCAGTCAGTATCCCTACTGTGTCATGAAATCAAATTTATCATGCTCATGCTCTCTAAACTGGCCAAATAATCCACTTTGCCAAAGTTTTTGCTATCAGCGCGACTTTTGTCCAAATAACCACGCTGATGGGCGCTCCATAACAGACCAAATGCCCTGCCAGCGCGGAAGTACACTTGTTTTCCGCGCTGATCGAATTTCATGAGCCAGCGCGTCTTGCCTTGTATTGAGTCGCGCTGACATGGCCTTCTCAGTTATTGAGGTGCGACGTCAGTGCGACAGTTCCTTTATAATCCGCGCTGATCCTATTTGGGCGAATTTGTTCTAACAGCCAACCTTCCAGATGACTCCAGACCTGGTTGTTGGCCTTGTGAGTGTCGCCCTCCCTTCTATGTCATGTCTGTTCGTCTTATGGGCCACCTTTCTGGGAGATGAGCTTATCCTTCCACCCTCCATGGAGACTCCTTCTCCTATATATTCTTCCACCATTACTATCAGCAGCTAGTTCTCACTTTGGGGGAATAGACTTTGACACTAAGGAATTCATAGTTTTGTGTGCTGCTAGTAGATAGTATGGTGTGCTAGAGTGTGGATTGCTAGAGAGCTAGAGAAAGGTTATGAAGTCTTAGAGCTTTGTGTGAGAGAGAGTTACTTGATTTGGGAGATCCACTTCTTGGGTGAATGCTTATGAGACTTGCTGGCTGGACCCTCTCGAGAAGGACTCAGCGTCAGAACAATGGTTGTATCTTTCTCTGATTTTTGATTAATAATAGATGACTACTGTTATAGTTCCATTCTCATTTGTCTACGCAATGGTTAAATGTGAATTACATCCTTTCTGACTGATGTATGATTGTTTTTACTAGATTTCACGCTTGTGTTTGTCTTCCCTTTGTGTGTGCAGGTGTCCCACCACGAGGATAGTGGAGGATTGTGACCGGCCAAAGCAAAGGAGCGAGTGTGGCATCTCTTCATCGAACAAGAGCGTTGGAATCCAAGTAGGTGTCTTTTACCTACTTTGTTTAATTGCAATTAGGAGCTTGCAGAGTAGCATTGATTGATTGTTGCTAGACCCCTGCTGGGCTAGTAGGGATCGCCTCTATCCGTAGAGGGGATTTACCTCTCCAACAGGGCTTTTGTTATGTTAACTCGTCATTGCCGATATCCGATAGTTTTTTGTGTGTTGTCACATCGGAGAGAATCAATGGGTCTTTTAAGTCATGCCTCTCTTGTCATTGCGATATGCGATCTTGCGATCACTTTATCACAATGATAAAAGATTACTCATTTATATGTTATAAGACTGATGAATTGGTTTATCAAAAAGGTTTTATAATATTTTTATTTTGTTTCGGACCTTTTTTGAATAATACTAAGTTGATACCAAGTTAAATAAAAAGGGAACCATTTCATATTATAGTTTTGAGAATAAAATTTGTATGAAATGGGGGGGTTGTTGTGGAGCACAACACCAGGATATTGCAGAGAAAGCTAGGGTTTCTACCCTCGAACAACCCAATCAGCAGAATAATGAGGAAATACCCCAAGAGAAAAATCAAGAAATTGGTCAAGAAGAAAGTCCAGGCCTGAGTGCGTGAATGCCTGTTCCTTCCAATAAAATGGAAGAAATCAAAAAATTATGGAAGGAACAACAAAGTCTGCTTAATGTAATTGTGCGACTTCGACAACAAATTAGGATTTTGAAGATGGGGAAGAGAGCAAAAAGGACTTCGGTGGTAAGGCATGCAACCACTCCAGTGAAACCCCTCAAGAAAAAGATCAGGAGGACTCAAGTCCAGCCTGCCATTCAAAACCAAAAGGAATAGCATTCAGCTGTTGCCCATGTTGAAGTACAAATAGATGATATATCGGCCTATGACAAAGAAGTTCAGACGGAGGCACACTCCTCTAAGGAAATTCGAACCATAATTATGAGACGATGCAATAAGAAGATTCAAGTAAACCTTCTGCTTACAACTACCATGTGGGACAGTGATCCGAGGACAGTAACCCTACGAGAGGGTTTGATGCAAGCCCAACAAGCACTAGAAAAACTTACAGAAAAAGTAGTCTCTCGAGAAAAGTATGAAGAATTACAACAGTAGCTAAGGAATGTCAATTTATCTGAAAGTCAGGCATTTGAAGGATGGTGAAAGGAAGAAGAAAGAGTCGCAAAGGTAACTCATAGGTTAGATGTAGTTATCGAAAAAATGGATACCTTATGCTCTTTGTACACTGACGTCGTAGCATGTAGAGCGCCTGCTAAGAATTATGCCTTGTTTTTAATAGAATGATATTTGCAATTGAAAATTAAAGCTCTCAAAGCAGGGGCCCCGATAGAAATAAATACTATTGACGATTTCATAAATTGTTGTAAGCACTATGGGGTAAAGGTTTAGAGATTATTATGCGAGTTCTATTTGCACAATCTTGTGCTAGATCAAGAAACAGAGCAGAACCCCGGCCCTTTCATTGGGGATATCCAACTGCATGCATTCATTTTGTTTGGAGTTAATCAAATAAAATGGCTTAAAGCCTATAATGCCTTCCAAAGACAACAAAACGGATTATACTTATGGGTAAGAGCTAAACCTATAGATCCATTGCAGTTATGGAATAAATATAGGAACCTTATGAGGACTCCAAGCATGATCGAAGCATTAGGACCCATTCATACAACAATCAATCGGCAAGGGATAGAATACTTTTTTACCATCAAAGACCTTGCCATTGCAACTGCTAAATTTCGATATCAGACTTCTAATCTGAATATCCAACTCAGGGAACTGTTTAATTATGAGAGCTTTAAGTTAGCTACTGATCGCTTGAGCCTTTATGGTGACCTTATTTTGAGAGAAGGATCATCCTGGTTAGGCTGTAGGTTCTGCAGTTCGATTATTTGGCACCCTGCACCTGGATACCAAGCCTTTTATGAAATGCCTGAGGGTCAGATAGGACATGTTTTTGAACACCTAGCTAGGCATCATGGCTGTAGACCACCTCATGAGATCCTATCTCCGGCCTACTCTCTCACTGCCTTGCATGTCAACTACAATGTTTTCATGAGGGCATAAAAAAGGGTAAGCAGGGGGGTGTGTTGGGCACTGGAGAAGGTATGTTATTTTCATTTACTTTGTTATCTTTTCTTCAAAACTCACAACCTTTTCACATCATGAGCTAGGCATATGACACAAGAATATGATAGAATCTAGAACATTTATATGTAATATGAATAATTACCCTTTTTCTATGCAGAAAAAGGAGAAAACGGAAGACCGTCATCCAAAAAGAAAGAACGAGACCAAGTTAATTGCTGTCCCTTTGACAGGGAACTGTGTTCAAACAAGGCGATCCAAATTGGAGCATAACAGCCAGAAAAAGGAAAAGGAGATCTCCAATTAGTGCAAGAGAACAGAAGGATAACTACAAATTAACAGCTTGGCGAATCCCTCAGGATCCTTCAATCCTGAGGGATCACTATCTTAACAATCCTCTGTATTGTTGGTATCGCCACTCGGCTGTTATAAGAGGGGGTGGCATTGATAGCCCAGGGGATGACTGGTTGTTATTTTTATGTAATTCTCCTTTGTATTTGAAACTTTGTTCATTGACTCTTGTTGAAGATCGATCCACTGTAACTCTGTTTTGATGTTTTAATATAAATCTGGTTGTCGTTCGATCTTTGATTCTAGATTAATCTCAAGCAATGTGTCCCTAGAGGCTAAGGGCTCGGCCCTGGTGGATCACTCGCTCTTGTATCATATTTCTGATTCATGTGTGGTTCGATTTCTTTCATTTACTCTGTTCAGTAATCTGATGCGCTTCACTATTTTACATATTAGCTCTGTTATATATCCTTGTTTAAATACTATTGTTATCTGCAACAGGAATGCTATGTTATCATTCTAATGTTGTATTGCATTGTTGTTCCTTTTTGACACTTGATATAACACTACTGTTCCTTACAGATTTCCATTCGATTACAGTTCAACTGCGCTGTATGTTCCTAAGTCGGTACTACTGTATGATTTATTCTTGAATTGTGACTGATGTTCATTTGGAACTGTTGTTCCATTACAACTGTCGTTCCGTTATAATTGTTGTTACTTTATAGCTGTGATTCATGCGTATTGTATCGAAGCTCAGATTATTGTTCCTTTTGATGTTAAGTGTGTCGCGTGTTTAACTTGGGTTGCTGTATATTCAGATCTGAGTTGCTGTTCTATACTTTATTTATAATAGTCTGCTGTTCCATTTCTGTTTGCTGTTCAATTCAAAAGCTATTACTTAATTCCTATAGATTACAATTATTGCTACATTCATTTCCATAGATTAAGGGTTTGCTGTGCAATCCTGTTAAATAGAGATAGTTGCTGTTCTATTTCCTGTCAATTGAATATTATCATTGCTTTGGTGTGCAGAAGGTCTAAGACTGTAGTGAACATCGACATACGCTATTTGGTTCCCAATTTGATGATCCTTCCTTTGACTACCTTTTTGATTGCATCAGTTTACAGAGGGAAGAGTTACTGTTACTGTACCCTTGACTAATAAATTGTTGGAGCTTTCTGAATGCATGATTTGAGTCTTAGGTTTCTTTTTGCAAATAGATTTCATTCCAAGCATCCATTTACTCTTGTATTGAGAGCACTATACTACTAGCATTACTCTGACAAATGACCGCCTCAAACTGAGTACACTCTTTGTAATAACAAATCGTTCCTGGATTGACAATTAATGTAGGGTAAATAGAGGTAAAAAAGACCCTTTTACTGCTCGACAATGATGAAGTGTCCACCTCCTCATGTTTTGACTAGATGTTTAACTTTCCATTCACTTGCCAATAGTATCCATAGCTATGAATCCAATAAAATAGATAGTTAGCGATGGCCTACTAAGTATGATCTTATAATCTATCCATACTTAACCAAAAACATCGAAATAATTCTAAGTAGAATGTCTTTACCTCTAGTCATATGATGTTAGGGTTTGGGTAGTAAATGGTATAGTATAGAAGGTAAAAGAAGTACGATATAGGTTAAAAGAGTGAAAATGTAGGTGAAAAGAGTAAAGAAATGGGGACAAAAATGGGCTCCAACATCCCCCCATGCCTTTACAAATGCATGCCCTCATGCATAAGCTACAAGTTCGCCAAAAGCGACAGTGTAAGAGAGGCCTCCAATTAAATTCCCGCTTTCTTAACCATAACTTCTAAACCACGATTAACTTGGACTAAGCACTTTTTAAAATGTAGGGCCTATTCTTGAGCATTGAGTTTCTTTGTTGATTTAAGCTAGGATGAGTTCCACCGAAGTAGCTACTTATTCTTTCGTTTTAGCACATCATTTCGGGAGATTAGAGAGAGGTTAGTGTACCTAATTTGATTGTTAACCTTGCACACATAACGAAATAATACTTTGTACTTATGTGCGTGCTCCTGTAGCTTTACAATCTGCTTCTTCAACTTAAATAAACAAATATGTAATTTGTCTTCATCCATAATAATGAGTGTCTTGGCTGGTGTTGCAAACTGTTGAGAAGTACTCCCCCCTGGAACTCGGCTGGTAGCCTTTTTTTCGAGTTGGTATCCTGTCTCTTTTTACTAGTATTCTTATTGATCACTCGAGCGAGTGGAGACATGTATTCTAAATCTTCAGCAATATCCCGGGGAATGTTTTCTTCAAACAAGGGGGTGTTCATTTCTTCACTTCTTGGATTCTTTCTTCTAGTATTTGGTTCAGGGTCTCTATTACAGGGAATTCCACCATACTCATACTTTTGGTTCATCGTCGACCTTGAGTCGAGGGTTCTGTAGTGGGAACTGACTTCAAGTCAGGTGGAAAAATCTTTTGTTTCCACCCGAGGGTGGTATCAGCCCGTGCATGTTTTTCAAGGGCTTTGAAAGCCAAATCTTCTGTTTCAGGAAGAGACCCCTCCACAAAATCGATTTGCTCAAGAGCTTTGGTGTGCTCAGGTTGGTACTTGTGGCCCCTCTTTTCTTTTCTTTTCTTCCCTACCTTCCTTTTTTTTCTCTTCTGTACATTCTTCTTTTGTTTCTTTTGTCCTTTTGATTTCAATACCGATTCCTCCTCGGGGGCACTGGATTTGGGTGTTGATTCATGAGGGTTTTCTGTGGTATTCACTTATGTAGGAGGGGTAGGTCTAGGTGTAGGGCTAGGCTTAAGGTTGGAGCTCTGAGGTGTCTCTTCCTTTATATACTTTGATGTTGGACTAATAAGCCTCTGTCGGCCCTTAAACTGCATCCCTTCCCCAAAAGCATTCTCGATGAGGAAGTCCTCCAAGGACTTCCGCCTTTTGCTCAATTCAGCCACTATGGTCATAGATGGAAGTTTTAGGGTTCTTACTCTCGAATTGGACACCTCGAGCCATATTATATAAAATAAACCATAATAAATGAGGAATATTAATTTGACGGTCCTCAAAGAAATGTGATAACAACCGAATATGATAAAGAAAAATGACTACATACCTTCCATCGCATGTAATGAACCTCTAGAGAATGGTGATCAATGAGTTCCATTTTTCCTCTAAACAACTATGCAATACCCCCTTGGACCAACTAAGCATCTGATCTGTTGGTTTAAGAAACTTCACGCAACCTGATACTTTCATTTTCCCACCTTTGAAGAATGGCTTACCCATGGAAGGCAACCCTATAGCCCTGCTAATAGACTCCTCGGTGACCTTAAATTTCAAATTTTTGACCTTCACATTTTCCCCATGAAATATCTGTGCAAAAAATAATGAAACTCTGTCATTAAAACGTTGGAATTTTTAGAGAAAATTCATCCACCCTCTACCTTCTAGTATCTCCTTACACTGCCCATACTATGGGCTCTATGCAAATTTCTCGAAAGTACGTTCATGCCTGTCGGCCCCCATGCTAATGTGAAGCTAGATTTCCCAAAATTTTAGCTATAAGAACAATTTCACAGTCGAATTCCTTGTATAAAAAGATCATGGTTGTTGCCGCCTTAGCCTTATGAATTTTATAAAACTTTAGTCCAGTGGTCGATTTGACAGCCTACATCGAGCTCTATGGGAATGGGTGAATGGGCATAGGTCAGGTACCAAGCATTGGGTATCATGATGTCCACTCAATCAATCATCACCTGAATTAATAGAGAAATAAATCATCAAGGGTGAATGAGGGATCTACATGCATGATCATGATTAGGAGGGGAGTGGGGGTAATAAGGGATTGATAATCATGGGAAGGAGTGATATTATGGGATAAGTGGTAATGGTATGTAATAGAGGTAACAAATTTACATAACATAAAATCGAATGTTTATGATCTAGTCCAGATAAATCATAGTCACATACCTTTAGATCTAACTTATAATAATTTAGAGCTCAAAGTTTGAATAATCATGTTGAGCCTGACTTGGAATAAAGGCATAATAACAATCATGAATAGTGATGTCTTTGCAACATATATTAACCAGTGGAAGCTTTACAAAGCCTTGGTTTTTCAAATTTCATGCTCAAAAATTACAATATTTGATGACAGTGATCAATTAAGTACATATAGTTAAGTACATAAATTTTAAGTACAGGAAGTTTTTAAGTACAAAATTAGTCTTAACAGAACTGGAAACAAAACTCTTCCTGTAATATCATCACAGAACTTGTTTTAGCTTACCTCTTAATCATGAAATGAACTCTAAAACATTATCCCGTAGATTTTGACCAGGCCTAGGGTGATTTCTGCCTGGGGCATTTTATATTTAGAGAGTCTGAAATGTCCAGAAATAAGACTTGAGGGGGGCTTCTTTTCTGGAAGTATTCTGCTAAGCCTGAAAAATAATAATTCTATGCTCAACAGATCCCTAACTATTACCTCCTCATGATTTGAACGGGCCTGATGTAGCCATGTGCTTGAGGCATTCACTTTTAGAGAGTCTGAATAACCCAAAGTAGACTCCACGGGGCTTCTTTTCTGTAGGTATTCCCTTGATCCTGGAAAAGAATAATTTTGTACTCAAGGAATCCCTAAACTACCACTATTCCATTGAATTTTTATGAGCCTCGGTCAGTCACTGCCCAGGTTTTTGAGTTTTTGAGAGTATGAAACATCCAAAGAAGACTTCAAAAGACCATTTTTGATAGCTTATCTGTTAAGTCTGGTTAAAGGAATAAACCTACCCAAGACTTATTTCTCCTTTATTCTACATGAGCTATGAGGAGAACACCTATAAATATGAAAAATGACAGCTCACTGGCTATTTATACTATTTACATATACATAATTATAAATTTATACAATAAAAATAAAATAATCAACCAGATGAACCAATAGGAGGCTAGTGATTTCCATGAACCAACTCCATTCCTAGATCTCCTCTTACTTCCTACAAAAATTCTTGTCGAGAGAGCGGTGAGGTGGTCTATCTTTAATCGATGTCCATTTACCAAAAATGGGGTCTGATTATCATCAACCGTTTGAATTCAAACAAATTCATTTTTAAAAAATTCATCCACTTCATAGGGGCCCAACCATCTAGTTGAAAACTTACCTTTGAAATGCTTGAATTTGTTGTCATATAGTAAGGCCCAATCCCAAGGGTGAAAGGCATTTTTCTTGATAAAGTTATCATGCCACTGAGCTCTGTGATCCTATACTAGCATATTCTGTTGGAATGCATCTTGTCTGATCTCATTCAACTCATTCAGCTACCTCAATATTTGCTCTTGAGCCTCATTTAAGTTCATTCATAACTAAGTGGCAGTTCAGAATGTTTTTACCTGAAACTTGATAAGAAGCAACACTTGTTTTTCATATATTAATTCATAAGGAGTGTGCCCTACCACATTCCTCCAAGTGATATGATAAGCCCACAATGCTTCAAGTAATGTATCAGCCCAATCTCCATGGTGGAGATGAATGGTCTTAGTAAGAATAGATTTTAAGACTTTGTTTGTAGATTCCACCTGTTCATTTGCTTCGGGGTGGTATGGGGTGGATTTCTAATGTTTAATATGATATTTCTCTGTAATGGCTTTCACCAACTTGGATGTGAATTGTGTGCCTTCATTAGTAACAATCTCTCTAGGCACCCCAAATCTAGTGAAGATGTCTTTTAAGAGGAAATCCATCATTGATTTCTCGGAAGTTGAATATAAAGCCTTTAGCTCTACCCATTTTGTTACATAGTCAATGCAAACCAATATGTATCTCTTTTTCCTATACATGGGAGAGATTGGCCCCACAAAATCCAATGCCCACTTATCATAGGGCTCTATTGATATCTATGTATGGATATGCATCCCACCTAAAGGTACTAGCCTCCCCATTCTCTGACAAGCATCACAATTGGATACAAATCTTTTAACATCTTTGAAATGTGTGGGCCAATAGTATCCTACATGGAGGACATTATAAGTTGTTCGTTTATCTACAAAGTTCCCCCAACAGGGCCCAATATGGACAGCCTTTAGAACATCAAACATCTCATCTTCCTGAACACATTGTCTCATAATCAAATCAGGCCCTATGCGGAATAGATATCCTTCTATCCATGAAACATTTACAATCCATTGTATGATATTGTGATTTTCCCAAGTGCAAACATTCTGTGGCATATTTCTTAACACCAAATAGTTAGATATGTCGGTGAACCAGGGAGTGAAAGTTGATATCAAAAATAAGTATTCGTCAGGAAAATCATCTGGAATTGGGGCTGAGACCCTGTCTGGGGAAATGATCATTCGTGATAAAAAGTGGGCAGCCAAACTATCTCATCCTGGCCTGTCAATCACAGTAATGTTAAATTTTTGCAATAAAAGTAACCATCTAGTGGTTCTTCCATTAGTAATAGGTTTATTCATAAGAAATCTAATGGTAGAATGATCCATATGAACAAAGGTTTCCTAACCGGTGATATAGTGTCTAAATTTTCTAATGGCATGTACAACTACTAATAATTCTTTTACAGTGACTATATAATTTAATTCAGCACCAAAAATATTTTTCTAATGAAATAAATAACTTAAGGAAAGTTAGTCTCCCTTTGTCCCAATACTACTCAGAGGGGAGTGTCTAATGCATCCGTGCAAATGTGAAATGGAAGGGACCAATTTGGCCCTCTTAAATTTGGAGTTGTAGTTAGTTTGTTCTTCAATTCCTGAAAAGCATTTTGGCAGTTACTATTCCATATAAAATCAGTATCTTTAGTAAGCAGTTTAAACAAGGGTGCTACACTTTTTGTAAAATTTTAAATGAATCTTTTATAGTACTCTGCGTGTCCCAAAAAGATTCTTACCTATTTTTTTGATGTACGGATTGAAATATGTGAGATTACCTCTATTTTTGGAGGGTCAGCTTCAATCCCTTAAATGATACATGATGTCCCAAAACAATTCCCTTAGTCTGCATCATTTTACTTTTAATACTACTAAGGGCTACATGGGCTTCTTGACGTCAAATCATTACCTTTTCAAAGTTTGCTATAGCCTGAGGGAAATAGTCCCCATATAATGTGAAGTCGTCCATGTAGATTTCTACACAATCATGTATGAGATCTGAAAATATGGTCGAAACAACTCACTAAAAGGTCATTGGGAGATTACACAGGCCAAAAGGAAGTATTCTATAAGCATAGGTACACCATGTATAGATAAAGGTGGTCTTCTCTTGGTCCTTTGGGGATATCTCAATTTGGTTGTAACCACTATACCTATCCAGAAAAGTGAAGTATCTTTTTCCTGATAATGTGTCTAGTACCTTATCGACGAATGGAAAAGGAAAATAATCCCACAAGGTAGCCTTGTTCAATTCTCGATAGTCAACACAAATTCACCATTTACCATTTTTATTTGGGACCACCACCAAAGGTGACACCAATTTACTGACAGAAATTAGATAAATGAAATCTGTATCTAAAATTTTTTTGCAACTCATCTTTAACAATTTCTTTCAAGGGTGGATTCATACGCCTCTGAGGCTTCCTAACAGGTCTCATTTCATCATTTGTATAATTACAGTGTATACATGTGTTTGGATGAATACCTTTCATGTCCAAGTAGTCCCAAGTGAATGCTCCATATTATTGTTGTATCATATTTAATACTTTCTCTTTCTGTTCTGTGCTCAATTCGGTGCTAATGTACAATTTCTTTCCATCAATGATTTCAATAGGTTCAGAAGTCATTTCGCTGCTATCTTCTAATGATGCCATAGTGAATGTTGTAAATCCATCTGGATGATAGGTATCCTGAAACTCATTGTTTAAAACATGTTGATAGCCACTAAAAGCAACAAGATAATTAATGCAAGTGATATCAGACACAAACTATTGTAAAACATGTTCTTCTGTTTAACCTTGAAGTCTTCTAGATTTTTCTAAAGTTAATAGAGGAAACATACAATCCTCTTCTCCATAAGGATTCTCTAACCACAAAGGTACTTCAATAGCCATTTGAGCAGGTGGAAAAATGGTTAATGTCTGATTTTTAACCCCATTGGAAACAATCATTTCCCCATGCCTACAACTGATGACAACATCAGTGGTAGCCAAAAATGGTCGCTGCAAAACTACTCGATGCCCAGGTCTGGAGGTTTTTGGAGAAATTACAATAAAATTGATGGGATAATTCCAAGAAGCTATGGTCACCACTATGTCTTCTAGGATTCCCATTGTCTTAACAATAGATATGTTTGCTAATTATAACACTATGGGAGTAGGACTAACTCCTTGGAGTTTTAAATATGCCATGGCGTCAACTGTCATGGCATGAATGGCTGCCCCAAAATCTACCAAAGTGTTCGGTAAAAGAGTTCCATTTATTTCTATTGTTACCATAGGGTTTCCCGTGTCATTATATTTTAATGGAAAATCAGACATCATTTCAACTATTTGACTGACCACCGGACCATTCTCATTTGTATTCTTCTTCCTCCCTGGTTTCTTGATACAAAGGTCCTTGATGATTTTGGTATAGATAGGAATGTCTTTTATAGCTTGTAACAAAGGTATTTTTATACACACATTCCTTAATTCAGTTTCCAGATCATATTCTATAGGAGGCTCAATTCTCTTGACAAGTATCCTTTCCAAGTAAGGAGGTTCACTTGGTCCTTCTTCTTCATTTTTTTTTTTTTGTTTCCTGATATGTTTCATGAGGGTCTTCTTCTCAAAGTATCATAACTGAATTCTCCCTATTGACTGTTTTCCATGATCTTAGTTGTATTTTATTCATGGGGACATGTTGTAGCAGCTACAACCACCCTCCAAAATTTTGGCCTGCACCTAATTTCAGAGCCTCCCTTGAGAGTTTCTCTTGATGACTACACACAATAGGGTTCACCCCGTGAGCCCGTGTGAGTCTTTGCATCAACCTTTCTTGTTCATTTCATCCAATTTATTGCATATTGGTATCCAAGTCATGCTTGTAACCATGTTCTGGTCATGCTCAAGGTATTCGTTTTGTGTGTACATGTTATTCTCGCTATGAAATAAGTTGTCGCACTCACACACTAAGTCATATTGACTATCACATAAGCATCATCAAGGTCGATCAACGATCAATCACGAGTGTTGTTCTTGTCACTCGCACCGTCGGTCAGTCATGTGAACATGTGTGTGTTGGGTTGTGTTATATTCTTTCCACGACTAGCTGTCTTGGTTAACCAGGGGGTTAGAGGGGGGGTGTAGCCCCCCCTTTGTTGCGTCGATTGTGCAGCAGGGGGTCATAGGGGGTTTGAGGGGGGTAGGTAGCCCCCCTCTATGGGGTCTGAGGTAGCACCCTGGGGAAAATTTTTTGGACCCTGTTATTATCACCCCAAGAAACTCTCCTAGGTTGTATATCAGAGATGCTTGGGAACATTACAAACTCAACAAAAATGTTGTAAAATGGTGGATGAATGAAAGAAATGCTGCATATTCAAGCCAAATAACCACTTCTACTATGCTTGACCCCAGACATGGGTGAACACTCCCAGACTACAAGGCTTTAGACCACCAATTACTCATAGTTTTAAATAAAATTTGATGATGGAGAATACTGATCGCACCAGCAGATGCATAGGACCCTGTGATGGCCGGCTGCAACCAGTTAAAAGGTCTGTAATTCTATTTCCTAATGCATAGATAGGATGACAACTCTTTGGCATTAAAATAACAGAAACCGACATACAAATTCAATGATACATGCTAGATTCAATCACAGAGGTGGGATGATAGCCCCTCTAATGCTAAACATTAACAACACATGAATAAATGCATAGCGGGCATAGCCTGGAACAAAGAAGAAGAAGTGGAAAGTGAGCAATCAACAACAAAAGAAGCTTGTATTAGTTGGAAATGAAGACCAGAAGCTGCAGGTGTCACAATAGTTGCAGTCTCCAGAAGTTGAAGTTTACACCAAAATAACCTTCATCAACCTATTACATTATGTCTTCTGAATATATATAGAGGTTGGTTACAAAATTGCTCTACTGTGTTACATGAGAAGGGGTCATAATGGACCACCTAACATATTAATTCTTAGATATGGGCTCTGCTATAATTATGAGTGTTTTAATGGACAGAATCGGCCTTCCTCTGATGTTCTGTAGTCCTTCTCTGAGAAAATAGAGTAAAATATGAATGAAACCCATAACCTTTCAATGCTTTTAACTGCTCGAGGCAGTCCTTTTTGTCCTTTTCCCATTCTGTGTTGAATGCAGGTAGTTTAAGCATTAATCCACAGTGTACAGGTAGCTATTGGCTTTGTTTCTTTCTCCTTCACGCGCACAGGACAACTACAAACATGAAAATTGCATTGAAAACTAGCGGGAGGTGATGGAGGACACAAAGGCATTACAGGGATCAATAATAGCCGTTGGATCACAGAGATCAATGGCGAAGATCAATCTATGAAGGAGATCAGGAGACTTAAGTGCGGGAAGAACAAGGACCGTCGGATCATGGGCGTGGATGATCGCATGGCCATCACACGAGGAATCGGCAGTTTTGCGAGCGGGCGGTTTCCTCACACCGCTTTATGGCATCGGGTGGTTTATGTACTTGAAGGCGCGATCCAGTCAGGGCGAGACACGTGGCTAGCGGGAAACCGCTTCCCCGCGGGCTAACCGCGTGCAAGTCCATTGATTGGGGGGAAGCATCAGCTGTCGGATCTGAGATGGACGGTCAGATGTTAAGGAAAGTACATGGGGTTTAACTGTATTGTAAACAAAGTGGAGACCGTCGGATCGTGGGTGATCGATGGTGGAGATCAAGGTGAGGGTATAGTGGGGCTTTTAAAGAGACCGCAGAGTTATATGCTTGGGTCATATGGTGACTCAAAGCTTAGTGCTCGGGGCTTTAAAAACAGAGGCTTACACAGCGAAACAAGGAGAACAAGAATGTTTAAATGGGGAACAAAGAAGTTTTTGGGAAAGAGAAACAGAGAAGGTAGGATTATGGAGTTACAATGAGAACGAGGTAGAAAAGGAAACCAACAGTTGCGAGCACCTTAGCAACCAAAAGCAGCATTGTCCAATCTGATTTTAACCTTTAAACAATGAAGTTGTAGCATAGCTAACACTGGCTCCTTCTGGGGATGAGATCCTCCCTGTGAGGTCTCAAGAACCTGCAGACCAATGCCTTCATACAAAACTCAGCTTTAAAAATATTGCTTGGTATCCATTGGGCATGGAGTCAAATCAAGTCTACACTAAAACCTGTAAGGAAAATGCTTACAATCAAAACAATTACTCAAAAATTGGCCAACTGCTAGGCCATGAAAATAGTTTCTCCTGCTCTCAGCCTCTTCATCATAGAGCTGAAAAGTAGGATTTATTTGATGCTCTACCTCAAAGAGTTTATGAGATTTGAGCTTAATAGGTAGAAATAGATCAACCTTCATCTCCCTTCTGTGTGCTCTCCTCCTGGGATGTTCTTCATGGGAGCCTTTGTACACTTGCTGGATAACCATGAATGGTGTGCGCATTTTTGTGTCATGTGTGGTCTACGCAACTAATATGAATGATGAACCATTGTTTTCTTGTGCAGGGGATATATAGACATCATTTGCTCCCTTTTTTTTGTTTAAAAAATCCTCATCCAAGGAGGAGTTCCAAGACTATGCATCTTCCTCCTCTATCATTTGATAAGCTACCATTTTAATCTGTGTGGAGGCCATCTGAGCAGGTTTCAGAATATCAAGACTGAGATGATCAGTTTCAGCCTTGTGCATCGGATTTTGTTCTACCTCAGTGTTCAAGGGGCACCTGTGAGGGATTCTCTTTTGAGCAGACAGAGAAACAAAAGATGATGAAAATATTTCCTTTCCCTTTTCAATCACTGGACTGGGGACCAAAGCAGGCTGGAAAATTGGCATATCTACATAGCCATGTGAAGAAGAGCTAGCATCGAGCACAGATTCTTGGAGGATGAAGGTGCCAGTTGCTGAATGTTGCTACTGATCAGCTTGTTGTTCTGCAGCTACAACAAACTGGTAAACAATGCCTCTGGATAATGCTTTCTCATATGCAGCCCTCATTAGGAAAGGGGCATTTCCCTTATCTTCCAAACCATGGACCTCCTCCTCTTCTTCATACTACACTTCTTCCATGACTATATTTTGACAAAAGGTCTTCACCCTTTTATCTTCATTTGTAACTTTATTTCTTTGCAAAATCTGCAAATGCTCATTTGCTCCTTTATGTGGATTTGGAGTTGGAAAAGAAAAGGAACAATGAGCTCCTGATTCTTCAAAATGATACTCAGCCTTTAGTTTGGAAACTTTAGAGGCTAAAAACTCAATCATCCTAGCTAATTCATCAATTTCAGGCTTTGAGGATGATGAGGACTCACCTTCCTATCTTCTTCTTTTAGCATCACCTTCGGGTCTTTCTGCGGCAATGATATTTGGTTCTACTTAGAAGGCTGCAGCTTTCATATCAGCCAAAGAGGTACATCCTCTTTCTCTTAACAGCAGGCAAAACTGAGAATCAAATGCATTGGCATAAGTGATCATGGCAGAAGGAGGGGTGGGTCTTACTTTAGCTGGCATTTTGCTGTACATATGATTGAATCTGATGTTGAAATCAGACAGCAACTCACCATATTCTCTCTACAAGTTCCCAAATTCATCATGATAAAAGAGCAGATCATTATTATTTCCCCAGTGCTTTAAGAACACATCATCTAAGGCTTGAATGTCTGCAATAGACCTAGGGGGTAGATTTCTGAACAATTTTCTAGCTTCCCCATCTAGGCTTTGAACAAAAACCCTCATCCAGACATCCTCTTCATTAATATCTAGATTATCAACATAACAATAAAAATATTCGAGGTGCTCTTTTGCTGATACTCCTTCTATACCAGTAAACTTTAGCATAAATTCTTGATAATCTCCTGCATGCATGGCATGTAATGGGACAGGCAAGACCAGGGGTCCATACCTAACAACAACTATTTTTTCTATCTTTGTGAGGGCTTGCTAGCCTACAATGACTGAAGTATACGAAAGGGATACTGATGGACTAAGTGGAATGAATCAATGAAAATAATGACAAAAACAGAGGAATATGATGGATAGCATGGATGCTTTTTCTTTGAACTGGAATCCGAAGGGAAATGAATGACTAAGGAGCTGTATGAATCTCTGAAGGTATTTCTACACTAGCAGGGATACATAAAAAATTCCAAGGCTTACCTAATTCTGATGCTCCTCACTGCAATATTTTCTTCTGCTGAATGATCTTCTAAGAATCAGGCACTGGTTCAGCCGGTGATTTCCAAAGATATCTCTGAACACACCTCACAAAATGAGCCAGAACTGCAATGTGGAGTCGCCAAAGCTTGGTCTTCCTCCAGTGGAGTCGTAAGATAGATGATTACAACCAAAATATGTGTCCAGACCTTGTCTATCATCAAAATTTGGAACTGTGTCATTCTCCCAGGGAAGCTGAGCTTCAATCTCCTCTCCCTGGCAACGACGCCAATTAATGTTATCA
Organism: Pinus tabuliformis; assembly: GCA_031772625.1. Lineage (NCBI taxonomy): Eukaryota > Viridiplantae > Streptophyta > Pinopsida > Pinales > Pinaceae > Pinus > Pinus tabuliformis. The sequence goes on along the minus strand of CM062810.1, from coordinate 872,120,693 downwards.
CCCCAAGAAACTCTCCTAGGTTGTATACCAGAGATGCTTGGGAACATTACAAACTCAACAAAAATGTTGTAAAATGGTGGATGAATGAAAGAAATGTTGCATATTCAAGCCAGATAATCACTTCTACTATGCTTGACCCCAGACATGGGTGAACACCCCTAGACTACAAGGCTTTAGACCACCAACTATTCACAGTTTTAAATAAAATGTGATGATGGAGAATACTGATTGCACCAGCAGATGCATAGGATCCTGTGATGGCCGGCTGCAACCAGTTAAAAGGTCTGTAATTCTATTTCCTAATGCATAGACAGGATGACAGCTCTCTGGCATTAAAATAACAGAAACCTGCATACAAATTCAATGATACATGTTAGATTCAATCACATAGGTGGGATGATAGCCCCTCTAATGTTAAACATTAACAGCACATGAATAAATGCATAGCAGGCACAGCCTAGAACAAAGAAGAAGAAGTGGAAAGTGAGAAATCAATAGTAAAAGAAGCTTGTATTAGCTAGAAATGAAGACCAGAAGTTGTAGGTGTCACAATAGTTGCAGTCTCTAGAAGTTGAAGTTTACACCAAAATAACATTCATCAACCTATTACATTCTGTCTTCTAAATATATATATAGAGGTTGGTTACAAAATTGCTCTGCTGTGTTACACGAGAAGGGGTCATAATGGACCACCTAACATATTAATTCTTAGATATGGGCTTTGCTGTAATTCTGAGTGTTTTAATGGATAGAATCGGCCTTCCTTTGATGTTCTGTAGTCCTTCTCTGAGCAAATAGAGTAAAATATGAATGAAACCCATAACCTTTCAATGCTTTTAACTGGTCGAGGCAGTCCTTTTTGTCCTTCGCCCATTCTGTGTTTAATGCAGGTAGTTTAAGCATTAATCCGTAGTGTACAGGTAGCTGTTGGCTTCATTGCTTTCTCCTTCGTGCGCACAGGACAGCTACAAATATGAAAATTGCAATGAAAACTGGTGGGAGGTGATGGAGGACACAGAGGCATTACAAGGATCAATAATAGCCGTTGGATCGTAGAGATCAACAACAGAGATCAATCTACGGAGGAGATCAGGAGACTTAAGCGCGGGAAGGACAAGGACCATCGGATCATGGGCGGGGATGATCGGACATCCATCGAACGAGGAAGATGCATGACGGTTAACGAGTGGGGAATCGACGGTTTTGCGGCCGGGCGGTTTCCCCGCCTCGCTTTACGGCGTCGGGCGGTTTACGTACCTGAAGGCGCAATCTAGTCAGGGCAAGACATGTGGCTGGTGGGAAACTACTTCCCTACAGGCTAAACATTGTGCAAGTTCGTTGATTGGGGGGAAGCGTCAGCCGTCAGATCTGCGATGGACAGTCAGATGTTAAGGAAAGTACGGGGGGTTTAACTATATGGTAAACAAAGCGGAGACTGTCGGATTGTGGGCGATCGACGGTGGAGATCAAGGCGGGGGTATAGCAGGGCTTTAAAAGAGAGCGCAGAGTTATATGCTCGAGTCATATAGTGACTCAGAGCTTAACGCTTGGGGCTTTAAAAACAAAAGCTTACACAATGAAACAAAGGAGAACAGGAATGTTTAAACGGGGAACACAGAGGTTTTGGGGAAAGAGAAACAGAGAAGGCAGGGCTATGGAGTTACAATGAGAATGAGGGAGAAAAGGAAACCAATAGTTGCGAGCACCTTAGCAACCAAAACCAACATTGTCTAATCTGATTTTAACCTTTAAACAATGAAGTTGTAGCAGAGCTAACACCTATATTAGGTGGGGGGAACCTACCTATGGTTTTGTGCATGGTTTTCGCACATGGTTTTGGGCACAATGGTTTTCGGTCCATGGTATTGGATGCTTCGGCATGCATATATATGTATTGTAACATTGAAAGGAATATAATGAAAAATCAATTTGGTAGTCTCGGTTTTGGGATCTAGGGGAAATCTCTATGTATATGTGTTTTATGTTTTATGCTCTCACATTTTTTATTTTCTGTGTTTTATAATTCGTATGTAGGTAATTTCTGTACAGGGTTAAAACCTACATTTGGTATCAGAGTTGTTTCGGCTTCAAGGGGACACCTTTATTGCTGAGGGGTTTGACTAGGGCCTTTGGTAGACCCTGTTCAGTGAGAGATCTACAGGATCGATTCTGGTGGTGAAAGAAAATGGCGAGCAGTGGAAATATAGAGATCAAGAAATTTAATGGTTAGAGTTTTGAGTTGTGGAAATTCAATATGGAGGATCTGTTGGTGGATAAAGATCAATGGATCGTGGTAGATCTGGGTAATAAACTAACAAGAGTGTCCAATGGAGAATAGAAGAAGTTGGATCAGAAGGCAAAGAGCACAATGCGATTGTGTGTCTCAGATTTAGTATTTCTGAATGTATTAGGGGAAGCTATGGCGAATTCTTTGTGGGACAGGTTTGGGACTTTGTACCAATATAAGTCTCTGGTGAATAAATTGTTCCTACAGAAAAAGCTGTGTAACTTGAGGATGAAATATGGACACTATGTGATAGAGCATCTAAACGCATTTAATACTATGGTAAGTTAGTTATTATCTATTGATATTAAAATTTTAGATGAAGATAAGTGCATCGGTTTGTTGTGTTCTCTACCAGATTTGTGGGATAGTCTAGTCATTGCAATTGGTAGCAATGCAACTGCCTTGCAGTTTGATGAAATAGTTCTGTTAGCTCAGCTATGCAGTGCTGACTTTCTAAGATCATGGAGGAGTTCTGGTCTGTGTGATGGTGTCTTCAAAGGGGCTCCTCATGGGTCATTTTCCCTTTTCCTTCTATCCCGCTTTTTCTCCACCACCTCCATTCCTTTATTTTTCTTCTAAACCCGATAGATTAATGTCCTTTGGCCTTAGTCCCAAGCGCAAAGCCAAAACCCACCATAGAACCTCACCCATATGCTCTCATGCGCTCATAAATCCCTCATCTTGTCCCCGCCATTAATCTTCCCCGCCGATCCAACGACTCCCGTCGCACCCGATAAAGGCAACCTATCTACCACTCCCCACCATCAGATCACCCCCGCCAAGATCTGACAGTCTTCACTCTCATCGTGCCAGCAACTTGATCAAACAATAATGTGTGATGAGAGTGGTTCTTCTCTCTCATCTTCCGCTACGTGTTGATCCCTGAATGGAATTGTGCGACCTCGGGCATTTACCACTTAACGCCCGAAAGCGGTGCAATGAATACCTTTACCGCCCAACCAAACCACCTGCGCCTGTTAAACGACCGTGTAGCTCCGTAGCTTGATCACCATCCAATCAGTTCTTTGATTATCTGATTACCCAAATTCACCCTGCTCCCACCTCGGCCGATAGCCTCCGCCGAGCCATATCTGCCGTCCATTTTCCTGATTCGACGGTCATCCTTCTCTCTCTTACTGACTGTCTATTTGCCCATGCATTCCACATCCTTTGACCATTCTGTTTCCCAAAGAAGGAAATGACTAGCTTACTAGCATCAGTTACAGTTACACCTCCAACCACCATATTTAATAGAAAGCATGGCAAAGGGAGAAAAGGACAAGCACGACCCTATAACTGAATTTATCAGTTATGGAACTCCACAGATACGAGCACTCCAACAGCCTAAAAGGATAGCACAACACCTGAACAGATTAGATTCACCCACTGAAGCAAGTAAACATGTTCAGAGATTCCATCAGGTAGTTAAATGTGGTTGGTGGTCAATTATGACCCCTCCATACCTAAGCAACGAAGTGCCTTGGTAATGTAAATCTATAAATGCCCAGAAACAAGATGTAATCAAGGTTGGCATTTGATGTAAGTTTCAACTTATGGAGACTGTAGATATTTTTTCACTTGTAGCGTCTCGTCTTCATTTTCAGCTAATACAAGCTTCTTTTGATATTAATTGCTCACTTTCCATTTTCCTCTGTTCCAAGCTTGTACTTGATATGTTGTGTTCTTGATCTCTTGATGTTTAGCACTAGATAATTGTCATCTTATCTCTATGTTAGAATCTTGTATGCATCATTGAATAGGTTGACCAGGTTTCTTTCTATCTAATGCAGGAGAGTTGTCATCCTGTCTTTGCATTAGTAGATTAGATTTACAGGTCTCTTTACTAGTTGCAGCTGGCCATCACATGGTTTTGTGCATCTGCTAGTGTGGTTAGTATTCTCCATATTCACCTAATATCTAGACTGTGAGCATTGGTGGTCTAAATCCTCGTAGTCTGAGGCTGTTCACACATGTTTGGAGTGAAACAAAGTAGAAGTGGTTATCTGGCTTGAACCAAACCATTATTCCTTCCATTAAACCTGCAACAATAGTTGAATTTATATGTTACCAGGCATCTCTAAGCTACAACCTAGGAGAGTTTCTTGGAATCCTAACATAATTGGCACTGCTGTCGGGGAGAGGAGATTGAAGCTCAGCTTCCCTGGGAGAATGACACAGATCCAGCTTTGATGATAGACAAAGTCAAGACACATTTTTGGTTCTAATCATCTATTTGGTGACTCTACTAGAGGCCGAACCTTTTGGTGACTCCGCATTCCAGTTCTAGCTTAGTTTGTGAAGCATACTCGGAGAAATCCTCAGAAATCACCAGCTAACCCAGTGCCTGACCCTGAGAAGATTGTCAAGCAAACCAAGATATCATGAAAAGGAGCATCAGGATCAGGTAACCCTAAACAATCTTATGTATATATGCAAGAAAGGCTTGTAGTTGAGCTTGCACATGTTGAGAATATAGAGCCTAGCACTATCAGTGAAGGAATACCCTCAGAGATTCATAAAGCTCCTTGTTCAATAAGTTCCCCTTTGGATCTCAGTCCAAAGAAACCCCCCCTTCTAGTCCATCATACTCCTTTAGCCCTGTTAGTCATTTCTCAACTCCCTACCTTTCAAACTGCCAGTACCCTCCCATCTACCCCAGTCATGGCAGGCCCACTAGCACCCACCAAAATGGAAAGAATCATAGTTGCTAGGTATGGAACTCTGGTCCTTCCTGTTCCTTTGAATGTCATTCTTGTAGGAGAATATCAGAAATACATGCCTAAGTTCACCGGTATAGAGGGAGTAACAGCTGAAGAACACCTTGAGTCCTTTTATAGTTATGCTGATAAGCTAGATATCAGTGAAGATGATGTGTGGATGAGAGTATTTATCCAAAGCCTTGATGGAGAGGCTAGAAAGTGGTTTAGAGAACTGACCCCTAGGTCTATAGCAAACATTGAAGCATTAGATGATGTGTTTTTGAAGCATTGGGGAGATAAGAAAGACCCGGTACACTACCATACTGAGTTTGGCAACCTGAAAAGGGAAAATGGGGAATCATTATCTAACTTTAATAAAAGATTCAATCATATGTATAGCAAGATACCATCTGAAGTAAAGCCTACCCCCACCTCTACCAAACTCACCCATGCTAATGACTTTGATTCTAATTTATGCCTGCTATTAAGAGAAAGAAGATGTGCCACTCTAGCTGAAATGCAAGATGTAGCCTAGGAGGTGGAATCCAATATCATGGCTGCAGAGAAACTTAAAGGACATGCTGATAGAAGGAGGCAGAGAGGCGAGGCTTCCTCCTCTTCTTCATCTTCAGAGACTAAAATAGACAAAATGACTAAGATGATAGAGTCATTGGCTGCTGAAATATCCAAACTAAAGGTTGAGAAGAGTTCTGGGAAAGCAAGGTTTCCTAATACATTTTCTCCTAGAATTACAAATCCATTCAGAAGAGAAAATGAACAATTTCAGATCGTTCAGAGGGGCAAAGAGGCCAAAGAATAACAAAGGGTTAAGGCTCCTTTCCAGAACATAGTCATGGAGGAGGAGCAGTTTGAAGAAGAGGATGAGATTCACTGCATGGAAGACAAGGGCAGTGCTGCCTTTTTGACATTACCTGCCTACGAAGAGTCATTACTCAGGGATCAGACCATTCAAGAGTGGGATAGAGAAGCTATTCTACAGACTGAAGACTAGTAGAGATATAACTTGAGGTTAAGAGTGAGTAATGTCAAAGAGAATCCTGCCCAAAGAGTTGTTGTCCCCACAGAGATTAGCTAACAGAAGAGACTAGTAGTTGATCCCATCATCCTTAAATCACCAGCTCAAGAGGTAAGAGGCCCTGACAAGTACCCTTCCCCTTTCAGCTTTGAATCAGAAGTCCAGAAGTTAAAAATATCTGTACCTCTGATAGAACTTGCAAAGAGTGAGGTCTTTAGGAAACCCATCCTTGATGCCCTTGAGTTGAAAGCCACACAAGCCTCCAATGATTATGTGAATTTACAAGATGATAAACCTGCAGTTGTGCTTAGCCCGATGAATGAACCTGATGATAACAATTCCCCATCATTTTATGTCTCCTTGACCATTCATGACAAAATCCTTCACAACTGTCTGCTGGGCATAAGGGCTAGCCATAATCTAATGCCCAAAGCTGTCATGGAAGAGTTAGGCCTTGATATTACTAGACCTTATCACAACTTATTCTCCTTTGATTCGAGGAAGGTGAAATGTCTGGGGTTAATCAAATATTTGGCTATCACCCTAACTCAGCTACCCATGAAGGGCATGATGATGGATATTGTGGTAGCAGATGTCCCCCCTAAGTTTGGTATGCTCCTTTCCAGAGGATGGATTAAGAGGTTGGGTGGGACATTACAAAATGACTTATCTTATGCCACTGTCCCAGTTTTTGGAGGAGAAAGCAAAAGATTATACAAGGAAGCCCAGCTGGCCTATATCATCAATGATGAGAAGAACCCCACTAATCATCCCATTTACGCTGTGGACATTGATTTTGGAGAATGTATTCTCCAAATTGAAGAATCCCATAAGGCCTCAGTGCAACTCAAGAAACCAGTATGCCAGGCCACGAAAGAGGAAGGGACACAAGCTTGGGAGATGTTCTTTGATGGAGCTTGTTCAAAGGAAACTGTAGGAACTAGAGTGGTGTTGGTGCCTCCAAAACAAGAAAGCACACAACTATCTTTCAAACTGACTTTTCAGGTCACCAACAATATAGCAGAGTATGAGGCTCTGATATTGGGCTTAAATGCTGCCAAAGACAGAGGGATCAAAGACATAAAGGTGTTTGGAGATGTTGATATCATCATTCAACAGTGTCACACGGAATTTGTCAAGGGTGTGGACACGACTGACCTTCCTAGAAGTCTAAGACATTATAATGACAAACAAGACAAAATGGAGTGATCTCTCTCTAAATACACCTTTTACAACATGAAAACTACAAGTGTTTAGGCTTACCTTATTCCAAAACGCTGTTGTTGAAGTCCGTTCTTGACGATCCGGATGAGCTCCTCCTTCAAGTCAATTCCTGCAACCACAAACAATCAAACAATTACCAAGCACTTGCATTTCATATAATAAAACATATATTCAACATGCAGACCAAGGAACACATGAAATAACTCATTAACACAAGCTATTGAGAAAAATAAACCAGTTTGTATTAATAACGAAACAAAGAAACTCTTACAACCTGGCCTTGGTGTTGTGCAAGTTCCTCCCAGGGTCCATCAAGGGTTTTCCTCTACTTTGACAAAGCTCACCCTCTCCCAAGTAGAATCAAGTGAAGACAATCTCTCCTCACAAAGGCTCTAATGGAAGACCTAAATCCTGCAGCATTTACCCAAAGAAAATGTATAGCTCCAACCTCCTCTCCTTCTGGCTCAATGCCTTTATTTATAGTGCTGTAAAGAGGTTATTCAGGTCCACTATCAATGGGATCATCCCCCTCTTTGGGTGGGATAGCTCCCTTATTGATGGGATAAGTTCCCCCTTAATAGAGATACATGAACCAACTGGAGGCGCATCCATTTCATCAAACCGACCTTTAGAATGTTCTAGAAGTAACCACAAGTAACTTTTTCAAGATAAAACTCGCGCATTTTGCCTTTTACAGAGGGACGCACCTGTCCCTTAACATACAGAGCGTCCATGGATGCAGATTTTGTGAACATGGTCAGCGTCCCCGCAGGTAAGGCTAGAGAGAACCTGCGACCCCAGAGATAAACATAGTTTTTACAAGACTTTCTCTCTTCTTTGAGTTTGAGATGGATAACAGAGGCATGAGACTTGCCTAAGAGGGTAGCATGACTGTTGATTTGAGCCATACTAACTGTAAGTAGTCAAGGTGACATTTTTTAGTGTAACAGATTGCCCCCTAAAGTGCGAAGCCTGGAATAGAGTAGGGTTTTGTAATTCTAGGAAGGGTGAAGCGCTTTATCATTTCAAGGATTGTCTTGTGGATGGCCTGGTTGGAACCTGCAATTTTCAACACAAAATACATGGATAAGATTATATCATTACTGAGGTAGGCATTCCCATACTCAGATTCAAAACTTTAACTAATGGACTAACTATTCTGATACAGGAATGATCTTGCAGTACATCATTTTTATAGACTTTTGTAGACACAGTATGGACGCAGCCATCTGTTTATGATTAGTCTACATAGATAATGAATACAAAACTCCTCGCAGCCTGGATGGTAGAAACTAGATCCAGGGTCTTCACTTCTACTTCCCGAATTGGTACGATTCTAGCCATGTGATTAAATGATTCGATGTCGAACATGTTAGAAACCACTTGATTACCAGTCGATGATGTAAACTGTTAACAAGCGTGAGAGAAACCACCAGTAATGTCAATGGTTCTCAAAGTACCAAGCACAACCCGTGAAATGTGAATAGATGTTTTGATGTCGAACACTTCACGGAATCCTTTGATCGAAAGTCGATGATGTAAACTGACGTCAAAGGCGAGAAACCTGCCATTGATGCATGCAGACTTCAAGGTACTGTCAATTCCTAAGTCATCTTTCTAGATAATGTGTCGATGTCGATAGAAAGCGACCCGTTGCAGGCAAGCCCGCAACACGAAATCATTGTTCAAGTTGAAGAAATGTTGCTGTAAGGACTGACTCAGGGATGGTCAAATGGATGACAAGTATTTTGCAGATGAAAGTTTTGCTTGCAGACCTCTTGAACACATAACGACACAACAGATGGCTTGGTGACGAATAACTCAAAGTTAATCCCCGAAATCCGGTTAAAGACTTTCAAAGTGATTTAGTCAACTGTGAGGTAAAAGATTTCCCAACCCAGGTGAATGAAAAGTGTCGTGTTCAAGCGTGGTAATAAAGTTTCTTCTGAGACAAAGGGTGACAAACAGGTTCATTCTTCTCTCTTTTCCCCCACCATTTCTGGCAAGTACCTCTTTATTTTTAACAAGCTTGAGGAGGATAACATATGCTTGATTATAAGCTCATCCTTCGGACGAGTCCAACCTAGTTTAAATTCGAACCCTAGGAAGGAGTGGTTCGTTCCTGTTTGTAATTGAATAGGTCCTCTACTGTAAAAGTTTTAACGAGCCCAGTATAGGAGAAACTCGGCGTTTTTCAATTTTAGAGAGTCTGAAAAAACTAAAGAAGACTCCACGTTGAACTTTTTCGTATATTTGTGTCCCTCAAGCCCGAAAAAGTATAAAATAATACCTGGGGGAACCGCTTGATCTTGCGACCAAGGAGTACTTTCATAATAGTGTCGTTGACCTGAAAAGTAAAAAGCGATCAAGGACATGTCGTTTTATTTCCTTATCGAGTTCGAAACGACAAAAACCCGGCAATCTTTTCCTGATTTTGCGGTCAGAAAAGAGCTAAAAGGGGACCGTCTTTTAATTCCGTTTTAACGAGTGAAAAAGAAACACTCGGCGATCTTTTCATGTTTTAGGAGTCAGAAAAGGGCTTAAAAGATGACTCTGATATTTTTGTTTGTGAAAAATTACAATTTCCCTCGAAATCCCTTTGTCCTGCACAAAAGCAACACATTACTCATACCTGTTTAAAATAGGCAAAAATACATTCAAAAACATCTTTTCATGGTAAAAAATGAACTAATTCATCCAAAAAACCTATAAAAAGACCTTTTACCATATCATTTTTACCGTTTCACTGTTGAGGTTGAAAAAGGAGCTTTTGACAAGAAACTTCCTGTGGTCGCTGCGGAAAATCTGACCGTCGGAATCGAACGCCGTCTCATCCAGGTATTTTACACATCCTACTCTGCATTTCTATCCGTTTAGAATTAATTTTTAGGTTTTAGTTTCATTTTTTGGGGGGGTTTTGGTTTTGGAATGCGCCTCTCGGCGGACGCAGGTGCCCTTCGGGTGACCTGCGTCCCCCGACTTTTTCTCATACGGGAAAACGGTCGGAAGACGCAGCCCGCCTTCAGGCCAGCTGCGTCCGGGCGCCCTGTGCTACAAAGCTGGGGTGCGTCCTCCGAGAAACGCGCATTTCAAAACCCCAACTCTCTCAAAAAACCACCAAAAATTCCCAAATTAATTTCTAATTGCTATTTTTGATATGCAGGGCATTAATCATGTTAGACTGGAGAGAAAGAGAGCATGTAGAGGAAGATGAAGCTGCAATAAATCATCAACCTTCCCTGGATGCCCTAAGAGCATGCGGATTATACAAATATTGGACCATACCGGGCATGAGGGGCCAGGTAAGATTCTTGGAATGGCTGGTTGAGTGATGGAACGTACAAGAACAATGCTTTTACATAGGAGGGCACCAGCTCGAGATAGAGCCCTCGGATGTATACTTTCTCACTGGCTTGCCAAACAGAGGTGAGCAACTCAGTCTTGCGGGGACTAGGCCGGGTGGCCAATCCCTTGATAGTCTCCGCGAGGATTGGTGCACACGTGGGGCTCACCATTCAAAAGGCATAGAGATAAAACACATCACTCTACCGGAACTCAAAGTCATAGCGTTCACGGTTACCAGAATTTGCGGCGCGGCCGCTTTACACATTGCTTCCGGATCCCAAATGCGGATGGCAATTGACTGTTACCAAGGCACCATTTTCAACTGGTGTGAAGCTGTGTCGGCTCATATGAAGAGCCAACTGACCAAGGCAAAGAACGGACGACTAAAGACTTTTGGATATGGGCCTATAGTCGTGAGCTTTGCCTTGGAGAGAATTCCAATGCTGATCCCTCAGCAACTCACTGTTGATATCTTGGGTCCCCAGCAGCCAAAGCTGATACGATGGGTTGCGGTGATGGCCCGGCATCCTGACGAGGGCGCGACAGTAGTTCGATTCTCAGATAGTTATTTTGACTGGTTAGAGGGCCAGCTTTTTGTGATACAGGACTTTCCGTATGCCGGAATGGATTTCAGAGGTGATCCGGACATGGTTCTTCCACAGGGAGAACAATGGGACGACAGAGGTACTTTTTATTTTCACAAGTTTTCTAGTTATGTATTTTTTGTATTTTTTATATATATCGTCTCAAAATTAATAGTAAACTTTTTTCAAAATGCAGATGTTGGTCCACAGCGTCCAGCCAACCTCCGGCCTTATGATAGACTACATCCAGCTGCACCGGTACCGGCCCCACAGGATGCGACAGCAGAAGTACTAGCTGAGTTGGAGCATGATCTAGAGCGTCTCACGGCAGATATACCTGAGACTACTATGGACGACATTCCTATCAGGCTTCAGCGCTTCGTAGTCGCGGTCCCTGGACCGTTTAGGAGATTTTTGCGTAAGGTAGCCCGCGCAGTGGTGTCGTACAGAGAGCACCACCAGTGATTGACTAGTCACTTTTGTAGTCACATGTGACATTTTTGACTTTTTGTACTATCATTTTGCCGATCATAAGGTGTTTTCAACCTATGATCGAAGACGATGTATATATTTTTTGACACACTTCTATCTATATATATCACTATTACCGGCTTATCTTGTTTAACATATATGATGAAATGTTTTTAAATTTACTTGCATGATTATTATAAATGTCTGTCCAACACTCGAGAAGCAATTGCATCTGCTAATGTATTCAAAGACCTTGGAATATGTTGATATTCAATGTAATCAAATTCACGTTCCAAGAGACGCACTCTCAAAAACAACCTTAATAACACAGGATTCCTAATGGCATAAACTCTATTAAGCTGTAATACAACAAGTTCAGAATCTAACCTCACTATCAAACGTCGAATTCCAAATGAAATAGATTCGGATAATAATTCAACCACTGCGCTGTATTCTGCAATGTTATTCGTTGTTTGACCGAGGCTTACCCCATGCATAGAAACTAACTCGTCAGAGGGCGAATAGATAACCCAAGCTGCGGAAGAGATATTCCGTGTATTACGACAAGCACCATCAGCAAATCCAATGTATGTTTGGAGAGGCGTCGACATCTACAATATCAAGAGTAAAACCAAGATAAGCCAAAATAATGACGAAAAACCACACTCGCTAAGCTAAGCACACTGACTAAACTAACACACTTGCTAGCTAGAAAGGAAATCTAACCTATCTAAAAATTTCTCCATACCCATCATTTTAAGCATAATACCTCTTTAGGTAAAGTCCATTTCTGGGTTTACCCAAAGAGTCCCCATCAAAATCAACTAACTCATAAGCCCCTTTTGCTAGCTTTCGCTTTACAATGTAGGGCCCATGCCACATGGGAACGAATTTTCCGGCACCTAGCTTATCGTTAGCTTGATCATATAATAGTACTAGGTCTCCTTCCAAAAAACTTCGAGGGGTTACATTTTTATCGTACTGAGCTTTCATTCGTTTTGCGTGAGTCTCGATAGCTAAAGTAGCGTCACGTCGAGTCTCATCTAATTTAGCCAAGTATAATAACCGTTTCTCCTCTTCGGAAGTAGCTGGAAGTAATTCGACAGCCATTTGAAGTGATGGGATTTCGCATTCAATAGGTAACACAGCTTCTAAGCCATAAACTAGCTGGAAAGGGGTGAAACCTGTTGAATTTTTCACTGAAGTTCGATATGCCCATAGCGCCGAAAATAACATGTTATGCCAATTCGTTCGATGGATACCAATGATCCGTCGAATCATGATGACTAGAACTTTGTTGATTGACTCAACCAAACCGTTGGCTTGCGGATAATAAGGAGTAGAGCTATCGTGGCGCAAACCAAGCTGGCTTGTAAGCTCAGTCATCATGACGTTTCGAAAATGGCTCCCATGGTCAGTAATGATTGCTTGTGGGACACCAAACCTAGTTATGATATGATTGAATACGAAAACTGCAGCTGTCTTGCCGCTTGCGTCGAATGTAGGCATCGCCTCGGCCCATTTTGTAAAATAATCAACCGCGAGGATGATATACGCATGCCCCCCGGCCGAGTGAGGGTTACAAGTAATAAAGTCAATGCCCCATTTGGCGAATGGACCAGCGGCAATTATAGGGTGGAGAGGAGCAGGTGGAGCGCGCATCTTTCGATCAAACACTTGACAGTTGTGGCATGTTCTGACGGCAAGGATACAATCTTTAAACATAGACGGCCAGAAATAGCCAGCGCGCAACACCTTCTGAGCTGTGGCATACCCAGACATATGACCGCCACATGCTCCAGAGTGACAATCATTCAAAACTCTCTCAGCCTCGTCGTGAGTTAAACAACGTCGAAAAACTAAGTCTGCCCCCCGGCGATAAAGTGTATCTCCAATAATTCTGTATTGCTGGGATCGAAACCGAATTTTTCGACGGTCTTCCTTGGAAGCTTCAGGCCGAAAGGTTTGGTTTGGAGATAGATGATTATATCCCCATACCACGGATCTAAAGTGCTAATAAGAAACAAAGATTCGTCCGCAATGGACTCCTCTGCCACAGTCTCTGTGTCAGCACTCGGGAAATCACACATCAATTCCGCAAAAACTAAAGATTTCTTAGACTTGGACTTCTCGAACTCCAAGTCGAACTCTTGCAGGATAACAATCCATTTAGAGTACTTGCCCCCTAGCAGTTGTTTTGTCAAAATATAAATCATAGGGTTGCAATCCGAAATAACCGTAGTTTTGCGAAGAAGAATGTAGTGACGAAAACGCTGGACAGCTTGAACGGCTGCCAGGGCCAATTTCTCCACATGCGAATATTTTAACTCAGTGGGATTTAAGGTTCTACTAAGATAATATATCACATGCTCTGCTTTGAATTCATCTTCTTGAACTAACACCATTCCAATGGTGGAATGCGAAGCTGCGAGGTATAAGAAGTAGTCCTGGTTGTAGTTGGGAGGATGCAATAACGGTGCATGGGTCAACGCGTGTTTTAATGCATCAAAAGATTGTTGGGCAATCTCGTCCCAAAAGAATTGTGCGTTCTGTTTCAACAACCGTGTAAAACCTTTAGTGACCTCGGCGTAGTTTGGGATGAATCGGCGTAAAAAGTTCGCTTTCCCTTGCAAACTTTGGAGTTGGCGCAAACTCGAAGGAGGAGGCAATTTGATGATAGCCTCGACTTTCGAGGGATCGACGCGAATGCCGGCTTTTGAAACAACAAATCCCAGCAATCGACCTGTTTCTATACAGAAAACACACTTGTGGGGATTCAACCGAATTCGATAATGCCTACACCTCATAAAGATTGCTCGTAGGTGGACAAGGTGATCAGCTCGATGTAAAGAATGAGCAGGCAAATCATCGAGATAGGGTTGCACAATGTGCTTGATGTCATGAAATGCATAAGACATCGCCCGTTGAAAAGTGGCCCCGGCATTCTTAAGTCCAAAAGGTAATTTGCAATAAGCAAATGTCCCCCATGGACAAATGAATGCCGTTTTTGGTTGATCGGCAGGTAGAATATTGATTTGATTATAGCCTGAGAAACCATCCATGAAGGAAAACATCTCACTTCCGGCACAATCATCAATAATTTGATCGATATAAGGCGTAGGATAGTTGTCTTTTGGACAAGCTCGATTTATATCCCTATAGTCGATACAGATTCTTATTGTTCCTTGTTTTTTATTGACGGGAACAATATTCGATACCCAATCCGTTAACGGGATCGGATAAATGAAACCTGCTTTCAACAGCTTTTCGACTTCTGCTTTAATCGCAGCCGCTTTTCGAGGGTGAATCTGACGCAACCGTTGCCGAATGGGTTTAGCATCCGGGTAGGTTTTGATTTCATGAACAACAATGGCAGGATCAATTCCCGGCATTTCCTCGTAAGACCAGGCAAACACGTCGCGGAATTCTTGGAATAGGGCCTTGTAAGTTTGGATTTCTTCTTCAGTACATGCGGCACCTATATGAATGTTCTCCTCGATTCCGGGCTTCACTGAAATATCAATGGGAATAGTACGAGAAATATTCCCTAAATTCAGCTCTGAATCAGAATGTTTCGTTGGATCCTGAGCGTCTTTGACATATTCAGCGGTAAAGATAGATGAAAAATCATTTTCAAATGCATCATCCTTAGGTAAAAACGAAGATCTGTGATGGAGATCTTCCCATGGTAGATCATCTACACTTAGGATTTCGCGAAGTTGTTCGTCAGATGACACTTCTTCGGGAAACGTTATCCGTTCTAAGGGTGAGGTGAAAAGTGACTCTTCACTGACCACATTCATTTGGTCGGCTTCGGTTGAATGAAAGTCGGTAAAAGACATAAGAGCTTCATAAGCAATCTCATACGGACTCAACGGCATAACATCACCGAGTGAGTCTAGCTCAGAGTCAGAGGGAACATACCAAGGATCATCATAAATAATGTTTTCTGACGTGATCATATGAATCGTTGCAAACGAAGGGTCTGCATTGAGTGGAGGGAGAGGAAAAGTTCCCAGTAAACCGGAATCCTTAACTAAACCTACACCAATGTCCCTATAAGGGATTGTCGTTTTACCAACATGCTGGATAGTTTCTGAAGAGGTTGGGTCGGATGAAAAGTATGTCAGCTGATCAATAGTCACGATCTTACCGTTATGTGGAAACTTAATGACTCTGAAGACCGATGAAACGACCGCTGTCATAGCATATGACCAACTTCGACCCAAAAGAAGGTTGTAGTCTAGAGGGGCATCAACCACTTCCACATCCAGACTAACGGTTTTACCTTCGACCCCTATAGGCAATTCTTGTAGAATACCAAACGGACGGAACCCACGGCCATCAAAGGCCTTAAGGATGGTGGGGGATTGGTTCAACGAAGGAGAACCAAGCGATCTCCAACATTGAATCGACATAATACACGTAGAAGCTCCCTCATCAATCACAGTCCGATGAATAGGCCTGTTTTTGACTATCACTGGAATTTGGAAAGCCATTTGATGGGGGAGACGCGGTGTACTACTTTCTAGATCAAAGATCATTAGGTTCGGGTCCTGAACATCGACAGCTCCAATAGCCGACAAAAGCAATTTTCGTTGTGCTGGACATGATTGCAGCACTTCGAGTGCCGACATTGCTGAAGGTGAAACAGCTAAGTCTTCAACAATGTTGTAATTCTGGGCTGCTCTCGCATGTGGATTGAAAGCAGACCTTCGAAGTACACCCTTGGCGGGCGGCTTAATCACTAAGTCTGGGTTAGGTTTTTCGATCTGTAGTGGATCGGAACCAGGAGCTGAGGTTGATGGGTTAGAGTGAGAAGATTCTGCTTCCTTACCATCAACAGGAGCCTTACTACCATAATCTTGCGATCGAGTCGCAATCCTGACATGAGACATCATCAAAATGGGTTCTTCACTGGCATTCGAAGAAGAACCTATCATCTTATTCTCCTGCTCTGGAAATGGATTTTTTAACACAGCAGGAGTGGGAGAACCTTTGACTATTTTCACTACCTCGGCCCGATGAGGGCAGTCTCTCGTAAAATGATCTTCTTCACAAATAAGACAAGGATATCGAGGTTTGCGTTTTTCGTCATTGGTTTCCGACTTTTCCGTTTTCTCCTTTGGAGCCTTGTCTGCTTTAGCCTTCTTCTTTCCTTTCTTCTTTCCACCGTTTTTTGATTTGGCCGTAGATGACTCTACAGCGTGAATGTCGGCGGTAAGTTCAGGAGGAGAAGACTCTCCTGTCGGAGAATCAGGCAAAGTGATAATTGGAGTATTGGAGGTCTTGGAAGACTTCTTCTTACTCTTCGTAGTCACGATACCAATCATACCATCAGCGGCATGAGATCCCGAAGGAGCAGCAGCGATTTGGTTTGACTTTGGAAGATCCGGAATTTTCTCGTGTAACGTACCCGACTGAGTGTAAACTAAGTCAAGGTATTGTGCCTGAGCAATGACTTGCTCCTCAGTAACTACTCCGGCCTTAGCTACATCTTCAGTAATTCTTGGTAATAATGATTTGACAAACCATTCAGCTAAGATTTGGTCCGGGATAAAAACTTTCACTAATCTTCTTCGACGTCTCCACTCATGGATGTGATCAGAAATGTACGTGGATGTCGATTGTTTTAGCGAAGTTAATAATTCTGTACCATTATCGTATCTGACTGGTAACTGAAAATGAGTTAAGAACGAGGTAGCTAACTGGCTAAAGTTGTAAAAAGAGGCCCGTGGTAACTCAATGTACCACTTGGCTGCGAGACCAATGAGTGTACGCTGGAAAAGACGTAAGCGGATGGAATCATCTGAGATGGAATTTGATGCACACCAGAGGTGGTAAGTCATCACGTGATTAGACGGATCCTCTCCAGACTTACCTTCGAACTTGGGTATATCGCTGGGCAACTTATTTGGCATTGGCGGCCAGAACTGAAGATATTGAATTGGATCGTTCGTTAGGCGCGTCAAGTCGGGTAAATCTAAAGTCGCAATAAACGGTAACTGCCGGTTAGGATCTCTAAAACTCTGAGTCACAATACCAGCCCCAGGAGGAGGATATCCAGGATAACTAGGAACAGGAGTCGCATTTGGGATATTATATCCTCCTGGAAAACCAGGATTAACCGGACCGTACTGGGGTTGCTGAGGTGGTTGATAAGTGTACCCAGGATACGGTTGATACTGGTAAACCGGTTGTTGGGCAGCTTGCCCAGGTTGATACTGTCCCTGGTACGGAGGTTGAACAAATTGAGGTTGAGTAGTAACAACCGTACTTGTACCAGGTTGGCCTGCAGGCATCTGGACTGTGGTTTGAACCGTGGGTCCAGACAACGGTACAGATGTCTGAGGAGTGGTTACAGGGACAGTAGAAACCGGAGCTGCCGATACTCCAGAAGTAAGCATGGTAGATGAAGCGGTAGTTGCTGCAGCCGTGTGAGGTGGAGTACCAGGTGCAATTGGCGGCTGAGTAACTACAGAAGTTACAGGGGTCTGAACACTTGACTGGACAGGTTGCGGTTGCTGGGGTGGACCAGGAACTGCAGGTTGTCCTGCTTGAGGTACCGACTGTATACTTGGTTGCGACATCTGTTGACCCTGTGACGGATCCCATGTTAACATTCCAGGGTATTGACTCGTAACAGGTTGAGGATACTGAGATCCATAGCCGTATTGAGGATAGGGTTGATAACTGTAAGGTGCAGTCCCATATGATTGCCCTTGAGGTGGTTGATAACCTTGACCAGGGTATTGACCCGTAGGTTGATAACCTTGAGGTAAATACGAATACTGGGGTTGACCTTGACCTTGAGGTTGGTATCCTTGAGGTTGATACCCTTGGGGTTGATACCCTTGGGGTTGCCATCCTTGAGGTTGCCATCCTTGAGGTTGATATTGATACTGAGGTTGACTTTGGGGTACATATTGAGGCTGGGGTTGATACCCTTGGGGTTGATACCCTTGAGGTTGCCCCCCAGTCACGAATGAAGTACCTTGAGGTTGCCCCCCAGGCATTAACGAAGGTTGCCCCCCAGGCGGTAATTGGCCACCTTGAGGTTGGTTAATGGGAGTTGAACCTGACATCATATAAACGTCACCTATACTCAATGGTACATTACCACTGTTTCCAACTAATAACCCATGATCAATGGGTTGAGGAGATGCTCCCGCAAAGGTACCAGAAAGTGATTGATACCCAGTAGGAACAAAAGGACCGCCATGTAAAAATGATTCAGGACTTTGTGAAAACACAGATGACTGACCAGACATATTTACAGGAGAATGAATTCCTCTAGGTGGAACCGGAGTACGAGGTGTAGAAAAACCTACTGAGTTGTCTAAAAAATTGGTTAATGCAAGGTACCAAGATTCACTTCTAGGAGGACTGTAAAAGATGGATTCACGCTCCCTTAGATCAAGGGTAATTAGATCTTCAGAATCAGAAACGCCTATTTCTTCCTCTGGAACAAGTTCTTCTATAGCAATTAATCCAACAGGAAGATTTTCGGTGATAATTCTTTCTATTCTTGGTGAATCAGGAACACTAGGAGTTGGAGTAACAGGTTCGGAAATTTCAGGTTCTTCGCCTGTTTCACTGGCAGATGAAAAACTACCAGCAAGCTCGGAAACTGTAACTGCTTCGGGATTGTAACCTGTTTCTAAACTTTGGTAATCTGGATGGACTACCAAGGAAAACTCTCCTTCTTCAGGTGATCCTACTCTACTGCCACTAGGAGGAGTTACAAGGACCTTTAACCCTTCTAAATGACCCGGAATGTCTTCAGGAGATTCACCCCGCGATTTACGGAGTTTTCTTAACAAATCTATTCCGGTAACAATCTCAGGAGACTTGCCCCGAAGTCTACGGGACTGTCTCGGTAATTCCGCCACAATTAAAGATTTTAACTACAACACACGAAAACAAAGTAAAAAATTTCAAATCAAACCACCTAAAGTCTTCTAAAGAAGCAAACAAATTTGAAGCACACGCCTAAATAATCTAGAGCGTCAAACCACACACAAACAGTAGTCTTCCGGACCAAAAGCGCTAGTTGGTGATTAGGCCCAACCTCGCAGGATTCAGTACAGAAATGGTGGGTGGAACAGTTACCCCGGCAACCTGCTTAATGAATAGACTGGACCAAGTTCCTCCACTTTAACCGTCTCGAAGTGAAGCGAACCCCCCAGAAAATCCAAGTGAGTATAACCGACGTCTGCTCCAGGTACAGTGGGACCTTCCCTCCACCGTCACCTTGGGTAGAATCCTAGATATTATGGCCACTAAGGTTACCAATCACAACAATTACACCTGGGGGAACAGTCTAAACTCCGACAGCACGCAAGGGCAGAGTAGCAAGCTCCAATCCCCTTACCGGCTCCTTGACAACAATCCAAGGTTTACCGATAAGTGACCCCTGGCTCCTCGACAATGGTTAATCCGAGGTTTACCGTTTGTAATACGTACTGCCTGGCGTCGTTCCCAACGAGGGAGGAATGATCCCCTCACTGGTTCGGACACGAGCTCGTGCTTCTCCTTTAAGAGGAGCTTTCCCAGAATGTAACTGAAACAATTGGATTTGTTCTACTCAAGATAGACTATCTGTTTGGTTTTGTAGTCTTGGAGAGTTAAGTACTCACCTACTCCAAGACCCTAGCCTACGCTATGTTGGTGCTTCAGAGCCCTAGAAAAAATAAAGATTACTAGATTGATTTTAATTTAAGCGTTACTTTTAAGGTTGTTTCTTAAGTCAAAAGGTGATGGAAGTGAAACCAGTGGTGTGTTGACTCGACTCGAAACCACTACAAAATGCACCTAGAATGATTTATCCACTACTTTACTTTTTCGATGAATTTCTTAACTAAAAAGTTGAGAGAATGCAATCTTTATAAAAGCAACTTCTTAATTGAAGACAATCAAAGAAACAATTCGTTTGTCTTTTCCAAGCATAAAAACATAACCTCTCTTTACATGCACGAAAAAACTCTTTTCTTCTTTCGAAAACAAAAAGCTACTTGAAACAAGACTTTTTAAGAAGATGTTTTTGTATTTTTCTTTTAATAAAGCAAATAAATCTAATATAACCAAAAATCAATCTTAACAACTCTTAAAATCTATGAAAATGCACTCATAAGCAAACTAAAGGCAAATTTACTCTAAGCAATCTTAACGAGGCCAAAACTAACAATGATTATTTCTAAGGTGTTTTACTTGATCACAATCAAATCAAGGACTAGCTTATTGCAGAACCAAAAACTAGTCAAAACAAAATTCTAATCTTTTTGTTCTTTTTGTAAAATGGAAATCAATACTTTATAAACAAGCAAATCGAAATTTGACCCAAAACAACTCAAATGGCAAGTTGCTCACAAAAGGAGACTTTACGACAGGCCCGACTTCTAAGAAGGTTGACTAACCAGAGAGATCTAAGGCTGGACAACTTTCTACTATCAAAGTCACTACAAAGCCTTTCCAAAAATCAAACCCTAGGTCTAAAATTCGTTGAAAACCACTAAAACACTCAAAGCTCACAAAACTAGTTCAGGTGAAAATTCTTGACAGGGTACTAAAGGATCTGGGCAGACAACACTAAGGAAAAACAAAATCTAAAAGCAATTTAAAGCAAAAATGGAATTTTCTTAAGTTTTACAGGAAGACGCAGGCAACCCGTTGTCACAGGTGCGGCCCCGCTCTGTGCAGACGGCAACAGCGCGTCCAAAGACGCACTGTGCAGTACTCAGAGGGTGCGTCCTTCTGGAAAAATGAAGAAAAACCAAATCTAACTAAATCTAAAGCTAAGCCACCCAAATACTAATTCTCACAGTCAAAAACCAGAAAATAAAAATGATTTTCTCAAAGCAAAGTTCATATAAAGGAAAAGACTCTCTCATTAATGGATTCCCCAGTGGAGTCGCCAATTTGTCACACGGAATTTGTCAAGGGTGCGGACACGACTGACCTTCCTAGAAGTCTAAGACATTCTAATGACAAACAAGACAAAATGGAGTGATATTTCTCTAAATACACCTTTTACAACATGGAAACTACAAGTGTTTAGGCTTACCTTATTCCAAAACGCTGTTGTTGAAGTCCGTTCTTGACGATCCGGATGAGCTCCTCCTTCAAGTCAATTCCTGCAACCTCAAACAATCAAACAATTACCAAGCACTTGCATTTCATATAATAAAACATATATTCAACATGCAGACCAAGGAACACATGAAATAACTCATTAACACAAGCTATTGAGAAAAATAAACCAGTTTGTATTAATAACGAAACAAAGAAACTCTTACAACCTGGCCTTGGTGTTGTGCAAGTTCCTCCCAGGGTCCATCAAGGGTTTTCCTCTACTTTGACAAAGCTCACCCTCTCCCAAGTAGAATCAAGTGAAGACAATCTCTCCTCACAAAGGCTCTAATGGAAGACCTAAATCCTGCAGCATTTACCCAAAGAAAATGTATAGCTCCAACCTCCTCTCCTTCTGGCTCAATGCCTTTATTTATAGTGCTGTAAAGAGGTTATTCAGGTCCACTATCAATGGGATCATCCCCCTCTTTGGGTGGGATAGCTCCCTTATTGATGGGATAAGTTCCCCCTTAATAGAGATACATGAACCAACTGGAGGCGCATCCATTTCATCAAACCGACCTCTAGAATGTTCTAGAAGTAACCACAAGTAACTTTTTCAAGATAAAACTCGCGCATTTTGCCTTTTACAGAGGGACGCACCTGTCCCTTAACATACAGAGCGTCCATGGACGCAGATTTTGTGAACATGGTCAGCGTCCCCGCAGGTAAGGCTAGAGAGAACCTGCGACCCCAGAGATAAACATAGTTTTTACAAGACTTTCTCTCTTCTTTGAGTTTGAGATGGATAACAGAGGCATGAGACTTGCCTAAGAGGGTAGCATGACTGTTGATTTGAGCCATACTAACTGTAAGTAGTCAAGGTGACATTTTTTAGTGTAACAAACAAGTGAACAAAACATTCCAAACAAGGCATCCAAGGCTAAAAGCATACATAGATGAGGTATGGAGACTCAAAAACACTTTTGATAGTTTTGTATCTCATATATTCCTAGAGTAAAAAATCAGCTTTCTGATTCCCTTGCTGTGTCTGCTAGCATGTTCATCCCTCCCATGCCCCCTAAATTGGTTTATGAAGTCCAGATAAAATATAGACCATCCTTACCTGATAATGTCCAGCATTGGAAAGTCTTTGAGGATGATGATGAAGTAAATAGGTTTCTGCAAGTCATTGATGAATTCTCTGAAATGCAAATTGATCAAGAGAATGAAACCTTGGAGGAATGTCCCCAATCCCAACTAAGGAACAAAATTGGCCAAGACAACATTGTACTGCTGCCTAGAAATCATATACCTAAAGGGCTAGTACCTCTAGAGAAGCTGTTTGACCAGAATAATGTGCCTCACAAGATTGCACAAAAAGAAGATCAGTTCGTAGTCCATAAGCATAACATAGGGAGTCTAGATCATCCAAAGTATATAAATCTGTCCACTCATTTGTCTGCTGCCCAAAGTGTCTGAGTACTGCACCTTAATGAAGCAATTTGCTGATGTCTTTGCCTGAGAATACAATGACCTTAAAACTTATGACAAAAAGATCATCTAGTAGAAGATCCCATTGGAGAAAGACACCATTCCTTTCAAGCAGAAACTGAGACCCATAAACCCTTTTCTCCTTCCCCTAATTGAAAAGTAAATTAAGAACTTATTGGCTACAAAAATCATAGTTGCTCTGAGGTATTCAAAATGGGTAGCCAACCTGGTAGTGGTGAGGAAGAAAAGCTAAGAAATCAGACTTTGTGTTGATTTCAAGAACCTGAACAAATGCTCGAAAAAGGACAATTACCCCCTGCCAAAGATGGAGCATTTTCTGCAAAAAGTCTCAGGAGCCAAAGTCATGTCTTTCCTAGATGGATTTTCAGCGTATAACCAAGTTGTTGTACATCCAGATGACCAAGAAAAGACTACTTCCATCACTCCTTGGGGCACTTTTGTGTACTCCAAGATGCCGTTTGGGCTGATGAATGTTGGAGCCACCTTTCAAAGAGCTATGGATATAGCATTTGTAGGAGAGAAAGATAAGTTCGTCCTTATCTACCTGAATGATATAACAGTATACTCCAGCAGCCATCAAGATCATCTGCAACATTTGAAGAAAGTGTTTTTGAAGTGCAAAAGGTTTGGGATATCAGTGAATCCTAAGAAGTGGCAATTTTCTTTAGAAGAGGGCAAGCTTTTAGGAGACATTCTTTCTGCTGATGGTGGCAAAATTGACCCAGAAAGAGTGAAAGAAATACAAACCTTGTCTGTCCCAAGATCAGAAAAGGACATCCAATCCTTTCTAGGAAAAATAAATTTTGTAAGGATGTTTATTCCTAATTTTGCAGAATTGGCAAAGCACATCACCTCCATGTTGAAAAAGGGATCAGAAATCAAATGGACTGATGCAGCAAGAAGATCTTTTGAAGCTTTCAAAAGAGTCATTATGGAAGCTCCCACTTTGATCAGCCTAGACTATAGCAAGGAGTTCCATATCTTCTCATTTGCTTCAGGTGACACCCTTGCAGCAGTCTTATTGCAGAAAGATGATGAAGGTTTAGAGCATCCAGTGGAATTTTTCAGCAAAACATTAAGGGATGTTGAACTAAGGTATGATATCATCGAAAAGCAGGCTTATGCTCTTATCAAATCTTTAAAATCTTTCCGAATATACATTATGCACTCCAAGGTAATTGCATATGTGCCCTCTGCTTCAGTAAAGGATGTCCTAACATAGCTAGATGTTGATGGAAGAAGGGCCAAATGGATTGCAAAGCTTATTGAATTCAACATAGAATTAAAGCCCACCAAGCTTGTTAGAGGTTAGGGTCTTTCCAAGCTAATGGCTGAAGAAAATTGCAGAATGCTGGACATGAATTGGATAGGCACAAGCTCAGATGACAGACAGACAGGGGAAGAAACAATTGAACCAGGGCAGAACTAGTCACTGGCAGAAAATATAATTTCTTTTGAATGGTATTCTACCATAGTTCAATTTTTGCTGAAGCTAGAAGTTCCTCCAGGCCTAAGTTCAAGCCAAGCCAAGACTATTAAGCTCAGGGTAGCCAAGTATTGCATTCATGAAAACTTGCTATATTGGAGGGATCCATCTAGAATCCTTTTAAGATGTCTAGACAAAGAACAATCTATGGAGGTCATGCATCAGTTTCATTCCAACATCTGTGGAGGACATCACTATTGGAAAACCATAGCTCACAAAATCCTCAGAGCTCGGTATTATTGGCCCTCTTTGTTTTCTGATGTCTTTTCATTTGTCAGATCTTATGATAGGTGCCAGAGGTTTGAAGGAAAACAACAGTTGAAGTACTTACCTTTGAAGCCAATACACGCCAATGGCCCTTTCCAGCAATGGGGTTTGGATTTCATAGGGGAAATCAATCCACATTCTAGTAGCCAGAACAGATGGATCCTAGTAGCCACTAATTACTTCATTAAATGGATTGAGGCCATCCCTACTAGGAAAGATGATCACCATGTGGTCATGAAGTTTTTGATAGAAAATATTTTCACTAGGTTTGGCTGTCCACACAAATTAGTTACAGACAATGCAACAACTTTTACGGCAAAAGAGTTGGTGGACATGTGTGACTCAATGGGAATTAAGCTAGTGCATTCCACCTCATATTACCCTCAAGGTAATGGCCTAGAAAAATCATCCAATAAGAGCTTGATAAGGATAATCAAAAAGCTACTGGAGGACAACAAAAGGAATTGGGATTCCAAACTGAAATTTGCATTGTGGACTGACAGGGTAACCACCAAGAAATCCACAGGGAATTCTCTGTTCAAGCTGGTGTATGGCACTGAGGCTGTATTTCCAATCCAGTTAACTCTCCTTGTGGCAAAATTCTTGCATGAAGAACAAAATGAGGAAAATGACATGGCAAAGAAGATTAGTGACTTGGCAGAAGTGCATCAAATCAGAGATCAATTGGTTGAAAAGTCTGCAGCACATCAAAAGAGAATCAACAAAGCCTTTGACAGAAAGGCAAAGATGGACAATTTTCAAGTTGGAGACTTGGTTCTCAAATGGGATACACTGAAGGAAAAGAAGGGCAATCATGGGAAGTTCGATGCTCTGTGGACTGGACCTTTTGTCATTGCTCAGATCCAGGGGAACAACACTTTCATACTGCAGAGTATGGAAGGGGAAACAGTTTTTGATGGCCCAGTCAATGTGTGGTTTTTGAAGGTTTATATTGTTTAAGGCCTTTTAGGCCTCAACACTGTAAATATGTCCTTTTACAAGTTTTAGTGTAGGATTAATTAGACTCCATGCCCAATGGAACACTAGGGAATATTGCTGATCTTGTTTTTCTATGAAAGGCAGTGGTATACAGTTCTTGAAACCTCATAGGGAGGCTTTCATCCATAGAAGGAGCCAATGTTAGCTCTGCTATGCAGTGTTGACTTTCTAAGATCATGGAGGAGTTCCGATCTGTGTGATGGTGTCTTCAAAGGGGCCCCTCATGGGTCATTTTCCCTCTTCCTTCTATTCGTCTTTCTCTCCGCCACCTCCATTCCTCTAGTTTTCTTCTAAACCCAACAGATTAACCCCCTTTGGCCTTAGCCCCAAGCACAAAGCCAAAATCCACCATAGAACCTCACCCATACGCCCTCACGTGCTCATAAATCCCTCATCGTGTCCCCGTCGTTGATCTTCCCCTCCGATCCAACAGCTCCCGTCACACCCGATAAAGGTGACCTGTCTACCACTCCCCACTGTCATATCACCCCCGCCAAGATCTGACGGTCTTTGCTCTCATCGCACCAGCAACTTGATCAAACTATTGCGTGCGATGAGAGTGGTTTTGCTCTCTCATCTGCCGCTATGTGTCGATCGCTGAATGGAATCGCGCGACCTCGGGCATTTACCGCTTGATGCCTAAAAGTGGTGTGATGAATACCTTTACCGCCCAACCAAACTGCCCATGCCCGTTAAACAACCGTGCAGCTTCATAGCCCGATCACCATTCGATCAGTCCACTAAAGATCTGACGACCGCAATTCACCCCACTCCCACCTCGGCCGATAGCCTCTGCCGAGCCATATCTACCATCCATTTTACTGATCTGACAATCATCCTTCTCTCCCATACCGACTGTCTGTTTTCCCATGCATTCCATGTCCTTTTACCATTCTGTTGCCCGAAGAAGGAAATGACCAGCTTACCAGCATCAATCATAATCAGACCCCTAACCACCATATTTAACAGAAAGCACGGCCAAGGGAGAAAAGGACAAGCACGACCTTGTAACTGAATTTATCAGTTATGGAACTCCACAGATACGAGCACTCCAACAGCCTGAAAGGAAAACACAACACCTGAACAGATCAGATTCACTCACTGAAGCAAGAAAACACGTTCAGAGACTCCATCAGGCAGTTAAATGTGGTTGGTGGTCAATTATGAACCCCCCATACCTAAGTGGCCAAGTGCCCTAGTAATGTAAATCTATAAATACCCAGAAACAAGATGTAATCAGGGTTGGCATTTGATATGAGGTTCAACTTCTGGAGACTATAGAAATTTTTTCACTTGCAGCGTCTCATCTTCATTTTCAGCTAATACAAGCTTCTTTTGCTGTTAATTGCTCACTTTCCATTTTCCTCTGTTCCAAGCTTGTACCTGATATGTTGTGTTCTTGATCTCTTGATGTTTAGCACTAGATAACTATCATCTTATCTTTGTGTTAGAATCTTGTATGCATCATTGAATAGGTTGGCCAGGTTTCTTTCTATCTAATGCAGGAGAGCTGTCATCCTGTCTTTGCATTAGTAGATTAGATTTACGGGTCTCTTTACTAGTTGCAACCAATCATCACATGGTCTTGTGCATCTGCTGGTGTGGTTAGTATTCTCCATATTCACCTAATATCTAAACTGTGAGCATTGGTGGTCTAAAGCCTTGTAGTCTGAGGGTGTTCACGCATGTCTAGAGTGAAACAAAGTAGAAGTGGTTATCTGGCTTGAAAAAAACCATCATTCCTTTCATTAAACCTGCAACAATAGTTGAATTTATATATTACCAGGCATCTCCAAGCTACAACCTAGGAGAGTTTCTTGGAATCCTAACAAGTCCCATCCTTACTGACAAAGGAGATGAGACAGAAAAATATGGAGAGCCATAATGGCGATTCCTTGTCTGTACGAGGATGGTCCCAGAACAGAAACAAAAATAAGTCATCAAGTGGGAGATCTAAATCTAGAGGGAGATTTGAATCTCCACGAAAACCTGTAAAGATGGTGTGCTGGAAATGTAGAAAGGAAGGGCACTACAAAAGGGACTGTAAATATAAAGCTCCCGAGAAAGGAAAGGGATCTGATGATGCTCCTTCTGCAGAGACAAAATCTACCTCAAATGAAGGTGGGGATGTATACTTGGCTTCTTCAAGTACACATGTAGATAATGAGGCATGGTTGATTGACTTAGGTGCATCCTTTCACTTCACTCCCCATAGAGAGTGGTTTTACGAGTATGAGAAATTTGATGGAGGTGATGTCTTCTTGGGGGATAACAAGAAGGCTAGAATCATTTGTCGTGGAAAATTTAAGTTGAAGTTGCAAGGTGGAAGTATTAGAACACTTCCGGGTGTTCTGCATATTCTCGCATTAGCCAAAAATCTGATTTTTGTAAGCAAGCTGGATGATGCAGGTGTAAAAACAATGTTCGAGAAAGATACCTACAAGATGGTTAGGAGAGAACTTGTATTGATGTGGGGAGTTCGGATTGGAACTCTGTACAAGCTACAAGGTAGCATTGTTATTGATGGGTGCAACAGTTCTGTGGTTCCTGAAAGTGGAGAAGAAAATCTAGTGGTCTCTGGAGAAAAGACCATGCTATGGCATCAAAGGCTTGGACATATTGGAGAGAAGGGCCTTTGAATACTTCATGGTAATGGTATGGTAGAAGGTATGACTAATATCTCTCTGGATTTTTATTTTTGTGAAAATTGTGTATATGGGAAGCAAAATCGGGTTAGTTTCCCCTCTGGTGGTAAGAAGGCGAAACGAATATTAGAGCTTGTGCACAGTGTTGTGTTTGGACCTGTGAAGGTTCCATCACTAGGTATGCCTATGTACTATGTATCATTTATAGATGACTTCTCAAGGAATACATGGACATATTTCCTCAAGAGGAAATCTAAAGTCTTTGACAGGTTTAAATAATTTAAGGCTCTAGTGGAAAACCAGACAGAGAAGAAGATAAAAGTGGTGAGGACAGATAACAGTGGAGAGTTTTGGAGCAAGGAATTTGAATAATTCTGTAAGAAGTGTGGTATAGCACGACAGAAGACTACTCCATACACACCTGAGAAAAATGGAGTTGCAGAAAGAATGAACAAGACGTTGATGGAAAGGGAAAGAAGCATGCTCAATGGTGTCGGGTTAGGAGAAGAATTCTGGGCAAAGGTGGTGGAGATAGCATGTTACCTAGTCAACAGATCACCTTCATCAACGTTGGAGGATAAGACTCCACAAGAGGTATGGACTAGTAAGAAACCCTCTCTTTCACATTTGAGGGTATTTGGATGTGATGCATATGTACATGTTCCAAAGGAGAAAAGAACAAAGTTGTATAGTAAATCTGAAAAGTGCATCTTTATTGGGTATAAGGATGGTTTAAAGGGTTATAGGATTTGGAACCCAGTAATAAGGAAGGTTGTGTATAACCGAGATGTGGTGTTCATAGAGGTGAAAAATGTTATTAAACATGAAGTCCCATCAAAGGAACCTGAGAAGATAGATTTTGAGCTAAAGGAGGAAGAATCAGACTCTACAATAGAAGAGGAATCAAAAGATGAAGAGCCACAAACTTCGGTTGTGAGAAGATCAGTTCAAGAAAGAAGGTAGCCAAAAAGGTATAGTCTATCTGCCTTTTGTTAAAATTTTTCTTTATCTATTACTGATGATGATCCCAAAAATGTGAAGGAAGTAATAGATTTAGAGGATGGAAAACTTTGGAAATAGCTCATGGTTTATGAAATGGCATGTTTACACAAAAATGAGGCTTGGGATCTGGTGGAGTTGTTGGCTGGAAGAAAACCCATCGGTAGCAAATGGGTGTTCAAAAGGAAGACAAATGCAGAAGGAAAGGTGGAGTAATACAAAGCTCGGTCGGTAGAAAAAGGTTATTCCCAGGTGTCGGGAATTGATTTTGGTGATTTTTTTTCTCCTGTTGCCAAGGTAGCTTCTATTAGATTAATTTTATCTGTTGCTACTGCTTTTGATTTTGAGGTAGAACAGATGGATG
This sequence comes from Pinus tabuliformis, assembly GCA_031772625.1. Taxonomy (NCBI): domain Eukaryota; kingdom Viridiplantae; phylum Streptophyta; class Pinopsida; order Pinales; family Pinaceae; genus Pinus; species Pinus tabuliformis. The sequence continues at coordinate 872,090,704 of CM062810.1, read as the reverse complement.
TGAAGAAAAAATTGCTCCAAGGGGATCTGGAAGAAGAGATCTACATGAAGCAACTTGAAGGCTTTGCGGTGAAGGCTAATAAGGAACTAGTATGCAAGTTAAAGAAGTCTATGTATGGGCTAAAATAGTCACCAAGGATGCAGTGTCAGAAATTTGACACATTTATACAGGGATTTGGCTTTGACAAAAGCAAAGTAGATCACTGTCTGTATTTTAAATTAATTGGTGACTGTGTTATTTGTCTGGCCTTGTATGTGGATGACATGTTGCTGGTTGGAAATGAAAAAGAAATTATCCAAGATTTGAAGACCCAATTGTCCTCCAAATTTGACATGAAAGATCTTGGTGTTGCAAACTATATTTTGGGCATGGAAATTAAAAGAGATCGGGAAAAGAGGAAGATTTGGTTAAACCAGAGGAAGTATGTTGAGACAGTATTGCAAAGGTTTAATAAGCAGGATAGTAAACCAGTGAAGGTTCCTATTCCTGTAGGTGTAAAGTTATTTGATAAACAGTGTCCCAAGACACAAGAAGAGGAAGAGGACATGTCTCGTGTTCCATATACAAGTGCAGTCAGTAGCCTGATGTATGCGATGGTCTGTACTAGACCAGACATTTCACATGCAGTGGGAGTATTGAGCAGGTTTATGTCAAAACTAGGGAAGGAGCATTCGACAACAGTGAAGCGAGTTTTCAGGTATTTTCATTGCACTAGTTATTATGGTTTGTGCTACCAAGGAAGACCAGGATTGGACAAAGTTTTGGATATTCATGGCTTTTTTGATGCAGACTGGGCTGGAGATTTGGATCATAGAATATCTACAAGTGGGTATGTGTTTAACCTATTTGGAGGCACAATCAGTTGGATGAGTAAGAAACAATCTATAGTGGCAGTATCAACTACAAAGGCAGAATACATGGTAGCCACTCATGTAAGCAAAGAAGCAGTTTGGTTGCAGAGACTATGTTCAAGTATGGGGTTAGTACAGGGAGTTATAAGGATAGAATATGACAGCCAAATTGAAATTTTCTTGGCAAAGAACCCTGCTTACCATTCAAAGACAAAGCACATTGATGTTCAGTATCACTTTGTGAGGGATATGATAGAAGACAGAAAGGTGTTGCTGGTAAAGGTGGACACTTTGAAGAATACTACAGATGCATTGAAAAAATCTGTGAGCTCTGAGAAGTTCTCTTGGTGTATAGAAACAATGGGCGTTGCAGGGCTAGATAAATGACTAAGCTCTCCTCTGGCCCCCTGTGGAAAGAAAACAAGAAGTGGGAGAATGTTGAGTTGTGTTGTATTGTGCAGTGGGGGGTTGTAGGGGGGATGGTGGCCACCCTCTACGACGTCCAAGACAGCGCCCTAGGGAAATTTTTTTGGACCCTATATTAGTTGGGGCGAACCTACCTATGGTTTTGTGCATGGTTTTCGCACATGGTTTTGGGCGCGATGGTTTTCGGTCCATGGTATTGGATGATTCAACATGTATATATATGTATTGTAACATTGAAAGGAATATAGTGAAAAATCAATCTGGTAGTCTCAGTTTTGGGATCCAAGGGAAAACCTCTATGTATATGTGTTTTATGTGTTATGCTCTCACATTATTTATTTTCTATGTTTTAGAATTCGTATGTAGGTAATTTCTATATGGGTTAAAACCTATAGTGTGTCTAGTTGATTTGAGTTGTCTCGTCATCAAGTCATGTGGGTATGTGTTTGTAAGATCACATTTGCATCTTTCACTCATTCACACACATAGTCATTTTGCTGAAGTTCTGATGATCGGAATCCCCTTTGACATCTGGACCATCACCCTCCCATCGACTTGATCGACTATCACCCAAAACACCGAATAGGTACTAATAAAGTCTTTTTAAGCTACACTGGCCACGAGTAATTCAATCAACCTTCATGCTGGTTACTTGGAGAGTCAGACTCGGCAGCCACCCCAGGACCGACTCCCATAAAAAATTGGGTAGAGGTTGCTGACCTTGTCTGCTCTGCTGACTAAGGAAATTGCGTAGATAGGATGAAAAGACACCTAGTGTCTATCCATGTCTCCATTAGAAAGTTGTGCAGTTTTCCCAGTTAGTCCTCCCGATAGTCGACTGGGTGCTCATCTAGAAAATTGTGGAGTTTTCATAAGCAGAACTTCTACTGCCTAGTAGTTCGCTCAGGTCAAAAATTGTGTAGAGATGATCAATAGGTGGCCTCCCAACCAAAGTACATTTTCTCTCGCCAGAAGCTCCCAGCAATAGATTGACAATTTCCTCCAGGAATTGTGTAGTTTCTGCTGCCAAGCTCCTGAAAGTTGACTACCATTTCCCCTTGGAAATTGCACAGTTTCTATTGCTAGTGACCCACTAGCCAACTCCCAATTCTCTCCAGGAATTGTGCAGTTTTGGCTGCTAGGCTCCCAGCCAGTTCCTCTAAAAAACTACGCAATTTCTCCCTGCTGATACTCCATGTAGCTTGGCCTGTTCCTCCAGAAAATTGTGGAAATTTTTCTGTCAAGCCCTTTCTTCCTACTTCTTCTGGAAAATGCACAGATTCTGTCTACCTTACCTTCCTGTAGCCCAGACTGTCCCTCCAAAAATTTGCACAGTTTTGCCTTGTAGTCAAGCTAGACCTCACAGAAAATCACTGTCAACTTGGATTGCTCAACTTCATCACCCAGTGACAATTGCACGGTTTTCATCAGTAGCGTCGAACCCATCATCCCATCTCACAACCTTGCTGCCTCTCTTGGTCACTTGCGTTTGAAATGATCTCATGTCATGGTAGACTAGGAGGTTTTTGGATTTGATGTCGTCTCATCATCAGTGAATGCAGGTACAAGTACACCAACAAACATGGCGTGATGACGAATAGGATGAATGGAGGAAGCACATGCAGAAGGATAGGTTTGCAAATGAACGAACGAATGATGCATGTGAAGAGATGTTCTTGTGAATGGATTATAATGCAAAGATGGACGAGAAAACATGTAAACATGAAAGATGTTCTCATAGATGGATGAACATACGAACACGCACCTTTCGCGAACAGATGAGCCTGTCAAGCCTTCCAACATACAAGCAAGGAGCAACGTGCCAAAGCAACATCAAGTGAACCAATGACCATCGAAGACTCTGCACACTTTGTCATGTGGAGGTGAAGCTGTGACACACCATGAGGACATCCATCACCCAACAACACTGCAGCTCGACATGCACTCCAGCAACAACACGAATGTACCATCACTGTCATGTTGAGTTGTGTCATGAGTCATGTGGTCCACATTCCACTATGGAGCATGTTGTTAAATCATTGTAATGTAACATGGAAGTCCAAGAGACCCACTTGTTGTACAAAGAGTCATGTGAAGTTTAAAATTGATTGAAGTCAAATAGTTGTGAGGGTAGTCGAACAGCCACAAAGCTCAGTTTCACCCTTGGCTATAAATACCCCCTCATTTGTACGTGCAAAGGAATTTTTGCCTCAGCTCCTCCCACATAGCCAAGAGAGTCTGTAATCTTGCCTTTGAGGAGTAAGTAGTGGCTCCAACACCCCTCACATGGGGTTAGTGATGCATGGTGTAACGATGTGTCTTGGAACTTTCACTTAATTTAGAAGCCTGCTAACAGGCCAGCACATTATCACACATGTATTGTAACTATTGTAAGACTAATATTCAAAACTTGTGATGCATGTTTCTTTAACCTGTGTTCTACATTTGAACTAATTCGCTTGTTCTAATACACATATGTTAATGAAAATGTGTTGTATATGCTGCTGACGTTGTCTCGCTAATGTAGAATACTCTCCCAGACATCAGATAGACCTTTCACATGAAACTTGCTATAACATCCATTGCACTCATGTGGACTAATCCACTGATTTTTATACGTGTTACCTTCCCTTGTGTGTTGTGTCTGCCACATCTGTGTGGACTGCTCCACCGAAAGCTATGCATGCCCTATTATGTTGTGTGTTCCTAGTAGAGTTGGGATGTCTCCCAACTGACTTGGGACTAACTCTCACCCTCTCCCTCTACAGTAAGAGAACCATCGACACAAGTGACACTTACACTCACCAGGCACATGAACCTCACTTCTCGAAGACAAAGCAAAACCCTAACCTGTGCTGATAAGCAAGAATTGAGGAAAATCCTTAAGATAATGGAAACTAGGACATCGTAACAGATAGGACTCCCACACCAAACGGTGTGAGGTCTAGTTGGGACTTCATACCAAAGTGATGCACTAAATGTTGGCAGATCTAACACTGTCAATATTTCTGGTGCTAGAAGGAGGGATGGATGACAAGCTGTGTCCTCTCATCCTGTTTTGAACCTTTGCATATCTATCATGGATTCTTGCACTCTTCTCCCTCCAGGATGTTTTTCGAATCACAAAGATGTCACCATCATGATGGATTTTTTCGATCACTTCTCCACTTACACGTATGATGGTGAAGGCGAAGTGGACTGGTCTGAGTTCTTACATGACTTTCTTTCCATGCTTCATTAGGAAGATGGATTTTCTGACAAATAGGTCAGTTTTCTACTTTCATACACACTTTGTGAATCCCCACATCAGTGGCTATGCAACCTACCTGCTAATAGTGTGCACTTGCTTGAGCACTTCTGTGATCTCATTAAAGACACTTTCTATCATTTTGATCCAAAACATCTTGAAGAAAAACTGTTACAACAATGGAAGGCTCCACATGAATCAACCATGGATTTTTTGCAACACTTCCATGATTTGTAGTTTCAAGATTCGAAGAGCTAGATGAAATTTTTATATCTTTGGGACTGATTCAAGTATTGCATTAAGAAATCTACACATCCCAAGGAGATGTTTGAAATCAAGCCTAGCTCAATGTTCTTTAGTGATGGAGCTGCACAATCATAGATGGATGCGGTCACTGTCACAAGCGACTGTTCACCATCCCCTCATCAAATAGCTCCGCCACTATAGAGTGATGTTGAGGGTCATCCTCACACACCTGTTCAACTGTCACATCCTCCCAACATCACTTCACTTAATTTTCGAACAAATTTGGTTCTGAGTCCATCGAGTTGTCATATGCATTTTGTTCCACAACCTCCATCTTCACACTCGGTTGTTCCTCCAGATGATAATGTCTTGTGTTCTTCCATTCTAGACTCTATACTTGTTGTGAATGAGGAACAAGCCACTGACAGGGTTGGTGTTGCACAACCAACATGCATTTTCATTCATGAATAGTATGACTGGGAGCTTGAGCATCCACACTTAGCAAAGGTTAACTCCCTTCTATCTAAGACCCCTCTGTTCTTTCCTAACATTTTTGGTGAACCTTCCATCCATGATTTTAAATGTGTATATTCATCCATGGATCCACCCATTGTTGATCACTCGTAGGATACACCATATGTCAGCTCATCATCCAACAAAGGAGAGAACCAATCATTCATTGAAAATCCACTTGATCTTTCATCTGCACTTTCTAGAAACACAGAGGGTGAACATCCTTCCTTCTCATCTACCCCTCTATTTGATTCATCAAACCATGAGGATGCCGACCAACATCTTGAATTTTATGATCTTGGTTGTCATGATCTCTACACCTCATCATCCGATCACGATGTTGCTTCACTCGTTGTTAATACATCTAATGCACTAGTCTACAAAGATCCATCTGTCAACGAAGTCGAAACCCCACAGATTGTTGAGGCACTTTAGCCTGAGCTGATGATTATGTTAGGCCCTTGCTGTCATGAGGTTGGTTTCACTGCTAATTAGGAAACTATTAAAACACTCAAGGCTCATCATCACTCATCTGTGTCCACTCAAGATCAATATAACACCCAGATTTTACTTCCTCCACTCAAACTACATGATCCCATCGCTCATGCCTCAGAGGAATCTTACACAACAAGCACACTTGCACAGCGTAAATGGTATACCTTTCCGACATATGCTTGCATATCACGGTTAAGGGAATGCATACACTCAACATCTGAATGTAACATAGCACAACACCATGGCAAGTCCATAGAGTGAATAACATGCACTTTCACTCATTTTTGTTTTGTGGACACTTGTAATCTTGGAGTGTGTTTGTTTTCATTGTTGTATCTTTCACATTTGCTGGTTGGCACAACTGGGTTGCTTGCAGACCAAGCCTTCACCAACACAGGTCAACCAATGTGCTGGTGTCTACATTGAAAATATAACTTCATGTGATTAGACCCATGCAATGTTAGCTTAGGAGTAGGACTGCTGTTTGCTTTCAGTTTTCTTGCTTGCATTCTTGTTTTCTTTCCTTCTTTGGATGTTTGTTTGTTTACTTGCTTGTGTGTTTGCATACTCGCTTTTGTTTCTCTTTTACTTCTTCTTCTACTTTGCTTTGTTTGTTTTTCTTGTTATTTATTTTACATTCAATTTGTTTGCTTGACATATTACTATTTTTGTTTCCAGAAATAAGTGTTTCCAAATACCATGTTCTTACCTTTGAATAGAGTATGTGGTTGAGATAGGAAGAGACTTGTGACACTGTAGCACTTGGCCAATTTTGTGTATGCATTCTCTGTGCTTGGTTACAACCTTCGGTCGATGAAGTCTTGATGGAAAATACAAACCATCTGCAAGGGAAGTTTTGGTCCAACCATGAACCTGTATCCACATCGGGAAGCCCCATGCTTGTACTTAGTCTTTTTCTCTATGTGTTCAAGATCATCCAACTAGTAGAAACAAAGAAGGGGAAAAATATAAATGAGCAAACCTATGTCAGAGGTCTTAGATGCTTCTCTGAAGGAAAAACCTCTTCTACTCTCAATAAGTCGGGATCCCTCATTTGCCCTAAAAATAAATAATTTCCTATGCACAGTCCTCTTGAAAATAGAAAGGCCAAAGAAGATAAAGGCTTCTTGTGTAGATAGGTGAAGCATGCAACTCCATCAGGGTACTGACTAGGCTCCTTGATAGTGGAGCAATGTGTGTGTTCTTGTGTGACACCATAGGGGTACTGTGCAAGTCTGCTGGCAGTGGAGCAACACCAGAGATGAAAACTTATACTTTCAAAATTTTCAACTCGCGAGCTAAACTACCATTCCCGGATTCAAAACAATGTCATCAAGATGAAATTTTGATTTTGTTTTACTGAGTTTACAAAAGGAGAACCATGTATGTCCATGAGGTAAGTGGGTAGCTAGAGTAACCTGCACCATGATTCAATACTCGTCGAGGGACCAAGGCCTTGTACTATAAGTGAACCAAAGTAGAGAAGATGGAGTTCTACCAGTGTGTCACCAAGTGTTGTAGTGGCTACAACCACCCTCCAATATTTTGGCTTGCACCCAATTTTAGAGCCTCCCTTGAGAGTTTCGCTTGATGACTACACACACTCGAGTTCACCCCGTGAACCCATATGAGTCTCTGCATCTGCCTTGCTTGTTCATTTCATCCAAATTTTTATCTGTTGGTATCCAAGTCATGCTTGCAACCATGTTCTGGTCATGCTCAATGTCTTCGCTTCTTGTGTACATGTTATGTTCGCTATGAAAGCATCTGTCGCACTCACACATGGAGTCACATTCACTGTCGTGCAAGTATCTTCACGGTCGATAAACAATCTATCACGAGTGTTGTGCTTGTCACTCGCACCATCGGTTAGTCATGTGAACATGTGTGTTTGGTTGGTTTGAGTCGTCTTGTCATCAAGTCATGTGGGTGTGCATTTGTAAGATCACATTTGCATATTTCACTCGTTCACACACTTAGTAATTTTTCTAAAGTTCTAATGACTAGACTCCCCTTTGATAGCCAGACCATCACCCCACCATCAACTCGATCAACTGTCACCCAAAACAACACAGAAGCACCAAGCAAGTCTTTTCAGGCTATGCTCCCCGCAAGCAATTCAATCAACCTTCATGCTGGCTACCTAGAGAGTCAGACCCGACAGCCACACCAGGACTAAATCCCCTAAAATATTGCACAGAGGTTATTGATCTTACCCACTTTGTTGACTAAGGAAATCACACAAACAATTCGGACAGACACCCAGTGCCCGTCCTTGTCTCCCTTAGAAAATTGTGCAATTTTCATGAGAAAGCCTTCTGTTGCCTAGCAGTTTGCTCAGCTCAGAAATTGTGCAGAGATGATCAACAGGCGAGCCTCCTAGCCTCAGTTCAGTTTCTCTCACCAGCAACTCCGAGAAGCAGACTGACAGTTCCCTCCAGGAATTGCACAATGTCTGTTGCCAAGCTCTCGGCCGCTGACTCCCAGTTCCCCTTGGGAATTGTGCATTTTTTGCTGCCAGTGACCCAACAGCCAGCTACCATTTCCCTCTAGGAATTGTGGAGTTTTGGCTCCCAGGCTCCCAGCCAGTTCCTCCAAAAAACTACGCGAGTTTTGCATGCTGATCGTCCATGTAGCCCAGCTTGTTCCTCAAGAAAATTGCACAAATTTTCCTGTCAATCCCTTACTGCCTGCTCATTTTGGAAAATGTGCAAATTCTGTCTGCCCTCTCTTCCTACAGCCCGGACTATCCCTACCAAAATTTTCGTGGTTTTGCCTTCCAGCCGAGCCAGACCTTATGGACAGTCATAGTCGACTTGGATTTCCCATCTTCATCACCTAGTGACTCTTGCACGGTTTTCATCAACAGTACCCTGAGCCATCATCTCACCTCACAACCTTGCTTCCTCTCTCGTCACTTGTCTTTGAAATGATAATCTGTCATGGTAGACTAGGAGGTTTTTGGACTTGATGTTGTCTCGTCATGAGTGACTGGAGGTACAGGTATACCAACAAACATGGCACGATAATGAATGGGATGACCGAAGGGAGAACATGCAGAAGGAAAAGTTCACCAACGGATGAATGAATGATGCATGTGAAGAGATGTGCTCATGAATGGATGATCATGCAAAGATGTGTTTGCAGACAGACAGATGACTAAACATGCAAGATCTGCTCACGGATGGATGAATGGACAAACATGCACCTTTCACAAACAGATGTTCCTGTGAAGCCTTCCAACACACAAGAAAGGAGAAATGTGACAAAGAAACATTAAGTGAACCAATGACCATGAAAGACTCCATGCACTTTGCCATGTGGAGGTGAAGATGTGACACACCATGAGGAAATCCATCACCCAGCAGTACTGCAGCTCGATATGCATTCTAGCAGCAGCATGAATGTTGTCATGTCGAGTGTTGGGCAATTTATTGGGCTTAAATTGCTGCATTAAATTATCGACCAGGGAAACTCGTAAGCTTGTGATGATGCCAGCAAAATATATGCAGGAGTAGGCAACTAACTCTATGTCTAGCTAAATTATTTACGATTCAATATAATATGCAAGGGAAGAGGCTCCTAACTAAGGAGGTCCTGGTTGTCCTTCCCTACAGTATCATAAAGAAATCATTGATTACATAAAACTAGAAACTTGAAATGAAGACAAGAGAATGAACTTTAATTGTTGTTCAGATTCAAAGAGAGAGAAAGACTAACTTAGTCTCTTGATTGTCCTCTCATGTACTAATCCAAACTAAACTAAGATTCATCCATAAGCATAAGAAATGAAATAACTTGAAACTTAAAAGCAAAAGAATGAATTTCAGTTATCATGCAAATCAAATAGAGAGAGAGCCTAACTTAGACCCTTGGTTATCCTCTCATATGCTGATAAGATTTAAAACTCATTCATCAATCACAAACAAATCCTCAAACATCAAACATCTAAGCAATTAAATGAAATAAGATCTAATATGAAATAACATGTTCCTTTGATACTTCTAGAGTGAGCTCAATTCTCCTAAGAACAAAGTGACAAGCTATTCCATATACTACATTAAGGCAACTTATATCTAAAACTACATAATGGAAATACATGTACAACTTATATCTATAACTACATAATGGAAATATATGCAAAATGAAGCTTTATTCTATTCCATCATAAGTTGGATACAATGCTCCAAGAGTCCTCCCTTTGGAATGGAGGAGGTACTCTTATTTATACAATAGGATGAGATAACAAACTCATAATGATGATCCACTAATCTCTCTTTAGTTCCATACATTTCTCAACTATCTAGACACATAACCCTATCCTCCATGATCTCCTCCATGAGGTCCATGATCTTCTCCATGAGATCATGATCTTTTCCATGAGGCTTTATCTTATCAAATTCGAATTTGATCATTCAAGGCCACATAAAGATGCCCTGGAAGCTTCCTTTGTGCCTACACATGTCAACAAACTCATTCTAATTGTTAGGTATAAGTATAAGCATCTTATTTTCTAAAGTTTAGCCATAAATCCACTTAAAAATGTTAAGAATTAATAAACTTTGGAAAAGCATTGTTATAACCCAATAATGAGGTAAATGTAATGATATGGAGGTGGAATGGAGGTGACATGAAGGTAAAATGTGAAGATATTGGTGAATAATGGAGTGAAAATAGGGACTATTTTGAGGCCCAACATCTCCCCCAAACTGAAGGTATTGCATGTCCTCATGCAATCTATTACATTACTTTTTGGTACTTGAGCTTTGGCTTAAACTCTGCATGATATCATTTACTTAACTTTTGCAAAGCATTATTTTGATGAACTACAACTTGGTTGGTTCTTGTGTTTAAACCATATTTTGTTTGTTGCATTCAATGTATGATCTTTGCGTAATGTGATTTTTATTGCAGAGTATTTTTGTTGGAATGCATCATGGTTGGTTCTTGTGTAACAACCATGATTGTATTGGCATCCAGTTAACTTTTAAATACTTTTGTCAAAGCCATTTGTATGCTCATGTAATAGTGGCATAGTATTTTTGTTGGAATGCATCATGGTTGGTTCTTGTGTAACAACCATGATTGTATTGGCATCCAATTATCTTTTAAATACTTTTGTCAAAGCCATTTGTATGCTCATGTAATAGTGAATATATTTTGAAGGTAAGTGGGGTTAAGAATGTGATATATGAATGTGGATGTTATATCAATGTGACAAAGTATGTATGTAAATGTATCCTTTCCCTTAAACGGATGGTTTGGGCAGCTATGTGAAATGGGGAAAGGAAGGGAAAAGGAAGTGAAGTTTTTCCAAAAATTATTATTCTAACTTTTCAAGGAATTTAATGGTTAAAAGTTAGAAAATATCATACCTTAACTTACCCTTCCAAAAATAGATGAGAGTCGTGCACGTGTGGCTGCAAAAACTGTTGTTCATAGTCTTCTTTACTTGGTTGGGAAAATGGTGGATGAATCATGCATGTTAAGCTGCCACAATTTGGCTCTGAAGCTTCTTCTTCAAGTTGTGGATGAAAGATAGATCTGTATTGTCGTATCGGTTGCTGGATCCTCTGCTACTAGATGATGAATCTGAGGAGTCCGCTGAACATGGCTGAAAGTCGTATCTGCTGCTGGATCCTCTGCTGTTGGATGATGAATTTGATGAGTTTGCTGAATATGGCTGAAAATATACAAGGCTTGGAAGGTATATAAAATATATAAGTTACATTTCCCTCCCAGCGTTATTGATTGACTTGTCCTCAAGTGATGACAAACTGAAAAACAATGAAAAGAAATTGGCTTCATCTGCTACAAAATATGGGTCTTCAAGTCTTCAACGCTCGATGGCACAAATCTTACTATGTGATTAAATGTGTCGATGTCAAACATAGCAAGAAGTTGTTGACTTAGTGGCCATTAATGAATGCCCCTAGCCAACACAAGAGCTCCCACCATTGATTCCAATGGGAGTCAGGATGCCTAACACATCTTTGTAGGTACGAATAAATTTGTCGTGGTCGAGTCACCTACAAGATCCAACGAACAAGGGATATTAATGTACTCCCATTGTTCATTGACAAGAGTACTTGCCATTAAGGCATGAAAGCCTCTAGGTGTTTTTTCAATGATACTTAGACTCTAGGACTTTGACTCAATGATATCCATAGAAGCAGGGTTTTATTTGCGGAAATGAAGGGGAATGGTAATGACATGGAAAATGACAATAAGGAAATGAATGGTGTATGAATAAGAACTCTTGTTGTGAAAAATGAATATGGATATGGTCATGCTTTATGGTTTGACAATTGGTGGAATTCAAAGTCTTTTGCAAAAAGGGAGTTGCAAAGGAGTGGTTGTAGAGTTGGATTTGTCTTTAGAATCTGTCATGACTTTAGTCTTTGGAAGACCAATTGTCGTCACAATGTAATCTCCTCATGTTCACTTGATTATCATGTAACCATAAAAAACTTGGTACAAAGAAAACATAAGTGTGCTCTAGAAGAAATGGCCAGTTTCTTCATGATTCTTACGCAAAAATTTCATACCAAATAAAACAAATTAAGGACAAACAAAGTGTTAAAATTGACTTAATCATGATATTAATATCAATCCATTTTTTAAAATAACCATGAAAAGTAATACTCCCTGTTTTTGTCAGCTAACTTTTGTGCATAGCGAAAAGTTTGGCATCATAGATTTGTTGTGTCCTGCAGATTAGTACGTTATAAAAGCATACAAGAACCAACCATGATGCATTCCAACAAAAATACTCTGCAATAAAAATCACATTATCAATATGCAAAGATCATACATTGAATGCAACAAACAAAATATGGTTGAAACACAAGAACCAACCAAGTTGTAGTTCATCAAAATAACGCTTTGCAAAAGTTAAGTAAATGATATCATGCAGAGTTTAAGCCAAAGCTCAAGTACCAAGAAGTAATGTAATAGATTGCATGAGGACATGCAATACCTTCAGTTTGGGGGAGATTTTGGGCCTCAAAATAGTCCCTATTTTCACTCCATTATTCACCAATATCTTCACAGTTTACCTTCATGTCACCTCCATTCCACCTCCACATCATTACATTTACCTCATTATTGGGTTATAACTATGCTTTTCCAAAGTTTATTATTTCTTAACATTTTTAAGTGAATTTATGGCTAAACTTTAGAAAATAATATGCTTATACTTATACCTAACAATTAGAATGAGTTTGTTGACATGTGTAGGTACAAAGGAAGCTTCCAGGGCATCTTTATGTGGCCTTGAATGATCAAATTCGAATTTAATAAGATAAGCCTCATGGAAAAGATCATGATCTCATGGAGAAGATCATGGACCTCATGGATGAAATCATGGAGGATAGGGTTATGTGTCTAGATGGTTGAGAAATGTATGGAACTAAAGAGAGATTGTGGATCATCATTATGAGTTTGTTATCTCATCTCATTATATAAATAGGGGTACCTCATCCATTCTAAAGAGAGGACTCTTGGAGCATTGTATCCAACTTATGATGGAATAGAATAAAGCTTCATTTTACATATATTTCCATTATGTAGTTTTAGATATAAGTTGTACATATATTTCCATTATGTAGTTTTAGATATAAGTTGCCTTAATGTAGTATATGGAATAGCTTGTCACTTTGTTCTTAGGAGAATTGAGCTCACTCTAGAAGGATCAAAGGAACATGTTATTTCATATTAGATTTTATTTCATTTAATTGCTTAGATGTTTGATGTTTGAGGATTTGTTTGTGATTGATGAATGAGTTTTAAATTAGAATCTTATCAGCATATGAGAGGATAACCAAGGGTCTAAGTTAGGCTCTCTCTCTATTTGATTTGCATGATAATTGAAATTCATTCTTTTGCTTTTAAGTTTCAAGTTATTTCATTTCTTATGCTTATGGATGAATCTTAGTTTAGTTTGGATTAGTACATGAGAGGACAATCAAGAGACTAAGTTAGTCTTTCTCTCTCTTTGAATCTGAACAACAATTAAAATTCATTGTCTTGTCTTCATTTCAAGTTTCTAGTTTTATGTAATCAATGATTTCTCTATGATACTGTAGGGAAGAACAACCAGGACCTCCTTAGTTAGGAGCCTCTTCCCTTGCATATTATATTGAATCGTAAATAATTTAGCTAGACATAGAGTTAGTTGCCTACTCCTGCATATATTTTGCTGGCATCATCACAAGCTTACGAGTTTCCCTGGTTGATAATTTAATGCAACAATTTAAGCCCAATAAATTGCCCAACATTTTGGCCAACTCTAATCAAATTAGTCAGCATTTAAATAATCCACCAAATGTTCTTTTAAATTATGCTTTCAAATGTTCCATTCTTTATTTTCAAACCTGCGTGAATTTGCGATTTTTTTTTTATTTTTTTATTATTATATGTTTTTATTTATATATAAAAAAAAAACAAATAAAATGTAATTCATATTTTTTATTTTTTATTTTTTAAATTAAAAAAAATTAATGTTTTTTTTTTGTAAGAAATCAACAAAAACAAATTCTATTAAAACTAATAAAGAAAATTTCTAAAAATAAACTATCTCAAAATAAGTCAAATCCAAAAAAATCTGGCTTTTTATCTAGAAAATCAAGAGGAGATAATGCAAATGCCAAATAAGTCAAATCCAATTTTTTTTTATCACTAAACTGAATATAGAGGAGGCATTTGTTTTGCCTGGCCATTTGTATTGCCAAAGAATTGGGTCCTTGACCTAACCCTAGCACGCCTTTTGTGCCAACCTCCGTTTGGCCTTAGTTGTCCAGTCCACTTCCCATCAAAACATATACGGTTCGCTGGTGCTGGAGTTGTCCATGTATCGATAGCTGCCACTAAGACCATCGATAAGATAACAGCAAGGGCCAATCCGACATCGACTTTCTGTAAAAGTGTTATGCCTCTGCCTTCTTTCGTCACACCCCTGGAAAATGGCTCAATGAATTTAGTCATAGATTGGCAGAAATAATGTGAGCCCTAGCATTATCAAGATTCCAAATGAGCCCGCCGAGGTGTCTATCCATCGTCTCTACCTGCAGAACAGAGAATGTGTTGAACTGTGCCATACACACGAAAAGGCTGATGGTGCTCGACCATATTGCGTGTTATTCTTATCATCGATTTTAGCTCTTCCACCACCTTTTCTTTCATGCGCTCTGTCATCCTCAAAGCCTTGATTTTTGCACCTGTTATCATAGAAACTGGGTGCAAATCTGGCAGAATTGACAGCCATTGCATCAGGCTATGGCTTCCTTCTCCGCTCATTGTGGCCAGCAAGACACCTTCGACAGCTACGTTTTGCATCATCAAATTCCGACAAAACATGAAACGTTGCTCAAGACCCGCCACCATGACTTTGGCAGACTTGGAATGGATCTCGCAAACTTTGTGCCTGTGATGGTAGTCTTTTGAACTCGTAAGATCTGCATTGCAACCTTCAACTTGACAACGTGCAAATTGCATGTGCGGTTTTTTTACACTAGTAGGCAGGGAACCAGGGAAAGTCGCTATAGGCGTTGCTCTTATTTGACCCCCTCCAGAGATATCTTCAAAATAAGTCATCTTTTCAAAGCCCAGCCCGATCGCGAAGGAATTCATTTTTACGGGATTGAACTCCCCTTTCTTGTAAAGAAATTGTCCTCTGATCGCCGCTAATAGGCTCTGCTGAGTTCGCGAAGGGTCTTGAAGTGAAAGCTGCAGGCGGGATGACTAATAATTGCAGGGGTGATCTGAAGAAGCAGAAGAAGGAACCGAGATTAAAATATTGCAATTCTTATTATTTAATATGCGACCATTTGGAAAAATAACAGGAACAGGTTTGTTTGAACCATCATCAAATACTGAGATGAAGTCGAGGCTCAGGATAAATCAGATAGGAAAGGACAAGAACCATTTGACAAGCTTATGAGGCAAGCGATTGGAAAGGACACTCTTTTGTTTTCACGGTCTGGGGTTAATTCTGTGCATCTGATTAACTTGCTTCATGCCTTAGATCAACATAGTGGGAACAAGCTTTCAAAAAGTTCGACAGTTGAGCTTGGAATGGATCCAACCGATTGTGTGCAAGAGAATGTAGGTGGTGGCTCTTTTTTAACAGATATCTCCCACTCCCATGGAGAGGAAGACGCCTTCATATCCCAGTCCATGAGTACGCTGTTTCCTGAAAGGCTTGTTTTTAGAGTCCAAGTGAAAGCATTACCAGAAATGGTAAGGACCTCTCTACACCATCTTCAGCCCTCAAAACTTAACCTGATGTCTAAAATTCTCTGCCATGATTATCATCTTCACTAATGTGGTCGATTCCATGGATTCCAGGAGTGAAAAGGAGTGTTGTCGATCCAAACATAGTAGAAGGTACTTGAAATTATATTATATTAGCTATGTTATCCTGCACAGTACAGAAATATCCAATCCTCACTCCGGGACCGTGAGAGATTGTTAAATTTGTTTCAAAATGGAGATGGTCAAAGTGATTTGCCTCGCCTTCGTATCGCTATGATCGGACATGATAATAACTAATTTGAAGTTTGGCAAGCTCTCTCAGTATGCCGCAAAATCTTATTGCATTTATGCCCCTCGTCCCACCGCACGTTTGTGCGACATGTACACCGCCTTCCTCAACGCGTCACCATGAAGACGCCTCTTTTCCGCTGACTCATTGGTTCCCACACCCTGAGCATCTTAAACCCTAGATCAAATCGAAACAACCAATGCAGAAAAATCAGGATTCTTTGATCATGCTAGAGAATCTTGGCACGATCTCCTCCTGATATTTCTCATGGAATCAGCTCCATCGTTCAGTAAAACCCATAATTTTTTTTATTTATTTGTTTTTTTTTTTTTTTAAACAACAAATCTTAAAAAGAAAATATTAAAAGAAATGAAACATATATTTTTTATTTTTTATGTTGATTTTATTTATTGCTTTAGATTTTTAAAACAACAAATTAAAAAACAATTTTTTTTTTTTAATTTGTTATTTAAGTTGAGATGTTTTTTAAGTTGTAAAATCAACAATTTTTTTATTAAAACCTAATAAAGAAATATTCTAAAATTAAACAATAACTAAAATGAAGTTAGTTTTTTAAATATCTTAAAAAAAACAAAAGAAATGGTTAGTTTTTTTTTCAATAATAATATGTATATATATATTATTATTATTTGTGGGAATTTTTATTTCTAAAATTAAAAAAAACTAAATTTCAATTTTCATCTAAAAATTTAAAGATGTTTTTTTTCATTCACAAAATTCTTTATTGTCTTTTGCAAGTTAGTTCTCCAGTAAGAGTATTCTTATTCAAACGAAATCAATAGATTTTCTAATCTTCCTGATCGCATGAAGTGCAAGAAGAGAGCATACTAATCGATTGATTTGTGTTTATTTATGCAGGGGGCTTTCAAAAAGGATTGAATTTAAAACTAGCTAAATACTGAAACATTAGAAAACTCAAAGTTAAACTCCTTTGTGAAGATCCTGCTGTCACCAGGTTTCACAAATTATTTTGTCTAAAGAAAAATACTAGTACTGAATTAAATTCCTAATGCCAAATCCCTTAGCACCATCCCCGGCAACGGCGCCAAAATGTTGGGCAATTTATTGGGCTTAAATTGCTGCATTAAATTATCGACTAGGGAAACTCGTAAGCTTGTGATGATGCCAACAAAATATATGCAGGAGTAGGCAACTAACTCTATGTCTATCTAAATTATTTACGATTCAATATAATATGCAAGGGAAGAGGCTCCTAACTAAGGAGGTTCTGGTTTTCCTTCCCTACAGTATCATAAAGAAATCATTGATTACATAAAACTAGAAACTTGAAATGAAGACAAGAGAATGAACTTTAATTGTTGTTCAGATTCAAAGAGAGAGAAAGACTAACTTAGTCTCTTGATTTTCCTCTCATGTACTAATCCAAACTAAACTAAGATTCATCCATAAGCATACGAAATGAAATAACTTGAAACTTAAAAGCAAAAGAATGAATTTCAGTTATCATGCAAATCAAATAGAGAGAGAGCCTAACTTAGACCCTTGGTTATCCTCTCATATGCTGATAAGATTTAAAACTCATTCATCAATCACAAACAAATCCTCAAACATCAAACATCTAAGCAATTAAATGAAATAAGATCTAATATGAAATCACATGTTCCTTTGATCCTTCTAGAGTGAGCTCAATTCTCCTAAGAACAAAGTGACAAGCTATTCCATATACTACATTAAGGCAACTTATATCTAAAACTACATAATGGAAATATATGTACAACTTATATCTATAACTACATAATGGAAATATATGCAAAATGAAGCTTTATTCTATTCCATCATAAGTTGGATACAATGCTCCAAGAGTCCTCCCTTTGGAATGGAGGAGGTACTCCTATTTATACAATAGGATGAGATAACAAACTCATAATGATGATCCACTAATCTCTCTTTAGTTCCATACATTTCTCAACTATCTAGACACATAACCCTATCCTCCATGATCTCCTCCATGAGGTCCATGATCTTCTCCATGAGATCATGATCTTTTCCATGAGGCTTTATCTTATCAAATTCGAATTTGATCATTCAAGGCCACATAAAGATGCCATGGAAGCTTCCTTTGTGCCTACACATGTCAACAAACTCATTCTAATTGTTAGGTATAAGTATAAGCATCTTATTTTCTAAAGTTTAGCCATAAATCCACTTAAAAATGTTAAGAATTCATAAACTTTGGAAAAGCATTGTTATAACCCAATAATGAGGTAAATGTAATGATATGGAGGTGGAATGGAGGTGACATGAAGGTAAAATGTGAAGATATTGGTGAATAATGGAGTGAAAATAGGGACTATTTTGAGGCCCAACATCGAGTTGTGTCATGAGTCATGTTGTCCACATCTCCACTATGGGCCATGTTGTGAAATCAATGTAATGTAACGTGGAAGTCCAAGAGACCCACTTGTTGTACAAAGAGTCATGTGAAGTCGAAAAGTCATGGAAGTCAAATAGTCGTGAGGGTAGTCGAATAGCCACAAGGGTCAATTTCACCCTTGGTTATAAATACCCCCTCATTTGTACATGAAAAGGACTTTTCACCTCAACTCCTCCCACATAGCCAAGAGGGTCTATAATATTTCTTTTGAGGAGTAAGTAGTGGCTCCAACGCCCCTCACATGGGGTTAGTGATGTATGGTGTAACGATGTGTCTTGGAACTTTTGCTTAATTAAGAAGCCTATTAACAGGCCAACAGATTTTCACACATGTATTTTAACTGTTGTAAGACTAGTATTTAACACTTGTGATGCATGTTGCTTTAACTTTTTTTCTACATTTGAACTAACTCACTTGTTGTAATACGCATATGTTAATGAAAATGTGGTGTATATGCTGCTAACATTGTTTGGCCCGTGTAGACTACTCTCTTGGACATCAAACAAACCTTTCACATGAAACTTGTTATAACAACCATTACACTCGTGTGGACTAATCCGCTGAGTGTTATACGTGTTACCTTCCCTTGTGTGTTGTGACTGCCACATCCATGTGGACTATTTCGCCAGAAGCTGTGCATGTATTATTATGTTGTGTGTTCCTATCAGAGTTTGGACTTCTCCCAACTGACCTGGGACTCACTCTCACCCTCTCCCTCTACACTAAGAGAACCATCGACACAAGTGACACTTACACTAATGAGGCACACGAACCTCACTTCTCGAAGACAAAGAAGACCACTCTCCTGTGACAACATGCAAGATTTGAGGAAAATCCTTAAGATAATGGCAACCGGGCCATCATACCAGATGGGACTCCCACACCAAACGATGTGAGGTCTAGCTGGGACTTCATACTGGGGTGATCCCCTGAATGTTGGTAGATACAACACCATCAATAGGACATCAAAAATAACATAGGTAGGAAAATGATGAAATTCCATGTTTTTCACATGTTGAGGAGGTTTATTATTGTTGGGGTTAGCATGGGTTGTGCAGGTAGAAATGTAGGAGATGGTTGATTAAATGATTGTCATTCCTACTGAGGTAATAAGTTAGAGCTTGAGGGTAAAAGTTGGTGCAAATTAGGTGGTGGCAGTGAGGGTTGTTGATAATAATTTGGGTTATATCCTTGGTGATATGGAGGGATATTCTATGTGTAGGGCATGTTAGGCATGCTTTGGTATTGACAATATGGCTGATTTTGGTGCTGGAATGTATTCCCATAAAACATTCCTCTCCACCCTTGGTTCCATGGGAAATTTTGGGGTTCTTGATAACTCCAAGGGGGTAGGATGGTTGAAAGTTCCATGGCTAGTTTTGAATGAAGTTTTTACGGTTAGGGTCCTGATACATGTTTTTATTTGGCCCTTTCCATGAAGGCTTTTTGTTTATTTGATATGGATCATCAGCCTCCGTACTGCCTTTATAAATGGCTTGAAATCTGGGAATGGCTAGGCAATTTTTAGTGGCATGTTCCAAGGCACAAATTCCAGATATTTCAATCACATTTATAGGCCATTCCCTCTCCATAGGTTTTCATTTACATTTAAGATAGAAGATTTCCATGGAAGCTCTCTCCTCTTCTTGTTTTCTCTTAATTTTCAAGGTGTCTAGCTGGTCACTAATGGTGTTTAAAATCTCTATTTTAAAATTTTCCAAAAGATTTCCCAGCTCAACCCTGGTAACAACATTAGGTACAGATTTCGAGTTCTTGGGCACATAACCTCTTGGGTTGTCCACAAGTATTTTACCTACTTTAGCTTGACTCCTTGAATAGGTTTGACATCATTCAGGTACTTTAGAAAAATGGTTTTTATAAATATCACCAACACTTAAGAGATTCAGTGTCTCAATACATTCTTCCCTTAATCCTTTCAAGAAGATAGTCCTAATGGACCATTCATCTAAGGCTCCCCCTCATGACTTATGATAGTTATAAAGGAATCTCTCTAGATATTCTTCTAGGCTTTCATCCTCCATTTGTTGCATCCTAAAGATATCATTTACATCTCTACTTTTATAGTTGTCCTAATATTTTTTAAGGAAAATAGATTTCATATCGTACCAGGAATAAATGGTATGTTCTCCTAGGCTCATGTACCATATCAAGGCTAAGTCTTTTAGGGTGGCAGGGAATAATTTCAATTTTTGTGCATCGTTATAATAATTATAGCTTCTGCAAAGGATATCAAATTCAAATATAAATGCATCAGGGTCTTTAAATGACACACCACGAAAAATTAGAAGAGATGCGAGCAGTATATTCTTCATGGTAACATCTCTAGCTATGTCCAAGATAGAGAATGCAAAAGTTGTTTCCTATTCCTCTTTCTCGTCTAGCTCGCCACTTGGTCCATCGTTGTTCCCCCCAAATAGAGGTTGTCATGTACCCTCTCCTTCGCCCTAGTTTCATACATTTTTCCTATTGTCTCCTCCTCCTTTGTTGGCCATTTTTACTACATATTCGGGATCTTGTTTTGTTATAACGATGTGGCTGGGAGAAGACTCAATCGGGTTGATTTTAAAGTTTTGAGGCCCTAAATCTTGGTGAGGATGTCTAGTTGTTGATAACACTTGTGGAATGAGCACAATGTTGTTTATGTTTTGGTTCCCAAGACAATTTTTGCTTGTTGAGGCACAACTTCGGTTTGTTCAATCCCCCTTTTGAGGGGTGATTCCTTTGTTGATCGCACCTTGTTGTTAGTGCCTCCTCCTCCTCTGTTGACACCTGTATAATGATTAAATGAGCTAGCTTGAGGTGTTTTTGTTGGACCAAATAGACCTGAAAATAATTGTGTGTCTGAAATAAATCTACCTTTGCTATCCCTAGGCCTACTTTTACTTCTATGCATAAGATAATAAATAATAGCACAAAGATCCAGAAAGACGATCAGACTTTGGAGAAACCCCACAAAAGTGGATGTGTGGCTCTTCCCTCACGTCTTACCATACACTCTCCGCCTTCTGACTATCTTGCAAATATCTTTGTAACTTTGTAAAATAAATTATTACATCAACCAATTACAACTCCCTGGCAATGGCGCTAAAAAATTTGAGAGTTTTAATTCGTTATTTTAAAGATCCTAATATTAAATCATCAAACAAGGATCATAATCACTGAGCTACACTGCGTATTGGTTCAGATTCAGGATCTAATTACAGAGTAGGTGATTTCCTCTTATAATCAATCTTTAAGTACAAAAGCATAGTTACTCAAACTCCTGTATCTACTTAAAGCATTCAACAATGAATCAAGTGTGCTGCTCTAACAAAGCTTCACATAAATTGTACTTGTTTTAAAAGACTTAATTCTCAACAAACTCACTCACTAAATATTAAAGAACTCATTCATTAAATCCTATAGAATCCATTCCTATTTTAACTCTATTCAATCACTCGTTTAAACAAGAATATTACAACTAAGATGGGCTTGCTACAAATTACTTCTATAACGAAAAACTCAAACAAATAATTTCAAATACTATTTCTCTTAACAATAAAATCACTCTGACTTATGAAATGCTAGTTATAGAATTCAAATTACGTTTAATGGGAAACACTCATTTGACTGTTCTAATTCTAATAAAGATAAAATATGAATCACTAAATCAAAAATCATGAAGATTAAATGTAAATTAATCTAATGAAATTGAAATCTAAATTAAACTAGTGAATGAGAAATCAAAATTAAGCTAGGGAATGTGAAATTGAAATTAAGCTTTGGATTTCTCTAATTTAACTCAATCAAAGAAATATATTCAACATTCATATGCAAACACTACCTATCTCAAAGCAACTGAAATGATACTCAAAGAAATTTTGACAAATTACATTTAAGGAAACTGAGCCCTACTGTTGAGAGATTTATCAAATCAACTACCCTAATCAAACTAGAAGGAAATCTAAGTGACAATTTAAGAAAATTAGACACTCTGTTCCTAATTAGGAATACAGTTGCACTACTTATTCACAATCGAAATCGAAAGAAACCTAACTACTTTTTAAAAGGGAAATCTGACTACTATCTATGGTAACAATTTTAAGAAACCTAACTAGTTCACGAATGAAACAAAGTCATAATGATTGCATACACGCCAAAGTCCAAGGCTTAAATCACAGCAAAAATTCTACAAGATCACATAGAATCTGTAAGTTTGAGACTACTAGCAAAATTAAATAAACTAAATTGTTAAACTAATCTTAGAGATCTAAAACTAGTGAATAGAGCTCGAGAAACCAAACCATTATTCTCACAAAACTCAAAGGAATTTCATAATCCTCCATGCAATTCCAAAGTAAACAATCCTGTATTCATTATACAACACAATCGATTGAGAAACATAATGCTGAACTATCCATGTACACTATTGAAATCAAAGGGTTAAACAGTATAAGGTTTAGAATACTAATCAAAATTCTATTAATAATTCAAATTATAACGATTCACAACACATCGATATGATGAGGCTCTTAAGAAGAGATGATTAACAATCTAAGTCACTACTCTGTTTCTATGCATTAATTAGGAAAGTTTAGTTTTTCAATTTAATGTAGAGGATTGAAATAAAGACTTAGCTCGGAATCAATTAAACCATTCGAAAACAAAACAATCACATGATATGTTATGTAAAATGAACACAGTAAATTAATCCCAGATCTAGACTAACTATAAACTTGGTTCCAAAGGTGGTGGTCCCTTTCCATGCATGGAGCAAGTTAAATTAACTCAATAAAATGAAATTCAAAATGAAACCATAATTACTTACAGTAGAAAAATGATGGAACTGAATTAGATCAAAGCTTAAGCATTGACATACATAGTCTGGACTCTAAAAAATAACATAATTTTTCAAAATCAATGAGTCTGGAACATTACATCATCATCATTACTTGGCAGTAAAACAAATTCAAGATCATCAGGCGTTTAAGAAGATAGCCGATGGATACTAGGTTTATCTGACTATCTCTTAAGATAGCAAATTGTTGATCGATGACTATCATAGGCTATATAATATCTCATAAGATCAATCCTAAATCTGGTGCACATGAATCAATTAGACTTCAGTTGGATGTGTTTAACTTAAAAAGCCGCTTTCTATCATCTTCCACATGGATATTGATGTATGATATGCCAGAAGATCCCATAAACCGCTTACTATTCCACCAAAATAATTCGTCGATCATTGACTGTCACCTTAAATACATAATTGTAAACGAAGTTTTAAGTACAGAATGACAATGACACTTAAATGATGAAGTGTCCAACTCCTCATGTTTTGACCAGCTGTTTAGATTTCCATTCACCTACCAACAGTATCCATAGCTATGAGTCCAATAAAATAGATAGTTACAAATGGCATAATAAGTATGATCCTATAATCTATCATAAATTAACCAAAAACATCAAAATAATTCTAAGTATAATGCCTTTACCTCTAGTCATACGATGATAGGGTTTTAGTAGTAAATGGTATAGTATAGAAGGTAAAATAAGTACAATATAGGTAAAAAGATTGAAAATGTAGGTGAAAAGAGTAAAGGAATGGGGATAAAAATGAGCTCCAAGACATATTTAAGAAACCTCTTCTCATCAGCTATTCTCTCATCATGTGTATGGTATTCATCCATTTTCAAAATTAGGAATTGACTCATCTTCAATTTTTTTCCCTCAAATATGAAACTGATATGTTAACTCTTCACTTTAAACCCTTTTTAGAACTTTGTTTGTAAAAGGGAAGTTCCAGCTCCCATTTAAGCACAAATGTCAGTTGTGCAAATTTTTTAGAAACAACATATAGGAAGAGAAGATTACACATTTTTTACCAGTGTGAACACACCCATACACAAAAATCACATAGCCAAACAACAAAAGAAAGTCATATTTGAGAGAAAGGTTGTGCATCAACACTTGTTTGAGGGGATATTTTTGTTGTATTTACACCTTTTGGATGTAGATCTATTAGCATGACAATGAAATTTTTTTGTTAATATATTACCATTCTTAAGGGAACATCCCTTGCGACCATTTTTAAACACTCATTACAACAACAATGAGGAGAAGAACACACCAATGTGAGTTTCCTTAGCAACAAATACGATGCATCACTCAACTACAATGGAGGCGCTAATGTAGTGGCAATTACCAATTGTACACTCTCTCCTTTATAACCTATTTCTGACATGTTAAAAGTGTTCATTCCTAGAAAATGAGGGCACTCCACTTAAGGGAGTCACTTACCTGTTCATAGTAGCATGAGGAGTTATAAATTATAACCTTTTTGGCACTTAAAGGGAATACATTATATTTTTTCCCACTTGCATGGAGGGAACATTAATAAATTATTTACACTACATTTTCTCCTTATTCCTAGTATGCAAGGGGGTACACCATTTGGAGATTTACATTATTTTTTCTAAGCTTGAAGAAGTGCACCCTAATAGAAAAAATTCCTTAGGAGTCATATTTATTATTCCTATCTTCATCTATAATTATGTGACTAGTACTTGATACTCATTCAAGAACTTCACAAGTTGTAATAATATTACCTAGGATAAAATTTCTCTTAATAAACTACAATTGATCAAGGAAAATGGTTCAGACTACCATATTCTTGATTATAAGACACAATAGAAAGTGTGATAGAATGACAATTTCTCATTATATTTCTCTTGTTGTTTATCTTGAAACTTGTGTAGTTTATCTTATTTTTGTAGTGAAACACCTTGTCTGTGTCTCAAAAAATTGATTTGTATACAATATACCTAAAATTATCCCACATTTCCTTCAATGGATGTGTGAATATTCAGCGGGAAAACTTTCCTCCAATTAACATTATGGAAGAATCATATAGGAACAAGGAGTCATATGATGTAAATGCACAGATGATCCGAGACATTCTCTCAAAGAAGAAACATGGTTTTTTGGATATAAGTTAGATGAGATTGAAAAGCATCCAAAATTGTCGAATCCATGCTTTCTTGAAAATAATTTGATGACCAAGAAGCCACAAAACAATAAAGTTGATTCTAGTTGGCCTCGAAAAGCTTGGACTAGAGTTATAACAGCTAGAGATGAGTCATAGACACATTTAGAAAATTCAGGCATAGCTCAAGATAGTGTAAGACTAGACAGAGCTTTGTTTTTATAAACAACACTCATGTATCTCATCTAGACATTTTTAAGTGGATTGATGAACAATATGTAACAAAGATGGATTTGATGTTTCACTTGTTTTAGTCATTTTTGTCTGCTAATAATTTTTTAATAAGGGGAATCTACATCTCCTTGCGCACACTCCTTTTCCTAATCCCAAGGGTTCTTGTGGATAATCTACTTTACTATTCTAAGAGACATTGAATGCACCATCCCATTTTCATTATGTAATCTAGATGGGGAGGTGAGTGAGGATTTTTCTGACTGGTGGTCTAGGAGTATTTTCGTATTTCATCTATTTATCCCTCTTTCTCTTTCCATCTTGCAAATATTGCAGCAACATAGGAGGTTTATTTTGGTGAACATGAGAATGCAGCTTGAGGACTTTTCAACTTGTGAATTGTACTTTCAGGGTTGGTGATGCAAGGCTATCTATTAACCAATGGCATTACTCTTCTATGTCGAATGTTTAATAAATTATATACCTTTCTTCTTATTAATGTTTATTTGTGGAAATCTTCTTAATCAACTGGTTTGGAATTAACTAATATATTTTTCATATTTTTTTCTCCCCTTTCTCCATTCACCCAATTTAATAAAGAACTAGTAATGTTTTTACTTAAAACCATAAAAATATTAGTTTTGATTTTTAGCACACACTAGCCCAAAGTGACAAAAAGCTAGCTGAGGTTAAAATTGGCTATTTTATTGCTACTACACCCAATGTATCCTTGGTGTTTCTATGCTATATTAGTAATGGCCTTCTATCCACTATTTTGCATAAGGATAACACATGTGATTTTTCATCATTCGACTAGGTAGCATAGTGATTCTATCTTTCCAATGGTTGGAAATATGAAAGGCTCTATTGGGAATGAAAATATGTCCTTAGGTAGATTCTCCAAGTAGTTGATTGTCCAAACACATCACAAATGTTTTTCGCAAAAGCTAAGAGTCCAAACACATCCATAGACATTTTTCCAATTGATTGGGAGTTCAAACACAACCCTATACAATTTTTCCAAGCTTTCTAGGATTTGTACTTGCCACATAGGTATTATAAATATTTTTTGGGTGTATAAATATGCCCTTGGGTATTTTCTATAGTTGTTAGGTGCATAAATTAACCCTTTGGAATATTCCTTATCACTAAGCATTTTAAATCCATCCACTGAATATTTCCTTCTTACTAGTTGGTTAGGATGTCAAATTGAGTATTATCTTGTCATTGGGCATCTCATTTTATTCATTCAAGAACTAATTTTATCCTTTAATCGATGTATTTAATTTCTATGCTATTTTATTATAGATGGGAATATGTACTTATCTAACAAATAAAAATACTCTAGTACAAAAGTTGTCATTCCAATGGTTGTTTCCACATAATTTTTTACAATAAAAGATATTACTATGGACTATTTTACATAGAATCTAGTGCTATGGAAGCTTTTACACATAACGCACTTCTATTAAATCTAGTGAGAGAGTAATGAATGAAAAATTGTAAAAAAAATATTGGATGGGAATCCATATTGGTGAGATGGATGGGCCATAGGTCTACTATTTACAGATAAGATAGTATCAAAGTAGAAGTTTCAGTGAACCTATCGAGGCTTGTATGGTGAGTACCTATACTGACTATAGAAGAAGTGGACAATAGTTATTTCCAAGGTTTTATCTAAGTAGTGCACCAATAATGGTAGGGTAATATCAAGGAGGAGATCAAGATGAAGATCCAAGGGTTAGCTTACAGAGGATTGAGTAGATTGTATCTACATTAACATCAATGGTGTCACAATGATTGGTGGTGAGATTTGGGGAAGTGCCATAAATAAAGGTGAGACATGAAGACCCAAAGAAATAATAAAGGAGGCCAAAGAAAAAGTGAAAGGATCAACTAGAAATTGAGAATAAAACTATAGTAAGGCACAAGTACCTTTTCATGAAGAAGCCAAGGTAGATATCAAACCTTATGTTGGGGAAGTTTATTCCATCTAATTCAATCATTGGCTATAACAAATGGATGTACACTTCAATATGTATGAAGTAATTGGTAAAGAAAATATTGTATTTTATCAATTGAATCTTGAAATCCATGCTTTGGCACGGTGGGAGAGTAATGCAATTAGAAAGGAAACAGAAAATGAACCACTAGTGACTAATTTGGAAGTGTTAAAAGATATGATCAAAGCTCAATTTTATCCAATTGAATGTGACAAAAATGAATAGATAATATGGTATTATGTCAGGTAGAGAAAAGGTCTTGTTAATGTTTCTTTGTGGAAATATTCTTAATCAATAGGTTTGGAATTAACCAATCTATTTTGAATATTTTCTTATTCTCATTCTCCATTCACCCAATTTAATAAGGCACAAGTGAAATTTTTACTTAAACCCACACAAATATTAGTTCTAATTTTTAGCATGCACTAGCCAAGAGTGACATAAAGCTAGCTGAGATGAAAATTGGCTAGTTTATTGCTGCTACACCCAAGATATTCTTAGTGTTTCTGTGCTAGATTACTAATGACATGTTTTCCATTATTTTTCATAAGGATATCACATGTGATTTTGCATCATTCAGCTAGGCAGCATAGTGATTCTAGCTTTCCAACAGTTGGGAATATGAAAATCTCTATTGGGAATGAAAATATGTCCCTAGGTGGATTCTCCAAGTAGTTGAGAGTCCAAACACATCACAAATGTTTTTCCCAGAATCTAAGAGTCCAAACACACTTGCGGAGATTTTTCCAAGTGATTGGGAGTTCAAACACAACCCTTGACATTTTTTCCAAGCTTTCTAGAGTTTGAACTTGCCCCATACATTTTTTCTTTGTTGTTGTGAATATAAATACATCCCAAGGGGTGTTTTGAAATTGTTGGGTGTTTGAATAAGGCCCTAGGTATTTTAAATATTTTTGGGGGATATAAATACACCCTTGGGTATTTTCTATAATTGTTAGGTGCTTAAATCTACCCTTTGGAATCATCCCTACCACTAATAATTTTAAATCGATCCACTAAATATTTCCTTCTTACTTTTCGGTTAGGAGGTCAAATTGAGTATTATATTGTCATTGGGAATCTCATTTTATTCCTTCAAGAAAACCAATGTATTTAATTTCTAGGTTATTTTCTTACAGTTGGGAATATCAACCTATCTAACAAATAACAATAACTCTAATGCAAAAATTGTTATTCCAATAGTTTTTTCACATAATTG
Source organism: Pinus tabuliformis (assembly GCA_031772625.1). Classification (NCBI taxonomy): domain Eukaryota; kingdom Viridiplantae; phylum Streptophyta; class Pinopsida; order Pinales; family Pinaceae; genus Pinus; species Pinus tabuliformis. Next base: position 872,061,529 of record CM062810.1, on the reverse strand, counting down.
TTTGCAATAGGAGATATTACTATGGAATATTTTACATAGAATCTAGTGGTATGAAAGCTTCTACACATAATATACTACTACTAAAGCTAGTGAGTGAGTAGTGAATGAAAAATTGTACAAACAAGATTTGAGAGACATCCATATTGGTGAGATGGATAGGACATAGGCCTACTATTTATTGATAAGATAGTACGAAAGTATAATTTTGAGTGCACCTATCTAGACTTGTATGGTAAATACCTATAATGACTATAGAAGAAGTGGACAATAGTTATTTCTAAGGTTTTATCTAAGTAGAGCACCAATAATTCTAGGGTAATATGAAGGACAAGATCAAGATGAAAATCCAAAGGTTAGATTAGATAGGATTGAGTAGATTCTAGCTACATTAAAATCAATGTTGTCACAATGGTTGGTGGTGAAATGTGGGGAAGCACCATAAATAAAGGCTAGACATGAATACCCAAAGAAAGAATAAAGGAGGCCAAAGAAAAAGTGAAAGGATCGACCAGAAATGGAGAATGTAACTATAGTAAGGCACAAATACCTTTTTCATGTAGAAGCCAAGGTGAATATCAAACCTTATGTTGGGGAAGTTGATTCCATCAAACTAAATCATTGGCTATAAAAAAATGGATGTATACTTCAATATGTGTGAAGTAGTTGGTAAACAAAGGATTGAATTTTCTCAATTGAATCTTGAAATCCATGCTTTGGCATGGTGGGGGAGTGATGAAATTAGAAAGGAACTAGAAAATGAGCCACTAGTGACTATTTGGGAGGTGTTAAAGGATATGATCAAAGCTCATTTTTACCCAATTTAATGTGAAAAACACCAATAGATAGTATGGTATTATGTTAGGAAGAGAAAATGTCTTTCTTGTTAATGTTTCCTTGTGGAAATCTTCTTTATCAACAAGTTTAGCATTAACTAATCTATTTTTCATATTTTCTTCTCTTGTTTCTCCATTCACCCAATTTGATAAGGCACCAGTGAAAGTTTTACTTAAAACCATAAAAGTATTAGTTCTTATCTTTAGCATGTATTAGCCCAAAGTGACAAAAAGCTAGCTGAGGTGAAAATTGGCTAGGTTATTGTTGCTACACCAAAGATATCCTTGGTGTTTTTGTGCTAGATTACTGATGACTTGTTTTCCACTATTTTGCATAAGGATAGCACATGTGATTTTTCATCATTAAACTAGGTAGCATTGTAATTATAGATTTCCAATGGTTGGGAATAAGAAAAGCTCTATTGGGAAAGGAAACTTTGTACATAAGTTTCAAGGAATGATGCCAAAGTAGATTACAATATACTCAGATGAATATTGAAGCTTGTAAACCCATAGGAATACCATCATCTATTGCATCTATGGAACCAAAGAAATGCACGGGAGGGAAAATTTAAATATAAATCTGTTTGATATATAAATTGTGATGAGTGAAGGAATGAAGCATGCAACAGTATGAAGGATAGTTACAGAAGTTGAACAAAAAATTTAAAAATGGTTTTCCTCAAGTTCATTTCCATCATGGTGGTACTGATTAGATAGTTGACCATGCAAACGACAAAATCAACAAATAGTTGGAGGAATATCAGATAGGGACAGATACTAAAGAAGCATGCAAATGTATATGGGACATTTATAAGTCATTCTTCCACCACAAGTTTGTGAAAAAAGACTTGGTTATGGAAGTGGAGAAAAAAATGATAGGTTGTTGAATTTGCTGTAAGAATGTTCAAGTGAAGGTTTTATAGCAATAAATAAGATGATGGAAGGTTTCATAAGAGTAGCTTTATGACTTGCCCTTGGATATTCCCAAAGCTAGGGAAAGTTTTGCAAGTTATGTTGAACATGAAAAAGTGGATGGTTGGATTGTACCATCTTTCACCTGCAACAAAAAATCTGATCCAAAAGAGTCAAATAGGGACATGTCTTCATGAGTTCAAAGAGATTTCCATGCCTCTCTCCATATGGCCAGCAGAACTAGTGTTAGTAAATGGCCAAGTATGGTTGTAGGATTCATCATTGAGGAGATAATTGGAAGGTTCTATGAATGGTTTCTGCATTTCTCCACACTTCTCTTCATCGACAATTTCTAGAAGGGTTGCATTTGTATTTTAAGGGACAATTAGGAGAATTCATAGCAACAGTGAAGAAGGAGAGACAAGAAAATAGAGTATCACACAAAATTGTTTTCAGTAGAAAAGTATGGCACAAAATTGTTGGCAGCAAGAAAGTATGGGACATAATTGTTGGCAATAGTAGATTTGAGTGTTTACTCCAGCATATTTTAATGTGAGTGATGTATGGAAGAAAAATGTGAAATAAGGCAACTCAAGAAGCCTCTATTGTAGGTTTAAAAGGGGTACGTGGGACAAAGACCCCAACCATTGAGGCACCTAAATTTGGATAATATTGACATATGTATGTGTTCAACATTGGATTATATTTTATGGAGTTGACCTGAGCTACATATTTAAGATGACTTCAAATTCATATAACGGCCAGGGTTGACTGCTATTTGAACTAAATATGGTTCATTTGATTTATTTTTGCGTTGAAGGAAAAGGGTTATCCTATATATCATATATTTTTTTCGTTCCATAGGAAGAAGTGATGTATTCTATTTACTATTATAATGTTACAATCAAATTCAAATCCATGTTCATAGCTAACCGATAGGCCACACTTGAACTATTTCAATCACCAGCCATCAGAAGGACAAGTTCACAGAGATAATTTTTCCACCTCGTAGGCTTGGAAATAAGAAAGGTTCAGAAGAAAAGTATATGTTAAGTTAACTGGCCATCCCCCCTAGAAACTTGTTTGAAACATATTTAAATTCCTTTCTTAATTATGAGTCATAGAAGCACTAGATATGGGAGTAGGAATTATGCCTCAAGATTTACTTTGATTGGGATATTGATTTAACCATGAGGATGAATATTCTATCTACTGACCGTGTGAATGGAAATACTATAGTCAATGTCCATTTGGGCATTTCACTAGTTCCATTGCACTTGGTTCCTTGAACCAAATCCCACTACCAGAGGTTCCAACTAAGGTAACAAGCGGGAGAAAGATACTACAGACAAAAACCTATGAGTTACACTATGAGGGCTTTGGAAGAGTGATAATATCCACTCCAATTCCTCCACCCTGAAATCCACCTGGCCAAACAACTTGAGAACCCAAAAATGTAGAAACCACCATTATAGGAAAACAGCCTAAGGCCTATACCAGATGAAAAATAACATTACTCAAAAAACTATACCTATCCCCTCTAGCCCTTGTAACCACACATTAAAAACTATGGATTTAATGAAAATTAACACTAAAAAATGTATATCCTTGGAAATATAAATCCTCATGTAGTAGACTCTGCAAAAAACCTTCATATGTTTAGAGAAACAAAATGGTATCCATCTACCTAGCTTATGGTACTAGAATTAATGACTCTACCAATCACATTTAGGTGTACCTTAATGACCCCTGTCATCCCATCTCACTTACATTTTCTTCCATTGAAAGAATACCTCCTTAAATCACTCACATGAACGTGATCTCCAATACCATATCTTGTGTATTAGAAGACTGGACAACTGAAATCTTTCTCATTTGTTCCTTTGAAACATTAGTATAAGTGGCTAAAGAAAATGCCACAGGGAATAAAATAAGATATTATCTAAATAATAAAAAAGACTCCCATCACATCGACACAATCGGAGAGCCCCATATCTCCTATCCATCGATTGGATCTAACATATAGTTTACCAGATCAAAGTAAAACTAGGATTTTCAAATGATTTTATATGCCTGCATTCAAATTTCAATTGCTTTGTAAAAATAAAACTAAAAGAATCAATGGAGGTGTATGCTACTGGGCTTCTATATGGAAGTGAAGTGAGGTGGTTCATAAGTGTGCTAAAAAAATAATTGATGCCTCTGCCTCCACTGATGGAGTGATAGGCAAGAAATATGGTTGGATAAGAACAAGGTATTTAGTGTTTAGCTAATTGACCCCTTAGCAAAAGAAAATAAAAAACCATGGAATGAACATAGGTTTGATCCCCATCTGTTTCAAAAATAGGGGAAACAACATGTACTTGGAAAAATGAGAAAATTCATTAGGTTGCGGGGGGTGGGAATCGTTCCAGTAGACCAAGGGGAGTCCAATGACTACCTACAATTCTTTCGCGATGTACAACTTGAGTGGGAAAGACCTTGTCGGGGAAAGGAGATGAGCATATACAAATGATGAATTTACACAACTAGAATGTACTTCCCTTGACAGTTCATTATTATGATCAATTGTCTCTAATGAGTTGCATCTTTTTTTTCAAGGTTGTAACATGAATATATATAGGTAAAAATGCATGAACATAAGAAAAATATAAACCCAATGACCCTGTGATTTCAACTCCAAAGTTGCAGACTTCAATTGTGAATTATTTGTTTTTTGCCTCTCCAAAATCCTCCAAGTTATCTCCAATTCTCTTTTATAAATGGAAGAATCTATAAATATAAAGAAAATTTTATAGGCCCTAAAAATCCTAACCACATCGCGAATTTGTCTCAAATCTCTAAAAATATACCAAAACCCTCCTAGCATTGACAAAAATTTGGCACCAAAGAGCCAACTCCATGGACATAACATCCAATGTTCATTGAGTTTTTAGAACAGGGTAAACTAGAGTGGATCTCCCATCGCAGTAAGAATAACTAGTTTTCATGGAAATAGGGTTCTTAGCAAGTTTTCGCTGGGTAAGAATATCTAGCTTTCATAGAAACAAGGTTCATAGCAAGTTTTCATGGGGTAAGAATAGTTGATTTTCATGGAAGAAGGTTCATCACCAGTTACCATGGGGCTTCCATAGCCACTTTTTGCATAAGATGAGCTTTAATAGCCAATTTTTCATTTTCATCAAATGGATCTATTTCATCTACTTACATTATCTATCCACTATTAAAAATAATTAAACAATTAATAAAGCTTCGTACACAAATAAAAAATTAGCTAAGGTCAATACCTCTATTAAAAACAAATAAACAATTAATAAAGGCTTATACACAATTGAAAAATTAACTACGGTTCATACCTAGATTCTAAATAGGTAAATAAATATATATTTCAGGTTTATCTATTTAGTATTTACCAAATGTAAATATGAAGATTTAATCTTATATTTAAAACAATCCACACTTTTAACATAAATCAATGAAGTTTAAAATACAAATTTATGGCGAAAAAAAATATAAATATCAATATTAAACTATCTAAATATTACCTTTACTAAAATTATAATGAAGGCATTGGTGCAAACAAAAAATTAAGATTTACCCAAATAAATATAAATGTCAATATTTGATTTGACTATACATGCAGGTCATTGGTGCAAACAATAAATTCAATATTAAAACAATTAATTTCCTATGGATAACTCCATGATTAAATTAATATGTTAATTTTGAACACAATTTATAATAACTAGGGATGAGATTTTTTAAAATTACACACACACACACACACAGATCTCTCTCTCTCTCTCTCTCTCTCGCTATATATATATATATATATATCTATATATATATATATATATATATATATATATATATATATATATATATATATATATATATATATATATATATATATATATATATATATATATATATATATATATATATATATATATCTATATATATATATATAGATATGGGTTATTTTCTTAAAATTCTAAAATAGACTTCAAGAAGGTGGGAACAAAGAGAACTCTCTTTCTTGTCCCTCCTTCCAAAGAGAATATAAAAATATTATATATTGTAAAGTTATACTGTATATTGTATAAAATTGTTATAATTTTAGCATTATAGATGGATTCATGGACCCCTTTAAAGGATTTATCTACCTAAATTTTAACATTGCAGACAAGGGCCTCTAAATTTTAACATGACAGTTGAACTCAGAGACCCCTTTGTCTCTAAATTTAACATTGTAGATGGATTCAAAGAAGGGAATCTATGAATACATTTAAAGTGTTAAACTTTTGAGACAAAAGGGCATTTAGAATTTTAGCATTGTAGATGGATTCAGAGACCCCTTTGTCTCTAAATTTTAACACTGCATATGGATTCAGAGACCCCTATAGTGAAATGTAACACTTTGGTATCAAAATTGAAATTTTCCATTTATGGAATGACACAATTAAAAATTACTAACATAAATGACTAATTCGTATACTTCTTGTACTTATTATTTGGTCATATTTTTATTCTTGGACTATAATAGTCATTTACATTAATCATTATTAATTTGGTCACTTATTATCTAATCATATATTTTAATTCTAGACTAAATTAGTGATTTAAGTTAGTCACTTTTAGTTTAGTCACTTATTATCTAGTCATATATTTTATCCCTAGTCTAAATTAGTCATTTTTGGTTCGGCCACTTATAATTTCTCAAATTTAGTTGTATTTCACTTGAAATAATTGAGGTAACTAACTCTTTTAGTCACCAAGTTACTAATTTCTGTTGGGAAAAAACTAAGGGTGGGGAAGGAGAGGGGCGGGGGGGGTTGGGTTGAATAAGTATTTTAAAAACTCACAATAATAGTTTTCTTTTTTGAAATATGTATGTGAATTTATTGAACCCAACTCGCGTATGTACACAACTATTGTAAACGAAACTAGTGTATGCTTAGTAAACTTGTAAAACAACTAATTTCTTATCTGTTAAATTTCAACCAGAATGTAAGAGATTTATAAGACATTTGATAAATAGTAAGTAGGTTCAATAAGAACAGAATAAAGTATCACACATAAGAAACACACATGAACCCCAGGATTTAAGGTGGAAACCCAATGTGGGAGAAAACCAATGCTATTTTCTTCTCAGTCTTCAAACGTATTAATATCAAAAGCTTCTTACATTCTTGTACTAGTACAGACTCATGCCAGTACGCAAGAACCCACCTGCTAAAGTATACAACCTTCACTCATTTTCCAACTCCTAATGGAAGGGAGATTTAACCCCTAGTCTTATTACTAGCAACTATTGGCAGGAAGCTTCAACTTCCTCATAGAAGGCTCCAACCCACTGATATGATTACCAAAAACTACTGGTAGGAAGATTCGACTTCCTCACTAAAGGATCCAACCCTCAACAACATTCATGGACCATGTTTCATAAATTTTCACTCTGGATCCACTTGCTTTATTACATCACAACTTGTAGATCAACTAAAGCAAACACCAACTTAATTCAAATAGAACAGTGAGATCACTGTAACCAGAACACAAAAATGAACTTAGAATACTACAACAACAAACAGAATCAACTGCAACCCTGATCATTCACATGCCAACATGTATACGCTACTTCACTTAAGGAAACCCGCATGTATATGCACTTTTATGTAGAGAAACCTGCATACAAATCTCAATATACTAAAAATTTGTAATTCTGAATCAAACACAGAGTTGACTAAAGTTATTCTAAAATATTTTGTTAGATTATAGAACCCTCATATGGTTAGCAGCATCAATAATCTTTTCAATCAATCAAGATGTAACAAAATTCAACTTCATCATTCAGTCAGTTCTAGTTCAGATGTTATCATTCAACCTAGATCAACTCGAGGACACCATTCACAGACAACATAGATACACCAGCACTAATCAGGTTGATCATTCATTTTTGAATAGAAAACCTTTATTTATATTTGTGACTTTGAATAAATGAACCCGTGTGTATACATGACTTCATCGAGACCAACCTACGTACAGATCTGCAAATGTTGACCTAAAATTACACAACTCTTCATAACTTCAGAAAGACTAAGATCATAATATTCAGAGATATAAACATGTGTCAATACTTATATCTAGTCAATCCATGAGAATATCATACAATGGAAAGTCATTTCAGGTCTCATGATCCTGATACATCACTGTATTCATCGGTGCATAATTATTTTAGATCTATGTGTCAACTATGGTCCATACAATGAAAATATGCTTTAGATTGAAGTATTCATAAAAAAACCTTTCACATCCACACATATCACTTTAATATTCACCTCCTTATATAGTTAGAGCCTTAGACAATACCATGGGTCAAAACTACACTAGTGTCAGTGGTAATCTTAGACAGGATCAAGTAGCCATTACTGTGCTCAATATTATAGGCTAATACCATGGTAAGGACCCTTGTTATTCTTAAATTAGTGCACCAGCATGTATCTGAATTTTCTTCTTTGTACCTACTTGTATATGTGACTTGGGCTTGACGAACCCGCGTATAGATCTTCAAATGTTCTCCTTTATCAAACTTCTATTTCTGATTTGTTAACCATTTTCCTATCATTATGTTATTCTATTCCATAATTATATCACCTTTGAGTTGACTTGTGGATTCATCTAGTTACTGTATACTTGTTCTGTTACAAGTGAGTTTCTATCAAGGACAGCACATACATCATAATTGTTATCAGGAAATCTAGTGTCTATGCAGAGTTGCTAGTCCCACTAAGACTGGTAGCTATCTTAGAAACAAACAAACTAAAACCACTTTCGTTTTCCTTTATGAGAAGTAGATAAGAGGGGAATAAAGGGGACCATCCTTTGTCTTGCGCTTGGTTCCTTGCTTAATTCCTCTCCCTTCTGATAGATCTTTGCCACTCGCTTCCTCGTCTACCCAGCTTCAAAGAGCACTTGTGAAATCAAAGCAGCATAACAGTATCCAAGAGCAGAGATCTACTATCACAAACAATATAGGACCAGATATATATTGACCACATAAATGCATATATCATCAACCATACAAGAATGTGGAGGAAAACTTGAATAAATTTATTAATATCAAGAATAGCAAAGAGGATTACAACCAATTGTTGTGACCCAGTGTCATCCTCTCAGCAAGAAGCCCTTCTTCACCTCATGAAAATCTTAGATCACCCAACACTATGATGTTACACCAAGAAACCAGCAGCACTTCCTTACAAGATACAAAATTCCAGCCTTTGGATCTCTGGGATGAGGGATCCATATATAGATGATTGCAGGGAGGTGAGTCAGCTTTTGAGATTTGATTAGTGTCCTCTCTCTGATAGTTCTTGATTCCACTTGGAGATTGATGATCTCTTACTCATCCCTGGGCGAATTCAGAGAGGCAAGTGTCATAGGAGAAGTTTCTGGAAGATTCCATGTCGAACCACCTTGCAAACTGTCTCTACCATTTGTCCACTCTCGCTCATTGCACCATGCAGAAGAGATATCCAATATGCATCGCACCTTTTACTCTGGGCAGGTGGGATGCATCGCACCTTCTGCTCTAGGCAGTCTGTATGGTCCAGATTTGACCAGTTCTGAGTAGTTTTCTGTGGATAACTTCTGGGAGATGATGTAATCAGCTGACCTTGTTCCTTTAGGGTGTGAAGCAACACTTTTAGGGACTTAGGGGCCCTTGGTTTATGGACATATATGATTGGGGTTGCAGTGCCCAAAAATGTCTATAACATTTGCCCCCTAAAGCATGAGGTCGTTAATCTTTTGATGTCGGGTGAAATGCTTTATCATGAGGATCCAAAGTTTTTTCGAGCTGGAAGGTGACCTGTAATAAGATACAATACAATACGTTATCTTCATAATATTTTCATGATCTGGATGAGTCAAGCATTCCCATGCTTAGCTTTATAAATTCATTTTCATGTACATAGGACAGACAATCATCTGTGTGCAGACCGATGATTCTAGTAGAGCCATCATCCCTTAGTTTGGATGATTATCTGTGTAGCAATGATGTACATTTGATGTCTTTATTTTCTTGAATATATATCACAACTCGAATGGATGAAACTAGATCTGGGGTCTTCAATCTCATTCGATCTTCACTTAAAGTACAAGTCGATCCATGTGAGAGATGTTCTGGAGGCGAACATGGAAAGACATCGCCTGGTTACCAGCCAGTGATGTAAGCTGTTAACAGGCGCGAGAGGAATCACCGATAATGATGATGACCCTCAAGGTATGACAGTACAATTCACGTGGTGTGAAAAAGGGACTTGGTGTCGAACACCATGGAAAATCTTTCAGTCGAAGGCCATTGATGTGAACCTATCACCGGAAGTGAGAAACTTGCCATTGAGGCATGTAAGCTTCAAAGTACTGAAAGGGTTGTTCCTAGATCGACTTCCTGGATAATGAGCTGATGTCGAAAAGAAGTGATCCGTCGTAGGAGGGCCTTAATGAATCCCACATCTACGACACGGAACGGAGCAAATGATTTTAATGGAGGTGAAAACGATCAGATGATATAAGGTTCAGGGTGGCAGTCATGAAAGAATGGAGCGTGAATGTATTGTAGTGGATGAGACACAGGTGAATTCTCTGAGCGACTTCTCTTGAACATACCGGTGACACTGACATGATGGATTGGTAGCATTAACCCCAAATGTGGATGGTGTGATGGACCAATGGTGATATGACTAGTGAGCAGAACAACCTAACCCGACTTGGATGTGGAATGAAAGTGTCATGTTCAAGAGCGACTTTGCAACCAATAAAGTTTCTTCAAGTTTTCTTCCCAATTTTTCCCTAGTCATTGCTGACGAGTACCTCTTTATTTTTGTCAAGCTTGAGGAGGATAACATATGCTTGTTCTATAATTTTCCCTTCGGGCAAACCCATCACTATGTTTTAACGAGCCTAGCGATAGTGAAACTCATTCTTGTCTATATGGACAAGTTTGTCTCTATTCGGTTTTAACGAGTTTAACGACAAATATAACTCGGTCCTTTTCAATTTTAGAGATTCTGAAAGGGATGTAAAGAAAACTCCAATAATCCTTTTTCGTCTTATAATCCCTTAAGTCCAAAAAAGTATAAAATAATACAAAAGGGATGAATTTTCGATAATTTTAACGAGCCGAACAAAACAAACACTTAATCTTTTTGTGTAATAATCCCTCAGGTCCAAAAAGATTAAAATCTAAAGGAGGGATATCACTTCCGGTCACTTTAACGAGTTGGAGAGGCTAATTGCTCGGCCATCTTTTCATATTTTACGAGTCAGATGAAAAGAGCTTAAAGGAGACTTGTTTTTCGAGCAACGAGTGATAAATTCGGGTAGCAGCTGATTCCAAGTAAGGTTTGGAATTTTCCAATCACGACAGTGTCAAAAGGATGGCTAACAGGATCACTCTTCACAACTGTTCCTCAAAATGGGTAAACAATCAAATGGAGGTGAATGATTGGCCAAAACGGAGTGGAGGTGATGATGAGAACATGATCAAGGTTCAAAGTTTGATGATAATGCTTTCACGATGGTTATTTACCGGAAATTGGTTCATTTTTTAATGAATAAGCTTAAACTCTAGGGGAAACATTTGCTCACTGCTTATGTTTAATTTTTAACGAGCTTGAACTCCACATAAAAACTGCTCGATCCAGTCGTATAATAAGGATGTCTCATCTAAGATGCCATTTTTATGGAGCTTGCACCTTACAAAGATTTTCCCTGCATCCTTTCTTTATGCAAGTTAGGAAACGACCAATCCTACGAGTTTAAAGGGTTAGAGGACCTACAAATTTAAAAAATAAATGGTCTCTCTTCGCTTGCATGAAAAAAGGTTTGCATGCCCCCAGGTATAGCGAAAAATTTCCAGGTCACCAAAGATTGTTCTATCCGCACTGCAGAAAAAACACATCCTCGGCAACGTCTACTGAAATAGACAAAGGTGAGTGGCACAACTTGCCTCCACTCACCTAACTTTGATGGAGGAATCTTATTCCAGTATAATATCATAAACCAGTCATATATCCTTCGCGGAAACCTACCCTATACCCAAGGTTTTCCTGCCAAAATAGACCAGGGTGCATGGCCCCTGGGTTTCAGTCATGTCCTCCGGAATCACTCGCACTCATCAGGTGGATGGACTGGGGATTGATGAGACATTCCTTGCGTGAAAAGACCATTCAGGGATGGTATCTGACTATTTTCTATGTGTGAGCTGGGGAACGAAAGCTGGTCTACGAGCTTGACCACTCTTCCTTCATGCGGAAAACACATTACTCTAAAGAGCGAGGAGACAATGGCTCCCATGCAATAAATATAGTCGCGTCCCAGGAGTAGATTATAATCTAGGGGTCCTTGGACTACCATTATGTTCATGTGAATGGTTTTCCTTCTCAATGTTATCGGCACATTGGGAAGGATCCCTAACGGTCGACTGGTTCCTTTGTCAAAGCCTGTTAGATTTCTCATCTCAGGCAAAAGTGATGGCGAACCAAGCGCCTTCCAAGTAGTTGAGGAAAGGACACTCACAGAAGCCCCTTCATCTATGATGGTACCGGCCATGACCATTCTGTATATTTGTGCAATGATTCGAAATGGTACACTAACCGGTAAATGGGGTCTGCCTAGTAGATTCCAATCGAAGGAAACAACTAGGTTGCTTGGAGGTGGGACCGAATAGACGGCCGGATATGACTCTGACGAACTTCCTTCCTATGGTAAAGGAATGGGTAGACTGTCCCCATGTTCATCGGAGTCTGTGTTTACGAAGAGAATTTGAATGGTGTCGTTCTTGTTCTCTCTGGTGACTGTATCATCTGAAGATGGATCTTCTGAAGGAAAGACCAAGTCAACTGCCACCTCGACCTTTTGACTTTCGTCTGGTGTGAATTCAGATGGTTTATCTTCAATGATAGATGCTTCGACCAACCACAATGGCGTGTCAGTTAGATTTTCAACTAGTGATGGACTTCGCAAGAGTTTCTTATATCCAGGAGGGAGTCGTAATGCTGAAACCGGACGGTTGTCCTAAACTCTTTTAGCCTCATCTAGGAAGGGACAATGGTGGATAGCGTGATCGCCTTCACACAGTTTACAAGGGAATTTACTTTTCCTTTTCTGTCCCAATACTTCGCTTTCACTAGTTTACGGTGTACTTTCAACATGATCATCAGAGGTTGTTGACACCAAATTGTGCAAACGAGGAGACCAGTCCCTTAAGATCCAAGGGATGCAAGGACAATCTCGATGATAGTGATCTCCTTTGCAAATGACACATGGAGATTTAGGCTTTGACAGTGTAGTGTGTGGATTTTCACTAGATGATGACTGGTTGCCCCTTTTCACCTTTGGCTCCTTCTTCTTCTTCTCTTTCTTCTCCTTCCTTTTCTTCTCCTTCTTAGTTACTTGATTTTTGGCTTTACCAGCTTCATCAAGTGAAGAGGAAGGAGGAGAGGGAGAATCAGATGAATTAGAAGGTTGAGGGGTAGCTTTGGTATCATCTAGTTGCTGACTTGATTGCTCAGGAATCATGGTATTCTGAATGACAGTGGTCGAGAAGAGCCATACGGGCAGGCCGATTGTCAATCCTGGAAGCGACAATGTGGCCATATGGGGTGCACCAACATCTCGCCAAGAGGAGAAAGGACTAGGATTTCCTCTAAGGGGAAATCCTTGGTTGGTGGAATCCATTTTTCTCAACCTAAGACCAACGTAGGAAAGGTGAAGTTTATTCCGATTAAAATAAATTTTAGACGCTTTGACACAACTTGTTTTTTCAATTTTTAAGAGTCGAGAAAAAACAAAAGATGACTCTAGTCGCCTTCTATTTTTAATGAACTTGAAGTGACAAGTGCTCAGATGGACCTTTTCCTTTAAGGAGTCTAAAAAGGAATGAAAGAGACTACTCTAGAAGTATAGACAGAGGGATTACCAAACCAATCACAAAACTGCAGAATACTTTTTATGGTACGGTAGTCAATCTTCTCGAATGCTGTGTTCAGTGCATTACAATCGATAGGGCGATAGACACGGCTTATTATGGATAAAGGATATAACCTATTGTGGTCTCCCAATATATACTCGACGGTACGTGGGAGCACAAGTCCGTACTGGCACTTGTCATCTCAAAGTGGAAGAATCACCCAACCAGCAATGAAAACAATAGTTACCAAGCTTTATGACGCTGGAATACGTCTCTAGCCTAGACTTCTAAATGCTGTGCATTAGGTTCCAAAGCGTTTTTAGATTCATTAAATTTATTTTACAGTTGATCTTGTTTAAGAAATTTACGTTTCAGGTTCACCACGTGATGTAGATATACAATTCCTAAAATGCAATCTAAGATGATAAACAATCGTTTAATCTTCTTTTTGCAATGAAAATCTTAGCTACTAAAGAAAGAGAGATGATATTCTTTCAACATAGAGCAGAGAGCACACACTATATGCACTGTCCTAAATCAAACCAAAAAACAGTCTAAATGCAAATGCACATGCATGTATTTGTTTTTCAGCCTTCTTAATGTGTGAATGATAAAAGAGAGCTAAGCGCAAGTTTGAATTATCTTTCAAAGCGACATTACTAACAAGCTTCTTTTCAAGACAAAATGAAGACAATGACGACACTTTGCGATTTGGAATTGAAAACTTGCTTTTGACACTTGAAAAACTATTAATTCAAATCAAATACAAGAGTAACAGTGTAATCGACTATCAAGAACAATCAGATTTTCTTCTATGACTAAAAACGACACTTGCGACACTTCCAAATCAAGAAATGACAGTTCAATTACGCTACTTCTTTGTAAAAGAGAACTAAAAATGGCTCACAATACATAAAAAAGTTTACAGTTCTTTGCACAATGGAGGCAAAATATTGGCAAGGAAGGGGGTTTCCACAGAGGTATACTGACTACAGACAACAAAACTCTTGAATAGAGCTGAAAAGAGTGAAGAAAAACCAAAATCTAGAGGCAAATTAGCCTTCTCTGACCATCGCACCTGTTACATAGGGATTCCAGTATGCATCCCACCTACTGCACTCGGGAAGTGTGATGCATACTGATATCCTTAAAGAGAGGGTGTGATGGTACAGTGCGAGACTTTTGATCTAGTTCTTGATCACAGTTTGTAGCACAGTTCAGGGATTTAGGCCGAGCAAGTGATAATCAGTAAATAAATCATAGGGGTAGATCTAAGGAGGTTACTAGAGCCACCACAAGGGCAATTAGGATGTTTACAAATCAATTGTTCAGTTTATAAAAAAAACCCAAAGATAGAATGAAGCAGCATTGATCTACTTTGCACTTGCATGGCAAATGCAGTTCAAAGGCTAGGTGGCTCGACTTCAGGCTCCGTCTGTAAGTTTATAAAACAAACAAGTATAGAAAAGCAAACAAGCTATTCACTCCCCAGTGGAGTCGCCATTTTGTTATCGGGAAATCTAGTGTCTATGCAGAGCTGCTAGTCCCACTAAGACTGGCAGCTATCTTAGAAACAAAAAAACTAAAACTACTTTCGTTTTCCTTTATGAGAAGTAGATAAGAGGGGAACAAAGGAGACCAACCTCTGTCTTGCGCTTGGTTCCTTGCTTGATTCCTCTCCCTTCTGATAGATCTTTGCCACTCGCTTCCTCGTCTACCCAGCTTCAAAGCAGCATAACACTATCCAAGAACAGAGATCTACTATCACAAACAATATAGGACCAGATATATATTGACCACATAAATGCATATATCATCAATCATACAAGAATGTGGAGAAAAAATTAAATAGCTTTATTAATATCAATAATAGCAAAGAGGATTACAACCAATTGTTCTGACCCAGTGTCATCCTCTCAACAAGAAGCCCTTCTTCACCTCATGAAAATCTTAGATCACCCAACACTATGATGTTACACCAAGAAACCAGCAGCACTTCCTTACAAGATACAAAATTCCAGCCTCTGGATCTCTGGGATGAGGGATCCATATATAGATGATTGTAGGGAGGTGAGTCAGATTTTGAGATTTTATTAGTGTCCTCTCTCTGATAGTTCTTGATTCCACTTGGAGATTGATGATCTCTTACTCATCCCTAGGCGAATTTAGAGAGGCAAGTGTCATAGGAGAAGTTTCTGGAAGATTCCATGTGGAACCACCTTGCAAACTGTCTCTGCCATTTGTCCACTCTCACTCATTGCACCCTGTAGAAGAGCTATCCAGTATGCATCACACCTTTTACTCTGGGCAGGTGGGATGCATCGCACCTTCTGCACTAGGCAGTCTGTATGGTCCAGATTTGACTAGTTCTGAGTAGTTTTCTGTGGAGAACTTATAGGAGATGATGTAATCAGCTGACCTTGTTCCTTTAGGGTGTGAAGCAACACTTTTAGGGACTTGGGAGCCCTTGGTTTATGGACATATATGATTGGGGTTGCAATGCCCAAAAATGTCTATAACAATAATGCCAAAAATCTCCCCCTTTGGACTTGATGGAAACTATGTTTGTGTTGATCACCTCAAACTGTAGAAAATTGTTAGATACATCAAATAACCATTATTCAAACACCAATATACTCTCCCCCTTTGACATCAAGGGAAAAGGGTACACCAAATCTCCCCCTTTGGATCTGATTTGCACTATACTGTACATGCTCCCTCTGAGCACATGCTACATTTTCAGAAAGATTTTTGAATAAATAACATGACTCTATAACTCAACTGAGTATGAGCTTCCTATCACCAAGGAATCATACTTAAATCAATCACCCAACCAAGTGGGGATACATATTTGACTTAACCACCCAACCAAGTGGGATTACATTTTTGACACTATCCCCCAACCAAGTGGGATTACATATTTGACGTGACCTCAAAAATCCATACATGACTGAATAGAAAATTATTACATAACAGGTCTCCACATGGCCTTTACATCAAGTGACATATATGACATTAATAACTAATACCAAAATATCTTAATAGTAGCATAATTAAACAACGATAATTCCAACAATGCATTATATTCTGCAAGCCTAATGCTCCCCCTGAACCTTTGCTACATGTTCATTGTCAACAACTCATTCATCAATTCATATTCATAAATATTAATGAGAAAAACTTAACTCAATAACATATTAGCAGATTGTATCCATCAACAACAAACCAAGAAAAATCAAATCATAGTTGCCAATAGCACGTCAGAGGTTGATCTTGAGTCTCTCCTACTATTTTTTATTAGAGAAAAACATACGCAATTGTCTGCAAATAAACTCATGTATATACCTGACTATATTTCATGAAACACGTGTATATAAAGAAACCTTATGAATTTTCACTTATAGATTGAGAAGACTAGATTAACAACAAAACGAGGTAGAGGCAACTCCTAGTTTCTATATGAGATATTCAAATGCTTCTCTAGGAAGAGGTTTAGTAAATATACCAACAACTTGTTCTTTAGAGGGAAAATACTTCAATATAACCTTTTTCTCAAGCACTTGTTCTCTTAGAAAGTGACACTTAATTGGAATATGCATGGTCTTGGAGTTCATTACAGGATTTTTTGAAATTCTAATAGCACTTGTATTATCACATAGGATGGATATGGGTGCAGAACATTTGGTTTGTATATCTTGTAATGTTTGCATCATCTAGAGAAGTTGTGTGCAACAAGATGCAACAACCACATATTATGTTTCCATTTTAGATAAGGTAATGGAACTTTGTTTCTTCCTGAACCAAGATACGAATCACGGCCCCATGTAAAATGCACCTCCACTAGTGCTTTTCCAATGATCAACATTTCGAGCCCAATCTACATCTCAGTATGCATGAAGGGTAAGATTTGCATCTTTAGGATACCATAGACCAAAGTCTTTGTTTCCTTAGAGATATTTGAATATTCTCTTTACTACCCGAATATGTGATTCCTTTCGATTGGGTTGGAAACATCCAACAAGACCAACTGCATGCATGATATCTGGTCTGGTACATGTTAGATAAATTGGAATTCCAATCATAGAACTATACTCTGGTTGGTTTACTATGGGAGTATCATCATTTAGAACTGAAGCTACATCCTATCATCATGGGAGTACATACATGATTGTAATCTTCCATCCCATACTTGTTCAAAATCTACTTGAGATATATTGTTTGTGAGAGAAAGATGCCATATTTTTCTTGTTGCACTTGTAGACCAAGATAATAGATTAGTTCCCCAAGTAAAGACATTTCAAATTCTTGATACATAATAGAAGAAACGTTTTGACTCATATATTCTTCACTAGTGCTAAAGATGATATGATCAACATAAACAACAATAATTAGCAGTTTATCATCCTCAATTTTTGTGTACAATTTGTTGTTTGCGGATCATTTTTTGAAACCTTGTTGTTGAAGATATTTGTCAAGACAATAATACCATGCCTGCAAAGCCTGTTTTAGCCCATATACATCCATTTGGAGTTTGCATACAAGGTTTTCATCATTCCCCGAAATCAATCCTTTTGGTTGTTCAATATATACTTCTTCTTCTAGATCTCCATTAAGGAAATCATATTTTAAATCCATTTAATAAACTTTGAAATGTCGAAAACATGAACGTGCAAGAAACATTCTTATGCCTTCAGGCCTGGCTACTGCTGCAAATGTTTCTTCAAAGTCTATACCTTCTTGTTGAGCATAAATTTTACAAACAAGTCTAGCTTTGTTCCTAATGACTTCTCCATTTTCATTCAACTTATTTTTGAATATCCATTTTGTCCCAATAACATTTTTATCATGAGGCCTTGGAACCAATTTCCAAGTATCATTCTTTTCCATTTGATCAAGTTCTTCGTTCATGGCCTTAACAGAACATTCATCTTTACTAGTTTGATTTACATTTTGTGGTTAAATGGTGGATAATAAATCTAGATAATTAGGATATCTTACATGGGTTCTTCTTGTTTGTACCCCAGATTCCTTTTCTCCTAGAATTTGAGTTTCTGGATGATTCTTTTGAACATACTTGGATGGAGCCTTTTCTTTGTTTGACGTGTATTCTTTTGTTTCTTCATTAGTTTCTTCTTATATATCATTGTCATTTGATGTGGGAAAGCATTCATCATCATTATTATCTTTTGATGGTGTTACCTTTTTGGGATCTATGCATGCTTCATCAGTCACAACATCAATGCATTCAACAATTTTCTAAAGTCTCTTATTATAACATTTGTATCATTTGCTTCTAGATGAGTAACCAAGAAGTATTCTTTCATGTGCTCTAGCTTCAAACTTACCAATTTTTTCATCATTATTTTTTATGAAACATTTGCTTCCAAAAACTCTAAAATGCTTTACAGTGGGAGTATTATGATACCAAAGTTCATACGGAGTTTTATCACTATTCACACGAACATGAGACTTGTTGAGAATATTTATTGTGGTATGTGTAAGTTCACCCAAGAAGGTGTCAAGAGTTTTAGACTCATGAATCATAGCATGAGCCATTTATTGAAAAGTTCTATTCATTCTTTCTGCCACGCCATTTTGTTGAGGAGTCTTAGCTACACAAAATTGTCTTTTTATGCCATGTTTTTCACTAAAATCAAAGAATTCATTTCATATGTATTCTCCTCCTCGATCAGATCTGAGACATTTGATTTTTATATCTAATTCATTTTCAACTAATGCCTTGAAGACTTTAAATTTATCAAATGCTTCATCTTTGTGTCTCAATAAATCAATCCAACACATTTTAGAAAAGTCATCAATGAATAAGATATAGTATTTTTCTCCACGAGGTGACTTTTTCCTTACTGGTGCACACAAATCAATATGTGTAAGCTCAAGAGGCTTACTTGCTGATCATTCTTTGGCATTGAATTGAACTCTGGTTTTCTTACTAATTGACATGACTTACATATGGTACTTTCTGGTAGGGTGATGTTGGGTAGATCATGAACATATTTGAGCCTACTTGATTTTATTATTTGAGAGAAGCTTAGATGTCCCAACCTTTTGTGCCATAACCAAGTTTCCTCTACCTTTCCTAGGTAACATTTTCTTGGCCACCTTTCAATATATACAGATTTCTCGGGGTTCTTGCTCCTTTTATTATGGTCTTTCCTGTGTGAAGTTCACAAACCACACATTCTTTTGATCATAATACCATCTCATTTCCTTGGTCACACATTTGGCTAACACTCAAAAATTTATGCTTTAATCCATCAACATACATAACATTAACATCTTTAACCTTTTCTCTTAGAAAAACATAACCTTTACCCCTAATGACAGCAGGTGAGACATTTCCAAAAGTGACATTCTTTTCCTTCTCTAAAGAAAAATATGAGATATGTTTATCTTTATTACCTGTCATGTGTTTTGAACATCCACTATCAATGTGCCATTGATTTTATTGTCCTTATACAAACAATGCTATGCCACAACCTTCAAATTGTAACTCCTTCCTTTTCCATACATTAGAATTTGTTGATATTTTCTCTTTTTGAGATGTTGGTTGTAATTTTCTCCTTCATTCAGATTCTTCATGTCCAAATTTATTGCAAAATGAGCATTCAATTTCATATTCAAGAGGTGATAAGTTATTATATGTGTTCTTCTTGACTCCTATATAATTCCTTTGTTTTCTTTCTTCTCTAGTCATGATGGTTTTGTATGCAACACATTGAGAAGTCTTATGACCAAAATTATGACATGCGAAACATTTTCCATTAAATAAGAAATTTATGTGATCATATAGTATTCTAGTGTTGTTTACCTTTTGACTGGTTCTTCTTTTGTTGTTAATCCTTGGATTAGAGTGAACATGATTTACTTGTGGAATGCCTTTATTCTTTTGTTGAGGCCTGAAGCTTTGCTGATTGTTTTTTGCTTTATTTTGATAGCTTTCGGTGGTGGCTAATGAATTTTCAGTTTGAGATGTTCCTCTAGTGTGTCCAAGACCTGTCTTCATAAGAGGAGAGCATTGTACCTTGATAATTTCATCTACAGTTTCAGATCCTTTAGCAAATCTAAGATTCAATGTTTTTATTTTCTCAAGTTCCTTTCTTAGATTTATTACTTCACATTCTAACTTCTCATTATGATTTTCCTTTTCTATGAGTTGATGCTTCAATGTGTCTATGGCTACTTTTTTTTCTTCCAAAAAAATTTTGAGTTGAGTGATTTCTTCAAAGAAATCTTTTTCCTCTAAATCATCCTTAAATTTATCACTCATTAGTATTTTTCTCAAAAGCCCTGAGTAATTTAAGATCTTGATCAGATTCTCCTTCTTCACTGTTTTACAAGCCATCACTATCTTCATGAGTATAATAACTTCTTCTATTCTCAAACTGTCTCCTATTATCTTTTGCAGTATCCTTCCCTTTTTCATGGTTGTCTTTATGAGGACACTTAGCAGCATAATGACCAACTCTACCACATGCAAAACATTTGAAGGGAAGCTTACCTCTGAACCTTCTAGTGCCCAGTTGATGTTTCTTTACAAAGTTCACCTCATCTTCTTCTGATATATATCCTGATTCCTTGTGTTCTTCCTTTTCTTTTCCTTTTGAAGATGCTTTAAATGAAACTCATCTGATTTCTGAGGGATCTACTTTCCTCATTTGAAAAGTAGTTAGGATCCCATGAAGTTGAAAAATAGTTAGGATCCCATGAAGTTGAAAAATAGTAAGAGTCTATAGATCCTAATTCTCTTCAGTGGAAAACATTTTTGACTCGAATTTAGGTGTTATATATCCTAATATTTTCTCTACTAAAGTGGTGTCCTTTATTTCTTCACCCATATTTTTCATTTGATTTACAATCTCATCTATATATAGAAAGAAACTAAAAATACCTTTCAGCATTATGCATTTTGAGAGTTTCATATTGAATTTTGAGAGTTTGGAGTTTAGCACTTTTTATCTTGGTATCACCTTCATAGCTTTGAATGATTCTGTCCCATATTTCTTTTGTTGTGTTTAACTGCATAAATTTGACAAATTCTAATTTATTCAGACTTCCCAATAATTCATTGACAACTTTGGCATTGGTTTCATACATCTTCTTTCTTGTTCCATCTATGGGAACTGCGGCTCAATATTGGTAACCTCCTTCCATAATTACCCAAACTTATGCTACAAGGGACTGAATATAGGATCTAGTTCTTTTCTTCCAATATGTTAAATTATTTATGTTGAAGAATGGTGGTCTGATAGATGTCGTTTCGTCTTCATTGCTTATCTTCGGAGTTATTCCTTCAAGAGATCAAGCTTCTTTTGAAGGACCTGCTTTGATTCCAATTGTTGTGAACAATACTGAGATGGGGGGGGGGGGGGGGGGGTTGAATCAATATTTTAAAATCTCACAATAATAATTTTCTTTTCTAAAATATGTACGCAACTTTATTGAACCCAACTCGCGTATGTACATGATTGTTGTAAAAGAAACTAGTCTATGCTTAGTAAACTTGTAAAACAACTAATTATTTTTCTTTTAAAGTTAAACCATAACGTAAGAGATTTATCACGCATTTAATAAGTAGTAAGCAGGTGTAGCAAGAGAAGAATAAAATATCACACGTAAGAAACACACATGAAAACTAGGATTTAAGGTGGAAAGCCAATGTGGGAGAAAACCACCACTGATATCATCTCAGTATTCAAACTTAATAATATGAAAAACTTCTTACATTCTTGTACTAGTGGAGACTCATGCCAGTTTGCAGGCACCCACCTGTTGAAGACTACAACCTTCACTCGTTCTCCAGCTCCTATTGGAAGGGCCCTCCAAACCCCTAATTTGATTACCAACTACTACTGGTAGGAAGCTTTGACTTCCTCACTGAAGGCTCCAACCCCCTGATTTGATTACTAGCTACTACTAGGAAAAACCTTCAACTTCCTCATTGAAGGCTCCACCCTCACCAACATCTGTGGACCACGTTTCATAAATTTTCAAACTGGATCCACCTTCTTTAATACATCACAACTTGTAGATGAACTGAAGCAAACACCAACTTAATTTAAACAGAACAATGAGATCATTGTAACCAAAAAATAGAACCGAACTCAGAATACTCCATCAACACATAGAATGAATTGCAACCCTGATCATTCATATGTCAACATGTATACACTATTTCACTTAAGGCTACTCACGTGTATATGTGGTTTTCTATAGAGAAACCTACGTAAAGATCTCAATATACTGAAAACTTGTATTTCTGAATCAGACACAGAGTTGACTAGAGTTATTCTGAAATATTATGCTACAAAGTTGACTAGAGTTATTCTGAAATATTATGTTAGCTTCCAAAACCCTCATACACTTAGCAGCATCAATAATATTTTCAATCAATCAACATGTAACCAAATTCAACTTCATCATTCAATCAATTCTACTTCAAACATTATCACTCAACGCATATCAACTTGAGGACACAATTGACAGAAAACAGAGATACATCAACACTGATCAGGTTGATCAGTCGTTTATGAATAGAAACTCTTCCTTTATATACTTGACTTTAAAGAAACAAACCTGCGTGTATATGCGACTTCACTGAGACCAACCTGTGTACAAATTTGCAAATTTTGACTCAAAATTGCGCAGCTCTTTAGAACTTCAAAAAGACCTAGATCATAATATTCAGAGATAAAAACATGTGTCAACACTTAGATCTAGTCAATCCATGAGAATATCATAAAATGGAAATTCATTTGAGGTCTCATGATCCCGATCCATCATTGTTTTCACCGGTGCATAATTATTTTAGATCTATGTGTCAACTATGGCCCTTACAGTAAAAATATACTTTATATTGAAGTATTCATCAAAAAACCTTTCACATACATGCATAGCACTTTGATCTTCACCTCATTATATAGTTAGAGGCTTAGCCAATGCCATGGGTAAAAACTACACTAGTGCCAGTGGTAATCTTGGACGGGATCAAGTAACTGTTACTACGCTCAATATTGTGGGCTAATACCATGGTAAGGACCCTTGGTATTCTTAAATTAGTGTGCCAGTATGTACGTGAATTTACTTCTCTGTACCTGCGTGCATACATGACTTGGCCTCGACGAACCTGCGTATAGATATTCAAATATTAACCTTTATCAAAATTCTGTTTCTGATTTGTAAACCTTTGTCCCATGATTCTGTTATTATGTTCCATCATTATGTCACCTCTGAATTGACTTGTGGATTCATCTAGTTACTATATACTTGTTCTATTAGAAGTGATTTTCCATCAAGGACAACACATGCATCATAATGCCAAAAATTTCATCATTTTCTACTAGTGGAATAATGAAATGAGAATGAAGATGGAGATAAAAATGCACATGTAAGATGCACCTTGCAAAAGATAGTTCATTATAGCTTCAGATGATGTCTAGCTCAAGAGAGAATCATAATAAGGAATCCTTGGAAAGCAGAGGGGCGACCCATAATTGGGATGTATTAAAAAAATGATTTGTGGTAGCGGCTACAACATGTTGGAAAGTTATTTACAAGCACAATGAAACTATTCCATTTCTAGGAGGATTTTAGTTGATATCCTCAGGTAGAAATGCCTTCAAATCCTAGGGATCCCATCCACCATAGGTATATGATTTTAGCTTCATTAATTGACCCATTATTACGATTATTCTCTTGTAAATACTGTAACAATCAAATTTCTCCTCCTAATATTAACACTACATGCACATCAATACCAAACACACTATGATACTAGTTGAATCGAAATCAATGCCAACACACTTGATTCCACCTACTGTCATAACAATGCTAATTGTCCAACAAAATTTTCTATTTGTTGAAGGGAAACAATTGCAAGGGATAGGGTTGAGAGCCCCAACAAAGAAGAATAAAAAGACAACAAATAGAACTCATTCAATCATTCCAAGAACTCGAATTCACAAAGGTAGGGATTAGAAATGTAACTGAATGTTTCACGTTTGAAGTAGATCCCATAGGGTCCAAATCCTCTGCTACCTCCAAGATGTGAAGAATTGAAAGTTAATCACATGGATTGTTTAAGATCAATGAATTCAAAGTAAAAACATATCTGGATGATAAATCATCATAAGCATCACAAACTAAAATTCATAAAAGGAACAATGCATTTTTTAAATAGGATATGAGTCTTTTCATTAACTCTAAGCAAGAAGTACAAGGATTATACAACCTAATCCAAGCCAGAGGTTGTAACGAAACCTTCCTTTGAATCCGTCCAGTATGAGACATCAAAGTCTTCCCCTCCAATATATGTAAGGATATTCTAGATAAGGGTGTTGACAATCTCTGTAAGGAAATTAGTGTTTCCTAAAGACCAGGAGTGCAGGATAAATAGGAAAAACACATACCTAATATAGGGTAATTTTGGCATAATAATTATATCTCTCCTTAGGCGTGAATTAGGCCTACCCAAGGGGTGGATTTATACCACCTAAAACTAGTTAATTCAATTAGGCCACAAGCTCATGGAGGTGGGCTTTTGGTGAAACCCTTAAACCCCACTCGATAAATAAAATTTTATTTATTTTTTCAAAATTTAAAAGGATGTATGCAGTTATATTTCTTAAGAACCACGTATATACGTATTATTGGAGTGGGAAGAGTCATGTATGGATTTTCAAAAATAAGTTTTTGAGATAAAGTTGGTTCTACAAGGGGAAGGGAGTTACATAGGCCATATAAGAGCATCTAATTGACAAGAGTGTTGAGATATGTTATAACAAATTATGCCTAATGTATGATGTTAGAAGGGGGACTAATGGCCAAAATAGATTACTTGTAAAAAGAGGAGTCATTCGAGTAGCTTTTCAAGAGATCACCAAATTCCAGTCTATCAAACGCTTTTGGAAGGAGTCAGAGAGAGAAATCATATCTGAGGCGGGCATACTGATGCATAGAGATAGTAAAGCATGTCCATTGATCAAGTATAAAATGTACGCATGATGTATACATAAGTGTGATAATGATCAACAAAATACATAACGGAATATCAGATCATAGACGTGAAAGAAAATAACAAGGCTATGTCTCAGTATCATATAGGACAAAGTTTGTACACAAGATCATGTATAATTCATCCCCATATAAGTACCAATTCATATAGATGATGTAGTGGTATTTTATAAAACTTGAATTCCAACAAATAAGATGCTTTTGAAAGGTGTGCAACATATAAGTGGAGGTGTCAGCAACAAAAAGTTGAAGAACCTATCAAGTGATCTGAGGTGTTGGCACAACCCAAGGTCTTCACTAACTACAGATGGTACATTTCTACACAATGGGAATAAATGATTTGATGACAACCATGTGATAAATGATTTGATTACCAGTCATTGATGTATACCATTAACAAACACGAGACAACTCACCAATAATTAAAATGAATGGCCAGGTACCCCAGTACAATCTAACGAGTGTGATTAAAGGAGTTGAAGTAGAACACTTGAAAAAAACTATCAATCTAGAGAAATTGATGTATTCTCACCCTCTATAGCAAAGGGGTCTACCACCAATGACTAAAAACCCTAAAGTATAGATAAAAGAAATCTAGATCGTGTTCCCAAAGAAATGAGTTGGAGTCGATGGGAAAATATCTGTTGGAAGGAAGGCATTAAGGATTCCCACCTCAACCAACATCATTGTAACCTGCAATACAATAATTTGGAAGGACTCGGAGAAAAAATGATGAAGTAACCATCACCATGTACATTTCTACTGTGCACAAAATGTAGCTAGCTCACAAAAGAAATCCTCTAAACCAACCAATAATGAAAGTTGACACAGAGGCAAGGAATCCATCACGAATCCCAATGTGTGATAATGTCATTTAATGGTGAACACAAGAGAAATCACACATTCAAAGGCCCATGACGTTGATCAATTCTAGGAACCAGGTCATGTATCAATGATGTAAATGGTGCTAGGCGGTGACTCTAGGTCCACTCTTAGAGAAACTTTTCAGGGTCGATGAGTGTAGGCTTGCCATCAAGAAGTCAATGAGGACCTTTTTTACTGAAATGTGTAAATGACCAAGTAGTTAATATGATACTAAGTATAACTTGATAAACCAGGTATGGTCAACAAAAATGTTTCAAGAGGCACCACAAAATGACTGACATGAAGATGAACTTCCCTTGAACAAAAGCACAACACTTTGTGACTTTTAAGACAACATAAAATGAACTTTGTATAAGTTTGCAATGAAAGAGGCATAAAAAAACTCTCCATATGATTGGAAGAGTAACCAACTAGAGGATTATTGATTATAAGACAAGGTTTTGGCTTCTTTGAAGTCCAACTAAGTCCCAACCCAATGGAGGAAAGACTCATTTTTTAAGTGCTTTTTCAAGGGCGACATAACTCACTCTAATTCCGAAGTGATAAAATAGAATATTCCCATTCCCTTATTTTTTTGGAATATTTTATATTTTTGTCATTTTCATATTGTAAGGCCTAATAAAATAAAATAATGCCTATATTATAATGGTGGGAATGATTGTGAAAGGCAAGTGAACTAGTTCTTGGATCTAGAGCATCCCTATGCTCAATGCAAGGTTATGGATGTAGGTCATCAACACTCGAGGAATGTTCCCTCCATGGTAAAAGGGTCTCAAGTCATAAAGGCTAATGAATGTATGATTTGATATTGTAAAAAAAGGATGGAAAAAATTTTCTTATACAAGAGTCAAATGAAGTTGGCGTAAGGCCAAAAGGGTGTAAGTGGTCAATATTCAATATAGTAGTGGAACTCAACAAATGGGAGCCTCTAGGGTACAAAGTTAGAATGAGAGTGAGGAAGAGGAATGAGGCTTGAATGCAATGTCATGATGGGAATATAGAGGACTCTTGATCCTATGAAAAATACTTCAACATGGGTACCAAGTGACAACAATTTATTATCTAGAGTTCCCATGATATGGTAGGATCTACCACAGAAGTTGTGATACTTCTAAGTAGTGAGAAGGTTATGCGTCACAGCTTGGTGGGGTTTACCCTAAGGCCAAGAAGGAAAAATAAACTGATAATCCACAATGCATGTGGTAAACCTAAGATATATGTGAGTTTTGAGATCCAATAGTTATCAAAGTGGATCAACCATGAAAATACCCAAAGGAGAATCCTTCAATGTTTTGTAGACATAATTAGGAACACTATGCAATAAGTTAATACATCCCATGCATAATCTTTGGGTAAAAGATTGTGTTAAAAAATACAAAACTTGAAAATGTGTACTGTTGGGTAGTGGAGGCCCCGCGTAACAGTTTTGGGACCTAAAGTCCACAATTTTGGGAAAAAGTACGGTAAAGACTCCGCGAAGTGTGTAGAGTGCGAATTGTAATGAGTTAAGTCAAAGGGCTGTCCGCCGAAGAATAATGTAAAATAATAGGAAGTGATTCGACCTACCCATGGTCTGCGAACCACGAGAATGTATAAATAGAGCAAGGCTCTATGGCTAGAGGTCAGTTTTTTTGGAAGCTTTTGTTTGGATCTGAATGTTATGGGTTTGTGAAGGAAATATTCTCAGCATCTATAAGTTCGAGTCAAGGGTGTTGGTAGATAGATAGAGGCTCTACAGCTATGTACGCAGAGGCCCGGTGGAGTTCGAAGCTATGTGCGCAAACCCCTGCAGCTGAGTGCGTGGGGTGGATCTGGTTGTATTAACGGAAGATTTCAATAAAGATAAATGGTTTTTGAAGTATCGTGGATCTATTGTGTTCCAGTTTATGCTTCTGTTATATGAGTTTATATCTTTTTATAATTGCGCGCACTGGGTTTATTGTTAAATGTTTTCTTAAAGAGTGTAACAAGAAGATAAAATCTATAATATTTTCGTTAATAAGAAATTACACCCGCGCGGATCTACGCGGAAGCCTGATAATAGTACCTAGTGGTGCGAGGCCACAGAACGGTTCGCGACCCCTCCAGAAAACATCAAGACATCCCAAGGGTGTAGAAACCTGGTTCCAGCACCCTCCCCTACTACCTTGGGTGAGACCTTAGTCCACGCTCCATGGCTATTTCCAAAAGGTCCGATAGCTGCAGGATTTGCTTGGCTAATAACTCTTCTGAACTTGGGTCAGGGCCCAATAAGCCAACAAATGGTTCCATTGCCAGGACCGGGATTTGCCTAAGGGATATTTGATGTCGGAACACTGGAACCCTACAAAGAAAGAGCTTGAAGAT
The DNA here is from genome assembly GCA_031772625.1 of Pinus tabuliformis. Taxonomy (NCBI): domain Eukaryota; kingdom Viridiplantae; phylum Streptophyta; class Pinopsida; order Pinales; family Pinaceae; genus Pinus; species Pinus tabuliformis. The sequence continues at coordinate 872,032,546 of CM062810.1, read as the reverse complement.
TGGTTGGATCAAAAGCTTCATGAGTTCATGGTACAGGAAAACAGAAATCCGTGGATATCTGAGGAAAGGTGGCTAGATCGCTACATATACACAAAATCCACGAGATATTCTTCGCGTCTTTCTCAACAGATCTATATGAGTGGATCACAAGGCTAGCTGACAGTTAGGGAATGTGTAGACTAGATCAGCCCATCGTGTGGACTCCAGAGTTGGTGCGTAGGCTAGAAGCATCTGAAGAGAAAATCTTATGGGCACTAGATCACTGGTTGGATCGAATAATAGGAGGGTTTATAACCTGTTAGTGTTGGTATCTTCATCCCTCTATCAGAGATCAAATTCTCTTGTTGCATTGCATATTAGGTGTCTCACTCAGTCAACTGCATTCCATTAGGAGCACGGATCATCTGACGGTAGTGGCTTGTTGCACATTTTCCCTCATGTCCTTTACCTGCTGGCCCATTTCCATTCACCAAGATCATCTACAGTCACTTTTTGTCTTTAAATTTGCAAGAGTCATTTCTAGGGTTTCAATTTCATTAGGTCTAGGGTTTCATCAAAAAGCTCTTCAAAATGTCCAATAACGATCAGCAGGTGCATGAGGAGGTTGAATAAAGTTCCAGTACCAATAAATTTCATAATCACTTGCTCAGAAATGTGTTTTTCCTCAAAACCTTGTTTTGAGGAAAAAACAGAGTATTTTAGGTTTTTATTGTATAAATTGGTGTAATTTCAGTTCTCTCATATGTAAAAAACTTCAGTGGCAACCCTGGTCACCTTACCAAGCTTCAGCTACTCCATCCCCTGCAAGGCAAACAAAAAATCAAGTCATTGAGTTCATCAAAGGCACAAATAAAGTAAACTGCCCAAAAAACAGAGTTGAAAAAGTAAGTCACAATGAAAACATTACAAAAGTGGGTTTTATGAATGAAAAATCAAAAGATCTTGTATATAAATCATTTTTCATGATTCAAAAAGCTCATTTTCATTCAAAGAAGAAAGACTGAGCAAGAGAAGGCCGTGTTGAACAAAGGGAGCAAAATTGCAGCAAAACTGTGCAAGTTCATGGGCGCGGTGCATTGGGTGAGAGGTGCAGTGCACAGAGAAGGTGCGGCGCATTGGGCCGCCCTCGACAGTGTAAAAAATATACTGGCATGGTGCATATAAAGGGCATGATGCATTGGGTTTGTGGCGTGACGCATAGAGCTGCAAGCCTGATTTCGCCATAAACTCCCTCAAATTTCGAAAATTTCTCAATCCTATGGTGTGTAAGTAAGTCTAGAGTTCTTCCCTTGCTAGTGAAAGAGTTTTTATTAGAATTTATGGTGGTTTAGTGTGTAAAATCTCAAACCCTACCTCTTTGCAATTTTGTTCAAAAATAAATTGCCTAGGGTTTGTATTTATGTTTTTGGTACCAAGTCTATTTCGTCATTCCCCTACTCTTTGACTCCTCCATTTGTTTTTTACTTTCATCCACTCATTCCCTAATTCCTATATTCCTAAAATCATTCACCCCTATCCCCAATTTCCATTTTCCCAAATCCTAACTACAACATCCCCAAACCCTAATTGTTGTCCCTAAACTTACATACTATTCCCTAAACCCCCTATTTCCCAAAAAGCTTGTCATAATATTCCCCAAACCCCTCATACCCTCTCCCTCCACAGTCCCTCATACATTCTTACCCTTGGTGGCAGAAAACTAAAAACATCATAAATCTCTTCATACTCATCAAGAAAACTCACACATTAGAAAACATGGAATCTGATCCTTCATATGACTGAGATGAAGGTACACACAGTGACTCTCCTACAGAAATGCATGCACCAAGGAGACCTCACAAGGGTGGCAAACATATACGAGAGGAACCTACTTCACTTGCCGAGCTGTAGGCCTGCCCTCTTACTATCACATGCTTCCAACACCAATCCTGTTATCAGTTCTGTGAGATGGTTGCTAGAGTCTAGTACCATCATGAGTTGGATATTGTTTGTGCTTCATCTACATAATGTCCAAGCCACTCTAGCTGGTGTGACATTCACCTTGACACCGCAGTCTATTTCTCTAGCAAATGACATTCCTAATGTTGGAGAGTAGTGGAACAAACGGCATCAAATTGATAGGGAACATTATGAACCATACATCAAGCCCGGTTATTTGAGATAGCTCAGCAGAGTTTTTCCTTATCGATACCTGAAAGACTCATTTGCTCCCTTGATGAAACTCATAATTAAGTATTTTAGCTGTGAGGGCCAGTTTTCTCACCTATATGCCTATCATATCAGATTGTTGATGCACTTTACCAGGGTGAGAATGATGAATCTCCCCTACTTCATGTGCCAAAATATTGGGAAGATGACCACCCTAGTGCAAAAGAAAACTCCTCAGTAGTGTTATAGCTCCAAATCTCACTCTTATGGTTTGTGATGCTGTACTCATGGCCTAGGGCAACCCCTCCTTCCAGACCTGGTCCTAAAATTTAAAAAACAGTGTTTTATCCCTTATACGCGACATTGCCTTGAGTTAAACGCGTGTATACGCGGGTCTGTGTATATCCAAACCACGTGTATGTATTAAAACACTTAGAAAAATATAAAATTCCTTCTTTTCGGGCGGAGATCGCAGGTTTTACCTGTTGATCACCTGTTAGTGCCTGTGGCCCAACTGTTCCCAACCAACTCCTAACTAAAAAACTACTTTGGAGATGGTATAAAAATACCTCAAAGGGAAGGCCTAAGGGGGAGAAGAGAGAGAAAGGTTATTATGTTGAGATTTTTCCCTTGACCAGGTCTGAAGTCCCTTGTGCCTTCTGCACTTCCCCCATTTTGTACAGGAAACGTTTGTTTCCTTGTGTGTTGATGTTCATCCACCATTTATGAAATCATGGAGAGAGTCATGGAAGGAGTTTTGTTAGAGGCTTAAGGCTGGAACGGATCCGGAAGGAAGCTTTGCTTGGAGCCTGCTGAAGGTGACTCAGGTGAACATATTCCTTTTTATGTACTTTATTTGTCTATATTAAAAGAAACACATGTCTTGGTTCCCGAAATGAATCTTCTTTATGTTAATGATATTCATGTTTTGAATTCATGTGTAAATGGTTGTTTGGATTTCATAACTAACTACCTTTCTTTATGACATGAAGATGGTTTCTTTATAAGTTTTTGTCCATGTACTGCTGTGTTCTTTGAATTGTTTGATTTGCAGGACAAAAGAGAAGAAGGGAACTCCAAGAAGGGTTTGGACCCTAAAGGCCTTCTCAAACATAGGACCGAAGGTACGTACCCTTGTCATAGAATTTTCTTATAATAGTATAATGGCTGTATGAATGCATGTTTCTTTGAATAGATAACTTTTAGTCTGCTAGGGTTTCACCCAAAAAGCCCTAGGGGAGTAATTCCCTCTACCAGAATTGGCGACTCCGCTAGGGACAACATTCTTGTTGTTCCTAGTTTGGGTGTTTTTCAAGCTAATCAGGGCTCAGCTGCCTTGTCTGCTTGCTGTTACTGTCTGGTCTGTTCTTGAACTTTAAGCTTTGCCAGTTTCTTCATTTTGTCTTTTTTATTTTTCTTGAAGCTTTTCATATACGCTGTTTTTCTTAGATACAGTAGCGTATATATGCTTGTTTCTTTGAGTGAACCCGCGTATACACAGGTTTCCTCAAACACAGTCACGTATACACGCAATCTGTACTACAGTACAGTCGCGTATATATTCCAATTTTCAAGATTTGTAAATCTTTTTGGCCTCTGAAGGTTTGTCTGGTGGTTTGAGTCAGTCTGAAACAGTCATTTTCCAGTATCAGTTATTTGTTTTACAGCGAGCATCTCGTTCTGAATTCTCTCTGATTATAAGGAGTGTTGGTCTTGTTTTTTGTTGATTGCAAGCGTCATCGTTTTTGGCTAAAGCACGCAAGATTTCTTGCTAGGAATCTTGGCTGCTCTGTTTCATCAGGGTAGGAAGATTGAATTCAATCTTTGTGTTAATCTTGCTTTTGGTGACTTTTTGTTTGCTTGACAAAATCGCTTTTTGTGACCATCTACTTCTTTGTTTCATGAAAGTTGTTGTTTGACACTTTCTTGGAATTTGTCTTTTTGATCTTTTTGGCTTTCATTGCTGCTTTTGATTGTTAAGAGCGATTTTAAACACATTTATTTTTGTTGGGTTTTCATCCATTAAGTGGTGTTGATTCGCAAAAGTGTTTAATTGCCTATTCTTCAATCACAAGTTTCAGTGTTGTTGAGAGCATTTTTTGAAAAGACTTTTTTGTTTGTTGCTTTGAAGAAAATCTTTTGAAAATCTTAGTTTTGCTTTCTTGAACTTGCTTTTCATTTGGTTTCCTTTTAGAGAAGTGAAAGTGCTTTATGTTTGTCTTAGAACTTTTTTTTAGTGTTTAGACGAAATGAATGGCAACATCTCATATTCCATCTAGGCATCTTAAGTGGCAAGATAAAGTTTGATAAGCAAGCAACTTTCATTTTTGTTTTTAGAGTAGTTTTGAATCTTGCATCCACATATAGTTGTTACATCACGATAGATTTGCATCCCCTTTTAGGCGTACATAGCTTTGTTAGCTTTTGTGAGTGTGAAGTGTGCATTAACGAGAAGAAAAGAAAAATTTGTTTTATTAGAAGTACCTCTGAACCTTATAGAAATTGCTCTTCATCGAAAAACAAAAAAGTGCATGTGCATGTAGTTAAGTTTTTATTAATTTCTTTTGCGTCAAAAAACACCACTAGTTTCACTTCCGTTACCTTGTGACTTAAAGAACAGCCTAATAAAATCAAGCGCTAACTAAAATTCACTAGAACTTTTTGTTTCAGTCAGTTACACCAACAAGATTAGGATTTTAGGGCCTTGGATTAGGCGAGTGGAGAGTTAACTCTCCAAGGCCATATAAACGTCAAACGTAGGAGTCTGAATAACGAGAGAAAATCCAATAGCATTAGGAAGACCAGGAAAGCTCCGGATCTAGGAGTTAAGCACGAGGGTCTGTAAAGACAGGGAAGAGAGATATCCCCTCTCCTACTTGTCCGAACTTACCTCACGACTGTTCCTCCTGGCTTCTGCGACGAGTTGGTATCCATAGTTGCTTCTCCTAGGGAACTACACAGGTGGCTGCGGAGGGGAATCCCGTGGCACCTGAGGTTGACGTTGCATCACTCTCGATAGTACTACTGGAGGGCACCCTTGCGAAGCTTGGGGGCTTGCATCGGCGCAGGCTGTTGTTAGGAGGTCAGCGCAACTTCCTCTGATACCTTCGCTGATAGGACTGGGCCCTCATCATCCTAGACTATCTTCGAAAGGCCCCTTATTTCACTTTCTTGTATTTTGGTGTCCGGTCTTAATCACCCGAAGCCGGAAATACTTGGAAGTTGTTTGACTGGCTGTATCTTTAGGGACTTTATAGTGTGTGCTCTATGCTCCTAGTTGGCCTAGCTTTCAGTTTTTTGAGTCTTTAGTTAGATCATAACAAAAAATTCAAAGTGGTTGACCGATCTCCAAGACGGTCTCGAAGACTTCGTGGTCTCTCGCCACCAAGTTTAGAGCCTTCTCCTAGAAGGCGCAGAGACAATACTACCAGTGGGTTCCGTCCCACACCGGTTGACGCATCGGGGATTGATCCTCCTCTCGGGGGCATTAGCGGCCAAGCAAGGCCTGGCCTTTCTGAGCAAGAGAGGGACACTCCAATCCTTTCTCGAGTTCTCTTTCAAGCGGAGAATAACATAGAGGTAGAAGAACTTTCAGAGTCATTAGTGGCTCCAAATTCTCCACTACCATCTAGTCATCCAGACGTATTACAATACGTTGGGACTCCGATGCATAGACTGTCAAGTCCAGGTTACGCTAGCTTACCATCGATGACCACTACTGGAAGCATGGCTTCTACGAGTGCTACGACTATGCAAACCCCAACATCGGTGCAATGGGGAGGAACCATTTCCATCCCCTCCGCTTCCTTGTTCAGATCTTTTGCTAGCACATCGTTAGTTGGGTCTACCTCCATTCCGTCCACGAGTGGAAATGCCCAAACCAATGCTTTTGGTACTGGATTCTTCCCTTTTCGCACCCAATCACAGGGTATTCCGTCGGTTCCGTTTAGTGCCGCTACGTCCATGATGGGCGGATCGGCTTCATTCCAGGGTTTTCCTTTCGGAAGTGGTCATATACCACATTCCAACCCAACGGTAGGATCCATGCCTTTTTCTTCGGTAGGACAAAGCAACAATCCTTTCCAAGGTTGGAATAACCCTGGGGTTAGTAGCGCGGGAACTGGGAATCCGTTTATCGGCCAACAAGGGAATAGGCCGTACTCCACGGTTAGCATGTTTCAAAGTATTCCTCCCCTTGCTTCGGCTTGGAATCCGTATCAGGGGTTATCAACTCCCTACAATCCTTTAGGAGGAAACTTTGCTGGTTATGGAGGTTATATGGCCGGAGTTGGTCAAACTCTGAATTTTATTGGACCACAAGGCTTGCCTTTTGGTTCGGCCGGTTCTACTGGTTACTTCAGGCAGCCTGGTGCCTCCCAAATTCCAGGACAATCTTTTCAGAGCTTTGGGAGTTCTGCCTAGTCTGGGTGGAATCCCCAAGGTCCTCCTAGGCTTCCGTTTCTGGCAACGTTAAACTTACCCGATCTCACTAAGTTAACAAATTACCCAATCAAGTACAATCCGGCCTAGCCTCCGGTCCCAACCAAACTCCCTTCGGACATTCCAAAATTCGAAGGGAAGAGTGGTGAAGACCCAGGCGACCATGTAACCACATTCCATTTGTGGTGCTCATCTAACTCCCTTATCGATGACTCGATTAGGTTGAGACTCTTTCAGCGCACCTTGACTGGTAATGCGGACAAATGGTATATAGAGTTGCCAGGGGGTAGCTTTACTTCGTTCGCTGACTTAGCCAATATTTTCTTAAATCACTTCCAGTTGCCTGTCCGCTATGATGCCGGAACTGAACTTCTGGCCACCTTCCGTCAGGATAAGGCAACCCACATTTCTGACCATATTCAGGAATGGAGACGGAGAAAGAGGCTCATTAAAGCCGAAATCCCTCCGGAGTACTGTCTTGAGTGGTTTTTGAAGTCTTTACAACCCGAGATCTCCAAGGATGTCTCCATGTCTGGGGTCTATTTTGAGGAGCAAGCCATTTTTAGGGCCCAACAATTAGAATTGATCTACTCTCAATCTGGGATCCTACAAAAGTACTTGCCAGATGCTCCTGGATCTAAGGTTGATATAGCTAAGTCGAAGCTAGGTCCGCACGCGGATGGTATCGTCGGGTTAGTAGACACAACTACCGTGAACTTGTTGAATCAATTACAACAGTTGTCCTTGCAAACTGCTTCTAACAACCAAGTCACATCGTCTAATCCCCCCGCTTCCCAAACTTCTTCAATAAATGCCATCCAATCTGATAATCCCAAAGGAAATCAAAATTCCAATGGGAAAAAGAAAGGACGAGGTAAGAAAAAGAACCAGGATGGGAAGCCCGATGCAAATAAATCTGGCAACAACGCTGGTGGTGGTAGGAATGAGTCGAGAAAGAAAGTCAAGTTTCCATGCAAGTTGTGCAATGGAGACCATCTAACTCATCTCTGCCCTAAGATTGAAGACGCTCAGCGCTTGTTAGGATAGCAAGGGACTTCTAGTTCTCAAGCTGTGTTAACCAACCCGTTTCCCCAAGGTCAGCAACCTCTTGCTGGCGCGAGTTCGAACCCTGGAACCTCCGCTGGGGGCAACCAGGAAGGGGAAAAATCGTCAAATGTTTTCATGATGGGTTCTAACGTCCATGTGGCTACTCAGTCACATGATTATGGTGAAGCCGAAACTTCCAAGGACAAGACTGTTCCCGGAAGTACTGACCTTCATATTGAGCGACCCCCTGTCGAGACTATACCACGGATACCGAAAGGTTCCGCTAAATGCGCAACGATTAATCCTAATGCTAGGGCTGCCCAGAATTAGTCCATTGTGGAGGATCTGGCTCAGAGTCCGTGTGCCATGTCCGCTTTAGAGGTTCTCCAGTCGTGTCCAGCTCAGAGAAGTGCTTTGCTCTCCGCGATTGGAGCAGTTGATCCAACTAACTCTTTAGTGCTCACTTTTGACATGTTAAATGTCAAAAAGCGACTCCCTCATCATATGGCTTTTCAAATAAAGTCTACATACCGGAAAATCAATATTTTTCGCACCGTAGTAGATGAAGGAGCTTCCACATGCGTTATGTCGATGTCATGCTGGAAGGCTATTAGATCACCTTCGGCTGTTCCTTCACCCACCGTCTTGACTGCATTTGACGGTCATTCTCACAAGCCGCATGGGATTATCCCGGCCTTTCCTATATGTGTTGGGGGAAAGGTCGTCAATATTGAAGTAGAGGTCATAGACGCTAACCTAGACTATAATCTCCTATTAGGAAGGAACTGGGTATACGAGATGGATGCCATTGTTTCGACTCTGTTTCGTGTTATTTGCTTTCCTCATGAGGGGAAAATCGTTAAGGTTGATCAATTGGAATATTGTCCAGTTGATCCTCAAGCAAGCTCTAACTCTACTGTCCCTTTAGTGGATAACCCTCGCCCGCCGACTGAGAATTTAGGAGTAGGGATGTATTCCTCATTGATGGGTATATTTGATTTTCCCTCTCCTTTCGCTAAAATTAATGCTATTTCATCATCTAAGGAGTCTCCTCGAGAAGAGTTCTTCTGAACTCATTATTTTTCAGACCCTTGGACTTTGCCTTCACCTACGACCACATTAGTTGAAGGATAAGCAAATGGAATGGCATTCCCTATATCTGCAGCTGAGCTTAGATATCAGTCTATCGTAGACTCTGCAGACAACCATTCTACTCCTTTTTCCGAAGAGGAGTTAGATGGTCATGTGGCCCCGGCTTGGAGCCTTGATTCTACCGCTGCCTTGGACTGCTTAGATTCTGTTCTGCCTTCTGAAGAAGCAATCCTCGAAGTAATGATGGGTATAGATCAACCTTGGGAAGACTTACACCATCGTTCATACTTTCTTCCTCCATTGCAGGAAGTAGAATCTAGATTCTCCGAGCTCTTCACTAGTGATGTTTGTACGGTGTCGAACCCTTTGGCTCCAACACACGTTCGTGCCGAAGGTAATATGTCGGTAATTTCAAAAATGATACCTATAAACATCTCTAGGGACTCTAACGTCATCGAGAATATCTTCATCGGAATTGAGTGTTCCCCTGAAGAAATTCAAATTTACATCGACCTATTCAAGGAATATCGCGATGTATTTGCTTGGTCTTATGAGGAAATGCCTGGCATTGATCCTTCTATAGTTCAACATGAGATCAAGACGTACGAAAACACAAAACTGGTTAGTCAAAGGCTTCGGTCGGTTAACCCTAGGAAAGCAGTGGCTATCAAAGCTGAGGTTGAGAAGTTGCTAAGGGCGGGTTTTATATACCCTATTCCTCTTACTGATTAGGTTTCTAATCCAGTCCCTGTGGACAAAAAGTAAGGAATAATCCGAGTATGCATCGATTTTAGGGACCTAAACAAGGCTTGTCTGAAAGACAATTACCCCATGCCATTCATTGATCAGATTATCGACGAGTGTGCGGGTAATGAAGTTTTTTCCTTCATGGATGGTTTTTCGGGTTATAATCAAATCTCTATCCGTCCGGAAGATCAACATAAGACAGCTTTTATATGTCCCTGGGGTACCTTTGCATATAGAAAGATGCCTTTTGGTCTTAAAAATGCTGGAGCCACTTTTCAGCGGGCCATGTCATACGCTTTCCACGGCATCAAACATATCATCGAGGCATACTTGGATGAGCTCACTGCTCGTTCTCGAAAGAGAACTGATCATCCTAGTCATCTTCGATTGGTTTTTGAACGTTGTCGTTTTTATAAAATCCGGTTGAATCCCAACAAGTGCGTTTTCGCGGTTACATCTGGTCGGTTGTTAGGGTTCATAGTGTCCAATGAAGGGATTCGGGTTGATCCCTTCAAGGTTGAGGCAATAGTTCAGTTGCCTCCCCCGTCCTCAATTCGTCAACTTCAAAGTCTTCAAGGGAAGGCTAATTTCTTAAGACGGTTTATAGCAAACTATGCCGAGATCACTAAAGGGTTCATGCGTTTGCTACGAAAAGGAGTTCCATTTGTGTGGGATGACTTTGCACAGCAGTCGTTTGATGCTTTGAAAAAGGCATTAGTCTCTGCCCCGCTTTTGAGTCTACCAGATTATAGTAGAGACTTCCTTTTGTATCTCGTTGCAGCAGAATCAACCATTGGTATGGTTCTAGTTCAGGAGGACGATGCTCTTGCCGAGCACGTGATTTATTATTTGAGCCGAGGCTTAATAGGTCCTGAACTCCGCTATTCTCCGGTTGAGAAGTTGGCCTTGGCAGCTGTCCACGCTGTCCAGAGGCTCTGTCATTATATCCTGCTACGCAAAACTTTTGTCTTAGCGGCGGTCAATCCATTTCAATTTGTACTCAGTAGGCGAGTGATTGGGGGCAAATATAATAGATGGATAGTCATTTTACAAGAATTTGATCTCGAGTTCTTGTCTACCAAGTCTAAGAAATCTATGGTTTTCGCGGAGCTAATTTCTGAGCTTCCTTGTGGAGAGGATACTGTTTATGAGGAAAGTTTTCCTGACGAACATTTATTCCTCATCTCTTCACTCGACCCTTGGTATGGAGATATCATTGTTTATCTCCAGACTTCGAAGTTTCCCTATACTTTCTCCAAGGATGAACGTCGCAAATTATGTCACCTGGCTAAAAACTATGTTATCATTGGTGACACCTTATACCGTCGAGGGATTGATTCAATCCTTTGGCGTTGTTTAACCTTAGAGGAAGCAGAGTCTGTGCTCAATGATTGCCATAGTGGAGCTTGTGGCGGTCATCTATCAGGGCTTGCTACAGCCCAGCGCATCTTACGTGCCAGCTATTTTTTGCCTTCACTCTTTAAGGACTGTGTGGAAGCGGTAAAACGCTGTCACCCGTGTCAAATCTTTACTCGCAAGATGCGCGCGCATCCAGCTCCCCTTTTTCCCGTTGTCACTGTCGGTCCCTTTACTAAGTGGGGTATTGATTTTACAACTTGTAATCTGCCTTCAGTGGCAAATCACAAGTACATTATCGTGGCTGTAGACTACTTTACGAAGTGGGCTGAGGCCATGCCTACTTATAAGAATGATAGTGACACGGCAGCTTTGCTTCTTTTCAATCAGGTTATCTCAAGATTCGATATCCCAAGAGAGATTGTCACTGACCATGGCAGTCATTTCCAGAATCAACTAATGTCCGAATTGGCTCTTAAATTAGGTTTCCGTCAGGAGCATTCGTCCCCTTATTATCCTCAGGCCAATGGAAAGGTCGAGGCAGTCAATAAAACTCTTAAGACGATACTCCAACGGACAATCGATAAGAATCGATCCAATTGGCACATTATGTTGTATTCGGCTCTTTGGGCATACCGAACCTCCGTCAAAACGGCTACTGGTTTTACTCCTTTTCAGTTGGTTATGGAATGGAATCTATCTTTCCGGTCGAATGTGAAATTCCATCTCTTAAGTTGGTTGTGGAGCTTCTTCCTAAGACTTCGAGTCTCGAAGAGCGCCTAATTCACTTGGAACACCTCGATGAGCAGCGTCGAGATGCTGCCACGATGAATGAGGCCCATAAGAAAAGGGTTAAAACACAGTATGATAAGTCTGTCCGTCCTCGAGTCTTTTCTGAAGGTGACCTTGTCCTGGTCTATGACCAAGATAAGGATGCCTTGGGGGCAGGCAAATTTAAGCCTATGTGGTACGGTCCTTTCATTATTAAACGAGTTTTAGAAAAAGGATCGTATGAGTTAATTGATTTCGAGGGAAACAAGCTGGCGGAGCCCCGAAATGGGCTCTACCTAAAGAAGTACTTGGCTTAGTTTTGGCCAGGCAATGGCTTCTTTGTATTTTATGTATATTTGTACATATATCATCGAGAGTTTTCTGATATCAGCACTTTTTGGTCTGCTTTGGCAGGTGTTAATGGATGATTTGGTTTATTTTGGGTTCGCCGATGGTGCTAGTCGGCACACTCGGAATCTTGCTTCCGCAGCTTGGGTACTCTATTATCCAACTGGTCAATTGATGGCATCAAGAGGCGTGTGCATCGGTCCTGCTTCAAACAATATGGCTGAGTATACTATTGTTATTAATTTATTATCCGAGGCAATCTCTCATGGGATTGACTCGTTGGTAGTTTATCTTGATTCTCAATTGATAGTGTCTCAATTAAATAACATTTATCGGGTACGGGATCCATCTTTATATCACCAGTATTTAAGAGTGAGGTTGTTGCAAAGATCATTTACTTATATTAATTATTTGCATATTCCAAGATCTCATAATTGGTTAGCTGATTCTATCGCTAATCAAGCATTAGACTGGCATATTAATCATTCATCACAATAAAATCAAGCATCAAAAAGTTAAACTGTATATATATATATATATATCATAAAACATCTCAGGTGTACATATGCGTGTCCAAAAAATATACAAAATTGGGACTCAAATGCCCATAATCATGTCCGGCATATCTAATGCCTCGGCTCAGGATGAGCGTCTAAGTATGTCACTATAGCATTGGCCACGCGCCGAAAGATACGAACCCAGTCACGTGGCATCCCAACCACATGACGCTGCATATCCTCAGGAAGGTCCTATATGATGGCCATTGGTACTCGGCATCTCAGTCTCGCCAAGTGTCGTTGGATGTTGTTTAGAGTCCGTTCTGTATCAGCAGCCGCCTCTTCAGCTCCTCGGCCATGCCGTCCATGCCGCGGGAATCCATCTGGTCGTATAGGCCTAATGTCTGGAACATGATCATCATATCAGTCATTTGAATCTCATCAAAAAATATTTTTTAAAATTCATCATTATATTTGAAAAATCCAAAAAATCAAAAAATCAAAAAAATTTACCAATCTCGCCCCATGCTGCATTCGGTGGTAACGCTAAATCAGGATCTCCTCAGAAATCCAGTCCAGCATAGGGGTAGTCATCCACGGCGATGATCTGTTGATCCCACCAGGTGAAGAAGTCATCATCGAAGGCAGTCCTTGGGACCTCCCCACCCCCCAGACGTTTCATCAGATTAGCCCACCGGCCCATGCGTGGATCGCGTGGGGTGCTGATGGAAACTGCTACCCTGGGGCGGAGTGCGGGAACCTTCTCGAAAAAGAAAGTACACAAGATGCTTCCATACCCAAAGTTTTTAGTCTGACCCCTCCTGATAGAAGTGAGCTGGCTCTTCATGTTGGCCAGAAGAGGAGTACACCAGTGGAACACAGTGGTGAGACAGTCAACTGCCACACTCATGTTTTGCCGTGATGCCTGATGCAGAGAGGATGATCCGTTCACCCGAGCCATGGTGAACAGGATTATCCTAAGTGACAAACTCGCCACATGTGTGATGGAAATCTGGCTCCCAACCTTGCTGGGATGTCTAGGGCAGTACATCTGTACATAGTCCTCTATTGAGAGGGCACTCCGTGACCTACCCCGGGACTGTACTACCTCTCCCCTTTGGGAAAGGCCCGTGATAAAATAGATGTCCTCCAGTTCTACCTTGAGCGGCATCTGATCGATCATAAAAGCTTCCTCATCGACATCCCAATAATCAATGAGCATCTCAAGCAATCGCGTGTTCGCTTTCATATTTGGCAATTTGAAAAATTTAAGCAAACCGCATCCCCGGAGTGCATCTAATGCTTCTGGACTATTCATAACTTCATTGTCTACCGCTGCATGTTCTCTCTCACGCCACGTGATAGGCATCCTGAGAAAAATCAAGTTTAAACCATTAGTTTTTGTTTAAAAATGATCCGCGGCGTATACGCGGGTCCCTATGCACACAGTTACGTGTAGGGCTCGCGTATACGCGGGTTCAATATTACCAACCCGCATATACACCGCGAGCGAATTTTTGACAAAAGTTTAACAGTGAAACATCAATCATAAATCTTAAAAACTGTCACAATCAATTGCAAGCTAAGTATAAGGGTTACCTGGAGGTATTCGACGAATTTGAACGGTTGAATCTGGCTGTGGGAAGTTTGCTCCTTTTTCTCCAAATCTTTTGCTCTCAAACTCAAATGGTAAAAATGGTGAGTCCAAAATGCTTTTTATAAGTTTTGAAAATACAAAATTTTTTCAAAATTTTATTTTGTTTGGCCTCATGTGACTTTTAACTTGGGAGCTTGGAATGTCGAGATTGTTTTGTTTTTCAGGACATTTTGGACTTTTTTCGACAGTTTGGGACGGTTCCATGACTGCTGACCCGTCATGGCAGGTATCGTGTTCTCACTGGCATATAGGTTAGGGACACCATTTTTCCGTTGCATTATGCATGCTAGCCTCCATTTGACCGATACATCTTCCATAGGGTCGATCCCATCGTGTTATGGTTCGCAAGCCATCTTCACTCGCCGATTCTTTAAATCATGACACAATGGTAGAACCATCCTTTACATGGGCATCCTAGTTAGCACCTCACTAACATTTGTTGCCCATGCTGCTCTGATTTGAGTAGGCTCGGGAGTCCTCTGTAGTCCCGCCATGACCTAAGCGTTGAAGACTCATTCCTCTTAGCTTATCCGTTTTGTTCTGGCCTTTTACCCTAGAGGCTCCTTTGTGTTGAGTTGTACTACTGCATTGCATGTTGACCACTTGCACCTTTTGGCCTGGAGCTGGCTTCACTTGGACTCGTGTTTAAGCCAACTTTTGACCATGACGTCTGCAAAATCAACCTTGCATACCTTTGACTTCTGCAACTTGACACACCTTGACCCGTGGAAGGAACATACCTTTGAGTGTCACTGACCAGTTTTAACCTCCCTGCATTGAGCATAGGAACGTTCCTTTCCCGGGAACTAGATCATTTGTTTCACCGACACTCGTTCTTTCCACTGTACCATAGCATTCTTTTATTCTTTTTCTGGCTTAATAGAAAAAGACAAAAAAATTAAATATTCCAAAAAGAGCGGGAACAGGACATTATTTCCATTTATTGTTGGCAGCTAGAGTCAGTCGTGTCGCCCTTGAACAAAGCACTCAAAACAAAGTCTGCTCCGCATGGGTGGGATTTAGTTTGACTTAGGTATGCCATAACCTTGTTATTGAGTCAGTTCTCCCCCGATTGGTTATCTCTTCCAATCATATGGAGGGTTCGTTCGTGCCTCCTGCATGGCGAACTTATACAGAGTCATCATATGCTGCCACATAGTCACATTGAGTCGTGCTTTTGTTCAAGGGAAGTTAGCCTAAGTCAGCCTCTCTGCGGTGTCTCTTGACTCATTTTTTCAGTCGACCATCCCTGGTTGTCGGTGTCATGTCTATCATCACATCAATTATATTGGTCCTTTACTCGTGTCGGTTTGAGAAGGTCCCCATTGACTTCTTGCTGGCGGGTCTTGTCCTTATCGACGATGACACCTTGCTCTGAGGACAGGCCTAGAGCCGCACCCTGGCCCTATTTTCATTATTGATAGGTCACCTTGTGCTCAGCATCGATTAGTATCATGGGTCTTTGACTGAGTGGTTTCCCTTGTGTTCGACATCAGCTTACATTATCACACATTGGGATTCGTGCAGTACCTTGGTTTTCATTTGACCCTATTGGTGGATACCTCGCCTCTGTGACAGCTTTCATTATTGGTTGGTTTAGAGGGTTTTTGCCATGCGCTAGCCACATCTTGTGTACGCCGGAAACGTACTTCAGTTGGGTTACTACATCTTTTTCGTCCGATTCCTTCCACATTATTGGCCTACGGGTTACACTCGCGCTAGATTGATGAAGGATGCCTTAATGCCTTCCTTCTAGCAGATCTTTCCCTATCGACTCCGACTCATTGCTCTGGGGCAAAGATTTAGAGTCCATTTGGCAGTACCTTGGGGTTTGCAGTCATTAGTGGCAGATCCTTCACTATCGACAGTGGGAAGCCATCATTGTCTCTTGATCGATAGATTCTTACAAGTGTTCGACTCCAGCTCATCTATTCACACTTGTTAGATTGTACTGGGTACCTTGACGCTCATTATCATTATCGATGAGTAGTCTCGCGTTTGTTAACGGTATACATCAATGACCGGTAATCAAACGATTTCTCACATGGTCGACTTCAGATCATTTATTCCCATGGTGTAGAAATGTACCACGGCAGTCGGTGAAGACCTCAGGTTGTATCAGCATTCATTGGTTCACTTGACAGTTGCTCCTATTACTGCTAGTTGATACCACTCCACTTTATATGTTGCAGTCAGTCATGGCGACATTCTATATGCTGACACCTGAGTTTGCAGTGTAGTACCATCCTATTCCATCATGTTCAGTTGGTACCTTTTGGGATCAGTTTTTGATATCAGTGATCCGTTGCATCTTTCAGCATCATTGACAGTCTTATATGTGATATTCAGACATGTACTTGTTCATTATGATCAGATGGTCCATTATGTATCTTTCAGTCATTTATACTTGTATACTTACTGGATCTGCTTATACTTGATATGCGGACATGATTTACTTTTTCTGAGCATGGGTATGCCCGCCTCAGACAGTGTTTCTTTCTGATCTCCTTTGGTGGCTTGGCAGGCTGAATTCTGGTGAAGTCCTCCTCGGTTTTTGATAGACTTCCTTTCCATGTACTCGCATAATATATTTCGGCCATCATGTACCCCTTCTGACCTCATATATTAGGGGGCATCTGTTATAGCTCCAAATCTCACTCTTATGGTTTGTGATGCTGTACTCATGGCCTAGGGCAACCCCTCCTTCCAGACCTGGTCCTAAAATTTAAAAAACAGTGTTTTATCCCTTATACGCGACATTGCCCTGAGTTAAACGCGTGTATACGCGGGTCTGTGTATATCCAACCCGCTTGTATGTATTAAAACACTTAAAAAAATATAAAATTCCTTCTTTTCGGGCAGAGATCGCGGGTTTTACCTGCTGATCACCTGTTAGTGCCCGTGGCCCAACTGTTCCCAACCAACTCCTAACTAAAAAACTACTTTGGAGATGCTATAAAAAGACCTCAAAGGGAAGGCCTAAGGGGGAGAAGAGAGAGAAAGGTTATTATGCTGAGATTTTTCCCTTGACCAGGTCTGAAGTCCCTTGTGCCTTCTGCACTTCCCCCATTTTGTACAGGAAACCTTTGTTTCCTTGTGTGTTGATGTTCATCCACCATTTATGACATCATGGAGAGAGTCATGGAAGGAGTTTTGTTAGAGGCTTGAGGCTGGAACGGATATGGAAGGAAGCTTTGCTTGGAGCCTGCTGAAGGTGACTCAGGTGAACATATTCCTTTTTATGTACTTTATTTGTCTATAATAAAAGAAACACATGTCTTGGTTCCCGAAATGAATCTTCTTTATGTTAATGATATTCATGTTTTGAATTCATGTGTAAATGGTTGTTTGGATTTCATAACTAACTACCTTTCTTTATGACATGAAGATGGTTTCTTTATAAGTTTTTGTCCATGTACTACTGTGTTCTTTGAATTATTTGTTTTGCAGGACAAAAGAGAAGAAGGGAACTCCAAGAAGGGTTTGGACCCTAAAGGCCTTCTCAAACGTAGGACCGAAGGTACGTACCCTTGTCATAGAATTTGCTTATAATAGCATAATGGCTATATGAATGCATGTTTCTTTGAATAGATAACTTTCAGTCTGCTAGGGTTTCACCCAAAAAGCCCTAGGGGAGTAATTCCCTCTACCAAGTAGCAGTATAACAGTATCTATCATTTTGCACTCATCAAAATTGTGGTCATGCATTAGCTTGGTTTGCAGGACATTTCATGGGAGGATTTCATTTCTCATGAGTTCTTCACAGCTCCTCAGGTACCTCCAGTAGCTTTTCATGAGACAGGTGGACCTTCACATCAGCAGGGGAGTCATGAGATACAGACTGCTAGTGTGTTGGTGTTTGTTACCTATCAAAAGGGAACTAGAGGGTTGTTTGCAGCAGCAAAGCGAGTATTATCTCCACCCGGGGTGGAAGGGGTCTCGCTTCCTTCATCAGCACAATAGGTTCAGGACAAGGGCAAGAGTCCATTACAGGATGAGGGGCCTTTAGGAGAGCAGGAGACTGATTTTATTCTTATTCAGGATGATGACACCGATTTGGGCTCACGAAGCTCAAAGCTTAGAGAGATCATCCAAGAGCAACAGGCGGACATCAATGCTTTGTCCC
This sequence comes from Pinus tabuliformis, assembly GCA_031772625.1. Taxonomy (NCBI): domain Eukaryota; kingdom Viridiplantae; phylum Streptophyta; class Pinopsida; order Pinales; family Pinaceae; genus Pinus; species Pinus tabuliformis. Next base: position 872,014,317 of record CM062810.1, on the reverse strand, counting down.
TCAAATTAGAAAGAGCCAAGTGGATCATCAAATATTTGGAGCAAAGAAACAAAAAACTAGAGGATCAACAAACCATAATGGAGCTAAAAAACATACGAGAAAACCGGCAAGCTGCCAAAAGGAGGAAAGTCAAGTTCACAAAACTTGAGCAAGAAATCAATGCTGATCATGAGTCTTGGTTGGAGAGGACTAATATCCACTTGGAGAGGATTCTAGAGAAGGCCATCAATGAGAAAAATATGTTGAGAAACATGGCATATCACTATTTTTCAAGGAATATGGTGTGCCAAGCTAGAATCAGGAACTTGAAGGCCAAGTTGAAGAAGAGATCGAGGAGGCAAAAAGCGCAAGATAAACTTTAGATCTTGGCTGAGGCTTCCTTGGCCCACCATAGCACCTAATGGAGGACACTCAGCCAAAATTTCAAAAAATTTGGGACACTTTTTGCATTTTTGGAATTTTTGGGCCAAAACACAGGTTTTTCTGCCTAATGTGCCGCTCCACCTGGCGCTCGCTTTTGATGGGGGACTCCTTTTGATCAAAACTCAACATTTTTGGATTTGTCATGAAAAAATGTGCATGCTCACTAATGGCCAAGAAATTTTGACAGGTTTTGAGCCCCCAAAAAGGTTAAAAACACCCTAAAAATGACCTTTCTGCCCCTTTTTTGACACACAAGAAACAGTCTTTGGGAGAACTCAGTTTTGCAGGGGAAAATGGAGACCAAATTCAAAAATTCCACTTGTGCTGGAAAGTAGATAGGTAGAAATTTCCAACAAGATGACTTGGAGAAAATTTGGACATCGGGAAGGCCTCCAAAACAGCTACAAAAAGGCGCTACGCATAGGGAAATCGGCGCGGTGCATTGGAGAAATTTTGCTCTGTTTGACCAAAATACTTTGTTTTTCACCTAGTTTCTTGACAGTTTGACTTTTCTCCTCCTTAATGTCAAACTCATGATGTAATTTAATGTAATTTTATCGGTTTTTATGTAATTATGTTGAATTTTTACTCATAGAGGTAGATTCATCCATGAAAAGGTAGTTTGCAACTGAATGAATCAGTTCTCTAGTTTTTAGAGGCATCCTGTTCCACTGCCTACTTTTTAGTTCTCAGTTTAGAATTTGTTGGAACGGCTCCTAAACTTATGAGCTCAACCCCTAGAGGCTAGGATCAGTTGTTGTTGGCCTATTTCTTATGTTTTTTCAATCATTAGCATGGTTGGACTTTTGAGAAAGCTTGGAGCTTCATTGTATACTCAATTCAGCAGTTTTGGCTAAGGAATAGACCAGGGTTTGCACCACTTTATGGGATTCATGTGGCATCTTGCTTTGGTATTGTGTCTCGTTCTGTAAATTGTAAGTTTATATGTGTTTCATGTATCCCATTATCTCTCTTGCTTCTTCTTAACTAAAACAAACAAGGATAAAGGTAGAATCCATTGAAATTGCAATGCTCGACCTAGGGTTTGCTTAGTTATTGATGTTTTCAGTTGTTTGAAGAGGATCCCTGAGGTTTTCTTGCCCTCTTCAACTCCTCACCTATCTAAATCTCTCCATTTCATTCAATTTGAAGTGCTAAATCAGTTGCCTACCTTGCCCCATAGAGATCTCTGCAAAACTGAGCCTCATTCCCCAGACCAAAAGTTGCCTTTCCTTTTGAGCCAACAAAACATCATCAAATTCAATCAAACACCTCTGTACACATACCTAGACTAAAATTAGTTATCGCATTAGTCATCTCAAGCTTTCATTGGCCATATTTTCTGAGATTGTCAAGGAGAGAGCCCTCTCCCGACCTGGTAGGGCTAGCAACCAGGTTAAGCATGGTTTGATGTTACCCTAGATCCTACCTTTCTCAACCTGAGGTAGATTTAGGCACTAACATAACTGAGTTCATGATAGACACAACTATGAGTTACAGTGAGGTAGAAAGGTGCTTTCTCCAAGGACCACACGGTAAGTACATCAAATCGTTGAATACTTTGATTAAAATGTTGTTATGTGAAAAACAGGTTATGTGCATCCATTAATGTCTGGGGTAATGAGGAGCGGAATAGGCTATCGAGGGACTGATTAGAAAATAGTTCTTTGATTTCACTCTCACGAGAAAGCAAGGAGGAGCTCGCAGGGTTCTCTCTGAGAAGCGCAGTTCGATTAATAAAGCAGTGCATTCCACTAATACCACCACCACCCAAGCAATCACCTACTTCACCTACATCCAGCCCATCTTCACCTACCCCACTGCTACCACCACTGAGGGTAGGGATGGAAGGTGTGATCAAGTTGTCGGTACTTAGAGGCATAGGAAATGATGAACTAGATCAGTTCTGGTTCGTGTAAAGGATGTATGGGAAGCCTAAGGTGTGATAGATGAGAACATCAAAAAGGATTCTCTGGTTTGTAGGACCGCGCGTTGACGTGGTATATAAAGTACTCTAGCCATCACCCGAATGCGGGAATAGCAGCGATTTAGGATGCGCTGAACAAAGAATTTAGTCGACCAAAATCGGAAACACAATCTATCATTGGGTTCAAGGAGATCGCGATGATGCCTGGTGAAACCCTGTGGGATCTGGATCAGAGATTGAAAAGTACAATCCGCAAGGTGAACATGACGCTGACAAATGCAACACTGTGAGTGGTTTGTGGTGTCATTGACACCATATCTGAGGACAACGCTATCACAGCAAAAGATCTCAACCCAAGCTGAAGCATTGGAGATAGCGATGAGGTTGCATGAAACTCCAATACAGGATCTGGGGTTGGGAGTTCAGCAAATCCACGCACAACTACAAAAACTGTGCTTAGAAATGCAAATTTTGAAGTAAGAAAGGGCACCCTGACCAGAGGTACATACAAAAGTAGGATGCATGAAATGCAAAGGTTAGGGTCACGACAAAGACCACTGACCCGTATTCGCGAACTACTTGGCGAGAGGGGTCCGATGCCATTAAGGTTGGAGGTACAAGTAGGGCAAAGTGCGGCACCTGCCCTATGATGCACGATTTTTCAAGTAGGAGGAAAACACACAACAAATAATTGCCACCTGTTGCGGAAGTATACCCAGAGTCATAAGCAGCTGTATTGCAACTTCTGTATGTGAGTGGGTCACGATGAGCGAACTTATCGAAGCTATGAACTAATGATGGAGAGGAGCCCACCCTATCGAATGCAGACTGAGGCGCGAGGTTTCGACCCAACCGCAGGGCCTTGCAGGGGATGCCAAGGATGCAGACGAGGAAGACGAATGGGGCTTGGATGGGGCCATAGACAGCTGATCTGTTATAATTGCAGCAGGCCGAGGCATTACACTCGCGATTGTACTAACCCTACGAGAATATCTTCTCCATACTGTGAGTAGTTTGACCATAAAATGGTAGACTGTCAGATGCTAATTGCCCAGATGCACGAAAGGGGGTTATTGCAGCCCACTCCAACCCAAAATGTCCAAATGATAAAGTCAAAACCACGCGAAGAGGACCCCAGCGTAAACATGGTACTAAGGAGCGAAGCAACTACAGGGGGAGATGCATGGAAACAGCCTCGAGAAGATGGGAAGGGCCGCGATGCTCTTACAAGGGAACCTGACTTTGAGATGGAACAGGTGAAGGAGACGTCGAAGCAAGATTAGATGAGCTTCACAGAAGTCTCTACTCCAGGTAAAAGGGATCCAATTGAGCTAGGAATGGATCCCTCTATGCTTGCCACCTTTTTAGAGACATGTATGAAGTTGTTGCGTGACAATAGGGTCGTTAAAGAATTGCAAGAGCTGATCACTAAATGCGCAGGATCAGGGGAGCCACACGTAGTCCGGAAATAGGGAAAACATTCTCTACGCACTGGGCGAGAGATGCGAATGATGGCACAAATCAGCGAGTAAAAGATGGACCAAGTCATTCTAGATCTAGGGTCGGATGCGAATGTGTTGCCTAAGCAAACGTGGGAACGCATGGGTAGGTCCGCACTACAGTGGTCTCCTATTCAACTGTGGATGGCCTACTAGAAAAATATCTTACCGATGGGATGACTGCAAGGGGTGACAGTGGACATTGAAGGCGTAAGTACGCATACGACTTCGAGGTAGTAGAAATTGTTGATGATAGTAATCCATACCTTGCATTGCTAGGAATATATTGGGCCATGGACATGAATGGGGTCGTCAACTTAAAAAGATGGAAAATGACATTTGAAAAAAAGTCACTCTGGGTAATAGTTTTGCTGGACCCAGCTAAAGGAGCACGCTACATCGAACCGGTGCATGACAAGGATAGTGACGATGAAATGGACTGCATCTATCAGATAACAACGCAAGACTAGGATTGGGTGAATCCCACAGTGGACGAGAGAATCTCATGGGAGTGTGATACATCCTGCACCTCGGATTTAGATGAGAGATTGAATGATGACAGAACCGATTACATGAAGTCACAACACTCAATTGTAACATGATGATTATATCACTACAACACATGACAACCGAGGTCCGGTAACAGCTAGCGGACAACAACATAACAAAGGAAGAGGATTTTTTCAACCTTTGTAGAACTTCACTCATAAAGCAGAAGCAGCAAGGGATGATGGAAGAAGCATTGCATGCGCTAATAACACCAGGATGGTGTGCACAGAGGAAGCTGAGGTGGAATGAGCACAGAGGTAGAAGGCAGTTCTAGGTACGGATTGGAGGACATGCATGGCGAACGCAGCTAGGGAAGCCACGACGGAGTAGGGAAGTCACCCATCTACAACGGAGGGCATGGTTTTATGCTGCACAACCATTGACCCAACTAGATCTGTGCGTAACAAGGGTTCATTGGGCCAACAAGACAGTAACCAAAGCAGGGTGTGCCAAGGGAACTCTATCCATGGTCAGACGGGCCATTGACCCTATAGTTCGACTTGAACAAAAAGACCTGGATGAAGGGATCTGATGGTTGCAGGAAGCCATTCAGCGTGGTAGCCTGAGAGTTTGCAAACTGGAGGAAGTAGGGGCAAGGCTCAAGAGGAAAAGCGCGAGGCTAGACAAAGAAATTGAAAAAATAAAAATAGGAGACACACAAATGGGCCACACGAGCATGCGACGGAAGGGACCAGACTTGGCCGGCCCTCCTACGATCCTAGCAAAATCCGTGACCCTACTATCATGGTTGCAACTACACCCTACTGAACAAGGGAGTAAAAACTGCAATAAACTATTCAATTCGAAGGTATGTGAAGGGTGCTTGCGGCCCGAACTAGCAGGGAAAAGGAAGGCTTGCACGAAAGGTGCGACCACCTGACTATCTATAGGAGGCCCGGTCTTAGTGCTCCACGTAGTTGAAAGAGGGCATGGGACTATAAAACAAGCTGCAGGAAAGTTGCATGATTTGGCTGTGGTGCGTAGGGCTAGTAAAAAGCATAGAATGCATCCTCATACTAGGGGTTGCACTACTACATGGGAGGGATGGAAGGCGATCATCGGAGTTACTATTCATGATAAGATGTCCCATTTAAGACACTGAGGAGTGGGCGGCGAGAAATTAAGGCATAGGGATAACCGCCAAAGTCACATTAATGAGCCACGAATAGGGAGAAAGGCTGAATTTGAATTCGAAATCATATATAACAAACAAGTGAAGGGGCACACAACAAAGCTTGATCATTCAAAGAATAGGATGCCCAGGGTTCAAACTGAGAGGAGTAAGATGAATGAAAAACTAATGAAAGAAAGCCCGTGGTTTCAGGAATTTCCAAAGGAATTGTAAGAGTCATTACTCAGGTCGATAACCCTATGCCGCAGGCAGTCGAAATCCCTAATTCACCCAGGATGCTGCAAACCAAGAAGGACCCCTAGGTACCAGGACCAGTAAGGATGTCGCCGTGAAATCTGTGATTTAGCAAGCTCAAAATGGAAGAAAAGGGAAAAGTTGTTACTATTGAAAGTGACGATCAGGAAGAGGAACCTCTGACCTATGTTGAAGAAATAAAACTAGACGAAGAAGGTGAAGAAGATATCTAGCCAGTAAGATGACCCAAGTATGTTCCTCCAAGCAAAGGGAAGGCCAAGGTCCCTACAGATCTGGATGATGTTGACAACATGCTCATCACCCCGTCCCTCCCTAAAGGGGTTCTGCTCGAAGGAACGACGAGCAGCCACATCTCGACTATGAAGTTTTAAGACTGGGACCTTCCAGATACTGATAAGTTTCCCCATTTGGCGACTAGCGAAGTAATGGAGCAAAGCATGGAGGGAACTATTATGGCACTTAAGCCGAAGGAGTGGCTACAAAAGGCGGAGGAAGCTGGGTTACTCTGTCTCCTATCCATTCCACATTTTCACCGGCCCCCAATCACAATTTTGGTCATCCGATAACTTCTCTGTTTGGTACACGATGGATACTTATGGATAGACAAAACCATTCCCATCACGGCTGAACTTATTCATAAGATCTCGCAGCTTCCATGTAAAGGTAGGGACCCCATGGAAATAGTTGCTATGAGTGGTGATCTGACAATGACGGAAAGCTTGAAAAAGAAATAAAAATTAGAAAAGAAGCAGTGAGGGTATGCTATTGACAGTATTCCAAACAAAGGTGTCCATGCTGCTACCCAATTACTGGCAAGAAAAGTGATGCAGAAATGTCACGCCAACGAGGTCCCAATAATAGTTGTTGTGCTAGCAGAGTAATGTGTAGAAGGGGAATGGTTCAATTGGGCGCAATTCCTCTGTGACGAATTCCTGACCAACTGAAGGGAGGCCCAAGAGGAGGGTAAGACCTTCCACTATGCATGGTTGCCATTATCCATCATGTTGGTTACAAGTGAACTACCCGAAGATGGCTAGTTCCCTTCCTTAGACCAGGATTGGCCAGAATCTGCCAAATACATGTCACTCTGGGCGACGAGGGACACTGCAAGAATTCGGGGCATCAAGATTTTCTGGATACTAATGGAAGCAAAAATCTGACAATGGATCAACCAGAAGCACCGTCTATCAGACGAGACATATGACAGTGTGAAGAACATCGCCGAGTTTAAGGCAGACATGCACCATGTATACATCTAGGCACGTAATGACCCAGACCAGATGTGGTCCACACTTCCCTTCATTGCCATTAACGAGGTTGTCTTTGTGGTATTGGATACCTGGCCACCAGACTGGCATGGACCCGATGCGATGGGGGGCGATGAGACCACTATCCAAAAACAGAAGGCTGAAGCTAAGCACGTAGCACAGCGAAAGAGGAACAAACAAAACACTGCAGAAGTACAGGTGACCTGGAAGGCAGCGCAAGCTTCTATATTTAAGGCACCTGCAGAGGGGGTTGTGACAACAAAGGATGAAAGCGATCTCAAGGTGACCATAGAGCTGGCCGTGGATACAGGGACAGAAGGAACGGTGCCAACCACCACAGGGTCGCCCTTAAAACGACTGCGGCAGACATAACGGACAAAGATGCGAAAGAAGGCCAAGGTGTCTAAATGGGATGAAGAACTTACCATATTGACCGAGGGTGACCTAGGTGACATAGGGGACACAGCTCGTGAAGACACCTAGGAAGCAATCGACGAGGCCATGTCGGAGCAATAGATTGTGTTGGGGGCACTTCGCACGATGCAGGAACTTGGGGCACAGACCTCGCAGCTAGGAACCATCACTACTCGTGGAGTTACGGGTATGTTAGCCATGAAGCAGTTGCTAAAGGCCCAAATGCCTAAAACTATCACGCTCCGAGTAGGAGCATTGATAACAGAGAATGCGGCAGACAGAGCTGTGGTGGGCTGGCTTATGAGGCTTGGATTAAAATTGGCTACCCTCCCATGCGAAAGCTTGTACCACCTCTAGGACAGCGCAATGATGGAACTTTGCACTAGAATAGGACACACGGTACAGGTACTCAGTGAGTAGAGAATTAATATATAATATTTGAGCCTCCAACGAGATGAAGCAGTCGCACAAAATCCACAGTTGGAGAAAATTGTAGGGGAGGCATGTTCACGTGCCCCTGAACTAGAGATTGCGGCCGAGTTGCCTGTTGGCATACAAATCCACAAGTTGGCTAGTGGGTTCTGCGAAGCAAAGGAGGAGGCCACGAGGATTCAGTTGGCTCTCAGCTTGCAGATCGCAGAGCTGAAACTCAAAGCACAACCTTCTACACCACCAGAGATCACCAATCAGCAGAGACACATCATTCAATCCAGACGGGAAATAATAGCACGTGCTATGTAGGAGTGCTCCGACATGTTGGATCAATCACTTATTACGCTCACATCCCTACAGGAGGATCCAACCTTACAACGATTGGAAACAGAGGCAAGGGAGCTACAACAAGCCTATCATAATGTTAGGGGGATCGCGCAGACGGCTGATATTACGCAGTGTTTTGCCAAAATGAGGGAGGCTCAAGCTCTTAAGATACAGGCTGACGCCGCTTGGAAGAAAGCATCAGTGATTAAAGAACGGATCCAACCTTGGCTTGATGAGGTGTTCACGGTTTCCATTACCATCAAGTGAATGGTGGTCCACATGTAGGTAGCATATGCACTTGGACAGGTGATGGAAGCAAATACTGATGAATTGATGGCTCGCAGAGAACAAGTACAGTAGATGGCAGAATAATTTGTTGCAAGTGTAAGTGAAGCACAGAAGTTGCTGCATGAACTTAGCGCAAAGATTGTTGCACCAACCGAGTGACTCGGGACGAGTCACGTTGATTGTGTTGGGGGCCTGTTGGGTAGCAGAGGCCTTGTGTAATAGTTTTGGGACCCAAAGTCCACCATTTTGGGAAAAAGTATGGTAAAGACTCCGCGAAGTGCACGGAGCACGAATTGTAATGAGTCAAGTCAAAGATTTGTTCACGGACCATGGGAATGTATAAATAGAGAAAGTCTCTATGGTTGGAGGTCAATTTTTTTGGAAGCTTTTGTTTGGATTTGAATGTTATGGGTTTGTGAAGGCAATATTCTCAGCGTCTGTAAGTCTGAGTCAAGGGTGTTGGTAGATAGAATAGAGGCTCAGCAACTGTGTGTGCAGAGGCCAGGTAAAGTCCATAGCTGTGTGCATGGACCCCTACAGATGAGTGCACGGGGCAGATTTGGTTGTATTGACGAAAGATTTTAATAAAGATAAGTGGTTTTTGAAGTATCGCAGATCTATTGTGTTCTGGTTTATGCATTTGTTATATGAGTTTATATATTTTTATAATTGCACGCACTGGGTTTTATTGTTAAATGTTGGATTAAATATTGTAACAAGAAGATCAGGTCTATACTAATTTCGTTAATAAGAAATTACACTCGCGCAGATCTACGTGGAAGCTCGATAATATTTCCTAGTGCTGTGAGGCCACAGAATGGTTCGTGACCCCTCCAGACCACATCAAGACATCTCAAGGGCGTGGAAACTTGGTTCCAGCACCCTCCCATGCTACCTCGGGTGAGACCTCAATCTGTGCTTCGCGGGATATTTCCAAAAGGGCCGGTAGCTACGAGATTTTTTTGGCTAATAACTCTTCCAAACCTGGGTTAGGGCCCAATAAGCCAACATGTACCTTATATGTATAATATGGTACAAGAAACCATGTAGCCTCATGACTTATGCATAATAATTCTTTAGGAAAGGCCCCTTGCACGACTCAAGCCAATTGCATGTTAGATAGCTAAAACTCATGGCTTCAAGTATATCCTCCTGTGAAGGAAACTCAACATACAAGAAATCATGAGAACTAGAAGGATCAAAATGGGTGAAGCGAGGGATCCAATGCCCCCATAGGAGAAATCACTTGAACAACTATTGGGATCAAGTACTGAGAAGGAAATTAAGGGTTCAAAAGACCCTTCTCAGAAGCAATTGAGAATTGAGGATATAATGCCACATATTTCACTCATGGCAGCCCAGAGTCTACTTGAATAATTGGAACATATCAAGACATATTTTGATGGGGGACTGATTTTGATGAAAACTCAACATTTTTGGATTTGTCATGAAAAAATGTGCATGCTCACTAATCGCCAAGAAATTTTGACAGGTTTTGAGCCCCCAAAAAGGTTAAAAACACCCTAAAAATGACCTTTCTGCCCCTTTTTTGACACACAAGAAACAGTCTTTGGGAGAACTCAGTTTTGCAGGGGAAAATGGAGACCAAATTCAAAAATTCCACTTGTGCTGGAAAGTAGATAGGTAGAAATTTCCAACAAGATGACTTGGAGAAAATTTGGACATCGGGAAGGCCTCCAAAACAGCTACAAAAAGGTGCTACGCATAGGGAAATCAGCGCGGTGCATTGGAGAAATTTTGCTCTGTTTGACCAAAATACTTTGTTTTTCACCTAGTTTCTTGACAGTTTGACTTTTCTCCTCCTTAATGTCAAACTCATGATGTAATTTAATGTTATTTTATCGGTTTTTATGTAATTATGTTGAATTTTTACTCATAGAGGTAGATTCATCCATGAAAAGGTAGTTTGCAACTGAATGAATCAATTCTCTAGTTTTTAGAGGCATCCTGTTCCATTGCCTACTTTTTAGTTCTCAGTTTAGAATTTGTTGGAACAGCTCCTAAACTCATGAGCTCAACCCCTAGAGGCTAGGATGAGTTGTTGTTGGCTTATTTCTTATGTTTTTTCAATCATTAGCATGGTTGGACTTTTGAGAAAGCTTGGAGCTTCATTGTATACTCAATTCAGCAGTTTTGGCTAAGGAATAGACCAGGGTTTGCACCACTTTATGGGATTCATGTGGCATCCTGCTTTGGTATTGTGTCTCGTTCTGTAAATTGTAAGTTTATATGTGTTTCATGTATCCCATTATCTCTCTTGCTTCTTCTTAACTAAAACAAACAAGGATAAAGGTAGAATCCATTGAAATTGCAATGCTCGACCTAGGGTTTGCTTAGTTATTGATGTTTTCAGCTGTTTGAAGAGGATCCCTGAGGTTTTCTTGCCCTCTTCAACTCCTCACCTATCTAAATCTCTCCATTTCATTCAATTTGAAGTGCTAAATCAGTTGCCTACCTTGCCCCATAGAGATCTCTGCAAAACTGAGCCTCATTCCCCAGACCAAAAGTTGCCTTTCCTTTTGAGCCAACAAAACATCATCAAATTCAATCAAACACCTCTGTACACATACCTAAACTAAAATTAGTTATCGCATTAGTCATCTCAAGCTTTCATTGGCCATATTTTCTGAGATTGTCAAGGAGAGAGCCCTCTCCCGACCTGGTAGGGCTAGCAACCAGGTTAAGCATGGTTTGATGTTACCCTAGATCCTACCTTTCTCAACCTGAGGTAGATTTAGGCGCTAACATAACTGAGTTCACGATAGACACAACTATGAGTTACAGTGAGGTAGAAAGGTGCTTTCTCCAAGGACCACACGGTAAGTACATCAAATCATTGAATACTTTGATTAAAATGTTGTTATGTGAAAAACAGGTTATGTGCATCCATTAATGTCTGGGGTAATGAGGAGCGGAATAGGCTATCGAGGGACTGATTAGAAAATAGTTCTTTGATTTCACTCTCACAAGAAAGCAAGGAGGAGCTCGCAGGGTTCTCTCTGAGAAGCGTAGTTCGATTAATAAAGCAGTGCATTCCACTAATACCACCACCACCCAAGCCATCACCTACTTCACCTACATCCAGCCCATCTTCACCTACCCCACTGCTACCACCATTGAGGGTAGAGATGGAAGGTGTGATCAAGTTGTCGGTACTTAGAGGCATAGGAAATGATGAACTAGATCAGTTCTGGTTCGTGTAAAGGATGTATGGGAAGCCTAAGGTGTGATAGATGAGAACATCAAAAAGGATTCTCTGGTTTGTAGGACCGCGCGTTGACGTGGTATATAAAGTACTCTAGCCATCACCCGAATGCGGGAATAGCAGCGATTTAGGATGCGCTGAACAAAGAATTTAGCCGACCAAAATCGGAAACACAATCTATCATCGGGTTCAAGGAGATCGCGATGATGCCTGGTGAAACCCTGTGGGATCTGGATCAGAGATTGAAAAGTACAATCCGCAAGGTGAACATGACGCTGACAAATGCAACATTGTGAGTGGTTTGTGGTGTCATTGACACCATATCTGAGGACAACGCTATCACAGCAAAAGATATCAACCCAAGCTGAAGCATTGGAGATAGCGATGAGGTTGCATGAAACTCCAATACAGGATCTGGGGTTGGGAGTTCAGCAAATCCACGCACAACTACAAAAACTGTGCTTAGAAATGCAAATTTTGAAGTAAGAAAGGGCACCCTGACCAGAGGCACATACAAAAGTAGGATGCATCAAATGCAAAGGTTAGGGTCACGACAAAGACCACTGACCCGTATTCGCGAACTACTTGGCGAGAGGGGGGCCGATGCCATTAAGGTTGGAGGTACAAGTAGGGCAAAGTGCGGCACCTGCCCTATGATGCAAGATTTTTCAAGTAGGAGGAAAACACACAACAAATAATTGCCACCTGTTGCGGAAGTATACCCAGAGTCTGAAGCAGCTGTATTGCAACTTCTGTACGTGAGTGGGTCACGATGAGCGAACTTATCGAAGCTACGAACTAATGATGGAGAGGAGCCCAGCCTATCGAATGCAGACTGAGGCGTGAGGTTTCGACCCAACCGCAGGGCCTTGCAGGGGATTCCAAGGATGCAGACGAGGAAGACGAATGGGGCTTGGATGGGGCCATAGACAGCTGATCTGTTATAATTGCAGCAAGCCGGGGCATTACACTCGCGATTGTACTAACCCTACGAGAATATCTTCTCCATACTGTGAGCAGTTTGACCATAAAATGGTAGACTGTCAGATGCTAATTGCCCAGATGCACGAAAGGGGGTTATTGCAGCCCACTCCAACCCAAAATGTCCAAATGATAAAGTCAAAACCACGCGAAGAGGACCCCAGCGTAAACATGGTACTAAGGAGCGACGCAACTACAGGGGGAGATGCGTGGAAACAGCCTCGAGAAGATGGGAAGGGTCGCGATGCTCTTATAAGGGAACCTGACTTTGAGATGGAACAAGTGAAGGAGACGTCGAAGGAAGATTAGATGAGCTTCACAGAAGTCTCTACTCCAGGTAAAAGGGATCCAATTGAGCTGGGAATGGATCCCTCTATGCTTGCCGCCTTTTTAGAGACATGTATGAAGTTGTTGCATGACAATAGGGTCGTTAAAGAATTGCAAGAGCTGATCACTAAATGCGCAGGATCAGGGGAGCCACACGTAGTCCGGAAATAGGGAAAACATTCTCTACGCACTGGGTGAGAGATGCGAATGATGGCACAAATCAGCGAGTAAAAGATGGACCAAGTCATTCTAGATCTAGGGTCGGATGCGAATGTGTTGCCTAAGCAAACGTGGGAACGCATGGGTAGGTCCGCACTACAGTGGTCTCCTATTCAACTGTGGATGGCCTACTAGAAAAATATCTTACCGATGGGATGACTGCAAGGGGTGACAGTGGACATTGAAGGCGTAAGTACGCATACGACTTCGAGGTAGTAGAAATTGTTGATGATAGTAATCCATACCTTGCATTGCTAGGAATATATTGGGCCATGGACATGAATGGGGTCATCAACTTAAAAAGATGGAAAATGACATTTGAAAAAAAGTCACTCTGGGTAATAGTTTTGCTGGACCCAGCTAAAGGAGCACGCTACATCGAACCGGTGCATGACAAGGATAGTGACGATGAAATGGACTGCATCTATCAGATAACAACGCAAGACTAGGATTGGGTGAATCCCACAGTGGACGAGAGAATCTCATGGGAGCGTGATACATCCTGCACCTCGGATTTAGATGAGAGATTGAATGATGACAGAACCGATTACATGAAGTCACAACACTCAATTGTAACATGATGATTATATCACTACAACACATGACAACCGAGGTCCAGTAATAGCTAGCGGACAACAACATAACAAAGGAAGAGGATTTTGTCAACCTTTGTAGAACTTCACTCATAAAGCAGAAGCAGCAAGGGATGATGGAAGAAGCATTGCATGCGCTAATAACACCAGGATGGTGTGCACAGAGGAAGCTGAGGTGGAATGAGCACAGAGGTAGAAGGCAGTTCTAGGTACGGATTGGAGGACGTGCATGGCGAACGCAGCTAGGGAAGCCACGACGGAGTAGGGCAGTCACCCATCTACAATGGAGGGCACGGTTGTATGCTGCGCAACCATTGACCCAACTAGATCTGTGCGTAACAAGGGTTCATTGGGCCAACAAGACAGTAACCAAAGTAGGGTGTGCCAAGGGAACTCTATCCATGGTCAGACGGGCCATTGACCCTATAGTTCGACTTGAACAAAAAGACCTGGATGAAGGGATCTGATGGTTGCAGGAAGCCATTTAGCGTGGTAGCCTGAGACTTTGCAAACTGGAGGAAGTAGGGGCAAGGCTCAAGAGGAAAAGCGCGAGGCTGGACAAAGAAATTGAAAAAATAAAAATAGGAGACACACAAATGGGCCACACGAGCATGCGACGGAAGGGACCAGACTTGGCCGGCCCTCCTACGATCCTAGCAAAATCCGTGACCCTACTATCATGGTTGCAACTACACCCTACTGAACAAGGGAGTAAAAACTGCAATAAACTATTCAATTCGAAGGTATGTGAAGGGTTCTTGCGGCCCGAACTAGCAGGGAAAAGGAAGGCTTGCACGAAAGGTGCGACCACCTGACTATCTATAGGAGGCCCAGTCTTAGTGCTCCACGTAGTTGAAAGAGGGCATGGGACTATAAAACAAGCTGCAGGAAAGTTGCATGATTTGGCTGTGGTGCGTAGGGCTAGTAAAAAGCATAGAATGCATCCTCATACTAGGGGTTGCACTACTACATGGGAGGGATGGAAGGCGATCATCGGAGTTACTATTCATGATAAGATGTCCCATTTAAGACACTGAGGAGTGGGCAGCGAGAAATTAAGGCATAGGGATAACCGCCAAAGTCACATTAATGAGCCACGAATAGGGAGAAAGGCTGAATTTGAATTCGAAATCATATATAACAAACAAGTGAAGGGGCACACAACAAAGCTTGATCATTCAAAGAATAGGATGCCCAGGGTTCAAACTGAGAGGAGTAAGATGAATGAAAAACTAATGAAAGAAAGCCTGTGGTTTCAGGAATTTCCAAAGGAATTGCAAGAGTCATTACTCAGGTCGATAACCCTATGCCGCAGGCAGTCGAAATCCCTAATTCACCCAGGATGCTGCAAACCAAGAAGGACCCCTAGGTACCAGGACCAGTAAGGATGTCACCGTGAAATATGTGATTTAGCAAGCTCAAAATGGAAGAAAAGGGAAAAGTTGTTACTATTGAAAGTGACGATCAGGAAGAGGGACCTCTGACCTATGTTGAAGAAATAAAACTAGACGAAGAAGGTGAAGAAGATATCTAGCCAGTAAGATGACCCAAGTATGTTCCTCCAAGCAAAGGGAAGGCCAAGGTCCCTACAGATCTGGATGATGTTGACAACATGCTCATCACCCCGTCCCTCCCTAAAGGGGTTCTGCTCGAAGGAACGACGAGCAGCCACATCTCGACTATGAAGTTTTAAGACTGGGACCTTCCAGATACTGATAAGTTTCCCCATTTGGCGACTAGCGAAGTAATGGAGCAAAGCATGGAGGGAACTATTATGGCACTTAAGCCGAAGGAGTGGCTACAAAAGGTGGAGGAAGCTGGGTTACTCTGTCTCCTATCCATTCCACATTTTCACCGGCCCCCAATCACAATTTTGGTCATCCGATAACTTCTCTGTTTGGTACACGATGGATACTTATGGATAGACAAAACCATTCCCATCACGGCTGAACTTATTCATAAGATCTCGCAGCTTCCATGTAAAGGTAGGGACCCCATGGAAATAGTTGCTATGAGTGGTGATCTGACAATGACGGAAAGCTTGAAAAAGAAATAAAAATTAGAAAAGAAGCAGTGAGGGTATGCTATTGACAGTATTCCAAACAAAGGTGTCCATGCTGCTACCCAATTACTGGCAAGAAAAGTGATGCAGAAATGTCACGCCAACAAGGTCCCAACAATAGTTGTTGTGCTAGCAGAGTAATGCGTAGAAGGGGAACGGTTCAATTGGGCGCAATTCCTCTGTGACGAATTCCTGACCAACTGAAGGGAGGCCCAAGAGGAGGGTAAGACCTTCCACTGTGCATGGTTGCCATTATCCATCATGTTGGTTACAAGTGAACTACCCGAAGATGGCCAGTTCCCTTCCTTAGACCAGGATTGGCCAGAATCTGCCAAATACATGTCACTCTGGGCGACGAGGGACACTGCAAGAATTCGGGGCATCAAGATTTTCTGGATACTAATGGAAGCAAAAATCTGACAATGGATCAACCAGAAGCACCGTCTGTCAGACGAGACATATGACAGTGTGAAGAACATCGCCGAGTTTAAGGCAGACATGCACCATGTATACATCTAGGCACGTAATGACCCAGACCAGATGTGGTCCACACTTCCCTTCATTGCCATTGACGAGGTTGTCTTTGTGGTATTGGATACCTGGCCACCAGACTGGCATGGACCCGATGCGATGGGGGGTGATGAGACCACTATCCAAAAACAGAAGGCTGAAGCTAAGCACGTAGCACAGTGAAAGAGGAACAAACAAAACACTGCAGAAGTACAGGTGACCTGGGAGGCAGCGCAAGCTTCTATATTTAAGGCACCTGCAGAGGGGGTTGTGACAACAAAGGATGAAAGCGATCTCAAGGTGACCATAGAGTCGGCCGTGGATACAGGGACGGAAGGAACGGTGCCAACCACCACAGGGTCGCCCTTAAAACGACTGCGGCAGACATAATGGACAAAGCTGCGAAAGAAGGCCAAGGTGTCTAAATGGGATGAAGAACTTACCATATTGACCGAGGGTGACCTAGGTGACATAGGGGACACAGCTCGTGAAGACACCTAGGAAGCAATCAACGAGGCCATGTCGGAGCAATAGATTGTGTTGGGGGCACTTCGCACGATGCAGGAACTTGGGGCACAGGCCTCGCAGCTAGGAACCATCACTACTCGTGGAGTTACGGGTATGTTAGCCACGAAGCAGTTGCTAAAGTCCCAAATGCCTAAAACTATCACGCTCCGAGTAGGAGCATTGATAACAGAGAATGCGGTAGACAGAGCTGTGGTGGGCTGGCTTATGAGGCTTGGATTAAAATTGGCTACCCTCCCATGCGAAAGCTTGTACCACCTCTAGGACAGCGCAACGATGGAGCTTTGCACCAGAATAGGACACACGGTATAGGTACTCAGTGAGTAGAGAATTAATATATAATATTTGAGCCTCCAACGAGATGAAGCAGTCGCACAAAATCCACAGTTGGAGAAAATTGTAGGGGAGGCATGTTCACGTGCCCCTGAACTAGAGATTGCGGCCGAGTTACCTGTTGGCATACAAATCCACAAGCTGGCTAGTGGATTCTGCGAAGCAAAGGAGGAGGCCGCGAGGATTCAGTTGGCTCTCAGCTTGCATATCGCAGAGCTGAAACTCAAAGCACAACCTTCTACACCACCAGAGATCACCAATCAGCGGAGACACATCATTCAATCCAGACGGGAAATAATAGCACGTGCTATGTAGGAATGCTCCGACATGTTGGATCAATCACTTATTACGCTCACATCCCTACAGGAGGACCCAACCTTACAACGATTGGAAACAGAGGCAAGGGAGCTACAACAAGCCTATCATAATGTTAGGGGGATCGCGCAGACGGCTGATATTACGCAGTGTTTGGCCAAAATGAGGGAGGCTCAAGCTCTTAAGATACAGGCTGACGCCGCTTGGCAGAAAGCATCATTGATTAAAGAACGGATCCAACCTTGGCTTGATGAGGTGTTCACGGTTTCCATTACCATCAAGTGAATGGTGGTCCACATGTAGGTAGCATATGAACTTGGACAGGTGATGGAAGCAAATACTGATGAATTGATGGCTCGCAGAGAACAAGTACAGTAGATGGCAGAATAATTTGTTGCAAGTGTAAGTGAAGCACAGAAGTTGCTGCATGAACTTAGCGCAAAGATTGTTGCACCAGCCGAGTGACTCAGGACGAGTCACGTTGATTGTGTTGGGGGCCTGTTGGGTAGCGGAGGCCTTGTGTAATAGTTTTGGGACCCAAAGTCCACCATTTTGGGAAAAAGTATGGTAAAGACTCCGCGAAGTGCACGGAGCACGAATTGTAATGAGTCAAGTCAAAGATTTGTTCACGGACCATGGGAATGTATAAATAGAGAAAGTCTCTATGGTTGGAGGTCAATTTTTTTGGAAGCTTTTGTTTGGATTTGAATGTTATGGGTTTGTGAAGGCAATATTCTCAGCGTCTGTAAGTCTGAGTCAAGGGTGTTGGTAGATAGAATAGAGGCTCAGCAACTGTGTGTGCAGAGGCCAGGTAGAGTCCATAGCTGTGTGCATGGACCCCTACAGATGAGTGCACGGGGCAGATTTGGTTGTATTGATGAAAGATTTTAATAAAGATAAGTGGTTTCTGAAGTATCACAGATCTATTGTGTTCTGGTTTATGCATCTGTTATATGAGTTTATATATTTTTATAATTGCATGCACTGGGTTTTATTGTTAAATGTTGGATTAAATATTGTAACAAGAAGATCAGGTCTATACTAATTTCGTTAATAAGAAATTACACTCGCGCAGATCTACGTGGAAGCTCGATAATATTTCCTAGTGCTGTGAGGCCACAGAATGGTTCGTGACCCCTCCAGACCACATCAAGACATCTCAAGGGCGTGGAAACTTGGTTCCAGTACCCTCCCATGCTACCTCGGGTGAGACCTCAATCTGTGCTTCGCGGGATATTTCCAAAAGGGCCGGTAGCTACGAGATTTTTTTGGCTAATAACTCTTCCGAACCTGGGTTAGGGCCCAATAAGCCAACATGTACCTTATATGTATAATATGGTACAAGAAACCATGTAGCCTCATGACTTATGCATAATAATTCTTTAGGAAAGGCCCCTTGCACGACTCAAGCCAATTGCATGTTAGATAGCTAAAACTCATGGCTTCAAGTATATCCTCCTTTGAAGGAAACTCAACATACAAGAAATCATGAGAACTAGAAGGATCAAAATGGGTGAAGCGAGGGATCCAATGCCCCCATAGGAGAAATCACTTGAACAACTATTGGGATCAAGTACTGAGAAGGAAATTAAGGGTTCAAAAGACCCTTCTCAGAAGCAATTGAGAATTGAGGATATAATGCCACATATTTCACTCATGGCAGCCCAGAGTCTACTTGAATAATTGGAACATATCAAGACATATTTTGAACTAAGTTCAAATTAGCATGGTGATTATTAGATGCAAGTTTATCAATAGTGACAATACTTCCATTGTGAGGAAAATACATTAATATAAAGAATGTAGACACCACAACATCCATAACATAGACGTAATCATGCCCAAGGAGCATATTAAAATCTAAATTATCACCAACCATCACCATATTCACTAAGAAATGCTTCCCACCTAATGTGATATGGAATTGAGGAAGAGCAACCAAATATTCACCATGTCTTATATCATAAGATAGAAACTTACTATCAGTTAGAACCCAAAGCTTTCCAAGTCGAGGAGGATATAATACTTGCAGAGGATCACTCATACACTATACATCGCTAGACATTGGAATTAAATCTAATACTTATTTGAAAAGGTGTAAAATAAGGAAGATGAGACTCAACAAGATTGTTCCAATCAAAGGAAACACTCCTAGAACTTGGAGGGGGTACACTTGAAGAGATGAGCATTCCCCCTAGTCCAAAATAATTCAAACTAGAAATCAAGAAGACTTTTTTGGTAGACACTTCACCCCACAAGAGAGGAGTGGGTTTAGCCAAATATTTCACTGGCTCGACTAATTTATCAACTAATGGATGAATAAATTTTCAACAAAACATAATAGGTTTGGAGTAGAATAACCTTCATACTTGGACCACAACATTTGTACCACTGAAATCTCAAGGCACGAATGAGTAAGATGATCTCTCTTTGTTGCACTAAAAATTGTCACCTTGACATTCTATAATCTGTGTGAGTCCATTACCACTCATACTTTCCTCCTTTACAAGTCTTAAGCCTCACCTCCTCATATCAAGCCTTGAAAACAAGAGAAAGCCCTCAAAAGTCTTTAAAACTCTGGTTCCGCACTTTCTCTTTGCATTACCTACGGTCCCGCACCTAATGGTCATGTCCCCTGTGCACCTGACCACTCTGTCTCTGTGTGATGGGTTCAGACCCCTGTAAAAGTTAAAAAGGCATGAGTACATTCTGAAAAACTCACTTTCAGTCATTTATAGAAGCTTCTGGAAGGAATCTTGAGGTGGCAAGTTTGCTGTCTTAAGGTTCATGCATCCCATACCTTAAGGAGCTAACCCCTTGATGTGAGGAGCTTATCCCTTTGAAGGAGGATTCTATCCCTTCATAGGTGGACCTATAAGCTCCTCCTCTGCACTATTAAATGAAGCATTGGGCTGGTTACTTGGGAGGTTAGAAGATGAATATTTTTGAGGTGAAATGATGCTGGAACTTAGTCTTCTTTAAGTTGCGTTTTTATTAGGAGAGATTACATACCCCTAAGATCTAATTTGGAAGAGTGCAAGGCTTGTCAAAGTAAAGAAACTTCCTGTTTCAGACCCCAGGAAGAGCTTGTTCAACATCACGGCTAAAAAGGTTGTAAGGTTCCTCTACTTCAAAGTTAATACAAATAAGTTTGTTTTTTTCAATAAGCTGTTGATTCATGGATTATTTTATGGATTCCTTGATCACCATAATAGGCATGATTTATAATATTTACTATGCAGGTGCTATTTAATGTTTTCTTGTTTGTGATTGCAGGTCTTTAAAGGTAACTCTTTCAAATGATTGGAGGTAACTCTTTCAAACGATTGAAGGATGACTACTACGAAGAAGCATTGGATCTAAGGTAGGATCTTAACACCTTTGTAGTATTTACTTATAAATCACATATGTCTAGAGAAAGATAGGTTTTTTTGTCCATTTGTTTCTAGACTATCTTCTTATAGTAGGGAGATTGGGCTTGTCCGCAAGATCGATTTATCCAGCCAACACTCTTACATATCCTACAATGGACCTTAGGTTTAAATATTATATGCCTAGGTATTTGGTCAATATCAATGCCTCCAAAATGACTAGCAGTGGTTGGTGGTAAGTCTCCAATATGACTTGTAGTGGTTAGTAAATTGTATCCAACATGGCTTGCAGTGGTTAGTGACTCTTTACCAAGAGAGACGAGACTCGTTCCCTTAACAAAAATCATAAAGATTAGTGAGTCATCACCAACATGACTAGTAGTGACTAGACTTATTCCCCTATGAAGACTTGCAATGTATGAAGGCTCATCTCTAACATGAATTAAAGAAGTTGGTGATTATTCACAGCGAGAATTATTCTTCTTCTTATTCCTCCTCTTTCTCCCATTTTTTTATTTCTTATTATAAGAAAGAAGAGAACGAGAAATCCTGGATTTTTCTGGAAAAGAAGATGAATAATTAACATCCATTTGACGTCCTTGAAATAAAGCATTCATCTAAGAAGGTTCATGAAAACTCAGAATATTTTGAGTGTACCATAGCCAAAATATTAATCCAACATTCAATTGAGGAATATTCAAAGTGGCCATTAAGGGGGCACCAACATTTCCAAAGAAAGAAAAAGCACAAGGATCCCTTTTTGAGCGGGTCCCTTGGTTGGTATCTATAGAAACATTGGCCATACCCAAATTATTCATGGATCCTTCCATTATGGGATTTTTCAAATGACCTTTCAAGGAAGGGAGATACACAATCAAACCTTTTCCCTCAAGGAGGCAACTCCAAAATTTCAAGAGAAATACTAAAAGAATCTCATGACTAGTGGAGTGGTTAGTTAGTGACTCAGGATCAAAGATAAAAAAAATGACAAGAAAAAATCCAGCTGAAGATAACTAAATACAAAGAGAAAGGAAAACTCCGCTATAAAGTCCTAAGGATATAGAGAAGAAAATAAACTTCAAGTATTTCCACTTTGGGTGGTTAAGACCAAACACAAAAATATGAGAAATTGGATGAAGGAGCCTTCTAAAGGCAAGCTAGAATGATTAGGGCCGAAGTCTTACCACCAAAGGCATGAGAAAAAATTACGCTGACCTCTAGATAATAGCCTTTGTTGGTGCAAGTACACTTGCTTCACACAACACCCTCCATAAGTACTATGAAAGTGATGCAACTTTTTTCTCAGGCACCACATGAATTCCCACCCATAGTCACTTGTGTGGTCCTTAGGAAGGGAAAGTAAGGTTACTAGTTCATAATTATAATCCGGGGGAGAAATCATGAGTGTGTGGTCAGGCAAGTAGGAGAGGGGGTATCTCTCTTTCCTTATCTTCGCACATCTGCGTGCATGGCTCCTGTATTAGAAGAGATTTCCCAGACAACCTATACAACACTAGACTTCCACTCTTTAATCAACCTCTACTCTTTATTTTGAGTGGCCTTAGAGAGTTTACTCTCAAAACACCCATTCCAAGGCCCAAAATATGCCCTAGACTAATTGGGTTTACTATGACAAAAGAAATAGTCTAGTTCATTTTAATTAAGTTTTCATTTTATTTCTTTTTATTTAGAACAAGGGTTACAAATGTGAAACTTGTGGTGTTCTGATGCAAAGGAATTCAATAAGAAAACCTATGCTACATGCACATGAAACTCTCTTTTCTTTGATGAAAAGTGATTTCTACAAGGTTCTACGAAGCACCCAAACATATAATATTGATAAAAAATAATTATATGCTTGTTATAATGCAAGTAATTCTAATGCACACTAAAATGCAAAATGCAAGATTCAACTATGAATATTAACGTAAGAAACTGGGGCAAACAAAACAATGGCAACCAATCAAACAATAAAGATAAAGAATTCAATGCCAATCACACTCACAAATGAAAGGGAATGCTTGGCTTCACTACGCAAACTCCTACTTTGCTCAAACTAAAAGACTTCAAATTAATGAAAGAAAAAAAATCAATTTTTTCTTTTTCTTTATTAAATGTAATCCAAAACTTTAAGAGAACAAGAACAAAAAGGATCTCATAAGCAACCAAATGAACAATACTCAATTTCACCAAATTTAATGTTCCAAAGACAAGGAGTTTCAAAGATTAATTAAAAAAAGAGCATAAAAAACTTAAAGGAACTTAAAAAATAAAGATTTTATAGATTCCAAAGATCAAGAGGACCTCAAACAAATGAGATTGCAGATCCTCCAAAAGAAATAGGTTGACATACCACCCCCACTAGATCTTGTGGTGCAGTGAGAACCACGTCAACATCCATGTCATGTATTCCCATTATTGTAGGTAGAAGAAGGTATCCTAAAGTGCGAAGATCTCAAGTCATAGACAGAGAAGAAGCAACATATTCAACAAACAAAATTATCTTTTTATGTCATTCAACAGGAGAATAATTTGTTGCATAATAGCTCTAGATACCTACTAAAGGAGAAGAAGAATAAGATTCTCTAGAGAACCAATAATTGAAGAACCAATTTAGGAAAATACAACATAATAATCATATTATCTTAGTTCTCAAGAATCAATTGTTGAAGGAGATGGAGATATAATACCTCCTACTGGAAATGGAAATGGAACAAGAATAATTTTAGGAGGTGGAGGAGGAAGTGGTAGAATACCTACACTTGCAAGAGGAAGAAGACCTCCACACAGAGGAAGAAGAGGACGAAATGGAGATGATTATAATGAAGAAGATATATATTTTTTTCCTTTTTAGGATATAGATACTAATATCAACATGAAAAAAATTTCTCCATAAGTACTTCCAAATTTATTTGGGTGCGAACTGAGGACCCATGATTTCTTATTTTTTATTTTGAGATGCTTTGCACAAGTTATGACTATTTACAACATGTTAAAAAATTAAATTTATTTCTAGATACATTAAATTATGGTTCCTTAAGATGGTTCATGGGATTTAGATAAAATCTTGTAAGATCATGGGATGCAATGAGTCAAATTTTCCTTAAAAAATATAAATATTATTGCATTGAACATGATCTTAAGGAATTTTTTTTTTTTTTTAAGTAAAGAAGAGGATTAAAATCTTGAATATTTTGTGGAAACATTTCCCTATAATGTCAAAAGGGAAGAAAACATAAATTAGGATTTGAGAATTTCAAAACTCTTTCACTAGAAGGAATTAAAGATTAATGGATTGATCACTTAATTTGACGGGTAAAGGAGATATATCCCTTTTTACTTCAGAAAAAAATGTGAATTGTGGAATCATATATCATGAGGAAGAAAAAATATGGTAAAGGTTATGGAGACCCAACCATAGCTAGATTAAGTGAATATACATATGGTATGGTAAGTAGAGTTGAAATTGGCCATTTCTTAGAAAATTCCAAAGCTGATATTGTTGGAAATTTAATTGAACAAATTGATATAATAAGATTTCAAGGTAAACCAAATGCGAAAAATGGTGCATTATCTATATTTTTTATGAGATGTAGAAAAATGCATGCTTTGAGAGAATGTCCATTGGATGTCATATGTGTTACTTGTGCAGAAAACATGGGAAACAATATTTCCCACATATACCTAGACTAAAAGTAGTTTACCAAGAGGATAATGGAGTAAATGAAACCTCATAAAAACTTTGCATTGTAACATCAAGAATATATTGGTTGGTTGGAAAGCTAGGTACTATGAAATATCCTACTTATAATTTCCATTCTTATCTACATATACAAAAAGTAATTGGAATACACCAATAAGTTGGAAACCATGGCCGCCTCAAGCTCAAAATCAACCTTGGTGATAAGGTTGGCCAGGAGAATATGGGTGAAATAATTTTAAATTGTATCCATTATATCCCTAATATCCTCAGTATCAACACCAAAAATCATATAAACCTCCTCCACCACAACCATAGTTAACTTCTAGCTAAATAATTCATTTACTATTAACACAATCTCCACAAAATCCTACCTAGATATTTGCACAACTACCTCCAAACCCAAATAATAAAGTAGCTGAATCCACTTACAATATAGAGCCTCAAAATTTCCAAACTTACTTGATTACTCCTCCTGATATTAATGCTATACATATTAGGTTAGGAAAAATACTTCATAAATATTCTCCAGTAATCATTGAAGAATAAAAATATGAATAAATTCCTAAGAAAATAGATGATGCAAAAAAATCATCTATTCCTCCAATAGATCAACCTTCTACATCTTCTCAGAATCCTTCTTTACTATAAAGAATAAAATTATATGAAAATGTAGAAAATAAATTAATACCATTAGAAAATGAAATGTTGGATGACCTAACAAACATTTGTATTCAAATTCCTTTTTTACAAGCAATAAAATACATTCATATATATGAAAAAATAGTAAAGGAATTGTGTATAAAAAAAATAGGAAGAAAAAGAAGAGAACCACGACAAGTAAATCTTCTTGGAGAGTGTTGACATTGTTGGATGGTGTCAACATGTAAGGGGATATCCCTGATGTGAATTCCCGATTAGACCTCATAATGTTTGGTGTAGGAGTCCCATCTAGCTGTAAGGTCTGACCACCAATGGAAAGGTTTCAAATAGGTGCCTTGGTTACAAAATACACAGAAGAGATTGCAACACCTCCTTAGGGTAGAAATTATGTAATCTTTGTGAGACATAAAATGCAAGGTGCACATGAAACTTCCACAGGTGGTAAAGGAAAAAAAACCTCTGGTTAGGGAAGTAAAAATACTATCCTAAAGGGGGGCCCAGAAATGAAGAGAAAGGTTTGTTTATTACCTACAGATTAGTCCACATAAGAAACGACAATCATGAAAATGTAAGAACACATATTCAATAATAACCATATCTAAGTAACAAAATAGTTCATTAGCCTTAGTATGTATTAAACAACCACGTACTGTAAACATAACAATATTAGTCCTACTATATCCATGATACATGTATGAAGAAGTGTCGGCTCATAAAGCTTTTGATTATGAATGAAACTTTCCAAATACATTGTTACATAGCTGAAACACTATATCCACTAGTGGAACATGAATCCACGGCTTTCTTCTTCAAAGAATGATATATCTCCTATGCACTACAAGAGAAGCCAAGGCAAGAATAATGGAATTCAAGCCCTTAGCTTTAGTTATGAGGGGCTATTTATAACTAATGAAATTGACCTTTGGGCTTCCTCATGAATATTCAACTTCTATAGCTTTTCACATTGTATACATGACTCTTTACATTCCATTTGTGGCTTTT
This sequence comes from Pinus tabuliformis, assembly GCA_031772625.1. NCBI lineage: Eukaryota > Viridiplantae > Streptophyta > Pinopsida > Pinales > Pinaceae > Pinus > Pinus tabuliformis. The sequence goes on along the minus strand of CM062810.1, from coordinate 871,987,976 downwards.
CACAACCCACATGTGTCTCTTGGACTTAATTACATAAAACTTATTACAAAAGGAAAATTACTTATGCGATAGTGGCTATATGAGACAAAATTGATAATAGGACTAAGTATTATCAAACTGACAAATTATTTTCTTCCTCATGGATTTCATTGGTGATTTATGTGTGACATGCTCTAAACTTCATAGAGATGACTCCAAATTGAACCGAAAAGTCCGTTGCATACTGCATCTTCACTTTTAGTGCCTCTATCAATATGGTCTTGGAGCTTTATTGTACATTATTTCGCAACCATGAGAGTTTCATGTGATCTTTGACTAGCATGATGGAACATTGTAAAATAATGTCTTTGGACATCTCCAAGAATTTATGTTTTGAATATTGCTTGATCTATTCTATGTACTACCTAATCTCCTAGAAGTTGGTTTCTCTCCCTCTGATTTCTTCAAGTGATCCTATTGAAGGCATCCCATGTTTTTGTGCTAAAGAATTGAAGCCATTCTACAGATGACCATAAGAGGCAATGGTGTTAGTCACCTATCCTACAAGACATATGTAATTATGATAATGGACTCTTAGGTGCACTAGGTCTATTTGAGTGAAAATATTGTCCTTTCTAAACAACTGCAGTAGAACATTTAGATACTAGGTAGCCCATTCTTAACGTTAGTCAACTGCTTTGATTGCCACTTTCAGGATCTTCAATAATTCTTGCACTTTCTTTTGAATTCCAATAAGAGGAGCCACCACTTGTTGCAAAAGTATCATTTCATCATATAATTGTTCCATGGTGTCCTCCATTGGCCCTAGTTCCTCCTAAATGGATAACTACCATTCTGTTGTGTTAAAGTTATGTGAACATAACTGTTGATTTTTTGCAGCAAGGTTTTTCACCTATTGCTTGACCCAAACTAGATCTCTCCTTACTTTTTCATTCTCATTCAACTTTTATTCAAAGTTTTCCTCCATTGTTGTAGTAAAAGATACATTTTCCACCATGATTTCCTTGGGATTCCTTCTAGTATTGGAAGTTATCACCCTCTTTGTAGACACTAAGATTGGGTTCTTCAGATCATTTTGGAAGTATCTACGCCTCTACTGCACAATCCTCTTCTTAAGTTGGTTAAACGTGGAATTTCACACATCCATGAATCTATCTTCAGGTGGAGGTGTGATTCCAATTTCATCAAATGGAAGATGACCACTTGTGAGAGGAGGTTCTTTTGGAGAACCTAGTTCATCATCCATGGCTTGGATGGTATCCTCTTCCTCCAACTCTTGAAGCATCTCTTGTGTCAATTTTTCTTTCTGTAGTCTTTGTGTTTCTTCTTCCTCATGGGACTACCTTTGTTGTTCCTCTTCTTGTCTCCTTTCCTCTTTGACTTCTATTTCTTCTTGTAACACCCTCCTCTAACATTTACCCAAACTAACTAGTCCACTAGGTTAAACATGCGATGAAGAGTTATTATGATATGATTTAACTCCCCAAATGTAGTTAAGGAAGTGGAACCGACATAACAAGACAAATTTGACCTTCCACACATGCTACAGAACCTTCAAGAGCCAACCAACCCTTCCAGGTGACCAACCGCCAAGGTAAATTCCTTTTCCACTTAGAGCCTCACTTACTCCTATCAAAAGGCATTCATGCCACTAGCACCCTCTAGTGTATCCCATAATAGGGAATCCATGTGATTGTGGACTTTTTCAAGTAGTTCTATGCCAGTGACCTTAGATTTTGTGCCACTTTTTTAGGTTTGGGACCCAGGTCACTGCCTAGAACTTCATGAAACTTCTAGAAATGATAAATAAAATAGGTATAAGCGTACTAATGCAAACACTTCAAAAATTACTTGACCTGGCCCCTACTATCCATGAAACGAATTTCATTAAACATATCCCAAACATGTAATCTACAGATCACAACAACAGATCTGAGCATATAGGTCTCATACTTATTCTAGAATCGTCAAAGAGAACTAATACCTCCTCACAATAGCCGCATTGTTATCTATTAGGTCATTCAGTCACCAACACTTCATATACTAACCAAAACATGATAAGATCCATACATCATAACTATAAAAAAGCATACTTGTAACTGACAAATAACCAGAGATATATCAATGAGGAAACAACGCTAAAGCCACATAATATCAAGCACATTTACTCATGAAATACCAAGGAAAAGGAGACCTTATTAACATATGGAAATCCAACCAAGTCATGGACTTCCACGTACCACTGGACCACAGTTTGGGTTGAACCAAATCTCTCTTTCATATAATTAGCCTCACACCATATTCCAAGCATGAATGCAGGATATCATGAAACATATCAAACGAAACCAAACGAGGGATTATAGAGGCTAAACCACCTCAACCCTCAACCAATTATTCCAACTCATAGTCGAACATCACTAACTATCACCATATGAGTCTCTACTTATGTTTTCTAGGGCTCCACAACATTTTTTATAACTAAGGCTTCTAAGACTAGTAAGTCAACCCACAACTGTTGCCAGGATCTAGATTGTTTTTTCAACCAGGGCTTCCAAGAATAGTAAGTCAACCCACCAAGGGCTCCAAAGAATTTTTACAACCAAGGTTTCCAGGTCTAGTAACTTAACCCAAGAAGGTATTGGCCTTCCAAAGCGTTTGTACAACCAAGGCCCCATGAACTAGTAACTCAACCCACAACCAAAGGAACATGAGACCTAGCCAGAAATCAAAAGGAAATAAATGCACAACACCATGGCTATCTAGGAAATGGGAAGGATAGGAAAAATTATTGTCAATATAGAAAATCTGCCATGTCAATGACTATTCATGACCAGGAAACCACATGCATGTTCTATGAATGCAAAAATTAGTAAGGAAATCATAAATGCAACTCGATAGCTGCAGGAAAATCCCATTGTAGCTACTATTCCTGATTTCCTCTTGCAATTTACTTCTCTTCTTTTTCCTTCTTGCTCCAAATCCTGAGTATGCCACAGTCCTCCAAGAGTACTTCAACAAAAACTCTAGGTGTTCAAGAGTATGGGAGAGAGACATAGTATAAAATGAGAGCTCCAAAACTAAATTTACAAAAAGTTTTTGAATTGGTTCTCTAAAGCCTTTTTATTAATGAGGCCTCTATTTTCTCCATTTTCCATTATTTTCCTTCATTTTCCTTCTCACATGAAACATGTGACCTTTCACCTTCTTTTTCTCCTAATTTTCATTATTTTCATAAATAAAATGCCCTTTAATTCCACTTTTCCTTTCCAAAGTGTGTGTCATTTCCTTTGAAAATTTCCATAGCTATTAGTTAATCAAAAGTGATCCCCATCACTTATGTTTTTTCACAACATTCAGCTTCGAATACGTCTCCCATGACATTGGTTTTTATTTTTCCTTTATTAACTTTATTACATGGATTTTTTGGCGAGGGTTGTTATAGAACATTCTCAACATGCTCTTCTTAATTTTTTGAATATACCAATATATAATCAATGAACATAATAAAAAAATTATCTATATATGGATGCAACACACTATTCAACAAGCATATAAAGGTAGTTGGAGCATTAGTTAAACCAAATGGAACTACAACAAACTCATAATGCCCATACCTATTTTGGAAAGTTTACTTGTAGATGTCGTATTATTTAATGCGTCCCTGATTATATTTGGATCTTAGATAAATATTCGAGAACGCTGTTTCTCCCTTCAACTAATCGAACAAGTCATCAATCCTCAGTAACGGGTACTTATTCTTGATAGTCACTTTGTTTAACTGCCTGTAATCAATGCAAAAGCTGAGAGTACCATCATTTTTTTCACAAAGAGTACTTGTGCACCCCATGGTGATGCACTTGGCCTAATGTATCCCTTGTCCAACATTTCCTTCGACTACAGCTTCAACTCTACCAACTCTTGAGTGCTCATCTTGTAAGGTGCCTTTGATGCCGGACCTACCCTTGGCACCAAGTCAATAGAAAAATCTACTTCGCTATGAGGTGGAAATTCTAAAATATATGCAGGAAATACATCTTGAAAATTCTGTAGAACTGGGTGCCTACTCAAAACATCTGCATCCTTGACTTCCTTACCTTTTTCACTAGAAATGTGCACTGCAAATAACACACACGCTTTCCTATGACTACACTTGGTCTGCATAATTGTCACCATACTAACTGATGTTTCTTTCTTCTTACCATGTAAGAATCTTTGTTCCCCATTATCATCAAGTACTCAATGGATTTTTCATTAAAAAACACCTTGGTTCTATGAAGGTACAACCAATCCATGCCCAACAACATACTGTATGATCCAAATGGTAATACATTCAAATGTCCTGAGGTAGGGATACCATTCAAATCAAATGTACAAGCTCTTACCCAATGATGAAATCACTTCTTTGTACCTATAGCCAACTACACTAAACCAAGACTCTGCATGTACTTCTTTATTCAAACCACACTTATCCACTAGTTCAGGATTAACATAACTATAATTAGATCTAGGTTCAATCAAAATAGAAACAACTTGATCACAAAAATTATTGTCCATCTCAATAATAAACGCTTGGTGATTTGTGTGTCTGTTATCCAGCGCAGCATAAATCCTATGAATACTTTGCCAAACATTTCCCACATTTTGTGCCTCATGAGAATTGCATATATGCAGTCTACCACCCTGATGATGTGGACAATATCTCCTACAATGCTCTCCTCCACAAGTCCAAAACCACACAAGATCCTTATTCTTCTCCTTAGATCGAAGTCCCTATCCTATGTATGATGCATTGAACTTCTTAGGTGTTGTGACATTCTCTTTGTTACCTCAATCTTGATGTCTTGCTCACTTCTTGTTCCATTTTCCTTTTTTCTTGTAATTTCCCTTCAAATCTTACTTAGTCTCAGATCTGTGCTTCAATTGCTCATAACAATCCTTTAGCTTTTGGATGGTTTCCTCTAATGATTTAGGCTCACCGAACTCAATCCTATCTTTGAATGCTATCACCAACCTACTAATGAATCTATGAATCTTGGGATTATCCTCCTTGAGGTAAGGTACATACCTTAGTAGCTCCAAGAATATGCTAGTATATTCCTCATTTGTCATTGATCCCTTCTTTAGCTCATAGAATTCATTTTCCCCGTCATCAAAGTATCTCTATGATAGATACTTCTTTCGAAATAGCTTCTCAAAAACCCACTCCAAGTAAAGTCCTCCTCATGAGTACCTCTCACATTATTCACATCTTCCCCCCAAATATATGCTTTACCTTTGAGACAGAATGTAGATATTATGGATTTCATGTTCTCTGAGTAGTCATGAAACTTGATGAACTTCCTTATACCAAGAAACCATGCCTACGCATCTTGTGGTTTCTTCATCTCTCCATCAAATGTAGGTGGATTTTCTTTTTTAAACTCGTTTCCAAAATATCACCTGTCACTCCTCCTGTAAGGATGATAACAATGTTGATCATAATGCTTGTTAGAACCAGAACTAGAATAGTAGTTGCATCTATCACCTCTCCTATCTGAAGTGTCCAAGGACCTGCCATCTCTAATCATGTCCTCTCTATCCAACAAATTCCCACCATGATATCTATAGCCATGTGCCCCATTAGTTCTTTCCTCCTCCTCATGGGTGATCTAAAGTGGTTTACAGTGTAACTGCAATTCTGACAAACTCTCAAGTATCACTGCATTTAACTCTTCTTGTTTCTCCTATGCCTATATGATTCTGTCACTGTTTACCTTACAACTCCTTATTTATGCCTTTAAGCTTCTCAGTGTGTCTACCAAATCAGAAGAGTGCCCAACACAACATTGCTTATCTGATCCATAGGGAGAGTTTGAGGAACTATAGTCTACCATCTTGCTACACAGCTTTGATATTATTCCTGTAAGGTATATCATGACAACTAAACCAAATCATAATAAACCAACGTGCCTTAACATAATTCAGGGAGGATACCTCATCTCCTGGATTAACAAATCAACGTAATACATGTATAACATAATCATGACAACAAATAGAAATATAACACATAAGCATATAAGCATATAACCATCATTCTAGCTAGAGTCTAGTCGTCAATGCATGTCCATATCAGCGACACATATCATGACCTCATGCATAACAATAACCACTGCATTACTGTACGCTTTACCACATGTGAATACTAACATGCATAAAGAAGGCATAATCAACCATACACTCATGACGAAACATTCCAAAACAACACCATCAACTTCCCATCATGACCTCACTATAACCAAAACCCATACCATACAAATGCAACAATCACACCGTGTTAGAATAAAAGAAACACATATACAACCAACATGAATGCATGACCAACACACAACCCATCTAGTCTGAGGGGTGAACCATGCCTTGATACCACTTTGTAACACCCTCCTCCCACATATACCCAAGTAACCGACCAGCCAGGGTAAACATGTTACAAGAAGTTACTATGATACGATTTGAATCCCTATGTGTTAGTTAAGGAAGTGGCATCGGTAGAACACATCACACAGACCTTCTACATCAGCAAAAAAATTTCTAGGAGCCATCCCAACCATTGAGGTAACTAGCCCCTCCGACATGAATGCATGACCAACACATAGCCCATCCAGTCTGAGGGGTGAACCATGCTTTGATACCACTTTGTAACACCCTCCTCCCACATATACCCAAGTAACCGAAAAACCATGGTAAACATGTTACAAGAAGTTACTGTGATATGATTTGAATCCCTATGTGTTAGTTAAGGAAGTGGCATCAGCGGAACACATCACACAGACATTCTGCATCAACAACAAAATTTCCAGGAGCCATCCCAACCATTGAGACTAACTAAAGTTTTAATGCATCAAACCCGTAGAATCTCCCTTGATGTGGACCAACATGCATCCAGGAGGCTCTAGACGCTCCCACAACAAGGGAAAGAAATCATCCAGGGACTTTTTTTCCCAGTGTTGTGCTTGTGACTCTGGGATTTGTGCTAATTTTTCAAGCTTAGAGATGAGGTCAATGTGTAGAATTCAATGACATCTTTAGAAATGAAATTTCATAATGGAACAAAAATACATTTGCAAAAAACTTAACAATGACTAGATTGGACCCCTATGAGACATGACAGGGATTTCATCAAACATGTCACAAACATGAAAACTACAGGACTTAATAACATAACTGAGCATAGGGGTCTCATACTTATCTGAGAATCACTAAGAAGCATTGATGCCTCAACACATTAGTTGTAATTTCATCTAGGAGGCCATAGATACATTGTTCATTCATTTACAATTATAAACATGATGAGAGCCATACATATTCATTGTATAATACATGTTCATAACCAACATAATAACAACATAAATAGAAAGGAAACATCAACTATATAATCCACATATAAACCAGTAAATACTCATGAAATAATAAGGAGAAATAACCTCATATTATTGATGCAAAGTGTAACCAAGTTTAGGACTTCCACGAACCATGCAACCATAGACATGGCTGAGCCTCATCTCCCTTCAGCTAGTCGCCCCCTATGCCATATTCCAAGCATGAATATTAGATCTTATAAAACACATCAATCAAAACCATCGAGGACTTCGAGAGGCCAAACCACCTCAACCCATCAAACAGTGATTTCACCTCACAATCAAATATCACAAACAATCTCCATATTCATATCTACCCAAGTGTTCTAGGGTGCTAGAGCATTTGTTCCAACCAAGGCTCCATGACTAGTAACTCAACCCAAGTTATTTAAGGGATCCATAATATTTGTCCAGCTGTTGGGAGTGGGATCCCCCAAGGGCAGTTTTGGGGCTAAAAAGCCCATGTTTGAGTCAAATTTTGTAATAAAATTGTAAAGTATCTACATTCTGTGGTCGCGGAGCATGAAGTTTCCATGTCTCGTAAAGGGTAATGCACCCTTAGTTTTGTAAAGTAAAGTCAGTTGTAAGAGATCTACCCATGGTCTGTGGACCATGGGATTGTATAAAAAGAGCTAAGCTCTAAATAGTTTTAGAGACATACAATGTAAGAGAGTTGTAGCTCTAAAGTAAGAAGTCTAAGTCTTGGGTCATAGCATAGGTAGAGGCTCTGCAGCTCAGTGCACAGAGGCCTAGGGTAGAAGTCCGCATTTGAGTGCATGGACCCCTGCAGCTGTGTGCGCAGGGTGGACAGAGCTTGTAAACAATTAGAAGATATCAATAAAGAGAAATATTTAGCAATTCTGGTGCCTTTGTTCTATTAATGCATCTTGATATGTTATGTATCAATTTCCTTTATTATGCTTATGTGATGTGTAAATGAATGAAATTACGTTGAATAATTGAACGCATTTACAATTATCTGTTTACGCCGTGTTAACTATGATTATTTTATAATATAAGTAAGTCACTTAGATTAATTGGGAAATTTGAATGGAACACTACCATAACAGCATGAAAGTACTTGAGAAGTAGGCTAGGGCTACATGAAGGTTGATCATACCCTTTTGTGGAGGTATTGAAGCACGGAATAAAGGGATCATCTTGCAAGCCCTAAAGCAAAGTGACCTACGCGAAGGCAAGGATAGAGGGAATCAAATGACATCACAACCATCTTAGGGTGCAGAAACTTGGTTCCAACATCCCCCCATACTACTTCGGGTGAGACTTCAATCCGCGCTCTGTGGGATGATGCTGAAAGGGCTAGTAGTGTAGCGATTTGTTTGACTAATTAACGCTAAACCTGGGTCAGGCCCCCTCAAACCAACAAATGGTTCTGTTTCCAGGACTTGAACCTAGGTCTCTCAACTTGGTTACAATTTTCATCAGTAATATGAGATGCTCAAACTGCTCTGGGTGCCACACTATACCGGCACCCCAGTGATAGTTTTGGTCATCAAGCAGCTGTTGTGCTTGGTGCATGATGGGTGTTTGTGGCTACAGGACCCAATACCCATCACAGATAGGTTGATTCACCGAATAATGTGCCTGCCATATACAGGTCAGAATCCAGCCATGATCTTTGGTGGAATGGGTGGCAAGCAGGCTCTCGCAGAGTCAATGAAGGAAAAATTCAAGCTAGTGAAGAAGCTGAACGGGTACGATATCTCTAGCATCTACAACCTTGCTATGAAGGTAGGAATGCAGATCCTCACAGGGAAGGTGATGCGGAAGTGTCGCGCTGATGAGGTTCCGACACCTGTCATCGTGCTCGCACAATAGTGTGCTAAGGAGTCCAATTTAACTAGTTGGACTACCTTTGTGGAGAGTTCCTGGCGAACTACTGTGAAGCACAAGAGCTCAGCAAGATGTTCCACTACGCATGGTTCTTGTTGTCAATTGTGCTGGTAATGTGGGAGCTATCAGAGGACATTTAGTTCCCTTTGCCCATGCCAGACCTCCTTGAAGTAGAGAAGTACGCTTCGCTGTGGGCAACCAAGGATGCGCAGCGAGATGAACATCAGGATAGCCATCAATCGTAAGCCACGATTTTTTCCCACGGTGTACACCAATCTGCAGGGCTATGCCAAGTTCAAAGCCGATTTCCATTAAGTATCAATCAGGGCATGGAAGGACCCTATGCAGAAGTGCTATGACTTTCCATATCTAGTGGATGACACCATTGATGTAATGCTTGATCAATGGCTGGTGGAGTAATACACTACCACAAACTTGGCGGTGGGCGAAAGCAAGTCCGTTGCACAAAAGAAGGAGGAAGCCAAGTTGAATATGGCATAATTGTTCGAGAAGAGGAAAAAGGAGGCCACTGATAAGCCCCAGGCAGACCAAGTAGGAAAGCAGATAGGTGGAACAAAGTGTGGCTCTGACAAAGGTGCGAGGTCGCCTTCCCCTGAAACAGAAGCGGAAGAAACAGAACAACACAATGCAGACCCTCAAGAGACATTCGCCTGCATTAAGTGCCCAACAGAGCTGGAGAAGGGAGGGTCTAGGAAGAAATCAAAGGTGACCAAGACCTCACTGGACCCTATCACACTGACAGAGGGAAACTTACATGATATCGGTGACAAGTCAGGGATGTCACCGTGGAGGCCTTGTAGAAATTTGAACAACAACAATAGATCATCCTAGGGGCTATACAGACCGGGTTGTAGGAGTTGCAGACCCGCGCATCGTAGGCTGATACAATGTTTACTAGCTTAGCCATTGGGATTTTAGAGGCTACTGATATGCTATGCACGAAGGCTTCTAGTGCGATAGTGCTACCAGATGGAGCATTTACCACTAGAAATCAGGCTGACAAATCGACTATCAGTGGCCTCAAGGGAGTTAGGCTAAACTTGGTAGTGATTTTGCATGAAGCACTCCATCTCTTGCAATATGGAGTAATTGGAGAGCTGAGGGCTCGTGAGCACCGCACCCTCCAGGTGATCAGCAAACAGCGAATCAACAACGAATAGATGGCCCTACAGAGAAATGTTTTCGTTGCTGCAGAGATTTAGGTGACCAATCAGAGCTAGAGGATTATGTAGATCGTTGAAGAGGTGTGTTGAATGGTCACAAAGTTGGCCATTCTAGAGGAGGAGTCAGTCGAGGTCCACATCCGCAAGTTAGCCACAGGGGTGCGTGACAATTAGACTGAGATGGCGTGGGTTCAGTTGGAGTTTAACCTACAAATTACAGAGCTACAATTGAGGGACCAGCCTTCAACACTGCCAGAAGTAAAGGAACAACAGACGACTGCTGTCACAAAGGCAGTAGAGGTGGTAGAAAGTGTAGTAGCAGACTGCACGCAGTTGTTTGAGTAGTCCTTTGAGGTCCTGACAAGCTTGTAGGAAGACCCCAATATATAAAGGCTAGAGATGGAAGTGCGTGAGCTACAACAGTGCTACGATGAGGTTAAGGGCACAATGTGAACCATCTCGCTAACATAGAGGCTAGACAAGTTACAGGAGGCCAAGCAGCTAAAGGAACAGGTGGATGTAGTGCTGCACAAGGAAGCAGTGCTGAGAGCGAGACTAAAGCCCTGGCTGGAGGAAGCTTATGTAGTCATAGGAAATATTGAAGGCATACTTATGACTCTACAAGTGATGCAACAAAAATTTTAGGCTGACAGCACAGGAGCAGTGACTGAGAAGACAGTGGAAGATGCGAAGCAGGCAGTAGCTCAGTGTATGACCAAGGTTACAGTCATACAAGTCGAGCTAGATGGGCTTCATGCAAAGATCTTTGTGCCTACTGAGTGACTCGAGGGCAAGTCACGATGTTTGTGTTGGGGGCTTGTTGGGAGTGGGATCCCCCAAGGGCAGTTTTGGGGCTAAAAGCCCATGTTTGAGTCAAATTTTGTAATAAAATTGTAAAGTCTCCACATTTTGTGGTCACAGAGCACAAAGGTGTCATGTGTCATAAAGGGTAGTCCACCCTTAGTTTTGTAAAGTAAAGTCGGCTGTAAGAGATCTACCCATGGTCTGCGAACCATGGGATTGTATAAAAAGAGTTAAGCTCTAAGTATTTTTAGAGACATACAATGTAAGAGAGTCATAGCTCTAAAGTAAAAAGTCTAAGTCTTGGGTTGTAGCGTAGGTAGAGGCTTTGCAGCTAAGTGCACAGAGGCCTAGGGTAGAAGTCCGCAGCTGAGTGTGCGGACCCCTGCAGCTGTGTGGGCAGGCCGGACAGAGCATGTAAACAATTGGAAGATATCAATAAAGAGAAATATTCAGCAATTCCTGTGTCTTTTTTTTGTTAATGCATCTTGATATGTTATGTATGAATTTCCCTTATTATGCATATGTGATGTGTGAATGAATGCAATTACGTTGAATAATTGAACACATTTACAATTATCTATTTACGCGATGTTAACTATGATTATTTGTTCACATAAGAAAGTCACTTAGATTAATTGGGGAATATGCACGGCACACTGCCATAGCAGCATGAAAGTACCTGAGCAGCAGGCTAGGGCTGTGCAAAGGTCGATCATACCATTTCACAGAGATAATGAAGCACGGAATAAAGGGCTCGTCTTGCAAGCCCTAAAGCAAAGCGACCTGCGTGAAGGCATGGATAGAGGGAATCAAACAACATCACAACCATCTCAGGGTGCAAAAACTTGGCTCCAATTTCCCCCCATACTGCTTCATGTGAGACTTCAGTCTGTGCTCCGCTGGCTAATGCAGAAAGGGCCAGTAGTGTACTGATTTGTTTGGATAATTAACGCTAAACCTGGTTCAGACCCCCTCAAGCCAACACCAGCTGAAGCTTCAGGAACTAGTAACTTAACCCAAGATGAAGGAAACATGAGAACCAACCAGAAAAATAAAGAAATGAACCAAAAAAACCATGGCTATCTAGGAAACAGCAAGGCTAGGAAAATCCATTTGCAATCGAGGCAACCCTCCATGCTAGCGACGGACCATGAACAATAACCCACATGCATATACAATGGATTCCAAAACTAGTGAGGAAAACATACATACAACTCGGTACCTATAAGCAAAACTCACTGTAGTTGGTGATCCTAATACCCTGTTGCACATTAATGCTCTTCCTTTTCCTTCTTGCTTCAAAACTCCATGTATGCCACACTCCTCCAAGAGTTCTCCAAGAAAACTCTAACTATCCAAGAGTATGAGAGAGAGAGCTCCAAAATCAACTCACAAAAGTCTGTAAACTGATCCTGAGAAGCCTTTTTATCAATGAAGCCTCTATTTTCTTAAATTTTCCATTATTTTCCTTCATTTTCCTCCTCATATGAAACTTTTGACCTTTCACCTTCCTTTTCTCCTAATTTACATTATTTTCATAAATAAATGTGACAAATAATGCATCTTTGTCTTTCCAATGTCTTTGCCATTTCCTTTGCCAATTTCTATAGCCATTAATTAATCACAAATGTTCCCCATCACTATGTTTTTTCCCAACATTTAGCTTGGAATACGTGTCTCTTGACCATGGTTATTATTTGCCTTTATTAACTTTTAGTACATGCTTTTTTTACGAGGAAACTTTCTTAAGCACCTATTTAAGAGGACTAAATTGGTCTCTCCCATTCCATATATTTACAATGCTTCAAATACTACCTTAGAAGGGGTTCTACAAAAAAAAAAAAAAACTCTTTATGCCATTTATTATGTAAGTAAAAGGATGACTAGTTCAATATAGTTACAAAAATTGAGTACTTTTATTCATTCTAATCATTTTGCAATCAGATATTTGATGAACAAACCTATAACTAATGGCAGAATTACTAGATGCCTCTTATTTTTATAGGAATTTAACATATTATATTGGATAGAATGAAATGATTTCCTTTCCACAATCTGGAATTATAATAATAATACATTAATTCTTGGAGATTATATTTTTCTTGTTGAACATTTATTTTCTATTGCTATACTAAATCCTAGGTATGGAGATATTGTTAATTATTTGACTACAAAGAAGCTACCTCGACAGTAGAAAAACAAATTATTGGACATTTTTTTGATGGAATAACAACATATAAAGTCCTACCTTCATGATACTATTGGCCTACCCTTTTCAAAGACACTAAATAATATGTTAAAACATGTGATAGTTCTCAAGGTATGAGAAAGTCATTCCACTATGATGAATGTCGCTGCAACCACAAGTACATATTGAACCATTTGAAAAATGGGCCCTAGAATTTGTGGATCAATAACTTGAGTGTGCATAAAGAGAAGGTATATTCTTTTTTATATTGATTATGTAATAAAATGGGTATAATCTAAACCTATAAATTATACCACTAAAAATGCCCTCAATTTTCTTTAAGGATATATTTACTCCTTTTAGTGTCCCTAGCTAAATTTTTACAAATTAAGGTCCACAGTTTACATCTAATGATATGCAAAGAATTATGGAGCAATACAATACTAAACATCATAATTTCACTCCATATTATCCAAAAGCTAATGGGAAAGTGGAGTCAGCAAATAAGTTACTTGAAGCCATTCTAATTAAAATCAATTTCATTGAAATTTTTTGGTAAAAAGTCTTCTAGAAACACTTTAGGCATATTAAATTACATGGAGAAACACTACTTTTCATACACCATATGAACTTGTATATGGAAAAAGTTTTTTTCCTCTCATGGAGTTTCAAATAAAGAACTAAAGAGAAACCACAACATTAGGACTAGATCTTTGAAGGGCACAAAAACAAAGACTGACTCAAGTTAACTTGCTAGATGAAATATGGCAAGATGAAATCCAAAGAACTAGATTCATTCAACAATAGAGGAAAAGATGGCATGCAAAATTTATCAGGCTGAAGAAGTTCAAACCATGTGATTGAGCCCCTCCTATTCGTTAATAGATTTAAAAATTATAAGGGAAAGCTCCAAACACATTGCTTATGTCCATATGAAATAAAGACAACTTATGATAAGGGATCAATTCAAATCAAAATTATTGATGATGAGGGTGTCTCTATTGTTCTTAATGGGAATACCTTGAAATTATATGATAAGTCCCAATTAAGAGAAGAATTTATTCCAAATTTGCTTCAACATTTAGAAATTGAGTTGATAAAAGGGGAGAAATCTTCCACTACTCTTTCCTTAATTTATATTTTCTTTTCATACTTTATAATATATCTATATCTATCTATATATATATATATATATATATATATATATATATATATATATATATATATATATATATATATATATATATATATATATATATATATATATATATATATATATATATATATATATATATATATATATATATATATATATAAAGAGAGAGAGAGAGAGAGTTCAATTTCATACCTCTTTTTTACTTAAATAATTCAAAATCTTGTCCTAATCTATAGCTGATCTATTTTCTCTTATAAAAACATGGAATTTTCCCTAGACCAGCTAGTCCATAACCCTTTTCCTTTGCCACGTCTCAGTATCAGGGATGCCATGAATAGCTATTCTAGGAGGGTGTTGACGGTGCTAGATCCACCAACATGTAAGGGGATCTCCTCGGTAAGAAGTACCAATTAGACCTCATACCGTTTGGTGTAGGAGTCCTAGCAGTGGGTCATACAGAAATGCCTTAATCATGATTTAACATAGAGGCAAGTAAGATGTCTCTATTAGTAGCAAGGGTGTGATAGCTGCAACAAGCCAAGGAATATGCATGAGAGGTTCTAACACACGGGGGTTGAGATGGGTGTGCCCCTTGGAAACATATGATAGCATGGAGTTAATAAGGGAACACACGAGAAAAGAGGCATCACAACATGGAAGGAAACTTAGCTAGCAATCCAAAGTGATGGTTAAACCAACAACACGTTTCAGAGAGATTCATACATACATAAACATAAATAGCTATACATGCATGCATAAGAAAATAGATACATATACCATTTAGAGTAAACAGATAACTGAAATAAAATACAACATATGCATGAAACATGCTGGCTCTTTTTATATTAAGAAGTGTAAGTTCTAGTCATACAATACATCCATTTCCAACCACTAGTTCCAACATTAGAACGTTATAGCTACAACCGCCTGCTCCTCCAAAGAGTTATACTAGCTCCACGTAGTAGAGAAGCCAAGGCTGATTACAATACTATCCAATCTCTCTCTAAGATAGTCCTATCAGAAGCTTGGCTGACCAAAAGCCTTTACAAAGAGTTATGAGGGACTACTTATAGAAAAGGGTGGGGTGGTCCTTGACATTCCCATTTGTGAAAGTTCATTACCCTCATGACTCTTCATCTAATCTATGACTATTACATCCAATTATCGACACTTGAACTTCCTCTTGGCAAGATGTTACATTACAATGCACATGTGCCCATTTGAGACAAAATGGCTTGAGCGAGCTATGCAAGACATCACTGACACTCAGACTATTATGGTGAGACCAAATCTTTGACATGCTTGTGATGGTTGAAGGTGGTGAGCTGATGCCAATCTTGGTTGTTTGTGATGGTGTCTGAGCGCTTAATGGTTACCTATTGATGAAGAGAACTCTTTCCTTCATTGCATCCAGGTGAACTGATATGGCTTCTCTATCTAACTTGTCTAATAAAATGCGCATGGTCATCCTGGTGTGACCAGACCGACAACATTTTGATGCATAGTGTCTACACTACTCTCCAAGCATGTGCAAGTGGCTGTGCGCATCACTTTTTCGGTATACATGTTCAACTCAAGTCGGATTTGCTTCTTGTCTTCACCTTGGTGAGTGTGACGAATGGGTGGGATCGCATGCGTGTGCACAATGACATGCATGCTTCTACATTCCCTTGCATGCGATCAACAACACTCCTCACCTTGTGTTCTCCGTGCCAGTTGCTAGGATGTATCTATAAGTTGTACGGGCGCAGTTTCATCCATGAGTGCATGTTGCGCCCCTATTGTACCTATTCCTGCTTCAATTCATTCTCTCGTCTATGCATCTCCTATTATTCCTTAAGTTTCTACTTCAACACATGCAACTCCTTCTCTGTTCCATTCTCTTCCTTTGTGCAATCTTGATGTCGCATCATCACCTCATAACCTGAGTCTCCAAAGTTTCTTTCATCACAAGTGGATCTTCCTGAGCTTGCAACTTTGTTCTGCCTTTGTGTGCTCTAAATGGTGTCTTCAACTTTGCACTCTTGGAAACAATTGTCCCTATAATGCTGAGAGGAAAATGAACACCTGCAATACCTGGAGACATGGCAACACTAATGGCAAGAAATCTGTTAGTTGAAAAACAAAATGAACTTGAGAATTGACTTGCAACATACCTGCGTGAGTGATCATGAAGGTCGCACAACTTCCATCGGGAGGTTGAGAGACTGACTGCTGGAACTGCACAAGGCATAGTGCAGGCTGTTAAGAGGTTGACTAACTGCTGGAACTATGCAATGCACAGTCCATCTTGGCCTGTTGAGGATTGAAACTACATAATGCACAATTTTAGTCAGCAGTGACATGCAACAAGAAAACTGCATTGCACAGTTTTTGGGGCCAATGGGACACTGCCTCCAAGAATTACACAATGCAAGCCTAGAGGTTAGTGTGGATAGGTTTGTGCAATTTATTGAGGGAAGGAAGAGCCTTCACTTCTGGAAATGCATAGTGTTATCTAGGTAAGGCACAGTCCAGGCCAAGATAGCCCAGTTGAACTGACGGGCAATTGAAAACATGAGAAGTCTGAATGCATGGTGATATGAGTGAAAACAAGAGTTAATGATCATTCAAGCAATCAAAAAGTGTAGGATTCGAAAAATGGGAAAGCATGCATGTGGGTGAAGTGAGTCGCTGCAATGACGTCCATCCGTGCAAAACAGTGTCATGCATGTGATAAGAGCGAGATGCAAATGAAAACTCAAATGGTGCTAGTATATATGAAAATGACAACAAGCACTCACTGAAATCAAATAGACATCATTCATACGAAGAGAAACAAAAAAAACGCTAGAAACATAGCGTGAGACATGAAAATCAAGCTTACCCCAAAACAACTAAGTTGAATGTGTCGACAACTCCTAGATGCAATGTGGGATGTCAGAGCTGCAAGATCAATGTGAGGAATTAGCTTTGAAGCATTTGGTTGATGAGTTTGGATAAAACCGAGGTTGCGACGCGCATGCCACAAATGTAGGGAAAGCGACACTTGGTGGGAGGTTTCTGAAATGATCTTTACATGTAACCTTCAGCTACTAAAAATAGATCTCTGAAACAAGGGATTCCTTTGCATGTTGCCTTGGGAGGATCAACCCATGCATGCAAAACATCTTTGCTTGGTCCCAGAGGGAACCAGTCAACTAAACT
The DNA here is from genome assembly GCA_031772625.1 of Pinus tabuliformis. NCBI lineage: Eukaryota > Viridiplantae > Streptophyta > Pinopsida > Pinales > Pinaceae > Pinus > Pinus tabuliformis. The sequence continues at coordinate 871,970,210 of CM062810.1, read as the reverse complement.
GTACATGCAACAGTCTGCTGAGATGGGAGGAAAATGTGCATTTCTGGGAGGGAGTAGGGCTGGTTGCACAAAGGGATTGCATAATTTCTAAACATAGCAACTGACTGCTACTGAAAATTGTGCAATTCCTGGGCTGAGCAGACCTGCTGGGAGGAATTGTGCAATTTTCTCAATGAACAGTGACATGCAGATTTGCACAATTTTGGAGCCCAACATGCTGCCAGATAGAATTGCGCAATTTATGGAGGGCAAGCTGGTTGCCCTCCAAAATTGTGCAATTTCTTGAGAGAAGTGCTTAGCTTGTAGTTGGACGAAGTCTAGTAAAACATCCTGTGAGGGAGATGAAACAAGCTTTGATTAACAGGCTGTGATTCTGCAAGAAAATCACTGAAGCTTGTGTACTTGACAAGACAAGACATGTTGTTGTGAAAGGTTGGTAGGGAGGCTCCAAAATGAGGCTAAGGAAAAATTTTGGAGGGTGGTTGTAGTTGCTACAACACTTGGTGACACACTAGTAGAACTCCAGCTCTCTGAATGGACCTTGTTCATGAAAATCAAGTCTAATACCTCCAAAAGTATTGTTTAGTTCTCAGTTCATCCTGGTTTCCACACTTGCTTGATTGTAAGATGTAGCATCTGTTAAGCCCTTGTTTGGTCGACACACATTCTAAGCCATGCCAACACAATTGTTTCGATTGGGGTTGAGGAGTATATGATGCACAAGAAGTATAGCTTTCAGTGTCTTAGTTTCATCTCTGGTGTTGCTCCGCTGACAGCAGGCCTAGACAGTATCCCGACGGAGTTACATAGGAACACAAGCATGGGTCCACTTATAGCGAGCATGGTTAGTACCCTGGCGGAGTTACTTGCATCACCTCTCTACGTAGGAAGCCCTTCTCTTCTTCCACCTTATTCATTTTCATTTTTTTTAAACCGTTTCACTTTTTCATTTTTTTCATTTTTCATCTTCATAATTGTGAATAGCACTTATTCATTTCAAATGTGGAAGAGGGATCCCAACTTATTGAGAGTAGAAGAGGTTGTTCCTATAGATAAGTAGTTTATTAACCAAAAAACAAATGATTAGAGTAGGTGATACTAGTTAGCGTGCAAGCGTTGTGTTTTCGCCAAGGTTCACTTTGAATAATACGTATTTTCTGTTGATGTATCGTGGACTGAAGAAAACAAGTTCTTACATAAGAGAGTGGACAACAGATAACCAAATGCTGATATCTATAAAATTCCTATTGTAATTTACCCAACTTGTTTCAAGAGTCGCACACGGTCCATGCGAAACTAAGCTACGAACAATAACAAGAAAACAATCCAAAAAGAAAAGAAAGAAGCAAAGGAAAATGTGAAAGCGAAGTGAGTAAGAAAACAAAAAAGAAAGCAAACAAGCACACAAACAAAGAAGCAAACATGCATGCAAGTAGATAACTCAAAAAGAAAACACTACTCCTACTCCTAAGCTAACAATGCATGGGTTTTCTCATGAGAAGTGATACATCCAATGTAGCCATTAGCGCATTGGTTGACTCATGTTGGTGAAGGCATGATTCACAACCAACACAGTTGTGTGAAGTAGTAGATGTGAAAGATAGAAAATGAATACCGACACACTTCGAGCGTATAAGTGTCCACAGACCATAAATGAGTGAAAGCACATGACATGCACTCTGTGGACTTGCCATGGTGTTGTGATACACTGCATGCAGATGTTGAGTGTATGCATTCTCTTGACTATGACATGCAAGAAAATGTGAGAAAGGTAGACCACTTACATTGTGCATCTGATCTTGCTGTGTAATATACCTCCACCGCATGAGTGTTGGGATCGTGTAGTTCAAGTGGAGGAAGTGAAAACTAGGGGTTTGGTTGATCTTCAATGCAAAGTAGAGAGTGATGAGGAGCCTTACATGTTTCAATAATTTCCTGATCAAAAGTGAAACAAACCTTAGGACAGTGAGGACCTGACATAACCATCAGCTCGGGCTGAAGTGCCTCCATAGTCTAGGGGGTTTCAACTTCGTTGACAGATAAATCATCGTAGACCAGTGTCTTAGACAAATTAACAATGATTGAATCAACATGGTGATCAGATGAGGATGTGGAGAGATCACGATAGCCAAGATCAGAAAGTTCAGGATGTTTGCCAGTATCCTCATGATTTGATGAATTGTGTAGAGGGGTAGATGAGAAGAAAATATGTTCACCCTCTATGTTTTCCAAAATGATAGATGACATATGGGACGGACTTTTGGAGGAAGATGTATCCTTTCCTCACTGTAATGACAGACTGACATCTGATGTGTCCTGTGAATGATCGGAAGTAGAAACATCTGGAAATGGTTTTTCACAGGGGAAATCGGCAGTGGAAGAATCACAAGGGATGTCAAGATAAAGCAGATGAGGTGCGTCTAGAAGGGAGTCATCCTTCATCGTGGGTTCTTCTTTAGATTTCCGCACACAGTCATCATGAATGATTGTGCAGGTTGGCTTCATAACACCAACTCCATCGATAACTTGATCCTCATTCACAACAGGTGAGGAGTTTGGAAAGGGAGAACACAAGATAGTACAATCCGGAGGATCAACAGAATGCGGGGATGGAGGTTGAGGGAATGAATACACATGACAACCAATAGGCTGGCAAGCCCAATCTATTCAAATATCAAGAGAAAGTGGGGTGGGAGGATGTGATAATTCAACAGATGTGTGTGTATGATCTCCCACATCACTCCCCAGTGGTGGAGCTATTTGATGAGGTGAAGGCAGACAGTCACTTGTGACATTAACAGTGCCTACCTGTGATTGCGTAGCTCCATCACCAATGTGTGTTGAGTGGGGTTTGGATACGTGAAGAAGATACACAAATCTTCCATAAATAAATTCCCATTCAATTTCATCTTCAGGAAATCGGCATGCAATATTAGAAAAGCATGTGTAAAAATGATCAATGGATTCATTGGGTGCTTTTCGTAATTTTAGAATTTCTTGATTGAGTGCTTTATGGTTAAAGTTATTGAAAGCATAGTCTATCTCTGCAACCACATGAGCAAGAGAATGAATAGATTTTTCTGGCAGCATGGCACGCCAGTGCATGGGGTGCCCTCGAAGTATGTAGATAAACAACATGCAGGTCAAGTACTCTTCAAAGATTCCATGCCTTTCGCATGAGCCTACAACACTGACCGCACACCTAACAAAGGCTATGTGACCTCCACCATCAAATTTTTTATGTGACAAGTTATCCAAGATCTTTTTCGAGATAATGAAGTCTTTTCCATAATACATACACTCCGAAAGAGAAACTCTGTAGTTATTCATGATAGATATGTAGAGATTCAAAACAGATGTGAGGACTTAACTTGCCATCTAGCCCTCCTTCTAGTGCCAAAATATTGACAGTGCTGGACCCACCCACATGTAAGGGGATCTCCCTACTAAGAAGTCCCAATTAGACTTCAAACCATTTAGTGTAGGAGTCCCAGCAATGGTTCGTACAGTAATGCATTGACCACGATTTTGCACAGAGGAAATTAATATGTCTCTGTCATTAGCAAGGGTGTGATAGCTGTAGCAAACCAATGAAGGTGTATGAGAGGTTCTAACACATGGGGGTTGAGATGAATGTGCCCCTTGGAAACCTGTGATAGCATGGAGTTAAGAAGGGAACACACGAGGAAAGATGCATCACGACATGGAAGGAAAGTTAGATAGAAATCGAAAGTGATGGTTAAACCAATGACACATTTTAGAGAGATTCACACGTAGAAACATAGAAATAGCTATGTATGCATCCGTAAGCAAACATATACATATATCATTTAGAGTAAACAGATAGCTGAAATACAATACAACATATGCATGAAACATGTTGGCTATTGTTATATTAAGAAGTGTAAGTTCCGGTCATACAATACATCCATGTGCAACCACTAGTTTTGACAATGGAATGTTACAGCCACAACTGCTTGCTCCTCCAAAGGGATATACTAGCTCTACACAATGGAGAATCCAAGGCTCCTTACAATACTTCCCAAGCTCTCTCTAAGATAGTCTTATCAGAAGCTTGGTTGACCAAAAGCCTTTACAGAGAGTTATGAGGGACTATTTATAGCAAAGGGTGGGTTGGCCCTTGACATTCCCTTTTGTGATAGATTATCTACCATCATGACTCTTCATCTACTCTATGACTGTTACATCCAACTATCGACACTTGAACTTCCACTTGACAAGATGTTACATTACAATGCACATGTACCCATGTGAGACAAAATGGCTTGAGCAAGCCATGCAAGACATCACTGACACATGAACTATTGTGGTGAGACCAACTCTTTCACATACTTGTGATGGTCAAAGGTGGTGCGCTGATGCCAAGCTTGGTTTTCTGTGATGGTGTCCATGCGTTGAAGGGTGACATCTTGCTGAAGCAAAATCTTGCCTATGTTGCATCTGGGTGAACTGATATGGCTCCTCTGCCCAACGCGTTTGATAACATGCACATGGTCATCCTGGTGTGACCGAACTGACTACATGTTGATGCATAGTGTCTAAGTTTCTCTCCAAGCATGTGCTAGTGGCCATGCACATCAACTTGTCGGAGTACATGTTTAGCTACAGTCAGACTTGCTTCTTGTCCTCGCCTTAGTGAGTGTGCTGAATGGGTGGGATCACATGTATGCGTATAATGCCATGCATGCTTATGCATTCCCTTGCATGTGATCAAAAGCACTGCTCACCTTGTCTACTCTGTGCCAGCTGCTGGGATGGATCTATAACTTGTACGAGCATAGTTTAATCCATGAGTGTATGTTGCACCCCCTGCTATATCTGGTCCTACTGCAACTCATTCTCTCATTTATGCAACTCTTGTTCTTCCTTGATTTGCTGCTTTAGCACATGAAACTCCTTCTCTATTCCATTCTCTGCCTTCGCGTTATCTTGATGTCGTGTCATGACCTCATAGCCTGAGTCTCCAAAGTTGCTTTCATCACAAGTGGATCTACTTGAGCTTACAACTTTGTTTCGCCTTTGTGTTGTCAACAACCTTCCTGTTGCATTCATTGCATCTGGTATGCTACCTTCAGCTGGTATTCATGGTGCTACTTGTTGTGATGTTGCTTCCATCATATCTTGATGTCCTTGTCTATGAACAACTTGATATCTTCGTGGGTAGGTGAGTTCATAGACACTTGATTGACTGCATCCCCAAGTGTGCTCTGAACGGTGTCTTCGACTCTAAACTCCTGGAAACCATTGTACCTGGACCACTGAGAGACAGATGAACACGTGTGATACTTGGAGACATGGAAACACTCATGGAAAGAATTCTATTAGTCGAAAACCAAAACGATCTTAAGAACTGACTCGAAACATACCTGTATGACTGATCATGAAGGTCACACAATTTTCGCCAGGAGGTTAAGAGACTGACTGCCAAAATTGTGCAAAGAATAGTCCCTACTATCAAGAGGTTGATTGATTACTGGAACTGCGCAATGCACAGTCCAACCTGGCTAGCTGAGGATTGAAACTACGTAATGCACAATTTCAGTCAGCAGTGACATGCAACCAACAAACTGCATTGCACAGTTTCTAGGGCCAGCATGACACTTCCTCTAAGAATTACACAATGCAATCTTAGAGGTCAATGCATGGTTAGATTTGCAAAAATTTTGGATGGAAGGTAGAGCCTTTGCTTCAGGAAATGCGCCTTGCTAGCCAGGGAAGGCACGGTCTAGGCCAGGACAACTTAGTTTGGCCGACGAGCGACTAAAAACATGAGAAGTCTAAATGCATGGTGAGATGAGTGAAAAAAAGAGTGAATGATCATTCATGCAATCAACAAGTGCACAATTTGAAAAAATGGGAAAGCATGCATGTGGGTGAAGCAAGTCGTTGTAACGACAACCATCTGTGCAAAATAGTGTCATGCATGTGACATCAGTGAGATGCAAATGAGAAATGAAACGATTCTAATACAAGCTAGTATGTATCAAAATGAAAAAAAACACTCACTAAAATGAAACAAACATCATTCATATGAAGTGATACACAAAAAGCACTCGAAACATAGCGCGAGACATGAAAAGTGGGCTTACCCCAAAATAGTTGAGCTGAATGTGCCGATGTCTCCTAGATGCAATGTGGGATGTCAAAGCTACATGATCAATGTGAGGAATGAGCTCTGCAGTGTCTGGTTGATGAGTTTTGATAAAATTGAGGTTGCGATGTGCATGCCACAAATCTAGGGAAAGCGACACTTGGTGGGAGGTTTCTGAAATGATCTTTGCATGTAACCTCCAGCTGCTAAAAATAGATCGCTGAAATAATCGATGCCTTTATATTCTACCTTGGGAGGAGCACCCCATCCATGCAAAATAGTTTTGCTTGGTCCTAGAGGGAACCATCAACTCAATTGCACATGTAATAGTCTACTCAACTGGGAGGAAAAATGTGCATTTCTAGGAGGGTGTTGGGTTGGCTGGCTAGAGGGATTGCACAATTTCTGGGTAGAGCAACTAATTTCTTCCCAAAATTGCACAATTTCTAGGATGAGCAGCCCTGTTGGGAGGAATTGGTCAATTTTCTCAGTGAAGAGTGACATGCAGATTTGTGCAATTCTGGAGCCGAGCAAGCTGCCAGATAGAATTGCACAATTTCTGGAGGGAAGGTTGGTTGCCCTCCAGAATTGTGTAATTTCTTGAGGGAGCTACTCAGCCAGCTGCTGGACCAAGTCTGGTGAAACAACCTGTGAGGGGAATGAAACAAGATTTGATGAACATGCTGTGATTCTGCAAGAAAATCATTGAAGCTTGTGTACTTGACAAGACAAGACATGCTGCTCTAAAAGGTTGGTAGGGAGGCTCGAAAACGAAGCTAAGGAAAAATTTTGGAGGGTGGTTGTAGACGCTACAACACTTGGTGACACACTGGTAAAACTCCAGCTCTCTGAATGGACCTTGTTCGTGAAAAGCAAGTCTAACACCTCTGGAAGTATTGTTCAGTTCTCAGTTTGCCTTGGTTTCCACAATTGTTTGATTGTAAGATGTAGCATCTGTCAAGCCCTTGGTCAGCTGACACATATTCCAAGCCAATCTAACATAGTTGTTTCGATTGGGGTTGAGGAGTATATCATACACAAGTATTATAGCCGTTAGAGCCTTAGTTTCATCTCTAGTGTTTTTCCCTTGCCAGCAAGCCTGGGTAGTACCCCGACGGAGTCACATAGGAACACAAGAATGGTTATGCTACCAATGAGCCTCGTTAATACCCCAGTGGAGTTACTTGCATCATTTCTCTGCATAGGAATCCTTTCTCTTCTTTCACCTTATTCATTTTCATTTTCTTTCAAACCTTTTCACTTTTTCATTTTTTTTCATTTTTCATCTTCATAACTGTGCATAACACTTATTCATTTCAGAGATGAAAGAGTGATCGTGACTTATTGAGAGAAGAAGAGGTTGTTCCTGCATTGAAGTAGTTTATTATAGCTCTAACGTGCATGTTAAGGTTTTCCCCCTCACCTTACTCTACTTCACTAAGTGACAAGGATTAAGCCAAAAACAACTGACTAGAGTAGGTGATACTAGTTAGCATGCAAGCGTTTTGTTTTCACCAAGGTTCACTTCAAATAGTACATATTTTCCATTGATGTATCATGGAATGAAGACAAGAAGTTATTACATAAGAGAGTGGACAACAAATTACCAAATGTTGATAGCTGTACAAGTCCTCTCGTAATTTACCTAGCTTTCTTCAAGAGTCACACACGGTCCATGCGAAACTAACCTATGGACAATAACAAGCAAACAAGCCAAAAAGAAAAGCGAGAAGCAGAAGAAAATGCGAAAGAAAAATGAGTAAGAAAATGAACAAGCAAGCAAACAAACACACGAAGAAAGAAGCAAACATGCATGCAAGAAAACAACTCAAAAAGAAAACACTACTCCTACTCCTAAGCTAACAGTGCATGGGTCATCTCACAAAAAATGATAATTCCAATGCAGCCATGTACGCATTGGTTGACCTATGTCGGTGAAGGCATTGTTCACGACCAACACAACTGTGTTAACCAGCAGATGTGAAATATACAACAATGAAGATTGACACCCTCTGAGCTTAGAAGCGCCCACAAAAAAATTGAGTGAAAGTGCATGACATGCACTCTGTGGACTTGCCATGGTGTTGTGCTACACTGCTTGTAGATGTTGAGTGTATGCATTCCCTTGACTACGACATGAAAGCAAACATGAGAAAGGTAGACCACTTACATTGTGCATGTGTTCTTGTTGTGTAATATTCCTCCAACGCATAAGCGATGGGATCGTGTAGTTTGGGAGGAGGAAGCGAAAATTGGGTGTTTTGTTGATCTTCAATGGAAAGCAAAGAGTGATGAGGAGCCTTACATGTTTCAACAATTGCCTTATTGGAAGTGAAACCAACATCAGGACAGCGAGGAGCTAAAATAGCCATCAGCTTGGGCTAAAGTGCCTCAATAGTCTAGGGGGTTTCGACTTTGTTGACATATAGGTCATCGTAGACCAGTGTCTTAGACTGATTAACAATGATTGAATCAACATCGTGATCAGATGAGGAAGTGGAGAGATCACAAAAGCTAAGATCAGAAAATTCAAGATGTTTGCCAGCATCCTCATGATTTGATGAATCATGCAGAGGGGTAGATGAGAAGAAAATATGTTCACCCAATGTGTTTTATGAAATGACAGATTACATATTGGACTAATTTTCAGAGGAAGATGTGTCCTCAACACACTGTAATGACAGACTAATTTCCGACGTGTCCTGTGAATGATGGGAAGTAGAAACATCCAAAAATTGGTTTTCATAGAGGAAATCAGCAGTGGTAGAATCACAAGGGATGTTAGGACAAAGCAGATGAGGCACGGCTAGAAGGGAGTCATCCTTCATCGCGGGTTCTTATTTAGGTTCCCGTACACACTCATCACGAATGATGGCATAGGTTGGCTGCATGACACCAACTCCGTCGACAACTTGATCCTCGTTAAGAATAGGTGAGGAGTACGGAATGGGAGAACACAAGAGAGTACAATTTGGAGGATAAACAGAACGCGAGGATGGAGGTTGAGGGAACGAATCCATGTGACAACCAACATGTTGGCAACCCAAATCTATGCAGATATCAAGAGTAGGTGGGGCGGGATGATGTGACAGTTTAATAGATGTGTGTGCATGATCTCCCACATCACTCCACGGTGGTGGAGTTGCTTGATGAGGTGAAGGCAGACAATCACTTGTGACAGTAACCGTGTCTTCCTATGATTGCGTAGCTCCATCACCGAAGTGTGCTAAGAGGGGTTTAGAAAAATGAAGAAGATACTCAAATCTTCCATAAAGAAATGCCCAATCAATTTCATCTTCAGGAAATCGGTATGCAAGATTACAGAAGCATGTTTAAAATTGATCAATGAATTCATCGGGTGCTTTTTGTAACTTCATATTTTTTGGATCGAGTGCCTTATGGTTAAAGTGATTGAAAGCACGTCTATCTCTGCGACCAGATGAGAAAGAGAATGAATAGATTTTTTGGGTAGCATGGAACACCAGTGCATGGGGTGCCCTCGAAGTGTGTAGATGAACAACGCACAATTCATGTACTCTTCAAGGATTCCATGTCTTTGGCATGAGCCTACAACGCCAACCGCTTGCCTAACTAAGGCTACGTGGCCTCCACCATCAAATGTTTTATGTGACAAGTTATCAGAGAGATTTTCCAAGATAATGAAGTCATTTCCATAAGACATACACTCTCGAAGAGCAACTCTGTAGTTAGTCGTGATAGATATGTAGAGATTCAAAATAGATGTGAGGACTCAGCTTGTCATTTGGCACTCCTTCTAGTGCCAAAAAGTTGATGGTGTTGGGCTTGCCAACATGTAAGGGGATATCCCTGTTAAGAAGTCCCAATTAGACCTTAGACTGTTTGGTGTAGGAGTCCCAGTAGTGGGTCGTATGGTAATGCGTTGATCGTGATTTCACACAGAGGAAAGTAAGATGTCTTTGTTGGTAGCAAGGGTGTGACAACTGCAGCAAGCCAAGGAAGGTGCATGAGAGGTTCTAATACACGGTGGTTGAGATGAGTGTGGCCCTTGGAAACCTGTTATAGCACGGAATTAGGAAGGGAACACATGAGCAAAGATGTATCATAACATGGAAGGCAAGTTAGCTAGCAATCCAAAGTGATGGTTAAACCAACAATACGTTTCATAGAGATTCATACATACATACAAAGAAATATCTATACATGCATGCGTAAGCAAATAGATACATATATTATTTAGAGTAAACAGATAGCTGAAATACAATACAACATATGCATGAAATGTGTTGGCTCTTTTTATATTAAGAAGTATAAGTTCCCGTCATACAATACATCCATGTCCAACCACTACTTCTGACAGCGGAACGTTACAGCCCAAACCGCCTGCTCCTCCAAAGAGATATACTAGCTCTGCATAGTGGAGAAGCCAAGGCTCCTTACAATACTATCCAACTCTCTCTAAGATAGTCCTATCGGAAGCTTGGTTGACCAAAATCCTTTAAAAAGAGCTATGAGGGACTATTTATAGCAAAGGGTGAGGTGGCCCTTGAGATTCCCCTTTTTGATAGTTCATCTAACCTCATGACTCTTCATCTACTCTATGAATGTTACATCCAACTATCAACACTTGAACTTCAACTTCACAAGATGTTACATTACAATGCACATGTGCCCATGTGAGAGAAAATGGCTTGAGCAAGCCATGCAAGACATCACTGACACTCAGACCGTTGTGGTGAGGCCAACTCTTTGACATACTTATGATGGTCAAAGGTGGTGAGCTGATGCCAAGCTTGGTTATTTGTGATGGTGTCCATGCGCTCAATGGTGACGTGTTGCTGAAGCAAACTCTTGCCTTCGTTGCATCCGAGTGCACTGATATAGCTCCTCTATACAACTCGTCTGATAGCATGCACATGGTCATCTTGGTGAGACCGGACCGACTACATGTTGATGCATAGTGTCTAAGTTGCTCTCCAAGCATGTGCTAGTGGCCATGTACATCAACTTGTCGGAGTACATGTTTAGCTACAGTCAGACTTGCTTCTTGTCTTTGCCTTGATGAGTGTGCCGAATGGGTGGGATCACATTCGTGTGCAAAATGACATGCATGCTTTTGCATTCCCTTGCATGCGATCAACAACACTCCTCACCTTGTCTGCTCTGTGCTAGCTACTGGGATGGATCCATAACTTGTACGGGTGCAGTTTCATTCGTGAGTGCATGTTGCACCCCCTGCTGTACTTGTTCCTGCTGCAACTCATTCTCTTGCCTATGCAGCTCCTATTCTTCCTTGAGTTGTTGCTGCAGTACATGCAACTCCTTCTCTATTTTGTTCTCTGCCTTCACGCGATATTGATGTCGCAGCGTCACCTCATAGCCTGAGTCTCCAAAGTTAATTTCATCACAATTGGATCTGCTTTAGCTTGCAAATTTGTTTTGCCTTTGTGTTGTCAACAACCTTCCTCTTCCGTTTGTTGCATCTAATATGTTTCCTTTAGCTATTGTTCATGGTGCTGCTTGCTGTGATGTTGCTACCGTCATATCTTAATGTCCTTGTCTACAAACAACTTGATGTATTCGTGGGTAGGCATGTTCATAGATACTTGATTGACTGCATCTGCAAGTGTGCTCTGAATGGTGTCTTCAACTCTGCACTCCTGGAAACCATTGTTCCTGTACTGCTGAGAGGCAGATGAACACCTATGATATGTAGAGACATGGAAACACTCATGGCTAGAAATCTGTTAGTCGAAAACCAAAACGAACTTGAGAACTGACTTGCAACATACCTGTGTGAATGATCATGAAGGTCATGCAATTTCCGCTGAGAGGTTGGGAGATTGATTGCCAAAACTGCACAAGGCACATCTTGGGCTATCAGGAGGCTGATTGAATGCTGGAATTGTGCAATGCACAATCCAGCATGGCCTGCTAAGGACTGAAATTGTGCAATGCGCATTTTAGTCAGCAGTGACCTGCCACTAGCAAACTGCATTACGCAGTTTCTGGGGCCAATAGTACACTGCCTTTAAGAATTATGCAATGCAATCATAGAGCTCAATGCCTGGCTAGGTTTGCGCAATTTTTGGAAGGAAGGCAGAGCCTTTGCTTCTAGAAATGCGTAGTGCTAGCCGGGCAAGGCACGGTCCAGGCTAAGACAGCCTAGTCCGGCCGACGAACAAATGAAAACATGAGAAGTCTGAATGCATGGTGAGATGAGTGCAAACAAGAGTGAATGATCATTCATGGAATCAACAAGTGCAAGATTCAAAAAATGGGAAAGCATGCATGTGGGTGAAGTGAGTCACCGGAACGATGACCATACATGCAAAACAATGTCATGCATGTGACAGCAATGAGATGCAAATGAAAACTGAAATGGTGTTAGTACAAGCTAGTATGCATCAAAACAAAAATGAGTGCTAATTGAAATCAAACAAACAACAGTCATATGAAGGGAAACACAAAAAGTTCCAGAAAGACAGCACAAGACATGAAAAGTGGGCTTACCCAGAAAATACTGAGTTGAATGTGGCGACAACTTCTAGATGCAATGCAGGATGTTAGAGATATAAGATCAATGTGAGGAATGAGCTCTCTAGTGCCTAGTTTATTAGTTTTGATCAAACCGAGGTTGCGACACACATGCCACAAATATAGGGAAAGCGACACTTGGTGGGAGGTTTCTAGAATGATATTTGCATGTAACATCTAACTGCTACAGATAAATCCATGAAACAAGAGATTCCTTTGCATGTTGCCTTGGGAGGAGTAGCTCATGCATGCAGAATAGTTTTTCTCGGTCCTGGAGGGAACCGATTAACTCAACTGCACATGAAATAGTATGTTCAGCTAGGAGGAAAAATTGTGCATTTCTAGCAGGGATCTGAGCTGCCAAGAGGGATTGCGCAATTTTTGGGCAAAGCAAATGCTGCCTAGAATTGCACAATTTCTCTGTTGAGTAGCCCTACTAGGAGGAATTGCACAATTTTCTCACTGAACAATGATAGTTAGATTTGAGCATTTTTGGAGCCCAATAGGCTGCGAGATAGAATTGTGCAATTTCTTGAGGGAAGGCTAGTTACCCTCTAGAATTGCGCAATTCCTTGAGGGAGCTGCTCATCCTGCCGTTGGACCAAGTCCATTGAAACAACCTTTGAGGGGGATGCAACACGTTTTGATGAATAGGGTGTCATTCTGAAAGAAAATCAGTCAAGCTTGTGTACAAGACATGCTACTGTGAAGGGTTAGTAGGGAGACTCCCAAACAAAGTTAAGACAAAGAAAGCTAATGCAATCAAAGTAGAATTTGATTGTCAAATTAAGAATTTTATAATTATATTGGCAAATTAAAAATTCCTCTCACTAAATAAATCAACAAGAACTTGTTGCAAACATAATGTACATGCATAAAGACAACAGAAGGCAACGAATGAATTTAAATTCAAATACTTCACTCATATTTATGAAATTTGTAAAATATTTCAATTACAATGCAGTTAAGGATGGCTAGTGTAGAGGCCGTAGAATTCCATTTAGGTCTTAAATGAAGTTGACATTTGTTTGTTGATCGGTGGACTAATTGCCTTTATAACAATACTCTTATCATAAGTTAAGACTGGCTTTTATACTGAACTAATTTCAAAATTATGGATTTAATTTGGTCTTAAGATGTGTGTTAATATATAAATGAATAAATATTTTAGAAAGTTTTTGAAATACTTTGAATATGTATCCAACTTGTAATTAATAAAAAAGTTGCTTCAAGAAAAAAAAAAACCTTCTGAGAATGAAGATGGGTACGACGACGATCTCCTCCTCCGATGATCTGCTCACTTACTTTTCTTGTCTTCGATTCAAATGTTTATTAATTGATATGGAAAAAAGCCTTTGGAAGGTGATCCACAGTTAGAGTTACCACAGAGGCAATCCTCAGAGTGACAGACACCACAATCACGAGAGATCTGTGCCACAAGTTTTCATATTTATTTCAGAAATTGCAAAATGTTAGTCGGTAGCATTATCCTCCGATGCATTATGACTGGATAGTTGCATGATGTCTCTTTGTATTTAGGTTTTCTACTTATCAATTTTCATTCCATCTGAAACCTATATACATAACTATTTACTTAATTAGACAAATACTTTTATTTAGAATTATTTATATGACTATCTACTGAATTATAAAAATAGTTGCTGCAAATAAAATTATTATGATTTAATTTATAGTCATTTACACAATTAATTACCGAATCATAAAAATAGTTGCTGTAAATAAAATTACTATGATTTATTAGTTTGTGATTTCATTCTTAGAATTGTTGGAACTACTACACACCTACATGCGGACACTTAGTTAGAGCATGGGACTACATGCAAGATTCCTTCTGCATGATTTACTCCTTGATTTGCTCCTTCTTTAACTCCGCAACTGGTTAGTTCTTCTGCATGATTTACTCCCTGATTTGCTCCTTCTTTAACTCCGCAACTGGTTAGTTCTTCTGCATGATTTACTCCCTGATTTGCTCCTTCTTTAACTCCGCAACTGGTTAGTTCTTCTGCATGATTTACTCCCTGATTTGCTCCTTCTTTAACTCCGCAACTGGTTAGTTCTTCTGCATGATTTACTCCCTGATTTGCTCCTTCTTTCACTCCACAACTAGTTAGTTCTCTCCGGAACTTGTTGTAGGTGTTGAGTCTTCTCATTGATCATCACTATCGTGCATTACCTTGGGATCTTCACCCAGTAATGCTATATCATGAGCATTGTAACCTATTTTCTAATGAATCATTCCTTTGTTCTTTCGATTTTCTTTTAGTGTTTTTGTTCTGCAAAGCTATGTGTTCAACCTTTACTAGCTAGATTCATCTGTGTAGGTTTCCTAATACATTTACATGGTATCAGAGCCCACAGGTTGTTAGATAAAAGGCACACCAGTACTCTATTTTGCAGGTATTATAGCTTGGAGATCAAAGATCGACAGAAAAATGGAGTTTCCCAAAGCATCGATCCTAACACTGTACAACTATCACGAATGGAAGGACCAAATGGCTTGATACCTTCGTCATAAAGGGTTGTACAGGATTACCATGGCTACAGAAGTGGAACCCACTTCAGTCATAGAGAAATCCAAGTACCTTAACCATATGGATGAGGCCCACGGATCCATATGCATGTGCATCTCTCCAGAGTTGCAGTTTCATCTATCTGCGTGCAATACTGCCAATGAGATTTGGAAAAAGGTTGAATAACTCTATGGGAAACATGATGAAATGAAAGACATTTGCTCGAAGTGGAGCTGCTGTCATTGGATCCACGGAACTATGACAGAATTCAATACTTCTTCACCAAATATAATGATCTATTGCTGCAACTCAAGGGTTGTGGAATTGACAAATCCAAGGAGGAGAGTCGCCAAGTTCTCTTTATTATGTCAAAGCTCGGACCGGAACACTCCGTCTTTGTGTCTACATTTCATTTAGTAAGGCTTGCAGCAGGTAAATCCTACACTATGCCTTCTCTCAAAGAATTTATAGAGTCCCTTATTTTTTAGCAAGATAAACTCATTGGCATGGGGAAAATCAAACCTCCAAAAGCACATGCACTTGCTGTGCATGATGGCAGCCACAATAAAAATCACAGATCTGATTCAAATGAGAAAAATCAGCAGTAAAAAGACAAGGGAAAAGCGCATTCCCATCCAAAGAAGGAAGGGTACCCCAAGCCCTTCAATGACTCCTCCGGCTCAAGAAATGAGAAAGTGAAGAAAGGAAACAGATGCACCTACTGTCAAATAGGATTCCATCCAAAATACTCTTGCATGAAGAAACAAATTGACCAAATGGCAGAAATCCTTCAGAAGCACAACCTTGGTGACCACATCCCTCAAGGCGCCAAGAAGAAAATTGAGGATCCGCCACACGGAAAAGGTAACAATTTTCATGCTTTAGTTGCAATTAATTCTTCTCCTGATGCATGGATTATAGATTCTGGTGCATCACATCATATGGCTGCTACAAAGGAAGTCTATTCCTCTTTGGATGCATGCAAAGGACCTCCCATCCTCATGGGAGATGACTCACCTATTGAGGTCACCGGAAAAGCTAGAGTGGAACTTTTACACGGAAGTTTTGAAGATGTGCTTCATTTTCCAAAACTTTCAGTAAACCTGCTTTCAGTTTATCAGATCACTCATTCCAGCACCGGAAAGAGAGTGGAATTCACTCCAGATGCAGTGAACATATATGACCTACATAGCAGCGCCAAAATTGCAACCGGTGAGGTAAACAATCGAGCCAGATTGTATACATTTTCTGAATTTATTGAATCTGAATCCTCCTTATTGCTTACACATGGTGATGATAGTAGTAGGCTTTGGCACGAGAGGTTTGGTCACTTAAGTTACAGGTATATGCAGCAACTAAGCAAGAATGAGATGGTGGAAGGCTTGCCAAATATCAATTTCTCCAAAGGAGTTTGTGAAGGGTGTGTCCTTGGCAAACATCCTAGAGAAAAGTTTGACACCGGCAAGACTCACAGAGCATCCTTTCCTCTAGATCTAATCCATAGTGATCTCATGGGGCCTTTTCCTCATCCTTCCATCAACAAAGCAAGGTATGTGCTTACATTTATTGATGATTTCTCACGATATACTTGGGTGTATCTTCTCAGGGCCAAATCTGAAGTTTTTGCGAACTTTGAAGATTTCAAAGCACTAGTTGAGACACAGTCAGAGAGAAAGATCAAAGCCCTCCGTACAGACTATGGGGGGGAATATGTTAACACAACACTTCAAAACCTTTGTCTTCAGTCCACCATACAGTTGCAATACACTGCGCAACAGAATGGAGTTGCTGAGAGAAAGAACCGATCTCTCAAAGAGATGGCTTCCTGCATGCTGCATGCTAAGTCACTGCCTCATAAGCTATGGGCTGAAGCACTTAATTGTGCTAACTACATCCAGAATAGATCTCCTCATAGGTCTGTCAAGGATTAGACCCCCTTTGAGGCTTGGAGCGGTAATAAACCAGAGGTCACCCACTTCTATGTTTTCGGCTCCCGAGCATGGTGCAGGATCCCCTTTGAAAAGAGAAAAGCTCTTGATCCACAGAGCATTGAGTGCACCTTTGTTGGATACCCTAATGGTGTGAAGGGATACCGGCTCTTGATTTCCTCTATGGACAAGCTCATCATTGATCGAATTGTCAAATTTGTGGAAAGTCTCTCGCATGCACCTCAATTGCCGCATGCAGACACCTATTATCTACCTCATGTCCGAGATGATGACTCAGTACTGTCAAATGTAGATATAGAGCATGCAGATGCCGAGGTTGAGCATGCCGATGCGGAGACAGAGTCTTCAGATACAAATCTAGTGCATGCATATGATGATCCACATCCAAGCCCAGATCGGGCTTCCAGCAGTGAATCATATTCCCCTGTCATAAATCAGAGAACAAGGAGCTTACGTGAGATATATGCACAAGACCACCCAGTTGCTAGAAATGGTCTTGTGGGGGATAATTATGATCTGCAGAGGACTAGCTCAAAGTTTATTGAGCCTCCTCTTGCCCTCACTGCCATTGAACCATTGCCATCTTAGCATTGTCATTTGGTTCATTCTTCTAATCCACACTCTTATGCTGAGGCTGCTGGGCATCCATCTTGGGAGTCCGCCATGGAGGAAGAGTATAACTCCCTCCTCGAGAACCAGACCTGGGATCTGGTCCCCCTTCCTTCAGGAAGGAAACTTGTTCGATGCAAATGGGTCTACAGGACCAAGAGTGCTACAAATGGGCAAATCACTAGATGGAAAGTAAGGCTAGTAGCCAAAGGCTTCCAACAAGTGCATGGCATTGATTATGATGAGACCTTTGCTCCAGTAGAAAAGATGGATTCCATATGCCTTACACTTGCCATTGCGGCTGCCGAGGGGTGGGAAGTACATCAGATGGATGTGAAGAATGTGTTTCTTCACGGAGACCTATCTGAGGAGATCTACATGGAGCAGCCACATGGTTTCATTCAGGATTCATCTTTGGTCTGCAGACTGAAGAAATCTCTCTACGGCCATAAGGAGGCCCCAAGAGCTTGGTATGCAAAGATGGATTCTTTTCTCTTATCACAAAAATTTGAAAGATGTAAGTTTGATCCAAATGTTTACATGCTTAGGACACATGATTCTCTTCTTATCTTAGTTTTGTATGTGGATGATCTCCTAATCACCGGTAGCTTAGCTTCAGCCATTGCTACAGTCAAGAGGGCCTTGCATGATAGGTTCTTGATGATGGACATGGGTCCATTACACTTCTTTCTTGGTCTTGAGATCAGCCAGGATGCCACAGGCATCCAACTCTCTCAGGTTAAGTATGCACGGGATCTCCTCAAGAGATTTCGCATGACTGACTGCAAGCCAGCACCGACTCCTTTTCTATCTGGGGTCTGCCTTGAGGATGGAGGTGACACTCCATTAGCTGATAACACTCTCTACTGACAACCAGTGGGGAGCTTATTGTACCTCACCCACTCCAGACTAGATCTCTCATATGCAGTAGGGGCAGTTTCCAGATACATGCAGGAGCTGCATGAGCTGCACTAGAATGCTGCCAAGCGCATCCTCCAATATGTGCAGGGCACCATCACCTTCGGGATTCACTATGCAGCAGGCACTGCATTGAATCTCCTTGGCTTCACAGATTTTGATTGGGCAGGAGACAACATTGATCGCAAGTCCACCTCTGGATATTCACTCAGTCTAGGATCTAGCCCTATCTGTTGGTCAAGCAAGAAGCAAGATGCTATTGCTCTCTCTTCACTTGAGGCCGAGTAAAGAGGAGTAGTCAACATCACCAATCAGGCTCTGTGGCTACAACACTTCCTCATTGAGTTGGGCGTCCAATTCCACCAACCAATTGTCATCTGGTGTGACAACCAGAGCACTCTCAAATTTTGCAAGGATCCAGTACAGCAGCATCGGATGAAGCACATAGAGATCTATATGCACTACATCAAAGACTTAGTACATGATCGAGTCATTGATTTGCAGTTCTGTCCTTCAGCAGAACAGACTGCACACATCTTCACCAAGACATTCTTCACCAAGACATTCACTAAGCAGAAGTTTCACTCTCTGCGCGATCATCTTGGAGTGAAGGACACAGTTGCTTAGCAATTGTGTTTTCTTTCTCTTTTCTTTTGATTACATTGTATTTTGAGGGGGGTTTTTTCCCATGAGGTTTTCCCTCTTTCCTCAATTTTAGTACAAGTTGCACTGTATTTTGGGTGACCTTTGGCCTCAATTTCTAGGGCCCATTTTCTATTTTTCCCCATAGTAGTGTTCAGGGGGGGTGTTGGAACTACTACACACCTACATGCGGACTCTTAGTTAGAGCATGGGACTACATGCAAGATTTCTTCTCCATGATTTACTCCTTAATTTTCTCATTCTTTAACTCCGCAACTGGTTAGTTCTTCTGCATGATTTACTTCATCATTTGCTCCTTCTTTAACTCCGCAACTAGTTAATTCTTCTGCATGATTTACTTCGTGATTTGCTCATTCTTTCAGTCCAACTCCGCAACTGGTTAATTCTTCTGCATGATTTACTTCGTGATTTGCTCATTCTTTCACTCCACAACTAGCTAGTTCTCTCCGGAACTTGTTGTAGGTGTTGAGTCTTCTCATTGATAACCACTATGGTGCATTACCTTGGGATCTTCACCCAATAATCCTATATCATGATCATTGTAATCTATTTTCTAATGAATCATTCTTGTTTTTGTTATGCATAGCTATGTGTTCAACCTTTACTAGCTAGATTCATCTGTGCAGGTTTTCTAACACATTTACAAGAATAGAGTTATCCATTATTCTACAGAAACTGACATTACAACTTCGCCTTGAAATTGCTATTAGCATTCCAAATCTCTCAAATGCATTTCAACATATCCATTTTCCACCACCCCAAAAGTTTAATACACTGGACCAAATTATAAGCACCGAAAAACACTGGACCAAATTATAAGCACCGAAAAACACTGGACCAAATTATGAACACCGGACCAAATAATGGCCGGTGGTTTTGACTGCGCTAATTGAGCTTTCAGAGAACAGCCCAATATTTTAAAAGTACTTTATGACGGGGAGGAAAACAAGAGGGAGTTGGAAAGATAAACATCGTAAACTGATAACGTTAGAGAAATATATAAGATGAGGAGATGACAATATCAAGCATCAGTACAGTGTTCCCGAGCAAATCCCACTTGGGAATTCGGTAACTCAAAGCCAATGCGAAAATTCTGCTGTTGAACAGTTCCTAGGATAGGGGATTAGGGTTGTGATCACCAAAGAAAGCCAAGCAACAGAACCGCGATCCTTGGGTGAATAGGATTTTTGGGGCTGAATCGCAGTACAGTTTTCCTGGACAAATCCTACTTCAGAATTGGGTACATCAAAAGCAATACGAAAATTCTGCTGTTGGACATTTCCTAGGATGGGAAAAGAGTCCCAATCACAAGTGAAAGCCTAGCAAAAGAGCCTCGATCCCAAGAGGAGGATATTTTCCTTTTGCAAAACCAGGTGGACGTTACCATCCAAGTGCAACGTTATCGTGGGAACGTCCACTGAAGAAGAAGACAACTCGTAACAAGTATCCAAAACTCCAGCGTTTTCCAACTGCTGATTGGGAAAAGCGTCTCTGAGAGCCGTATAATCATGATCAGCGAGATGGGTAACAGCTGTTCCGGCGTCTAGTAGGGTTCTTCTCCTGCTGGCCGGAATTGTGACCGTCGTGTTCCCGACGCTGATTCCCTTCAAATTCACGTAATATACACCGTCGTGAAGGGTTTTTTACCAGTGTGGTGAATTGCAGAGGGGCAGTGGAAGCAAGAGCTTCTTTCCCAAGCACGAGGGATCCCGAAGATGCAGATGATGCCGCGGTGGGAAGACAGTAAGAAAGCTTTCCGCCAAATAAATTTTCCGTCTGATTCAGCAACTAAAGTCCTCCGCCTGCCATTCCCGTTACGGACTCCGCAGTCCCGCACAGCCGAATGAGAAATTAGAGAGATATTGAGAGCCAAGGGTGATCACATCCGGAGCAAGCGTACTGTTTACGTTAGACCCGCCGCCTCCATACATATGTGAAATTCACATTCCGAAATTTCCCCTTCCCCGCAACTCGTACATCTTTTCTTCCCGCAAGTCATACATGCCTGTGAATTGCAGTTTAAGGGTTTATAGGACGGAGACTTTATGGAGTCGAAAGGTGGAGCGAGAGCCGTGTTGCAGACTTTGCAGTGTGTGCATGGAATCCCAGTAACACGACTTCCCGTATACATGCTTTGCTTGGGCGTTCCACAACCACCATTTATTATGTACACTCCTGAGTTCGGCCTAACGGGGACGTTGCCTTTGGCGTCCTCTTCTTCTGTGTCGATTTTGGAAGAAGGAGAAGTCAACATAGAGCGCTTCAATAGCCGGAGGCGATCGTTGTTAGCTTTAATTCTTTCGCTTTCCCAAGTCTTGTTTGGAGGTGGGAACGGTGAAGCGTCTGAATAAATATGCATGAGGGGAAAGCGAATGCTACGACTCCCTTTCCCCACTTTTGTACTGAAGGCTTGGTCGCTGCTTCGACAGTTCGCTGGCGCGGAATCTACGCCAGACATGACTGAAGCAAGCGACATGAGAGAGAAGAGATCGGTGCAAAGTTGATCATAGTGAAGAAGCTCATGGTATTCTATCAATTAGAACAACACCCACAAAACGTCCACTGGTCTCCACAAGTTCGTTGTAACTGAAGAGGCCTGGCTTGGATGTTTTATACCGCTGCCTCAATGCATGTCCTGCCTTGTTACATACGTCGGAACCCTATAACATAACCACTTACGTAATTTGACCACTGACGTAATTTGACTTTCACGCTGTCTCTATGGCCTTTATTAACCACTTACGTAATTTGACCACTGACGTAATTTGACTTTCACGCTGTCTCTATGGCCTTTATTAAGTTGGCATATTGACATTAACTTGTAGATTGTTGCACTTAGTCTAAGTTTATAGCAGTCAATTAGATTTGATCCTGGGTCTGTTCAATTAGATTTAATCCTGAATCTGTTTAAGTTAACTCTCAAGAGTTACCAATTATCCTCTATTAAAAAAAACAACAAACTTGTTTTGTCAATTCCTCCATTAAATGAAAAAAACAACAAACTTGTTTTGTCAATTGGTGTGGTTAAACGTTCTACGTTCTTTTCTTTGTTATAAATTTCTTTTTGTCAATTTATTTGCTGAGACTTTGTGTGAATGGTATATTTAAGTATTTTTGAGATTTTCTGAAGGTTGATTACGCCAAGTTTGAACCATATAAGCTAATTGAAATCATAATGGATAAATATAAAAGAAAAATATTATAATTATTTTTTTTTAAATTATATGATTAAATAAATAATGAATATAGTAAATACTTAGATTTTTTAGATTACCATACCAAACATATATTTATATTTAGATTTATGATTATTTTTAATAAAATTATTTAAAAAAGATAGGAAGAATCCATATGAAAAGGGAATGGACTTTCATGAATGTTTTTTACATATATTTTATTTATTTAAGTAAAGAATTTATTTCAAAAGAATGCTTTTAGAAAATAATATTATGATAAAAATTTCTTAATTATAATTTATTTTACAAATAATTTATTTACTTAATATTGAACATTTATTTTTGATTTAAAAGTGGGTTTTATAACTTAGTATGAGGGCCATGTATGATTCTGTAGATGTTTAATGTGGAGTTGACACATGTCCATTTAAAAAATATTGTAAACGAAAAAACAATGTTGAATATAACAAAAATAAAAATTATTATACATATTTGGTTAGTTTTAGTTAAAAGCATTATAAAACATCAATAATCTCATTCTCATTGTGTTGATTTGATCTTGTTAATATTACATTATCTTATATTTCAATATAGAACTTAAATAAAGAAGAGGCTAGAGCCACACGAGTTATTTCCTCCCCTACAAAGAAAATGACATATAGTCTCCGTGGGGTAGGATCTCTAACTAACAATCACGTCGAGTACTTAGCACTATGGCTACGACCTGATCTCACAATAGAAAGGGAATTGAAAATTTCTTTGTCTATGTGGATTCAATTATTATAATCCAGCAAGTAGTTAGGCTAAAAGAGCAGTATGAGAAGATCCAAACTCCAATTCTACATAGGCTAAGCCTTCAAATTGCAAGATTTGATAGTGTAGAATTATTTCATGTAAGGAGAAATCTCATTTCAACAATAGAGAGGTTGGAAAGTAAAGGTGTCATTGTGGAACAAGGAATGTTAGCAATAGACGATGGTAATCCCTTTGACAAACCTTTCCCATGTTTAGAATGCATTTATTCATGAATATGTATGTAGCAATCCTACTCATTATTCGAATTAAAGTAGGGGATATTGTTGAGCTATATTTATTTAGAAAAACTAGATGTGATTATTTTTATGCTATCATAACTATTATCTTAGTTTCTTATGCAATAATATGTATATGGATGCAAGATTTGTGTTAGCTTTCCTTAGAAAGAATATACATTCGCATGCGGAAAGTGACAACATATTGTGTTAGATTTATTTATGTATATGCACGCATAAAAAGTAATAGCTAAAGGGCTAGTTCTTTTGATAAATTTTATGTAATTCACATGAAAGAAGATTATAATTGATGTGTTAGTTCCTTTAAAGAAAATTGTGGCAAGTGGTAGTGATTTGTCTTGTAAGAACGTGTGCTCATGCAAAGGGAAATATTAGTTAATATGGTATTGTTTATAAAAGTTCATTGATGGTTATACACATATAACTAATGCATGTGCAGTGTAGTTAAAGGAAACATGTTGCAATAGTTTATTGACATTTCATGTATGCCATGAATAGATAATGAAGATTTGTTATCAATGTTTGTTGACAACAACATTGGCAAGAAAAGATCATGACTTGTGCAAATGATAGATTATGTTTAACATTTGGGCGGGTAAAGTATTAATGGTCCATGCAGATGAGTACAAATTGCAGTATAGTCCACTGACGAAACAACTAGGCCATAAGGATATAAAGATTGAAGGTTTGTGGGTAAATGATATGAAGATGATAGTAATAGATTTTAGCTAGATATGTTGTATTTTAAGTGATATTTCCTTGTAATATTTTATGAAAATAGTTAAGCGATGGACTCCCTTATTAACCATTAAGTGAGGTATGAACCTTATTAACCATTGAGTGAGGTATGAGCACCCTCACGTGCATTTAATAATAAAATTTAAACGTTTGCTAGTTTTCACCTTAGGGAGTTTCCACGGTATATCGATGTCTAATGATGTGTTGCCTATTGTACTACTCTTATGACGTGGATTCCTTGCATGAGGTGATTTTTATATTATCAAGTATGTGTTTAACTAATCCTTTTAGCAGAATCGTGAAAATGATGCAAGTTTACATAAGAAATTTAATGTTAATATGCTACAATAGTGACTGTTAATGGTTATGTAACTTACTATTCCCTTGCTAAGGTACTATATGTAATAATGAATATTCTATCTAATGGCCAATGAGGAATGTGGAATCGTAAATTTGATAGTCACCCATGGGATAATTAGGTAAAAGAAAATTCTAAATCCATGCTACTTTATACTTAAAATGTTTTTTTTTTTTTAATTCTCATTTACTTTAGTTCTCTATATAAAGTTGATGTAAAATTAAGGTAGAAATTGAACTACTTTATTTCTGGGCCACATTAATTTTTTTCGTACTATTTTTTAATTTGTCAATGTAAATATTAGTTTATTATTTTGAAATGTAAAATGTCATCTATTTTCTTAGTACTATCTTTTAATTTGTCAATGTAAATATTAGTTTATTATTTTAAAATGTAACATGTCACCTATCAACTCCATATTAAGCAGTGAGGAACTTTCATACCTTCTTATAAAAATAAATTAAATTATTTTTTTTTTACACTCAAAACTTTATCTCTGTATATAAAATTGATGTGAAATTAAGGTGGAAATTGAGGTATGTTATTTATGGCCCATATTAGTTGAGAAATTTCATACGACCTCATACTAAAAAGTAAATTAAATATTATTTACTTTGAATTACTTTATATCTATATATAAAGTTGATGTAAAATTATTGTGGAATTTGAAGTAGTTTATTTCTGGCCCAAATTAATATTAAGTAGTGAAGAAATTACATATATCTTTCACATTAACAAGCAAATTAGAATTTTTTTAGGAGGAAATAAAAAATAAAAAACACACACACATACACACACGCACATATATATAACTTTCACACACACAACTTTTATGTTTGAGTATTTTTGAGATTTCGTCAATGTTGATTACGGTGAACTTGCAAATCCACATCAAGTTTGAACCATATAAGCTAAAGGAAATCATAATGGAAAAATATAAAAGAAAAATATTATAATTAGATTAATTTTTTTTTAATTATATGATTAAATAAATAATGAATATAGTAAATACTGAGATTTTTTAGATTACCATACCAAACATATATTTCTATTTAGATTCATGAATATTTTTAATAAAATTATTTACAAAAAGATAGGAAGAATCCATATGAAAAGGTAATGGACTTTCATGAATGTTTTTTACCTATGTTTTATTTATTTAAGTAAAGAATTTATTTCAAAAGAATGCTTTTAGAAAATAATATTATGATAAAAAATTCTTAATTATAATTTATTTTACAAATATTTAATTTACTTAATATTGAACATTTATTTTTGTTTTATGAGCGGGTTTTATAACATATTTGGTTAGTTTTAGTTAAAAGCATTATAACACATCAATAATCTAATTCTCATTGTGTTGATTTGGTCTAGTTAATATTACGTTATCTTATATTTCAATATAGAACTTAAATAAAGGAGAGGCTAGAGCCACATGAGTTATTTCCTACCCTACGAAGAAAATGAGATATAGTCTCCGTGGGGTAGGATATCTAACTAACAATCACATCGAGTATTTAGCACTATGGCTATGACCTGATCTCGCAATAGAAAGGGAATTGAACATTTCTTTGTCTATGTGGATTCAATTATTATAATCTAGCAAGTAGTTAGGCTAAAAGATAAGTATGAGAAGATCCAAACTCCAATTCTACATAGTCTAAGCCTTCAAATTGCAAGATTTGATAGTGTGGAATTATTTCATGTAAGGAGAAATCTCATTTCAACAGTAGAGAGGTTGGAAAGTAAAGGTGTGATTATGGAACAAGGAATGTTAGCAATAGACGATGGTAATCCCTTTGAAAAACCTTTCCCATGATTAGAATGCATTTATTCATGAATATGTATGTAGCAATCCTACTCATTATTCGAATTAAAGTAGGGGACATTGTTGAGCTATATTTATTTAGAAAAACTATATGTGATTATTTTTATGCTATCATAACTATTATCTTAGTTTCTTATGCAATAATATGTATATGGATGCAAGATTTGTGTTAGCTTTCCTTGGAAAGAATATATATTCGCATGTGGGAAGTGACAACATATTGTGTTAGATTTATTTATGTATATGCATGCATAAAAAGTAATAGTTAAAGGGCTAGTTCTTTTGATAAATGTTATGTAATTCACATGAAAGAAGATTATAATTGATGTGTTAGTTCCTTTAAAGAAATTTTTGGAAAGTGGTAGTGATTTGTCTTGTAAGAATGTGTACTCATGCAAAGGGAAATATTAGTTAATATGGTATTATTTAGAAAATTTCATTGATGGTTATACACATATAACTAATGCATGTGCAATGTAGTTAAAGGAAACATATTGCAATAGTTTAATGACATTTCATGTATGTCATGAATAGATAATGAAGATTTGTTATCAATGTTTGCTAACAACAACATTGGCAAGAAAAGATCATGACTTGTGCAAATGATAAATTATGTTTAACATTGGGGCAGGTAAAGTATTAATGGTCCATGCAGATGAGTACAAGCTACAGTATAGTCCATTGACGAAACAACTAGGCCATAAGGATATAAAGGTTGAAGGTTTGTGGGTAAATGATATGACGATGATTGTAATAGATTTTAGCTAGATATGTTGTATTTTAACTGATATTTCCTTGTAATATTTTATGAAAATAGTTAAGCGATGGACTCCCTTATTAACCATTAAGTGAGGTATGAGCATTATTAACCATTGAGTGAGGTATGAGCACCCTCATGAGCATTTAATAATAAAATTTAAACGTTTGCTAGTTTTCACCTTAGGGAGTTTCCAGGGTATATCGATGTCTAATCATATGTTGCCTGTTGTACTACTTTTATGATGTGGATTCCTTGCATGAGGTGATTTTTATATTATCAAGTATGTGTTTAACTAATCCTTTTAGCAGAATCTTGAAAATGATGCAAGTTTACATAAGAAATTTAATGTTAATATGCTACAATAGTGATTGTTAATGGTTATGTAACTTACTATTCCCTTGCTAAGGTACTCTATGTAATAATGAATATTCTATCTAATGGCCAATGAGGAATGTGGAATAGTAAATTTGATAGTTACGCATGGGATAATTATGTAAAAGAAAATTCTAAATCCATGCTACTTTATACTTAAAAAGTTTTTTTTTATTCTCATTTACTTTAGTTCTCTATATAAAGTTGATGTAAAATTAAGGTAGAAATTGAACTACTTTATTTCTACGCCACATTATTTTTTTAGTACTATTTTTTAATTTGTCATTGTAAATATTAGTTTATTATTTTGAAATGTAACAGGTCATCTATTTTTTTAGTACTATTTTTTAATTTTTCAATGTAAATAATAGTTTATTATTTTAAAATGTAACATGTCATCTATCAACTGCATATTAAGTAGTGAGGAACTTTCATACCTTCTTATAAAAATAAATTAAATTATTTTTTTTACACTCAAAACTTTATCCCTGTATATAAAATTGATGTGAAATTAAGGTGGAAATTGAGGTATTTTATTTATGGCCCATATTAGTTGAGAAATTTCATACAACCTCATACGAAAAAGCAAATTAAATATTATTTACTTTGAATTACTTTATATCTATATATAAAGTTGATGTAAAATTATTGTGGAATTTGAAGTAGTTTATTTATGGCCCAAATTAATATTAAGTAGTGAAGAAATTACATATATCTTTCACATTAACAAGCAAATTAGAATTTTTTTAGGTAGAAATAAAAAATAAAAAAAAAGCACACACACATACACACATGCACACACACACACACATATATATATATATATAACTTTCACACACACTACTTTTATGTTTGAGTATTTTTGAGATTTTGTGAATGTTGATTACGCTGAATTTGCAAATCCACATCATGTTTGAACCATATAAGCTGAATGAAATCATAATGGATAAATATAAAAGAAAAATATTATAATTAAATTAATTTTTTTTTTTAAATTATATGATTAAATAAATAATGACTATAGTAAATACTTAGTTTTTTGAGATTACCATACCAAAGATATATTTATATTTATATTTATGATTATTTTATAAAATTATTTACAAAAAGATAGGAAGTATGCATATGAAAAGGGAATGGACTTTCATGAATGTTTTTTACATATATTTTATTTATTTAAGTAAAGAATTTATTTCAAAAGAATGCTTTTAGAAAATAATATTATGATAATTTTTTTTCATTATAATTTATTTTACAAATATTTTATCTCCTTAATATTGATCATTTATTTTTGTTTTAAGAGCCGGTTTTATAACTTAGTATGAGGTCCATGTGTGATTCTGTAGATGTTTAACGTGGAGTTGACACATGTCCGTTTAAAAAATTATTGCAAATGAAAAAACAATGTTGAATATAACGTAAATAAAAATTATTATACATATTTGGTTAGTTTTAGTTAAAAGCATTATAAAACATTAATAATCTCATTCTCATTGTGTTGATTTGGTCCTGTTAATATTACGTTATCTTATATTTCAATATAGAACTTAAATAAGGGGGAGGCTATAGCCACATGAGTTATTTCCTCCGCTACGAAGAAAATGAGATATAGTCTCCGTTAGGTAGGATCTCTAACTAACAATCACGACGAGTATTGAGCACTATGGCTGCAACTTGATCTCACAATAGAAAGGGAATTGAACATTTCTTTGTCTATGTGGATTCAATTATATAATCCAGCAAGTAGTTAGGTTAAAAGAGAAGTGTGAGAAGATCCAAACACCAATTCTACATAGGCTAAGCCTTCAAATTGCAAGATTTGATAGTGTGGGTTTATTTCATGTAAGGGGAAATCTCATTTCAACAGTAGAGAGGTTGGAAAGTAAACGTGTCATTATGGAGCAAGGAATGTTAGCAATAGACGATGACAATCCATTTGAGAAACATTTTCCATGATTAGAATGCATTTATTCATGAATATGTATGTAGCAATCCTACTCATTATTCGAATTAAAGTAGGGGACATTGTTGAGCTATATTTATTTAGAAAAACTAGATGTGATAATTTTTAAGCTATCATAACTATTATCTTAGTTTCCTATGCAATAATATGTATATGGATGCAATATTTGTGTTAGCTTTCCTTGGAAAGAATATACATTCGCATGCGGGAAGTGACAACATATTGTGTTAGATTTATTTATGTATATGCATGTATAAAAATTAATAGCTAAAGGGCTAGTTCTTTTGATAAATTTTATGTATGAAAGAAGATTATAATTGATGTGTTAGTTCCTTTAAAGAAAATTTTGGAAAGTGGTAGTGATTTGTCTTGTCAGAATGTGTGCTCATGCAAAGGGAATTATTAGTTAATATGGTATTGTTTATAAATGTTCATTGATGGTTATACACATATAACTAATGCATGTGCAGTGTAGTTAAAGGAAACATGTTGCAATAGTTTATTGACATTTCATGTATGCCATGAATAGATAATGAAGATTTGTTATCAATGTTTGCTGACAACAACATTGCAAGAAAAGATCATGACTTGTGCAAATGATAGATTATGTTTAACATTGGGGCAGGTGAAGTATTAATGGTCCATGCAGATGAGTACAAGCTACAGTATAGTCCACTAACGAAACAACTAGGCCATAAGGATCTAAAGATTGAAGGTTTGTGGGTAAATGATATGATGATGATTGTAATAGATTTTAGCTAGATATGTTGTATTTTAAGTGATATTTCCTTGTAATATTTTATGAAAATAGTTAAGCGAAGGACTCCCTTATTAACCATTAAGTGAGGTATGAACCTTATTAACCATTGAGTGAGGTATGAGCACCCTCACGTGCATTTAATAATAAAATTTAAATGTTTCCTAGTTTTCACCTGAGGGAGTTTCCAGGGTATATCGATGTCTAATGATGTGTTGCCAGTTGTACTACTTTTACGACGTGGATTCCTTGCATGAGGTGATTTTTATATTATGAAGTATGTGTGTAACTAATCCTTTTAGAAGAATCGTGAAAATGATGCAAGTTTCATAAGAAATTTAATGTTAATATGCTGCAATAGTGATTGTTAATGGTTATGTAACTTACTATTCCCTTGCTAAGGTACTCTATGTAATACTGAATATTCTATCTAATGGCCAATGAGGAATGTGGAATAATAAATTTGATAGTTACCCATGGGATAATTATGTAAAAGAAAATTCTAAATCCATGCTACTTTATACATAGAAAGTTTTTTTTTTTATTCTCATTTACTTTAGTTCTCTATATAAAGTTGATGAAAAATTAAGGTAGAAATTGAACTACTTTATTTCTGGGTCACATTAATCTTTTTAGTACTATTTTTTAATTTGTCAATGTAAATATTAGTTTATTATTTTGAAATGTAACATGTCATCTATTTTTTTAGTACTATTTTTTAATTTATCAATGTAAATATTAGTTTATTATTTTAAAATGTAACATGTCATCTATCAACTCCATATTAAGTAGTGAGGAACTTTCATAGCTTCTTATAAAAATAAATTAAATTATTATTTTTTTACACTCAAAACTTTATCTTTGTATATAAAATTGATATGAGATTAAGGTGGAAGCTGAGATATTTTATTTATGGCCCATATTAGTTGAGAAATTTCATACACCGTCATACCGAAAAGTAAATTAAATATTATTTACTTTGAATTACTTTATATCTATATATAAAGTTGATGTAAAATTATTGTGGAATTTGAAGTAGTTTATTTATGGCCCAAATTAATATTAAGTAGTGTAGAAATTACATATATCTTTCACATTAACAAGCAAATTAGATTTTTTTTAGGTAGAAATAAAAAATGAAAAACACACACACATACACACACGCACATATATAACTCTCACACACACAACTTTTATGTTTGAGTATTTTTGAGATTTTGTGAATGTTGATTACGCTGAACATGCAAATCCACATCAAATTTGAACCATATAAGCTAAATGAATTCATAATGGATAAATATAAAAGAAAAATATTATAATTATTATTATTTTTTTTAATTGTATGATTAAATAAATAATGAATATAGTAAATACTCATATTTTTTAGATTACCATACCAAACATATATTTATACTTAGATTTATGATTATTTTTAATAAAATTATTTACAAAATGATAGGAAGAATCCATATGAAAAGGGAATGGATTTTCATGAATGTTTTTTACGTATATTTTATTTATTTAAGTAAAGAATTTATTTTAAAAGAATGCTTTTAGAAAATAATATTATGATAAAAAATTCTTAATTATAATTTATTTTACAAATATTTTATTTACTGAATATTGAACATTTATTTTTGTTTTAAGAGCGGGTTTTATAACTTAGTATGAGGGCCATGTGTGATTCTGTAGATGTTTAACATGGAGTTGACACATGTCCATTTAAAAAATTATTGTAAATGAAAAAAGAATGTTGAATATAACAAAAATAAAAATTATTATACATATTTGGTTAGTTTTAGTTAAAAGCATTATAAAACGTCAATAATCTCATTCTCATTGTGTTGATTTGGTCTTGTTAATATTACATTATCTTATATTTCAATATAGAACTTAAATAAAGGAGAGGCTAGAGCCACACAAGTTAATTCCTCCCCTACGAAGAAAATGAGATATAGTCTCCGTGGGGTAGAAACTCTAACTAACAATCACGTTGAGTATTTAGCACTATGGCTACAACCTGATCTCACAATAGAAAGGGAATTGAACATTTCTTTGTCTTTGTGGATTCAATTATTATAATCCAGCAAGTAGTTAGGCTAAAAGAGAAGTATGAGAAGATCCAAACTCCAATTCTACATAGGCTAAGCCTTCAAATTGCAAGATTTGATAGTGTGGAATTATTTCATGTAAGGAGAAATCTCATTTCAAGAGTAGAGGGGTTGGAAAGTAAAGGTATGATTATGGAACAAGGAAGGTTAGCAATAGACGATGGTAATCCCTTTGACAAACCTTTCCCATGATTAGAATGCATTTATTCATGAATATGTATGTAGCAATCCTACTCATTATTCGAATTAAGGTACGGGACATTGTTGAGCTATATTTATTTAGAAAAACTAGATGTGATTATTTTTATGCTATCATAACTATTATCTTAGTTTCCTATGCAATAATATGCATATGGATGCAAGATTTGTGTTAGCTTTCCTTGGAAAGAATATACATTCGCATGCAGGAAGTGACAACATATTGTGTTAGATTTATTTATGTATATGCATGCATAAAAAGTAATAGCTAAAGGGATAGTTCTTTTGATAAATTTTATGTAATTCACATGAAAGAAGATTATAATTCATGTGTTAGTTCCTTTAAAGAAATTTTTGGAAAGTGGTAGTGATTTGTCTTGTAAGAATGTGTGCTCATGCAAAGGGAAATATTAGTTAATATGGTATTGTTTATAAAAGTTGATTGATGGTTATACACATATAACTAATGCATGTGCAGTGTAGTTAAAGGAAACATGTTGCAATAGTTTATTGACATTTCATGTATGGCATGAATAGATAATGAAGATTTGTTATCAATGTTTGCTTACAACAACATTGGCAAGAAAAGATCATGACTTGTGCAAATGATAGATTATGTTTAACATTGGGGCAGGTAAAGTATTAATGGTCCATGCAGATGAGTACACGCTACAGTATAGTCCACTGACGAAACAACTAGGGCATAAGGATATAAAGATTGAAGGTTTGTGGGTAAATGATATGACGATGATTGTAATAGATTTTAGCTAGATATGTTGTATTTTAACTGATATTTCCTTGTAATATTTCATGAAAATAGTTAAGCGATGGACTCCATTATTAACCATTAAGTGAGGGATGAGCCTTATTAACCATTGAGTGAGGTATGAGCACCCTCACCATTATTAACCATTAAGTGAGGGATGAGCCTTATTAACCATTGAGTGAGGTATGAGCACCCTCACGAGTGTTTAATAATAAAATTTAAACATTTGCTAGTTTTCACATTAGAGAGTTTCCAGGGTATATCGATGTCTAATGATGTGTTGCCTGTTATACTACTTTCATGATGTGGATTCCTTGCATGAGGTGATTTTTATATTATCATGTATGTGTTTAACTAATCCTTTTAGCAGAATCGTGAAAATGATGCAAGTTTACATAAGAAATTTTATGTTAATATGCTACAATAGTGATTGTTAATGGTTATGTAACTTACTTTTCCCTTGCTAAGGTACTCTATGTAATAAAGAATATTCTATCTAATGGCCAAAGTGGAATGTGGAATAGTAAATTTGATAGTTACCCATGGGATAATTATGTAAAAGAAAATTCTAAATCCATGCTACTTTATACTTAATTTTTTTTTTTCTCATTTACTTTAGTTCTCTATATAAAGTTGATGTAAAATTAAGATAGAAATTGAACTACTTTATTTCTGGGCCACATTAATTTTTTTAGTACTATTTTTTAATTTGTCAATGTAAATATTAGTTTATTATTTTGAAATGTAACATGTCATCCATTTTTTAAGTACTATTTTTTAATTTGTCAATGTAAATATTAGTTTATTATTTTAAAATGTAACATGTCATCTATTAACTCCATATTAAGTAGGGAGGAACTTTCATACCTTCTTATAAAAAGATATATTTTTTTTTTTTACATTCAAAACTTTATCTCTCTATATAAAATTGATGTGAAATTAAGGTGGAAATTGAGGTATTTTGTTTATGGCCCATATTAGTCGAGAAATTTCATACAACCTCATACTAAAAAGTAAATTAAATATTATTTACTTTGAATTACTTTATATCTATATATAAAGTTGATGTAAAATTATTGTGGAATTTGAAGTAGTTTATTTATGGCCCAAATTAATATGAAGTAGTGAAGAAATTACATATATCTTTCACATTAACAAGCAAATTAGAATCTTTTTAGGTAGAAATAAAAAATAAAAAAAACACACACATACACACACATATATAACTTTCACACACACAACTTTTATGTTTGAGTATTTTTGAGGTTTTGTGAATGTTGATTACGCTGAATTTGAAAATCCACATCAAAGTTGAACCATATAAGCTAAATGAAATCATAATAGATAAATATAAAAGAAGAATATTATAATTATTATTTTTTTTTTTAAATTATATGATTAAATAAATAATGAATATTGTAAATACTTAGTTTTTTTAGATTACCATACCAAACATATATTTATATTTATATTTATGGTTATTTTTAATAAAATTATTTACAAAAAGATAGGAAGAATGCATATGAAAAGGGAATGGACTTTCATGAATGTTTTTTACATATATTTTATTTATTTAAGTAAAGAATTTATTTCAAAAGAATGCTTTTAGAAAATAATAATATGATAAAAAAATTTTAATTATAATTTATTTTACAAATATTTTATTTACTTAAATATTGAACATTTATTTTTGTTTTAAGAGTGGGTTTTATAACTTAGTATGAGGTCCATGTGTGATTTTGTAGATGTTTAACATGGAATTGACAAATGTCCATTTAAAAAATTATTGTAAATGAAAAAACAATGTTGAATATAACAAAAATAAAAATTATTATACATATTTGGTTAGTTTTAGTTAAAAGAATTATAAAACATCAACAATCTCATTCTCATTGTGTTGATTTGGTCTTGTTAATATTACGTTATCTTATATTTCAATATAGAACTTAAATGAAGGGGAGGCTATAGCCACACGAGTTATTTCCTCCCCTACGAAGAAAATGAGATATAGTCTCTGTTAGGTAGGATCTCTAACTAACAATCACGTTGAGTATTTAGCACTATGGCTGTGACCTGATCTCACAATAGAAAGGGAATTGAACATTTCTTTGTCTATGTGGATTCAATTATTATAATCTAGCAAGTAGTTCGTCTAAAAGAGAAGTATGAGAAGATCCAAACTCCAATTCTACATAGGCTAAGCCTTCAAATTGCAAGATTTGATAGTGTGGCATTATTTCATGTAAGAGGAAATCTCATTTCAACATTAGAGAGGTTGGAAAGTAAAGGTGTGACTATGGAACAAGGAATGTTAGCAATAGACGATGGCAATCCCTTTGAGAAACATTTCCCATGATTAGAATGCATTTATTCATGAATATGTATGTAGCAATCCTACTCATTATTTGAATTAAAGTAGGGGACATTTTTGAGCTATATTTATTTAGAAAAACTAGATGTGATAATTTTTAAGCTATCATAACTATTATCTTAGTTTCCTATGCAATAATATGTATATGGATGCAATATTTGTGTTAGCGTTCCTTGGAAAGAATATACATTCGCATGCGGGAAGTGACAACATATTGTGTTAGATTTATTTATGTATATGCATGCATAAAAAGTAATAGCTAAAGGGCTAGTTCTTTTGATAAATTTTATGTAATTCACATGAAAGAAGATTATAATTGATGTGTTAGTTCCTTTAAAGAAATTTTTGGAAAGTGGTAGTGATTTTTCTTGTAAGAATGTGTGCTCATGCAAAGGGAAACATTAGTTAATATGGTATTTTTTATAAAAGTTCATTGATGGTTATACACATATAACTAATGCATGTGCAGTGTAGTTAAAGGAAACATGTTGCAATAGTTTATTGAAATTTCATGTATGCCATGAATAGATAATGAAGATTTGTGATTAATGTTTGCTGACAACAACATTGGCAAGAAAGGATCATGACTTGTGCAAATGATAGATTATTTTTAACATTGGGGTAGGTAAAAACGGTCCATGCAGATGAGTACAAGCTATAGTATAGTCCACTGACGAAACAACTAGGCCATAAGGATATAAAGATTGAAGGTTTGTGGGTAAATGACATGATGATGATTGTAATAGATTTTAGCTAGATATTTTGTATTGTAAGTGATATTTCCTTGTAATATTTTATGAAAATAGTTAAGCGATGGACTCTCTTATTAACCATTAAGTGAGGTATGAACCTTATTGACCATTGAGTGAGGTATGAGCACCGTCACGTGCATTTAATAATAAAATTTAAACGTTTTCTAGTTTTTACCTTAGGGAGTTTCCAGGGTATATCGATATCTAATGATGTGTTGCCTGTTGTACTACTTTTACGACGTGGATTCCTTGCATGAGGTGATTTTTATATTATCAAGTATGTGTTTAGCTAATCCTTTTAGCATAATCGTGAAAATGATGCAAGTTTACATAAGAAATTTTATGTTAATATGCTACAATAGTGATTGTTAATGGTTATGTAACTTACTATTCCTTTGCTAAGGTACTCTATGTAATAATGAATATTCTATCTAATGGCCAATGAGGAATGTGGAATAGTAAATTTGATAGTTACCCATGGGATAATTATGTAAAAGAAAATTCTAAATCCATGCTACTTTATACTTAAAAAGTTTTTTATTTTTATTTTTTTTATTCTCATTTACTTTATTTCTCTATGTAAAGTTGATGTAAAATTAAGGTAGAAATTGAACTACTTTATTTCTTGGCAACATTAATTTTTTTAGTACTATTTTTTTAGTACTATTTTTTAATTTGTCAATGTAAATATTTGTTTATTATTTTGAAATGTAACATGTCATCTATTCTTTTAGTACTATTTTTTAATTTGTCAATGTAAATATTAGTTTATTATTTTAAAATGTAACATGTCATTTATCAACTCCATATTAAGTAGTGAGGAACTTTCGTACCTTCTTATAAAAATAAAATAAATTTTTTCTTTTTTACACTCAAAACTTTATCTCTGTATATAAAATTGATGTGAAATTAAAATGGAAATTGAGGTATTTTATTTATGGCCAATATTAGTTGAGAAATTTCATACAACCTCATACTAAAAAGTAAATTAAATATTATTTACTTTCAATTACTTTATATCTATATATAAATTTGATGTAAAATTATTGTAGAATTTGAAGTAGTTTATTTTAAGTAGTGAAGAAATTACATATATCTTTCACATTAACAAGCAAATTAGATTTTTTTTAGGTAGAAATAAAAAATAAAAAATACGCACACAAATACAAACACGCACATATATATAACTTACACACAACTTTTTTGTTCGAGTATTTTTGAGATTTTGTTAATGTTGATTACGCTGAACTTGTAAATCCACATCTAATTTGAACCATATAAGCTAAACGAAATCATAATGGATAAGCATAAAAGAAAAATATTATAATTAATTTTTTTTTTTAATTATATGATTTAGTAAATAATGAATATAGTAAATACTTATATTTTTTAGATTACCATACCAAACATTTATTTATGCTTAGATTTATGATTATTTTTAATAAAATTATTTACAAAATGATAGGAAGAATCGATATGAAAAGGGAATGGACTTTCATGAATGTTTTTTACGTATATTTTATTTATTTAAGTAAAGGATTTATTTCAGAAGAATGCTTTTAGAAAATAATATTATGATAAAAAATTCTTAATTAAATTTATTTTACAAATATTTTATTTACTTAATATTGAATATTTATTTTTGTTTTAAGAGCGGGTTTTATAATTTAGTATTTGGGCCATGTGTGATTCTGTAGATGCTTAACATGGAGTTGACACATGTCCATTTAAAAAATTATTGTAAATGAAAAAACAATGTTGAATATAACAAAAATAAAAATTATTATACATATTTGGTTAGTTTTAGTTAAAAGCATTATAAAACATCAATAATCTCATTCTCATTTTGTTGATTAGGTCTTGTGGGTTCAATTATTATAATCCAGCAAGTAGTTAGGCTAAAAGAGAAGTATGAGAAGATCCAAACTCCAATTCTACATAGGCTAAGCCTTCAAATTGAAAGATTTGATAGTGTGGAATTATTTCATGTAAGGAGAAATCTCATTTCAACAGTAGAGAGGTTGGAAAGTAAAGGTGTGATTATGGAACAAGGCATGTTAGCAATAGACGATGGTAATCCGTTTGACAAACCTTTCCCATGATTAGAATGCATTTATTCATGAATATGTATGTAGCAATCCTACTCATTATTCAAATTAAAGTAGGGGACATTGTCGAGCTATATTTATTTAGAAAAACTAGATGTGATTATTTTTATGCTATCATAACTATTATCTTAGTTTTTAATGCAATAATATGTATATGGATGCAAGATTTGTGTTAGCTTTCCTTGGAAAGAATATACATTCGCATGCGGGAAGTGACAACATATTGTGTTAGATTTATTTATGTATATGCATGCATAAAAAGTAATAGCTAAAGGGCTAGTTCTTTTGATAAATTTTATGTAATTCACGTGAAAGAAGACTATAATTGATGTGTTAGTTCCTTTAAATTAATGTTTCGAAAGTGGTAGTGATTTGTCTTGTAAGAATGTGTGCTCATGCAAAGGGAAATATTGGTTAATATGGTATTGTTTATAAAAGTTCATTGATGGTTATACACATATAACTAATACATGTGCAGTGTAGTTAAAAGAAACATGTTGCAATAGTTTACTACATTTCATGTATGCCATGAATAGATAATGAAGATCTGTTATCAATGTTTGCTGACAACAACATTGGCAAGAAAAGATCATGACTTGTGCAAATGATAGATTATGTTTAACATTGGGGCAGGTAAAGTATTAATGGTCCATGTAGATGAGTACACGATGCAGTATATTCCACTAACGAAACAACTAGGGCATAAGGATATAAAGATTGAAGGTTTGTGTGTAAATGATATGACGATGATTGCAATAGATTTTAGCTAGATATGTTGTATTTTAACTAATATTTCCTTGTAATATTTTATGAAAATAGTTAAGCGATGGACTCCCTTATTAACCATTAAGTGAGGTATGAGCCTTATTAACCATTGAGTGAGGTATGAGCACCCTCACGATTGTTTAATAATAAAATTTAAACGTTTGCTAGCTTTCACCTTAGGGAGTTTCCAGGGTATATTGATGTCTAATGATGTGTTGCCTGTTGTACTACATTTATGATGTGGATTCCTTGCATGAGGTGATTTTAATATTATCAAGTATGTGTTTAACTAATCCTTTTAGAAGAATCGTGAAAATGATGCAAGTTTACATAAGAAATTTTATGTTAATATGCTACAATAGTGATTGTTAATGGTTATGTAACTTACTGTTCCCTTGCTAAGGTACTCCATGTAATAATGAATATTCTATCCAATGGCCAATGAGGAATGTGAATAGTAAATTTGATAGTTACCCATGGGATAATTATGTAAAAGAAATTTCTAAATCCATGCTACTTTATACTTAAAAAGTTTTTTTTTTTTTTTTTTTTTCTCATTTACTTTAGTTCTCTATATAAAGTTGATGTAAAATTAAGGTAGAAATTGAACTACTTTATTTCTAGGCCACATTGATTTTTTTGGTAC
The DNA here is from genome assembly GCA_031772625.1 of Pinus tabuliformis. Classification (NCBI taxonomy): domain Eukaryota; kingdom Viridiplantae; phylum Streptophyta; class Pinopsida; order Pinales; family Pinaceae; genus Pinus; species Pinus tabuliformis. Next base: position 871,930,191 of record CM062810.1, on the reverse strand, counting down.
TATTTTTTAATTTGTCAATGTAAATATTAGTTTATTATTTCGAAATGTAACATGTCATCTATTTTTTTAGTACTATTTTTTAATTTGTCAATGTAAATATTAGTTTATTATTTTAAAATGTAACATGTCATCTATCAAGTCCATATTGAGTAGTGAGGAACCTTCATACCTTCTTATAAAAATAAATTAAATTTTTTTTCTTACACTAAAAACTTTATCTCTGTATATAAAATTGATGTGAAATTAAGGTGGAAATTGAGGTATTTTGTTTATGGCCCATATTAGTTGAGAAATTTCATACCTCATACTAAAAGGTAAATTAAATATTATTTACTTTGAATTACTTTATATCTATATATAAAGTTGATGTAAAATTATTGTGGAATTTGAAGTAGTTTATTTATGGCCCAAATTAATATTAAGTAGTGAAGAAATTACAGATATCTTTCACATTAACATGCAAATTAGAATTTTTTTAGGTAGAAATAAAAAATAAAAAGTAAACACGCACATACACACACGCATATATATATAACTTTCACACACAACTTTTATGTTTGAGTATTTTTGAGATTTTGTGAATGTTGATTACGTTGAACTTGCAAATCCACATCAAGTTTAACCATATAAGCTAAATGAAATCATAATGGATAAATATAAAAGAAAAATATTATAATTAAATTATTATTTTTTTAATTATATGAGTAAATAAATAATGAATATAGTAAATACTTAGATTTTTTTAGATTACCATACCAAAAATATATTTATATTTATATTTATGATTATTTTTAATAAAATTATTTACAAAAAGATAGGAAGAATCCATACGAGAAGGGAATGGGCTTTCAGGAAAGTTTTTTACATATATTTTATTTATTTAAGTGAAGAATTTATTTCAGAAGAATGCTTTTAGAAAATAATATTATGATAAAAAAATTTTAATTATAATTTATTTTACAAATATTTTATTTACTTAATATTGAACATTTATTTTTGTTTTAAGAGCGGGTTTTATAACATAGTATGAGGTCCATGTGTGATTCTATAGATTTTTAATGTGGAGTTGACACTTGTATGTTTAAAAAATTATTGTAAATGAAAAAACAATGTTGAATATAACAAAAATAAAAATTATTATACATATTTGGTTAGTTTTAGTTAAAAGCATTATAAAACATCAATAATCTCATTCTCATTGTGTTGATTTGGTCCTGTTAATATTACATTATCTTATATTTCAATATAGAACTTAAATAGAGGGGAGGCTAGAGCCACACGAGTTATTTCCTCCCCTATGAAGAAAATGAGATTAGTCTCCGTGGGGTAGGATCTCTAACTAACAATCATGTCGAGTATTTAGCACTATGGCTGCGACCTGATCTCACAATAGAAGGGGAATTGAACATTTCTTTGTCTATGTGGATTCAATTATTATAATCTAGCAAGTAGTTTGTCTAAAAGAGAAGTATGAGAAGATCCAAACTCCAATCCTACATAGGCTAAGCCTTCAAATTGCAAGATTTGATAGTGTGGCATTATTTCATGTAAGAGGAAATCTCATTTCAACATTAGAGAGGTTGGAAAGTAAAGGTGTCATTATGGAACAAGGAATGTTAGCAATAGACGATGGTAATCCCTTTGACAAACCTTTCCCATGATTATAATGCATTTATTCATGAATATGTATGTAGCAATCCTACTCATTATTTGAATTAAAGTAGGGGACATTGTTGAGCTCTATTTATTTAGAAAAACTAGATGTGATTATTTTTATGTAATCATAACTATTATCTTAGGTTCTTATGCAATAATATGTATATGGATGGAAGATTTGTGTTAGCTTCCCTTGGAAAGAATATACATTCGCATGCGGGAAGTGACAACATATTGTGTTAGATTTATTTATGTATATGCATGCATAAAAAGTAATATCTAAAGGGCTAGTTCTTTTGATAAATTTTATGTAATTCACATGAAAGAAGATTATAATTCATGTGTTAGTTCCTTTAAAGAAAATTTTGGAAAGTGGTAGTGATTTGTCTTGTAAGAATGTGTGCTCATGCAAAGGGAAATATTAGTTAATATGGTCTTGTTTATAAAAGTTCATTGATGGTTATACACATATAACTAATGCATGTGCAGTGTAGTTAAAGGAAACATGTTGCAATAGTTTATTGACATTTCATGTATGCCATGAATAGATAATGAAGATTTGTTATCAATGTTTGCTGACAACAACATTGGAAGGAAAAGATCATGACTTGTGCGTATGATAGATTATGTTTAACATTGGGGTAGGTAAAGTATTAATGGTCCATGCAGATGAGTACAAGTTGCAGTATAGTCCACTTAAAAAAAAACTAGGCCATAAGGATATAAAGATTGAAGCTTTGTGGGTAAATAATATGACGATGATTGTAATAGATTTTATCTAGATATGTTGTATTTTAAGTGATATTTCCTTGTAATATTTTATGAAAATAGTTAAGTGATGGACTCCCTTATTAACCATTAAGTGAGGTATGAGCCTTATTAACCATTGAGTGAGGTATGAGCACCCTCACGAGTGTTTAATAATAAAATTTAAATGTTTGCTAGTTTTCACCATATGGAGTTTCGAGGGTATATCGATGTCTAATGATGTGTTGCCTGTTGTACTACTTTTATGATGTGAATTCCTTGCATGAGATGATTTTTATATTATCAAGTATTTGTTTAACTAATCCTTTTAGCAGAATCATGAAAATGATGCAAGTTTACATAAGAAATTTTAAGTTAATATGCTACAATAGTGATTTTTAATGGTTATGTAACTTACTATTCCCTTGCTAAGGTACTCTATGTAATAATGAATATTCCATCTAATGGCCATTGAGGAATGTGGAATAGTAAATTTGATAGTTACCCATGGGATAATTATGTAAAAGAAAATTCTAAATCCATGCTACTTTATACTTAATTTTTTTTTTTCATTTGCTTTAGTTCTCTATATAAAGTCGATGTAAAATTAAGGTAGAAATTGAACTACTTTATTTCTGGGCCACATTAATTTTTTTAGCACTATTTTTTAATTTGTCAATGTAAATATTAGTTTATTATTTTGAAATGTAACATGTCATATATTTTTTTAGTACTATTTTTTAATTTGTCAATGTAAATATTAGCTTATTATTTTAAAATGTAACATGTCATCTATCAACTCCATATTAATTAGTGAGGAACTTTCATACCTTCTTATAAAAATAAATTATTATTATTATTTTTTTTTTTACACTCAAAACTTTATCTCTATATATAGAATTGATGTGAAATTAAGGTGGAAACTGAGGTATTTTATTTATGGCCCATATTAATTGAGAAATTTCATACAACCTCATACTAAAAAGTAAATTAAATATGATTCACTTTGGATTACTTTATATCTATATGTAAAGTTGATGTAAAATTATTGTGGAATTTGAAGTAGTTTATTTATGGCCCAAATTAATATTAAGTAGTGAAGAAATTACATATATCTTTCACATTAACAAGCAAATTAGAATTTGTTTAAGTAAAAATAAAAAATAAAAAACACACACACATACACACATGCACATATATATAACTTTCACACACACAACTTTTATGTTTTATTTAAATACTACTCTTTACTATCATCTAGGTTACTTAATTTATATTAGTGTTGGAGTTTGATAGTATTGAAGTTCTACAAAATTTGAAATCAACAGATACATATACAATAATCAAATATTAAAATATTTATTAATATACATATATTTCTTTTATATATTATTGAAATATTATACAATATACAATATTACATTTCTAATATAATTGTTAATAAATATATAAATTTATATAATTTAAGTAAGTGAGTATATATATATATATATATATATATATATATATATATATATATATATATATAACACTTTTATTATACTTATATAATCACATGTTTGTAAACAGTTATAGTAAAAGTGTAATATTTCAATAAAATATAAATATATAGTAAAATGTAATATTTAAAAATATTTTAAGTTATTTATTATTTTTTAATATAAATATATAGGTTATAAATATATATAAATATATATATATATATAAACAAAATTTAAAGAATACATTTTTTTTAAATTTAAATAAATTTCTCTTATATATTATTAAAAATGTATTTTAATCTTATATATATATATATGAGAGATTCAATTAACTTTTTAAATTTTGATATGTTGTTTTTTTATATCCAATTTTTATATCTTTTATATTTTAAATGTGTATGAGATAAATAAAATTTAACATATATATTTAAATTGTTGAATTTAAGCTTTTGTGATGCATAAGTTTAATGTGATCCATAAGTTTCCGATGAATTTAATTTAAGATTAATAATTAAAAATAAAATTTAAAGATTAAAATATATTTTTGAGATTTTTTTGGTAATAATCATATTAAGAACATTTTATTGAGGTGTTTCAAATTATTTAGTATGGTTCATGATCAAGAAAAGATGGAGAATCACATATTGGCATTATATTAAATAGAGATAGTGATATAGAGAACTAATTTGGCATCAGATTAAAGAGGGTTAGCAATGTAGAGAACTAATTTTTAATAATTAGAATATAACTCTTAGCTTTCACTAAAGAAATATTTTTTATTAATAAGGAATATTTTAATGTAATGAATATAGAAAGGAAAATTGTAATATAATAAATCATCAATAGAAATATCTAAAATTATATTAAATAAAAATTTTGGTTATTTATTTTATTTAATTTTAGATATTTCTATTTCACTGTCATGATTTATTATATTAGAATTTTCCTGTTTATTAAATATCATTTGTTGGTTTAAAATTAACAATAATATTCTAACATCTATATTCATTATATTAAAATATTATTTATTAATAAATAATATATTGTTATAATTTAGTCGTTAAAAGTTATATCTATCCCTATTTAATTTGATACCAAGATCTCATTCTCTATCTTGTCCTAGTGATGAACCACACTCGATAATTCGAAACATGTCGACAAATGTTCTTGATGTGATTATTACCGAAAGATTTGTCAACATTCATAACATGGATTACAAAATATGAAGATATATTTTTAATTTAAATATATTTATTTTATATATTATTGAAATATTACATTTATATTATAGTTATTTATAAATATATAAATTTATATATGTGTGTGGTACACATAAAAAATTAACACAAACTTATATTCAAAAATAATAATAAATGAGAAGAAAATTTAAATATTTTTAAACTAGTACAACCACATTAAAGTATTAATATTGTTGATATAGTCAAAGGTTTTATAAATATAACCAAAAAAAAATATTGCAACATGAAGAATGTCCTACTAATGTACACATTTACCTCATTAACCAGGTATAAAAAGGTTATGGGTCAACTTTAAGTTAAGAAAATAAAAGAGTTATAAACTAATACAACCACACTAAAAATACTAATTTGGTTGACTAAATGTATGTTGAGCATATTCCCTTGATAATCAATATAGGCCATCAATTAAACAAATAGAAATACTCATCCACCTTAAGTTGAAATAAGAAGCCTTCAACAATTATGCATGTTTCTTTTATATTTTTAACTTTTATATTTTATTGAAATATTACACTTTTACTATAATGGTTTATAAATATATAAATTTATATATTGTAAGTATGTACACTATAAATAAAAAATTAATATATCAAAATTGTGAAAATAAAGATAAAAGATAGAAATGAAAAATATTATTAAAATAGACCAAACTATTATTTAAAAAAAGGTGTGTTGTATGTAGATTAACAACATCATTCTCATCATCCTCCTAAAGCTGAATTAAGTTTGGCATTCATAGAAAAATTATATTGCTAACTTAACCATTATTGGTCTCTTCCTCATTGTTAAGTTTGACATTCAAAGAAACATTCTACTATTTTTATTTGAAACCAATAGGCTTTAGCCTTTAGAGTTTAATTTATTTTTAACCTCGAATTTATTACCAATTTCAATTGGAATTTAGATTAATTTCATGAAATTATTCTTGCTCTTGCTTGGCTTGAGATTTGCTAACCTCATCCCATAAATTTGTCCATGAATGACATTTGGCCAATTTTGTATTTAATTAGTTTTTTTCACAAAATCTTGTTACTTAGACTATAATTGTTTATAATAAATATATAAACTTATATAGTTTATGTATATATGGTATAAATAAAATAATAGCACACACACATTCTAAAATAGTAAAAGATAACAAAATTTAAATAATAATTTTATTTTATTTTTAATTTACATATGTTTATTTTCTATATTTAAGTTTTATATTTTATTGAAATATTACACTTCTACTGTAATAGTTTGTAAATATGTAAATTTATATAATTCAAGTGTGTGTGGTATAGAAACAAGACTAGCCGAGTATATTACAAAATATGAATAATGTTGAGCCAAGGCCATTTGGTCCAATTATTATGAGATGTAGTTTGCTACTATTATGTATCATCATATAACTTCCTCTGCTCCCATCCATATTCCTCTATAGTTGTGACGAGAGGGGAAATTTTCTGATCTATCACTTCTTTACGTTGCTAAGCCAATTTCTCTATTCTCCTCCACCATAGAAGGTGTTTCAAGGATCATTTATTTTCTTGCTTTCTACTTCTCTTTTCTACCTAGTGTAGCTTCTTTATCCTCATTGTCTCATTATGGTGTAGAGGGACACTATTGTTCTAGTTCAAATGGTGGGGGTTCTAGGTGTTGTTATAGGGAAGTCTTCCCTCCCTACTATGTATCTTGGAATTCCTCCTCTACACTATCCTCAACTATATGTTCCTTAATTTTCTCATTAGGGGTTGGAATATGCCATTCTACCGGCTAGTTGTTTACTAAATCCAACACTACATTCTCATCTAGCTTGTAACGACACTTTAACCATCATTTGTTAGGGTTTGCATGTGCCTGTACATACATGTGTTGAAGGTTTGCACATAACATTGTGATTGCGTTACAGGACTAGAAAACTTGTACTCGAAAGCATGGTAATTTCAACATTCCATGATTTAAAACTACTTTCCATATATAAAACTTTGTATTAGTATTCATATGGCTCTTCTTTTCAGAGGTATACCAAAGTGATCCATAGCACAACACGATGAATTCTAGATTATTTGGTGGAGGAAAGTTGGTGTCTCAAGAAACTTTCCACTTTGTCAATGTAATCAAAATTAGGACACATGCATAATGGTATTATGCATTCTTGTTACATCCAAACAATCATATTTAAATTGATTTAATAGAAATTTTGTGCACTCCATTAAGACACCTATGAAACATCTCGATGTAACAGGCACCACTCCTGTGAGGCACTACTATTTTTGGTATTTCCCGAGTATATTTCAAGACATTAGTTACATAGATTGTACCTAGTCATGAATGATCGCTCATAGATTAATATCCCCCTCTATCCATCAATTTCACCATATTTATTAGACACCTCCTTGGAAACAAATTTCTAATTCATTATGAAACCAACTCACAAAAAGATAGAAAAGATAGATCAACGACTTAAAAATCAACCTCTTGGAGGGGGAAACATCCTTTACATTACACAAATGAACAATTATTGGATGATACAAATGAAAAGACCTCCTCTATATATATAGGAGTCTAAGGGGTCCCAATACAATCATAGCCTACATAAGAATAATATTGTAAGGACACAACAATAACAATAGTGGGCTTCTATGGGGAAAAATAATAACATGGGGATTGTACGGGCACAAAAATATAATAAGGGGGTTGCACTAAGAACAATAAGGGGTTATGCTAGTAGTATATGGGCCTAACATGCCCCTCTCCTTAAAAAAGTGTTGTCCTCAATGCTTGCGTAGTTCTAGATACTTCTGTATAAAATTCTCATCCTCCCATGTGGAATCTTTAGCAGGTAAGTTATTCCACTTGATGAGGTACTCTAAAATTGATCAATTCCGTAGTTGTCCATTTTTTTGCTTTTGTGACTACTTCAGGTTCCAATATGATTTTTCCATCCTCGTCAATTTCTAACAATATTGTTTGAACTGGGAGCTTGTCACCTATAACCTTCTTTAAGAATGAAACATGGAAAACTGGGGGCACTTGGGAAGATGCAGGAAGCTCTAATTTGTATGCCATAGTACCAATATTTTGTAGTACTTTGTAAGGACCATAGTACTTTGGTGATAATTTATTATCCTTCTTTGCTTACTTGAGGGACATTTCTTTGTATGGTTGTAGTCGTAAAATTACCCAGTCGCCTATATCAAAAATTATTTCGCTGCAATGTTGATATGCCTATTGTGTCATTCGATTTTGTGCAAAAGTGAGGTTATCCTTTTTCTTCTTCATATGTCCTTATATCTTGAGAGTTTGAGGAGTCACTGAAGCTCTAACATAGCACGTGCATTCATGGCATAGTAAACAATACCCTTAATTTGACTACATATCGGAAAATAACTCTAAAAATCACATTATTTAACCCACTACCAATATAAATCCAATACACCTTCCCAATTTATAAAACCCCTATTTTCACTAAATATTGTATGTATCCATATTTTTATTCACATTTTTTATACCATTTTATTTTTAACTATCCCTGATATAGTGACATGATGCCTCTCTTATGACCCCACATGAATTCTACAATGCATCTTTCTTCTTTTGATATACATTGTAAATGCATATTAGTCACACCTTTCTTGTTTTGATATGCATTGTAAATGCATATTAGTTCTCCTAGAATGCAATTACTTAACCCGCACTCAAGCACATATCACTAGGATTTGTTTCATTTAATGGTCTAAGGCACACAAACATCAACCATGTTTTAGGAAGATTGATTATGTGCATGTATATAAAATAACATATAAATTGATCTATATGATGATTAAAAATCAATTGATGAATCTTTATGATTAGGTTTGCACCAAATAAGGTTTTCAAGCACAAGTCTAGACCCTCTAGATGCAAGACGACTATCTACAACCAAGGTTGGTGCCCAAATCTCAAATCAAGGGTGAAATCCCAACCTAGACATGCTTCGAATAAGAGTATGGACAAGTCCCAACACATGCGCTCTTAAGGGAATAACACGAAAGAATGAAATCACCTTTTTTGTCGCTATCATCTCACCAATGAGATATGGGCTATCACTCATAAAATATGTAAAATGCAATAATGGATTGGAGATAACATAGAGGAATTAAATGAATGGACTACAAGTAGAACACAAGACAAAATTTTGGTTGTAGAGGTGAGATGGTCCATTTGGCTAGCTCAAAACAATGGTGTATTCAAAAATAAACCTCCAAACGTCTACAATATTTTCTGCATCTTAAAGGAAAGCATTACCTTATCATGCACCTCACTAAAGACAAGGCTTCCTTACACTCTCATACCTTTGAAATACAATTCTGACATTTCTAAAGGATATTTTGATTATCCAATTTTAAGGTCACAACCAAGCGAGACACCACATTGGTGTATGAGACCCCCTTACTTGTGGGACAAGGGATCTATTGTAACATATTTCGGTACACCAAAATTATTTTTCAGTGGAATTTATCGGTTGTTCCTGGCCCATTCTTTTGAAACAATTATAAAATTGTTGTTTGTAAATGATGATATTTTAATAAAAGTTTTAATGAATGTAAAATCTATAGAAATATTATATATATTTTTATAAATTTTATTTATTTATTATTAAAAAAATTGTTAAAATTATTAGACCAAACATCCAATCTCCAAGTTATATGAACTGACCTCACAAATCAGGGAGTCGATCTTATATATGAGTTATAAAAAGTGCAGGAGAGACCTGGATTCGTTAGTTTTTATTATGCCTAGCTTATCAGGGATAGTGAGGCAAGTGATGAATAATACACCTACTGAGACGGAAGCCAAAGGTTTGTTTTCTCATAGGTGGACATAATGCTTCTCCCCCTCTCCGATACCAAAAGTAGTCGGGTTCCGTACATGACGCATAGGTGGGATAATAGTGGTTTGTCCAATTTCAACTCACTTATGACACTTTCGTGATCTTTACATACCTTGGTTAGCGCATTAAATAATATGCTAAGTACATGGGATAAATATTGATCACTTTTCAATGGTAAAAAATTAGCGCATAAAGATCAAAGGTTGTCATTTCATTTCGGACCCCCCAAGGTCATCCGAGCTTTAACAGTTGGGGGTGGTCTGAAATCTTGTTTTTCCAAAACCATTTTGATGCTACGTGGCATCAGTGGGAGGAGTTCAGAACCCCCAAGTCAAAAAAAATTTACCATTTGAGACCCTCTCTGAAATCCGCTGGTGGTTTCAATAACACCGTAGGGTTAAAGTGGCAATATGATCCTGTGTGGCCATGATTCAGATGCAGAACATCTATCTTCACCATGAGAATGACATACACACAAACTAATGGAGTGTCAAAATGCAATCCACCATGATCCGTCGTTGTGGGGAAATGATGTAAAGGAATTTAACCCATCACAATTTGGTGTGGGAACTGCAAAAGCCGCAGAGCATCCATTCGCATTCATGCTGTTTGAAATTGGTCCAAGATATTACTCAGGAGGCAGATATTGTTGTTTCTACCATAGGTATGGCCAATTTGGTTCATGGTGACTGCCTGAAGCCTGGAGATGTGGTGATTGATGATGGCATAAATCTAGCAGAGGATCACAATAGCAAAAGAGGTTACCGATTATATTTTGAAAAGATTAAGATGGAGGTGGAGGCATTGAAGCGGATAAACGGTGAAGAATCAAAACTTTTTGTGAGAAACAAGATTTCTGTTATTTCAATGTACTTGTTCACATCAAGGAATCAATGGTTGATGTTTCATCTTGTGATATAGCTTTGGTTGTAGAGGAAGATCTGGAACATAGTTATGAGAGTGGTCATGCCTTCTTGAGGGATTTGAAACTTGTTATAGCCTAGATAGTAGCAAAGGGTTGGTCCCCTGTAGATTTCGAACGTGTTGCTATGAAGGTTGATATCCTTCGCTTGAATTTCATTTGTGTTGTTAAAGCATGATGCATTTATTTGTAGGGCACAAGTCTTGAGCTTGCAGCTCTGGATGAATCTACATCGAATGATAATGTTCAGAAGTGGCTTTGCAGCAACACTACAAAAATTTATGGCAATAATGATATATAAAAGTTGCAACTGGAGGCAATTTTAGCCCTAGCAGAACTGAAGCAGGGGCTCTCTATGTGTGGTTTTAAATGTTAGACATAAGTTAGAATTTTACATAGACAACATTAGCAAGAAATCTTTTCCTAGTTGCTAAAAGGAGAGTAATTAAATTCATTATTAAGGAGAACTAAATGATAAAAAACAAAGAAACATCACTTATTATTAAAGATACACTCACTTATTAGTTGTAACACAAAGAAAAATAATTAACAAGTTAACAGATGTGCAATACATCCATATCCAACATTTCTCATAACACATCGTAGACTAACCTCAACAATACACAGTTGCATGTAGACTATGAATAAAATCATGTCTCAGAAGACTTCACAGGAAAAAACTTTCTAAAATATTTGGATTGTTTTTTTTTTTGCACTCTTAAGGTGTACCTAGACAAATATAAATATACATAAAATAATATACTAAGTCTAAAAATATGATATTCTTACAGTTAACGAAAAATGCAAGTGGGTGACCTTCTAGTAGAATTCAAGCACTGCTGTAGCAACACAATGAATAATCATATAAGGAATTTTCATAAAAATTGTGCCACCTACAATGTCTGCTCTAGTGTAAGAGCCCTGAGAAGAATCAAACTCTTGGACAAGCCAAGAAAAATTACTTTAAACACTATGGTGTAAACAAAAATCATATTTTCAAGACTCAAAACACAAACTAAATACACAATAACATGAAATAACGTGAAAAAACATGGTCTCTACTATAAACAAGACTAAATTTGTCTATCTACCGCATAATGAAGAAAAAAGTTTATTTATCTGACCATATTGCACTTGAAAGTTCCCAACTATATAGCACGAAGTCAAAATATCTAGGTTGTGCACCATCAAAAACCAAATTCCAAATTTCCAACCATTCCACAATTTAAATCTAAACAAAAAATATATGTCAAGGCTTGAAAATATTATGATATATCTTTTAAAAAAGCATCTCCATCACACAATTTTTTATGGGATGATGATACAACCAACAATAGATTCGTACATCCAAATCTAGAAATGTCCACTTCTACAAACTCAAATATTTCATGTTTTGGATAATGCTTTATGCTAGAATAAATGGAATCTATGAAACAACTCCATAGACCCAGAGCCAAGTCATCTTGTTAAGCACTGGTCAGAAAAAGATTTGTAAAATCACTACAGAAAACCTATGACTACTGTGAAAAACCTGTGACCACTGTTAAGACACATTACAAAGCCCGGTGTTAGAATATTCATCTGTTAGTTGAAAAGTACATATCATACAATTCGGAGTATACCATGCCCTCCTAAATTGAATCAATATTTTTCTTATCAATGTGCACTCTGGTAGAAGCTATATCCTTCTTCTTATGAAATGTTGATGCACCAACTCCTATAGCTTTTGTTGAAGCAACATTTATTCTTGGATCTTGAATATTATTCTCATATTTGTTTGGCATGGTAGAAGTAGGGTAGGAGAGGTCACAAGGTTATTTCATGGGCCTTCATTTAAAGCAATAGACTTTGAAATTGCCACTTTACTCTTCAATTTGGACTTCAAAGCATGAATGCATGTATATAGACTAAAAAATAAATCCATATCAATATATTTTGTTTATAACATAAGAACATCATACCTCTTGTAACATAATCACATCATACCCATAAATAAGCTAAATTAATAAGTCACTAAACACATACAAGTAGAATGTGTCACAGCCCAAGGGTTAGATTCCAATTCTTCTTCAGAGTATTAACACATATCTCTCCATTGCTTGCAATATTAGGGTGGAAGATTTTTTTGAAAAAATACCCTACAGTCCAAGACAGTCATTACTATTGAAAGACGCCAAAGTTTATTTCTTAGTTTTTACAAGTCATACATCCCCCTTATATACTTGATGATTTAGATAAGAAATAAGTATAAAAACAAAAAGAATATCCTATAAGTAACTAAACATATAAATAAAACATAATATCCATTTAAGAGAATGTAAATTAGATGAAGCATCATTATAAGGATCAACAATTACCTCTGGGTGGAGAGTTTGGAAAATTAGGAATTAGAACTAGTAGCATTTGTAAAAAACCAAATTCATATGGAGTGCCAGCTGCAAGAAAAAGCATCAATAAATGTAAATATAGCTCATATTCGAAAAATCTAGTAATAACCATGCAAAAAAATGAATTAAGATCCTTCATTAAATGCAATATGAAAAATTAATCCCTTTTCTAGTGCTCTATCTCCACATGAAAATTTTATACGAATCAAGTTAAAAAATGCTGAAATAGGAATAATAAATTCTTAAAATGGTAGCCGAATTGGAATTGAATTTCAATGGTTATACCACTATATCCTCCATGGAAAGGGGACGTGATGTGAGTGGTTTTGGGTGAATTAGATGAGCATTGTATATCAATGTAGCTTAGAATTTGGTACATATGAGCAAGTTGTAATTGCATTAATGAATGAGATTCAAAGCCAATGGCCATTGCATTATGGCTTTGTACATTGCTAGGAGATGAGAGATGCTATACACAAAAGAAAATGGACCACAGAAAACCCTTATTGCCGAGCAGATAATGACTTATGAAATTAACCCTGTAGACGATCTCCACACTGAAATTTCCCAGTAGAATTGTGAGACCAGTGACAAATTTAAACAAAACATCATCCTTATCTTCTCAATTCTTATTAAATGAGCATGCAATTAGATTCAGGACAAAAGAATGCCTTCTTCTATGCATGATCTGGAAATTTTGTTGCTTTATTCCCTTCTGAAGTGTCACACTTGCTTTTGTATGCAGTATTAATCTAAAGCCTTTAAGCAGATCTAAGCATCAAATATCAGGGAAAATGTCTTGTAGCAAGCATAAAAATATCACTTGTTGAAAATCAACGGAAAAAGGAGGTTTGATATCTGACTCAAGTTGGGAACTACACTGTCTTCTCTAATTCACTCTTCAACTAATGCTGAAACATCTGCTTGCACTTCCTTTTTCACCAAAATGATTTGATACACCACTTACTCCATTTATTTTGAAATGATAAATTTGCATAATTCTTTATGGATTCAACAATGATAAACTCACCTACAAGAAGATACTTATCTAAAGAATCCTACCAAGAACATATGTCTATCAATACAAAGTTCAAACCAATAATAAATTTAAAGTCAAAACCTTAAATAAAATTACAATGTCCCAACAACAATTTTGCATACCTCAGAATTGTTCAACGAAGGGATAAATTTATCAACATAGAGTTGTAATTTTTTCACCTCCCCACCAAGAGTTGTAAAAGGACAATTATGGATTCTTCCTACCATTTTCAAGAGCATAGAAGTTTGCATAGATATAATGCATAAATAGTCAAGAAGGTGCTGCAAAGGAAAAAGAAAATAGGTATAGTTATTGTATTGAATAGCAAGTTATTCTTAGTAATGCTCCAAATAGCTAATCAAAAGATGGCCATTTAGAACACATCTACCTTATGCTACCACATCACGGTAATTCCTTCCAATGCATTACAAGATATGGTCGGATTCATTTCTTCTTTATTTGGGGTTGGTTCCTGATGTATATCCTCTTCTTTTGATGTTTCTTGTTACTTTTATTCCTCCTCTTCACAATCAAAGTAAATAATTTCTTCTCACCACACTTATTGCCTTTAGTGAATTTTCTCCCTTTCCTTCCAATTGTTGTGGTGTCAACCTTGTAGGTTGTGGAATATTAGGAGAAAAAACACTTCCATCTTTATAATTGTCATTCTTAGGATTTCTTGTTTCCATAATTTTTATTTCATTTTTTCTTGCCAACCTGAATGCCTTCTCCATTGAACTAGGTTCCCAAAGATGAACCTCATGTTGAATGTTATCCTTTAAAGTCCCTATGAAGACATCAATATCTCCTTATCTAGAATATCATTTACCCTTATATTCAATTTTTGGAAATCCTCAATGTGCTCTGCCATTGAACCATTTTTTTTAGATTTATCAATTGGCTAAAGAAGGTGTTTCTCTTCGTATCCTCATAATGTTCCATCATTTTCTCTGTGAAAATTGACTAGGTGACAAGTGGTTTACATGAACAAAACCCTATATATCATAAAAATTGATTCGGTTCTAAATATAAAAATGCAGTACGCACCTTTTGTAACAGTTGCACATCATGTAGATCAAAATATTTCTCCATCTGAAGTATCCATGTTATGGGATCCTTGCCATCAAAATTCCTCATATCGATCTTTGGAATATGGTGGGTCTTCAATCCAATTTTATATTCTATGAAATCATGATTAACATTTATTCTTTTCTCATCATGAGTTTCCTCTAAAACCTTTTCGTCATTAAGGGACCTTTCTTGTAGCAGCTCTACCCCACCTTCCTTCAAACATTCCCTGTCTTTCTTCAAATATTCCATGTCTTTCTTCAAATATGCTTCCCTAACATCGATATTTGTTTCCATGGCATATATAAAACTAGTTATCTTAGCTTCGATCGCATTCTTCAAATCATCCATCCAATTTTCCTTATTAGGTGTTTCTATTTTCGTGATTCGAGTCATTCATTTCTTTCCTTTAGTAGCTCGATATTGAATCTGTTGTATCTCTAAAATTTGGGATCGTCAAGGCCTGAAATTGCGACTTGCAGTATCCCTCTGCGTCGTCTTTCAAATTCCACCAGTCTTATCGAAATTGGATTCTCCAAGAAAGAGTTATTCCCGTGTCCCAAGATGACCCGATTATATACTTTTTCAGTAGATCTGAAATTTGTATGAAGTGCCATATCTTTTTGTTTTGACCTTCAGATCTGAAAAAAATATCCAGAAAAGTATAGTCTATCCTATTTCTGTAACTTCTTACGAAATTTCAATATTATGCTCAGAGAGACAGTTATGACGATTTTCCCAGGGTCACCTGTTTGGGATGTAATTCAGGAGCCTGTAGAAGCCCTAAACGTATTGGACCATATATCTGAACATATAGTGAAATAATATTTGAAATTGAGGCCCAATCTTCACCACAATTTCGGGTCAAATGGGTTTTAATTTCAGAGTCCGAACCTTCATGGAACAAATATTATAGCGAAAATTCCATGATGACCTAGTTGAGATGTAATTCTAGAGCTTGCAAAAACCCTAACTTCCTCATATCATATCTCCAAAAATATAGTGAGACAAGATATAAAAATTTGAACCCAAGGTTCAGAAATATTTCGGCTCAATTGGGGTTTTTTTCTTAGCTTTAGAAACTTTGTGGAGAAAAAGTTAGGAGAAAATGCCACGATGACCTGTTTGGGGTAGTGAAACCCTAGAATCCAAAGATCTGATACCAAATATTACGTAACCAACTCACAAAAAGATAGAAAAGATAGATCAACGACTTCAAAATCAGCCTCTTCAAGGGGGAAACTTCATTTACATTACACAAATGAATAATTCTTGGATGATACAAATCATAATATCTTTGTTCTATATATAGGAGTCTAAGGGGTCACAACGCAATCACAATTTACATAACAATAATATTGTAGGGGCACAAAAATAACAATAGTCGGCTTCTATGGGGCATAGTAATAACAACATGGGGACTATACAGGCACAATAATATAATAAGGGGGTTGCAATAATAACAATAATGGGTTACACTAGTACTATAAGAACCTAACATCATCATTGGTCGCTCATAGATTAATACCCCCCTCTATCCATAAAATTCACCATATTTCTTAGACAACTCCTTGGAAACAAATTTCTCATTCGTTTTTACCAAAGAAAGGATTTTGATCCTCTCCCCCCATGGACAACCCATTAATTCAAGATATAAGCAATAAATCAATTTCTATATGCTCATTGAGCCACATAATTTTGTTTTGAACACAACTTAAAAGTAACTTAACACAAATATTGACTTCATTACTACAACTGAAATGTGAGATATGTGTCATATTTAAAATACTTGAATTTTCCATCCTTGTGGCCCATGGTTTTGCCTCGGAAGCTTGTGGAATTCTTGGTTTTTGCATGATGGGCATGTACTTATACCAAGCAAAGTGGGGAATTTTTCTATGGTTTGTGATATTGTGGTCATTATATTTTAGCCTATCAATTGTGCTAAACAAGTTTCCATCCCTGATAACCTCTTTTGGAATTAGAGCCATTAATTCTTGGGACTTCAACTATTTTGGAGTTGTGTGCAATCCCCCCTAGAAATTTACTTTATGAATTTCATAATAAGATTATGGTTGAAATTTTAATAGGGATAAATGACATAAGATGATGATGTAAATATTTATTTTTGAAAAAACAATTTATTTTTGGTATGTTAATATTCTTGGAAATATGTTAAAGGTTGTCATGTGAAATTAACTCCTAACTGTCAGGAATCAGTTGAAATCCACTATGACCAAAAGGGGAAGTAACAAAAAGAAGGAAAATCCTCCTTTTTCCATTATTTAGGATTATAGTTGGTAGAGATAGACAACCAACAATTTCCATTACTGAGGATAAATGTCATGACTTGGAAATTTTACAAGAGAATTGTGGGAGATAAAGAAAGTTTCTTTTGAAAAGAAAACCAGATGGAGAGAATTACAAGATTTGAACCCGTAGGATTAGAAGGACACTACTAAAGGGTTCAAGAGGTAAATTTGAGAAGGATTTCTACATAGTTTCTTGATAGATAGGAGTGGAGCTTAGGGGGACTCATAGAAAAGTTGGTTCAAGTTTGGGAAGAACGTGGAAGCGTTTAAGCTATTTCCCAGAATAACTTAGATAAGTATATGAATGATTTAATTTATGAATAATATAAATGTGAATGTTCATAATTTTAGAGGAAAATATAGAACAAATGGCTACTTTGAAAGTTAATGGTAATGAAATCACAAATTGTTAAATCCAAATTTTATTGTTTCATACCAATGGGCATAAATTTATATGTATCAATATATGCATATGCTGTTTGGTTATTTTTTCTTTTTACAGGTAAAGAAAGGTGCTCATGTGCTAGGACAAAAGCCTTTATGGTCATTGAAAGTAGCAAGAAGTTACTTAGAACTTCCTCTAGGAATTTTCTATGTGGAAACAACGTAAATAAGATAAAGAAGGGGTAAAATAATTGACAATATAGTTTTCTAAACAAAGATAGTATCGGGTGGTAAGACTAGGTGTTTATAAACATACATAAATATGAATATAAGGCTTACTAGTATTATAATGTGTTATAGAAGTAGCAGAAAAGGGATTACAAATATATCTATATTCTAATATTAAGGAAAGAGGCTTGTGATTATGTTCAGGTTAGTTATGCAAGCCAATGGAAAACAAATATTTTCTTCATAAGCCAAAGCACGAATATTCTTAAACAAATGAGAGTTAGGACTCAAAAGACCAGAAGAGGTTCACTATTATAGGGGTCCACTAGGTTTTTCGCCCAGTTACATACCTCACTAAATTAAACTATAGTAATTGCATGCCTAAATAGAAGTCAATTAATACATCTAAGAAACACTTAGAAAAGAAACAATATGATTTTGTACATTGAAAGAAGAGAAGGTATATATATATATATATATATATATATATATATATATATATATATATATATATATATATATATATATATATATATATTAAGACTAAGATCTTTTGTTGGAACTTTAAACAAAACAAAATATCAAATCAATTGAATAGGATAATTTTTTTGTTTTATCATTTGGTACAAAGCAAGTTTCGGGAAAGAAAAATATAAACCTACAGGCCCAAGTCATAATCTCCTTAAAACAAAATGTATATTCATACCAAGTGAACACAATTTAACCATAATTAGAATAAGAATATGAGACATGAGCTCTCTCTCTCTCTCTCTCTCTCTCTCTCTCTCTCTCTCTCTCTGTATATATCTATATGTGTGTGTGTGTGTGTGTTAATTTTTCAACTGTACAAAGAAAACTACATTTGTGGCCAAATGAATCAACCAAGTAATGAACACCTGTTAAGGCATGGGAAGAAAAGCCTCTAAAGGAAGGGACACCCTTGCATAAAAACATAAAGAATACAAATCTAATAATATATAACAATTTTTTTATAACGAAATGGTCATTGCTCTTAAACAATCTTTGTAACACATTCAAACAAAGAGAAGCATGCCTATGGCTAGTATAGGGAATTGACTTTAAAACCCTAACATGTAAACCAAAAAAAGCTGGGAGAAAGCCAAAAGGACATGGAAAGAATAAAAATATTAATGAGAAATTACATCCTTGAAGTAGGGAGACAAACCAAGAAATCCATCGACATTTTTCCAGCAAATTGTTTATTTGGAATCTTAATGCCATTAGTGCATAACAGCAAGACAATTGGGAAAATTTAGTAGCTACCCCAAACCCCATACATAATTAATTAAAAGTAAAGGAATTAAGTAACAAGAATTTTAAATAATCATTACATGTAGATGACTGAGTAGAGTCGCCATGTCTCCTTTGATGGGAAATAAGTATTTAATCCTCAATGAAAAGCTTCATGAAGAAAAATAAAACCATTGTAAAGAAACAATGTTGGGATTAGGGTTCTAGTAATATCATCGTAAAGAAAATTGTGAGTTAAAACCATGGAAATGGAAAAAAATAAAGCAATAATTCCCTATACAATTTTGATGGCATGGCTAGGAAACCCTCAACATAGAGGTAGGACACCTATAGAAACAACAAAGTTTAGTTATTATATAAAATTGAGAATTGCGTTAGAAAAAAAATTAACTCCAAAGAATCACCGTAAGGGAACAAGAATTTTCTCGAAAACATTACCTATCAATTGAACCAATGCAACACCATATCCATACAGAAAATTTCATTGAAACCCAAATGGATTACCAAAGCAAAACCAACAATAATCTGACAACATTTCCTTCAAAGAAACAATCTAAAACCCGTTGGATGTAGTAGGGTTTGAAACGAAGTTACAAAGCTTAGTTTTCATTAGGAGCAACATTATAATGAGATTGGGATGATAACGCATGATATGGTATTTACCCTAATGATAACCTAATCAACCATCACTATCGAATAGCCAATATTTCATCTACATTGTTCAGTCTATGAGTTGACTAGGGTTCCATGCAAGTGGTGTGGACCTGAGCAACAAACCAACACCACGTGATGCTCTCTTATGTCACAACCATCATGGATGGGAGGGTGCTGGTTTACTTTTATAATATGCATATAAATATATAAACCATTCCTTACAAACACTTTGGTGAACGAAAAATAATACAAAGAAAATCTAATGAATATATATATATATATATATATATATATATATATATATATATATATATATATATATATATATATATATATATTTATTTATTTATTTATTGTTGGTAGTACATGTAGCGCTTTGAAAGTTAGAGTTTCATGCCATTTTCATAATGTAAGCAATGAATATAGGTATGGAAGTCAAGAGGAAATGATTACAATCATATATATATATATATATATATATATATATATATTGGAAGGAGTATAAGGAAGATGTATATATAATTATAAGAGAACTTTTTGAAATTCATAGTTGAGGAAAAGGAATACCAAGTCTTTGTACACTAGTATTTCACCATGATTCCAACTTAAGCAAACATAGCAAATGTATGGAAAGTATGTATAAACATTTTGTAATGAATTTTCATGGGAGCAAAGTAGAAATAAAAAATGTTATTTGTAAATAGTAAGTAACATGTGATCTAGTAGATCAAGTGATTATCATAAAAGATGATGGATTATGTAATTATAAAATGTATTACCTTATAAAAAAATATTTCATTGTGTCAATTTCTAGGAAATTTACATACATTTTATGTGTAGGATGGGAGAGATGTTACATATTGTATCAAAGAAAAATAGGTTAAAATATTGTGGCCTTTGAGCTAATTATACTTTTATTAAGTAAATAAATGTTTGTGTTAACACAGAATGAGAGAAGAACGAAAGATTATGAAAAGAATGGCAGAACTACAAGGAGGTACACATTTTGAGAAGAAATAATTTATGTGCATTTGGGACAACAAGTGCAAGTACCAATTAGGAAACTATTAAATATGTTGAACTTTTTTCCATACAAAGTTGGTAATTTTTTGTGTAGGACATGAAAAATTGTTAAAATATAGCACTAAACAAGAGCATATTATTAAGAATCTGGCTAATAAATCCCATCTCAAAACTGTAGAAACATTGAGGGATGAGGAGAACAGAGGTGAAATGTCTAAGTGGAAAATTGTTGAGGATATAGAAGAAAGTAAGGAGGAAAAATATGATGAAGGGGAAGAGCATAGCTAATAAAAGATGCAGACAAAACCAAGGAAGAAGCCCAAAGTGGAACTCCAAAGAGAGTTCAAAAATATGAGAACCCCCACCTATGATGGAGAGATGGAAGAATCAGTTGAGACACGAAACCTCAATATTAATAGATACTTTCAAGTGTATGACTTATCTACAACATTAAAATTCAAATTTTTACCTACCAGTTGTAGGGAAACGCCTTCTTGTGGTGAGAGGAAGTTAGAAAAGTTCAAACTTTATAAGGTAAGGAAGACAATTACGAAGAATTCCAATGGTTTTTAAAATAAAAGTACCTGAGTGAGCATTATTTTGATGATAAGGCTAAATAATTACATCATGTAAAACTTATCTAGATGTCGATGGATGAATTAGTAACCAATTTCACTCACCTTTTATGATATATTCCATACATAAAAGAAGAAAAATAAAAATTCAACGCTTTATAAATTTCCTTCTACTCTCATTTAAAGAGTGAATCTAGTAGGATAATCCAAAAAATATGGAAGAGGTCATTTAGAAGGCTATAATATGTTACCAATAGGCCAAACAAAGAAATAAAAATCTAAATCTTAGTCTAATAGGAAGAAGAATGGCTCAGAGTGGAAAGGGTGGAAAATCTGGAACATTTAAACAACCTAATAAAGTTTGTCAGAAACTTAACTTTAACATAAACAATAATCAAACTTAGAAAACACAAACCCAAACCCAAATTGGGTCTATAAAGATAGAAATCAATAGTAAGGGGGTTAATGGAAAGGATAGGGAGCCTTGAAAATGTTGTGGTTGCAAAGAACCCAATATTTTTCTAAACTACCCCTATAACGCCAGATCTGTGCAAAACCTAGAAAACATTCCAGAGGCCCTGAGTTCCAATGATGTGGCCATAAATATACAACTCATCAACATAACTTTAGAAGGATGCCAAACAAAGCATTAATCCACCATGCTAGAAATAGAAGGTGTTATTTTTAACCAATAAGTTTCTGTATTAATAAACCATTATGCTACCTTGAGTTATATTAGCCTTGAGATTGTAAAAAAATTTAAGTTAAAGTATGAAAAATATAAATTCCGTGGCTAGTCTAGCTAGCCACTAGAATGAAAAGAAAGGGTGCTAATTGGGTAAACGCATGCTTAGTTACATTAAATGGAAATTAAAATACAATGAATTGTATTATATTACCATTAGGAAAATATGACATTATAGTGGGGATGGACTGGCTGGAAGGGCATGGAGGAATTGTTAATTTTTTTGATAAAATTTTTACTTGCACATAAAAAAAATGGAGAAACCTAGATTAAATGGGCATACCCATGTGCATTTATGTGTGCCAAATAGCTGAACTACAATTAAAGAGGGTTGCCAAGAAGGGATGCCAACTTTTTTCATTAAGGTAGAGGACCACTCATTGAATAGATCAGCTAAGTTTGTGATTGAAGTAAAAGTTTTCCAAAACTATCACCATGTGTTTCCTGATGAAATTTATGGTTTACCACCTAAGAGGTAAATATATTTTTCCATAGAACTGATACCAAGGGTAGCACAAGTGTCAAAGGTTGCTTACTGAATGAGTGTACCGAAAATTATGGAGTTAAAGATGTAGTTGTAGGAATTACTAAGAAAATGGTACAATAAATCTAATGTGTCACCATGGGTTGTGTCATTTTCTTTTTCCATTAAAACGTATGGAACAATTAGGTTTTTTATTAATTACCGTTAGTTGAAGAAATTGGTTATTAAATACATATTCTTTACCTAGAGTAGCTTAATTCTTTGACCATGTCAAAGGAGTGATTATTTTTTGTAAAATAGATCTCAAGTCTGCCTATCACTAGCTAATGATTAAAGAGGAATACATACCAAATACAACCTTCTCAAACCAATATGGACATTATAAATTTATAGTATTACCCTTTTTACTTACAAATGCACCTTCTACATTAACGTCTTTGATGAACATTGCGTTCAACAAATTTTTAGACAACTTAATATTAATTTTTATAGATGATAATTTAATATATTCAAAGACCCTAGAGGAGCTAATAAACACCTAGAAATAGTGCTATAGGCCTTATGGGAACACCTACTATAATATGTTAGATTTATCAAATGTTAATTTTACCAAGACAAGATACGATACCTTGGGCATGTAATTTTGAAAGAGGGGATATTAGTGGATATAAAAAAGGAAAAGACCATCCTTGATTAGCCAGTTCCAAAAGATGTAGTAAATATAAGACCGTTTATTACAATTACTAGTTATTATGGAATATTTATAAAAGGATTATTTGACTTATGGTATCCTATAACATCCTTTTAAAAGAAAGGAGTAAAATTCGTGTGGATAGAAAAATGTCAGGAAATTTTTGAAAAATTGAAACATTTAATTACTTTTGCCCTATGTTGAATATTGTAGATCTAGATAAGGTTTATGAAATATGTATTGATGCTTGTTTGGAAGGTCTTGGAAGTGTATCCATGCACCAAGGAATCATGGTGTATTATCTTTCTTGTAAACTAAAAGAAAACAAAAAAATCTATGAAGTCTATGATCTTGAATTGGAAGCAGTCATCCATGCCCTTAAAATGTGGATACATTACTTGATTGAGAAGTTAACTTTAGTTATGGATCATATAAGATATTTTTTTAGCCAACTTGACATGAATGTCAAGAAATCTAGTTGGATGGCCTTCTTGAGAGAAGGTCATTTATCATCTTTATTTGTTTGAGTTTGTGTGTAGGCTTATGATTGATAGTAGACGAGAGAGATCGCTTGATTGGAGAAAGAGGATTCTACATCAGGTCCAAAACCTTTCACCAACCTGTGAGGAAGCAAGGTACTTGCGCAAACCCTTGTAGCATTAAGGATTGCATTGATATTTCTTGTATGATAATTTGACTGGGGGATTTTTTTTGTCTTGGGTTGGCCATATTCTTTTGTTGTTTGGTGATCCTAATTGGGCATAGGATTATAGAGTAATGGATCCTTCCATTCATAATTTACTACAATAGAACTGGTTCTTTTAATGAGAGGGAGAGAGAATTATATTGAGAGGTTGCTACATTGATTCAGAGATTGAGAGACATACCTTTTTTGAGGTCATATTTCTCAAAGAGGGGGAGACTCTGCTGGATTTTGGAGAGGAGATATTAGTCTTGAAGGTATAATTGTACAATTTGATTATTGATTAAAAGAGATATATGTTCCTTTCCTTTGATATTCGTACTTGTAGTTGTTTATCCATGTAATTGTTTATTGCTTTGAACTAACGATGTTCTATGGAAGATCACTTGATGTCCTTATTTATTATTGTTTGTGTGTAGATTTAGATCATTCACATAAAATCGATATCTCCTAGTTGAAGAAAGAGGATTCTACATCAAACTCAAGATCCTTCACTAATATCCGAGGATACCAGGTGTTTTCTCAAAGCCTATAGAATTAGGAAATGTGTAATTTCTTTCTTCCATGATCATATGGTTAGGGATTTTCTCTTGTATCCATTAGCCATTTGTTTTTACTATATAGTAATCCTAATAGGGCATAGGATTATAGAGTAGTAGCTCCTTGTGTGTAAAATTTACTGCAACAAAATTGGTGCTTTCAATGACATGCTTTTCTCTTTTGTCCTAGATGCTTTGAGATATCTTCTCTTTTATTATAGATCTAGTTTCTTGTGTTATCCTTCATTTATTTTGGAAATTGAAATCATTTTCAACCATTAATTGGATAATTTTAAGCCACTAGGTAGTTTACCTTGTTTTGTATTGGATCTCTTCTCTCTTTTTTGGGATGTTTTCCTCGCTTTTTGCTTTTAGATTTCCATTTCTTTAATTGGTTTTTATATTTTTGTATGAACTTATAGATCTTTGTTGACCTCATCTCTTTCATTTTTGAAAATATCTCATACCCAAACCTCCAATTTTGTTTCTAATTTTTTATCAAAATAAATGAGAGGAAGTAACAGGTCGCAAATGTTTTATCAATTTCTATTCCTTTACGTACATAATTTGATAAAAACTAACCATATAAAATTATTCCTCTCAAAATTTTACCAAAAAAAAAAATCACTAAAAATGGACTTCAAAGGAGCAAGTTATGCCTATTTGAAGATTAGAAAGTTTGTTTTTCCTCCATTTGGGCGCTTGCAACGAATAACTGAGCAAAAATTCACTTTGTTGCCTTCTATTTCTAACTTGTTTTCATCTTAGTTAAATATGATCATTTAGATCTCTTTGTCCTCTATTTTTCTGAGTACATATTTATGTTTGGTTTGTTTCAAACCTTATTTATGGTTTGAATTTGGCTTTGATTAAATTCTATAGTTCCAAGTATAGTTGTTTGTGCTTGAATTTAAATGTTGATCACTTTGATTTTACTTGAGCCATTTGAATATATATTTCATGGTATTAGCAACTTCTTATTACACCAGATCTAACTTTGATCTCTCATTTTTGAGTTTGGTCCATTTATTAGCCAAATTATAGGGTCTTGTTGACAACTTCTTGTGCTTGTATTTACGTATTTTTCCCTCAAGCTTTGGATCTCTCTTTTTATCTTTGTCATTGTTGTTTGGTCCATGGTTTAGATGTTGTTTCATATCTATAATTTATTGGTGAATTTTGATTTGTTTTGGTTTCTTCCTCATCTTTGAGTTTCATTCAATTGAAGTGATTGTTTGCTTGCTTTGGTTTTTGATTGGTTGTGTAGTTTCCATATAAATTTTTTTACTTGGGTGTGATTTGTCTATTCATTACCATTCCCTCTTAATATCCTTTAGACCTTCCTACTACTAGGGTTTGGTTTTGACCTTTTTAGAATATCGCTTCTTATTGAGACAATGCGTTACAACCCTGGCTTGTTGACATTGCCTTCCACTTTTCACTTATGGATTCTTGTTGATTGTTTGAAAGTGATTGCTTGGCTTTGGCTTTCTAGATTTAATGATTTTGAAGTGCTTTGCATTCTTTTGGCCTCTTTTTAGTTTTTATCTTTCGGTTTATTTTTGGTTCACAGTTATTATAACTTTGGGGATTTTGCATTTAGTAATTGGTGAGAGGTGCATCTTGTAGCCATTGGTGTGTTTTCAAGTGAAAACACGCTTACCATCCTATAATTAGCATTCATTGAATTGAAGACAAAAAATGTCATATAACTCCATAAGAGTTACTAACAAGAGTCACTCACACCATCTATGTTTCATGTCGCATCCCAATTATAAAAAATTAACACTTAAAATCAGCACAATAATAAAAGAAACTAGACTCACCTTTTCCCTTTCCTTGGTAATACACCAACTTTAGCTTAGGCTAGGGTCTTTGTGATAGGTGTGTGAGTCAACTGCTCCAATACTACAAAACCAATTTATTATTTTGCAATAGTGTGTTCTGGAAAGCCCTTCTAACACAAGGGTCAACAACAAGGTCACACTTGGGTTGAGTGAGATAACATACCCCATTTATCTTAGTTTAGAGTAGAGAGGTGACAAAACCCCTACTGAAAAGATTTGAGAAACCTACTTGGCTCGAATGTGAAGCACAATCTTGATCCTCTTCTTTAAAATTTAAGGAATAGTGAGCTTTACGATGGGATTCTTCATCCAAGTTGTGATCTATCTTAGGTCGTACAATGTTGGAAGAATTTTGGAGAAATTATGTATTTTAAAGCACTTCCATATAAAGAAAGAGGAATAGGATAAAAATAAAAATGGAGATCAAAGAAAAATTCAAAATATAGCATACAAATTTCAAAATGATGTATTTAGAGTTTGATTTCAAAAGGAAAATTCATTTAAAGAAGAAAACATATATGTTTCTTCTTTTAAACACCTTAAAACCCTTGTACTAGGGTTGTTTTTTACAATATTAAGAGTGTTGTTCATCACTTTTTTGACTCACAAAGATCTGCTTTGACTCACAAAAAGGACACAACATGTACAAGATGAAAAAATATGAGGCATATCTTGCAAATATAGCTCGTGGATGTAACATAAGTAAATCACAAAATATTTGTGCTTTTGTTTTGTCCTATCCAATGAAATTTCCTATGTTATATGTAACACCCTCCTCCCACATCTACCCAAGCAACCGTCCATCTAGGGTAAACTTGAGATGAGAGGCCACTATGATGTGATTTGACCTCCTAAGTCACATTAAGGAAGTAAAATCGTTGGAAACACACCATACAGACATTCAACGTCAACACTAGGACCCTCAAGAACTAATCCAACCATTCTTCCAACTAGCCCCTGGGTCTGAATGAGATTTTGGACCACTTGACCTCCAGATGTTCACATGTTATGTGCATGTCAATGTTCAAGGACCTCTGGACACTATCACAGGCCTACAAGCCATTGTCAAGGGACTCTTTTGCACAGTGTTGTGCTAGTGTCCCCGAGGTTTGAGCCACTTTTTCAGGCCCAGAGCCCAGGTCATTTCCCATAATTGAATAACATCTTCAGAATAGTAAAATAACAAGGAAATGACATTATAAATGAAATCACTTAAATGACACCTTAGCTGCACCCCTACTAGCCATGACAGGAATTTCATCAAACATACCATGAATAAGTAATCTATAGGCGTGAATAAGAAATATGAGAATAGGGGTCTCATACTTAGCCGAGAATCTCTAAGATACGTTCATGCCTTAACACATTGACTATCATTTAATCCATTAGGTCATATATACATTGTTCATTCATTTACAAGTAAAAACATGATGAGAGCCATACATCATTATTTTCATAAAACATATATATCACTAGAATAATAGAAGCATAAATACCAATGAAATCACAACCATATGATCCACATATAAACCAATATAATACTCATAGAAATACAAGGATAAATAACCTCATATTGATGATGCAAAATCAAAACCCGTCTTGGGACTTCCAAATTCCAACAAACCATAGAATGGTTGATCCAAATATCTCTTATGTCATTCACCCCCATGTCATATTCGAAGCATGAATGTGGGATCTCATAGAACACATCAACCCAAAACCATCGAGGGCCTCTAGAGGCCATCCACATCAAACCATCAAAATAGTGATTCCAAATTACCATCAAACATCACAAAACCATCATTAGATTGGTCTCTCTCCAATTCTTCTAGGGCTTCCAGAGTGTTTTTCCAACCTGTTGATGGTGCTATACCTGCCAACATTCAGGCGATCTCCACAGTATGAAGTCCCAACTAGACCTCACATTGTTTGGTGTAGGAGTCCCATCCGATATGATGGCTCGGTTGCCATTATCTTATAGATATACCTTAGCTCTTTCTTGTGAGTACATGACAGTGGTTTTCTTAGTCTTTGAATAGTGAGGTTCACGTGCTTGGTGAGTGCTTAGTGTCGCTTGTGTCAAGGTTCTTTCACTATAGAGGGAGAGGGTGAAAGTGAGTCTCAATTTGAAAGGGAATAGTTCCAACTCTGCTAGAGACACACAACACAATAGGACATGTCAAACTTCCAGCAAAGTAGTCCTATTGGGAACAGGTTCCCCCAAGAGCAGTTTTGGGGCCAAAAGCCCATGTTTTGGGATAATTTTGTAATAAATTTGTAAAGTCTCTGCATTTTTTGGTCACGGAGCATGAAGGTGTCAAGATTCATAAAGGGTTTTCAGCCCTTATTTTGTAATGTGTCAAATCAGCTGAAAAGATCTACCCATGGTCCACGGACCATGGGATTGTATAAAAATGAGCTAAGTAAGTAAGCTCTAAGTAGTGAGTAGTGAAGAGTGAAGCATTGGAGTTTTGGTAGAGAATTCTAAGTGTTTCGGGTCTTAGCGTAGGTAGAGGCTCTACAGTTGAGTGCGCAAAGG
Organism: Pinus tabuliformis; assembly: GCA_031772625.1. NCBI lineage: Eukaryota > Viridiplantae > Streptophyta > Pinopsida > Pinales > Pinaceae > Pinus > Pinus tabuliformis. Next base: position 871,900,778 of record CM062810.1, on the reverse strand, counting down.
CCTAGGGTGGAAGTCTGCAGCTGAGTGCGCAGACCCCTACAGCTGTGTGCGTAGGGCGGATAGAGTCTGTATTCAATTGGATGATATCAATAAAGAGAAGTATTCTGCAAATTTTGTGTATTTAGTTCTTGTTAATGCATCTGATTATATTGCATTTTGGGTTTAATTTACAATGTTCATGTGATGCATGAATATATGTGATTGTATTAGCTAATTGAACACAAGTAAGGATATTAGTTTATGCGACGCTAACTATGATTTATTAAGATAATTAAAACACTTGAGATAACTTGGGAACCTATACAATACAGTGTCATAGCTACGCGAAATTACCTAGACCATGGGTTAGGGCTGTGAGAAGGGCAAATGTACACCTTCGTGGAGGTATTGAAGGGCGGAATAAAGGGTATACTGACAGATCCCTAAAGCTTAATGACCTGTGTGAAAGTAGGGGCACAGGGTATAAACTGACATCAAGACCATATGAGGGTGCGAAAACTTGGTTCGAGTATCCCCCCATACTACTTCAAGTAAGACTTCGTTCCACGCTCTGTGGGCTGATGCTAAAAGGGCCAATAGTGTAGGGACTTGTTTGGCTAACTAACATTGAACCTGGGTCAGGCCCCACAAAGCCAATAAATGGTTTCGTTGCCGAGACTGGAATCTACATGAGAGATGTGTGATGTTGTATCAGTGGAATCCAACTGAGAAAGAGGTCGAAGAGTGGTTGGATAGAAAGATCCATGAATTCATGGCACATGAAAACAAAAACCCACTGTTGACGAAGGAACAGTGGTTGGATAGGTGCCTGTATATAGAAATCCACAAGATATTTTTATGTTCCTTTCCAGTTGAGTTATACAAGTGGATCGCGAAGCTAGCGGATAGCCAGGGAAGGTGGAGGTTTGACGGTCCTATTGTCTAGACCTCAGAGTTAGTACAAAGATTGGAAGCCTCTAAGGATAAGATTGCTCACGCTATTGATCATTGGCTTGATCGTATCATAGTGTGATTGCGACAGAATTCATGGTCAATACCTTAGTCAGTTACGGCAAGGTGGAGCAATGCTTTTTCAAAGGTCCACGAGGTAGGTACTTGAAGTCTTTAAATACTTGGATTAAGATGTTATTGTGCAAGAAACGAGCTATGCAGCTACCTTGATGTCCTGAGCTACACGAAGTGGAAATATTTACAGGAAAGATGAAAGAAAGGGTCCTGAATATAGCCCACTAATTTTACCTCCGTTGAGTGACGAAGAGGGAGTAGTGTAGGCTTCTTTGCGAAGTGTAGTTCAGTTAATAAAACAAGGGTTCCCACGATTACCATCACCACCCACACCACCTCCACCTTCACCACCATTGCCCCCCATGATTTCGCCCACATCACCACCATCTCCACCACAGTTCAACATGGCAAATTTAGTGAAGTTGCCTTTGTTTAAGGGATTTGGAAATGAGGACCTCGACCAGTTCTAGTTTGTCATAAAAGTTGTATGAGAAGCTAAGGGTGTCACAGAAGATCACATGAAGAAGGAAACATTGGTTAGTTCTTTGCAGGATCGCGTGCTAACTTGGTACATCAAGTACTCTAATGATAACCCAAACACTTGGTTTGCAGAGATCCAGACCGCACTGAATAAAGAGTTCAGTAGGCCTAAATCTGAGGCACAGTCAATTGTGGGGTTCAAGGAAATCAAGATGAAACCAAGTGAGATGCCTTGCGAATTGAATCAGATATTGAAGTGTAAAATCCATGAAGCTAATATGAACTTAACAGATGGACAACACCGCGATTGGTCTGTGGATTCACTCCTGCCTCACCTAAGGGTTACATTATCACAATAGAAGATTACGACTTAGACAGAGGCCTTGGAGATTGCAATAAGACTGTATGAAACACTGATGCAAGATCTCAATCTGGGGGTTCAGCAAATCCATGCATAGTTGCAAAATCTTTGCCTCGAAATGAAAATTTTGAAGCAGGACATGATAGTTCGACCAGAGGCGTGCAAAGAGATATGGTGCTTGAAATGTAAAGGTCAAGGGCATGACAAAGACCACTGTTTGGTCTTTGTGAACTATATTGAAGGAGGATGATCGATTCCTTTAAGGCCATAAGCCCAAGAAGGACTAAACGCGGGGCCTACATTGTGGTGTGTTATATGTCATGTAGTAGGGAAACATACAACTGATAATCGTCACTTGCTGTAGAAGTTTGTACAAACACCGCAACAACTGTTTTGCAACTTCTGCAGGTCGGTAGGGCATGATGAGCGCACCTGCCCAAGTTATGAATTGATGATGGACATAACTCCCACCTATAGAGTTCAAGCAGAAACACGCCCCCCCTGACCAGAGTGTTGGGATGGCACGAATATGCTTTTAGGGGTGCAAATGAGGCCAAGGCGGAAGAGGATAGGACAGAGATCTGGGACAACTGATCTATTACAATTGTGGAGGACCAGGACACTCTTCCCGTGAATGCATTAACCCAACACATCCGTCGTGCAAATATGGTACTCAGTTTGATCATGAGACAAAGGACTGTCCTACACTGATAGCGAGGATATGTGACAAAGGGGTGCTACCATTGTAGTAGACTCAGAACCTGCACATGATGAGGGCTGAGCCTTGTGAAGAGGATCCAAATGTGAATAAAGTGCTCTGAAGTGGAATTGCAACTAGCAACGATAAGGGGAAAAAACCTCAAGAAAACATACGTGAAACGTTCATGGAATCAAAAAAGAGCTTTGTTGAGGCCTCTACCTCAGGGAGCCGAGGTAAGCCTATTCAGGAAATGGACACTTCTATGCTTACGACCTTTCTAGATACCTGCATGAAGCTGCTGCATGATAGAGGGGCTGTGAAGGGGTTACAAAAACTTATAAATAGATGCATCGGAAACGCTGAGCTGTGCATGGTATGGAATATTTGTAAGCGTAAGGAAAGGACAGGGCGTAAGATGAGACTGACTGCGTAGATAGGAGAATATGAAATGGATTAGGTTATTTTGGATTTGGGGTGAGACGCGAACATTTTTCTGAAGCATACTTGGGAGCGGATGAGGAGACTTGCATTGCAGTGGTCTCCGATTTAGTTAAGGATGGCAAATTAGCAGACGATCATCCCCATGGGACAGTTGCAAGGAGTAACTATAGATATTGAAGGCACGACTGCATTGGCTGATTTTGAAGTAATAGAAATTGTGGATGACAACAACCCCTACCCTATGCTCCTTGGCATTGATCAGGCTACTCACATGAACAGGGTAATCAACCTAAAGAAGCGAAAGATGATATTTGAAAAGAAATCTCTTCGTGTAATAGCACCCATAGATTGTGCTGAAGGATCACGCTATACTGAGCTAGTCCATGATTACAAGAGCAATGATGATTTGGACTGCATATATAAAATAACAGCACAAGACCAAGGTTGGGTGAATCCGATAGCGGATGGCCGAATTACATGGGATTGCGAGAGCTCTTGCACCTCATACTCAGATGAAGAATTACAGTGCTGGTAGAATCGGCTACATGAAGTAACCACACTGAGTTGTAACATGATGATTTGATCACTGCTTTGTGTGTCATAAGAGGTAAGAAATTTGCCCACTTATTATGGCTTGAATGTTGTGGATGTGTTTTTGGATGCATTTGAGAGAGTAGTACCGGAGAAGCAATGCTTCCAGGCTTTGGACTGGGCACTACGCGCTACACCCGCAAGATGGTAGGGTATGCAAAAGGGTAGTTTTGAATATTGGCCCGAGTGTAGGAGGATGATGCAAACATGTTTTGGGAAGCTGAAGGTACGAGTGACAGAAAAGTATGACTGGAAGGATGATCCACACGCACACTTGGCTAAATGGGCTAAGGCCTATGTAGCGAAGCCCCAATTTGAATGGGTGCACTTGTTCTGTCACACTTTGGATGTCATCCTGATGAACTGGTACTTGGAGACAGAGCTCCGCCATGGCACAGGTGAATGGGATATTCTGCGCGAAGGGTTCATAGTGATGTTCATCTTCGAATATAGGTTTAACTATATTGATAAAGTGTTATAAGAAGTTAAAGCAATAATCTTTAGGATATCGCATGATCCTTTGGATCTGATTCAACTCGATTAGACTACTCAACTGAGCCACGTGCTGGAATGCTATAACATGACTGCTGAGGAAAAATACAAGGACCCACAAAAGATTAATATCCCTGAAACCGAGGGTCACCGCAAGGTTGAGGGACTGCAGATCGAGAATCATGATATAACCGTGCCATTGAAAATGAAACAGGTAAATATTGGTACGGAGGCGGAGCCCAAATTCGTGGATATTGGAGATTACTGGGATGATGTGACGATAGATAAGGTCACCGAATTGCTCTACGAATACCAAGATTTGTTCCCTACCAAGTTTATGGAGTTAAAAGGGATAATAGGGGACCTAGGTGTTATGAAGATCACATTAAAGCATGACACAAAGTCGGTTAAGCAAAGACCTTACCACCTCAATCCAAACTATAAGGAGAAGGTTCTCTAGGAGTGAGATAAGATGCTCGCAGCAGGCATCATTGAGCCTGTAGAAGAATCTGATTGGGTGAGCCCAATGGTGGTATAGGAAAAGAAGAAGAAGGATGAAATAAGGATATGCATAGATCTTAGGAAGTTGAATGACGCTTCCATACATGATCCTTTCTTGACTTCGTTCACTGATGAGGTCTTGGATAATTTCGGTGGCCAGGAAGCGTACTCCTTCACTTGTGGGTTCTCTAGGTACCATCATATCAAAATTGCACCTGAAGATAGAAGAAAGATGACCTGCGTGACTGACTGGGGATGTTTTCAGTACATTGTGATGCCTTTCGGATTAAAGAGTGCGCTTGTGATTTTTTTGCGTGTAATCATTGTTGCATTCAAAGACTTCATTCATAATTTTCTGGAGGTGTACTTTGATGACTGGATTGTGTTTGGGTTGGTAAAACGCCATGTGGCTACTTTTCACTTAATGCTAGATACTTATCGAAGGTAGAAGATTGTGCTCAATCTGAAGAAATGTATGTTTTGTGTTTCTTTTGGGACTCTGTTGGGTCATGTGGTTTGTAGACAGGGACTGAAGGTAGATCCCAGTAAGATCATAGTGATAGTTAACTTGGATGTGTCGAGGAGTGTGAAACAATTGTGCACAACCTTGGGACATAATGGGTACTATAGGAAGTTTATCAAGGGCTACACCCAAATCACCGCACCTATGGAGAACCTGTTGAAAAAGGATGTCACATTCTATTGGAACAAGGACTGTAAGAAAAGCTTGGATGTGCTGAAAGGAAAAATGGTCATCGCGCCGATTTTAGTCTTCCCAAATTGGAGGAAGGAGTTTCATGTCCCTGTAGACACATCATGTATGGCACTAGCAGTAGTACTGACACATGCTAGTAGAGGAGAATTGGACCATCCTATAGCCCTTGCAAGTAGGAAGTTATCCAAGGTTGGGAAGAACTATTCCAATACCGAGTGCGAAGGATTAGTCATGGTATACATGCTCGAGAAGTTTAAACACTATTTGTTGGGCGAACGTTTTAAAATGTATACGAATTATTCTGCGTTGAAATACCTAGTCAATAATCCTGTGTTGGGGGGGAGAATTTGTAGGTGGTTGTTATTGTTCCAGGAGTATGATTTTGAGGCTATTGTGAAGCCTGGACGATGGAACACGGGGCTAGACCATCTATCGCACATCAAAATGGGGGAAGAGCCCACTAATTTTGAGGAGGTATTGCTTGATGCATAACTCTTTGCAGTACGCATTGTGGATGGTCACTTTGAAGACATCATACACTGCCCGGAAGGCCACACCATCCAGCAAAAAAAGGACTTAGTAGTACGTGCGGTAGACATTTCTGTCATTGCCGGACATCTACACAAAATGGGGTCTGATGAAGTATTAAAATGATATGTACCGGAGTTTGAAAGAAGCAGTATCCTTGCGAACTCTCATAGGGGTGCCGTGGGAGGGCATTACACTGGAAGGGCGACCGCAGAGAACATTCTACCCATAGGGTTCTGGTGGCCAATCCTCCATCAGGATTCCAAAGCCTAATGTAGGGCGTGTGATGTGTGTCAAAGGACTGGCAAGCCATTGCAAAGAGAAGAGCTGCCTCTAAACCCACAGATGATGTTACAACCTTTGGAGAAATGGGCAATAGATTTTGTGGGACCCATTCAGCCCTAGGGAAAGAAGATGGGAGCACGGTACATTATTACCGCGACTGAGTATATGACTCGATGGGTGGAGGCACAACTTGTGACGGACTTGACAAGCACTACCACCGCAAAGTTTCTCTTTGAGTATGTATTGATGCAATTTGGGTGTCTAAATACTTTGATGAGTGATTGTGGTACACACTTTTTGAACGAGACAATCAACATGCTTACGGAGGAGTTTCAGGTATATCACCAAAAAAGCACACCTTATCACCCACAGGCTAATGGGATGATGGAAGCTTTCAATAAGGTGTTAGAGAACGCATTGACCAAGGTTTGCAATGCTCAGCGAAGTGATTCGGACCTGCACATACCCACTGTACTATGGACCTATCAAATGACATGCAAAGAGTTGATTGGGCAGACACACTATAGGCATGTATATGGTGTTGAAGCAATGACGCCTATCGAATACATTGTTCTTAGTTTGCACATAGTGTCACTCATGGGTATGATGGATCACGGAGCCCTGTAAGAGAGGCTCACATAGCTTGCTAAGCTTGAGGAAGAAATATTTAAAGCTAGATTTCACCAACAGGTTCAAAAGCAACGCGAAAAAGCATGGCATGATCGGCACATTAAGCTGTGCACCTTTAAGGTAAATGATCTGGTTTTCTTATATGATAGTAAGTTTGATAAATTCCCAGGAAAATTCAAAATGCACTAGCTAGGGCCCTATGTCACTAAGGAGATTACCGATGGTGGAGCAGTTAAGTTGGTTAAATTAAATGGATATCCCTTCCCAGGAAAGGTGAATGGCAGCCGATTGAAGCCATACATGGGTGATCCGGCCAGGTGACTATATGAGGGTATCATAGTCTTAGCACTCTAGGTAGATGAAAGGAGGTGTAGGACTATAAACTACACTACCCAGGTTAGGGAACTGTGTGATTGTAGGATTGTGTGAAATGAGGAAATGCCATAGGGTTCGAAATAGTGCGAAGAGAGCTATGCTACCCATGGAAAAATTGCGCAGGTTAGGTGGAAAGTGACGATAAATTTATTGTTCATGATTTGATGATAATAATGCGGCCAAATGGAGTGGGCGACCGGAATTTAAGACAAACTTTATGGGTAATATTCTTGGAAATATTCTACCAATCTGGCATTAATGAATCGAATGTGGGGGGGAATTATCAGATTTGAATTCAAAATGGCCTATAAATTACAGGTGGAGGCCCAATGAAAAACACTTGGCATTTTGAACATTGAGTTGGTGATCTCTTAGACGTGCATGATCTATGCATTCATTGAAGCATTGCTTGACTTCCCAGTGCTTGATCATTTCCAGAGTCCAACCATAATTTCATCCGTGATTTTATCCCAAGATCCAAAGCTATGGATGTTGAGGTAGTGACAGCCAAGGGGGCTATGCCAGAGGTTGTTATGGAGGTAGAGGGAGCTAGTCCAGAGGTTGCAGAGGTACTAGGTGAAGTCCCCAAGTTGCCATGGACACCTAGGCTGAATCCTACCCCGATCAAGGAGAGTGTGAAGGATAAGAAGGGCAAGCAAGGTGCAATATCAGCACACATGTCACCTAGAAGAAACCCACCGAAGGACAAGCCCACTACACAGGAAAAGGGAAAAACCATTAACTTGGAGCCAGAGGAGGAAGAAATTAAAGACATCCTGATGGATGATGAGGATTTGGGGGTGGAAGTGGAGGAAGTTGAAGTCGACGGTTCTGACCCTATCACTAAGTTGCCTGAGTATGTCCCTTCACGCAAGGGAAAGACCAAGGTGCCAAAGAAATTTGACAATAGCAAGGTCGCATTGCACATACCTCTGCTATCGGACGAGATTGTCTTTGAAGGACCACGCATGGGGTGGGTTCCACTGTTGAAGCTGGAAGATTGGGACTTAGCTGACCATGAGAAGTTCCTGCACTTGGCGATAGAATAGCTAATGTGTCACGTTGTTGACACAACCATCAGGATGACTACAATGGAACCGCAGAAGTGGCTCAGGGGACTAGACAAGGCAGGTCTCCTCAACCTGCTATGGGTGTTGCACTACAATCGCACAACCATTACAGTATTGGTCATCAATCATTTGTTATGCTAGGTGCACGATGGGTGTCTATGGTTGGAGGAGCCGATACCCATCACCGACAGGTTGATCCATAGGATCACATGGCTGCCCTATACAAGGGAAAATCTAGCCATGATGTTTGGCATAAAAGGTGGCAAGTAGGCCCCCGAGGAGGCCATGAAGGAGAAATTCAAGCTCATGAAGAAGTCGCAAGGCTATGCCATCTCAAGTATTTGTGATCGTGCAGTCAAGGTGGCCACGCAGATCTTGGCAGGAAAAGTTATGAGGAAGTGTCGCACAGATGAAGTACCGACACTAGTCGTTTCTCTAGCAACCCAATGCGTTGAAGGGGTCCAATTTAATTGGGCGTGTTATCTCTATGGTGAGTTCCTTGTGAAGTGCCATGACGTCTAGGAGCTCAGCAAGACCTTCCACTATGCGTGGGTCTTTCTCTCTATTGTGCTGGTAGCTTGGGAGTTGCCGAAAGAAAGTTAATTGCCATCGATTGCGTCGGACTTGCTAGAAGCAGTGAAGTACGCTTCGCTATGGGTGACCAAGGATGCTCAGCGCATTAAGGACAACAAGATCTTCTAGATATTGATGGCAATGAACATATGCATGGCTATCAGTCACAAACCACGATTGTCACCTACTGTGTTTGCCAAATTGCAATAGTACGTGGAGTTCAAGGCAGACTTTTAGCACGTATCGATTAGGGTGTGGAAGGACTCTGAGAAGACGTGGCATGTCTTTCCTTACATGGCAATGGACGATGTGATTGGTGTAGTTCTTGATCGTTGGCTGGTAGAGTGGCGCACTACCTCAGACTTGGCAGTGGGGTCAAGCAAGTCCACTGCACAGTAAAAAAAGGAGGAGGCCAAGCTCAAGATGGCATATCTCGCCAAGAAGAGGAAGAAGGAGGCTGCTGAGAAGGCCTAGGAAGAGCACGATGCAGCCCAGCAAGTGGAATAGCAGACATGATAAACACAACGTGGCTTTGACAAATGCTCGAGGTCACCTTTGCCCGATACATAGGAAGAAACGGACGAGCAAATAGAGCAGGGAGACACAGTGCGGGATGTGACTGTGGAGGTACTGTAGAAATTCGAGTAGTACTAAAAACAACTATTAGCGACCATCTAGATGGGTCTGCATGAGTTGCAGATCCACACATCATAGGTTGGCACGGTGTCCACCAACCTCGCTATCGGTACTTCAGAAGCTCTCGAGATGCTATGTGCGAAGGACTCCTAAGTGATAGTGCTGCTGGATGGAGCACTGACGATAAAAAACGAAGCTGATAGGCTCATTTTCAGCACCCTTAATGGAGTGGGGTTGAACTTGGTAATGCTTCCTAGTGAGGCACTCCACCTACTGCAAGATGGATTGATCGCAGAGTTGAGTGCCCGCGAACAATGCACTATGTAGGTGATTAGTGAACAGATGATCAATAATGTGCAGCTGGACCTACAGGGAGACTCTGCTATCATCACCGTTAGGGAGGTAACCAACCGAAACAAGCACATCATTCATGTCATGGAGAAGGCATGCCAGATGGTCCTGGAGTTGGCCATTCCCGATGGAGAAATGGTCAAGGTGCACGTTCGCAAGCTTGCTATGGGAGTGCGTGACACTCGCACAAAGTTGGTGAAAGTTTAGGTGGAGCTAAACCTACATATTATATATTTTCAGTTGAAGGCCCAACCTTCAACTCTGCTGGAAGTAAAGGAACAGTGTGAAACCACTGTCATAGAGGCAATAGCGGTGGTAAACAGTGCAGTAGTAGACAACACATGGCTTTTTGAATAGTTGTTTGAGGTCCTGACGAGCCTGCAGGAGGATCCTAATGTACAGTGGCTAGAGACAAAGGCCCGAGAACTGTAGCAGCACTATGATGAAGTATAAGGTACAACGTGCAGTGTCACTCTCACACAAAGACTGGCGAAGTTGTAGGAGGCCAAAATATTAAAGGAACAGGTAGATGGAGTGTAGCAAAAAGAGGTAGTGCTAAAGTCACGCTTGAAGCCCTGGTTGGACGAAGCTTATTTGGTCATGGCCTCTATTGAAGGAAAGCTTTCTAATCTACAGAAAACTCAGCAAAAGCTTCAGGTTGACAGTTTAGGACCAACGATAGAGCAGTTGGTTGAAGAAGTTTAGCAGGCGGTCGCACAGTGCACCGCCAAGGTTGCCATCATATAGTTTGAGATGGGAGGTCTTCATGCTAAGCTCTCCATTCTTGTAGAGTGACTCAAGGATGAGTCACCATGTTTGTGTTGGGGGCCTGTTGGGAATGGGTTCCCCCAAGAGAAGGCTAAAAGCCCACGTTTTGGGATAATTTTCTAATAAAGTTGTAAAGTCTCCGCATTTTGTGGTCACAAAGGGCAAAGGTGTCAAGAGTCATAAAGGGTTGTCCACCCATATTTTGTAAAATGTCAAGTCAGCTGTAAATATCTACGCATGGTTCACAGAGCATGGGATTGTATAAAATAGAGCTAAGTAAGTAAGCTCTAAGTAGTGAGTAGTGAAGAGTGAAGCATTAGAGTTTTGGTAGAGAAGTCTAAGTGTTTTGGGTCTTAGAGTAGGTAGAGGCTCTACAGCTGAGTGCGCAAAGGCCTAGGGTGGAAGTCCGCAACTGAGTGTGTGGATCCCTGCAACTATGTGCGCAGGGTAGATAGAGTCTGTATTAAACTGGAAGATATCAATAAAGAGAAGTATTCTGCAAATTTTGTGTATTTAGTTCTTGTTAATACATCTGATTATATTGCATTTTGGGTTTAATTTACAATTTTCATATGATGCACGAATATATGTGATTATATTGGTTAATTGAATGCCAGTAAGGATATCATTTTACGCAGTGCTAACTATGATTGATTAATAAGATAACTAAAACACTTGAGATAACTTGGGAGCCTATACAATACAGTGTCGTAGCTGCACGAAATTACCTTGACCATGGGTTAGGGTTGCGTGACGGTCAATTGTACACCATCGCGGAGGTACTAAAGGGCAGAATAAAGGGTAGACTGACAGAGCCCTAAGGCTTGATGACCTGCACGAAAGTTCATGCAGAGGATATAAATCGACATCATGACCATTTCAGGGTGGAGAAACATGGTTCTAGCATCCCCCCATACTACTTCGGGTGAGACTTTGGTCCGTGCTCCATGGGCTGATGCAGAAAGGGCTAGTAGTGTAGGGATTTGTTTGGCTAACTAAAGTTGAACCTGGGTTAGGCCCCACAAAGCCAACAAGTCCACACAGAAGCAAAAGTGACAAACAAAAGGTGAGTAGATAGCACATATAATACCTAGCGGAGTAGTCCACACGAGTGTGACGATCATTATAACAAGTTTACAAGAATGAATATGTCAAGTGTCTGATGGAATATTCCACATAGTTAGAAAATTATATATTACGGAGCAATGGAACACATAAAATATTACAGAAATATAAACACAAAAAATGCATAAGACAAGAGAGACACATATATCCGTGGTTCACCCAGTTTGGGCTACGTCCACGGAGAAACAACTAGTCCTTCCTTTTATATTATCCAACAAACTGAAGAGATACAACCTACAGTAGATCCGCTATAACACCCTCTTCGCTCTTAATCTCCTCTCTCTTCCTCACTCAAAATACTGATCTGCATAGACGCAATACAATTCCCTCATATATAGTGAGGGGTTGCCTTCTAAGGAAAAAAACCTTAAATTAAACATAACTTCTACTATCAGATCATCCACCTAATGAACGGCCCAAATTGACTAGAAATTACTAGACTTTTACAAGGCCATTTTACATCTATTTTTAACTTCAAGGGTGCTGCCCCCAAACCCCCACCAGGGGACTGCTAGCCCCCGAACCCCCTAGTCAGGGGGGGTTTACCCCCCTTGACCCCCGCAGGGGGGAAAAGTCCCCCCCCCCGCGTGGAGGGGTGTACAGTCTTCCTGGGGTATACATTCAGCTAAAACCTTTGAATATAGAAGATAATCAGGCTCCACACCCAACACACATGGGCAAGACAATGTTAACAACTAATACAACACATTTCCAATGACATATGTACTAAAATAGCTGAAATAGTCCAACCGTCTTAAGACAAGTTAAAGAAACATGGATTACAAGCGTCCAAAGAATAGTCTTGCAAATGAATACAATACATGTGTGAAAATGTGATGGCCTATTAACAAGCATCTAAATTAAGTGAAGGTTCCAAGAAAAATCCATACATGATTACATCACTAACCCCGACAGCGGAGCATTGGAGTCACTTGCTCACTCAAAGAAAATACTATAGACTCTTAAGACTATGTGGGAGGAGCCAAGGTGAAAAGAACTTTGCATGTACAAATGAGGGGTATATAGAGCTAACGGTGAAACTAACCCTTGTGACTCTTCGACTTCCCTCATGACTATTCAACTTTCATGACTCTTTAACTTCATCTGTGGGTCTCTTGGGCTTCCATGTACATTACATTTATTACAAAGTATGACCCAAAATAGTGATGTGGCCGAGGTGACTCATGACACAAATCGACATGAAACTACTGGTATGTAGATGTTGGCTGTGTTGTTTGTGTCCAAATATTATTATGCTAAGTGATGAGTGTGCCCATGGTGTACCATAGCTTCACCTCTACATAGAAAAGTGCACGGAGTCTTTAATTGTCTTGGTTTTCTCTTGATGTTCCATGCATGTGCACATGTCTCCTTTGCTTGTTACTTGGTGTGATTCATGTTTTTGTCCAACTGCGAGCAAGTCTTCTAACATATGCTCCCTGTTCATCTCATTCATCATTGCACCATGTATCATCCATGTACCTATATTTGCAATCACTCATGGCGAGATGACATCAAATCCAGAAATCACCTAGTCTCACATCATGCATCATATTTTTCTTTTGGGTCCAGGTGAGTGGGAGAGAGGACAAGGCATTGAAACAGCGTAGAGCACATGTCAGGCCACGATGCGGGGCACTATGGCACTATTAAGAAAAATTGTGTAGAGATGGCTGGGAGGCTATGATGAGAAGTGTGGAATAGCAGTGACACTCTATAGAATCTGGCTCAGTTGGGAGGCAGACTGTGCAATTTTTCCTAGGAAGGAAGTCTAGGCAACAGATGACATTGGTACTGAAAACTAGACATATTTTCAAGGGAGGTTGGGAGCGGGCTATAGGAGATTGTTGGCCAAAACTACACAGAAGTAGGAGATAGTCATGCAGGACATGTCTGCACAATTTCTGGGATGAGATGGGTGTCGGGAAGCTCATGGACATTCACGGAAAATTGCATAATTTTCAGGAGGAGTAATAGGCTGATTAACAGGAAGACTGACTGAGAAAACTACACAATTTTTAGAGATAGTATAGTGATAGGCATCGAATGCCTGTCCATCTTGTCATTCCCTGGTCAAAATCTCTAGTTGACTAGCATGGATTGGCTTGTGGATAGCACAGATTGAGATGGCTTCTTGGGAAGCTTTTGCACAGTTCTGGGAGACAGTTAGCTAGGTCGATTCCAAGATTGCATAGTGCAAACTTCCTAGGAGGAGGCCCCATGCTCTGTGCAATTCTGGGTAGCAGTACTTGGTCACTGAGGGTTGAGATTGAGCAGTGCAGCTTAGTGGAAGTCCGACTCATGGAAACAGATCTTCAGAAAAATTACTTAGTGTGTGAATGAGTGGAACTATGCATGCATGACATTTCCAATGCACACCCAACATAACTTGACAAGACATCTCGAACCAACAAGACAACATATGCTCAGTTTGATTGACTGAAGAACTGTATAATGGTGAAAGCAATGAGTGCGACACTTCAGATAGACCTTTGTGTTGAAATATGGCAACAAGAATATTCCAATTTAATTTGTCCTTGAATTAAATTGTGAATTAAAATCAAGTTTAGTCTTAATAGCTACTTGGAATTAATTAATTAGTTTATTTTAAATTAATTAGTTGGAGAAATTCAAGTTAGAAGTCTTTCTGAAGTCATGAAAGAGTTGTTCCTTAAATTAAGGAGATAAGATTGAGTTATATTTGAGTTGTAATTAGTTAACTCAGTTTACTGAGTTAAGTCCAATTAAATTAGTTCCAAATTGTTTGCGGAACTAATAGTGAGTTAATAGTCAATTGATGCATTAATGCACTCATCTAGTGCTACTCTAGTTAATTGAAGATTCCCTCATCAGAAACTCATGCATGTCTATTTTGAGAAAGACCCAGTTGAGATTAATGTTCAAAGACAATGTACTATCAGTTGCATGTGTTTTCTCATGGAGAAAACTCATGCATGCAGTCAAAGGATTCATCCTTGAGGATTATACAGTTTTGAAGGCTTGTTTTTCCACTTGGTAATAGGCCAATAATCAACAAGGAATAGCGCAAGGAAATAGGAGCTTGGAGGGAAGAGAGGAAGGCTAGAGAGAAGACAAGATTTCCTGTGAGTAGCTGTGAGGATTGTATTGAGATATGGCTAGCTGTGAGAGCTAAGGATTTGTATAATTCCTATGTATTTCCACCATGTATGATAATATAATAGTGTGGGGTTTTTATTTGATACTTTCCCTAAAGTATTTTCATGTGTATTGTGCCATTGATTCTTCTTCCTCTGGTTATATTTTTTAGCTCGATCTTTAAGCTTCCTCAAATTGATAGTAGAAGTAGTTTATAGTATTCTTCTTTCATTTATATTGCATTATTGGGTTAACCTATCACAAATTTTCTACATGGTATCAAAGCTGTGAACAATATACTAAGAAGAGAATTTGAAGTTTGAAGTTTGGGGTTGCAGGTGAAAATTGAATTCATATCATACTTCAATGTTGGTCAATGGAGTTCTATGGTTTGAGACTCAAGTATGCCTTGTGTTGGACATGGAATCCCCCCAAGGCATGATTTCAGGATTAAAGCCCAAGTTTTGACCGAATCTTGTTGTAAAGCTCCGCAACTTGTGGGTGTGGGGCATGAAAGTATGATAGAGTCACAGGGTTGTCCACCCTGGTTTTGTAATGTAATGTTGGCTGGATAGACCTACCCATGGTTCACGGACCATGGGATTGTATAAATAGGGCAAGGCTATAAGTGTAAAAAAAGAGAAACTAAGAGAGGAGGATGAGAAGTCTAAGGGATTGAGTCACAGTGTGAAGTGTGTCTTTGGGTTGTAGAGTAGGAGAAGGCTCTGCTATTGTGTGCAAAGAGGCATAGTAGTCCATAGCTGAGTGCGCAGACCCCTGCAGTTGAGTGCGTAGGGCGTGTCGAGTCTGTAACCGTGGAAAGAATCAATAAATGGAAGTTTTGCTATAATTCTATGTATATTTTCTGGTGTATTGCATGAATGAATGTAATTTACAAGTATACTGTTTATTTACTGCACGAACCTGTATGAAGGTTTTATGTTGTTAAGTATAACTTAAAGCACTCAAGTAGGCAAAGATAATTAACTAATATTGGAATATAAGCAAGGTCTTGGGTAATAATGCAGAGCACGATGCACAACCCCTGGATAGGACTGTGCGAAGGCATTATATTAGGCCGCGAGGAATGGGAAAGTGCGCAAAACAACCTGCCTGCAGGGACAAACCGCGGACCAGTCGAGCTCATCAGACATCTCTAGGGTGCAAAAACCTAGTTCTAGCACCATCCCATAGTACTTTGGGTGAGACCTCAGTACGTGCTTCGCGGAC
Source organism: Pinus tabuliformis (assembly GCA_031772625.1). Taxonomy (NCBI): domain Eukaryota; kingdom Viridiplantae; phylum Streptophyta; class Pinopsida; order Pinales; family Pinaceae; genus Pinus; species Pinus tabuliformis. The sequence continues at coordinate 871,884,804 of CM062810.1, read as the reverse complement.
TGTTGCTAAAAGGGCTAGTAGTACCGGGATTTGTTTGGCTAATTAAATTTGAACCTAGGTTAGACCCCAACAAGCCAACAAATGGTTCTGTTGCCAGGACCAAGATCTGCATAAAGATGTCTGATGTCGTATGACTAGAATCCGACAAAGAAAGGAATTGAAGAGTGGTTGGACAGAAAGATCCACAAGTTCGCGGCGCAGGAAAAAAGGAATCAACGATTATCAAAGGAAGAGTGGTTAGATTGCTACTTATATACGGAAATTCATGAAATTTTCTTTGCACCCTTCCCTACTGAGTTGTACAAGTGGATCGTGAGGCTAGCAAATAGCCAAGGAAGGTGTAAAATCGACAAACCTATTGTGTGGACTCCAGAATTGGTGCATCGGAAGATAAGATCACATGTGTTGTCGATCACTAGCTGGATCAGATCATAGGAGGGTTCATCACCAAATTTGTGGTAGATACTTCGGTCAACTATAGCGAGGCAGAACGATGCTTGCTCAAGAGACCGCAAGGTAAGTACGTTAAATCTTTGAACACTTAGATTAAAATGCTACTATGTGAAAAGTAGGTTATTCGAATAAATTGATGTTTGGGGCTACACGGACTGGGAGGATCTATAGAAACGAAGGTAGCACAGAAATAAAAACTAGCCCCTTGATTTCACCTCTGCGAGGAGGCAAAGAAGAGCTTGCGAAGGTTTCACCAAGAAGTGTGATCAATCTGATAAATAAGAGAATTCCATGCATACCACCCCCACCCACACCACCACTAGTGCACCATCTTCACCCCTGAATTCACCCATACCACCTCTACCACCACCGCGAAGTAGTATTGCGAACATGATAAAGCCACCAGTGTTCAAGGGAGTACGGAATGAAGATCCGAACCAATTTTGGTTCGTGATAAAAGCTATATGGGAAGCATAGGGTGTCATGGATGAAAATATAAAGAAAGAAACGTTGGTCAGTGCTCTGCAGGATCGTGCACTAACCTGGTACATTAAGCATTCCAATGACAATCTGAATGTGGGGATAGACGATATCCAAGTTGCACTAAACAAGGAATTTAGCAGGCCAAAATGGGAGGCACAGGTGATCATTGGATTCAAGGAAACCACCATGCTACTAGGCGAAACCTCGTGGGAGTTGGATCAAAGACTGAAGTGCACAATTCATAAAGTGAACATGACCTTAACAAATGAGCAACACTGTGAATGGTTTGTAGCCTCGTTAACACCGCATCTATGGAATGCGCTGTCACAACAAAGGCTAACGACTCAGGTTGAGGCTTTGGAGGTTGCGATGAGATTACACGAGACTCTAATACAAGATCCTAAACTAGGAGTCCATCAGATTCATGCACAATTGGAAAACTTGTGCCTTGATATGCAGAGTTTTATAGAAGACAGGATGGCTTGTCCAAAAGTTGGCGTCAAGGTATGGTGCGTAATGTGCAAGGGCTAAGAGCACAACAAGGACCACTACCCAGTGTTCACAAATTACCTCGTGGGAGGAGGACCAATGCCATTGCGACTGGAGGAACAAGTAGGACCAAGCGCAGCGCCAACATTATGGTGCGTGATTTCTCAGAAAGGAGGAAAACATGCTACAAATAACTGCCATCTACTACAAAAGTATACACAGAATTCCCAATAGTTGTTCTATGATTTCTATAGGTTAGTAGGCCATGATGAGCGCACCTGTAGAAGTTATGAGATGATGATGGATCAGATTCCTAGAGTTCAGGTCAAAACCCGACCCCTTGATCAAAAAAAAGGAATGGCGTGCACTGGTTTTCAGGGGCATGGACGAGGCCGAGGTGGAATGGGACTAGGAATAGGTTGCAGACAGCTGATATGTTACAATTGCGGAGGGCCAGAGTATTATGCCCGCGATTGTACAAATCCAATGAGACGATCATGCTTATATTGTATGCAGTTTGATCATGAGACGAAGGACTGTCCCACACTGATAACGAGGTTGCGTGATAAAGGAGCACTCCAACCTCCCCCAACTCAGAGCCTGCAAATGATGAGTTCTGAGATCCACAAGGAAGACCCTAATGTAAATATCGTGCTCCGAAGTGCTATTACGACAAGGGATGACAAAGACAAGCAACCTGAAGAAAGTACTTGTGTTCGAAAGGCTCCAACAAAGGAACTAGAATTTGATTTGGAGCGCACTAAGGAGACATTCATGGAAGCTAAGAGGAGCTTCACGGATGCCTCTACTTCAGGAAGTAAAGATAGAATGGAGCTGGAAATGGACTCATCGATGCTCACTATATTCTTGGAGACATCCATGAAGCTACTGCGTGACAGGAAGGATTTGAATGGGCTGTAAGAACTCATAACTAGATCTGCTGGGACCGCGCTAGGAGAACCCCGCATAGTCCAGAAGCTCGGGAATCACATGATGTGAACTGGAAGGGAGATGAGATTGACCATGCAGATTGGGGAATATGAGATGGATAAAGTGATTCTGGATCTAGGATCAAAAGCAAACGTCCTACCAAAGTAGTCATGGGAGCACATGGGCATGCCTACACTATAATGGTCTCCTATCCAACTGCGAATGGTGAACCAGCAAAATATCCTACCTATGGGGAGATTGCAGGGAATCATAGTAGATATTGAAGGTGTGAGTGCGCTAGCAGATTTCGAAGTGATAGAGATTGTTTATGACAACAATCTGTATCCCATGCTACTGGGAATAGATTGGGCCACTGACATGAATGGAGTGATAAATCTAAAGAAGCGCAAGATGATTTTTGAGAAAATGTCACTACGCGTAGTGGTACCTTTAGACCTTGCGAAAGGATTGCGCTACACAAAGCCAATGCGCAACTACGATAGTGACGACAATCTAGATTGTATCTACAAGATAACTACGTGCAAGAAATACTGTGTAAATCCAACTGTGGATGGTCGAAGCTTGTGGGAGCACGAAAGCTCCTGTACATCAGATTTTGATGAAGAGATAAAACGATGGCAAAACCGGTTACACAAGGTAACCATGCTCAACTGTAACATGATGACATGGTCGCTGCACTGTGTAGCAACAAAGATAAGGAATCTATAGATGTACGACGGGTTAGGTGAAGTGGAGGAGTTCCTGAACAAATTTGAAAGAGAAGTGTCGAAACAATAGTGTTTCGACGCTTTGAAGTGGGTACTGCACGCTATGCCTGTGAAGTGGTGGGGTACACACCAGAAGAGTTTTGAGGACTGGCGTGACTATCGAAGGATGATGCACCTACGATTTGGGAAGCCTCAGATGCAGATAAAAGCCAAGTATGATGGACAAAACAGCCCGTACGCCCACCTTTCCAGATGGATACAAGCATATGGTGCACAACCTGCACGAATGCACACCGTTGTCGCGATAGGAAAAACAATCGGTAAGCAAGTGCAGGCAAGATAATGGTGTGAACAACCCTTCCATTTGGGACCAGAAAGTATGGTAAGACCAAGCGCGTAGAAGAATATCCATGCAGAAGCTTTTAAAAAAATATGCGAAGCGCTGAACAAGGTCCACAATGTGAAGCGGACTGACTGGGACCTGCGCGTACGAGTGGTTCTCTGGGCATATATGACCGTGTGCAAAACCTTGACTGTGTAGGCACCATGAAGGCTAGAGTATGAAGCAAATAAAGTAAGCCCTATAATACTTGGAGAACTTAGACCGTGCATGATCGCACCAATAGATATGATGGTTCGTGGAACCTTGGAAGTAGAAATCCAATAGGGAAGCTTTAGGCTCCAAGAACTTGACAAAGAAAGGGTGCGATTAAGGAAGAAAAGTGCTTTGGTAGAAGCATAAGTCAAGAAGCTGGAAGACGAGATAAGGGATGATTTTCTTGATAAGAAGACCATGGTGATAAAACAGGGTGTACACAATCATGCTGACAAGTTTGACCATTATCGTTATGAATTGATTAGTTTGATGCCTTGGCTTGGATCGCATATTACTAACAGAATTAACTAGGGTGATGCATTGTAGATGATAAGGTGCGTGATGCTGCCAGTGATTATAAAAGATAGGTATTTCCCAAGAAGAATGCTAGATGACCGAAGGATACTGCACACAGATGGCATGGCCAGCTGACTAGCAGAAGGAGGAATAGTCTTAGCACTCCAAGCAGTTGAAAGGAAGCGTGGGAGTATAAACTACTCTCCACAAAATCTACGCAAGGTTGGAGCTGCACGCAGAAACAAAAAATCGCAAGGTCTGTGACCGCAAATGGGGGGCTGCACTATCGCGCGGGTTAGCCAGAAAGTGACTGTTGAAGTCACTATTCATGATGGGATGCTCGACTTGAGGATAGATGGAGCGGGTGGTAGGCATTTAAGATGTGATTTATGGGCAAAATCTGGGAAAATTTGCCCCCAAGGGAGCATTGATGAACCAGATTTGGGAGGAATGATCAAATTCAAATTCAAAAAGTGCTATAAAATACCAAGGGCTACCCAGCAAACAACACTTAGTCATTTGCGAATTGAGTAATTGAGCAAAGCCCTGATTGTTGTGAGTCGAGTGTTGATTGAGCCCCTAAGTTCGCGAGTGCTAGATTTTTGGACCAATACGATGGAAATAGTTGAGGATGTTATGTAGATAACCGAAATGACTGCCAGAGAGGCTGCGCAAGCTCTAGCTGTGGGAGATGCTTCAGAAGGAGCTGGGATTGTGGCAAAAATCCTGAAATCACCATGCACGCCAAGACCTAAGAAGGACAAACATGCGATGGTTCTCGTACGTATGTCCCAGTGGAACCCGCTATGTAGCAAGGTGTCAATGGAGAAGAAGGGGAAAGCCGTGACCATAGAAATCGATGAAGAAGAAGAAGATCTATAGGATATTATCATCGCAGAGGACGAGGATGAATGTATGGAGGAGGACACTTAGCCTGCGCACCCCCAATAAAGTTTCCCACCTATGTCCCCCCACAAAAAGGGAAGGTTAAAGTGCCCAAGGACCTGGATGAGACCAAGAGCTTGCTCCAGAACCCACTCCTCCGAAACAACATTATTTTTGAGTGTACACACCTGGGACGGGTGTTGAGCCTAAAATTTGAAGATTGGGACCTCGTTGACCATGAGAAGTTCCCTCACCTTGAGACTAGGAACCTCATGAAGCCCAAGTAGAACACTGTGGTGGGGGTGATAGAATTAGAGCCACAGAAGTGGTTGCATGGAGTGGAAAAGGCTGGGCTCCCGAACATGCTCTGGGTACCACACATCCACCACACCCCAATAACCATTTTCGTCGTCAGGAAGCTACTCTACCTAGTGCATGATGGGTGTTGCTGGCTAAAGGAGCCCATACCCATCACGGAAGACCTTATTCACTGCATCTCCCAACTTCCATGCAAAGGAGAGGATGCCGTGGACATATCGGAAGGAAAAAGCAGTGACTTGGTCGTCGCGAAGACCATGAAGAAAAATTAAAAGATGGAAAAGAAGAAGAGGGGCTACGGCATCTCCAACATCAAGGAGAAAGAAGTATGCGTGGCGACACAAATCCTGGAAGGAAAGGTCATGCACAAGTGCCGCGCGGATGATGTACCCACGCCGGTGGTAGCACTAGCTGAGTAGTGCGCGGAGGGGGTCCAGTTTAACTGGTCTGAGGTTCTCTGCAAGGAGTTTTTAGAAAATTTCAATGAAGCTCAGGAACAGGGAAAAACATTATACTATGCATGGCTTCTACTATCCATAGTGCTCGTGGCAAGGGAATTACCAGAGGATAGTTAATTCCCCATAATTGATAGGGATTTACCTAAGGCTGCAAAGTACGCTTCGCTTTGGGCCACAAAGGATGCTAAGAGGATCCACGACAATAAAATCTTCTGGGTGTTCATGGAGATGAACTTCAGAATGGGGATCAACCATAAGCCATGGTTGTCACCCACTATTTACAACAGTCTACAGAGTTTTCACGAATTCAAAGTGGACATGCATAAAATTTATATCAGAGCGCGCAAGGACCCGACTAAACAGTTGACAAAGCTACCCTTAGTAGCCATAGATGACGTCATTTTCAATGTACTGGAGGAATGGCCGCTGGAGTGGCATGCCCCAGACATCGTTGAGATTGATAAGTTGGTGGCACAAAGAAAGAAAGATGAGGCCAAGCTACGCATCGCACAGTTGGCTGAAAAGTGAAGGAAGGAAGTAGCGGTAGCAGAAGTGTGGGTGGTGCGGGACATGACATAGAAAGCAACTGAGAAGGAAAATGCCACAGCAGCAACAGCAGCATAGCAGACAATTGTGAGGGTAGGCGAGGGCCACATGACGCAGGGGCAGGAAGCAGAGGAAGTAGAGACAGAAGAGGGAGGCATGGACCCACGAACCGTGTCAACACAGCTAAAGTGCCATCATCCAACAGAGTGGGCAGGGTCACGTAAGTAGGTTAAGGCATCAAAGTTGTCTATTGACCCGATCACCCTAACCAACGGTGATCTGCATGACATTGGCGAGACGATGTGCGATGTCACCAATGAGGCTCCCTAAGATTTCATGCACAAGAACTAGATTGTGTTGGGGGCCCTCAGAGCACAGCGGCAGGAATTATAGGCACACCCCCCTTAGGCTGGTACCCTTTCGGCCAGCCCTCGTAGTTAGCTCAATAACAATAGAGCATATGTTGCGCACGTGGATGACGAATACCATACTGCTGGCAGAAGGGGCACCAGTGACATCAAAGGAGGCCGACAGGCCTATGGTTAGTGCATTGAAAGGCCTCGGTCTCAATATGGCTGCACTTCTGTGAGAGACCTTATATGCTTTGTAGGATGGGATAACTACAGAGCTGCACACTAGGGAGTGTTGGCATTATGTTTCTGGTATGGCTATATGTTACAGATGTTGTACTTGATGGCAACTCCCGTGGCAAGGCTCTCAATATGTTGAAAATTAAGAAGTACGCAGGAAATCACCTCAGAAGGTGCGTACCCGCAGGTACACCATACAGGGACCACGTCCAAATACGCAGGCCAGCCGTTCAGGAGGTGCGTACCCCCAGTGCACACATTTCAAGGCAGAGAAAAGCACACGTGGGGTTTCTTATGTTTTACTCTTGGTATTTAGCCGACATTATTTGTGTTATTACGGTTTTGGCTCGTGGTATTGTTCCATGATTTTAGGAGGAGCTTGCCTATATAAAGCAAAGGAGATCACTTGGCTAAGCATTTTTTTGCAATTGAATATCTTTAGATCTGAAATATTGGGTTATGGTCTTAAAAGCTTGATCTATATGAAAGGGAAGTTGTTATGTACCTAGGGGGGATAATATGGGGTACCAAGGGAGGTACCCAAGGTAATAATGTAATAATGGGATGGGCCATAGTAATAAATAAGGTGGTTAACCCATGTCATGTAAGGGACCACAAGTAGTTAATAATAATGTAAGGGGCCCATGCTATTAGTTGATGGTATAAGGAAACCATGGTAATGGTACATGGTATTGTATGTATGAGGCCTATATAAAGGCTAGAGACTCCATATCAAGATGAAGAGAAGTATTATTGTATGAACAGGCATATGGCTTGTGGAGTGTTCTCCTTCCTTAAGGAGTGAATGTATGGTGTTGCCCTACCTTAAGGGTTTTGATTAATAAAGTGAAGCATTTCTATCTATTTCTATCTTGTTATTTCTTGGGTTTAGTCTATTATCATAATATCTTTGGTATCAGATCTACAACAAGTGGTATCAGAGCTACAACAATTGGTATCAGATCTATAACAAGTGGTATCAGAGCACTTTCTTGGGCAAACCATGGAGAATTTTTTTTTCATTTTTGCAGGGTTTCTGGGGCGGCGAGTTGCAGGTCAGATCTGTACGTTTTGGTGAAAGATCTGTAGAATCTAATTGCAGATCTGTATTCCTTGGGAAAAAATACCCAAATTCAAAAAAAAAAATCAGTTGAATCGGAGTCCGGATGAAGGAGATATCGCTGATCTAAAAATCAGTAGGGTTGCAAACAATTTTCAGGGCAGCGAGTTTTGCGGCGGAGATCTAGAAGTCCTGGTGCTAGATCTACAATATCTACTTGTATATCTGGAATATTTGGGAAAAAGCACATGATTTCAAAAAAAAAATCAGTCGAATCGGAGTCCGGATGAGGGAGATATCGCTGATTTAAAATCAGCTCTTTTTGCAGAAATTTTGGGTGACGCCGGGAGAGTAGCAGCGCAGATATGAAATTCTAGTGTCTGAATCAGGATTTCTATCACATGGGTAGATGCAGAATGGTTGTTCCATTTCCAAAAACAGGTTATAATAGAGATTCTGAGCAATATTGACGAAACTGTGACAATTTCAAATTTTCGCCAAGTAAGTGAAATTTTTTTCAAACCCTATTCATGGAGAAGCTATATTTTACAGGAAAAGATGATGGTCTTACTATTGAAGAATTCATACAAAGAATAAAGTCCAAATATCGGATATGTTGGAAAGATATGGTACTGCTTAATATGAGAGATGAGGCTAGAAATTGGTGGTTATCACTTGACCACCAGCAGATGACCAAACTTTCAGATGCAGAATATGAAAAAGTCTTTCTGGACAAATGGTCTCGGGCTAGAAAAACGGAGAATAAGACACATAAAGGGTTAATTGCTACGAGTGTCTCCTTATTGCAGGCTCATGGATTGATTCAGAAGGAGAAAATCATTGTGTCTATAAATCCGAGTTGCAAGCAAAATCTCATAAATGTCAATTTGGCAAAAAAATTGCAAGTTCCAGCAAAACAAATTGCACATACACAGGATGATGAAAAGGATGTTCAAATCTATAAGGATTTGAAGCTTTCTATGGATAAGTATGTGTTTCATGGTGATTTTTATGCTTTAGAGATGGATAATATCGATGTTGTTTTGGGATACCCTTGGATGGAATCCGTGGGTACTATCAATATTAATGTGCAGAAGAAATTCCTGAAGTTATGGTATAAAAAGAAGAAAATTACATTACAGGATATTTCGATCCATAAACAGGTAGAGCACCCGGAAGCTGAAGCAGAAGATGTTCAAGGGACTGACATATCAGATGATGAGCAGTTGATGGTCGACAATCAAACACAAACAGAGGCTGAAGCAGAACAGGTTACAGGTGCTGACACATCTGACGAGGGTTCAGTGGTTGAAGTCATATTAGAAAAGAAGCCACAACAACAGACACCACAGCAGGGTGAATTAAAGAAAAAGACACCGTGGGTTAAGAATTCAACATATCATCACCCACATCACCCCGCAAGACAACCATCATGGAAACCAAGTAGTCACATGATGGATAGAAAGGAGAGACGATCCACCTACTACACATCAACACAGAAGAGCTGCCACGGTCAACTTCCATCTCAAGCGAGCGAGGCACCAGCGAGATCGAGGGTTCACCTTTCTCTTGGATGGCTAGATGCACGTGCATGGTATCAGTGGACTACTCTCTTGAGTAGATCTTATTATTTAGGTTTTTCCCATGTTTCAGGGACGAAACATGTTTAGGGGGGTGGAATGTTATGTACCTAGGGGGGATAATATGGGGTACCAAGGGAGGTACCCAAGGTAATAATGTAATAATGGGATGGGCCATAGTAATAAATAAGGTGGTTAACCCATATCATGTAAGGGACAACAAGTAGTTAATAATAATGTAAGGGGCCCATGGTATTAGTTGATGGTATAAGGAAACCATGGTAATGGTACATGGTATTGTATGTATGAGGCCTATATAAAGGCTAGAGACTCCATATCAAGATGAAGAGAAGTATTATTGTATGAACAAGCATATGGCTTGTGGAGTGTTCTCCTTCCTTAAGGAGTGAATGTATGGTGTTGCCCTACCTTAAGGGTTTTGATTAATAAAGTGAAGCATTTCTATCTATTTCTATCTTGTTATTTCTTGGGTTTAGTCTATTATCATAATATCTTTGGTATCAGATCTACAACAAGTGGTATCAGAGCTACAACAGAAGTTGAAGGCGAATCTGTGAAGGGTGATCTCTCGAGCGCATGATCAGATCTGAGCAATTGTGCCACTCTGGTGAACTGCCTATTCGGCCCTAATCAGAAGTACGCAGGTGTTTAACAGAAGAGCTGCGTGGGTACGCAGAGCAGAAACAAGAGATCTGCGTGGGTACGCAGAGCAGAAACAGGAGACCTGCATGGGTACGCAGAGTAGAAGAAGGAGAGCTGCGTGGGTACGCAAAGCGACTAAGGTTCAGGTGCGTACGCATAGTAAAGGTACGCGACGCGATAGTATTTCTAGGTGCGTACCTGCAGTAATAGTACGCGGCGCAATAATGTCTCTGGGTGCGTACCTGCAGTAATAGTACGCAGTGTGGTTGAAGGAATAGTGCGTGGGCACGCAGTGCGGCAGAAGGATTTCTGCGGGTATACGCAGGAAAGCAGAAGGTGAACTGCGTAGCGACGCAGGCCACATAAGAGAAAACTGCGTATCTGTCTTAAGATGTTCTGTTGATTGAATTTTTCTGTTGATAAGGTGTTCTGGGTTAGTTATGTTATTACTGATCTGATAACTGTAGTGGACTGTAACTTTTATGTACTTGATGATCATTTGATGCTTTATGAAAAGAAGTAGGGGGTTGTAGCTCCCTTCCAGGAGAGACTGGAAAACGAGAGAAAGAGAGTTGTAGCTCTCTGCAGGTTGCAGCCTGCATACTGGTAAAGGACTGCACCAGTACAAAACCATTGTAAAAGAAGTTTCTAATTTGAAAGAAGATAGAGAGATATTGCAGCAGGTGGTTTTCACCCACATTGGGTTTCCACCTTACATCTTGTGTTCTTTGGTGTGACTATCTGTTTTTCTTTGTTCATGCTCATTATTTTATGGTACTGACATGCAAAAATAATTCAAAGAACAAATAAGGAAGATTTATTAAAAAAATTAGATAATACTGATTCACCCCCCCTCTCAGTATTATTTTCAACAATTGGTATCAGAGCAGGTCCTTCAGAGAAGCTTGATCGCTTGAAGGTAGATCGTTCATCATGAGCAACTATGAGAGAGAAGCATCAATCAGGCCACCAGTTTTTGATGGGACAAACTTCAATTATTGGAAGGTAAGAGTTACTGCCTATCTTCAATCTCTTGGTACAGAAGTTTGGGACATCATAGAGACAGGCTACGCTTTTCCTTCAGCTACTCCTACAGATGCAGCCGAGAAAAAGAAGTATGAAACAAATGCGAAAGCAGTCAGTACTCTATTAGGATGTATATCTCAATCAGAATTCATGAAGGTAATGCACTATAAATCCGCAAAAGAGATATGGGACAAAATTGTCACGAGCTATGAAGGAGATGAACAGGTAAAGCATGCTAAACTTCAAACTCTCAGAATTCAGTATGAGACTCTCAAAATGTATAATGATGAAAGTGTGGCTAACTATTTTCTTCGGGTAGATGAGGTTGTTAATTGTATGAAAAATTTGGGTGAAGAAATAAAAGAGGCTATTGTGGTTGAAAAGGTTCTAAGATCATTGTCCCCCAAGTTTGAATCTAAAGTATCTGCAATAGAAGAAAAGGAAAATCTACGAATTCTTACTATGTCTCAGCTACATGGAATTCTAACTGCTTATGAAATGAGAAAGGGAGGTCCATCAGACAGAAGAGAAGCTGCTTTCAAGGCATCAGGCAAAGGAGATTATTATGAAGCAAGCCACGTCCCAGAAGAAGAGGAAGAAGAATCAAATTTTGTCAGAAATCTTCAAAGGGGTTCTGGAAGGTTCAGAGGTAAGTTACCTTTTAAATGCTTTTCTTGTGGAAGAGTAGGTCATTATGCTGCAAAATGTCCTTATAAGGATAAAGGAAAGGAACTTGCTAGATGGAACAAGAAACAGAATGCAAATAAGAAAAGCTACTACACTCATGAAGATAGTGATGGTCTATCAAACAGTGATGAAGATGAACAAGGTAATGAATATAAGTTGTTAATGGCATTTGAAGATGATGATTATATGGATGCTATAGATGTGGATAACCTTTATGATGAAATTACTAGACTCAAGAGATGTATAGAAGAAAAGAACATGATCATTGATACTCTACAATTTCAAATTGATGAAAAGGAAAAACATCTTGAAAAATTAGAAGGTGAAATTGTTGGTCTTAGAAAAGATATTGAGAAAACAAAAGCTATTAATCTCAAGTTTGTCAAAGGATCTGAAACTTTGGATGAGATTATCAATGTGCAGCGGTCTCCACTAAACAAGACAGGTCTGGGCTATAATGGAGAAACTTCTCAAGCATCCACCTCAAAAAGTTATCTTGATGCAGCAAGAAGAAATGAGCAAAAGCACAATGAAGATCATCAGGTAAAGCAGGGACGAATTACAAACATAAACTATCAGTGGCAATCCATCTTAAGGGTGAACAAAAGCTACAACCAGCCACAGGTAAAATCTTCTCAATTTGGTTCAAGAATAGATGACAATAGAAATTACAATCAATTGGCTGGTAGATTCGATAACCGCAGAAGTTTCTTCAATGGACAATGCTTTTCTTGCCATAACTTTGGTCACAAAGCAGCTCAATGTGTTGCATATAAAACAATCATGACTAGGGAAGCTCAAAAACAAAGAAGTATGACCGGGATTACAAAAAGAACCTATAACAACTTTTCGGTTCTTGAAAATGAAGTTGAATGTTCTATTTGCAATAACTTTGGTCATGAAGACTCTGAATGCAGGAGCAGGTTTCAGCAGAAAAAGGAACAAGCCTCAAGCACCAAAACATGGAGAATAAAGGAACCACAAACAGAAAGATGTGGGATAGCATTTTATGCAGAGGGACAAGAAAATCTATGGTACATTGACAGTGGATGTTCGAAGCATATGACAGGTGATAAAGAAAAACTTGAGTCATTTTCTGCTCTAGCAAAAGGAAAGAAAGTCTCTTTTGGAAATGATACTCCTGCAACTATAAAAGGAAAAGGCATTGCTCAGTTAAAAGAAAAGGTCAAGGCTGGAAATGTTTTGTATGTTGATGGCTTGAAGCATAATCTTCTAAGTGTCAGCCAGATGTGTGATCAAAGAACCGAGGTCATATTCAGATCAAATGGATGTCTTGTTCGTGATCTTGATACAGGTAAAACAGTGATCAAAGGCAAAAGAACTCCAAATAATCTGTACATATTTGAAGAAGGACAACAACAATGCTATCTCAGCAAGGATGATGAGCACTGGTTATGGCATCGGAGGTTGGGACATATAAGCTTTTCACAAATAAGGAAAGCATGCAAATATCAGGCAGTTCACGATCTTCCAGATATCAAAATTCCTGACAACACCATATGCAAATCATGTCAGTTTGGAAAACAAACCAGAACTAACTTTCCAGAGAAAGAAGGTTCAGCTAGCATGCCTCTTGAGCTAGTACATACAGATACATGCGGTCCTTTCAGGAAAAGAACACCTCGAGGAGAAGAATACTTGATATTATTCATTGACGATTTCTCCAGATTTGTCTGGTTAGGACTTATGAAGCACAAAGATGAAGCATTCGAAAAATTCAAATCCTTCAAAGCCTTGGTTGAAAATGAATCAGGTCACAAAATTAAGTGCCTCAGATTCGACAGAGGTGGGGAATTTACTTTAAATGAATTCTTCGATTTCTTTGAAGAACATGGGATAAGAAGAGAATTCTCTACAGCAAGAACCCCTCAGCAAAATGGAGTTGTGGAAAGAATGAACAGAACAATCCAACAAATGGCTCGTGCTATGCTTGATAAGTCAGGAACTCCCGCAACTTTCTGGGGTGAAGCTGCACATGGTGTGATTGTTATTCTCAACAAAACAAATGTCAGGGTGAACAGCACTCAAACTCCTCATGAGCTCTGGAGTGGTAAGACTCCTTCGGTAAAGCACTTCAAAATCTTTGGGAGCAAATGCTATATTAAGAATAATGATGAGCAGCTTGGCAAACTTGAACCTAGAGCAGATGAAGGCATTCTTCTTGGTTACTCTCCACATAGCAAAGCATACAAATGCTACAATAAAAGACTTGGCAGAATTGTTGACAGCATTGATGTAGTGGTTGATGAGAAGGGATACATTCCTAGGCAAGTTCATCATGAAGACATCGGAGAAGATGAAGGCTACCCTCAAAGACAGAATGATGAAGAAGAAGAACCTCAAGAAGAACCAGAGGAGCAGACAAGAATAGAAGAGAAAACCACATCCAGATATGTTCAGAAGAATCATCCAGAATCTCAGATTGTGGGGTAGAAAGAAGCAGGTGTACAAACAAGAAGAACAGTTGCAGAAGCCTCAAGCTATTTGGCATTACTCTCCTCCACTGAACCACAAAATGTGAAAGAGGCATGCAAAGATGAATGTTGGGTGAAAGCAATGGATGAAGAACTTGAGCAAATCGAAAAGAACAACACTTGGGAGCTGGTTCCTAGACCAAAGGATAAGAATGTTATCGGAACAAAATGGGTCTTCAAAAACAAATTGAATGAAAATGGAGAAGTAATTAGAAACAAGGCCAGACTTGTTTGTAAAGGGTATGCACAGCAAGAAGGAATAGACTTTGAAGAAACCTTTGCTCCTGTTGCAAGACTTGAGGCCATCCGAATGTTCCTTGCTCTCTCAAGTTTTCAAAACTTCAAAGTTTTTCAAATGGACGTGAAATCAGCTTTTCTAAACGGAGACTTGGAAGAAGAAGTATACATTGAACAGCCAGATGGGTTCATTCTTGGAAATAATCCAAATCTTGTATGCAGATTGAAAAAGGCTCTCTATGGTCTCAAACAAGCTCCAAGGGCTTGGTACTACCGTTTGGACAAATATCTTCATCAACAAGGTTTTTCAAAAGGATCAGCAGATAGCAATCTTTATATAAAAGTTGAAAATGACAAATTGCTAATACTTGTTGTGTATGTAGATGACATTATTTTTGGGAGCAATGAAGAAGCTATGAGTCAAAGCTTTGCCTTGGTCATGCAGAAAGAATTTGAAATGTCCTTGCTAGGAGAACTGACATATTTCCTTGGTTTGCAAATCCAACAAAAAGAAGGAGGAATCTTTTTATCTCAAACCAAGTATCTCAAACAGATTTTGAAGAAATATGGTATGGAAGATGCAAAACTAGTATGTACACCCATGGTCACAGGATGTAGCCTCAGTGCAAATGATGAATATGCAGCAGTACATCAACCAACCTACAGATCTATGACTGGAAGATTACTTTATTTGACAGGTACCCGACCGGACATCATGCATGCAGTTGGAATAGTTGGAAGATTTCAGGCAAATCCAAAGGAGACTCATCTTCAGGCAGTGAAGAGAATTTTCAAATATCTTCAAGGGACTCAAAATTATGGCTTATGGTATCCTAGAGATACAGATCTTACACTTAATGCTTATACAGATGCAGATTGGGCCGGAAGCGTGGATGACAGGAAAAGCACAAGTGGTGGTGCGTTCTTTATGGGTTCCAGACTGGTATCTTGGTTCAGCAAGAAACATAGTTCAATTGCCTTGTCTACAGCTGAAACGGAATATGTTGCTGCTGCATCTTGTTGCACCCAACTCCTTTGGATGATGCAGACTTTGCAGGATTTTCAAATCACTTGTACACCACCAATCCCCATCTTATGTGATAACACAAGTGCAATCAGCATCTCAAAGAATCCTGTTATGCATTCAAAAACCAAGCACATACCAATCAAGTACCATTTTCTCCGGGAACAAGTACTTGAACAGAAGGTCAAGTTGGAGTATGTTCCTTCTAAGGAACAAGTTGTTGATATTCTCACCAAACCATTGCCCAGGGACACTTTTGAATACCTCAGGCAAAAGCTGGCGGTTGTTGATGCATCATCCTATTGTTGAACCTTTTCTGATTGATGGTACAGGTTCAGGGGGAGCATATAATGCATTGTTGGCATTATGGAGGATGGTCGGAAGGAGATCTTGGAAATAGCTGCAACATGTCTCTATCTCTTTCATGGTGGATTATGGTTCTTTGTTGCAGATCTGGTTCATATTCAGGGGGAGCATGTTCTTAGGGGGAGCATACCCCTTTGCCCTTGATGTCAAAGGGGGAGAATGAAGCTGAAGATTGTGAGGTTGCCATCAAGTCCAAAGGGGGAGATTGTTGGCATTATGTTTCTGGTATGGCTATATGTTACAGATGTTGTACTTGATGGCAACTCCCGTGGCAAGGCTCTCAATATGTTGAAAATTAAGAAGTACGCAGGAAATCACCTCAGAAGGTGCATACCCGCAGGTACACCATGCAGGGACCGCGTCCAGATACACAGGCCAGCCGTTCAGGAGGTGCGTACCCCCAGTGCACACATTTCAAGGCAGAGAAAAGCACACATGGGGTTTCTTATGTTTTACTCTTGGTATTTAGCCGACAATATTTGTGTTATTACGGTTTTGGCTCGTGGTATTGTTCCATGATTTTAGGAGGAGCTTGCCTATATAAAGCAAAGGAGATCACTTTGTTAAGCATTCTTTTGCAATTGAATATCTTTAGATCTGAAATATTGGGTTATGGTCTTAAAAGCTTGATCTATATGAAAGGGAAGTTGAAGGCGAATCTGTGAAGGGTGATCTCTCGAGCGCATGATCAGATCTGAGCAACTGTGCCACTCTGGTGAACTGCCTATTCGGCCCTAATCAGAAGTACGCAGGTGTTTAACAGAAGAGCTGCGTGGGTACGCAGAGTAGAAACAAGAGATCTGCGTGGGTACGCAGAGCAGAAACAGGAGACCTGCGTGGGTACGCAGAGTAGAAGAAGGAGAGTTGCGTGGGTACGCAGAGTGACTAAGGTTCAGGTGCGTACGCATAGTAAAGGTACGCGGCGCGATAGTATTTCTGGGTGCGTACCTGCAGTAACAGTACGCGGCGCAATAATGTCTCTGGGTGCATACCTGCAGTAATAGTATGCAGTGCGGTTGAAGGAACAGTGCGTGGGCACGCAGTGCGGCAGAAGGATTTCTGCGGGTATATGCAGGAAAGCAGAAGGTGAACTGCGTAGCGACGCAGGCCACAGAAGAGAAAACTGCGTATCTGTCTTAAGATGTTCTGTTGATTGAATTTTTCTGCTGATAAGGTGTTCTGGGTTAGTTCTGTTATTACTGATCTGATAACTGTAGTGGACTGTAACTTTTATGTACTTGATGATCATTTGATGCTTTATGAAAAGAAGTAGGGGGTTGTAGCTCCCTTCCAGGAGAGACTGGAAAACGAGAGAAAGAGAGTTGTAGCTCTCTGTAGGTTGCAGCTTGCGTACTGGTAAAGGACTGCACCAGTACAAAACCATTGTAAAAGAAGTTTCTAATTTGAAAGAAGATACAGACATATTGCAGCAGGTGGTTTTCACCCACATTGGGTTTCCACCTTACATCTTGTGTTCTTTGGTGTGACTATCTGTTTTTCTTTGTTCATGCTCATTATTTTATGGTACTGACATGGAAAAATAATTCAAAGAACAAATAAGGAAGATTTATTAAAAGAATTAGATAATAATGATTCACCCCCCCTCTCAGTATTATTTTCAACAGCGAGATCCATGCACTACAAGTCCTCAGTGAGCAGAAAATAAATATGGAACAACTGAGCTTGCAATGTGACGAAGCGGTGTCACAAAATCAACAACTGGTACAGGTGATAGACAAGTGTCTCGAAGCTGGCCATCCCAACGGACATACCAGCAGAGGCGTGGATCCATGGGTTAGCAGCAGGGCTATGCGAGGCGAGGGAAGAAATGATAAAGGTTCAGCTGGAGCTAAACCTTTAGATCATCAAGCTGCGATTAAATGCACATTTGTCCACCCTCCTAGAAGTCAGAGAATAGCACGATAGCGTTATCACAGCGGGACTGGAGGAAATTCACAGTACAGTGCGAGATTGCACCACCATGTTGGAAGAATCACTTGAGGTCCTCACAAATATGTAGGAGGACCCCAACATCCAGTGCTTAGAGACAGAGGCTAGAGAACACCAACAGTAGTATGACAGTGTCCGAGGAACTGCAAAGACGGTGGTCCTCACTCAGAGGCTTGCGTGGATGTAGCAGGCTAAAGCACTAAAGGAGCAGGTGAACATGGGATGACATAAGGAAGCAGTCATGAAGGCATGCGTTCAACCTTGGATCGATGAGGCCTTCACCATCATGGCAGAAATCAAAGAAAATCTCGCACATGTGCAGGGGATGCATGACTGATGTAGAGAAGCACTCCTGAGACAGAGGTCTCGGAACAATGTATGGAACAGAGCCAACAAGAAGTAGCTCAGTGCATTTCTGACCTTGACGCAGTTCGAGAACAGTTGGAGGGACTCCACGTAAAGATCTCTGCACCAACAAAGTGACTCAAGGACACGTCACGATGTTTGTGCTGGGGGCCGATTGGGCATGGAATCCCCCCAAGGCATTTTTTGGGACTTAAAGCCCAAGTTTTGACTAAATCTTGTTGTAAAGCTCCCCAAATTGCGAGCACGGGGCGCAAAAGTATGATAGAGTCATAGGGTTGTCCACCCTAGTTTTGTAATGTAATGTCGACTAGATAAACCTACCCATGGTCTGCAGATGTTGGGATTGTATAAATAAAGCGAGGCTCTAAGTGTAAAAAAAGAGAAACTAAGAGAGGAGGATGAAAAGTCTGAGGGATTGAGTTGCACTGTGAAATGTGTCTTTGGGTCGTAGAGTAGGAGAAGGCTCTACAGTTGTGTGCAAAGAGGCCTAGTTGTCTTCAGTTGAGTGTGCGGACCCCTGCAACTGAGTGCGCAGGGCAAGTCGAGTTTGTAACCGTGGAAAGAAACAATAACGAGAAGTTTTTCTATAATTCTCCGTATCTTTTTTGGTGTATTGCATTAATGAATGTAATTTACAAGTATACTGTTTATTTATTGCACGAACCTGAATGAAGGTTTTATGTTGTTAAGTATAACTTAAAGAACTCAAGTAGGAAAAGATAATTAACTAATATTGGAATATAATAAAGGTATTGTGTAATAACATAGAGGGCGGTGCACAGCCCTTAGATAGGGTTGCGTGAAAGCAACATATCAGGCCGAAAGGATTGGGAAAGTGCACAAAGCAACCTACATGCAGGGACAAACTGCAGACCAGTTGAACTCAGTAGACATTTCCAGGGTGCAGAAACCTGGTCCTAGCACCCTCCCATACTACCTCGGGTGAGACCTCAGTCTGCGCTCCACATAGTATTACCAAAAGGGCCAATATTACTGGGATTTGTTTGGTTAATTAACTCTGAATCTTAGTCAGGCCCCAATAAGCCAACACCTTGGAAGGTAGCTCAAATTACATAGCATGGAAAGATAGAATGGAGGCTATATTAGAAGACAATGGCTTGAAGGGATTCATTGATAAAGAAATCCCAAAGCCAACTTCAACTAATGCACAAGAGTTGGCTGAGTGGAAGAAGTGTGTGGCAAAGGTGAGATGGATCATCCTTGAGGAAGTTCGAGACCATATTGTCTCGAGTCTCCATGGGAAGGATACTCCATTTTCAATGTGGAAGACATTGAAGGACCTCCACCAGAACAGTAGCGACCAGAGGAAATTGGCGCTCAAGGATAAGCTTTGAAGAATCAAGATGGAGAAGGGCAATACTATTTCAACATATCTAAACAAGCTCACCACCTACAGAGATGATCTTGGTAGTGTGGGAATAACTACTGCTGATGATGATATGGTGAGCCTCGCTCTCCTTGGCCTTCCAAAGATTTGGAATAGCTACCATGACTTTGTGAATGGAAGGGAGAAACTACCAGATTGGGAATGACTATGGTCAGATCTTATGAAGGAGGAGATCAGGAGGAGCACACGAGATGGTTCTTTATCCAAGAATGATGATGAAGAAAACCTAGCCTTAGTAAGTAAGGAAAGGAAAGGGAAGGGGAAGGCTTCCCATTTCAATTCTAATTCTTCTCATGGAGGGAAGAACGGTGACATGTCTAAAGTAAGATGCTTTAATTGTCACAAGAGGGGACATTATGTGACTAATTTCCCATTGAAGAAGTCCAAGAAGGGATCCTTGAAAGGATCAAAAGGTGAGGCACTAGCCTCTCAGTTCGAAATGGACTTTACCCTAATTGCATGCATGGTGTCATTGATGATGTGTTGTGTCTGGTATCTTGACAGTGGAGCCTCATTCCACATGACCAATGATAAAAATTTATTCAGTGCTTGGGAGGAGAAAGACCTCAAGATGCACATAGAGATGGGTGACGATGGAAGGTATAATGCTTCAGGAGTGGAAATGGTTGCTTTTCAGAGGGAGCATGGAGCTCCTCTCACCTTGACAGATGTGATCTATGTGCTTGGACTAAAGAAGAACTTGGTATCGGTCACAATGTTGGAGGACAAAGGCTACGATCTTGTCTTCAGTAAAGGAAAGGCATTCTTAAGACACATAGCCATGGATCAAACCAAGAGGATAGGGACTCAGGTGAAGAATCTCTATAAACTAGAGGTCGATGATTGTGTAGCATTGAGTACAAAAGCAGAATTGGTGCAAAGCCAAGACATTGGTGAGTTGTGGCACTGGTGATTGGGCCATTTGCATCATGGGGCTTTGAAGATAATGCAGAAGATATCTACAAGACTTCCCAAATGTAAACTTGAGCAAGTTGACACATGCAAAGGTTTTACCTTGGGAAAGTACACCAAGTCTTCCTTTCATGATCGAGGCAGTTGAGCAGAGGCTATCTTAGAGCGAGTTCATACTGATTTGGGTGGACCATTCTCGATGGCATCCACAATAAAGAAAAGGTATTATGTGATTTTCATTAATGACTATTCTCATAAATGCTAGATTTATTTCATGCAGAAGAAGGACCAAACTTTCACAAAGTTTTGTGAGTTCAAAGCTTTGGTCGAGAAAGAGTCAAGGAAGAAGATCAAGCCCTTAAGAAGCGACAACGGTGGAGAATATGTCTCTCAAGAGTTTAAGGACTTCTGTGCAGTGGAAGTAATTAAACGAGAGTTGATGGAACCTCATAACCCACAACAGAATGGGGTGGCCGAGAGGAAGAACAAAACTATTGTAGGGGCAGCACAGGCAATGCTGCATGACCAATACCTACCACTTCACTTGTGGGCTAAGGCATGCAACACAGTGGTATATTTGCAGAATGGAAGCTTGCATCGCATACCTGGGATGAAGATACCAGAGGAAGCTTTCTCCGGTAAGAGACCAAATGTAGGCCACTTTAGGATCTTTGGCTCATCGGTATATTACTATGTGACAAAGGATTCATGGAAGAAGCTTGAGCCAATAGCAGAGTTGGGGATACTTGTGGGGTACACTGATACACCTCACAACTATCGGGCATACTTTCCTACCAGTCGGAGGACAGTGGTTTGCAGAGATCTCAAGTTTGATGAGCAGAAGGCCATGCGAGTTTCCCTTAAGAGGGAGCTCCAACTACAGGTTGGGGAGGAACTGTTCGTTCCTAAGGAGGAGGAGCCTCAGACTGATGCGGAGCAACTGCATGCAGAGGTTCAAGGAGTGGAGACATCCACTCAAGCATAGTCTTCTAGAGATGGACAGAAGCGTATAAGAGAAGCTGACATATTGTTGGAGGATGCGAGAGAGAATGTGGGAGCACCATCTTCTCAGCACAGATAGAGGAGGTCACTTGATAGGCACACTGCATACATGGCCCTTACTGGGGAATGTGTTGAGACCGAGCCATTTTCCTTTGAGGAAGTAGTGCAGTAGCCGATTTGGGTTGATGATATGGTGGAGGAGTATGACTCCATAGTTTGTAACAGTGTTTGGGATGTGGTTCCGAGACCGGAGAACAAGTCAGTTGTGAGTTACCATTGGCTTTATAGGGTAAAGCAAGCTGCTGAAGGTAGTGTGGAAAAGCATAAGGCATGATTTGTTGCCCATGGCTTCTCATAGGTTGAGGGGATTGAATATGATGAGACATTTTCTTATGTCGCAAGGTACTCATCTACGAGATCTATCTTAGCACTATCAACACAGATGGGTTGGAAGATCCATCAGATGGATGTGAAGATTGCATTCCTCAATGGCAAAATTGAGGAAGAGGTGTACATAGAGTAGATGGAAGGTTTTGAGACCTTCAATCATGAGTCGCATGTGTGCCAACTCAAGAGAGTGTTGTATGGGCTAAAGAAAGCACCTCGTGCTTGGTACACCAGGATGAAAACTACTTCACCCAGTTGGGCTTCACAAGGAGTGAAGCGGATGTGAACCTGTACCACATCGTGGTGAAAGGTAAGTTGTTGATCATCGTACTTTATGTTGATGATCTCAACTTGTCCTAACGATGAACCACACTAGTTGGTTTGAAACATGTCGAAAAATGTTTTTCATGTGATTTATGCCAAAATACCTTTTCTCATAAACTTGATATGGATCATAGAAGCCTCAATTCAATGATCTCATATTAACTGGTGATGATCAGTTGATCGTGTCTTGCAAGGAGGACCTTGCAATAGAATTCGAGATGAAAGACATGGGTCTCATGCATTACTTCCTTGGCATGGAAGTGTGGCAGAAGGATGGGGAGTTGTTTGTGTCTCAGGGCAAGTATGCCAACAGGATACTCAAGAGATTCCACATGGAGAAGTGCAAGCCCATGCAGACTCCTCTAGCAGGTCACTGGAAGAAGGAGGTTGCTACTTCAAGAGAAGTGGTAGAGGCTACTATGTATAGGAAGCTTGTGGGTTCACTGATGTACTTAATGAACACATGACTAGATTTATGCTATGCGGTGAACCAGCTGAGTCAAGTGATGGTTCAGCCTACCAAGATGTTTTGGAAGGTGGCAAAGCATGTATTGCGATACCTCAGAGGCACATCTCAGTATGGATTATGGTACATATGCATAGAGGGAGTGAAGCCACATGGCTTCACTAATGCAGATTGGGCAGGGAGTCCATTAGATCGGAAGAGCACATCAAGGGGGATTTTTAACCTTGGGTCAGCGGCAGTTTCTTGGTACAATAGGAAACAGAGGTCGGTTGCACTCAGCTCGGCAGAGGCATAATACATGGCTGCAAGTTGGGCAAGATGTGAGGCCATATAGATGTGTAAAGTCCTAGTTGGTTTGTTTGATCAGAGGATGGATCCAACTGTGATCTATTGTGATAATCAAAGTTGTATCAAACTCTCTAAGAATCCAGTATTTCATGATAGGTCCAAGCACATTGACATCCGGTATCATCATCTCAGAGACTGTGTAGCGAGGAGGATCATGTTGTTGTAGTTTATTTCTACAGAGGAGCAGGATGCTGACATTTTGACAAAGGCATTGTCAAAGTGTGAATTCGAGTTCCATAGAGACATGATCGTGGTGGCAGAAAATCCCTTTCTTGTTAAGAGGGAGTGTTGAAATATGGAAATAAGAATATTCCAATTTAATTTGTCCTTGAATTAACTTGTGAATTAAAATCTAATTTAGTCTTAATAGCTACTTAGAAATAATTAATTTATTTATTTTAAATTAATTAGTTGGAGAAAATCAAGTTAGAAGTCTTTATGAAGTCATGCAAGAGTTATCCCTTAAATTAAGGAGATAAAATTAAGTTATATTTTTGTTGTAATTAGTTAACTCAGCTTACTGAGTTAAGTCTAGTTAAATTATTTCCAAACTGTTTGAGGAACTAATAGTGAGTTAACAGTCAGTTGATGCATTAATGCATTCAACTAGTGCTACTCTAGTTAACTGAAGATTCCCTCATCATAAACTCATGCATGTTTATTCTAAGAAATACTCAGTTGATATTAACGTTCAAGGACATTGTACTATTATTTTCATGTGTTTTCTCATGGAAAAAAATCATGCATGCAGTCAAAGGATTCATCCTTGAGGATTGCGCAATTTTGAAGACTTGTTTTTCCACTTGGTAATAGGCTAATCATCCACAAGGAACAACGCAAGGAAATAGGAGCTTGGAGGGAAAAGAGGAAGGCTGGAGGGAAGCCAAGATTTCCTGTGAGCATCTTTGAGGATTGTACTGAGAGCTGGCTAGCTGTGAGAGCTAAGCCTTTGTATAATTCCTATGTATTTCTAGCATGTATGATAATACAATAGTGTGGGGTTTTTATCTGAGACTTTCCCCAAAGTATTTTCATGTCTATTGTGCCACTAATTCTTCTTCTAGTGGTTATATTGTTCAGCTCGATATTTAAGCTTCTGCAAATTGATAGTAGAAGTAGGTTATAGTATTCTGCTTTGATTTATATTGCATTATCAAGTTAACTTATTATAGATTTTCTACACTTTGAATGACCGTGATGACACTTGCGTGACAGTGCTTACAACATCGTGTGTGAATGCAATATATGTTTACATAGAGAACAAAATTCAAACATAAACCTTTCACATCACTAGAACAAGGTCGCAAGGATGACATAGCAATCGACATGCTGAAGATGATATTTGGTCAAATAAGCAAAAACAAAAAGCAAGACATGTAGAGAAGACACATGAAATGTATTTTTTGTGTTTGCACACATGCATGTAACTTGGGAAGGGATGACATGAGAATGACAAGAAGTCCTGCAAAATCAACTAAGAGGTGTACTTCAAAAGGTGTTCTTTACTTATCATACTTATCCTCGATATGATCATGCATCTGACAGAGTTTGTATGTGGTCCTGATCTTTTCCATTACTCGGTCTC
Source organism: Pinus tabuliformis (assembly GCA_031772625.1). NCBI lineage: Eukaryota > Viridiplantae > Streptophyta > Pinopsida > Pinales > Pinaceae > Pinus > Pinus tabuliformis. Next base: position 871,860,146 of record CM062810.1, on the reverse strand, counting down.
TTGGTCCTTCTCCTCAACTCCTTAGGAGTGATCTCAACACGTCTCCTTTTCCTATTGTCAGTAAGTGATAGGTCAACTTTGTTTTAGTGGGCAGTGACTGTTGCCAGAGCGAGGCACTGGGAGGCCCATCTGCACAGTTTTAGCATGCAAGACAAATAGGAAAGCTTGGACAACACTAAGTAGTTTTGAGGCACAAGACATTGCTATGGGATGGGTTTCCTAGGAGGACACCTCTGTGTAATTTTTTAGAGCAGTGTTGGCTCATTGACTGCTCTATGCATTTCTAGAGAGCAGTGATGACTGGGGTCTTTGTGGGCTGTGGGGTTTCAGCATGGAAGGTAGGAAGCTCGATGGTTGTAGAAGAAAAGTGCAAAGTTCCAGGAAGCTGAATGAGGCTATGTTTCTTGGGAAATGGATAAGTGTGAGATAAGTGACATAGATTCAAACAATGATAGAACTCGACTATGATCGCACATGAACGCTTAGTGACATAACGTAGACCATCTAGAATGCATAAGACATACTTTGCTTGATGAAATAACCTTCATGACAAGAGTGCGTGAAGTGAGTGTGAAACATGTCTATGTGATGAAAACCACTCATATGGACACAATTCCCTTGAAGAAAAATAGCATTCCCTTTGCATGACAAACAACAACCCCTATGCCCAAAGATGACACATGTTGCATAAAGATGAGAACACGAACAAATCTTAAGATCAAGGAGGGGAGGCCTCAGATCATCAGCGTACCAACAAGTGAGCAAGGAAAATCGATCGTAAGATCCACGGTAGGCTCTAAAATTTGCATGCAAGTCAAAATATTGGAGGGTTGTTGTAGTCGGTATAACACAACCAAGGATTCTAGGAATAGGAATAGTAATTCAACCCACATATTTTATCGGGGTTCGAGAGTGTTTGTCCAACTAGGGCTTCCAGGACTAGTAACTCAACCCACCAAGGGATTCCATAGCATTTTTCGAACTAGGGCTTCTAGGACTAGTAAATCAACCCAAGTTGTTATAGAGTTTCCAGAGTGTTTGTCCAACCAGGGCTTCCAGGACTAATAAATCGACCCAAGATAAGGAAACATGAGAACTAATCAAAATAAAACAAGGAAAACAAATCCACAATTACCATGGATATCCAAGAAATGGAAAAGCTAGGCAATCCATTATAAATCCTAGCCATCTTCCATTCCCATGGTAGATCACAATGAAGAAACCACATGCATGTGTCATGCGTGCCAAAACTAGTGAGGAAAACATGCATGCAACTCGGCACCTTCAAGCCAAATCCAATGTAGTTTTGGATCTCGATATCCTCTTGCACTTTCCTTCTCTTCCTTTTCCTTATTGCTCCAAAAATCCAAGTATGCCACACCTTCCAAGAGTGCTCTAAGGAAACTCTATGTATCCAAGAGTATAAGAGATAGAGAAAAAATAGTGAGAGAGTTCCAAAACTGAACTGACAAAAGGTTACCAATTGATGCTTAGAATCTTTTTTATGAATGATGCCTCTATTTTTTTCATTTTCCATTATTTTCCTTCATTTTTCTCTTCACATGTAGCCTATGACCTTTCACCTCCCTTTTCTCCTAATTTCCATTATTTTCATAAATAAATGTGCCAAAAATGGAATTTTTCCTATTCCATTGTATTTTCCAATTTCCTTAGCCATTAATCAAGCAAAAGTGATCCCCATCACTAGGATTTTGCCCAAAATTCAGCTTGGAATGTGTTTCCCATCCACTGCGGTTATTATTTTTCCTTTATTAACTTTTATTACATGGAATTTTCATTAGAGATGTTACAAAACCCTCCCCATTGGGGGAACACCATTTTCGGTGTTCAAGACCACCGATAACCACAAAATTGTTGTAAGAAAAATATATTGTAGATGAAACTTCATAACTTAGCTTGGTGCAATATTTATAGTGCTTAACATGTTGAGAAGAAAACCAACATGAAAACATAACAACATAACATCATAATGACATGACACCCACACTGCATATTGGAGCTTTATAACATAGCTCATGGTGGTATTTACATCGATATACATATACCGAGACATATACCAAGACATATACCAAAACACCATACCAAAACTGCTTTGCCTCAACTGGCAAAAAATGAAGTATACATAGCCCGCATATGATCCGTCATCTCCCATGTATCTTCATTGGGCCCAAAGTGCTTCCACTACACTTTAACTTGCTTGATTGCTTGGTTCCAGAGCATGATCACCTTTTTCTGCAATATACATTGAGGCTTTGACTGGAATTCTCCATCTAGTTCCATCTGCAATGCACACCAGTTAATCACATGATCAACATCTTCAGAAAACTTCTTAAGTAATGGCACATGGAAAACATCATGGAACTTCGTTGCCAGAGGTATTTCAAGTTGATATGTGACTGGCCCAATCATCTCCCCAATACTCAAGGGTCGACAAAACCCTGGTGCCAGCTTGGCACATGATCCAATCCGTAAGGAGCTCTTTTTTAGTTTGATGCATAAGAACACATGTTACCCAACTTGGAAATCCTTAAATAGCATGTTCCAATATTCATAGCTATTATGCCTATCCTATGTTGCCTTTAGATTCTTTTTTATCACCTATGTTTCTTGTTCCATGTTTGGTCCAATCAACACCCTGTTAAGTGGATCGCTCCAACTAACAAGAGTATATTCCATCCTCAAATATTCATGATACCCATTGTTGTAAGTGAAATATACTAGAGGAAGGTACTCTTCCTAGTTTCATTGTTGATGCATCACATACATCCTCAACATGTCCTTCAATATCTTGTTGACCCTCTCTATCTTTCCATATTTATGCGGATGATAACTTGTACTGAAGTCCATCTCTATGCCCAAACCTACAATATATCCTTTCAGAATTTGGAAGTGAACTTTGCATCCCTGTCTGACACAATATTCTTCGGAACACCATGCAATTTGACCAAATGTCTGATGAGCACCTGTGCTACATCGTCAGCTAAGAATGTAGACTTCACTCGAATGAAGTGCACAATCGTTGGAAACCTTTCCACAATAACTATGATGGAATTATGTTGTCTCACCATCCTTGGCACACCTATGATGAATTCCATGCAAATGACTTTCCAATTCCACTCTGGAATCACAATTGGATGTAGTAGTCCACCTGGATGTTTACACTCTACCTTCACACGCTAACAATCAAAAGACCTAGCCACAAACTCTGTGACATCCCTCTTCAGGTTTGGGCAATAATAATATCTATTCACTATTGTTAGTGTCTTCTGATAACCTGGGTAACCTAAATATAGTTTCACATGAAACTCCCTCAACATCACCTTCTTCAGCTCACTGCTATCTGACACATATATCCTATCTCTGAACCTAACCAATCCAACCATTCTAAGATAATTAATAATCCAAATCTTGTGCACCTTCACCTATACAAGTACCTATACATGTACCAATAACTGTATTGATACCCGTACAATCACTTGTACCTATACCAATACTATGTTGCAACTTGTGCATAATCTCCATGTATCTGACATCCTACTGACCTCCCTACAAGATCCTATCTTGTAATTCTATCCCATGGGACCTCATGGCTGCTAAGTGATTTACATGTATTTGCCTCCTAAAAGCATATAACTTTGTTCTCTTTGCCTTTGATGTACCTAATCTCAAAATCGAACTCAATTATCATAGCGAACCACCGAGCTTGCCTACCATTTTGACTCGGTTGGTAAAATAGGTACTGCAACCCACTGTGATCACCTGTGAATGTAAAACTCCTACCCATAAGATAGTGTCTTGACATCTTTGATGCTTTTGTGATCGTTACAACCTCAAGATCATGCGTGGGATAGTTCTGCTCATGCTCATTCACTTTCCATGAATCATAGCATACCACATGTCTATCCTGCATAAGGACTCAACCAAGTCCTTTCTTGTAAGAATTTGTGCATACTACAAACCCTTTGTCTAGATCTGTAATCTTTAACACTGCTGCATGTGTCAACAACTGCTTAAGTTGCTCAAAACTAGCCCCACACTCCTCTGTCCATTCGAACTTGTTACCTTTCCTCTTCAATTACATGATAGGATAAAAAATCTGTAAGAAGTTCTTGATGAGTTCCTATAATAGCCTTCCAACCCCATGAAAGATCTCACCTCATCCATATTCTTGGGAGCTACCCACTCGATGATGGCCCTTATCTTTTCTAGATCTATTGTAATGCCCTCTTTGGAGACAACATGACCCAAGTAGTGTACCTCAGTTTAAAAGAAACTACACTTGCTAAGCTTAGCATACAACTGATGCTCTCTCAACAGCCTCAACACTCCTGCTAAATTATCAGCATGCTCCTCATCATTTTTAGAATATATCAATATTTCGTCAATGAACACAATAACAAACTTATCCAAAAACAAATGCAACACACTATTCATCAAGAACATAAATGTAGTTGGAGAATTAGTTAAAGCAAATGGAACTACAACAAACTTATAATGCCCATACCTAGTCCGGAAGGTTGTCTTTTAAATTTCCTCCTCTTTGGCGTGTACTTGATGATATTCAGATATCATATCAATCTTCGATAAAACTGTTGCTTAGTTCAACTGATCGAACAAGTCATCAATTCTCCATAACGGATACCTGTTCTTGATGGTCACTTTGTTCAACTGCTTGTGATCAATGCATAATCTAAGAGTACCATTTTTCTTCTCACAAACAATATAGGTGTGCCCCATGGTGATACACTTGGCCTAATGTATCCCCTTTCCAATATTTCCTTAACTCTAGATTCAACTCTACCAACTCAAGTGTGCTCATCCTATAAGGAGATTTAGATGTTGGAGTTTCCCCTAGCACTAACTCAATATAAAATTTGACCTTCCTGTGAGATAGAAACTCTGAAATGTCCTCACGAAATACATACCAAAAATGTTGTAGAATTGTGTACCTACTTAAAACATCTGCATCCTCAACTTCCTTACCATTGTCACTAGAAATGTGCACTTCAAATAACACACAACCTTTCATACGACTGTGCTTTGTTTGCATAGTTGTTACCATCTTAACTGATGTGGCTTTATTCTTTCCTTGCAAGACTCTTAGTTCCCCATTGTCATCCAAGTGCTCAATTGCTTTGTCATAAAAATTCACCTTGGTTTTATGAAGATACAACCAATCCATGCCCAATAACATGATGTATGATCCCAATGGTAATACATTCAAATGTGTTGTTGTAAGCATACCATTCAAATCAAATGCAAAAGTTCTTACCCAATGGTAAAATCACTTCTTTATACCTATAGCCAACTGCACTAACCAAGATTCTACATGCAATTCCTTACTAAAATGACACTTATTCACCAATTTAGGACTAACATAGCTATAACTAGATCTGGGGTCAATCAAAATAGAAATAACTTGTTCACAAATTTTACTGTTCATCTCAATGATAGATGCCTTATGGCCAGCCTATTTGTTTTCCAATGTTGCATAAATATGAGGAATGCTCTGACCAACATCTTGAATATTCTATGCATCTTGTGCAATATATAGTATAGGTCTACCACCCTCATACTGTGGACAATATCTCCTATGATGATCCCCTCCACAAGTCCAACACTACACGGGCAACTTATTATGCTCCTTAGATTGATGTCCATGTCCTCTATCTAATGTATTGAATTTCTTAGATGGCGCAACATTCTCTTTATTATCTGTACCGTGTGGTCTTACTCGTTTCTTGTCCCATTTTCCTTTCTTCCTCGCATTACATTTCCAATCTGGCTTATCTCATATCTGTGCTTTGATTGTTCATAGTAAAGGCTTAGCTTTCAAATGGTCTCTTCCAATGATTTAGGCTCATCAAACTCAATCCTATCTTTAAATGGAACTGGTAGCCCACTAATGAGCCTATGAATCTTGGCCTTCTCCAACGTGAAGTAAGGCACATACCATACTAGCTTGAAGAAAGTGCTAGTGTACTCCTCATCCATCATGGATCCCATCTTTAGCTCATAAAATTCTTTTTCCCTATCATCAAAGTATCTCTCTGACATATACTTGAATCTCCTTGAATAGCCACTGAACCCAATCCAGGTCAAGTGTTCCTCATGAATAAATCTAACATTCTACATGTCTTCCCACCAAATGTTTGCCTTATCTTTAGGACTTAATGTAGCTACTATGGTTGCCATTTTCTGTGATAATCATGTAACTCGAAGAACTTCCTCATGCTAAGCAATTGTGCCTCTGCACCCTGTGGTTTCTTCATCTCTCCATCAAATGTAGGTGCCTTTTCTTTCTTAAACTCATTTGCAAAGTATCCCCTATCACTCCTCCTATATGGATGATAATGATGATGATCATAGTGCTTACCTAACTTAGAACTAGAATAATACCTCTGTCTATCCCTTCTCCTCTTCAGAGTGTCAAACAATTTGCCATCTCTAATCTTGTACTCTCTATCGGACCTGTAACCACCATGCGATCTACTTCCATATTCCCCATTACTTTTGTCCTCCTACTCATAGTTGATCTGACATGGTCCTTCTTGCTGCAAATCTAAACAACTCTAAAGTATCACTGCATTTACCTCTGCATTTTTCTCCTGTGCCTACATGATTATGTCATTATCTGCCTTAAAACTTCTTAATTCTTCTTTTAAGCTTCTCAATGTATCTAGAAAATCAGAAGAGTTCCCAACACCATACTTCTCATTTGATACATAGGGAGAGTCCTTGTAGTCTACTAGATTTCTAGCCATTTGATAATTCTTCCTGCAAGGTATATCATGTCTGCTAACTCAAATCACAATAAATCAATGTACTTTAGTATAGCTCGGGGATGATACCTTGTCTGCAAGATCAACAAATCAACTTGATACATGTATAACATAATCATGACAACATATAGAAACATAAAACATAAGCATATAACCATGCAACCATCATTCTAGCTAGGGTTTAGCCATAAATGCATACCTTAACAACAATGCATACCATGATCTCATGCATGACATCAACCACTACATCACTGCACACTTGATCACATGTAAACATGAATATCCGTAACCAACCACACAACCATAAACACATATAATCAAGCACAAACAAACAACACTTGTAACTGAACCTACAAGAAGGATAAATGCAATCAAGCACACAAGAATACAACCAAACATACAAAGATGTAACCAGGCATACAATAATGACACATGTAAGCAACATAATCAACATGTATCCAGTCATACACTCATGAAGATGCAATCCAAAATAACAACATCAAGTTCCACATGATGACATCACTAAAACCATGATCAACATCATGCAAATGCAACAAGAACATGGAATGTAGGTGCAAGAGAAACACATGTAATTGACATGCATGCATGACCAACACATAGCAAAATCTAGTCCAAGGGGTGGACCATGCCGTGATACCACTTTTAACACCCTCCTCTCACATTTACCCAAGCAACAGGTCACAGATAAACATGTGATGAGAGGCTACTATGATATTATTCGACCGTTAATGAAGTGAAACCAATAGAAACACACCATATAGAAATTCAACATCAGCATTATGACCCTCAAGAACCAATCCAACCTTTTTGCGAGCCAGCACCCCGGTCCCACTAAGCCTTTGGACCACTTGACCTTTGGACTATGAGGTTATGGGCATGCCACCATCCAGGGACACTTTTTCACAGCGCTGTGCTAGCTTCTCCGATATTTGAGACACTTTTTCAAGCCCAAGTCCAAGTCACTGCCCAGAATTGAATCATATATTCAAAACACTAAAATAACAAAGAAATGACAGTAGAAATGTTGTGAGACACCTAATTGTCTATGGGTTGGTGTGGAATGTGAACAACCATTATATTCCAAGAGACCACTAAAATGTGAAAAGAATTATGGTCCGAATGAGTAAATGCCCAGCAAGAGAGCCCCAATCCGGTCCCCAATCCGGAGAGGAGGATATTTTGCTTTGGAAAAACGAGATCCATGTTACAATTAAGTGCAATGTTATGGTGGGAACGTCGAGTGAAGAAGAAGACAAGTCAGAACCAGTATCCAAACCGATTTCCCGGGCTGATTGGGAATTTGGCTCCGAAAAGCGTCTCTAAGAGCCATATAATCAAGACCAGCGAGATGGGTATCAGTTGTTCTGGAGTCTAGTAGGGTTTTTCCCTTGCTGGCTGGAATTGTGACAGTCGTGTTCCCGACACTGATTCCCTTAAAATCACTTAATATAGACCGCCGTTTGAAGGTTCTTTTACCAGTGTGGTGAATTGACAAGGGGAAATGGAAGCAGGAGCTTCCTTCCCAAGCACGAGGAATCCCGAAGATGCAGATGATGCCGCGCTGGGAAGACAGTAAGAAAACTTTCCGCCAAGTAAATTTTTCATCCAATTCAACAATGAAAGTTCTCTGCCCGCTAGTCCCATCACTCCCGGTTGCTGTTGATTGGGTCCCGTTACAGACTCCGCACAGCTGAATGAGAAATCAGAGAGATATCGAGAGCTAAGGGTGATCACATCTGAAGCAAGCGTACGGCCTAGGTTAGACTGGTCGCCTCCATACATGATGTGAAATTCACATTCCAAAATTTCCCCTTCCCCGGAACGCGTACATCCTTTCTCCCCGCAAGTAATACATGCTTGTGAATTGTGGTTTAAGGGTTTATAGGATGAAGACTTTGCGGAGTCGAAAGGTGGAGTGAGAGCCATGTTGTAGCCTTTGCAGTGAGTGCATGTAATCCAAGCAACATGAGTTCCCATATCTATAAGTGTATACTACTTATACATGCTTTGCTTGGGCGTTCCAAAACCAACATTTATTATGTACTCTCCTGAGTTCGGCCTAACGGGGACGTTTCCGTTGGCATCCTCTTGTTCTATGTCGATTTTGGACAAAGGAGAAGTCGACATATAGCGCTTCAATAACCGGAGGTGATAGTTGTCGGCTTTAATTCGTTTAGATATCAAGATTTCCCACGTCTTTTTTGGAGGTCGGAACCGTGAAGCGTCTGAATGAATATGCACGAGGGGAAATGACTCCCTTTCCCCACATTTGTACTCAAGGCTTGGTCGCCGCTTCGACAGTTCGATGGTGCGGAATCAATGCCAGACATGACTACAGCGACAGACATGAGAGAGGAGATTAAGTGCAAAGTTGATCATAGTGAAGAAGCTCATTGTATTCTATTAATTAGTGCAACACCAAAAAAACGTCCACTTGTCTCCACAAGTTCGTTGTAACTGAAGAGGCATGGCCAGGATGTTTTATACCGCTGCCTCAATGCATGTCCTGTGTTGCTACATATGTCAGAACCCTATAACATAACCATGTTAAGCTCCATTGATTTTACACAAAAGCTACCTTGATTTATGGAATTGCAGCTTTTCTTAACTTATGGAAACCAACTGCAGTAGTTTCCTTAAGTTAAGAAAATCAACTGCAATTACTAAATTTATAATTGGGAGCTACTAAAGTGGTCCATCACTTTGATCTGATCTCTACCTTGATTTGTGGTTTTTCTAACACATAGCTTTTAGAAGCTTGATGGAAGCTTAGCTATATGTTCATCTGTTTGGTCCCCAAGCTCATATCTCAATCCCCTTCAGTTCTACACCATCTAGCTGAGATAGTAGAGCTCAGAAGTGCCTTCAGACTAGTTGTCTTCTTTCCTTTTTGCATGTGTAGCTGGAGCGTGGTGTTTTAGAAGGAAATTGCATCAACAGTTTCACCAATGGCTGGAGGTAATTCGTATCCCTGGGCATTAAGTTTCAGTGATTCTTTTCAGTTCTTTCCGCATGCAGAATCGCTGTTTAAGTTTATTAGTTTTCTAACAGTTGGTATCAGAGCGGAGTTTACCTCTGCCTTGGTGTGGATTCGAATATTTTGAAGTGATTTTTATTTTCATTTATTCGACTGAATCTCATCGTCAGTTTTGTATTTCTTCGTTTCATTTCATTCGCTGGTGTTGTTTCTGCTGCTTCGATGCTTTCTCCACTGCTGTTCTTCTTCTCCCCTTATTGTTTTAATGGTGGAGTTAGTTTCGAACCTTCACTTTCTTCACGCAATTTTCTTATATTGATATGCACATACATCATAAAAAGAGTGTGCCTATCAGCCATGAATTTTGGGAAACAATCAGTCTATTTTGTCAGAGTAGTCAAAGCATGCTCACGAGATATGGTCTGTTATACGCATGGAATTGCATTGGACATATCTCGCATTTGGCTATAGGGCGAAATGTTTTTGGAAGACCGATTGATTATTCATGCGATTTTAGTGGCTGTGTGAGACTGAAATTATGCTTTATACCCGAGATTTGAATTCGAATGAGGCGGGTAGTGATCGAGCTCACAACTTAGAATCGTATAAAATTTTTCCCAACACGGGAACTTCAAATTTTTTTTAATTAATGGTGCAATTAAAATTTTTTAATTGCATTCAAGTGTATATATGTTAGATATATATCGATACAAGTACGGGCAGAGATTCCGATCTCATGGTGCGTGCCTATATAAATGATGACGATGGATATATATGTTGTTTGTATGTGCAAGTCCTCCATTTGAAAATAGGATGATTTCTTGTTCCGGAGCAGAGTAGGATTTCAGGGTTTAATTTTTACAGGTGCCATCGTTATTGAGGTATGCAAGATGCAGGCTCTTTGTATTTGTATATATTTATTGGATTTTTTCCCTCTTAACGTGTATGTCAATCGAGTATTAACTATCACGGTTTGAAATTTGAATTATATCGTTTTGCTTGAAAAAACGGATCCTGGCGGTAGAAGACTTGTGTTGTTTTAAAATGGATCGGGTGAAAGTCTTGAATCCAAAGAATCAAACCAAGTTAATTTTGGTAAATAGGGCATTCTGTGACCGAAATTAATTTTGAAACCCTTTTGTCTTGCGTTTATTTATGGCTTAATAAGAATTGAATTCTTGATTGCTTGAAAAGCCTGTTCAAGCATGCTCCTCTTTTTATATGGTTCACTAAGAGGGAAAGAATGCTGCAATAGATTTGTGTTCGAATGTTTTCCTCAACATGAGGCCTTTGAATGATTCTCTTTATAGATTTTTTTTATTTAATGAGCTGAAGAACTAGAACTAATTGAATTGTGTAGTATGATTGAGTACAGAGAACTGTCCTGGTTATTGAAAGTTAAAATAATGGAATGCGTAAGACTTGACGAACAGAAGGCTATTGACAGTAAGGCACTGCCGTGGGTTGGTTATTGAAAATTATGATACTTTTGATTATGTTTGTATGAATTTGTTTTCGGTGTTAGTTATAAACCGTTTCCACAATGTAAATCAAGGAAGTGTCGAACTATTTTTCGGCTGTGCATGTTGCACATGTTGGAGTAGTAGCTGCCTCATTTGTGTTTGCTTCTGCTTCGTTTTGTATCATGCAACGTTGGTTTTCTCTTGTATTTTCTCATGTTTGTAGCTTATATGTGTAGATGTATACACATATAATGTGTTAGGTTTATATGCACTCAGCAGCAACGTTGCTCATGGCGATTTCACTGCTGATTTACTTTAAGCGCTTTCTCATTATTTTGTCCAAGACGTGCATCTTCCAATCACTGTTGCACATGTTTGCTAGTGTCTGATGCATCAGCTGATGTTTGATAATGAAGCGTTATATGCTTGATTATATGCAGCCCATCTGAATGAATTGAATGATCAGTTGGATTAGATTCTTGAAAATGAAATGGGACATTATCCATTTTAGAATCGGAAAGTTAAACCACATTATATTCATTTTCAAGCAAATTCATTAATTGATCATTGAAAATAATTTATTCATTTATATTATTTTCATTTAAATAATATCACAACAAATCAGTAAATATGTTTCCTTTTTTTATGGATTGAAGGAACAATATTTGTGTGTGAATAAAGGTTGCTGTTGATATAAATCATGGTTCAGATCTTGTGAGCAAAATAGCTTGTTTGCTGGTCTATTTTGTTGTTTTATAAACTTAAGGACGGAGCCTGAAGTCAAGCCAGCTAGTCTTCGAACTGCATTTGCTCTGCAAATGCAAAGTAGATCAAATCTGATTCAGTCAATCTCCGGGTTAAGTTTATAAATTGAACAATCAATCTGTAGTCATTTTCGGTAATGCTGACTGCTTTTGATTTTGCTGGAGAATTATTACAGTTTTATGGAGTTTATTAAAATGTCATTTTGACTTACTCCTTTCAGTAAACATTATTTTTCTCTCTGGTTAAGTTTTGTTTATGCAACAAAATAATGTCTAGTGATCCATATGATTTTAATTAATTAGAGAATAGCCACAGCATCTTTAATTAAATAAAATTATATATTGATTGGCAAGATCACATAAAGATTATTTAGACATTAAATTGTAATTAATTACACTGAATATAATAAATTTTATCCCACAGGAATTTTTATTATATTTATGTGATTAATTAGGATAAAATTTCATAACCTACCCATAGGAGTTATGAATTAATAAGTTTTATCATAAATTTTTATTGAATCTGTTTGAATTGAAAATTTAACCCATAGGCAATTTTCATGTCATTTGATTCAATTCTTTTTACCATGTTTTACATTGGTAGAACATGAAAGTTTATTAAGCCTCAACATAAGCATGTGATTCTTTATTTTGATGCAGTAGTACAACCTGCAAATTTCTCTGAAATTCGTTCTGACATTCCCGAACTTGAGGAAGTAATCTCGTTTGTTTGTTATGAATCTGATATGGTTAATATTAATATTAACACATGGTGGATTGATTTTGGATCAACAATTCACATTTCGAATTCCTTGCAAAGGTTTGCAAAACCTAAGGAAGCCAGTAGGAAGTGAGCAAAGCATCTTATCAGGAAACAAGATGGGCTTGCATGTGGAAGCTATAAGAACATGTTATTTAACTTTAAGTAGTGGCTTTGTTTTGGAGTTAGAAAAGACCTTTTACGTTCCAAGTTTTTCTAGAAACTTGATTTCAGTTTCAAGGCTTGTACCTTTTGGATATTCCTTAAACTTTTCATAAAAATCTTTCAGTCTATTCTATAAATCTGATTATGTTGGGAATGGTATTTTGTTTAGTGGTCTTTACTGCATTAATTTACAAAACAATGTCACATGTGATTCAATGCATGTTCACACTGGCACTAAAAGATGTGTTGTTAATGAAGATTCCTCTAAATTATGGCACCGGAGACTAGGTCATATCTCCATAGATAGAATTAAAAGATTGGTAAATGAAGGAATACTTAATACTCTAGATTTTACTGATCTTGAGACTTGTGTGGACTGCATAAAGGGAAAGCAGACCAACAAGTCAAAGAAAGGTGCCAATAGGAGTTCAGACATATTAGAAATCATACATACTTACAGATTTTATTGTCCATCTCACAGCACTAGGATTGTGGAATCAGGAAATGCAAAGTTTCTTGAAAATGACTTGATCAGTGGGAGCGATCAAACCAAAAACATAGTTTCTGAGAAAGATCATTCAGAATCTCAACCTTCCACTTCAAGTGAAAGATTGGTTATTATTCATAGCACCCCTCAAGTACAAATTGGTGTTGAACAACCAATTGTTGAAGTTCCACAAGTTGCTGACGATATTTCAGTAGATCAAGGAGTTCAAGAGTTGCCAAGAACTTTTGAACAACAAGTTGAACCACATACTTCTCAGGAAGATGATGGTACAACATTAAGAAGATCTACTAGACCTAATAGATCAGCAATTCCTAATGTATGCTCAAGTCTGCACAAGACCTGACATTGCATTTGTTGTGGGAATGTTGGGACGATATCAGAGTGATCCAGGTTTAGACCACTGGAGAGCTGCAAAGAAAGTAATGAGGTACCTTCAAGGGACCAAAGACTACATGCTTATGTATATCCTGTTTTGAGGCTGCTTTACATGGTGTATGGCTTAAGAATTTCATTTCTGGGCTTAGAATTATGGATTCTATCTCTAAGCCATTAAGAATATATTGTGATAATTCAGCTGCTGGTTTTATGGCTAAAAAAGTGGGAGTCGAAATAAACACATCGACATTAAGTATTTAGCTATAAGGGAACGTGTTAAAGAAAATAAAGTGGTCATTGAGCACGTCAGCACTGAGTTAATGATCGCTGATCCTTTAACTAAGGGCATGCCACCGTTTAAATTCAAGGATCATGTATTGAATATGGGACTTGGTTCCATTATGAAGTTTTTCATTGTATGGACAATGATATTTTAATGAAATTCTTAATTATTGTGATGTTTTTTCTCATATTTATGTGCACCTTAAGTTGATTTGAGAAAATTCATTTAAGAAGGACCAAGAATAAACATAAGGTTTATTCATTAAGATATTGTTGCCACATAAATTATAATAAGAATAAATGCATAGTAATACATGGAAGATAATACTCGTCATAAGAGGACTTATCGCCATGATTCATGTATCTATTACTTAATACAGATTGTCAATGGTTTTTGAGACATTAAGTTTGGAAGTATGGACCAAGTGGGAGAATGTTAAGCTCCATTGATTTTACACAAAAGCTACCTTGATTTATGGAATTGCAGCTTTTCTTAACTTATGGAAACCAACTGCAGTAGTTTCCTTAAGTTAAGAAAATCAACTGCAATTACTAAATTTATAATTGGGAGCTACTAAAGTGGTCCATCACTTTGATCTGATCTCTACCTTGATTTGTGGTTTTTCTAACACATAGCTTTTAGAAGCTTGATGGAAGCTTAGCTATATGTTCATCTGTTTGGTCCCCAAGCTCATATCTCAATCCCCTTCAGTTCTACACCATCTAGCTGAGATAGTAGAGCTCGGAAGTGCCTTCAGACTAGTTGTCTTCTTTCCTTTTTGCATGTGCAGCTGGAGCGTGGTGTTTCAGAAGGAAATTGCATCAACAGTTTCACCAATGGCTGGAGGTAATTCGTATCCATGGGCATTAAGTTTCAGTGATTCTTTTCAGTTCTTTCCACATGAAGAATCGCTGTTTAAGTTTATTAGTTTTCTAACAAACCACTGACGTAATTTGACTTTCACGATGTCTCTATAGGCTTGATTAAGTAGCAATATTGACATTAACTTATTTTTCAATGGGTGTGGTTAAATGTTCTATGTTATTTTCTTTGTTATAATTTTTCTTTTGTTAATTTATTTGGTGAGAGTTTGTCCGAGTGGTAAATTTGAGTACTTTTGAGATTTTCTGAATGTCGATTACGCTGAACTTGCAAATCTACATCAAGTTTGAATCATATAAGCTAAATGAAATCATAATGGATAAATATAAAAGAAAAATATTATAATTTTTTTTTTTATTATATAATTAACTAAATAATGAATATAGTAAAATCTGTAGATTTTTTAAATTTTGAGTACCATACAAAACATATATTTATATTTATATTTATGATTACTTTTAACAGAATTATTTACAAAAGCATATGAAGAATTTATAGGAAAAGAAATGGGCTTTCATGAATGTCTTTTTATATATTATTTATTTATTTAAGTAAAAAATTTATTTCAAAAGAATGTTTTTAGAAAATTCAATGTGGAGTTGACACATGTATGTTTAAAAAATTATTGTAAATGAAAAAACAATGTTGAATATAACAAAAAATAAAAATTATTATACATATCTCGTTATTTTTAGTTAAAAACATTATAAAACATCAATAATGTCATTCTCATTATGTTGATTTGGTCCCTTGTTAATATTACATAATCTTATATTTCAATATAGAACTTAAATAGAGGTGAGCCTAGAGCCACATGGGTTATTTCCCCTCTACGAAGAAAATAAGATATAGTCTCCCTACAGTAGAATCTCTAACTAACAATCACACAGAATGTTTAGCACTATGGCTAGGACCTCATGGCTAGGACTTGATCTCACAATAGAAAGGGAATTCAATATTTCTTTGTCCATGTGGATTCAATTATTATAATCTAGCAAGTAGTTAGGCTAAAAGAGAGCTACGAGAAGATCCAAACTCAAATTCTACATAGGCTAAGCCTTCAAATTGCAAGATTTGATAGTGTGGAATTATTTCATGTAAGGAGAAATTTCATTTCAACAGTAGAGACGTTGGAAAGTAAATGTTTCATTATGGAACTAGGAATGTTAGAAATAGATGATGGTAATCCCTTTACAAACCTTTCCCATGATTAGAATGCATATATTCATGAATATGTATGTAGCAGTTGTACTCATTATTCGAATTAAAGTAGGGGACATTATCGAGCTATATTTCTGTAGAAAAACTATACATGATTATTTTTATGCTATCATAATAATCACTTTAGTTTCTTATGGAATAATATGTATATGCATGCAAGATTTGTGTTAGCTTTTGTTGGAAAGAATATACATTCGCATGTGCGAAGTGACAACATATTTTGTAAGATTTATTTATGTATATGCATGCATAAAAAATAATATCTGAAGGGCTAGTTCTTTTGATAAATTTTATGTAATTCACATGCAAGAAGATTATAACTGATGTGTTAGTTCCTCTAAAGGAATTTTTGGAAAGTGGTAGTGATTTGTCTTGTAACAATGTGTGCTTATGGAAAGGGAAATATTATTTAATATGGTATTGTTTATAAAAGTTCATTGATGGTTATACACATATAACTAATGCATATGCAGTGTAGTTAAAGGAAACATGTTGCAATAGTTTATTGACATTTTATGTATGTCATGAATAGATATTGAAGATTCGTTATCAATGTTCGCTGAGAACAACATTGGCAAGAAAAGATCATGACTTGTGCAAATGATAGATTATGTTTAACATTGGGGCAGGTAAAGAATTAATGGTCCATGCAGATGAGTGCAAGCTGTAGTATGGTCCACTGATGAAACAACTAGGCCACAAGGATATAAAGATTGAAGCTTTGTGGGTAAATGATATGACGATGATTGTAATAGATTTTCTCTAGATATGTTGTATTTTAAGTGATATTTTCTTGTAATATTTTATGAAAATAGTTAAGGGATGGACTCCCTTATTAAACATTGAGTGAGGTATGAGCAGTCTCACAAGCGTTTAATAATAAAATTTAAACGTTTGTTAGTTTTCACCCTATGAAGTTTCCATGGTATATCGATGTCTAATGATGTGGTTGCTTGTTGTACTACTTTTATGATGTGGATTCATTGCATGTGGTGATTTTTATATTATCAAGTATGTGTTAGCTAATCCAATTAGCTGAATTGTGAAAATGATGCGTGTTTACATCATAAATTTTATGTTGATATGCTACAACAGTAATTGTTAATGGTTATGTAACTTACTATTCCCTTGTTAAAGTACTCTATGTAATGATGAATATTCTATCTAATGGCCAATGACGAATATGGAATAGTAAATTGGATAGTGACCCATGGGAGAATTGTGTAAATGAAAATTATAAATCCATGCTCCTTTATACTTAAAAAGTTTTTAAATTTCTTTTATTTTCATTTACTTTAGTTATCTATATAAAGTTGATGTAAAATTAAGGTATAAATTGAACTACTTTATTTATGGGCCACATTAATTTTGTTAGTACCATTTTTTAATTTGTCAATGTAAATATTAGTTTATTATTTTGAAGTATAACATGTCATCTATTTCTTTAGTACTATTTTTTAATTTGTCAATGTAAATATTAGTTTAGTATTTTAAAATGTAACATGTCATCTATGAGGAAATTCCATACCTTCTTATAAAAATAAAATAAATGATTTCTTTTTTACTCTCAAAACTTTACCTCTCTATAGAAAATTGATGTGAAATTAAGGTGGAAATTGAGGTATTTTATTTATGGCTCATATTAGTTCTGGAGAAATTTCATGTCATCCTCATACCAAAAAGTAAATTAAATATGTTTTATTTTGAATTACTTTATATCTATATATAAAGTTGATGTAAAATTACAGTGGAATTTGAAGTAGTTTATTTATGGCCCAGATTAGTATTAAGTAGTGAAGAAATTACATATATCTTTCACATTAACAATTAAATTAGAATTTATTTACATAGAAATAAAAAATAACACGCACACTTTATATTTTATTTAAATATTACACTTTAGTTTACTATCATCTAAGTTACTTACTTTATGTTAATCTTGGAGTTTGATAATTTTAAAGTTCTACAAAAATTTAAATCAACATACTCTATAATATATATACATATATATATATATATACATATATATATATATATATATATATATATATATATATATATATATAAACTAAATTAAAATATTTATTAATATAGATATATATTTTTTATATATTATTGAAATGTTATACAATATACAATTTACGCTTCTAATATAATGGTTGATAAACATATAAATTTATATAATTTAAGTAAGTGAGTATATATATATATATATATATATATATATATATATATATATATATATATATATATAATAAAAATTAACATATATATTTAAAATTAATAATTAAAAATAAAATTTAAAGATTAAAATATATTTTTGAGAATTTTTTTGGGTAATAATCATTTTAAGAACATTTTATTGAGGTGTTTCGAACTGTTTAGTATAGTTCCTCATTAAGAAAAGATGGAGAATCACATCTTGGTATTATATTAAATAGAGATAGCGATGTAAAGAACTAAATTGGCATCAGATTAAAGAGGGTTAGCGATGTAGAGAACTAATTTTTAATAGTTAGAGTATAACTGTTAGTTCTGACTAAAGAAATATTATTTATTAATAGGGAATATTTTAATGTAATGAATGTAGAAAGGAAAAATCTAATATAATAAATAATCAATAGAAATATCTAAAATTAAATAAAATAATATTTTTGGTTATTTAATTTTATTTAATTTTAGATATTTTTATTTCACTATCATGGTTTATTATATTAGAATTTTCCTTTTTATTAAATATCATTTGTTGGTTTAAAATTAACAATTATATTCTAACATCTATATTCATTATATTAAAATATTATTTATTAATAAATAATATATTGTTATAATTTCGTTGTTAAAAATTATATTTATCCTTATTTAATTTGATACCAAGATCTCATTCTCTATTTTGTCCTAGTGATGAACCACACTTGATAATTCGAAATAGGTCGACAAAACATTCTTGATGTGATTATTACCGAAAGATTTGTCAACATTCATAACATGGATTACAAAATATTAAGATATATTTTGAATTTACATATATTTATTTTATATATTATTGAAATATTACATTTATATTATAATTGTTTATAAATATATAAATTTATATATGTGTGTGGTACAAATAAAAAATTAACACATACTTATATTCAAAAATAATAATAAATGAGAACAAAATTGAAATATTACAGTTATTTTTTAAACTAGTACAACCACATTAAAGTATTAATATGGTTGATATAGTTGAAGGTTTCATAAATATAACCAAAAAAAATATTGCAACATGAAGAATGCCATACTAATGCACACATTTACCTCATTAACCATGTATAAAAAGGTTACGGGTCAACTTTAAGTTAAGAAAATAAAGGAGTTATAAACTAATACAACCACACTAAAAATAATGATTTGGTTGACTGAGCGTATGTTGAGCATGTTCCATTGATAATCAATATAGGCCATCAATTAAACAAATAGAAAAAAAAATCAACAAATCCTCATCCACCTTAAGTTGAAATAAGAAGCCTTAGTTAATTATGCATGTTTCTTTTATATATTTAACTTTTATGTTTTATTGAAATATTACACTTTTACTATAATGGTTTATAAATATATAAATTTATATATAATAAGTATGTACACTATAAATAAAAAATCAATATATCAAAATTGTGAAAATAAAAATAAACAAATAGAAATGAAAAATATTATTAAACTAGTCAAAAGTATTATTTAAAAAAAAGTATGTTGTATGTAGATTAACAACATTGCTCTCATCATCCTCCCAAAGCTAAATTAAGTTTGGCATTCAGAAACATTATATTGCTAGCTTAACCATTATTCGTCTCTCCTTCATTGTCAAGTTCGATATTGAAAGAAACATTCTACTATTTTTATTTAAAACCAATAGGTTTTAGTCTTTAGAGTTTAATTTATTTTTAACCTCAAATTTATTACCAATTTCAATTGGAATTTAGATTAATTTCATGAAATTATTCTTGCTCTTGCTTGGCTTACTTATGTTTGGCTTCAGATTTTCCAACCTCATCCCATAAATTTGTCCATGAATGATATTTGACCAATTTTGTATTTAATTAATTTTGTTCACTGTTACTTAGACTATAATTGTTTATAATAAATATATAAACTTATATAGTTTATGTGTGTATGGTATAAATAAAATAATAGCACACACATTCAAAAATATTAAAAGACAACAAAATTTAAATAATAATTTTTTTTTACTTTACATATGTTTATTTTATATGTTTAAGTTTTATATTTTATTGAAATACTACACTTCTATTGTAATAGTTTGTAAATATATAAATTTATATAATTTTAGTGTGTATGGTATAGAAACGAGATTGACCGAGTATATAATAAAACATGAATAATGTTGAGCCAAGGCCATTTGGTCCAATTATTATAAGACGTAGTTTTCTACTACTACATCTGATCATATAACTCCCTCTGCTCCTATGGATATTCCTCTATAGTTGTGACAAGAGAGGAAATTTTATGATATATCACTTCTTTATGTTTCTAAGCCAATTTCTCTATACTCCTCCACCATAGAAGGTGTTTCAAAGATCATTTATTTTCTTGCTTTCTACTTCTCTTTTCTGCCTAGTGTAACTTCTTTATCCTCATTGTCTCATTGTGGTGTAGAGGGACATTATTGTTCTAGTTCAAGTGGTGGGGGTTCTAGTTGCTCTTGTTATTATAGGGAAGTCTTCCCTCTGTACTATGTATCATGGAATTCCTCCTCTACATTATTCTCAACTATATGTGCCTTCATTTGCTCATTAGGGGCTGGAATATGCCATTCTACCGATGGGTTGTTTACTAAATCTGACACTGCATTCTCATCTAGCTTGTAACAACACTTTAACCACTATTTGTCAGGGTTTGCATGTGCTTGTACATACATGTGTTGAAGGTTTGCACATAACATTGTGATTCCCTTAAAGGACTAGAAAACTTGTACTTGAAAGCATGGTAATTTCAACATTCCATGATTGATAACTTCTTTCCATATATAAAACTTTGTATTAGTATTCATATGGCTCTTCTTTTTAGAGGTATACCAAAGTGATCCATAGCATAGCACGATGAATTATAGATTATTTGGTGGAGGAAAGTTGGTGTCTTGAGAAACTTTCCACTTTTTCATTGTAACCAAAATCAGGACACATGCATAATGGAATTATGCATTCTTGTCACACCCAAACAATCATATTTAAGTTGATTTAATAGGAATGTTGTCCACTCCAGTAGGACACC
Organism: Pinus tabuliformis; assembly: GCA_031772625.1. NCBI lineage: Eukaryota > Viridiplantae > Streptophyta > Pinopsida > Pinales > Pinaceae > Pinus > Pinus tabuliformis. The sequence goes on along the minus strand of CM062810.1, from coordinate 871,838,650 downwards.
TATGAAACATCTTGATGTAACAGCCACCACTCCTGCGAGGCACTAATATTTTGGTATTTCCTGAGTAGCTTGCATGACATTAGTTACATAGATTGTACCTGGTCATCAATGATTGCTCATAGATTAATATCCCCCTCTATCCCTAAATTTGACCATATTTCTTAGACACCTCCTTGGAAACAAATTTTTAATTCATTATGAAACCAACTCACAAAAAGATAGAAAAGATAGAAAAGATAGATCAACGACTTCAAAATCAACCTCTTCGAGGGGGAAACCTCCTTTACATTACACAAATGAACATTTCTTGGATGATACAAATGCCAAGACCTCCTTTATATATATAGGAGTCTAAGGGGTCCCAATACAATTAGAGCCTACATAACAATAATATTGTAGGGGCACAACAATAAGAATAATGGGCTTTTATGGGGCTTAATAATAACATGGGGACTATACAGGCACAACAATTCAATAAGGGGGGTTGCACTAAGAATAATAATGGGTTACACTAAGAACAATAAGGGGTTACACTAGTATTATATGGGCCTAACATGCCCCTCTCCTTAAAAAAGTGTTGTCCTCAACGTTTGAGTAGTTCTAGATGCTTATGTATAAAATTCACTTCCTCCTTCAGCGGGTAAGTTCTTCCACTTGATGAGATACTCTAAAATTGATCGATTTCGTAGCTATGCATTTCTTGTTTTTGTGACTGCTTCAGGTTCCAATATTATTTTTGCTTCCTCATCAATATTTGACAATATTGTTTGAACTGGGAGCTTGTCACCTATAATCTTCTTTAAGCATGAAACATGGAAACCTGGGGGAACTTAAGAAGATGTAGGAAGCTCCATATGTATGGCATAGTACCAATATTTTGTATCACTTTGTAAGGACCATAGTGATTTGGTGATAATTTATTATCCTTCTTAGCTTGCTTAAGGGACATTTGTTTGCATGGTTGTAGTCGTAAAAATACCCAGTCACCTATATCAAAACTTATTTCATTGCAATGATGATCTGCCTGTTGTGTAATTCGATTCTGCGTGAAAGTGAGGTTATCCCTTTTCTTCTTGATATGTCCTTCTATCTTGAGAGTTTTAGTGCTAATTCCTATCAATGCATTACAAGATATGGTTGGATTCATTTCTTCTTTCCTTGGGGTTGGTTCCTAGTCTATATCCACTAAAGAGCAACAATAGTGGGCTTCTATGGGGCACAGTAGTAACAATATGGCACTACATGGGTACATCAATATAATAAGGGGGTTGTACTAATAATAATAAGGGTTACACTAGTAGTATAGGGGCCTAACATGCCCCTCTCCTTCAAAAAGTGTTGTCCTGAACGCTTGAGTAGTTCTTGATGCTTCTGTCTAAAATTCTTGTCCTCCCATGTGGAATCTTCAGCGGGTAAGTTCTTCCACTTGATGAGATACTTTGAAATTGATTAATTTCATAGCTGTCGGGTTCTTGTTTCTGTGACTGCTCCAGGTTCCAATATGATTTTTCTTTCCTCTTCAATTTCTTGCAATATTGTTTGAATTGGGATCTTTTGCAACTTTTGAATAAGTGGCCATACTTCTTCATCCTTCTTCCATTCATCCCTTGCTTCATTTATCCAATCTGGTTGGATAATAGAAATAGCACAAAACAATGCTTCCACATCCTCATCCTTTCTTGAGAGTGCATCTACAACAAAATTTTGCTTCCATTTTCTATAGATGATGTCAAAGTCATAACCCAACATACTTGTGACACATTTTTTTTTGTTCTTCTAAATATAATGGTTGTTCTAAAAAGTATTTAAGACTATCATGATCCATTTTTACCTTGAAGTGTCTTCCCATTCAGTAAGGTCACCATTTTTTAAGTGCATGTAGTATTGCCAACATTTCCTTCTCATAAATAGCTTGCTTGAGATGTAGTAATAAAAATACCCATCACCTACATCAAAAGATTTTTCACTACGATGTTGATCTACCCATTATTTCATTCGATTTTGCACCAAAGTGGCATTATCCTTTAAAAGTTGGAGAACTTGTTGTTGATGCTCGATGTGATCTTTCACTGCTTGAACCTTTTTCTTCTTGATAAGTCCTTCTATATTAAGAGTTTGAGGAGTGGTAATTTCTTCCAATCCTTTACAAGATATGGTCGGATTCATTTCTTGATGCTCGATGTGATCTTTCACTTCTTGAACATTTTTCTTCTTGATATGTCCTTCTATCTTGATAGTTTGAGGAGTGGTAATTCTGACCAATAAATTAAAAGATATGGTTGGATTCATTTCTTCTTTCTCGATGTGATCTTTCACTTCTTGCACCTTTTTCTTCTTGATATGTCCTTCTATCTTAAGAGTTTGATGAGTGGTAATTCTTGCCAATGCTTTACAAGATATGGTCTGATTCATTTCTTCTTTCTCTGTGGTTGGGTCCTGGTGTATATCCTCTTCTTTTGATGTTTCTTGATCCTTTTCTTCCTCCTCTTCATACTCTATGTAAAATAATTTCTTCTCAGCACACTTATGACCTTTAGTGCATTTGCTATCACAATTGTAACAAAGCCCTTTTTCTATATTTTCTTCCAATTGTTGTGGTGTAACCCTTGTAGGCTGTGGAAGGCTAGGAGAAACAACACTTCCATATTTATAGTTGTGAGGGGTAGACTTCCTTGTTGCCATAATTTTACTTTCCACTATGTCACAAATCCCTTTTACTCTTTCCAACTGTTGTGGTGTTGCTCTAAAGAAGGTGTTGCTCTTTGTATCCTCATAATGTGCTATCATTTCCTTCGTGAGAATTGACCACGTAACAAGCTGTTTATGAGAACAACACCCTTTATACCATAAAAATTGATCTGGTTCTAAATATGAAGATGCAATACATACCTCTTGTAATAGTGGTACACCATGTAGATCAAAATATTGCTACATCTGAAGTATCCAATTTACTGGATCCTTTCCATCAAACTTCCTCATCTCTCTTTTTCTTGATTTTAGGTGTTCGATCTTGAAACGATTGTAACTATGTACTTTTAGATCTTTAAGTTCTGAAATTGCGACCTGTAGTAGCCCTTTGCATCCTCTTTCCAATGTCACCAGTCTAATTGAATTTAGATTTTCCAAGAAAGAGTTATGCACAATCTCCCAAGATGACCTGATTATAGACCTTTCTAGAAGAGGGAACTTGTATGAAGTGCCACGTCTCATTGTTTCGACCTTAGGATCTGAAAAATATACACAAGAAACCACAGTCCATACTCTTTCTGTAACTTCTTACAAAATTTCAATCTGATGCTAAAAAAAAAGTTATGACTATTTTCCCCAGGTCACCTGTTTGGAATGTAATTCAAGAGTGTGGAAATAGACCGACTTCCTCAGATCATATCTCCGCAAATATTCTATGAAAAGCTTTGAAATTCAGATCCGAGGTTCAACGAGACTTCTTTTCAAATGGATTGTTTTTGTAGCATCTGAAACATCGTGGAAAAAAAGTTATAGCGCAAATGCCACGATGGCTTGTTTGGAGTAGCAAAACCCTAGAATTCAAAGCTCTCATACCAAATGTTATGAAACTAGCTCACAAAAAGATAGATGAACACCTTAGAAATAAGCCTCTTCGAGGGGGCAACCTCCTTTACATTACACAAATGAAAAATTCTTGGATGATACAAATGAAAGGACCTCCTTTCTATATATAGGAGTCTAAGAGGTCATAATATAATCAGAGCTGACATAACAATAATAATGTAAGAGCACAATAATAACAATAGTAGGCTTCTATGGGGCACAATAGTAACAATATGGGCACTACATGGGTACATAAATATAATAAGGGGGTTGTACTAATAATAATAAGGGGTTACACTAGTAGTATAGGGGCCTAACATTCCTCCTCTTCACAAATAATGTAAAATATTTTTTTCTCACCACACTTATGACCTTTAGTGAATTTTCTATCAAAACTGTAACGAAGGTCCTTTTCTCCTTTTTCTTCCAATTTTTGTGGTTTCATCCTTGTAGGTTGTGGAACGCTAAGAGAAATAATACATCCATCTTTATAATTGTGAGTGGTAGGATTTCCTGTTGCCATAATTTTTCTTTCAATTCTTCTTGCCAACCTGAATTCCTTCTCCAATGAATCAGGTTCCCAAAGATGAACCTCATGTTGAATTTTATCCTTTAAAGTCCCTATGAAGATATCAATCTCCTCCTCTAGAATACCATTTACCCTTATATTCGATTTTTGGATGTCCTCAATGTGCTCCACCATTGAACCCTTTTTTTTTTAGATTTATCAATTGGCTAAAGAAGGTGTTTCTCTTTGTATCCTCATAATGTCCTATCATTTCCTCCATGAAAATTGATGAGGTAACAAGTAGTTTACAAGACCAAAGCCCTTTATACCATAAAAATTGATTCGGTTCCAAATATAAAAATGCAATATGTACCTTTTGTAACAGATGCACATCATTTAGATCAAAATATTTCTCCATCTATAGTATCCATGTTATGGGATCCTTGCCATTAAACTTCCTCATATTGATATTTGGAATATGGTGGGGCTTCAAACCAATTTTATATTCTATGAAATAATGATTAACATTTATCTTTTTCTCATCATGAATTTCCTCTACTACCTTTTTGTCATTAGGAGATCTTTCTTGTAGCAGCTTTGTCCCACCTTCCTTCAAACCTTCCCTGTCTTTCTTCAAATCTTCGATGCCTTTCTTAAGATATTCTTCCCTAACATCGATATTAGCTTCCATGGCACATATAAAACTATTTAACTTAGCTTTGATCACATTCTTCAAATCATCCATCCAATTTTGATTACTAGGTGTTTTTATTTTCTTGATCCGAGTCATTTGTTTTCTTGCTTTTAGAAACTTGATATTGAATCTTTTGTATCTCTGAAATTTTGGATCACCAAGGTCTAAAATTCCAACTTGAAGTATCCCTCTATGTCCTCTTTCGAATGCCAGTGGTCTTATTGAAATTGGATTCTCCAAGAAAGTGTTATGCCTAATGTACCAAGATGACCTGATTATATACTTTCTTAGTAGAGAAAACTTGTACAAATTTCCACATCTCACTCTATCGGCCTTTGGACCTGAAAATGATATACATAAAAGTACAGTCTATCCTCTTTCTATAACTTCTTATGAAATTTCAATTTGATACTCAGGGAGAAAATTATGATGGTTTTCGCACGGTCACCTATTTGAGATGTAATTCAGGAGCTTGCAAAAACTTTACATGTCCCTGACTACATCTCTGAACATATATTGAAACAAGATCTAAACTTTGGACCCAAGATTCACCACGATTTCAACTCAAATGGGTTTTAATTTAAGAGTCTCAACCTTCATAGAAACGACATTATAGTGAAAATTCCACGATGACCTGTTTGAGATGGAATTCTGGAGCTTCGAAAAATCCTAACTTCCTCATATCATATCTCCGAAAATATGGTGAGACAAGATTTACAAATTTGAACCCAAGGTTCAGAAAGATTTCAACTCAATTGCGGTTTTTTAGCTTTCGAAAATCTCTCTCTCTCTCTATATATATATATGTGTGTGTGTGTGTGTGTTAATTTTGCAAGTTTACAAAGAAAACTACATTTGTGGCCAAATGAACCAACCAAGTAATGAATACCTATTAAGTCAGGCGAAGAAAAGCCTATAAAGTGAGTGACACCCTTGCATAAAAACACAAAGAATACAACTCTAATAATATATAACAATTTTTTTTATAAGGAAATGGTCATTGCTCTTAAACAATATTTTTAACACATTAAAACAAAGAGAAGCATGTCTACGACTAGTATAGAGCCTTGACTTTAAAACCCTAACATGTAAACCCAAAGGAGCCGGGAACAAGCCAAAAGGACATGGAAAGAATAAAAATATTAATGAGAAATTACATCCTTGAAGTAGGGAGACAAACCAAGAAATCCATTGACACTTTTCCAGCAAATTGTTTATTTCGAACCTTGATGCCACTAGTGCATAGCAACAAGCCAATTGAGCAAATTTAGTAGCTACCCCAAACCCCATACATAATTAATTAAAATTAAAGGAATTAAGTAACAAGAGTTTTAAATAATCATTACATATAGATGACCGATTAGAGTCGCCATGTCTCCTTTGATGGAAAATAAGTATTTAATCCTCAATGAAAAGCCTCATGAAGAAAAATAAAACCATTTCAAAGAAAAAATGTTGGGATTAGGGTCCTATTAATATCAACATAAAGAAAATTGCGAGTTAAAACTATGGAAATGGAAAAAAATAAAGCAATAATTCGCTATAAAAGTTTGATGGCATGGCTAGGAAACCCTCAACATAAAGGCAGGATACCTATAGAAACAAAAAAGTTTAGTTATTATATAAAATTGAGCATGGCATTAGAAAAAAAATTAACTCCAAAGCATCACCATAAGGGAACAAGAATTTCCTCGAAAACATTACCTTTAAGTTGAACCAATGCAACACCATATCCATACAGAAAAATTTATTGAAACCCAAATGGCTTACGAAATAAAAGCTAACGATAATCTGACAACATTTCCTTCAAGGAAAAAATGTAAACCCCATTGGATGTAGTAGGGTTTGAAATGAAGTTGTAGATCTTAGTTTTCATTAGGAGCAACATTATAATGAGATTGGATGATAACATATGATATGGTATTTACCCTAATGATAACGTCATCAACCATCACCATCAAATAGTCAATATTTGATCTACATTGTTCAGTCTATGAGTTGACTAGGGTTCCATGCAGGTGGTGTGGACGTAAGCCACAAACCAACACCACATGATGCTCTCTTATGTCACAGCCATCATGGGCAGGAAGCTGTTGGTTTACTTTTACAATATGCATATAAAGTATTCAAACCATTCCTTATAAAGGCTTTGCTAAATGAAAAATAATCCATAGGAAATCTCATCATATTATATATATATATATATATATATATATATATATATATATATATATATATATATATATATGTATATATATATATATATATATATATATATATATATATATATATATATATATATATATATATATATATATATATATATATATATATATATATATATATATATATATATATATATATATATGTATATATATATATATATCTATATATATATATATATATACATATATATATATATATATATATATATATATATATATATATATATATATATATATAGGAAGGAATATGAGGAACATGTATATATAATTATAAGAGACCTTCTTGAAATTCATAGTTTAGGAACACGAATACCAAGTCTGCATACACTAGGATTTCACCATGATTCCAACTTAAACAATCATACCAAGCATATGGAAAGTGTGTATAAATATTTTGTAATCAATTTTCATGGGATCAGAGTAGAAATAACAAATGTTATTTGTAAACAATAAATAACGCATGATATAGTAGCTCAAGTTATGATCATAAAAAATGATGGATTATGTAATTCTAAAATGTATTACCTTATCAAAAAGTATTTTCATTGTGTCAATTTCTAGGAAATTTACATACTTTTTATGTGTAGGATGGGAGAGATGTTACACATTGTAGAAAAGAAAAATAGGTTAAAATGTTGTGGCATTTAAGATCATTATAATTTTATTAAGTAAATAAATGTTTGTGTTAACACAGAATGAGCGAAGCACTAAAGATTATGAAAATAATGGCAGAACCACAAGGAGGTACAAATTTTGAGAAGAAATAATTTATGTACATTTGGGACAACAAGTGAAAGTACCCATTAGGAAGCTATTAAATATGTTGAATTATTTTCATACAAAGTTGGTAATTGTTTGTGCAGGACATGAAATATTGTTAAAATATAGCACTGAACAAGAGAAAATTATTAAGAATCCAGCTAATAAATCCCATCTCAAAACTGTAGAAACATTGAGGGACGAGTAGAACAAAGGTAAAATGTCTAACTCAAAAATTGTTGAGGATATGGAAGAAAGTAAGGAGGAAAAATAAGATGAAGGGGAAGAGCAAAGGTAATAAAAAATGTAGACAAAACCAAGGAAGAAGTCCAAATTGGAACTCCAAAGAGAGTTCAGAAATATGAGAACCCCAACCTATGATGGAGAGATGAAAGAATAAGTTGAGACACAAAAGCTCAATATTAATAGATACTTTCAAGTGTATTCAAATTTTCTACCTACTAGTTGTAGGGAAAAGCCTTCTTGTGGTGAGAGGAAGTTACAAAAGTTTATAATTTAGAAGGTAAAGAAGACATTTCAGAAGAATTCCAAGGGTTTTCTAAATACAAGTAGTTGAGTGAGCATTATTTTGATGATAAGGCTAAACAATTCCATGATGTAAAACTTATATAGATGTCGATGGATGAATTAGTAACCAAGTTTACTCACCTTTTATGATATATTCCATACATAAAATAAGAAAAATAAAAATTCAACGCTTTATAAATTTCCTTCCACTCTCATTTAAAGAGTGAATCTAGTAGGATGATCTACAAAATATGGGTGAGGTCATTTAGAAGGCTAGAATATGTTACCAATAGGCCAAACAAAGAAATAAAAATCTAAATATTAGTCTAATAGGAAGAAGAATGGCTCAGAGTTTAAAGGGTGGAAAATCTAGAACACTTAAGCAACCTAATAAAGTTTGTCAGAACCATAACTTTAACATAAACAATAATCAAACTCAGAAAACACAGACCTAGACCCAAAATGGGTCTACACAGATAGAAATCAATAGAAAGGGGGTTAATGGAAAGGATAGGGAACCCTAAAAATGTTTTGGTTGCGAAGAACCCAATAGTTTTTAAAACTACCTCTATAACATCATATCTATGCAAAACCTAGAAAAGATTCCAGAGGCCTTGAGTTCCATTGATGTGGCCATAAATATACAACTCATCAATGCAACTTTGGAAGGATTCCAAACAATGCATTAATCCACCATGCTCGAAATATAAGGTTTTATTTTTAACCAATGCGTTAATGTCTTAATAAACCATTATGCTAGCTTGAGTTATATTAGCCTTGAGATTGCAAAAAATTATAAGTTAAAGTATGAAAAACATAAACTGCATGGCTAGTGAAGTTGGCCAATAGAATGAAAGGAAAGGGTGCTAATTGGGTAAAGGCATGCCTAGTTACATTAAATGGAAATTAGAATACAATGAATTTGATTATATTACCATTAGGAAAATATGACATCTTAGTGGGGATGGACTGGCTAGAAGGGCATGGAGGAATTGTTAATTTTTTTGAAAAAAAAATTACTTACACATAAAAAAATGGAGAAACCCAGATTAAATGGGGCATACCCATGCCTAGTTATGTGTGCTAGATAGTTGCAGTACAATTAAAGTAGGTTTCCAAGAAGGGATTTCAAATTTTTTTATTAAGGTGGAGGACCACTCATTGAATAAATCAACTAAGTTTGTGAATGAAATAAATGTTTTCCAAAACTATCACCATGTGTTTCCTGATGAAATGTATGGTTTACCACCTAAGAGGAAAATCTATTTTTCCATAAAACTGATACTAGGGTTACCACTAGTGTCAAAGGTTGATTACCGAATGAGTGTACCAAAAATGATGGAGTTAAAGATGTAGTTGTAGGAATTACTAAGAAAATTGTACAATGAACCTAATGTGTCACCATGGGTTGTGTCATTTTCTTTTGCCATTAAAAGGTATGGAACATTTAGGTTGTGTATTAATTACTTTTAGTTGAAGAAATTGATTATTAAATATGTATTATTTACCTAAAATAGATTAATTCTTTGACCATGTCAAAGGAGTGATTATTTTTTGTAAAATAGATCTCGAGTCTGCCTATCACTAGCTAATGATTAAAGAGGAATACATATCAAAGACAACCTTCTCAACCCAATAGAGACATTATATCTTTATAGTATTACCTTTTGGACTTACAAATGCACCTGTTACATTAATGTGTTTGATGAACAATGTGTTCAGCAAATTTTTAGACAGCTTCGTATTAATTTTTATAGATCATAATTTAATGTATTCCAAGACACTAGAGGAGCTAATAAACACTTAGAAATAGTGATATAGAGCTTATGGGAACACCTACTATATGTTAAATTTATCAAATGTTAATTTTACCAAGATAAGATATGATACCTTGGGCATGTAATTTCGAAAGATGGGATATCAATGGATATCAAAAAGGAAATGGCCTTTCCTGATTAGCCAGTTCCAAAATATGTAGTAGATATAAGGTCGTTTATTAGAATTACTAGTTATTATGGAGTATTTATAAAAGGATTATTTGAGTTATGGTATCTATAACATCCTTGTAAAAGAAAGAAGTAAAATTTGGGTTGATAGAAGAATGTGAGGAAATTTTTGAAAAATTGAAAGATTTAATTACTTTTCCCCTATGTTGAATATTATAGATCTAGATAAGGTTTATGTAATATGTATTGATGCTTGTTTGTAAGGTCTTGGAAGTGTACGCATGCAACAAGGAATCATGGTGGATTATCTTTCTTGTAAACTAAAAGAAAACAATTTTTTTTTTTGATGTCTATGACCTTGAATTGGAAGCAGTCATCCATGCCCTTAAAATGTGGATACACTACTTGATTGAGAAGTTAACTTTAGTTGTGGATCATATAAGATATGTTTTAGCCAACTTGACATGAATGTCAAGAAATCTAGTTGTATGGCCTTCTCGAGAGAAGGTCACTTATCATATTTATTTGTTTGACTTTGTGTGTATGCTTAGAATTGATAACAGATGAGAGAGACCGCTTGATTGGAGCAAGAGGATTCTCCATCAGGTCCAAAACCTTTCACCAACCTGTGAGGAAGCAAGTATTTTCTCAAACCCTTGTAGCATTAAGGATTGCATTGATATTTCTTGTATGATAAATTGACTAGGGGATTTTTATTGTCTTGGGTTAGCCATATTCTTTTGTTGTTTGATGATCCTAATCAAGCATAGGATTATAGAGTAATGGATCCTTGCATGAAAAATTTAATGCAACAGAATTAGTGCTTTCAATGAGAGGGAGAATTATATTAATATGTTGGTACATTCATTCAGAGATTGAGAGACATACCTTTTTCTGAGGTCATATTTCTCAGAGAGGGGGAGACTGTGCCGGACTTTGGAGAGGAGATATTATTCTTGAAGGTATAATTGTACAATTTGATTATTGGTTAAAAGAGATATATGTTCATTTCGTTTTAGATTTGTACTTGTAGTTGTTTGTCCATGTAATTGTTTATTGCTTTGAACGAACGATATTCTATGGAATATCACTTGATGTCCTTATTTAGTTTTGTCTCTGTGTAGGTTTAGATCATTCACATAAAATCGATATCTCCTAGTTGGAGTGAGAGGATTCTACATCGAACTCAAGAGCCTTCACCAATATCCGAGGATACTAGGTGTTGGTTCAAAGGATATAGAATTAGGTAATGTGTAATTTCTTTCTTCTATGATCACATGGTTAGGTATTTTCTCTTGTATCGAGTAGCCATTTTTTTTTACTATATGCTAATCCTAATAGGGTATAGGATTACAGAGAAGTAGCTCCTTGTGTGTAAAATTTACTGCAACAAAATTGGTGCTTTCAATGACATTCTTTTCTCTTTTGTCCTAGATGCTTTGAGATATCTTCTCTTTTGTTACAAATCTAATTTCTTGTGTTATCTTTCATTTATTTTAGCAATTAAAAATCATTTTCAACCATTAATCGGATAATTTAAGTCACTAGGTAGCTTACTTTGTTTTGTATTGGATCTCATCTCTCTTTGTTGTGATCTTTCCTCCCTTTGTGCTTTCAAATTTCCATTTATTTAATTGGTTTTTATATTTTTGTATGAACTTATAGATTTTTGTTGGCCTCATCTCTTTCATGTTTGAAAAGATCTCATACCCAAACCTCTAATTTTGTTTCTAATTTTTTATCAAAAAATGACACGAAGTAATAGGTCGCAAATGTTTTATTAATTTCTATTCCTTTATATACATAATTTGATAAAAAAATAACCATACAAATGTATTCCTCTCAAATTTTTATCAAAAAAAAAAAATCACTGAAAATGGGCTCCAAATGAGGAAGTTATGCCCATTTGAAGATTAGAAAGTTTGTTTTTCCTCCATCTGGATGCCTGCAACAAATAACTAAGCAAAAATTCACTTTTTTGCCTTCTCTTTTTAACTTGTTTTCATCTTAGTTAAATATGATCTGTTAGATCTCTTTCTCCTCTGTACGTTTAAGTAAATGTTTATATTTCGTTTGATTTAGACCTTATTTATGGTTTGAATTTGTGTTTTATTAAATTTTATAGTTCCTAGTATAGTTGTTTGTGCTTGAATTTAAATGTTGATCACTTTGATTTTACTTTATCCATTTGAATATATATTTCATGGTATTAACAACTTCTTATTACATCAGATCTAACTTCGAATTATCATTTTTGAGTTTGGTCCATTTATTAGCCAAATTATAAGGTCTTGTTGACAACTTCTTGTGCTTGTATTTGATTATTTTTCCATCAAGATTTGGATCTCTCTTTTTATATTTGTCACTGTTGTTTGGTACATGGTTTAGATGTTGTTTCATATCTATAATTTATTGATGAATTTTGATTTGTTTTGGTTTCTCCTTCATCTTTGAGTTTTCATTCAATTCAATTGATTGTTTGCTTGCTTTGTTGATTGGTGGTATTTTCTCTTTGGTTGTATGGTTTCCATATAAAATTTTTTACTTGGGTGTGCTTTGTCTATTCATTACGATTCCATCTTAATCTCCTTTAGACCTTCCTACCACTAGGGTTCGGTTTTGACCTTTTTAGAATATTGTTTCTTGTTGACAAAATGTGTTACAACCCTAGCTTGTTGGCATTGCCTTTCACTTTTGGCTTCTTGTTGATTGTTTGAAAGTGATTTCTTGGCTTTGCCTTCCTAGCTTTAATGATTTTTAAGTGCTTTGCATTCTTTTAGCCTCTTTTTATTTTTTGTCTTTCAGTTTATTTTTGGGTCACAATTACTATAACTTTGGGAATTTTTCATTTAGTAATTGGTGAGAGGTGCATATTGTAGCCATTGGTGTGTTTTCAAGTGAAAATATGCTTACCCTCCTGTAATTAGCATTCATTGAATTGAAAATGAAAATTCTCATATAACTCCATGAGAGTTACTAACAAGAGTCACTCACACCATCTATGTTTCATGTCGCATCCCAATTATAAAAAATTAACACTTAAAATCAACACGATAATAAAAGAAACTAGACTCACCTTTTCCCTTTCCCTGGTAGTACACCAACATTAGCTTAGGCTAGGGTTTTCACGATAGGTTTGTGAGTCAACTGCTCCAATACTACAAAACCAACTTAGTAGTTTGCAGTAGTGTGTTCTGGGAAGCCCTTCTAACACAAGGGTGAACAACAAGGTCACACTTGAGATGTGTGAGGTAACATGCCACATTTATCTTAGTTTAGAGTAGAGAGGTGACAAAATCCCTACTGAAAATCTTTGAGAAACCTACTTGGCTTGAATGTGAAGCGCAATCTTGATCCTCTTCTTTAAAATTAGGAATAGTCAGTTTTACGATGGGATTCTTCATCCAAATTGTGATCTAGCTTAGGTTGTACAATGTTGGAGGAATTTTGGAGAAATTATGTATTTCAAAGAACTTACATTTAAAGAAAGAGGAATAGGATAAAATAAAAATACAGATCAAACAAAGAATTCAAAATAGAGCATACAAAATTTGAACTGATGTATTTAGTTTTTATTTCAAAACGAGAATTCATTTAAAGAAAAAAACATATATGTTTCTCCTTTTAAACGCCTCAAATGCCCTTGTACTAGGGTTGTTTTTTACAATAGTAAGAGTGTTTTTGAACACTTTTTTGACTCACAGAGATATGTTTTGACTCACAAAAAAGATACAACATCTACAAGATGAACAAATATGAGGCATACCTTGCAAATATAGCTCGTGGATGTAACATAAATAAATCACAAATATATATATATATATATATATATATATATATATATATATATATATATATATATATATATATGTATATGTATATGCTTTTGTTTTGTCCTATACAATGAAATTTCCTGTGTTATATGTAACACCCTCCTCCCACATCTACCCAAGCAACCGACCATCTAGGGTAAACTTGAGATGAGAGGCCACTATGATATGCTTTGACCTCCTAAGTCACATTACGGAAGTAAAATCGATGAAAACACACCATACAGACATTCAATGTCAACATTAGGACCCTTAGGAACCAATCCAACCTTTCTGCCAACCAGCCCCTAGGTCCCATTGAGATTTTGGACCACTTGACCTCTAGATGTTTGCATGTTATGTGCATGTCAGTGTCCAAATACCTCTGGACATTATCATAGGCCTACAAGCTAGCATCGAGGGACTCTTTTGCATAGTGTTGTGCTACCGTCCCCGATATTTGAGCCACTTTTTCAGGCCTAGAGCCCAGGTCATTTCCCATAATTGAATCATGTTTTCATAATAGTAAAATAACAAGGAAGTGACACTATAAATGCTATGACTTGAAAGACACCTTGACTGCACCCCTACTAGCCATGATAGGCATTCCATCAAACATATCATGAACATGAAATCTATACGTGTGAATAACAAATCTGAGCATAAGGGTCTCATACTTAGCTAAGAATCTTTAAGATACATTGATGCCTTAACAAATTTACTGTCATTTAATCCATTAGGTCATAGATACATTGTTCATTCATTTACAAGTAAAAACATGATGAGACCAATATATAGTTATTTTCATAAAACACATATATCACCAACATAATAGCAACATAAATACCAATGAAATCACAACCATATGCTCCACATATAAACCAATATAATACTCATAGAACTACAAGGATAAATAACCTCATATTGATGATGAAAAATCCAAGCTCGAGATGGGACTTCCACATTTCAACCAACCATAGAATGGCTGAGCCAAATATCTCTTATGCCATTCACCCCCATGCCATATTCGAAGCATGAATGTGGCATCTCGTAGAACACATCAACCCAAAATCGTCGACGACCTCTAAAGGCCATCCACATCAATCCATAAAAATAGTGATTCCACCTTAAGGTTGGACATCAAAAAACCATCATCAGATTGGTCTCTTTAGTATGAAGTCCTAACTAGACCTCACACTATTTGGTGTATGAGTCCCATCTGGTATGATGTATCGGTTGCCATTATCTTATAGATATGCCTTAGCTCTTGCTTGTGATTACATGATAGTGGTTTTCTTAGTCTTCAAACAGTGAGATTCACGTGCCTGGTGAGTGCTTAGTGTCGCTTATGTGAAGGTTCTTTCACTGTAGAGGGAGAGGGTGAAAGTGAGTCTCAAGTCTAAAGGGAATAGTTCCAACTCTGCTAGAGACACACAACACTATAGGACATGTGCAGATTCCAGTAGAGTAGTCCACATGAATTCTAAAGTCATAAACACAACATTGAGTAGATAGTACATACAACACCTAGTGGAGTAGTCCACATGAGTGTGATGGTCATTATAACAAGTTTACGAGAATGAATATGTTGAGTGTTCGACGGAATATTCCACATGGGCAAGACAATGTTAACAACTGATACAACACATTTCCAATGACATATGTACTAAAGCAATTGAAATAGTTCAATTGTCTTAATACAAGTTAAAGAAACATGCATTACAGGCGCCCAAAGAATAGTATTACAAATGAATACAATACATGTGTGAAAATGTGCTGGCCTATTAACAAGCTTTTGAATTAAGTGAAGGTTCCAAGACAAATCTGTACATGATTACATCACTAACTCCTATAGTGTGGCACTAGAGCCACTGCTCACTCCTCAAAGAAAACAATACATACTCTTAAGGCTATGTGGGAGGAGCCAAGGTGAAAAGTCTTTTGCATGAACAAATGAGGGATATATATAGTTAATGGTGAAACTGACCCTTGTGACTCTTTGACTTCCCTCATGACTTTTTGACTTACATGACTCTTCGATTTACAGGACTTTGTAACTTCATCCATGGGTCTCTAGGGATTCCACGTTACCTTACAATTATTACAAAGTATGACCCAAAATAGTGATGTGGCCGAGGCGACTCATGACACAAATCAACATGAAACAGCTAGTATGCACATGTTGGCTGTGTGTTCATGTCAAACTATTGTGCTATTAAATGATGAGTGTGCCCGTGGTGTACCATATCTTTACCTCTACATGGAAAAGTGCATGGAGTCTTTAATTGTCTTGGTTTTTGCTTGATGGTCCATGCATGTGCACGTGTCTCCTTTGCTTGTTACTTGGTATAGTATAGTACGACATGT
Organism: Pinus tabuliformis; assembly: GCA_031772625.1. Lineage (NCBI taxonomy): Eukaryota > Viridiplantae > Streptophyta > Pinopsida > Pinales > Pinaceae > Pinus > Pinus tabuliformis. Next base: position 871,822,244 of record CM062810.1, on the reverse strand, counting down.
TTGCATGTTATATGCATGTCAGTGTCGAAATACCACTGGACACTATCATAAAACATTGAGATTTTGGACCACTTGACCTCCAGATGTTTGCATGTTATGTGCATGTCAGTGTCCAAATACCTCTGGACATTATCACAGGCCTACAAGCTAGCGTCGAGGGACTCTTTTGCATAGTGTTGTGCTAGCGTCCCCGATATTTGAGATTTTGGACCACTTGACCTCTAGATGTTTGCATGCTATGTGCATGTCAGTGTCCAAATACCTCTGGACATTATCACAGGCCTACAAGCTAGCGTCGGGGGACTCTTTTGCATAGTGTTGTGCTAGCGTCCCCGATATTTGAGCCACCTTTTCAGGCCTAGAGCCCAGGTCATTTCCCATAATTGAATCATGTTTTCATAATAGTAAAATAACAAGGAAGTGACACTATAAATGCTATGACTTGAATGACACCTTGATTGCACCCCTACTAGCCATGACAGACATTTCATCAAACATATCATGAACATGTAATCCATACGTGTGAATAACAAATCTGAGCATAAGGGTCTCATACTTAGCTAAGAATCTTTAAGATACATTGATGCCTTAACAAATTTACTGTCATTTAATCCATTAGGTCATAGATACATTGTTCATTCATTTACAAGTAAAAACATGATGAGACCAATATATAGTTATTTTCATAAAACACATATATCACCAACATAATAGCAACATAAATACCAATGAAATCACAACCATATGCTCCACATATAAACCAATATAATACTCATAGAACTACAAGGATAAATAACCTCATATTGATGATGAAAAATCCAAGCTCGAGATGGGACTTCCACATTTCAACCAACCATAGAATGGCTGAGCCAAATATGTCTTATGCCATTCACCCCCATGCCATATTCGAAGCATGAATGTGGGATCTCGTAGAACACATCAACCCAAAATCGTCGATGACTTCTAAAGGCCATCCACATCAATCCATAAAAATAGTGATTCCACCTTAAGGTTGGACATCAAAAAACCATCATCAGATTGGTCTCTTTAGTATGAAGTCCTAACTAGACCTCACACTATTTGGTGTATGAGTCCCATCTGGTATGATGTATCGGTTGCCATTATCTTATAGATATGCCTTAGCTCTTACTTGTGATTACATGATAGTGGTTTTCTTAGTCTTCAAACAGTGAGATTCATGTGCCTGGTGAGTGCTTAGTGTCGCTTATGTCAAGGTTCTTTCACTGTAGAGGGAGAGGGTGAAAGTGAGTCTCAAGTCTAAAGGGAATAGTTCCAACTCTGCTAGAGACACACAACACTATAGGACATGTGCAGATTCCAGTAGTGTAGTCCACATGAATTCTAAAGTCATAAACACAAGGTGAGTAGATAGTACATACAACACCTAGTGGAGTAGTCCACATGAGTGCGATGGTCATTATAACAAGTTTACAAGAATGAATATGTTGAGTGTTCGACGGAATATTCCACATGGGCAAGACAATGTTAACAACTGATACAACACATTTCCAATGACATATGTACTAAAGCAACTGAAATAGTTCAATTGTCTTAATACAAGTTAAAGAAACATGCATTACAGGCGCCCAAAGAATAGTATTACAAATGAATACAATACATGTGTGAAAATGTGCTGGCCTATTAACAAGCTTCTGAATTAAGTGAAGGTTCCAAGACAAATCTGTACACGATTACATCACTAACTCCTATAGTGTGGCACTAGAGACACTGCTCACTCCTCAAAGAAAACAATACATACTCTTAAGGCTATGTGGGAGGAGCCAAGGTGAAAAGTCTTTTGCATGAACAAATGAGGGATATATATAGTTAATGGTGAAACTGACCCTTGTGACTCTTTGACTTCCCTCATGACTTTTTGACTTACATGACTCTTCGATTTACAGGACTTTGTAACTTCATCCATGGGTCTCTAGGGCTTCCACGTTACATTACAATTATTACAAAGTATGACCCAAAATAGTGATGTGGCCGAGGCGAATCATGACACAAATCAACGTGAAACAGCTAGTATGCACATGTTGGCTGTGTGTTCATGTCAAACTATTGTGCTATTAAATGATGAGTGTGCCCGTGGTGTACCATATCTTTACCTCTACATGGAAAAGTGCATGGAGTCTTTAATTGTCTTGGTTTTTGCTTGATGGTCCATGCATGTGCACGTGTCTCCTTTGCTTGTTACTTGGTATAGTATAGTATGACATGTTATATTTCAAAATAATAAACTAATATTTACATTGAAAAAATAAAAAATAGTACTAAAAAAATTAATGTGGCCCATAAATAAAGTAGTTCAATTTATACCTTAATTTTACATCAACTTTATATAGAGAACTAAAGTAAATGAGAATATATTTTTTTTTTAACTTTTTAGGTATAAAGGAGCATGGATTTAGAATTTTCTTTTACACAATTCTCCCATGGGTAACTATCCAATTTACTATTCCATATTCCTCATTGGCCATTAGATAGAATATTCATCATTACATAGAGTACTTTAGCAAGGGAATAGTAAGTTACATATACATTAACAATCATTGTTGTACCATATTAACATAAAATTTTTGATTTAAACTCGCATCATTTTCACGATTCTGCTAACTAGATTAGTTAAACACATACTTGATAATATAAAAATCACCTCATGCAAGGAATCCACATCATAAAACTAGTACAACAGGCAACTACATCATTAGACATCGATATACCTTGGAAACTCTATAGGGTGAAAACTAGGAAACGTTTAAATTTTATTATTAAATGCTCATGAGGGTTCTCATACCTCACCCAATGGTTAATAAGGTTGTCCATACCTTAACTATTTTCATAAAATCTTACAAGGAAATATCACTTAAAATACAACATATCTAGCTAAAATCTAATACAATTATCGTGATATCATTTACCCACAAATCTTCAATCTTTTTATCCCTGTGGCTTGGTTTTTTCATCAGTGGACCATACTACAGCTTGTACTCATCTGCATGGACCATTAATTCTTTACCTGCCCCAATGTTAAACATAATCTATCATTTGCACAAGTCATGATCTTTTCTTGCCAATGTTGTTGTCATTAAACATTGATAACGAATCTTCAATATTTATTCATGGCATACATGAAATGTCAATAAACTATTGAAACATGTTTCCTTTAAATACACTGCATATGCATTAGTTATATGTGTATAACCATCAATGAACTTTTATAAACAATACCATACTAACTAATATTTCCCTTTGCATGAGCACACATTCTTACAAGACAAATCACTACCACTTTTAAGAAATTCCTTTAAAGGAACTAACACATGAGTTATAATCCTCTTGCATGTGAATTACATAAAATTTATTAAAAGAACTAGCCCTTTAGCTATTATGTTTTATGCATGCATATACATAAATAAATATAACACAATATGTTGTCACTTCTCGCATGCGAATGTATATTCTTTCCAAGGAAAGCTAACACAAATCTTGCATGCATATACATATTATTCCATAAGAAACTAAGATAATAGTCATGATAGCATAAAAATAATCACATATATTTTTTCTAAAGAAATATAGCTCAATAATGTCCCCTATTTTAATTCGAATAATGAGTACAACTGCTACATACATATTCATGAATAAATGCATTCTAAGCATGGGAAAGGTTTGTAAAAGGTATTACCATCATCTATTGCTAACATTCCTTGTTCCATAATGACACCCTTACTTTACAACACATCTACCATCAAAATGAGATTTCTCCTTACACGAAATAATTCCACACTATCAAATCTTGCAATTTGAAGATTTAGCCTATGTAGAATTGGAATTTGGATCTTCTCGTAGTTCTGTTTTAGCCTATCTACTTGCTGGATTATGATAATTGAATCCACATAGACAAAGAAATGTTTAATTCCCTTTCTATTGGGAGATCAAGTCCTAGCCTATGAGTTCCTTTTCTATTGCTAAAATCACATGCCACTCTGTTTTCTTTGCCTTTGATGTACCTGATCTCAAAATCGAACTCAATTATCATAGCCAACCACCGAGCCTGCCTACCATTCTGACTCAGTTGGTCATATAGGTACTATAACCCATTGTGATCACTCATTAATGTAAAACTCCTACCCAGAATATAGTGTCTCCACATCTTCAATGCATTTGTGATTGCTACAATCTCAAGATCATGTGTGGGATAATTCTGCTCATGCTCATTCAGTTTCCATGAATCATAGCATACCACGTGTCCATCCTGCATAAGGACTCAACTAAGTCCTTTCTTGTAAGCATTTGTACACACTATAAACCCTTCGTATGGATTTTCAACCTTTAACACTGGTGCATGTGTCAACAACTACTTAAGTTGCTCAAAACTAGCCCCACACTCCTCTGTCCATTCGAACTTATTGCCTTTCCTCTTGAACGACATGATAGGGTAATAAATCTATGAGAAGTTCTTGATGAACCTCCTATAATAGCCTTCCAACCCCATGAAAGATCTCACCTCATCTATATTCCTGCGAGCTACCCACTCCATGATGGCTCTTATCTTTTCTGGATCTACTGCAATGCCCTCCTTGGAGACAACATGACCCAAGTAGTGTACCTCAGTTTAAAAGAAAATACACTTGCTAAGCTTCGCATACAATTGATTCTCTCTCAACAACCTCAACACTCCTACTAAATGCTCAACATGCTCTCCATCATATTTAGAATATACCAATATGTCGTCAATGAACAAAATAACAAAATTATCCAAATACAGGCGCAACACACTATTAATTAAGAACATAAATGTATATGTAGATTTTCTTCCGAATCTATCGTATTCAAATTCTTTTTTGATCGACGTTTCGAACCAGCAACAATGGTTCATCTTCAGAATGTGAAAGAATTGTTGAAAGACTGGTCTTAATTCTTTAATATATAGAGATGTGAGATGCTTAGCCGACAGATCCTTTAAATTATTTTTAATTGTCCTATTTAAATGTATTTGTATTAATTGTTTCATGTTTTAATTTTATTTAATTTAATTAATTAATTATTTTAAATATTTTAATTTTAATTAATATATAAAAATATCCATATTTATTTATTAATTAAAATTAAATATGTATATGTATTTTAATTAATTTTATTAATTAAAATTAAAATATGTATTTATCTTTATTTCATTATATTAATTTATTTTATTATTTTAATTAATTAATAATTCTAATCGTTTATTAATTCTAATTGTTATATTTCTATTTGTTTTTGTTTTAATTTTAATTCATTTTAGGATGCGTTGCCCTATTTTAATTGTGTTAGTTATCATAATTTTATTAATTTTAGTTGGAGAATTATTTAAGGGAAATGTGTTGGGTCCCTATAATACTAGTGATTACCCCATTACTATTGTAGTTATACCCCTTATTTATATTGTTGTGCCCCTATTACCCCCATATTGTTATTTTGGTGCCCCATAGAATCCCTCTATTGTTATTTTTGTGGCTTTATATTATTATTATTAGGTCGGCTCGATTATATTGTTACTCCTTAGACTCCTATATATAGAAAGGAGGTTTTGTCATTTGAATCATGAAAGAATTGTTCATTTATGTAATGTAAAGGAGGTTACCCCCTCAAAGATGAATTCTAAGGCGTTGATCTATCTTTTCTATCTTTTCTTGAGCTGGTTTCATAACATTTGGTATCAGAGCTTTGGATTCTAGGGTTTCGCTGCTCCAAACAGGTCATCGTAGCATTTTCGCTATAACTTTTTTCTGTGACATTTCAGAATTCGCAAAAAAAACCCATTTGAGAAAAAATAGCGCTGAACCTTGGATCCAAATTTCATATCATTTCGCGCTATATTTTCAGAGATATGATCTGAGGAAGTTGGTCTTTTTGTAGACTCTTGAATTACATTCTAAACAGGTGACCTGGGGAAATTGTCATAACCTTCTCTCTGAAGATCGGATTGAAATTTCGTAAGAAGTTACAGCAAGAGAACAGACTGTAGTTTCTTGTATGCATTTTTTAGATCCATAGGTCGAAATAGTGACTTGTGGCACGTTGTACAAGTTTGCTCTACTGAATTAGTCAAAAATCAAGTCACTATGGGAGATTTCGGATAACTCTTCCTTGGAGAATCCAATTTGGGTCAGACTTGTGGCATTAGAAAGAGGACGGAGAAGGCTACTACAGGTTGCAATTTTAGAACTAGATGATTTGAAATTACATAGATACATCAGATTCAATATCAGGCTTCTACAAAGGGAAAAAATGTGTGTAGTTTTTTTTAAATTTTTGCGTAAGCTTGGTTTGAAGGAATTCAAAGGGCACAGTAAAGAATTATTATCGGTAACTGATGCCCAAAGGAAAGAAAATGAAAACACTGAGTAAGGAATCTGAAATCTCTAGCATGACTCATGAAGAAGAGGAAGAAATGCTACATGATATATCAAAATTACAAGAACAAGTACAACAAATGTCACGCTCACAAAAGCTAACAGAAGCTAAGATAAATGGCGTGGAATCTAAGATAAAGGGCATGGAAGCTAAAATGGATGATTCGAATACAGATTTGAAGAGAGACATGGCAGATTTGAAGACATATTTGAAGACAGACATGGACGAATTGAAGATAAATATGAATAAGTTGCTACAAGAAATGGGCACTAAGGATGAAAGGGTACTAAAGGAAACATGACGAGAATAAAAGAAATGTTAATCATGATTCCATAGATGCTAATGTTGGATTGAAGACTCACCATATTCCAAAAATTGATATGAGGAAGTTTGATGGCAAGGATCCTGCCACATGGATATTACAGATGGAGCAATTCTTCGATCTCAATAATGTGCAAAACACACAAAATGTACGTATGGCAACTGTATATTTGGAACCAAATCAGTTTGTATGGTATCAATGGCTTTGCTCTCGTAAACAATTTATCACTTGGGCAATTTTTACGAAAGAATTGATAGCACATTATGAGGATACAAAAAGAAACACTTTTTTTAGCCAATTGATAAGTCTCAAACGAAAGGGTTCAATAATGGAGCACATTGAGGAGTTCCAAAAATTGAACATAAGGGTAAAAGATATTCCAGAGGAGCATAGGGTGATGTGTTCATAGGGTCTTTAAAGGATAATATCCAACATGATGTTCGCCTTTCGGAACCTGATTCATTAGAGAAGGCATTCAGGTTAGCAAGAAAAATGGAAAGCAAAATTATGGCAACCAGGAAGCATACCACTCACAACTATAAAGATGGAAGTGTTGTTTCCCCTAGTCTTCCACAACCTATAAGGTTGACACCACAACAATTGGAAGAAAAAAGAGCAAAAGGGCTTTGTTACAGTTGTGATAGCAAATACACTAAAGGTCATAAGTGTGCTGAGAAGAAATTATTCTACATAGATTGTGAAGAGGAAGAAGAAAAGGAGCAAGAAAGGTCAAAAGAAGACGATATACTCCAGGAAAAAATCCTAGATGAAGAACAATTAAATCCGACCATATCTTGTAATGCATCGGCGGGAATTACCACTCCTTAAACCATAAAGATAGAAGGACAAATCAAGAAGAAAAAGGTAATAGTGTTGATTGATTCAGGAAGCACCCACAATTTTATTCATTGTAGGGTAGCAAAAGAATTGAATTGCTTCCTATATCCAGTACCAGAGTGTCAAGTGATGATTGCAAATGGAGGAACAATAAATTTCTCTGGAAGGTGCCATAATATCAAGCTATCCATGGGAGAATATGTATTGACTAGCCCAATGCTTTCCATTCTAATGGGAGGTGCTGATGTTGTACTAGGAGTCCAATGGCTACAATCCTTGGGTACAATAGCTTTTAATTTTCAAGAACTTTTCATCAAATTTTCTACGGAAGGAAAGGAAGTTGAATTAAGGGGTATTGCAGGGAAACCAGGAAATATAATCAACTCTAATGGTATGACAAAGCTTCTAAAAAAGGAGTAAAGAGGTGTAATTGCACAATTATGTTCGCTAGATGTTTCCACATCGGAATCATCTATTTCTCCAGATCTCCAAAAAGTCCTGGACAATCATTCCAAGGTATTTGAGACTCCCAAAGGTCTCCCACCTATGCATGATCATGATCATGCTATTCATCTGATTCCAGGAAGTGTTCCTCCAAACATCAGGCCGTACAGATATCCCTATGTCCAAAAAAGTGAAATTGAACGTATGGTTGCAGAAATGCTAGAGGCTGGTATAATTCAACCGAGTCAAAGTTCTTTCTCTACTCCAGTAGTATTGGTGCACAAGAAGGATGGATCATGGCACATGTGTCCGGATTATAGGGGGCTCAACAAGCTCACTATTAAAGATAAGTTCCCCATTCCTGTCATTGATGAATTACTGGATGAATTGCATGGATCAATTTACTTCACCAAGTTGGATCTTCGTTCGGGATATCATCAAATCAGAATGAAGATTGAAGACATTCCAAAAACAACATTTAGAACTCATGAGGGTCATTATGAATTTTTGGTCATGCCTTTTGGCCTTACCAATGCACCTTCAACATTTCAAGGTTTGATGAATTCAATTTTCAAACCATTCCTTAGAAAATTTGTGTTAGTATTTTTTGATGATATACTAATCTACAACAAGTCTTGGAAGGATCATGTTGAACATGTTGACAGGGTGATACAACTATTGGAGGAGAAACAATTATATGCAAAAATATCCAAATGTTTCTTTGGAGTCCAGGAGGTGGAATATTTGGGTCATATTGTATCTCATGAAGGAGTTAAGGTAGACCCTAGCAAAATTAAAGCCATTAAGGAATGGAAAATCCCCACATCCATAAAGCATCTGCGAGGATTTCTTGGGTTGATAGGGTAATATCGCAAGTTTGTTAAGAATTATGGGAGAATAGCAGCACCTCTAACAACATTATTGAAGAAAGATTCATTTTCATGGACTCCGGAAGCAACAAAGGCCTTTGAACATCTTAAAGAGGCAATGTGCCAAGCACCGGTCTTAGCTACACCGGACTTCACAAAAACCTTTATTATGGAATGTGATAATTCAGGAAATGGAATTGGTTCTGTTCTAATGCAAGATGAAAGACCCATTGCTTTTGAAAGTTGTCCAATCAAGGGAAAGTTTTTAAGCAAAGCTATTTATGAGAAGGAAATGTTGGCAATACTCCATGCACTTAAGAAATGGCGACCCTACCTAATGGGAAGACACTTCAAGGTAGAAACGGATCATGATAGCCTTAAATACTTTTTAGAATAAAGATTATCCTCTGAAGAGCAACAAAAGTGGGTCACAAAGATGTTGGGTTAGGACTTTGAAATCATCTACAAAAAAGGAAAGCAAAATGTGGTGGAAGATGCACTCTCAAGAAAGGATGAGGATGTAGAAGCATTGTTGTGCGCCATTTCTATTATCCAACCAGATTGGATAAATGAAGCAAGGGAGGAATGGAAGAATGATGAAGAAGTTTGGGCACTTATTCGAAAGCTACAACAATATTCCAGTACGTCTGATACATTTAGCTGGAAAAATGATTCGTTATGGTACAAAGATCGCTTATACCTCTGTAAGAATTCCCAGTTAAAACAAAAGATTCTTATGGAATTTCACACTTCTCCCTTAGGAGGGCACTCAGGATTTTTAAAAACTTACCACAGGGTTAAGAATGAATTTTTTTGGGATGGCCTTAAATCAGATATTCAAAAGTTTGTGGCGGAATTTTTGGTTTGCCAACAAAATAAAGTTGAAACAATTAAGACACCGGGTCTACTACAACCTTTATCCATTCCAAGCCAATGTTGAGAGGAGGTTTCAATGGATTTTATCACAGGTTTACCCAAGTCTGAGGGAAAAAGTGTCATCATGGTGGTAGTTGATAGACTTACCAAGTATGCACACTTTTGTGCATTATCACATCCATTTAAAGCCAGTACAGTTTCTACTGCATTTATGGAAACAATTCAAGAGATACATGGAAACCCAAAGATTATTGTAAGTGACAGAGATCCCATTTTCACTGGAAATTTTTGGACAGAATTATTTTCTTTTCTTGGTACTCAGTTAGCTCATAGCTCATCTTATCATCCTCAATCTGATGGGCAAACTGAGATAGTAAACAAATGTTTGGAAGGATATCTTCATTGCTTTGTATCTGATAAACAGACACAATGGGTCAAATGGTTGCCTCTAGCTGAATGGTGGTATAACACTTCCTTCCATACAACAACAAAAATGACCCCATTTATGGCACTTTATGGGTATCAACCACCATCCATCACATCATATTTAAGAGAAAATTCTAAGGTTCAGGCAATGGAACATCACATTGAACATCAACAAAAAGTCCTCCAACTCTTAAAGGATAACCTCATGTTGGCACAAAATAGAATGAAACAACAGGCAGATCAACATCGCAGTGAAAGAAGTTTTGATGTAGGTGATTGGGTATTCCTACGGCTACAACCATATAAGCAAATGTCCCTAAAGCAAGCTAAGAAGGATAATAAATTATCACCAAAGTATTATGGTCCATATAAGGTGTTGCAAAAGATTGGTACTATGGCATACAAATTGGAGCTTCCTGCAGCTTCTCGATTGCACCCAGTTTTCCATGTTTCATGTTTAAATAAGGTTATAGGCGACAAGCTCCTAGTTCGAACAATATTGCCAGAACTTGATGAGGAAGGAAAAATTATATTGGAACCGGAAGCAGTCACAGAAACAAGAACTCGACAGCTACGAAATCGATCAATTTCAGAGTATCTTATCAAGTGGAAGAATTTATCCGCTGAAGATTCCACATGGGAGGATGAGAATTTTATGCAGAAGTATCCAGAACTACTCAAGCGTTGAGGACAACACTTTTTTGAAGGAGAGGGGCATGTTGGGTCCCTATAATACTAGTGATTACCCCATTACTATTGTAGTTATACCCCTTATTTATATTGTTGTGCCCCTATTACCCCCATATTGTTATTTCTGTGCCCCATAGAATCCCTCTATTGTTATTTTTGTGGCTTTATATTATTATTGTTAGGTCGGCTGGATTATATTGTGACTCCTTAGACTCCTATATATAGAAAGGAGGTTTTGTCATTTGAATCATGAAAGAATTGTTCATTTATGTAATTTAAAGGAGGTTGCCCCCTCGAAGAGGTTGAATTCTAAGGCGTTGATCTATCTTTTCTATCTTTTCTTGAGCTGGCATCATAACAAAATGGAACTAGAAAAAATGCATAATTCCCATACCTAGTCTGGAAGGTTGTCTTTTAAATTTCCTCCTCTTTGGTGTGTACCTGATGATATTCGGATCTCATATCAATATTTGAGAAAACTATTCCTCCAACTGATCGAACAAGTCATCAATTCTCCATAATGGATACATATTCTTGATGGTCACTTTGTTCAAATACTTGTAGTCAGTGCATAATCTAAGAGTACAATTTTTCTTCTTCACAAACAATATCAGTGTGCCCCATTGTGATACACTTGGCCTAATGTATCCCTTTTCCAATATTTCCTTCAATTGTAGCTTCAAAGCTACCAACTCAGGCGTGCTCATCCTATAAGGTGATTTAGATGTTGGAGTTGTCCCTAGCACTAACTCAATAGAAAATTTGACCTCCCTGTGAGGTGGAAACTCTGATATGTCCTCACAAAATACATCCCAAAATTGTTGTAGAACTGGGTACCTACTCAAAAAGTCTGCATCCTCAACTTGCTTACCCTTGTCACTAGAAATGTGCACTTCAAATAACACACAACCTTTCCTACAACTATGCTTTCCTTGCATAGTTGTTACCATCTTAACTGATGTGGCTTTATTCTTTCCTTGCTAGACTCTTGGTTCCCCATTGTCATCCAAGAATTCAATTGCTTTGTTATAAAAAGTCACCTTCGTTCTATGAAGATACAACCAATCCATACCCAATAACATGGTGTGTGATCGCAATGGTAATCCATTCAAATGTGTTGTTGTAAGAATACCATTCAACTCAAATGTAGAAGCTGTTACCCAATGGTGAACGTACTTATTTGTACCTGTAGCCAACTACAACAACCAATATTCTACATGCAATTCCTTACTAAAATGACACTTATCCACCAATTTAGGACTAACATAGCTATAATTAGATCCAGGGTCAATCAAAATAGAAATAACTTGATCACAAATATTATCGTCCATCTCAATAATAGATGCCTTATGGCCTGCCTATTTGTTTTCTAATGCTTCATAAATATGAGGAACACTTTGACCAATATCCCAAATATTCTATGCGTCCTATGCACTATATAGTTTAGGTCTACATCTTTCATATTGTGGACACTCTCTCCTGTGATGATCCCCTCCACAAGTCCAACACTGCATGTGATGTTTATTATGCTCCTTAGATCGATGTTGATGTCCTCTATCTGATGCATTGAATTTGTTAGATGGTGCAACATTCTCTTTATTATTTGTACCATGAGGTCTTGCTTGTTTTTTGTCCCATTTTCCTTTGTTCCTTGCATTACCTTTCCAATCTGGCTTAGTCTCATATCTAAACTTCAGTTTCTCATAGCAAAGCCTTAGCTTTTGCATGGTCTCCTCCAATGATTTAGGCTCATCGAACTCAATCCAGTCTTTAAATGGAACCAGTAGTCCACTAATGAACCTATGAATCTTGGCCTTCTCCTTCGTGAAGTAAGGCACATACCATAGTAGCTTTAAGAAATGGCTAATGTACTCCTCATCCATCATGGATACCATCTTTAGCTCATAAAATTATTTTTCCCTGTCATCAAAGTATCTCTCTGACATATACTTCCTCTGAAATAGCCACTCAAACCTAATCCAGGTCAAGTCTTCCTCATGAATAAATCTGACATTCTTCATGTCTTCCCACCAAATGTTTGCCTTACCTTTAAGACTTAATGTAGCTATCATGGCTTTCATGTTCTGTGATAGTCATGTAACTCGAATAACTTCCTCATGCCAAGCAACCTTGCCTTTACATCATGTGGTTTCTTCATCTCTCCATCAAATGTAGGTGTCTTTGCTTTCTTAAACTCATATGGAAAGTATCCCCTATCACTCCTCCTATACGGATGATAATGATGACGATCATAGTGCCTATCTAAATCAGAACTAGAATAATACCTGTGTCTATCCCTTCTCCTCTTCAGAGTGTCCAGTAATCTTCCATCTTTAACCTTGTCCTCTCTATCTGCCCTATAACCACCATGAGACCTACTTCCATATGCCCCGTTACTTTTGTCCTCCTACTCATAGCTGATCTCGCATTGTCCTTCTTGCTACAAATCCAAACAACTCTGAAGTATCACTACATTTACCTCTCTTTTTTCTCCTGTGCCTACATGATTATGTTATTATCTGCCTTACAACTCCTTATTTCTTCCTTTAAGCTTCTCAATGTATCTGGAAAATCAAAAGAGTTACCAACACCATACTGCTCATTTGATACATAGAGAGAGTCCTTGTAGTCTTCCATCTTGCTAGCCATTTAATAATTCTTCCTACAATGTATATCATGTCAGTTATCCCAAATCACAATAAACCAATGTATCTTAGTATAGCTCGGTGAGGATACCTTGTCTGCAAGATCAACAAATCAGCATGACACATGTATAACATAATCATGACAACATATAGAAAGATAACACAAAAGCATATAACCATGAAACCATCATTCTAGCTAGGGTTCAATCATCAATGCATGACCTTAACAACAATGCATACCATGATCTCATGCATGACAAAAACCACTACATCCCTGCACACTTGACCACATGCAAACATGAATATGTGTAACCAACCACACACATGCATAAACACATATAATCAAGCACAAATGAAAAACACTTGTAACCGAACCTACAAGAAAGATAAATGCAACCAAGCACACAAGAATACAACCAAACATACAAAGATGTAACGAAGCATACAATAATGACACATGTAACAACATAATCAACATGTATCCAGTCATACAATCACGACAATGCACTCCAAAATAACAACATCAAGTTCCACATGACGACATCACTAAAACCATGATCAACATCATGCAAATGCAACAAGAATATGGAATGCAGGTGCAATAGACACACATGAAACTGACATGCATGCATGACCAACACATAGCAAAATCTAGTCCAAGGGGTGAACCATGCTCTGATACCACTTTGTAACACCCTCCTCCCACATTTACCCATGCAACAGGTGAACCAAGATAAACATGCTAAGAGAGGCTACTATGATATGATTTGACCTCCTAAGTCACATTAATGAAGTGAAACTCATAGAAACACACCATATAGAAATTCAACATCAGCTTTATGACCCTCATGACCCTCAAGAACCAATCCAAAATTTCTGCCAACTAGCCTTTCGATCCCACTAAGCTTTTCGACCACTTGACCTTTGGACACTTTTAGGCTATGGGCATGCCAACATCCAAGGACTCTTTTTCATAGTGTTATGTTAACGTCCCGAGTATTTGAGCCACTTTTTCAGGCGAAGAGCCCAAGTCACTTCCCATAATTGAATCACATATTCAAAATAATAAAATAACAAGGAAATGATAGTGTAAATGTTGTTGGACAGCTAATCGTGTATGGGTTGGTGTGGAATGTGAATAACCACTAGAGTCCAAGAGACCGCTAGGATGGAAAAAGAATTATGGTCCAAATAATAAGTGAAAGCCAAGCAAGAGAGACTCAATCCCGAAAGGAGGATATTTTCCTTTGGCAAAACAAGGTCTACGTTATGATTCAAGTGCAACGTTATGGTGGGAACGTCGAGTGAATAATAAGACAAGTCATAACAAGTATCCAAACCATGACTGGATTCCTTACGTTGATTGGGAATCTGGATCTAAAAGGTGTCTCTTAGAGCCATATAATCAAGACCAGCGAGATGGGTAATAGTTGTTCCAGAGTCTAGGAGGTTTCTTCACCTGCTGGCTGGAATTTTGACCGTCGTGTTCCCGATGCCGATTCCCTTCAAATTCATGTAATATAGACCATTGTTTGAAGGTTCTTTTACTAGTGTGGTGAACTGCAGAGGGGTAGTGGAAGTGAGAGCTTCTGTCCTAAGCGCGAGGAATCCCGAAGATGCACGTGATGCCATGCTGGGAGGATAGTAAGAAAAATTTCCGCCAAACAAATCTTCCGTCTGATTCAACAGCGAAAGTCCTCCGCCGTCCAGTCCCATCACTCTCGATTGTTGTTGATTGGGTCCCGTTACAGACTCCGCACAACTGAATGAGAAATTAGAGAGATATTGAGTGCCAAGGGTGATCACATCCGAAGCAAGCGTACCGCTTACGTTAGACCCGCCGCCTCCATACATGATGTGAAATTCACACTCCAAAATTTCCCCTACCCCGCAACTCGTACAT
This sequence comes from Pinus tabuliformis, assembly GCA_031772625.1. Lineage (NCBI taxonomy): Eukaryota > Viridiplantae > Streptophyta > Pinopsida > Pinales > Pinaceae > Pinus > Pinus tabuliformis. Next base: position 871,806,809 of record CM062810.1, on the reverse strand, counting down.
CTTTTCTACCCGCAAGTCATACATGCCTCTGAATTTTTGTTTAACGGTTTATAGGACGAAGACTTTGCGGAGTCGAAAGGTGGAGCGGGAGCTGTGTTGGTGTCTTTGCAGTGTGTGCATGGAATCCATGCAACATGACTTCCCGTATCTATAAGTGCATACATGCTTTGCTTGGGCATTCCAAAACCAACATTTATTATGTACTCTCTTGAGTTCGGCCTAACAGGGACGTTGCCATTGGCATCCTCTTCTTCTATGTTGATTTTGGACGAAGGAGAAGTCGACATAGAGCACTTCAAAAACCAGAGGCTATCGTTGTCGGCTTTAATTCTTGCAGGTATTCTTTCAGATAACAAACGAAGTACTTTAACTATTTTAAGTTTTGGTTTTTTTCTCTTAAATTTAGTGATATTATTTAGCGTAAAATTATAGGTTTTTGGTCTAAAATGTGTTTTTAAATATATAGCATCATATTTTTTTTTTTGAAATCTACCATTTCAAATTTGTAAATCTAACAAATCTCTTTAAAATTTAACGCAAAATTAACTAAAAAATTTATCCAAAAAAACCGAAACAAAAAATTAAATTGCATCATAACAAAGTGTTTGTCAGCTGATAAAATAAACAAATGTATCAATGGAAAGATGTACAATTTCTATGATTGCACATTCAAAACCACAAATTGCATTGCTTTTTTGGACATAATATAATATGATTTTTTTCCACTATTTGAGAATCAGTGTGTAACAGGAATCCTAAAGTAATCTGCAAACCACATGCTACAGCCATAACTTGGTCTATTAGATCCTAATACACCAATACACATAGAAACCCTACATTCCTAACCTCTATATTGTGACTGTCACCTACAAGGATCTTTGAATGGGCAAATGTGTCACTGGTTTATATGTCGGACATGACTTTTGTTATAAAACATAGTATATCTATTGAAACTAGCTAAAAAAAATTAGTGTGCTAGTTTGAAGATCAAGCAGTAGAGGTGCATTAATCTTCCATAATAGAGTTGGAGATAACGGAGTTGAACTAGCTTCCCATTGATGGGCAATGATATGGCCATCACAAGAAACCAAGCAGTGAGACACACATGAAAACAGAGATATCCAATAAGGTGTTCTGGTGATAAGCAGTGCATAAGCTTTAAACTTAGCATTGACAAATTTGTAATGATATTTACATTTTTAAACTTAAATTCCTTATAAGATTTATGTTGATGAGACGGATACCCCATAAAGCAACTACTTACCAAATTTCCAACTAATCAACCAATAAGGTTCGCTCATTATGTCCATGCCCCTATTAGCATAACAATATAACCAATGTAAAAGGTAAGGGAATTTATAATTATAGAAACCAATTTCCCCAAAACATGGAGAATTCTACCATACTTTTTTTATAGTGATGAAAGCAATTTACACTAAAATGTTGAAGAGGGAGAGAGAGTTTTTAAAGCTAAAAAAAACTCAATTGAGCCGAAATATTTCTGAACATTTGGTTCAAATTTGTAGATCTTTTCTCACTATATTTTTGGAGATATGATCTAAGAAAGTTAGGGTTTTTGCAAACTCCAGAATTCCATCTCAAATAGGTCATCGTGCAATTTTCTCTATCATGTTTTTTCTACGAAGGTTCAGACTCTGCAATTAATACCCATTTGAAGCTCGGGCCCAAATTTTAGATCTTGTTTCACTATATGTTCCGAGATATGGTCCAAGATATTTAGGGTTTCTCCAAGTTCCTGAATTACATCCCAAACAGGTGACCCTGGGAAAATTGTCATAATTGTCTCTCTGAGCATCAGATTGAAATTTCATAAGAATTTATAGAAAGAGGACAGACTATACTTTTTTTTATATTGTTTTCAGGTTCGAAAGGTTGAAATAGTGAGATGTGGCACTTCGTACAATTTTTCTCTATTAAAAAAGTATATAATTAGGTCATCTTGGGACATTGGGCATAACTCTTTCTTGGAGAATTCAATTTTGATCAGACTGGTGGCATTCGAAAGAGGACATAAAGGGATACCGCAGGTCACAATTTCAGACCTTGGCGATCCAAAATTTCATAGATACAACATATCCAATAACGAGCTTCTAAAATCAAGAAAACGAATGACTCGAATCAAGAAAATAGAGACACCTAGTAAGCAAAATTGGATGGATGATTTGAAGAATGTGATCGAAGCTAAGATAAATAGTTTTATATGTGCGATGGAAGTTAATATCAACGATAAGGGAGAAGATTTGAAGAAAGGCATGGAAGATTTGAAGAAGGACAGGGAAGGTTTAAAGGAAGGTGGGACAAAGCTGCTACAAGAAAGATCTCCAAATGACGAAAAGGTAGTAGAGGAAACTCATGATGAGAAAAAAATAAATGTTAATCATGATTTCTTAAAATATAAAATTGAATTGAAGACCCACCATATTCCAAAGATCGATATGAGGAAGTCTGATGGAAAGGATCACCTAACATGGATACTATAGATGGAGAAATATTTTGATCTACATGATGTGAAACTATGTATTGCATTTTTATATTTAGAACCAAATCAATTTTTATGGTATAAAGGGATTTGTTCTTCTAAACCACTTGTCACTTGGGCAACTTTCATGGAGTAAATGATAGCACATTATCAGCATACAAAGAGAAACATCTTCTTTAGCCAATTGATAAATCTAAAAAAAAGGGGTTCAATGGCATAGCACATTGAAGACTTCCAAAAATTGAATATAAGGGTAAATTATATTCCAAAGAAGTAAAGGATTGATGTCTTCATAGGGACATTAAAGGATTACATTCAACATGAGGTTCATCTTTGGGAATCTAATTCATTGGAGAAGGAATTCAGGTTGGCAAGAAAAATTGAAATGAAAATTATGGCAACAAGAAATCCTACCACTCACAATTATAAAGATGGAAGTGTTGTTTCTCCTAGCCTTCCACAACCGACAAGGTTGAAACCACAACAACTGGAAGAAAAATGAGAAAAGGACCTTTGTTATAGTTGTGATAGAAAATGCACTAAATGTCATAAGTGTGGTGAGAAGAAATCATTTTACATTGATTGTGAAGTGGACAAATAAAAGTAACGAAACGTTGAAAGAAGAGGATATACACCAAGAAACAACCCCAAAGAAAGAATAAATGAATTTGACCATATCTTGTAATGCATTTGCAGGAATTACCACTCCTCAAGGTCTCAAGATAGAAAGACATATCAAGAAGAAAAAGGATAACCTCACTTTCGTGAAGAATCGAATGAAACAACAGGTAGATAAATATCGCAGAGAAATAAGTTTTGATATAGGTGACTGGGTATTTTATGACCACAACCATACTAATGAATGTCCCACAAGAAAGGTAAGAAGGATAATAAATTATCACCATAGTATTATGGTCCTTACAAAGTTCTACAAAATTTTGGTACTATGGCATACAAATTGGAGCTTCCTGCATCTTCTCGAGTGCCCCCAGTTTTCCATGTTTCATGCTTAAAGAAGGTCATAGGTGACAAGCTCCCAATTCAAACAATATTTTCAGAAATTGACGAGGAAGGAAAAATCATATTGGAACCTAAAGCAGTCACAAAAACAAGAAATCGACAGTTATGAAATCGATCAATTTTAGACTATCTCATCAAGTGGAAGAACTTACCCAGTGAAGATTCCACATGGGAGGATGATAATTTTATATAGAAGCATCTTGAACTACTTAAGAATTTAGGACAACTCCTTTTTAAGGAGAGGGGAATGTTAGGTCCATATACTACTAGTGTAACCCCTTACTGTTCTTAGTGCAACCCCCTTATTGTATTATTATGCTTGTATAGTCCCCATGTTATTATTATGCCCCATAGAAGCCCACTATTGTTATTGTTGTGCCCCTACAATATTATTGTTATGTAGGCATTGATTGTATTGAGACCCCTTAGACTCCTATAAATAGAAAGGAGGTCTTGTCATTTGTATCATCCAAGAATTGTTCATTTATGTAATGTAAGGAGGTTTCCCCCTCGAAGAGGTTGATTTTGAAGTTGTTGATCTATCTTTTCTATCTTTTTGTGATCTAGTTTAATAATTAATTAGGAATTTGTTTCCAAGGAGGTGTCTAAGAAATATGGTTAAATTTATGGATAGAGGCGGATATTAATCTATGAGTGAACATTGATGACTAGGTATGATCTATGTAACTAATTTCTTGCAAACTACTCAGGAAATACCAGAAATAGTAGTGCTTCGTAGGAGTGGTGGTTGTTACATCGAGATGTTTCATAGGTGTCCTAATGGAGTGGATAACATTCCTATTAAATCAATTTGAATATGATTATTTGGATGTGACAAGAATGAATAATTCCATTATGCATGTGTCCTGATTTTGATTACATTGACAAAGAAGAAAGTTTCTCGAGACACCAACATTCCTCCACCAAATAATCTATAATTCACCATACTATGCTATGGATCACTTTGGTATACCTCTGAAGAGAAGAGCCATATGAATAGTAATACAAAGTTTTATATATGTTAAGAAGTTATCAGTCATGGAATGTTGAAATTACCATGCTTTCAAGTACAAGTTGTCTAGTGCTGTAAGGTAGTCACAATGTTATGTGCAAACCCTCAACACATGTATGTACAAGCACATGCAAACCCTGACAAACAATGGTTAAAGTGTCGTTACAAGCTAGATGAGAATGTAGTGCTAGATTTAGTAAACAACTCGACGGTAGAATGGCATATTCCAACCCCTAATGAGAATATAAAGGCACATATAGTTGAGGATAGTGCAGAGGAGGAATTCCAAGATACACAGTAGGGAGGGAAGACTTCCCTATAACAACAAGAGCACCTAGAACCCCCACAACTTGAACTAGAACAATAGTGTCCCTTTACACCACAATGAGACAATGAAGATAAAGAAGCTACACTAGGCAGAAAAGAGAAGTAGAAAGAAAGAAAATAAATGATCCTTGAGACACCCTCTATGGTGGAGGAGTATAGAGAAATTGGCTTAGCAATGTAAAGAAGTGATAGATCAGAAAATTTCCCCTCTCGTCACAACTATAGAGGAATATGCATAGGAGCAGAGGGAGTTATATGATGAGACATAGTAGTAGCAAACTATGCCTCATAATAATTGGACCAAATGGATTGGCTCAACATTATTGATATTCTATTATATACTCTCGAGGTCAATCTCGTTTCTATACCATACACACTTAAATTATATAAATTTATATATTTACATACTATTACAGTAGAAGTGCAATATTTCAATAAAATATAAAACTTGAATATAAAAAAATAAACCTATGTAAATTAAAAAAAATATTTTATTATTTAAATTTTGTTGTCTTTTACTATTTTTGAATGTGTGCGTGTTATTATTTTATTTATACCATACACACATAAACTATATAAATTTATATATTTATTATAATCAATTATAGTCTAAGTAATGAGATTCGGTGAACAAAATTAATTAAATAGAAAATTGGCCAAATATCATTCATGGACAAATTTATGGGATGAGGCTAGTAAATCTCAAGCCAAACATGAGTAATCCAAGCAAGAGTAAGAATAATTTCATGAAATTAATCTGAAATTGGTAATAAATTTGACGTTAAAAATAAACTAACTCTAAATACTAAAACCTATTGTTTTTAAATAAAAATAGTAGAATGTTTCTTTGAATGTCAAACTTGACAATGAGGGAGAGACGAATAATGGTTACGTTAGCAATATAATGTTTCTCTGAATGCCAAACTTATTTTAGCTTTGGGAGGATGATGAGAGCGATGTTGTTAATCTACATACAAAACACCTTTTTTTAAATAATAGTAGTCTATTTTAATAATATTTTTCATTTCTATTTGTTAATCTTTATTTTCACAATTTTGATACATTAGTTTCTTATTTATAGTGTACATATTTACTATATATAAATTTATATATTTATAAACCATTATAGAAAAAGTGTAATATTTCAATAAAATATAAAAGTTAAATATATAAATGAAACATGCATAATTGTCGAAGGCTTCTTATTTCAACTTAAGGTGGTTGAGGATTTGTTCATTGTTTTCTATTTGTTTAATTGATGGCCTATATTTATTATCAAGGGAATATGCTCAACATACGCTTAGTCAACCAAATTAGTATTTTTAGTGTGGTTGTATTAGTTTATAACTCCTTTATTTTCTTAACTTAAAGTTGACCCATAACCTTTTTATACATGGTTAATGAGGTAAATTTGTGCATTATCTTTTTTTGGTTATATTAATGAAACCTTATACTGTATCAACCACATTAATACTTTTAATGTGATTGTACTAGTTTAAAAAATAATTGTAATATTTAAATTTTGTTCTCATTTATTACTATTTTTGAGTATAAGTACGTGTTAATTTTTTATTTGTACCCCACACATATATAAATTTATATATTTATAAACAATTATAATATAAATGTAATATTTCAGTAATATATAAAATAAATATATGTAAATTAAAAATATATCTTAATATTTTATAATCCATGTTATGAATGTTGACAAGTCTTTGTAATAATCACATCAAGAACTTTTTGTCCACATGTTTCGAATTATTGAGTGTGGTTCATCACTAGGACAAGATAGAGAATGAGATCTTGATATCAAATTAAATAAAAGAGATAGATATGTAGTAAACTAACTTTTAAAGCTAAATTATAACAATATATTATTTATTGGTAAATAATATTTTAATATAATGAATATAAATGTTAGAATATAATTGTTAATTTTAAACCAACAAATAATATTTAATAAAAAGGAAAATTATAATATAATAAATCATGTGAAATAGAAATATCTAAAATTAAATAAAATAAAATAACCCAAATTATTATTTTATTTAAATTATTAGAGTTTTCCTTTCTACATTCATTACATTAAAATATTCCCTATTAAGAAATAATATTTGTTTAGTCAAAACTCACAGTTATATTCTAACTATTAAAAATTAGTTTAGTTCTCTACACCATTAACCCTATTTAATCTGATGCCAAATTAGTTTTCTACATCGCTATCTCTATTTAATATAATGCCAAGTTGTGATTATCCTTCTTTTCTTGATGATGAACTATATCAAATAATTCCAAAAACCTTAGTAAAATATTCTTAATATAATTATTACCAAAAAAATCTCAAAAATATATTTTAATCTTTAAATTTTATTTTTAATTATTAATTTTAAATATATATATTAAATTTTATTTATCTCATACACATTTAAAATAGATTTCAATAAAATATAAAAATTAGATATATATAAAAAAAAAACAAATGAAAATTTAAAAAAGTTAATTGAATATATATATATATATATATATATTCTTTAAATTTTGTTGAGATTAATTATTTTAGTATATCTATATATATATATATATAAACCTATATATTTACATTATAAAATAATAAATAACTTAAAATATTTTTAAATATTACAATATTTTATTGACATATTACACTTTTACTGTAATTGTTTACAAATATATGATTATATAGATATAAAATAATATAATAAAAATGTTATAGTTGTGTGTTATATATATTTACTTACTTATTTAAATTATATAAATTTGTATATTTATAAATAGTTTTTTTTTGTATATTTATAAATAGTTATGATAGAAGTGTAATTTTTTAATAAAATTTAACAATTAAATATAGAAAATAACTATATGTATATTAAAATAATATTTTTAACTTTAAATTTTGTTATTATTTATTATGTGTGAGTTAATTTGTAATTTATAATATACATGCTTAAACTATATAAATTAGTATATTTTTAAATCATTATAATAAAAATATATTATTTTAATAAAATATAAAAGTTAAATATATGAAAACAATAAAAAAAAATTATTTTAATTTATAATTTTTTCTTTAGTTTTTCTATATGTATATAAATATTTTATTCAAATATACATAATTAAATTATATAAATTTATGAATTGTTATAATAATGTAGTATTTAAATATTATATAAAAAATAAATATATAAAAGAAATATAGGTATATTATAAAAATAATTTAATTGGTTAATATTATATATATATATAAATAATTACTTTAAAAATGCATTTGTATTTTCTTACTTATACACTAATACTAATTGAGTGACTTAGAATATAATAATTCATGTGATTGTGTTAAGTAAAAGATGTAATGATATAATATTATATTTAAAATAGTAAAATAATAATTACATTAACAAATAAAAAATAATAATAACAAAAATAGATAATGTATATCATAAATAAAATGTTTAAATTTCCAGATTAATTGTATATCAATTTTATATAACAAATTAAAAAATAGTACTAAAAAATTAATGTGGCCAATAAATAAAGTAGTTCAATTTCTATCTTAATTTTAAATCAACTTTATATAGAGAACTAAAGTAGATGAGAATAAAATAAAAATAAAAAACTTTTTAAGTATAAAGGAGCATGGATTTAGAATTTTCTTTTACAGAATTAGGGCATGGGTAACTATCCAATTTACTATTTTAGATTCCTTATTGGCCATTAGATAGAATATTCATCATTACATAGAGTACTTTAGCAAGGGAATAGTAAGTTACATAACCATTAACAATCACTATTGTAGCATATTAACATAAAATTTGTGATGTAAACTCGCATCATTTTCACGATTCCGCTAATTGGATTAGTTAAACACATACTTGATAATATAAAAATAACCTCATGCAAGGAATCCACATCATAAAAGTAGTACAACAGGCAACCACATCATTAGACATCAATAGACCTTGAAACTTCATAGGGTGAAAACTAGAAAACGTTTAAATTTTATTATTAAATGCTCGTGAGGGTGCTCATACCTCACTCAAGGGTTAATAAGGGATTCCATCCCTTAACTATTTTCATAAAATATTAGAAGGAAATGTCACTTAAAATACAACATATCTAGCTAAAATCTAGTACAATCATTGTCATATCATTTACCCACAAATCTCCAATGTTTATATCCTTGTGGCCTGGTTGTTTCGTCAGTGGACCATATTGTAGCTTGCACTCATCTGCATGGACCATTAATTCTTTACTTGCCCCAATGTTAAACATAATCTATCATTTGCACAAGTCATGATCTTTTCTTGCCAATGTTGTTGTCAACAAACATTGATAACGAGTCTTCAATATTTATTCATGGCATACATGAAATGTCAATAAACTATTGCAACATGTTTCCTTTAACTACACTGCATATGCATTAGTTATACGTGTATAACCATCAATGAAATTTTATCAACAATACCATATTATGTTAATATTTCCCTTTGCATGAACACACATTCTTACAAGACAAATCACTACCACTTTCCACAAATTCCTTTAAGGGAGCTAACACATCAGTTATAATATTCTTGCATGTTAATTACATAAAATTTAACAAAAGAAGTAGCCCTTTAGCTATTATTTTTTATGCATGCAATACATAAATAAATCTAACACAATATGTTGTCACTTCGTGCATGCGAATGTATATTCTTTCCAACGAAAACTAACACAAATCTTTCATGCATATACATATTATTCCATAAGAAACTAAGATAATAGCTATGATAGCATAAAAATAATCACATACATTTTTTGTAAATAAATATAGGTCAATAATGTCCCCTACTTTAACTCGAATAATGAGTACAAGTGCTACATACATATTCATGAATAAATGTATTATAATCATGGGAAAGGTTTGTAAAAGGGATTACCTTTGTCTATTGCTAACATTCCTTGTTCCGTAATGACACATTTACTTTCCAACATCTCTATTGTTGAATTGAGATTTCTCCTTACATGAAATAATTCCACACTATCAAATCTTGCAATTTGATGGCTTAGCCTATGTAGAATTGGAGTTTGGATCTTCTCGTAGTTCTCTTTTAGCCTAACTACTTGTTGTATTATAATAATTGAATCCCCATAGATAAAGAAATGTTGAATTCCCTTTCTATTGCCTATGACGGACAAGAGAAAAGGTCATTGGTGAGGGTCATGCCTGTCACGGACCTTTAAGGTTTGTCACCAATGTTGCATATGGTGACGGTCTTTAAAAAAACATTGTTGTAAGTGTACATAGTGATGGTCCTTTAAGGTTTGTCACTAGAGCCATTTTCAATGACACTTTTGGTGAGGGTAGTTAAAGGTTTGTCACTAATTCTCTCTTTGGTGACACTTTTGGTGAGGGTCATTAAAATCCCATCACTAATTCTCTCTTTGGTAACACTTCTAGTGACGATCTTTTATTGATCCTCACCAATGCTCTTTTTGGTTACTTTTGGTCATGGTCAAAAAATGTTCATTATCATTGATCATTCTAATGAGTTTTTGATGATGCTTCATGCCTATGACGGAGCTTATGCTGATGCTTCATGCCTATGACAGACCTTTAAGATCTGTCACCAATGTCACATATGGTGATGGTCTTTACAAAAACATTGTTGCAAGTGTATATAGTGATGGTCCTTTAAGGTTTTTTGCCAAAGCCATTTTCAATGACACTTTTGGTGAGGGTCATTAAAGGCTCGTTACTAATTCTCTCTTTGGTGACACTTTTGGTGAGCGTCGTTAAAGGCCCATCACTAATTCTCTCTTTGGTGACACTTCCAGTGATGATCTTTTTTTGACCCTCACCAATGCTCTTTTTGGTTACTTTTGGTGACGGTAAAAAAATGTTCATCATAATTGATCATTCCAATGATCTTTTGATGACGCTATGTACCTGTTACTATAATTTTTGTTAAAAGATAATGATTTAAGACCATTTTTGTGGAGTCTTTTTAATTATGTGTCCAAGGTCATAGTGGTTATAGTTAGTCAAGTTGTTAAGAAGTAATTAGTGTGTATCATTTCCCTTAAGTCATAAGAATATAATTTTCTTATGATTCAACACATGATTCATCTCTATTAGGTTTATTATCTAGAAAATATCCTTTAAATAAAGTTCCACTAGTGTGTGTAGGAACTATATTATTTAATACATAATCAAGATCTATCAATTCTATTAATGAGAGAGACCTAGCACTCCTTAACACTCATGTCACACCTTAACATGCTTTGGAATAGTACACTAACATTCCTTGGCACCTCGCATGTCTTGGAATATTTCTGTACCTGGAACATCTTTGTACCTAGAACATATTGCCATGAGTAGGATTCCCAAGCACATGTTGGCATGCCCTAACATACCATAGCACTCCCCTATCAAGTGTTGCCATGCCCTGTAGTCCCTAACATGCCCTAGAACACCTTAGCATAATATTGCATTGACAAACATTAGAACTTGTCACACATTGTCACTTGTCATGTATTGGAACATATTATTAGTGTGCCTATCATGCCCCTTTTGAAAAAGATAAAGTCCTGACTTATTATGCCTCTTATGTGTTGATTTCATTACATTTTAGCTTGGTTATTCCTTTTGTTGCCTTGAAACTCCTTGATGCATATTGGCATACTCTGGCACCTTACACATCCTAGCATGTCTTAGCACTTGGCACTATTTCGCACATGTTAGCACACCCCAGAACTACCTAGCACACTCTAGCACTTCTTGGCATGCCATGATACTCCCTGGCATGCCTTACCCATGCTTAACATACCTTGTCACTCCCTCATTGGCATGATAGCTAACACTCATTGGCATTCCTCAACACACTCCCAGCCAACAAATCCTTGCATGTGTTGGCACATCTTGGCCGCATGTTTCCCTAACACTCTAATATTCCTTAGCACTACCAGACATGCCTTGTCACTCCTCCTTAGCACACTTGTAACTCACTAACACTCCCTATCATACACTCTTATTCATTCATTTCCATGCATTATGACGCAATGCTCCCTTGTGTTTTCCTAGAACTCCCTAACACTCCTTGGCACACATTGGCACACCTTGACACTTGGAACATATTGGCATGCTTTCCTAACACTCTATCATTCATTGGCATTGCCTAGCATACCATGTCGCTCACTCCTTAGCACACCTAGAACTTGCTAACACTCCCTATCACACACTCTTATTCATTAATTTCCATGAAATTGAAACTAGTTCCCCGTTATGTTTCCTTGGTACTACCTGGCATGTGTTGGTGCCACACCCTAGCACCTAACACATATTAGAACTTGACATGTCTTGGCATGAATAACATGCCTTAAAAATATCTAGCATGTGTTAGCACTTTGTGGAATTCCCTGCACACCTTAGCACTCCCTAGTTGGCATGCCCTCATAGATAGCCTTACTTTTTTTGTGACTTGGGAACCCAACCAAGTCATTGAAAAAATAGTGTTGTGCCTAGCCCAAAGTCTCCCTTTGTCTGAAACTTCTTTTTCCATCCCCTTATCGCAATCATAGGCTTGCCTCCTGTAATTCCTATTATGAAATTCTCCTAACACACTTCGTCCTTGGGACACCTGGAATTCACTAACACTCCCCAACAGACACTCTTATTTGTTTGTTTCCATGCACTTTGACATAATTCTCCTTTATGATGCCCTGGAACTTCCCAAAACTCCTCAACATGAATTGAAATTGTATGCCATGTGTTAGCACTCCTTATCTATCTTGCCCTCACAACTACCCTTATTTTCTTCTTAGACTTGGGAACCCAACCAAGTCTTGCTTCGACTACAACAACTTGGCTAAGTTATAGGTACTACAACTAGACTATGCCTTGTTTACCTAAGAATGACCTATAAATCATCTTAGGCTACTCATGTCCAATCTTAACTCATCCCACTTAGCAAGTTACCAAGTCAAGGCTCACGTCCAACCGTGGCCATAAAAACAACTAAGCAACATAGTTTACATCTTGACATGCTATAACACCTGGAATGTCTAACAATACCTTGGCACTATGTGGCACGTGTTAGCATCCCCTGCATTACTTGGCATTCTTTGGCAGTCCCTAACACACCCTACCACTCCCTGACATGCCCTACCACTCCCTGACATGCCCTACCACTCTAAGATGCCTTGACACTACCTATCATACCTTCTCACTCCTCCTTAGCACAACTAAAACTCGTTGACACTTCCTGTGACACACTCTTATTCATTCATTTCAATGCATTTGAAACTAGTGCTCACTTTTATTTCACTGGAACTCCATAAAACTCCTTGGCATGTATTGGCACACCCTAGCACTTGACACATCTCGGTGTCTTTCCCTGGCCTCTAGAATGCCTTAACAATGCCTAACATACCTTATTACTCCCTCCTTAACACACCTAGAATTCACTGACACTTCCTATCACAAACTCTTAATCGTTCATTTGCATGCATTATTTTGACCTAGTGCTCCCTTGTGTTTCCCTAACACTCCATAGCACATGTTGGCACACCCTGGCACTTGGCACATCTTGGCCACATACTGCTCTGGCACGCTAGCATGACTTAGCATTGCCTAGCGTACAATGGCACTCCCTCCTTAGCACACATGGAACTCACTGACACTCCTTGTCACACACTCTTATTCATTCATTTACATGCATTTTGACCTAGTTATCCCTTGTGTTTCCCTGACACTCCCTAACACTCAACACACATTGGCACACCTTGGCACTTAACACATATTGGTATGCTTCCCTAACACTCTAGCATGCCTTGGAATTGTCTAACATATATTGTCACTCCATACTTAGCACACCTAGAACTCATTGACACTTCATTTCCATCAATTTGAAACTAGTGTTCCCATGTGTTTCCCTGAAACCTGATCCTAACACTCCCTAGCATGTGTTCACTCCACACCCGGGCACTTAACACATCCTAGAAAGCGTTAGCACTTGGCATGTCTTGGCATGCCTAACGTTCCTTGGAACTATCTAGAATGTGTTAGTACTTCCTATCATTCCCTGACACACCTTAGCACTTTTTTGCCATGCCTCATAGACAACCTTACGTTTTTTGCAGCTTGGGAACCCAACCGAGGCATTGGAAAAACAGTGTTGTGCCCAACCAAAAGTCTCCCTTTGTTCAAAATTTCTTTTTCTATCCCCTTATCACAACCATAGGATTACCTCCTACAAGTCATATTATCAACATATCCTAGTACACTTCATCCTTCGGACACCTGCAATTCACTAACACTCCTTGGCACACACTCGTAATCGTATTCCATGCATTTTGACCTAGTTCTCCCTTGTGATGCCTCGACACTCCCTAACACTCCTTAGTATGTGTTGACACTATTTGGCATGTGTTAGCATGCCTTTTCATTCATTAGCATGCCCGAGAACTCCTTAGCTGTCATTCCCTCACAACTACCCTTACTTTTTTTGGGACTTGGGAACCCATCCAAGTCCATCCTTGACTACAAAAACTTGAGCAAGTTACAGTCACTACAACTAGACTATGCATTGTTCACCTAAGAATTGACTATAACGCGTCTTAGGCTACTCATGTCCAATTTCAACTTATCTCTCTTAACAAGTTACAAGTTACTAACTCAAGTTTCACGTCATTATCCAACCTTTACAACTATCAATTTTCACTTTTATCTCATTGGGGAAGTAGCTTTCATTGATGAATGGTTACACAACAAGGACCCTATGAGCCAATCATTCATGTCATCGATGTGGTTCCCACACGGAAATGAATGTTCAATGGTTTATCATAACCATACACTCTATAATGGGTTTCATAGATACCCAATTTATAACAATGAGTTTCATTCTATTGTCGAAGCCTACAAGTAGTGGAAGAATTATATTCTTCCAAAGGAAATGGCCATCTACACCAGTTGTAGGCTTTTTCCTACTCTAGGTAATCCTTGGGAGTTAGTTCCCATGGATTTTATGTCATTTGTTTCGTCAGTCGAACATGGTAATGAATGTGTTTTCATTGTTTTTTATCGCTTCCCTAGTATGGGAATGTTGACACCCTGTAAGAAGAGTTTCACAACAAAATCCACTCATAAGCTCTTCCTCGAGCATATTTTGGTTCATTTTAGGTTTCCAAAGGCCATATTTCCTAATAGGGATAGTTGGTTCCTAAGTATTTTCTGGTTTAACCCTTGGTTCATGATGGACATCAAGCTTGACCAAATCCATTACCTTCCATCCCTAGATCGATAAATAAAAAGTAGTCAATATGATTATTGTAGATGTCCTTAGAATATACAATTGTGAGCATCCACATACACATGTTGAAAGCCTTCCATATTTTCAATAGAAATTTGACATAGCTCTTCATATTTCTATTAGACACAACCCTTTTAAGTTGTGCTTAGGGTCCCAACAATTGTCACAAATTAATCTAGCTATATTCATGGAATAACACATGAAGATACCTCCCATGCTTGGAATGAGGTAAGCAAAGCAACCAATTTTGAGGAACGTATCCAACAAATTCAAAAATGAGTTCATGATATTTTGTATAAAGTTTCCAACTCCAAGTACAAGTAGATACACAATCCATTAGGTTTCGCATAAGTTTCAGGTTGGTGACAAGTTATGGTTGGACTCGCATTAAGAGAAATTAACAAACTCCCATAATAAGCTCATACCACTTTAACACGATCCTTACACCATCACCATGTCTATGGGTGAGAATTATTTTGAGGATAATCATTGGACAATTTTTATTACTTCAAAGATATATGTTAGGATGATTTATGGTTGATGGGGTGCATTTCTAGAAAGAGTTCCTTTAAGAGAATGAAAAATATGATCATACCATTACTAACATAAATAATTGGGATATTCTACTTGAATGATATTAGGTAACTACACAAGAGATTTTAAGAATGACATTTTTAGGGTTTGTTTTATATCAAGGTATGTGTATCATTATGTTTTTTTCCCAAAGCATTTACATATGACTAATTTTTTTAAATAGTGCATCACTCTAATATTATTTCTCTTACATTCTCCTAGGTTATAATTCAAAACATAATAAGTACTAAAAATCATGAAACTCTTATTTTTTTCTCTAAATAGCTATAACTCCCAATTGTGCTACTCCTAATATTCAACTTGCACTATTGTTAAGACTACTTCCTCTAATTCCTATTGTTCCTCCATAAGTAAGCTAACTACTAGGTGGACTTGAACCATTATTAACAAGCTAGTGTAGTGTTACCTAATTGTATTTAAGAAGCATAAGGGGTGGGGTTGGTATGAGGCCAATGTTGCTAATGTTGCTAATGTCTAGTGCCATGCCCACTACTAGGTTCTCATCCTCCCTAGATAGAAGGGACACATATTTTGGCCTTAGAATATGGTTTCCCATTAGTTCATTTGATTCTTTCTCATCTGCAATGTTGTTCTACATTGTATCCAACCTATCACTTTCTAATCTCATATCCCTCGTAACCCCAATCTAGTGTTCTCATCAGACCTCATTGAGGTGCCTTGACTACTACTCCTTATTGAGATATATTTATCACCAAACCTTTGTTTCACAACCATTCTATGGCTAACTCACCTTTCCTATTGAAATTATCCAAATCTCTCATCCTCACTTCACTATTCCCTTCCTCACTAATCTCATTTTGTAACTCCTCATGGCTTTCTTCATTTTCTCACATCTAGTTCAACCACCACTAGTTAGTTATCTTTACTTCCTCAAATCTTGTTCAACTTTCTCTTTAGCTTTTGTGTCCTCCATGGTCGTTTGGTCCTTTGAGCTCTCATCTTTGCCAATCTCGTTGTAACCCATTCCTTAATGTAAGGTTTTACAAAAACATGCTCAGTGGGTTAGTAGGAAACAACTTTTCCTTCACCAACAACATTTTTATCCTTGTAGGGTTTGTGTTCACCAATCTCTCTCAAAACCCATTCTAAAATTGGTCCTTAAATTTTGAGTACAACTAGTACAATTCTACTACAAACTAGATATAATGCATCTTTCCATTGTTTGCTCTCCCTAAAAGTATATTGCTTGATTAACCATGTGATCACAATGCTCCAAATTTATTGAATTTAAGATTCAAATTACTTGTCTTCTCGTCTCCTCAATGGTGATGTGGGGCTTCATCAAGAATATGCAACCATTCACACACACTCATTAGAAAACTTTATACATAAAATTTCAAAGATATCTTCATACATGAATGTCTCCTTGAATTTTTCCATTCTCCAACAAAATAGTGGGGCTTCCTTGTTAGAAAATATTTCGTTCTATCATCAAAACAATATTCCAATTGTGGTTTAGCTAGTTGTTCCTTCATTTTGCTAAGGCCTCAAAATCATGTCATGGTCCCAACAAAATAACCATTTATTGGCTTTAATTGGTAAACTAGGGTCCACTTAAGTGTCCAACAAACATTGTACTAGTCTAGCATTAACATTATCGATTCTTGAAGCAAGGAAGGCCTCACTTGAGGGGTGTTACCAAGGCATTAGATAGGTGGGGAGCTCTACATAGTGAATTTATCATGCCGTGATGGAGTGCTTTTAAGTAACATTCCATATACATTCATTTAACAATATGCAATCCAACAACAACTATATTTGTTGTTTGATTATGCTATGACATTAAATTAGATTGTTGTAATTGATATTAATAATGGAGAGAGATTCAAGAATTAATCTAAATGTAAATCATAACAACATAAAAATATATAAATGAATGTGGAGCTTATGAATCCAAAGTTGAATATAGCTATTTAGAATGTGATTTAGACTCAGCTAGTTGTTAGGCTTGGCAAGCAAAGCTTAAGAGTAGGAAGTGAGTTAGGATTAGAATTTGATATTTAAATATGACTAGGATCATCTCTAAGCTCATGATCAAGAACATTTTTTTGAAATAAAAGTTTCAACCTATACCTCCTATTAAACTTTCAAAATAATTTTCTACCTCATTTATAATATTTGTGTAATAGATGGCAGTTATCAAATCTTTTTTCAATCACATTTGTAATATCCATTTTTAACATATGTTTTTGAATATAAAATTATGTTTTTTATAAATAATTTTGACCTAGATTTTTGACATATATTATATCGGTTTTTAAGACAAAATACTTTTCAACTTTATTATCAACCTAATTTACGACCCCTATTTAAAATATGGGTGGATCACAAAGTCACACAATAGGTTGAAAAACCTTTTTGTAAGTAATTTAAAGGTCCATTTGAGGCATAAAAAAGGCTTATGGTTGTAGTGCTTGCTAATTCTCTTCTACTAATTAACCATAAATATGAAGATGATCAAAATAAACACCATGAAAGGGAAACCAAATGTCCTTGGTGAAGAGATAGAGAGGTTGTAGATGAGCATAGAGGTTGGGTAACTAACTAATCTTTCACCCATTAGTTAAATTGATAATTAGTTATTTTAGAGGCACATTTTAATCTTACAAGTTATTCCTAGAAAACATTCAATATATTGGACTCTTTCTGCCTACACTAAAGAGAATTAAAGGGGAGAAAATCCCTAAGGCATTGTCGACCATAGTAGCGGAAGATCTTCCTTATGTTGTGTAGGGAAGTGAAAGAGAGTGCCATTGATATTTGTGGGTTAGATTATATGTGTAATGCTTTGTAATGAGTTAAGTAACAATTCCATGAGAGCAATGGGTTGGGTTGAGTGAGTGGGAGCCTATATCTTACATTGATTTCCTCTAGTGACCTCATAACCCAACTTGGGGATGGCATCTTAAGTGGATGCCTATGACTAGGGGGGGAATTTTTCATATGAAACTAATTCCCTTGGACCATTCTTAGTTAAAAAAGAAAGTGGCTATGAAATTTGATTGAATATTATTTATTGTAATAAATTAACATGGATTATGCATGTTATGTGTGGTCAGGTTTAATTTAAGCATAAATTGTTGGTTGCTATGAAATGTTAATGTTGGGTGTGGAGTCTGATTATCTTCTTTATTCAGAGGTATTGCCGCATTGGACCCTAGTTCCAAATGGGGTGGTGTCGCACAGAAAGTGTCGATCTTGCGGACAAGATAGACCTTCCTAGAATCTAAAGAAGACCTAACGACAAGCAAACCAACCAGACACTATCTTTCTCTAAATATGCTTTAATAAACAATAGCAAACAAGTGTTTTTAGGGCCTACCTTTGGTCCAACACAAGCTTGTGGATGCCCTCGCTCCTTTGATCCAAATGAGCTCCTCTTCGCGAATCTGCAAACACAAACAAGGCAAACAAATTAAATAGCACCTGAAAAGCCAATTGCATAAAACATATTTAACATGAAAGTCAAGGAGTCCATGAAACAAATAACATAAGATACTTGTTGAGAAAAATGAGTTTGATTGTATTAATTCAAAAGAAGAAGAACCTTACAACCTTTTCCTTGACGCTATACAAGCTCCTCCCAGGGTCCAACAAGATGTCTCCTCTACTTTGACAAGTTTCACTCACTCTCCAATGGAACCAAGAGGTATGTGATCTCTCCTCTCAAGCTCAACCAAAGAGTCTCAATTTCACCAGCATTTACCCTCAAAATGTTCAGCTTCTAACCTCCCTAGTCCTCACCCCAATGCCTGTATTTATAGTGCAATGGAGGGAAGTTACTAGGTCCTCCTTCAAAGGGATAAATCCCTCCTTCAAAGGGATAGCTCCTTTAGTCAAGGGATTAGCTCCTTCTCTTTTGGGATGCATGAACCACCTCAGAGTGAACAATGCACGTCAAAATTCCTTCTAGAAAACTCTAGAATTAACCCAAAGTGAGTTTTTTAAGATAAAACTTGCGCCTTTTGACTTTCACAGGGGTCCGCACCTACACCGTTAGGAACATAGTGGGTAGGTACGTAGCTTTTGTACACAGAGGGTGCGGGACCACAGGTGACCATGAGAGAAAGTGCGGAACCAGAGTTACATTGATATTTAATGTCTTTCTCCCACTTCTAAAGCTTGATTTGAAGAGCTGAGGTCTTAGACTTGCTTAGGAGGACAGTACAAGTGATGATAGACCCATACTCACTGCAAATAATCATGGTGACGATATTTTTATGTAACAGATTGCCCCCTAAAGTGCGAAGTCTGTAGTAGATAAGGATTTCATTTATCATATAGGAAGAGTGAAGTACTTTATCATTTCGAGGATCATCTTGTGGAGAGCCTGGTCGGAACCTGTAAAAACATTCAATGCAAGATATATATATGAGATCATATCATCGCTGAGGTAGGCATTCCCATACTCAGATCAAAACTAACTAGAAAACTATCTACTACTCTGATATAGGAATGATCTTGTAACATCATAAGTATAGACTCGTGTGAACACAGTATGGACGCAGCCATCTGTTTATGAATAGTCCACAACATAATGAATACAAAATTCCTCGCAGCCTGGATGGTGGAAACTAGGTCCAGGGTCTTCATTTCTACTTCCCGAAATAGTACGATTCTATCCATGCGAATAAATGTGTTGATGTCGAACATGGTAGAAACCACTTGATTACCAGTCAATGATGTAAACTGTTAACAAGTGCGAGAGAAACCACCAGTGATGTCAATGGCTCTCAAAGTACCCAGTACAATCCATGAGATGTGAATAAATGTGTTGATGTCGAACATATCACGGAATCCTTCGATCAAAAGTCAATGATGTAAATTGTCGTCAAAGGCGAGAAACCTACCATTGAGGCATGCAGATCTCAAGGTACTGATGATTTCTAGATCATCTTTCTAGATAATAAGCTGATGTCGATAGAAAGCGATCCGTCGTAGGTAAGCCCACAACACGAAATCATAGATCAAGTTGAAGAAATTTAGTTGCAAGGACTGACTCAGGGATGGTCAAGATGGATGACAGATATTTTGTAGATGAATGGCTTATTGGCAGTGACCTCTTGAACACATAACGACACGACAGATGGCTTGGTGACAATTGACCCAAAGTTAATACCCAGAAACTAGCTGAAGACTTTCAATGTGGTTTGATCAACTGTTAGGCAAAGGATTTCCCAACCCAGGTGAATAATAGTGTCGTGTTCAAGAGTGGTTACAAGGTATGACAAACAGACTCATTTTCCTCTCTTTTCCCCCACCATTTCTGGCAAGTACCTCTTTATTTTTGACAAGCTTGAGGAGGATAACATTTGCTTGATTATAAGCTCATCCTTCGGATGAGTCCAACTTAGTTTAAATTCGAACCCTAAGAAGGAGTGGTTCGTTCCTGTTTGTAATTGAACAGGTCCTTTACTGTGAAATTTTAACAAGTCCAATATAGGAGAAACTCGGCATTTTTCAATTTTAGAGAGTCTGAAAAACTTAAGATGACTCCAGGGTTGACCTTTTTCGTAAATTTGTGTCTCCCAAGTCCGAAAAAGTATAAAATAATACTTGAGAGAACCGCTTGATCTTTTATGACCAAGGAGTACTTTTCGTTATTAGTGTCACTGATCTGAAAAAGTAAAAAAGCGATCAACGACACGTCGTTTTATAACCAATATCGAATTCGAAACGACAAAAATCCGGCAATCTTTTCATGTTTTTACGGTCGGAAAAGAGCTGTAACTGGACCGTCTTTTAATTCCGTTTTAATGAGTGTAAAAGAAATGCTCGGCAATCTTTTCATATTTTAGGAGTCAGAAAAGGGCTTAAAGATGACTCTAGTTTTTTCGTTGAAAATGATAGATTTCACCTAAATAATCCTTTATTCTGCACAGAAACACAAACATTACTCATACCTATTTGAAATGGATAAAAGCGTTGCAAAATACCTTTTCAAAGTGAAACATAAACAAATTCGCGATTTATTTACTCAAAAAACTTATAAAAAGGGCCTTTGTCAATTCATTTTTACCGTTCGAGTTTGGGTGAGAAAATAGTGCTTTTGCTTAGAAAACTTCCCATGAAGATTGTGGAAAATCCAACCGTTGGAATCGAGCGCCGTCTTCTCCAAGTAATCCACATCATCCTACTCTTCATTTTCAACCGTTTAGTTTTTTGATTTAGTCCATCATTTCATTTTTTGGGAGGGTTTTTAGGCGCAAAACCCGTGCGCGGGGGTCCGCAGGTTTACCATTGCGGACCCGCGGACCCTGACTTTTTCTCCATTGGGAAAAAGCTCGGGGTCCGCACCTTCCGTGTAGACAAAGTGCGGACCCACGTACTGTGTCTAACGTGGAGGGTACGTACCCCGTAGTAAGGGTTTTGAACCCAAAATTTCTCAAAAATGGACCAATCAAAATGTTTTCTAGCAATCTAATTAATCTTTATACTTGATGCAAAGAGTATATCAAGCTAGATTGGCGTGAACGGGAGCATGAGGACGTGGATACTGCCGCATGGAATCATCAGCCTTCACTTGATGCTTTGAAGGCATGCGGACTGTACAAATTCTGGACCATTCCTGGCATGAGGGCTCAAGTAGATTTTTTGCAGTGGCTGGTTGACAGATGGAGCATACAGGACCAGTGCTTCTTCATTAGCGGGCACCGGCTCGAAATCGAGCTGGAGGACATTTATTTCTTGACTGGTTTGCCTAAGAGAGGTGAAGACTTGACTCTATTCGGGACTAGGCCAGGTGGCCAGTCTGTCGATAGCCTCCGGCTAGAGTACTGCAACAGCCAGGCTAAAGACAAAGGGATAGACATAAAGACCATATCCCATCCTGAGCTCATGGTGATTGCGTTTACCATCACCAAAATTTGCGGAGCTACCGCATTACATGTTGCCACCGGATCCCAGATGCATATGGCAGTTGATTGCCTTCGAGGCACCATCTTCAACTGGTGCAATGCTGTGCTGGCCAATGTGAAAGGCCAACTGACTGGGGCAAGAGTGGACAACTAAATACCTTTGGTTATGGGGCTTTGGTCATGAGTTTTGGCCTGGAGAGGGTTCCTATGCTGATCCCACAACACCTTACTGTTGGAGCTGGGCTTCCTTGAGAGCCCAAACTGATGCGATGGGTCGCAGTCATGGCCCGTCACCCGGACGAGAGGACAGAAGTTGCTCGGTTCAAACCTGAGTATTTCCAATGGCTGGAAAACCAGGTCCTTTCCATTCAGGATTTACCTTACGCTGGGATAGATTTCCATGGTGACCCAGACATGGCTCTTCCACCAGGAGAGCATTGAGACGAGTCAGGTAAAATCCTTTTCAACTTTTCCTATTTTAATTTTTTTTTTTTTCATTGTCTCAAAATTGATAGTAAAAATTTCAAATGCAGATGTGGGTCCACAGCGACCAGCCGCTCTCTGGCCTTTCAAGAGGAGGCAACCAGTTGCACCCGCGCCAGCCCCACAGGACGAATTAGCAGAGGTTTTGGCCGAGTTGGAGGGTCATCTTGAGCGCTTGACAGGGGATATTCCTGAGACCACTATAGACGACATTCCTCGTCGACTTCAGCACTATGTGATTGGAGTCTTGGGACCTTTTAGGAGGTTCCTTTGCAAGGTGGCCCGGGCAGTGGTTTCTTATAGAGATCATCACCAGTGATAGGATGATCGCCTTTTGTGGGCACATGTGACATTTTTGTTTTTGTACTTATCATTTTTGCCGATCATAAGGTGTTTTTCAACCTATGATCGAAGACGATGTATTTTTTGACACACTCCTATATATATATATATATATCACTATTACCAGCTTATCTTGTAAATCATGTTATGGAATGGTTTTAAATTTACATGTATGATTATTGCAAATGTCTATTTAACATTCGAGAAGTAATTGCATCTGCTAATGTATTTAAAGACCTTGGAATATGCTGATATTCAATGTAATCAAACTCACGTTCCAAGAGACGCACTCTGAAAAATAATCTTCATAACACTGGATTTCTAATGGCATACACTCTATTAAGCTGTAATACAACGAGTTCAGAATCCAACCTCATTATCAAACTCCGAATCCCAAATGAAATAGATTTAGATAATAACTCAATCACTGCACTATACTCTGCAATGTTGTTTGTTGTTTGACCGAGGCTTACCCCATGCATAGAAACTAACTCGTCAGAGGGCGAATAGATAACCCAAGCTGCGGAAGAGATGTTCCGTGTATTACGATAAGCACCATCAGCAAATCCAATGTATGTTTGGAGAGGCATCGACATCTGCAATATCAAGAGTAAAACCAAGATAAGCAGGAATAATGACGGAAAAACACTCTCTAAACTAAGCACACTTTGTAAACTAAAACACACCAGCTAGAAAGAAAAACTATTCGAACTAAAAATCTCCATACCCCATTCTTTTAAGCATAGTACCTCTTCAAGTAAAGGCCATTTCTGGGTTTACCCAAAGAGTCCCCATCAAAGTCTACCAATTCATAGGCCCCTTTTGCTAGGTTTCGCTTAACAATATAGGGACCATGCCACATAGGAACGAATTTCCCAACACCTAATTTATCATTAGCTTTATCATACAATAACACTAGGTCTCCTTCCGAAAAATTTCGAGGGGTCACATTCCGATCATACTGAGCTTTCATACGTTTTGCGTGAGTCTCGATCGCCAATGCAGCATCACGTCGATTCTCATCTAATTGAGCTAAGTATAACAAATGCTTTTCCTCTTGGGAAGTAGCTGGAAGTAACTCGATGGCCATTTGCAGTGACAGGATTTCGCACTCAATGGGTAACATAGCTTCCAAACCATAGACTAGTTGGAAAGGAGTGAACCCTATTGATGTTTTTACTGAAGTTCGGTATGCCCAAAGCGTTGAAAATAGCATGTTGTGCCAATTCGACCGATGAATCCCAATGATTCGTCGGATCATGATAACTAAAACTTTGTTGATGGATTCAACCAGACCATTCGCTTGTGGATAATAAGGAGTTGAACTATCGTGACGTAAACCAAGCTGGCCTATAAGTTCGGTCATCATAACGTTTCGAAAATGACGCCCATGATCAGTGATTATTGCTTGTGGGACACCAAACCTAGCAATTATATGATTGAACACGAAAATTGCAGCTATCTTGCCGTCTGCCTCGAATGTAGGCATCGCCTTGGCCCACTTAGTAGAATAATCTACCGCCAGGATGATATACGCATGCCCCTCGGCCGAGTGAGGGTTACATGTAATAAAATCGATACCCCATTTTGCAAAAGGACCAACAGCAATTATAGGGTGGAGAGGAGCAGGTGGAGCGCGCATCTTACGATCAAAAATCTGGCAGTTGTGGCATTTTCGGACCGCCGTAATACAATCTTTAAACAAGGACGGCCAGAAATAGCCAGTGCGCAATATCTTTTGGGCTTTGGCATACTCAGACATATGACCGCCACATGCTCCAGAGTGACAGTCATTTAGAACCCTTTCAGCTTCTTCGTGAGTTAAGTAACGTCGAAAAATAGAGTCCGCCCCACGGCGATAAAGAGTATCTCCAATAATTTTGAATTGTTGGGACTGGAAGCGAATTTTCCGATGTTCCGACCTTGAAATTTCTAGCTGAAAGGATTGGGTTTGGAGATAGACAATGATATCCCCATACCATGGATCTAAAGTGCTGATTAGAAACAAAGATTCGTCCGCAATGGGCTCCTCTGCCACAGTTTCTGTGTCAGCACGCGGGAAGTCACACATTAACTCTGCAAAAACTAAAGATTTCTTAGACTTAGATTTCTCAAACTCCAAGCCGAACTCCTGCTGGATAACGATCCATTTAGAGTACTTGCCCCCTAGCAATTGTTTGGTCAAAATGTAGATCATAGGGTTGCAATCCGAAATTACCGTAGTTTTACGTAGTAAAATGTAGTGACGAAAACGTTGAACAGCTTGAACAGCTGCCAATGCCAATTTCTCCACATGTGAGTATTTTAGCTCAGTTGGATTTAATGTTTGACTAAGGTAATATATCACATGTTCCGTTCCGAATTCATCTTCCTGAACTAAGACCATTTCAATAGTGAAATGGGAGGCGGCGAGATACAAAAAGTAATCCTGGTTGTAGTTGGGAGGATGCAACAACGGTGCATGAGTCAACGTGTGTTTGAGTGCATCAAAAGATTTTTGAGCTATCTCATCCCAAGAGAATTGAGTGTTCTGTTTTAACAACCGTGTAAAACCCTTTGTAACCTCGGCGTAGTTAGGAATGAATCGTCGTAAAATGTTTGCTTTCCCCTGCAAACGTTGGAGTTGGTGAAGACTCGAAGGAGGAGGCAAATTGATGATAGCTTCGACCTTCGAGGGATCAACGCAAATGTCGGCTTTCGAAACTACAAATCCCAGCAATCGACCCGTTTCTATACAGAAGACACATTTGTGTGGGTTCAACCGAATACGATAATGCCTACACCTCATAAAGATTGCTCATAAATGGACGAGGTGATCAGCTCGATGTAATGAATGAGCAGGCAAGTAATCGAGATAGGGTTGCACAATGTGCTTGATGTCATGAAACGCATAAGACATCGCCCTCTAAAAAGTTGCTCCGGCATTCTTAAGCCCAAAAGGTAATTTTCAATAAGCAAACGTCCCCCATGGACAAATGAAAGCCGTTTTTGGTTGATCGGCAGGCAGAATGTTGATTTGATTGTATCTGGAAAAACCGTCCATAAAGGAAAATATTTCGCTGCCGGCACAATCATCAATGATTTGATCGATATAGGGAGTTGGGTAATTGTCCTTTAGACAGGCTCGATTAATGTCCCTATAATCGATGCATATTCTTATTGTCCCCTGTTTTTTGTTAACAGGAACAATATTCGATACCCAATCCGTTAACGGGATCGGATAAATGAAACCTGCTTTCAACAGTTTTTCAACTTCTGCTTTAATTGCAGCAGTTTTTCGTGGGTGAATTTGATGCAAACGTTGCCGGACGGGTTTAGCGTCCGGGTAAGTATTGATCTCATGAACAACAATCGCGGGATCAATTCCTGGCATTTCCTCATAGGACCAGGCAAACACGTCGCAGAATTCTTGAAATAGGGCCTTATATAATTGAATTTCGTCATCTGTACAGGAGGCACCTATATGAATGTTCTCAACAATTCCAGGCTTAACCAAAATGTCAATGGGAATAGTTCGAGAGATGTTTCCCAAATTTAACTCTGAATCGGGATGTTTCATTGGGTTATGAGGTTCCTTGACATATTCAGTCGTAAAGATTGATGAGAAATCATTTTCAAAACGATCATCCTCAGGTAGAAATGAAGATCTGTGATGGAGATCTTCCCATGGTAAATCATCTACACATAGGATTTCACGAATTTTCTCATCAGAGTGAACAAATTCAGAAAACGTAGTTAAATCCGAGGTTGATGTGAAAAGTGATTCCTCACGGACCACATTCATTAAGTCATTTTCGGTTGAACACGGGTCAGCAAAAGACTGCACGGCTTCATAGGCAATTTCATATGGACTCAAAGGCATGGAATTACCAAATGAGTCTATTTCAGATTCAGAAGGAACGATCCAAGGATTGTCATAAAAAATAGTGTCTGATGTAATCATATGAATGGTTGCAAATGAAGATGATGCGTTGATTGGAGGAAAAGGAGAAGTTCCCAGTAAACCGGCATCTTTAACTAATCCTACTCCAACATCCTTATATGGGATAGTCGTTTTACCGACATGCTGAATACTCTCCGAAGAGGCTGGGTCGGATGAAATGTAAGCCATTTGGTCTATTGTTACGATCTTTCCATTATGTGGAAGCTTTATGACTCTAAAGACCGATGAAACGACCGCTGTCATAGCGTATGACCAACTTCGACCCAAGAGAAGGTTGTAGTCCAGAGGGGCATCAATCACCTCCACATCTAGACTAATGGTTTTTCCTTCAACCCCTATAGGCAAATCCTGTAGAATGCCAAAAGGATGAAACCCACGGCCATCAAAGGCCTTAAGAATTGTCGGGGATTGATTTAGTGAAGGAGAACCAAGCGATCTCCAACACTGTATCGACATAATACACGTTGAGGCTCCCTCATTAATTACAGTCCGATGAATAGGCCTGTTTTTTACTATCACTGGGATCTGGAAAGCCATTTGATGAGGCAAACACGGTGTACTATTTTCTAGATCAAAGATTATTAGGTTCGGGTCCTGAACATCAACAGCTCCTATAGCCGACAAAAGTAATTTACGTTGTGCTGGGCATGATTGCAGTACTTCCA
Source organism: Pinus tabuliformis (assembly GCA_031772625.1). Taxonomy (NCBI): domain Eukaryota; kingdom Viridiplantae; phylum Streptophyta; class Pinopsida; order Pinales; family Pinaceae; genus Pinus; species Pinus tabuliformis. The sequence goes on along the minus strand of CM062810.1, from coordinate 871,778,735 downwards.
AAGCTGACATTGCTGAGGGTGAAACAGCTAAATCCTCAACAATGTTATAATTCTGATCCGCTCTCACATGTGGATTGAAAGCTGACTTTCGAAGTATACCCTTGGCGGGTGGTTTGATTACTAAGTCTAGATTAGGTTTCTCGATCTGTAGTGGATCGGAACCGGGAGCCGAGGTTGATGGATTAGAATGAGAAGATTCTGCTTCTTTTCCATTAACAGGACTTTTACTACCATAATCTTGCGATCGAGTCACAATCCTTACATGGGACATCATCAATATGGGTTCTTCATTGGCACTCGAGGAAGAACCTATCATCTTACTGTCTTGACTTGGAAATGGATCCTTCAAGACAGCAGGAGTTTGGGAACCTTTGACGATCTTCGCAACCTCTGCTCGATGAGGGCAGTCTCTTGTAAAATGTTCTTCGTCACAAATGAGACATGGATAACGAGGTTTGTGCTTTTCATCATTGGATTCCACCTTTTCAGGTTTCTCCTTTGAACTTTTGTCCGTTTTATTCTTCTTCTTTCCTTTCTTCTTCCCACCAGATTTTGATTTAGCCGTAGATGACTCTACAACATGAATATTGGCGGAAACCTCTGCAGAAGAATCTCCTATCGGGGAATCAGGCAAGGTTATGATAGGAGAAGAATTCTTGGAAGACTTCTTCTTACTTTTAGTGTTAACCGTACCAATCATACTGTCAGTGGCATGAGATCCCGAAGGAGTTGCAGTGATTTGATTTGTCTTGGGAAGATCGGGGATCTTTTCGTGTAACGTACCTGACTGAGTATAGACCAAGTCAAGGTACTGTGCCTGAGAAATCACTTGCTCCTCAGTAAAAACTCCGGCTTTAGCAACATCTTCAGTGATCCTTGGCAACAAAGATTTTACAAACCACTCAGCCAAGATTTGATCCGGAATAAATACCTTCACTAAACGTCGTCGACGTCTCCACTCATGAATATGATCTGAAATATACGTGGATGTTGATTGTTTTAGCGAAGTTAACAATTCCGTGCCATTGTCATATCGGACTGGCAACTGGAAATGAGTTAAAAACGAGGTAGCTAACTAACTAAAATTATAAAAAGTGCCTCGCAGTAACTCAATGTACCACTTGGCCGCAAGACCAATTAGAGTGCACTGGAAAAGTCTAAGACGGATCGAATCATCTGTGATGGAGTTAGATGCACACTAGAGGTGGTAAGTCATCACATGGTTTGACGGGTCCTCACCAGATTTACCTTCGAACTTGGGAATGTCACTGGGCAACTTATTCGGCATTGGCGGCCAAAACGGAAGATAATTAATCGGATCGTTCGTTAAGCGCGACAAGTCTGGTAAGTCCAAAGTTGCGATAAACGGTAACTGCCGATTAGGATCCCTAAAACTCTGGGTCATGAGACCAGCCCCGGGAGGAGGATATCCAGGATAACTAGGAATAGGAATCGCGTTCGGGATATTGTATCCTCCCGGAAAACCAGGATGGGGTTGTTGAGGTTGTTGATAAGTGTACCCAGGATATGGTTGATACTGATAAACTGGCTGCTGGACTGCAGAACCGAATTGGTACTGTCCCTGGTACGGTTGATAGGTGAATTGTGGTTGACTTGTGACAACTATACTTAAACCAGGTTGTCCTATAGGCATCTGAACCGTAGTTTGAATCGTGGATCCAGACGGTGGTAAAGATGTCTGAGGAGTAGATACAGGAACAGTAGAAACCGGAGCTGTCGATACTCCAGAAGTAGGTGGGGTAGATTGAACAGATGTTGTGGCAGTTGCAGCAGTTGTTTGAGATGGAGTACGAGGCGCAGTAGGCCCAGACTGAGAAACTACCAAAGGTACAGAAGTTTGAATATTAGACTGGACTGGTTGCTGGGGTGAACCAGAAACTAAGGGTTGTCCAGTTTGAGATGACAACTATACATTTGGCTGCAGCACCTGTTGAGTTTGCGATGGATCCCACACTATGTTCATTCCAGGGTACTGACCCATAACAGGTTGAGAATATTGAGGACCATAACCAGGTTGAGGGTAGGATTGATAATTCAAAGGTACATTTCCCGTTCCTTGAACATAAGATTGACCTTGGGGTGGTTGGAAACCTTGGTTCGAGTACTGACCTTGGGGTAGATACCCTTGAGGCACGTACTGATACTGGGGTTGACCTTGAGGTATAAATTGATACTGGGGTTGACCTTCGGGTACATATTGAGTCTGGGGTTGACCTTGAGGAACGTATTGTACCGTAGGTACGTACTGTCCTTGAGGTTGCCCCCCAGATGCAAATTGTGTACCTTGAGGTTGCCCCCTAGGCGTTAATTGAGGCTGCCCCCCAGGCGGTAACTGGCCACCTTGAGGTTGAGAATTGGGAATAGAACATGACATCATAAGAATGTCTTCTACGCTCAACGGCTTTGCACCATTGTTTTTAGTGAATAACCCTTGTTCAATGGGTTGAGGAGATGCTCCCGAAAAAGTACCAGAAAGTGACTGATACCCAGAGGGAACAGAAGGCCCACCGTACAAAAAAGATTCAGGCGATTGAGTAAACATGGACGACTGACCTGACATATTTACGGGAGTATAAAAACCTCTAGGGTGATAAGGAGCACGAGGTGGTGAAAAACTTAACACTGGGTTTTCCAAATAATTAGTCAAAGAAAGATACCAAGTAGTACTTCTAGATGGACTGTAAAAAATTGATTCACGCTCCCTTAGATCAATAACCGGTTGATTTTCAGGGATAGGGATGCCTACTTCTTCTTCTGGAGCAAGTTCTTCAATAGCTATCAAACTAGAAGGAAGAATTTCGGTGATTACTCTTTCTACCCTAGTTGAATTAGGACCACTAGAAGTTGGAGAGACAAACCCCAATGTTGGAGTAACAGGTTCAGATATCTCAGGTTCTTCATCTATATCACTAGTAGATGAAAAGCTACCAGCAAGTTCGGAAACCGAAATAGATTCAAGATTATAACCTGTTTCTAGAGTTTGGTAGTCAGGATGTACAACCAACGAAGACTCTCCTTCTTCAGGTGACCCAACTTTACTACCACTAGGAGTTACGAGGACTTTCAAGCCTTCAAGATGGCTCGGGACTTCTTTAGGAGGTTGGCCCCGAAGTCTACGGTACTTCCTCAATAAATCAGCCACGGTTACAAACTCAGGAGACTGGCCCCGAAGTCTACGGGACTGTCTTGGTAATTTAGCCACAGTTAAAAACTTTTAACTACTTCACACGCAAACAAAGTAAAATCTCAATGAAAAACACCTAAAGCCTCTAAAGAACCAAACAAATTTGAATCACACGCCTAAAGAATCTGGAGATCAAACAAACACAAACAGTAACTTTCCGGACCGAAAACACTAGTTGGTGATGAAATCCAACGTCGTAGAATTCAGTACAGAAATGGCGGTTGGAACAGTTACCCCGGCAACCTGCTTAATGAATAGACTGGACCAAGTTCCTCCACTTAACCGTCTCGAGTGAAGTGAACCCCCCAGAAAATCCAAGTGAGTCTAGCCGACGTCTGCTCCAAGTACAGTGGGATCTTCCCACCACTGTCACCTTTGGAAGAATCCTAAAGAATGTGGCCACTAAGGTTACCAACTGAGACAAATACACCTGGGGGAATAGGCTACGATCCGATACGCACGCAAGGGCAGAGTAGCAAGCTCAATCCCCTTGAAGGCTCCTTGACATAATCCAAGGTTTACCAACAAGTGACCCCAGGCTCCTCGACAATGGTTAATTCGAGGTTTACCATTTTTAATACGTGAATATCTAGCGTCGTTCCCAATGAGGTAGGATTGATTCCCACATTGGTTCAGACACGATCTCATGCTTCTCCTTTAAGAGGAGCTTTCCCAGAGCATAAATGGAACATTTGGATTTCTTCCTACCACAAGATACAACTACTTGTTTGTTTTTACTGTCTTGGAGAGTTAATTACTCTCCTACTCCAACACACTAGCCTAAGCTAAGTTGGTGTATCAGAGCCCTAGAAATAAAATGTTACTAGGTGAATTTTACTTTAAGCATTAATTTTAGTGGTTGTTGTTTAAGTCAAGAGGTGGCGGAGATGAAACTTGTGGTGTAAAGACTCGACTTGAAATCACTAAAAAGATGCACCTAAGATGATTTAAACAATCTTTTCTCTTCGATGAACTTCTCAACTAAGAAAGAGTTTGAGAATGCAAATACTTTGTAAACACAAATCTTTCTCAATTAAACAAATTTAAAGAAGAGCTTTTCCTTTCCAAAGCACTCAAAACGAGACAACTAGCTATTTCACACAATTTCCCTTTTCTTTTCAAAGCACTCAATCACTACAAAAAACAAACTTTTCAAAAGAGATTTCTTTTTATATTTTGTAAATAAAACACTCAAAACTAATGAAAACGACTAACTTTGAGAGCTACAAACTATATAAAAAGCTACTTGAAGTCAAAGCTTACTAAGAGTCTTTTTGAGGATGTTTTACTTAGCTAAATGTGAGCTAAGGACTAATTTATGCAGAATCACAATTAGTCAAAAAACAACCAATCTTTCGTTTTCTTTTTTTTTTAAATGAAAATTCCAAACTTTCAACTACAAGCTTTTCAAAATTTTGAAATGAGAAAACTCAAAGTGGATTCCTCAACAAGGGGAGATTTCATCAATGGTCAGACTCATAAGAAGACTGGTAGACACCAAGGTAATCTGAGGTCCCTACGGCTTCTAAGCTCAGAGCCACTACACAACCAAAAACGAAAAACAAACCCAACAAGCAAAATTCCTAGGAATTCCACCTAAAACCCTAATGCTAATGAAATTAAACCAAGGAAAGTTTTTGACAGGGAACAAGCAGGTCTGGGCAATGGCTAAAACCTATAAACAAATTCTAAACTGATAAAAAAGAGAAAAATTTAAAATTTTTCAAATTTTTGACAGGGTATGCAGGCAACCTGTTTACACAGGTGCGTCTACGCTCTGTGCACAAAGCAAAAGTGCGTACAAGTACGCACTGTGCTTAACTCAGAGGGTGCTTACCTCTCCCAAAATTATGAAAAATGAAAACTAACTCAAAATTAACTAAATTCATCCAATCCCACAATCATCAAGTCAAAAACAGAAACAGAAAATACAGTTTCTCAGGTCAAAGTATAGTCAAAGAAAACAATCAAGTCCCCAGCGGAGTCGCCATTTTGTCGCACGGAAAGTGTCGATCTTGTAGACAAGATAGACCTTCCTAGAATCTAAAGAAGACCTAACGACAAGCAAAACCAACCAGACACTATCTTTCTCTAAATATGCTTTAATAAACAATAGCAAACAAGTGTTTTTAGGGCCTACCTTTGGTCCAACGCAAGCTTGTGGATGCCCTCGCTCCTTTGATCCAAATGAGCTCCTCTTCGCGAATCTGCAAACACAAACAAGGCAAACAAATTAAATAGCACCTGAAAAGCCAATTGCATAAAACATATTTAACATGAAAGTCAAGGAGTCCATGAAAAAAATAACATAAGATACTTTTTGAGAAAAATGAGTTTGATTGTATTAATTCAAAAGAAGAAGAACCTTACAACCTTTGCCTTGACACTGTACAAGCTCCTCCCAGGGTCCAACAAGATGTCTCCTCTACTTTGACAAGTTTCACTCACTCTCCAATGGAACTAAGAGGTATGTGATCTCTCCTCTCAAGCTCAACCAAAGAGTCTCAATTTCACCAGCATTTACCCTCAAAATGTTCAGCTTCTAACCTCCCTAGTCCTCACCCCAATGCCTGTATTTATAGTGCAATGGAGGGAAATTACTAGGTCTTCCTTCAAAGGGATAAAGCCCTCCTTCAAAGGGATAGCTCCTTTAGTCAAGGGATTAGCTCCTTCTCTTTTGGGATGCATGAACCACCTCAGAGCGAACAATCCACGTCAAAATTCCTTCTAGAAAACTCTAGAATTAACCCAAAGCGAGTTTTTAAGATAAAACTTGCGCCTTTTGACTTTCACAGGGGTCTGCACCTACACCATTAGGAACATAGCGGGTAGGTACGCAGCTTTTGTACACAAAGGGTGCAGGACCGCAGGTGACCATGAGAGAAAGTGCAGAACCAGAGTTACATTGATATTTAATGTCTTTCTCCCACTTCTAAAGCTTGATTTGAAGAGCTGAGGTCTTAGACTTTCTTAGGAGGACAGTACAAGTGATGATAGACCCATACTGACTGCAAATAATTATGGTGACGATATTTTTATGTAACAGGTGGCAATGCCACCAGTAATATTTGTTCTACATGAGGGGTCCAGGGGGGGTGGCTGCGACCTTTGGGAGGTCCCCCCTAGCGGGGGGATCAGGGGTAGCATCCTTGAAGCTAAAAATAGATGTAAAATTGCCTTGTTAGAAGATCTACTAGGATAAGTAGACCCCCTAAACGATACTCTCCTTCATTATATTATGTACTGTTGACTCATTCTGGTGAACCGGAATGTTATGAAGAAGTAGTGCAGGTAAAAACCAGGAAGAAGTGGGAGCAAGCCATGAAAGAAGATATGGACTCCTTAGCACATAACTAGACATGGGACTTAGTCAGGTTTCCTACAGGTAAAACATCATTGCAGAATATTTGGGTTTACAAGTTGAAGGAAGAAGATGGAGGTAGAAAAGGGTATAAAGCTAGACTTGTGGTGAAAGGGTTTGCATAGAAAAAGGGTATAGACTTTGATGAGATATTTTCTCCTATTGTTAAAATGACTTCAATCAGAACTATTTTAAGTCTAGTAGTAGTTGAAGATTTGCATCTTGAGCAGTTAGATGTAAAGACAACCTTTCTCCATGGGGATTTGGAGGAAGAGATATATATGCAACAGCCACAAGGATATGAGGTAAAGGGGAAGGAGAAACTGGTATGCAGGTTGAACAAGAGCTTGTATGGCTTAAAATAGGCTGCAAGGCAGTGGCATCTAAAATTTGACAGGTTTATGTCTAAATAAGGTTATACTAGATGTCACTCTGATCATTGTGTTTATCTCAAAAGGAAAAATGATGGCAGTTATATTATATTGTTATTGTATGTAGATGACATGCTTGCTGCAAGTTCTAACATGTAGGAAATAAATATGCTCAAAATGAAATTGGTGAACTCATTTGCAAAGAAGGATTTGGGTGATGCAAAATAAATCCTTGGTATGAGAATAACTAGAGATAGGAAGAATCGCAAATTAACATTCTCTTAAAGTGAGTACATAGAAAAGGAGTTGAAAAGGTTTAATATGTAGAATGCAAAACCAATTAGTATACCTTTGGCTAGCCATTTCAAATTAAGTAAGGAGTATTGTCCCAAGGCCTAAGAAGAAATGGCTCATATGTCTAAAGTTCCATATGAATCAACAGTTGGAAGCTTAATGTATGAAATGGTTTGCACAAGGCCTGATATTTCACATGCAGTGGGAGTTGTAAGCAGGTACATGAAAAATCCAAGAAAAGAGCATTTGATGGCGGTGAAGTGGATTCTCAGGTATTTGAAAGGTACCACAAATCAAGCATTATGCTTTGGTGGTTCAAACATTGCTCTACAGGGATATGTTGATGCAGATATGGTGGGTGATGGAGATAATAGGAGGAGCACAACAGGGGATGTGTTTACTGTAGGTCGAACAACTATCAGTTGGGTCTCAAAACTGCAAAGTGTTGTTGCACTCTCAATAACAGAAGTAGAGTATGTTGCTGCTAGAGAGGATAGTAAAGAAATGATTTGGTTACAAAGGTTTCTAGATGAATTGGGTAATAAGCAGGAGTTGGGTAGGTTATATAGTGACATCCAGAGTGCCATACATCTTGCAAAGAACTATGCATTTCATTCCTAGACTAAACATATACAACTCAAGTACCATTTCATACGATCAGCATTGGAAGATGGATAGTTGAAGCTGGAAAAGATACACACTAGCCAGAATCCTACAGATATGTTAACAAAAGTTGTAACTAGGGAGAAACTGAGAGTCTACTCAGTTTCAATTAGTATTCAAGTATGATGAAGAAGATGAGAAACAATCAGGTCTAGAGTGGAGTCATTTTCCAACAAATGAAGTAGTTGTGGAGTTGCTATAATTAGTCTCCAAGTGGGAAATTGTTGCGTGTGGAGTCTGGTTAACTTCTTTATTCAAAGGTATCACCGCATTGGACCCTAGTTCATAATGGGGTTGAAACACTGCCTGTAATATTTGCACTATAGGGGGGTTTCAAGGGGGGATGATTGTGACCTTTGGGAGTCTCCCCTGGTGGGGGAATTAGGGGCAGCGCTCCCGAAGCTAAAAATAGATGTAAAATTGCCTTGTAAAATGTTGTAATTTCATATTCAATATGGACCGTTCATTATGCGGAGATATGACGGTAGAAGTTATGTTTAATTTATGGTTTTTTTTCCTAGAAGGAAACCCCTCGCTATATATGAGGGAATTGTATTACGTCTATGTAGATCTATATTCTAAGTGAGAAAGAGAGAGGAGATAGAGCAAAGAGGGAATTACATCGGATCTGCTGTAGGTTGTATTTGTTCAGTTTGTTGGATAATATAAAAAGAAGGAGTGATTGTTTCTCTGTGGATGTAGCACAAATTGGGTGAACCATGTATATCTATGTCTCTCTTGTTTTATGTGTTTTTTGTGTTTGTATTTCTGTAATATATTTTATGTGTTCTGTTGCTTTGTAATATATAATTTTCTAACAGTTAATGAATGCTTATTTAATCCCATTGCATTTTTCTTATTACACCTTATGTGTGCATTTAAATGGATTACATACCTCCTTAAGAAAACCATATTTGTGTTATAATGGTGAAATGGTCCCTCAAGGGCCAAAACTTTAATGGCCTATAAGTGCCTATCCATCTATGGCTGAAATTGCATGGGATGGTGATGCCACATTACTTTTTCTACCCCTTAAAAGTTTCGACTTCTTACTAATGTTTAACTATCACTCTAACTAGTGCAACCAATTCCTTAAGTACGCTTACCATTTTGCTTTTGAATTTATCTTGCATGTTTGCATTTCATTCATCTCATCATAAAGTCATCTCCCAAAAACACAAACAACATAATATAACATATCCGCAATCTTGAGTTTTCTTAGTCATTCAAGATCTAATATTAGATAAATTGGCATAATTTCATTGTAGTTCCACGGATAATTGAAATGATTCCTTTGACTCAAACATGCTATTAGGTTTAGCTTAAAATACTATTATTACTTTTTGTTCAAGGCTTGATTGTTCTACCAAATTTAATTTTGATTACATTGGATTAAGAGGGGGAGAATGAAAATATAGTAATTAAAACCATGATTTTTTTGTCCTTTGAACTTGAATAAAATCTACAGTGTTTAATGAGAAAAGAGTGCAAGAGAAGATGTTGAGATAATCTATGTTCCTTTTTAAGTGATCCTATTACCAATTCAATTTATTCCATTAAAAAACACACTCTTCTAATGCTAGATAAGTGTCCCATCCATATTGTAAAGAAATAAAGAGAAGAAAGTGAATATAAATCAATCTATTTATAAAAATCAATCCTCAACCCTTCTTTCTTCATAAAAATGGGTAAAAAGACATGAATAGAGTCAAACCTATTTATTTTGAAAAATATTACTTAACTTTACAAAGTGTAACAACTTATTCATTAATATACTCTTTATTTTTTATTCTTAAATTAAGATATTAATATTTTGTCAAATCATTTATAAAATTGGGTACTTCACTCCAAAATATTTTTTAACAAAATATCCATGCTAATTGTAAAAGTTCAACCTATAACAGAAATGCCTAGGAAACTTAGTCACACTATAAATATCAAAGGGAATTACACGGTAAAATTTTGTGAGTCAAAAATAATTCCTAAACACTACTAAACACCCATGTGCACACATTCTCACCTCTCCCGGATCTAGGAATTTAAATTTTTTTCCCTTTCTTTTCTGCCATTTTCATTTTCCAAATTCTCTCAATATATTCACTCCATTTCCGTTTTCCAAATTCTCACAATATCTTCACTGGTGCATTCTTCAATCCATTTCAGACCTATGGGCTTCTGGATCTATAGGGTATCACATTCCCATTCACCAGGTATTTATGCTTTCTTATCGCTACAATTCTACAATGTCGATTTTCCAACTCGAAGTGAAACCAGTTACCTCTGCATCTCTATACCTCAATTCGGATGGGAAATAGTTGTATTTAAACACCTGCAAGATGATCTAGGGAAAAACATATTTGATTTTGGGTTGAACCCTAAGTGTTAGATTTGGAAAATAAGGACTGAAATCATGCTCATTTGGGCAAAGAAAATGGTAGTAGTCAAGGGAATGGCCATTACAAGAGGGACGTAGATAGGCCAGAGAAGAGAAACCCTGTTGGATTGCATTTGGCATATGTTATTCTCTGCAATGACTTAACTGGTTCATAACTATTTAATTTGTTTTGGAAACTATGTTTGTATTTTTATGTCTAAGTTGAAAATTATTTCCATGGTATAGCTCTAGTGTTTGAGTTCTTTGAGTTCATGTAGGAGTTCTTAGGGTTCTTTCCCAGATTTGGATGCCCATTTCGTGTGCCCCTGTCGACATCCCCAGTGGGTTAGTCTAGGTTTATTGTAGGGATTGTTTCATGGTCTCGATGGCATGAATATGTGTTTCTACTTCGATGGTTTTGGAAAGGGCACTCCTTAATTGTAATTCTAAGTGTAATTGCTTGGGGGTTGCCTTTGCCAATAATCTATCTTATCATTGTATTAAGAGCCGCAATATAGAGGAGTCTTTGTGAGTCAAATTGTTAGAATCATGGTGGGTTGAGTTGGCCAAGTGAATGTCTAGCACTAGATCTCTCCTATATATAATCATCTTTCCTCGATGTCTTTCCATAAAATCCACTTGGCTTCTTCATTTTACGAAGTCCACTGTGTTGTTCTTCCCCTGCTCTGTAATTCCTCGAGAGAATCTGCTATGATGAATTTAGCATGATTTGGGCTAATTTTCTTGGTGGCCTTGGTCGTTATACAGCTATGGCGCCAGCCTAAATTCATTGGCAGCGGCTTGTTGAGCTTGCCTCGTGGTTCACTGGGGTGGCCCTATATAGGCGAAATGATGCAGTTCTACTCACAGAATCCAAATGTTTTCTTCACCTCCAAATAGAGAAGGTGCTTGTACATTATCAAGAAAAAAAATGATATGTTATGTATCGTGATGAGAATGGCGATGATCCTATCGTTATCAGTGGAGTAGAATTAGTGTTTCCCTAGTTTTGCCTACCCATTTTAGAGTGGTTCTTGATTCCTGTTACGTTTGTCTGTGATGAAATTTTAGATAATGTTCAATGTTGTTTGGTTTTTTTAAATTATATCTTCCGCATCCTTGGTGAGAGGTGATAGTATAAATCCCTACTTGCACAGAAATGGAGATATCATGGTTGGATCTTGGTGGTGGCCATCATGGAATAGTGGCCACTGGGAGCATTTTTTTGGAGGAGAAATTATGGAGAGCCTACAATTTCTTGGTTTTAAAAATTAGATACTCTACATCCATTTTGACGTGGTTTCTTGGTTTTCTAAATTAAATCCTGTGCATCCATTTTTTTTGTTTCTTAAATTAAATCCCATGCATGCATATTGAGGCGATTTCTTGGATTTGTAAATTATATCCTTTCAATCCATGTTTCTTATTTTTTTAAATTCAATCCTCTGAATTGGACCCTCTGAATCCATGCTGAGAGGTGGTTTCTTTTTTTAAAAAATTATATCCTCTTCATCCATGCTAAGGCGGAAACATAGATCTCTCGTTGCACAAAAAGCCAAAGAAACCGAGCCTAGCAATATCACTACCGAATATGGCTAGCATCGAAGTTTTTGTTTGGAGGAGAAATTCCCGTAAAGTGAATATGTTAAAGATGGATTTAACGACGTAATTACACCTTCGTATACAGTGCATAGGGCAAGGAAAAAAGGATTGAGCAATGTCGTAACATGTCTATCAATGTGGATTCACCCCTTGGAGGTAAACATTTTCTTGATTGATTCTATTAATTTCGGTGGGTGTTATAGAGTCTTGACTCTATTTTCTTAACTGGCTCCATTAATTTGGGTGGATGGATTCTCCTAGATTAGACCTGTTACATAGACATTGAATCTAAATGGAAGGATTGAGAAATGGTGTAACCCTTGAAAATGATGAGCGTCATCACTAGGTAATTATATGGGCATTAATTCACCTCCTAGCTTAGTAAAACCAGCTTTTCTCACAACTTATTACATGTTTTGATTATATTTGGTTTAATGAGATGAGTTAGAGTGGGATATTATGCCTAGTGGACAAATATGCATTGAATGTAAGTTTGGAAGAGAAATTCAAGGAAATTTTACAAAGACTAAGGTTTGAAACTCTAGTGGGACAAGGGAGATAGATTGTAGGAGGTAAATCTTCCTCATTTACTCCTTCCCCATTCAAATATTCCTCCATTAATCCCACCAGCTCAGAGTGCAAGTAGCCAAGTCATGAAGATTAGAAGGTAGCCAAGCAAGTGATAGGCAATGAGTTCATCTTGATTTTGGGTGCCGAGCCTCCCTAAATTTAAGGAAGTCATTGGGGACTTCAGTTATATAAGTAGAGAGGCCTAGAGCCTCACTATGATTCAAATCTTTGTTGTAAAACTCTAGCTATTTTCAAGCTCCAGAGTTGTGGAAGACTTTTTGATGTAATTTACTGTTTTGGTAATAAGAATGAGTTTGTTCTTGATTCAGTATTGAGTTAACTAAGAGGGCTGAAGCTCTTGGGTTAGGGACCAACCCTAGCAGCAAAGGCTCCTCTTCCTGTATCTTTATGCTTAGCTTAGTTTCATAGATTCATGGTTAAATTGCTTTTAGAATTATTTCATTGCAAGCAGTGTAGATTTGATTAATTTTTTATTAATTTGCTTCCATTTGTGCCTTCCTTCAATAGTAGGTTAGAAGGGATAAAATAAGCTCCACAAATTTTTCAGTAGGTGTCTTGGCCTCATTTCTTCCTTCTGGGATCAATATTTGAGGAAAAGACCCTTATGCAACCCAAAAAGACAGATTTCCATTTCTTTCATGATATTTAGAATTTGTTGTACTTAAACTAGCTTTGATCAATTTTGCAAAGTAGGATTTCATTTCCATCTCTTCTATCTTCATTCTTTCAGTAGATCTCATCCAAGATTCCATGTTATTCAACAATTTCTTCACACATATGGTAGACAATTAGTTCATTAAATTCTTCTTTTCTAGCTCATAATAATTCTTCTTCTTACATGAATTTTTGGAAATTACACATGTGTGATGCAGAGCAAGTACTTCAGAAGTAGAAAGAAATCTCATAAGTAGAAACCACCTTCCAATTTCACCCACCCATAGGCATTCCTTGTTTTCATCAAAACCTTCACCAATTTCATCATTTTACATGGAAGTTTCCTCAAGAATATTGAGCAAATCCAACCATCTCCTAAACTTGGTTTTGCATTCTGAGTCATCCTAGTCCTATTCTCACTCTGTTCCACCCATCAACCACCTTCCCTAGGCTTTCCATCACCTCCACCACCCATCATTTTGCTCACGGATGCATCCTGTAGAAATACAAGGAATCCTGTAGGTTTCTAGTACATCCTATAGGTTTTCATATAGTGGTGTATTTTGAGGTCGAATTGAAGGAAAACCTCTAGGAAGCCTCCCAAGGTCACCCAAGGGTCCCCCAAACCTTCCAACCATCTGCTAAACCTTCCAGCCATCCATCAACATCCCTAAACCACCTACCACATCACCAAAAGAGATTAGTTTGCACACATGATTTCTCATGAAAAGCATAGAAAGACAAAATAGATTTATTACAGTCATCTACATGCCTAAAAATTGTGTTTGATGTTTTCAAGTTCCATGCTTAGGATAGTAGCATTTTGTTCATGTTAATTTAGCATCATTACAAAGCATAGCTATTAGCAGTTAATTAGGAAATGGTGTGCCGTAGCATTGAATGTTATTCTTTTTCATTATTATAGTAGATCAGTTCTCTCTTAGAGTAGATTTCTATTTCTTTCATCAAGGAAGCAAGATTCTTCTGAAACCATAGAAGTCTGACTTGAAAACCCTAGTGGTCTCTCGCCAACTGAACAATGACAAAAGGAAAAACCATCACTTTTACTTATGTATATATCACTATCACCTCCAAGTTTGTACGAACCCTGGGTTGATAAAGTAAAAGATGGTAGCCCAAGAGTTGAAACATTCTTGCTGCAATATTGGTGCTCATCAATTTTTGGTTCCGTTGTCGAGGAGGTGTCTGAGTAATATGTGATTATTGCTTTATTTCTTGTATTTCTTGTTTCTAATATTCTTCCATTAGTTTCATTTCTGCAAAAGTAATTTAGTCTGCTTCCTTTTCATTCTGCATTCCTTGCTTTCTTTTCCATCCTGCAAGTTATATTTCAAGCAAGTAGTTAATATTTTCATTCAGTCAATAGTTTTGCTTCAGTCTGCAATTTCAATTCTACAAGTTATATTTCGATTCAGCAACTAGTTTTTCTTTCAATCAATAGTTCTCACTCAGTCTGCAATTTCAATTCTGCAAAGCACTTTCAAAATTTGGAAAAAATCCCAAAATCAAACCAAAAACATTTCTTTTCATGCATTGTAGTGATCTAAAAATGGGGCTCTTAGGCTTCTTGTCTAACTTACAAGAACCTCTCCCACTTTCAAAGCTTTAAATTTTCCCAAGTCTTATTGATTAACCAATGTGGAATTAAGGAATGCTTGAAACTATAGGCATATGCTTATATTTATTTTTAATTGTTCATGTGCTATAAATTAATGTGCTGAAACTGATATATATAAATGCATATAACAGTGAATAATGTAGCAATAAAATAGACACATCAGACAACAATTTAAGTAGGAGTTCACCCACAACTCTTGGGCTACATCTCTGTGAGCTCTAGTGAATTCAAGTAGGCTCTCTGGGATTATGGTATAAGTCCTTTTTACAAGCTCTTAGCTTAACTCTTGCTATTTTACATAGAAATAATGGGTTCAGACACTGTGTTATCCCCTAGCTCTTGAAGCTCTCAGCTTTCTGGCTCTCGGCTCTGGCTCTGGCTCTTCGACTTTGGCTCTGGCTCTTGGCTCTAGCACTGGCTCTCTCGCTTTGGCTTTGGCTTTCGCTATTCGGCTTTGGTTTCTTGGCCCTCTGCAACCTTCAGCTCTCTAGCCTTTCACTTGAACTTCAAGTTACCCCAAAGGCTCCCTTAGCTACTCTGTTTAGTATCTCTTTGGCTCTCTATGCTACTACTTTCAGTATTCAACTTGCTCTCTATTGAGCTCTCTACCTCCTTTGAGGTGAGCTTCTAGCTTTTTGGCTACTCGGCTCTTGGCATGTTGTCCAGCCTTCCATGCTCTCATGGCTCTCTGTAGCTCAAACTCACAGGCTCTTTGTCCCTTCCTCATCTTGAGAAAACATCCCTTTTGCAATAGCCCCAACCTCTGGTGGCTCTACGCCTTTGTCAACTCTGTGGCTGTGGATGTTACAGCGTGAGCTCCCTGAAAGGAAAAACTTTCTTCTCCACTTGGATCTCTAGCCTTTTGAGGAATCCTTTGACTCTGCGGCTTCCACAGTCGTTCCTTTGTCCCTTCGATCATGAGGAATCATTTTTCTTCCCAGCTTTGCCTCTTCGCACTTCAAAATGCATCCTTATTGCAGAAATGCCCATCTTCAGTGTGGCATAGGGAATGATGGTTGTTCTCCCATGGAAAATGAATCGGTAACCTCCTTTCAAGAAAAAATCCACGAAATACTATGTTTCGGGCTGGAAATGGAAATACATAGGAAAAGCACTATCGGGCGCGAAATCCGGACGTGAAAGTCCATTAAATCACCCCTAAAATCCCTATTGGGTTCGCCTTCCATTGCATATCACAATCACTTCAGCGTCATGGCCAATGGCCAAAATTCCATTAAATGGGAAATACAAAGGAAAATCCGAATTTCCGGATTTGAAATTTTATGAAATTAGGCTTTCAAACCCCATCGGGTCTAGTCCTGATCGCAATCGCAAGTTGCAATGGCCCGAGGGGTTCCCCTTTGGTATTGCTGACGCTGATCCGCCAATATTAGTGATCACAGTCACAAGTTGCATGGCCCAGGGGTCCTTCCCTTTTGGGATCACCGACAGTGATCCGTTGATATCGGTGATTGCAGTCGCACTATCACATCGGCCCGGGGCCTTTGCCTTATGGGTGCATATGCCTGCCTCCGACTCCATCCGCCGATTCGGTCATCAAATATCATTGATCGAGGGTCCCTTCCACCTGACCTTAAGTCCTCCTCTTTGCCTTATCTAATGCAATTTCCTCAAATAGCCTTTTAGGCCATTTTTAATGGAATTTTCCCCTTTCTCAAAGGATAAAGGGAAATTTCTTCCTGCGATAACTTCTTCGTTTGAAGTCTATTTTCACCCATTCAAGTTGCAGCAGATTCAAAACGAGATGATCTCTGCAACGGGGCTATTTCCGAGGGTAGCTTGTGACATTCGTTTTCCTCTGATTTACAAAGGATTTGTGCCATTTGGCACCTTTTACCTCTTATATGAACTCTTTTAGACTTAGAGGTTTATCCATGATCCATTTTTGGATCACACCTTCCCACTAAAATAACTTTTGGTCTCCAAAAGATTGATATATTGATCTTTACAGTAAATGAGAGTGACTCACCCCCTCCTTTCAACCTCCTCGCACTTGCTTTGCATAGTGCCTTTGAACCAAAGTTTTTGACCACTTCCCTTCTTGGATGGGCTAGTATTCTTGGGAAGAACTGTCTTCCTCCTTGCCTTCCTGCAGAACTTCTACTAAACTGGTCATAGAAGGTGGTTTGAACTTCTTTGCCTTGATCATTGATCCAAGGTGTCTCAAACAAATGTGAAGTATATCTACTCCACAAAACTTTCTTTTGTATCTATTAGACAAGATTTCAACAATAACTATTAACAACAACAGAAATACAGACAACAACTAGATGGCCTGAACTCCTACTTCATCAAAAGAAATAGATTTCACAGCTTGTGAACACCTCCATATCTTCATCTGTAGACAAATGATGGACTAGACAACAAGCCCGATATTACATGCATGCTTAAAACAAAGCAATCAACCCTTCAAGTTAATCACACATACATGTTCAAAAACAAGGAAATCATCAACATCCTTGTGTTCATGCACATCATTCTTATGCATGCATTTCATCCCTCAACTTTCACTTAAGCACACTGTACTTTCAAAGCTGAAATCAAATATAAGGTTTCATCCTTCAACTTTCACTTAAGTACATTGTACTTTCAAAGTTGAAATGAATATGATGTTGCAAAAATAAAGTGAGTTTGCCTACTCAACTTTCCCATTATGCAACTTGCATTCCATTAGCAAAGAAATGCAATAAATCAAAAGACAACCATCCTTTTGCAACAAACCTCTTGTGCTTCAATGATTGACTTGAGGTCCTTCAGGGTAAGGAGAATGCCTTCAACCCTTCTTTTCCTCTCCTGGACTTGGCTATCCATATCTTTTCCCTTCACCTTTGTAAACTCAAACAATAGTCAGTTTACAAACAAGCATACGTCAATCAGACAATCAATCCTTGATTGCCTAACACCCTTCTGACAAGCAATCTCTGCTTTGTCAATAAAGTATTCTGATATAACCTTCTTAAAGGTGTGGTTAATCGATCTTAAGCTTTGATTCCACCTGATCTGAAAAATGGGGCTCTTAGGCTTCTTGTCTAACTTACAGGAACCTCTCCCACTTTCAAAGCTTTAAATTTCCCAAGTCTTATTGATTAACCAATGCGGAATTAAGGAATGCTTGAAAATATAGGCGTATGCTTATATTTATTTTTAATTGTTCATGTGTTGTAAATTAATGTGCTGAAACTAATATATAAATGCATATAATAGTGAATAATGCAGCAGTAAAACAGACACATCAGACAGCAATTTAATTAGTAGTTCACCCACAACTCTTGGGCTACATCTCCGTGAGCTCTAGTCAATTCAACTAGGCTTTCTGGGAGTATGGTATAATTCTTTTTTACAAGCTCTTGGCTTAACTCTTGTTGTTTTACATAGAAACAGTGGGTTGAGACACCATCTTATCCCCTAGCTCTTAAAGCTCTCGGCTTTCTGGCTCTCGGCTCTCACTCTGGCTCTTCGGCTCTAGCTTTAGCTCTTGGCTTTGGCTCTGGCTCTCTAGCTTTAGCTTTGGATTTGGCTCTTTGTCTCTAGCTTCTTGGCCCTCTGCAACCTTCAGCTCTCTGGGTTTTCACCTAAACTTCAAGTGACCCCAAAGGCTCCCTTAGCTGCTTTGCATAGTAGCTCTTCGACTCTCTCTACTCTCTCATCTCTTCGCTACTACTTTTAGCATTCAGCTTGCTCTCCATTGAGCTCTCTACCTCCTTTGAGGTGAGCTTATAACTTTTTGGCTACTCGGCTCTTGGCATGCTATCCAGCCTTCTACACTCTCGTGGCTCTCTCTAGCTCAAACACACGATCTCTTTGTCCCTTCCTTGTCTTGAGAAAACATCCCTTTCGCAATCGCCCCAACCTCTGGTGGCTTTATGCCTCTGTCAGCTCTGCAGCTGTGGGATGTCACAGTGTGAACTCTCCAGCTCTACTGTGAACTCCCTAAAAGGAAAAACTTGCTTATCTGCTTGGATCTCTGGCCTTTTGAGGAATCCTCTAACTCTGCGGCTTCCACAGTCGTTCATCTGTCCTTTTGATCTTGAGGAATCATTCTTCTTCCCAGCTCTGCCTCTTCGCGCTTCAAAATGCATCCCTATTGTAGAAACGACTGCCTGCAGCGTGGCACAGGGAATGATGGCTGTTCTCCCATGGAAAATGAACCGGCGGCCTCCTTTCAAGCAAAAATCCACAAAATACTATGTTTCAGGCTTGAAATGGAAATACACAGGAAAAGCACCATCGGGCGTGAAAGTCCATTAAATCACCCCTAAAATCCCTATCGGGTCCACATTCCATCACATATCACAATTGCTTTGGTGGCATGGCCTATGGTAAAAAATCCATTAAAAAGGAAATAAAAAGGAAAATCTAAATTTCCCGATTTGAAATTTTATGAAATCAAGCTTTTAAACCCCATCGGGTCTGGTCCTAATCACAATCGCAAGTCGCAACAACTCGGGGGCTTTCCCTTTGGTATCGTCAATGCCGATCTTCCAATATCAGCGATCACAGTCGCAAGTCGTAGGGCCTGGGGTTCCTTCCCTTTTGGGATCGTTGACAGCAATCCACCGATATCGGCGATCCCAGTCGCACTATCGCATTGACTCGGGGCCTTTACCTTATGGGTGCATATTCCTACCTCCAACTCGATCCGCCGATCTGATCCTTGGAGATCACTGATCGAGGGTCCCTTCTGCCTTACCTTAAGTCCTCCTCTTTGCCTTATGTGATGTGATTTCCTCAAATAGCCGTTTAGGCCATTTTTAATGGAATTTTCCCATTTCTCAAATGATAAAGGGAAACTTCTTCCTGTGATAACTTCTTTGTCTAATGTCCATTTCACCCATTCAAGTTGCCACAGATTCAGAACGAGACGATCTCTACAATGGGGCTATTTTTGAGAGCAGCCTGTGACTTTCATTTTCCTTTGATTTACAAAGGATTTGTGCCATTTGGCACCTTTTACCTCTTATATGAAGTCTTTTAGACTTAGAGGTTTATCCAAGATCCCTTTTTGGATCATGTAGGAATAGGGATAACTTAGGGAATTTTTTGTCAAATACCCCCACTACATCCAAAAGCCAACCTTACCTCTTCTTTAATGCCTATGAACTAGAGCAACCATAGACATTTGAGGAACTTGTAGGGGAAGAAGAAGAGCCCATTCCTACCGAGCCAATGGCTTAAAACAGAAAATACAAAGGGAATAGAGAGTGTTGAGGGTGCCTTCCCCATTAGGGAACCAACGGGGACACTAAGATGAAAAATATAAGCCCCTCTGCCCTTCCATTTCCATGGCATGAACACAGAAGATCCTAACACTTTCCTATTTGAGTTTGTTGTTATATTCTGAACCTATGACTATATAGATGATGAGGAGAAGTTGAAACTATTTCCATCTACCCTCAAGGATGCAGCTTTGCATTGGTTCATGGGTTTACCTTGGGATAGCATCACAACTTGGGCTCAGATGTAGCAAGCCTTCAACAACAAGTATCAAGACAACTGTAGGTCTAAGGATACTAAGGAAGAAATTGATAGGATGGCCTTAGGTAATGATGAATCCCTAGAGGATTATGAATAAAGATTCCAGTTTAGCTACAAAAGGGCCAGGTGCACACTTAACCCTGAGTCAGTGAAGCTGGTCCTGCTTAGAGGAGTAAGGGAAGACCTTTTGGATACCCTACACTTGTTAGTAGGAGAAGATATATACAAGTTACGCTATGAGGATGTCAAGGCTGTCTCTAGAAACCATTCTAGGGAAGCTAGGAAAAAGGGTAGGGGAAGTCAACCTATGGTCAATTCATCCTCTTCCATATCATCCATCAAGGGTGAAATTGGAAACATGCTTGAACATTTGAAGAGTGAGATGCTGCAAACCCTTGCCTTACAGATGGACACTATGAACACTCAGAGAAATCAGGAGGAAGTAGAGAGATCCTTGGCCATTTTCTATCCTAGATGCACCAAGAGGCACCCTAGGAATGAATGTCCATTGAATTCCATTGAAATTTTCTCAGTATTTAAAGAAAACCACTCGACAGGCAAGTGCCCTTCTTTTCTTGGACTCAAAGTTGTATATCAAGGAGCTGAAGGGGTCACTGAGCAGTGGTGCTACATAAACCAAAGTAGACATCATGGGCCTAGGCCATACTAGCAGGGCATGCAAGGGTCATCCCATTCATATTACAACCCCAACCAGACCACATCGATACCTTCCTGGGGACCCCCTCCTCATCCTTCCTGGTCTACACCTCCTCCTTGGTCATTTACATCTAAGTATCATTCCCAGCTAGCCATCCAGTCATTTCAACCATATGCTCTGCCACAACCTCAATGGAATGCATTGCCCTAGGGGTGGAGGCCCCGGTACAACAATGTTCGAGCTTTATTGCCTTCACCACCTACCCAACCATAACTGTTACACTCTGCTCCACCTAAGCAACCCCAGATTCCTACCCATCCAAATTTGAATCCGAACAATAGACATGCACAACAATTATACAGTGGAGAGACATCATATCCAACCTATGCTATGGAGTTCCAGGAAATTAACTTGAGATCTGGGATAGTTCTCCTAGATAACCAACCTCCACCTCCACCTAAGGAAGTTGAAGAAGAAAGAGAGGAAAGCATTCTTAAATTAAATCCACCCTTTCCTGAGAGATTAAGTCAACCACTCAAGCCTACCCCAGAAGACTCTAAAGTTCTAGAAGAATTGAAAAACCTATGTGTCAAGATTCCACTTCTCCAAGCCATCAAGGATGTACCTATTTACAACAAGTTAAGTAAGGAGAAGTGTTTCAAGCATCCAGGGAGGTGAAAAATAGATGCTCCCACCATTAATGTCATTGGACAACTGTTCGACATAATGCTGGGGCAGGTAATCTATCCAAAGTATTTGGACCCTAGAAGCCCTATTGTAGATGTGCACATCAATGGCACCATTGTCCCACACAATTTCATCGATCTTGGGGCTACCATTAATGTGATGACCAAGGACACCATGCTCTAGCTCAACCTCCAAGGTTCATTGAGAAAGACCACAACAGTCCTACAACTTGTAGACCGCTCCACAATGACCCCTGAGGGTATTATGGAGGATGTGATGGTCTCCATTGACTCTTGGGAGTACCCTACAGATTCCCTAGTTTTCCATCCTAAGGCTAAGATTAATGGTTACCCTCTCATCCTTGGGAGGCCCTGGTTGGCCACTCCCGATGCTTACATCAGCTGTAGAGCTAGGAATATGACCATGAAGAATGGGCATATGTCCAAGCAGTTAGTCATATACCCTCCTGATCAACCATCTCTAGAGCATGATTTACCTTTATGGCTGGAAGAGGAGGAAGAAGATGAAGTTTATACTGCCCAACTATATACCTTAGAAACAACATAGGAGGAGGACAACATGATGAAGACGATTTGATTGAAAACCTACTCCAAAGTCCAACTCCTAGTACAGTGTCCCTAGAAGAAGTAGTAAAGGAAACCTAGAAAAACCATCCAATTGATCTGTACTTGGCCGATTCCAACCCTCTTCATGTCAAAACCATAGAATTCGGCCCTGGGAAAACTTTGAAAATCAATCCATCTCTTTTTGTTCTCCAAGAGGAGAAGTTGTGCAACACGGTAACGAACATCTGGATGCCTTCACTTGGAGTTACAAAGAAATGAAGGGAGTGCACCCCTCAGTGTGTACTCATGATATTCATATCAAGGAAGGTTGCAAGCCAGTTCAACAACCCCAAAGGAGGATGAATCTAGCTCTTAAAGATATAGTCAAAGAAGAACTGTAAAAATTGCTAGATGCAGGATTCATTTATCCTATCTCCGACAGTGAGTGGGTCTCCCCTTTGGTTTTAGTTCCCAAGAAAAATGGTAAGTGGAGGATTTATGTTGATTATAGGGAGTTGAACAAAGCCACAAAGAAGGACCATTTCCCTCTACCATTCATTGACCAAGTGCTACATGGCCTGGCAAGGAAAACTCTTTTCTCTTTCATAGATGGATTCAGCAGGTACAACCAAATCTAGATTAGCCGGGAAGACCAGGATAAAACCACCTTCACTTATCCTTGGGGAAATTTTTCCTATAGGGTCCTTCCTTTTGGCCTATGCAATTCTCCTTCCACTTTTTAGAGAGCAATCTTGGGTATCTTTGCTGAGTTTGTCCATGATTTAGTAGAAATCTATATGGATGATTTCACACCTCATGGGGGTGATTTCGAGGAGGCGTTTTCCAACTTAGGTAAAGTACTGCACAAATTCATTGAAATGAACCTGTCTCTCAGTCCCAAAAAATGTGAATTCTTGATGACTGCAAGGACTGTGCTGGGTCATTCAATATCTCAGCAAGGATTGCAGGTGAACCCAAACAAAATAGCTATCAACCAAAGGGTCCCACCTCCTCAAAGGCAGAGAGATGTCAGAAGTTTCCTAGGATTAGCTGGATATTATCGAAGGTTCATAAAGGACTTCAACAAGTTGGCCTCTCCTTTATTTGTGTTGTTGGCCAAGGACTCTGAGTTTATATGGTCAAAAAGTTGTCAAGAGGCCTTGAACATCCATAAGAATAAGTTAACCACTGCCCCAATTCTCCGAGGCCCAAATTGGGCCCTTCCTTTTCAAATTCATGCTCATGCCTCACAAAAACCCATAGGAGCAACCATAGGTCAGATAGATGAAAAATTGCTCTATGCCATTTACTTTATGAGTAAGAATCTGTCAAAGGCCAAATTGAACTACACAGTGACTGAAAAGGAGCTCCTAGATGTTGTGCATTCATTAAACAAATTTAGGCATTATATTATAGGCTATCAAACATTTCTCCATACTGACCATGCTGCAATCAAATAGTTAATGAATAAACCCTATGATCAAATAGTTAATGAATAAACCCTATGAGAATGCTCGTATTATAAGATGGTTGCTTTGATTACAGTAGTTTGATCTAACTATTGTTGATAAGACTGGTAAGGAAAATTTTGTTGCTGACTTTTTGTCTAAATTAAATTTACCCACGGGTGAAGAGGGAATGGTTGATGACTAGTTACTGGATGATCGCTTATTCGCCATTTAATTTCTCTCTCCATTATTTGGTGACATAGAAAACTATTTGGTATCTGGAAAATTCCCATCGAACTTGTCCTCTAGAGAGAAAAACAAGATTATAAGGAAGAGGGCTCCCTTCACTTGGATTGGGGGAAATCTCTTCAAACTTGGCCCAAATCAAACCTTGAGAAGGTGTGTTAGGGAGGAGGAAGTATCTGACATCCTTCTGGCCTATCATGATGGGCCTTGTTGAAGTCAATTTGCAAAAAACAGGACAACATTCAAAGTGTTACAAGCATGATATTTTTGGCCCACTCTTCATCAATATGTGAAAAGATATACTAGTCAATGTGATCGTTGCCAAAGGATGGGGAAGCCTACTCCAACGGATGAAGTTCCATCTGCAGACTCAAGTGACTTTCGAGCCATTTAACAAGTGGGAGATGGACTTCATTGGACCTATTAACCATCCTTCCAAGAAAAAATAGTACATCATTGTGTGCACTGAGTTTCTAACTAAGTGGGTAGAAACCAAGGCAATTAAGGCAGCAACAAAGGAGAAGGTAGCTGAGCTCTTAAGAGAGCATGTATTTTACAAATTTGGATACCCTAGAGAGCTGGTCACTAATCAAGGCAACCAGTTTACCTCTAATATGGTTGAAGACTTGCTCATCCAGCATAAGATCAAGCATAGGACCTCCACTCCCTATCACCCACAAGCTAATGGGTAGGTGGAGGTGACCAACAGAGCGTTGGAGGGCTTCTTGACCAAAGTGGTTAAGAGTAGCAGGAAAGATTGGGTAGATAGACTAGTTGAGGCCACCTGGGCCTATAATACCACTTGGAAGACCACCACTAGATTCACACCCTATGAGTTGGTCTATGGGAAAAATTCCTTGTTGTCCATTGAGATTTAGTATAACACATTAAGGATGGCAGCCCAACTAGATCTAGATCTCAGTAGTGCACAAAAAGAGAGATTTCTTTAGTTGAATGGTTTATATGAGTTCAAAATGCAGGCCCTCATACAAACAAAGGTAACCCAACTTCAAAGGAAGATATGGCATGACAAGAACATCAAGGATAAGCAATTTCAATAAGGTGATTAGGCATTATTATATGATTCTAGATATAAATAATTTAAGGGAAAGTTAAGGACAAGATTGCTAGGACCTTATGTTATAGAAAGATGTCATGATAATGGCTGAGTGTAGATCAAAACCATAGATGAAGAGGCCATTCCTTTACTTGTTAATGGACATCGATTGAAAGTTTACAAAAGACCATTGCCAAAACAAGAGTTCATTGATGGTATCAATAAAACAGTGATGGTGGTGGAGCAAGTTTCAGCTCCTGCCTCATCAAATCACTGAGAAAAATAAAAAAAATAAGGGCTTAGGTGAAAACCTCCATGAGGCGCCTGAGTCCCCATATTGGGTTGAAAACCTCTTGGGGTAGCTCAATGATGTCAGAAAAAGAAAAAGAAAAGAAAAGGAAATAAAAAGATCCTTGGGAGAAAACCTCTCTTGAGGTGCCCAAGGCAAATAGGTAGGATGAAAACCTCTCAGACGCAATCTAGTTGTTTTTAAAAAAAAAGATGAAAAAAGAGAAAAAATCATGAAAATTTCTATTTGCAGGTCAGCAAGGAGGATAATCATAGAACAAAGGAGGATAAAAAAGGGACCTATTTCACTCACATTTTTATTTTTCCACTCATTTTCATTCATCACTCCACCATTTCTTTCATTTTTTCACTCCTTTGCTTTAGTTTACAATGGGAATGTGTTTTCTACAGGATCCCCTATAAACCTACAAGATTCCCTAAAAACCTACAGGATGATCTTGCAGGAATTACAGTAGCTCGGGAATCCTATAGGAAGTGACCCTAGGGTGAAAAAATGGCCTTTTATGTCAAAGAAATAACACCCCTACATCACCATTTCATTACCATAGCTATGACCACTTTCATCACCCCTACATTCACCATAAAAAAATTAGTTTCAAAAAAAAAATCACAGTCTTCAAGAGAAAACACAAAAAAAATGAAACAAAGAGCAGAAGGGAGCAGCACCTGAGTATGTCTCATTTCTCCACACTCCTATTCTTCCTCCCAATCCATACCACCATCCTCAAAACCCTAGTAGAGTTTATGATTAAGAATTCTAAGGGAGAAGTAGCTATAGGACATCCTGTAGGAAATATTGTAGTAGCCTATCCCATAGAATACCAATCATGATTGTAGCAATCTTCTGGCATGATGATCCAAGAGTAGAAGGAGCTCCAAAGTAGTAGCAACACCAACATCTTCAACAAAAGGTACCTGCACATCAAAGGAATCGTCAAAGATTAATAGAAAAAAGAGAAAAAATAGCATGCAGCCAACACAAAGCAACCACCTCCGGTCTTCAACAATTGCAACAAGGGTTAGCACCACAGGTAAGTATCTCGCTCACTCTCTCATTTGCATAATTTAGTCAAAAGATGTAAAGGTTATGAGTAAGTTGGTTTATAAGCGAATGGTGGCTAGTTAACTTGTTCACCTTCGTTCAGTCGACAAAGAAAAAATAGTTGGTCCTCCCATACGTGGCAACAGTCAAGTCAAAAAAGGAGAAGAGAAGGATAAAAATAGTTAAGTCTATAGAGGTATGAATAGGGAGTTGATTATGAGGATTGGGAAATGATGAGGTGGTAGTGGGGACCACTAGTCCAAAAATAGAAAATGTACCTCCATTGCCAGCACACCACGTCACATAACTCAGCCATAAGAAGAAATATTTTTTGATCCCCATGTACTCATGCATTCATTTCCTAGAGGCTCACTCTTGCAAAAGTCACTCTCATACCTAGGCAACCTACAGAAGAGGAAAATTCCATTTGTCTCCTGCACAAGACTTCCTACAAGATTTCACAAGAAATCCTACAGGATCACACATGAAACCTACAAGATACAGATAAATAGTCTACAGGATTGGCTGAGAGGAGTTTCAGAGGGTAAGACATGGGGGTTGGCTAAAACAAATGCTATGAGGAGGTAGGCTCTATAATTACTTCCATTTTTCAAAGTGAATTGAACAGAAAATCCCCGAGTAGTGAGTGAATTTGGCAATGGTGTAAGGGAATTGTCTCCACAGTTTTCTTTAGTTATTTACTTATGCATTCAAAAAATTGTGTCAACAATCTCAGCTCCTCCAAAGTCACCAAAAAAATGACACGAGGGTTTAATTGAAGGGAGCCCATTAATACTGTGAGAATCCACCAACACCCTCAGGTGTTAGAAATATTTACAAGATATAATCTGATGGGGTATTTTGAAAAATTAAGAGGGTATGATGATGAAGTGGCTTGATATTTTGCTCTCTCCCTCATTCCATTGACCAAAATTCATGCCATTGTTGTGGTGAGAGGCCTCTCCATAGAGCTCACCCTTGAACTCATAAGCAGAATTACCACACTTCCCCTAGGAGTGCCTTGGAGAAAGGAAGACAAGGGAGATAGCCAGATTGCCAAGAAGAAGTTCTTTTTAGACAGATAATATCCCATTGAAGACAAAAGTCGAGTAAGGAGAGCAAGCCTACAATACCCCTAGAATGAGATGAGCTACCACCTTATCAAATACATATCATGTGAGGGTAGATATAGTGTGGTTTATGGGTCTCACTTTAGGCTACTTAAAGAATTGAGGTTTGGAGCAGAAACACCTCCTCACCACAGGCTCAACATGCCATACTTCCTTCTACAATCACCGATAGACACAAGCATAAAAGTTTAGCAGGGAAACCACCAAGTGTTAGCCCACCATGGGTTAATTAGGATCATCATAGAAGATTCCCTTCACAACCTCAGAATTCCTATCCAATGGGAAATTTTCAGAGACATGCAGATAGAGGAGGATATCAAAGCCCTCACATACGACATCAGTCCTACCGTCACTAAAAAGGATGGGGAAGAAACTAAAATAGAGGATCTAGAAGAAGCAAATAGGGATGAAGATGAGATAGATGACGAGGAAGAAGAGGAGAAAGAGAAGGAAGAGGATGAGGAAATAGAGGAAGATGACAAAGAAGAGACTGATAAACAAGATGAGTATCTAGAAGGAGAATAAGAGGGGAAAGAAGAGAGGAAAAGGGAAATGAAAAAGAGGAGGCAGAAGACAAGGAGGAGTCACCTAGTGTGTCTCCAGAGACCACTGAGAGAGAAGTAGCAGCTTCCCTCACTATTCTTAGAACCCCTATCAAACAAAAAGGAAAAAGACAGAGGCACACCCCCTTATATTCCAAGACAAGGAAAAGCAGAAGGATAAGGCAGGGGTAACACCAAACACCAACCAAAATTCCCATTTTGATTGAGGACTCATCTAAAGAGTAGGATAAAATGCCTCCTCCTAAGTCTCCTATCACCTATGTGAAAAGGCATATAACTAGATCCACCTCACCCAAAGGAAAAGAAATCCTACAGGATACACAGTAGGACCTACAAGAAGCTGAAGAAGTCCTACAGGATACTCTCCTAAACCTACAGGAGACTGAAAACTTGGATAAGGAGGGAAGCCTACAACAGGAAACTAAAGAAGATGACCCAGAGTTAAAGGAACCTAGTCCCTAACCTAACCTTGACACCTACTATTGATTTATTGAAGGCGGCAAGGTCATTCCACAAAAAATTGCTATTCCACTATTCTTTGGGCTTGATAAGGAGAGAACCAGAACTCATCGATGGATGCAGATTGCCAAATCCAAGGGGGTGGAAGGCATTGGTAACATGGAGGAGAAGCTCAAGGAGATGGGTAGAACATTAAGTATCTTGAGAGATAGGGAGGCCATATTTAGAAATCAGTTAGAGACATAAAATGTATGGTTGAAAGGAAAACTGCAAGAAAGAGAGAACCAATTGGCATGTATGGCTAATCTCTCTTTCGAAGCAATCCAGTGTAGGATTCCAACTGAATCCTATGCCCTATACCTTAAGGAACAATGGTTGTAGTTCTAGATCAAGACCCTAGCACAGAGAGGTACTACGCCATTTCAGGATTATATACAGTTCATTTATCTTTGTGATAAAAGTACATTGGAAGGCAGGGCCAAGATGTCTGATTTTTATTTGCATAACATGGCCTTAACAAACATGAATGTACGAGACCCTAATGCCAAGATAGTAGATTTACAGTTAATGGCTTTTCCATCATGGATGAACCATGAGGAAGCAAGGGCTGCAGAAATGAATAAGATATTGGAAAAAGAACAAACAGAACCTCTTATGGTCAGAGCTGAGCAGTCCAATCCAATGGCCCTCATCAACACACATAATTTAATTGCAAATGATCCTCACCTTGTACCTAGGTATCTTGCTGCCCAATAGCAAGAAATTTCAAATTTTGAGGACATGTTCAGGTTGTTAGTAGATGACAACATACATGCTTTCCTGAGCAGGTGGAACACATTGCCATACAGTTTAAAGATAAGAGAGTACCACTCTCCTCAAAGAATGAGAGAAGCACTAAACAGGACACCCATGTACAAGAAATATATGCAAATTCTCAAAGTCAATTGGATTGGCTTGAAACTCAGTCCACCATTACTCTTAGGAATGCTAGAAGGAAGGAATGAAGAAGAAGAAAAGAGGCAGTGGGAGGAGGTAGAAAAGAAAGCATGTTTCTATGAACAAGAAGAGGAAACCACAACAGAGGCATGGAATGTCAGCGAGGACACTAGAGCTATGAACGACATGGATATTGATTGAGTTACTCACAGGATGAGCAACACTTCAGTAGGGGGTGATGATGAGTCTCATCATTGGGTTTATATGGGCCTTAATTCACCTCCTAGCTTAGTCAAACCAACTTTTCTCAAAACTTATTACATGTTTTGATTATATTTTTTTTAATGAGATGAGTTAGAGTGGGATATTATGCCTAGTGGACTAATATGCATTGAATGTAGGTTTCGAAGAGAAAATCAAGGAATTTTGGTAAAGACTAAGGTTTGAAACTGGAATGGGAATAGGGAGAGAGATTGTAGGAGGTAAATCCTCCTCATTTACTCCTTCCCCATTCAAATATTCCTCCATTAATCCCACCAGCTCGAATTGTAAATAGCCAAGTCATGAACATTAGAAAGTAGCCAAGAAAGTGATAGACAAAGAGTTAGTTTATCACGAGTTTGGGTGCCGAGCCTTCCTGAATTTAAGGAAGTCGTTGGGGAATTTAGTTGTATAAGTAGAGAGGCCTCGAGCCTAATTAGGATTTGAATTTTTGCTGTAAAACTCTAGCTATTTTCGAGCTCCAGAGTTGTGGAAGACTTTTTTTATGTAATTTCATGTTTTGGTAATAAGAATGAGTTTTTTCTTGATTCAGTACTGAGTTAACTCAGAGGGCTGAAGCTCCTGGGTTAGGGCCCAACCCTAGTAGCAAAGGCTCCTCTTCCTATATCTTTATGTTTAGCTTAGCTTTATAGATTCATGGTTAAGCTGTTTTTAGAAGTATTTCATTAAAGTAGTGTAGATTTGATTAATTATTTATTATTTTTCTTCCATTTGTGCCTTACTTTAGAAGCAGGTTTGAAGGGATAAAAGAAGCCCCACAAAGCTATCACCAGGTGTCTTGGCCTCATTTCTTCCTTCTGGGATCATGATTTGAGGAAAAACCCTTATGCATCCCAAAAAGACAGATTTCCCTTTCTTTCATCATATTTAGAATTTGTTGTACTTAAACTAGCATTTGATCAATTTTGCAAAGTAGGATTTCATTGCAATCTCTTCTATCTTCATTCTTACAATAGATCACATCCATTATTCCATGTTATTCAAAAATTTCTTCATGCATAAGGTAAACAATTAGTTCATTAAATTCTGCTTTCCTAGGTCATGAGAATTCTTCTTGTTACATGAATTTTTTGAAATTACACATGCGTGATGTAGAGAAGGTACTTCAGAAGTAGATAGAAATCCCAGAACCAGCAACCACCTTCCAATTTCATCCACCCATAGGCATTCCTTGTTTTCTTCAAAACCTTCACCAATTTCATCATTTTTCATGGAAATTTCCTAAAGCATTTTGAGTGAATCCAACCATCTCCTAAACTTGGTTTTCAGTTCTGATTGATCCTAGGAATATTCTCACTCCATTCCACCCATAACCCACCTTCCCTAAGCTTTCCATCAACACCAACACCCATCGTTTTTCTCATGGCTGAATCCTGTAGAAATACAGGGAATCCTGTAGGATTCTAGTACATCTGGTAGGTTTCCTTGTAGTCGCCTGTTTTGAGGCTGAATTGAGGAAAAACCTCTAAGAAGCCTCCCAAGGTCACCCAAGGGTCCCCCAAACCTTCCAACAAGCTCCTAAACCTTCCAACCATCCATGAGTATCCCTAGACCACCTGCCACATCACTAAAAGAGATTAGTTTGCACACTTGATTTTTCATGAAAAGCATAAAAAGACAAAACAAATTTATTACAGTCCTCTACATGCCTAAAAATTTTGTTTGATGTTTTAAACTTCCATGCTTAAGATAGTAGAATTTTGTTCATGTTAATTTAGCATCATTGCAAAGCATAGCTCTTAGTAGTTAATTAGGAAATGGTGTGCCTTAGCATTGAATTTTAGTCTTTTTCATTATTGCAGTAGATCGGTTCTCTCTTAGAGTAGATTTCTATTTCTTTCATCAAGGAACCAAGCTTCTTCTAAACTAGTAGGTTTCTGGCTTGAAAACCCTAGTGGTCTCTCACTAGCTGAACAATGACAAAGGCAGAACCATTACTTTTACTTGTGTATACAACACTATCAACTCCAAGTTTGTACAAACCCCGGGTTGATAAAGTAAAGTTGGTAGCCCAAGAGTTGCAACATTCTTGCTACAATATTGGTGCTCATCAGCATATATTTTGTCTATCCTCATGGATTCATCCCTCGGTGGTAATTACAACATTTTCTTGACTGAATCTCTTAATTTCGGTGGGTGTTGTAAAGTCATTGTCGATTGCACTATGTAGATTCATAGGGGATTTTTTCAGAAATGCATGTGTGATGAAGAGATTTTTCATATTGCACTATACTTCCATAAAATTTCTTGCAGTTTTCTTCTCTCTTATCTTTCTATTGGTTCCCTAAATAATATAAGGGATTGTTTCTGCATTATCTATCTTAGTTTTTCACTAGATTATTGATGCACTTTGTTATATTTTCTAGGTTAAGCATATTACATCAAACGGCCCAGCTATGCTCTTCAATGATTTATTATTTTATCATTCGTAGTTGAACACTAAAACATACCTATTATCCAAAATCATATATTGGTTATTTGGTTACCATTTTCATTCCTTGCCTGGGAGATCGAGAATGAGTAGGTTCAGGAGGTGGGGTTGGATTCTGGAGGGTATCCCTTCCAGATGTTCAGGAATCGATTAGTCAAACGTCACCGGTCCTGCTGCCTATTCTCTCGCTCTCTAACTATAACATAGATACCTCTGCTTGTATGTCTCCAAATGCCCTTCGATATTTTAACAATAGAAGAATATATACTCAGCCTATTGAATTTTTGTGTTTATATTTGGATTCAATATATTTGGTTTATATTGAATTTCTCGGTTATGTTGGACTTGTAATTTAGTGGCTCAAATTTTCTCAACAGTCACATGTGAACCATATGGATTTTTATTATTAATATAATGATTACAATTTACACATCCAGTGGACAAAATATTATGTTTGCTGGAATTAATATTTTTTAGCAAATCTAGATTTGTTAAGGTCATCAAAATATGAGCCCCGAGAGATTTGACCCCAAGACCCATGGTGAAAGGTACGATTGATATGCCAGAGATATATGGAACCTAGGGTTGAGTCTGGTGGAGTGTTTTATTGGACATTTCCCATTTTTGGCAGTCGGGCAGGCAGAAAATGAACTGGCCTACCCTGATGTGCACAATTTGTTATGGGGACCCACCCAGCCATGACATTTGTTGCTGCATCATCTCATCAAATGAATTGTTGCTTAGCTATTGGGTCACCCCTCAACCTCCCCCACAGACACCCTCCATAAATAGTAGCTTCACCATTTTTCATTTTGGGTGGGATCGAGTGCGATTGGGTGTTTTGGTTTAGTATGCAATTCTGTTTTTTTATAGAACCATCCAATGTTGGGGTTGAGGGATAACATCATTGAGTCTTAATAGTCCATATAGGAATGCGGTGAGAATCAAACCTGGGATAGTTATATTTGCTCAAACCAAACTAGTTGGTTTGACTGACTGGTGTTTCTACTATATTAATGATTAGTTGATCATGGGATCAACATGGTTGTCTGCTTGGTCTTAAATATCTGTCAAAAGAATAATAAGATCGATGACTTTCCCTTGTTAGAAAATCTCCTCTTCCTCTCCTACTCCTCACTTCCTTATGAAAATATCCTCTTCCTCTCCTCGTTACTTCCTTATGAAGTAATATTTATGAATGAGCTATCCTAAATGTGACTGAATGTAAGTGGCATTGCCAATAATTGTGTGTAAAATTCCCTTGCTGTTTTTTTCCTCTTCCTCTCCTCCTTACTTCCTTATGAAGTAATATTTCTGAATGAGCTATCCTAAATGTGATTGAATGTAAGTGGCATTGCCAATAATTGTGTGTAAAATTCCCTTGTTGTTTTTTTCTCAGTTCCTTGTGAAGAGGAGATATGAATGAGTCTGAACCCCATTGCCATTAATTGCGTGAAACGTCATTGCTACTTTTTATGGATATATATAGCCCTTGGCTTCAAGTATGCACAACAATTAATAGTCTGTGTCACCCTTTCATTCATTCATTATTCTATTTTGGTCTGTTACCAGTAGGTTGGATGTGGATTATATAATGGTGTGAGTTCCTCTATGAAAGAATACTCTGGATAGGCCTATATTGTGATAAATTGGAATCATAGAATCTCGCTTCCTTCTCCCTCTCCTTAACCTCAATTCCTTGTACAGTATCATCATGAAACAATTATAGCTAAGTGTGAGCATGGTAGTTATGAACACGTTAAGTCATTGCCCAGGTATTCTTGTATTTAATTTGTTTTGGAAACTATGTTTGTATTCTTAAGTCTAAGTTGGAAATTTTTTCCATGGGATATCTCTAGTGTTTGAGTGCTTTGAGCTTCATGTAGGAGTCCTCAGGGTTCTTTCCTAGGGCTGGCTGCCCCTTTTGTGTGCCTCTCTCGACATCCTTAGTGGGTTAGTCTGGGTTTACATTCGATACCACCTAGTTTACCCTTAAAGAGAAGTTGAAATTGTTACCCACATTGTGAACTTTATGTCGTTAAATATTTATGTAAAGAGAATATATTTGTTAAAGTGAAAATATTATATGCATAGATACATATTTATTTGTTGCCTAATTTTTAGAAGGTGCTTCTTTTGAAACTGTCCATGTGTGCAAAATCCTGGGGGGTTTGTTGTGAGGTTTTCTTTAGGAAAATTTTGAAAACTCTCTCCGAATTGTGAATTTTATGCCTTCAAATATCTATCTAAAAGGCATATATTTGTAAAAGTGTGCATATGATGTAGACAAGCATATTTCTTTGGTGCCAAATTCTTTGAGGGTGCTTGTTTTGAAGTTTTCCATGTGTGTGTGTGTGTTGACTTATCTAACCCCAACTTTTGGCTAATCATTGACTCAACAGATTCCTTTTTGATTAAATAATTATTGCTGCAAATCTCCTGAATAAAAAAAATTGCTGATATTTTAACACAAATAAAAATAAACAGTGGAAGCAAAATAATCACATCAATCTCATACACATGCACACATAGATATCTACCTTTCAAATCTATTGTTTTATCAATTAATCTTTAGCATACAAGGGCTCCCTTACTGGTATAATTGCCCATTGAGGAAAATACAAATACAACAAAACTTTGGGAAATTCCAACTGATCAAACCCTCCAAAACTCATCATTTCATCTTGTTGGCTAATCTATATCCTTCTCCCTTGTTATCCATTACACTTCTCCTTGGACTCCACACACTTAGATGAATGTCCTCCAACCAATCATTGATATCCTCACTACCTCATTGTCTTGTGCTCAATAATGTGTCTTTTCTTTTAGCCTAGCATTCCTTTTATAAGTTTGAGTTATTAAGTGAATCCAAAACTCTAATTTCCAAGGTGATTCATTGTTGAGATTAGATCTCAACATCACTTGAGATCAATGGTTGATATTCATTTTATTCATTAATGCAAATAGCCTCTACATTTCATTAGGTCAACTCACTTTTTCTTATAAAAGCCAATTACTTTAATAATTCTATTAATTAAAGCAATTTTCGAGACCTGTGTGGAAGTACCTATCCAATTGCTTGGGATACATGTTGTAGATTATAGTTTTCCTATGAGGGTATAGTAGCAATGGAAGAAGTGCATCGATTTTAGGCATCTTATGGTTGTTGTATGCAAGCATGCTTGTTTAGTGTTTCCCAAACTTACATAGAACCATATTTAGTGTGCTTTTATAGTTTGACTGAAATGCTCACTTTTCTTAATTTATGTGTTTTTCTTAGTTTTGTTTTATGCACAGATTTATCTTTAAGAAAATAACACGGTAGAGAAGGGTTCTATATTTTGAGTAGGGGACACACTTCTAGGTATGAGGCACTCTTTTCTAGGAAGCTTTTGCCATGCAGGTTACATGATTTATTTGAGAATTCCAAGGGTGGTGCTATTATAGCAATATGAAATTCATTTATTTTGAGTTCTTCATTGGTGCATTGATAGTATATTGTTTATTCCATGCAATACCTCAATAGTGTATGATCAAATTAATGTTAATCGTGTCATAATATTTTTACTAACCCTCTTTTAGGGGGAAATAAGAGCGTGTGTCAAGCTTGCATGCCACAATTGTATCATGTAGAGTTTACGTGGCACGCATTTTGTTGATCTAAGTAGCCAGATACCTATTGGAATTCAAGAGGCAACAATACCAAAGTGGGAAAGAGGTTTCTAAGTTAACCTACCTTTCACATTACAGTTGGAGTGAGTTTGTTGGCAAGATGTTGGATACACCAACTTCCTTTTTATGACTGACTGCCAGATTGAATCCTTCGACATATTCCTCGCTCAATTGTCATTAAGTGATGGGTTTTCTCAGAAGTTATTCACATCTATAAACTTTACCAGAGTTGTTATTAAGTCTTTGGATGTGGTTATATTTTCAAAGAACACAGGTACAAGAAGACGAGAAATAATATGCCCGACTAATTTTAGGTTATCTTCCTGTGAATACGGTGTTCCCTTCCATAAACCTAATGACTCGTTCTACTTCTTTCTAGTGAACAAATTTTGGACTTTTCATGAATTGTGAGACAATTCCAACCCCATAACTATCGGTTTCTTATTTAAAGTTATACCCACTACATTAGAACCCACACAAGGAGATTTCCATTCCCATTTCAAAAGAACCTGCAATCGACTTATACCATGCTATTTAATATTTTATGTATTTCTTCGCATCCTTGGCCTGTGATATAATGATGCAACATGCTACCTTGCATTTTCTATACTAACACTCCTAAATAATAATAAAGCATGCCCAAATATTTCATTTCAAATTATCTATGTAGCTCACATTTTGGTTTTTCAATTATCGAAGTTGTTACCTATATTGATGAGATCATCTACAACCAAGGCCACAATGACAATATATATTAGATTTTTATCTGTGTTGCACTAAAGGTGTTTTTTCTATTGCAACACTACAATACATTGTAGTTTCCATTCAGCAGAGAAGTGTACCTAGTAGTAGCCTAGGCCTGTGTGCAAATGGGTTGAATTCAATTAGACTTTATCTATTATTTTGAAGGTGTTTCTCCTTCAATAGTACCTCATCTTAGCAGATCCTTTCAATCTACACCTTCAACAATGCGTACAACCTTGGGGTACATGCTACAAATTCCAATTTTGTTGTGAGGGTATAGCAATGATGAAAGAAGTTCATCGATTATAGGAATATTATGGTTGTTTTATGAAAACATGGTTGTCTAGTGTTTCCCAAAATAATCATGTCCACAAAGGCTCTAACTTCTTACTAAAACTCATATTTGAAATAGAACAAAAAAGTGGCACCACAAGATATTAGAGTAGAAGTTTGTCTGGACATAAGATGATGCGAGCCAAAAAAGTAATCTTTCCTATATATATCTTGTTTCCTATCAATGTTCTGTTGGAAATTATTCCTAATTATTTCACTCTGGAAATGAGACATTATTATGATCACTCAGTTACCAAATTTGATCTATGGGGCTCTCTTGCTTCTAAAAAACACATAACAACTATAGTGATAATAGCTTTGTCTAATTTCCAGTCCATATTGTTTTGAAATACATTGAAATCCCTTTCTGTAATATGCTCTTTTTATCTTAAACAACTTTAAGCAAGGGCCTGCAATCCCCACAACTTTAAACAAGATCCTATCTGAAACAGATCCCTTTGAAGCACACAATTGATCAGAATCATGAAAACAGTGTCAAACCCACTTTCTAAAGAAATGATGAGAAAGAGAGAATAAATATACAGGTACAAGCCCTTGCAGTCTCTCAGGCAACTTGCAAGGAATAAATATTTACTTGTTTAAAGAAACATAAACTGACCTACAATAAAATTCCAATGAAATGTGCAGGGAAAGATACACCCTAAGGCCATATTTAAGCTAATTACATAACAGTGCTCCATTGCAATAGATATATTTAAGCCCAATGGCATGGCGTTATCCTCTTTAGCCCATTGAAAATTTCATCACAATCCTAGAACAGTGGTTGTGTACAACAACAACCAACCTTTGACAAAACAAGAAAAAGTAAACAACCACAATTTAGTAGATGCATAGTAGCAACGAGGCCTTCCACAAAAATGCTACCAATATCAAGTAGGCTATGAAACCAGCCAAAAATAATTCACATACCATAGAAATGACCAACGAGGACATTAACATTATTACTTTGTAGAGGAACATGTTTTGCGTTTGTGGGATGCAATTTCACTTTAGAGGCTATTTTTGACCTTGTCCCAACATCCACATAGGTCAATCAATTTGACACACATTTCTCCAAATATAAAATATATGAACATTACAAAAATGCCTGAATATCAAAATTAGAGGAGACATAACAAGATGAACATCAAAACTTTTTGACATGGCCAAGCCCGCCCGAAAACAAGGTAGCCTACGGGTCACCTGCAGCTGGCGGCAACTTCCGTTCACCCCGTGGTAACGGGGTGGCACCCCCCCTATTTGACTTTAATTCCTTTTTTTTCCCATCTCTTTTTTTCCCACCAAAAGTGAAGAAAGAGAACGAACCAAAGGTTCGCCTTTAGCTAGGATGGATCAACTCCAGAGAATTTCTCTGCCTAGGTATTCGGAATATCCGTCGTACTTGCCACTTCTATGGTTCAAAAATAGGCTCGATTTACCGCACATAACTTATTGTAGAGAATACAATTTATTTTGTGGATTGTTGGGAATTGAATGGACTTGAAATGTGTCAGAAAGTTGTTCCATTCCTTTGGAAGATTTTTGTCCACAAATTAATCTATAAACTCCTTGATATGATGCCACTAGTGAGATGATGGTGAAAAATGAATCAAATGAATGTTTGTGTGACTTAAATAAGTGAGAAAAGAGGTTTGGGAGGACTTCACCACCTTCTTTTGATATAGGAATAAAAATAAATTTTTTTATTAGTTACTTTTATATGCTTGTAGGTTTCATTTGGAAGAGGGAGAGTTTATAATTACTCATGGTATTGTGGTAATCCTGGGACATCTTATTACTTGGGAACATCACTCTTAAGTACTAGGGGTGTCTTACTTTAGTGAATGATATCACCACTTATGTTGCTTGTCATCCATTATGTACCAAAGATGATAGGGAAATCCTGAAAGATACTATCATGCTTGGAGGATGGGGGACAGAGCATTGGTCTCTTCTCTAACATTTTACCCACATTTACCCAACCCTTCACCTATTTCCACCTACCATAATTTTGTACACATACAACTAATGGAATGTAGAGTGTGCAACAAGCAATGTTTTTTTCGTAATTGCATTCTTTTGTGAATATTTACATCGTTGGGTACCTATTTAGGTTCCAATTTGGGTGCCTCTCTCAACCCTTCATTAGAAATCTCCTTGATTTGCTTGACGACCTGCATTCCTCTACATGTTGTCAAACCCTATTTTGGTTTTGGGTAGGAACTTCCTAGGGTGAAAGGGAGTTGAGAATCTCTCCCCTGCCATCTTGTTGCATCCCTTAATATAATTTTTAATTATATTTTTATGTCTACAACATTTCAATTTCAAAGTCATTCCTTTTCTATTTAATTTTTTTTAGAAACTATATTTGTATTCTTAAGTCTAAGTTGAAAATTCTTTCCATGTGATAGCTCTACTGTTTGAGTGCTTTGAGCTTCATGTAGGAGTCCTCAAGATTCTTTCCCAGGGATGACTGCATGTTTTGTGTGCCTCTCTCGACATCCCTAGTGGGTTAGTCTGGGTTTACATTTAATATCATCTGCAAATTGTAGGGAAGTGTCCGATTTTGGATTGAGGGGGCCTAACCTAGGTTCAGAGTTAATTAGCCAAAAAAATACCTACACTACTGGCCCTTTTGGTTCCAGCCTGTGGAGCGTGGACTAAGGTCTCACCTGAAGCAGTATAGGGGGATGCTGGAACCAATTTTCTGGACCTTGGAGATGCCTAAGGGGTCAATTTAGTCCAACCATGAATAGCTTCACGCAGGTCACTTCGTGCACTGTCCTAAATTGCGATACCTTCACAATCTGTTACAATTTCTTTCGCAGAGCCCTAACTAGGGACTAAGGTGTTTTCGCACTGCTAAGGCAGCGTTCTGCACTAATTCCCTAAGTTACACCATGTATCCTATTTATCTTACTATAATAGTTAGTTATCTTCCCGTAAACATATATTTTATCTTATACTCACTTTATCAACACATTCATATAAGTTTGCGCATCATATAAACAATAGAAATGCAATTTATATCTGACACATTCAATGCACAAAATAGTAGAAAGATACATAGAAATGATGTGAAACTTCTCTTTATTACTTATCCAAAGGTTATAGACTCGACTCACCCTACACACTCAGCTGCAGGGGTCTGTGAACTTAGTTGCAGACTACTACGCCTCTGCACACTCAGCTACAGAGCCTTCTCCTACTCTATGACCCAAGACTCGACTCTACACTTAGATCATACTCAATTCTTCATCCTTCATTCATGACTATGATTCGGTGATTTACAGCTTAGAGCCTCGATGTATTTATATAATCCCATGGTCTATGGACCATGGTTAGATCTCTAAAGCCGACACTACATTAGAAAAATGAGGGCAGACAACCCTATTACTCATTTACAAGTTTGCGCTCCATGCCCACAAAATGCAGAGTCTTTATATGAGATTTAGTCAAAATATAGGCTTTAAACCCCAAAACTTACCTTGGGGGATCCCACACCCAACAGGCCCCCAACACAAACATCATGACTCGCCCTCGAGTCACTCTAACGGTGTAGAGATCTTCGCACGGACACCTCCCAACTCTACCTGGACTGCTGCAAGATCGGCAATGCACTGAGTAGCTACCTATTGTACCTCCTATGGCTAGTCAGATGGTTGGGCCACTTGTGTATGGCTTCAACTGACTACTGTTTACTTTTTCTGGGAGGAGTTTGCCATTCAGTTTCACCAACTACACTGCACCACCATCTATGATTTCCTTAATAACATACAGTCCCATCCAATGCATTTGGAGCCTCCCTGGGAATTTATCAAACTTGCCATCATATAACAACACCAAATTATTTACCTTAAAAGTGTGCAACTTGATATGTCAATCATGTCAGGCCTTTTCACACTGCTTTTGTACCTACTGATGGAATCCAACCAAAAACCGTTATTCTTTGAGTTCCTCCAACTGTGCGAGCCTCTCCTCCAGGGCACTGTGGTTCATCATACCTATGAGGACTGGTATACGTATACTAGGCACGATTACTCCATCGACATTATAGCTTCCACTACATAGACTAGCCTAAAAGGCATTTGTCTCGTCAATTTCTTACATGTTGTCCAATAAGCCCATAATATCGTGGGTACATGTAGGTCCTAGTCACTTCACTATGCATTGCATACTTTTGTCAACACAGTCTCGAATACTTTGTTAAACACTTCTACGGTCTCGTTAGCCCGTGGGTGATAAGGTGTGATTTTCAGATGATACACTTGCTATTATTCCATCAACGCAATGATGTTTTAATTCAAGAAATGTGTACTGCAATCACTCATCAATATCTTTGGATGACCGAATCGTGATAGTACGTGGTCAAAAAGAAACTTCACAGTCGTTGCGGTAGTGCAATCTTTTACCGGCTATGCTTCCACCCAACATGTCAGGTATTCTTTCGTAGTAATAATATATTTCGCACCTATCTTTCCTTGCAGTTTGATAGGTCCTACAAAGTCGATCGCCCACTTCTCAAAGGGCTACAACATCAGTTGCGAATTCAAAGGCATCTCGTCACTCTGCGATGGCTTACCCGTTCTTTGACATACATCACATGCCTTGCAATG
The DNA here is from genome assembly GCA_031772625.1 of Pinus tabuliformis. Taxonomy (NCBI): domain Eukaryota; kingdom Viridiplantae; phylum Streptophyta; class Pinopsida; order Pinales; family Pinaceae; genus Pinus; species Pinus tabuliformis. The sequence goes on along the minus strand of CM062810.1, from coordinate 871,737,306 downwards.
TGATTTCGAATCCTGATGAAGGGTCGGCCACCACAACCCTGCACGAAGAACATTCTATGCAGTTTCTCTTCCTGCATAATGACCTCTAGCGGGACCCCCATGCACATCTGCGAGGATGCTACTTTGTTCAAACTCTAGTACATACCTTCATAGTATCTCATCATTCCCCAACTTGTACAGATGCCCTATAATGATAGAAAAAGCTGTCATGCGCACCACTAGTTCGTTCTTTTGCTAGATAGAGTAATCTTTTGGTGCAGTCCCAGTTGTTAGAAAGCAAATTATATCTTCAAAATGTCCATCTGCTATACACACAGTAAAAATTTTCCCATCGGGTAGTCCTTCCTCCAAGATGTTAGGTTCCTCCACTGTCTCAATGCACGACAGGTCATCAGGTCTTGCATTCAGTCATCTAGGCTTCACAACAACTTCAAAATCATATTCTTGGAATAATAAAAGCCACCTACATATGCCCCCCCAACAGAGGCTTATTGACCAAGTATTTCAACATGAAATGATCTGTACACATCTTGAAGTGTCCCCCTAGCAAATAGTGCCAATATTTCTGGATCATGTACACCATAGCTAGTCCCTCACGTTTAGTGGTGGAATAGTTCTTTTCTACTTTATATAATCTGCGACTCGCGAACACGAGTTCCAAGCCCTCTCCACCATCCTGTGTGAGAACTGCCCCCAGCGCTATACACGACGTGTCAACATGCACATGGAATTCTTTCTTCCAGTTCTAGAAGATAAGAATCGACGCAGTCACCATCTTCTCCTTCAAGATATCCGAGCTTCTTTTATAGTCATCATCCTAGCAGAACATGACATCCTTATTCAATAGTTTTTCCATTGGAGTGGTGATTTGGGGCCGGGCGTAACTTTTGATAAATTTTCTGTAGTACCTTGTATGTCCCAAGGTAGTCCACAGCTGTTTCACACTGCGCGGTGCTTTCAAATTCAAAATCACCACAATTTTCGTAGGGTCTACCATTAGCCCTTGTTTACAAACCACATGTCCCAACAGGTTCCCAAAAGGAATGAGAAACATACACTTCTTGAGTTTAAGCATGATTTTGTATGTTTGGCATGTATCCAGCATTAGGCACAGGTTCGCCACATGGTTCCTAACCAACCCAAATACAGTCCAGTCATCAAAAGAGACCTCTAGGAATTTATGAATATATTCCCTAAACATCACAACAACTACGCACGAAAAGATGGTCGACGCATTCTTCAATCCAAATGGCATTACAGTGTATTGAAAGCAACCCCACTCCATTGTGAAGGTTGTCTTGCTCCTGTCTTATGGCACGAACCTAATATAATGGTACCCTAAGAACCCATTGGTAAAAGAATATGCTTCCTGACGGCCTACATTGTCCTGCACCTCATTTGTGAATGGATTTGGGAAGAGAAAATGTGTGCACATGTTGTTCAACTTTCTAAGATCCACGCATATTCTTATTTCATCCTTCTGCTTCTTCTCTTGTACTACCATCAGGCTTACCCAGTCAGATTCCTCCACTGGCTCAATGATGCCTGCCATGAGCATCTTGTCTAATTCTACATGGACCTTTTCCTTGTATTTCAGGTTTAAGCAATATGACCTCTGCTTAACTGGCTTTGCGTCAGGTTTCAACGTGATCCTCATTACCCCTAAATCTCTGATTATTCCCTTTAAGTCTGTAAACTTGGTTGGGAATAAGTCCTGATATTTGCATAGTAGTTTAGTGACCTTGTCCACTATCACATTGTCCTAGTAATCCCCAATCTTTGCGAATTTAGGTTCTACCTCTGTACCAATATTTACCTCCTTAATCTTTACTAGCACTGTGATGTTAGGGTTCTCGATTTGTGGTCCATGAACCTTGCGCTGGCCTTTTGTCTCAGGAATATCAATGTTACTTGGATCTTCAGCCTCTTCCTCAGGAGTTACATTATAACACTCCAGCGCGCAACTTAACTGAGCAGCCCATTTAAGCTGAATCATCTCTACTGACTCGTATGGTATCCTAAATATGGCTACATTTACTTCTTGTAGCGCTTCATCAATACTATCCCATCCATCCTCAAAGTTGAAGGTCATCACGAACCCTTCGCGTAGGACATCCCATTCACTTGTCCCATGGCGGAGCTCTATTTCTATATACCAGTTCATTGGTATAACATCCAGGGTGTGACAGAATAGGTGCACCCACTCTGGTTGTTGGTTTTCCCCATAAGCTTGCGTCCACTTGGACAGATGTATGCGTGGATCATCCTGCCCATTGTATTTATCTGTCAATCACACTCTAGGCTTCCCAAACCATGTGCGCATCATCCTCCTACATGCACGCCAGTATTCAAAGCTTCCTTTGTGCATACCCCACCACCTTGCGGGCATAGCATATAATACCCAATTCAAGTCTCATAAACGTTGCTTTTTCAGCACCTCCCTTTCAAATCTATTCAAGAAAGCATCTACCTCACCTAATCCTTCATAACTAGGCAGGTTTCTCACTTCTATCGATACACAGTGCAATGACCTCATCATCATGTTACCATTAAGCATCGTTACCTCGTGTAACTAGTTCTGCCATCATTCTATCTCCTCATCTGAATCTGAAGTATAGGAACTTTCACACTCCCATGATATTCATCCATTCGTGGTGGGATTTACCCAGTCCTACTCTCACATGGTTATCTTGTAGATATAGTCCAAATCATCGTCACTTTCATAGTCACGCATTGGCTCTGTATAGCACATTCCCTTAGTAGGGTCCAAGGGTATAATATGCGCAAAGACTTCTTTTAAAAAATCATCTGGCGCTTCTTCAGATTAATCACCCCGTTCATGTCAGTGGCCCAATCAAATCCTAAGAGCGCAGGGTAGGGATTGTTGTCATTAACAATCTCTATCACCTTAAAGTCTGCTAGCACGCTCACTCCCCCAATATCCACACTGATTCCCTAAAATTTCCCCAAGGATATTATCTTCTGTTGGTTTGCCATTCACAGCTAAATAGGAGACCACTGCAGCATAGGCGTCCCCATGTGCTCCCATGTCTGCTTCGGCAGAAGGTTCACATTCGATCCTAATTCTAGAATTACTTGGTCCATCTCATATTCTCCAATCTGCGTGGTTAGCCTCATTTCTCTCCCTATCCTAGTCTTGTCTTTTCCAATCTTTTGGACTACCAGCAGTTCTCTTGGTGTGGTCCCAGTGCATCTGTTAATAAGCTCCTATAATCCTTTCATGGCCTTACTATCACGCAGTAGCTTCATGCATGTTTCTAGGAACATCGTAAGCATGGAAGGGTCCACCTCCAACTTTGGTCTATCTTTGCCTCCTGAAGTGGAGGCATCAGCAAAGCTCTTCTTTGCTTCCATAAAGCTTTCTCAAATGCGCTCCAAATCAAACTCTACTTCTCTCTCCGGAGCTTTGCGAACCCAAGTGCTATCTTCTGGCTATTTTCCTTTATCATCTCCCGTCATAATTCCACTTCGGAGCATAACATTCACATTTGGATCTTCATCGCACAGCTCAGACCTCATCAACTACAGGTTCTGAGTCGGGGGAGGTGGTAGTGCTCCCTTGTCACGTATCATATCTATTAGCGTAGGACAATCCTCTATCTCATGATCAAACAAGGTACAATATAGCCATGATGGACGTGTTGGATTTGTACAATCATGGGCATAATGTCCTGGCCCTCTGCAATTGTAGCATATCAATTGTTTGCAGCCTCTTCTAGGCCCTACTCCACCTCGGCCTCATCCACGCCATTGAAATCCAGTTCACGTCATCCCTACATTCTAGCCTAGGGGCTGCGTTTCGGCCTGAACTCTGTAGGTTGGAGTTCTATCCATCATCATCTCATAGCTTCTACAAGTGCGCTCATCATGTCCAACTAACCTAGAGAAATTACAGAACAACTGTTGTGTATTCTGTGTGTGCTTATGTAACAAATGCTAGTTGTCCATAACATGCTTTCAACCTATTTGACAAATTACGCACCACAAAGCAGGCACCGTGCTTGGTCCTGCTTACACTTTTGGCCTTAATGGCATCAGTCCTCCTCCCACAAGGTAATTTTCGAACACCAAGTAGTGGTCCTTGTCATGTCCCTGACCTTTACATTTGACGCACCACACCTCTTCGTGCACTTCTGGTCCAGTTGTCCTGTCCTATTTCAGAATCTGCATTTCAAGGCATACGTTCTTCAACTGCGCATGGATCTGCTAAACTCCCAAGTTAAGGTCCTGCAAGGGGGTCTCATGCAGCCTCATTGCAATCTCCAAGGCCTCTACCTGAGTAGTTAACCTCTGCTGTGACAGTGCATTCCTCAAATGCGATGTTAGCGATGCTACAAACCATTCGCAGTGTTGTCCATCCATCAAAGTCATATTAGCTTTGCGAATTATACACTTCAACCTTTGATTCAGCTCCCAAGGGGTCTCGCCTGGTAGCATTGTGATCTCCTTGAACCCAATGATCAGCTGTGATTCTAACTTTGGCTAACTAAATTCCTTATTTAGCACAGTTTGGATATCCTTTATTCCCGCATTCAGATTATCACTTGAGTGCTTAATGTACTAGGTCAATGTGCAATCCTGTAGGGTGATAACTACTGTTTATTTCTTTATATTGTCATCTGTAACTCCCTACACTTCCCATATAGCTTTTACCATGAACCATAATTGGTCCGAGTCTTCATTTCCCAATCCCTTGAACACATGCAACTTTATCGTGCTTTCCATATTGAATCGTGGTGGCAGTGGAGGTGGTATGGGTGAAGATGGAGGTGATGGCGGTGAAGTTGGCGGTGGTGTGGGTGGGGGTGGTATGTGTAGAATTCTCTGCCTTATCAAATGGAGCACACTTCACATAAATACCTTCACAAGCTCTTCCTCGTCCCCTCTGGAGGTGAAATCAAAGGGATATTGTCTAGTCCCTTACTTCCTTCGTTCCTGTAGGTTTTTCCACTTTGCATAGCCCCGAACATCAATGTAATTACACAATCCTTTTTTCCACACAATAACATTTTAATACAAGTATTTAGAGACTTTATGTGCTTACCCCATGGTCCTTCAAGGAAGCATCGCTCTGCCTCGCTATAGCTGACTGAAGTGTCTACCACGAATTCAGTGATGAATACTCGTATAATCCGATCAAGCCAGTGATCAAAAGTGTGTGCGATATTACCCTATGATGCTTCCAATCTGTGCTCCAACTCTGGGGTCCACACAATAGGACTGTCAAGATGCCACCTTCCTTGGCTATCTGATAGCTTCAAGATCCACTCGTACAGCTCAGTAGGGAAAGATGTGAAGAAGATTGTGTGGATCTCTGTGTACAGGTAGCAGTCTAACCACTCTTCCTTTGATAGTCACAGATTCTTGTTCTCCCACGCTGCAAATTCGTGAATTCTCCTATCCAACCAAGCTTCAATTTCCTTCTTAGTTGGATTCCAATGATATGACATCAGACATCTCTATGCAAATTCCGGTCCTCGCAACGGAACCATTTTTTGGCTTGACGGGGCCTGACCCAGGTTCATAGTTAATTAGCCAAACAAATCCCTACACTACTGGCCCTTTTGTTAACATCCTGCAAAGCGTAGACTGAGGTCTCACCCAAAGTAGTATGGGGGGATGCTCGAGCCAAGTTTCTACACCTTGGAGATGTCTGAGGGGTTGATTTAGTCCAACTGTGAATAGCTTCACACAGGTCACACTGCCCTGACCTCCGAGACCTTTGTGATCTGTTACAATCGCTTTCACGCATACCTAACCAGGGATTGAGGTGTTTTCATGCTGTTGAGGCAGCATTCTATGCTAATTCCCCAAGTTACACAGTGTATCCTACTTATCTTCTTATAAAAGTTAGTTATCTTCGCTTAAATAGATACTTTATCTTATATTGATTTTATCAACACATTCATATAAGTTCGTGCATCATATAAACAATAGAAATGAAATTTATTTCTGATACATTCAATGCACAAAATAGGAAAAATATACATATAAATGATGTGAAACTTCTCTTTGTTACTTCTCCAAACGTTACAGACTGGACTCACCCTATGCACTTGGGTCCGCGCACTCAGCTGCGGACTACTAGGCATCTGCGCACTCAGCTGCAGAGCCTTCTCCTACTCTACTACCCAAGATTCAACTCTACACATAGATTAGACTCAATTCTTCATCCTTCATTCATGAATACAATTTGATGATTTACAACTTAGAGCCTCACTCTATTTATACAATCCCATGGTCAGCGGACCATGGGTAGATCTCTAAAGCCGACATTACATTACAAAAATGAGAGCGGACAACCCTATGAATCATTTACAAGTTCATGCTCCACGCCCACAAAACGCTGAGTGTTTACATCGAACTTAGTCAAAATCTGGGTTTTAAGCCCCAAAATTTCCCTTGGGGGATCCCGTGCCCAACATTCGGGTTTTCCCTGCCTAGTTTTCGCTAGAAAAGAAGTTGAAATTTTTCTCCACATTGTGAACTTTATGTCATTAAATATTTATGAAAAAAGAATATGTTTGTTAAAGTGCAAATATTAGACGCATAGATACATATTTCTTTGCTTCCTAATTTTTAGAAGGTGCTTCTTTTGAAACTGTCCATGTGTGTAAACTCCTGGGGGTTTGCTGTGAGGTTTTATTTAGGAAAATGTCGAAAAATCTCTCTGAATTGTGAATTTATGCCTTCAAATATTTGTATTAAAGGCATATATTCGTAAAAGTGTGGATATGACACAGATAGACATATTTATTTGGTGCCAAATTATTTGAAGGTGCTTACTTTGAAGTTGTCCATGTGTGCGTGTTAATTTCCCTAACCCCAACTTTTGGCTAATCGTTGACTTGACAGATTCCTTTTTGATTAAATAATTATTGTTACGGATCTACTAAATAAAAAGCATTGTTGAGATTTTAACAAAAATAAAAATAAATAGTGGAAGCAAAATAATCACATCAATCTCATACACATGCACACAAAGATCTTCGCCTTTCAAATTGGTTGTTTTATCAATTAATCTGCAGCATACAAGGGCTCCCTTACTAGTATAATGGCCCATTGAGGAAAAATACAAATACAACAAAACTTTCAGAAATTCCAGCTGATCAAACCCTTCAAAACTCATCATTTGATCTTGCTGGCTAATCTGGATCCTTCTCCCTTGCTATCCCTTGCATTGCTCCTCGGACTCCGCACGCTTGGATGAATGTCCTCTAGATAATCAATGAGATCCTAACTACCTCATTATCTTGTGCTCACTATTGTGTCTTCTCTTTTAGCCTAGCACTCCTTTCATAAGTTTGAGTTATTGATTGAATCCAAAACTCTGATCTCCAAGGTGATTCATTGTTGAGATTAGATCTCAACATCACTCGAGACCAATGGTTGAGATTCATTTAATTCATTAATGCAAATAGCCTCTACATTTCATTAGGTTAACTCACTTTTTCTTATAAAATCCAATTAATTTAATAATTCTATTAATTAAAGTAATTTTCAAGGTTAAGAGTCTTTTGGACTATTGCCACATATTTACACATGTAGACTTGTGTGGATGTACCTATCCAATGCCTTGGGATACATGTTGCAGATTATAGTTTTCCTATGAGGGTGTAGCAGTGATGAAAGAAGTTCATCGATTTTAGGAATCTTGTGGTTGTTGTATGCAAGCATGCTTGTTTAGTGATTCCTAGACTTAGATAGAGCCATATTTAGTATGATTTTATAGTTTGACTTAGATGCTCACTTTTCTTAATTTAGGTGTTTTCTTAGTTCTTTTTTATGCACAGATTTATCTTTAAGAAAAGTGCACAGTAGAGAAGGGTTCTATATTTTGAGTAGGGGACACACTTCTAGGTAGGATATACTCTATTCTAGGAAGATTTTGCCATGCATGTTAGGTGCTTTATCTGAGAATCCCAAGAGTGGTGCTATTGTAGCAATAAAAAATTTGTTTATTTTGAGTTCTTCATTAGTGCATTGATATTATATTGTTTATTCCATGCAATACCTCAATAATGTAGGATCAAATTATAGTTAAGCTAGTCATAATATTTTGACTTACCCTCTTTTAGAGGGAAACTAGAGCATGTGTCAAGCTTGCAGGTCACAATTGTATCATGCAGAGTTTACCTGGCATGAGTTTTGTGGATATAAGCAGCCATATACTTGTTCAAATTCAAGAAGCAACAATACTATAAAGTGGGAAATAGGTTTTGTAGTTAACCTTCCTTTCACATTATGGTTGGAGTCGATTTGTTGGCAAGATGTTGGATACCCCAACTTCCTTCTATGAATAAGTGCAAGATTGAATCCTTCGACATATTCCTCGGTCAATTGTCATTAACTGATGGGTTTTCTCATAAGTGCTTCACATCTATAAACTTTACCAGAGCTGTTATTGAGTCTTTGGATGTGGATATCTATTCAAACAACACACATACAAGAAGACAAGAAATAATATGCCCAACTAATTCAAGTTATCTTCTTGTGAATAGGGTGTTCCCTTCCATAAACTTGACGATTCACTCTGCCTCTTTCTAGTGAAAGAATTTGGGACTTTTCATGAATTGTGAGACAATTCCAGCCCCATAACAATTAGTAACTACCTTTCATTTTCTATGCTAACACTCCTAAACAATAATAAAGTATGCCCAAATCTATCATTTCAAATTATCTATGCAACTTACCTTTTGGTTTTTCAATTATCAGAGTTGTTACCTATATTGATGAGATCATCTACAATCAAGGCCACAGTGAGAATATCTGTTAGAGTTTTATCCATGTTGCACTAAAGGTGTTTTTTTCTTTTGCATCACTACAATACATTGCAGTTTCCATGAAACTAGCTCACAAAAATATAGAAAAGATAGATGAACGCCTTAGAAATAAGCCTCTTCAAGGGGGAATCCTCCTTTACATTACACAAATGAACAATTCTTGGATGATACAAATGACAAGACCTCCTTTCTATATATAGGAGTCTAAGGGGTCATAATATAATCAGAGCCGACATAACAATAATAATGTAAGGCCACAATAATAACAATAGTGGGCTTCTATGGCGCACAATAATAGCAATATGGGGACTACATGTGCAAAACAATATAATAAGGGGGTTGTACTAATAACAATAAGGGGTTACACTAGTAGTATAGGGACCTAACATGCCCCTCTCCTTCAAAAAGTGTTGTCCTCAATGCTTGAGTAGTTATGGATGCTTCTGTATAAAATTCTTGTCCTCCCATGTGGAATCTTCACCGGGTAAGTTCTTCCACTTGATGAGATACTTTGAAATTGATCGATTTTGTAGTTATCAAGTTCTCATTTCTGTGACTGCTCTAGGTTCCAATATGATTTTTCCTTCCTCTTCAAGTTCTTGCAATAATGTTTGAACTGGGATCTTCTCATTATGTAAGGTCGCCATTTCTTAAGTGCATGTTGTCTTGCCAACATTTCCTTCTCATAAATAGCTTTGTGTAAATACTTTCCTTTGATTGCACGACTTTCGAAAGCAATGGGTCTTTCTTCTTGTGTTAAAACATCACCAATTCCATTTCTTGATGCATCATATTCCACAATAAAGGTTTTTGTGAAGTCTAGCATGGCTAAGACCGGTGCTTGGCACGTTGCCTCTTTAAGATGTTCAAAGGCCTTTGTTGCTTTTGGAGTCCATGAAAATGCATCTTTCTTCAATAATGTTGTTTTCGGAATGTCTTCAGTCTTCATTCTTATTTGATGATATCCTAAACGAAGATCCAACTTGGTGAAGTAAATTAATCCATGCAATTCATCCAGTACTTCATCAATGACAGGAATGGGAAATTTATCTTTAATAGTGAGTTTTTTTAGCTCTCTATAATCTAGACACATGCACCATGACCCATCCTTCTTGTGCATCAATACTGTTGGAGAAGAGAAAGAGCTTTGACTAGGTTGAATTAAACCATCCTCTAGCATTTTTGCAACCATATGTTCAATTTCACTATTTTGGGAATAGGGATATCTGTAAGGCCTGATGTTTGGAGGGACACTTCCTGGAATCAAATGAATAGAATGATCATGATCATGAATAGGTGGGAGGCCTTTGGGAGTCCCTAATACCTTGGAATGATTGTCCAAGACCTTTTCGAGATATGGAGAAATAGATGATTTTGATGTGGGAACCTCTAGAGAACATAATTGTGTAATTACGTCTCGTTTTTATTGCTTTAGAAGATTTGTCAGTCCATTAGAGCTAATTATCTTTCTTGGCTTCCCTCTTATACCCCTTAATTCAACTTCCTTTCCTTCCGAAGAAAATTTCATGAGAAGTTCTTGAAAATTAAAAGCTATTGAACCCAAGGATTGTAGCCATTGGACACCTAGTACAACATCAGCACCACGCATTGGAATGGAAAGCATTGGGCTATTAAATAAATATTCTACCATGGATAGCTTGATATTATGGTACTTTCAAGAGGAATTTATGGTTCCTCCACTTGCACCATCACTTGAAACTCTGGTGCTGGATATAGGAAGCAATTCAATTCCTTAGCTATCTTACAATGAATAAAAGTATGGGTACTGCCATAATCAATCAACACTTTTACCTTTTTCTTCTTTATATGTCCTTCTACCTTGATAGTTTAAGGAGTGGTAATTTTGGCCAATGCATTATAAGATATGGTTGGATTCATTTCTTCTTTGTCGATGTGATCTTTTACTTCTTGAACATTTTACTTCTTGATATGTCCTTCTATCTTGAGAGTTTGAGGAGTGGTAATTCTTGCCAATGCTTTACAAGATATGGTCGGATTCATTTCTTCCTTCTCTGGGGTTGGTTCCTGGGGTATATCCTCTTCTTTTGACATTTCTTGATCCTTTTCTTCCTCCTCTTCACAGTCCATGTAAAATAATTTCTTCTTAGCACACTTATGACCTTTAATGTATTTGTTATCACAATTGTAGCAAAGCCCTTTTGCTCTTTTTTCTTCCGATTGTTGTGGTGTCAACCTTGTAGGTTCTGGAAGGCTAGGGGAAACAACACTTCCATATTTATAGTTGTGAGGGGTAGACTTCCTTGTTGCCATAATTTTGCTTTCCACTTTTCTTTCCAACCTGAATGCATTCTCCAATGAATCAGGTTCCCAAAGACGAACCTCATGTTGAATGTTATCCTTTCAAGTCCCTATGGAGACATCAATCCTTTGCTTCTCTAGAATATCATTTCCCTTATATTAAATTTTTGAAAGTCCTCAATGTGCTCTGCCATTGAAAACTTTTGTTTGAGATTTATCAATTGGCTAAAGAAGGTGTTTCTCTTTGTATCCTCATAATGTCCTATCATTTCCTCCGTGAAAATTAACCATGTAACAAGTGGTTTACGAGAACAAGCCCTTTATACCATAAAAATTGATCTGATTCTAAATATGAAGATGTAATACGTACTTTTCGTAATAGTTTCACTTCATGTAGATCAAAATATTGCTCCATCTGTAGTATGCAATTTACCAGATCCTTTCCATCAAACTTCCTCATATCGCCTTTTCTTTATTTTAGGATCTCGATCTTGAAACAATTGTAACTTTATACTTTCAGATCTCCAAGTTTTGAAATTGTCTCCTGTAGTAGCCCTCTGAGTCCTATTTCTAACCCCACATTTCTGATCAGAACTTGATTCTCCAAGAAAGAGTTATGCCCAATCTCCTAAGATGACCTGATTATATAACGTTTTAGTATAGAGAAAATGTACGACGTGCCACGTGTCATAGTTTTGACCTTCAGATCTGAAAATTATACATAGAAAGCTACAGTCTATCTTCTTTCTATAATTCATTACAAAATTTCAATTTGTTGCTCAGAGAGAAATTTATGATCATTTTCCCAAGGTCACCTGTTTAGAATGTAATTCTGGAGTCTGCAAAAACCCTAAGTTCCTGAGATCATATATTCGAAAATATAGCGAGACACGATCTGAAATCTGGACTCAAGCTTCAATGTGATGTTTTCGCAAATGGGATCTTTTTTTTACCTTCTGAAACATCATAGAACAACAATTATAGCGAAAATTCCACAATGACCTGTTTGGAGTAGTGAAACCGTAGAATCCAAAGCTCTGTTACCAAATGTTATGAAACCAGCTCACAAAAAGATAGAAAAGATAGATGAACGCCTTAGAAATAAGCCTCTTCAAGGGGGCAACCTCCTTTACATTACACAAATGAACAATTATTGGATGATACAAATGATAAGACCTCCTTTCTATATATAGGAGTCTAAGGGGTCATAATATAATCAGAGTCGACATAACAATAATAATGTAAGGGCACAATAATAACAATATGGGGACTACATGTACAAAACGATATAATAAGGTGGTTGTACAAATAACAATAAGGGGTTACACTAGTAGTATAGGGACCTAACATCTTCGCTCCTTTTTATGCACAGATTTATCTTTAAGAAAAGTGCACAGTAGAGAAGGGTTCTATATTTTGAGCAGGGAACACACTTCTAGGGAGGAGATACTCTATTGTAGGAAGATTTTTCAATGCAAGTTAGGTGCTTTATCTGAGAATCCCAAGAGCGGCACTATTGTAGCAATAAGAAATTTGTTTATTTTGAGTTCTTGATTAGTGAATTGATATTATATTGTTTATTCCATGTAATACCTCAATAATGTATGATAAAATTACAATTAAGCTTGTCATAATATTTTGAGTTACCCTCTTTTAGAGGGAAACTAGAGCATGTGTCAAGCTTTCACGTCACAATTGTATCATGCAGAGTTTACCTGGCATGATTTTTTTGGATATAAGTAGCCTGATACTTGTTGGAATTCAAGAGGCAACGATACTACAAAGTGGGAAAGAGGTTTCGTAGTTAACCTTCCTTTCACATTATTGTTGGAGTTGATTTGTTGGCAAGATGTTGGATACCCCAACTTCCTTTTATGACTAAGTGCAAGATTGAATCCTTCGACATATTCCTCGCTCAATTGGCTTTAAGTGATGGGTTTTCTCAGAAGTGCTTCACATCTATAAAATTTACCGAAGCTACTATTGAGTCTTTGGATGTGGTTATCTTTTTAAAGAACACACGTACAAGAAGACGATAAATAATATGCCCAACTAATTTCAAGTTATCTTCTTGCGTACAGGGTGTTCCCTTCCATAAACCTGATGACTCACTCTGCTTCTTTCTTGTGAACAAATTTGGGACTTTCATGAATTGTGAGACAATTCCAACCCCATAACTATCAATTTCTTATTTAAAGTTATACCCACTAGATTAGTAACCACACAAGGAGAATTGAATTCCCATTTCAAAATAACCTGCAATCGACTTATAACATGCTACTTAATATTTTATGTATTTCTTCACATCCTTGGCCTGTGACATAAAGACGCAACATGCTACCTTTCATTTTCTATGCTAACACTCCTAAACAATAATAAAGTATGCCTAAATATATCATTTCAAATGATCTATGTAGCTTACCTTTTGGCTTTTCAATTATTAGAGTTGTTACCTATATTGATGAGATCATCTACAATCAAGACCACAGTGAGAATATCCGTTAGAGTTTTATCCATGTTGCACTAAAGGTTTTTTTTCTTCTGTAGCACTACAATACATTGCAGTTTCCATTTAGTGGAGAAGTTTACCTAGTAGCAGCATTAGTTTGTGTCCAAATGGGTTGAATTCATAGTAGACCTTATCTATTATTTTGAAGGTGTTTCTCCTTCAATAGTACTTCATCTCAACACATCCTTTCAATCTACACCTTCAACAGATGCATACAACCTTGGGGTACATGCAACAGATTGTAGTTTTACTATGAAGGTATAACAACGATGAAATAAGCGCATCGATTTTAGGCATCTTATGGTTGTTGTATGCAAGCATGATTGTCTAGTGTTTCCCAAACTTATATCGAGCTATATTTAGTATACTTTTATAGTTTGACTTAGATGCTCACTTTTCTTAATTTAGGTGTTTTTCTTAGTACTATTTTATGCACATATTTATCTTTAAGAGAAGTGCACATTAGAGAAGGGCTCTATATTTTGAGCAGGGGACACTCTTCTAGGTAGGAGGTACTCTATTATAGGGAGCTTCTGTCATACATGTTAGGTGCTTTATCCTGGACAAAGTTCTAAGTCCCTAAATTTTCCAAAAACCCACCTGAGCCTACCTATCTAGCCTAAAATCCTTTACATTCCAGTCATATCTTGCCTGTGATTTCATAGAGAGAACACTCTCTGGTTTGGTAGGGATAGCTACCAAATTAAAATATTGGTTTGTGGTTACCTCCATTGATCTCCTCATCATCCTAGGACATTGTGGAGGATAACAGAGGGCATGACAACTATTGAGTGCCAAGGTGTTCTAGTAAATGTAAGGTTCCCAAGTCATGGAAAACTGTAATGCTACTTGTGAGGTCATGACTACCAAGGTGTGTTAGGTAATGATAGGGCATGCTAACATGTGCCAGATAGTATGAAGACATGTCAAACAAGCGAAGTTGTGCCAAGTGCTAAGGCATGCCAAGATGTACAAAGGTTCTAAGTCCCTTCCTCCTCTTCTTCCATATGCTATGCACTTATGACATTTCCTTTGCAATATTTGGTGAATTTTATAGTTATAGGTAATTTATAGTTTATAAATGTCTTCAGAGTTTCACTTCTAATTGAGTACTCAATTGAACATATTGATTCTATTATACATATATATTTTTCCCTCCACCCAGTTTTCATAACTTCAATAACCGTTAGGTAGGGACCTACAACTTCAATGTTGCTTTGCTTATTTAGTAAAATATTTCTGAGACTTTAGTTTATTGAAAACTGTAGAATTTACAATTTATTAAGTTTCAAGGTCTAATTTTTAAATGTATAATTCTTTAAAGGGTGCTAGCTCAATGGAAGAGAACCTGCTTTACGAGAAGGAGGTTGGTGGTTCAATTCCATTATGCCCTGACATCCATATGGAATGGCAACAATCATTTTTTGGTGACGGAGGCTCTTTTGACCATCACCAATGAGCTTTGGTGACTTTTTTTGACCCTCGCAAAAAATATGAAATGGTGACAGTTAAAGAATTCCACCATATATACGCATCAATAGTGACAACCCTCGAAGGTCGGTAACCATAAATCATTATTGTTGATATGAAATGGTGACAGTCATTGTTTGTCATTATAGTCATTATTCATAGCAAACCTTGAATGTCACCACTACACCTATACTTCTGGAAATGTGGCTTTTGGTGACGGTCAACCAACATCACTATATATATGGACCAATAATGACGGCCATTAAAGATCCATCACAATAAATCATTGTTGTTGATATGAAATGGTGACGGTCACTATCCATCATTATAATCAATATTCGTGACGGACCTTGAATGTCACCATAACACCTATACTTTTGGCGATGCCACCTTTGGTGACATTCATTTTTTGGTGACTGAGGCTATGGTCCATCACCATTGCTCATATGCAGTGGTGATGGTCACTATCCGTCATTATAAATCATTATTGGTGATGAAATTTGAATGTCAGTAAAACACCTATATTTTTGGCAATGCCACCTTTGGTGACGTTCAATTTTTGGTGATGGAGGCTATGGTCCATCACCGTTGCTCATATGAAATGGTGACAGTCTCTATCCATCATTATAAATTATTATTGGTGGCAGAATTTGTATGTCACTACAACACCTATACTTTTGGTGACACCACCTTTGGTGACATTTAGTTTTTGGTGACCAATGCTCTTTTGACCGTCACCAATGAGCTTATGGTGACATTTTTCATCCCTCACCAATGTCCTTTTTTCTTTTAGTGAAATAAACTACTTCAAATTCGACTGTAATTTTACATCAACTTTATATATAGATATAAATTAATTCAAAGTAAAATATATTTAGTTTACTTTTTAGTATGAGGGTGATATGAAATTTCTCCAGAACTAATATGGGCCATAAATAAAATACCTTAATTTCCACCTTAATTTCACATCAATTTTATACAGATAGGTAAAGTTTTGAGAGTAAAAAAGAAATAATTTAATCTATTTTTATAAGAAGGTATGAAAATTTCTCACTAGTTAATATGGAGTTGATAGATGACATGTTACATTTTAAAACAATAAACTAATATTTACATTAACAAATTAAAAAATAGTAATAAAAAAATAGATGGCGTGTTACATTTCAAAATAATAAACTAATATTTACATTCACAAATTAAAAAATAGCACTAAAAAAATTAATGTGGCCCACAAATAAAGTAGTTCAATTTCTACCTTAATTTTACATCAACTTTATATAGAGAACTAAAGTATATGAGAACAGAAAAATATTAGAAAACTTTTTAAGTATAAAGGAGAATGGATTTAGAATTTTCTTTTACATAATTCATGCATGGGTAACTATACAATTTACTATTCCAGATTCCTCATTGGCCATTAGATAGAATATTCATCATTATAGAGAACTTTAGCATGGGAATAGTAAGTTACATAACCATTAACAATCATTGTTGTAGCATATTAACATAAAATTTCTAATGTAAACCTGCATCATTTTCATGATTCCGCTAACTGGATTAGTTAAACACATACTTCATAATATAAAAGTCACCTCATGCAAAGAATCCACATCATAAAAGTAGTCCAATATGCAACCACATCATTAGACATCGATATACCCTGGAAACTTCATAGGGTGAAAACTAGAAAACGTTTAAATTTTATTATTAAATTCTCATGAGGGTGCTCATACCTGACTCAATGGTTAATAAGGGAGTCTATCCCTTAACTATTTTCCTAAACTATTACAAGGAAATATCACTTGAAATACAACATATCTATCTAAAATCTATTACAATCATCGTCATATCATTTACCCACAAATCTTCAATCTTTATATCCTTGTGGCCTAGTTGTTTCATCGGTGGACCATATTGCAGCTTGCACTCATCTGCATGGACCATTAATTCTTTACCTTCCCCAATGTTAAAAATAATCTATCATTTGCACAATTCATGATATTTTCTTGCCAATGTTGTTGTCAGCAAACATTGATAACGAATCTTAAATATCTATTCATGGCATACATGAAATGTCAATAAACTATTGCAACATGTTTCATTTAACTACATTGCATATGCATTAGTTATACATGTATAACCATCAATGAACTTTTATAAACAATACCATATTAACTAATATTTCCCTCTGCATGAGCACACATTCTTACAAGACAAATCACTACCACTTTCTAGAAATTCCTTTAAAGGAACTAACACATCAGTTATAATCTTCTTGCATGTGAATTACATAAAATTTATCAAAAGAACTAGCCCTTTAGCTATTATTTTTTATGCCTGCATATACATAAATAAATCTAAGACAATATGTTATCACTTCGTGCATGCGAATGTATATTCTTTCCAACGAAAGCTAACACAAATCTTGCATGCATATACATATTATTCCATAAGAAACTAAGATAATAGTTATGATAGCATAAAAATAATCACATATAGTTTTTCTAAAGAAATATAGCTTAATAATGAGTACAACTACTACATACATATTCATGAATAAATGCATTCTAATCATGGGAAAGGTTTGTAAAAGGGATTACCATCATCTATTGCTAACGTTCCTTGTTCCATAATGACACCTTTACTTTCCAACGTCTCTACTGTTGAATTGAGATTTCTCCTTACACGAAATAATTCCACACTATCAAAACTTGCAATTTGAAGGTTTAGCCTATGTAGAATTGGAGTTTGGATCTTCTCGTAGTTCTCTTTTAGGCTAACTACTTGCTAGATTATAATAATTGAATCCCCATATACAAAGAAATCTTGAATTCCCTTTCTATTGTGAGATCAGGTCCTAGCCATAGTGCTAAATATTCGGCGTGATTGTTAGTTAGAGATCCTACCTGAGTAAGACTATATATCATTTTCTTCGTTGTGGGGTGGAGGAATAATTAGTGTGTCTCTAGCCTCCCTTATATTTAAGTTCTATATTGAAATATAAGATAATGTAGTATTAATAAGGGACCAAATCAACACACTGAGAGTGACATTATTGATGTTTTATAATGTTTTTAACTAAAACTAACCAAATATGTATAATAATTTTTATTTTTGTAATATTCAACATTGTTTTTTCATTTACAATAATTTTTTAAATGGACATGTATCAACTCCACATTGAACATCTATAGAATCACACATGACCCTCATACTAAGTTATAAAACCCCCTCTTAAGACAAAAATAAATATTTAATACTTAAGTAATAAATTATTTGTAAAATAAATCATAATTAAGAAAATTTTATCATAATATTATTTTCTAAAAGCATTCTTTTGAAATAAATTCTTTACTTAAATAAATAAAATATATGTAAAAAAACTTTCATGAAAGTCCATTCACTTTTCATATGAATTCTTCATATCTTTTTGTAAATAATTTTATTCAAAATAATCATAAACCTAAATATAAATATATGTTTTCTGAGGTACTCAAAATTTCAAAAATCTACGTATTTTACTATATTCATTATTTATTTAATTATATAATTTAAAAAAAAAAATAAGTTAATTATAATATTTTTCTTTTATATTTATCCATTATGATTTCATTTAGCTTATACGGTTCAAACTTGATGTGGATTTTCAGGTTCAGCATCATCAACATTAACAAAATCTAAAAAATACTCAAATTTACCATTCACACAAAGTCTCACCAAATAAATTGAGAAAAAAAAAATTATAACAAAGAAAGGAACGTAGAATGTTTAACCACACCAATTGGAAAATAAGTTAATGTCAATATTGCAACTTAATCAAGGTCATAGAGACAGCGTGAAAGTCAAATTACGTTAGTGGTTATGTTATAGGGTTTCCACGTATGTAACAAGGCAGGGCATGCATTGAGGTAGCGGTATAAAATATCCTAGCGAGGCCTTTTCAGTTACAATGAACTTATGGAGACCAGTGGATGTTTTGTGGGTGTTTCTCTAATTAATAGAATACCATGAGCTTCTTCACTATGATAAACTTTGCACTGATTTTCTTCTCTCTCATGTTGATCACTACAGTCATGTCTGGCATTGATTATGCACTAGCGAACTGTTGAAGAAATGACCAAGCCTTGAGTATCCAGTCATACACTTATGATGATGCACTCCAAAATAACAACATAAAGTTCTACATGTTGACATCACTAAAACCATGATCAACATCATGCAAATGCAACAAGAACATGGAATGCAGGTGCAAGAGACACACATGGAACTGACATGCATGCATGACCAACACATATCAAAATCTAGTCTAAGGGGTGAACCATGCTCTGATACCACAATGTAACACCCTCCTCCCACATTTTCCCAAGCAATAGGTCAACTGAGATAAACATGTGTGACGAGATGATACTATGATATGATTCGACCTCCGAAGTCACGTTAATGAAGTGAAATCGATAGAAACACACCATAAAGAAATTCAACATCAGCATTACGACCCTCAAGAACCAATCCAATATATCTGCCAACCAACCCCTAGGTCCCACTAAGATTTTGGACCACTTTACCTTTGGACACTCTCAGGCTATGGGCATGTCAACGTCTAGGGACTCTTTTTCATAGTGCTATGCTAGCGTCCATGGTATTTGAGCCACTTTTTTAGGCCCAGAGTCCGTCATTGCCCAGAATCAAATCAAATATTCAGAATAGTAAAATAACAAAGAAATGACAGTATAAATGTTTTTGGACACCTACTCCTCTATGGGTTGGTGTGGAATATGAACAAGCACTAGAGTCCAGGAGACCACTTGGAATATGAATCTAAGGGTCACACAAATGTACTTTAAATTATATCATGTCAATAATAATGCATTTAATGTTTATCCTTCATTTTTAATCTTAGCCATAGTATTGTTTGACATGGTATCAAAGTGGGAGATTGCTAGCCTTGCTCCATTTTGAGCCACTTGTTTTTGTTCTCTTTGTGAATCCTAGTGCTCCTTCTCTGTTAAAATTCCTACATGTGCTACTAAAAAATGCCATTATTTTCCTACTAACATTGACATATCATTTAGGTTTCCTAGAGCACTTGTCATCAATGCGCTCTGTATATTCTCCCATGTAATAACACTTAGATCCTATATTTTCTCGATGTCATTGCACATTCTTGGCAAAAACAAACCTACCCACTCTACTCGTGAATTTGGCTTTCATGTTATGTCACTCTTTTCTATACATATTCATGCAAAAACACCTCTTCCATTTGTCCATTGCTCTATTCTTTGCCAGTGATGGAATATGATTAATTCATTATTTGTGTTGAGCGTTGTATTTCAGTAGAATGACAGGTTAATTGGTTAGAAGGTTGTCTCCATGCATATTTTTTGTGCGTTTGAACAACATTGATCATTCTCTGTGTTTGACAGTATGTTTGTGCATTATGTAAAATTGTCGCTCTTGATATGTGCATTGGATATACCTAAAAATGTTTCTTCTCTTCTTTGATTAAAGCTTACAATGCATTTGTTTGAAAGATTTGTGAAAACTACGAGACCTTTCAGATACCAACACTATGGAATAATCTGTGTGGAAAACTATTGAGTGAGTGGATTGTTGTGTGAGGAGTCGAGATGACCTCAATGATGATTAGTGGATGTTGCAAAGTGTGGGACTGGTAACATGTAAGATACCAAACTTTGTGGATCTCTAGCTGGAAGTGCCGGGCAGTAACCGGTAGAAGGCAGGCATATAGGATTTTTGAGCTCAGTCTATCTCTTCGAGACGACTTCTCATTGGAGTGAAATTCCCCTTGAAATTTGGGTCAATGAACTAACAGATGTTGGGCTTGAAGGTTTTCATTTTCTCTTCCTATTTCACTTCCTTGGATTTAATTCCCTTTCCGATCCTGAAACCGATTCATTGTGTAAGTTTTCCATGAATTAATTGATTAGGGTTTCAGCCTCTATATCAAATGATGTTTTACGAAGATTTTTTGGCTCAAATTGACGCGTCCCACATGGCCAAATAATTGTTTTCCCCAAGCTGAATGAGTAGAACCCATCTTCAGGGAATCTATAACTATAAATTTTGATGCCTGGGTCGATCCGTGTCCAACCCTCATCCAAGAAAAGACAACACAGTAGCATTGGTAGGCCCTAGGTTCGATATACAGCTGGGGAATAATTTCAAAATAAAATGCAAGCCTCAAGTTTGGGCTCATACAGGAACAAATGATAAGATTAAATCATACAAGTAGCGGTGTAAATCGTGTGTTCAAAACCCATCTACGGAAAATGTTGTGAAGCTTGCTTGTCATGAGTTCGACTGACATTGACTGAATTTCATGTATATAGCATTCCAATTATGGTTGTTTGTGCTGTGGAAATGGTTTTATCAATGGGGAGATGATCCAAATAAGAAATACGAGTAACCCCAACATTGCATACAAGAATATCAAGTGGCTTCCATTCAAAGGATTCATGTATGGTTGTAGAAAGAGCTTTGTAGTCACCTATATCTACAACCTTGACATTGATCTTGTCCTAATCACAGTGTCCTTGTTTGAGGGTTTCTACAGTTTCCTTTTGAATATTAGAGATATTTCTTGCTACCAAAGTGACGTAGGAGCCCTGTGTAACAACTTCCTTCGCAATTTCAAGGCCAATGCCACTTGATCCTCCTGTTATAACGACGTGGTTCTTTGCAAACTATGGATAATGCAAGGGCGCCTCCATCTTAAGCCGATGACAATAGTAAAAACAATGGTCGTTTTCAATGTTATTTCTTGAACTATAGGATGTTGGATATCCATGATTATGGATGGAGTAAAATGGGTTATTCATGTAATCCCTTTATATAATGGAAAATGGTGTGATATTGTAACTTAAGGACTCAAAGCATCAATGACCCACAAGAGAGATAATGGCATGAAAACCCTCAATTTACTTGTCTTGATGGCTTGATTTTGTATATATGAATTCTCTGCCTCTAAGTTGCTGCCATAGAAAAGTTGATCCTGATCGTTGTTCCCAAGCCTACCATCAAGGCTTCATATTGTGTGTGGCAGAGGATAGTGCATAATTACTAGAGAAGACTTTGGTATATAGTGATACAATTGAAGCTCACAATATTTATTTGCAAGTTGTTAAGAAATATGGCTAAACTTGAAAGAAAATTAGAGTTATTGAAAAATCTAATCATGTTCACTACTGAAAGCACAGTCGAAACCAACAAAAACACTCTTGTTGACATTCAAACATGTCTACAACATACGAAAAGGTAGAATTTTTGGAGATTGAATCTGAACTATAGCAGGAATAATTACAACAATGGAGTAATCATTATGAACCTATTTCTATTCAAAACATTGAAACAAACTCCCATAAATAGCAAGTCAATCATGTCATAGTTTATTCAGCTCCAGTGCCCAACGAAGAAGCAGAGTTACATGGAGATGCAGAAATTTAGAATATGCTTCCCAAGTTGGTCATCAAACCTTAGGAAGAGCTTGCCCATAACAAACACATAAGAGTTCTTAGGAAGAGCTTGTCCTTACAAATTCCACATTACTGAAAACCCATCCAGTTTTAGAGTGTTGGATTTATTCATGACATTTCGCCTTCAGTTGTTTCAGATTCTAGTCCTCTTCCACAACAACCACAATAGATTGTTAAATGCCAACATTGTAATAGAGTTAGCCATATGAAATATTGTTGTTTTGATCTTCATCTGTGAAAGCATATGGTCAGCGTACTCATTCTTCACACAAATTCTTCAAAAACAAGCCTCTTGCAAGAACAAAGATTTATATTGGATGGATCTCTTCTTGGAAATGGGCTTCAACATTCAAGAAGATATTTCAGTCATATGTTAGAACTTCTTCTAGAATATTAAAAGGTCTTGCAGTTGAGTTTTCTCCATCTTATCACCTTATATATGAGAAGGGGGGAAGTGGTGGTCATCTACAAGTTTCAAAGACACATCAAGCGAGCCTGAGCCACAACTTTCCATAATGGATTCAGAGTTGTAGCCAGAGTCAGAGATGCCACTGAGCATGCTTTAGGTTGGTGGTCAACCTTAAACCATCTATCTGGGGTTAATACTTCCCTTCAAAGAATTAGGGACACTTCCTCTAGCAGAAGATTTTAGCTTCTTTCCATTTTTGGTAGAGTTCCAGGAATTTCATTAAGCATTCCAGAATTGGTGGTCATCGCTAAACCATCACAGGTTGAGACCTCCCTTTTTAGTTTGAGGTGCTCCATTTTTATGTGGAGTGAGACTTTCCTTTTGAGGTTTGAGGTTTCCATCTTCAAAAAATTAGGAGAAATTCCTCTAGCATAAGGCCTCAGCTTCATGCCATATTTGGAAGAGTTCTGAGAAATGCACTAAAACTTCCACTGCTGGTGTTCATCTTTAAACCACCCCGCTTATACGAACATTTTAGAGAGCACATTTAGCCTAGTGCTTCCATGTAGTTTTCTCACATTTTGTATTACAACTCTCTTCTTGGACTCATACATACCATTTTGGATTAACAAGGGGAATGTAAGACACCTAATCCTCTATTGATTTGTGTGGAATGTGAACAACTACCAGAGTCCAAGAGACAACTTGGAATATAAACCCAAGGGTCACACAAATGTACTATAAATGTATATCATGTCAACAATAATGTATTCAATGTTTATCATTCATTTTGGGTCTTAGCGATAGTATTGTTTAACAAATTCAATCACTTGAATGAGACCTTGAGTAGACACCTACTAGCCATGACAGTAATTTCGTCAAACATGTCATGAATATGTAATCTAAAAGTGTAGAGAATAGATCTGAGCATATGGGTCTTATACTTAGTTGAGAATCACTAAGAGACATTGATGACTCAACACATTGACTGCCATTTCATCCATCAGGCCATCGATACATTGTTAATTCATTTACAATTAAAAAATATGATGAGAACCATACATAACTACTGTCATAAAACACATATATAACTAGCATAATAGCAACAGAAATACGAATGAAATAATAGCCATATGATCCAGATATAAACCAATATAATACTCATATAAATACAAGGATAAATAACCTCATATTGATGATGCAATATCCAAACTTCCACCTTCCACCCACCCGTAGAATGGCTGAGCCAAATCTCTCTTTAGCAATTCACCCCCGTGCCATATTACAACCATGAATGTGGGATCTCATAGAACACATCAATCCAAAACTATCCATGGCTTCTGTAATCACTCAGAATTTTCTCAAGGTTAAAGAAAGAAATTTCTGAGGTAACCACAAACCAATCTTTTAGACTTAGGTGCTAGCCCATCTAAATCTAGAGAGGGCTCTCTCTTTATGATTTAGCTATGTTTGAAAGGATTTTAGGCTAGTATTAATGTTCAAGGAGGTTGTTTTGTTTGAGAGTGGTGGAGTTCTAAAACAAATGGTCAAACTAGGCTTTTAGGCCATTGGGCTATGGAGTCAAATAGGGATAATTCACAGGAATAAGTCAAATTGCCGAGGTAGGATTTCAACAGGTAGGATAATAGAGTAAAACCAGACTTTGAGGATTGAATGGGTGATAGTTCTGATCAAAACTAGAGGGAAATCAAGAATCCTCAAGTTAGGATCAGAAAGAGGAAGGGAATATAGGTCAACCAGGAGAGGGCAATTAAGAATCCTATACTAGGAACTTATTAGAGAAAGACTACAGGGATAGAGGAACAATTAAGAATTCCTTTATCAATATAGTTTAGAAGAAATCATGGAAATGGTAAACTGTTGATAGTAGAGAGCAATAAAGCTAGTTCTCATATAATTTGACTATTTTACCATTTAGATTTAAGATGCATGAAACATTAAAACATATAGAAAAGACATTAAATCACACGGATAGAATACTTATTTGTAATTATACTGCATGAGAATTTGATGAAATGTCCTCGACCTTCATTCCTTTTCCATCAAAAATCAAAATTTGAGTACAAAAGCTTTCTCAGCTTGATAGCATAGAGTTACAGAGATGTTATAGAATCCCCCACAAAATACTTCAAATGGAGAAGTATTTATACTAATTCTAAACTGAAATATCTTGAAAAAATATCAAGATTGGTTTACAAATATCTTCAACTGTTTTACATTAATAGTTAAATAAAGGACATTCAAAAATAATGAATCTATTTGGCACTATGTTTATGGATTTATGGTGACAAAGAAGTGAAATTCGAATTTGACAGAAACTCTTAAGTGATGATGAGGCATCCCAGTCACTAACTGCATCCTTCCTTTGTGCATTCTGCCCCAGACATTCTGCAAACTTAGGGTCCAATGATACGATCGTATATCTTAATCCAAGATAGGCATGTAAAAAGTGAAAGAGGTTTTTGTAGATAAGAATTCTTTTGAGATAAACCTCTCCCAAAATTCATCTCCATATGTTCACAATATTCTCTGTAAAAAGATGTCAACAACAAGACTTTGCACAAACTGAAACATTCACTGTGAATACATGCACTTATCTCACTTTTGGTAATACATGTGTCAAAAGTGAGATAGGTTGTTTTATATTGGCTATTTGGGAACAAAAACCTCCTCCAGTGTCTCACAATACTTCTTGGATTGGCCACAATAGTTTCTGCAAAATTATGACTTAAACAGGATATTTCTGAAGAATGTACCATTTCTGCTCTGATTTCATCTTTTAGCCTTAAATTTCTTTTAACTGTTTTTCACTTTTACTTTGGATAAACTTCATTGTTGCTGGTGAAAGTTTTTTCATCTCTGTTTAATCCTTACTTCATCCATGTTTACTTTTACTGTTTACTTTCTACTGCTATGTTTTTCATATGTCTTCACTTTGACATGAATTTGTATGCTCTGTAACTATCTTCCCTATTGTTTATCTTCATGCTAGCTGATTTACTTGATTTGGTCTTCAATCTAATACTCTTTAATCCTGATACACTTTGACTGTTCTTTACTGTGTCCTTTTACCTTCACTATATATTTTAGGTTTTTTACTGTCTATTTCCACAGTAAATCATTTAACTCCATGTTTCCTCTGTTTGTCTTTTAACTGTATGTTTTTATTTTCCATCTTTGTTTGAATAGATTTGATAACAATCTCGGAGTAAATATGTCTTATGACTAGTATTAAGACTGTTTATCCAAGGCTACGGTGTTTTGATCACCTATAAAACAAAACAAATTGTTAGGAAATTGTTGGGTTGACAGGGAGGGTCATTAATGGATTTATCGAACTTTATAGGTCTATGGAGTGAGTCCAAAATGATTTTGGGAGGTAAACCATGCTCGAATCGGTTAACAAAGGCTTCAGGTGACACAGATGGGTTGCACAAGGTTTTACTGCACAATCAGGTGAAAATGAGCAAAACTGGGGTTTTCGTATTTAAATGGTTAAATGGTTGATATTGGTGGGTAAAATTTGAATGAACAATGGACAATTTGTCATATGCAGAGAGTGGGAAGTGGGAGCTATAAGCTGACTCTATCGCACTACTTTTGGGAGGTTGGTGGTTTTGGCAGAGGTCGCACGATGCCACAAATTGAATGACACGTAGCATCGGTAAAAAGTCAAAACAGCTTATATCGCATGTTTAACGTTTGACCAAAAGGCCAACATGATATGGGTGAGAGCCGTTGAATGAGGGAAGCCTAATTGGATGGTAGTAAGTAGCGGAAAGTGTTAAGGATTTAAATCGGGGGGGCCAATTATAATTAAAATGATTTTAATTATATCAGAGATGATATGATTAGACAAATGAAGGATTAATAACTTTAATGATATCAGAGGTGATATGATTGGTGAGGAGGCTATTAGTTTATCCAGGTTATTAATTAATCCCTTCTTAACATGTCAGGGGTTTTGGCTCTTAATTAATCGCAGTTCGATTAATTAATCCAAGTTCGTTAACTTTATTTATGGTTTATTTTTCAAACCATTGGGAGGGGATATTTATTTATTTTGGGACTTTTAGTAATAATACGGGAAAGGGTAACTTGTTTCGGGAGTTACATAAATAATAAAAATTAAAGTTTAATATGACCATGGAAAGTAAATGTTTTCAAAAATACGTTCATCATCCAACGTTATGACTTAGGCTAAAATGTGTTTGGGGGGCTTTATAAAGAACCATTTATTTTTCCTAAGTAAAAGAGTGATTTTACCTTAGGAAAAGGATTTGAAGGGGATGAATGAATTATGAAAGGGGGTGAATTTTGATGAAGGGGTTTTTAGCTCTTAAGCCTCACAAGTTATTAGGTTGAGGGTCTGGCCCCTCTAGAAGACAGAGAAATGCTCGATCCCCTTTAACTTTCAGGTTGTTGGTGCCTTTAGTAGTTATGGGAAATTAGCAAAATTTAGAGAAAAATGAATGAGGAGGTTAATTAGTTTGACTTTTGTATATGATGTAAAATGTCTTCATTGTCATCCATATCTTTAAGTTCTTTTGATGATGAAATTATATGACTTGATATCTGGATAATCATTCATCACACGTAATTTTGCAACCATTCATCTACTTACCCACCTACGCATCTTACCATTTTTACTTCTTTTATTAGGGTGCCCTTAAACTGGCAAACCCTTATCAAACTTTTCTTTTCTTTTACAATGGAAATCTATGTAAGTCTAACCTTATTACATCCAAGGGCTTATATTAAACTGTTGATCTCCTTTTATTTCCTATACCTATCTACTTTTCTACCAAGATTAAACAGTTTGGTCAGATTTTATTCTCTATTACTAAGCATGAAATTCAAGACATGAAATAGCCAAATTTACACTGTTTGACCATCGATGGATTGTGACAAAGGTAACAAGCTACACACAATCATTATTATGAAGAAAAGTAAATAGCAGTGGCATTTGGACTTGCACACTTTCCTCGTCTTTTCTTTCTTTGGGGTTCATATTTTCATCTTTTTTCTGACCTTTTTTATTATTTTTGCCCTTTAATTTTTCTTTTAGGTTATACCCTCTTTACATTTTTTAATTTTTTATAATATGGAAAACATTTGCAAAAAGCAAAGGTATGTACATATTACAGAGTTAAAATCAGCCAGTCATAAATTATGACACCTATTGGTATAGGAACCTAACAGTGGCTCCACTTGGGGATGGCATTTCCTTATGAAATGTCAATAACACCATTGACTAGTAGCCTGATCCATTGGGCCAATCCCACGCATGGATGCTCTATTGTATAATATTTGTGACTAAAAATTTTGAACTGAAAATACACCCTTTTCTGCAAACTGAAATCTGATCTAACATAAACTTGTTGATGGAAACTAAATTTATTCAAATTGAAATCTTATCTACTTACTCTAATCATCTTTCTGACTACTGTTTAGGTAAAATGAAATAGCCAATGCAACTGCTCAAGCATCATATACATTGGTGACTTTTGTTGCTTGTGCTTGTTGGTGGTTAAAATTGAGATCTTGAAATAAACTATAGCTTTGTTAACCTTTGAGAAGATAAGGAAACTCTTGATTTCCTTTGTTGACTCTAGAAACTGTAGAAAAGGATCTTGTAAAATATATACACTATTCTTGAACTGATTCAAACAATTGTACATCGTTGTGTATGGCCTGCATGCCATGAAACTGAAATAATACCTTCATTTTTATCACCATGTATGTTTTCAAATGAGGTTTGTGATGATGTTTCTTCTGAAAATGGCAAGAAAACTAGTTGCCTAGCCAAGTATGTATCAATACCTTTTTCAAATTCATAGTTAGCTAATGAAAAAGGACTTTGACTACAAATGCCATCCAATACATCAGCTATTGGATCATGAAAGACTTGAAGAGTCTGTTGCCGTCTATTTTCTATTGGTTCCAATGAAACTACATGATTTTTTAAAGACTTCTCATCCTTTTTTATAGAAAGATTATGCAAATTTCCTTTCAAAAACTACACTACCTCAGAATAGAATGCTAGGGAATTATCTTGGATCATTTGATCATATGTTCCAGCTTCCAAGTCTTCTTCTACAACCTGACATTCAATGGAATTTTGGGGCTGCAAATCTAGATATGAGAAGTCTTGAACAAGGATTATATTGCCCTCTAAATGGTTAGTATCAAAACTTGTTGACATTTGATTTCTAATTGCGTGAAAGTTATCTCTGATAAACTGAAACGAAGCAAAACACATTGGTAAAGTTCCTTCACTGATTTCAAAATTTTCTGCACTTTCCTCCTCATTCTCATAGCTAAAATGAACAAGCTGATCACTATTTTCAAGCTGCTAAAATTGAATTTCCTTATTCCCCAAACTAGCTTCTAATTTCTCTATAAAGTTAGTTTGGATTTGAAGAACATAATTATCATCATACTGAAAATATTTGGGCAAATCATCAAAAGAAGTAATGTCATCAAACATACATAGTAGATCAACAGATTGGCTCTCCACATATGGTTCTATAACTCCATCTTCAAATTTATGGGAGTTGGTAGGATTTTGTTCATGAATATCAACCTTTTTCTTTTGTGGAATAAATGTGTCATGGTGATTTTGAGCAAAAAATTCATCTTTCATGGTGATCTTCTGCATCATTTCCTCTGTTTTCTTTATCAAAATGTCAAGTTTTTCCTCTGTAGTGTTGTTTTCCTCTACTTCTGCTTTCAACTTTTCTCTTCTAATTTGCAGATTAACTTCTACATCTACTGCCATGTTTTGCATCTATTCCAGTGTTGAGGGGTTTCTTTCTCTTAGATGAAATTCTATCTCTGGATCAAATGCTCTTGGGTAATGAAAAAGAGCTGAACCAGGGAGAGGTCTTATATTTGATGGCATTGAATAATAGATTTGATTAAATCTGTCTGAAAATTGTTGTATTGTTTCATCTGGATGTCTTTTTAACTGATTATATTCTTCTATGATTACAAGAAGATTGACTTTGATTATCCACTATCAAGGAAGAGTTTGGGAAACTCCTAGATATTTGAGATGCTTGCCTCAGGCATGGTTTTGAACCAACTCTTGAATTTGTCTTGCAAAAAAAGAGAAAAAATCCTAATACTGACATCCTCTTCATCTACTTCAAATAAGTTAAGATAATCCTCAAAAGTTTGAATATGTTTTTGGGCAGTGATACCATTCTCTCCATCAAACCTAGGGAGGTGCTTGTGATAATCGTTAGGGAAAGCATGGAGCGTAGAAGGTAAGATGAGGGGCTTATATCTATCATGAAATTTATGAGGTACTGGAATATGTACAGGGATTGCACGATTAGTCTTAATTTTTTTATTCTCCTCAATTACAAAATGATCTTGATAAGAGTTAGAATATTGTTGTTCAAATGTGTAAGGAGACTTTATATCTACATTTTTCAAAGTAAAATAATAAAAATTTAATCTAAAATCATCTCTAAATTACAATATACATTGAAAAACTTTATCAATGAGAAAGAACATAATGTCTTGGATAACAATCCAAGTTAAAAGCCTGATCTTTTCACATAGTTCTTTCAGGTTCATTTCTCCAGTGGAGTCTTGATCGTAGAATTGATTTGGAGTCACCAGGTGGATGATTTTAACCTTTGTGTGTCTGATCATTGTCCACCATCGTAGATCATATCTAAACCTGTAAAACAATTCTGAAGAAAATGTTAGTTCTCCCCAGTATGGTTGCCACTATGTTATCACTCAGAATTTTCTCAAGGTTAAAGAAAGAAATTTCTAAGGTAACCACAAACCAATATTTTAGACTTAGGTGCTAGCCCACCTAAATCCAGAGAGGGGTCTCTCTTTATGATTTAGCTATGTTTGAAAGGATTTTAGGCTAGTATTAATGTTCAAGGAGGTTGTTTTGTTTGAGAGTGGTGGAGTTCTGAAACAAATTGGCAAACTAGGCTTTTAGGCCATTGGGCTATGGATTCAAATAGGGATAATTCACGGGAATAAGTCAAATTGCAGAGGTAGGATTTCAACAGCCAAGATAACAGAGTAAAAATAGACTTTGAGGATTGAATGGGTGATAGTTCTGATCAAAACTAGAGCGCAATCAAGAATCCTCAAGTTAGGATCAGAAAGAGGAAGGGAATATAAGTCAACCAATAGAGGGCAATTAAGAATCCTATACCAGGGACTTATTAGAGAAAGACTACAGTGATATAGGAGCAGTTAAGAATTCCTTTATCAATATAGTTTAGAAGAAAACATGGGAATGGTAAACTGTTGATAGTAGAGAGAAATAAAGCTAGTTCTGATATACTTTGACTATTTTACCATTTCTATTTAAGATACACGAAAAATTGAAACGTATAGAAAAGACATTAAATCACAACGATAGAATACTTATTTGTAATTATATTGCACGAGAATCTAATGAAATGTCCTCAACATTCATTCCTTTTCCAACAAAAATCCAAATTTAAGTACAAAAGATTTCTCATCTTGATAGCATAGAGTTACAAATATGTTATATAATCGGCCACAAAATACTTCAAATGGAGAAGTATTTATACTAATTCTAAACTGAAATATCTTGAAAAAAATACCAAGATTGGTTTACAAATATCTTCAACTGTTTTACATTAATAGAACTTAAATAAAGGACATTAAAAACTAATGAATCTATTTGGCACTATTTTTATGGATTTATGGTGAAAAAGAAGTGAAATTCAAATTTGATAGAAACTCTTAAGTGATGATGAGGCATCCCAGTCATTAACTACATCCTTCCTTTGTGCATTTTGCCTGAGAAATTTTGCAAACTTAGGGTCCAATGATATTATTGTATATCTCAATCTGAGATAGATATGTAAAATGTGAAAGAGTTTTTTGTATATAAGAATGTTTTTGAGATAAACCTCTCTCCATTTCCCAAAATTCATCTACATATGTTCACAATATTCTCTGCAAAACGATGTCAACAACAGGACTTTGCATAAACTGAAAATTTGGTTGTGAAGACATGCACTTATCTCACTTTTGGTAATACCTGTGTAAAACGTGAGATAGATTTTTGTATTTTGGCTATTTAGGAACAAAATACTCCTCTAGTTTCTCACAATACTTCTTGGATTGGCCACAATAGTTTCTGAAAAGCTATGACTTAAACAGGAAATTTCTGAAGAATGTACCATTTCTGCTCTAATTTCATCTATTAACGTTAAATTTATTTTAATTGTTTTTCACTTTTACTCTGGATAAACTTCATTGTTGCTGGTGAAAGTGTTTTCATCTCTATTTAACCCTTACTACATCTATGTTTACTTTTACTGTTTATTGTTTACTGTTTACTTTTTACTGCTCTGTATTTTCATCTGTCTTCACTTTGACATGAATTTGTTTGCTCTGTAACTGTCTTCCTTGCTTTTTATCTTCATGCTAGCTGACTTACTTGATTTGGTCTTCAATATGATACCCTTTAATCCTGATACAATTTGACTATTCTTTTCTGTGTCCTTTTACCTTCACTGTATATTTTAGGTTTTTTATTATCTATTTTAACAGTAAATCATTTAATCCCATGTTTTCCCTGTTTGTCTTTTAACTGTATGTTTTATTTTCCATCTCTGTTTGAATATATTTGATAACAATCTCAGAGTAAACAGGTCTTATGACTAGTATTAAGACTGTTTATCCAAGGCTGTAGTCTTTTGATCACCTGTAATACAAAACAAACTGTTAGGAAAATGTTGGGTTGACAGGGAGGGTCATTAATGGATTTATCGAGATTTATAGGTCTATGGAGTGAGTACAAAATGATTTTTGGAGGTAAACCATGCTCGAATCAGTTAACAGAGGCTTCAGGTGGTGCAAATGGGTTGCATAGGGTTTTACTACACAAAAAGGGGAAAATGAACAAAACTGGGGTTTTCATGTTTAAACGGGTAAATGGTTAATATTGGCGGGTAAACTTTGAATGAATAGTGGACAATTTGTCATATGTGGAGAGTGGGAAGTAGGGGCGGTAAGAAGACTCTATCGCACTGCTTTTGGGAGGTTGGTGGTTTTGGCAGAGGGTTGCGCGATGCCACAAATTGAATGACACGTAGCATTGGCGAAAAGTCAAAATAGCTTATGTCGTGTGTTCAACGTTCGACCAAAAGGCTAGCGGGATATGGGTGAGAGTCGTTGGATGAGGGAAGGCTAATCTGATGGTAGTCGACAATGGAAAGTGTTAGGGAGTTAAATGGAGGGGCCCGATTATAATTAAAATGATTTTAATTATATTGGGGATGATATGATTGGATGAATGAAGGATTAATAACTTTAATGATATCGGATATGATATGATTGGTGGGGAGGCTATTAGTTTATCCAGGTGATTAATTAATCCCTTCTTAAAATGTCAAGGGTTTTGGCTCTTAATTAATCGCGGTTTGATTAATTAATCCAATTTAGTTAACTTTATTTATGGTTTATTTTCCAAACTATTGGGAAGGGATATTTATTTATTTTGGGATTTTTAGTAATAATACGGGAAAGGGTAAGTTGTTTTGGGAGTTACATAAATAATAAAAATTAAAAGTTAATATGACCATGGAAAGAAAATGCGCTAAGTAAATGTTTCCAAAAATACATTCATCATCCAACATTATGACTTAGGCTAAAATATGTTTGGGGGGTTTTATAAAGAACCATTTATTTTTCCTAAGTAAAAGAGTGATTTTACCTTAGGAAAAGTATTTGAAGGGGATGAATGAATTATGGAAGGGGGTGAATTTTGATGAAGGGTTTTTAGCTCTTAGGCCTCACAAGTTATTTGGCCGAGGATCTGGTCCCTCCAGAAGTCAGAGAAATGCTCTGAGCCCCTTTAACTTTCAGGTTGTTGGTGCCTTTAGTACTTATGGGAAATTAGCAAAATTTAAGGAAGAAATGAATGAGGAGGTTGATTAGTTTGACTTTTGTATATGATGTAAAATGTCTTCATTGTCATCCTTATCTTTAAGTGCTTTTGATGATGAAAGTATATGACTTGATATCTGGATAATCATTCATCACACATAATTTTGCAACCATTCATCTACTTACCCACCTACATATCCTACCATTTTTACTTCTTTTATCAGGGTGCACTTAAACTGGCAAACCCTTATCAAACTTTTCTTTTCTTTTACAATGGAAATCTATATAAGTCTAACCTTATTACATCCAAGGGCTCATATTAAATTGTTGAGCTCCTTTTATTTCCTCTACCTATCTACTTATCTGCCAAGATTAAACAGTTTGGTCAGATTTTATTCTCTATTACTAAGCATGAAATTCAAAACATGAAATTGCCAAGTTTACACTGTTTGACCATCCACGGATTGTGGCAAAGGTAACAAGATGCACACAATCATTATTATGCAGAAAAGTAAATAGTAGTGGCATTTGGACTTGCACACTTTCCTGGTCTTTTCTTTCTTTGGGGTTCATATTTTCATCTTTTTTTTTGACCTTTTTTATTCTTTTTGCCCTTTGATTTTTCTTTTAGGGCATACCCTCCTTATATTTTTAATTTTTTATAATATGGAAAACATTTGCAGAAAGCAAAGATATGTACGTATTATAGAGTTAAAATCAGCCAATCATAAATTATGACAGCTATTGGTATAGGAACCTAACAGCTTCTAGAGGCCATCCACCTCAACCCATCAAAATGGTGATTCCACTTCACAGTCAGACATCAAAAAACCATCATCATATTGGTCTCTATCCAGGACATCCATGGCTTCCAGAGCAATTGTCCAACCAAGGCTTCCAGGTCTAGTAACTAAACCCATAATTTACTGAGCTTCTAGAGCATTTGTCCAACTAGGGCTTCTAGGACTGGTAATTCAACCTACCAAGGGCTTATGAAGCATTTGTCCAACCAAGGCTTCCAGGACTAGTAACTCAACCCAAGATTTTATAGAGCTTCTAGAGAATTTTTCCAACCAGAGCTTCCAAGACTAATAACTCAACCTAAGCTAAGGAAACATTAGAACCAACCAAAACAAAATAAGGAAAAAAATCCATAATCACCATGGATATCTAGGAAAGGACAAGGCTAGGAAATCCACTATCAATCTTACCCATCCTCCATGCCCATGAAAAA
This sequence comes from Pinus tabuliformis, assembly GCA_031772625.1. Taxonomy (NCBI): domain Eukaryota; kingdom Viridiplantae; phylum Streptophyta; class Pinopsida; order Pinales; family Pinaceae; genus Pinus; species Pinus tabuliformis. The sequence goes on along the minus strand of CM062810.1, from coordinate 871,702,181 downwards.
TAACAATCAATAAACCACATGCATATGACATGCATGCCAAAACTAGTGAGGAAAACATACATGAAACTTAGTACCTACAATCCAAATCCATTGTAGTTTCTAATCTCGATGTCCTATTGTGCTTTCCTTCTCTTCCTTTGCCTTCTTGCTCCAAAAATCAAATCATACGGCACCCTCCAAGAGTTCTCCAATAAAAATCTAAGTATCCAAGAGTATGAGAGAGAGAGAATAATGAGAGAGCTCCAAAACTAAACTAACAAAATCTTACCAGCTAATCCTCAAAAGCCTTTATATGAATGAGCCCTCTATTTTCTTCATTTTCCATTATTTTCCTTCATTTTCCTTCGTTTTCCTCCTCACATATAACATGTGAAATTTGACCTCCCTTTTCTCCTAATTTCCATTATTTTCTTAAATAAATGTGCCAAAAATTCTATTTTTCCTTTTCCATTGCCTTTGAAAATTTCCTTAGCCATTAATCAATCACAAGTGATCCCCATCATTAGGATTTTTCCCAAAATTTAGCTTGGAATAAGTGTCGCATCAACCGTGGTTATTATTTTTCCTTTATTAACTTTTATTACATGGAATTTTCACCATGGATGTTATATTATAGAAATCATGGACATCTGCAAGAAAATACCCATGCCTAATTTTAGCTCTACGGAGGGAAGTTTTCATTAGCATGCACATAATATTTGATAACACTAGATCAATATATTTTATGTACTCAACTAGTAATCGAACTGTTCAATATCATTGGCATGCCCAACCATACAAGGAGAAAAGTACACAGGTAAAAAATTCAATTGACTATACATTGATTCAACCTTCAAATAAAATTTGTGACACGATTTTTTTGGTACACAAATAATGATAAAGATATGGAAAGTGAACGTGATAGTTGGGATTATTTATAGCACTCCTCATTAATCAAAACTAATGATATTCATGATGCCCAAACTATTTCTTAGATGCACAAAAGATTCCTTTCCCAGTGGTTTGGTGAAGATGTCTACATATTACCCTTGAGACCTACAATGTTCCAAAACAATCTCTTCATAATTGATTACCTCTCTAATGAAATGGCACCCTTTGTTGATATGTTTACTTATTTTGTGAAAGACTAAGTATTTGGATAAATCAATTTCATATCTTTTGTCACAATAGATCTTTGTTGTTTCTTCTTATTCATTCCTTAAGTATTTCAACATTCCTCTCATTCAAATTTATTTACATGCTACCCCCGTTAGTGATAAATATTCAACTTCAGTTGTTAAAGGATAAACAATTACTTGTTTCCTGGGAGCCCATGAAATCACTCCTGAACCCAAATGAAAAACTGAGCATGATGTGTTCTTTCTATCATATACATTTCCTTCATAGTAACAATCTGCATATCCAACAAGCTTAAATTCATTTGTTATAGTATGAAAAATTCCATATCCTCTGGTTCCATTAACATACAATTGAATTCTTTTAGTTGTTAAATAATGTCTCTCCATTGGATTCTTCATGAATCTAGAGACAAAACTCACAACATACATTAGATCAAGTCTTGTTGCATTTAAATACATTAAACTTCCAACCTTGATTTTGTAAGAGCCCCATGTTAAAATTTTATATAATGAAAGTTAATAAACGAAAAATAAGACCAAGGTCATGGGACATGTATTCCAAGTCGGATGTTTCGAAAAAATGTTATGCAGCCAGCTTATAAAATAGAAGAAAAGATAGATCAATGATTTAAAAATTGTCCTCTTTAAGGGGTAACCCTACTTTACATTACATAAATGAATAATTCTTGGATGATACAAATGATAAGACCTCCTTGGTATATATAGGAGTCTAAGGGGTCAGAATATAATCAAAGCCTACATAACAATAATAATGTAAGGGGATAACAATAATAATAGTGGGCTTCTATGGGGCACAACAATAACAATAGGTGGCTACACTAACATTAAGAATAAGGGATATGCACTAGTATTATAGGGATTTAACATTTCCCTCTCCTTAAAAAATGTGTTTTCCTCAATGCCTAAGTAGTTCTTGATGCCTTTGGTTAAAATTCTCATCCTCCCATGTGAAATATTTAGTTCGTAAGTTCTTCCACTTAATTAGATATTCTAAAATTAATTGATTCCATAGCTGTCGGGTTCTTGTTTCCATGACTGCTTCAAGCTCAAATATGATTTTTCCTTCCTCATCAAGTTCTAGAAGCACTCTTTAAACTAGGAGCTTGTCACTGATAAACTTCTTTAAGGATGAAACATGCAAAATTGGGTGTACTCAGGAAGATGCAGGAAACTCCAATTTGTATGCCAAAGTACCAAAATTTTGCAACACCTTGTAAGGACAATAGTAATTGGAAGATAATTTATTATCCTTCTTACCTTGCTTGAGGGACTTTTGTTTGTATGGTTGTAGCCGTAATAATACTTAGTCACCTACATCAAAACTTATTTCACTTCGATTTTGATCTACTTGATGTTTGATTTGATAATGCGCTAGAGTGAGGTTATCCTTTAAGAGTTGGAGAACTTATTGTTCATGCTTGATGTGATCTTCCAGTGCTTGAACCTTATAATTTTCTCTTAAATATGATGTGATGGATGTTGGATGATATCCATAAAGTGCCATAAATGGGGTCACTTTTTTTGTAGTATGGAAGGAAGTGTTATACCACCATTCAACTAGAGGTAACCACTTGACCCATTGTGTTTGTTTATCAAATACAAAGAAACGAATATATCCTTCTAAACATTTTTTCACTATCACAGTTTTCCTGTCGGATTAAGAATGATAAGATGAGTTATGAGCTAAATGAGTACCAAGATAAATAAATAATTCCATCCAAAAATTTCCATTGAAAATGGGATCTCTGTCATTTACAATAATCTTTGGGTTTCCATGTAACTTTTGAATTGTTTCCATAAATATAATCGCAATTTTACTCGATTTAGAAGGATGTGATAATGCACAAATGTGTGAATACTTCATAAGTCTATCAACTATGATCATGATGACACTCTTTCTTTTAGACTTGGGTAAACCAATGATAAAATCCATTGAGACCTCCTCCCAACACTAACTTGGAATGGTTAAAGGTTGTAACAAACTCGGGGTCTTAATTGTCTCAACTTTATTTCATTGGCAAAGAAAACATTCTGCCAGAAACTTCTGCATATCATAGTTAAGGCCACCCTAAAAAAATTCCTTCTTCAGCCTATGGTAAGTTTTTAAAACTCTTGAGTGCCCTCGTAATGGGGAGGTGTGTAATTCAAAAATAATATTTTTCTTGACTTGGGAATTCTTATAAAGATATAAGTGATGTTTGTACCATAATGAATCATTTTTCTAGCTAAATGAACTAGATGTATTGGGATCTTTCTACACATTTTGAATAAGTTTCCACACCTCTTCATCATCCTTGCATTCATCCCTTGCTCTAGTTAACTAATGAGGTTGGATAATAGGAATGGCACAAAGAAATGATTCCACATCCTCATCCTCTCTTAAGAGTGCATCTGCAACAAAATTTTTCTTACCTTTTCTATAGATGATTTGAAATTCATGACCCAATATCGTTGTGACTCATTTTTCTCACTCTTCTAAAGATAAAATTTGTTCCAAAAAGTATTTAAGACTATCATGATTTCTTTTTATCTTGAAGTGTCTACCCATTAGGAAAGGTCACCATTTATTTAGCGCATGTAGTATTGCCAACATTTCCTTCTCATAAATAGGTTTGTGTAAATAGTTTCCTTTGATTGTATGAATTTAAAACAAAATGGGTCTTCCTTCTTGCATTAAAACAACAAAAATTCCATTTCTTGAGGCATCACATTCCACAATAAACATTTTTTTTAAGTCTGGTGTAGCTAAGATCGTTGCCTGGCACATTTCCTATTTAAGATGTTCAAAGGCCTTAGTTGTTTCTAGAGTCTAAGAAAATGCATCCTTATTCACTAAAGTTTCTTGAGGTCCTTCTATTCTAGCATAGGTCTTAACAAATTTGCAATAGTACCCTATCAACCCGAGAAATCCTAAAAGATGCTTTGTGGTTGTGGGGATTTTCCGTTCTTTAATTTATTTAATTTTGTTAGGGTATACCTTACACCCTAATGAGATACAATATGACCCAAATATTCCACCTCATGTACTACAAAGAAACATTTGGAGAATTTTTCATATAATTATTTCTTGTCAAATAGTTTGAGCACCTTGTCAACACATTGAACATGATCCTTCCAAGACTTGTCGTAGATTAGTATATCATAAAAAAATAATGACACTAATTTTATAAGGGTGGGTTTGAAAATGGAATTCATCAAACCTTGAAATGTGGATGGTGCATTAGTAAGGCCAAAAGGCATGACCAAAAAATCATAAAGACTCGCATGAGTTTTGAATGCTGTTTTGGGGATTTCTTTAGTCTTCATTCTAATTTGATGATATCCTGAGTGAAGATCTAGCTAGGTGAAGTAAATTGCTCCATGTAATTCATTCAACAATTCATCATTGAAAAGAATAGGAAATTTATCTTTAATAGTGAGATTTTTGAGCTCCCTGTAATCCGGACACATACATCATGTTCCATCCTTCTTGTGCACCAATAATAATGGAGTAGGGAAAGAACTTTTACTTGGTTGAATTATATTAGCCTCTATCATTTTTGCAACCATACATTCAATTTCACTCTTTTAGGAATAGGAATATTTATAAGGTCTGATGTTTGGAAGAACACTTCCTAGAATCAAGTGAATAGCATGATCATAATCACAAATAGGTGGGAGGCCTTTGGGAGTCTCAATGTTTGGAATCACGATTGTCGTTAGACCAAAATATGTAGGTGTTACTCAACAATCACATTGCCAAAGCTAAGAATCCATGAGAGGCGGTTAGTAGATGTCACAAAACACATGGTGAGTGTTGATTTATCCAATGTACAACAATCACCCCCAACGAGAGTCGCGTGTGTGTTAAACTCGTGACCTATGCTCGAATACAACTTGTTGGAAATCACGATTGTTATTAGAGAAAAATTATAGGTGTTAGTCAATGATCACATCACCAGAGATAAAGATCCATGAGAGGTGGTTAGTCCATTTCACGAAACACATGGGGAGTTTTGATTTATCCAATGTCCAACATCAAATACCTTGGAATGGTTATCCAATAATTATTGGATATCTATAGAAATATATGATTTTGATTTTCGAACTTGTAGTGAGCATAATTGTGCAATTACACCCTGCTATTATTTCTTCAAAATCTTTATCATGCCATTATATTTAATTATCTTTCTTATTTTCCATGTGATACACCTTAATTTCACTTCCTTTCCTTCCCAAAAAAAATTCAAGTAATGTTCTTGAAAATTAAAAGCTATCGCCCCCAAAGACTATAACCATTGGACTCCTAGTACAACATCAACACCACACCTTATAATGGAAATAATTAGACTTTCAATACATATTCGCCCATGGTTATCTTGATATTATGGCACTTTATAGAAAAATCTATAGTTCCTCCATTTGCAACCATCACTTGACACTCTGGCGCTAGATATAGGAATCAATTCAATTCCTTCGCTATCTTAAAACGAATAAAATTATGGCCCACGGGGCTTTGGATTGACGGTGAATGGGTGCGCTGTTAAGGCACTCCTTGCGATAGGTCACCGGTTCAAATCCCCCGTGGGTACTTAGGTTAGTCTTAACTAGAAAAAAAAAAATGAATAAAATTATGGGTCCTACCTGAATTAATCAACACTATTACTGTTTTATTCTTGATATATCATTCTACCTTGAGATTTTGAGGAGTTATAATTCCTTCTAATGCATTACAAGATATGGGGAGGTTCATTTCTTATTTCTCTGTGGTTGGTTCCTGTTGTATACCCTCTTGTTTTGATGTGTCTTGTTCATTTTATTCCTCCTCTTCAAAATCTATGTAGAATAATTTCTTCTCAAGAAACTTATGACCTTTAGTGTGTTTTATACCACAATTGTAACAAAGCACTTTTCCTCCTTTTGCCTAGAATTGTTGGTGTCGAACTTGTAGGTTATGGAAGGTTAGTAGAAAAAACACTTGCATCTTTATAGTTGTGAGTGGTAGAATTCTTTGTTGCCATAATTTTCTTTCAACTTTACTTGCCATCCTCATTTCCTTCTCCAATGAATCAAGTTTCCAAAGGTGAATCTCATGTTGGATGTTATTCTTTAAATTCCCTATGGATACATCAATTCTATGCTCCTCTGGAGTATCGGTTACCCTAATATTAAATTTTTGGAATTCCTCAATGTGCTCTACAATTGAACCCTTTTGTTTGAGATTTATCAATTGTGTAAAGAAGGCATTGCTCTTTGTATCCTCATAATGTGCTAATATCATTTCCTCCATAAAAGTTGACCAACTGAAAAGTGGTTTATGAGAAAAGGCCATGATACCATAAAAATTGATTTGGTTCTTAATATGTAATGTGTACCTTTTGTGTGTGTTGCACATCACGGAGATCAAAATATTGTTCCATCTGTAGTATCCATGTTACTAGATCCTTGCCATAAAACTTTCACATATCAATCTTTGGAATGTGGTGGTTCTTAAACTTGACATTGGAGTCTCTAAAATCATAATTCATATTCCTTTTGTCCTCATCATGATTTTCATGGATTACATTGTCATCACTGGGAATCCTTTCTTCTAGAAACTTTTCCAAACCTTCCTTCAACCCTTCTCTCTTGACATTCATCATTGTTTCCATGTCTTCTTTTAAACCATAATTCAAAACTCCCATGTCCATTTTTATACCAGATATATTAATATTCATCTGTATTCCAATTTTTTTTGTTACTTTTTGTGAGAGCAAAATTTGTTGCACTTGGTCTTGTAATTTTGACATATCATGTTGAATTTCTTTCTCTTCTTCATGTGTCATAGAAGAGAGTTCTTGTTGCTTACCAGGTCTGTCCATTTTTTCTTTCGAGGCATTTTGGAATCAAACAATGATATATATGCTCCACTGTTCCCTTTGAATCACTTCAAACTGTTTTTTCAAACAAATGTTATGCAAAATTTTAAAAAAGCACACGTTTGTTCTTGCGTTTTAGGGGCTCGATATTGAAATTATTGTATCTTTGATTCAAATCTCCAAGATTTGAAATTTTGTCCCCTAGTATCCCTCTAACTCTTGTTTCCAACCCCACAAGTTAGACTGAGATTGGATTCTTCAAGGAATATATATGCCCAATCTCCCACGATGGCCTGATTATAGATTTTTTTAGTAGTTTAAACTTGTATAGAATACCACATGTCGCTATTTCAACCTCTGACCCTAAAAATTATATGTAGAAAACTAAACTTCATTGACTTTCAGTCAATTTTTACGAAATTCAAATCTGATGATCTGACAGAAAGCTATGTCAATTTCTCCTAGATCACCTATTTGAGATTGAATTCTAGAGACCACAAAACCTTAACTTTTTCAAATCATATCCGAGAAAATATAGCGAATCAAGATCTGAATCCTAGTAGAAAAAAAGTTATATAGAAAATTTAAAGATGGCCTATTTGAAGCAATAAAACCCTAAAATCCAAAGCTCGGATACCAAATGTTATGAAACTAGCTCACAAAAGAAAAGAAAAGATAGATCAACAACTTAAAAATTGTCCTCTTTAAGGGGAGAAACCTCCATTACATTACATAAATTAAAAAAAATATTGGATGATACAAATGAAAATACCTCCTTGGTATATGTAGGAGTTTAGGAGGTCACAATATAATCAAATCCTACATGACAATAATAATGTAAGGACACAAAATAATAATAGTGGGCTTCTATGGGGCACAATGATAACAACCTGGGGGATACATGGGCACACAATAACAATAGGGGGCTACATTATCAATGAAAAATGTAGGGATACACTAGTATTATAGGGATGTAACAAAAACATCATAGTGGGTTTCATTTCAGTTTATTATGGCTAAGGAAATTTTCAAAGGCATTGGAAAAGAAAAAGAGGCAATATTTGGCATTTTATTTATGAGAAAAGATGAAGGTTCACAGGTTTGCATTAGAGGAAAATTTAAGGTAAAATAGAGTAAATATATGAAAATAAAGGCCATAATGATAAAATGGCCTCCGAGGATCAGTTCATAACCTTTTGTCAATTTGGCTTTCGAGTCAGTTTCAGAGAGATAAGAGAACCAAGATGACAAAGAAAGCTAGCAAGAAAAGGAACAGAAAGGAAAATAAGGGACACACAAAGAAAATTTGGATAAAATTTATTCAATAGGAATACTTTCAACTAACAGGTTGCATGTGTGATTTCCTAGATGGTTAGTCAATGCATGGTACATGCATGTGTGTGTTTGGTTCTCTTGCTATCATTGGTATGAGTTTTTCCAGGTGTACCAATGCTTTCAAACTTTCCATACCATTTATGGATATCCATGGTGTGATGGGGTTATTTTATTTAGTTGAGCTTTGGATTTTCGGATGGTTTTGGAACTAAGTGAGATGGTCTCAACAAATTACCATAGGGCCTAAGAATCCCTTGACTAGATTTGGCAGGATTGCAGTAAAGCCTCACGATGGAGACAAGAAAACTACTCAAGATATTGGTGAAGAAATTTTGATGTATCCGAGATTGCTTTGGGCCTAGTAATCCCTTTATTACTTTTGGTGGAATTTTAATAAATCATTAGGGTGGAGGTGTTTTAATCTCTAGGAATCCCTAGTTGTTTATATATTGGTTTTCTTATATGACCTCTTGACCACTTTTGGTGGGATCACATGAGCATGAGGGTGGTTGTTTCTTCATCTCTAGGAATCCATGGTTTTTTATGTCTTGAGTACCACATTCATGCTTGGAATATGGCATGGAGGTGATTGGATGAAAGAAATATTTGTTTCAGCCCAATATATGTTTGGGTGGTACGTGGAAGTCTTTGAGTTGGTTGGCTTTTGCATATGTTAATAAAATAATTTTTCTTCTTATATTTCATAAGTACTTGTACTTTTTATTATGTGCCTTTGATGGCTATTATATCATGGCTATTATTCTGGCTATATGTTGGTTATAAGAATGGCTACATAACATGTTCTAGTTATGGATCTTGATATGTTTTGATTAGTTGATGAATGGTTATCAAATCCATAAGCTAACAACTATTATTTTAGTTATTATGAGAAGGAATTAGACCTTCTTGGTGACTCTCAGATAAGTATTAGACCCTTGTGCTCAGATAAGCATTCATTACCTGTAGATTATATGTTCTCAATATGTTTGACGAAATTCCTGTCATCTTCTAGTAAGTCTAGTTAATTTTTTCCTTCAAATTTGTATGTCTAGCATTGTTTTCATGTCATTATTGTTTATGAGAAGTTTCATGAAGTTCTAGGAAGTGGTCTAGAGGTTGACCTAGAATTTAGGCTTAGAATCTAGGATAGCATGCCCCTAGCTAGAAAAACTCGGTTGTAACTACATGGATGTAAGCTCGTGCATGTGGTTGGAGGCTACCAACTGCATGGACGACTTGTTTTGGGTATGGTCAAGGGCCCAGGGTAGAGAAGGAGGGGTCCAACTCAGGGTTTAGCCACGTAATATGATTTCTCACCTTTTGAGTGTCTTGTAGCCCCTATAGGATGTTGTGAGATGTCAATTTGTCATTGGTAATCAGCCACACTCCCTTAACTATACATAGTAGGTCAATTCATGTCATAGTATGAGGCAGCTCATGTTTACCCTAGTAGGCTAATGAATTTTGGTAAATGTGGGAGGGGTGGTTGTAGATTGGTATCAGAGCTCCTTGGTTCAAGCACTTAGATTGGATGGGTGGAATGTGTTTTTCATGCATGCATGCTAGTTTTCTATGTGATTGATATGCATCCATTATGATAATCATTCTTACAGTTTGTGTCATGACGATGTTGATATGTTGGGTGAGATAGAGCAAGACAAGTAGATTATGAAAGTGAAGTTGCAACACTAGACCTCAGGGTAACATCATATCGTCATATAGGTTTGTAGGTTTAGCTTATAGGTATGATGGTTAATGGTTTATATATACATTATGGTTATGTAGATGCCTATCCTTCTACTTCTATTGTGTTTACATGCATGACATATGCTAGTCGTTTAGTGCATTCATATGTACATGCGTCGGTTAGTCATGCCTAGTAGTTAACTTGTTATATGCATTGCAATCATACACATGATGATTATAGTCATTGCATTTAATATATTAATGTTATATGTATCATGTTAATCTGGATTGGTCTGTGCAAAGGGTTATGTTTATGATATTCATATATGAGTCGACGTACTTGTGATATTGTTTCATACTAATTTGGACTAACTTATGAAGATGTGATATCCTCCCTTGAGACACATTTAGGTATGCATTTGATTATGTTATCTATTTGGTTTATCTAACAATATATGTTTACAGGTTGTTTGAATGTTTGATTAATTGCCTGATATGTGTATGTGTCTATAAGGTTTTATGAAGGAATCATCTAGTTTTAATATGGTTGTACTAACACATTATGTGTTGAGATAATTGATATGCACTTGACTACATGTGGGTGATAGTTGTAGTATTAAGACTAATGAATGTCTGTTGATTGTTGATTATGACATGATTGTTAGTTTAGGCAAAGGCTGATCTCAAATTAATAGATATGTTGGCTTTATCTTTGGAACATATGACTGGCATGTGTGAATAGTTGTAGGGAAACATGCTTGAAATTAGTGTGACAAGGTAACAATTGAGTTGTTTATATAACTAAGATTTGGGTGATGTGATAGTAGATAATAAGACTTAATTGTAGTAAGGAAAAAGGTAAAAGAGAGGAATTGGGTGAGAATCCATTTGGTTATGTTTGGAAACCACAACTCCAAGTGAATGAGTGCTTTGCATGAATAAAAGAAGTTTTCTTAACCTTGATTTTGTTTGACACTATGGTGATATGTACTACATTCATGAACATGTATTTGATAGGTATAAAAACTAGTTTCTACTTATAGCTAGATTGCTCAAAACAATTGGAGTATGTTGAGAAGTGATATGTGTATGTGTTCAGTTACAAGGCCTTCAGTTTGGCACAAGAAGGTAAGGTAACCGGTATATTGTTACATTTATTTATACACTGATAGTTGTGTGTTTATGGCAGTATGATGCGTGAGATCCCATGGAAAAAGAGACTATTGTGAAATATTCAAGAAGGATTGGGTTGAGCTTTCCCTTGGAAGCATTGGTAACCATGGGGTTCAGTCATGGTGTTTGTTTCTATTTTTGTGCTTTCAGTGCTTTCTCATTTGTCTGTGCTTGATTTGCAATTTTTTTTATGTCTAGTGAATGGCCATGCGACTTTGTTTGTGGTGTCAGATTTCTATTGGTTTTTCATGGTTCTCTTCTTTTTATTGTCTTTTATGTTTTTAGGATCTTGGGAACTAGTTTGGAACGAGAAATTTAATGGAGCTTGGGGGGGGCCACAGGTGAATGATACTTGAAATGTAATGTAAGACCTGGATGAAGTTTAGAGCATGTATAAGCGAAACTGAAGGCAAGAATATGACAACCAATTAGATTGGTTGGGCCCAGTGGGATAAATTGATGGTGGTAGGACACTCATGTGAAAGGTAATAGGAAAGGTAAAGTAAGTGGATTTGAGGCATCAAATTATTTGGCTCGGTTGGGAACTATTGTTCTCAATGTTGTGCATGTTGTGCATGGATAAAACGAGTTGTTTGAATCTTGAACTTATGATATATGGTAATTATGGTGTAATCATGATTATGATTGTTAGGACTCCACTATGTACCATTTTTGCTATATATTTTGACATCACTTTACTCTTAAAACCATGAACCTCAATGTCTTTATCATTCACTTTATCCCAAGGTATATAGAAACCTCTTCTTTATTATATGGTTAATCCGTCTTACATTTAATTCCATAATACTCTTATATTTTATCAATTATTGAAGTGCATTGTTGCTAACACAAGTCAAAGATCGCAGATAAGTTATATGTCTTGTTGGGAACGAGCGGCCGTTGCTGAAACAGCTGACTTCGTGCTGAAACAGCCGACTCCGTTGCTGAAACAGCTGGTCCCGTTGCTGAAACAACTGGTCCCGATGCTGAAACAGCTAACTCAGTTGCTGAAACAGCCGTCAAGCACGCAAATCCCGTTATGCGTAATTTGCGATCCTGGAAGAACTTTTTGGGGATAATAGCAGCAGCCCGAAGATACGGTTACCTGGATTATCTTGAAGATAGCATTTCTGTTGTCTCGGTTGTAACAGTATCTCTTTTTAAGAAAGAACAGAATAGTTTTGTTTCGAACAGAATCGAGATCTTCGCTTTTGTGTAAAATTGTAAATGATGTCTCCTCTTTAAAAAGAGGAGACATCATCATTAGAGGGGATCGAACTGTAATTCATAGAACAGCATTGTGTGAGACAGGAGCTAGTCTCCTTTTTGTAATGTATCAGTTTCTTGACAGATGAATAAAGACTTGTTTTGAGCGTTCCAGTTTAATTCTTTCTCCTGGGGAATCTTGTGAGAAGGAAAGGGCCCGCCTTCCTCACAAGATTCACCCCTTTATTCCTGTAGCTGTTTATTTCTTATGTATTTGCATTGTCCTTAATTCTGTTGCTGAAACACTAGTTACATGGTTTGTGATACTCTGTTTCTTAGCGCTACATGTATTGAATGCACGAGTGGATGATGAGAGCATGTGCTGAAGATCCCCGCACAGAGGGATAGGGTCTTGCTCCCATTGATTACTTTCTTTTACTTGCAGTGTGATTAGGAACAAGAGGCCAAGTGCTGAAGATTCCTGTTCCTGGGAATAGGGTCTTGACCTCTTGAGGTTACTTCTTTTACAGTGTGATTAGTGCCAGGCAGCAGGTGCTGAAGTTCCCACCAAGGAATAGGGTCCTGTTCCTGCTATGGTTGAATGATTTCTTTCCTTATAAATTTATTTCCCTTTGCTGTAACAGAGAAATCGTGTCTGCTATAAGTTAATTGACTTCAGCTTTAATTAAGTAGAGTGTAAATTGATAGATTGATGAATTTAAACAGATGTGTGTGACTTTCTTTTACTACAACATTGAGCTGCTTTTGAAATTGAGCATATCCAGTGCGCTATTACCTTTGGAATAAAAAGACCTTCTCGGGTTGACAATTTATGTGGAGCTCGAATTGTGAAAATAATTAGAGCGACCAACATTTTGGCGCCATTGCCGGGGAAGGTAATTATAGATTTCAAAAAGCATTTATCTATTTTTTCTAATGTGCAGATTGTATGAGAGGACGAGGAAACCAGAAGAAAAATAACCGCGCAGGTGGCAAAGGCTGGGGAGGACGAAAAACGTTTATTGATGAGATTGTATCAAAGGCTGAATCATCACAAAGGTTAAGTTCTCGGAAATCAAAATTTCAGCGTTCCCCCCAGTCAGATTACAGAACAGAGGAAGTTGTGGGTCCTGAAAATACAGAGGAACCAGCAGTCAGCACTGAAGAGTCAGAAGGAAGTATTAGCAGATCAGTAGAACACATTGAGGAAATAGTAGAAAGTGCTGGACGACCGGTAGAAACCATTAAAGAACCAATAGAAGATTCTGACGATCGAGAAAGCGCAGTAGGAGGGCCAACAATGGAAGATAATAATGATGCATTCCTCTTTGGAGGAGGACGTGCAGGTCCTGAAGAAGAAAGAAGGGATGAAAATTCCCTTTCTACCTTGGGATTTCCCATCAGTGATCTTCCTGCAGGAACAATGAAAAACATCCCACTGTCTGCCCTACCTAACTTTCATGGTTTATCTACTGAGGATCCTGATGAGTTTCTTTTTGAATTTGATATTTTATGCAGAAGTTATGATTATGTTACTAATGCTCAAAAGTTGAAACTGTTTCCAGCCACCTTAAAAGGGAATGCTTTGAGATGGTTCATGAGCCTTGGAAGTCAGGTAATCACAACATGGGAGCAAATGAAACAAAATTTTTTGCTTAAATATCAAGACTACTGCCGGACGAGAGAGAAGAAGGATGAATTATTCAATATGGCACAAAAATCGGATGAAAGCCTGGAGGACTACATCGAAAGATTGCAATACAACATACAGAGATCCGATCATCCAGATATAAGTAAGGAAATTCGTAAAACAATATTACTTAGAGGTTTAAGGGATGATTGTTTAAATATGTTAAATATGCTTGCTAAGGGAGATATATCTAAGGAATCATATGATGAGATTTGTGAACTTGCTAAAAGGTGTTCTAGGGGAGCTGCAAGAAATAGAATAAGAGATTCCACCTATTCAAGGGTACAGAAATCAGCCAATGGAGGAGCAACAAGAGCAGAGATAGGTAATTTGCTTGAAGAATTTAAAACCGAAATGCTAAGTTCTTTTGCTTCGCAGATTGACACTTTGCAGGTTAAGAAGAAGCAGGCTGAGGCAGAAGCAACTCTGGCTGTCTATTGCCCGAAATGTAGAGATAAACATCCACTAAGGGAGTGTCCAAGAGATAAAGTACCAGTTTGCACCCTTTGTGAGAAAGATCATGAGACAGAACAGTGTCCATCTCTACCAGGAATAAAAGCAGCAATGCAGCCAACGGAGGAAGAAGCTGAAGCAGTCTACCTGCTAACTCAAAGAAGACAATGGCAACCTAAAGGGCAAGGTACGAACTCTGGTATGCCATTTAATCGTTGGAACAATTATTCTGCTTTTGGCCAAACAAGCTACCCCCCCTTCAACCAAATGCAATATCCACTTTTCAGTCAAATGAATTTCCCACCCATGCAAATGCAAAACCCTCCCTTTGTTGACCCTTCAATGTGGACTCCTTGGCCTCCACAGCAACCACCTCCTTTCAATCCTTGGAACCCAAGTTGGAATAGTCAATCACTCCCATACCCAAATCAAATGCCTCAATTCCAACAATCACTCTCTCTGCCATCAAATGCCCCACCAAACAACCAAATGAGACCCCAACTACCTGCGCAACCAAATCCTAACCCCAATAATAAAGCTGTGCAAGTCATTGATATTCAGAATCAGTCTATACTTCCTACTATGCAATGTAATGATATTCACTTGAGATCTGGAAGAGTAGTAGAGCCTATCATAGATGACATAACTGATTCTGATAAAAATGAAACTGAGAAACAAAAAGAAGCTCAACCACCTCCTAACAAAAATATTGAATTAACAGAACCACCATTCCCCGAGCGTTTGGTTTTAACCAAAACAGCTGAAACACCTGCTTTTAATTTTATGGGGGAATTGCAAAATTTGTATATTAAAATTCCACTTTTACAAGCATTAAAAGATGTACCAATTTATGCCAAAACATTAAGGGATATTTGTGTTAAGAAACCTGGTAGGAAAACCAAGGACCCCCTTACAGTACATGTGATGGGAGACTTTTCTGCATTAATGTCTGGAAAAGCCCCTCCTGTAAAATATGGTGATCCTGGCCATCCTACTGTCACAGTTCAGATTGGTAAAGCAGTAATTCCCCGAGTTTTGGTAGACTTAGGTGCAGCAATTAATATAATGACTCTGGAAACTTCACAATTGTTACAGCTGAATAACACAATCAGAGATACACCCACCATTTTAGAGTTAGCTGACCGTTCCACAATCAAGCCAGAAGGGGTTGTTGAAGACCTGCTCATTTCAGTTGAATCCTGGAAATATCCAGCTGATTTTGTTGTATTGCAAACTAAAACAAAGCTGGGGGGACATCCCTTAATTCTAGGAAGGCCATGGTTGGCCACATCTGATGCATTTATTAGTTGCAGATCTGGTTCAATGACAATTTCTAATGGTTATGAAACAAAACAATTAACTCTTTATCCTCACGCTACGCCAGTAGTTAATAATGAAGATTCTATATGGATGGATTATGATGATAATGCTGTTCAGCCGATTCTAACTATAGGACAAGCTTTAACTCTTAAAGACAATACAGAGGATGAGATAATCAATAATTTTATTTGTGAACCTTCTTCTGTTATTGCTGAAACACACAATCAATTAACTGCAATTTTTGAAACGGATGTACAAGAAAAGATTGAACCTGAAGATTCATCTCAAACTTTAACCACGATCCCATCTAAGAGCATATCAGTTGAAATTGAACCCGGTAAGACATTAAACATAAATCCTGATCTAACAGATGCTGAAACACAGCAACTAATGAAGTTATTACACGAATATAAGGAGGCATTTGCCTGGGATTACACGGACATGAAAGGTATTTCTTCTGAATTATGTACTCATAGAATTTACATTAAAGAAGGATGCCGACCTGTTTGTCAACCCCAAAGACGAATGAATCCTAATTTACGAGAAATTGTTAAAGAAGAACTTCAAAAATTGCTTAATGCAGGGTTTATATACCCCATATCTGACAGTGAATGGGTTTCCCCGTTAGTAATTGTTCCTAAGAAAAACGGGAAATGGAGGGTATGTGTTGACTATAGAGCTTTAAACAAAGCTACCCAAAAGGATCATTTTCCCTTACCTTTCATTGATCAGGTGTTGGACAGTCTTGCAGGGAAGAAATTCTTTTCTTTTCTAGATGGATTCAGTGGGTATAATCAGATAAAAATTGCGCCCCAGGATCAAGACAAGACCACTTTCACCAGCCCTTGGGGAACTTTCGCCTATAGAGTTCTCCCATTTGGATTATGCAATGCACCAGCAACCTTTCAAAGAGCTGTTATAGGAATTTTTTCCGATATGCTGAATGATTGTATGGAAATATTTATGGATGATTTTACCCCCTATGGTGTGTCTTTTGAAGAGGGATTACAAAACCTTGAGAAAGTACTTAAAAGATGTATTCAAGCCCACCTTTCCTTAAGTACCGAAAAATGCCACATGATGATGAGTGAGGGAATAGTGCTTGGACATTTTATTTCATCTCTAGGTATTCAGGTAGATCCATCTAAAATATTAGTCATTCAGAATCTTTCTGTTCCTAAAACTCAAACTGATGTGAGAAGTTTTTTAGGACATGCTGGTTATTATAGGAGATTTATTAAAGATTTCTCTAAAATAGCTTCTCCATTGTTTGTATTGCTTATGAAAAATGCTGAATTCAAGTGGACTAATTCTTGTCAAAAAGCTTTTGAAGAATTGAAGCATCAGCTGTCTACTGCTCCTATTTTGAGGGGGCCTGACTGGAATCTTCCGTTTCACATATCCTCTGATGCTTCAGATGTTGCTATTGGAGCAGTCCTGGGACAAGAGGAAAATCATCTTCCTTATGCTATATACTTTATCAGTAAGAATATGACCTCTGCTGAGCTTAACTATACAGTTACCGAGAAAGAATTCCTTGCAGTAATCTATGCCATTAATAAATTCAGACACTATATTACTGGGTATCCTACTTTTGTGCACACTGATCATTCAGCTATTAAATACTTAATGAACAAATCTGTCACAAATGCTAGAGTTACCAGATGGCTGTTACTATTGCAGGAATTTGATATTACAATTGTAGATCGGCCTGGTAAGGAAAATGTGGTGGTTGATTTTCTTTCACGGTTAAAAACTGATAATGATATTCCAGTAGATGATAGTTTTCCTGACGAATATTTGTTTGCAGTTTCTGCTCATTCTCCATGGTATGCAGATATTGCTAATTACTTGGTTGCAGGAAAACTACCAGCACACCTGTCATATAGAGAAAAGAGAAGAATTGTTCAACAAAGTGCCAGGTATAGCTGGATAAGCGGATGTCTCTTCTATACTTGGCTTGATCAGGAGATCCGAAGATGCATTAGAGAAGATGAAGTGTACGACATATTAAAAGCTTGTCATGATGGCCCTTGTGGAGGCCATTTTGCTGATAAAAGAACAGCGCATAAAATTCTGAGGATGGGTTACTATTGGCCCTCACTATTCAAGGATGCAAAGAAGTATGTAAGGGCTTGTGACAGTTGCCAGAGAATGGGTCAACCCAATCATAGAGACCAAATGCCATTAAACCCCCAGGTAGTTTCTGAACCATTTGAAAGATGGGCCTTGGACTTCATAGGACCCATTAACCCTCCATCCAACCAAAGGACCTATATATTAGTCTGTACAGACTATATGACTAAGTGGGTAGAGGCCAAAGCACTTATTAGAGCCAATGAAGAGGCTGTTCTGGCCTTCTTGTTTGAAGACATTTTCACTAGATTTGGAATTCCCAGAGAGCTAGTTACTGATGGAGGACCCCCATTCAATTCTCATGGTTTTAAATCTACCCTTCACAAATATCATATTCAACATAGAATGACTACACCATACCACCCCCAGGCCAATGGGCAGGTGGAAAGCACAAACAAAGTTTTAGAGGCCATTCTAACTAAAACAGTGAAGGACAACCGAAAGGATTGGTCCCAAAGGCTCCCTGAGGCATTATGGGCTTACAGGACTACTTGGAGAAACACTACAGGTTTTTCTCCCTATGAATTGGTTTATGGTAAAAATGCTATTTTTCCTGTGGAATTTGAAATTAAAACTTTAAAAACTGCCTTAGCTGTTAATCTTGATTTGAATGATGTGCAGACAGCTAGATTGCAGCAGCTTTTGGAGTTGGATGAAAAGAGATTGGATGCCATTCACCAAACAAACATGATTCAGCAACAAAGGATGAAGTGGCATGACAAAATTATCAAACACAAGCAGTTCCAAAAAGGTAATTGGGCCTTGCTGTATGATTCTCGGTTTGAAAATTTTCAGGGAAAGCTACGTACACGGTGGCTTGGACCATATGAAGTAGATGATGTCTTTCCAAACGGAACGGTAAGACTTGTAACAATTGATGATGCTAAAACACCTCTACTAGTCAATGGCCATAGGCTCCGTTTGTATGAGCGCCCTATTTCTAAAGAGGATTTCAAGACTGCTTGCATGACTGATATTCATTATCTTTTTCCAGGGGAGTCTTCTGCTCCTCACAGCACTTAAATTTCTGCACTATATTTTTTATTAGATTAGATTTAGCACTAATAATCCCTGTCAAGGATTGGCATATTACAATTGAATTTTGCAGATTCTGGAAAAGCAATAAGGAGGACAGATTCATCATGAGAAGATCTGAAGCTTTAAATCAAGAAGCTTCTTCCCATCATTTTACCCCCTTTTTCCTAAAAGCAATATCCCCCCATACCCACGTTATTTCTATCACTCCCACCACTCCTGAAATATCCTCCTTCAGTCAGTATTTTCCACCCCTTACTGCTGAAATAATCCCTTACCATTCACAGACCTAAGTCAGTTATCCCAATTTTCTGATTTTTCCCGTTGCTGAAACACCTACCTCAGCAATGTATCGTTCATTTTCAGTTGCTTAAACAATAGTTTCAGCAATTGGTTATCATCAAAGCAGTATCCCTCCTTGCTCTTACAAAAGCTTTCTGGTTCTTCACGATACTTTTGGTGAAAATTATTTGGCATATACACCTTTGTTCTAACAATCCACAGACCCTTCTATGATCATTAAAGCTATTGCAACCGACACTTCGAATTATTAATCAAAGGTAAAGTATAAGGTATATGGTTTTAATGTAATTCGGTTAAATCATATTAAAAGAGAGGATTTCATTTCATAATGATTGCATATCTTTCCACGTCCAATCATTATTACACCATCCGTAGGGGGGGAATTCCGAAAATGGAAAAAAATCATTTCGCATGAACCAACCTGCCGCCGGTTATCATATCCATTTTTGCCGTCATTTAGACTGCGCAGCCTTTGTTGCAACAACTAGTCCGATCAGGGTCTGAGAATACTGTATTGTGCATCTGCCGAAAACTCAAAGCTTCAGCCATGGGAGGGACGGCCATTAGAAACGAGCCCGGCTCCATAAGCCTTCTACAGTTCTTTCCGGAAGTGTATCAGATCTTCCAACAAGCAGGGTGGACAGCATATTTTGAAAGGTTGGGAGAATTTAATGCAGAAGAAGTATTAGAGTTTGCACAAAACCTTGAAGACAATTTCTCAGTGGTCCGAGGGGTTCGCATTTCAGTGACAGAGGATGACATAGTTCAGGTATCAGGGTTGCCAGCCGAGGGCATTTGCTGGTTTAGCAGGAAGCAGGTCGTTCTTAACGCGCAGCAAGAGTTCCTGCGTCCGGACGAGCAAGTGGAACCCAGAGGCCGCGGGGTCAGTCTGCATTCACTTCCTCAACCATGGCCATCAGTAGCAGAATTCGTCAAACACTACCTAACATGCGAGGGGCGTTATCAGGTAGTGTACAATCATGACTTTGTTTTGCTGAATCATTTGAGGAATGGAAGACTCATCAATATCCCTTATTATCTGCTTGGTTGTATTAAAAACATGTCGTATTATTGTAAACGAGCCAAATCTCCAATGTCATCCCTTACCCATCACCGCTTATGCCAGCTGCTAATACAGAGGGGTTTTGCTCAGCAAAATCCCCCTCTGCAGGCCCTACTTGAAGTCCCTCTGCAGGCCCCACCTGAAGTCCCTCTGCAAGCCCCACCAGAAATTCCCCAATTACCCGAAGTCCCTTTGCAAGCCCCACCTGAAATTCCCCAGCCGGCCGAAATTCCTCAGCAAGAGAAAACGTCCCAACCGTCGGAAAATCCTCATGACATTCCAGAGATTCCTCATGAAGAAGAACAGGAGGAAACCCCGCATTCCCCAGTCAATCCAACCCCGAGCTCGTCTCGGTTAGCAAAGCTAACACCCTCTACTATCCCTGTCCCTAGTGACGATTCTCTAACACCCCCTTCTTCACTTGTTAAGAAAAAGAGGAAAACCCCAGCAGTCACAAGCTCCAGACCACGGACAAGGTCTACATCCCAAATTCTTACCCCTCCGGAAAACCCTGTCCCCAAGAAAAAGTCCTCCCGTTCGAAAAAGAGGAAAGGCAGCGATTTTACTGCCTTCCTACCAAAAAGGAAGAGGACAAAGACTGTTGAGACAAAATCCACTTCCATTTCCCCTAACCCTGCGACTATTCTATTAAAACCCTTATCCCCATCACAAACCTCCCAACCTGGCTCGTCCGAGGGCATGGTCATACAAAAACCAGTGCCTCGAGATAATCTGACATTGTTTATGGGTCAAGAAGTGACTGCTCCACAAGAACCAGTCACTTGCCCAGTGACTGAAACACAAGAACCAGTCACTGAGGCACAAGAATACACCAAGCAGGATAATAGTGGGAAATGCCCAGTGACTGCTCCACAAGAACCAGTCACTGAGGCAGAGGAATCTACCAAGTTGTCTGACAGTGAGAAAGGCCCAGTGACTGTTCCACAAGAACCAGTCACTGAGGCACAGGAATACAACAAGCAGGATGATAATGGGAAATGCCCAGTGACTGAAATACCAGAACTGGAGATTGAGACACAGGAATTCATTCCTAACCCGGTGGATGAAACACAAGAACCACCCACTGTGGTACCGGAACTGGAGATTGAGACACAGGAATCCATTCCTAACCCAGTGGATGAAACACAAGAACCACCCACTGCGGTAACAGAACTAGTCACTGAGGCACAAGAGTCCATGTCTGGCCCGATGGATGAAACACAAGGACTACCTACTATGGTATCAGAACTAGTTGCTGTGGAACAAGAATTTATTCCTGATGAAACACAAGGACTACCCAGTATGGTATCAGATTTAGTCACTGGAGAACAAGAATCCATTCCTGGCACGGTGGATGAAACACAGGAACCACCCATTGTGGTGCAACAATCAGCTACCACCGTGCATCAACAAAATATTCCAACAGAAATAATCAGCATACAAGGTCCACACACTATGACATCTCTACTGCAGGAAAATGAGTTCCTGAAGTCTGAATTAGAAGCTTACAGAGCTGAATTAGCCATGGCACAAGAAGCCTTTGAAAAAGAACTCAATCTCCATACATTAGCACATGTAGCCTCAATGCAAAACAGGGAGCCATGTATGGAATATATGTGCAAGGAGTGTGGCACCATTTATCAGAATGCAGGCTATAAAGTAGTTGAAATTCCACTCCCTGAAACAATCATGACATAGGAAATACAAGAGGAATGCCCTACTGCTCCACAAGAACCAGTAGGACCCCCTATGGTGCAAGAAGAAGAAGAAATCAAACCAGAGATATCTCATCCCTTGTGGACTGATGCAGCTATTCCGGCAGAAGAAACACTGCCAGAGCACACTACTATTGATTCAGATATTCCGACAGAAGAAACATTGCCAGAACACATGACTATTGATTCAGATATTCCGACAGAAGAAACATTGCCAGAGCAAATGACTACTGATGCAGCTATTCCGGCAGAAGAGACACTGCCTCAGCACACTACTGATGCAAGTATCCCGACAGAAGAAATAATGCCCCAATGCATTACCTCTGAGGCAGCCATTCAGATAGAAGAAATAGTGTCCCAACCCACTACTTCTGTTAAACAGACACAGACTCGGCTATGGGACCCATTGGAACAATTCAACAGATCGAAGAAGAAACATGCTGAAGAACAGAATATAGTATTACAACAGCATAAGTTGCAATGGCAGAACTATGTATATGCTAACTGGGATAGCTGGGAACAAATACTGCAAGAGCACAGAGAATATAAGAAGGAAGCCAGACAGTCTAAGGAACGGATAGCCTTGATGTTTTCATTGGTGCGGAAATTGATGGTTACACGTAAACCCTCTGTAAATTACTCTCTCTTTCTTACTGAACGACTAGTTTATTTTCAAATAAAATCAATAGCATATGGCAGACCACATGAAGTACTGACTTCAGAGAAATTTGTTGAGACCTTTAAAGAGGCCCCTGAAAGTGACCAGCATCTGCTGTGTGAACTCTACCTTCATAATGAGGCCCTTCCTGAAGAAAGGAGAATTAATCTTACTCCAATTGCAGGAGATATACAAATTAGGGCATTTGCTTCATTTTTGTCTAATCAGCTCACCTGGCAGACTGCGTTCAATTCCAGCAGTCATAATGAGGAGAATAAACTCCTGTGGATTAGACCAGAACCTGTAAGCCCAGCCATGTTTATAGCACAGTATTATGAATTCTTGCAGAAACCGGGAATGAGTGAGCACATAGAACAATTACAGGCTTCAATCCTTTTTAAGTGTCAAGAGCACATTAGATTGAAGGGTCCTGCTGCATTGGAGGCCAATGATATCATTTGGCAGCAGTCATGCAAGGAAAGACAGGATTATCATCCTTTTAACCCTCTCAATCTTCAAGCTGCATTATCCAGGGTCCCTAAGTATATTGATTGCATTCAACATTGCGGAGTCAACTGGATTGGGTATCATTTCCATTTTCCAATCTTATGGCTGCCTTCAGAAAAATATCAAAGTCATTATCAGTTGACTAACAGAGAGGAAGCCTCGGCATGGTGACAGTTGCAGACCAACAGCAGATTCCGAGCTCCTACAGACGCCGCCTTCTCCAGCTACTGCTTGAGTAATTTGCATTGCCAGTCTCAGTACTCAGACTCTGATTCGGATGAAGAGGTTGCCTGAGGACATGCAACATTTTTAGCTGGGGGGGATGTTAGGACTCCACTATGTACCATTTTTGCTATATATTTTGACATCACTTTACTCTTAAAACCATGAACCTCAATGTCTTTATCATTCACTTTATCCCAAGGTATATAGAAACCTCTTCTTTATTATATGGTTAATCTGTCTTACATTTAATTCCATAATACTCTTATATTTTATCAATTATTGAAGTGCATTGTTGCTAACACAAGTCAAAGATCGCAGATAAGTTATATGTCTTGTTGGGAACGAGCGGCCGTTGCTGAAACAGCTGACTTCGTGCTGAAACAGCCGACTCGGTTGCTGAAACAGCTGGTCCCGTTGCTGAAACAGCTGGTCCCGATGCTGAAACAGCTAACTCAGTTGCTGAAACAGCCGTCAAGCACGCAAATCCCGTTATGCGTAATTTGCGATCCTGGAAGAACTTTTTGTGGATAATAGCAGCAGCCCGAAGATACGGTTACCTGGATTATCTTGAAGATAGCATTTCTGTTGTCTCGGTTGTAACAGTATCTCTTTTTAAGAAAGAACATAATAGTTTTGTTTCGAACAGAATCGAGATCTTCGCTTTTGTGTAAAATTGTAAATGATGTCTCCTCTTTAAAAAGAGGAGACATCATCATTAGAGGGGATCGAACTGTAATTCATAGAACAGCATTGTGTGAGACAGGAGCTAGTCTCCTTTTTGTAATGTATCAGTTTCTTGACAGATGAATAAAGACTTGTTTTGAGCGTTCCAGTTTAATTCTTTCTCCTGGGGAATCTTGTGAGAAGGAAAGGGCCCGCCTTCCTCACAAGATTCACCCCTTTATTCCTGTAGCTGTTTATTTCTTATGTATTTGCATTGTCTTTAATTCTGTTGCTGAAACACTAGTTACATGGTTTGTGATACTCTGTTTCTTAGCGCTACATGTATTGAATGCACGAGTGGATGATGAGAGCATGTGCTGAAGATCCCCGCACAGAGGGATAGGGTCTTGCTCCCATTGATTGCTTTCTTTTACTTGCAGTGTGATTAGGAACAAGAGGCCAAGTGCTGAAGATTCCTGTTCCTGGGAATAGGGTCTTGACCTCTTGAGGTTACTTCTTTTACAGTGTGATTAGTGCCAGGCAGCAGGTGCTGAAGTTCCCACCAAGGAATAGGGTCCTGTTCCTGCTATGGTTGAATGATTTCTTTCCTTATAAATTTATTTCCCTTTGCTGTAACAGAGAAATCGTGTCTGCTATAAGTTAATTGACTTCAGCTTTAATTAAGTAGAGTGTAAATTGATAGATTGATGAATTTAAACAGATGTGTGTGACTTTCTTTTACTACAACATTGAGCTGCTTTTGAAATTGAGCATATCCAGTGCGCTATTACCTTTGGAATAAAAAGACCTTCTCGGGTTGACAATTTATGTGGAGCTCGAATTGTGAAAACAATTAGAGCTACCAACAGTGATGATGTTTATATATGTATATATGTATGTAAATATGTCATTGTCTCATAGGGTTGTCAGGGATCATGATTGTTGCATGCTAATGTTTGTATGCATATATGTATCTATGTATGTCATTATTTGACAGGGATTTAAGCGATTATTCTTGTGGAATAATGATTTTTTTATGTAGGTGAATGGCATGAAAAGGTTCCTAGTTCAGTAGGAATCAAGTGGGAAGAGTAGCCCTGATAGATCTATGAGGTCGATATCCTATGGCTATGATTTGATATTATGTGTTTATACTATGCCTATGTTTATTGTTATGGAAAGGCTATGTCGAGGGACACATCAGTAGAATGAAAGCAATATGATCTGCCTCATGTTGGGACAAGCATGGAAAGTGGAAAGACACTAGAGTTAATGTTTCGTAGTAGAGATAGTGTAGTCTTTAGATTTGCAGTACCTACTATTGTGCATGTGTACATGTTGTATATGTATTTTTGTGTATAGATGGTGTCATCTACATGTCATATATGTGGTGTTGTGTATAGATGGTTCACTGTACATGTCATGGTGTTGTGTACAGATGGTGTTGCGTACATGTGGTGCAATGGACACCTTTTACATATGGTGTTGTGTATATATGTTAGGTCCCTATAATACTAGTGTATTCCCTCATTGTTATTGTCAGTGTAGACCCCTTATTGTTATTTTTGTGCCCATGTAGTCTCCATATTGTTATCATTGTGCCCCATAAAAGCCCACCATTGTTATTGGTGTGCCCTTACATTATTATTATGTCGACTCTGATTATATTGTGAGCCCTTACACTCCTATATATAGAAAGGAAGTTTTTTCATTTGAATCATCCAACAAATGTTCATTTTGGTAATGTAAAGTAGCTTTCCCCCTCGAAGAGGCTAATTTTAAAGTCGTTGATCTATATTTTATTCTATTTTGTGAGTTGGTTGCATAACATTACCTCCCAGTTTAAAAATATTTCCAGAACTTCGCAAGGAAGGAAAAGTCATATTGGAAACTAAAGAAGTCACAGAAACAAGAACTCAATAGCTACGAAATCGATCAATTTCAGAGTATCTCATCAAGTGGAAGAACGTACCTACTGAAGATTCCACATGGGAGGAAGATAATGTTTTACAAAAGCATCCAAAACTATTCAATCGTTGAGGAAAACACCTTTTTGAAGGAGAAGGGCATGTTATGTCCCTATAATACTAGTGTATTCCCTCAATGTTATTTCCAGTGTAGCTCCCTTATTTTTATTGTTATTCCCATGTAGTCCCCATATTGTTATTATTGTGCCACATAAAAGCCCAGTATTGTTATGTCGGCTATGATTATATTGTGACCCATTCAACTTGTATATATAGAAAGGAGCTTTTGTCATTTGAATCATCCAAGAATTGTTCATTTTTGTAATGTAAAATAGGTTTCCCCCTCAAAGAGGATAATTTTGAAGTCGTTGATCTATCTTTTCTTCTATTTTGTGAGCTAGTTGCATAACAGTATATGGTTTTGTGTGCATGTTGTAAATGTGGTGCTATGTGAATGTTATAAATGTGTTGTTGTGTGCATGTTGTCTTGTGTACACATTGTGAAAGTGGTGTTGTGTACATGTGCTATTGTGTGCACATTGTGCAAGTGGTGTTGTGTACACATTGTGCAGGTTGTGTTGTTTCCAAGTGGTGTAGTGTACACATTGTGGAGGTGGTGTTGTGTACATGTGGTATTGTGTACATGTTGTGCAGGTGGTGCTGTGTACATATGGTATCATGTACTTGTCGTACTTATTGTGTTATGTATATGTGATATTGCGTTATGGATATTTTGTAGTCATTGTGTTACAACATGTGTATTCATCATATTGTATGGTGTGTACGTATGTGTATTTCATTGTGCATTAGGTGTAGTTGTGTGTGTTATGTTATACATGAGTGTGGGTATATATGTTGTGTTGTACACCATGTGCAGGTGTATGTGTCATGTTGTTTACCAGCTGTAGTTGTATGTGTTGCATTGTACACTATGTATGTGTATGTCTTGTATAATGTGATGGGACATATATGTATGGGATTTTTTGAGCCCTTATTGTTTCTATTGAGGGTTGAGGCAATTTAGCCTCTATATGTCCTTTTTGTTGCTATTGAGGATTGAAGCAGTTTAGCCTTAGGATACCCTTGTTATTGATATTGAGTGAGTAGGCATTTTAGTCTCTAGATTTCCTTGTTTCTTGAAGAGAAGAGAATTCACTTGGTGCTTGCCATGTTTGGTAAACCATGCCAGTGTGTATACATGGTTAAAGAGAAGAGAAGGAACTGGGTGCTTGCTCAGTTTCGAAACTGATTCATTTTGTGTAGAAAAAGGACAAGGAACAAAGAAAAAAGCAAAGAATCATTTGAAATATAAGTATCAGTATTTTATTTATGTTTTAATTATGCATGTGATTTATGACTCTGATTTATTATAGTTACATGTGATCTATGATTTTGATGGCATTGTTTTGAGCTAACCAAATGTGATATGTTTATACATAATGATTTGATCAAGAGCTAG
Organism: Pinus tabuliformis; assembly: GCA_031772625.1. Classification (NCBI taxonomy): domain Eukaryota; kingdom Viridiplantae; phylum Streptophyta; class Pinopsida; order Pinales; family Pinaceae; genus Pinus; species Pinus tabuliformis. The sequence goes on along the minus strand of CM062810.1, from coordinate 871,674,611 downwards.
TTTGACATGTTGTGACAAGAAGTAAAAGAAATTGCAAGTGTACCTTATTGACGGGCCACCAATGAGGTATGAGTTGAATTAATTTCAATTCCTTTTTAGTCTAATGGAAATTATGTTCTTAGTGTAGGATAGAAGGGAAATTCCTAATTTGGGTGGTTTAAACTAACTTCAAGGATTAGTAGCAACAACAAAAGCAATTGGAACATGTAGCAGTATGTTGGTAAGTCATTCAAGAGAAATTCCATTGTGGGACACTAGTACCCAATAGTTTCCGTTGATTTCCATGGTCATGCTATGACCAGAATGATGGTTTTGAGGTTGGGATATCCCTTTGCTTTTAGACCTTCTGATATGAGGAAACCTTGCGAAGGGATGGATCACTCAAGAAAGGATATGTCAATGAACTTGGAAGGTGACTCACTAGATGGAAAGGGGTGACTGTATTACTAGAGGAACTGTCTAGCAGAGAAGGGAAGGTTGGGGAATGTATTTTTTTTTGTCATTAGAATTTCCGGATGGCATCTGAAGCACATTGGGAGTGTACCTTGGAACAATGAGCTGATAATTGTTCACTTAGGAAACATGTAGCACAATGATCGTAGCGCTAGACATTGGATGTAGGTTTTCTTTAGCAAATGATTATGGACTTCCTGGGAAGGAGGTGAATCTTGGTATTACTTTGAGGGTGGAGGTGTGAGCCTCTAGATTCCCTTGTTGCATATGTAGGCATCTTATTCTTTCATTTACTAGTTAGAGAAAATATGCATATGTATGTATGTGTATATTATTCGAATATTGTATCGAGATGGATTTTTAAACCTCCATACATAGTATAGTTATTTGTTGGTTGATTTTTGTTATAAAGCTTCAATAAGTGGTATGTTTGCAATGTTGGTTTTGCTTTTGAACACGTTGTTCATTGTAAATATTGGATTGAGCTAAGATATAAAGCTCCATGGAAAGTATGTTATTGTTTCAATGGTCTTGCTGGTCATAGTTGTCATAGAACATCGAGGATGGTGTTTCCATAAGGGGGTTAGGTCTGTAACAACCTCAGGTTAAAAAAGCATGTAATAAAAGGTAATAAAGAGAAAATAAAACCAAGGTCATTAGACATGTATTCCAAGTTCAATGTTGGGCAAAACATCCTAGTGGGTGTCATTTCGATGGATAAGGAAATTAAAAAAGACATTGGCAAAGGAAAAGAGGAACTAATCACTATCTTATTGATGAAAATAAAGGAAAATAGAAGAAAATGGAGATGAAATGTCACAATTTTTCATGAGAGTAAATTGAAGGAAAATAGAGGAAATTGAAGAAAATAGAGGCCTCAATGATAATAATGCTTTCAAGGATTATTTCATAGCCTTTCATTAGTTTGGCTTTGGAGTCAGTTCTGGAGAGAGAAGAGAACCAAGACGAGAAAGCAAGAAATGGAAGGAAAAGGAAGGACAAGGAAAGAAAGAGACAAGTAAGGAAAAGTTGGATCAAGAATCTCCAATAGGAATACTTGTAGGCATGAGTTTTCATATGTGATTTCCTGTCTGGTTTCTTAATGCATGGTACATGAATGTGTGTATTTGCTTCTCTTATTGCCATTGGCATGGAATTTTCCAGGTGTGATAGTGGTTTCATCCTTGCCATGCCATTTATGGATATCCATGGTGTGATGAGGTTCTTTTATTTGGTTGAGATTTGGATTACCGGATGGTTTTGGAACCAGTTGAAGTGGTCCAGGAATCCCTTGACTTGTTTTGACTAGATTGTGGTAAATCTTGAGGGTGGAAATAATAAAAATCATCAAGGTATTCGTGAATAAATTTTGAGACATCCAAGCTTGTTTTGGGCCTAGTAATCCCTTGAGTAGTTTTGGAAGGATTGCAGTAAATCATGAGGGTGGAGGTGGTTTAATCCCTGGGAAGCTTGGGTTATTTATATATTAGTTTTCTTATGTGATCTCTTGACCATTTTTGGTACGATCATGGAAGCATGAGGGGGGACGTGGTTTAATATCTGGGAAGCCATGGTTGTTTATGTTTTGATTCCCACAATCATGCTTGGAATATGGCATGATGGCAATTGGTTGAAATAAAGATTTGTTTCAGCCCAATCTATGGTCGGGTGGTATGTGGACGTCCCTGACATGGTTGCATTTTTTATATCTTAATAAGAGATATTTTACTATTTTATTTCTTGAGTACTGGTACTTGTTATTATGTGGCTTTAATGGTTGTTCTATAATGGTTATTATTCCTGCTATATGTTTGTTATAAGCATGGTTTCATAATAGGTTCTAGCTACGGCTCTTGATATGTTCTGAATAGATGTTGAATGGTTATTGAAAACATGAGCTAAAAAAATGTTATTGTAGATATTATGATAGGTCATTGTACCTTATTTATGACTCTTAGATAAGTATCAGACCCCTATTCTCATGTATGCATTCATGACCTATAGATTACATGTTCCCAGTATGTTTGACGAAATGTTTGTCAAGTTCTAGGTAGTTTAGGTGAATTTTTGCCTCCAAATTTATATGTCTAGCATTGTTGTCATGTCATTAGTGATTCTAAGAAGTTTGATATGGGTAGTGATCTAGAGGCTGGCTTAGAATTTAGGCTTAGAATTCGGGATCAGATGCTCCTAACTAGAAAAATTGGGTTGCAACTGCATGGATGTAAGCTTCTACAAGCTGTTGGAGACTCCCAACCACATGGAGGCCTTACTGTGGATGTGGTTGAGGGCCTAATGTAGAGAAGTATAGGTCCAACTTAGGGTTTGGCCACCTATGATGGTTTCTGAGCCTCTGAGTGTCCTATAGCCCTTGTAGCATGTTATGAGATGTCATTTTACCATCAATAGTTAGTCCCAATCCCTCAATTGTACTTAGGATGCTAGGTCATGTCATAGTAGCCCTAATCTCATGTTTACCCTGATAGGGTAGTGAAATTGGGTAAATTTGGGAGGGGTGGTTAAAAATTTTGTAGAGTTTTGGATCTACATTGTTGCTGCAATATGCTTTATTCAATTTGAAACCCATGAATGTTTTTTTGTAGAAGGCTTGTTAATTTGTCTTTTAAACCTCTTCAAAATTTCTATTACAAACTTTGTTTGATAAATAAAAATTCCATCTTACATTCATTTCACTTCTATGCCTAGAAAATGCCTTAACAACCCCAAATATGTTATTTCAAACTCATTTTTCATGACCTCTTTGAAATTAGCAATGAGAATATCATCATTCCCTATGAAAATTAGGTCATCTACATATAAAACTACAATTAAAATACTACCATAACTTTATTTGGTCTAGAGGGTTGACTCACCATCACTTCTGCTAAAGGAATTGTTCAAAAAATATGAGCCTATTCAACTATGCCATGCACGTGATGCTTTCTTCAACCTATAAAGAGCTTTCTTTAGTCTATACATTTTATCCTCTCATCCTTGAACCTCATAAATAGATGCTTTCTCCCAATACACTTCCTTTTTCAATACTCCATTCAATAAGGTTTATTTCATGTGCATTTGATATACCTTGCACTTATGTTGGGTTGTTATTGCTAAAACTGTAATCACCGTTTTCATTCTTGCAACTGGAGCAATTTTTTTTGCATAATATCTTCTAGGATGTTCTTTGTAACCATTAACAACTAGCCTTGATCTATTCCTTTCTATCCTTCTTTTGGCATCTCTTGTTTTCTTATAGACAATATTTACACTTAATATTTATTTTCGTAATGGAAGAATCACTCATTCCCATGTATCATTATTTTGAATAGCATCTATTTCTTCATCCAATGTGTCTACCCATTTCCTCCTCTTAATTGCATATTAAAATTTAAGTGGATCATTTACATGTGAATATAAAGAAAAGAGAGAATTGAAACCTACACTACTTCCACCTTCAATTTTCTCATAAATATCTCTTAAGCATCTAAGTTTTGTCTTATCAAGCTTTCCAAATTCAGATTTGATGTTTCATTTAAAGTTGAACATGTAGAATGTGGAGTTGTTGTCCTTGCATAAAAAATTCTTGGTGTTGATGAGTTTTGTTATCGTGTTTGGTTGAATATGTGAGGTTTTACTTCCACTTATTGAAGGTGTCCCTTGAGGAATAATTTGTGGAGCATGAATAGGTGTGGGAGGAGTCACAATTTAAGAACTACATGTTTCTATTAATTCCTATTTATCTTGTTTTGGTAAACATATTGCTATAGTAATTATTTTCTCCAGACTTCCATCCCATACTTCCTCTTCTATAAATTGTACATTTCTATTTATTATGACCTTTTCAGTTATAATTAGACTATATAGCTTATATGCCTTTGATACATTACTATAACCCAAAAATATGCATTTCTCTCCCTTGATTTCTAATTTCTTTCTTAACTTGTCTGGGGCATGTCCATATGCAACACATGCAAACACTCTCATGTGAGAAACACTATGTTTTCTTCGACTCCATGCTTATTCTAGAATCATTTTCTTTACACTTTTGGTTGGACACCTATTTATAGTATATGTTTCACATGCTATAGATTTAGCCCAATATTAATTTATAAAATTCTTTGTTTTCTAAAAACTCCTTTTCATTTCCATGATTGTTCTATTTTTTCTTTCAACGACAACATTTTGTTGAGGTGTGTACCTTGTTGTGAATCCCATGATCCTTGCAAAAACATAGGAGGTCATTTCAAATATATTCACAACCTCTATCTATTCTCAATGCTTTGATGTGTTGCCCAATTTATTTTTCAACAAGAGCCTTGAATTGAAAAAATCACTGAAACACTTCATTTTTATGTCTTAAAAAATAGACCCATCTTTTTCTTTTGTATTCATATATGAATGTCAAAAAATAATATAATCCATCAATTGAGGGCATAAGCATTGGTCCACACAACTTTTAATGAGAAATCTCCAAAGGATCCTTTACCCTTACTGACTTTTATACTAGATATGATTCCCGATGTTGTTTTTCCAAAGATGCATTCTTCTCATAATCTTTTCAGTTTTTCTATTAGTGGAAAACCCTTTACCATGCATTTTATATGTAGTAGGTTTAGACCTCCAAAGTTGAGATGTCCAAATATTAGATGCCATATCCAATTTTCATCTTTTATATTTTCTTGAAAGGTTGTTTGTGTGATTGCTACAAATTTTCCTCCATCCTCTTAAGGGCTCATTGAGGGTTGAGTGTGATAAATTTCTACCTTCAAATCTAGTTTTATCATTAAGGGAAACATTGTATTATTTTTCATTTGAACTTTTGCAATGAGTTAGAAAGGATTGTGCATTCTCCATTTTTTTAAAAATACATTATACCCCTTTTACATAATTTTTCTAATGCTTATTATATTGTTTTGTAAACCTGGAACAAAATAAGGAAAAGAAATATACTTTTTCTCCCACTTCTTGGTTACAATTTTGATGTTTCCTTTACCCATGACTTTAACTTTATTTTTAGTCCCTAATGTGAATTTTGATTTTACACTCTCATCCAAATTGGAAAACATTTATATGTTGCATGTCATGTGATTACTACAAACTGAGTCTAAAAACCATACATCTTTTTTATTTTTGTTGTGTTACATTGAAAGATAAGAACATGTTTTCTTGGTTTTGGTTTGCAAATATCATATTGTTTATTTCTACTTTCATTTGAATAATGTACATACTTCTTGTAATAATGACATTCAATTTGATACTTTTCATACCTTTGACCTTTTTCTTGACTTTGGCTTTGATTTTGAGTGTTGCCTCTTCCACTTCAAGTTGAGGAGCTTTTTCTTCCACCTCTATATGAACTTCTTCCTCTTCCTTTCATATTTTATCTTCCTCTCCCTCTACCATGAACAATTGAGACTTGGGTCTTAAAAGCATGTTCCATTCAAGAGTTTACCTACCAAATCAACACATGCTCATGAGAAATGAGTGATGCATGGAACTCAAACCCTCATCATTATAAGAGATCCTTTCTCTCCTCTATGGCCACAAAAATAGATTGAAACCTTGATCATAAACTTCTTAGAATATTTTCAGCCACTCTTTTTTCTTCAACTATCTCACCATGAGATTAAATTTGACATACTAGTCCAATGATTTGAGTAAAAATTGAGTCTATTCTCTCAGGTTCCTTCATATATATTGTTTGAAAATCCCTTTTCACAACTTTTAACTTTGTTCTTCTCATTGTTGCCATGTGTTGATGTGTTGTGTGACAACTGTCTCATGTTGGTTTTGATTTTGTTGTTGCTGCAATCCTTAAATACTCTCATGCACAATATGTAGAAAATGAATTTGGAGTAATTCTTCCTATTATCTCTCCATAAGTGTTTAATTCTTGTTATTATTTAATTTTCATATTTGGGATGTTGGTGTTCTCTTGTGTTGGGTCGATTTTGGACAAACAAGAACTTGACATGGAGCACTTCAAAAAGAGGACATGATCGTTGTCGAATTTAATTATTTCAGATATCAAATTTCCCACATCCTTTTTGGAGGTAGGAAGGGTGAAAATTATGAATAAATATGCATGATGGGAAAGCTAATGCTAGAACTCGAGTTCCCTACTTCTCTACTCAGAGCTTTGTCGCTACTTCAAAAGTTCCTAGTCTACGCCAGACATGATTGCAGCAAATGACAAGAGAGAGAAGAAAATAGCTGCAAAGTTGATCATAGTGAAGAAGCTACCTACATATGTTAGAACCCTATAGTATACCCAGTGATGTGTGTTGGCTGCTCGAATTGTTTATTTATTAAACAGTCGAGTACCACATTAAATTGTCAACCCGAGAAAGTCCTTTTGTTTCAAAGGTGACTTCGTACTGTATGCACTTAATTCTAAAAGTATTAAAGGATGTAGTATGAACAAATCTACTTTTTATCAAACCCTTACTCTGTGTTACAACAATTATGATTTATTGCAGAAATGAAATGAAAACAATTAACTAAAGGTAACAAATCTGCTGAAAGAAAAGATGGTTGTCTTGTAACAGAGGATCAGGACCCTATCCTCAGGGTAAGGATGTTCAGCACCTGCCTCTGTGATCAATTTTCCAATGCACATTGCAATTCCTAATCACCGGTGACACACTCTTTTACAGCGCCAATTGATTAAGAAAACAGAGTATCAGCAAAGGGAAATATCAGAAGCAATGCCACACAGAAGTCACACACACACACAACAGAAAAGAAATGGGTGAATCTTGTGAAGAAGGTGGGCCCTGTCCCTCTCACAAGATTCCCTAGGACATAGATACTAAGTAAAAATGCTCAGAACAAGGTTTTATTCATCTACCAAAATGTCAGGTTACAGTAAAGATTTAGACTTGCTCTGTAATACAATACCCCTGTTATCTCACACCCCCTCCCCTAATGTAGATGTCTCCTCTTTATAGAGGAGACATCTATTACAATAGATTGTCATTACCTGTTTAGTTAACCCTTTTTGTACAAAAATAGGAAATCAGTTCCAGTTACAACATGCTGTCACAACAGTATGTAATTTTATCATCTTTGTTAGTCAGATCCTTTTGCTGTTGCAAAGCTGGTAGAATTCGACTGTCTCCTTGAGATCCTCGTACTATCCTTAGCTGTTCCACCATTGTTGCTGATCTGGTAAATCTTAACTGTTCCCGTGAAGTTCTCGTAATGCTCCTGGTGTTCCAATATCTGCAACTATGTTTTGCCAATTTTGGATAGTGGCTGATCATGCTATATCAGCATCTGCAAAAGTATAGCTCTGGCAACTTCGGATGGTTACTTCTCCTGCTTGCTGTTCTAGATGTCTCAGCCATTGCAAAATGAGGATTTACCCGCTTTAGTCAGTTGTTGTTTCTGGTATGGCAACAACTGCACAGTTGTTGTTTTTGGTGTTCCAGCAACTGTGACTTATAATTCTGCAAGCTTTAAACAACTTAGTCAACTTCCAAGGATTAATTATAAAGATAACATGAATATGTGTTGAGTAATTAAACCTATAGTAATGAGGAGAGTTACTTCATACCTTTGGAATAATCAGGTCAAAATGTTATCAAGGCTTTCAACTTATGGGCTAAAGAGGGTAATATAATGACAAAATACAAGGTCAGAAGTAGACAATATGGAGTCCTAACATCCCCCCCAGCTGAAATGGTTGCATGTCCTCATGCAACGTTTATTCTAAATCGAAGTCAGAATACTGGGATGAAGAGTGTAAGTTGCTGATACAGTAACTAAAGAAGGTGTTGTCCATCTTATTTCTGAACCCACCGACATTCTGTATTTGCTGCCATACTGCCACCTCCTCCTTTTTGGTCAGTTTGTAATGAGCCTTATATTGCTGACCAGGTATCCACAAGAGCAGAAAATGAAAACAGTACCCAATCCACTTTTCATCACACTATTCCATACATCTGACATAATGGGGTATTCGTGACATTGCTACTGGAAGATTGAGGGGATTGTAAGGATGATATTCCTGTCTCTCTTTCAGACAATGCTCCCAAAATAAATTGTTTGCTTTGATGGCCAGAGCTCCCTTTGTTTTCACATAATGCTGGCAGTCCTATAAGACTGTTGTTTGTAGTTGCCTCATATGATCAAGCATGCCTAGTTTAGTCAGATTCTTTTGATGTTGTGCAATAAAGAGGGCTGCATTCCATGGTTCACTTCGAATCCAGAGGAGGCAATTCTGCTCATTATGTGTTGCTCACATAAAAGAATTTTTCCAGGTGAGTTGGTTGGCAAGGAAAGAGATGAAAGCACTTATTTGGATATCACCAGCGATAGGGAGTATATTCATCACTCTATCTTCAGGCATAGCCTCATTGTGAAGATAGAGTTCACAGAGCAAGTTTTGATCATTATTTGGTGCTTCTGTGAATGTTTCAATAAATTGATCAGGTCTAGCAACTTGATAAGGTCTTCCATATTTAATTGCCTTTATTTGTAAGAATGCTAAGCGTTCTCTCAAAAATGCTGCATAGTTGAAAGAGGGTTTTCTTGTAGCCAGTACCCTCTGGACCAAGTCAATGATATTGGACAACCTTTCTTTTAATTTCCTGTTTTCTTTGTGTTGAGCTCGGAACTATTCAAGTGCATCCCAATTTTTGTATGCATAGCTGAACCAGGTTGACTTTTGCTGTTGGAATGCTTTCCCTTATGAAAGCTCATATTCTGTTCTCAATGTATCCTTCAGTTCTTGAAAACTAGAGGTCTCAGTATGAGCATTGCTGACACAAAAAGATTCAGTCTATGTAAGGGCATCAGTAAAGGATTTCTGTTCTGTAATAGTTTGGGTAGGCTGCGGTGGTTTTATGTCTTCCCCTACAATTCTTGAGGAACCTGCTGGTTCTTGTGTAGCAGCAGGTTGTTGTGTTTCTTCTTTTACTATTCTTAGAGAGCCTGCTGGTTCTTGTGTAGCAATAGGTTTTTCTGTTTCGATTACAACAGGGGGAGTCTGTGAGCTGGCTCCAGTCATCGGAACTTCAACTATCTTGTATCCCACCTGAGTGTAAAGCTCACCACACTCACTGCACATATATTCACTGTATTGACTTTTTCAGCTGCAGATGCTACCCATGCTAAGGTGTGCAAATTGAATTCGTTTTGATAATATTCCTTAACCATTATTATCTCCTGCTGATAATCCTTAATTTGAGACTTTAAAAACTCAATTTCTTCCTGCAGGGAGGCTAAAGTGGTCAGGGCTTGTGTATCTGCAGATTCAAGTGGAGGCAGGGGTTGTTGTTCATCATTTCTTTGCTCATTGGCATCCCCAACAGGTGGTTCTTGTGTATCACCTATTGGGTCAGTGGCTGGTTCTTGTGTATCAGCCACATGTAGGTCATTATCTTCTTGTTCCCCATCAGGTGGTTCTTGTGTATCACCTGTTGGGTCAGTGGTTGGTTCTTGTGTAACAGCCACTTGCCCAATATCATCTTAGGTGTCCATTTTAGATTTTTTTGGCAGCTGGTTCTTGTGTAACATCTGCCTCTTTTAAAGAAAATAATGTCACAAAAATGTCAATGCTTTGCATTTCAGTCGTAGAGGGTGAGGGAGATGAATGCTCATGGCTTGTTAGGATGTGGGATTTTAGGATGATGGGTGGGGAACTAGGGGTAATGGTTTCAGTTGCTACAGACGATCCTGTTCGTCGTCTTGGTAAGGAGACAGGAAAATCAGTGATTTTTCTCTTGCCACTACTTTCTTTTAAAATAGGAGAACTATCAGCAATAGCAGCTTCTTTAAGTGAAGCCTTGGTTCTTCTTCCTTTTGGCGGGGTTACAATTTCCTGCTGCTTTTTCCTTTTGCGAAAGATGATGGGTTTATTACCATCGGAATCATCAGTGGAAATATGGAGTACAGGGGTGGATGGTTGAGCTTCATTGGGGGATGGGGTCCTCTACAGGGGTGTTTCTACTGCTGATTGTTGATTTTCAGCTGCCTGTTGGGAAATTTCTTGGGATATTTGCTCTTGTTGTTGGGGAATTTCCTAGGGTATTTGCTCTGGTTGTTGGGGAATTTCCTGGGTATTTGCTCTGGTTGTTGGGGAATCTCCTGGGGTATTTGCTCTTGTTGTTGGGGAATTTCCTGGGGTATTTGTTCTGGTGGATTAACGAGGGGGGGTGGGTGGTTTAGAGCAAAGCCTCTATTTATCAGAAGTTGGGCTAAGCGATGGTGTTTCAGTGAAAGGAGCTTATGCTTTGCATTTACAGTATAACGTGACATATTTTTTAGACAACCCAATAGATAATAAGGCATATTTATTAACTGACCATGCCTCAAATGATTTAACAAAACGAAGTCATGTTGGTAAATTACCTGATAACGACCTTCGCATGTCAAATATTGCTTAATGAACTCCGCAACCTTTGGCCACGGTGGGGGCAGTGACCGAAGTGCGACCCCTCTGCCTTTGGTTTCAACATGTTCGCCTGGTAGGAGAAAGTCTTGCTGCGCATTCAAAATAAGGTGTTTTCTACTAAACCAGCGCGTACCATTGGTTGGTAACCCAGAGACTTGGGCTATAACTTCTTCTGTCACCGGAATTTGCACTCCCTGGACGATGGAAAATCCTTCTCTTAAGTTGCATGCGAACTCTAGAACTTGCTGTGAGTTAAAATCCGGTAGTCTTCTGAAATACTCTACCCATCCTGCTTGAAGAAAAATCTGATAGGCTTCCGGGTAGAGTTCCAGCAATGCTGTTGAACCAGGTTCATGCGTAATTAGATTTCCTCCCATATTTGCTAGTTCAGGCACAAACACAGTGCAGAGCTGAGTAGCTGAGATTGAGACAGAGTAAACCATTGCAAATGAGGTTATGACACGGTACAGTACAGTCGAGGTGAGTTAGATACTACCGGGAGAATTAGGGGCGGCGGTGATTGACGTGTTATGTTATCATAACAATATTTTGGTAATCCCCCCAAATCTATGACCGAATGATCTGATTGGTAGTACAATGATTTCAGTAGTCGTATCAACATCTCCACATTAACTATAATTTAATACCCACACTTAAACATGCGTACCTTTATATTTACCTTTAGTTGTTTGCACCATAAAGCCTTATCTTGTCTCTTACTGGATCAATAATAATTAAAAAGGGTCTAAACTTATAAAAATACGGGCAGTCTTTATTATTGGCAGGAAGTAGTAATGGGGAAATGTAATTATCGAGGTACATGGCTGGTTCCTCTGATGAATGATATGTTCCATTAGGATAATGGTTCATTTTTCGGGAACACAAATGAGAAAGTTGGTAAAAGAGTGAAAAATATTGGTGTTAAGCATTGGAATGTAGTGTTTTGGCAACGGGAAATGGTGTTGCAGCAACGGGAAAATGGTGTTGCAGTGAAAAATGGTGTTGCAGCAACAGGAAAATGGTGTTGCGACGAAAAATGGTGTTGCAGCAACAGGAAAATGGTGTTGCAGCAACGGGGAGTGGTGTTGCAGCAATGGGAAGTGGTGTTGCAGCAACAGGAAAATGATGTTGCAGCAACGGGAAGTGGGAAAGAAACAATTTATGATCTGAAAGATGTTCCCAGGCTGCAGAGTGATTCTTTTGGAATTTTTGTCTTCAGCCATCCTCCGAAACTAAAATCTGCAAAAGAATTAATTGTAACATGGCAACACTTGACAGGGATTATTAGTTCAAAAAAAGAATCTAATCTAAAAATAAATACATAAACATGAAATTAAGTGCATTGAGGGATAGCAGATTCCCCCTAAAAGGTATAGTGTATTTCTGTCATGCAAGTGGCTTTGAAATCTTCCTTAGAAATAGGTCGTTGATACAAACGGAGTTGATACCCATTCACGAATAATGGTGTTTTGCTATCATCAATCGTTAGGAGTTTGACTGTTCCATTTGGAAAAACAACATCTACTTCATAAGGTCCTAGCCACCTTGTTCTTAATTTCCCTTGAAAGTTTTCAAAACGGGAGTCGTACAGTAAAGCCCAGTTACCTTTTTGGAATTGCTTGTGCTTAATAATTTTTTCATGCCACCTAGTTCTTTGCTGTTGTATCATGGTTGTCTGATGGATGGCATCCAATATTTTTTCATCCAATTCTTGAAGCTGCTGCAACCTGGCATAGACCAATTCATAGGGTGAAAAATCGGTAGTATTTCTCCAAGTGGTTCTGTAAGTCCATAATGCCTTAGGCAACCTTTGAAACCAATCCCTACTATTCTCCTTGACTGTCTTAGTTAAAATGGCTTCTATGACTTTGTTTGTACTTTCTACTTGCCCATTTTCTTGGGGGTGATAAGGTGTAGTCATCTTATGCTTAATGTGATATTTCTGGAGCATATCTTTGAAGCCACGAGAATTAAAAGGAGGTCCTCCATCTGTGACTAGCTCTCTAGGCAAACCAAACCTATCAAATATTTCTTCAAATAAAAAAGTTAACACAGATTCTTCATTAGCTTTGATAAGTGCCTTAGCTTCTACCCACTTAGTCATATAATCTGTGCAAACCAGTATATAAACTCTTTGATTGGATGGAGGATTGATGGGACCTATAAAATCTAGCGCCCATCTTTCAAAAGGTTCAAGTATTACCTGGGGGTTAAGAGGCATTTCATCCCTATGATTAGGCTGGCCCATTCTCTGACAGCTATCACAAGCCTTTACATATTTCCTTGCATCCTTAAAACGTGAGGGCCAATAGTAACCCATTCTGAGAACTTTATGTGCTGTCCTTTTGTCTGCAAAATGCCCTCCACAAGGGCCATCGTGGCAATCCTTCAGTATATCATAAACTTCATCTTCTCTGATGCATCTTCGAATTTCTTGATCAAGTCTTGTGTGGAAGAGACACCCACTTATCCAGCTGTACCTAGCACTTTGCTGAACGATCTTCCTTTTCTCTCTGTGCGATAGATGTGATGGTAGTTTTCCTGCAACTAAATAATTGGCAATGTTTGCATACCAAGGTAAGTGAGCAGATACTGCAAATAAATATTCATCAGGAAAAGAATCATCTACTGGAATGTTTTCATCAGTCTTTAATCGGGAAAGAAAATCAGCAACTACATTTTCTTTACTTGGCCGATCTATAATTGTGATATCAAATTCTTGTAGTAATAATAACCATCTGGTAACTTGAGCATTTGTAACTGATTTGTTCACTAAATATTTAATGGCCGAGTGATCAGTGTGCACAAAAGTAGTTTAGCCAGTAATGTAATGTCGAAACTTGTTAATAGCATAAATGACTACTAAGAATTCTTTCTCGGTGACTGTATAATTAAGTTCAGCAGGGGTCATATTTTTACTAATAAAATAGATTGCATAGGGAAGATTGTTCTCTTCTTGACCCAAGACAGCTCCTATTGCAGTGTCTGAAGCATCAGAGGATATATGAAAGGGGAGTAACCAATCAGGTCCTCTTAAAATGGGAGATGTAGACAATTGATGTTTGAGTTCATTAAATGCTTTTTGACAATCATCAGTCCACTTAAATTCAGCATTTTTCATAAGTAACACAAACAAGGGAGAAGCTATTTTAGAAAAAGCTTTGATAAATCTTCTATAATATCCAGCATGTCCTAAAAAACTTCTTACATCAGTTTGTGTTTTTGGGATAGGCAAAGTCTGAATTACTTGTACCTTAGTTGGATCAACTTGAATTCCTAGGAATGAAATGAAGTGTCCTAAAACAATACCTTGATTCATCATCATATGACATTTTTCAGTACTTAAGGCAAGATGTGCTTCTATACACCGTTTGAGTACTTTTTCAAGATTTTGTAAAGCATCTTCAAAAGTCACACCATAAGGAGTAAAGTCATCCATAAATATTTCTAAGGAATCATTAAGCATATCAGAAAAAATTCCTATCACTGCCCTTTGAAATGTTGTTGGGGCGTTACATAGTCCAAATGAAAGAACTTTATAGGCAAAAGTTCCCCATGGGCTAGTAAAAGTGGTCTTGTCTTGATCTTGGGGTGCAATCTTGATCTGATTATAACCACTAAACCCATCCAAAAAGGAAAAGAATCTCTTACCTGCCAAATCATCTAGCACCTAATCAATAAATGGTAAGGGAAAATGATCTTTCTGAGTAGCCTTATTCAGAGTTCTATAGTCCACACATACTCTCCATTTTCCATTTTTCTTAGGTACTATCACTAATGGTGAAACCCATTCGCTATCAGATATAGGATATATGAATCCTGCATTCAATAATTTTTGAAGTTCCTCTTTCACAATTTCCCTTAGATTGGGATTCATTCGTCGTTGGGGTTGGCAGACTGGGCGGGATCCTTCTTTAATATAAATTCGATGAGTACATAATTCAGAAGGAATTCCCTTCATATCTGTGTAATCCCATGCAAATGCTTGTTTATTTTCGTGGAGTAACTTCATTAACTATTGTGTTTTAGCATCTGTTAAGTTAGGGTTTATATTTAATGTTTTGCCAAGCTCGATTTCAACTGCTATACTTTTGGAGGGAGTGTCAGCTAATGTTTGAGACAAGTTTTTCAGTTTTAAGATTCTGTTGTGATTCAGATTCCAAGATTGCAGTCAAGTGATCATGTAATTCAGAGTTAACCGAAGAAGGTTCAGAAATAAAACTACTAATTAATTCATCTTCGGTTGAATCTTTAAAAGTTAGGGGTTGTCCGACAGTCAAAATGGGTTGAGTTTCATCATCCTCATAATCTAACCATACTGAATTATCATTGTTAATCATAGGTGTGGCATGAGGGTACAAAAGCTGCTTGGTTTCAGATCCATTAGAGATTGTCATTGATCCTGACCTACAGCTGATGAAGGCATCTGTTGTAGCCATCCAAGGCCTTCCTAAAATCAATGGATGACCCCCCAACTTATTTTTGGTCTGTAATACAACAAAATCAGCTGGGTAGTTCCAAGATTCTACTGAAATTATCAGGTTTTCAATGACTCCTTCTGGTTTAATTGTGGAGTGGTCAGCCAGCTTTAGAATGGTTGGGGTTTCCCTAATAAAAATTTTTAACTACAATAACTGTGCTGTTTCAAGTGTCATGATGTTTATTGCAGCACCGAGATCTACCAGAACTCTAGAAACAAAGGTTTTGCCAACCTGGACTGTAACTGTAGGGTGACTAGGGTCACCATATTTTACAGGGGGGTTTTTTTCTGACATAAGAGCAGCTAGATCACCCATCACATGAACTGTGAGGGGGTCTTTAGCTTTTCTTCCAAGTTTCTTAATACAAATATCTTTAACAGTTCTAGCATAAATCGGTACATCTCTTAATGCTTGTAAAAGTGGAATTTTAACATAGAAATTCTGTAATTCTCCTAACAAATTAAAAGCAGGTGGCTCAAGTGTTTTGGTAAGAGCCAAACGTTCAGGGAATGGTGGCTCTGTTGCTTCAACAATCTTTTTAGAGGATGTTTCAATTATTTTAGCATTATTATTACAGGATGATCCAACTGTTTCAACATTATATGATTTTTCTTTTCCGATTTCTTCTTTATCAGAATCAGAAGTGATGTCATCAATAATGGGTTCAAGTATTCTTCCTGAGCATAAATGAATGTCATTGCATTGCAGAGGAGAAACTAGTTGGTTTTGTACATCAATTACTTGCAGAGCTTTATTATTATTCGGGTTGGGGTTAGGTTGTACAGGCAGCTGAGGTCTTATTGTCTGATTATTAGGCGGGGCATTTGATGGTAAGGGGAGAGATTGCTGATATTGAGGAAATTGGTTTGGAAATGGGATCTGTGGCACTGTCCAACTTGGGTTCAATTGATAGGGTTGCTGTAAAGCCCAGGGATTCCACATTGTAGGATCAACAAAAGGAGGATTCGGTTGCTACATGGGTGGGAAATTCATCTCATTGAAGGGTGGGTACTGCATTTGATTGAAGGTTGGGTAATTTGCCTGAAAAGGAGGATGACTATTCCAATGATTAAATGGCATGTTAGAATTCATACCTTGTCCTCGTGGTTGCCATTGTCTTCTCTGTGTGAGGAGGTACACTTCTTCAGCTTCCTCTTCAGTTGGCTGTAGTGCTGCTTTTATTCCTGGCAGAGAAGGGCATTGTTGGGTCTCATGGTCCTTTTCACAGATAGTGCAAATTGGTACCCTGTCTAGGGGACATTCCCTTAGTGGGCGTTTCTCCCTGCATCTAGAGCAGAAAATAGCTAGAGTGGCTTTTGCTTCTACCTGCTTCTTCTTAACCTGCAAGGTATCAATTTGTGAAGCAAAAGAGCTTAACATTTCAGTTTTAAATTCTTCAAGTAAGTTACCTATTTAGGCCCGTGTTTCTCCTCCACTTGCTGATTTCTGGACTCTTGAATACGTACTATCTTTGCTCCTTGGTCTGCTTGCTGCTCGTCTTGAACATCTTTTACAGAGATCAATAATCTCATCGTAGGATTCCTTAGATATGTCTCCTTTCCGAAGCATGTTTAACATATCTAAACAGTTATCTCGTACCCCTCTTAGCAGTATTGACTTGAGAATATCCTTACTCATCTCAGGATGATCAGATCGTTGTAAGTTATATTGTAATCTTTCCACGAAGTCTTCTAGACTTTCGTCCTCTTTCTGAGTCATCTTGAATAATTCCTCCTTTCTTTCTCTTGTTCGACAATAGTCTTGGTATTTAGCCAAAAATTTCTCCTTCATCTGATCCCATGTTGTAATCACATGAGCTCCCAGGCTCATGAACCATCTTAATGCATTCCATTTTAATGTAGCTGGAAACAATTTTAATTTCTAAGCAGAATTAATATAGTCATAGCTTCTACACAGTATATCAAATTCAAAGAGAAATTCATCAGGATCTTTTGTGGATAACCCATGGAAGTTGGGTAATGCTGAAAGAGGGATATTCTTCATAGGAGTTGCACCTCTAGGGAGATCTCCAATGGGGAATTCTAGGGTGGAGAGAGAATTTTCTCCCCTTCCCTCTATTCTGTGTCCTCCACCGAAAAGTCCTTCATTGTTATCCTCCATTGGTTGTTTCACTGATGCGCTTGCTCGGTCTTCAGAGTTTTCTGTTGGGATTTCAATGTCCTGCACTGGTTCCTCCACCTTAACTTCCTCTATTGGTTCTTCTCTTGGTCGTTCATCTTCTTCCACCGGTTCCTCAGTGTATTCTAATGGTTCTAGAACCCTCTCTGGCCCCACTACTTCCTCTGTCTGAAAATCTGTCTTAGAAGAGTGTTGGATCTATGGCCTCCGAGAGCTTAGCCTCTGAGATGTCTCAGCTTTTGAAATAATATCAGCAATAAAAGTTTTTCTTCCTCCTCCTTTGCCTTTGCCACCTGAATGGTTAACCTTCTTGCATCCTCTCATGCATCTTGCCTTTCTAAAAGAAAGAAAAACATGTTAATACCTTTAAAATTTTCAGTCGCCTTCCTCGGCAACGGCGCCAAAATGTTGGCTGCTCGAATTGTTTATTTATTAAACAGTCGAGTACCACATTAAATTGTCAACCCGGGAAAGTCCTTTTGTTTCAAAGGTGACTTCGTACTGTATGCACTTAATTCTAAAAGTATTAAAGGCTGTAGTATGAACAAATCTACTTTTTATCAAACCCTTACTCTGTGTTACAACAGTTATGATTTATTGCAGAAATGAAATGAAAACAATTAACTAAAGGTAACAAATCTGCTGAATGAAAAGATGGTTGTCTTGTAACAGAGGATCAGGACCCTATCCTCAGGGTAAGGATGTTCAGCACCTGCCCCTGTGATCAATTTGCCAATGCACATTGCAATTCCTAATCACCGGTGACACACTCTTTTACAGCGCCAATTGATTAAGAAAACAGAGTATCAGCAAAGGGAAATATCAGAAGCAATGCCACAAAGAAGTCACACACACACTCAACAGAAAAGAAATGGGTGAATCTTGTGAAGAAGGTGGGCCCTGTCCCTCTCACAAGATTCCCCAGGACACAGATACTAAGTAAAAATGCTTAGAACAAGGCTTTATTCATCTACCAAAATGTCATGTTACAGTAAAGATTTAGACTTGCTCTGTAATACAATACCCATGTTATCTCACACCCCCTCCCCTAATGTAGATGTCTCCTCTTTATAGAGGAGACATCTATTACAATAGATTGTCATTACCGGTTTAGTTGACCCTTTTTGTACAAAAATAGGAAATCAGTTCCAGTTACAGCATGCTGTAACAACAGTATGTAATTTTATCATCTTTGTTAGTCAGATCCTTTTGCTGTTGCAAAGCTGGTAGACTTCGACTATCTCCTTGAGATCCTCATACTATCCTTGGTTGTTCCACCATTGTTGCTGATATGGTAAATCTTAACTATTCCCGTGAAGTTCTCGTACTGCTCCTGGTGTTCCAATATCTGCGACTGTGTTTTGCCCATTTTGGATAGTGGTTGATCATGCTATATCAGCATCTGCAAAGTATAGCTCTGGCAACTTCGGACGGTTACTGCTCCTGCTTGCTGTTCCAGATGTTTCAACCATTGCAAAATGAGGATTTGCCAGCTTTAGTCAGTTGCTGTTTCTGGTGTTCCAGCAACTGTGACTTATAATTCTGCAGGCTTTAAACAACTTAGTCAACTTCCAAGGATTAATTATAAAGATAACATGAATATGTGTTGAGTAATTAAACCTATAGTAATGAGGAGAGTTACTTCATACCTTTGGAATAATCAGGTCAAAATGTTATCAAGGCTTTCAACTTATGGGCTAAAGAGGGTAATATAATGACAAAATACAAGGTCAGAAGTAGACAATATGGAGTCCTAACAACGTGACCTTGAAATTTGACTTTCAATATGTCTTTATTGCGTTGATTAAGTTTCGACATTTATATTATGATATTGATTAAGTTACGATATTTACATTAACAACTTTTGTGTTTAAACATTCTTTGTTCTTTTCTCTTGATATATTATTGTGTCAAATTATTTGTTAAGAATATCTGAGTGTTTTAAATTGGAATTCCTTTGATATTTTCAAAATGTTAAGAATGTTGAACTTGCAAAGCCATATGATAAGTGAATCATAAAATGCATTGAAATTAATATTAATATTAGTGTAGTCATTTAAAGTAAATGATTGGTAAACATCAATAAATATTATAATAAATAACAAAACACTTACTCTATTATACATCTAACATTATTAATGTTGAAAACATTCATGAAAAATAATTAAATTATAATTGATTGTTATTATTATTATTATTATTTAAGTGGTGCAAATAGATTTTCATTAGTAAAAAAATAGTGTACATTGTGATCGCACATCTATTCCTTGCAAAAGATAAAGACCTCGAAGTGGAGGTTTACTCATTACTGTAGCATTCATCTATAAGACAATGTTTGCTATCAACAAACATGAACATAAAATCTAGGTGACAAGATCAATGCCCTTCATAACCAAGAGATATAGTTATACCCAACAAAAACCAAACATTTTCCAATGTAAAAAATATAACAAATATGTAGTTCAAAGCCATAATTTTTTTAGTGCCAAAACCATCTTGACGACCATGTGGTTGTAGTCAAAAATACCAACAAGAGAAATTTCCATGAACAAACTAGTCAAACCTACTTCAATCATCCAAAACCAAAGAGAGAGTGATTCTTGTAGCAAATAGTTGTGAATCAATGAACCAAAGAGAGAATTGTAGTTGTAATCCATTATTATAAGTTATACCAACCTAAAGAGGATTTTGTAGATAACTACAATGAGTTCAAAGGCATTAAGAAACATACTAAAATGTGTGCCACCCACAACACCCCATTACAAAGACTGATGCAACAAAGAATACATAGAGAGAGAACTAAGTGTAGGCTCAAACAATTTCACCATTCCAACCTATTAACCCCATCTATCTCAGCAAATGAGAACACAAAAAGCATCAATAGCCTAAAAAACAGTTGGACACAAGAAAACCAAAACTTGAAAGGTAAATATTAGTCCTAATCAAATGAGATAATCAGAATGTCTAGAGTACTATTAACACATGGATTAGCTAATTCTTTAGGAGGATTAGTAAGATCCGCTCAAGACGATTCTGACACCAAATAAATTTCTACACAACTTAGGCGAGAGTCGATATCATTAGGGAAACATCTAATATTCCTGAGAATGTGTTTAATATCCTCCCGACCAACAAAAACATTGTAAGTATCAACTTGTTTGTCTCTTAATATCAGGAGAAAGAGAGTGTCCATTTGTTGTTGGAAAGAGAAAGAATGCATAAATTGAAGTCTCCTCTACCTAAATATTCAAGGGTTTCGTACCCATTTCAAATCCTCTCATCCAACTTTTAAATCAGAAAAGTAAGGGCGATCCTAAAACTCTTTCGATTCTATTAGAAAAATTTACCTCCATACTTCAAGAGGGACTGAATTAGAGTAAGATGCAATTGAGTCCCAAGAAATGACCTGTGGTATTTAAACCCAATTCATTACTATATCCCCCTCTGTGACTTGTCATTCTTTGGGGAGTGTTGGTGCACTAAGATGACTATTTAAATCAACCTTAATTCCTACATTACATTATCAACCTGGGATTCATCTATTTATTTCAAGGATGTTGTCACTATCTGTGCAATAGAGGTCAGAGGTTTTTACGTAACTAAATGAGTCTAATACTTCATCAAGTCATTGCAAGAATGTATTAAGAAATCCTTAATTCTCAAAGTTCAATCAAAGACAACTCAAACCATAAATCTAGATCCAATTGTAACTATTTTGCAAAGGAAATGAATTTCAAGCATATGCACTAAAAGAAACCATATCTAATGGGCTATTGTTTGATCTAGTAAATGGAAAGAAATACTACAACAATAAACAACAAGTAACTACTTCAATCTTGAACGTGAATCAAAAAGTGCATCAATCAATTGTAACACTCAGCTTAATCTACACAACTCATTAAAAGAAAAGTATTAAAGCAACATCATTAAAGATCTATTTCAAATGCAAATATAAGGAATAACTTAATTCTATAAAAGAAAAACAATAAAGAGTTGCAGAAAATAAGGAAATAGTTATGAAACAAAAGAGAAATGAATCTTCTAGTGACCGGGCCCAAAGCCTCCTCAAGTTACTACTGATAAAGCTCAGAACGTGATTAAGAGAGAATCTTTGTATTTCTCATTAACTGAAATAAAAAAAGAACAAAATTATTGTAATGTAAAAATATGCTCTGTTCAATACAAATATATAATAATGGGTAAGAGTCAACTCATCCCTGATCCTTTTAACCCATCGGCATCATATAGTCTAATGGAAAACTAATAGATGAAAGTGAATCCCGAGGATTGAGAGGTCCTCAACATTTCATGGCTAAACGATTAGATTTATGTTTTCCAAATTAGTATCCTCTTTGATAGATTTTGCTAGATCATATAGCAATCATCCAATTTGTTAGAAAATTATATATTTCAAAGCAATGGAACACATAAAATCTTGTAGAAATATAAACATAGAAAATGCATAAAACAAGAGAGACACAGATATACATGGTTCACCCAGTTTGGGCTACATCCACGGAGAAACAGCTAGTCCTTCTCTTATTATATTATCCAGCAAACTGAAGAGATACAACCTACAACAGATCCGATGTAACACCCTCTTCGCTCTCAGTCTCCTCTCTCTTTCTCACTCAGAATACAGATCTACATAGATGCAGTACAATTCCCTCGTATATAGTGAGGGGTTGCCTTCTAGGGAAAAAAACCCTAAATTAAACATAACTTCTACCGTTAGATCATCCACTTAATGAATGGCCCAGATTGACTAGAAATTACTAGACTTTTACAAGGCAATTTTACATTTATTTTTGGCTTCGGGGGTGCTACCCCCAAACCATCGCTAGGGGATGGGTCGCCCCTAGACCCCCCAGGCGGGGGCGATTTACCCCCCTACACCCCCACGCGTGGAGGGGTGTACAGTCTTCATAGGGTATACATTCGGCTAAAACCTGTGAATATAGAAGATAATCAGGCTCCACACCCAACAATCTCCCACTTGGAGACTGATTATAGCAACTCCACTGCTGCTTCATTTGCTAGGCACTGACTCCACTTTGGACCTGGTTGTTTCTCATATTCTTCATCATACTTGAAGACCAATTGAAACTGAGTAGATTCTCAGTTTCTCCCTAGTTACAACTTTTGTTAACATATCTGCAGGATTCTGGCTAGTGTGTATCTTTTCCAGCTTCAACTCTCCATCTTCCAACATTGATCGTATGAAATGGTACTTGAGCTGTATGTGTTTGGTCCTAGAATTAAATGCTGAGTTCTTTGCAAGATGTACGGCACTCTGGCTGTCATTGTATAACCTGCCCAACTCCTGATTCTTACCTAATTCATCTAGAAAATTTTGTAACCAAATCATTTCTTTAGTAGCCTCTGTAGTAGCAACATACTCTGCTTCTATTGTTGAAAGTGCAACAACACTTTGGATTTTTGAAACCCAACTGACAGTTGTTCCACCTACAGTAAATACATACCCTATTGTGCTGCTCCTGTTATCTCTATCACCTGTCATATCTGCATCAACATATCCCTGTAGAGCAATGTTTGAACCACAAAGCATAGTTCTTGATTTGTGGTACCTCTCAAATACCTGAGAATCCACTTCACTACTATCCAATGTTCTTTTCCTGGATTGTTCATGTACCTTCTTACAGCTCCCACTGCATGTGCAATATTAGGCCTTGTGCAAACCATTGCATACATTAAGCTTCCAAGTGCTGATGCATATGGAACCTTAGACATATGAGCCATTTCTTCCTGAGTCTTGGGACATGCCTCCTTACTTTATTTGAAATGGCTAGCGAAAGGTATACTAACTGGTTTTGCATTCTGCATATTAAACCTTTTCAACACCTTTTCTATGTACTCACTTTGAGACAATGTTAATTTTCAATTCTGCCTATCTCTAGTTATTCTCATACCAAGGATTTGTTTTGCAACATCCAAATCCTTCATTGCAAATGAGTTTTCCAATTTTCTTTTGAGCACATTTATTTCCTAAATGTTAGAACCTGCAACAAGCATGTCATCTACATACAATAACAATATAATATAGCTGCCATCCTTTTTCCTTTTGAGATAAACACAGTGATCAGAGTGACATCTAGTATAACCTTGTTTAGACATAAACCTGTCAAATTTTAGATACCACTACCTTGGAGCCTGTTTTAAGCCATAGAAGCTCTTCTTCAACCTGCACACTAGTTTCTCCTTCCCTTTTACCTCATATCCTTGTGGTTGCTACATATATATCTCTTCCTCCAAATCCCCATGGAGAAAGGTTGTCTTTACATCTAACTGCTCAATATGAAAATCTTCAACTGCTACTATAATTAAAATAGTTCTGATTGAAGTCATTTTTACAATAGGAGAAAATATTTCATCAAAATTGATACCTTTCTTTTGTGAAAATCCCTTCACCACAAGTATAGCTTCGTACCTCTGTTTTCCTCCATCTTCTCCCTTCGGCCTGTAAACCCATTTATTCTGCAATGCTGTTTTACCTGCAGGAAACCTGACTAAGTCCCAAGTCTGGTTATGTGTTAAGGACTCCATCTATTCTTTCATGGCTTGCTCCTACTTCTTCCTAGTTTCTACCTGCACTGCTTCTTCATAACATTCTGGTTCACTAGAATCAGTCAACAATACATAATATAATGAAGGAGAGTATCGTTCAGGGGGTCTACTTATCCTAGTAGATCTTCTAACACCACTTTCAGGTGTTTGAAGTGCTTGTTGCTGTTGTGGTTGTTGTTCTGGCTATTGATCATTATGATTTTCAGGCACCATCACTTTTCCTGTCATATTGTCAAGCACTGTGTATTCTCTGTTTTCTTTTTCTTGTTTCTTTTCCTGCAACTGATTCTTATACAAGACCTTTTCATTGAATATTACATCTATGCTCCTAATGATTTTGTGATTTTCATAATCATATAAGTGATAACCAAAATCATTAACACCATATCCAATAAAGGTACATTTCTTTGATTTTGCCTCAAGCTTTGTTCTATTTTCTTTGTTAATGTGGACAAAGGCTTCACAACCAAAAGTCTTTAAAAATGAATAGTTTACCTTTTTACTTGTCCATGCCTCCTCTAGAATACCACCATCCAAGGAACTTGAAGGCCATCTATTTATTAGATAAATAGCAGTATCTACAGCATCTGCCCAAAATTGTAAAGGCAATCTTGCATGCAATCTCATGCACCTTGCACGCACGCTCCATGATTATCCTGTTATTCCTTTCTGACACACCATTTTCTTGTGGTGTTCCTGGAACTGTTTTCTCTCTATGAATTCCATTGTCCGAATAGTACCTATCAAACTCTTTGCTGCAATATTCACCTCCATTATCTGATTTGAGACACTTCAACTTTTCCCTATTTCATTTTCAACCAAAGTTTTCCATTTCTTGAAAGTATCAAATACATCAGATTTATTTCGAATACAATAAATCCAAGTTTTTCTATTTGCATCATCAATAAAAGTAACATAATAACGAGAGCCACCAAGAGATGATACCTAAGCAGGTCCCCATACATTTGTATGCACAAGCTCTAATTTTTTTCTCTTCTTTTCTTTCCCAACTCTAAGGAATCCGACTCTATTTTGTTTTCCATAAACACAATTCTCACATAATTTTAAATCAACATGCTTCAAAATTGGTAACAAATTTCTTGAGTGAAGAATCGCATCCCCTTCTCACTCATGTGCCCGAGCTTATGATGCCACAATGTTGTATCTTCTCCTGTAGAGGTTAAAGCATTAACAGAATTAGAAATACCATTGTATAAATACAATGTACCAACCTTTTCTCCTTTTGCTATTACCAAGGATCCTTTAGTGACCTTCTAGGTTTTATCTATGAAAGTAGTTACGCAACCTTCATCTCCCAACTGCCCTGTTGAAATCAAATTTTTCTTCAGATCTGGAACATGCCTTACCTTCTTCAATAGCCTCTAATTTCCATTTTGCTGTTTTATGAAAACTGTACCCATTCCAACGATTTTACAGGGTTTATCATCACCCAATCAAACTTGTCCAAAATCTCCTTGAACATAATCACGAAAATGTTTCTTATCAGGTGTGGCATGGAATGAAGCCCTTGAATCTATCACCTAGGCATAAATAATATTTTCTAATGAAAGAATCAAATCATCTTGCAACACATCACCTATTACATTCGCTTCATTATTAGTTTCTTGCTGCGTGTCTCCTTCTTTTCCTTTCTGAGACTTGCAGGCTTTCTTCAGGTGTCCTTTCTTCCCACATTTCCAGCACACTATCCCCGATCTGGACTTGGATCTACCTTTTCTTGACTTACTGCGATATCCTGGGCTCTTTCCTCTTTCCATTTTTCTTCCCCTAGTCTCCGCAGTCAAAGAATTACCTGAAGTCTCACCGGAGCTTTTCCGTCGCATTTCCTTACTAAGGATTGCACCGACTACATCATCAAATTTTAAAGTGCTAGATCCAGAGATAGAGTTACTAATGGCCATAACTAAACCATTCCAGCTTTCTGGCAATGAGCACAGAAATAACAGAGCCCTGACTTCATCATCAAAATTTACCCCTAGAGAACTTAACTGACTTGTAACTGTATTAAAATCATTTAAATGATCTACAACAGATCCACCTTCTGAAATCTTCATATTAAATAAATGCTTCATAATAAATACATTATTTGAGGCCAAGGGTTTTTCATATAGTTTGGCGAGTGCTGACATTAAACCTTGTGTTGTCGTTTCCTTTGAAATATTAAATGCTACCGATGCTGCTAGGCACAACTGTATTGTTCCAAGTGCCTTTCTATCTAGAATATCCCATTATGTGTCTGTCATACTCATTGGCTTCTTTGTCTTTCCACTCAATGGTAGGTACAGATCTCTCTGATACAGATAATCTTCTATTTGCATCTTCCACAGCTGGTAGTTTTGGCTATTGAATTTTTTGACCCTAAACCTACCATCTTCCGCCATTGCTCCCACTCAAACTAGGAACCCTTCTCTCCTGCGATTTTATTAGCCAAATAGACCTTTGGCTCTGATACCAGTTGTTAGAAAATTATATATTACAAAGCAATGCAACACATAAAATATTGTAAAAATATAAACATAGAAAATGCATAAAATAAGAGAGACATAGATATATGTGGTTCACCTAGTTTGGGCTACATCCATGAAGAAATAACAAATCCTTCTTTTATTATATTATCCAGCAAATTGAAGAGATACAACCTACAACAGATTCACTGTAACACCCTCTTCACTCTCAATCTCCTCTCGCTTTCTCACTCAGAATACAAATCTACATAGACGCAGTACAATTCCCTCATATATAGTGCGGGGTTGCCTTCTAGGGAAAAAAACCCTAAATTAAACATAACTTCTACTGTCAAATCATCCGCCTAATGAACGGCCCAGATTGAGTAGAAATTACTAGACTTTTACAAGGCAATTTTACATCTATCTTTGGCTTCGGGGGTGTTGCCCCCGAACCCCCGCCAAGGGACCGCTGGTCCTCGGACCCCCCAGCTGGGGGGGATTTACCCCCCCGAACCCCCACCGGGGGGACAAGTCCCCCCGGTGGAGGGGTGTATAGTATTCCTGGGGTATACATCCGACTGAAACCTTTGAATACAAAAGATAATCAAGCTCCACACCCAACACAATTTTGATTTCTGATGCATAAAAACAAGCAAAACTTAGTTTTTTTATGTTTAAAACATGCAATTTGTTAATGATTGATTTTACCTAACTTTCACAATCTTTTCTTCCAAATCCTTCCCAAGAATGAAGACAAATATATAAAATAAAGTGATTTATTAAGTAATGTAAGGGTACAAACATACCTTTTATGTGACCCAACATACTCCCCCACTTACCTTTTTTCATGTCCTCATGTAAGAAGATGATTAACATGAAATTGTGTTAAGGAGTAAGCAGGATAGGTCTCTTATGGATATAACCGAAAATCATTTTTCTTTTTAAGCATTGCAAATGCTCGACCTTCTTGGCATTCTACCGATCCATAGACAAAATGGTAGCCATTAGGCAGATACCAAATAATGAGGCTTCTATATCAGAAGCCTATCCATGTAGGGCCCAAACCAAACAAGCAGCAACTTTGAAATTTCTGTAACCAAATGACTCTCTGCTTTTAGTGATGTTGGAGGAAGCCATCCATCTCTCTTTTGTAGCAAGTACGCATTCTTCTTTAAGATCCTAGAAATATTCCACTCCTACTTTTATAGTGTCTTTATGGAGTGGACCTAGAGAGGCCACAACCTTTGGATGCTCCATTAACTGTTTATGTTGTACAAAAATGTGTGTGGGTTTTGTATGATCTCCCCAAACCCAAAGATCTAATTCATGCTCCCTTTTTTGGAAAATTTTATATACCTTAACCCACTTAATCTGATTATAGAAAAAAGAAATGAAGGCTTGAAATTGAACATTTTCGATGAAGGGGTTAGGGTTAACATCCCTTTCGTCCTCCAAGAAAAAGTTGTGTAAGTATAATTCATAGAGGAGACACCTCACCTTTTCATTCTACTCTTTGCAGCATTGAATAATGTCCAGGGTCAATTTACATTCGACTGGTTTCCCAACCCTGAGAGCCTTAACCTTTAATAGAAAATACCTCTCAAGAGAAAACAACACATAATTGGTAGCAGGTGACCTAGAAGACAAGGCATTTGAATAAATGAAGCAGACATTTTCAATTTGCTCCATAAATTTATGAAGCTGACTCTGTACTTATTTTACATTTTTTTGTCCAACTTTGAGACTATCATAAGCCTTATCCTATGTTGAAGTCATCTCATCAAACTTCTTCAATAAATCCTTATGAGTCTATAGGGGTACCACTTCTCTTTGATACTGTGCTAGAGTGTGTTGTAGTTCTGCTAGTTCCTTTTGCAACTTTTGAATGGTGACCTCCCTTACCAAAGGAGTATACAGGGTTGTGTCCTCAGTCTGGGCAGCCTTATCATAGGTTACCAATGAGTCAATCTAAACATTTGTTTCCATTCTATCGATTGTTTGAGAATTTTCTGGAAAATCTATTTTAACCGTAGCATCCATCAAGTTCGCAGAAAAATTTGTCTGAGTCTTCGTTGAACAAGTGAAAATGTCTTCAGTCTGGGTACCAACGATTTCTATATAATGCATTTTAGTTTGAGTTCCAATTGAATTTGTAGGGGTTTCTTCTGTTTTTGATCCAATAGGCTGAAGGAGGTTTTCACTTTGAGCACCAATAGTTTTTTATTCTACTTTGTTCCTACGAGTCTTCCTCGCTTATGTCAACCACCTTCTCAACTGTTTGATATTATTCTTCAATTTCCTATTCTATTTTCTCAATTGATTCATCCTCGCATTATCTTATTTCCTTTCCTTCTTAGTGAGGTGTTTGATTGGAGAAGAACAACCGTATTTGTTTCGAGCGAAAGAGGGGTTATATCATTACTAGCATCTTGTTCCAATAAAACAGTATCTCCTGATTGAGTTTCTGACTTAGGGCCTCTTTCTACCTGAGTTTCTAGTTTAGGAATTCTTTCTATAGAGGATATTTGTCCCCCTCATTCCTATGACTCTTCCATATCTCCAGAGGATGGTAAAATTTCTATATGACCATAATTATCGGCAGAGGCAGACTAGCTAGGGATGCGGTCCTGATCCTGTGAATGTCTAGATTGAGTTTCTTGTTTGAAGAGCATCCCCAAGTTTTCCAAAACTTGGGACACCTCTTCTTCATCACCTTGCGGAAAAAAATTCTATGGACTTTCGGGGGGTGTATGAGATGGTCCCGCTTCCTCTGTCAATTCTATAATATTTGGATGTACACTTATCCTTTTAGAATGTCTTCATTTTGTAGGCTCAGAGGCTAAAGCAGAGGTTTTCCTTTTTTTTCCCTCCCTGAGACTGTTGCCTCTAAAGTTTTCCGTACATTATCTGGTTCATCAACATTCTCTACAATTTCGTCAACAACTTCTCCTACCTGTGCATTTCTTCAGTTTTCTTCTAATGAAGGTACAACATGGTTTGCAAAATTATCTCAGGTTAATTGTTACTAGGTTGGTTCTTGAGTGAAAATTAACTTAATTATACCATGATGGCTAATTGTAGCCTACGGGTTCTTAGATTCCCTGACTCGGCTAGAAACATCATGTAGTAAAGATTCAAGAATTTAAAAAGAATGGAAAATTAACTACAATCTTTTGCCTAAGTATTGCTAAGAGCTTAAGGTATCTAGACCATACCACATCCTATCGACCATCACAAGTGATATATTTATGAACAATTGTTGCCAATTCTCACCATGGCTCCCTCAAATACACATGCTAAATGCCCTTTCCTTTGCATATTAGTTCTTCACCTGAATCTTTGAATACTTCAACAACTTCATGCAATTGTACATGCTTCTCACTCCACTTCACACCTTCTATAAAAAGTCCTGATACTTCAGCTATGACTACTTCATAGACTACTATGGCTCTTCCTTTTACGCTTGTGTTTCCATTTTGTAAGTTTTGCAAAAATTTCAGTGCAACATCACTGTGAAATCCCTGCAACCTGGCTAGGTACTATATCCATTCAGCGCATTTGAGAATTGCTTGAGCTTGTGCTGTTAATTGCAATATTGTGGGCTCGTTGCGAACGCCATTACCTCCTATGCTTGTTGTGCGCCTATAACGATTTCCCTATTCTACATGCAATAACCTTAATTCTATTGTTTTAGTGTTGAATAGAAATGAATACACTGCATGCAAGAGTCTCGATCAGAGATTTTTTTTATATAAATGTGATAATAATGATCAGACAATCGGAAAAAGATTTTTATAAATGAAGTACTAGTTAATCGGTCTAATCAGCAAGTCTTGGTGGATTTGGATAAGTATATCTTGTCAAATAGTTATAGCACATAACCTTCCCCCTCCAATAAGAAAAGGGCATCCTTGTCCTCAGAGTATGGGAAAATGAGAAGTATGCACGACAGGATTAATATGGCATGAAGTTGGTGATGGAGTCTAATTGGTGGACTAAAGTGAAGTAATTAATAGTCATACGAGTAGTTAGAGATGATCAAAAAAAATAATAAAGAATGTAAATATTTATTAGGAACATTAATTTTACCTTTCATGATTAATAAAGCGAAATATGTCATGGCACAAAATGAATAGTGATTGCTGGCATCAACTGATTGGATGGTGCTGAAGTGATTCATTGAATGGATTTTCGACAGTTATGCTAGTTTTTAGAAGTAAAAACACTCTTGGATGGTAGTTTCTCCTTCTTGATTAATTAAATAGGAAGTAGTAGCCTACTAAAGAATTGGAAATATAGAATACTACTCCAATACCGCAGGAAGAGCCACTCCTGCTAGCAGGCATCTATAGCCTCTACAGGGTTCCCACTTAAACCCAAAACATGAGCCAGTATCCTCAACTTATGACTTTTTGTTATTATTATTTACATATTTTTGCAAAGAGACCATTGTGCTAGCATGGTAACCAGATAACCACAATGCCATTCACCAGGGTAGAACAAAGTGAACAGGCCAGCTCTCGATGAGACCTCTTGTCCTTAGACGTATTTAATGTCTTAAAGTCCATTACCCTAGTCTAGTATCCTAAATGGGAATGTCACTTGTGTTAAGTCCTTATGATCATGGTAGGCTAGCTCATAATGAGACCTCCTATCCTCTTTGAGAACAATTTATCTTATTTCCACTTTTTCCATTATAAGTTGAGGGAAGCTCATTAACTCCATAGGAGTGAGGGATAGTGTAAGACATGAAAGAATGCCTACAAAAGATATGTTTTCATTCATTGTATTGTGCCAAAAGTAACTTTCCATTTGAAAGTGTAAAAGAGAGAAACAACAAGCCGTTGATATTGGTGATGAATCAAGTTAAAAATATATCCAAAGGCACGACATATAGCAAGTCATTCAATAGATAAACCATGTCAGATTTAAAATAAAGATGATCAACAAATGGTTAAAAGAAAAAATAATGTAATCAATATAAATGATTTTCTTTAAAAATATATTTCGATGCAAATCTCTAGCCAAATGGACGGCTATATAAGTGGAATAACAATTGTTCTACCCGAAAAGAACAAAAAATGTTCTATTGGGAATGGAATAGCAGGTGTACTATCGGAACAGAACAACACTTTCCTACTTTTGGAATGGCAATAGAAAAACAACCGTATGTATGGAAGTTGGTAAAAGGGAACAACAGTGGTTCTTTTGGAAAAGAACAACAGTTGTCCGAAAAATGAAACAACAGTTGTTCATCCAAAAGGAACAACAACTGTAAACAACACATATTTCTAGAAAAAAATCACTCATTCATACAACAATGTTTACTCTATTAAATCATTCAAGTAAAGAAAAGATGGAAAAATTAATAAACTATGTTCGCAAAAAATATATACATTGTTTACAATTGAAAATAAACAATTTTCATGAAAGTAAAGTTGTCGGGTCATCACCCCCTACAGCTAAAATTTTCATAGTGGTATCGTTGCATACCTATTGGAAAAATGACTCTTTCGTGAGAGGCTTGTTATAAAGCCACAACTAAT
Organism: Pinus tabuliformis; assembly: GCA_031772625.1. Classification (NCBI taxonomy): domain Eukaryota; kingdom Viridiplantae; phylum Streptophyta; class Pinopsida; order Pinales; family Pinaceae; genus Pinus; species Pinus tabuliformis. The sequence goes on along the minus strand of CM062810.1, from coordinate 871,642,540 downwards.
TTCCGTTCACCCGGAAAGGAGAGCCAGACCCACCAATGGTAATCAGAGTTATGGTGCCATTATTTTGTACTTCATGAATCTCATACAGGACAAACAACCTTGTCTGCAATTTACTTGGAAATTCTTGAAACCTAGAATCATAGAGGAGCGTACAGTCTCCTTTCTGAGACGTTTTCTTCTTAATAAGGTTGTTGTGCCACTTAGCCCTTTGTTATTGAATAAACATTGTACATTGTAGAGAAAGTAGTCGTGTTTCATCCAATTCATTTAATTGCTAAAGTCATTTTGTTTGGGCCTCCGTCAGATCCACTCCCACTTCCTAGGCTATTCTAAGAGTCTCTATTTCAAATTCGATCAGAAAAATAGGTTCCTTACCAAACAAAAATTCGTATGGGGAATAACCAGTAGTGTTTCGCCAAGTTGTGCAATAGGCCCACAAGGCCTATGGAAGTTTAGTAGCCCAGTCCCACCGGTGTGTTGAAATTTTTTTAGTTAAGATCACCTCAAGGACCTTGTTGGTTCTTTCAACCTGCCCGTTCGCTTGCGGGTGATACAGAGAAGTGATTCTATGTGTTATATGATGGTTCTGTAGGGTGGTTGTAAGATTATGCCCTATAAACTGTGGCCCCCCATATGCTATCACTTCCTTGAGTAAACCATATCGCACAAATAACTCAAACAAAAAATTAATTATAGTTTCTTCTATAGCCCTTGGAAAAGCTATTGCTTCTACCCACTTTGTTACATAGTTTGTACCAACGAGTGTATAGGCTTTTTGGCTTGATGGTGGATTGAATGGGCCAACAAAATCCAATGTTCATTGTCCGAAAGCCTCCATTACCAACTGCAGCTACAATAGAATCTCATCGTCTTAGTCAAGATGGCCCATCCTCTGACAACTATCATAGGCTTGAACATATTTTTTTGCATCTCTGAAAATAGTGGGCCATTAATATCGCATCCGAAGTATTTTATGTCCAGTCTTGTGATCTGCAAAATTTCCGCCACAAGGCTCGTCATGGAAAGCTTTTAGGATGTTGTAGATCTCATCTTTGTGAATACATCGTCATATCTACATAGCAGACCCCATTTGAAAAAGATATCCACCAACCAAAGAAAATTGGGCACTGTGTTGGAAAATCAACTTCCTTTCTTTAGTGGATAGGTGCCATGGTAGTTTTCCTACTGCTAGATAGTTTTCCATGTTTGTGTACCAAGGTACCTTTACTGCCATGGCAAACAAATGTTCATCTAGAAACTAGTCATCCACTAGTGACCAGTCATTCATTTTAGGTACCCGAGATAGAAAATCCACAGTTGAATTTTCCTTCCCTAGTTGGTCCTTAATATTAATATCAAACTCTTGCAAAAGTAGCAACCAACAAGTCACCCACGCATTAGTAACAGGTTTATTGGCTAAATATCTAATAGAAGAATGATTAGTATACAGAAGGAATGAATAACCTATTATATGATGTCTAAACTTTTTTATGGCATAAACAATGACTAGAAACTCCTTTTCTATGACTATGTAATTGAGTTCATCAAAAGTGAGGTTTTTGTTGATATAATAAATAGCGTAGGGATTTTTGTCTTCCTCTTGAACGAGAACAACGCCTATTGATGTGTCTGTTACATTTGTGGAAGTGTGGAAAGGTAGCTCCCAATTTTGTCCTTGTAATACTGGTGCAGTTGAAATGAGCTTCTTTAGATCCTCATAGGCAGCATCGCATTTGTCAGACAAATTAAATTCAACATTACCGGTTAAGACATACAAAGGTGTGGCAATTTTTGAAAAAATTTCAGTAGACATGCAATAATACCCCACGTATCCAATGAAACTACGTACCTCAACCTGGGTGTTGGGTGTGGGTGGTGCAAGAATTACCTCTATTTTCACTGGATCTACCTATATTCCTGTCGTAGAGATGTAGTGTCCCAAAACCACACCTTTAGTCATCATCATATGACATTTTACATTGTTCAAGAATAACCTGGTGGTAATGCATCATTCAAGTACCTTTTCTAGATTTTGCAAACCCTACTCAAAATCATTCCCATAGGGGGTAAAGTCATCCATATAAATTTTGATCCCTTCGTTGATCAAATTAGAAAAAATTCTCAATATTGCCCTCTGAAATGTGGCTGGAGCATTGAATAAACCAAAGGGTAGAACTATGTATGCAAACATACCCCACGGGTAGGTAAACATGGTTTTGTCCTAATCTTCAAGGGCAATCTAGATCTGATTATAGCCACTGAAACCATCAAGGAAGGAAAAAAATTGTTTCCCTGCTAAGCTGTTGAGAACTTGATGAATGAATGGAGGAGGGAAATGGTCCTTCTAGGTGGCTTTATTCAACTCTCCATAGTCCACATAGATTCTCCATTTCCAATTTTTCTTGGGAATGGCTACCAATGAGGAGACCCACTGGCTATTCGAGATAGGATAAATAAAATTTGCATCCAACAACTTTTGCAGTTCCTCTTTCACAATATCCCTGAGATGGGGACTCAAACTTCTCTGGGGTTGCCGAATGGTGTGAGCATCCTTCTCGATGTCGATATGATGAGTACATAGCTAGGGATCTATACCTTTCATGTATGAGTATTCCTGTTATCGCTCCAAGAAACTCTCCTAGGTTGTAGCTCACAGATGCTTGGTAACATATAAATTCAACTATTTGTTGCAACGGATGAATGGAAGGAATGATGCTTGTTCAATCCAGATGACAACTTCTACTTTGTTTCACTCCAGACATACGTGAACACCCCTAAACTACAAGGCTTTAGACCACCAACTACTCACAGTTTAGATATTGGGTGAATATGGAGAATACTGACCACACCAGCAGATGCACAAGACCGTGTGATGACCGGCTGCAACCAGCAACGAAGCCTATAAATCTATTCTACTAATGCATAGACAGGATGAGAACTCTCTTGCATCAGATAGAAAGAAACCTGAGTAACTTATTCAGTGATGCATTCAACAATCTAACACAGAGATAGGATGACAGCTACCTAGTGCTAAACCTCAAAAGATCAAGAATACAGTATATCAAGCACAAGCTTAGAACAGAGGAAAATGGAAAGTGAGTAGTTAATAGCGAAATAAGCTTGTATTAGCTCAAAACGAAGATAAGACGCTGCAAGTGACAAAATATCTATAGTCTCCAGAAGTTGAACCTTATATCAAAATACCAACCACCAACCTTGATTACATCTTTCTTTGAGGTATTTATAGATTTTACATTACAGGGGCTCTCAGCCATTTAGGTATGGAGGGGTCATAATTGATCACCAACCACATTTAACTACCTGATGGAGTCTTTGAGTGTGTTTTCTTGCTTCAGTAGATGAATCTAATCTTTTCAGGTGCTGTGCTATCCTCTTAGGTGGTTGGAGTGCTCTTACTAGTGAAATTCCATAACTGATAAATGAAGCTACAGGGTCGTGCTCTATCCTTTTCACACTTGGCCATGCTATTTGTTAAATATGGTTGTTGGGGAGCAACTGCGACAGGTACTGGTAAGCTAGTCACCTTCCTCCTTCAGGAAAATGGAGTGGTCAAGGGACGTGGACTACATGGGTGAGTGGACGAGTTGGATGAGGGGGAAGGTTGGTCGTCAGATTGAAGAAATGGATGACAGAGATGGCTCGGTAGAGAATATCAGCCGAGGTGGGAGCAGGGTGAATGAGGGCCATTGGATCTTGGACGAACAAATCGAATGATGATCAAGCAATGAAGTTGCGTGGGAGTTTAATGGGCAAGCGGATAGGTTAGGCAGTAAACAGTGTTGATCGCACTGCCTTCGGGCATAATGTGGTAAAAGGACAAGACCGAGCAATTCCACTCAGTGGCTGACACGTAGCAGTGGATGAGAGAGAAAAATGGGCATCATCATGCACTAACGTTTGGGTGGGTTGCGGGTGCGATAAGCGTGAAGGCCGTCAGATCTCGGCGGAGATGATCTGATGGTGGGGATTTGATTGCGCAGGTTGCTTCATCGGGCATGACGGGAGTTGTTAGATCGGCAGGAGGAAATCAATAGTTCAAATTAAGAGAGGGATTTATGAGCGTGCGGGGTTATAAGGATGAGGTTCTATGATGGTTTTAGGCCTTTTCACTTGGGGCTTAAAGTAAAAGGGATTTATAGCAGGTTTAGAGGAAAAACAGAGGAAACAGAGGTGAAGGAGAATAAGCAGAGTGAAGGAAGGAAGGGAAAATGACTACTATGAGCTTCCTTTTAGGTTCAACCAAGCATACCAAGCTCGTATCTGACCTTGAAAAATCAGCATTGTATAGCAAAGCTAACACTGGCTCCTTCTGGGGATGAGATCCTCCCTGCAAGGTCTCAAGAACTGTAGACAACTGCCTTCCCTACAAAAACCAGATCAACAAAATTTCCTAGTGTTCCATTGGGCATGGAGTCCAATTAAGTCTACACTAAAACCTTATAAAACAACATATTTACAATATTAAGGCCTAAAGACCTTAAACAACATAAATTTTCAAAAATCGCCCATTAACTAGGCCATCAAAAACTATCTCTCCTTCCACACTTTGTAGCATGAAAGTATTGTTCCCCTAGATCTGAGTGACAATAAAAGGTCTGGTCCACAGAGCATCAAACTTCGCATGGTTGCCTTTCTTTTCTTTCAGTGCATCCCATTTAAGAACCAAGTTTCCAACTCGAAAACTGTCTATCTTTGCCTTTTTGTCAAAGGCTTCCTTGATTCTCTTTGGATGTGCTGTAGACCTCTTAACCAATTGATCTATGCTTTGATGAACTTCTGCCAAGTCACTGATCCTCCTAGCCATGTCATTTTCCTCATTCTGCTCTTACTGCAAGAATTTTGCCACAAGGAGGGTCAGCTGAATTGGGAATACAGCCTTAGTGCCATATACCATCTTGAATGGAGAATTCCCTGTCGATTTCTTGGTGGTTACCCTGTCAGCCCACAATGCATACTTCAACTTGGAATCCCAGTTCTTTTTATTTTCCTCTAGCATCTTTTTGATTATCCTTATCAGGCTCTTGTTGGATGATTCTGCTAGACCATTGCCTTGAGGGTAATATGAGGTGGAATGAACTAAATTAATTCCTATTGAGTCAGTCACACATGTTCACCAACTCTTTTGCCCTAAAGGATGCTGCATTTTCTATAATCAATTTGTGTGGACAGCTAAACCTAGTGAAAATATTCTCTGTCAAGAATTTCATGACCACATGGTGATCAACTTTCCTAGTAGGGATGGCCTCAATCCATTTAGTGAAGTAATCAGTTGCTACTAAGATCCACCTATGCTGGCCACTGGAATGTGGATTAATTTCCCCAATGAAATCTAAACCCCACTACTGAAAAGGGCCACTGGCATGTATTGGCTTCAAGGGTAAAGACTTCAATTTTTGTTTTCCTTCAAACCTCTAGCACCTGTCACAAGATTTTACGAATGAAAGGACATCAGAAAACAAGGTGGGCCAATAATACCCAGCTCTGAGGATCTTGTGGGCTGTTGTTTTCCAATAGTGATGTCCTCCACATATGCTGGAACGAAACTGATGCATGACCTCCACGTATTGCTCTTTGTCCAAACACCTTCAAAGGATTCCAAATGGATCCCTCCAATATAGCAAGCTTTCATGAATGCAATACTTGGCTGCCCTGAGCTTAATATTCCAAGCTTGGCTTGAACTTAGGTCTAGAGGAACTTCTAGCTTCAACAAAAATTGAGCTATCTCAAAATACCATTCATAAGAAGCTAGATTTTCTGCCAATGACTGGTTCTACCCTGGTTCAATTGTTTCTTCCCCTATCTATTTGTTATCTAAGCTTGTGCCTACACAATTCATGTCCAACATCCTACAATTTTCTTCACTCATAAGCCTGGCAAGGCCCTGAACTTTGACAAGCTTAGTAGGCTTCAATTCTATGTTGAATTCGATAAGTTTTTCTATCCATTTTGCCCTTCTTCCATCAACATCTGGCTACTTTAGGATGTCCTTTACTGAAGCAGAAGGAACATATGCAATTACCTTGGAGTTCAGAATTTATATTCTGAAAGCTTTCAGGGATTTGACAAGAGCAAAGGCCTGTTTTCTATGAGATCATACCTTAGATCAGCATCCCTCAATGTTTTGCTGAAGAATGCCACTAGATGTTCTGACCCCTCATCATCTTTTTGTAATAGAACTGTTGCAAGGGTGTCACCTAAGGCAAATGAGAAGATATGGAACTCCTTGCTATAATCTAGGATGATTAAAGTGGGAGCCTCCATAATGGCTCTTTTGATGGCTTCAAAAGATCTTCTTGCTGCATCAGTCCATTTTACCTCTGATTCCTTTCTTAGCATGGAGGTGATGTGTTTTACCAATTTTGCAAAATTAGGAATAAACCTCCTTACAAAATTTATTTTTCCCATAAAGGATTGGATGTCCTTTTTTGATCTTGGGATAGACAAGGTCTGTATTTCTTTAACTCTTTCTGGGTCAATTTTGACAACTGCAGCAGAAACAATGTGCCCTAGTAGCTTGCCCTCCTCTAAAGAAAATTGATATTTTTTGTGGTTGACTGATATTCCAAACTTCCTGCACTTGAGAAACACTTTCCTCAAGTGCTGCAAATGATCTTGATGGCTGTTGGAGTATACTGTTATATCATATAGGTAGACAAGGAAAAACTTATCCTTCTCTCCCACAAATGTTATATCCATAGCTCTCTGAAAGGTTGCTCCAGCATTCATCAGCCCAAAAGTCATATTGGAGTACATAAAAGTGCCCCAAGGAGTGGTGAATGTAGTCTTTTCTTGATCATCTGGATGTACAACAGCCTGGTTATACCATGAAAATCCGTCCAGGAAAGACATCACTTTGGCTCCTGAGACTTTCTGCAGCAAATGCTCCATCTTGGGCAGGGGATAGTTGTCTTTCTTAGAGCATTTGTTCAGGTTTCTGAAATCAACACACGACCTAATTTCTCCACTTTTCCTCCTCACCACTACCAAGTTGGCTACCCACTTTAAATATCTCAGAGGAACTATGATTTTGGCAGCCAACAACTTCTTGATCTCTTTTTCAATCCAAGGAAGGAGCAGGGGATTTATGGCTCTCAGCTTTTTCTTGAAAGGAATGGTGTCTTTTTCCAATGGGATTTTATGTTGGATGATCTTTTTGTCATAAGTTTTGAGGTCACTATATTCCCAGGAAAAGACATCAGCAAATTGCTTCATCATGGTGCAATATTCAGAACTTTTGGAAACAGACAACTGAGTGGACAGATTTATATATTTTGGATGATCTAGACTCCCTATGTTATGCCTATTGACTGTAGATTGATCTTCCTTTTGGGAAATCTTATAAGGCACGTTAATCTGGTCAAACAGCTTCTCTAAAGGCACTAGCCCCTTAGGTATATTATTTCTAGGCAACTAAACAATGTTGTCTCGGCTAATTTTGTTCTTTAGCTGGGGCTGGGGACTTCCCTCAAGGGTTTCATTCTCTTGATCTATTTGCATTTTAGAGAATTCATCAATGACTTGTAGAAACCTATTTACTTCATCATCATCCTCAAAGACTTTCCAGTGTTGGACATTATCAGGAAAGGATGGTCTATATTTTATCTGGACTTCATAAACCAACTTAGGGGGAATGGGAGGGATGAGCATACTAGCAGACACAGCAAGTGAATCAGCAAGCTGATTTTTGACTCTAGGGATATATGAGATACAAAAGTTATTAAAAGAATCTTTGAGTCTCCATACCTCATCTTTGTATGCTTTTAGCCTTATGTGCCTTTCTTGGAATTTATTGTTCACTTGCTGAATGATGAGATTAACATCCCTAAACACCTTTATGTCTCTGATCCCTCTGTCTTTGGCAGCATTTAAGCCTAATATCAGAGCCTCATACTCTGCTATATTGTTGGTGACCTGAAAATTCAGCTTGAAAGACAGATGTGTGCTTTCTTGTTTCAGAGACACTAGCACCACACTCGCTCCAGCAGTTTCCTTTGAACATGCTCCATCAAAGAACATATCCGAAGCTTGTGTTCCTTCCTCTTCGATGGCCTGGCATACTGTTTTCTTAATCTGCATCGAGGCCCTCTAGGATTTTTCAATTTGGAGAATACATGTTCCAAAATCAGTGTCCACCACGTAAATGGGATAATTAGAGGGATTGTTCTCATCATTGATGATATAGGCCAGCTGAGCTTCCCTTTATAGCCTTCTGCTTTCTCCTCAAAAACTAGGACAGTGGCATAAGATAAATCGTTTTGTAATGTCCCACCTAGCCTCTTAATCCACCCTCTGGACAGCAGCATGCCAAACGTAGGGGGAACATCTTCTACCACAATATCCATCATCGTGCTCTTCATGGATAGCTGAGTTAGGGTGATAGCCAAATATTTGATCAACCCCAGACATTTCACCTTCCTTGAATCAAAGGAGAATAAGTCATGATATGGTCTGGTAATGTCAAGGCCTAACTCTTCCATGATGGCTTTAGGCATCAGATTGTGACTGGCCCTTGTGTCCAGCAAACAATTGTGGAGGATTTTGTCATGAATGGTCAAGGAGTAATAAAATGATGGAGAATTATCATCAGCAAGTTCAGTCATTGGGCTAAGCACAATTGCAGGTTTATCATCTTGCAAATTCACAATCTCAGCTCAAGGGCATCTAGGATAGGCTTTCTAAAAACCTCACTCTTTACAAGTTCAATTAGAGGCATAGATATTTTAAGCTTCTCGACTTCTGATCCAAAACTGAAAGGGGAAGGGGACTTAACAAGGCCTCTTACCTCTTGAGCTGGTACTTTAACGGTGACTCGATCAAGTACAGGTCTCTTCTATTTGCTGATCTATTGTTCTGTGGGGACATCATCTCTTTGGGCAGGATTCTCTTTGACATTACTCATTCTTGACCTGAAATTATATCTTTGCTGGTCTTCAGTTAGTAGAACAACTTCTCTGTCCCACTCCTGACTGGTCTGGTCCAGGAGTAATGATTGTTCATAGGAAGCTAATGTCAAAAAGGTAGCACTGCCCTTATCTTCCATGCAGTGAATCTCATCCTCTTCGTCAAATTGGTCCTCTTCCATGACTGCGTTCTGGAAGGGAGGCTTAACCCTTTGTTCTTCACTGGCTTCTTTGCCCATCTGAATGATTTGTAATTGATCATTTGCTCTTCTGAATGGATTTGGATTTCTAGGGGCGAATGTATTTGGAAGCCTTGCTTTCCCATAATTCTGCTCAACCTTCAGTTCAGATATTTTAGCAGCCAATGACTCTATCATCTTAGTCATTTTATCCAATTTGGGTTCTAAAGATGAAGCAAAGGAAGAAGAAGCCTCACCTCTCTGCCTCCTTCTATCAGCATGACCCTTTAGCTTTTCTGCAGTCATGATATTGGATTCCACCTCTAGGGCTGCATCTTTCATTTCAGCTAGAGTGGCACATCTTCTTTCTCTTAAGAGTAGGCTGAAATTAGAGTCAAATGCATTATCATAGGTGAGTTTGGCAGAGGTGGGAGTAGGCTTCACTTCAGCTGGTATCTTGCTATACATACGATTGAATATTTTATTAAAATCAGACAATGATTCCCCATTTTCCCTCTTGAGGCTGCCAAAATTAGTATGGTAATATAGCAGGTCTTTCTTGTCTCCCCAATGCTTTAAAAACACATTATCTAAGTCTTCAATGTCTACTATAGACCTAGGGGACAACTCTCTTAACCACTTTCTAGCCTCTCCATCTAGACTTTGGACAAAAACTCTCATCCACACATCATCCTCACTAATATCCAGGTTATCATCATAACTATAAAAAGACTCAAGGTGTTCTTCAGCTGTTACTCCCTCTGTACCAGTGAGCTTAGGCATGAATTTCTAGTATTCTCCTATAGGCATGGTATTCAAAGGAACAGGCAGGACTAGGGGTCCATACCTATCAGCTATGATTCTTTCCACTTTGGTAGGTGCTTGCGGACCTGCCATGACTGGGGTAGATGGGAGAGTACTGGTTGTTTGGATGACAAAAGGCTGAGAAATGAATGATAGGGCAGAAGGAAAATGATGGACTGTAGGGGAGGTTTTCTTTGGACTGAGATCCAAAGGGGAACTTAATGGATAAGGAGTTTTATGAATCTCTAAGAATATTTTTTCACTAAAAGTGTTGGGCTCTATATGTTCAAAATGTACATGCTCAGTTACAAGCCTTTCTTGTAGAGATACATAAGATTGTTTAGGCTTACCTGATCCTGATGTTCCTTTTTGTGATGTTTTTCTCTGCTTGACAATCTTTTAAGGGTCAGGCACTAGGTCAGCTGGTGATTTATGAGGATTTCTGAGGATTTCTTCGAGTATGCCTCACAAACTAAGTCAGAACTATAATGTGGAGTCCCCAAAAGGTTGGTCCTCCAGTAGAGTCGCCAGATAGATGATTACAACCGAAAATGTGTCCAGACTTTGTCTATCATCAAAGATGGATCTATGTTGTTCTCCCAGGGAAGCTGAGCTTCAATCTCCTCTCCCCATCAATAGCGCCAATTATGTTATCACTCCAAGAAACTCTCCTAGGTTGTAGCTCGAAGATGCCTAGTAACATATAAATTCAACTATTTGTTGCAATGGATGTACGGAAGGAATGATGCTTGTTCAAGCTAGACAACCACTTCTACTTTGTTTCACTCCCGACATGCGTGAACACCCCCAGAATACAAGGCTTTAGACCACTAACTACTCATAGATTAGAGATTGGGTGAATATGGAGAATAATGACAACACCAGCAAATGCACAAGACCATGTGATGGCCGGCTGCAACCATTAAAGAAGCCTGTAAATCTATTCTGCTAATGCACAGACATGATGATAGCTCTCTTGCATCAGATAGAAAGAAGCCTGAGTAACTTATTCAGTGATGCATTCAACAATCTAACATAGAGATAGGATGATAGCTACCTAGTGCTAAACCTCAAAAGATGAAGAATACAGTATATCAAGCACAAGCTTAGAACAGAGGAAAATGGAAAGTGAGCAGTTAACAACAAAAGAAGCTTTTATTAGCTGAAAATGAAGATGAGACACTACAAGTGAAAAAATATCTACAGTCTCTAGAAGTTGAACCTTATATCAAAATACCAACCACCAACCCTGATTACATCTTTCTTTGGGGTATTTATAGATTTTACATTACAGGGGCTCTCAGCCATTTAGGTATGGAGGGGTCATAATTTATCACCAACAACATTTAACTGCCTGATGGAGTCTCTGAGTCTGTTTGCTTTCTTCAATCGATGAATTTGATCTTTTCAGGTGCTATGCTATCCTCTTAAGTGGTTGGAGTGCTTGTACTAGTGAAATTCCATAACTGATAAATGAAGCTACAGGGTCGTGCTCTGTCCTTTTCACCCTTGGCCATGCTGTTTGTTAAATATGGTTGTTGGGGAGCAACTGTGACAGGTATTGGTAAGCTGGACACCTTCCTCTTTCGGACAAACAGAGTGGTCAAGGGACGTGGATTGCATGGGTGAGAGGATGGGTTGTATGAGGGGGAAGGTTGGCCGTCGGATCAAAGAAATGGATGGCGGAGAATATCAGCCGAGGTGGGAGTGGGGTGAATGAGGGTCGTTGGATGTTGGACAAACAGATTGAATGGTGATTGGGTGATGAAGTTGTGTAGGAGTTTAACGGGCGGGTGGATAGGTTAGGCAGTAAACAGTATTGATCGCACAACCTTGAGGCATAAAGTGGTAAAAGGACAAGACCGAGTGATTCCACTCAGCAGTTGGCACGTAGCAACAGATGAGAGAGAAAAACCACTCTCATCATGCGTTAACTTTCAAGTGAGTTGTGGGTGCGATAAGTGCGAAGGCTGTGAGATCTCGCTGGAGATGATCTGACGGTGGGGATTTGATCACGCAGGTTGCTTCATCGGGCACGATGGGAGTTGTTGGATCAGCGGGAGGAAATCAATGGCTGAGATTAAGAGAGGGGTTTATGAGTGTGCAGGGTTATAAGGATGAGGTTCTATGGTGGTTTTATGCCTTTGTGCTTGGGGCTTAAAGTAAAAGGGGTTTATAGCGGGTTTAGAGGAAAACAAAGGAAATGAAGGTGAAGGAGAATAAGAGGAGTGAAGGAAGGAAGGGAGAATGACTACTATGAGCTTCCTTTTAGGCTCAATCGAGCAAACCAAGCTCGTCTCTGACCTTGAAAAATCAGCGTTGTATAGCAGAGCTAACAATTCCCAGGCAATTTTTTTTTTACATTTTCGAAGTACTTGAAAAATCCTTTGTTGTTGGTGGTTATCCAGGTTATCGTTAATTTTAAGTGTTTTAGCTTGTTTGATCTCAACCAACCTTCTATTATAAACAATGGTTGTGAGTATAGGCTGATCATATATATCCTTGGAGGGATCTCCCTATGTTAGGTCCCTATAATACTAGTGATTACCCCATTACTATTGTAGTTATATCCCTTATTAATATTGTTGTGCCCATATCGTCCCCATATTGTTATTATTGTGCCCCATAGAATCCCTCTGTTGTTATTTTTGTGCCTTTATATTATTATTGTTAGGTCGGTTGGGTTATATTGTGACTCCTTAGACTCCTATATATAGAAAGGAGGATTTGTCATTTGAATCATCAAAGAATCATTCATTTGTGTAATGTAATGGAGGTTGCCTCCTTGAAGAGGTTGAATTGTAAGGAGTTGATCTATCTTTTCTATCTTTTTGTGAGCTGGTTTCATAACATTTGGTATCAGAGCTTTGGATTCTAGGGTTTCGCTGCTCCAAATAGGTCATCATGGCATTTTCGCTATAACTTTTTTTCTGCGACATTTCAGAAGCAAAAAAAAAAAAATGATTTGAGACAAAATCACACTGAACCTTGGGTCCAAATTTCAGAGCTTTTCATGCTACGTTTGGGGAGATATGATCTGAGGAAGTTGGTCTTTTTGCAGACTCCTGAATTACATTCCAAACAGGTGACCTGGGGAAAATCATTATAGCTTTCTCTTCGAGCATCAGATTGAAGTTTCATAAGAAGGTATAGAAAGAGGACAGACTATAGTTTCTTGTATATATTTTTCAAAGTCAAAGGTTGAAATAAAGACACGTGGCATGTCATACAAGTTCACTCTACTGAACTAGTCTATAATCAGCTCACTGTGGGAGATTTTGCGTAACTTGCTTGGAGAATCCAATTTGGATCAGAATGGTGGCATTCGAAAGAGGACATAGAGGGCTACTGCAAGTTTCAATTTTAGAACTAGATGATCCGAAATTACAGAGATACATTAGAGACAATATCGAGCTCCTACAAAGTGAAAAACGGTGTGTAGATTTTTTTAAATTTTTTCTTAAGCTTGGTTTGAAAAGTTATTTTGAAGGAATTCAAAGGGCATAGTAGAGCATTATTATCGGTAACTGATGCCCCGAGGAAAGAAAAACAAAAAACTAGTAAGTGACCTGAAAGCTCTAGCATGACTCATGAAGAAGAGGAAGAAATGCTACATGATATATCAAAATTGCAAGACCAAGTGCAACAAATGTCACTGTCACAAAAGCTAATAGAAGCTAAGATAAATTGCGTGGAATCTAAGATAAAGTGTGTGGAAGCTAAGATGGATGATTTGAAGATAGATTTGAAGACAGATTTGAAGAGAGACATGGCAGATTTGAAGATAGATTTGACAAATTTTCTACAAGAAATACTTACAAATGGTGAAACGGTAGTAAAGGAAACTCATGATGCGAACACAAGAAATATTAATCATGATTTCATACACTCTAATGTTGGATTGAAGACCCACCATATTCCAAAAATAGATATGAGGAAGTTTGATGGCAAAGCTCTCGCAGCATGGATATTACAGATGGAGCAATTTTTCGATCTTAATAATGTGCAAAACACACAAAAGGTGCATATTGCAACTTTATATTCGGAACCAAATCAGTTTGTATGGTATCAATGGCTTTGCTCTCGTAACCAAATTATCACTTGGGAAATCTTTACGGACGAATTGACAACACATTATGAGGATACAAAAGGAAACACTTTTTTTAGACAATTGATAAGTCTCAAACAAAAGGGTGCAATAATGGAGCACATTGAAGAGTTCCAAAAATTGAACATAAGGGTAAAAAATATTCCAGAGGAGCTTAGGATTGATGTGTTCATAGGGACTTTAAAGGATAATATCCAACATGATGTTCACCTTTGGGAACCTGATTCATTAGAGAAGGCATTCAGGTTAGCAAGAAAGATGGAAATCAAAATTATGGCAACTAGGAAGCATACCACTCACAACTATAAAGATGGAAGTGTTGTTGCCCCTAGTCTTCCACAACCTATAAGGTTGACACCACAACAATTGGAAGGAAAAAGAGCAAAAGGGCTTTGTTACAATTGTGATAACAAATACACTAAAGGTCATAAGTGTGCTGAGAAGAAATTATTCTACATAGATTGTAAAGAGGAAGAAGAAAAGGAGCAAGAAAGGTCAAAAGAAGAGGATATACTCCACGAAGAAAGCCTAGATAAACAAGAAATGAATCTGACCATATCTTGTAATGCATTGATGGGAATTACCACTCCTCAAACCATCAAAATAGAAGGACAAATCAAGAAGAAAAAGGTAATAGTGTTGATTGATTCAGGAAGTACCCACAATTTTATTCATTGTAAGGTAGCAAAAGAAGTGAATTGCTTCCTATATCCAGCACCAGAGTGTCAAGTGATGGTTGCAAATGGTGGAACAATAAATTGCTCTGGAAAGTGCCATAATATCAAGCTATCCATGGGAGAATATGTATTGACTAGCCCAATGCTTTCCATTCCAATGGGAGGTGCTGATGTTGTACTAGGAGTCCAATGGCTACAATCCTTGGGTACAATAGCTTTTAATTTTCAAGAACTTTTCATGAAATTTTCTGCAGAAGGAAAGGAAGTTGAATTAAGGGGTATTTCAGGGAAACCGGGAAAGATAATCAGCTCTAATAGTATGACAAAGCTTCTAAAAAAGGAACAAAGAGGTGTAATTGCACAATTATGTTCGCTAGATGTTTCCACATCGAAATCATCTATTTCTCCAGATCTCCAAAACCTCTTGGACAATCATTCCAAAGTATTTGATACTCCCAAAGGTCTCCCACCTATTTGTGATCATGATCATGCTATTCATCTGATTCCAGGAAGTGTTCCTCCAAACATCAGGCTGTACAGATATCCCTATGCCCAAAAGAGTGAAATTGAATGTATGGTTGTGGAAATGCTAGAGGTTGGTATAATTCAACCTAGTCAAATTGCTTTCTCTACTCTGATAGTATTGGTGCACAAGAAGGATGGATCATGGCGCATGTGTCCGGATTATAGGGAGCTCAACAAGCTCACTAATAAAGATAAGTTTCCCATTCCTGTCATTGATGAATTACTGGATGAATTGCATGGATCAATTTACTTCACCAAGTTCGATCTTCGTTCATTATATCATCAAATCAGAATGAAGACTGAAAACATTTTGAAAACAGCATTTAGAACTCATGAGGGTCATTATGAATTTTGGTCATGCCTTTTGGCCTTACCAATGCACCTTCTACATTTCAAGGTTTGATGAATTCCATTTTCAAACCCTTCCTTAGAAAATTTGTGTTAGTATTTTTTGATGATATACTAATCTACAACAATTATTAGAAGGATCATGTTGAACATGTTGACAGGGTGCTACAACTATTGGAGGAGAAACAATTATATGAAAAATGATCCAAATGTTTCTTTGGAGTACAAGAGGTGGAATATCTGGGTCACATTGTATCTCATGAAGGAGTTAAGGTAGACTCTAGTAAAATTAAAGCTATTAAGGAATGGAAAATCCCCACATCCATAAAGCATCTGCTACGATTTCTCGAGTTGATAGGGTATTATCGCAAGTTTGTTAAGAATTATGGGAGAATAGCAGCACCTCTAACAACATTATTGAAGAAAGATGCATTTTCATGGACTCTAGAGGCAACAAAGGCCTTCAAACATCTTAAAGAGGCAATGTGCCAAGCACCGTTCTTAGCTACGCCGGACTTCACAGAAACCTTTATTGTGGAATGTGATGCTTTAGGAAATGGAATTGGTGTTGTTTTAATGCAAGATGAAAGACCCATTACTTTCGAAAGTCGTCCAATCAAGGGAAAGTTTTTACACAAAGCTATTTATGAGAAGGAAATGTTGGCAATACTAGATGCACTTAAGAAATGGTGACCCTACCTAATGGGAAGACACTTCAAGGTAAAAACAGATCATGATAGCCTTGAATACTTTTTAGAATAAAGATTATCCTCTGAAGAGCAACAAAAGTGGGTCACGGAGATGTTGGGTTATGACTTTGAAATCATCTACAAAAAAGGGAATCAAAATTTGGTGGCAGATGCACTCTTAAGAAAGGATAAGGATGTGGAAGCATTGTTGTGTGCCATTTCTATTATCTAACCAGATTGGATAAATGAAGCAAGCGAGGAATGGAAGAATGATGAAGAAGTGTGGGCACTTATTCAAAATTTACAAGAAGATTCCAATACATCTGATAGATTTAGCTGGCAAAATGATTCGTTATGGTACAAAGATCGCTTATACCTTTGTAAGAATTCCCAACTCAAAAAAATGATTCTTACGGAACTGCACACTTCTCCCTTAGGAGGGCACTCAGGATTTTTAAAAACTTACCACAGGGTTAAGAAGGATTTTTTTGGGATGGCCATAAATCGGATATTCAAAATTTTGTGGCAGAATGTTTGGTTTGCTAACAAAATAAAGTTGAAACAATTAAGACCCCGGGTCTATTACAACCTTTATCCATTCCAAGCCAACATTGGGAGGAGTTTCAATGGATTTTATCACAGGTTTACCCAAGTCTGAGGGAAAGTGTGTAATCATGGTGGTAGTTGATAGACTTACCAAGTATGCACACTTTTGTGCATTATCACATCGATTTAAAGCCAGTACAATTTCTACTGCATTTTGGAAAACAATTCAAAAGCTACATGGAAACCCAAAGATTATTGTAAGTGACAGAGATCCCATTTTCACTGGAAACTTTTTGACAAAATTATTTTCTTGTCTCGGTACTTAGTTAGCTCATAGCTCATCTTATCATCCTCAATCTGATGGGCAAAATGAGATAGTAAACAAATGTTTGGAAGGATATCTGCATTGCTTTGTATCTGATAAACAGACACAATGGGTCAAATGGTTGCCTCTGGTTGAATGGTGGTATAACACTTCCTTCCATACAACAATAAAAATGACCCCATTTATGGCACTTTATGGATATCAGAGACCATCCATCACATCATATTTAAGAGAAAATTCGAAGGTTCAAGCAGTGGAACATCACATCGAGCATCAACAACAAGTCCTCCAACTCTTAAAGGACAACCTCGTGTTGGCACAGAATAGAATGAAACAACAAGCAGATCAACATCACAGTGAAAGAAGTTTTGATGTAGGTGTTTGGGTATTCCTACAGCTACAACCATATAAACAGATGTCCCTCAAGCAAGCTAAGAGGGATAATAAATTATCACCAAAGTATTATGGTCTATACAAGGTGTTGCAAAAGATTGGTACTATGGAATACAAATTGGAGCTTCATGTAGCTTCTCGAGTGCACCTGGTTTTCCATGTTTCATGTTTAAAGAAGGTTATAGGTGACAAGCCCCCAGTTCAAACAATATTGCCAGAACTTGACGAGGAAGGAAAAATGCACAGAAGCAAGAACTCGACAACTACGAAATCAATCAATTTCAGAGTATCTCATCAAGTGGAAGACCTTATCCGCTAAAGATTCCACATGGGAGGATCAAAATTTTATACAGAAGCATCCAGAACTACTCAAGCGTTGAGGACAACACTTTTTTGAAGGAGAGGGGCATGTTAGGTCCCTATAATACTAGTGATTACCCCATTACTATTGTATTTATATCCCTTATTAATATTGTTGTGCCCATATTGTCCCCATATTGTTATTACTGTGCCCCATAGAATCCCTCTATTATTATTTTTGTGCCTTTATATTATTATTGTTAGGTCGACTGGGTTATATTGTGACTCCTTAGACTCATATATATAGAAATGAGGTTTTTTCATTTGAATCATCGAAGAATCATTCATTTGTGTAATGTAAAGGAGGTTGCCCCCTTGAAGAGGCTGAATTCTAAGGAGTTGATCTATCTTTTCTATTTTTTTATGAGCTAGTTTCATAACACCCTATTCCTCATTATCAAGAATGGATTTTAATACTTGATATGCCAGATTATTCATGAAAACTACCCTATTAATGAAATTGTTAATCACATCATCCTTTATCTGATTCTTAAATTCAAGAGCTTCTTCTAGTGTGAGAGGAAAGCAAATGTCTTCTTCCAAGTATCTAGGTGGGTGCAGCTAATTATTTACAATAGATAGACTTGGTTTAGCAGGAGGATACAAAACAATATTCTTCACAACACTTCCTTGTGTAATAGTCATGTTCCCTATAAGATATCCTATATAAGCATCTACCGTCGCTAACCAAGGTCGACCCAATATCAAAGGATATCCATCTAGCCTGCTCCTTGGGTCAATGACTAGGAAATAAATAGTATATTCCCATGAATCAACAGAAACCATTACATCCTATAAGGTCCCTTCAGGTGTGACTACTGACTTGTCAGTACCTTCTAATAAGGTTGAGGTGGGTTCCAATGTTGTAATGCCCAAAAACCTACAAGTCTTAATAGTCATAATATTAATGGTTACTCAAAGATCTACTAATGTGTTTGGAAAGGTGAAGTCTTGTATTTGAATGGTTACTATAGGATTCCCAAGGTCTTCGTATTTAATCTATTTTTGTTTACCCAGAAGCAAATCAGATAAAGTTCCTACCATGTTCACTGTTGGTGGATTTTTCAATTTCCTCCTAGGCTTCTTACCACATAACTCCTTAATTGTTTTTTCATAGATCAAGATGTCTTGTATGGCCTGGAGGAGCGGAATCTTTATACACAATTTTTTAATTCCCCTAATATACCAAAATCAGGATAGACAATAGGTTTAATTATTTCTATTCTTTCGGGGAATGGGGGAGAAGAAATTATAAAATTCTCTAAATTCTGCTTCTCAATTGTGTCTTCTCCCTGTTTTATTTCCATAGCAATCATAGTCGACGGATTTATTTCAGGTTGTTTTTCGTTTTCAATTTCTTTTTCTTCTATGGAAATAATTTGCCTTGACCTCAGTCGAAGCTCATTACATTCTACTGGTTCTGTATTATTATCCAAACTCTCAAGAATTTGTACATATTGGATTGGTCTATTGTTATTAGGATTCAGATTTGGTTGACTTGGTAGTTGGGAGCGTAATGAAGGATGAGGGTTCTGAAATGGACTAGGCAATGTGGGATGAGGTTTAGAACGTGCTCCCATGGGTAAATTTCTCATCCCCATAGGATGCTGCCATTTTTTAGGCCAATTTGGGTTATGTGAGGTGGAAGCAGCCCTCTATGAAGGGTAAGGATTACTAGATGAACTTTTCCAGAAAGGGACAGAGAATTGCGGATTTAGCCAGCTAGCTCCTGGGAAAGGTTGGTTTAGCTAGGGTGACATGGAGTACTGTTGGGATTTCCAGGTAGAGAAAGGTGGTTGACCTTGCCATGATGTTCTAGGATTTTTTTGTTGATGATATTCCATAGGAAAGATCAAGGATTTGTCTTGCGGAATACCTGAGGGTTGTGCTTGCCATTGTCGACGTTGTACCACTGAGTATGTCGACTTTGTTCCTTCTTCAACTTCCTTGAATACTTCTTTTAACCCCAGAAGCGATGGACACTGATTCATGGCATGGTACTTGGTGCATATAGAGCACGTCTAGATCATATCCAAAGGACATTCCCTTTAACTACGCTTCTTTCGGCATTGTGGGCAGATTATGGATACCGTCTATTCTGCCTCAATTTTTTTATGTCTGGCATGTAAGACATCTAAATATGTATTCAGAATGCCTAATATATCTATCTCAAAGTCTTCCAGGATGTTTCCAATCTCTATTCCCACCATGCCTCCACTAGGTAGTTTGCTTCCTCTAGTCATGGAGTCTCAGCTTCCTAACTCAGTGCGTGTGCTACCTCGCGAACATCTGATACACAATCGAACAATTTTGTCATAGTCTTATTGAAAAATGTCATGTTTCACCATCATATTTAAAGTTTCTATCCATTCTTCTTTCATCCCTTTTATTAAAATGGCTTTCAAGATTGCTTTTGGTAATGCGGAGGGAGGGGATCTCTACAAATTGTACTAAAACCGTTCGACGTATACCTCTAGAGTTTCATTATCCTTCACAGACATTTTAAATATTTCATATTTTAATTCCATAGTCCTATAGTAGTCCTGATATTTAGTGAGAAAAGAAGTTTTCATGTCATCCCAGGAGTTAATGGTGCATCCACCTAAACCCATAAACCATCACAAAGCTACTCCTTTTAGGGTAGAGGGGAACAAATACAATTTTTGAGGGTTTGTGGTGTAATCATAACCGCTGCACAGGATTCCAAACTCCAATAAGAAAGCATATAGATCCTTTGAGGTCATCACATGAAAGGCTGGGATATTTTGCAAGGGAATAGGTTTCATTGGGGTGTTGGCTACTGGGTTGATGATGGGATATTCCAATGTCAAGGTCTAACCTTGAGGTGGTCGATTCACCATTTGGTCGAAGATGTGCCAATATTCTTTAGGGATTTCCTGGTCAGGGGGTTTTATCTGAGTGAGTGGAGCACTTAAGACCCGATATGGCTTTGTTACACTGCTCAGATCTGGAATCATAGGAGGTCCTAATTCAAATAGTTGTGGATTTTTATTAGTAGCTCCATGGGTCTCTCCCTCTCCTTCTCTTAAATTAATGATTTTTCCTCTTGTGACGGACCAAAGTATTGGTGATTTGGACTTTGGAAAATTAGCTTGGACCCTTCAGCCTTGCTATGGATCTCGATGTAAGCTATAGCTGGTGACTCTACTACTTGAGGGATCGAAGTAAAGCCCTTTCCAGATACTATTTCGAGTCCTACTGGTGCCTAAGATTTAGCTTTCTAAATGATTTTGTCTATGATGTTTGGTCATCCAAGGGTCGTTGATCCCTAGGCTTTCGTGGTTTTTGGTAGTGTTTTCTGATCTATTGGTATGTTTTTCCCCTATTCATTCATTCCTATACAATGTTTGTGTATCTTTTGAGAGCGGGAACTAGCAGCAAGCTTTCTGCTTGCTATGTACACATGTTCTTACCTCCCATTTTCAATTCCCAATTCCCTTCAAAGACAGAAATTAACTATTATCTTTGACAACCTCCCCGACAATGGCACAAAAATGTTGGTGCACTAAGATGACTATTTAAATCATCCTTAATTCCTATGTTACATGATCAACTTGGGATTCGTCTATTTATTTCAAGGATGTCATCACTATATGTGCAATAGAGGTCAGAGGTTGTTACATAACTAAATGAGTCTAATACTTAATCAAGTCATTGTAAGAATGTATTAATAAATCCTTAATTCTCAAACTTCAATCATAGACAAATCAAACCATAAATCTAGATCCAATTGTAACTATTTTGCAAAGGAAATGAATTTCAAGCATATGCACTAAAAGAAACCATATCTAATGGGCTATTGTCTAATCTAGCAAATGGAAAGGAATACTACAGCAATAAACAACAGGTAACTACTTCAATCTTGAACATGAATAAGAAAGAGCATCAACTAATTGTAAGACTCGGCTTAATCTATGCAACTCATTAAAATAAAAGTATTAAATTGTTGGCTTGATGGGCCCTGATCCAGGTTCAACGTTAAGCAGCCAAGTAAATCCCTACACTACTAGCCCTTTCGGCATCAATCTACAAAGTGCGGACTAAAGTCTCACTCAAAGCAGTATGGGGGGATGTAGCAACCACATTTTCATGCCCTAAGATGGTTTTGATGTCGGTTATATGCCCTAACCCTTCTTTTGTTCAAATCGATAAGCCCTTTAGGGATTATCAAAGTATTTCACTTATTCATCCCTGAAGCCTCCACAAAATTCTCCAATCATCCTTCGTAGACCCTAAATAGATAGATCAGGCACTTACACACCTTTGTAATTACTCTTACTTCTGTATTTACTCAGATTCTCTTAGTTTCTTACTGTCTTAATAGGTAATTATAATTATCATGCATAAGAAAATATTCATACTTGCATTCATATAACAAAGAGAAAAATATAGATTCATGCATCAGAGTAGTATTAAAACATAAACCTAGCATTCAACATAACATAATCACATGCAATTAACAAAAGTAAAATACACAGGTAATTCTAGAATACTTCTCTCTACTGATAATCTAGATTTCCAGTACATACTCTGACTACCTTACGCACAAAGCTGTAGGGGTCCATGCACTCAGCTATAGACTTCTACCCTAGGCCTCTACGCACTTAGCTACATAGCATCTTCCTATGCTAAAACTCTTTGCTCTTAGCTCTCACAGACCCATCAAATTTCTCAAAACTCTACCAAAAACTTATGAACTGCCTTAGACTCTTCTAAGACTCCCTTTCTATACAATCCCATGGTCTGTGGACCAAGGGCACATCTCATCAAGCTGACACAAACTATCTAAACTAAGGGTGGAAAACCTTTTTGACTGTTTACATTTTCATGCTCCGCAAAAAACAAAATGTAGAGACTTTACATTCTTTACACAAAAATTGGTCCTTTAGCCCCAAAACTTGGGGTTTTAACCCCAAAATTGACCCCAGGGGACCCATTGCCAACAGGCCCCCAACACAAATTTGGTGACTCGCCCCTGAGTCACTCTGCTGGTGCAGAGATCTTGTTGTGAACACCTCCCAGCTCCACTTGTACCATTGCGACTTTGGCAGTACACCGTGTTGCCACTTGCTTCACCTACTCGACTAGTTGCTCCATCGCTGGCTCTGCACTGTCTACCTATATTTTCTGTTGTGTCACCTCCAGAGTGGCCAATTTCCCTTCAATAGATGCAGTGAGTACATAGGCCTCTTCTAACCAAGGCCCCAATCTGTGCTTGAGTATTATCTCCCTGCACTAAGCTACATCCACCTGTAATTTATAGGTATTTTCGAATTCAAATCTGACTATTCCCCACACAATTCATTCATAAATGCTAGATTAGCAGCAGATTTTCAAATATCTTGCCCTTAAATTATGACTTAAATGCCACCCCCCACTCCATTTAGCCATTTTCCCACTGTCAAGTCATTTACAGTGACCATAACAGTCACTTTTCGGCTTCTTTGCGTGGTCCCTTCTTCGATAGCGTAGCTCCATGCCTATTTCTGCTAACACTGTGACATTTCTTCATTTCGCGCAGTTGCCCAACCATGCAGCTTCACAACCCGGGTAGTGTATTTTATAGTCCCATGCCTCCTTTTAGCTGCCTGGAGCGCTAAGGCTGTGCTTCCATCATGTAGTCATCTAGCTAGATCATCGATGTATGGCTTCAATCAGCTACCACTCACCCTTCCTAGGAATGGCTCTCCATTCAACTTTACCAACTGAACTGCTCCACCATCGGTAATCTCCCTGATGACATAGCGCCCTACCCAATGCATCCAGAATTTTCCTGGAAATTTATCAAACTTGTTGTCATATAATAGAACTAAATCATTTAACTTAAAGGTGTGCAGTTTGATGTGCCAATTGTGCCATGCCTTTTCATGCTCCTTTTAAACTTGTTGATGGAATCCAGCTAGAAATCTATCCTCTTCAAGATCTGTTAGTTGTTTGAGTCTCTCCTCTAGGGCTCCGCGATCCGCCATTCTTGTGAATGCCTTTATGCAGAGACTAGGTACAATGTATTCCGTCGACATCGCAAATTCTACACCATAAACCAGTTTGAACGGTGTTTGTCCAGTCAACTTCTTGGAAGTCATTCTATAAGCCCATAGAACCTTGGGCATGTGCACATCCCAGTTGTTTCTTTGAGCATTGCAAAGATTTTTTAGCACACTCTTCAATATTTTATTAAATGCTTCCACTATCCCATTAGCCTGCAGATGATATGGAGTTCTCTTCTGATGGTAAACTTGGAATTCCTTCGTCATCGCGCTGATCATCTCATTAAGAAAATGCGTACTGCAATTGCTCATTACATTTTTTGGATAGCCAAACCTTGTCAGCAAATACTCAAAGATGAATTTTGTTGTTTTTTCACTTGTACAATCCTTCAGAGGCTTCACCTCCACCCATTTGGTTAACTAATCAATTGCGGTGATGATGTACTATGCACCTGTCTTCTTCCCGAGAGGCTGAATTGGTCCCACAAATTCAATCACCCACTTCTCCAAGGGTTGTAACGATATCTGTAGATTCAGTGGCAGCGCATCCCTGCGTGAGGGTCTGCTAATACTTTGGGGCATGCATTGCATGCCCTACAATACACTTTTGAATCCTTATGCAAGGTCGGCTGCCACAACCTAGCCTGTAGAATCTTTTGTGTTGTTTCTTTTCCAACATAATGACCTCCCGCGGCTCCGCCATGAGCCTTAGTGAGGATGTTGTTTCATTCAAACTCTATCACATAGCATTGCAATATTTCTAATGATCCCATTTTGTACAAGTGCCCTGCAATGACAGAAACGTCTATTGTGCGTACCACCAGTTCTTTCTTATGTTGACTTGTATATCCTTCCAGAGTTGTTCTTGTCATGAGGAAGTGTATAATATCTTCAAAGTGGCTATCCATGACACACACTGCAAAGAGTTGTGTGTCAGATAATCCTTCCTCCAGATTAGTAGGCTCTTCTCCAGTTTCAATGCACGACAGATGATCTGGTCCTACACTCTATCGTCCTGGTTTCCATATTCTTGGGCAAACAACAGCCACCTGCATATCTTCCCCCCCAACATAGGCCTGTTGACCAGGTATTTCAATGTAGAATGGTCTGTGTACATCTTAAAATTTCCGCCCAACAGATAATGCCTAAACTTCTGGAACGCGTACGCCATAGCTAATCCTTCGCGCTCTCCCATGGAATATTTTTTATCAGCTTTGGATAGGTTCCTACTTGCGAATGCTATAGGATGATCCAAGTCCCCTTCACCGGCCTATGCCAGTACTTCTCCCAGCGCAATACATGACACATCCACCTACACATGAAATTCCTTCTTCTAATCCGAGAAGAGTAGGATCAGTGCGGTGACCATTTTCTCCTTTAGCACATCCAAAATCTTCTGGCATTCTTTATTCCAACAAAATGTAACATCCTTCTCTAACATTTTTTCCATCGGCATGATGATCTGGGCATAGCTCTTGATGAATTTCCTATAGTATCTCGTATGCCCCAACGTTGCGCACAACTGTTTCACACTCCTTGGTGCTTCTAAATTGATTATGATCACGATCTTCGTAGCATCTACCATCAAGCCTTGTTTGCATACCACATGACCCAACAAGATCCCAAAAGAGACACAAAACAACCATTTCTTTAGATTGAGCGCGATCTGGTACCTCCAGCATGTATCTAGTATTAAGCGCAGACTTGCCACATGGCACTTTACCAAGCCAAACACTGTCCAATCGTCAAAGTATACCTCCAGAAATTCGTGAATGAAATCCTTGAACGCTGTGATGACTATGCGCGAAAAGATCATAGGCGCATTCTTCAACCCAAAAGGAAACACCATATGCTAGAATCATCCCCATTCAGTCGCGAAGGTCATCTTACTTCTATCCTCTAGAGTGATCTTAATCTAATGGTACTCAGAGAACCCATCATTGAATGAATATGCTTCTTAGCCGCCAACATTATCCAGGACCTCATCGGTGAATGGAGTTGGGAAGGGATCATGCATGCAGGCATCATTCAACTTCCTAATATCTACGCATATCCTTATTTCTTCCTTCTACTTCTTTTCTTAAACTACTATCGGGCTCACCCAATCAGATTCTTCCACTGGTTCAATGATACCTGCCGCGAGCATCTTATCTAACTTTAAGCAGACCCTTTCTTTATTCTTCGGATTAAGGTGGTAAGGTCTTTGCTTCACAGGTTTCGCATCTGGTTTTAGGGTGATATACATGACACTTAGATCTCCTATTATCTTTTTCAGAACTTTGTGGGGAACGAATCTTGATATTTGTGGAGTAATTCAACGACCTTATCTACCATCGCGTCATCCTAGTAGCCCCCAATATTTGTAAACTTCGGCTCTACCTCCATGCTAATGTTCACCTGTCTAGTTTTGAGTAGCTTGGTTATGCCGAGGTTCTGTAGTTGTGGTCCTTCAACTTGGCGATGGCCTTCAGTGTCTGGAATATTAATCTTCCTCGGGTCTTCATCTTCTTCTTTCATTGTTACATTGTAGCACTCAAGCAAGTGGCTCAGTTGGGTAGTCCAATAAGGTTGAATCAAATCTAGAGGATCCTGCGGTATCATGAAAATTGTTGCCTTAACCTCCTGCAATGCTTCATTGATACTTTCAAACCCATTCTCAAAGCTAAATGTCATAAAAATTCCTTGGCACAAAACATCCCATTCTTTAGTGCCATGGTGGAGTTCTGTCTCCAAGTACCAATTCATCGGCATAACATCCAAGGTATGACAAAACAGATGTACCCACTCTAGTTGAGGCTTCGCTCCATATTTTTCAATCAATTTGGCCAAATGGTCAAATCAATCATTTCTCCCATCATATTTTTCTGTTAGTCGTACTTGTGGGTGACCCAATCACACTCTCATCTTTTTTTTGTATACACACCAATCATCAAAACTGTCCTTGTGAGTGCCCCACCATCTCGCAGATGTAGTGCGGAGTGCCTAGTCTAGGGTCTGGAAGTGATGTTTCTCTGGCACTTCTCTCTCAAATGCATCCAAAAAGTGATCAACATCAGTTAAACCATCATAGTAAGGTAGATTTCTTACCTCTAATGATACATAACACAATGACTTGGTCATCATATTACAACACAGTGTAGATACTTCATGTAGTCGATTTTGCCAGTGCTCCAGTTCTTCATCTGAATCTGATGTGCAGGAACTTTCGCGGTCCCATGCAATACATCCATCTACTGTCGGATTCACCCAATCCTGATCTCGCACCATTATGTTGTAAATTTGGTCCAAATCGTTATCACTTTCATAATCGTGGACTAGTTCAATATAGCGCGGTCCTTTTGCAGGGTCTAGTGGCACCACTACGTGGAGTGATTGTTTGTCAAATATCATCTTCCGAGTCTTCATATTGATTACCCCTTCATGTCAGTGGCTCAATCAATCCCAAGGAGCGCAGGGTAGGGATTTCTGTCATTTGCAATCTCTATCACTTCAAAATTTGGTAGTGCACTTGTGCCTTCGATATGAGCAGTTACCCCCTACAACCCTCCCCATTGGGATGATTTTATGTTGATTTCCCATCCTTAACTGAATCAGAGACCACTGTAGCACAGGTCTCCCCATTCTCTCCTATGTCTGTTTCGGAAAAATGTTTGCATTCGACCCAAAATCTACAATAACCTGATCCATCTCATATTCTCCTATCTACGTGGTGAGTCTCATCTCATGTCCAGTTCTTGCCTTATGCTTACCAAGCTTTCTAACTACGCATGGTCTGTCAGTGCCCTTTTCCTTGCTAGTGCACCTATTGATTAGCTCCTGTAGTCCCTTCACAGCCTTACTATCACGTTGTAGTTTCATGACTCCCTGAGGTAGAGGACTTACTGAAACTTTTCTTTGCTTCCATAAATGTTTCTTTTGCGCATTCTAGAACAAACTTGGTCTCCCTTTCTGGTGCTTTGCGAACCCACTCACCTTCTTGAGGCCGCTTCCACTTATCCTCGCCAGTTCCTGCTCCACTTTGTAGCACAATATGTACCTTAGGGTCTTCCTTGCAAGGCTCATCCCTCATCATCTGCAGGTCCTGACTCGGTTGCTGAGGTTGTGCTCCCTTCTCGTGTATCTTAGCCAACAATATAGGACAATCCTTCATTACATGGTCAAACTGAGTATGATAACGACATGAAAGTCACATCGGATTTGGGCAATCTCGTGCGTAATGTCATGGTCCTCCACAATTGTAACAAATAGCCTGCCCTCGACCTCTACCAAGTCCTCCACCTCGGCCCCATCCACACCCCTGATACTAGCGTCACACTCCTCCAGTGCCTTGGTCTGAAGGTCGTGTTTTCTACCCACACCCTGTATGCAGGTGTCCTATCCATCATTAATTTGTAACTCCAAAAATTGTGCTCATCATGACCCACTGATTGATAGAAGTTGTAGAATAGTTGTTGCGATTCCTGTACGAATTTTTGTAGCAAATGGAAATTGTCTATCATATGTTTCCTAGCTACCTCACAGATAGCACACCATAGCACAGGTCCTGTACTTGGCCCTACTGCAACTTCCAGCCTTAAAGGCATTGGTATCCCTGCTGCAACATAATTTTTGAAAACTGGACAGTGATATTTGTCATGCCCCTAGCTTTTTCACTTTAGGCACCACACTTCTTCGCGTGCCTCTGGCCGAGCTGTTTTGTCTTTTTTCAGACTCTGCATTTCGAGGCAAAGGTTCTACAACTATGCTTGAATCTGTTGAACTCCTAGATTAGCATCTTGCATTGGTGT
Organism: Pinus tabuliformis; assembly: GCA_031772625.1. Classification (NCBI taxonomy): domain Eukaryota; kingdom Viridiplantae; phylum Streptophyta; class Pinopsida; order Pinales; family Pinaceae; genus Pinus; species Pinus tabuliformis. The sequence goes on along the minus strand of CM062810.1, from coordinate 871,613,869 downwards.
CTTGTCTAATCTCATCCTGATTTCCAAAGCTTCTGCTTAGGTCCCAATCTTCTGTTGTGATAGTGCAATCCTTAGATGAGGTAAGAGCGAGGCCACAAACCATTCATGATGCTACTTGTTTGTCAGATTCATGTTAGCCTTGTGGATTGTACACTTTAATCTCTGATCTAAATCCTAGGGTGTCTCACCAGGCTTCATCATTATCTCTTTGAATCCCACAATTGATTGCGCTTCAGACTTAGGTCTACTGAACTCCTTATTCTAGGTAATTTGGATATCTGCCAACACAAACATCGGGTTATCCGTGTAGTACTTAATGTACCAAGTTAGTTCGCGATCCTAAAAAGAACTAACCAATGTCACTTTTCTCATTTGATAATCCGTGATACCTTGAGCTTCCCATACAGCCTTTGCGACAAACTAGAATTGGTTTGGATCTTCATTTCCCATGCCCTTGAACACAAGTAGCTTTATGGAGTTCACCATATTGAATGGTGGCGAAGGTGGCGGTGGTGTGAGTGAGGGTGTAAGCAGTGGAGGTGAAGATGGAGGTGGTGTGGATGGATGAGGTATTCACATGAACCCTTGGTTTATCAACTAAATAATGCTCTGCGGAGAAGCTCGTGCTTCTCCCTCGTTGTCACTCAGAGGAGGCTCAATCAGCGAGTTATATTCAGGGCCTTTTCTTTGTCCATCCCTGAAATTCCTTCCACTTTGTGTAGCCCTAAACATCAAGGTAACTGCATAACCCACTTTTCAGATAATAACATCTTAATCCAAGTATTTAATGATTTTAAATACTTACCTTACAACCTTTTGAAGAAGCGGCGATATGCTTCACTGTAACTGACTGAAGTATCGACCGTGAACTTTGTCACAAATCCACCTATGATATGATCGAGCCAATGATCGATAGCATGCATAATCTTATCTTCAGAGGCTTCCAATCTGTGCACTAACTCCAAGTTCCAGACAATCGGACTATCAAGCCTCCACCTTCCTTGGTTGTCTGCCAACTTTGCGATCAACTCATACAATTCAACTGGGAAGGAACATAAGAATATTTCATGTATATCTTTGTACAAATATCTTTCCAACCACTGTTCTTTCGTCAATCGCAAATTCCTATTTTCCTGTGCCATGAATTCGTGGATATTTCTATCCAACTAGTCTTTGATCTCTTTCTTAGTTGGATTCCAATGATGCGACATCACACATCTCATTATGCAGATCCCAGTATTGGTAGTGGAACCATTTTTTGGCTTGTTGGGCCCTGACTCAGGTTCAACGTTAAGCAGGCAAGCAAATCCCTACACTATTTGGCCCTTCCAGCATCGATCTACAAAACGCGGACTGAAGTCTCACTCGAAGCAGTATGGGGGGATGCAAGAACCAAGTTTCTGCACCCTGAGATGGTTGTGATGTCAGTTATATGCCATACCCCTTCCTTCGCGCACACCGATAAGCACTTTAGGGCTTATCAAATTATTTCTCTTATTCGTCCTTGAAGCCTCCGCGAAAGTCTCTAATCATCCTTCGCGGACCCTAAATAGATAGATCAGTCACTTACACACCTCCGTAATTACTCTTACTTCTGTATTTACTCAGATTCTCTTAGTTTTGTATTGTCTTAACAGGTAATTATAATTATCATGTGTAAACAGATATTCTTACTTGCATTCATATAACAAAGAGAAACATATATATTCGCGCATCAGACTAGTATTAAAACATAAACCCAATATTCAACATAACATAATCGCATGCAACTAACAGAAGTAAAATACACAGATAATTCTAGAATACTTCTCTTTATTAATAATACATATTTCTAGTACAGACTCTAACTACCTTGTGCACACAACTGCACGGGTTTGTGCATAGCTTCAGATTTCTACCCTAGGCCTCTATGCACTCAACTACAGAGCCTCTTCCTACACTAAGACTCTTCGCTCTTAGCTCTCATCGACCCATCAACTTACTTAGAACTCTACCAAAAACTTATGAACTACCCTATACTCTTCTAAGACTCCCTTTTTATACAATCCCATAGTACGCAGACCAAGGATAGATCTCATCAAGTCGGCACAAACTATCTAGACTAAGGGCAGAAACCCTTTTTGACTGTTTACATCTTCATGCTTCACGACCACAAAATGCGGAGACTTTACATTCTTTACACAAAAGTTGGGCTTTTAGCCCCAACACTTGGGTTTTTAACCCTAAAATTGACCCCAAGGGACCCGTTCCCAACATAAAGCAATAGTATTAAAGATATATTTCAAATGCAAATATAAGGAATATCTTGATTCTATAAAAGAACAGTAATAAAGAGTTGCAGAAAATAAGGAAATAATTATGACACAAAGGAGTAGTGAATCTTCTAGTGACCAGGCCCAAAGCCTCCAGAAGTTACTACTAATAAAGCTTGGAATGTGATTAAGAGAGAATCTTTATATTTCTCAATAATTGAAATAATAAAAGCACAAAATTATTGTAATGTCAAAATATGTTATGTTCAATACAAAGATACAATAATGGGTAAGAGTCAATTCATCCCCAATCCTTTTCACCCATCGACATCATATAGTCTAATGGAAAACTAATGGATGAAAGCGAATCCTGAGGATCGAGAGATCCTTGCAATTTCATGGCTAAATGATGGGATTTATGTTTGCCGAATTAGCATTTTATTTCATATCTTTTGCTAGCTTGCACAGCCAAGGAATGATCTTCTCCTGGTTTACTGCTATCATTCTATCAATTGAACATCAATCATCCAATTCTAATTTGTTGTGCATAAAAACAAGCAAAAGTTAGTATTTTCATGCTAAAAACATGGAATCTGTTAATGATTGATTTTACCTAACTTTCACAATTTTTTCTTCCAAGTCCTTTCCAAGAATGAAGACAAATATATAAAAGAAAGTGATTTATTAAGTAATGTAAGGGTGCGAACATACATTTTCTGTGACCCACAAGGACGAGGCATTGTAGCTAGAAGCAAAGGACAATGCCAACAACGAGTGAGAGTTCCATGACGAACAAAGCAAGCATAGGGGTAAATCGTCACCCCTTAAAAGCAACCTAAACATGACCAAATTTTCCCCCCAAAATTCCACACTCCGGGCCTAAATTCAAGGGAGCCTTGAAATTCACTACATGCTAAAGGCATAAAATTTGGAAAACCCTACTTGCAAGACACTATTTGAAGACTTGAAAGACTCAAACAACCCTCCAAATCATGCCCAAAGATAAATACCAATAACAACTTAGACACAATGGCTCCAATTGTAAAGGTACAAAGGATGTTCCCAATTGAGTATACAAATTCCCAATTCACAAGAACAAAAGTCGGCAAGGGCTTATAGGAGATAAAACTATGAAACACCAAAAATATATATTGCACCCCCAAAAAGAAAGAGAAAATTGTTGTCCTAGAACCACACAAAATAATGACTAGGATACAAACAATCACAAACCAGTATTGGATAGGGGTACAAAATACCTGCAAAGCTACTATCCTCGAGGGTTGAATTTTTATCGACAACTAGCAATTCGAAGACAGGCCCATGCATTGTGACATGCAGAAATAGAACGAGAGACATTGCCCCAAACCTCTCATCAGCATAAAGAAAACCACAGATAAGGATGCCTCTTTACCACCAGAGCCAAACACTCCAACAGGCACACCAAAGAAGATAAAAGAGACTCCCAAGCTTATAAATGCACTCCATCGAAATACCAGAAGGAGCAGGGTGAGGATTTTAGCTCTCCACCAGTGCGTTGCACAACATACCTTTGTCACCCTAACACTTCACCCATGCATATATAATGAAAGGATATGAGGTTCCAAACCCAAGCTCATTTACCTATTTTGTGTCACGCCACGAGAAAACATTGACAAGTGTGAGACCATCACTCCATTCAAAAAACATTCCATCCATGGAGCACACCCCCATTGAGGAACATGTAATAAAATCCTTAATTGTTAATATATATTCTCTTAACTCTAGATAATTTAAAATTGTTAATAGAGTTTTACAATACCATGGGCTAATATTATGCCTTATTAATACCACATGTCCTAAAAATTGTAATTCATTTCATATGAAACTTGTTCATATGGTATTTTTTTTAATTAATGAATTTAAGTAAAAGGACATAAATGGCATAACTACTTTGGAGATAAGTATTAACCTTTGTTCTATGAGTACCACTAAGAATATTCTACAATATTTTATAGAAATTAAATCTCGAATATTTAATTAATAATTATTCATAATTAAATTAGAACACTAATATTTAGGTCGAAGATCATTTTAACCAGTGTACAAAAACTTAACTCTGGATGCAGACAACGCTAGGGTTCGATCGTTAATCACTGAACAACTTTCTCAGTGCGTTCAGCGCCCCTACCTCACTGCTCCTTCTGAGCGCTTCAAAAAGGCATCTCCCTTGGGAGGGGCGGGCTCATCCCACCCTCCACCCTCCAGTACTTCCTATGACAAAGCAGGCTGTGCAAACTCTCTGAACAATACAGGAGTCCCCCCACGGACCGATCAAGACCCTGGACCGAATATAGATGCCGCTGCGAACTTTGCTGCAGGATCTGTGGCTATCAATGGAAAAGGAACAGATCAAAAAGTTGCAACATCATAGCCAAAGGCGCCTTCTATGACCTGCATCCCAAAGATTGCAGAACAAATCAAAGTAGATCTCCCTAGTCAAAGAATCAACAACCAAATCCAATTCATGAAGGATCATGTGCTCATAGGCAAATTTCTCGGATTCTGGCGAACTAAAAAGGCCTTGCATGGATGGATAGCTTCCAAATGGAAGCCCAAAGGGCAAGTCATGCTATAGCTTGCCCCCAAGGGCTTCTTTATTGCCACATTCAACTGTTTGGAGGACAAATCGCATATTTTCAAGGGAGGACCATACTTTTTCAACTCTTCAGGCCTGTACCTTTGAGAATGGAGAGAGAAGTTTGACCCAGACAAAGAAGACTTTAGTTGGGCTCCAGTATGGATACACATGTACTCTCTTCCTCTGGAATATTGGAACGAGGAGACCTTAAAAGACATCAGTGACAGCCTAGGGGTATTCATAAAAGCTGCTAAGGAAACCAAAACTCGAAGATATAGCTCCTATGCGAAGATCTGTGTTCTCATGCATCTAACCAAAGAACTCTCCGACTTGGTAAGTCTATTTCATGATGATTTTGAATGGATCCAAATGATAGACTATGAGCACATCCCTTTTCGTTGTAGAAAATGCCATGAACATGGCCATCTTTTCAAGGATTGTCCTTTGAATCTGCAGGCCACTGCCCTAGGCAATGAGCCCAACAAAGATAAAGAAGGTTTCACAAAGGTTCCTAATCGCCGGCAACATGCCAAGAAAAACCCTGCACCCCCAGCCAGCTCCGGCAAGCCCAACACCCAGAACAGATTTGCTATTCTAACCTCTCGAAATACCTTGGAGGATCACCCAGAACCACCTTTGGTAGATCCCTCTCCTTCCTCTCCCCCCTAGGTCCCAAAACACCCATCTACAATCCCAGCCCCCACTCATACCAGCTTACCCGCCTCAACCTCAACTGAGAAAGCAGAAGTCGAAAACGCCGTGCAAGCCTTAGCCATGGAATTAGATGTTGCTCTTGCTCTTAGTATTCATCAAAAGATATTCGAGGAAGATCAAAACACTCCATCACATATGGATGAGGAAACAGAAAGCATGAATCTGGAAGGTCTAGACATTCTCACGTTGGAAACTGCATGCAAATAGAAAGATTTTAATAAAATACCCATCCAGGAGATTGAAAAGTTGGAAGGTGTTCTAACCAAACCGCAGCACAAAAAAAGTTTGGGAATTCAGGCTAGAAGTCCTTGGGACAGCAAGAAAATCTTGAAAGAGATGAAAAAATGAGGGGGCAAAACAGATCTGCAAAGGACCATAATCATCAGAGACATGCTGGTGGAATTTAATAGATTCCCTAAGCTGACAAAGTTCTTCAAAACCCTGCCCAATAGTTCTCCATGAAGCTAATTTCATGGAATGTGAGAGGACTGAATAGCCCCTCAAAACACAACATGTTAAAAAATTTGATTCAGAAAGAAAAGCCTTCAATCGTTTTTCTTCAAGAAACCAAAAGTAACAGCACTACTCTGGAAAGGATTCTAAATAAGGTTTGGATAGGTTGCCGCTCAGTTTCAGTAGACGCTTCAGGTGCCTCAGGGGGATTGGCGATCCTGTGGAACCCGCAGCTACTTTCCCTTCACGACTTTCATGCCTCACACTTCTTCATCCAGTCCACATTTCATCTCATTGGAACGAATATCCATGGCCATCTTTCTAATGTTTATTTTCCACAAGATGCACAAAAAGAACTGAATCTAGTGGATACACTCACATCGCTCAATTCCAATAGACAGTTTCCCCTATGGCTTGGCGGAGGTGACTTCAATATCATAACAGCTTTAAAGGAAAAAACAGGGGGCAGATCAAAGCTAGAAGGGGATAGTATAAGCTTCAAGGAATTTATACACAACAATCAGTTAATGGATTTCCAAACTTCAAATGGTATGTACACCTGGACTAACAAAAGGAGGGGATCGCAGCATATAGCCTCCAGGTTGGACCGCTTCCTCATATCAGATAATGCCATACATTTAGGAGGGGACTTTCATGCCTCCATTATGCCTCATGCGGGCTCGGATCAGTGGCCAATAATGCTACAGTGGTCTCGTCCAGGCATAAAGAGAAATAGACCCTTTCGCATTGAAGCCTTCTGGTTCTCTCATCCCAACTTCAAAGCAGTTGTGAAGGAGGCCTGGAACTCCTTCATTCCCCTTGAAGGAGCCAAGATGTTCCAATTCCAACAAAAATTAAAATACCTCAACCAGATTCTCAAATCATGGAATAGGACGCAATTTGGAAATATCCTCGAACATCGGAAAAAACTGGAGCAGCAGATGGAATCACTACAACAGAGAATCATTTTAGAGGGTCGAACGGAAGAATATGAACAACAGGAGCAGACCCTCTTAACAGAGATAGAAGCACGAAGGAAGCAAGAAGAAATTCTCTGGCGACAAAAGTCTAGAATCAGATGGCTTAAGGAAGGGGAGAAAAATACAAAAATTTTCCACAGATCCACGCTTCAAAGGAGAATGCATAACAATATTGCCTTTATCAATAACCCACAAGGGGACATACTAGAAGTGCATGAAGAAGTGGAATGGGAATTCACAAAACACTTTCAGGATATTCTTCGGGAGCCACCAGGAAGCAGGGATCAAGCCATTCAAGCACTGACACAACACATTCTGAAAATCATCATGGAGAACCAAAATAATATGCTGCTCCAGCCCATCACCTTGCAGGAAGTGGAGGAAGGGATGGCCCAGTTCAAAGATGGTAAAGCGTCGGGTCCTGATGGCTTCACGACCAACTTATTTCATGAGTTTTGGGAGCTCATTAAAATTGAGGTATGGGAGATAGTGGAGGAATCAAGATCCATGCAGTGGATCCTTCCTTCTCTAAATTCGAATTTCATAGCGCTAATACCCAAAATAGAGGAACCAAACACGCCAGACAAATACAGGCCCATAGCACTGTGTAATGTTATTTACAAACTCATCTCCAAAGTCTTGGTGAACAGGCTCAAACCACTTCTTCCCCTCCTCATCTCGCCAGAACAAACCGGATATGTGGAAGGGCCAGATAATGGATGGTATCATTCACTCAAACGAAGTGATCAACTCTCTCAAGATTCTAAAAAAGCCATGTATGATTCTCAAGCTTGATCTTTCCAAAGCTTTTGATAAACTCAATTGGAATTATATACATCAAATGTTATTGGCATTTGGCTTCAACGTAACTTGGACCCGATGGATTATGAGTCTCATCTCTTCTCCCAGCTTCTTGATCATGCTAACTGGCTCACCCTCTGAGCCCTTTCGTCCTTCAAGAGGCATCAGACAGGGTGATCCTCTTTCCCCTTTCCTCTTTGTTCTCATGGCAGAAGGTCTTAGCCATCTTCTTCATCATGTCATTTCCTCTCACTCCCTTAAAGGCATCTCTCTTCATGGTCTTCCCCATACTTCCCATCAACATTTTGTTGACGACACCGTGCTCTTTGGCCACCCATCTGTTCAAGAAGCCTCCGCATTCAAAGCCTTACTCAATCTCTTCTCGGAAGCCTCGGGAACATCCATCAACGCTGCTAAATCCCAGCTTTTCTTCTTTAACACCCCTTCAGTGACTCAGAGGAACATTGCCAGGATACTGGGTTATCCCATAGCAGTACTCCCTTCGAATTATCTGGGAGCCCCTCTGTTGGACACAGCCATTAAGAACACATCATGGAGAACCCTCCTCGACAAACTTGAACTAAGGCTACCATCCTGGACCTTCCGCATGCTTAATATTGCTGGTAGGCTCATCCTTCTCAAATCTGTTCTCCAAACTATGCCTCTCTATCCTTTTTCCATTTTAGCTGCATCAAAATGGGTCTTGAAAAATATTCGCAATCTACAAAGAAACTTCCTCTGGGGTTCCTATGGTCTCAACAGGAAATGGGATCTTGTCAAATGGAAGGAGGTATGTCAACCAAAATCAGTTGGTGGGCTCGGTTTGTGGGATCCCCTCCACAACAATAACATAATGGGAGCCCGAATTTGTTGGAATTGGATCACCAAACCAAATACACCTTGGGCATGCCTATGGCAAGCAAAATATGTGCCAGGTAGTTAGTTGGAAGAGCTCATAAGAATTAGCACTTCTACTCCAGGCTCGTTGGTATGGAATGCTGCAAAGCATCATAGTGCTTTTATCCAAGCGCATAGTTTCTGGGAGATCCATTCAGGCACTACTGCTAGATTTTGGGAGGACTCATGGCAACAACTCCCAAAAATAGCCTCACTCTTCAATAAACCTAAATGGCAAGCTTCAATGTAGCAAGCTAACCAAATCTATGTTCATCAGTACTCGCATCAGCAATCCCCTGATGATTTCCAACTCTGGAGACAAGCGAGCACTTGGCAGGCAGATTGGCAAGGGGAGACCCATGAAGAGATAGATCAGGAGCTAACATTCCGGAAAATCAAGCACTCAGATCAAAAGGACAAACTGCACTGGGGTCACACACCAAAAGGAATTTTCACAACCAAGTAAGCACACCAGATTCTCTATCAACCAATGCAGGCAGCAAAGGATCAACTTTGGGATCAACTATGGCAACCAAGCATATGGCCCAAGGTTTCCACTTTTCTTTGGCTTCTGAGCAAGCAACGCATACACACATGGGACAATCTTCAAAAGAGAGGTATTATAGGTCCATCCAGATGCCCAAACTGTAATCTTCATTCCGAAACCATCTCGCATCTACTGGATACATGTCCTTTAGCAGTTAAATTATAGGAAAAAACTGAGCAATGCAATAGAAGATGAGGCAGACAGGTGGGCAGCATCACGGAAACCATCAGAAACTGGTCCAAACATCCTTTTCAAAGCCTTCTTTTAAATTCCCTCTGGAGCCTTCTCCTAGGCTTTGTCTACTGGATCCTATGGAAGGAGAGGAACAATAGAATATTCAATAACCTCAGCAAGTCTCCAGATGCTCTTTGGATGCTTCTCAAACATAATCTGCAAGAAACTCTTTCTCTAAAACAATGGAAAGAATCAGACTTGCCAGAATCTCGTTAGGAACGCCTAATCCTAAAAGAATGGAATTTGAACCTCACATTTTCATCTCAAAATAAGAATAAATCCCCCAACAGTATTGATTCTCCCCACACATGGTCCCCTCCGGCAACTCACTCCTTCAAATTGAATTTCGATGGGGCTGCCAAAGGCAATCCCGGGCCGGCACGTTATGGCAGTGTCTTCAGGAATGAAGTAGGTACAGTCTTGCACATATATCATGGTTCAATCAGCAAAGACACTAACAACGCAGCAGAACTGGAGGGTCTATGGAAAGGCACATGCATAGCAGTACAAGAAATTTTTTTCCCTCCAAAGGGAGAAGGGGATTTGCAAATTTTAATAGCAGCCGCCACAAGGATTCAAGCAGGCTCCCCAGTAGCAAAGATAGCCTCAAGTTGGAGGCTTCTCAGTAGACTAGAACAGATTAAAGAAAGGCTAAGGACAACCAGCAGCATCACTTTCAAGCATATCAGGCGCACCGCCAACAGGGTAGCAGATAGACTGGCCAATCAGGGGGTCAATCAGCCACACCTACTCTTCTCAGGTCCTCTATGTGATACAAATGATGAACACGTCAGAAAAGAGTGCATTTCTCTGGTGCAAAAGGATCTCCTTCTCCCGGATGCAGGTGATCTTTCCAGCACCTAATACGAGGATGGTCTTGTGGGGGGGCGCATGGACGCTCACCGCAGCTAGAAGGAGCTGCAGGACACAGCATTTAATGATTCACACATTAAACATCATTATAGCATTAATAACCGGATTGTATTGTAATAATCGATCTGCAATGAAGCGCGGCATAATCTGCATTATCGCTCTTCTCATCAACATTTTCGGGCAAAGCAAGGGTGAAGGTTCAGGAGCCAGAGATAGTTCAGAACACTGTCTGGCTCTGGTGCGGAAAGTTAACAAGATCTCAGGCCTTCACGCTCCTTTCCACCGGCTACGACTTCTCCCAGGTAGCAATTGTGTTGTATCCTCGATAACTATTTGTTTCGCTTCCATAGTTAATATCAAAATGCCCAGAGAGCGCCCCAGAATGGGAAGCAGGAGAGGCAGCTCTCGGGGCCAGATCCTTCACCAGGCGTCATCCACAACTTCGAACCCCTCGTCTGAGGCCTCAGACTATACTTTATACTGCTATCTGGCGACCAGGAGAGGGCGTGGCAGAGGAAGGGGGCAGATAATGACAGAGGTGAGCTCTCAGCACACCAGAACGCACACAGCTCGCTTCCGCCTCCCCTGTAGACTGGGTAATTCCTCCTTCATTGTTTCGGTCACTGTTGAACTGAATGAGCAAGCTGGGGGTTCGGAGACAGTAGGCTTAGGAATTCCTCAACAACAGAGGATAGAACATCGGACAGCTCCCATGATGAATGTGACTGAACAAAGACAGGATAATAAGGGCTGTGCAATTCAGAATATGCCCACTCAAGCTGGCCCAAGTGCTCCTGCAGCAGAAGATCGAGCTAGAGCAGAGGGACATTCCGTGGAGTATGAAGAACCAGAGCATTTTGGCTGTCGCATCATTGAGGAACAACCTCCAACTCAGCATGAGGACTGAACAGGCTTGCGTGTCCCTGGTTTTGTTCATTGGTCGAATGCGGTGGTTCATACCTCTCAGGTTTGAGTGTTTTTGGTCCTGTTTATTTGTCAACAGAGGATTTGTCTATCCTAAGCATGTAGTGTCTGGTAACAAGTCTTTACAACTCTTCTTGAGGGCCGGTTTCCCCTGCGTGGGCGGCATTCCATGTCGGTTAGTTAATATTTTGACTAAGGTGGCTTTCAAGTCAGAATGGGGTCACTGTCAGGATTCAGAGTCTTTAGTTTTGGACTCAGTGATTCTAAGTCCTACAGCTAGTTTTTGCAAGTCCTGAGATAGTTAGTCCACTGTGCACTGTCAGTATGCTGTTACATGGGCTGGAACTTTTGAGACCCTCATCTCGTTATACGAATATTTTGTATTAATATAAAAGTAGACTAATTTAGAAAAAAAATTATTTATATTCCCGAATAAATACATTTATAAATAAGCTTTAGAATTAATTATAAATAATAATTATAATAAATAATTAAATAATATATTAATAAATAATTTTGATGTTTAAAACTCCCCCAAACATAATATATATATATATGAGAGTACACCACGATTTCCATCAATTTTATTATTTATTTAAGTAATAAATATATTTATAAAAATAAAAATTAGAAAAATCATAGTATAATATTTTTTTCTTAGTTATTACCTACTTTACAAATATTTTATTCATTTAAGTATTGAACCTCTCTTTAATTTCTTTTTAATAGTGTAATGAAATTCTCAACATCGCATTTCATATATATATATAATTATAATATAATATAATATAATGAAAACTAATTGGGTGATAAAAAACACCTATATGTATAGGTAACAAGAAGTTACTATCCCACAATTCTACTTGGCATCCAATAATTATCTTTGATTCATGGTAAAATCTAATTGTGAAAAAATATTTTGCCATTTTTCAATAATTATGTGTATTGATTAAAAAATACATTTTGAATAAAGAAAATTAAATTGAAATAAAATAATTTAAACATTTAAACTTTTATAAAAGTTTTAAGTATTTTTTTTTTAATAAAATGGTTGAAATTTTTGGAAATTTAAATTACAGTGATCAGATTATAATATTTTAAGTACTTTATAGAAGTTTTTAACCTTGCTAAATTGATTTCTAGTTTCAAAATCTCAGTTAGCCAACTTCTAAATTAAAATTCTGCAACACTTCTGCATCAAAATTTTGCAAAATAAAAAACATATAAATAATGTAACAAAATCCTTAACATTTTAATTAAATAAAATTGCAACGTTAAAGTGAGTGAAAAAATAAATGGAGTGAGAATAAGATAATTTAGAAAAGTTAAAATAACATTTTATAGTAAACTTATCAATAAAACAGTAAACCTTTTATAGTAAACTTCATCACTGAACTATTATAATTACATGCGTAGGTTATTTTTGTCTGGGGACTGCGAGATTTTGAACCAAATGTAATCTGATAAGCTTACATTAACGAGTGAAATTCTAATTTAGATATGCGCAATCAGATTTCCCTGTCTTCGTTCGTCCTCGTCTCCGCCATGTAGCGATGAACATAAACGTCTACTCCAATCTAGGATTCTTCTTGAGCTGACGATTTAGCTTCATCAACTTAATCTAAAAACTTGCTACTAAGTCAATCTAGGATTCTTCTTGAGCTGACGATTTAGCTTCATCAACTTAATCTAAAAACTTGCTACTAAGTCAGAGCCTAACTTATCATGGAATTTTTGTACAGAGTGATATAAGGCTCATGGCACTCTGCTGTGGAGCATGGAAATACAAATATATATCTTGTAGAATATGAAATGAATTATTTCAAGCCAATTATATAAAAAAATAAAACAATTAAGAAACACAGTTACTTTGTGACCTAAAAAATGCTGCAAATCTCATATATTAATTCAGCTATTAACTACATTCTTATATAGTAAAACTATTACTAAAATCTACTAAACTATTACTAAAATCTACTATGAAACAAATCTAGTGACATCACAGCTAATTTCCAGCACGCAGCTAACAATTTGCTGCGTTATTTTTGCACAGAACACTAAATAGAAGTTTACATAACTAATTAAGCATTATTCCCAACACTCCCCCTTAATGATTAATGAGGGTTTACTACTGACATCACAGCTAATTTCCAGCACGCAGTTAACAATTTGCTGCCTTATTTTTGCACATAACACTAAATAGAAGTTTACATAACTAATTAAGCATTATTCCCAACACTCCCCCTTAATGATTAATGAGGGTTTACTACTGACATCACAGCTAATTTCCAGCACGCAGCTAACAATTTGCTGCCTTATTTTTGCACAGAACGCTAAATAGAAGTTTACATAACTAATTAAGCATTATTCCCAACACTCCCCCTTAATGATTAATGAGGGTTTACTATCTTATCTCGTAGTGCTAAAAACTGATCTTTTGCAACTGCTTTGGTGAAGATATCTGCTAGTTGATGCTGAGTATTTATATGCTTCAATTCAATATCCTTCTTCTGCACCAAATCTCTCATGAAGTGATATTTCAGGTCAAAATGGTTTGTCCTGTTGTGATGAACTGGATTCTTTGCTAACTTGATGGCACTTACATTATCACAATAAATCACTGTAGGCTGAACTTGTTTTTCTCCAGTTTCTTCCAACATTTTTCTGAGCCAAAGGGCTTGTGTACGTGATGAGGTAACTACAACATACTCCGCTTCTGTGGATGAGAGGGCAACAATGCTTTGTTTTTTTGAGCTCCATGTAATCAAACCAGAACCAAAAGAGAAACAATTTCCTGATGTGGACTTACGGTCATCAAGACTACCTCCCCAATCTGAATCATTAAATCCAACAAAATTGAACTTTTCAGAAGAGTAGTAATGAATACCAAAATTTAGAGTGCCTTTCACATACCTTAAAATCCTCTTGGCTGCTTTCATATGTATTTCAGATGGATTTGTCATATACCTTGAAACAAGTGAAACTGAATATGTAATATCAGGCCTTTTGTGGGTTAGAAATATCAAGCTCCCCACAATACTTCTATAAGTTTTCTAATCAACTAAATCAGCACCATCATCTCTACATAACACCTCTCCATGAGCACTTGGAGTAGGGGATGGATGACAATCAAGCATATCAAATTTATTTAGCATATCTTGTGCATACCTTGTCTGACAAATGAAAATCTCATCCTTACTTTGATAAACCTCCATTCCTAGAAAATATTTCATGATGCCTAGATCTTTCATCTCAAATTCATTCATAATAGAAGCTTTGAATTTATCATTCATCTTAGAACTACTACCCATATACAATAGATCATCAACATACAAACTTATGATTAAAATATCAATACCTTCTTGTTTGTAGTAAAGGGTAGGATCATTCTTACTTCTCTGGAAGCCATTTTCCTGAAAGTATCCATCAATCCTTGCATACCACGCTCTTGGTGCTTGCTTAAGGCCATACAAAGCCTTCTTCAACTTGTAGACATTATTCTCCTTTTCTTCCACTTCAAAACCTTGTGGCTGCTCCACATATACTTCCTCTTCTAAGTACCCATTCAAGAAGGCACTTTTCACATCCATATGGTGTATGCTCCACTTTTTATGAGCTGCTAATGAAATCAACATTCTAATGGTCTCATGTCTTGCTACTGGTGCAAATGTCTCTTCATTATCAATTCCATACTTCTGTGTGAATCCTTTAGCAACTAATCTTGCTTTATGTCTTTCAACACCCATCACTGTTAAATTTAGTCTTATAGACCCATTTGGTGCCAATCTTTTTCTTATCATGTGGAAGCTCTGTCAACTTCCAAGTGTCATTCCTTTGAATGGAATCCATCTCTTCTTGCATGGCTTGCATCCAAACTTCATTAGTACATGCATCTTCAAAACATGATGGTTCAAATTCAGCCTTGGCTAATAAAGCAAAATTGACTATCTCACCTATTGGGCTTTCTTCATGTGCTTGATTTGCACTCCTCTCATAAATATCACTCAATCTTCTTACCTTCCTTGTAGAACTTGGAGAAGAAGTTGGACTTGAACTTGATGTTGAAGAAATTGATGAAGGGCTGCTTGGTGGAGTTAAGCCACTAGTTACAGAAACATTAGTTGGCTGCTCATGATCATTATCAACAATTATATCATAATTCAAAACAGATTTTTTCTTCTCAACATGGCCTTTTTGATGACCATAAAATTCCCCTTCATCAAAAATTACATCTCTTGAGACAATAAGCTTGTTAGTTAGAGGATTATACAATTTATAAGCCTTGCTTGTCTCACTATACCCAATAAAAATACATAACTCACTCTTTGCATCTAACTTTTTTCTATTCTGATTAGATACATGCACATAAGCCAAACAACCAAAAACTTTGAAATGATTAACATTAGGCCTTTTTCCATACCAAGCTTCATAAGGAGTCATATTTTCTAGTGCACTGGTGGGGCTACGGTTGAGGATGTATACTGCTGTAGCAACTACATCTCCCCAATAAGTGTTGCTCAATCCCTTAGTTTGTAGCATGCATCTTGCCATTTCAACCACAGTACGATTCTTTCTTTCAGCTATCACAATAACTCTGGAAAGCTTTTGAGCAGAATTCTCCCCCACGGTCAGTCCGCAAACATTTGATCTTGCACCCTCTCTCATTTTCTACAAGGGCTTTGAACTTCTTGAATGTATCGAAGGCTTCACTTTTGGCCTTCAAAAAATATACCCAACAATTTCGTGAGTAATCATCAATAAAAGTGATGAAATATGATGACTTACCCAAACTCTTAGTCTGCATAGGACCACATATGTCTGAATGAACAAGCTGAAGTGGGTAATGAGCCCTCCATGCACTTCCTTTTGGAAACCTTTCCCTTGCATGCTTTCCTTTAGCACACCCTTCACAAACCTCCTTATGCTCTTCTACCTTGGGAAAACTAGAAACTAATGCATGTGAGGTTAGAAACTTCAAACTGTGAAAATTTAAATGCCCATACCTAAGATGCCATAACCAACTTGAATCCTCATAAGCCATATTAGCAAGATTGCTGTTATGTTCATCAAAACTCAAGGGAAACATCATATTTCTTGTCATAGGCACAACAATGATCACCCTATTTCCCTTATTCTTATCATAGATAGTACATGTCTTATTTTCAAAGACTACTTTATAATTTTTCTCACAGAGCTACCCAACGCTCAACAAATTATGCTTCAATTGTGGAGTATAATAAATGTTATGAATACTCTTTGTACCTTCTTTTGTTTGGACCTCCATAACTCCTTTGGCAGCAACCTCCAATGATTTATCATCACCAAGCTGGATCTTGGATTTGAAACTTCCATCCTTTGCTGAAAACAACTTCTCATTCCCTGTCATATGGTTAGAGCATCTAGAATCTAGGTACCAAACATCTTTAGTAGTATTTTCACCTTTGGCATAAGATAAAAATAAGTGATTTGGAAGATACTCACCATTTTCTTGAGCATAATTAGCATTTGTACCTTCTTTCAATCTGCATTCTCTTTCAAAGTGACCATACATGTTACAATGGTAACATTTAACATTTCTCTTATCAAATCTACCTCCACCTCTTCCTCTGAAACTACCTCTTCCACTTGAGCCACCTCTTCCTCTACCTCTTGAATAATTTTGGCTTTGCCATTTACTTTGACCTTGGCTTTTAGTACTGCTATTACTTGCATCTTCATTCTTTGTAATTTGTAATTTAGAGGAAAAAGCTTTCTCTACAGCTTCAAAACTTTCCTTCAATCTTTCTTCATGAGACATCAAAGATCCAACCAATTCATCAAACTGTAGTTTTGTCAAATCCTTACTTTCTTCCATGATTATTGCAACATGATTCCATCTATGTGTTAAAGATCTCAATACTTTTTTAATTAAAACTTCATTACTTACAGCTTCTCCAAGTGTAGCCATTTTATTGACCACATCTTTGACTCTCACACAATAGTCACTAATACTTTCAGCTTCTTGCATCTTCGAATTCTCGAACTCTCGCCTCAATGTCTGAAGCTTGACCACCTTAACTTGATCACTACCTTGGTAAGCTTCTTGTAGAGTCTCCCAGGCAGCTTTGGCAGTTTTTGCTACTGATATTCTTGGAAATAAGCTCCTATCAAGAGCTATCTGAATGTGAAACAAAGCTTGAACATTTTTCTTCCTTGCTTCCTTTCTTGCTGTTCTTTCATTAGCTGTAAGAGCATTGATTCAACAATCTCCCACAAATCTTTTCCAATAAAAAAGGTTAGCATCTTAATGCACCAATAATCATAATCGTTGCCATCAAATTCTGGAACTAGCATCTCGTTAGAATTGGACATGATTAACTTTGGCGAAATTCCAACAATACAACTTTAACCCAAAATAATTTTACGTGCTCTGATACCACTTGTAGAATATGAAATGAATTATTTTAAGCCAATTGAGAACCAAACAGTGCTATGAAGAAAAATACATATATATAAAAAATAAAACAATTAAGAAACACAGTTACTGTGTGAGCTAAAAAATGCTGAAAATCTCATATATTAATTCAGCTATTAACTACATTCTTATATAGTAAAACTATTACTAAAATTTACTCAACTATTACTAAAATTTACTCTGAAACAAATCTACTGACATCACAGCTAATTTCCAGCACGCAGCTAACAATTTGCTGCCTTATTTTTGCACACAACACTAAATAGAAGTTTACATAAATAATTAAGCATTATTCCCAACATATCTATATATAAATTATATAAAAATTTAATATGAGTCTAAAGTGATCAAATTTCTTAATCTATACACTTACTTTAAAATACAAATAAAATAAAAAAAAGGGTGTGTAATTTCTTAATCTATACACTTAGTTTAAAATACAAAAAAGGGTGTGTAATTTTTTAATGGTTTAAACTGTATTTTTGATACAACTAATTAAAAATACAACTAAGTAAACGTCAAATTTGATGGAGTCGTTGACCTCTGGGCTGGACCAACCCTTGAGGGGTATTATTGTATTGAGAATTCTTAATAATCTGTCTGAATGTGTAGAGGCCGGGGAAATCTTTGTAGCTGCAGCGAAGGTAGAAGAGTTTCTTCAATTCGTAATATTTCTTTTGAAAATTAAAGTCTTGTACTGCAGTTCAAACTGAAAACAGCTTCATGCCATTGATTAATTTATTTCTTGTAATAATTTTGCAAGTTATGGGGTTTGCGATGAATAAAGAAGGTGACCATCAAGAAGCAGCCATAGGGATTCTTGCCGATATCTTCAAGTTAATAACGAGATCGGATTTCGATAGCGTGCTCGAAGAATCGAGCGGTGTAATAACTGTTTAGCTGATTACAAAACTTTTAGAGGTTTTCTGTCAGAGTCGATCAAACGAGATTGACATGACATTGAGCACCGGCCTTCTAAGAGTAGTTATACAGAAGGACAAAGATGCAAAGAAGCATGAGCAAGGAAGCTAAAGTAAATTTAGGGATGAAATTGAAGGGACCGAGCATGCTGACAGAGATCTTTTCTTTCCTCTAACCAAACGTTGTCGGTTAAGGTATTCATAAATTCAATCTCATTAAATATTTCAAGATTTGCGATCGAATCGTCTTGTGTTGTTGCAGCACATCTCTTGGCCTTATAGGTAATGAAAATATGTACTGTTTACCTCAATAAAAGATATTTTAGCTTTCAATAATTTGGTAAGACTAAACCGTGGGTAAGACCTTTGGCCAAGTTAAAAATAAATCGATGTAGATCACTAATTGCATGGTGTATATTCGAGCTGAATCTACGTAGATCATAATAGTTTGAAGGAAGATGCTTCTTTGAGAGTACTTTGCTTTATTGCAATATACATCGAATTCTCATTTGTGTCAGATTATTTTTTATTAGCTAAAGATATCAGAACAGTTTATCCCATCTTCAATTCTGATACAGTTAATCATACTTGAAACCCTAAAACGTCGGAAGATAATTGGACTACATGCTTAAAGCTGATGGCCCTTTAACAATCCTTTGTTTGTATACACCCACACACACAATCACCGTCTTAACTTTCTGGCATAAGGTCAAACCTTAACGCAATATTTAAAATCATATCGTAACCTAATAATTGGATGTTGTAGCACTGTGCAATGTAATATGTGTATTTGAATGGCAAGCATCATGGATCCAGCCGCTCTCCTCGACAGTATATGTGATTAAATATAGTGGAATCAATACATCACCATTGAATATTTATTTACTATTACACTAATTAAACACTACACTGAACGATACATGTTTTTCTGGCCATTGATTTCATAGGATAGGATAGACCCACCTGACCGCGCTAGCTCTCTGTGTATATATAAAACTATAGATTATCCTTATAGTACCAACACAAACATAATACATGCAACAGTAGAAAATTGGCGAAATTACTGATTTTCAAGCCATTAAATTAATTTATATATTAAATTAAGTTAACAGTATATAAATTAAGTTAGTAGTAATTGTCTTAATTTCAGCATTCCTAACAATGTTCAAGCAATGTGCAGATACAGTGCAACTTGTAATTTTTCCGTGTACGGAAAAGAATAATATCCATACATATATATAGCTCACTAACTTCTGAATCGGACATTAAAGATTACACAAAGAACTAAACGATAATAGTAAAAAAATGCAGGGAACAGATACAAGATCTATAGATCTGAAAAATTGAAACATAGACTAGCACGACAATTCGCGTAAAAACAACTGAATTTAATGTAAAAGGAAATGCTACATTATTAATTGGTGGTTGGGGTTTAATGTTCTAGACACATGAGACATGATTGTGTTGTATGTTTGATGACCGAACTATGATGTATGTGATTTAACATATTTATACATTTTTAAGATTTCGCACCCCATGATTATGTTGTATATTTGATGACCCAACTAAGATATATATGGTTTGAACTATTTACCGCACTTCTTCTCCGGTTTCTCACACCTTTAAGATTAACGCAGTTCCTATTTCCTACCCTATAGCATTATAAATGCTATGTCCTTACACCTTCCTGACAGCCCAGGTTGACCTCATCGCATATCGCATCTGGCTTCGGGACTCTGCTGTCTGCCGTGTTCCTCGATACATTATCTGCTCAAATCCGGGCAATTCAAAATCTAACCATTGAACAAATTCACTGTACAGAAGGTGATCCCCTGCACCGCTTAGAAACAGGTATTTCAATCGACCTCTGTCTTGGGCGTAAGGCCAAATTGTGCTTTGAAAAGTTTGAAGTCTCCCCAGGCCAAACTATAGCGTTTGTTGAGTTTGGTGGAAATAACTTCCACCGTCTACCAGTATAAAGTTTCAACCAGTGCTTTGTATATGTAATAATATATTTACTGAGGATACAGTTCTTCTATTTTATAAAATTTCTCAATATTTTCACAGCTAAACGCTTTCAAGAGTAGATCTAACTGGGTACCTTAGTAACGAATTTAGCAGTCGAAACTTGACCGCTTCTCGGATTTAAGAAACCTCAACTATGAAGTGAAATATTTTTAAATAAATTATAATCTGCTTGCCCTTTTTCTGTAATTGCAATATCATTTTTAGAAAACATTCGCCAATCAATATAAAAATCACAACAATGGAAAGAAAATATTAGAAAACCTTTATCAAAATGTAGAGAGCAAAAAATGATTAGAATCGCAGTACATTTTAAACCAGAAGAAAAGGAAAAAAATGTTGAAATGCCAATCACCAAGGTGTGATTGATCTGCCATTTATTTAGGTTATTCAGTCTCAACCTTAATTATGAAATACTCGTTCTCAGGGAACGGAGAATATAGTTATTCGTGTCCGAATAACTATCGTTTTCCAGATGAATATTATATAAGTGGAATGTTTGTTTCTACGTTCATATGGAGAAAGCGCAATCGGTGACCGCATAAGTCAAAAAAGACGCACATGAACTATTGTTCTGCAAATATTTTATGCAAAGCAACAAATATCATTCCTTTGAAACATGGAATGGTTCGTTTTTTAAATTTTAGTGTATGATTGATATTAAAGTGCTTAATCATATGGCACCGATTAGCCTTTATAAAATGTTTATAAATGGGAGTATGAGAAATCTAATTCCATGGAGCTTCGCGAGGAAGTAGAGGAGATTTGGCCAGCGGCAGAAAGGATCATAGTGGGTAGTTTTTGCCCTAAATTATCAAGTACAAGAGCAAATAAGTAAATGTAAATGGGAAATATGGTAGCGATTTATGATATTGAAGTCCATGACTTATGTCTGGCCAGGCGTTAGTCGATATTTAAAATAGCTTTATCAAAAAGAAAGGCTATATAATTTTACCATATCTCTTCACTATTGTAAGATTTCTGCCATGTCCTGACTTCAAACCTTACTGATAGTAGAATTTCCAGTAATTTCAATACTTCAAATTCAAAATTATAAAATTACATCCAAGACCCTGAGATTTATATCATAACACTGTAAATCATAAAAGTAAGTACACTGAAGGCCTTGAGATTTAAATCAGTTTGTAGAATCACTTTGTAGTGTGGTATTATTGAACCAAGCTTGTTTCCATCTCATGAGCTTATGTCTACTGTATATTAAGGTATCCAGCAGGTATATTGGATGCGGAGAATTCCATTTAACACAAGGATAGCAGTCAATTAGAGAGGGCAACACTTTCTTCTAAAAAATATTTATTGGACTGTAAAGAAGGTTTATTTGTGTTGACTTTTTATCATCTACAGAAAAAGTTGAGTTGCAACAAATAGATATGTTTTCTGTCCATTAACATATTATATGTAACTTTTTAAATATATCAAGGATTTAAGAACATTTTATTCTATTCCAGTTTTTAAAATTTTAGTGTTTAAAATGGATTTTAGTGTTTATTCTATTATTATGTTGTCTCTTTAGATTATGGTATATGGAGAGCATCACTGTCTTGGAAAAAATATGTCCTGTAAATAAATGGCATCCTATTTTGCCTTTGTTGAAGTGTCCATAGAGCCCTCTCCCATGGAGTGTGCGGGAGCAGTGCGGGAGCAGTATGTGCATCTCCCTGAGCTTAGTGCCATGTGGAAATTCAAGGAATGGCCTGGTTGTCTAGAGAGGGGTTGGTAAAGGCTGCGTTACAGTCATTGGAGATTACTTTTTGGTTTGTTTCGTCTGTCCTCTGTGACACAAGGACTTATATTGACAAAGAGGAATGGAAGAGAAGGCTTGAATCCTTAATTAGTTCCCATATTGAGTTGATTTCAATGATTTGTGAAAATGACAAGCAAGTTCCCACTCTTCAGTTGCGAGTAAGTAGTGGTGTTCTTGCTAGGAAAGTTTCCCATGAGGTATGGCAGAGACCTGGTGCTTTACCTGTGGTTAGTAGAACAAGTGAAGAGAGCTTACTTCCTCGTTTGGGGACATGGAAAAGCGCTGAAGCTATGGTTTCTATAATATGGCTTGCCATTGAAGGCCATATGCATAGGAATCCCTTCACTTTAGGTCAAGGGGAACCAAATATGTCAGGTAAGCCTATTCTTGAATATGATAGAATCTGCAAGCCGAGATATTTGCACTCTTTAAAACAACATAAACAATTCCATAATCCAGAAGATGCCAAACTTTGCAATGTCCTCCAGATCTTTGAGGCCTCAGTATTTGTAGGCCAAGAATTGTTGCACAGAATATATCAAAGAATAGACTTTGGGGATTTCGTAGGAGCATCCACTGTTGGATGGTTGAAAGGATGTGGAACATGTTCACAGGAATTGTGAATTTGCTTCTAGTGATGGACCGAGATGATTTCCTTTGCCTTAAACCCCAGTTGGCAATTAGCACCACTGGTACCCTTCCAGGCCCATATTGCCTTCGACAGACCTTACAAATGCATGCAAGGAACTAAGGCATCTAGTGCCCAAAGTCATGGGTGTTGAGGCTGATCCAAAGGGTGGACCAAGGCTCCAGGAGGCACTTATGCATTTTTTTCATTCACATGGACTTCGCTCACATAACACTTCAGGTGCTTATCATGTTGCAACAATACATGTTCTCTTGGCCTTCCACGCAATAGAAGCCCCGGTGAAAAGGTTTTTCTTCTCATATCAGCACCTGGTAGAAACATCCATGGGTAGCATTGAAATGAAGGGTCCATCATATCTAGGTGCTTGTGATGCCCTGCGTCATATATATTTTGAACCACCTTATTTCCCTAGTGTGGATGGTGCAAAGACATTTTTGGGTTACTATTGGCACTAAAAGTCTACAACTATGGTGAATGGTACAATGGAAGATCTATAGACAAAATAGTACCTTCAGTTTTTGAAAGTATTACCCCAAATTCATACATACACTTCTTACATTGACAGTTTTGAATACATAGAATTATATTGGATATAGGATTAGACTCATTTTTGTTCCTCTCCAACTTGGACACTATACTAAGGATTCATAGTGTGCAATTCCTCCTTCGTTAATACTGTAAAAGATTGTCCAAAATTAAAATGGTAATTATCAAAATTATTAAATTTTAAGAGTTGTTTCTTTTTTTAATTTTTTAATTCTTTATCTAAATTCTATGATGAGTTTAATGATATTTATATAATTAATTATAAATTTTAACATGAAATGTAGTTTATTGCTGTTATTTTTTTTTTGTTTTTTTAAGATTTTTTAATTCAGTGTGTGAAATTAAGATAATTATAATTTTAAGTTGTTAGGTTTATTTAATGGAATGCATCATAATTTTTTGATGCATTAATTTGTTTTATATTTAATGAGATTTTTTGTTTTTTAAGATTTTTTAATTCAGCCTGTGAAATTGAGATAATTATAATTTTAAATTATTGAATTTATTTAAAGGAATATATCATAAAAATTTTAATGTATTAAATCTATATCATATTTAAATATATAATTTAAATGATGGAACATTACAATTTCATTAAGGGTCATACTAAATAATTATCTCTTTAAACATGGCCTCAGAAAATATAATTCTTTTATTTGAATATTTTCTCCTTCAAAATTAATATGAGTGAACCAACTATCCAAGGGTCTTATTGGATCTTGTTATGATTTATTGATTTAACGATGTATAAGATATATCATTATACTATTTATGAGTCATCTTATATGGTGGCTTTATCTAATTTTCTCTTACTGACGAAGATAGTTATCTATATATATATATATATATATATATATATATATATATATATATATATATATATATATATATATATATAGAGAGAGAGAGAGAGAGAGAGAGAGAGAGAGATATCAATTTTTTTGGATATATTGACATCATACTGTTACATTTTTTTCCTTTTTTCCCTACATTTGACATTTCTCTGCTACGTGTTTGTGTCATAATAAATTTGAGTGAGCAGTAAGGGGTGAATGAGACTATTCTAAAGGTTGTCTCTTGCTCATCATGTCTGCAGCGCTTTTGATGGTGGGTTTCTACTTTGACAGTGATTTTCTTCCTTTGCAGATTGTTCTTCAGAAACCATTTTGATGCTTCTTTTCTATAAAAGTGGACATACTTTGTAAGTCAAAACACCAAAACCATAATGAAATTTGTTCCTTCATACTTTGGTATAATTGTAATAAAATCCATTATGGCCTCTTCCCAACACTTACTTGGTATGGTCAATGGTTCTAGTAGACTTGGTCTCTTTATTATTCCTCTTTTGTATTCAAGCTACATTCCTACCATAAATATCCACTCATTTCCAAAGTTTTGAGAAAAAATATTACATAATGCATTTTGGATTGACTAATAACATATAATTAGTATAATTTTTTATCTCTACATTTATTTTACAAAGTACTCTGATACTTCTTTATACTCTACTTTAATTTTCTTGCACATGGCCTTGTGTTATTGCTTAGGATGTCATTTAATTTTACTGAATTTATGATAAAGGTATAAATTTTGCCTTTAGTTCTTCAATTCTAATTTGTTTTAGTGAGATTGTAAATTTTAGTCAAATTATTTATAGTATAGTATCATTTATAAAATACGTTGTTATTTAATCATATAAGTTTAAATTTAGAACATTGATAATGCATATTGCTTATAATCATTCTCACTCTTAATATCTATAATTTGGCTTAACACTTATCATTTTCTTGCAGATTGACACACGGTTCACTCACTTGTGCAGAGCCTAACCCCACGGTTTACAGAGAAAAAAAAAATCATTGTAATTTTTCTTTCGTGGGTGACTCGCAACCTTTAGTGAATTGCCTTCACCTCTGCAATTTTTTTCCATATAGTTTAGATTGTTTTAATAATCAGTATTAGTAGGGCAATTACTTAGCGTTTACTTTAAAGTTTTTACATTTCACACATAGCTTAATTAAGGGGAAAAGTAAGTGGCCATAATCAACACATTTTTTCAATTTGTTTTGCTATTTTACCCAAGTCACATAGCTTAATTAGCAAAGGAGTAAGTGGCCCATAATTCACTCATATTTTTTACTAACCAAAGCATTTTTACTTCATTAGCATTGGGACTAGGAACTGGTGTTATTAAAGAAAGGGAGTAGCCCCTGCTTCCCTTGCGTCTTTTAGATGATCCTGGTCTTGCATCTGAAATCTTTCTCAAAGCACCCAGTTTTTCATCTCCCTTTTTAGGCTCACATAGTGTAATAGGAAGGAAGTAAGTGGCCCATCAACCACACATTATTTTATTTGCAGGTAAGGAACAAACATAATTTAGTGTAAGTAGACGAATTTGAAAAGGATCATTGAATATCCACATGACTACAAACTTTGTATGTTCACTCTATCACTTACAAACACATTTCACTACACACACTAAGCTACTCTAAACTTTGAACAAAGGGAATCAAGTGTAAAAACCTTTTGTACTTAGTTTATTTAAGCTTAATTTTTCACACCATAAGTGAAGGAAGACACGTAAAAGCAATCATAACTTGAACAAACTCAATTTCCCCACATGGGCCACAAAATAATTTATAGTTTAGGTTAGGACTATTGGGGGTAGGCATCCAATAAGCCGCCATGGTCATGCTACATTTTGAAACATAGAAGTTGTCTTTTAGGGTGCTTGAAATCCTTCAATCAGTCCACGGAAAAGACAACCCAGGCAACACAGGGACCCGATTCAGAGGGGGTTTGGCTTAGGCTCAGTACATGTGGTCCTATATGGGGCTACCCAACCTGTATAGTGCTCGGTACTGATAACCGATTACCAAGAAGCTAAAGACTCGACTGCCTCCGCGAGACGAAGGTATCCTATTGGCCAAATTTTAGGGCATCTTTCCCTGAAGGTGGAGGTGTGGGAAGCACTAAAGCCTCATTCAATACCTTGGTTGATTCTTTTCGTTGCTGGAAGCGTCACCAGTTCTTTCGGGACGTAGCCCCAGTACTCGTCATTTTTTGGCTGCTGGAAGCGTCACTGGTTCTTTCGGGACGTAGCCCTAGTACCCGTCATTTTTTGGCTGCTGGAAGCGTCACGAGTTCTTTCAGGACGTAGCCCCAGTACCCGTCACAAAATATATCTCCGCAAGGCCCAGTTACTTATAGAGTGGAAAGGACGAATAGGTCTTCATAAGACATTTTATCATATGCAAAACAAACTAAAATATTTTCCTTGTTTGATTGATCACATAGCTTAACTTAAAGGGAAAGTAACACTTTATTTTTCATTTTGCTTTATGTATGTAATTTCTTTTTATACACATTCCTCTCCTCACCACAAAAGTGACACATATTCCATTTTAAGAATACATAAATACTTTACTTTTTCATATTAAAAATAACAAGACAATGCTACACAAAACATTCCAATTCTTGTTTCACCTGAATATACATTAAAGTAAATTCTACAAATAAAAATTAAAATGAAACATTTTTTTAACTGATTTAAAATGAATTATTGGATAATTTGTTATTTATTTTGATATTTTTTGGGTAGAAAAATTGGAGGAATTATCTTTTGTGACATATTTTAAGATATGTCTTAATTTTGAGATTTAGAATTTAAAGCCCTCTAAAGTTATTTTGGGATATGAAATGAGTGAAAACTTTGTGAGCATAGCTCTCTGCCTCTTGATGTCATTTTACACACCAACTCTAGCTTTCAAACAATGTGAAAATCACCTTAATCAAATCTCATATGCAGAAGCTATGCTTCCCACAAGTTCAACTAACTTGTTCACATGGTTGTACCAAGTGGATGCTGCATCAACACCATTACTTAGATATGTGGAGTTAGTCACGTGCGGACATTCAAGAAGATCCTAAAAGGTCCAAAACCTTAACACTAATAGTGGCTTGAAAAATGTGAAAACCCTAAACCTTAAATAGTTTCCAAGCTATGTTAAACACTACGTCACTAGGAAGAGAAGGGGTTCCATCTTTTTAGGATTGTATTAAAACATAGTTGAGCACAACATCTAGGAGTGGGATTTGAGATCAAAACAAAGGAGAAAGATAATTTGCAACAACCACATAGACAACAATGTCATAGGCAATTCGATAGTCAATACCCCTTTCTTTGTATTTGTATTTCCATAATTAAATAAAAAAGAGTAGAGTATAAGCCTCACCTTCTAATTAGGTTTTCTCTTTTATGATACCCCCTAAGTTATATCTTGTATTAAATTATATGATTTTTATATTCATTTACATTTTTTTCTTTTATGGGTTTCAATATTTATATGTATTTAACATGAAGTGTTGAGACATGTTAAAACCCTAATCTGAAATCATTATCAAGCTATGTTAAAAACCAGGTCACTAGAAAGAGGGGGTTCCATCTTTTTAGTATTGTATTGTCTTGTGGTAGAGTAGAGCATCTAAGAGTTAGATTTAAGAGCATAACATAAGAACCATTTAGAATACAATGTCAAAAAAAACTCTGTAATAAATACTCGTTTTTTTCATATGTAAAGTTTCATAATTAAATAAAAGATAATAGAATATAAGTATGATTTTTAATTATATTTCTCTGATATCATATTTTCTAAATTACATCTTTTATTAAATCATATAACTAATATTTCCATTTACTTATTTTTTTTTAATTATTTTCAAATATTTGAATAATAAAATAATAAACAAAATTAAAACTCAACAAATAAATTAAATAATAAAAATTCAAAAATGACAATGTAGGCTATAATAAATTACTTTGGGTGAATATCTACAATAATTTATATATTGTTTCACAATAACTTTAACTGAATATATGACGAAAATCGGCACTCTGCAACTAGGGTTCTGGAATGCCTCTGCAATGGCGCAACCTCGTCTTATCACTGCCTCTTCTCAACGTCTTTACACCACTCCGTGATAGCAGCCTGCTACTATTCTCTGCACCACAATGGCTTCCCCCAAGGGGGGGTTCCAATGCCTACCCCCTTTTCTGAAAGCGATACTCAAGAGATGAATACGAATGAGCCTCCGGGGCTTGAACTGGATAAAATGGACAACAGGGACCCTCGAATGCAGGAAATGACAAAAGATTCCTCTGAGCAACCTGATAGAAAAAATGAAGAGCAAGAAGGAAATTCCAAGCAACAAGATAAGCCAAAGTTTACCTCATTGACATGTAGACCCGAAGCTATTGAAAGACCCAAAATAGAACTTCCCAGCCACAGAATCAATGGTCAGATCCAATACATGAAGGACCATGCGCTCATTGGAAAATTCATTGGATTCTGGCCAACGGAAAAAGCCTTGCAAGGATGGATCTCAACCAAATGGAAACCCAAAGGATAGGTTACCTTGCAGCTAGGCCCAAAAGGGTTTTTCACGGCGATTTTTAACTGCATCGAAGTTCGAAATAGGGCAATGGATGAAGGTCCCTACTTCTTCAACTCTGCTGGTCTGTATTTAAGAGCATGGAGAGAGAGATTCAACCCCGACAAGGAGGATCTCAGCTGGGGGCCAGTATGGATCAGGCTGTATTCACTCCCAACGGAATACTGGGATGAAGAATCTCTCAGAGACATAGGGAAGGGGCTAGGAGAGTTCGTCAAAATTGCTGAAGAAACGAAGATGAGTAGATACACCTCCTACACATGCATCTGTGTCTTCATTCACCTGGACCAAGCCCTTCCAGAATCAGTAAGTCTCTTCCATGATGACTATGAATGGATTCAACCCTTAGATTTTGAACATGTTCCCTTTCATTGTCGCAAGTGCCATGCCCTTGGGCATCTGTTTAGGGACTGCCCTCTCAATGCGAAACCCCAAGACTCTGATCCCTCAGGCAAGGCGGACCATGAAGGCTTCACTAAGGTTGCAAGCTATAAAAAATTGCACAAAAAACCTTCCTCTGGGAAAAAACCCCAGCAGGATGCTCCCTCCATCCCTTCCACGAGCAACAGCTTCGAGGTCCTTGCAAAAACTTTGGAAGACCCACCCTTGAACTCTGCGCCATTCCCTCTGCCAATCATCCCATTCCCCCTTGATCCCTCCTTCAGCCTCCTCTCCCAATCCCATGTCTCCAAAATTCCTTTGTGGGACTCCCAAAGTTTCTCCAAAAAACCCTAATTGGAAGTCCAATGAAATGGATGTTGACGGTCCCCATAGCCAAACCATGCACTTAGCTCTCATCACAGAGGAAAGCAGTCAAGTGCAACACATGGATGAAGAACCGAAAAGCATAGATTTGTGCGGTCTAGACATTTTTGAGCTAGAACAAGTATGTAGACAGAAGGAATATGATAAGATCCAGGCGCATCAGCTCAGTACTCTAGAAGTTATAATATCCAGAGCCTATCAGCAACAGCAACTGGGAATATAGCTGGGAAGTCAATGGGATGACTTCCTCCTTCCGAAAGACTCCAAAAAATGCGGAAGAAAGAGAGATCTCCAATGAACTATTGCCATAGGGAAAATCCTAGTTGACTCAGGCATATACGCTAAATTGACAAAGTATTACAAGCCCACCACTAACAGTGAATCATGAAGCTCACTTCATGGAACATAAGAGGGCTCAATAGCCCCGGGAAACTCAGAATGATTAAAAATATGATAAAGCAGGAATAGCCCTAGATATTCTTTCTGCAGGAAAAAAAATGCAACAGCAACACTCTAGGAAACATCCTTTCAAATGCTTTGCCAGGTTGTCACTCGGTTGCAGTGGATGTGTCAGGTGCATCTGGAGGCTTGGTAATTGCTTGGAATACGCAAGCAATAACGCTTTCAAACTTCCATGCCTCCCATCACATTATATAGGCAACGTTCCATATAATTGGCACCAACATTCATGGTCATATCACAAATGTTTATTTTCCACAGGAAGCAGCCAACAAAATCACTCTTCTAGACACCATAGAAGCACTTAACTTCAATAGAGATCATCCTATATGGATCATTGGAGGAGACTTCAATATGATCACCAAGTTAGATGAAAATAAGGGAGGTCGAGCCAGGATGGAATAGGAAAATGACCACTTCAAAGATTTTATCCACAACAATATGCTAATAGATATGAAAACCTCCAATGGAATGCACACATGGAGCAATCGCTGGGCGGGGCGGCAACAAATTGCTTCAAAACTTGATAGATTCCTCATCTCGGACAATGCATTGCATCTAGGCGGCGACCTCCCAGCATCTATACTTCCATACTCTAGATCTGACCATTGGCCTATCTCTCTACAATGGCAACAGCCAGGAGACTCGACCAGACATCCATTCAGATTTGAAACTTTTTGGCTCTCGCATCCCACCTTTAACGACTTCATCAGATCCAATTGGAACAACTTCCCTGCGCCAGAAGGATCAAAAATGTTCCTTTTCGTGCTAATGGCGGAAGGGCTGGGTCGTCATATCAAGCAAGCCCTGCTATCCCAGCATCTCAAAGGAAGTTCCGCTCACAATTCTCCAGCCACTACTGACCAACAATTCGTTGATGACAACATGCTTTTCGGGTACCCTTCTGTCGAGGAAGCCTCCATATTTAAATCCATCCTGAAGGACTTCTCTGAAGGACTTAAAAAACGAGGGGTATTATTAGACTCGAGAAGCCTCAACTTATGCTTTTACACTTAAAAGTTACCTTTCTCAATGACTAATTATCATCTTTAACCACATACCTTGAGATTTGGTAAAGGACTCTCTATAATCTACTTAATTAAAAAAGAGGGGTGTTATTAGGCTAAATAAGCCTCTAACTTATGCTTCTAATAAAGCAAAGATGTGGGGTGCATCAGCTTATGTTAAGTTGGTTCATTGTTTAATATTAAGTATGTAATCTAGGGTGAGAAATGATATTATGGGGACGACTAACTTAAATTCCTTTTTTTTTTGAAGCAAGATTCGTACCTTCTATTCATTAGAAACAAATTATATATAATACAACTACCCAAAGAGACCTGAGGGACATAGAGTCAACTATCCACTCAAGGCTTGGGTACCAAGCCAAAAGCTTAACATCCGGGCCATGGGCCAACAAGTTTAACTGCAAGACCTTCAAAATACAAACAAAAGCCTAAACCAGCCAATCTATTTTCAAAGATCTGACGGATGAGATGCAAATCAGAGCCAAAAAAGGCATATTCTTGGATTCCAAAAACGGACCTGATGAAATAATAGAAACCATACTAAACGGATTTCGAGTCTGAATGGTGGAATAAACTTCGTGCATGTGAATCTCCCGAAATCCACCAATTCCAACCTCAAGGCTCAACATGCACAGAAGATAACAGTGAATCCAGACCCAAATTCAAAATAACCCAAAATTGCAACCCGTCCCCGGTAGCCCGCGAGATCTTCCGCAATTCAGTCCCCGGCAGAGTCCATTTCATACGAACAATATTGACCGTTGATCCACACAGAGAGATCCAATGGTAGAGCATAATATCACACCGAACAAGCTAACTAGACGTTAGTGTGCGATGGAGGGTAGTTTTCCAAACCCTCTCTCTGCCACGTGTAGGATGTTGGATGGGATTGCTACAAAATCGCTAAAACCATTTCCCACTTAAGAGCGGTGCGAACATCCAAAAACTGCCAAGGAAGCAGTTTTACTCTACAAGGCCCAAAAATGTAAAGATTCCGGTTGCTGGTAAAACAAGGATTCCTTCCATGCCTGCTCAACTTTCTTGCCTGAACCTGGATCCCAGAAAAGAAGAGAGGCTCTCCATTAATTAAGGAACTATGGTATCCACTGCACTCATGCTAATGAACAGTGATGTTCATCTCACTAACTTCAGGTATTTTAGCGGCCAGCCTATGATTTCCATAGAAACAACTATTGTATTTTATTGAGTTCTTCTTGTAGTTCATGATCCTCTAGGTCGATCTCATTTTGGGTCATTTCCTGATCCATCTCCAGTTCTGCATCACTCATTATGGCTTCCTTCTGATAATCGATGTCCTGTGTGTTTTCCTGGTTTTCTTCAGATTCCTTGTCCGCAGGACTTCCTTCCATTGCTTGATCTTCTTTTGAGATCTCTTCATCTTCCTCAAGCACTTGGAATTTGTTTGGACTGATTTGTTGACCTTCATCTTGATGTTTTTTTGGTCCTCTTTTGCTGCCGTTTCCAAGATTCACCACTTTCTGAAAGCTGTATGTTTCCTTCATTGTGTTATTTTTGCTCTTGCTTACTAATTTACTGAGCGGACAATCTCTAAAAAGGTGTCCATGTTCATGACATCTGCCACATCTGAACGGAATGTGATCATAATCTACTGTTTGCACCCATTCTTCATCAAAAACTTCCAAGATCACCTCATCCGGTAGAGCTCTTGATAAATGCATTTCCCCACATATTCTAGCAAAGGAAGTATATTTTTCTTTTCTTGTGGCTTCAAAAGCTTTAACAAAACGACCTAATTTATTGGCGATAGCAACTAACGATTCATTTTTCCAGTAATCAAGAGGTAGAGAATAGAGCCTTACCCAGACCGGTACTGAAGTAAAAGTTTCACGTTCTGGAACAAAATTCATCATCCATGGCCGCATGTAGAGTCTCGTTGCTACATAGAAGTAAGGTCCTCCTTAAAAAACTCTTTGATCAATATATATGCAAATCAATGCCACCCTTTATTCTTCAAGGATGATGGTTATAGGCTTTGGCTTTTTAGCTAGAGGAACTAGATTGCAAAATGAGGTGTGGTTTGGTGAGTCTTGTCTTTTTGAGCTAGTTGATCCTATTCTTTCCTAGTCGAGTCCCTATCCTATTCTATAACATTACTAAGTCACCACCACCGTGTATTTTTTTCTCAAAGAAGATTTAATAGAGGGGATTTCCTCTTGTCTTAATTCACAAAATGTTTTAGTGGTTTTACTCTTGATATTGGGGGGTTTGTGGGGGAGAGGTTTTATGTCTCTTCCTTTCATCCCTATTTGAAGGGACCCATTAGCACACCATCTTATGTGTCAGTGTTAGGTAGTTCCCTTTGACCCATTCCAGCTCAGCAACTCATCACAAGTCGCCCCTCGATAATAACATTGTGGCCCCACCTCCAGAAAGAATTCATATGTCATACATGGTTAGTCTAAACTTGTCAGAGATATTTAAGCTTATTAATGACCCAATTTCTTATGATCTTACTTATCGTACAATGTCATCTAAGATCCCCTGAATATTACTTAATCCCAAAGTGGTTTACGTGAAAAGTATAAAATATTTACTTAAAAATGAGACTTCCATGCTTAGTACGCTATGCACTGATCAAGACCATAATATTTACTCAAACTAAATTATTTTCAATGTAATTTGTACAGGTATTTTAAGAATGAATAAGTGGGGGAAGATTAACGAGTTGGAAGTTGAAGACCCGGAAGATATGATACAATTTTCAGCAGAAGACTTAACATGGACAAAGATTGAGGGGGACCAAGTTGCGGTGATTCCATATTGTCGACTTGATGATTTCATAAGTGGATAGGAATCAAATGAAAGTGCACCCACTCAATCTCTTCTTAAGAAACATCGAAGTAGAGGAATAGAGGATATCACACACACCAATTACTCAACATACCTGGAGTACAGTGTGTGAGTCTCTATATGCTTTTTCAAGATACGCATAATTTTTTCAATATGCATAAATATTATATCTAATTTGTAGTAATTTTTTTACGTACAGTTATTGGTGTTCATATGGTCCACAGCCAACAAGGAGAATTAGGAGTGTATCATCAGATCCAAAGACAAACCGCAATTGACATGAAAGTATTAAAGTTGGTTGCCAATGTCACTTCTTTGTGCGTCGACTTCAAATGAGACCAGATGATGCTGTAATAATATATACTGCATGTAGACATATTGATAAATCCAATGTTATTTGTCATGGGATAGATGCAATCGGTAGGTCCATGAGATTCAATTATGCACCACATTTAAGTTGGGATATGCGATCTAGTGTCCAACATTTCGTTAAAAGAGGTTTTAATGTTACAATGATATGGGACAAGTTCATCTCTGATGTGAAGGATGGATTTGGTGAGTTATACACAGGGATACCTCGAGATACATACATGACAAAAAAAGATATAAGTAACATTTACAATGATATCATAAGGCTAGAGTATG
This sequence comes from Pinus tabuliformis, assembly GCA_031772625.1. Lineage (NCBI taxonomy): Eukaryota > Viridiplantae > Streptophyta > Pinopsida > Pinales > Pinaceae > Pinus > Pinus tabuliformis. The sequence continues at coordinate 871,579,038 of CM062810.1, read as the reverse complement.
CTAAACATAAAAGTGATCCAAAGAGTGTAGAGTGCTGGTATAAGGAAAACCCAGAGAGTTTTTTCTTCTACCAAAAACAAGATCTTGTTGAAAATATCCCATTTATCATAGGCATACAAACAAAGTGGATGTGTTCAATGATGCTGAAATACTCTCACAATAATATTATCTCAATGGATTCAACCTTTAGTACAAATAAGTACGGGGTTAGTACATATTTATCCTAAATCCGATTCATTTATTTAACCTCATATTAATGCATGTATCTTATATAAATATAATTATGCACATTTTTGTAATGCAGTATCAACTTTACACTTTAATGGGTTTCGACGAACATCACAATGGGGTTCCAATAGCTTGGGTGATATCATCATGCAATACTATAGCTGATCTTTCTAAATGGATGTTGGCCTTACTTGCAATTGGAAACAAAGAGCGACCAGATTGGCATGTTCTTGCCTTCACCACAGATGATGCTACTGCCGAAATTGAAGCATTGAGGTGATGTGTTTGTTATTTTTATAAGAGGCATAAAAAATATTGTTAATGTATAATCTCTCTTAAAATTATGTTATTGCAGGTCTTCAATCAAGTGCAAAGTATTATTATGTGTGTGGCATGTTCGTCGTGCATGGTTGAAAAATGTTGGAAACAAGGTCCAAGGGAGGGAAAACCAAATACGCATTTTTCGTGGTTTAGGAGAAATCATGCACATGTGTAAAGATGATGAATCTGTGAGAAAGAAAGTTGAAAGCTTATTTGAAGAATTCAGTGAACAAAAAAGATTTTTGAAATATTTTAGAAATACTTGGTTAGCCAACAACAAAATATGTAAGCTTCTTATTGGTGGTTTTAATGACTCTATTTTTCATGTCATATGTATACTTATTAATATATAACTAATAAATTTCTTTCTATAGATATGTGGGAAAAAGCATACAGAAATTTCCCACATTCAAATAGAGATACGAATAATGCCATTGAATCTTACCATCGGTATATCAAGGAAAGGTACCTATGTGAGAAGAACAATGCATGCCATAGAAGGGTTGATTGGTTAATCTATGTTTTGTTGACAAAGGTTGTATTATATTACAATCATATGCACCATTTAAAAGAATCTAGTTTTATACGACCCAGAAAAATACAGGAACAATTGAATTCATCCAAGTGTAGAGCTAAGAAAATCCCAAATGAAAATTTTGTGCCTGATGAAAAGAGTAATGACTATTGGGTTCGTAGCCAAAAGAAGGATACTCATGACATTTGGTACAATGTCATATATAAGGGTTCTAATCTACACTTCTGCAATTGCAGTTGGGCCCTAAATGGAAATATCTGTAAACATGTATTGAAAGTTGAGATGTTAGTGAGTAACACTATTTTGGGTGAAAATGTAGCACCTGGTGTCATTGATCCTAGGACAGAAAGGCCTAAAATTTTATTTGATTTGAATGAAACACCTATATTAGGCCCAGAAATCCAAACAGAGCTTTCGCCATGCTTTGATTCTCCTCCCATTCTGAATTATCATAATGAAACAAGCATTGATAATTTAGAGAATTTCTCATACAATGTTGAATCATCCAATGTACGACAAGATAGTGCATTCTCTGAACATGATGAGATGAAATGCGTTAACTCATAAACTCTTGAGAAATTAAGATCCATAATACCTACAAATTTGGAACAGGCATATGCATTGAACAACTTGGTAGACAAAGCATGTCAAGAATACAACAAAATGTTTTTCAATACTATAACTCCATCCAAGATCACTACCAAGAGAAAACATAGTTTCTTGAGTCCAATAAATAACAAGAGGTGATGTGGTCGCAAGTCAAAATCAGGGACAAATAAACTACAATTTGAAAGGGTTGGATGAGTACATGCAAGGAAGAAAAGAATGGATGAACAATTGGAGTCATCTTCTCAAAAACAAAGAAATGTGGACCACGCACCTCAGATAATGCAAGATTCTACTATACCCAATATTGGTATGGAAATTTCATGCTATGCATTGTTTTACGTTAAATGCGATATATTAGCATGTTCAACACATTTGCATGACTATATGAACTATTTTTATTGTTACAGCTGAGGGACCCACATCTCACAACATTCCAAATTGTCGAATTCGTTTATTTGATGAACATGCTATTGAAAAAAGATCTAGCATTGGGAACACTGCTTCAGCCATTAACACCCCAATATCTTATCCAAGGGTGCTCCCCCCTATTTTTGAACCAATTAGGATGTATCATCACCCACACCCACCACCTTTTCCCTCCATAAATTCTCCCATGCCTATAACCACCTCTGTAATACATTCCCAATGCTCACCCCTACCCTTCAGTCATCCACCATTCTCATTTTTTCAATCGTCCACCCTTAACATTCCAATTTCCCCCCCTAGGTTAATCCCCGGCCTACAGTGATTCCCACTATCGTACAACCGGTGGGGGTGTATCGTCGCCCACACCCACTACCTTTTCCCTATTTCACATCCACCATGCCTTTATCCAGCACCCCTGAACCATGCCTATATCCGTCACCAAGTGCTCCGCCATCTACCCAGGAAGGGTTGTCTTCTCCATTGCCTCAAATCCTCACGGTGAGAATGAGTATTTGATCAAAATATCATCATGAATTAATGAAATTGATTATATGCCTTTCAAGTTTTACAACTAATTGATTATTGTAATTTTTTGCAGAGATATCAATTTGGAAATCCACCTGGGAGTGCTAAGAGGGATGGGGGTGACTTATAGACCCATACTTTAGATCGATCATGATGTTGTTTTTCCATTATGTCATTTATGGGCATGAGATTCCATTATTTATGTTGGAAATGAAGTTCTATTTTATAAAAAAGAAACATGTATAGTTGGACCTATTTTGAATAAAAATACATAAATTTATACTTGTGTTTATGACAGCATCTTCATTGAATTTTAAATCCTTATGTGGATGCGATGTTATATTCTATCAATGTTACATTACTTTTGATGAATAGTTGTAATGGATTTTGCTTTTATTATTTACAAATTATCAAGTTTATAAGTTAAGTTACTTTTATATTTATATCTTATTTGATGTTCAAAATGTAACCTTAAGACTTATACCTCGCACCTCAAGATTAATATGTCTAAAAATACATATGCCTTTCAAACTTGATACTCGATAAAAAAATAATACCCAGACATTACAATCCAATATCACTTTACAAATATTCTTACCAAGTCTCTTAACAAATATGTAACCGTAGATATTTTTATCATAATCTACCATACAATAATGACTCTTAAGTATAAACAAAATATATATCGAAAAAAATATGAAAGCTTAAATATATTTTCACATCCTTGACCTTAGAATATTCATTTATTTCTTTACATATTGTTGTGGGGAAAAATGCTTATGCAAGACGATCCTATCCACCTAAGGCGTGATAGTGCCTTAGCAACAAACGAATGCAGCTACTTCAGTTTCTTTCCTTTATGAAAATGAAAGAGAGGAGATTGGTAGACTTACCGTTATCTTTCTGTTGTCCCTTGATCTAGATCCTCTCCGCTTTGTGTGTCCACAGCTACTTGCCTCCTCGCTTTTGCACCCACAAGATCACAAGAGAACAGCTACCTGTGACAAGAGAGCAGCTACATGCAACAAGAGAAGGACACAATACAAAGGCAAATATACATATTCATAAATGATTCAGGATTAGAAGTAAATCAAATACACTAATGCAAATCATACAATAAACACCAGCATATAGGAAAGAACCAAGAAGCTTTATTGATTGATAAACAGGGTTCAGGAAGAGATACAACCCATAGGGTTCCAACCCAGCATCTCCTTCCCAGCAGCAAGGAATTCCTTCTTCAGCCCCTTTCAAAAGCATAAACACCCAATGATCCAACCACAATCCAACAGCAATTCTTTGCAATACAATCCAGCCTCCCTAGACCTCATGAGAGAGCTCTATATATAGGAGTTTTGGAGAAAGGATGAGTCAGCTTGAGGCTTGCATGAAGCTGACTAGTGTCCTCTCCCACTTCAGTTCTTGAGTCCACTTGGAGATTCTTACTTCCACCTGGAGATTTGGAACCTCTTACTCATCACCAGTCGAATTCCTTGATCCAAGTGTCATTTTGGAAGCTTCCTGGGCATTGACACCTTGAGGAATGAGTCTGCCACTTGTCCAAGTACGCTCAGCGCAGGTGGCCTTCTTTGCAGTTGACATTCAGCGCAGGTACAGAGTGGAGCACTTGTCATTCAGCGCAGATGCTCAGTGGAGCAGTTGACATGATCCAGAAATTGCTTGTTTTTGAGTGTTTTCAGGTGGAGAACTTTTATAAACTGCTGTGGTTTGCTGGCCTTGTTCCTCTAGGGGTAGGAACAACATGTTTAGGGACTTTGGATCCCTTAATTACTGACATTTCATGCTCAGTGATGCAAGGCAAAAAAATGTCTATAACAGTTGCCCCCTAAAGTATGAGGCCGTTTATCGGGTGAAATGCTTTATCCAGGGGAGTCCGAAGTTCATCCATTTGCTGGGAGGAGACCTATAATAAGATACAATACAATACATTATGATTCATTCTGCTTTCATGATCTAGCTGAGGCGGGCATTCCCATGCTCAACTTTATAAATACATTTTGGTACATAGAACAGACGATTGTCTGATTGTAGACTAATAGTTCTGGTGAAACTATCATCCTTTGAGGAGGATGATCATCTGCTGCAATGATGTACATAACAAATGTCTTTATTTTCCTGAATATATTATCGCAGCCCGGATGGATGAAACTAGATCCAGGGTCTTCAAACTCGTTCGATCTTCACTCTAAGTACAAGTCGATCCATGTGAGAATTGCGCTGAAGTCGAACATGGAAAGACATCGCTTGATTACCGGTCAATGATGTAAACCGTTAACAAGCGCGAGAGGAATCACCGATAATGATAATGACCCTCAAGGTACTGCAGTACAATTCACGTGGTGTGAATAAAGGACTTGGCGTCGAACACCACGCAAAATCTTCTGGTCGAAGGTCATTGATGTATACCTGTCGCCGGAAGTGAGAAACTTGCCATTGAGGCATGCAAGCTTCAAAGTACTGAAGGGGTTGTTCCTAGATCAACTTCTTGGATAATGATCTGATGTCGACAAGAAGTGATCCGTCAAAGGAGGGCCTTAATGAATCCCACATCAGTGACACGGAACGAAGCTAATGATTTTAGTGGAGGTGAAAACAATCTGTGATATATGATTCAGGGTGGCGGTCATGAATGGATGAAGGATAATGTATGGCAGTGGATGGGACCTGGTTGACTCTTTCTGAACGACTTCTCTTGAACATATGGCGACACTGATGCGATGGATCGGTAGCATTACCCCAAATATGGATGGTGTGGCAAAGACCATGGTGATGTGACCGGTGAATGAAACAACCCAACCCGATGTGATACGGAGGAAAAGTGTCATGTTCAAGAGCGACCTGCTACCATCAAAGACTTCTCGATTTTTTCCCAATTTTTCCCCAGTCATTTCTGACCAGTACCTCTTTATTTTTGTCAAGCTTGAGGAGGATAACATATGCTTGTTCTATAACCTGCCCTTCGGGCAAGCCTATCGCTATGTTTTAACAAGCTTAGTGATAGGGAAACTCGTTCTCGTCTAAAGACAAGTTTGTCGCTATTTAATGATTATAACGAGTCTAACGACAAGGAAAACTCGGCCCTTTTCATTTTTAGAGAGTCTGAAAAGGTACATAAAGTTAACTCCAAAATTCCTTTTTCATCATCTAATCCCTTAAGTCCGAAAAAGTATAAAACAATACAGAAGGGATGAGTTTTCGGTACTTTTAAGGAGCCGAACAAAACAAGGGCTCGATCTTTTTGTGCAATAATCCCTCAGGTCCAAAAAGATTAAAATCTAGAGGAGGGATAGCTCTTACTGTCCTTTAACGAGCTGGAAGGCCAAAACTCGGCAATCTTTTCATATTTTACGAGTCAATTGAAAAGAGCTTAAAGAAGACTCGTCTTTTGAGGAACGAGTGATGAACAGGGATAGCAGCTGATTCCACATACAGGTTGGAATTTTCCAATCACGGCAGTGTCACAAGGATGGCTAGGTGAAATCACTCTTCGCAGCTGTTCCTCAAAATGGGTAAACAATCATATGGAGGTAAACGATTGGCCAAATGAACGGTGGAGGTGAAGGTGCACAAAACACGACCAAGGTCTTTTTATGGTTGATCAGGTTACATTCTTAATGGTTATTTACCGGGAAATTCATTTTTTAACGAGCTTAAACTTGCTCAAAGCTTATGTTTATTTTTTAACGAGCATGAACTATGCTGCTAAAACTGCTCGAAAGCTTATGTTTATCTTTTAATGAGCATGAACTATGCTGCTAAAACTGCTCGAAAGCTTATGTTTATTTTTTAATGAGCATGAACTACGCTGCTAAAACTGCTCGATATACCAGTCATATGATAAGATTGTCTCATTGTGAGATTCCTATTTTTTATGGAGCTTCATCTCACTATGCTTTGCTCCGCACCCTTCCTTTATGCAAGTTTGGAAACGGCTAACCCCAAAAAACAGATAAATAACCGGTTCCGACACAGCTAACCCAAAAAGCAGGTAAATAGCCGCTCTTTTCTTGCACTCCAAAAGGGTTTGCATGCCCCAGGTATAAAATATGATTTCAAGGTTGCCCCTCCTCCTTCTCACTTCTGTTTTTCTTTGGGTGTTCACAGCTACTTGTCATTGCAAGGGAAGAACACTACTCAAAAGATAAAACGTTGTTGTTACTGAGGGAGGCTTACCTCTTTCTGGTTACCCAAGGATTGTCTCGTTAGATAAAACCCCTCCTTGGCCTACCTTTTTCAGGTTACCTAAAGATTGTTTTGTCAAACAAGACACTTCCTCGGCAATGCCTACTGAAATAGACAAAGATGGGAGACGAGCCCCGTCTCTCCCAAGTACCTTCACAAAAGAATCCTATTCTAGAACAACCCTCTTTCCTTCATGGACGGGGTACGGACTAGTCATATTCTTTCGCGGAAATACTACCTTATACCCAAATTTCTCCGCCGAAGCAGACCAGGACGCATGCCCCCTGGGTTCCAGTCATGTCCTCCCGAATTACTCGCGCTCATCAGGAGGACGGACCGTGGGTTGAGACACTTCTTCCATGAATAGACCATTTAGGGATGGTAAGTGACTATTTGCGATGTGTGATCCGGGAAACGAAAGTTGGTCCACGAGCTTGACCATTCTTCCTCCATGTGGAAAACACATTACTCTAAAGAGTGAGGAGACTATTGCTCCTATGCAATATATATAGTCTCGTCCAAGGAGTAGGTTATAATCCAAGGGTCCTTGAACGACCATCACGTTCATTTGAACGGTCTTCCCCTTCAGTGTTATTGGCACATTGGGGAGGATTCCTAAAGGGCGACTAGTTCCTTTATCAAAGCCTGATAGATTTCTCATCTCAGGCAAAAGCGCAGGCGAACCAAGCGCTTTCCAAGCAATAGAGGAAAGGATACTCACAGATGCCCCCTCATCAATGATAGTGCCAGCCATTACCATTCTGTATATTTGACAAATAATTCTGAATGGTACACTGGCTGGCAACCGGGGTCTGCCTAGTTGGTTCCAATCAAAGGACACAACCAGGTTGCTTGGTGGTGGGACCGAGTAAACGGTCGGATAGCGCTCTAATGAACTTCCTTCCTGCGATAAAGGAATGGTGGCATTGCCCCCTTGATCATCAGAGTCAGTGCTGATGAAGAGAATCTGGATGGTGTCGTCTTGATTCTCCTCTGTGATGATGTCATTCGAAGATGGAGCCTCTGAAGGCAAAACCGGGTCAACTGCCGTATCAACCTTTTGACTTTCGTCAGGCATGGATCCAGACGGTTCATCTTCAATGACAGGTGCTTCGGCTGACCACCTGGGCGGGTCAACCGGATTCTCAACTAGCGAGGGACATGGCAAGAGTCTTTGATATCCAGGAGGAAGATTTGCTCGTAATATCGGGCGATCTTCCAGAACTCTTTTTGCCTCGTCTAAGAAGGGACAACAGTGGATGGCGTGATCGCCTTCACACAGTCTGCAGGGAAATTTAGCTTTCCCGCTCTGTCCTGGAGCTTCACTCCCACTAGTTGACGGTGAACAATCGACATGGCTATCAGAGGTCGATGCTACCGAATTGTGCATACGGGGGGACCAGTCTCTTAGTATCCGAGGGATACATGGACAATCTCTATGGAAGTGTCTCCCCTGCATATGACGCATGGCGATTTAGGCCTTACGAGTGCGGAAAGTGGATTTTTGTTAGACGACGATTGTTTGCCCCCAGTCGCCTTAGGCTCCTTCTGCTTCTTTTCTTTCTTCTTCTTCTCCTTTTTCTCCTTAGGAACTCGGTTCTTTGACCGACCAGTTCCGTCAAGCGAAGAGGAAGGAGGAGAGGAAGATGAAGTAGAAGGCTAGGAGGCAACTCTTGTCTGATCTAACTGTTGACTTGACTGCTCAGGAATGGTGGCATTCTGAACGACATTGGTTGAAAAGAGCGAAACAGGTAGGCCAATTGTCAATCCTGGAAGTGACAATGTGGCCATGTGGGGCGCACCAATGTCTCCCCAAGAGGAGAAAGGGCTAGGATTCCCACCAAGGGGAACTCCTTGGTTGGTGTGCTCCATCTTTTCAACCTAAAGATCAATGCGGGAATAAGGGTGATTGTTCCGTTTAAAATAAATTGTTAACGACGCTTTTAGACACAACTTGCTTTTCCAGTTTTAAAGAGTCAAGAAAAAGCTAAAGATGACTCTAGTCTCCTTCGATGTTTTAACGAGCCCGAAGTGACAAATGCTCGGTTGGACTTTTTCTGTTATAGAGTCTGAAAAAGGCCAAAAGAAACTGCTCTGGAGATCTAGGCAGAGGGTGTGCCAAACTTTTTGCAAAACCACAGAATACGTTTTACGGTACAGGTGGTCGATCTTCGTGAATGCTATGTTCACTGCATTGCGATCAGTAGGGCGGCCGACACGGCTTCCTAAGGATAAAGGATATATGCCTATAGGGGTCTCCCAATATATACGCGACGGTACGTGGGAGCACAAGTCCGTATTAGTGCAATCGTCCCTCAGGAGGAATCACCCACCTTCTTAGAGATCGACAGTCACTACGTTTAACGACGTCGGAACACGTCTCTACCTAAACCTCTACTGTGAGCGTTATGTTGCAAAGCGTTGTTAGGTTCATTCAATATATTTTAAGTTGATCTTTTTTAAAGTTTGTCTTTCAGGATCACCACAAGATGTATTGGTACAAATTCCTAAATGCAGTCTAAGATGATAAGCAAGCTTTATAATCTTTCAACTTTGAAAATCCTAGCTACTAAGGGAAAAGAGAGCGACTATCTTTTCTCAAAGAGCAATCAACACACTCTAATGCACTCTTCCTAAATCCAACATGCAAACTTATCAAAATGCAAATGCACAATGCAGGTGTTTGTTTTCACTTTCTTAGTATAAATGCCTACAAAGAAAGCTTTTTGCACAACTTCGAATTTGCTTTTAAATGACTGAAAATAAACAAGTTTACTTTTTCCCAAATCAGCAAGGGTAGAAGAGATTACAATCACTTTGCGATTTTTCGAAAGAAATACTTGTTTCGACACTTAAAAATGACAAATTCAAACCAATGAGCAAAAGCAAATGATAGATCAAACTGCAAACAGCCAATGAACTCTCTTCTAAGATCACAATCAATCACTCAATCAGATTTGAATCAAGGCTACAGGATGGCTATTTCGCTCATGCAAAGGAAAAACTGTAAATGACGCCACAAACACATAAAAACACTTACAGTCTTTTTGTACAAAAATGAGGCGGAGTACAAGCAATGAAAAGGGGTTTCAGATGTGGTACCTATGCAGGTTAAAGGCAGCAAAAAACAGAGATCAAAATAGGGCAAAAGACAGCAAGGAACCCCAGCTGCACAAGGCCACACTGGTTCAGGGCAAGTACAACACTGTCAGTTTGACATTCAGCACAGGTAGCCTTCACAGGACCTGCATTGAAATGCAGACTGCCTTCACAATGCCTGCGCTGAAAGGAGAAACTCTCGTCTCTCTTGGTTTCCGGGTCATAAAATGCTCAAAAATCAACTGTTTCAGGCCAAATCAGAAACACAAGCAAGGTATAAACAGAGGGATACTTTGAAAGGGTACTAAAGACTATCACAAAGGATCATCAAGTCATTTATGAGTCCATTGTTAAGATCATAGACAAAAAACCCAGTAAAGGATCAAAGCAGCAACATTCTACTTTGCAAAGCAGTTCGATTGTTGTCGTTGAGTCTATGAAGTAAACAATGATGCAAGCTCAAACAAAATGACTAAAACAAAGTTCTTCCCCAGCGGAGTCGCCAATTTGTTGTGGGGAAAAATGCCTATGCAAGACGATCCTATCCACCTGTTATCACAAAACCAGTACTAGGGGCTGCAACCAAGCAAGGTTTCATGTAACTGTTTCAGACCATACTTTAGACTAGGAATTAGCCTTCCTAATCAGAGAGGGCTCTCTCACAGGCTTTTGATAGAGAATTAATCACAACAACAGAGGGCTAACTCTTCACACACTTATGAAAATAAAGCTGGTTGGACACACACCAAATTGGTCTTCATTGGGCTATGGAGTCTCTCACATTTAATAAACAAAATCACAGTCATCTCATGGAAGTCAAGGCTCTTTGCATCATCAGATGTTCAAACACATTTTACCTAAACCAAAGCTTGCTAAACATACAGGAAGTCAGAGCATTACAAATGAATTCTGAGTGATGTTCAAACATGCTTCACCAAAACCCACAGTTTGCCAAGCACACAGGAAGTCAGAGCATATAATATGAATTCTGAGGGATTGTGCTATAACAAGGCTGTAAAAAGAACATTAAGAAACTAAACCATCATCACATTTGAACAAAGTGATTCATTGAGAATCTTGAGAAGAAACAACCTGTTTTTCTATTACTGTAACAGTCTTTCCATAGACTCAAAAAAACTCTGTTTTGTATAAAAAGTCCAACCCCCTTTACATTCTCCTCTTCACCTCTATATAGACACCTATTTCTCTAACTACTCAGAGCTGCCACCTCCAGCATGAGGAGAGCTCGGAGCCCTTTTCTAACGCCACCTATTCCCCTTTAAACTAGCTAATAAAAGTCATTTATTACTAATTGACAGCGCTATAATCGTAAAATAATTAACACTGGAATCCTAAAACAATTACAACTCTAATTCTTCATCATGCTGAAAAAGCTTTTATTACAATCAAGCTGGTGCTCCTGCGAGGAAAATGAGAGAACAGGTTCATCCTCTAACACATGGCTTCTTTAAGTTTGGCTGTGACAGGTGTTTGTAATTGCTTGTTGGTCTTTAATATACATGTTCTCCCACACCCTGAAATATAGGAAACTGTTCATGATTACCGGTCTTTGGTTTGCCTCAAAGATTCAAATCCAAAGAAGTGGATTTTTATCGTTTAATTACCAGGTTTCCATGTCCATGATGCGCTGGCCATTATTCCATGTGCCCGAATCTAGTGGACCAACAGAAAATTCATTAGTCGAGACCTAACATTGCATCCTGTGTGTTTTCCAGACATCCATTCTGCTCATTTTGACATATATCACAGTGTTCCTTTAAGTGCTGGTGCTCAAATGACCTAAACTTCGATGTAGAATCTGCAAGCCCCTCCACTATGCCATCCTCAATAGGAAATTTCTCAAATATAAACTCTGTAACAATAGCAGCATGTCTAACTCCATAAGCAATATGATGGACCTCTAAAACAAAACAGACTCTAATGGCTTTGATAGAAACACATCTGTGTTTGGAACTGATAAATTGGTGCCTTTTCAACAGCACCCCCCAAAACACTATCCCAGGTTCCCTCACTCTCTTTGGTAAAAGCATGAACTCCTTACGCAAATCCCTTGACAGAACTACAATCAAACTAAGGGTAGGCTCGAATAGTGTTAACGCTGTAACCGAATGCCGGAACCAAACACGTTTCATATACTCTAGAACTTGATATGCAACTGGAGTGTGAACAATTAAAAATGACCATAATTAACACTAAATCATTTGCGCAAGTAACCAGATCTTTAAACCGGCCAAAAACAAGGATTCTGAGATTCAAAATAACACTCTGTATATCACTGATGTGAGATCTTCTTTGAGTGACCAAATTTATGCCATCAGAATTGCCAGATCCGTTCCAATACGAAGCTTCTTTTAGAGATGATTCCATATTATTATGCAGGCTTCTTCCACAATCTGCCTTGTACCCTGTATAATACGTAAAGCAAGATATAAATTCTTCTCAACATCAGCTCGTATTTCCAGGGATTCAGATGCATGAAGTATGCTGGAAACAAACATCATCTAGTTCGCCTTTTTGTCACAGCGCATACAATGATACTCCACATCTAAACCAATGCTTGGCTCTACGCCTGCCATATGACAAACTAGAGCACATTCTAGGTGAACAACATGCCCACAAACAAATTCTTCATTCAGCTTTCCCACAGAGAATACAAAAGCATTCACGGCAAAAAACTAAATTCGATGCAGCATATATCACAATTCATCGCCTTGAGAGACTTGGTGTAGCCGGTTTCTGATCCACATTTCAAATTTCCAGCTTTATATCTCCTCTCTGAAGTATTTCCACGCAACTCTGATTCTCTGACACGCTTTTCAGAAGTTTTCCCTATCAGCTGTGCGCCAACTTGTTCATCATCTTGTGTTTGCGGTTTATGCTCAGGCCGTCATTCCTCAAAACCCTTGTGCCACATCTTCATCCCGTGTCACTAATCAGGGCGGCCTTGTGGCAATCAAGTTCTTATAAAAACCATTTGACATTTGGCATTGAATCAATGCATTGCATAAAAGAAAAGTCTTATGCTGATATTGTCAAACAGTTAATGCGCATTCTCCATGCCCACTTCAGAGACCGACATTTCACCAAAGGATTGAGGCAAAGAAGAAATAGCCAACGCTGGTCCACTGCATTCAGAAATAAATATTAGCACCCAATATTCATCATTGATAATATTTGATGTAAACGTTTTCATCCAAGAGCAGAACCTCAATATAAACCCCTTCATAACTCTGGTTTCTGGTTTATAATGTAAACAATGTTTGCGCTGTATTTAAGGGTGCGTAATCCTTCCCTTAGTTTCATGCCAAACTTGTTGAGTCATTGCAGATAGATATATAATGCTTTGAGTTACTTGAATTGCGTTTGCAGAGTGAGGAATTGTTGGTATTTCCCATCAACTATATTTTTCCCTCGGGATACCACTGTACAGCAGTCACTGAATGATTGAAAGCCTCCACATTTGAGACATATGTCATGATGACAGCGTCCAAAGGTGTAGCATTGTCACAGCTTGGTTGAATTTATTTGGTGATATGTTCTCCACACAGCTTGAGAAGCCAAGCAATATAACCATGCCAACATTGGTAGAAGACACCGACTTTTTAATCATTTGTATGAGATTGTGGTTTCTGTATACGTAAGAGGGCGCCACAGTAAAGGGCATTGCTAGGCAAAGGCAACACAGCTTCGTTGTTTTATCTCTGAATTCACAACCCTTACATATGTTTACTGACCCAGATAGCAGGTATCTGGATTTTAAACTCGAAGATTCCACATGCCAACATTATCTAGAGATACTAGAATTGCTGTCCAGGCATTGGGGAAAACCTGTGCTGTGGCACGAGCAACTCCATCCCATTTATTTCATGTTCCTCAGCTGTCTTCGATCCAATCCCCATAGTCCATCCTGAGAACGAAAAAGGCATAACCATCCATGTAATAACTTTGCACAGTTATATCATTTTTCTGTAGCATGATTTCCATGAATCCTTTATAAGTGCCATTAATTATTAACATGTCAAGCTTTGATGTCTTGTTCATTTGTCTGTCTGGGAAATCAAGTTTGAAATCTTCGGTTAAATTAAAATGATCAGCAAGCTTTAGTAGAGTTGCAGGAGCTTGGTAGGAAATCCTATTCAAAGTGCAACGCCATTTCCCATTAACCAATTCTAGTGGCTTGTTTTTCAACACAAAGACCATAATAGCATTGATAGATCCATTTGAAAAACCCCTGTGGATTAAACTTCGCAGCCCCGGCAAACACATTCCACCTGATAGATTTTGCCTGGTTCATAGAGAGGTCTCTGTCACTTCTCGATTTCGTAGCGCAGCCCTTGCAAGGTCAGTGCTTTCGCTACGAAATCACTAAAACATATGGCGCTGCGAAACTGCTAAAAAAATTCAGGCGCTGCGAAAACACCCGATCCTTAAGCTAGGCTAAAATTTTTTGACAACAGCATTTTCAGTGATAACAGTGGCTCCACTAGGGATAGTGTGCCCTTGTGGTGCGCTAAGAACATGCAGCTCCAGTGCCTTATCCATTTGTGACAAACAAAAATTTGCTTGACAAGCATGACTGTAGGAGAAAGAAACTACTGCTACTGAAAAATAAATGCTCAGCCAACCTTGAGCTTATTTGCAATCTACCTACCTACCTACCCTAACAATTCAAACTTTCCTCAGCTCAATCAATATGAAACTTCCAATGCAGCCAATCATTTGTCTCATCTGATACTTGATTTCTTTGCCTGTCCCGGAGTTCAGAGCCAATATGACAATGTAATGACCGCTGCCACTGAAATTTTCTCTGACTGTATCGGATTTCAGAACTGATATAATAGTGTAAAGACCGCTGCCACTGAAACTGTCTCTGATCTTCATAGGTAAACTGAAACACTGGAGAGTAAAACTCTTCCATGTAGTCAGCTACAGGATCCCAGAACACATGATCAGCTTGTCCTTCCACGACACTTTCCAGCTGTGCAAACTGATCTTCAACCACAGTGTTCAGTTCCTCAATTGTAAAAGAGAGGGGAACCAGCATAGTCTCCTTGCGTTCAGTCATAAAAAATTTCTGGGAATAATGATCATGATCATGAAAATTGTATGCCTGAATTTGTCCTTCTAAACCTTCAATTTCTTTCTCAATGTCTTTGGCAAATTCATCAAAAAATTTCATCTTATCCTCTGACTTGCAGTCAAAAGATTTCAGATATGAGGACAGGGACAAAGAAAAAGATTCATTTGTTTCTTCTTTATTATGATCATCATTCCACTGTTTAAAACCTTCAACTGAAGGAGAGTTTACTTCCACCTCTGACCTATCTATCCATTCCTCCAAAAACATAAGCCAAAAGTCTGGCAATGACTTAATGGACTTGGCAGGCAAGCATTCAACCCACTGTTTGCATTTCCCTTGGAGTGAATCATAAAATAACCTTATGCAAACATCCTCATGTTTAACTCTAAGAAGCTCAGCAAAATGACAGAAATCTGAAATATGATCCAAGGTTAAACTCAAATCTTCTCCGTTGTATTTGGGACCATTCCTTAGAAAATATTCATCCTTGGGAAAATGGTTTGGAAAACCATGAATTCCTGAGAAATCTATGCATGCATACCTTGAACAAAGAATGTCAACTTCTGGGTCTTTCATAACTCCAGTGGAATCACCATGAATATATAAACCTTGAATTCTTCAACAATGGAGTCGCCAAGGTAGTTTTGCAGCCTTGAAAATCATTTGAACTCCTGCTACCTTCAGAAATTCAATCTTCGACTCCCGGCAGACGCACCAAAATGTTATCACAAAACCAGTACTAGGGGCTGCAACCAAGCAAGGTTTCATGTAACTGTTTCAGACCATACTTTAGACTAGGAATTAGCCTTCCTAATCAGAGAGGGCTCTCTCACAGGCTTTTGATAGAGAATTAATCACAACAACAGAGGGCTAACTCTTCACACACTTATGAAAATAAAGCTGGTTGGACACACACCAAATTGGTCTTCATTGGGCTATGGAGTCTCTCACATTTAATAAACAAAATCACAGTCATCTCATGGAAGTCAAGGCTCTTTGCATCATCAGATGTTCAAACACATTTTACCTAAACCAAAGCTTGCTAAACATACAGGAAGTCAGAGCATTACAAATGAATTCTGAGTGATGTTCAAACATGCTTCACCAAAACCCACAGTTTGCCAAGCACACAGGAAATCAGAGCATATAATATGAATTCTGAGGGATTGTGCTATAACAAGGCTGTAAAAAGAACATTAAGAAACTAAACCATCATCACATTTGAACAAAGTGATTCATTGAGAATCTTGAGAAGAAACAACTTGTTTTTCTATTACTGTAACAGTCTTTCCATAGACTCAAAAAAACTTTGTTTTGTATAAAAAGTCCAACCCCCTTTACATTCTCCTCTTCACCTCTATATA
This sequence comes from Pinus tabuliformis, assembly GCA_031772625.1. NCBI lineage: Eukaryota > Viridiplantae > Streptophyta > Pinopsida > Pinales > Pinaceae > Pinus > Pinus tabuliformis. The sequence continues at coordinate 871,562,627 of CM062810.1, read as the reverse complement.
GACACCTATTTCTCTAACTACTCAGAGCTGCCACCTCCAGCATGAGGAGAGCTCGGAGCCCTTTTCTAACGCCACCTATTCCCCTTTAAACTAACTAATAAAAGTCATTTATTACTAATTGACAGCGCTATAATCCTAAAATAATTAACACTGGAATCCTAAAACAATTACAACTCTAATTCTTCATCATGCTGAAAAAGCTTTTATTACAATCAAGCTGGTGCTCCTGCGAGGAAAATGAGAGAACAGGTTCATCCTCTAACACATGGCTTCTTTAAGTTTGGCTGTGACAGGTGTTTGTAATTGCTTGTTGGTCTTTAATATACATGTTCTCCCACACCCTGAAATATAGGAAACTGTTCATGATTACCGGTCTTTGGTTTGCCTCAAAGATTCAAATCCAAAGAAGTGGATTTGTATCGTTTAATTACCAGGTTTCCACGTCCATGATGCGCTGGCCATTATTCCATGTGCCCGAATCTAGTGGACCAACAGAAAATTCATTAGTCGAGACCTAACATTGCATCCTGTGTGTTTTCCAGACATCCATTCTGCTCATTTTGACATATATCACAGTGTTCCTTTAAGTGCTGGTGCTCAAATGACCTAAACTTCGATGTAGAATCTGCAAGCCCCTCCACTATGCCATCCTCAATAGGAAATTTCTCAAATATAAACTCTGTAACAATAGCAGCATGTCTAACTCCATAAGCAATATGATGGACCTCTAAAACAAAACAGACTCTAATGGCTTTGATAGAAACACATCTGTGTTTGGAACTGATAAATTGGTGCCTTTTCAACAGCACCCCCCAAAACACTATCCCAGGTTCCCTCACTCTCTTTGGTAAAAGCATGAACTCCTTACGCAAATCCCTTGACAGAACTACAATCAAACTAAGGGTAGGCTCGAATAGTGTTAACGTTGTAACCGAATGCCGGAACCAAACACGTTTCATATACTCTAGAACTTGATATGCAACTGGAGTGTGAACAATTAAAAATGACCATAATTAACACTAAATCATTTGCGCAAGTAACCAGATCTTTAAACCGGCCAAAAACAAGGATTCTGAGATTCAAAATAACACTCTGTATATCACTGATGTGAGATCTTCTTTGAGTGACCAAATTTATGCCATCAGAATTGCCAGATCCGTTCCAATACGAAGCTTCTTTTAGAGATGATTCCATATTATTATGCAGGCTTCTTCCACAATCTGCCTTGTACCCTGTATAATACGTAAAGCAAGATATAAATTCTTCTCAACATCAGCTCGTATTTCCAGGGATTCAGATGCATGAAGTATGCTGGAAACAAACATCATCTAGTTCGCCTTTTTGTCACAGCGCATACAATGATACTCCACATCTAAACCAATGCTTGGCTCTACGCCTGCCATATGACAAACTAGAGCACATTCTAGGTGAACAACATGCCCACAAACAAATTCTTCATTCAGCTTTCCCACAGAGAATACAAAAGCATTCACGGCAAAAAACTAAATTCGATGCAGCATATATCACAATTCATCGCCTTGAGAGACTTGGTGTAGCCGGTTTCTGATCCACATTTCAAATTTCCAGCTTTATATCTCCTCTCTGAAGTATTTCCATGCAACTCTGATTCTCTGACACGCTTTTCAGAAGTTTTCCCTATCAGCTGTGCGCCAACTTGTTCATCATCTTGTGTTTGCGGTTTATGCTCAGGCCGTCATTCCTCAAAACCCTTGTGCCACATCTTCATCCCGTGTCACTAATCAGGGCGGCCTTGTGGCAATCAAGTTCTTATAAAAACCATTTGACATTTGGCATTGAATCAATGCATTGCATAAAAGAAAAGTCTTATGCTGATATTGTCAAACAGTTAATGCGCATTCTCCATGCCCACTTCAGAGACCGACATTTCACCAAAGGATTGAGGCAAAGAAGAAATAGCCAACGCTGGTCCACTGCATTCAGAAATAAATATTAGCACCCAATATTCATCATTGATAATATTTGATGTAAACGTTTTCATCCAAGAGCAGAACCTCAATATAAACCCCTTCATAACTCTGGTTTCTGGTTTATAATGTAAACAATGTTTGCGCTGTATTTAAGGGTGCGTAATCCTTCCCTTAGTTTCATGCCAAACTTGCTGAGTCATTGCAGATAGATATATAATGCTTTGAGTTACTTGAATTGCGTTTGCAGAGTGAGGAATTGTTGGTATTTCCCATCAACTATATTTTTCCCTCGGGATACCACTGTACAGCAGTCACTGAATGATTGAAAGCCTCCACATTTGAGACATATGTCATGATGACAGCGTCCAAAGGTGTAGCATTGTCACAGCTTGGTTGAATTTATTTGGTGATATGTTCTCCACACAGCTTGAGAAGCCAAGCAATATAACCATGCCAACATTGATAGAAGACACCGACTTTTTAATCATTTGTATGAGATTGTGGTTTCTGTATACGTAAGAGGGCGCCACAGTAAAGGGCATTGCTAGGCAAAGGCAACACAGCTTCGTTGTTTTATCTCTGAATTCACAACCCTTACATATGTTTACTGACCCAGATAGCAGGTATCTGGATTTTAAACTCGAAGATTCCACATGCCAACATTATCTAGAGATACTAGAATTGCTGTCCAGGCATTGGGGAAAACCTGTGCTGTGGCACGAGAAACTCCATCCCATTTATTTCATGTTCCTCAGCTGTCTTCGATCCAATCCCCATAGTCCATCCTGAGAACGAAAAAGGCATAACCATCCATGTAATAACTTTGCACAGTTATATCATTATTCTGTAGCATGATTTCCATGAATCCTTTATAAGTGCCATTAATTATTAACATGTCAAGCTTTGATGTCTTGTTCATTTGTCTGTCTGGGAAATCAAGTTTGAAATCTCTGGTTAAATTAAAATGATCAGCAAGCTTTAGTAGAGTTGCAGGAGCTTGGTAGGAAATCCTATTCAAAGTGCAACGCCATTTCCCATTAACCAATTCTAGTGGCTTGTTTTTCAACACAAAGACCATAATAACATTGATAGATCCATTTGAAAAACCCCTGTGGATTAAACTTTGCAGCCCCGGCAAACACATTCCACCTAATAGATTTTGCCTGGTTCATAGAGAGGTCTCTATCACTTCTCGATTTCGTAGCGCAGCCCTTGCAAGGTCAGTGCTTTCGCTACGAAATCACTAAAGCATATGGCGCTGCGAAACTGCTAAAAAAATTCAGGCGCTGCGAAAACACCCGATCCTTAAGCTAGGCTAAAATTTTTTGACAACAGCATTTTCAGTGATAACACCACCTAAGGCGTGATAGTGCCTTAGCAACAAACGAATGCAACTATTTCAGTTTCTTTCCTTTATGAAAATGAAAGAGAGGAGATTGGTAGACTTACCGTTATCTTTCGATTGTCCCTCGATCTAGATCCTTTCCGCTTTGTGTGTCCACAGCGACTTGCCTCCTCGCTTTTGCACCCACAAGATCATAAGAGAACAGCTACCTGTGATAAGAGAGCAGCTACATGCAACAAGAGAAGGACACAATACAAAGGCAAATATACATATTCATAAATGATTCAGGATTAGAAGTAAATCAAATACACTAATGCAAATCATACAATAAACACCAGCATATAGGAAAGAACCAAGAAGCTTTATTGATTGATAAACAGGGTTCAGGAAGAGATACAACCCATAGGGTTCCAACCCAGCATCTCCTTCCCAGCAGCAAGGAATTCCTTCTTCAGCCCCTTTCAAAAGCATAAACACCCAATGATCCAACCACAATCCAACAGCAATTCTTTGCAATACAATCCAGCTTCCCTAGACCTCATGAGAGAGCTCTATAAATAGGAGTTTTGGAAAAAGGATGAGTCAGCTTGAGGCTTGCATGAAGCTGACTAGTGTCCTCTTCCACTACAGTTCTTGAGTCCACTTGGAGATTCTTACTTCCACCTGGAGATTTGGAACCTCTTACTCATCACCAGTTGAATTCCTTGATCCAAGTGTCATTTTGGAAGCTTCCTGGGCATTGACACCTTGAGGAATGAGTCTGCCACTTGTCCAAGTATGCTCAGCGCAGGTGGCCTTCTTTGCAGTTGACATTCAGTGCAGGTACAGAGTGGAGCACTTGTCATTCAGCGCAGATGCTCAGTGGAGCAGTTGACATGATCCAGAAATTGCTTGTTTTTGAGTGTTTTTAGGTGGAGAACTTTTATAAACTGCTGTGGTTTGCTGGCCTTGTTCCTCTAGGGGTAGGAACAACATGTTTAGGGACTTTGGATCCCTTAATTATTGACATTTCATGCTCAGTGATGCAAGGCACAAAAATGTCTATAACACATATGAATTATAGTTTATAGTTTATGTTCCTATTCCATAGATTTTACGTGTGAGAATCAACCCATTTAATAAACATGTACTTGTTATTTAACGTCTTTAACCTTTACTGATTTTTTTTTGTTTTATGGGGTTAAGGGTGTGATTGGAGAAGAGGGAATATTAAGATTACCAAAATAAAATTACAATTGAAATAGTAAGGAAGTATAAAGTTAAAAGTTGTAAATTTAAATTTTGAAATGGTTAATATTCTAAAGTGAAATGTTGATTTTTAAGAGTGGAAATATCGATGGATAGAAGTATGTATTTGGAATCAAAAAATGTGAATTCCATTAATTTCAAACCTCCAAACTGCGAATTTTGATTTCTAAAGTGTTAAGTGTCATGTTTTGTTTCAAAAATATAAATTTTGATTTCAAAGTTGTTAATTTAAATTAAAAAATACTGAATTTCACTTTCAAAAATAAGTTTTTCATTTCCAAAAGTGTCCATGGTAATTATGAAGTTGTGAATTTTGATTTCAAAAATATTTATTAATTTTGAAACTTTAATTTTATTAAATTTGAAATAATAAGTAAAATCTAAACTAAAACATTCTGAGTTTTTATTTTAAATGTTAATATTAGTTGTTTTGAAGTGTAAATTTGGATTTTCAAAGTAGTGATATTGGTTTTCAAAATGCCAATTTTTAAAATAATTTAAAATTACAAAAACGACATGCATATACAGAAGATATGCACATATAGAAAAGTTAGGGATATATGAAAGATATGCGCATATCTTCTGTATACGAAAAATTTCCGTATATGCGCAGTTTCTGCATATGGAATTTGCGCATATACGATGTAGATACATGAACGAAGATATGCGCAAATTCCATATACAGAAAGTGCATTTATAAGGAAATTGTGCTTATATGGAAGATATGCGCATATCTTCCATATATGCACAATTTCCGTGTGCGCATATCTTCCATATATGCACAATTTCCGTATATTCGCACTTTCTGTATATAGAATTTGTACATCTACAATGCAAATACATAAACGACATACACATTCAGGAAAGTTAGGGATCTACAGAAGATATGTGCATATCTTCCGTATATGCACAATTTCCGTATATGAAATTTTTACATATCTTCGTTTATGTGTCTGCATTGTAGATGTGCAAATTCTATATACAGAAATTGCACATATACGGAAATTGTGCATATACAGAATATATGCACATATTCGGAAATTAGGCATATACAGAAGATATGAGCATATCTTCCATATATCCCTAGCTTTCCTGTATGTGCATATCTTCCATATATGCACGTCGTTCATGTATCTGCATCGTATATGTGCAAATTCCATATACAGGAATTGCGTATATACGGAATATATGCGTATATACGGAAGATATGTGCATATCTTCCGTATATCCCTTACTTTTCTGTATGTGCATATCTTCCATATATGCACATCGTTTATGTATCTACATCGTATATGCGCAAATTCAATATACACAGATTGCGCATATACGGAAGATATGGACATGTTTTCGGTATATTCGTAACTTTCCTGTATATGCATATCTTCCATATATGCACGTTGTTCATGCATCTGCATCGTATATGCGCAAATTCCATATAAAGAAATTGTGCATATATGGAAACTGTGCATATACGGAAGATGTGCGCATATATAGAAATTATGCATATACGGAAGATATGCGCATGTCTTCCGTATATCCCTAACTTTCCTGTATGTGCATATCTTCAGTATATGCACATCATTCATGTATCTACATCGTAGATGCACAAATTCCATATACAAAAATTGTGCATATACGAAAATTGGGCATATACGGAAAATGTGCGCATATACGAAAACTGGGCATATACGGAAGATATGCGCATGTCTTCCGTATATCCCTAACTTTCCTGTATGTGCATATATTCCATATATGCACGTCGTTCATATATCTGCATCGTAGATGCGCAAATTCCATATACAGAAATTGTGCATATACGGAAACTGTGCATATACGGAAGATATGCACATATACAGAAATTGGACATATATAGAACATATGCGCGTGTCTTCTGTATATCCCTAACTTTCTTGTATGTGCATATCTTCCGTATATGCACGTCATTCATGTATCTGCATTGTATACACAAAAATTCAATATACAGAAATTGCGCATATACGGAAACTGTGCATATACGGAAAATGCGCATATACGGAAGATATGCGCATGTCTTCCGTATATCCCTAACTTTCCTGTATGTGAATATCTTCCGTATATGTACATCTTTCATGTATCTGCATCGCATATGCACAAATTCCATATACAGAAATTGGTCATATATGGAAATTGGGCGTATGCGGAAAATGTGCGCATATATGGAAACTGGGCATATACGGAAGATATGCGCATGTCTTCCGTATATCCCTAACTTTCCTGTATGTGCATATCTTCTGTATATGCACATCGTTCATGTATTTGCATCGTAGATTGGAAAATACTATATACAGAAATTGCGCATATACGGAAACTGTGCATTTACGGAATATGTGCACATATACGGAAACTGGGCATATACGGAAGATATGCGCATGTTTTCTGTATATCCCTAACTTTCTTGTATGTGCATACTTCCGTATATGCACGTCGTTCATGTATCTACATCGTAGATGCGCAAATTCCATATACAGAAATTGTGCATATACGGAAACTGTGCATATATGGAAGATATGTGCATATACATAAATTGAGAATATAAGAAAGATATGCGGATGTCTTCCGTATATCCCTAACTTTCGTGTATGTGCATATCTTCCGTATATGCATGTCGTTTATGTATCTGCATCGTATATGCACAAATTCCCTATACGGAAGGTATGCACATATACAAAAATTGGGCATATACAGAAGATTTGCGCATGTCTTCTGTATACCCTTAACTTTCCTGTATGTGCATATCTTCCGTATATGCACATCGTTCATGTATCTGCATTGCAGATGCGCAAATTCCATATAGAGAAGTTGCGCAGATATGGAAATTGTGTATATACGGAAGATCTGCACATATACGGAAACTGGGCATATATGTAAGATCTGCGCATATCTTCCGTATATCCCTAACTTTCCTATATGTGCATATCTTCCATATATGCATATTGTTTATGTATCTGCATCGTATATGCACAAATTCCATATATAGAAATTGTGCATATATGGAAACTGTGCATATACGGAAGATATGAGCATATATGGAAATTATACGGAAGATATGCGCATGTCTTCTATATATCCCTAACTTTCTTGTATGTGCATATCTTCCATATATGCACATCGTTCATGTATCTGCATCACAGATCCACAAATTTTATATACAGAAATTGCGTATATACGGAAACTGTGCATATATGGAAGATGTGCGCATATACGGAAATTAGGCATATACGGAAGATATGCGCATGTCTTCCGTATATCCTTAACTTTCCTGTATATGCATTTCTTCCGTATATGCATGTCGTTTATGTATCTGTATCGCAGATTCGTAAATTCCATATACAGAAATTGCGCATATACGGAAATTGGGCATATACGGAAGATATGCGCATATACGGAAACTTGGCATATACGGAAGATATGTGCATGTCTTCCGTATATCCTTAACTTTCTTGTATGTGCATATCTTCTGTATGTGCACGTCGTTCATGTATCTACATCGTAGAAGCACAAATTCCATATACAGAAATTGCGCATATACGGAAATTGTGCATATATGGAAAATGTGCGCATATACGGAAATTGGGCATATACTGAAAATATGCGCATGTCTTCCGTATATGCACGTCATTCATGTATCTGCATCACAGATATGCAAATTCCATATAAATAAATTGCGCATATCTTCGAAAATTGGGCGTATACAGAAGATATGCGCATATCTTCTGTATATCCCTAACTTTCCTATATGTGCATATCTTCCATATATGCACGCCGTCCGTGTATCTGCATCGCAGATGCACAAATTCCATATACAGAAATTGCGCATATACGAAAACTGTGCATATACGGAAGATATGCACATATACGGAAACTAAACATATACGGAAGATATACGCATGTCTTCCGTATATCTCTAACTTTCCTGTATGTGCATATCTTCCGTATATACACGTCGTTTATGTATCTGCATCGTAGATGCAAAAATTCCATATATAAAAATTGCGCATATACGGAAATTGTTCATATACGGAGGATATGCGCATATACGGAAATTGGGCATATACGGAAGATATGCACATGTCTTCCGTATATCCCTAACTTTCCTGTATGTGCATATCTTCCGTATATGCACGTCGTTCATGTATCTCCATTGTAGATGTGCAAAATTTATATACAGAAATTGCACATATACGGAAACTGTGCATATACGGAAGATATGCGCATATACGAAAATTTGGCATATACGGAAGATATGCACATCTCTTCCGTATATCCCTGACTTTCCGTATATGCCCAATTTCCGTATATGCGCATATCGTCCTTATATGCACAGTTTTCGTATATGCGCAATTTCTGTATATGGAATTTGTACATGTGCGATGCAGATACATGAACGACGTGCATATACCAAATATATGCACATACAGGAAAGTTAGGGATATATGGAAGACATGCACATATCTTCCGTATATGCGCATTTCTTCCGTATATGCACAGTTTCTGTTTATGTGCAATTTCAGTGTATAGAATTTGCGCATATATGATGCAGATACATAAACGACTTGCATATATGGAAGATATGCCCATACAGGAAAGTTAGGGATATACGGAAGATATGCGCATATCTTCTATATATGCCCAATTTCCGTATATGCACACATCTTCCGTAGATGCATAGTTTCCGTATATGCGCAATTTCTGTATATGGAATTTGTACATATCTTTGTTTATGTATTTGCATCGTATACACGCAAATTTCATATACAGGAACTGTGCATATACGGAAGATATGCGCATATACGGAAATTGGGCATATACGAAAGATATGCGCATAACTTCTGTATATCCCTAACTTTCCTATATGTGCATATCTCCCGTATAAGCACATCGTTCATGTATCTGCATCGTAGATGTGCAAATTCCATATACAGAAATTGTGCATACACGAAAACTGTGCATATACGAAAGATATTCGCATATACGGGAATTGGGCATATATGGAAGATATGCGCATATCTTCCGTATATACCTAACTTCTCTGTATGTGCATATCTTTCATATATGCACGTCGTTCATGTATCTGCATCACAGATGTGCAAATTCCATATACAGAAATTACGCATATACGGAAATTGGGCATATACGGAAGATATACGCATATGTTCCATATATGTGCAGTTTCCGTATATGCGCAATTTTTGTATATGGAATTTGCGCATCTGGGATGCAGATACATTAACGACGTGCATATACCGAAGACATGCACATACAGGAAAGTTAGGGATATATGGAAAACATGCGCATATCTTCCATATATGCGCAGTTTCCGTATATGCGCACTTTCAGTATATGGAATTTGCGCATATATGATGCAGATACATAAACAAATTGCATATATGGAAGATATGCCCATACAGAAAAGTTAGGAATATACAGAAGATATGCGCATATCTTCCGTATATGTCCAATTTCCGTATATGCGCACATCTTCCGTAGATGTATAGTTTCCTTATATGCTCAATTTCTGTATATGGAATTTGTACATATCTTCGTTTATGTATTTGCATCGTATACACGCAAATTCTATATATAGGAATTGTACATATACGGAATATATGCGCATATACGGAAGATATGCGCATATACGGAAATTGGGCATATATGAAAGATATGTGCATAACTTTTATATATCCCTAACTTTCCTATATGTGCATATCTTCCATATAAGCACATCGTTCATGTATCTGCATAGTAGATGCGCAAATTCCATATACAGAAATTGCGCATACACGGAAACTGTACGTATATGGAAGATATGCGCATATAGTGAAATTGGGCATATACGGAAGATATGCGCATATCTTCCGTATATACCTAACTTCCCTGTATGTGCATATCTTCCATATATGCACGTCGTTCATGTATCTGCATCACGGATGTGCAAATTCCATATACAGAAATTATGCATATACGGAAATTGGGCATATACGGAAGATATACACATATGTTCCGTATATGCACATTTTCCGTATATGCGCAATTTTTGTTTATGGAATTTGCGCATCTACGATGCAGATACATGAACGACGTGCATATACGGAAGATATGCACATACAGGAAAGTTAGAGATATATGGAAGACATGCACAAATCTCCCATATATAAACAATTTCCGTCTATGCGCATATCTTCCGTATATGCACAGTTTCAGTAAATGCGCAATTTCTGTATTTTGAATTTGCACATATACGATGAAGATACATAAATGACTTGCATATACGGAAGATATGCACATACAAGAAACTTAGGGATTTACGGAAGATATGCGCATATCTTCTATATATGCCCATATCTTCCTTATGTGCACAGTTTCCATATATACACAATCTATGTATATGGAATTTGCGCATCTACGATGCAGATATATGAACAACGTGCATATATAAAAGATATGTACATACAGGAAATTTAGGATATACGTAAGATATGCGCATATCTTCCGTATATGCCCAATTTCCGTATATGCACATATTTTCCACATATGAACAGTTTCCATATATGCGCAATTTCTGTATATTGAATTTACGCATATACGATTCAGATACATAAATGACGTGCATATACGGAAGATATGCATATACAGGAAAGTTAGGGATATACGGAAGATATGTGCATATCTTCCGTATATGCCCAATTTCTGTATATGCGCATATCTTCCGTATATGCGCATATCTTCCCTATATGTACAATTTCTGTATATGGAATTTGTGCATCTACGATGCAGATACGTGAATGACATGCATATATGGAAGATATATACATACAGGAAAGTTAGGGATATACGGAAGACATGCGCATATCTTCCGTATATGCGTAATTTCCGTATATGCGCATATCTTCCATATATGCATAGTTTCCGTATATGCGCAATTTTTGTATATTGAATTTGCACATATATGATGCAAATACATAAGCAACGTGCATATATGGAAGATATGCACATACAAGAAAGTTAGAGATATGCGGAAGATATGCACATATCTTCCATATATGCCCAATTTCAGTATATGCGCATATCTTCCGTATATGCATAATTTCCTTATATGCGCAATTTTTGTATATTGAATTTGTGCATATACAATGAAGATACATAAATGACATGCATATATGGAAGAGATGCACATACAGGGGAGTTAGGGATATACGGAAGATATGCGCATATCTTCCATAGATGTCCAATTTCCGTATATGCGCATATCGTCCGTATATACACAGTTTCCGTATATGCACAATTTCTGTATATGTAATTTTCGCATGTGTGATGCAGATACATGAACGACGTGCATATACCGAAGATATGAACATACAGGAAAGTTAGGGATATACGGAAGACATGCACATATCTTCCTTATATGCGCAATTTCCGTATATGCGCATATTTTACGTATATGCACAGTTTCCGTATATGCGCAATTTCTGTATATGGAATTTGCGCATATGCAATGTAAATATATAAACGATGTGCATATACAGAAGATATGCACATACAGGAAAGTTAGGGATATACGGAATATATGCACATATCTCTCGTATATGTCTAGTTTCCGTATATGCGCACATCTTTCGTATATGTACAGTTTCCGTATATGCCCAATTTCTGTATCTGGAATTTGTACATATCTTCGTTTATGTATCTGCATCATATACATGCAAATTTCATATACAGGAATTGTGCATATACTGAAATTGTGCATATATGGAAGATATGCGCATATACGGAAATTGGGCATATACGAAAATTGTGCATATACGGAAGATATGCGCATATACGGAAATTGGGCATATACGAAAGATATGCGCATATCTTCCGTATATCCATAACTTTATTGTATGTGCATATCTTCCGTATATGCACGTCCTTCATGTATCTGCATCGTAGATGCACAAATTCCATATACATAAATTGCGCATATACGTAAACTGTGCATATACGAAAGATATACGCATATACGGAAATTGGGCATATACGGAAAATATGCGCATATCTTCCGTATATCCCTAACTTTCTTGTATGTGCATATCTTCCGTATATACACGTTGTTCATGTATCCGCATCACAGATGTGAAAATTCCATATACAGAAATTTCGCATATATGGAAATTGGGCATATACAGAAGATATGCGCATATCTTCCATATATGTATAGTTTCCGTATATGCACAATTTTTGTATATGGAATTTGCACATCTGCGATGCAGATATATGAAAAACGTGCATATACGAAAGATATGCACATACAGTAAAGTTAGGGATATACAGAAGACATGCGCATATCTTCCGTATATGCGCAATTTCCATATATGTGCATATCTTTCGTATATGCACAGTTTCCGTATATGCACAATTTTTGTATATTGAATTTGCGTATATATGATGCAGATACATAAATAACATGTATATACGGAAGATATGCACATACAAGAATGTTAGGGATATACAGAAGATATGCGCATATCTTTTGTATATGTCCAATTTTCGTATATGCGCATATCGTCCATATATGCACAGTTTCCGTATATGCGCAATTTCTAGATATGTAATTTTCACATCTGCGATGCAGATACATGAACGATGTGCATATACCAAAGATATGAACATACAGGAAAGTTAGGGATATACAGAAGACATGCGCATATCTTCCGTATATGCGCAATTTCCGTATATGCGCATATCTTCTGTATATTCACAGTTTCCATATATGCACAATTTTTGTATATGAAATTTGCACATATACGATGCAGATACATAAACAACATGCATATATGGAAGATATGTATATACAAAAAAGTTAGCGATATATGGAAGATATGCGCATATCTTTCGTATATGCCCAATTTCCGTATATGCGCAGATCTTCCATATATGCACAGTTTCCGTATATACGCAATTTCTGTACATAGAATTTGTACATATCTTCGTTTATGTATTTGCATCGTATACGCGCAAATTCCATATAAAGAAATTGTGCATATACAGAAATTGTGCATATACGGAAGATATGTGCATATATGGAAACTGGGCATATACGAAAGATATGCGCATATCTTCCGTATATCCCTAACTTTCCTGTATGTGTATATCTTTCGTATATGCACATCATTTATGTATCTACATCGTATATGCGCAAATTCCATATACAAAAATTACGCATATGACGGAAATTGTGCATATACGGAAGATATGTGCATATCTCCGTACATGCACAATTTCTGTATATGCGCAATTCTGTATATGGACTGCCCTTTAACTCAAAAACGCTCTTCGACCTCTGGACTGGATCCATCTGAGACAAATGGCTTTACAAAAGTACCAAATCGCAGGAAATCCCATAAGAAACAGGCCTCAAACTCCAAAATGCAATAGACCAGCTCCTCCAAGCCCTCTACAAGCAACAGCTTTGAAGTCATAGCTAACGAAACTGACCCAAGCTTGGATTCTCCCACTCCACCCGAGATAGAGTTGATGAAAGATAAACATTTAAAGCAGGCATATCCCACAGCGCCTCAGTCAGATCCTCGATTCAAGGGAGCCTCCTACTTAGATAAGCAAAAGGTACTTGCATGGAATACTCAAGTTATGGAGGTCGATGTCCTATAACCTAAGGCTAGTTTAGAAGAAGAACCAAGTGAGGAGTTAAATTATCCACAGATCATGGAGGAAGAAACAGAAGCAATAGATATGGGGGAGTTGGACATTCCAGGCCTGGAGCAGGCTTGTACTACAAACAATTTTGACAACATTCCAGATGGACAACTTAAGAATCTGGAGGAAGTCTTATCTCATGCGCAAAGGAAAAAATCTTTAGGTATCCAGACTGGTGGCCCTTGGGACGGAAGATTTATAACCAAAGATATCAAAAAGCGAGGTAGGAAAATAGATCTCCAACGAACAATCAGAATAGGACAAATGTTAGTGGACTCAGGCAGGTATTCCAAGCTAACCAAGTACTACAACTCTGATCATAATCCTTCCCAATGAAGTTAATATCTTGGAATATAAGAGGGCTCAATGGTCGAGGGAAAAATCGAATCCTTAAAAACATGATAAAGCAAGACAAACCTCAAATCCTTTTCTTGCAAGAGACCAAATGCAATTCAAGTGTACTAGATAGATTTGCGGCAAAAGTATGGCCAGGAAGCTTCAATGCTGCAGTGTATGCTGATGGGGCGTTTTGAGGTCTGGCAATTGTCTGGGACTCCCGAGCAATCAAGCTAGACAATATCCACGCAGGTAGGAATTTTCGACAAGCAACCTTTCACATCATCGGGACAAATATACACGGGCTCTCAACCAATGTATATTTTCCACAGGAGGCATTGCTTAAAGCTGGAATCCCTAACACTCTCTCTGCAATCAACCATGACAGGTCGCATCCTTTATGGATTTCTGGAGGATATTTTAACATGATTACTAGGTTGGAAGAAAAAAGGGGAGGAAGATGCAAAGGAAGTCAGGAAGGGATAACCCTAAAGGACTTCATTCAAAAAAACTAGCTCATCGACCTACCCTTCAATAATGGTGTATTTACTTGGAACAATAGGAGAGTAGGTAAGCAGCAGATCGCTTCTTGTCTAGACAGGTTCTTTCTCTCAGACAATTCTATTCATCTTCATGGAGACTTCGCAACCTCCATTTTGCCTCTTTCAGGATCTGATCACTGGCCCATCTCCCTCCATTGGTCGCGTCCTGGCAATTTGATCCGCAGACCGTTCCGCTTTGAGGCTTTCTAGATGTCTCATCCAGATTTCCAAGGCTTAATCAATTCAGAATGGAACAATTTTTCCCCTCCTCCAGGTTCAAAAATGTTCCAATTCCAGCAAAAGCTTAAGCACCTCAAAAGCAAGATCAAACGCTGGAATCACACTTCTTTTGGTAATATCTTCCAGGCTCAGGAAGCCCTCGAGTTGGAAATGAAGCAATTGCAGCAGAGGATTATTACTGAAGGATGCTCAAAGGACCTGCCAAAACAGGAAAAAGTTATTGAAGCGCAACTCACAGAAAGGGCTAAGCAGGAAGAAACGTTACAGAGGCAAAAATCAAGAGTCAGATGGCTTAAAGATGGAGAGAAAAACACTAAATTTTTTCATAGTACCACAATCCAATGCAGAATGAATAATAACATAACTCATATTCAGAATGAGGAGGGCGTTAAAGTGGAAAAGCACCAAGAAATTGTAAGCGAGCTCTTCAATTACTTCAAGCAAATACATCGCAAGCCAATTGTAGATAAATCACAGCTATAGAAAAAATTACTCGAAACATTCCTAAACTTATCTCAGAAGAGCATAACCAACTACTTCGTAAGCCTGTGGAATTACAAGAGGTGGAACTAGCAGTTCGACAACTGAAAGCAGGAAAGGCTCCAGGCCTAGATGGATTTACTTCAAACTTTTTTCACAATTTCTGGGATTTGATCAAGATGGAAGTCTGGCAAGTGGTTGAGGAGTCGCGATCCTTAAGATGGATGTTTTCGGGGGTGAATGCAATGTTCATAGCCCTGGTTCCCAAGGTGGACATGCCAAGCACACCTGACAAGTACAGGCCTATCGCACTATGTAACATAATCTATAAGATTGTCTCCAAAATCATTGCCTCTAGGCTTAAAATGATGCTTCCTCTCATCATCTCGCCTTAGCAATCTGGATATGTCGAAGGTAGGCAGATCACCGATGGTATCATCTTAACTCATGAAATAATTCATTCCCTGAAGATTTCCAAGAAGCCAGGTATGCTCCTCAAACTAGATCTCTCAAAGGCCTTTGATAGCCTAAGCTGGATGTATATTAAAAAAGTTCTAATTGCTTTTGGATTTGCTGCTCCCTGGGTCAGATGGGTCATGAGCCTCATCTCTTCCTCTTTCTTTTCTATTCTGGTCAATGGTATACCCTCATCTCCTTTTCATCCTTCCCGGGGAATTAGGCAGGGAGACCCTCTATCCCCTTTCTTGTTCGTTATCATGGCAGAAGGATTAGGCTGAAGTATTAAATCAGCTCAGCAATCCCTCTGTCTCAAAGGCCTATCCTTTCATAACTCTCCAGCCTTCACACACCAGCAATTCATTGATGACAACATGCTTTTTGGGCATCCCTCGGTCCAGGAAGCCCGACTGCTCAAATCCCTTTTGTCAGACTTTTCGGAAGCCTCAGGTGCCTCTATCAATAAATCCAAATCTCAGATCTTCTTTTTCCATACTCCTTCTTTAACTCAGTCAGTTATAGCCTGTACTCTATGATTCTCCATTGCTACCCTCCCATCCAAATATTTAGGTGCTCCTCTGACTGCCTCATCCCTAAAGCACTCCTCTTGGAAAATCCTCTTAGAGAATCTGGAGGCGCGGCTATCCTCTTGGACTCACAGATCTCTAAATATGGCGAGTCGACTTGTCCTCATAAAAGCAGTACTTCAAGCTATGCCGCTATACCTCTTGTGACCATTACTGCGCGTAAGCTGTGGGAAAAGGTCAGTTTCCGCTGCCAAAAGGAAGGAAGAACTCATGGAGACACCATTGCCACTATGCGCAACTGGGATCATAACCCTTATCAAATCAAGATTTTAAATTTCCTCTGGAAGCTCATTCTAGGCTTTCTCATGTGGGCCATATGGAAGGAGAGAAACATTAGAATATTTAAGGATCACTCTATGCGGTTGGAAGATATCTGGAAAATAATCTGCCAAAATATTGAGGAAACCATATCTCTCAAAACCTGGTATCAGGAGGATCTCCCAACTAACCCCTAAGAACAATCCATATGGTCCAATTGGAACTTCTAATGCAAGCAAGAACGGCTTATCAAAGGAATAAAGCCTCTAAGGAACCATTTACCTGAGAAATGGTTACCTCCCCCTATGCATATGTACCAGCTAAATTTTGATGGCGCCTCGAAAGGCAACCCAGGAAATTCAGGCTTTGGAGGGATTTTCAGAGATCACAAGGGGGCTCCTCTTTTAACCTTCTTAGGTTCAAAGGGATGGGATACCAATAACTCGGCAGAACTGGAAGGTCTCTGGCAAGGACTAATTCTTGTGCAAGATAAAGGTTTCTTCCCGCTCATAATCGAGGGCGATTCCCAGATCATCATAAATATGGTCACAAAAATCCTGCAAGGATCCTCCTCTGGCAAAGTGAGCAACAACTGGAGAATGGAAAAAAGGCTTGAACTTATTGAATGTTGGCTCTCCTCTAACAGAGCAATCACTTTAAAGCATATTCGAAGGGAAGGGAATAAAATTGTTGACTTACTTGCTAATATGGGGGTTCATTGTAGGATGGATCTTCATGTTGGATCAATTTCAAGCTTAGCATCTGAATCTCAACTCACAGATTACAACAACCTAGTGAAGAAGGAAATGCAACAGGAGGAAGGTGAACACCCAGATGCGGGTGAAATTAATGAAACATAATGAGCTTATTCGGTGATGGACAGGCTGGGTACTGTCAGCTGCAGCTCTGCGTGGCTTCCCAGGATTTCACCCGACGCAAATTGGATAGCCTTAAGAGAGGTAGATTTGGAGGAATGTCTGCATTAATGGATCACTTCGTCCAAGGTGATGCTTCAGCTATTATATTTATGGTGCTTTGTTATATCCTCTCCACAACTTTTGCTCAGCCTCCATGCTCGAGGTTCTGGCCTGCAGCGGGTCTATGGTCTTGTTATGCTGAGGGTCGTGATGGTAGGCTAGTCTATGCAATTGGTGGCAAGCTTTTAATTGCCCCTGAGTTTCGAATTGGGCTGCACTCTCAAGCCCGTCTTGAGTGAACGAATAGGTCCCTTGTGCTGTTCTATAGCCCTCCATCCATTGCCCCTGGTCTCATTGTGTGCTCCCCTCACCGACTCAACATGGTGTGTCAGAGTATGAGGAGTCACTCTGAGGGATGTCGAGGTAGCCGAAGGCGTTCGAACGTTAGCGGTTCTGTGGATCTTGCCCTGCCTCCTGTTACTATCCCCTCCTCTTCGGTGGTTTCGCCTCCTCATAGCCCTTCCCGCTGGCCGACCCCGAACAGTGCGTTCCAGACCACTCACTTCAAATTTCAGAGCAATCTCAGTAGGCCAATGATCACCGCTCATATCACTATTATCCTTCTGAAGAAGAAAGCCAGCTTCATCCTCTGGTGCGAGTGGTGTCTAAGCAATCTCAAAGCAGTGAGCAGTTTACGACAGAAGGAAGTCTGGTGAATCGAAAGGGCAAGATGCTCGACAGAGGAGATGCTCCTAGCGGTATTATGCCTTCTGATGCCATCATCCCATTGGACGGGGAAGGTAATTCCATGGCCACTCATCACCCCACGACGAACCCAGAAGGTGAGAAGGCAGGAACTGAAGATATGTGGACTGGTATTGCGTGTGAGGAGGTGGAGATGCCTCCGAATGAGGACGTAGAGGTATAATGCCACCTCAGCATGCCCAAACTTCTTTTGGTTTTGCTGATGTTTTATATGGTCAACCTCAGGAAATTTTGTTTGTAGTTCTGGTTTAACATCTATAGCCAGATGATTTTGTTATTCCCCTCGAGCAGCGACAGTATAAAGATCTTCTGGGCAGCTAGGGAAAGTCTTCATCTTGCTTCCGTGTGCTTTATTATGTTATGCTGGTCTATCTCTGGTTTCGATATCTGTTCTCTTGTCCTCTATAACTGCTTCTCCCAGGCTCTCCCTATACTGGGGCAGGTTTGCTGTGTTGAGTGCTCTCGGGTGATGTTATCCGAAGCCTCAACTCCTTGTAATATTATTTTACTTTTCAGTTAATAGAATTAGTCATTTACCGAGAATTTTTTTCTTTTATAAAAAAACAATGATATATATGTGATTTATAGTGAAGAATATAATATTTCTTTTTGAAGTGAATTTACAAAAGATAATTAATTAAAAAAATAGAATTTTAAATCTCTTGTGCATATAAATGTTAATAAAAATATAAATAAAATCATATTTACCTTTTTTTCTTCTTTCTTTATTTGATATAATTTTTAAGATTAATTAAATAAAATAAATTATGAATTGATGATAATATTTATGAATATTGTTTTAATTTATTATGTTTTTAAAATTTCTGAATAATTTATTTAATAAGATGATGTTGATAAAAATGAAAAAGTAACTTTAAAATGAATGAAATGAATCATATAACAATAATAGTTGTTTTGGCCCGGTTAAGTTTATTTTGAGTGGTTGAGAGAAATTTTTGTTATTCTCTCCACAAAAGTTTAATTATTGTAAATGATATGTTGAGCTCATGTTGAGTATATTGTTGCAATGACTTTGAATCTTGTTGATTGGCCTCGTGGCTAGAAGATTCTAGGGTTTAACCTTTATAGTCTCAAGGGGTCATCCCAATTGGTGATCCACGTAATGTTAGTCTCTTGTGACTAATAAATCCAAGGTTCAAATACCCATGGTTTGATTTACGGAGAGGAGATGAAGCTTGATCCCAATTGTTGATCAAAGTAATGTGCTAAAAAGAAATTACTTTTGAGACTCTATATAGTAAATATTATTATTAAGTTGGTTATCTTGATTATTAACATAGATATTAATTTTTAAAATATTTGTGGATAATCCACATATAAAGACTTAATATTAAACCTAAAGTGTAAAAATAAGATAAGCATGGCTAAAATAACTTCCAATTTTTATGAGTTCCATATTGTTCAATTTCCAAAACATTAATGAAAGATTTATCACATTTTTTACATTATGAGGATTGAGAGTGCTTTCTCTTAAACTCTCTAGTTTATACTCATATTAGATGTAAACTAAGGCAGCGATATAAATTAAATGTTGGGTAAATGGAGAGAGGCATGAATATATACTAGAGATCAAAACACTTCATCATAATACATTGAATGTTGCTAAAATTTAAAAAGCCATAAAAAATAACTAAATTATGACATTATTTTATATTATTATTATTAATAATACTAATAAAAAGATTATAATATATATAGAATAATATTTTTATCCATAGAGATTTATCCGACTTTATGAGAAAGTATTATAGTTCATCAACACCACATGCCCCAAAAAAAATATTCAAATTATTTTTTGTATTACCAATTTTTTGACCTTTTAAATAATAATAAAAATAAGATCTTAAAGTGTTTATTTATATGTTTTTCAAATACAGAAATAAAATGATAAATAATTATAAATAATTATTTCCTATTTGAAAGTTTGATAAATCATTTTTCATAACTACCATCATCAATTTCATCAGTTTCTTTAAATATATGTTGAAAATATTATTTAAAGATACAAAATTTCATACTACCAAATTATAACGCTATACTAAGTATGCCAATTAATAAATTATTCTTTAAATTTTTTAATATTAAATTAGTTTCAATTAATATTTGGTACCGAAATACATTTTGCTCCAATTTTTTGTGAAAAAAAAAATCATTCATATAATATCATTGAAAATTACATTATATATATATATATATATATATATATATATATATATAAATGTGTATTAGTTAACGGCCCCATAAATAACAACCATTTAGCAAAAATAATCTCACATAGAGAAAAAGTGAGATCTATAAACAAAAGATACAAAACAACATAAAAGAAACGGTTGATAACTATTCATAGAGTGGTACAAACAGTGCAGCCCAAAAGATCATAAAGATGTTGACAGTAAGAATCTGTAATCACAGACATAAAAAGAGTGGATAACTGTTCGCAGAGTGGTAGAAACAGTGAAGCCCAAAAGACAATAAAGAAGTTGACAGTAAGAACCTGTAATCATAGACATAAAAAGACAACATGCCGAAACAGAATAGAATTAAAATTTTATATTTAAAAGGTCCATCTACATAAATTTTTATTTTGATTTAAAAATTTAATTTTTAAAATAAATTTATCCACTTATTAAAATAATTCTTATTTTTTGATTCTTTTATCAATATCATGTAAATCTTTCTTTTCTGATTCTTTTATCAATATCATCGCACCCACTGCCATGAAGCTGGTCCAATTGAATGACAACCAACATCCAACATATTAATAGAATATATGAACATGAAAAAGCAACCTCATAAAGCAACTAAACCAGAAGCATTCTGGATATATTCTTTTGTACTAGAAATATATTAAAATTGAAATAAATGAAATCTATATGAATACATAAACAAGAGTGAGAATAGATAATATTTCAATTTTAAAAAAGAAGTTCAGAAGTTGGGGTTATCTTTATTGTGTACATTTTGAAAATACTTTAAAATTTAATTGGAAGTAACCAGATTAATTGGTTGCATATTCCAAAAATATACTGAAATTCCATAAGTTAACCTCACTGCTATGCATTGAATGTGGAAATATTTTGAAATCTACAATCTGAATAAGTTCAGCTCACCCAGCATCCTGCCAGCTAAATATGAAATGGAAATTCTGAATCAACATATACTAAATAAGCAATGAGCAGAGCAGCCTCACTAACCCCCTGTATCTTTAAAGGCATACTTAGCACCTGGAAACAATTTTTGGGAAAAAAAATTATGTATTGAAAAGTCCAAAGAATACAGAGATTACATGTGAGAGACATTGTTGTACCTTATTGTGAAGTAAAACTGTGATCATAAATCTAATAAAAGAAAGTTAATACATTGAAACTATCCTTGTAACCCCTTTATAGACAAAACAATGGCTAAAGTTATATTATTGTAGCATAAGTCATTTAAACTTGCTGGAATGTTTAGCCTTCAAAGTAGAAAACCTAGTGGGTTTAGTGAGAGCAATGCTAGTTGAGCATATATGCTCTATGTATTGTTTGCGTGACTTGAACCCATGTGCTTTCAAGTCCTTTGGCGTGATTTTGGTCCTTTTAACCATAGCATCAACATTTATCTTTTTTGTTTTCTGTGGAAATTAAAACATTATCAATAAATATCAAAATCCACATAAATATAATGAAAATATGCGGACCATGTAACGAATATGAAAAGACAATGCATTGACTAGCTATCAATAAATATCAAAATCTATATAGATATAATGAGAATATGGGGAACATGTAACGAATATGAAAAGAAAATGCATTAACTAGTCATAAAAAAATATGTCAACGTTATTATGAGCTAAGATATGTAGTATATAACTTACCTCTCTTAATTTATCTTGAAGTCTAGGTGAATGCCGCAATGGTTGAGGAGAATGTGATTTTTGCTGAGTATTACGTCCACCGTCATACATGTGCAAAGTTGTTTTAGGAGATGTATATTCATTACTCTGAACATTAGATTATACATAGATATAAGTATGTGACTCAAATAGAATTAAATGTAAAAATATGATAAAATTATAAGAGTATAAATAAACATAATCTTACCTTGCATTGTGACATTGGACGTGAAGATGGTTCTAGCATTTGAACCATTTCATTTCCATTCTTCTTAAGGCTTCGACGAGGGGTTTTCATTGACTGTGATGGTTCCAAAGGGAACACCTGCACCATAAATAAGAAATAACACACACACACATATAATCAAAACAAATCAAGGATAACGATATATAATACAAAACATCCATTTCTCATCCCATCATTATGGTAAAACATAACAATTTATATATTAATGTTTTTAGTGGAATAGGTTATATGGATTAAAAACTTACTGGCCCAATAACCCCTTGAAAACCTTGAAATCTAGGTGAGCGTCGTAATAGTTGGTGGCTTGAACTTGGGGAATTTTGTTGATTAGGCTATGCATGTCAATAACAATGAGAAATTAGTATACAATTATAATAAATATAAATATTATTTAATGTTAAAATGTCAAAAAAATTAATATATGCAAAAAAATGGACTCAATTCTGTTGTCATTGTCCTGATTAGTTTCATCAAAGTTTAATATATGGTTGTGCCCATCTAATCCTTCTTCCCCCACATCATCAGGAACCTCAGTCCTTACTTTCTCTTTTAAAGCAATATCTATGTGCTTCATTGTCTCCATACATCTACGAGGTAGACTCTAATCCCAACGTTGAATTTTTTCACAAATCCTTTGCTTTGAAGTATCATTAAGCTGATCAAATGTAACAACTAACTGTGAAAACAAGTTTCAATGAATTTAGTCCACAAAAATAAATTAATATTAATAACAAACATATACAGATAAATACTAATAAATACTTACAGCTGAAATAATTTCTTCATTGACAATATTAATAAAAAAGCATATACAAATAAATACTAATAAATACTTACAGCTGAAAGAATTTCTTCATTGACAAATCTTTTATATGCTTGTTGTCGTGCACGACATAGCCTTGCATCTAAATCATATTGTATTTTGGCATTTTTCCTTTTAACTGCACTTGTTGATTTGACCGCCCATGTAGCATTTGCATCTCTTACTCGACCACTTTGACGTGGAGGAATTGGTGGGAGATTGTGGGTGGTAGCCTGATGATGATTAAGGCCAGATAGCTTAGATCGACTCAAGTTCCCCGCACAGCCACCAACAAGACAAGTGAACACTTGCTTCGTGCCTTTGATAGTTACCTCCCATTCATGTCTATTTTCCTCCATTTTCTTACTTCCTTATAAATGAATATGTAAACAATAGTGTTGTTAAAAACATCATAAAAACACTTTAAAGTAAAAATCAATATTCATATCTATTTGTTTGTGGTTACCATAACTATCAACTTTTATCAAATATAGGCCAAAATATTTAAAACAACTCTTCAAGATTCTTGTTATATCAATTTGCATGATTTGTAAATGTTACAGTTTTAAGTTCTTGTTAGATCAATTTACATGCTTTGTGAATCTGACAGTCTTAAGTGAACATAGGTTGGGATAAGTGGTCTCATTGGGACTACATGGTTCCCAACAAAGCTAGCCCCTCATTAATAAACCTTCTTTACAGTCCAATAAATATTTTGTAGAAGAAAATGTTGCCCTCTCTAATTGACTACTATCCTTGTGTTAAATGGAATTCCCCACATCCAATATCCATAAAAGAAATAACATTACATTTTTTTTTTATATATGAGAAGAATAGTTGTTAAAAGAACTGACTCTTTAAATCAGGAATTTGAACTCTGATGGCCACACCACATTTTTCTTGTGCAGGGGATTTCAAATTTGTTGAGTACCACACTTTTATTTTCCTCCTCAATAAGGATAGCTTTAAATCCTAGATGGGAAACTTGTATTTATTAAACTTACTCAATGATTCCCCTTTGTGATGTTAATTTTGGGCAGATCCGTGAAGATATTGGATTGATCCATCAGGTTACAAGCCTTCTTATTGATCACTCAAAGCCAGTATGTTCAGAGCAGTCCACTTCCAATCCCCATTCAGAAAACGCATCACGAGCACTCCCCCAGGATCAGCTTAGCATGCAGCCTCCAGATGGGATTGTGTTCGAAGAGCAGAATGTTAAAGCAACAGAATATAACTCAGAAAATTCCCACGAGAATGCATACCTCCCCATGCAAGTTTCAGGGCTACAGAACGAGAAAACAGTTACAGAGTTTGGACAAAATGGCAGCAAAGTAATGCAGTTGGATATGTCCCCAGAAGATTGTTCCAATGATATCGGTTCTGAGTTGTAGGTCACAGGTGGAAATAGTTGTATGCAGGTCAAGCTTTCAACTAACACCTGGCCAGACATAAGTCATGGACTTCAATATCATAAATCACTACCATATTTACCATTTACATTTACTTATTTGCTCTTGTACTTGATAATTTAGGGCAAAAACTACCCACTATGATCCTTTTTGCCGCTGGCCAAATCTCCTCTACTTCCTCGCGAAGCTCCATGGAATTAGATTTCTCATATTCCCATTTATAAACATTTTATAAAGGCTAATCGGTGCCATATGCTTAAGCACTTTAATATCAATCATACACTAAAATTTAAAAAACGAACCATTCCATGTTTCAAAGGAATGATATTTGTTGCCTTGCATCAAATATTTGCAGAACAATAGTTCATGTGCGTCTTTTTTGACTTATGCGGTCACCACTTGCGCTTTCTCCATATGAACGTAGAAACAAACTTTCCACTTATATAATATTCATCTGGAAAACGATAGTTATTCGAACACGAATAACTATATTCTTCGTTCCCTGAGAACGAGTATTTCATAATTAAGGTTGAGACTGAATATCCGGAATAAATGGCAGATCAATCACACCTTGGTGATTGGCATTTCAACATTTTTTTCCTTTTCTTCTTGTTTAAAATGTACTGTGTTTCTAATCATTTTTTGTTCTCTACATTTTGATAAAGGTTTTCTAATATTTTCTTCCCATTGTTGTGATTTTTATATTGATTGGCAAATTGTTTTCTAAAAATGATATTGCAATTACAGAAAAAAGGCAATCAGATTATAATTTATTTAAAAATATTTCACGTTGAGTTTTTTTTTTAAATCCGAGATGCGGTCAAGTTTTGACTGGTAAATTCGTTACTAAGCTACCCAGTTAGATCTACTCTTGAAAGCCTTTAGCTGTGAAAATATTGAGAAATTTTAGAAAATAGAAGAACTGTATCCTCAGTAAATATATTATTACATATACAAAGCACTGGTTGAAACTTTATACTGGTAGACGGTGGAAGTTATTTCCACCAAACTCAACAAACACTATAGTTTGGCCTTGGGAGACCTCAAACTTTTCAAAGCACAATTTGTCCTTACGCGCAAGACAGAGGTCGATTGAAATACCTGTTTCGAAGCGGTGCAGGGGATCACCTTCTGTAACCTCTATTCACCGGAGTTGCACAATGAATTTGTTCAATGGTTGGATTTTGAATTGTCAGGATTTGAGCAAATAATGTATCGAGGATGGTTGGTAAGGCGTTTATGAGCCTCCACCCAGGGTTGGTAAATTTCATTAATACACCAAAGTGGAGGCGGGCAGGAACACGGTA
Organism: Pinus tabuliformis; assembly: GCA_031772625.1. NCBI lineage: Eukaryota > Viridiplantae > Streptophyta > Pinopsida > Pinales > Pinaceae > Pinus > Pinus tabuliformis. The sequence continues at coordinate 871,536,109 of CM062810.1, read as the reverse complement.
GACGGCAGAGTCGCCGGAGCTGGGTGACCCGTATTCACCGGAGGTTGGAGATGGGATGCATGTAACATGCGGCATGATCCATGGTCAGGCTCGAGATGCGAGATGTGATGACGTCAACCGGGGCTGTCAGGAAGGTGTAAGGACATAGCATTTATAATGCTAAAGGGTAGGAAATAGGAACTGCCTAAGATTAAACCAATTGTCAGAGGATGCGACTCTGCAAAAGCGATAGAGGTCAGTGATGGCAATTAGGCAGTGGTAGATGGCAGATACCATGGAAGTTATTAATGTAACGTAAGATGATATGTATAAAGACGAACTTTCCAAAAGTGAGAAAGGCGGAAGCGTGTAACCGATATATGCACTTTCGAATGCGCTCGACCAAACCAGAATATTAACTTCTCCTCTCTAAGAAAAAATTATACACAGGAAAGCCTGAACACATACATTAAATAATGGCAGTATTTGTTAATGTGCCCGTCCGAGAATAAAAGTGACAGTAGAAATTTTATAGGCTAAGTTTGACCGGAAAACGGCTATATTAGACTAGGTTGGCCAAAGGGCTATAATCCACCAAGAAACTACTAGATTTAACTAGACAAATTATTTAGTTAAAATAATAATATTAGAATAGTTAATAATATTATTTTAACTAAATGATTTGTCTAGATTTGACTAGACAAATTATTTAGTTAAAATAATATTATTAGAATAGTCAATATATGTATTTTTAATATTAATATATTTTTAAAGCGATAATCATTAAAATTAATTATGAATATTTTTGGATGGTTAAGTAAAATGTTAACCAAATTTGTTTTAAAAATAATCAAAATGGGGACTATAGTAACCTATATTAAAAGATATAGGGATAATAACAATTAGTAAAGTTAAGTAATTTAATAATATTAAATAGTAATCAAAGTTTGGGTAATAAATTTTTTATTAGTTAAGCTATCTAAAGGGAACTTAAACTTATTATTAAATTAAAATCATTATCTTATCAAAGCTAACATTAACCCATTTAGTTAGTCATAACAAGGACAATCTCCTAAAAAATAACAAGAGGAGGATCTCCAGAGAGGACCGTACAACCTCAAATAAGAATTAAAGAGAAAGAAAGAAAATGGGTTTAAAAAAAAAAAAAAATTATGATTGAATTAGAACAAGTCAATAATAGAGGGGGGCGGGGTGGGGCAAGGAAGGAATGGGAAGAAAAGACTAGGAAGAGAGGGTAGGAACCCAACAACTACTGATTTTCCAACCGTCATCTCTATTGAGATTTCTTGGCCTTTTTTCAATCTCAATGGCTTCCCTAAATTTTCGGTGATGAAACTGTGCAACCTTAGCAATGACCTGTGCTTCTTCAATACAAACATGATGTTTAATCTTCTCATGCTCTGCTAGTTCAGAAGACTCGGTTCTCCCAAGTTTTAGGTTTACTGTGTGCTCATTAATCCTTTGATTAATAGAGCATCAAATCTCACCAATGTAGGGGGTCCCACAAGAACATGGAATGATATAGACACCCTTCATGTCCTTAGGGTTGATAGGATCCTTCACAGAACGGAGGGAATTATGGATGGTGTTAAGGGGTCTAAAGGTAAAGGGAACATTATGATTTCTAAGAATCCTAGCAATCTTATCAGTGGTCCCCTAGATGTAAGGAAGATGGACACCTGTGGCTTGATCTTTAGGTTCTTTTTTAACCATTGAATTCTGGTAGGCTTTATAGAAAGCCTTCAAACCAAGGTGTCTACTATAATAATTCTCTACAAAGACATTAAGCAAATGGGATTTCTCTTTATCAAAGCTCTTTTCATCAGAGATTCTCAAGCCACGAGTAGCGAGGGTGTTGAGAACACCCATCTTTTGAGAAGGGAAATGATGGGAACTAGCATGAAGATAGCGCTCAGTATGTGTTTTCTTCCGAAACACCTGGTGGGAGAGGGAGCCGTCCAGATTCTTCAAAATAAGAATATCAAGGCAAGGGAGGCAACCATTAACTTCTTATTCCATGGTGAACTTAATGGTAGAGGATTGACAGTTGAGATGCTTGAAGAAGAGATCCAACTCCTCCTGGCCATGAGACTAGATGACATTAGTGTCATCTACAAATCATTTCCAGAGCTTGGGTAGGAGACGGGATGAGGCGAAAGGCCTGGATTCAAAATCTTCCATAAAAATATTAGCAACAATAGGGGATAAGGGGGAGCCCATGGCAACACCATAGGACTGCTAAAAAAACTTGCCCTCAAACTTTATTAATCTAAGTGTTCATATTCTGAGGGTGTAATATTATTCACAGGGTTTATAATATTAATCATAGGGTTTAATACAAATAGCTTGGGTTTATAATCATGGTCAACCATGGTCCAATGTCACATTGTGACCAAGATTGTCTCAATTTGAAAGTAAAAAATGCTCAATCATCGTCAACCATCATCAACCATGGTCAATCATGGTTAACGTTAGTCAAACATGGTTGACCATAGTCAATTATGGTCAACCTGTTGGAATTATGACACAGGTTTAGTGCTATGACACAGGTGTTGTCCTTGATAGCAAATCACTCAAATGACAGATCACAATTCAAGCTCTCAGAATGAAAGAAAAAGAGATATACGCAAGTTCCTCTTAACCAAGGTGCGTATACACAAATGATGAAAAGGTGCGTATATGTATGCTCGCACTTTCATGTAAAAAAAATCGCTTACGTGTGGGAAAAATTATTTTTGGTCCATGGTATTTAGTCCTTGATATTTGGACCTATCGTTTTGGACCATGGTATCTCATCTGAAGTATTTGGTTCAAGGTATTGATTCTTTATGGTTTTGGACCAGGGTATTGTGTAAGACCTAAGACTATAAGAGGGGAAGGAGATCATTAGGTAGGGCATTGACTCAAGCGTTGAATATCGGATGAAGAACTAGATCTGGAATACTGGTCATTGGGTTCTAGCTGGATCTGAATCAAGGAGGAACCTGAGCACAAGAAGAAGGATAAATACTATTGATGGATTAAGATCTGAAGGCCTGAATAGTAGTATCTTTGTGTGATTTTGATATGTTATTTTTGGGGCATGACCTGATCTATAAATCTGATAATGGGTATAACTGATGTCTGAATAAGTGAAAAGAATAAATTATCTTTTATAGATCTGTACGCAGCTTCAGCAAAGAAAAGGCGAGTATACACGCTGGTTCTAGAATTCAAAATAGTGTATACGCTCGTTGGCCTTAATTCAGAAGTGTATGAATGCAAGTTGTACACATTGAAGTAGCGTATGTCTCTTGACATATGTTTTAGCTACTTTTGTTTATTGCTACAGTGTTCTGGGTTCAGGATTGGTGTCTTATAACTGTTATTGTTTTCTAGGTACAACATTCAGAGAAGTGATTATTTGATTCAGTTTTGGTTGGTGCAAGGAGATTGATTGATGTGGATAGAATTGATGTTTGATTGATGTTATTTATGGATCCAGTCTGAAAATTTATGAAACGTGGTCCCTGGAAGAAAAGAGAAGGTTGTATCCTTCTATAGGTTAGCACCTACATATTAGTACCTCAGCTAGTACAAGAGCTAAAGGGGTTGTTTCTCCCTTCTAGGAGAAGCTGGTGTTGTGTGTGGAGCATGATTGTTCAGAGGTCTTTGTTTCAGCCGGATGTATACCCCAGTGAGGTTTGTACACCCCTCCATGCGGGGGGGTGCGGGGATGACTTGTCCCCCTCGCGGGGGTTTGGGGGCTCGGGGGCAGCGCCCCCGAAGCTAAAAACAAATGTAAAATTGCCTTGTAAAAGTATAGTAATTTCTAGTCAATCTGGGCCGTTCATTAGGCAGATGATCTGACGGTAGGACTTATGTTTAGTTTAGGGTTTTTTCCCTAGAAAGCAACCCCTCTCTTTGTATGAGGGTATTGTATTTGAGGCTGAGATACAGATGTGTATTCTGTGAGCGAGAAACAGAGAGGTGATTCTGTGAGAGAGAAACAGAGAGGTGAGACTGTGAGAGAAAACAGAGGATATTACAGCGGATTTGCTGTAGGTTGTGTCTCTTCATTTTGCTGGATAATAGAAAGGAAGGACTGGCTGTTTAGGGTGGACGTAGCCCAAACTGGGTGAACTACGTATATCTGTGTCTCTCTTGTTTTGTGCGTTTTCTGTGTTTATATTTCTGCAATATTTTATGTGTTCCATTGCTCCGTAATATATAATTTTCTAACAGCTGGAGAATGAAAGAAGGTTGTAGCCTTCTACAAGTAGCAGCTGCGTATTGGTATAAGACTGCACCAGCACAGAAACATTGTAAAAAGAAGTTTCTAATTAAAAGAAGATAGAGATGAATTACAGCGGTTGTTTTTAACCCACGTTGGGTTTCCACCTTATATCTTTGTGTCCATGTGTGTGATCATCTGTTCTATTTTACTGCTCCTGTTTACTATTCTTATGATTAATGAAGTCTTGATGCACTGATTAAAGATCAACAATTAATGAATCTTAAGTTTTCCGATATATGCTAGTTGCTTCAGACACAATAGCATATATACATAGTTTTCAAGAGATGAAGTAGTGTATACAACTCTGATTGTGAAATGAAAAATAATTGATTTGATAATACTGATTCACACCCCCCCGCCCTCTCAGTATTACTTCCAACAATTGGTATTAGAGCAGGTCCTTTAGAAGAAGCTTGATCGCTTGAAGGAAGATCTATCATCATGAGCAACTATGAAAAAGAGGCATTGATTAGACCACCAATTTTTTATGGGAGCAACTTCGTCTATTGGAAGGTAAGAATCACAGCCTATCTTCAATCTCTTGGTACAGAAGTTTGGGATATCATGGAAACCGAATACACATTTCCATCAGCAACTCCTACAGATACGGCTGGTAAGAAGCAGTATGAAACAAATGCAAAGGCTGTCAATACTCTATTAGGGAGTTTATCTCAATTGGAAATTGTCAAGGTTATGCAGCTCAAAATCACAAAAGAAATATGGGACAAGATTGTTCTAAGCTATGAAGGAGATGATCAGGTAAAACGGGCAAAACTACAAACTCTCAGAATTCAATATGAAAATCTCAGAATGCACAATGATAAAAGTGTGGCTAACTATTTCTTACATATAGATGAGATTTTTAATTGTATGAAAAACTTGGGTGAAGAAATAAAAGAAGTTACTTTTGTTGAAAAGGTTCTAAGATCTTTGTCTTCTAAGTTTGAATCAAAAGTTTCTGCCATAGAAGAAAAGCATAATCTACAAAGCATTACCATGTTGCAACTACACGGAATCCTAGCTGCTTTCAAAATGAGAAAAGGGGTACCATCAGACAGGAGAGAAGCTGCATTCAAAGCCTCAGGAAAAGGAGATTACAATGAGTCAAGACATATGTCAGAAGGAGAGGAAGAATCAAACTTTGTCAAGAACCTTCAACAGGGTACTGGAAGATTCAGAGGTAAGCTACCTTTCAAATGTTTTGCTTGTGGAAGAGTCGGTTACTATGCTACCAAGTGTCCTCATAAAGATAAGCTTAAAAAAGGTAAGGAACCAGTTAGATGGAACAGAAAACAGAATGTAAGTAAGAAGAGCTATTATACACATGAAGACAGTGATGGTTTTTCAAATAGTGATGAAGATGAACAATGTAATGATTATAGACTTTTGGTGGCTTTTGAAGATGATGATTTCTTGGATGCTATAGATGAGAAGGCCTTTATGAAGAAATTTCTAAACTTAAAATTTTCTTAGAAGAAAAGAATATGATTATAGATTCTCTGACTTTCCAACTTGCTGAAAAGGAAAAACATAATGAAAAGTTAGAATGTGAAATTGTGGGACTTAGAAAAGGTATTGAGAAAACAAAATCTCTTAATCTTAGATTTGCTAAAGGATCTAAAACTTTAGATGAGATTATCAAAGTGCAGCGTTCTCCTCTAATCAAGATAGGACTTGGGTATATTGAAGAAGCATCTCAAGCACAGAAGCCATCTACCTCCAAAAGTTTCTTGAAGCAGCAAGGAGAAGTGAACAGGTTGGAAATCAATAGCAAAGGCACAATTCAGATCACCAGGTAAATTAGAGACAATTTACTCGAGGGCAATCTACTTCAAGGATGAACAGAAGCTGCAACCAACTGCAGGTAAATCATTCTCAATTTGCCTCAAGAATGGATGTCAATGAAAACTACAATCATTTGGTCAATAGGTTTAATAATCGCAGGAATTTCTTCAATGGCCAATGTTTCTCTTGTCATAACTTTGGACACAAAGCTACTAAATGTGTTGCCTACAAGGCCATCATGACTAGAGAAGCTCAAAAACAAAGGAGTATGACTGGGATCATGAAAAGGACCTACAATAACTTTTCTACTCTTGAAAATGAAATAGAATGTTCTATTTGTAACAACTTCAGTCATGAAGATTCTGAATGCAGGAGTAGGTTTCAGAAAACAACTCAAAAGGAGCAAGCTTCATTGAGTCCCAAAACATGGAGAAAGAAAGAACCGCAACCAGAAAGATGTGGTATAGCCTTATATGCGGAAGGGCAGGAAAATCAGTGGTACATCGACAGTGGATGCTCGAAACATATGACAGGTGATAAAGAAAAACTTCAGTCATATAGTGCCTTAGAAAAGGAAAAGAAGGTTTCATTTGGAAATGACACCCCTGCATTCATAAAAGGTATTAAAGGTTCTATTCTTTTGAAAGAAAAGGTGAAAGCTAGAAATGTTATGTATGTTGATGGCTTAAAGCATAATCTATTGAGTGTTAGTCAAATGTGTGATCAAGGAAATGAGGTAATATTTTGATCAAATGGATGTATTGTTCGTGAGCTTGATACAGGAGAAACAATGATCAAGGGCATAAGAACCCAAAATAATTTATACATACTCAAGGGAGGACAACAACAATGCTATCTAAGTAAGAATGATGAACACTGGCTATGGCACAGAAGATTGGGGCATCTAAGGTTCTCTCATATAAGGAAAGCATGCAAATATCAGGTAGTTCATGATCTCACTGACATCAGAATTCCAGACAATACAATATACAAATCATGTCAGTTTGGTAAGCAAACCAGAACTGATTTCCCTAAGAAGGAAGGATCAGCTAGTAGGTCACTTCAACTTGTCCATACTGATGTGTGTAGTCCATCTAGGAAAAGGTCACCTCGAGGAGAATAATACTTCATATTGTTCATTAACGACTTTTCCAGGATGTGTTGGATAGGACTTATGAAATATAAAGATGAAGCTTTTGAAAAGTTCAAAGCATTCAAAGCCTTGGTTGAAAATGAATCAGATCACAGAATCAAATTCCTCAGGTCTGATCGAGGAGAGGAATTTACCTTGGATGAATTTTTTGATTTTTGTGAAGAACATGGAATAAGAAGGGAATTCTCTACCGCAAGGACTTCCCAACAAAATGGAGTAGTAGAAAGGCTGAACAGAATAGTTCAACAAATGGCTCATGCTATGCTTGATGAGTCTGGAACTCCCGCAACCTTCTGGGTTGAAGCTGCATTTGTAGCGATTACTATTCTCAACAAGACAAACATTCGGGTGAACAACATTCAAACTCCTCATGAACTTTGGTATGGTAAGACTCCCATGGTTAAATACTTCAAAAATTTTGGAAGCAAATGTTACATCAAAAGGACTGATGAAAACCTTGGCAAGTTTGAACCTAGAGCAGATGAAGGCATTCTCCTTAGTTACTCTCCCCACAACAAAGGATATAAGTGTTACAATAAAAGACTTGGAAAAATTGTTGAAATTATTGATGTAGTGGTTGATGAAGAAGGAAACATTCCTAGGTAGGTAAAATCCAAAGATTTCGAAGATGATGGGGACTATCCTTCAACATCAAATCAGACTTATGATGAAGAAGAAACCCATGAGGCACCAGAAGAACAGATAAGGATAGAAGAAAAGAATCCATCCACGTACGTTCAGAAGAATCATCTAGAAACTCAAATTTTGGGGTAGAAAGAGGCAGGAGTATAAACAAGAAGAACTATTTCAAAAGCTTCGAGCTATCTAGCATTGCTCTCCTCCACTAAACCACAAAATGTAAGTGAAGCATGCAAAGATGAATGCTGGGTCAAGGCCATGAATGAATAACTTGAGCAGATTGAAAGGAATAACACTTGGGAGTTGGTTCCTAGACCAAACGATAAGAATGTCATAGGGAAAAAATGGATATTCAAAAACAAGCTGAATGAAAATGGAGATCTATGTTATTAGAAACAAGGCCAGACTTGTTTGTAAAGGGTATGCTCAAAAAGAAGGTATAGACTTTGAAGAAACTTTTGCACCGGTTGCTAGACTTGAAGCCATAAGAATGTTCCTTGCTCTTTCTAGCTTTCAAAAGTTCAAGGTTTTTCAAATGGATGTGAAATCTGCCTTTTTAAATGGAGACTTGGAAGAAGAAGTGTATATTGAGCAACCAGATAGATTCATCCTTGGAAATGATCCAAAACTTGTATGCAGACTTAAGAAGGCACTCTATGGTCTTAAATAGGCTCCAAGGGCTTGGTATTATCGTCTGGACAAATACCTCCATCAATAAGGTTTTTCAAAAGGATCAGCAGATAGCAATCTATATGTAAAAATTGATAATGATAAATTGCTAATACTTGTTGTATATGTTGACGATATCATCTTTGGTAGCAATGAAGATGCCATGACTCAAAATTTTGCTTTGGTGATGTAGAAAGAATTTGAAATGTCCTTGCTTGGTGAGCTGACATATTTTCTTGGTTTACAAGTCCAACAAAATAAAGGCGGTATCTTTTTGTCACAAACCATGTACCTCAAGGAGATCTTGAAGAAATATGGCATGGAAGATTCGAAACCAGTATGTACCCCTATGGTAACAGGATGCAGCCTTAGTGCCAATGATGATTCAGCAACAGTACATAAACCAACCTATAGATCCATGATTGGTAGTCTACTCTATCTGACAGGTACTCGACCAGACATCATGCATGCAGTGGGAATAGTTAGAAGATTCCAGGCAAATCCAAAAGAAGCACACCTTCAGGCGGTTAAAAGGATTTTCAAATATCTTCAAGCGACAGAAAACTATGGCTTATGGTATCCTAGAGATACAAATCTTACACTTCATGCATATATAGATGCAGACTAGGCAGGAAGTGTGGATGATAGAAAAAGCACTAGTGGTGGTGCATTCTTTAGGGGTTCCAGATTAGTATCCTAGTTCAGCAAGAAACAAATTTCAATTTCTTTATCTACATCTAAAGCGGAATATGTGGCTAATGCATCTTACTGCACACAACTCCTTTGGATGATGCAAATTTTGCAAGATTTTCAAATCACTTGTACTCCAACTATCTCTATTTTATGTGATAATACAAGTGCAATCAACATTTCAAAAAATCCAGTCATGCATTTAAAGACCAAGCACATACCTATCAAATATCATTTTCTCCAAGAACAAGTGCTTGAACAAAAGCTCAAATTGGAATATGTTCCCTCCAAGGAATAGGTTGCTGATATACTCACCAAACCACTACCCAGGGAGACATTTGAATACCTCAGACAGAAGCTGGGAGTAGTTGATACATCTTCTTGCTGTTGAAACTTGCCTATTTCAAAGAAAAGTGGTTGTACGCGAGTTTAATGTGGATAATCTGCGTACATACGCTGTTTTTATGTGGATACAGTCGTGTATATGTTGGTTTGAAGACAAGCAATAGGCCAGGCTCAGGATGAAAGGAGTGTGATATGGGTCTGACAGAGACCATCTGGCACAGGTTCAGGGGGAGCATATATATTCTTCTAATAATGCATTGTTGGCATTATCCTAGAAGATCTTGGTTCAAGTTCATAGTGTTTTGGTTTTAGGGGGAACAAGTGCAGAAGGAGAACATGGTTGCTAGTCTGAATAATGTTTGACAGATTCTGCTGATGATAATTGTTGATAACTATCATAGTCTTTTTGTAGATATTTTGTCTCTATGTCATGTATTTCTTTTCTTATCAAGGTCATGTAACAGTGTTCTTTGGTTTCTCCACTATGCCTGGGATGGATAATGTAATGTTCTTGTTTTATCTTGTGTAAACTTTTGGTGTATCCCCACTTAGTTTGGAGATGCATGTGTGTATGAGTCCTTGGTGGTAGGAAGAACATTTATGATGTATAAAGTTATGTATCTTCTTGTAGAACATCTTCTTGCAAACCTTGCCTACAGTCAGGGGGAGCATGGAAAGCACAGTAGAGCAGAGATTTCAACATGAACTCAGGGGGAACATAACCCTTTGCACTTGATGACAAAGGGGGAGAATGACTTTGAGTGACTTGGGGTTGCCATCAAGTCCAAAGGGGGAGATTGTTGGTATTATGATATAGGTTTGGTGCTATGACACAGGTATTGTCCTTGATGGCAAATCACTCAAATGACAGATCACAGTTCAGGGTCTCAGAATGAAAGAAAAAGAGATATACGCAGGTTCCTCTTAACCAAGGCGTGTATACATGTGGGTTAAACAATCAAAAGGTGCATATATGTATGCTCGCACTTTCATGCAAAGAAAAGCGCGTACGTGTGGGAAAACTTATTTTTGGCCCATGGTATTTAGTCCTTGATATTTGGACCTATGGTTTTGGACCATGGTATCTCATCTAAAGTGTTGATCCTAGGTATTTGGTTCAAGGTATTGATTCTTTATGGTTTTGGACCAGGGTATTATGTAAGGCCTAAGACTATAAAAGGGGAAGGAGATCATTAGGAAGGGCATTGACTCAAGCATTGAATATCTGATGAAGAACTAGATCTGGAATACTAGTCATTAGGTTATAGCTGGATCTGAATCAAGGAGTTACCTGAGTGCAAGAAGGATAAGTACTATTGATGGATCAAGATCTTAAGGCCTGAATAGTAGTATCTTTGTGTGATTTTGATCTATTATTTTTGGCGCATGAATTGATATATAATTTTGATAATGGGTATAACTGATGTTTGAATAAGTGAAAAGGATAAATTATCTTTTATAGATCTATACGGAGGTTCAGTGAAGAAAAGACGCATATACACGCTAGTTCTGGAATTCAAAATAGCGTATACGTTGGTTGGCCTTAATTTAGAAGCGAATGCATGCAAGTTGTACACATTGAAGTAGCGTATGTCTCTTGAAATATGTTTTTGCTACTTTTGTTTATTGCTGCAGTGTTCTCGGTTCAGGATTGGTGTCTGGTTACTGTTATTGTTTTATGCGTACAACATTCAGAGAAGTGATTGTTTGATTCAGTTTTGGTTGGTGCAAGGAGATTGTTTGATGTAGATAGACTTGATGTTTGATTGATGTTATTTATGGATCCAGTCTGAAAATTTATGAGATGTGGTCCCTGGAAGAAAAGAGAAGGTTGTAGCCTTCTGTAGGTCAGCACCTACGTACTAGTACTTCAGCTAGTACAAGAGCTAAGGGGGTTGTTGCTCCCTTCCAGGAGAAGCTGGAGAACGAGAGAAGGTTGTAGCCTTCTACAGGTAGCAGCCCGCGTACTGGTATAAGACTGCACCAATACAGAAACATTGTAAAAGGAAGTTTCTAATTAAAATAAGATGGAGACGAATTGCAGCAGGTGGTTTTCACCCATAGTGGGTTTCCACCTTATATCTTTGTGTCCATGTGTGTGATCATTTGTTCTGTTTTACTACTCCTGTTTACTGTTCTTATGATTAATGAAGTCCTAATGCACTGATTAAAGATCAACAATTAATGAATCTTAAGTTTTCTGATATATGTTGGTTGCTTCAGACATAGTAGCGTATATATGCAGTTTTCCAGAGATGAAGTAGCATATACAAATCTGATTTTGAAATGAAAAATAATTGATTTGATAATACTGATTCACCCCCCCTCGGTATTATTTCCAACACAACCATGGTGAAACACCATTTATTGTAGGGTTTATAATATTTAACTTAGGTTTTATATACTTTGGGTTTATATTATTCCCTTGGGTCTATAATCCCTTGGGGTTTATTATTCCCATGGTCAATTATTATCAACCATTGTTGAACCTGGAATTGTGATAAAATATTGTCTCAATATCAAAATCAACCATGTTCAACCATGGTCTAACGTTGTAGATTCTATTGATATGAAAATCAATTATCATCAACCAAGGTCTAACATTGCATTGTGATAAGGATTGTCTCAATATGAAAATCAACTTTGGTCAACCATATTTATTTTAGGGTTTGTAATATTTATCTTATGTTTTATATACGTTGGATTTATAATATTAATCTCTTAGGTTTAATATTATTCCCTTGTTGAGATTTATAATCACTTATAGTTTTAGTATTAATCTCATGGGTTTATTATTCCCTTGGGTTTATAATATCAATCCAATGAATTTATTAATCAAAAGGTTCATATTCATATGGTTTGATGTTATTCATAGTGATTTTAATATTAATACTTGGGTTAAATATAACTAATTGAGTTTAATTAATTAATAATAATTAATATAAAAAAGCTAATATTTATATTAATAAATAAACAAAAATACTATGTGTAATAATAATAATTAGTTATTAGATCAAAGATATGTAGAACAGTTGGTGTAGGAGTGCACTGTTAAGGCACTCCGTATGTAAAGGTCACCGGTTCTAGTCTCGCCGATACCAAAAATCTAGCATGGTTTCCGCTGGTGCGGCTCAGGCTGGGTGCGATCCCCGGGTGACTTTGATGGCTTAGACGCCCCTGAGTTTTGGCCTCTCAGCCACAGGGTAAGAGCGATTTTCAAGGTTCACCCACTTATGAATAAAAATACAAAAGATAGTTATTATTAATAATAATATTAATAATATTACTATTAATTATTATTAATATTTTATTTAATAATGTTGTTAAATTTAATTATTGTTAACTAAAAATAATATTATTAATTAATAATTGTAGTAATATTTATTAATTATGGTTGACCATGGTTGTTGGCTTAAAGGGGCCTAACCTAGGTTCAGCTTTAATTAGCCAAACAAATCCCTACACTACTGGCCCTTTCGGCATCAGCCTGTAGAGCGTGGACCAAAGTCTCACCCAAAGCAGTATGCGGCGTTCCTAGAACCAAGTTTCCACACCCTGAGATGGTTGTGATGTCATTTAATTCCCTCTATCCCTGCCTTCGAGCAAGTTTCTTTGCTCTAGGGCCTGCGAGATGAGCCCTCTATTCCAGCCTTCAGTACGTCTGCAAAAGTGTATGACCGACCTTCACCCAGCCCTAGCCTGCTGCTCAAGAACTTTCGCGCTGCTATGGTAGCCTGCCGTACTAATTCCATAATTAATCTAAGTGATTTGCTTATCTTATCGAACAATTATAGTTAACAGCGCGTAAACAGATCTTTGTAAATGCGTTCAATTATTCAATGTAATTGTGGTCATTCACACATTATGTAAGAACAATAAAGGAAATTAATACATAAAATATCCAGATGCATCAACAAAACAAAGACAAAGAAATTGCAAAATATCTCTCTTTATTAATATCTTCCAAGTGCTTACAGACTCTGTCCACCCTGCGCACACAACTGCAGGGGTCCGCGCACTCAGCTACGGACTTCTACCCTAGGCCTCTGCGCACTTAGCTATAGAGCCTCTACCTATGCTGTGATCCACGACTTAGACTTATTACTTCAGAGCTACGACTCTCTCACATTATTCATCATTCTATGTCACTAAAACTACTTAGAGCTTAGTTCTTTTTATACAATCCCATGCTCTGCGGACCATGGGTAGATATCTTACAGCTCACTTTACTTTACAAAACTAAGGGCAGACTATCCTTTATGAGACATAACACCTTCGCACTCTGTGATGACAAAATTTGGAGACTTTACAATTTTATTACAAAATTTAACTCAAACATGGGTAGATGTCTCCTGAGGGTCTGCATCGTGCTATTCTATTTCTTGCTCTTCTATCTCAGGAGAAGGCGACTGTGCGCCTTCGTCAGAGCCATGCTATGTTCCACCTATCTACTTTTCTACCTGTTCCGCCTGGGCCTTACCAGTGGCCTCCTTTCTCCTCTTTTCAACTAACTTTCCCATCTTTAGCTTGGCCTCCTCCTTCTTCTTCTGTGCAACAGACTTGCTTCCACCCACCGCTAATTCCATGGTAGTGTGCCACACTGCTAGCCATTAATCAAGCACTGCATCTATGGCATCGTCCGTGGCTAGATACGGTAAGTCGTACCACTTCTGTGCCCTAATTGATACTCGATGAAAATTGACTTTGAACTCGGCATAACTCTACAGGTTAGTGTACACCGTGGGCGACAATTGCAACTTACAATTGATGGCCATCCTGATATTCATTGCCATCAAGATCCAAAAGGTCTTCCTGTCCCGAACTCGTTGCGGGTCCCTGGTCACCCATAGCGAAGCATACTTCACTGCTTCAGGGAGGTCTGGCGTGACCGAAGGGAACTGGCTATCCTCTGGTAGCTCCCACACCACCAACACAATCGCCAGCAAGAGCCACGCATACTAGAATGTCTTGTTTTGCTATTGTGCTTTGTGGTAATTGGCTAGGAACTCTCTGTGAAGGTAGTTTGACCAGTTAACCTGGACTCGTTCCGCACACTACTGTGTGAGCACAACGACAAGCACCAGAACCTCATTGGTGCGGCACCGATGCATCACCTTTCCTACAAGGATTTGTGTCGCTACCTACATAGTAGGGTTGCAGATGCTGTAGATAGCGTAACTGCACGGCTTCTTCACCAACTTGAATTTTTCCTTCATTGACTCTGTAAGAGCATATTCACCACCCTTGCCACCAAAGATCCTTGCTGGATTATCACCTATATATGGCAGGCACGTTATGTGGTGAGTCAACATATCAGTGATGGGTATCAACTCCTCTAGCCACAGACACCAATCATGCATCAATCATAGCAGCTTCTTGATTACCATTACTGTCACTCGGGTGCGGTTGTAGTGCGGCACCTAGAGTAGGTTGAGTAATCCTACCTTGTCTACTCCTTTGAGCCACTTCTATAGCTCCATCATGTTCATTGACATATTTGTGTCAATGATGCAACGCATCAGCTACTCAGTTGCCAGGTGTGGGAACTTCTTATGGTTCTCCAAGTCCCAGTCTTCAAGCTTTGGTATTGGCACCCGTGCCAAAACGTGGCCTGTTAGATGATCCAAAAATACAATCTTATCATAGGTTATAAAATTAGAATAAAATAATTATTAATTTAAGATATTAAATTAATAATTATTATTCTAGAATGTTTAATTATTTAGAATTAGTATATTGTTGTAACTAGATATGACTCTCCAAATGTGTTGTATCTTAGGCTCTATTTTAGGAGATTTGTTAGCTAGTTGGTTTGAATAACATTTATTGTAAATCGACACTTGTTATTTAATAAGTGATCCATAATTAGAGGTAGTTAGGACATGGAGCTTATAAATAGCTCATTGCAAGAGTGTTTGGATGTTCGGGTGTAAACTCTTGCAAAATCAATTATGTAATTATTTTTTTCTGATTAATAAAATTATGTGTCTGAGGACACTTCTGCCATTATTGTGGTATCGGAGCTCCAGTAATGCAGCTGATGTGCAGAGGATATTCCATCTCTACAAGTTCTTGGAAAACTCCATTGAATTGATCAACAAATGCTTGGTATGGAAATTGTCCAGTTTTTTTTTTAAAAGGAAGAGAAATTTTATTATTGATTTTAGTTTTTTTTAAATCTGAAAATCATTTTTTATTGTTGTCAAAAATTTGCCTCTGTATCTTGAATTTTTGTTATAAATCCACTTCAACATGTTGTTTGGCCATGATAAGCATATCCTCCACAGTTAGATCTAGCCCACTTATTTTCATGCCTGACCTTTTCCTTAAGACGGCAAGGGCGAATCGATGGCCAATCTTCTAAATCCTGAGAACCCAGAATTAAAACCTCTTTATGAAGATGAGGAGTGAAGTGGTTTGTGACATTAAAACTTCCAGTTGACCATCTACTTGGGGAAATGTAAATCTGGTCGCCTCCTTTTTCCAAGAATTCACTCAGATGATCAAATTGCTCTCCAAAAAGCTTTGGTATTTATAATGGTTCCATCCATAAGTTTAAAGAAGTTCAAGATCATGCGGGAAAAAGTTCTCAGCTTCATATGTACGTATTAAACTTCAAAATAATTATGGCCAAAAATAAAATCTTGAAAATTGTTACGAATTGCACCAAGCAAGACACTTGTGACAGTACATAGAGGTATTTTGTATCATTCAGTCATAACTGGCTTGTTCTCATTGACTTTTGGCCTCTGTTCCTCAGGCTTTTGTTCCTTAGATTTATTTTTATCAGCAGCAACTCCTCCCTTCTGGCCGAGGAAGGACTTGAAGTGTTGTGAGTTCACCTCAGATTTCTTTTTATCAGAAGCAACTCCTCCCTTTTGGCTAAGGAAGCACTTGAATCGTGGTGAGTTCACGTCGGATTTCTTTTTATCAGCAGCAACTCCTCCCTTCTAGCGGAGGAAGGACCTAAAGCATGGTGAGTTCACATCATAAATTATCTCTGTGTTCTGGAAATGAAAACAAATCAAGGCCTAATACATACTCCTCCAAACATCCACAATGGACACGGTTATCACTAGGGATAAAGGGGCCTTATAAGTGAATGGCCGGAATAACTTTATTGTGGTTCAGAAATTGAAAGGCATTACCACTTCTACAAGAAATTTACAGGGATAGCATGCACAAGGTCTACAAAATAAATTAGAAAGCTAGAAAAGCCAACATCAAGCCAGCATGAGCTAGCCTACCAGCAACAAGTTAGTGTGAGCCAGCCTGCCAGCAACAAGCCAACATGCCAGCAATTAAAAATATTTTTTAATTTTGTAATGGTAGTGGAGTGATAAGGTTTTTCGGTTGTTTGTAATTCTTGTGGAGAGATAAGGAATATTATATATTTTTTTGGAGAAATCTGGTGATTTTTTAATTTTGGAATTTATGATTTGTGGAGTAATAAGGTGATTTGTAAATTTTTGGAGTAATAAGGGGATTTTAATTGTAATTTTTTAAAGGGGATAAGTTTAACTCAAAGTAATTTTACTTTGGGGGGGGGGGGGGGGGTAACTTTTTCTTACCAAGTTTTGCAAGAGCATCATTGTAAAAGTCAAATTTTGAAAGTTACCTTGTAATTTTTGAGAAATTGAGTAGAGCCAAGTGCAAAGCTTAGTCATTTTTCTCCTACTTCAACGACTATATGAGGGTCAAGGCCAAGCCCCGATAGGTCATGTTTTTTGCATGGTGTGTTGCATGTTGTGTTGCCCATCTTGACAATTTTGTTTTGATTCTTGGTGCGAAGCTTCAACGCTACAATTTCTAAGTTGATTAATTTGTTTTCTAATACCGACAAACTTGAAGGCACAAAATCTTATAAAACATTGCATTGTCTCATCAAAAGCACTCTCATTTACAATGAATTATGGTAGGGTATATGGGATGGAGATATTAAGCCGAATAAACCTACAGATGTAGCTGCACTAGCAAAATGGGAAGTTAAGAATGCCAAAGCCTTAGCTCTTATTAAATCTTCTGTGAATGATGAAATGTATGTCCATATAGAAAATGCTACAGATGCATGGTCTACTTTGAAAACTTTTAAAGACCTCTTTGATACTCAGCCTGAATCAAAGAAAGTTGATCTACAATTAAAATTGTTGCAACAAAAATTGAATGAAGGAGGTGATGTACTTGAATATATCTCAAGACTTAAGAATATTAGGCAAGAAATCATCAATGCTGGTTTTCCAGCAATAGATGATAGTTTTATGGTAACAATTGTAATTTCTGGACTTCCTTCTTCCTACACGCATTTTTTGGAGACTTTACAACTAACTGGGAAATTAGAGAAACTAAAGTTTTATGAGCTCTGTGAAATGTTGACCCAACATGATAAAACCATTGGGAAGAAGAAGAAAGTTGGTGAAGATGTTTTTTTCACAGAGGTCAGCACTAGTAAATCATTAGCAGATAGTTCTTGAGGCAGAGGCAGAGGGAATCAGAATCAAGCAGCACATAATGTACAAAGTCGAGGTAATAGCCAAAGCAGAGGAAACAACTTTAAAATAGGCAACAGTTCAAGAAGGAATAATTTTCAAGGTAGAGGAAACAACCAAGGAAGAGGTAATTTTCAAGGACGAGGAAATAATAATCAAGGTAGAGGACAAACTCAACATAGAAGTCAAAGTAGAGGCAAAGGACAATCTTCATGAAGAGGAAGAGACTTAAGTCAAATTGTGTGTCGAAGATGTAACAAAGTTGGCCATTATGCTGAAGATTGTCAAACATCTCTTAATAAAGTTCCCAAGTTTCAATAGCACTTAGCGCAATTTGCAAATGATCAAGATGACGATAACTCAGAATATGTTTTTACTTCCTCACCAACATCACAATTTTCATCACATCTTAAAAGTGATTATGAAGATGCCTGGATCTTGGATTCGGGGGCAACTCAGCACATGACTTGTCGATGTGATTTTTTCTGAAATTTTCAAGATTGCCAACTTAATTCGATTTTTCTTGTAGATGATACAAAACATACTCCTTATGGAAAAGGAGCAGTTAAAGTTTTTCTCCCTAGCATTAGAGAAAAAATGGTTTCCAATGTATGGTATGTACCAACTTTTAAGAAAAGTTTGCTCTCTTTAGTCACGATTTGACAAGTTCGACATCAGGTGATTATGGAAGATGGTTCAGTCAAGATTAATTCAGTCAAATAGAACTTGAAAACTATCATGACAGGTTATGAAGATGGAAAACTGTTACGGATGAAAGGGACAGTTATTCCAAGGCATTCTGATTTTGCAGGGGTAGTGAGTACAAGTATTTCACCTGTAAGACTATGGCATGTAAGATATGGACATTTAAATTTTGAGAGGCTTTCTCAATTGCAGAAACAAGGAATGGTTAAAGGACTTCCCACTTTCAAAAGGGAAAATGCAAAATGTGAAGCTTGCATTTATGGCAAACAAAGTTGATAAAGTTTTCCAACAAGTTCATGGCGTGCAAACAGGCGGCTACAACTAGTTCACAGTGATGTTTGTGGACCACTACAAAGTTCATTTGGTTGTTGCAAATATTTCTTACTATTCATTAATGATTTCAGTAGAAGGACTTGGGTTTACTTCTTGGAGAACAAGTCAGCAGCATTTGATAAGTTTAAAATTTTTCGCCAACTTGTTGAAAATGAAGTCAAAGAAAAGATAGGTACTCTTAGGACGGATAATGGGGTAGAATTCACTTCCAACGAATTCAAAACTTATTGCAGTGAAAATGGCATAAAACGACATCTTACTAATGTTTACACTCCACAGAAAAATGGAGTAATTGAAAGAATGAATTGCACCTTGCTAGGAATGGCAAGATCCATGTTAACTTTCAAGAGGTTAAGTCCAACATATTGGGCAGAAGCAATACATACAACTGTCTACTAAAGAAACAGATCTCCAACTGCTTCTTTAGATGGAATCACAATTATGAAGCTTGGTTTGGTTTCAAACCGCGAGTTAAACATCTTAGAGCTTTTGGGTCAGTATGTTATGCCTTAGTTCCGAAAGAAAAATGAACTAAGCTTGACTCAAGAAGTTTAAAATGCACAATGATTGGCTATTCTGATAAGAAGAAAGGGTATCATCTTTTGACCAATGGAAAATTCATTGTAAGCAGGGATGTCATTTTTTATGAAACTGAGAGTGAGAGTGCTGAAGAAATTGAAAATATTCTTCACAAGTTATAAATTAAGGGAAGTAAAAGAAATGGAAAAATGCAAAGTCAACCGACTTCACCAAATTGGTATGAACTTGATTTTCCTTCCACTGAAGATGAGTCATCTAGTCCATCTACATCAACAACATCATCTGGGTCTTCTAGCAGTTCATCCGCATCTCCAAGTAGCAGCAATTCTTCTGACAGTGATTCTCCACACTCTTCACCTGAATGACGAACATTAGTTTATATTAATCCTCTTTACAATGATGGAGATTTTACAGAAGCACAACCAAGTGAGCACCAACTACCGAAATGGTCCCTTCAACTTTTGAAAGATGTAAAGCCCGATGAGCAGAATAAAACAGTCACTAGAAGGGCACATAGAAGTGAAGGCAATTTTGCCTTGATAGAAAATGATTTTATAGAACCTTCCACATACAAAGAAGCAGTAAAACATAAAGAATGGCAATAGGCTATGGTTGAAGAATATCAAGCAGTAATTGATAACAACACTTGGAAACTTGTTGATTGTCCATCAAATGTTAAACCCATAGGATGCAAATGGGTTTACAGAATTAAGTATAATCAAAAGGGAGAACTTGAAAATTATAAAGCACGACTTATCGCAAAAGGTTTTGTGCAGTAGGAAGGCATTGATTATGAGGAAACTTTTGCTCCTATAGCTAAATGGAACACCATCTGATTAACCCTTGCATTGGTTGCTTAGAAAGGGTGGAAAGTTCATTAAATGGATGTGAAAAGTGCTTTTCTCGATGGGGATTTATAGGAGGAAGTGTATATGACCCAATTGCCAAGTTTTGAAATTGAAGGACAAGAACATAAAGTCTGCAAATTGATCAAGGCTTTATATGGATTAAAACAAGCTCCCCCAGGTTGGTATGCAAAGATGGATGAATATCTTAAGAAAGCTGGTTTTCAACGAAGTGAATCTGATGATACTTTGTATGTGCGACAATAGGGAAAATATCTGGTAATTCTTGTTATGTATGTAGATGATTTGATCATTACTGGCAACCACGATGATCATATTGCACATGTGAAAAATGAGTTACATGCAGGTTTTAAAATGACATATTTTGGATTACTTCACTACTATCTTGGATTTGAAGTCTTCCAACGTCCACATCATATTTTCATTTCTCATAGTAAGTATGTAGTAGAGGTTCTTTAGCGATTTGGCATGTAGGATTGCAAGCCCGTTCTCACCCCCATGGATCAAAACATGAAACATTCAAAATTTGAAGGGAGGGAAAAGGTGGATAGTACAACTTACAGACAATGGATTGGCAGCTTGATTTATTTGAAAAATACTCATCCTAATCTATCTTATGCAGTCAGTATTCTTTCACGCTTTATGCGGGAACCATGAGACAACGACTAGTATGTAGCAAAATGAGTTCTTCGATATATCCAAGGAACAAAAGATTTTGGTCTTCTTTACACAAAGACTAAAATTTTTGTACTTGGTGGATATTCCGATGCTGACTTTGCTGGAAGTATTAATGATCGAGCATCCACATCAGGTTATTTAATGAAAATGGGGTTAGTAGAAGTATCTTGGAGTTGTAAGAAACAAGCTACAGTGGCCACTTCTTCAGCAGAAGCAGAGTACATTTCAGCATGGGAAGCAGCATGTGAAATTGTTTGGTCGCGCAGAATTTTGCAGGACTTGGGCATTTCTCAGGCAGAAGCTACATCATTATTCATTGACAGCCAGTCAGCCATCAAACTTGCCAAGAACCCTGCTTTTCATTCAAAGACAAAGCATATGGATACCAAGTATCATCATATCAGATCTCTCATTGCTAAAGATGTCCTCAAGCCAGTTTATTGTCATTCCGAAGATCAGATCTCCGACATTTTCATGAAATCTCATGGCAGAATAAAATTTACTAAGTTCAGGGATGAACTTGGTATCTATTGTAATGTATCTTTGGATCATAGGGGGGAATGTTATATGATCCAAAAATACAATCTTATCATAGGTTATAAAATTAAAATAAAATAATTATTAATTTAAGATATTAAATTAATAATTATTATTCTAGAATGTTTAATTATTTAGAATTAGTATATTGTTGTAACTAGATATGACTCTCCAAATGTGTCGTATCTTAGGAGATTTGTTAGCTAGTTGGTTTGAATAGCATTTATTGTAAATGGACACATGTTATTTAATAAGTGATCCATAATTAGAGGTAGTTAGAACATGGAGCTTATAAATAGCTCATTGCAAGAGTGTTTGGATGTTTGGGTGTAAACTATTGCAAAATTAATTATGTAATTATTTTTTACTGATTAATAAAATTATCTATTTGAGGACACTTCTGCCATTAGGACCGTTGAAGGCAATTTCATTTGGTAGCAGAGGGGTTTGTAGGGGAGTCTTACTCTCATCAATGTCCTTTGGGACCTTGAACTTAAGCTTGCATGGAGGGACATAATTCGACAACCGCGTAATAGGGTCTACACCCTGGGCTTCAACCTCCTCCAAATTATTGGGCTATTACCTTGTTTCTATGTGTGAGAGATGGTCTAGTCCTGCATTCAGTCGTCCAGATTTCACAATAATTTCAAATCATACTCCTGGAACAATAAGATCCACCTACAGATTCTCCCCCCCAACACAAGCTTATTGACGAGGTACTTCAACGCGGAGTGATCTATATACATCTTAAAATGTCCTCCCAACAAGTGGTGCGTATAGTTCTGGAGTGCATGCACCATGGCTAGCCCTTTGCGCTCGGTGGTGGAATAGTTCTTCCCTACTTTGGATAATCTTCAGCTTGCGAATGCGATAGGATGATCCAAGCCTTCTCATCCAACCTGTGTTAGTAATTCTCCTAGCACTATACATGATGCGTTGACATGTACATGAAACTCTTTCTTGCAATCCAGGAAGACTAGAATCATCACGGTGACCATCTTTTCTTTCAATATATCCAATCTCTTCTTACAGTCATCGTTCCAATAGAATGTGACATCCTTCTTCAAAAATTTCTCCACAGGCGCAGTGATCTAGGCATAGCCTTTGATAAACTTTCTCTAATATCTCGTATGTCCTAGGGTAGCACGTAGCTATTTCACACTCCTAGGTGCTTCCAAGTTCAGTATCACCACGATATTTGTGGGGTCTACCATCGGTCTCTGTCTGCAAACCACACGCCCCAACAAGTTCCAAAAAGAAACACAAAACAGACACTTCTTCAGATTGAGCGCGATTTGGTATCTTCAATAGGTATCCAACATCATGCACAAGCTTGCTACATGGCATTTAACCAGCCAAAACCCAGTCCAGTCATAAAAATATACCTCCAACAACTTATTAATAAATTCCTTGAACACAGCAACAACTACGCGTGAGAAGATTGTAGGTGCATTCTTCAATCCGAACGGCATTATAGTGTACTGAAAACAACCCCACTCAGTCGCGAAGGTTGTCTTTCTTCTGTCCTCTAGTGCAATTTTGATCTAGTGGTACCCAGAGAACCTATCAGTGAAGGAATATGCTTCTTGGCCACCTACATTGTCTAACACTTCATCAGTGTACGAAATTAGGAAAGGTTCATGTACACAAGTGTCATTAAGCTTTCTAAGATCCACGCATATCCTTATTTCATCCTTCTTCTTCTTTTCCTGTACCACCATTGGACTTATCCATTCAAATTCTGCCATAGGCTCAATGATGCCTGCCATGAGCATCTTGTCTAGCTCTAAACGAACCTTTTCCTTATCTTTCGTTGAGACATCAAGGCCTTTTCTTAACTGGCTTCGCGTCGGGTTTCAATGTAATCTTCATCATTCCTAGGTCCCTAATTGTCTATTTCAGATCTGTAAACTTGGTAGGGAATAAATCATGGTATTAGTGGAGAAAGTTAGCAACCTTATCCATCGTCGTGTCATCCCAGTAGCCTCCAATATTCATGAATTTGGGTTTTGCCTCCATAACAATGTTTACTTGTTTTGTTTTCAATGGTGCGGTTATATCAGGGTTCTCAATCTGCAGTCCTTCAACCTCGCGGTGACCTTTTGTTTCTGGAATGTTAGTCTTCTACAGATCCTTGTCCTCTTCTTTAGTAGTTACATTATAACATTCTAGCGTGTGACTTAGCTGTGTAGCCCATTCAGGCTGAATCAAGTCTAAAGGATCCTGCAGCATCCTAAATATTAATGCATTCACCTCTTGTAGCATTTTATCAATACTATCAAACCCGCCCTCAAAACTGAATGTCATCATGAATACCTTGTGTAAGATATCCCATTCACCTGTCCTATAGTGAAGCTCTGATTCTATATACCAGTTCATCGGGACAATATACAGGGTATGACAGAACATGTGCACCCATTAAGGTTGGGGTTTTTCTCCATAAGCCTGGGTCCATTTGTCCAAATGCATGTGCAGATCATCCTGCCCATCATACTTGTTTTTCATTCACATCTTCAGCTTCCCAAAGAAAGTTCTCATCATTATCCTACATTCACATCAATCATCAAAGCTTCCCTTGTGCATACCCCACCATCTTTCGAGCGTAGCACACAGGGCTCAATCCAATGCCTGGGAGTGCTACCTTTCTAGTACCTCCCTTTCAAATGCATCTAAAAATATATCTACCTCATTTAGGCCATCATAAGTAGGCATATTTCTTACCTCTGAGGACACACAATGCAACGATCGGGTCATCATGTTGTAGTTCAGCGTAGTCACTTCATGTAACCAATTATGTCTGTGCTCTAACTCTCCATCGAAGTTCAAAGTGCTGGAACTCTCACGATCCCATGTAATTCATCCATTCACGATGGGATTCACCCAATATTGATCTCATGTAGTTATCCTATAGATACATTCAAAATCATCATTACTCTTATAATCGCGGACTAGTTCTGTACAGCGCGATCCCTCAGCAGGATCTAGAGGTACTGTTACGCGTAGTGATTTCTTCTCAAAGATCATCTTCCGCTTCTTTAGATTGATTACCCTATTCATATCAGTGGCCCAGTCAATTCCTAGGAGCACAGAATAGGGATTGTTATCATCCACTATCTCTATTACTTCAAAATCAGCTAGTGCACTGGCATATTCAATATCCACAGTCACCCCCTGCAGCCACCCCATGGGGATGATGTTCTGCTGATTTTCCATCCTTAGTTGAATCAGAGACCATTGCAGCACGAGTCTCCCCATTTGTTCCCAAGTTTGCTTCGGTATGACGTTTGTGTCTCACCCTAGGTCCAAAATAACCTGATCCATCACATACTCTCCTATATGCATGGCCAGTCTCATCTCCCATCCCATCCTTATTTTATGCTTGCCAATCTTTCATACTATGCATGGCTCACCTGATGCGATTCCAGTACATCTATTGATGAGCTCTTATAACCCTTTTACAACCTTATTATCGTACAGTAACTTCATACAGTTCTTCAAGAAAGTTGTGAGCATAGAGGGGTCCATCTCCTGCTTGTGCTTATCCTTGCTTCCTGAGGTGGAGGCCTCAGTGAAGTTCTTCTTAGATTCCATGAAGGTTTCACGTGCATACTCCAAATCGAACACAACCTCCTTCGACAGAGCTTTGCGAACCCATGTACTGTCTTCTGGTTGTTTCCCCTTGTCATCCGCTGTCACGATTCCACTTCTGAGCACTATATTTACATTTGGATCCTCTTCACGTGGCTCATACCTCATCATCTGTAGGTTCTGAGTCAGCAGAGGTGGTAACGCCCCCTATGTCACATATCCTATCTATCAGTGTAGGACTGTCTTTTGTTTGATGATCAAACAGCATGCAATACTTGAACGACGAACGCATTACATTAGTGCAATCGCGGGCATAGTGTCTCGGTCCTCTGCAATTGTAGAAAATCAACTTTCCTCTACCTCTGCCTCGGCCTGATCCGCACCCTGAAATCATGTCTGAGCCATCCCTGCGCTTTGATCAGGGGGTCGTGTTTCGGCCTGAACCCTATAGGCGGGAGTTCTATCCATCATCAATTCATAGTTCCTACAAGTATGCTCATCATGCCCTACCAACCTAAAAAATTTGCAGAACAAATGTTGCGGTGTTTGTACAAACTTATGTAGCAAGTGATAGTTATTTGTGGCATGTTTTTTGGATACCTAACAAATAGCGCACCATAATGTAGGCCCCACGCTAGCTCTTGCTTGAGATTCTGGCCTTAAATGAATTGGTCCCCCTCCTGCAATATAGTTTGCAAAGACCGAGAAATGGTCCTTCTCATGCCCCTGACTCTTTCATTTCAAGCACCATACCTCCTCATGCACCTCTGGTCGAATCGCCCCGTCCTACTTGAAACTTTGCATCTTAAGGCATAGATTCTTCAACTACGCATGGACCTGCTGAACTCCTAGATTTGTATCTTGCATCAGAGTTTCATGTAGTCTCATGGAAATCTCCAAGACCTCCACTTGAATGGTTATCTTTTATTGTGACAGCGCAACCCTTAAGTGTGGCAGTAGCAAAGCAAGAAACCACTCGCGATGTTGTCCATCTGTTAGGTTCATGTTGGCCTCATGAATTGTACATTTCAACCTCTAATCTAGTTCCCAAGGTATCTCACCTGGTTGCATTGTGATTTCTTTGAATCCCACAATCGACTGTGCCTCAAATTTAGGCCTACTAAATTCTTTATTTGGTGATGTCTCGATGTCTGCCACTCCAGAATTCGGGTTATCATTAGAGTACTTAATATACCAAGTTAGCGCGTGATCTTGCAGAGAACTAACCAGTGTTGCCTTCTTTATATGATCATCTGTAACACCTTGAGCTTCACGTACAGCCCTTACAAAAAAGCATAATTGGTCTGGGTCCTCATTTCCCAAGCCTTTGAACAAGGCAGCTTCACTGTATTTTCCATACTGAACTGTGGTGGAGGTGGAGGTGGTACAGGTGAATTTGGAGGCATCGACGGTGAGGTTGGAGGTGGTGTGAGTGGAGGTGGTATTCACTGGAATCCTTGTCTTATTAACTGAATAGCACTTTGCGGAGAAACCTGCGCTATTTCTTCCTCGTCATCTCGCGAAGGTGAAATCAATGGACTATACTCCATAACCTTTTTTCCTTTATTCCTGTAAGTTTTCTCACTTCGCGTAGTCCCAAACATCAAGTTAGCTGCATAACCCCTTTTTCACACAATAGAATTTTAATCCAGGTATTCAAATATTTTACGTACTTACCTTGTGGTCCTTTGAAAAATCATCGCTCTGCCTCGCTATAGCTGACTAAGGTGTCAGCCGCAAATTCAGTCACAAATCCTCCTATGACATGATCGAGCCAATGATCAACATCGCGGGTGATCTTATCCTTTGATGCTTCCAATTTTTGTATTATCTCGGGGGTCCAGACAATAGGACCATCACGTTTCCACCTTCCTTGGCTATCCACTAGCTTCGCGATCCACTCGTATAACTCAATAGGGAAGGATCAGAAAAATATCTCATGGATCTCTGTATACAGGTATTTGTCCAACCACTATTCCTTTGTTAATCGTGGGTTTCTGTTCTCCTGCACCGCGAATTCATGGATCTTCCTACCCAACCAGTCTTTGATCTGGTTCTTAGATGGATTCTAGTGATACAACATCACACATCTCTTATGCAGATTCTAGTCATGGCAACATAACCATTTGTTGGCTTGAGGGCGCCTAACCTAGGTTCAACGTTAATTAGCCAAACAAATTCCTACACTACTGGCCCTTTCGGCATCAGCCCACAGAACACGGACCGATGTCTCACTCGAAGTAGTATGGGGGGATGCTAAAACCAAGTTTCTACACCCTGAGATGGTTGTGATGTCGTTTAATTCCCTCTATCCCTACCTTTGAGTATGTTTCTTCGCTCTAGGTCCTATGAGATGATCCCTCTATTCTAGTGTTTAGTACCTCCGTGAAAGGGTATGACCGACCTTCATGCAGACCTAGCCTGCTGCTCAAGTACTTTCGCGCTACTATGGCAGCATGCCGTACAAATTCCCTAATTAATCTAAGTGACTTGCTTACCTTATCGAACAATTATAGTTAACACTGCATAAACAAATGTTCATAAATGCGTTCAATTATTCAATGTAATTGCGATCATTCATGCATCATGTAAGCACAATAAAGGAAATTCATACATAAAATATCCAAATGCATCAGCAAAACAAAGACAAAGAGATTGTAGAATATCTCTCTTTATCAATATCTTCCAAGTGTTTATAGACTCTGTTCACCCTGCGCACACAGCTGCAGGGGTCCACGCACTCAGCTGCAGACTTCTACCCTAGGCCTCTGCACACTTAGCTGGAGAGCCTCTACATACGCTACGACCCAACAGTTAGAATTCTTACTTCAGAACTGTGACTCTCTCACATTATTCATCATTCTATGTCTCTAAAACTACTTAAAACTTAGCTCTTTTTATACAATCCCATGGTCCACGGACCATGGGTAGATCTCTTACAACCGACTTTACTTTACAAAACTAAGGGTGGACTACCCTTTAAGACACTTAACACCTTCGCCCTTCGTGACCATAAAATGCAGAGACTTTACCATTTTATTACAAAATTTAACTCAAACAAGGGCTTTTAGCCCCAAAACTGCCCTTGGGGGATCTCGCTCCCAACAATGGTCCAATGCCACATTGTAAAATATATTTTCTCAATATGAAAATAATCCATCATCAACCATGGTCAATCATGGTCCAATGTCACATTATGAGAAAAATTTCACCAATATGAAAATCAATCATAGTCAAGCATTGTCAATAGCCATGGTCAAATTATGATTAAGATTTTCTCATGGTCTAAGGTCACATTGTGACAACGAATGTTAACCATACTCCAACATCACATTATGACAAAGAATGTATCAATATGAAAATAAACCATGGTCGACCATTGTCCAACATCTCATTGTGAGAAAGATTGTCTTGATATGAAAATCAATCACTGTTAGCCATGGTTAACCACAGTACAACATTCCATTGTGACAAAAATTATCTCAATATGATAATCAACCATGGTAAACATGGAAAACCATATTTATTTTAGGGTTTATAATATTTATCTTAGAGTTTCTACACCTTGGTTTTATATTATTCCCATGGGTTTAATATTATTCCCTTCTGTTTTTTGTGTTAATCCCTTGGGTTTATAATATCAATCATGGCCAACCATGGTAAACAATGGTACAATGTCCCATTATGGCAAAGATTGTCTGAATATGAAATGCAATCATGGTCATCCATGATCTAATGTTGCACTGTGACAAGGATTGTCTCATAATGAATATCAACCATAGTCAACCATGTTTATTTTAGGTTTTATAATATTTTTCTTAGGTTATATAGACCTTGGGTTTATATTATTAATCACTTGGGTTTAATATTGTTCTCTTGGGTTTTTAATTCCTTTTTAGTATTAATCCCTTGGATTTTTTATTCCCTTATGTTTATAATATCAATCCCTTGGGTCTATTAATTTAAGGGTTCATATTCCATAGTCACATTATGACAAAAAATATCTCAATATGAAAACAAATCATGGTCAACCATAGTCAATCACCATGGTCACAATGTGCCAAAAATTGTCTCATGGTCCAATGTCACATTGTGACAACCATGGTCAATAGTGGTCCAACGTCACATTGTGACAAAGATTGTCTCTATATGAAAATCAACCATCGTCAACCGTGCTCGACCATGGTCCAACCTCTCATTGTCACAAAGATTTTCTTGATATGAAAATCAATCATGGTCAACCATGGTCCAAAGTCCCATTCTGACAAGGATTGTATGAATATGAAAATTAATCATGGTAAACAGGGTCAACCATATTTATTTTAGGGTTTTTAATATTTATATTATGGTTTACATACCTTGGTTCTATATTATTCCCTTTGGTTTAATATTATTTCTTTAGGTTTATAATCCCTTTTGTTTTTATTAATGATCCATTAGGTTTATAATATCAATTATGGTCAACCATGGTCTAATGTCCCATTGTGAAAAATATTGTCTCAATATGAAATTCAGTCATGGTTACCCATTTTTATGTTACTGTTTATAATATTTATGTTAGGGTTTCTATACCTTCGTTATATAATATTAATCCCTTGGGATTCATATTATTTCCTTGGGTTTATAATATCAATCCCTCTACTTTATTAATCTAAGGATTCATATTCCTAGGGTATAATATTATTCACAACATTTATAATATTAATCCTATGGTTTAATATAAATCCCTTGGGTTTATAATCATGGTCAACCATGGTCTAATGTCACATTGTCACAAAGATTGTCTCAATATGAAAATCAACCATGCTCAATCATTTTCAACCATCATCAACCATGGCCAATCATTGCCAACATTGGTCAAACATGGTCGACCATGGTCAATTATGGTCAACCATTGTCAACGTATTTTATTTCAGGGTTTGTAATATTTATCTTAGGGTTTATATACCTTGGGTTTATAATATTAATCCCTTGGGTTTAATATTATTCCCTTAGGTTTATAATCCCTTGGGCTTCAGTGGTAATGTTGGGTTTATAATATCAACCTCTTGGGGATATTAATGTAAGGACTCATATTCCTAGGGTATATTATTGTTCATAGGGCTTACAATATTAAACTTAGGGTTTAATATAAATCCCTTGGGTTTATAATCATGGTCAACCATGGTCCAACATCCCAATGTCAGAAATATTGTCTCAATATTAAAATAAACCATGCTCAACCATTGTCAACCAACGTCAACCATGGTCAATGATGGTCCAATGTCACATTCTGACAAAGATTCTCTCAATATGGAAATCAATCATGCTAAGTCATGGTCCAACGTCGCATTGTCACAATGATTGTCTCAATATTAAAATCCATCGAGGTCAACCATACTTATTTTAGGGTTTATAATATTTATGTTGGGGTTTATATACCTTGGGTTTATAATATTAATCCGTTGGGTTTAATATTATTCCCTTAGGTTTATAATCCCTTGGGTTTTTATTATTAGTTCCTTAGGTTTATTATTCCCTTGGTTTTATAGTATCAATATTTTGGGTTTATTAATGTAAGGGTTTATATTCCTAGGGTATAATATTATACATAGTTTTTATAATATTAATCTTAGGGTTTAATATATATTCCTTGGGTAACTTATAATCATGTAAAACCATCACCAAACATGGTCTGACATCTCATTGTGACAAAGAATATCTCAATACGAAAATTAATCGTTCTCAATCATTTTCAGTCATCATAAACCATGGTCAATCATTGTCAACAGTGATCAAACATGGTCGACAATGGTCAATTATGGTCAACCATGGTCCAATACCATTTACTTTAGGGTTTATAATATTTATCTTAGGGTTTATATTATTCCCTTGTGTTTAATATTGTTCCCTTAGGTTCATAATCCCTTGAGGTGTATTATTAGCATGGTCAATTATGGCCAGCCATGGTCCAACTACATTTAATCATCATAAATGCTCAACCATCATCCAATGTCCCATTGTGACAAGGATTGTCTCAATATGAGAATCAACCAAGGTCATCCAAGGTCAAGCAAGTTTATTTTGGGGTTTATAATATTTATGTTAAGGTTTATATACCTTGGGTTTATAATATTAATCTCTTTAGCTTAATATTATTCCCCTGGGGATTTAGTGTCAATCTCTTGAGTTTATTATTCCCTTGGGTTTATAATATCCATCCGTTGAAATTATTAATAAAAAGGTTCATATTCATAGGGTGTAATGTTATTCATAGTGATTTTAATATTAGTCCTTGGGTTAAATACAAATCATTGAGTTTAATTGATTAATAATAATGAATATAAAAAAACCAATATTTATATTAATAAATAAATAAAAACAATATGTATGATAATAATAATAATAGCAATAATTAGTTGTTATTATTAATAATATTATTAATATTACTATTAATTGTTGTTAATATTTTTATCTAATAATGCTATTAAACTTAATTATTGTTAATTAAAAATATTATTATTAATTAATAATAATAGTAATATTTATTACTAATAAGCATCATAATAATCATAATGAAGGCATATCCCAACCATATTTACTAATGTCGTTGTGCATGTGATTGATATACATCTTAGGCGTATATCAACAAAATTTAATAATGTGGTTTATTACTCGCTTAGGTGTATAATATCATTCCCTTGGGTTATTAATACCTTCAGTTTATGATATTAGTAATTTCTTACATTTATAATATTAATCCCAAGGGTTTTTTAATTTATTAATCAATTATTTATTATAAAAATGTTATTACTTATTATTTATTATTAATATTAAATCAACTATTTATTATTCATTATTTATTATAAATACATAAGTAAATTTATAAATATAAATATTTTTAGTAACAACAATAATAATGTTATTATTACCCGGATGCGGGTGTTTGTACAAGCGTTATGGCAAGGCCACATGGCCAACAAGTGCTGCCACGAGCCAGCCCGTGGAGGAATGTAAGGCATGACGCAGAAGAAATAAATGAAGGGGCTCTTGCTCCATACCTTAATGACATTAATGGAGGTAGACTGTGAGGGCAGAGCGCATTCATGGCGCTCAAGTTTCAAGGGCACGCTGTGGGAATTAAGATGGGGGAAAGAATGGAGCTACGCCATTCTCAGCAAGACAAGCTCGCTGTGCAGACATGCTGGAACATTCTCTGCCTTCTGGCAGTCGCTGGGGACTCTGAACCACCTGCATTGCAAGGGAGAGATAGCAAGGCACCACCTGCAGGTGCTGCGAATTGGAACTGTGCATTGGAAGCTCTGTTTCGAGCAGCTAGTTCCTTCGTCAATATGGCTAGAATAAGAGAACAGCAACCGTGTAGAAGAGGATCTGGTCGTGGGAGATCCTCTCGCCCTCCAGCAGCGGATGCCCACCACCATTGTTGCTGCTGCTACTGTTATCGCCGAGCTGGAACTCCCCACCTGCAAGCATCTCAGTTCTTGGACTCCGGCAATCCGAATGAGGGACCGCAAGGACCGCCAGCACTTCTAGCATTTGGCACCGCAGTATTTAATTTGGGAAATCTTAATGCCCACATATCAGTCCTGGGTCAAGTAGCAGAGAATTTCCCTCTGAGAACCAGACGGACAAGGCTGAGGGACAAGCGACAGCTGCAAAAGGAAAGGCACCCGTCCAAACTCAGACGCAGGAGGCGTCAACGTCCAGAGCGGGAGAAGTTCAGGCAGACCCCCAGGATGGCTATGGATGGGTCCCGATCGTTGAGATGGCACCAGAGGAGATGGAACCAGAGGAGTAGCTCAACCATCCATCTTCTGTCCAGGTCCTGTTTTGCGGTCTTCTGTCTCGGTCGCTTACTATGCTTGGGATAAAATGTATGCTTTTGAATGGGTCTGGTAATTTGTCTACAGGTCTTTCTCTGTTTTTGATTCAGTTATTAAGTGTTTTCTGGGAGTTTGCAAATGTCCATGGTCGCCCCTGCGAGGGCATTGTCAAAGTTAAATGGTGAATTTTGATGAGTTTTTGAGGCAGCTTGAACACATATGTAAGCTAAAGCCAGCTGCAAACCCACAGTGCCATAGCTGGCCATGGGAAACTAGTTTCACTGCATGTAATGTTACTTTGTACATAATATAATTACTTAGCGTAGTCTTACAGAGAAAAAAAAAATAATGTTATTATTCAATTATTCAATACTAATTAATTAATTAATATTTTTAAATCATTTAATTTTTAGTATTATTTAATTTAAAATTATTTATTATTTCATTTTTTATATTAGTTAATTTAAAATTATTTATTATTATTTAATTATTGATTAAAAATATTTATTAATAGTAATAATTATCTGCTATTGATGATAATTATTTTAAAATGTTTATAACAATCATTAATAAAAATTGATTATTTTTATTAATAAAAACAATAATAATATTTTTTATTGTAATAATTTTTTTTAATATTATTTTTACTGCCATATATTTATCAATGGTTTGTGTGGTAGACATAAATGAAGCTTTCGGCGTATATCAACTGCATTTATTTAATTAAATGTGGTTGTGCTATTTTTTATCTTAGGAAAAATTGTAGTCTCTTGAGGTCGAGGAGCATCCAGTGGAGATTTATCATGTAGAACTAGTTGGTGATCCTATGAAGGACAGACCCATTAGGTTGGTTTTTTCGGTTGCTTTCTTTTCTAAAGTTCATTAGACATTGAAAAATAATATAGATTGTTTCAAAGAAATCCCTACACCATAGAGAGACTAATTCATAGTCTAAATTCTAAGTCTAGGAAAATTCATTTTCAGTCAAAATAATTTCAGTTGGGAACTATAAGGTGAAATCCACTTCTAGATAGATTTAGTCATATGTTGCAATATGTTTCCCTTGATTTGCATGAGAACCAAAATGGAACGTTCCAAGAGCCTGCACAATGTCTTGAACAGAGGATAAATTCCAAAGCTATAGTGGCACATTTAGGAGTTGCACCTAAACATGAGTTTTGGTTCGAACACCTATTAAAAGATTATAAGAGGGAGACTAGGGATTCATGTAGAGACCTACATTTCCCCAAAAGCATGAATGAATGTTTGGGATTAGATATATATCTTTGACATTTTCAAACTTCACAAAAAAAAAAATCCCTTTGCACAATGATGGACAAAAACATCATGCTTGGTCACAACAATTGAATATTTCACTATCCAGGAGTGAATATTAGCTAGCCATGATAAAAAATTGAAGAAACTGAAATATCCCCAATGAACTAATTGTTGGAATATGATGCCCTTGCTTTCCCTTTGTTCCCTTAGGCTAGCAACATGGGGAGTTTTAGAGGACGGGGACCCTTGATTTATAATAAGAAGGGGAAAAAGAAGGGACTTTTGTAAATAATTAAGAAAGATGTGGTATTTCCCATTAGTATTTGCTGATGGCATTTGTCAAGTGTCAGTGGTGTTTTTTGATGGTATTCATGGTATTATTGTCAGCGATATTTAACCATAAATTCTAGAAACTTGGACAAGGTCCAATGGAAAGCTATAGAGGAAGAAGGAAGGAGGAAGAGAAGGAAATTTATCTCTAATATTTTCTCTTTGCATTTGGATTGGAGGATCATGCAATCCTTCCATAAGTGAGGGTCTCAGGCAATATCATCATTCTATCTTTAGTGGGATCTATTTTCATCGTAGTCGATAACCCAACTTCAGTGATGTGAGATATCACCTAGTTGGTTTAGTTATTTTCCATCTTTTTGATTTCGTGGAGGTGCTTTAGCTAGAGTAAAAGGCTCCAAGATTGGAATAGGATCTATTATACGAGATCTATTATTGTCTGGGAATATCTCTCATTGATCCATCAAACTAAGAGAATTAGAGGAGCACAGTCATCCATTCCCTTCTTGGTTATATTTCTCCTTTTCTTGTGCTCACTTGCAGATAGACATTTTTTCTTAGATCTGGGTGTGATCCTCAATGATTATAAGCCAACTATTTGAAATTCATTATTATATCAATTTTTAGTAGGATGAAACTCCATTGGAATCTATGAATGATTATGTTATCATCTGGGAAAATAGTTTATTGGAGCCCAAATCACAGTAGTAGATTGGATATTGTTGGCATGCCAGAACAAAGATCATGTTCTTCACTTTACCACAAACCCTTCTCTATCAATTAGTTAGTGATTATTGAAGCAAGGATACTTGAAGACATTGATATTTTTTAAGAATTGGTAGAACAAGTACCTTGACATTATGCTCTATTGGTTTGGCATATCAAGCATCTAGAGTCTGAAAGTGGAGAGATTATTGTTGGGCTACACCACTTTGAAATAGAGAATTATCATATTTAGACAGTTATTCTGGAGGCTGAGATAACAATATCCATCTTGAGCATCATTGTGTATATTATGGAGATGAATCAAGTTCCTAAGGTTCATTGTGCTTTTAATCTCTCTCCACCAAATTAATAAATGATATATTTTGTCTCTAAGAGAATTCATTGTGCACTTAATTTAGGCTCTTATGATATGTTTGTTAAAAAAATTGAATCATTTACGTTCTCTCAAATACTTTCTAGGTTATTTATAAATTATTTTTCGAGGAATTGAGTGGAGTTAAGGTTTAATTTTTGGGGAGTTAAGGTTTAAATTTTGTCAAGTCTGGGAAGAAATTAGTGTTGGTACATTAAAGTGGTATCAAAGCCAAGTTCTTAGCCAGTTATGGGATTTAATGCTAAGAAAACTCATAGGGACACAAAGAGGCATTTCCATTGGTTGGAAGGGGCAGAGAGCCAAAATCTAAAGAAGAAAACGTAAGACTCAAGAAGATTTGGAGGTTGTTATTGAAGATCAAGAAGGACATGAAGTGAAAGAAAAACCAATGGGAAACAAAGAGAATTCAATATTTGGGGATGCTCTCGATAAGATCACCTCAACCCAAGAGGCAATCAAGTAACTTTCCATCAAAATGTCCCATAATCAACTTGGAAATTCTAACTAGAAGAGCAATAATGGAGAAGGTGGTTCACATTCCAATGGGGCTGACATATACCTACATGTATGAAACCCCATAATAGTCCACACATTTATGGAATTAGGCCAAAAATGACACCATTTTTCGATGATTCCTCTAGGAAGAAAGAATCCATCTCACTCATAGTAGAAAATGTATCAACTTGGATGAGGGAGTACAAACATTACATTTGGAATTGAAGGTGACCTTGACCATAAATGACTATTATTTTATGGGGAGAAAACAACAAAGGAAGGAAAGAACATATGGAAATTAGCATCCAAACTAGGATCAACAAAAGGAAGTGGGGAAGGTAACTCTTCACTATTTTGATGGGTTGGCAAATTGTTCAGGTAGGTCATGGGTGTAGAAGCTAGACACATATTTGTATCTTAACCCCATGCATGAGATGGATGCTATCAAATAGGGCACTCTATATCTTGATGGAGAAGCACATCAATGGTGGCAACACGAAAAGATCTCATTGAGCCACATTGGCATCACTTCCTATAAATAGTTGACATCGAACCTGATAAAGAGATTCACCAGGAAGGATCTTGAATTGCACTTCAAGGAGCTATCCAACTTCGGAAAATAGAAAGTGTTGAATCCTATATTGTTGATTTTCAGATACTGATTGTAATGGTAACAAACCTTTAAATGGCTCAAACAGTTATGTTTCGTAGAAGGCTGTTAGAACCCTTGTGTGGGTGGTTAGGAGCCTACAAACCCAAAACACTGCAATATGAAATTAATAAGATAAGGGATGTGCAAGACACATTACCAAAGACTAGGTTCCTTCCAAACCAACCTTTCCTCAAAAGGGAAAAGATATTAGGAAAACATAGAAAGAATGGTCAGGGAAGAACCAAATGGACAATGAGATGAAAAAGGACCTCGGAAGGAATAGATTATGCTTCTCCTATCAGGATCCTTGGGCACCATGGAACTAGTTTACTAAAGGAAAGGCCTACTATATCGAAGTATTTTCTCGTAGTGAGGATGAGGAACTAGAGCAGGATAAGGAAGAATCATGAGGAATGGTGATATAGAAGTTATAGGAGGAGACTCATGATGGATTCATTTCCTTAATTATAGGAATTATGATATATCACTTTCATCATACCAAGGGTACCATACAATGGCAAAAAGGTGACCATGTTAATTGATGGAGAGGGCACCCATAATTTAATCGATGTAGAGTTTGTAGCTAGAAGGGGATTGACAATTGAAGAATTTGAAGGATTCATAGTCTTGATTGTGGTCTAGAAGGAGCACAACTGCATGTCTTGCACTAGAATAATTTCCAACATGAGTCTAACGATGGTAAACTATATGATTATGGATAACTTCTTTATAGTATATTTCCTAGAATATCGTGTCGTATTATGGGTCCAGTGGTTGTATTCAATTGGGACATCTATAATGGACTATCAGGAGTTTGAATTTGCATTTACAGGGAAATATGGTAAGAAGTTGATGCTAAGAGGGATGCATCTGTACCTTTTAGCCCCTGAGGCATAGTGCTGCTATTTTTAGTGGAAATTTCCCCTGTTTTAGCTCTGACGGCCACATCTTCTCTTGCTCCTCTTTGGCCATAAGTTGGATTTCAAAAACATTACTCTTGCATCTATAATTGCATCGAGTCCTGATCCAAATGGATCCAAATATGCTCTCTAAGTATTCAAAATCTCGTGAAATCATGCCAAATATCAAAACAATCGCATGAGAAGAGCCCTTAGAATGGCGGAGAAACACTATCGAGAGGCCAAAAACATGTAAAAATATTGAAAAACAGAGCAGCGGGGGCTTGAACAATGAATGCACAGCAGCTGTTAGATCTGGCTGATCAACGGTCCAGATTTGATCAGCAAAATCACAATTGGCCATCACAGTAGAGTGCTTACCAAATGGCCCAGGGTTATCATGATATGCAATTGCGATTAATCACATCGCGATATTGCATCGGAGCTACACAGAGGAGTGGGATATACATACACACACACACACACACACACACGTATATATATATATATATATATATGCGATGCAATTAACCGGACCCGAAGAGGTTTGGGAATGAAAATGTATATTGTTTCAAGTCCGGATGAAGCCATCTTTTACATTATTTTCAATGTTTTCAACATATTTCCAAAATACAAAGGGAAGCCTTGGAACAAGGCCGAAGTAACTTGCTACAGTGATTGAGGATGGAACTGATAGAAACATAGACTAGATTTAAGGACTTTTGAAGTCTAGATGAACAGTGGTTGTGGTGGATTTTCACAGTTTAAATGCATTTCCCTGTGTTAACAGAAAGTGGCGGTTTCAGGGATTTTAGAGGGTGAGAGACAGAGGCCGGGAGATAGATTTCTAGAAAGGGAAAAAGCCATAACATGATGTAGCTAAACCAACAGAAGTAATCATGGAGCATCGCTGGCATGAGGGAGCCACCTCATAGTGAGGAGCATTTACCAGAATTTGGTTAATATGTTGTTAGAAAAAGAGACCTCTGAGCTCATGTATGTCGAGTTATGGCATCAAGTAGTTAAAAAGACAGAGGGGAAA
This sequence comes from Pinus tabuliformis, assembly GCA_031772625.1. Lineage (NCBI taxonomy): Eukaryota > Viridiplantae > Streptophyta > Pinopsida > Pinales > Pinaceae > Pinus > Pinus tabuliformis. The sequence continues at coordinate 871,497,240 of CM062810.1, read as the reverse complement.
TATTAAGACACCTCGAGCCTCAGAGAGCTTGGGAGCATTGTAAAAAGCCTATAAATGGCTGAAAGTTAGAAGTCTGAGGGGTTCAACTTTTGGAGACTGTGGAGACTCTGCTCCTCTCAGCGTCTCATCTTCATTCCAGCAATATAAGCTTCTTTTTCTGTTACATGTTCAATTCCTATTTTCTCCTCTGTTCTAAGCTTGCACTTGAATAAGTTATTCATGTTTTCTTCTATGTCTAATGCCAGATAACTACCATCTTATCTCTGCATTGATAAATTAGATTTGCAAGCTTCATTTACTTTCTATAGCTAGCCATTCATATGTGTTTATGTATGCATCTACTTGTATAGTTAGTATTATCCATCTATCCATTAAACCTATAAACTATTGAGCAATAGTGGTCTAAAGCCTTGTAAAGCTGAGGGTGTTCGTGCATGTCTTGAGTGAAAACAGAGTTGAAACAATCATCTGACTTGATCCAAATCATCATCCATTCCAATAGTTCCAAGAACGATATTAAAGATTTATATGTTACTAGGCATCTTCGGGCTACAACCTAGGAGAGTTTCCTTGAGTGCTGACATGATTGGCACTGCTGTTAGGGATAGGAGATTGAAGCTCAACTTCTTTGGGGGACGACACAGATCAAAATTTGATGATAGACAAAGTCTGGACACTTTTTCAGTTGTAATCATCTATCTGGCGACTCTATTGGACAACGAACCTCTTGTCAACTCCACTCCATAGTGTTGGCTCAATTTGTGAGGCATACTAGGAGAAATCCTCAAAAGCCACTAGCTGACCCAGTACCTGACCCTGAAAAAATCATCAAAGAAGGAAAGGCGTTGCAGAAAGGAGCATCAGGTTCAGGTAGCTCTAAACAATATTCTATATCTCTTCAAGAAAATCTTGTAATAGAAAAAATACATGTTAAGAGTATAGCATCTAATACTAGTAGTGAAGAAAAAATTGCATAGACTCATAGAGCTCCTTATTCTTTAGGTTCTGCTTTTGGTGCAAGCCTAAAGGAAACCTCTCCTCCTATCCATCATACTCCTTTAGTCCTACCAATCACTCCTCAACCCCCTATCATTCAGATTTCTAGTACCTTTGTAGCCACCACAACTATGGCAGGACCACAAGCACCTACCAAAATGGAAAGAATCATAGCTGCTAGGTATGGACCTTTAGTACTGCCCACTCCTTTGAATGCCATGCCTACTAGAGAATATCACAATTATAGGCCTAAGTTCATGGGGACTGAATGTGTTACAATTGATGAACATCTTGAATCATTCTATTGCTATGCTGATAACCTGGACATTAGTGAAGATGATGTCTGGATGAGAGTCTTTGTCCAAAGTCTAGATGGAGAGGCTAGAAAATGGTTCAGAGAATTGACCTCAAGGTCTATAGAAGATATTGAGGCTTTATATGATGCATTCCTAAAGCATTGGTGGGATAAGAAGGATCTACTCTACTACCACACCAAGTTTGGGAACTTAAAAATGGAAAATTGTGAGTTGTTGTCTGATTTTAATAAGAGGTTTAAGCGCATGTATAGCAAGATACTAGCTAAAGTAAAACCCACCACTACCTCTGCTAAACTCACCTATGCCAATGCCTTTGATTCTGACTTCTGTCTATTGTTGAGGGAGAGACGATGTGCTACCTTGGCTGATATGTAGGATGCAGCCTTGGAAGTAGAATCAAACATCATGGCTGTGGAGAAGCTCAAGGGGAATGTTGACAGAAGGAGACAGAGGGGTGAATCTTCATCATCTTCTGATCCCAAGATAGATAAAATGACCAAGATGATAGAGTCATTAGCCTCTGAAATCTCCAAATTAAAGGTTGAGCAACACCTTGGGAAAGGAAGAGTTCCTAACACCTTTGCTCCTAGAAACCCAAATCCATATAGAAGAGCTAAGGAGAAGTTGTAGATTCTGCAAAGAAGCAAAGATGCCAATGAAGACCAAAGGGTGAAGACCCCTTTCTAGAATGTAGTCATGGAAGAATAACAGTTTAAAGGAGATGATGAGATCCATTCTCTAGAAGACAAAGGCAATGCTTTCTTTTTGACGTCAGTTGCCTATGAACAGTCATTTTTCAATGACCAGATCAGCCAAGAGTGGGATGGTGGAGCTATTCTGAAAACTGATGATCAACACAGATATGATCTAAGGTTGAAGATGAATAATGCCAAGGAAACTCCTATTCAAAGAGCTATTGTCCCTACAATATAGCAAGCTAAAAAGCAAAAATGACCGAAAGTTGATCACATCATCCTCAAAGCTCTATCTCACGAGGTAAGAGGCTTTGACAAGTCTCCTTCTCCTTTCAGTTTTGAATCATAAATTCAAAAGCTAAGAATACCTATACCTCTGATTGAACTAGTGAAGAATGAGTCCTTCAAGAGATCTATCCTCGAGGCCCTTGAGCCTAAAGCCATCCAAGCCTCCACTGGCATGATGACAAACCAGTTATTGTTCTCAGTCCAATGATTGAAAATTGTGATGACAACTCCCCATCATTATACGTATCTTTGACTATTCATGACAAAATCCTTCACAACTGCCTTCTCGACACAAGAGCCAACCATAATCTAATTCCCAAGGCTATCATGGATGAGTTGGGTCTTGACATTACCAAGTCTTATCATGACCTGTTTTCTTTTGACTCTAGAAAAGTGAAATGTTTGGGATTAATCAAGGACCTAGCTATCACCTTGCCTCAGTTGCCCATGAAGAGCATGATGATGGATATTGTGGTAGTAGATGTACCCCCCAATTTTGTCATGTTGCTTTCCAGAGGTTGGATCAAGAGATTAGGTGGAACATTGCAAGATGATTTGTCCTATGCTACTGTCCCAGTTTTTGGAGGTGAGAGTAGGAGATTATACAGAGAAGCTTAATTGGCTTATATCATCATTGGTGAAAGGAATCCCACTAATCATCCCATCTATGCTGTCAAAACTGATTTTGGAGCTTGTATTCTTCATATTGAAGAATCCCAGTTGGCCTCCATGCAGCTTAAAAAACTAGTTTTCCAGATCACAAAGGAAGAAGGCCCATAAATTTGGGACATGTTCTTTGATGGAGCTTGCTCTAAGGAAGCTGCAGGGGTATGTGTAGTCCTTGTGTCCCCCACACAAGAATGCATTCATTTATCTTTCAAGTTAACTTTTCAGGTCACAAATAACATAGCAGAATACAAAGCCTTGATATTGGGGTTAAACACTGCTAAACAAATGGGCATCAAAGGTTCGAAGGTGTTTGGAGATGCAGACCTTATCATTCAACAGGTCAACAAAACTTTCCAAGCAAAGCATCCAAAGCTGAAAGCATACAAAGATGAGGTATGGAAGCTCAAGGACTCTTTCAATATTTTCAGCATTTCTTACACCTCGAGAATGAAGAACCAGCTTGCTGATTCCCTTGCTGTGTCTACTAGCATGTTTATTCCTCCTTTGCCTCCTAAATTGACTTATGAAGTTCAGGTGAAATATAGACCATCTCTGCCTGACAATTTCAAATACTGGAAAGTTTTTGAAGATGATGATGAAATTAATAGGTTTTTACAAGTCATTGATGAATTTTCTAAAATGCACATCAAGCAAGAAAACGAAACCATTGAAGAATGCAACCAGTCCAAGCTAAAGGACGAGATTGGTCAGGACAGCATTGTTCAACTACCTAATAACCATATAGCCAAAGGATTGGTCCCCCTAGAGAATATGTTTGATTATAATGATGTACCTTATAAGCCCGCCAAAAAATAAAATGAGTCTGCTGTCCATAAACATAAGTAGGGAGTCCAGCCCATCCAAAATACATAAATCTATCCACTCACTTGTCTCCTGCCCAAAGTTCCGAGTATTGTACCCTGATGAAACAATTTGTTGATATTTTTGCTTGGGAATATAGTGATATTAAGAGCTATGACACCAACATCATTTAGCATAAGATTCCACTAGAGAAGAACATCATCCCTTTTAAGCATAAATTAAGACCTATCAGCCCTCTCTTATTGCCTTTGATTGAAAAGGAAATCAAGAAGCTTCTGGATGCCAAGATCATAGTTCCCCTAAGATATTCAAAGTGGATAACTAACCTTGTGGTAATAAGAAAGATGAATGGAGAAATCAAGCTTTGTGTTGACTTCAGGAATCTGAACAAATGCTCTAAAAAAGAAAACTACCCCCTGCCTAAGATGGAACACTTGCTACAAAAAGTTTCATGGGCTAGAGTCATGTCTTTCCTAGATGGATTTTCAGGTTACAATCAGATATTTCTACATCCAGAAGATCAGGAAAAGACCGCCTTCACTACACCTTGGGGCACTTTCATGTACTCCAAGATGCCTTTCAGGCTAATGAATGTTGGGGCTACTTTTTAGAGGTCCATGGACATAGCCTTTGTGAGAGAGAAGGACAAGTTTGTCCTTATTTACCTTGACAACGTAATAGTCTTTTCCAGCAGTCACAAGGACCATTTGCAGCATTTGAAGAAGGTGTTTCTAAAGTGTAGACATTTTGGAATTTCTATAAACTGAAAGAAGTCACAGTTTTCTTTAAAAGAAGGCAAACTGCTGGGACATATTGTTTCTGCTAAAGGTGTGAAGATCCATATAGCAAGAGTTCAAGCAATTCAGACATTTTCCATCCCAAGGTCAAAAAGGGACATTCAATCTTTCTTGGGTAAAATTAACTTTGTCAGGAGGTTTATTCCAAACTTTGCAGAGCTAGTGAAGCACATCACTTCCATGCTGAAGAAAGAATCAGAAATAAAATGGACAGATGGGGCAAGAAGCTCTTTTGAAGCCATCAAATAAGCTATCATGGAAGCCCCCACTCTAGTCAGCCTAGATTATACTAGGGAGTTTTATATATTATCTTTTGCCTCTTATGATACACTTGCAATAGTTCTATTGCAAAAAAATATGAAGGCGTAGAACACCCTATGGTCTTTTTCAGCAAAACTATGAGAGACACTGAACTAAGGTATGACCTTATTGAAAAACAAGCTTATTCTCTCATAAAATCTTTAAAGCCATTCAAAATTTATATTTTTCATTCCCAAGTGGTTGCATATGTACCTTCAGCCTCAGTAAAAGACGTCCTAACTCAACCAGATATTGATGGAAAGAGAGCTAAATGAATTGCGAAATTCATGGAGTTCAACATAGAGGTGAAGCCCACCAAGCTTCTCAAAGGCCAGGGCTTGGCTAAGCTTATGGCTGAGGAAAATTGTAGTTTGCTAGATATCAATTGCGTGGGTTCAAATTCATGTGGTGAGCGAACAGAGGAAGTAGTAGAAGAGCAAGAGAAGAATCAGTCTTTGGTTGAAAATCTAGCCACCTGTGAATGGTATTCCAGTGTAGTTCATTTTTGCAGAAGCTAGAAGTCCCTCTAGGGCTTAGCTCAAGTCAAGATCGAGCCATTAAGCTTAGATCAGCCAAATTCTGCATTAATGAAAACCTGCTCTATTGGAAAGACCCATTAGGGATCCTCTTGAGATGTCTAAACAAAGGACAATCTATGGAAGTCATGCACCAGTTCCATTCTAGCATCTGTGGAGGGCACCACTATTGGAAAACCATGATGCACAAGATCGTGAGAGCTACGTATTATTGGCCTACTCTGTTCTTTGATGTGTTTTCTTTTGTGAAGTCTTGTGACAAATTTTAGAGGTTTGTAGGAAGACAACAGTTAAAATATCTTCCCTTGAAGCCAGTACACGTTAACAGTCCCTTCCAGCAATGGGGCTTGGACTTCATAGGTGAGATCATTCCGTATTCCAGTTGCCATCACAAATGGAACTTAGCAGCCACTGATTATTTCAGCAAATGGATTGAGGCCATACCCACTAAAAATGCTAATCATCAGGTTATCATAAAGTTCTTGAATGAGAATATTTTCACTAGATGTGGTTGCCCAACCAAACTAGTCACTGATAATGCAACAACTTTTAGGGAAGAAGAATTGGTGGACATGTGTGAGTCCATGGGCATTCAATTGGTGAATTCTACCTCATATTATCCTCAAGGCAATGGCCTGGCAGAATCATCTAACAAGAGTCTTGTAAGGATAATCAAAAAACTGTTGGAGGGCAACAAAAAGAACTGGGATTCCAAGTTGAAGTTTGCACTATGGGCTGATAGAGTTACCAATAAGAAATCCATAGGAAATTCTCCATTTAAGCTGGTTTATGGCACTGATGTTGTTTTCCTATCCAGCTGATTCTCCCCGTGGCTAAATTCTTGCAAAAATAACAGGATGAAGAGAATGATATATCGAGGAGAATGAGTAACTTGGTTGAATTACAGCATATCAAAGAACAACTAGTTGAGAAGTCAAGAATTCATCAAAAGAAGATCAAAGAAACCTTTGATAGAAAGGAAAAAATGGACAGTTTTGAGGTTGGTGATTGGGTTCTCAAATGGGATGCATTGAAGGAAAAGAAGGGCAACCATGGTAAATTTGATGCCTTATGGACGGGGCCGTTTGTCATTGCTCAATTTGAGACAAACAATACTTTCATTCTACACAATTTGGAGGGGGAAGGTATTTTTGATGGCCCAGTCAATGGGCGGTTTTTGAAACTTTACTTCATATGAGGCTTTAAGGCCTTAATATTGTAACAGGTTTTTTTCAGTTTTTGTTTTCTATGCAAATAAACTCCATGCCCAATGGAACACTAGGAAATAAGTTTTTTTTGGTTGTTACTGGAAAGGCAGTAGTCTACAATTCTTGAAACCTCACAGGGAGGCTTTCATCCCTAGAAGGAGCCAGTGTTAGCCCCTGATACATAGTGCTACAATTTTTAGTAGAAATGTTCTCTGTTTTAGCTCTGATGGCTACGTCTCCTCTTGCTCTGCTTTGGCCATACACCGAACTTCAAAAATACTACTCTCGCATCTATAATTGCATCGTCCTCATCCAAATGGATCCAAATATGCTCTCTAAGTCTTCAAAATCTCTTGAAATCATGCCAAAGATCACAACAATCACATGAGAAGAGCCCTTAGAATGGCGGAGAAACATTATCAAGAGGCCAAAAATACATAAAAACAGTGAAAAACAGGGCAACTGAGGCTTCAAAAATGAATGCACAGCAGTCGTTAGATTTGGCTGATCAACGGTCTAGATCTGATCGGCAAAATTTCAATTGGCCAACACAACAAAGCACTTACCAAATGCCTCGGGGTTATTGCGATATGCGATTGTGATTAATCGCATCGAAGCTTGATAGAGGAGCGGTATATATATATATATATATATATATATATATATATATATACGATGCGATTAACGAACCCAAAGAGGTTTGGGAATGAAAATGTATATTGTTTCAAGTCCAAAGAAAGCCATTTTTTACATTATTTTCAATGTTTTCAACATATTACCAAAATACAAAGGGAAGCCTTGGAACAAGACCGAAGTGACTTGTCACAGCGATTGAGGATGGACCCAATAGGAGAATAAACCAGATTCAAGGACTTTTGAAGTCTAGATGAACAGTGGTTGTGGCATATTTCCACAGTTTAAATGCATTGCTCTATGTCAACTGAAAGAGGTCATTTCAATGATTTCAGAGGCCGGGAGAGAGAGGCTGGGAGACAGAGACCGGGAGACAGATGGTCAGAAGGGGAAAAAGCCACAACACGATGCAGCCGAACCAACAGAAGTGATCATGGAGCATCGCTGGCAAGAGCGAGCCACCTGACAGCAAGGCAAATTTACCAAAATTTGGTTAATATGTTGTTAGAAAATGAGAACTCTGAGCTTATGTATGTCGAGTTGTGGCATCAAGTAGTTAAAAGGATAGAGGGGAAAGATTAAGACACCTCGAGCCTAAGAGAGCTCAGGAGCATTGTAAAAAGACTATAAATAGTTGAAAGTTAGAAGTCTAAGGGGTTCAACTTTTAGAGACTGTGGAGACTTTGCTCCTCTCAGCGTCTCATCTTCGTCCCAGCAATATAAGCTTCATTTTTTGTTACATGTTCAATTCCCATTTTCTCCTCTGTTCTAAGCTTGCACTTGAATAGGTTACTCATATTTTCTTCTGTGTCTAATGCTAGATAACTATCATCGTATCTCTGGGTTGATAAATTAGATTTGCAAGCTTCATTTACTTTCTGTAGCTAGCCATTCATATGTGTTTATGTATGCATCTGCTGGTATAGTCAGTATTCTCCATATATCCATTGAATCTATAAACTATTGAGCATTATTGGTCTAAAGCCTTGTAAAGTTGAGGGTGTTCATGCATGCCTGGAGTGAAAGCATAGTTGAAATAGTCATCTAACTTGATCCAAACCATCATCCATTCCAATAGTTCTGAGAATGATATTGAAAATTTATATGTTACCAGGCATCTCCGAGATACAACCTAGGAGAGTTTCCTTGAGTGCTAATAGGTCCAACCATAGGATGAGTAGCTCCCTCAAGAAATTGCACAATTCTGGATGGCAACCGGACTTCCCTCTAGAAATTGCGCAATTCTGTCTCGCAGCTTGTTGGGCTCCATAATTGCTCAAATCTACCTATCACTATTTAGTGAGAAAATTGTGCAATTCCTCTGAGTAGGGCTACTCAACAGAAAAATTGTGCAATTCTCGGCAACAGTCAATTTCTTTGCCCAAAAATTGCGTAATCCCTCTGGGCAGCCAGCTCAGCTCCCTCCCAGAAATGCACATTTTTTCCTCCCAGCTGAACATACTATTTCATGTGCAGTTGAGTTGACCGGTTCCCTCTGGGATTGAGAAAAATTGTTTCACATGCATGGGTTGCTTCTCCCAAGGCAACATGCAAAGGAATCTCTTGTTTGAGGGATCTATTTTTAGCAACTGGAGGTTACATGCAAAGATCATTTCATAAACTTCCCACCAAGTGTCACTTTCCCTAGATTTGTGGCATGTGCGTCAAAACCTCGATTTTATCAAAACTCATCAACCGGATGCTGGAGAGCTCATTCCTCACATTGATCTTATAGCTCTAATATCCCACATTGCATCTAGGAGTTGTCGGCACATTCAGCTCAGTTGTTTTGGGGTAAGCCCGCTTTTCATGTCTCGCGTTGTGTTTCTAGCGCTTTTTGTGTTTCCCTTCATATGAATGTTGTTTGGTTGATTTCAATGAGTGCTTGCTATCGTTTTGACATGTACTAGCTTGTATTAACACCGTTTTAGTTTTCATTTGCATCTCATTGTTGTCACATGCATGACATTGTTTTGCACAGATGGTCGTTGTTGCGGTGACTCACTTCACCCACATGCATGCTTTCCCATTTTTTGAATCCTGCACTTATTGATTGCATGAATGATCATTCACTCTTGTTTTCACTCATCTCATCATGTATTCAGACTTCTCATGTTTTTAGTCGTCCGTCAGCCGGACTGGGCTGTCTTAGCTTGGATCGTGCCTTGCCTGGCTAACACTATGCATTTCTTGAAGTGAAGGCTTTGTCTTCCCTCCAAAAATTATGGAAACCTAGAAAGGCATTGACCTCTAGGATTGCATTGCGTAATTCTTAGAGGTAGTGTCTTGTTGGCCCTGGAAACTGCGTAATGCACTTTGTTGGTGGCATGTCAATGCTGACTGAAAATGTGCATTGCGTAGTTTCAGTCCTCATCAGGCCAAGCTAGACTCTGCATTGCATAGTTGTAGTAGTCAATCAGCCTCCTGACAGCCTGGGCTATGCCTTATGTAGTTTTGGCAATCAGTCTCCTGACCTTGTGATGGAAATTGCGCGACCTTCATGATCATTCACACAGGTATGTTGCAAGTCACTTCTCAAGTTCATTTTGGTTTTTGACTGACAAATTTCTAGCCATGAGTGTTACCATGTCTCTAGGTATCACAAGTGTTCATCTGCCTCTTAGAAGTACAGGTATAATTGTTTCTAGGAGTGCAGATTTGAAGGCACCGTTCAGAGCACACTTGCAGATGCAGTCGATCAAGTGTCTATGAACATGCCTACCCACGAATACATCAAGTTGTTCATAGACAAGGACATCAATATATGATTGTAGCAGCATCACAGCAAGTAGCACCATGAACAACAGTTGATGGTAGCATACCAGATGCAACAAATGCAAGAGGAAGGTTGTTGACAACACAAAGGTGGAACAAATTTGCAAGCTAGAGCAGATCCACTTGTGATGAAAGGAACTTTGGAGACTCAGGCTATGAGGTAATGCTGCGACATCAAGATCATGCGAAGGCAGACAACAGAATAGAGAAGGAGTTACATGTGCTGAAGCAGCAACTCAAGGAAGAACAGACGTTGCATAGATGAGAGAATGAGTTGCAGCAGTAACAAGTACAGTAGGGGGCGCAACATACACTCACGGATGAAACCACGCCCGTACAAGTTATAGATCCATCCCAGCAGCTGGCACGGAGTAGATAAGGTGAGTAGTGTTGTTGATTGCATGCAAGGGAATGAAAAAGCATGCATGCCATTTTGTGCACGAATGCAATCCCACCCATTCAGGACACTTATCAAGGTGAAGACAAGAAGCAATTCCAACTGGCTTTCAACATGTACTCCAACAAGTTGATGCGCACGACCACTAGCACATGCTTGGAGAGCAGTGCAGATACTATGCATCAACATGTTGCCAGTTCAGACGCACCAGGATGACCATGCGCATGCTATCAGATGAGCTGGACAGAGGACCCATATCAGTGCACCTAGATGCAATGAAGGCAAGATTTTGCTTCAGCAACATATCATCATTGAGTGCATGGACACCATCACAGCTAACCAAGCTTGGCATCATCTCACCACCTTCGACCATCATAAGCATGTCAAAGAGTTGGTCTCACCACAACAGTCTGAGTGTCAGTGATGCCTTGCATGGCTTGCTCAAGCCACTTTGTCTCACATGGGCACATGTGCATTGTAATCTAACGTCTTGTCAAGTGGAAATTCAAGTGTCGATAGTTAGATGTAACAGTCATAGAGTAGATGAAGCATCACGAGGGTAGATGAACTATCACAAAGGGGAATGTCAAGGGCCACCTCACCATTTGCTATAAATAGTGCCTCATAGCTCTTTATAAAGGCTATTGGTTAGCCAAGCTTCTAATAGGACAATCTTAGAGAGAGCTTGGACAGTGTCATAAGGAGCCTTGGCTTCTCCACTGCGCAGAGCTAGTATATCTCTTTAGAGGAGCAGGCGGTTTGGGTTGTAGCATTTTGATGTCAGACCTAGTGGTTCGACATGGACGTATTGTATCACGAGAACTTAAACTTCTTAATATACAAAGAGCTAGCACATTTTATGCATATGTTGTATTGTATTTCAACTATCTTTTTACTCTAAATGATATATGTATCTATTTGCTTACACATGCATGTATAGCTATTTCTATGTATGTATGTATGAATCTCTCTTCAACATGTTGTTGGTTTAACCGTCACTTTGGATTGCTAGTTAACTTGCCTTCCATGTTGTGATACATCTTTGCTCATGTGTTAGAACCTCTCATGCACCTTCCTTGGCTTGCTACAGTTGTCACACCCTTGCTACCAACAAAGACATCTTACTTTCCTCTGTGTGAAATCACAGTCAAGGAATTACCGTACGACCCACTGTTGGGACTCCTACACCAAATAGTCTAAGGTCTAATTGGGACTTCTTATTGGGGAGATCCCCTTACATGTTGTTGGGTCCAGCACCATCAATATTTTGGCCCTAGAAGGAGTGCGAGATGACAAGCTGAGTCCTCACATATATTTTGAATCTCTACATATCTATCATGACTAACTACAGAGTTTCTCTTATAGAGTGTATGTCTTATGGAAATGACTTCATTATCTCATAAAATCTCTCTAATAACTTGTCACATAAAACATTTGATGGTGGAGGCCACGTAGCCTTGGTTAGGCACACAATCGGCATTGTAGGCTCATGCGAAAGACATGGAATCTTTGAAGAGTACATGACTTGCACATTGTTCATCTACATGCTTCGAGGGCACCCCATGCACTGGTGATCCATGCTGCCAAGAAAATCTATTCATTCTCTTACTCATATGGTCGCAGAGATAGATGTGCTTTCAATCACTTTAACCATAAAGCACTTGGTAAAAAAAAAATTGAAATTACAAAAAGCACCCAATGAATCCATTGATCAGTTTTACACATGCTTTTGTAATCTTGCATACCGATTTCTTGAAGATGAAATTGATTGGGAATTTCTTTATGGAAGAGTTGAGTATCTTCTTCACGTATCTGAACCCCTCTTAGCACACTTCGGTGATGGAGCTGCGCAATCACAGGCTGACACAGTTGTTGTCAGAAGTGACTGTTCGCCTTCACCTCATCAAACAACCCCACCACCGCGGAGTGATGTGGGAGATCATGCACACACATCTGTTGAACTGTCACATCCTCCCACCCCACCTACTCTTGATATCTGTGTAGATTTGGGTTGTGAACCTATTGGTTGTCACATTGATTCATTCCCTCAACCTCCATCCCCGCGTTCTGTTTATCCTCCAGATTTCACTCTGTTGTGTTCTCCCATTCTGGACTCCTCACCTGTTGTGAATGAGGATCAAGTTGTCGACGAAGTTAGTGTCATGCATCCAACCTACACCATCATTCATTATGAGTGTGTGCGGGAATCTAAAGAAGAATCCGTGATGAAGGATGACTCCCTTCTAGGCGTGCCTCATCCACTTTATCCTGACATCCCTTGTGATTCTACCGCTGCTGATTTCCTCTGTGAAAACCAATTTCTGGATGTTTCTACTTCCAATCAATCAAAGGAAATGTTGGATGTCAGTCTACAATTATAGTGCGGAGAGGACACATCTTCCTCCGAAAATCAGTCCAATATGTAATCTGTCATTTCAAAAAGCACAGAGGGTGAACATATTTTCTTCTCATGTACCCCTTTGCACGATTCATCAAATCAAGAGGATGCCGAAAAACGTCTTGAATTTTATGATCTTGGCTGTCGTGATCTCTCCACTTCCTCATTTGATCATGATGTTGATTCAATCATTGTTAACCTGTCTAAGACACTGGCCTATGATGACCTATCTGTCAATGAAGTCGAAACCCCCAGACTATCGAGGCACTTCAGCTCGATTTGATCGTTATGTCAGGTCCTCGCTGTCCTGAGGTTGGTTTCACTTCTGATAAGGAAATTTTTGAAACACGGAAGGCTCCTCATCACTCTCTTCTTTGCATTGAAGATCAACCAAACACCCTGTTTTCACTTCCTCCTCTCAAACTACGTGATCCCATCGCTCATGTGTTGGAGGAATCTTACATAGAAAGAACACATGCACAACGTAAGTGGTCTATCTTTCTCACATTTACTTGCATGTCATAGTCAAGAGAATGCATACACTCAACATCTACACATAGTGTAGCACAACACCATGGCAAGTCCACAGAGTGCATGTCATGCGCTTTCACTCATTTTTGTTTTGTGGATGCTTGTAAGTTCAGAGTGTGTCGATCTTCATTGTTGTACCTTTCACATCTGCTGGTTCACACAGTTGTGTTGGTTGTGAACCATGCCTTCACTGACATGGGTTAACTAATGCACCGGTGGCTGCATTGGAAGTATCACTTCTCATGAGACGACCCATGCATTGTTAGCTTAGGAGTAGGAGTCGTGTTTTCTTTTTGAGTTGTTTTATTGCATGCATGTTTGCTTCTCTTTTCATGTGTTTGTTTGCTTGCCTTTTCATTTTCTTACTCATTTTCCTTTCGCATTTTCTTCTGCTTCTTACTTTTCTTTTTGTTTTGTTTGCTTGTTATTATTTGTAGGTTAGTTTTGCATGGACTGTGTGTGACTCTTGAAACAAGATAGGCAAATTACGAGAGGACTTGTATAGCTATCAACATTTGGTTATCTATTGTTCACTCTCTTATGTAAGAACTTGTTGTCTTCATTCCATGATACATCAATGGAAAATGCGTACTATTCAAAGTGGACCTTGGCGAAAACACAATGCTTGCATGCTAACTAGTATCACCTACTCTAGTCAGTTGTTTTTGGGTTAATCCTTGTCACTCAGTGAAGTAGAGTAAGGTGAGGTTGAAAACCTTAATAGGCACGTCAGAGGTATAATAAACTAATTCTCCTCAGGAACAACCTCTTCTGCTCTCAATAAGTCAAGATCCCTCTTTTGTCTCTAAAATGAATAAGTGCTATGCACAGTTATGAAGATGAAAAATGAAAAAAAATGAAAAAGTGAAAAGATAACATATTTTAGAACATCATTGAATTAGAGGAAGGGGCCCAAGCTATCATCACTACTTCTTATCAAACTTCTAAGGAATATAGAGGTGAAATAAAGAAGGCCATATAGGAGTTGTTTTCATTAGGACACATTTGGCCTAGCTCAAGTCCTTTTGCCTCATCTGTAGTATTGGCCAAAAGGAAGGATGTATATAGACTATGAGGCATTGAACAAGAAGACCATCAATAATATATATCCTATCCTTGAGATCGATGAGTTGATGGATTAACTAAAGGGGCAAAAGCACTTCTTGAAGATTAATCTCCATTCAGGATACCACTAGATCAGTGTCTGGGAATAGGACATCTCAAAGACAACTTTCAGATGTCACTAGAGACACTATGAATTCCTAGTTATGCCCTTTGGTTTAAAAAATACAATTTGAAAGGAATTCTAAAGGAGTAGTAATTCTACGCTAGAATCTCTAAATGTGAGCTTGGCATGGCACAATTGTTTTATCTAGGCAATGTCATCGGAGGCTAGAGGGTAAAAGTACATCAGGAGAAGATAAGCGTCATTCATAATTAGCCCAATCCTAGGAATGTAATCGAATTAAGATGATTCTTGGGTATATGCACTTGTTATAGAAGGTTTGTCATAGTGTATTCATAGTTGGCAGCCCCATTTACCAATGGCATCAACAAGGGGGCATTTGTATGGCGAAGGGCAACGTATTAGGTGTTTCATTAGCTAGAGTGATGAGTTCATGCCTAGTTCTAGCCTTTCTGGACTTGTCTAAGCCATTTTTGTTCTAGTGTGATACTTTTGGAGCAAGAATCAAGACCATTTTGACATAAACGATCATATGATTACTTTTGAGAGTAGGAAGCTCAAAAATTATGAGTGTACCTATTCTATATATGATAAATATATGCTATAAATAAAGCATACATTAGCCAATGTTTGACCATATCAGGTGGGAAATAGGTTTAAGATCAAAACAAATCATAATAGTCTTAGGTATTTCCTAGATCAAAAGGAATTGAATGAGAGGCAACAAAAATGGTTAATCAAGATCCATTCCTATGAATTTGAGATCGAATATCCCGAAGGAAAGAGAAATGCAGTCATAGATGCCTTATCTAGGAGACCAGCTACATTTTCTCTCATAGACGTTGCAGCAAACTGATAGTCATGTCTTTTGGTAGAGTAGTCAAAACAATAGATGGCATATGATATCCTTGACAAGTAGACATGTAATGGTTGATATGAGGTTTTCATTGAAATTATCTATTATTGTTGGAGCACATAAATTTTTTTGTTTAGTTTTGTAAGTACGACACTGCACAGTAGGGATGAGGAGCATGGAAAATATGAGAGGAGCCTAGCACAGCATTGATGTAGGAAGTAGGGAATGCCACAAATGGACACCATGCAAAAAATTGGTAGTGGCACCCTAAGATGGGAGGAACATATAGGGGAATATTGGCAGTTAGGATTTTGCAGAAGAATGGAGTTGATAAAGGATGTCATGGTAGATTGGAGGTTGGAGATAGTTTTAGCAGGAAGAGAAAGGGAAGAGTGGAGCCATCTAGTGGGAAGATATTTTGAAAGGCTAGTAATACACATGGGCATCTCAATGATGGATCAGGAAATATCTTAATGGTTTGCACCATAGCTAGAGTAATTAGGTAGAGGGATGAGAAGGTTTGAGGGGCCTCTAGGTGAGGATAAACAGAGTTGTTAAGGATAGAATTTTGGTTGGTTATTGGATGTTGGACATTGGATGAAGGAGGAAGAAAAACTATAGAATTTGTCTATGGCCATGAAATGTCTATGTAATTTCTATGTAATTTTTATATGTATAGACATATAGGTAGTTATGTTAGAGTCGATAACTATGAAGTGGCCTTATTGTACCATTTTTGTATAATTGTATGTGTAACGCCCTCCTCCCACATCTACCGAAGCAACTAGCTAGCCTAGGTAAACATGCACTACAAGGCCACTCTGATATGATTCGACCCCCTAAGTCATGTTAAGGAAGTGGAACTTACAAAAACACACCATAGAGACATTCGACAATATCATTAGGACCCTCAGGAACGAATCCAACCTTTCTTCCAACCAACCCTTCGGCCCCACTGAGATTTCAGACCACTTGACCTCTAGACACTCTCACTCTATGGGCACACTATTGTCCAAGGACCTCTGGATGCTCTCACAGGCCTGAAATCCAGTGTCTAGGGATTATTTCTCCTAATGTTGTGCCAACATCCCCAGGATTTGAGTCACTTTTTTAGGCCTAGTGCTAAGGTCACTACCCAAAATTGAATGACATCTTCAAAACATTAAAATAATAGAGGAATGACAGTACAAAGGAAATCACATGAGAAATATCTCAACTGTACCCCTACTAGTGTTGGCTTCTTGGGGCTTGACCCAGGCTCAGAGTTAATTAGCCAAACAAATCTCTATACTATAGGCCCTTTCAGCAACAACCTACAGAGAGGAGATTGAGGTCTCACCTGAAATAGTATGGGAGGGTGCTAGAACCAGGTTTCCACACCCTTGAGATGTCTGAGAGGTTCGACTGGTCCACTGTTTGTTCCTACAGGCAGGTTGCTTCATCTACTTTCCTGTTCCTCGCAGTCTGATACACTGCCTTCCCGAAGCCCTAACCAGGGGCTGAAGAGCTCCCATGCCATGCCCTGTGCTATTTCTCGAGATATTACTTCTCTTCCAGTACTAGTTAATTACCTTTTCCTACTTAAATGTATTAAGTTCTAATTAGTTATACAAAACATTCATATAGGTTTGCACAGTAAATAAACAATATACTTGCAAATTATATCCAATCATGCATTAAACCAGGAAAAGATACATAGAAATATACTAAAACTTCTCTTTACTGATTCTCCCAATGGTTACAGACTTGACCTGCCCTACGCACTCAGCTGCGAACTACTAGGCCTCTACGCATTGAGCTGCAGAGCCTTCTCCTACTCTATGACCCACATACACACTTTACACTGCGACTCAATCACTTAGACTTCTCATCTTCTCTTTGTTCTCCTCTATTAGTTATCTTATACACATAGAGACTTGATATATCTATATAATCCCATGCTCCGCAAACCATGGGTAGGTCTATCCAACCGACATTACATTGCAAAAACTAGGGTGGACAACCCTGTGACTCTATTATAATTTCGCGCCTCATGCCCACAATTCACAGAGCTTTTACAAGAAGACTCAATGAAAACTTGGGCTTTAAGCCCCAAAACATGCCTTGGGGGGCGGGGGGGGGGGGTTCCATGCCCAACATGCCCCCAACACAAACATCGTGACTCACCCTTGAGCATGGAGATATTTGCGTGGAGTCCCTCCAACTGTGCTCAAACTGCGACAAGGTCAGCAGCTTTCCCCTTCTCCTCCATTAACAACTTGGTGCGTAGTGGGTTCCATGGAGACACATGTATGGGAACCATCACTTCTTTGTCCTTCTTAGGTCTTGGCATGTGCGGTGATTTCAGGATTTCTGCCACAATACCAACACCTTCTGGAGCATCCCCAACAGTCAGGGCCTGTGCGGCCTCTTTGGCGGTTAGTTCTGTTATCTCCATAACGTCCTCAATTGTTGTCATCGTGTCTGTCCAGAAATCTAGCACACGCGAACTCAATGGCTCAATCAATGCTCGACACACAACAATCAGGGCTCTGCTGAATAGCTCAATTCACAAATGACCAAGTGTTGTTTGCTGGGTAGCCCCTTGTAATTTATAGCACTTTTTTAATTTGAATTTGATCTTCCCCCCAAATCTGGTTCAGTAATCCTCCCTTGGCAGCAGATTTTCCCAAATATTGCCCATAAATCGCGTCTTAAATGCCTGTTGCCCTCTCCATTTGGTCTTAAGTCAAGCATCCCATCGTGAATAGTGACTTCAGCGATCACTTCTTGGCCAACCCATGTAGCAGTGAAGTCCCCCATGCATGGGCGTGGACCTTGTGACTCTTTGCTTTTGCGTGCAACTCCAACATCGTGTAGCTCCTAGGCAGAATAGACTATAGTCTCGCGCTTCCTTTCAATTGCCTCGAGTGCTAAGAGTGTACTTCCTTCGGCTAGTCAAGTGGTCGCATCACTCGTGTCAAGTTTCATCCTATCATCCATCATGTTTCTTGGAAAATACCCACCTTTTATTGTTACAGTCAGCATCACACACTTTATCATCTGCAATGCGCTACCCTGGTTAATATGCTTAGTAATGTGCAGTCCAAGTCAAGGCATCAGAGTGATCAATTCATGGCAATAGGCCTTAAACCTGTCATCATGATTGTACGCATCCTATCTTATCACCCTGGTCTTTTTGCTGAGAAAATCTTCCTTTATCTCGTCCTCCAGCTTCTTGACTTTCGCGTCCACCAGAGCGCTTTTCTTCCTTAATTGTACCCTTTCTACTTCTAAGGTTCCGTGAACCGTCATATCTACTGGTGATATCATGTGCGGTCTAAGCTCTCAAAGAACTATAGGGCTTACAATGGTTACTTCATACCCCAGCGTTGGTAGTGCCTACGTGGTCAGTTTTTTGCACGCGGTACTATAAGCCCATAGAACCACTAGTATGAGTAGGCCCTAGTCATTCCATTTCACATTGTGGACCTTTCTCAGTGCTTCGCGTACTTTGTTAAAAGTTTTTGCATGCATATTCTTTTGCGCACTTGGTCTTTTCATACTTCGTGGGTTCAACTAGAGGGGTCGTTCACGCCATTTCCTTATCCGCACCTGCTCACTGATCGTGTCTCCTACCATGAGGATGGTGTGCATTTTTGTAGGTTTTGCACCATATGACTATATCCACCTGGATAGGTGGGTGTGTGGACCGATTCATCTGAAAATTTTGTCCGTTAATTGTATCGAAGGCTTCCCAAACCACATGTGCATCATCACTCTGCATTCATGCCAGTCATCAAAACTTCTCTGTGTGTCCCATACCATCTTGTGGGCGTAGCTCATAGTACCTATTTCAGAGTGCCGAAACGGTATTGTTTTGGTACTTCTCTTTCAAATTTGTTCAAGAAATTGTCGACCTTGCTTAACCCATCATACGTAGGTAGATCTATTACCTTTGTTTCTATGCAGTGTAGCGATCTTGTCATCATGTTACAGTTGAGTGTGGTTACCTCATATAACTGGTTCTGCCATCATTCTATATCCTTGTCAGAATATGATGTGCAGGAGCTTTCGCACTCCCATGAGATTCAACCATCTGCGGTTGGATTTACCCAGTCTTTCTCGCACATGATTATCTTGTAGATGCAATCCAAGTCATCGTCGCTATCATAGTCGCGCGCCAGCTCCGTGTAGTCCGATCCTTCTGCAGGGTCTAAAGGTACCACTACGTGTAGTGATTTTTTCCCAAAGATCATCTTACACTTCTTCATATTTATCACTCCATTCATGTTAGTGGCCCAATCTATTCCCAATAGTGTGGGGTAGGGGTTGTTGTCATCAATAATCTTTATTACTTGAAAATTCGCTAGCGCACTTACTCCTTTAGTATCTACCGTGATTCCCTGCAATCTCCCCATAGGTAGGATCTTTTGCTGGTTTGCTATTCACAGTTGGATAGGAGACCATTACAATGCAGGCCTGCCCATGTACTCCCATGTATATTTTGGAAGGATGTTCACGTCCAAGATCCAAAATCACTTGGTCCATCTCATATTCCCCAATCTGTGCCGTCAATCGCATTTCCCTTCCTATTCGCATTGTGTGCTTCCCAGGCTTCTGGACTACGCACGATTCTCCTGGCATGGTCCCAGTGCATCTAGTTATGAGTTCTTGTAGCCCCTTTACAGCCTTCCTATTGCACAACAGCTTCATGCATGTCTCCAAGAACGTAGTGAGCATCGATGGGTCCATTTACGGCTCCAGGGTGTCTTTACTTCCTGAAGTGGAGGCATCAGCGAAGCTTGTCTTAGCTTCCATGAAGGTCTCCTTAGCATGCTCCAAATCAAACTTTTGTTCCTTCGTTGGAGCCTTGCAAACCCAATTACTTTCTTCAGGTTGCTTGTCTTTGTCATCCCCTATCGTAATTCCACTTCGGAGCATGATATTTACATTAGGGTCTTCCTTGTGTAGTTTAGACCTCATCATTTGTAGGTTCTAAGTCGAGGGAGGTTGGAGTGCTCCTTTATCGTACAACCTTGCTATCAGTGTGGGACAATCCTTCATCTCATCATTAAACAACATACATTACACGCATGATGGTCTCATTGGATTCTTACAATCGCGAGAATAATGCCCTGGCCCTCTACAATTGTAACATATCAGTTGTCTGCGACCCCTTCCTAGTCCCCCTCCACCTCGGCCTCGTTTGCGCCCCTAAAATCTGGTGCACGCCATTCCTATGTTTTGGTCAAGGGCCCATATTTCAGCTTGAACTCAGTAGGTAGGATTTCAATCCATCATCAGTTCATAACTTCTACAGGTGTGCTCATCATGTTTTACTGACCTACAAAAATTACAAAACAACTGCTGTGAATTCTGCGTATACTTTTGTAATAGATGGCATTTTTTTGTAGCATGCTTTCCACCTATCTGGTAAATCGTGCATGACAATGCAGGTGTCGCATTTGGTCCTACTTGTGCCTTTGGTCTTAGTGGAATTGGCCCTCCTCCAGCAAGGTAATTCACAAACACCAGGCAGTGGTCCTTTTCGTGCCCCTCGCCCTTGTATTTTATGAACCATACCTCATCACGCATCTCTGGGTAGGTTGTCTTGTCTTGTTTCAAACTCTGCATCTCCATGCACAAGTTTGTCAACTGCGCATGAATCTACTAAACTCCCAGGTTAGGATCTTATATTGGAGTCTCGTGAATCTCATCGCGACCTCCAAAGCCTCAACCTGAGTGGTTAGCCTTTGTTGTGACAACGTGTTTCGTAGATGCGGTGTTAACAATGCTACAAACTATTAGCGTTGTTGCCCATCTATCAATGTCATGTTCACTTCGTGAATTGTGCACTTCAGTCTTTGATCCAACTCCCATGGGGTATCACCTGGTAGAATTGTAATTTCCTTGAATCCAATGATCGATTGTGCCTTTGAATTTGGCCTGCTAAATTATTTGTTTAGCGCAACTTCGATATCCGCGATTCCCGCATTTAGATTTTCATTGGAATGCTTAATGTACCAGGTTAGCGCGCGATCCTGCTGGGCATTGACCAACGTTGCCTTCTTTATATTGTCATTCGTGACACCCCGTGCTTCCCATACAACTTTTATCATGAACCAAAGCTCGTCTGGATCTTCATTCCCTACTCCTTGAACACTGGTAGCTTTATCTCACTTGCCATACTGCTTTGTGGTGGTGGCAGAGGTGGTATCGGTGAAGACGAGGGTGAAGACTATGAAACTGGTGGTGGTGTGACTGGGGGTGGTATGCGTGGAATTATCTACGTTATCAGATTGATCGCACTTCTTGGAAAGACCTTCATGAGCTCTTCTTCACCCCCTCATGGAGGTGAAATCAAGGGGCTAGTTTCTAGTTCTGTGTTACCTTCATTTCTGTTGATTCTCCCACTCCGTGTAACCCCAAACATCAATTTATTCGCATAATCTACTTTTCACATAGTAGCATTTTAATCCAAGTATTCAAAGATTTAATGTACTTACCTCGTAGTCCCTTAAGGAAGCGTTGTTCTGCCTCGCTATAGCTAACTGAAGTATCTATCGCCAATTTCGTGATGAATCCTCCTATGATTCAATTGAGCCAGTGATTGACAACGTGCGTGACATTACCTTCTGATGCTTCCAGTCTACGCACCAATTATGGAGTCCACACAATAGGTTTTTCGAGTTTACACCTTCCTTGGCTATTTGCTAGCTTCACAATCCACTCGTACAACTCAGTGGGGAAGGATGCAAAGAAAATTTCATGCATCTCTATATATAAGTAGCAGTCTAACCACTCTTCCTTTGATAGTCACAAATTCTTGTTTTCCTTCAGTGCGAACTCGTGAATCTTTCTGTCCAACCAATCTTCAATTCCTTTCTTTATCGAATTCCAGTGATATGACATCAGACATCTCTATGCAGATCCCAGTCCTGGCAACGGAACCATTTGTTGGCTTGTTGGGGCCTGACCTAGGTTTGGAGTTAACTAGCCAAACAAATCCCTGTACTACTGACCCTTTCGGAAGCAGCCCACAAAGCGCGGACTGAGGTCTCACTCGAAGTAGTATGGGAGGGTGCTAGAACTAGGTTTCCACACACTTAAGATGTCTGAGAGGTTTGACTGGTCCACTATTTGTTCTTGTGTGCAGGATGATTCACGTACTTTCCCATTCCTCGTGGTCTGATACACCACCTTCCCACAGCCCTAACCAGGGGCTGAGGGGCTCCTGCGCCGTGCTCTCCACTATTGCCCAAGATCTAACTTCTCTTCTAGTTCTAGTTAATTACCTTTTCCTAGTTGAATGTCTTAAGTTATAATTTGTTATACAAAACATTCATATAGGTTCGCGCTGTAAATAAATAGTATACTTGCAAATTATTTCCAATCATGCATTAAACCAGGAAAAGATACATAGAAATATAGTAAAACTTCTCTTTATTGATTCTCCCGATGGTTACAGACTTAACCTGCCCTATGCACTCAGCTATAGGGGTCTGCGCACTTAGCTGTAGAGCCTTCTCTTACTCTATGACCCATAGACACACTTTACACTTAGACTCAATCACTTAGAATTCTCATCTTCTCTTTTCCATCCTCTATTAGTTATCTTATACACTTAGAGCCTCACTCTATTTAGACAATCCCATGGTCCGCAGACCATGCGTAGGTCTATCCAGTCGACATTACATTACAAAAACTAAGGTGTACAACCCTGTGACTCTATTATAATTTTGCGCCCCACGCCCATAATTCGCAAAGATTTTACAAGAAGACTCGATCAAAACTTGGGCTTTAAGCCCCAAAACATGCCTTGGGGGGATTCCATGCCCAACAACTAGCCATGAAAGGCAGTTTTTCAAACATATCATGAATATGTAATCTACTGATGTAAACAACATATTTGAGTAGAGGTGTTTCATACGTTGCTAAGAATCGCTAAGAAGCATTGATGCCTTAACACATAAACTGTCATTTCATCCATTAAGCAACAGGTACATTGTTCATTCATTTACTAGTAAAAACATGATGAGATACATACATAGATTCTGACATAAAACATATATATAACTAGCATAATGGAAACACAAATATAAATGAAATCACAGTCATATATAACACATATAACCACTATAATACTCATAGAAATACATAGATAAATAACCTCATATTCATGATGAAAAAATCCAAACCCAGGATGGAACTTCCATGTTCCACCAAAATATAGAATGGTTGAGCAAAATATCTCTTCATTCATTCACCCCTATGCCATATTCCAAGCATGAATGTGGGATCTCATAGAACCACTACAAGAAAAAAGGTCATTTGTGAGGGCCATTCTTGTGACGGACCTTTAAGGTCCATCACCAATGTCACATATAGTGACAGTCTTTAAAAAAGGTTGTTGTAAATGTATATAGTGATGGTCCTTTAAGGTTTGTCACCAAAGCCATTTTCAATGACACTTTTGGTGAGGGTCATTAAAGGGACACCACTAATTCTCTCTTTGGTGACACTTCTAGTGACGATCTTTTATTTACCGTCACCAATTATCTTTTTTGTTACTTTTGGTGAGGATCAATAAATGTTTGTTAGCATTGATCATTCCAATGATTTTTTTATGATGCTTCATGCCTGTGACGGACCTTTAAGGTCTATCACTAATGTTGCATATGCTAATGGTCTTTAAAAAATCGTTGTTGTAAGTGTATATACTAATGGTCCTTTAAGGTTTGTCAGCAAAGCCTTTTTCAATGACACTTTTGGTGAGGATCGTTAAAGGCCCGTCACTAATTCTCTCTTTGGTGACACTTTTGGTGAGGAACATTAAAGGCCCATCACTAATTCTCTCTTTGGTAACACATCTAGTGACGATATTTTATTGACCCTCAACAATACTATTTTTGGTTACTTTTGGTGACGATAAAAAAATGTTCATTATCATTGATCATTCCAATGAGTTTTTGATGATGCTATGTACTTGTTACTATATTTTTTGTCAAAAGATAACAATTTAAGACCATTGTTGTGGAGTCATTTTCATTATGTGTCCAAGGTCATAGTGGTTATAATAGTCAGCCAATTTGTTAAGAAGTATTTAGTGTGTATAATTTCCCTCAAGTCATAAGAATATAGTTTTCCTATGAGTCAACACATGATTCATCTCTATTAGGTTTATTATCTAGCAAATTTCCTTTAAATAAAGTTTTGCTAGTATGTGTAGGAACTATATTATTTAATACATAATCAAGCTCTGTCAATTCTATTAATGAGAGAGACCTAACACTCCTCAACTCATGGCACACCTTAACATGCTTTGGAACAATACACTAACATTCCTTGTCACCTCGTATGTCTTGGAACATCTTTGGACCTGGAACATCTTTGTACCTAGAACACCTTTCCATGAGTAGGATGCCCAAGCACATGTTGGAATGCCCTAGCATAGCATAGAACTCCCTTATCATGTGTTAGCATGACCTGGAAAACCTTGTCATAATATTGCATTGACAAACATTAGAGCTTGGCACACATTGGCACTTGGCATGTATTGAAACATATTATTAGTGTGCCTAGCATGCCCCTTTTGAAAAAGATAAAGTCCTGACTTATTTTTCCTCTTATGTGTTCATTTCCTTGCATTTTAGCTCCGTTATTCCTTTTGTTTCCTTGGAACTCCTTGATGCATACTGGCATACTCTGACACCCTGCACATCCTAGCATGTATTAGAACCTAGCATGCCTTGGCACTATTTGGTACATGTTAGCACACCCCAGAAATACCCAGAACACTCTAGCACTTCTTAACATTCCCTGATATTCCATTGCATGCCTTACTTGTTCTTAGCATACCTTGTCATCCCCTCCTTGGCATGGCAGCTAGCACTCATTTACCCTCCCCAACATACCCTCATATTCATTCACTTCCATGCATTTTGACCTAGTGCTCCCTTGTGTTGTCCTATTACTCCTGAACACTCCCCAACATGCATTGACACTCTCTAGCACACCTTAGCACTCTTCGATATGCTCTTCCACTTCATAACATGCATCACTCTCCCTAACAGACATTAGCACTTGGTACTTGTTGGCACTTGGCAAGTCTTAACATGTTTGGTATGCGTTTAGATGACTTGGTATGTTTTGGCATGGTTTAATATTAAATTTATTTCAGATCAATTATTGGAAACTAGATGAGAAGAAACAAAGGAATATTTGGCACTTAGAATGCATTGGCACTTGGAACCTATTTGCACCTAGTGTTGGTGTGCCTAGTATGCCCCTCATGGAAAAGGTAAATTGATGACTGATTAACCCTATTATGTGCTCATTTCCTTGTAGCTTAACTTGTTCCTCCCTTTTGTTTCCTTGACAGTACCTTGCATGCATTGTTACGCCCTTTTTCATGATGGCATGCCTTAGCACTTGGCACATCTTAGCTTGTTTAACATGTATTCATACTATTTGGCATATGTTAGCATGCACTAGCATTCCATAACATACCTTGGTAGTCATGATATCATAACTAGCATTACATTTTTCCATGACTTGGGAACCTTACATTCACTAGAACATCTTGTCACTCCCTAGTTGCCATGCCCTCTGTTATCCTCCACAATGTCCTAGGCTTATGAGGAGATCGAGAGAGGTAACCACAAACTAATATTTTAGTTTGGTAGCTAGACCTACCAAACCAGAGAGGGATCTCTCTATGAAATCACAACCAAGAGATGACTAGAATGTAAATGATTTTAGGCTAAATAGCTAGGCTCAGGTGGGTTTTGGAAAATTTAGGGTTTTGTTGTTGGATAAGGGAGAAAAACCAGGGAGCTAGGTTAGAGGATCAAAGGGTTAAATAAAAAAAGATATAAAGGATAAAGGTAGCATTACTTTTGTGAAGGATATTAGGGTCTTTTGGTGTAATGTAGCGTTTAGAAGAATAAAAAAGTCTTAAAGAGCATGAAACATGAATTCATTAAGCAAGAAAGAAAGTAACACATAATGATTTTTCCATAAAAACAGAGCTTTATGCAAAGAATTTTGTTTATAAACTATAAGGAAAACCATTGAAGAATTGATGAATGGAAAGAGAATATGTATATATCTCATATAAAGCTATAACAGAGAAAAAATAACATCACAAACTTACAGCACATGAATTGCTAGATAATAGTTGCAAACTGTGTCCTTTGATTTCTAGAAAATGTCCAAGTACAAGCTAAAATTGTTCCCTCATCTGAAATCCAATCCGTTCTATCATTGAGAAACTGATACATAAAGGCCAAAACAACATCTCTCCACTCTCAGGGGTTGAATCCATGACTCTAGGAACTATTGCATGAGGTGTTCTAAACAAACCCTAATGTCTAGGGAAGTTAAAAACAACTTCTACAATTAACTTTGACTCCAAACTCTCTCAAAAATGATGTCAAATTTACATCAAAAAAACTTACAAATACTAACCACCCATTACCTACATTTGCTTTTACCCATCATATTCATCTAATTCACCCTTTTGACTTCTAAAAAAATCAAACTAGGAATTACAAAAAATTACACAATGAGAATTTTACAAAAATCTCAAAAATTTCTAGGTGTGTAGTGAGTTGTTGGAGGCCATTTTTGAGTGACCTTCTGAAGTCCAAATCCAGATTTGGATCCTTTCAGGGAAATTAGGGAGAGTTATATGTCTTTAGAGTATTTTTTTCACTCAAAATGACCCATTTTTCACTAAGATATGGCCATTCTCCCAAGGTGTCTCCAGGTGCACAGTGAAATGGAAAAATAGGGGTAGAAAGGTGATTTTTTACCTCTTTTTTGCAAATTTCTCAAAAACTGGGCCCCAAACTAGGAAAGTGGGAAAATTGGTTTTGAGAGGGGTCATAATATTTCCAAAAATTATGAGTTTCCATCATTTGGAGCTCTGAGGAAGAAGCACAACGTGAGTTCATTGCGCTCCTAGACAGAAAATTGCCAAAAAATTGCAAGTTTGCACCAGTCTACACCAAGACACAAAATTTTCTCCAAATCCTCCCAAATTTTTTCCAGAGATTCCTAATGAGGTATATTATGCAATAATGGATGAATTAGCAAGAAAACCTAACTTACCCTTCTCCTCTTGGCTGATTAGGGTTTCCTTGAGTTTTTCCTTCAACTGCTTGATTTTGACATTGGAAACCTAATTCCTTGTGTAATAATGGATAGCCATTTTATATTGCAAACTTTTATCCCTGTTGGCCTTTTCAAGGAGATTCTCAATGTGGAAATTGACTTTATCAATCCAAAACTCCCTATCCTCATTTATTTCCATGGCAATCCTCTCTTAAAAGGTCAATTCTTCCATTCGTGGCTTTTATTCTCTTTCCCTCTGAAGTGCCTTCCTAAGACCAATTGTCCTTGGTCTCTTCCTTGCAACATTTGCTTTATGCTTCTCAGTGTCCTCATGGTCCACCATTGCCTTGCCTTTCATCTCTTGTTTCTTGGCTTTGAATTGCTCTTTCTCCATGACTAGTTGTTTTGCCTTAAGTAGATTGTTTTCTTGCTCAAAGAATGAAATGATGAATTTGGCCCTTTCCAAATTGTCCTTGAGCTCCATGATCTAAGAATCCTTCTCTTTGATGACTTGTTGCAGGGTTTCATTCTCTTCATGTGCCTCCAATTCAACTAGGTCAAAGTCATGCTGAATGGGCTCCTCATGATGCAAAGAAGCTTCATGATGTGATGGTGGTCCCCATTCTGTTGATGTAGTAGGCTTGGCCCCTTCCTCAATTTGAGGAGAAAACACAAGGCTTTTGTCTCTCTAATATGTATTGGTCACCTCAGGCCTAGGTGCCTTGGAAACCTCATCATGTTTGCTTGATGACCCCACCTCCATGGGTTGTACTGACATGGTTTGGTGTTGCCTTGGTGAAGTGGTTATATGCATTTTCAAGGCTGCCTCAATGAAGATGTCCCATGTCATGTTCTTTTGTTTCAACTGATGGAGTACTATAACCTTTATTAGACTATGCTAAAAGAGGTTAGGATAATGAACTTTCCCTTTCAATTGCACCATTTTAGACATTTTGGTTAGGCTCCTATACAAGTAGCTGGACAAATTTAAAGACTTGGCAGTTGTAATTAAATGCACGAGCAGTCTTATGTGGTATTGACATAACCTAGAAAATCTTCCCTCACATGTGAAGAACTTTACGATAGCCTTCATCAATGGTGCATATCTCTCCAACAAGTATCTAAATGGGAAAACATGTGAGTGAGCTCCTTTGTATTGTGATTTCAAGTAGGGTTTGTACTCTTCTAGGTCTAGGTTCATGCCTTTGAACAAGTTTTCACCATGGTTTGGTATGCCTGTAGCTTGAGAGATGGCATCCAGTGAAAACATAAAATCAGTCCCTACAATGGTGATCTTGTCTTCCTTCAAGTTGAGGGAAAATATACATGTGAGATGCTCATGGTAACCTACTTGCTGCACTCTTTGACAAAACCCTAAACAATTGACATCTTCAAAGCATTTCAGGACAAATAGGGAGGATGTTCTTTCATTAAAATTAGAGGGCTCAAACCTCAGTATCTTTCCCCCCTTGTTGTACTTCCTCTTCTCTTATGGTGATGAGTTAGGCTACATACTTCAAACCCTAGGTGAAAGTCAAGAAAAAACAGTGACTACAACTACAACTTAAGCAAGTTATAGTAACTACAAGTAGACTATGCCTTGCTCCCCAAAGAACTTCCTATAACACATCTTAGGCTACTCATGTCCAATCTCAACTAATCCCACTTAACAAGTTACCAATTCAAGGCTCATGTCCAATCATGTCCATAAAACAACCAAGAAACACAATTTACATCTTGACATGCCATAGCACATGGCATGTCTAACAATCCCTTAGCCTTATGTGGTGTGTGTTAGCATCCACTACATTTCTTCGCATTCGTTACACTCCCTAGCACACCCTAGCACTCTCTAACATGCCCTGGCACTCTAGCATGCCTTAGCACTACCTAGCATATAACCTTGTCACTCCCTCCTTAGAACACTTGGAACTCATTGACACTCCCTATCACACACTCTTATCTCTTCATTTCCATGCATTTTGAACTAGTTCTCCCTTGTCTTTTTGTGGCACTCCCTAACATTCCCTAGCACACATTGACACATCTTGGCACATGGCACACCTTGATATGTTGCCTTTCCACTCTAGCATTGATTGGCACTACCTAACATATCTTGTTGCTCCCTCCTTACCACACCTAAAACTTACTAACACTCCCTGTCACATACTATTATTCATTCATTTCAATGTATTTGAAACTAGTGATCCCTTTTGTTTCCTTGGCACTCCATAAAACTACTTGGCATGCATTGGCATGCCCTAGCGCCTGGAACATCTTGACATGTTGCTCTGGCTTCTAGCATGCCTTAGCACTACCTACCATACCTTGTTACTCCCTCAACACACCTGTATCTCGCTGACACTTCATGTCACAAACTATTATTTGTTCATTTGCATGCACTAATTTTACCTAGTGCTCCCTTGTGTTTCCCTGACATTCCCTAACACATCCTAGCACATGTTGACACACCCTAGCACCTGGAACATCTTGGCTACATGTCACCTAACAATCTAGCATGAATTAGCGCAACCTATCATACCATGTCACTCTCTCCTTAGTACACTTGGAACTCGCTGACACTCCCTGTCACACACTCTTATTCATTCATTTCCATGCATTTTGACCTAGTGCTCCCTTATGTTTCTCTGGCACTCCCTAACACTCCTTAGCATGCATTGGCACACCTTGGCACTTGGCACATCTTGGTATGCTTCCCTAGCACTCTAGCATGCCTTGGAAATAATGCATAGCATACCTTGTCACTCCCTCCTTAGCACACTTGGAACTTGCTGACTGTAATGTTCCAAACTAGGAAAAATAGTGCTATGCAAAGCAGACAATAAAAATAACACCATAAAATTAAATCAAACCATCATACCACAAAACTGTCTGGCATGTGTTAGCACGCCTTTTCATTCCTTAGCATGCCTTGGCACTCCTTAGCTATCATGCCCTCACAACTACCCTTACATTTTTTGCAACATGGGAACCCAACAAAATCCTACCTCAACTATAACAACAACTTTACCAAGTTACAATTACTATAACTAGACTATGCCTTTTTCACCTAAGAACTTCCTATAACTCATCTTAGGCTACTCATGTATAATTTCAACTTATCCAACTTAACAAGTTACAAAGACGAGTCTCACATCCAACCGTGGTCATAAAATTAAACAACTAAGAATCAAATTTTACATCTTGACATGCCATAACACCTAACACGTCTAACAATCCCTTGGCAACATAGTTTACATCTTCTTTATTTGGGCATTCTTATTTTGTAAATGTTATGCTTGACTATGCCATGAAAACCCTCCAAAACATTCTTAAACGATGGGAACTCCTCTTCATGTGCGAAGCTCGTGAAATGTGAAAATTCAACCAAGGTACCTCAAAATATTTGATTTGTGTCTTGGGGAATGTGAAAGATACCTTTAATAGAAAACATGCATAAAAATTTGTAGGCAAGTGCCCCAAATGTGAGATGTTTCCACTTGTGCAATTTTTCTTCCAAATATGTGAACTCAACAACAAAACACACCTTAAAATACATAAATGTGTCTCAACATGTGAAAGAAAAAGTAACCCTTACCATAGTCTTCCTCTGTTGGCAATTTGGCCCTTTTGTCACAAGGTATCTTCTCTTATTTGGAAATATGACATAAACAAGCTTTTATATGCTTCTAAATGGAATACTCTTCACTGATGTCCTTCTCCTTTATGCCACGTGATACAAATGCGAATTTTCATATTATTGACTATGGCACTCTTCTTTTGTACATGTGACCCTTGACTGTGCCATGAAATCCTCCAAAATGTTCTTAAAGCATGGAAGAACCTCTTCATGCATGAAGCTAGTTGAATGTGACAAGTTATCCAAAATTCCTCCAAATATGTGATTTGTGCCTTGGAAAATGTTAAAGGTAGCCTCAATGGAAAAGCGAATAATGACTTGTGGCCAAGAGCCCTAGATGTGAGATGTTGCCACCTGTGCAATTGTGCCTCTTTTTGATACTCAAACTGGCACCCTAGCTGTGCAAGACCCACAAGGTGTCACTTTGGGTCAACTCAGGGTTGTTGGCACTATCACCTTATCAACGAATCCTCTCATTTTGGATTACTTATTGAACCTTAGGGGTATCCCAAAGCACAAATTTATGAGGTCTTTTCTGTGACTAGATCACTAGCATTGAAAACCATCTTTACATTGGATGGTTCAACATCTTGATGATCCCTATCCTATTGACCAGAAATTTTGTATTCATTATTGCTCTAATTGCAACATCTCTAGTAGATATTCATGGTGTTCATAAGCCTATTTCTGGTTCTCTTTTTTATGGAAACAATATTATCTCCAACTCCATTATTCGATGAATGAATACACAAGAATGACCCTATGAGCCAATCATTCATGTTGTCAATGTAGAGCCCACACAACACAAACACTCGATGGTCTATCATAGCCAAAGACTCTGTGATGGGTTTCATAGATACCCAACCTATGAAGACGAGCTGCATTTTATTGCTGAAGCCTATAAGCAGTGGAAGAATTATATTCTACTAAAGGAAATGGACATCCACACAAACTCTAGGCCTTTTCCTACTCTAGATAATACTTGGGAGTTAGTGCCCCTAGGTTTTATGTCATATTTTCCCTCAAGCAAGCACGGTAACATATGTGTTTTTTTTGTTTTTGATTGTTTCCTTATGATGAGAATTTTAGCACCTTGTAAGAAGATTGTTGCAACAAAATCCACTCATAAGTTATTCTTCAAGCATATTTTGGTTAATTTTGGGTTTCCAAAGACCATATTTCTTGATAGGGATAGTAGGTTCCTTAGTATTTTTTGGTTTAACCTTTGGTCCATGATGGACATCAAGCTTGACCAAATCCACTACCTTCCATCCCTAGATTGATAAATAAAAAGTAGTAGTCAATATATTTATTATAGATGTCTTTAGAGTATACAATTGCGAGCATCCACATACACGTGTTGAAAGCCTTCCATATTTTCAACATAAATTCAACATAGCTCTTTATATTTCTATTGGCCACAATCCTTTTCAGATGTGCTTGGGTCCCAACAATTGACACAAATTTATGTAGCTATATTCATGATATAACACATGAAGATACCTCCTATACTTGGAATGAGGTAAGTAAAGTAACCAATTTTGAGGAACGTATCTGAAAAATTCAACAATGAGTTCATGACATTTTGTAGAAAGTTGCCAACTCCAAGTACAAGTAGATACACAATCCATTGGGTTCCACATAACTCCAAGTACAAGTAGGTATACAATCCATTGGGTTACACATAAGTTTCAGGTTGGTGACGAGGTATGGTTGGACTTGAATAAAAGGCAATTGACAAACCCCTATAAGAAGCTCACACCACTTTGACATGAGCCTAACACCATCACTAAGGCTACGGGTGATAATTATTTTGAAGATAGCTATAGGATGATTTATATTACTTCAAAGGTATATGTTAAGATGTTTTATGCCTGATGAGCTACATGTCTAGAAAGAATTCCTTTAAAAAAATAAAAACGATTATCACACCATTACTGACCTAAATTATTGTGATATTATACTTGAATGACATTAGATAACTAGACCAGATATTTTAAAAATTGGCGATTTTTAAGTTTATTATATTAAAGTATGTCATTGTGACTAATTTTTTTAAATATTACATTGCTCTAATATTATTTCTCTTATTACTAATTTTTTTAAATATTATTGCTCTAATATTATTTTTCTTACATGCTCCAGGTTCGAGAGCTTATGTGTATGAGAATACCATTACAAGTCGGCCATGTCTCTACCTTGTTTGTTTTACAATCCTCGCTACCTCAGATTTCCATAACCCAAAATGTTTTTCTGTCCATTTGGGGGATGAAATTGCCTTTGCCAATATGGGGGGAGCGGGAGGGGGACGGGGTGGGCAAGGGGAGGGATCGGGTTGGCAGGGGGAGGGGGACACGGGTCGAACCCATGAATCTTGCAATCAATCTTAGACCATACCCATATGTAGGCACAAACGAATACAAAGATGCCAATGTTGACAGCAGTGTAGGATATGATTTGAATATTCTTTTGGATGTATTGACTATTGTTGCTAAGAATAAATTGTGGGTCGATTTTAGCCTCTAAGAAAAGTGTATTAGTCATGTTTTAGAGTGTGAATCTCTATGTGTTATTTACTGGGTGTTAACAAGGTTTATACCTTCTATATGGGTCGAGTTACTATGGCAGGAGGGCGATCTTACAAGCTATAATTGTCCCTGATTAATAATAGCGAGTTAGAGGGGATTCCTTAGCATAAAAAGAGGAGCACTTTGAAGAAGAGATATGTTTGTACCAACTAGTGTCAATAATAATTCATGAGATGATGGCTAAAGCAGATTTTGGAGGGCCATGGAAATCTGAAATAGAGTGGAAATCAGCCCATACTTCTCACTATTTACAAATAGAACTAAGGTACCTATTGTGGGAGGAACATACTTAAGTTTTAGGGCTAGAAAGTGGCAGAGAATAGAGGAACATGACTTTAGTCCAAGTTTGGTTGTGATTTGGAGCACTAGCAATCATCTATAATAGCCCATATTTTGACATCCATACAGAAAAAGAGGACAACTTGTAATGCATTGGTTTATAACAAAGACTTGGCCATTACCTTTGCGCAAACTGTTGTTGTTGTTGGAAATACTAAGAGGGGGTGTGAATAAGTGTTTCTTATTATTTTTTTAATTGTTCTAGTGATTGCCAAAACATATATAGATATGTATATGTATACATAGAACACAGAAATCAACAGTTGGAATTAATTCTTTTATTAAAACTCAAGACAATGCAATGAAATAAATACAATATAAGTATAAATCTGTTTGTGAATAGTTGCCAAGCTCCAACTTGGACTTCAGTGAGGCTCCAACCTCTAGAGCACCAACTCTATTTTGCAGTGGTCCTGCACTTAGGAACACCTACCCCCAATGACTTCAGTTCTGAGGGTCCAACCTCTTGGGCTCCAACGCAATCTTGGTATACACTAGTATGATGCTGCACTCTATTCAGGTGAGGTTCACTCACTCCTACTCTCCTGCCTCTGTTACTTCTGATGCCTCTACATCCTCCACTGTTTTTTCTGCCTCTTTTGCCTCTGCTGCTTCTACTACCTCACCCTCTGGTTCTTCACCATAACAAAAACACCAACAGTTCTCTGTTTTTAGTGTTTTATACATTCCCATGCCTTTGTCCATTCGTTTTCGCTTACACCGTCTCTTAGGCTTCCTCCTCAGTCACTGTCATTTCCTCTGTGCTGGTTTTCCATTCAACTTCTTGGCTTTGCGGTCACTGTGTGTTAAAACTATAACACAGGCCCTTTTTTTTAATGATAACAGGCATCCACTGAGACTGTTTCATTTAACGGACATGCCACATCCTATCACAATCGCAATCGGCTTGAACCTAGCCTTCTGAGCTATCGGGAGCATTCCTTAACGTATCTCTGTCTCCAAACCCCGCGCAAGCAATATATACAAATACACAGGAATTACAGGAAAAATGGCTAAAGGGCAGACTT
The DNA here is from genome assembly GCA_031772625.1 of Pinus tabuliformis. Taxonomy (NCBI): domain Eukaryota; kingdom Viridiplantae; phylum Streptophyta; class Pinopsida; order Pinales; family Pinaceae; genus Pinus; species Pinus tabuliformis. The sequence goes on along the minus strand of CM062810.1, from coordinate 871,462,142 downwards.
CAACATTAATTCACCCGCAACTAAATTGTATCGAGTCCATAGCTTGAATCGCAATCGGCAATTTGTGAGGTCCTTTATATATCAGCACCCATGACTCCACCGATGGCCGATGGGTTGATCCTCCTATGGACGTGATATAATATTAAGCAGCAGTTGATACTCTCGTCGGGTCCACAACCTTATCGCTATCGGTGATCGCAAAGGGGCACAGGGTTAGGTCTGATGCGATAATTGCTATCAGTGATCGCAATGTCCACTTGACATATTGTAGTGCCTGCTTCCAAAATGCCGATGCGATGTGCCGGACCTGATAGGATCCCAAATCTCCCGTGCATATATTTTCAAGTCTGCTTTTCACCTCCGATAGTGTTAAACGCATATATGTAAGGTTTTGGCCACCGATGTATGTTTATGTCATGGATAGTGTTAAAGTATATATATATATATATATATATATATATATATATATATATATATATATATATATATATATATATATATATATATATATATATATATATATATGGGTTTCTCCTCCGATAATGTATTTTGCGCATACATATATAAAATCTACCTTTTCCATTGATCGCTGCACCCCGACGTAATATTTCCTGTCACATCTGAAGAAGCCGCACGGTTTAAGCCCTGCTGTCTGATCATCCACCAAGCGATCCAACAGCATTCACTCCTCCTAATCCCATGAAAAACCTACGCGTTAACTCGCGATAAAGTAGTTTTTTGCCTATCTCATCTGCCACGCGTCGCCCGGTGATTGTGATCGCTCGCCTGTGTACGATTACCATGCACCCTCCAAAGGTGGTGCAAATAATACCATTTACCACAATCCTCGCTCGCTATCTCCCATGCATCTTTATCGCCTGATAGCCATCGGATCTTTTCACTGGAAATTTGACGGCTCATGTTTGTTTTTTGTTGCCGATAGTATCAAATCATACATATATGGGTTTTTGGCCACTGATAGCTGTGAATGCATATATAGATGGGTTTTCTCCTCTAATGGTTCCCGATAGCTGTGTCTCCTTCCTCTGTGGCTCCGACAACTGTGTTTGTTGCATCCCATGGCTCTATTTGCTCCTATGTTTGCTCTATCATTGTGTCCTTTGTTTGCTCTGTGTTCTCCTCTTCATTGGCATATGTATCTGGCATATATATATGCTCTGTTCCTCTCGTCTCCTCTGGTGGCTCTGTCTGCTCCTCTGGTGGCTTTGTCTACTCCTTGAATATTGCCATATTGACATCAATGACAATGCGTGTCCAAAAATCTCCCCCTTTGTTATTGGTGGAAATATTCTTCTGCTCTCTCCCCCTTTGACATCAATGGCAAAGGAATGCATACGGACTCCCCCTATCAACCTGCTCCCCCTGTCCTGCTACATCTTTATGAATGAACTTGAGTGATGATAAAGAAATAACCCCCATCTTTTGACACAGATGTTCGAATGGTTCCCGAGGAAGAGGTTTTGAGAAAATATCAGCTATCTGCTCCTTAGTACTAATATATTCCAGGATGATGTTTTGTTCAGCTACTTGTTCATGGAGGAAATGATACTTGATTGGTATGTGTTTGGTTCTTGAGTGCATCACAGGATTTTTGTTGAGACTGATAGCACTTGTGTTGTCACAATAGATGATAATTGGTTGATTTGTACATATGTCGACATCTTTTAGAGCTTCCTTCATCCATAGTATCTGAGAACAACAGTCTGCTACAGCAATATACTCGGCTTCGGTTGTGGATAATGATATGGATGATTGTTTTTTGCTGAGCCAGGATAACATACAATCTCCTAGGAAGAATGCATTTCCACTAGTACTTTTCTGATCATCTATACTTTCAGCCCAATCAGCATCGGTGTATGCAGTTACAGTCAGTGTTGAGTCCTTTGGGTACCAAAGACCAAAATCAAAAGTTCCCTTCAGATATCTGAGAATTCTTTTTACATCTAATAAATGGGATTGTTTGGGAACAGATTGAAATCTTCTCCCCATTCCTACTGCTTGCATTATGTTTGGTCATGTAGTTGTTAAATATAGAAGGGCTCCAATCATTGACCTGTAATGAGTTGCATCTACTAGAGGGGAGTCATCATCTTTGCTCAATTTGCAGTTTGTGGTCATAGGTGTGCTCACAGGTGCACAGTCCTCCATTCCATATTTTTTGAGCATGTCTTTTAGATATTTGGTTTGAGATATACACAATCCTACTCTAGTTTGAGATACTTGAAGTCCAAGGAAGTGGGACAGCTCTCCTATCATTGACATCTCAAACTCTTTTGACATGCTTTGATAAAATTCATGTCTTATTTCATCATTATTACTAGCAAAAATCAAATCATCGACATAAACAAGAGCAACTAGTAACTTACCTTGATCTGTCTTTATGTATAGATTGCTTCTAGCCACTCCCTTTTTGAAGACTTGTTGTTGCAGATAGTGATCCAATCTTGCATACCAAGCTCTAAGAGCTTGTTTCAACCCATATAAATCCTTTTTCAACCTACAAACTAAGTCCTTTCCCGCTGTTAGATCAAAACCTTCTGGCTGCTCCATGTAGACTTCCTCCTTGAGTTCCCCATTTAGAAATGTTGATTTCACATCCATTTGATAGATTTTGAATCCTCTTGAGAAAGAAAATTCCAAGAACATTCTGATAGCTTCCATACGGGCCGCTGGTGCAAATGTCTCTTCAAAGTCAACTCCTTCAATTTGTGAATAGCCTTTGTAGACAAGTCTTGCCTTATTTATGATAATCTATCCTTCCTCATTCATTTTATTTTTGAACACCCATTTGGTTCCTATTATGTTTTTGTCCTTTGGACGAGGTACCAGCTCCCATGTCTTGTTCTTCTCAATTTGGGACATTTCTTCTTCCATGGCTTTTACCCAATGAGGATCCTTGCTTCTGCAAATGTTTCTGGTTCTATCATAAATAAGAGGGCAATGACTTTTCTCTTGGGTGTGATTGATATCCTTCTTCGGGTCTGCACACCTTCATCTATATTGCCAATGATTTTCTCTTCTGGATGATGTCTTTGGACATACTTCATCTTTGAAGGGGTATTAGGTGGTTCTCTTTCCTCTTCTTCTTCTTCTTCTTCCTCATCTATTACTTCTTCTTTAGGTTCTTCTTCTTCAATGAGAGAGTCATCTTCATGTTCTTCAATTTCCCTTTCTGGAAGATCTTCATCAAACTTTACATCAATTCTTTCCACTATTTTCTTTAGTCGATAATTGTAGCACTTGTGAGCCTTGCTCCATGTAGAGTATCCAAGAAATATCCCTTCATCAACCCGATAATCAAACTTTCCTGGTGAGCCATCATTTATTTTTATGGAGCACTTGCTTCCAAAGATCTTGAAGTACTTCACCGAAGCAGGTCTTCCTTTCCATAGCTCTTAAGGAGTTTTTTCACAATTTGGTCTTAATTGAGTTCGATTCAGTGTATAGACAGTTGTTCCTACTGCTTCTCTCCAGAATTTAGGTTGTAAGTCTGCTGCTAATAGCATAGTTCTTGCCATTTCTTGGACTATTCGGTTTCTTCTTTCAACTACCCCATTTTGCTGAGGTGTTCTGGCAGCTGAGAATTCCCTTTTAATTCCATGAATATTACAAAACTCACTAAACTTGTTTTATGTGAATTCTCCTCCTCTGTTTGTTCTGAGCCACTTAATCTTTGAATCTTTTTCATTTTCTACAAGGGCTTTTAGATTCTTAAAACACTCAAAAGTTTTAGATTTATACTTTATGAAATATATCCACATCATTCTAGTATAATCATCAACAAATAACACAAAGTACCTTTCTCCTTGGAGTGCTTGATTTCTAGTTGGCCCACACACATCAGCATGAATGATCTTCAAAGGCATCGATGTATAGAGCTCCTTTGTCTTGTGGCTAATTTTGGTCTACTTTCCATGTTGACATGGGCAACATACTACTTGATTTCATTTGAACAGTCTTGGGATGCCTCATACAACTTTGATCTTGTTGATATTGATCAGATTTTTGAAGCTTGTATGTCCAAGGCGCTTGTGCCACAACCAACTCTTATCTGTCTGACTCAAGTAGCATTTATTTTCTTGAATTTTGTTCAGAATCTAAATGTTGTCTTGTGTTCTCACCCCTTTTTCCACAAGTTTCCCTGAGGCAGAGTTCCTTATTTCACAATCTTTGGTGCTGAAAATAACCTTTTGTCCTTGATCACAAATCTGGCTGACACTCAGGAGGTTGTGTTTGAGTCCGTCAACCAGCAGAGCATCTTGAGCTTTTCCTTTTCCATTGATCAGAGTAACTGTTCCTTTTCCTGCAATTCTTCCAGATCCACTTCCAAAGGACACATTCCCTTCCTTTTTTCTTAGTGAGACAAACTTCCTTCTGTCTCCTGTCATGTGTCTAGAGCACCCACTATCTACAAACCATTGGTTTTCATTATTTTGAGCATATAGATCCAGGCCGCACTTGTCCATGTTGGAGTTCTTGCTACTCATCTTTCTTACTTTGAGTGGGCAGTGCTATTCATAGTTTCCATTATTGTAGCAGAAAGAGAAAATCAGATCAAATTTGGTCAAGGGATCAAATGAATTGAAGGTTTTGATTTTTCCCTACCTTTTGGGGTCATATGAGTTGATTATTCGGTCCTTTAGCTTTGTCTTTCCATTTCTGCAAGCCATACAATGTCTGGCTTGATGACCGAAGTTCTTACAGTGAAATCAGTGTCCAAGAAAGATGGTTTTGTACTTGTTGAAGCAACCATGGTTTGAGTCGATTTCCTTCCTGGGAATTCCTCCTCCCTCATTCTTTGGATTTGCGGTGGGCCCTTGGTGGAGTACATGTTTGTATTTTCTGTAGTGTCCATGATTCGACTCCACATTCTTCTTTGGAGTAATACTGTAATTCTCTCTTCATTCTTGGGATCTGGGATGCACTTTTGATAACATATTCTTTCATCTTTTGGATTGCAGGAAAGTGCATCGGAATAGCTTTTCACACTATTCTTAGTGATTGAGGATTCTCCTTTAAAACCTATTCCAGACTTGTCATGTTGAGGTTTTTTATTTTTCAGAATAGTCTCAAGTGTTTGAGAGCTTTTACAGCCCTTTTTAATTTTCTCCAGCTCCTCTCTCAGAGACACTATTTTGGCCTTGCGTTCTTCACAAGTCTCTTCTTTTTCTTTAAGCTTTGCTTCCAAGAGATATTCTCTCCTTCTTATTTCCCCATTTTCCAGTTTGAGAGAAATGATTTTGTTTCGTAGTTTCTCATTTTCTTGAATGGTGCTTATTAACAATTCATCTACATTTCCTTCCAGCGCTGAGTCATCATCATTTGTGAGTGCCATGAATAATCCTTCTTGGCTTCCATCATGATCACTTTCCTCATCTAATTTATTTTTTATGACCATAAACTCATCCTCATCAGACTCATCTTGCTTGGAGAATAAGTTTTTCTTATTGAACCCTTTCTTTTTATGTGCCATTCTTTTAGAATTTCCTTCATCATCACTATCATGTTTATGAGGACATTTTGCTGCATAATGACCTATTTTACCACATTTAAAACAGATAAGAGGATACTTGCCTTTAAGCTTAGATCCTCTCTTTAGCTTTCATACAATTTGAGCCAATTCGGATTCCACATCTGACTCATCACTACAGTCATTCCTTTATTTCCCCTTCTTTGACTTTGAGGCCTTGAATGCTACATCTTTGGAGCTTGGGCCACCTTTCCTCATTTCATAGGCAGTGAGAATTCCATGGAGTTCATCCATTTTGAGGGTATCTAGATCCTTTGCTTCTTCTATAGCGCTTATTTTGGAGTCAAATATGTCTGGAAGAGACCTTAATACCTTTTGAACAATGGTACTTTCTTCAACTTTTTCGTCCAATCCTTTCAGGGAATTTACCAATTTAGCTACTTGGAGGAGGTATGCTGCAATATCTTCTTCATCTTCCATCCTCAAACTTTCAAATTGTCTTCTGTGAGTTTGAAGCTTTTCCTTTTTGACTTTTGCGTCTCCATCGTACAAGCCAACTAGCTTCTCCCACATTTCTTTGGCAGAGGTACAGTGCATGATTTTTGTAAACTCGGAATCAGTGATTCCACTAGTGATGGAGTTCATGGCCTTTGCATTTGCGATGTAGGCTTTCCTCTCGTCTTCGTCTGTTGGAAGAGTGGAAGTAGTTTTGTATTCATTTTGAACAAAATGCCAGACTTCAGGTCCAAGGGACATTAAGTAGTAGGTCATTCTTTTCTTCCAAAAACCAAAGTTAGTGCCATCGAACAAAGGAGATCTTCCTGATGCTTCGTGATTTCTCATCATGGCTGCGGATCCTTCTTCAAGCTGTTAGGCTAGTATGAAGAAGCCTGCTCTGATACCAATTGTTGGAAATACTGGGGGGGTGAATCAGTATTTCTTATTATTTTTTTAATTGTTCTAGTGATTTCCGAAACATATATAGATATATATACGTATACACAGAACACAGAAATCAACAGCTAGAATTAAGGCTTTTATTAAAACTCAAGACAATGCAATGAAATAAATACAATATAAGTATAAATCTGATTGTGAATAGTTGCCAAACTCCAACTTGGACTTCAGTGAGGCTCCAACCTCCAGAGCACCAACTCTATTTTGCAGTGGTTCTGCACTTAGGAGCACCTAACCCCAATGACTTCAATCCTATTCAATTCTGAGGCTCCAACCTCTTGGGCTCCAACCCAATCTTGGTATACACTAGTATGCTGATGCACTCTATTCAACTGAGGTTCACTCACTCCTACTCTCCTGCCTCTGCTACTTCTGCTGCCTCTACAGCATCCGCTGCTTTTTCTGCCTATTTTGCCTCTGCTGCTTCTACTACCTCACTCTCTGGTTCTTCACCACAACAACAGCACCAACAATTCTCTATTTTTACTATTTTATACATTCCCATGCCTTTGTCCATTCGTTATGCTTACACCGTCTCTTAGGCTTCCTCCTCAGTCGCTGTTGTTTCCTCTGACTCGCTTGATCTTTCAGCTTCCCTCCTTGGTTGCTGTGGCTTCCTTTGTGTTGGTTTCCCATTCAACTTCTTGGCTTTACGGTCACTGTGTGTTAAAACTATAACACAGGCCCATTTTTTTTTTAATGGTAACAGGCATCCACCAAGACTGTTTCGTTTAACAGACGTGCCACATCCTATCGCAATCACAATCAACTTGATTCTAGCCTTCTGAGCTATCAGGAGCATTCCTTAATGTATCTCTGTCTCCAAACCCCGCGCAAGAAATATATACAAATACATAGGAATTACAGGCAAAATGGCTAAAGGGCGGACTTCAATATTAATTCACCCGCAACTAAACTATATCGGGTCTGCAGCTCGAATCACAATCGACAATTGATGAGGTCCTTTATATATCAGCACCCATGACTCCGCCAATGGCCGACGGGCCTATCCTCCTATGGATGCGATATAATATTAAGCAACAGTTGATACGCTTGTCGGGTCTGCAACCTTATCACTATCGGCGATCGCAAAGGGGCACAAGGTTAGGTCCGATGCGATAATCGCTATCGGTGATCGCAATGTCCACTTGACATATTGTAGCGCTTGCTTCCAAAATGCCGATGCGATGTGCCGGACCCCATAGGATCCCAAATCTCTCGTGCATATATTTTCAAGTCTGCTTTTCACCTCCGATAGTGTTAAATGAATATATGTAATGTTTTGGCCACCGATGTATGTTTATGGCATGGATAGTGTTAAAGTATGTATGTATATATATATATATATATATATATATATATAGATAGATAGATATATATATACATATATATATACATATATATATATATAGATATATCTATATATATATATATATACATATATATATATATATATATATATATATATATATATATATATATATATATATATATATATATATATATCTAGATATATATATATCGGTTCCTCCTTCGATAATGTATTCTACGCATACATATATAAAATCTGCCTTTTTTGTTGATCACTGCACCCCGACGTAATATTTCCCTGTCACATCCGATGAAGCCGCACGGTTTAAGCCCTGTTGTTAGATCATCCACCAAGCGATTCAATGGCATTTGCTCCTCCTGATCCCGCAAACCACCCGTGCATTAACTTGCGATAAAGCGGTTTTTGCCCTGTCCCATCTGCCACGCGTCGCTTGGTGATTGTGATCACTCACCCATGTACGATTATAGCGCACCCTCCAAAGGTGGTGTGAACAATACCGTTTACCGCCGTCCCCGCTCGCTATCTTTCATGCATCTTTATCGCCCAGTAGCCATCGGATCTTTTCGCTGGAAATCTAACGGCTCATGTTTGTTTCTTGCCGCCGATAGTATCAAAGCATACATATATGGGTTTTTGGCTGTCGATAGCTGTGAATGCATATATAGTTGGGTTTTCTCCTCGGATGGCTCTCAATATTGTTATCTGTGGATATATGGCTCCCGATAGCTGTGTCTGTTTCCTCTGTGGCTTCGACAGCTGTGTTTGCTGCGTCCCATGGCTATGTTTGCTCCTCTATTTTCTCTATCATTATGTCCTCCATTTGCTCTGTGTGCTCCTCTTCATTGGCATATGTATCTGACATAAATATATGCTCTGTTCCTCTCGTCTCCTCTGGTGGCTCTATCTATTCCTTGAATATTGCCATATTGACATCAATGATAATGTGTGTCCAATGGTTGTGTTGTTTTATTATTGTTGGATTTTATTTATCTTGTATTTGCAATGCCATTACATGTCAAAAACACCAAAATATAAGTTGAATCCCATAATGAAAAGATAGAGCAAATAGTCAAATTGTTTGATGAAATGCCAAAACCAACAATTTTGCAAAAACAGTGAGAAGTTTCCAAACCTCAGAGTGATAAGGGGTTGGTACACTACAACAATATGAGTGACTCAGGTAGTTTGGAGTGCAGAATCCATTTGTGCATTAAAAATCACATTTTAAACAATGAAAAACCAGAATCTTGATGAAATTTCTATAGTCAAATTCCAACGAAAAAGGTCAAAATGTAGAACAATTAGGCTTCACCATTATTAAGCCATCCACTAGTGTCCATATGTGTGGTCCAAGTCACCAGAATGGCACGTCAAAAAGGGATGGGTGAAGTGAAAGCATTGGGTGGCATTTTCAAAGTACTTACATCTCAAACTTGGAATATAAACAGTAGGATCAACTCTATTATGTATTGCAACTTGCCACCTCATAGTGTGTTTTTCAAAATTATTTATGAAAAGGAACATCAAGTTCTGGAAATTTTCGACACTTACATAAATCATAAGAGATATCACTTTGTTACAAATTTTGTGAAAGTCTTAAAACCAACGGAGAGAAAATATTTCAAATTGTTAGGTTCAAATTAAGGGATGGTATGGAAGATGTGTCATTGGTTGTCAAGGTCATGTATATATTGCAAGTGGCAAAGTAAAGTGATTGATTGCTATGTTTGGTATAGTGGATGCATTAGATCTTGGTGCTTGTTCAATGGTTGGTTTCCCCCTACTTTGGCCTTTGTGAATACAACTCTATTGTTTTAAATTCTTAAGATAGTTTAATTTTCCAAAAACCTTTTTTATCATGCCTAATCAATCTATATTGATGATGTGGTATATGAATTTGAATGTTCTCTGTTGATCCTCTTAATCTAGATATGAAGAGGGGTGTGGCATACAGTAAGGGTTGGGCCTGGGTAGATTTGAAAAGTCCTATCTGTTGGCTTTCTGTAGGTGTAATTATGTTCAATCAAGCGTCATAAAGTTCAATAAGTTCCCTTAGAGCTAGCTAGACATTTGTATTTGAAGAAGATTTAATGGTCTTCTATTTTTTCACAATGCATATTTCTTACATTGGGTGGCATTTACAAAGTACTTACATAACAAACTTGGCATATAAACTGCATGAACTCTATTATGTGGTGTGGCTTGCCACCTCATTAGTGTGTTTCTCAAAATAATTTATAAAAAGGAACATTGAGTTTTGGAAATTTTCAACACTTACATAAATCATAAGAGATATTGCTTTGTTACAAATTTTGTGAAAGTCTTAACACCAAGGAAGAGAAAATTTTTCAAAGTGATAGGTTCAAATTGAGGGATGATATGGAAGATGCGTCGTTGGTTGTCAAGGTCATGAGATACTAACACTATATGTGCAAGGTCTAGGACATGAATGAACTATATTATCTATGAGAAAATAATCAAGAACTTTGACACACTATTGCAACAGAGGATAACTCAAAAGAATTAAAGATGCTACAAAAATCTCGCTCATTGGTTAGTCAATTTGAAAAATATTTTATTGGGTAGACAATGCAATCTTTCACTCATGTGATATTTCTAAATGTTCATGCATTTGTCTATAAACCAAATCTCTGTTTCATTTTCTTCAATGATACCTATACTTTAATAGGTTTGTTATATCATATTTCAAACTAAAACATATAAGTAAATATTGAAAAGAATATCAATATAATGTATTATTCAACACTTCACAAAGTAATAATTCAATCATTGGATTTAATAATACATAGTGAACAACATGAAAATCTTTTCATGGTTAGGGTGTTTGTAAAATTGAATGAGAAAACACATTCTATCATTAAGCTTAACCTTCAAGGAGAGGTTGTTTTTCTTTTGAAAGGAATAACACAATAGAAATATAAGTGATGGAAACAAGGTGAATAAACTTAACAATCACACATATTCATGAAATAAAAGGTGAATAAACTTAACAGTCACACATATTCATGAAATAAAGAATCAATAAATGCTCATCAATATTTTTCCCTCATTTGTTGTTCACCTTTCCTTTCATAAGATTTTGTTTTTGTTTTTTAATTTTGTATAACTGTTCAAATGTTTTCAGATGGGAAGGCATTCAAGAAGGATTGGGGCCCTACGAGAAGGAGCAGCTAGACATAAAGCTAAAATTCGTGGGAGAATAATGGCAACGAAACAAGAGAAAAAACTAGAGGGTTCAATACATGTTGAGCGCATATGAAATGTTGTGCGTATGCTTCTGACACTCGACGAGAAAACCCCTCTCTGGATATTCAAAGGAGAAGCCGTGCTACGGTGTTTGAATAGGTATGGTCTCCTGGACAAGACTCGAAGAAACCTCCATTACATCCTAGCCCTCACCACTGAGAACTTCCTCTAGCGTTGCCTTCAAACTAATCTTCAAATCGGGCATGGCCAATTCCATCCATCATGCTCTTGTTCTCATCGGACAATGCCACATCAAGTATTCTACCCAATTCCGTTCTATTTTTAAATAAACATAAAATAGTCTTTCCATTTTAATCAACACAATTTGATATAAAAGAGGCTAAATTATTGTTCAAACTATAAAATTTCATACAGGATCTGTATTACAAATGGGGTATTTCTTTGGGTAGTGTTTTATCTTAATATTTAGACTTATGCCAGTCTAGGAGAGTACAAATTCATGTTGTCAAATTAATATATTCCAATCCTTCAGCTGAGAGGCTATCTATTCCCACATTTTTACCAAAAACTTGTACCTGACCCCCAAGAGAAACTTAGATAGAGAAGCAGAAGCAATCCTAGGTAGCAAACCAGAAGTACAACTGTCAGTGAGCATAAATGTCATAGGATGACTTGAGCCTCGGTGGGGGTAATAACAATACCCTGTTTTCACTGACCCAACAAGCTGCTTTAACTAGTAGCCACTCTTGAGAGTACCTCTTATATCAAACTTACATTGGGATTTGAACCTGAAAACATTTGAATGAAAGATTGTTCTAGCACAGTTAGTGAGACCAATAGTTTTTTATCCCAGCCAATCACTGTTGTTGTTGTTCAAACTTGCCACTAGATAATGGTTGGATGGACCCTTTGTTAGGGAATTATGTTAAATAACTAAGGCTTAGTTTATGAAATAGAGAAGTCATGCTTACCTATTTAGTGCATAAAATTACATAGATTATTTACACGACAAACAAGTTACATTTGATTAAGAGATGTTATTGAGGCGTATCTATTTTGTTAAAGTAATCCATGACTTGAACCATGATTTATCTACACAAATGCCATGCTGGCATGCATAATGAAGCCCTAGGATTTGTACTATGTTAGGCAATTTGTGAGGGTAGTAACACTGCCCCGCTTTTACCATCCAGGAAGGCCCTCATTGATGAAACAAGCCAATTATGACTAGTAGTTCCCTCTATTTGTTCTTTTAAAGTCACTTAGAACTCAAATATCCCAGGACTTGGACCTAAAATTATCTGAATAGAAGACTGCACTAGCACAGGTAGTGAGGCAACTAGCTTTTGAAAGTGTTCAAACTTGCTACTAGATGATGATAAACTTCATAGATGAACCACACTACAAAGAGGTCACCTTTGGCTAAGGGCTAGTATCAAGCAGTATATATTTTGTCAAAGTAATGCAAGACCTAATCCTTGCTTTATCTATGCATAGAAGATGGTTAATATGGGTGGTGAGCTCCCAAGCTTTTTAACTTCATCATCATTGCAACCATTGTGGCATTATCAAGTAACTGGATAAAACATCTGTTTTAAACGCACTTTATGTTGGAGGGTGGTTGTCACTTTCTACGATGTGGTTAATTAGCCTTACCATTTGGAAGAGAGTACAATCATCCACATTCAAATGGGAAACCTAGTGGGGGGCAATAGCAGTGCCTTCTTTTTCTCACTACAACAATCCCTCTTTGATCAAACATGATTGTTTTGATGTGTGGCTGCTTTTGAGTGTATATATTCTATTAAAGTCACCTGGGACTTGAATATCCAGTAGTCCGTGTTGGGTGCGGGATCCCCCAAGGAACGTTTTGGGGCTTAAGGCCCACATTTTGGTCATAAATTGTATCTTTGATGTAAAAGCTCCACATTTTGTGGGCACGGAGCGTGTAGCCTATAAATGAGTCATAGGGTTGTCTACCCTTAATTTTGTAATGTAAGGTCGGCTATAGAGATCTACCCATGGTCTGTGGACCATGGGATTGTATAAGTAGAGCGAGGCTCTAAGTTGTAAAAGCATCAATCAATCAGAAGAAGTCTAAGGATGAAGAGTCGAGTCGTGTCTAAAGTGTAAAGTCTAGTTTTGGTTCGTAGAGTAGGAGAAGGCTCTGCAGCTAAGGGCACAGAGGCGTAGTAGTCCACAGCTGAGTGCGTGGACCCCTGCAGCTGAGTGCGCAGGGAAGGTTGAGTTTGTAACCATTGAAGCATTAGTAAAGAGAAGTTTTATATCAGTCCTGTGTATTTATCTCCTGTTTTTTGCATTGAAGGTGTTGGGTATAAATTACATTTCTATTGTTTATATGGTGCACAAACATGTATGAATATGTTGAATAAGTGAATGCAAGATCAAATATCTATACATGAGAAGTTAACTAAGATCTTTAAGAGGATAAGTAAGATTCGTGGTATAGCTTGGGGGTGCAGATCACTACCATAGTAGCGTGAAAGCACCTCAGCCCCTAGTTAGGGATACGCGAAGGCAATTATAACAGATCACGAAGGTCTCGTAGGATAGCACAGTGCACGAAGTGACCCGTGCGAAGGTGGGCACGGTTGGACTAAATCGACCCCTCAGAAATATCAAGGGTGCATAAACTTCATTCTAGCATCCCTCCATATTGCTTCAGGTGGGACTTTAGTGCACGCTCCACGGGCTAATGCCAAAAGGGCCAATAGTGTAGGGATTTGTTTGGCTACTTAGCTCTGAACCTATGTCAGGCCCCATGAAGACAACAAATGGTTCCATTGCCAAGACTGGCATCTGCATAGAGATGTCTGATTTCATATCATTGGAATCCAACTAAGAAGGAAATAGAAGGTTGGTTGGACAGAATAATTCACAAGTTCGTGGTGCAAGAAAACAGGAACCCGCGACTATCAAAAGAAGAGTGCTTAGACTACTACCTGTACACAAAGATCCATGAAATTTTCTTTACATCTTTCCCTACTGATTTGTACGAGTGGATCGTGAAGCTAGCAGATAGTCAAGGAAGGTGGAAACTTAACGGTCCTATTGTGTGGACCCTAGAGTTAGTGCATAGGTTGGAAGCATCAGAGGATAAGATCATGTCTGCCATTAACCATTGGCTCAATCGGATTATAGGAGGATTCATTACTGAGTTCGCAGTTGACACCTCAATCAGCTACAACAAGGCATAGCGATGCTTTCTCAAAGGACCATGAGGTAAGTACGTAAAGTCTCTGAATACTTGGATTAAAAAGTTATTGTGTGAAAAGAGGGCTATGCAGTTACCTTGATGTTTTGGGCTACGCAAAGTGGAAAAACTTACAAGAATGAAGGAAGTAAGGGACCAGAAAATAGCCCCTTGATTTCACCTCCGTGAGGGGATGAAGAAGAACTCATGAAGGTCTCGCCACGAAGCGCGATCCATCTGATAAGGAAAAGAATTCTATGAATACCAGCCCACCCAAACCTCCACCAGCTTCACCACCATCACTTCCATCTTCACCCGTACCACCTCCGCCACCACCGCGATTCAATATGACAAGCACAATAAAGTTGCCTGTGTTGAAGGGATTAGGAAATGATGATCTAGACCAATTTTGGTTTGTTGTAAGAGCCGTATGGGAAGCACAAAGAGTTACTGATGAAAATATAAAAAAAGCAACACTGGTTAGTGCCCTGTAGGACCGCGCACTGACCTGGTATATTAAGTACTCCAATGATAATCCAAATGTGGGAATAACGGATATACAAGTAGTGCTAAACAAAGAATTTAGCAGGCTGATGTCTAAAGCACAATTGATCATTGGATTCAAAGAGATCATGATGCTACTAGGCCAGACTCCTTAGGACTTGGATAAGAGATTGAAGTGTATGATTCGTGAAGCTAATATAAATCTGATGGATGGGCAACATCGCAAATGGTTTGTAGCATCGCTAATGCCACATTTAAGGAGCGTGTTATCGCAGTAGAAGTTAATGACTTAGGCAGAGGCCTTAGAGATTGTGATGAGGCTGCATGAGACCCCAATGAAGGATCCCAAATTTGGAGTTCAACATATCCATGCGTAGCTAAAGAATTTATGCCTGGAGATGTAGAGTCTGAAATAGGACAGGGCAGCTTGACCAGAAGTGTGCGAAGAGGTGTGGTGTGTAAAATTCAAAGGTCAAGGTCATTACCAGGACCACTGCCTGGTGTTCAAAAATTACCTCACGGAGGAGGACCGATGCCATTAAGGTTGGAAGCAAAAGAAGGACCTAGCGGGCGCCTACTTTATGGTGTGCGATTTATCAAATAGGAGGAAAACATGCTACGGACAACTATGATTTGTTACAGAAGTATACACAAAATTCGCAACAATTGTTCTGTAACTTTTGTAGGTCGGTGGGACACAATGAGTGCACTTGTAGAAGTTATGAGATGATGATGGATATAACTCCCACCTACAGAGTTCAGGCCTAATTGCGGCCCCTACACTAGAATGCAACAGTGGTGCGAATAGGATTTCAGGGGTGCAGATGAGGCCGAGGTGGAGGAGGACCTGGAAGAGGTCACAGTTAGTTGATATACTACAATTGCGGAGGTCTAGGAAATTATGTCCGTGATTTTACAAATCCAACATGCCCGTCATGTTTTTATTTCAACTTGTTTAATCAAGAGACCAAATATTGTCCTACACTGATAGCTAGGATACACGACAACGGAGCACTACTACCTTCCCTGACTCAAAACGTACATATGATCAGGTCTGAGCTGCACAAGGAAGATCCAAATGTGAACATTGTGCTCTGAAGTGAAATCATGACAGGAGATGACAAAGGAAAACAACCAAAGGATAGTACTTGGGTTCACAAAGCTCCAGCAAAAGAAGCGGAGTTTGATTTGGAGCATGCTCGAGAAACCTTCATGGAAGCTAAGAAGAGCTTTTTGGAGGCCTCCACTTCAGGAAGCAAAGATAGACCGGAGCTAGAGATGGACCCATCCATGTTCACAATGTTCTTGGAAACATGTATGAAGTTACTGCGCTACAATAAATCTATGAAAGGATTACATGAACTCATTAATAGATGCACTGGGACTGCACCAGGAGAACCACGCGTAGTCAAGAAGATCGAAAAACACAGGAAAAGAATGAGAAGAGAAATGCGATTAACCGTGCAGATTGGAGAATATGATATGGATCAAGTAATTCTGGATTTAGGATCAGATGTGAATGTTCTACCGAAGCAGACATAGGAACGAATGGGGAGACCCGTGCTACAATGGTCTCCTATTCAGTTGCGAATGGCGAACTAGTAAAAGATAATACCCACGGGCCGATTGCAAGGAATAACTGTGGATACTAAGGGAGCGAGCGCACTAGCAGACTTTGAAGTGATAGAGATTGTTGATGACAATAATCCTTACCCCGTGCTCTTAGGAATTGATTGGGCCATTGACATGAACGGGGTGATTAATCTGAAGAAGTCACTACACGTAGTTATACCCCTAGACCCTGTTGAAGGATTGCGTTATACAAAGTCGGTCCGTAACTATGAAAGTGATGATGATTTGGACTACATCTATAAGATAACAATGTGAAACTAGGACTAGGTGAATCCCACTGCAGATGGGCAGATTTCATGTGAGCGTGAAAGCTCCTGTACTTCAAATTTGGATGAGGAAATGGAGTGATGGGAGAATTAGTTACATGAGGTGACTACACTGAATTGTAATATGATGAGAAGGTCATTGTGCTATGTATTGATAGAAGTAACAAACCTGCCTACTTATGATGGCCTAAGTGAGGTAGATACCTTCTTGGATAAATTTGAAAGGGAGGTGCCAGAAAAACAATTCTTCCAGGCCTTCGGCTGGGTACTACGTGCTATGCCCGCTAGGTGGTGGGGTACACACAAAGGGAGCTTTGATGACTAGCGAATGTAGAAGGATGATGCACATATGATTTGGGAAGCCTAAGGAGCGATTGACTAACAAGTATAATGGACGGAATGATCTGCACATGCATCTGGCCAAGTGGACGCAGGCATATGGAAAACAATATGTTCAAATTCACGTGAACTTCACGCTGAAGGATATGGTCAATAAGTATGTGTTGGGGGCCAAATGTGCAAATGACACTTAATGTTGGAAATACATTACGTATGAAGGACAATCACGCAGAAGGTTATCCACGTGGAAGCATTTAATAAGGTGTTGAAATGCACTGACGAAGGTATGCAATGCATAGTGAAGTGATTGGGACCTACAAGTAGCCATAGTATTATGGGCTTATACGACGACATGCAAGAAATTGACATTATAGACACCTCTCTGGATTGTCTATGGAGTGAAATTTGTAATGCCTATGGAATACATTGTGCCTAGTTTGTGCATAGTGGCACTCACAGGTATGACGAATCGTGGAGCCCTGGAGGAGAGGCTCGCGCAGTTGGAGGAGCTTGAAGAAGAACAATTTTTGGTTGGATTTCATCAGCAAGTACAGAAGCAGCATGAAAATGCCTAACATGATCGACATATTAAGTTGTACACCTATAAGGTGAATGATTTGTTGTTTCTATATGATAGTAAGTTTGATCAATTCCCAGGGAAGCTCGAAATGCATTGGATGGGACCATATGTTATTAAGGAGATCACAGATGGTGGCGTGGTGCAGTTGATAAAGTTAAATGGAGAACTCTTGCCAGGAAAAGTCAATGGCAGTCGTTTGAAGGTATACACAAGTGGCTCGACCATATGACTAGCCACATGAAACATAGTCTTAGCGCTCCAGGTAGTTGAAAGGGGGTGCAGGACTATAAACTACTCTGCTCGAGAGCTGCGTGATGTCAGGACTGCGAGCAGTAGTGAAGTGTCAAAAGGTCTGCGATAACATGACACTAGCTGCATTACCACATGGGTTGGTTGGTAATTGACTGTTACAGTCACAATTCATTATGTGATGCTTAGCTTGAGACCAAATGGAGTGGGTGGCAGGCATTTAAGGTGAACTTTATGGGCTAGATTTGGGAAAATCTGTTGCCAAGGGACATTAATGGACCAAAAATGGGGGGAACAATCAAATTCTAATTCAAAAGGTGCTATAAATTGTAAAGGGCTACCCAGAAAACAACACTTGGCCATTTGAGAATTGAGTTGTTGTGCGCCCAGAGATTCATGAACCCAGATTTGTTTGATATTTTGAAATCAAAGTCATTGTTTGAGCACTTACCTGAGTTGTTGAGAGAATTGTGGAATAGAAGTATGGCAATGCCTGAGGAAGCCATGGATACTGTAGAAATGACTGCTTAGGAGGCCGTGCAGACCACAATAGTAGGAGAAGCCCCAGAAAGTGTCAGGATAGTGGCAGAAATCCCTAAATGACTACGCATGCTGAAACCCAAGAAAGACAAGCAGCATATGGTACCAGTGCACGTGTCCCCTAGAAACCCACTGAGAATGAGTCTTACTATGGAAGAAAAGGGGAAGGTTATCAACTTGGAACCTGATGAGGGGGAGAAGAATTTGAAGAAATATTGGTAGAGGAGGAAGAGGATGTAGAGATGGAGGTGGAAACCCAGGGTGTGGACCCTCTAACCAGGCTGCCTACATATGTTCCTCCACGGAAGGGGAAAGAAAGGGTGCCTAAGGACCTAGATGAGAGAAAGAGATCTATACAAGCCCTGCGGCTCCCTGACGACATCATTTTTTATGGAGTGCACTTGGGGCGAGTGTTAGTACTAAAATTTGAAGACTGGGATCTCACAAACCACGAGAAATTCCCACATTTGGCAACCGTACAGCTCATGCGCCAAAAGAAAAACACACTGCCACGAGTTATAGAGTTGGAGCAACACCAACGGATGCAAGGTGTGGAGAAGGCAAGGTTGTTAAAACTACTCTGGGTGCCGCATTACCATCACACCCCATCGACTATTTTTGTCATCAGGCAGTTGCTCTACCTAGTGCATGATGGGTGCCTATGGCTAGAGGAGCCCATTCCCATCATGGATCATCTGATTCATAGAATTACCCAACTCCCTTGCAAAGGGGAGGATCCAACAAATATCTCAAAGGGTAAAAGTGATAATTTGGCCATCGCAGAGGCCATGAAGAAGAAATTCAAGCTGGAGAAGAATAAAAGAGGGTACACAATCTCTAGAAACATCAACGCGGTGGTCAGAGTCGCGATGCAGATACTGGCTACAAAGGTTATGTGGAAGTGCCATGCGGATGAGGTGCCCCCGCTGGTGGTTTCACTTGCCGCGCAATGTGTAGAAGGGGTCTATTTTAACTTGGAGGATTACTTGCGCAAAGAGTTCCTGGAAAACTGCCGCGAGGCATAGGAGCAGGGGAATACTTTCCACTATGCATGGTTTCTATTATCCATAGTGCTAGTGGCTTGGGAATTGCTCGAGGACAACCAGTTCCCAACGATTGCATAGGATATTCCAGAGGGAGCGATGTATGCTTCGATATGAGAAACCAAAGATGCATAGATGATCAGAGACATCAAGATATTCTGGGTGTTCATGGAGATGAACATTAGAATGGGGATTTACCCCAAGACACAGTTATCACCCATGGTTTATAACAGTCTGTAGAGCTTCACAGAGTTCAAGGTGGACTTTCATCACATGTACATCAGGGTGAGGAAGGACCCTATGAAGGCATGGAAGGTGCTCCCTTATCTGGTGACAGATGATGTCATATTCATCATCCTTGAGTCATGTCTGCCGATGTGGCATGCTCCAACCAACTCCACGGTGGAAGCGGAGAAGTCCATTGCATAGACAAAAAAGGAGGAAGCAAAACTGTGGATGGCACAGTTGGCAGAGAAGAGAAGGAACGAAGTAGCAGCAGCCAAGGTGCAAGAGGCACACGACGCTGCAAAGGTGGCAGAAGAGCAGCAAAAGGCAGTAGAGAAGGAGCGCGAAGGCTAGAAGTTGCCTTCACCTGAACATGAAACACATCCAGAGGAAGGTCACATTAACCCACTGACAGCATCCACACAGTTGAAATGACAATGCCTAAGAGAGCATGTGGGCCTGCAAAAGAACTCAAAGGCCTCAAATACTTCTTTTGACCTGATCACCCTCATTGAGGGGGATCTACATGACATTGGGGAGACGGTGAGGGATGTCACCACAAAGGCCCTCCAACAGTTTTCGGAGGAACACCAGACGGTCTTAGAGGCCCTCCAAGTGTAGATACAAGAGTTGCAGGTGCACACTCCACAAGCTAGTACTATGTTAACTAGCCTCGCACTAGGCATGACAGTGACTGAGGAAATGTTGTGCGCCCGCATGACCAACACCATAGTGTTGCCAGAGGAAGAAATTGCGACAAAAAATGAGGCTGACAAGCCTATGGTCAATGGATTAAAGGGGATTGGGATAAACATGGTTGCACTTCCTTGGGAGACGCTCTATGTTTTGCAGGACAGAGTTACTGCAGAACTGCGAGCAAGGGAGGGTCGCGCACTCCAGGTCATGAGTGAGCAGCACATCAACATCGAACAATTGAGTGTGCAGCGCAATAAGGTAGTGGTGCAGAACCAACAGATTTTGCAAGTGGTCAACAAAGCATTCCAGATGGTGTCGAAGTTGGCTATCCAAGTAGAGGAACCAACAAAGGTGCGCAACCAGAAACGAGCAACAGTGGTGCACGAGGCGAAGGAAGGGATCGCCAAGGTTTAGTTGGAGCTGAACCTTCAGATAGATGAGCTAAAATTGAAGGCACAACCTTCAACACCAGCATAGCTTAAGGAACAATGTGCCAGCATGATCACATCAGCCATAGCATATGTCAACAACGCAGTGAAAGACTACACTAGGCTTTTTGAGGAGTTGTTCGAGGTTCTCACTATTTTGCAGGAGGACCTAAACATACAACACTTAGAAACAAAGCCACACGAGCTACAGTATAAATATGATGAGATAAAAGGGACCATGCAGATGGTTTCCCTTACATAGAGGCTCACGCGGATACAACAGGCAAAATTGCTCAAGGAGCAGGTGGATGTTGCTTGACACAAGGAAGCTATTTTGAAGGTGCACGTACAACCATGGATTGATGAGGTGTTCATCATTACAACCTTGATTGAAGAAAAGCTCGTGCAAATACAGGGCACACAGGAACAGGTTCAGGGAAGCAATTCAGCTACAACGGTTTCTCAACAATGTGTCTAGGAAGTGCAGCAGGTAGCCGCTCAATGCGCTACTGATCTTACAACAATCCAAGAAGAGTTGTGAGGTCTTCACACAAATATCTCCACACTGAAAGAGTGACCTGAGGGCAAGTTAAAATGTTTGCGTTGGCTTTTTTTTGGGCGCGTGATCCCGCAACGAATTTTTTGGGGCTTAGAGCCCAGATTTTGGTCATAAATTGTATTTTTGATGTAAAAACTCCGCACTTTGTGGGCGCAGAGCTTGTAGCTTTTAAATGAGTCATAGGGTTGTCCACCCTTAATTTTGTAATGTAAGGTCGGCTATAGATATTGTAGAGCATTGGGAAGGTATGTTTTAATAAATAATTTAGTGATGTTTTAAGCAATAATTGTAATCTTTTCTTTATTATAAAGTAGGGAAAACGCAATAAGAACGAGTCCAAAATGATCCAATCACTAATAGTTGTCTTCTCTACGCAGGGAAAGGTAAAAGCAGGAAAGCGTAACGCAAAACGAGAATTTGATGAGAAGATAACGGCTGTCCCTCCAATTCTAAATAAGGTTCAGACCAGGTCGAGTAAATCAAGGAAGATCAGTCCGGAACGAGACGAAGGACTGCCAGTTCGGAAATACAGGCCGAGTAAAGGAAGGCGTTAACAGTTTAGCGGATCACTCAGGATCTTTGATCCTGAGGGATCGCTACGTTCAATCGTTTTGTCGTCTGGAGAACTCCGCCGTTGATTGTATAAAAGGGGGGCAGCATTGGAAATTAAGGGGAGATATATATTTTTGTATCTTTAACTTTCTGTTCACGGATTTTACTGTCAGTTGAACTCAGACTATTGAGTCTATCTGAAACTTAGTTTTGTACTCTCATTGATGAGTTAATATAATATCTTTGGTGTTAATTTCTCCCTGCGTCTGAAGTAGTTTACGACAGTGTGCCATTGGAAGCTTCGGGCCCGGCTCCAACGGACACTGGCTGATTGTACCATTACAACTCTGCTTTGTGTGGTTTGTTTCTTATAATCTGTTATGATTGCATGTCGTCTCATACTTATTCATCTGTAGCTTTCCTGTTATAAATCTCTGTAACAAGTTCATATCATACTTTCAGGATTCTTCGCATACTGTTGATCTGAGTTGTTTGCATCAATTACAGAATTCATAAGTAGAATATTTCAGCTACAGGTGATTGGAGTAATGGACTATTGGTGATTATTGCAGATCGTGTATATATGATTGACGTTTCCTGTCTTTAATGATTTGCTCTTCCATTTGATATGTATATGATTGACGTTTCCTGTCTTTAATAATTTGCTGTTCCATTTGATTAAGCTGCAAACTTGTATAAACGATTGCTTTCCCTTTGTATGTAAGTGTGTGCCAAGGATTGGAAGTGTTGACCTCGCGAGACTTAGTTTCTTTACTGCCGTTCCATTTACTGCCGTTCCTTTTATTGCTGTTCCATTTCTGAAGTTGTTGTTCCATTCTGTTTTCTCGCTGTTCCTTTCGCTTGCATTTATTGAAGTGGCATGAGAGGAGGGTCAAGGCTGTTGTGAGATACAGCAGACGCTATAATGCTCCCAGATCATGATCCATACTCCTTCATCAGTTTCTAGGGGGATAGGTTACTAATTCCATACCCTCGACCGACGAAGTTGCTGCGTGTGTGATTTCTTTATGCAAAAGTAATTTAGCGTAGCTTAGCATCTGTTTACTCTTGTATTCTTTAGATCTATACTACGAATCATTATCCTGACAAATAGCCTCAAATTGAGATATCCTTTACAATAACAAAACGCTCCCGGATTGACTTGTAATGTGAGATAACTAGAGGTGAAAAAGACCCTTGTTACAGCTCCACATTTTGGCGCCGTTGCCGGGGAAGGGTATAGCCATTTGTCTTTTAACAGGGTAGTGTGCGAATCTATTAGGGGAGAACTGGATTCTAAAAACGGAAGGTAAGAACCTGCGTGCGGAGCATGTAAAAGCCCTGCTCCACCGTCCGCTTTCCTAGCAGAATTGATTTAGTAATTTAATTGGAGTGCATGACTAAGCAGAAAAAGCCAGAAAAGAATCAAAAGCCTCCATCCAAAACCGAAAAAGCCAAGGGGTCGGCGACCCTTGGACGAAAGACCTTTATAGATGAAATTTATAAGAAAGCCGAATCTCAGCAATCAGTAGGTTATAGGAAAGTAAACTCTAAACAACCTGCTAGTTCCCTTCAGGCCTCAGAATCACCATCTGAAGCCTTTGCTGAGGTGCACAGTCAGACAGAGGAGCAGGACTTTCAAGAACCTGACAATTCGACTCTTGGACCAGTGCACGAAGGAAATTTTAGCAATCTTTGCGAAGGAGAAGGAGAAACAGGGGAAATCGAGGAACCTAGATCTCCTATTGAACCAAACCAGCCTTTAAACAGTCCGGATAAAGGAAGCGCTGCAAAAATCCTCGTTGAAGGAATTCATTCACCTCAGACAGTAGGGGCCATCATTATCCCTGATAAAGGGAGTGCTGTAAAAACAGTTCCCGCTAAGATTACCCCTCCTCAACCAAGGGATACTCTCTTAGAAATTCCTGAAGATTACTGGCATATATTTGATTCCATGGCGCAGAATCAGCCAAATACCCAAACCTCTACTTTGCAATATCCCATAGTAGATTCCGCTGTGAATGCACCGATGAAGGCAATTCCGCTTCAACATATCCCGACGTTTCATGGACTCACATCAGAAGACCTTGATGCGTTTTTATTCGAATTTGATGTGTTATGCAGGGGATATGATTACACCACTGACCCCCAGAAGTTAAAGCTGTTTCCCTCTACTTTGAAGGGAGCAGCTCTGAGATGGTTCATGGGTTTAGGTGGTGGAGTCATAAACAATTGGGAAGAAATGAAAGGGGCCTTCTTAAAAAAATATCAAGATTACTGTAGATCAAGAGAACTAAAGGATGAAATCTTTCAAATGTTAGCCAGACCAAATGAAACTTTAGAAGAATATGTAGAACGTTTCCAATATAACTTGCAAAGATCTCCCTATGCATCGTTACCTCTGCCCGATAACGTGTTGAAAACTGCATTGATTAGAGGTATGAAAGAGCAATGGATTGAAACGTTGAATATTATGGGAAAAGGAGACATTTATCAGGAAAATTTTGCTGACATCATTAATCTGTGTATCAGGAGCTCAAGAGGCAGCACAAGGATAAAACCAGCAGAATATGATCGCTTCACTAGAGACAATAGAACATCAATAGAAGGAGTATCACGAGTGGAACTTGGAAATCTGCTAGAGAATTTTAAAACTGATATCATGGGGACATTAACTACACAGCTTGATATTGTGCAGGCTAAATAGAAGCAAGCAGAGGCAGAACAAAATCTGGCAATTTTCTGCCCTCGGTGCAGAAAGAAACATAGCCAGAAAGAATGCCCGCTCGATACAGTTCAAATATGTGCTATTTGCACCAAGGACCATCCGACTGAAAGCTGTCCCTCGCTTCCTGGTTTGAAGGCGGTGTACAAAGAAGCAGAAGAGGAACCAGAATCAGCATATTTTATTAACCAGCGTCGTCAATGGCAGCCTAGGCAATCCGATATGTTTCAAGATCCCTCCTCTTCTTTTCAATCTCCGCAATTTAATGCTCAGCAACAGAATATGTGGCAAAATCAGTCTCAACACCTGTTTTCAAATTGGTCGCCTCAAATGTTTCCTACTCCAAACCCTTGGATGAACCAAGCTGGTTGGCCAAACTTTCCTTATCCTCCGCCATATTGGCCAAATAATTCATATCCTCCACAGTGGACCCCTTCCACTTCGCAAAGTTCACCCTGGCAGAGCAACTGGCCAAGATCGACATATCAAACACCAGGATCAATTCCGCTCCCTCAACCAACTCTGCCAGCCTTGCAACAAAATCCCCAGCCCAACCTAAGACCGCAGCTCCCAGCCCAACCCAACCCTAACCCAAACAATCGACTAGTTCAATCTCTTCAAATTATAGAATCTTCCGAGATTGAATCTGCTCTACAGGAGTGCAATGATCTTCAGTTGAGATCTGGGCGACTAATAGAAACTGAGGGACATAGAACCGCTCATATTGAAAACCAGTTACCCGTAGAACAGCCGTCACAACAAGAAGATGTAAGTAAAGACCAGGTTCATCAGCAAGTAATTACATCTTCTCCACCTTTCCTAGAACGACTGGACATTCCGAGACAAATGCAATATCCGGATTTTGATATTCTGGGAGAACTCCAAAACTTGTATATAAGAATTCCATTCCTTCAGGCTATACAGGATATTCCCATATATGCAAAAACCATAAAAGACCTGTGTAGCAGAAAATCAAAAAGAAATATAACCCCTAACCCTAGAGTCCAGGTAGTCGGCACCTTATCCGACCTCTTATCAGGGAAAGAAACACCAATTAAATATGAGGATCCTGGAAACCCAATTGTCACTGTTCAAGTTCGTGGGCAGACCCTGACCAACGTTTTAGTAGATCTAGGGGCTGAAATTAATATCCTGACAACATCAACCTGCCAGAAGCTTGGAATCACATCGGTAGAACCTACTTCCACTTTACTAGAGCTAGCTGACCGATCAGTAATAAGACCAGAAGGCACCTTGTATGATGTCATGGTTTCAGTGGACTCTTGGGAATACCCGACCGATTTTCTGGTGATTAATCCAAAAACCCGACTAGATGGACATCCGCTAATTCTAGGTAGACCATGGCTCGCTACTGCTGACGCCTACATTGGATGCCGGCAGGGAAACATGACCATAACCAGAGGGCCAGATATCAAAAGTTTAATCTTGTACCCGCCAGCCCAGCCAAGCATCACACCTCATATATCACTGACCAATCTGCGCCCTGCCTCATATATTACTGATAATATTAGACCACCATTAACAGTCCAGGAAGCGCTAGATTTTAAAGATCAAATGGAAGACGATGCCATCAATAAATTCATTAATCAAACAGAATCCACATCGTATACACAATGCTTTATGATAAAAGCGGCATTTGATAATGAATTAGAGGAAGATCCTCTAAAAGATGACCATGACCCAAATATACCTGTAACCTCTGTTGCTAACAGCAAAGTAATACAAATTGAACCGGGCAAAACTTTAAATATTAACGCTAATCTGACACCAGAGCAAGAGACCAAACTCATCCAGCTCCTACGAAAGTATCAGGAGGCATTTGCTTGGGACTATTCCGATATGAAAGGGATTGATCCCCAGCTATGTACACATCGTATCTATATCGAGAAAGATGCAAGACCTGTTCGCCAACCACAGAGAAGACTCAATCCCCATTTAAAAGATGTTGTAAAAGATGAGCTGCAGAAATTATTAGACGTTAATTTTATTTATCCTATTTCTGACAGCAAATGGGTCTCCCCACTTGTGGTAGTACCTAAAAAGAACGGCAAATGGAGGATCTGTGTCGATTACAGAGAATTAAACAAAGCTACACAAAAAGATCACTTCCCTCTCCCTTTCATAGACCAGGTATTGGACACCTTAGCAGGCAAGAAATTTTTTTCTTTTTTGGATGGCTTCAGCGGATATAACCAGATTCAGATTGCCCCTGAAGACCAGGACAAGACTACCTTTACTTGCCCCTGGGGAACATTCGCCTACCGAGTCTTACCCTTTGGATTATGTAATGCTCCGGCCACATTCCAACGGGCTGTTCTTAGCATCTTCGCAGATTTAATTAATGATGGATTGGAAGTCTATATGGATGATTTCACACTATATGGAGATGACTTTGATCCAGCCCTGGACACTCTTGAAAAAGTTCTAGAGCGCTGCATCGCTACCAGGCTTTGCTTGAGTCACGAAAAATGTTACATGATGATGACAGAAGGACTCATTCTGGGACATTACATCTCAGCAGCTGGCATTCAGGTAGACCCGGCTAAAATTCAAATACTCATGCTTATCCCAACCCCCACTAATCAAACAGAGGTACGCAATTTTCTTGGTTTTTCTAGGTATTATAGACGATTTATACAACATTACTCACATATTGTCGCACCTCTACATGCATTAACTGGAAATGTTGATTTCTTATGGACAGAAATATGTGATCGAGCCTTCACAGAATTAAAGAGGTTGCTATCTACAGCTCCAGTTCTCAGAGGACCTAATTGGAACTTACCATTCCAAATTTCAACCGACGCCTCAGACACAGCAATCGGTGCAGTTCTGGGCCAAGAAGAAGAGAAAAGACCATACGCTATCTATTACATCAGCAAAAATTTGGCTCCGGCTGAATTAAATTACACTGTCACCGAAAAAGAATTTCTAGCTATGATACATGCTATTAATAAGTTTAAACACTATATTACAGGTTATCCCGTTATTTTGTATACAGACCATTCTGCTATTAGGTATTTAGCAAACAAACCTGTTACAAATGGAAGAATAACCAGGTGGTTGATCTTGTTGCAGGAATTCGACATTACAATCAGAGACCGACCAGGGAAGGAGAACCCTGTAGCTGATTTTCTTTCACGAATGCCAAAATCAGTTGAAACAGCAGCAGTTGAGGACCAATTCCCAGATGAACACTTATTTGTTGTCGCTGTCCAGACTCCCTGGTACGCTAATGTGGCTAATTATCTCGCAGTAGGTAAGCTTCCAAAACATTTAACTCCCAATGAACGGAAACAGATCGTCCAGAAAAGCAATCGATTTTCGTGGGTTGGGGGCTATCTGTTTCACACAGGCGCAGATATGGAAATCAGAAGATGTATTCGAGAAGACGAAATCTTTGATATCTTGAAAGCCTGCCATGACGGGCCATGTGGAGGACATTTCACTGAACGCAGAACAACACACAAAGTATTACAAATGGGATATTACTGGCCTACAATTTTCAAAGATGCCAAAAAATTTGTCCAGGCCTGTGATAGTTGTCAGCGTGTAGGACGACCTGGCCCAGCAGACGAAATGCCTTTGCGGCCTCAATTAGTGATCGAACCTTTCGAATGCTGGGCTCTAGACTTTGTCGGACCCATCAACCCCCCATCAAACCAAAAAACCTACATTTTGGTGGCAACTGAATATGTTACCAAATGGGTTGAGGCGGAGGCATTACCCAGAGCTACAGAGGAGTCGGTAATACAGTTCTTGTTCCATTTGTTTGTACGTTATGGTCTTCCAAGGGAAGTGGTTACAGATGGAGGACCACAATTTGTGGGACATAAATTAGCTGCAACACTCAATAACCATCACATCCACCACAAAATTACTACCCCATACCATCCGCAGGCAAATGGGCAAGTCGAGAACAGTAATAAGATAATAGAGTCAATTTTGACAAAAACTGTTGCCTCACACCGCCGCGATTGGGCCGCCCGACTACCGGAGGCACTGTGGGCTTATCGAACGACATGGAGAAGTACCACCAGCTATTCACCATATCACTTAGTGTTTGGAAAGCAACCCATTTTTCCTATAGAATTTGAGATCCAAACCCTGCGAACTGCCCAAGAAGTCGGATTGGATTTAAGTGAAGCACAGAAAAATCGATTACAGAAAATTAATGAGTTGGACGAAACAAGGCTCGCTGCATTACAGAATACAGCACTCATCCAGCAACAGCGAGCCAAGTGGCATGATGCGCTCATCAAAAACAAGATATTTCACGAAGGAGACTGGGCTCTGTTATATGATTCTAGATTTCAGGATTTCCCGGGGAAGCTTCAGACTCGATGGTTGGGACCATACGAGATTCAAAAAGTCCATGACAATGGGACCCTTACTTTGATTACAATCGATGGATCTAGATATACATTTAAGGTAAACGGCCACCGAGTTCGTCTGTATCGCAAACTGCTCACTCGGGAATCATTTTGCCAGCAGCTACGCCAAGATACTAACATCAAGATGATGGGAGAGGAAGCAAAAACTTCCTCCCCTATAGATTGGTAAGCAGTTCATTCTTTATTACCACATTTTGTATATAAGATTGTAAATTTTGTATATATGTTTCGAGTGCGTGTTTTCGCTGTTCCTTTTCAAAAGGAACAGCACTTGCGTGTTTTGCTGTTCCTTTTCAAAAGGAACAGCACTCTTGAATTTTTGCTGTTCCTTTTCAAAAGGAACAGCACTTTTTGCTGTTCCTTTTTCAAAAGGAACAGCACTGGTGTGTTTTGCTGTTCCTTTTCAAAAGGAACAGCACTTGTGTGTTTTGCTGTTCCTTTTCAAAAGGAACAGCACTTGCGTGTTTTGCTGTTCCTTTTCAAAAGGAACAGCACTCTTGAATTTTTTTGCTGTTCCTTTTCAAAAGGAACAACACTTTTTGCTGTTCCTTTTCAAAAGGAACAGCACTAGTGTGTTTTGTTGTTCCTTTTCAAAAGGAACAACACCTGCATGTTTTGCTGTTCCTTTTTCAAAAGGAACGGCACCCTTGAGTTTTTGCTGTTCCTTTTCAAAAGGAACAGCACTTTTGAATTTTTGCTGTTCCTTTTCAAAAGGAACAACACTTTTGAATTTTATTCCTTTTTAGAAGGAGCAACATTTGTGTGTTTTTTTCAGTTCTTTTTTTTTTTTAGCAAGCAGCATTTGAGTGCTTTTGTTATCTTAGGACATTGCATCAAAAGAACCCTCCCACCTTCCCTTGTAAGAAAGAAATAGTATGCCCTCGTCCTTTCTATAAGAAGAAAGCGTTGTCCATCCTTTTCCTGAGGCCATAAGTAGCAGCTATATATGCAACAAATATAAAAGGCATGATATATCGAGATCAGCACATCATAAATCGCTATCTATAATAGCCCTAGTATTGATGCAACAAAGGAAGGATCCATACACTCATCATTTTTTCAGCCATAAGTCTCACCTCCTCTGCCCTGTTGGAAAACTTCATCATGTTACGTTCCTACAATTTTCTTTATTATTACTTGGAAATAACAATAGAAAATTTATATCTTCCTATTGGGATAACAAGACTTCTTCCGCCATTCCCACTCTTAAGGAGGGCTGAACCACCCTTATGTGTAACTATACAAGAGCAAAAGTCCATCTCAAAAGAAAAAAAAGCAAAAGCAAAATCAAAAGAAATTATTTGTCAAATGCAGGATAGGGGGTTTCATTAAAGAACCAACCTACTATGATCATAAGATTGGAAGCGAAGTGGCATTCCCATCATGGCCACCACACCAGGGATATGGTCCAACAGGTTCATTATATAAACAAACCTTGGAACAGGGGGTCTCATCACGAGCCAACCTGCCCACGTTTCGCGCCTCTCTGGTGAATGGCGTCATGGTTATCTGGTTACCAAGCCAGCATGATGGCCTGCATGTTGACAAGAATTGCTCTTCAAAACTACACAAAGGACTATGGTTCCAGGGTGAAATAAACAACTCTGCCACGGTTATAAACACCGGTCGGCAGCAGAGCTCTGTTAATGGTATTGGAGTCAAAACATATACACCAATTTGGATCTTATTAAATATTTCTTTCTATCCTCATAATAATTATATCTTACACCTTAATGGATACGTCACATGAACATCTATCATTACCAATTATGGCAAAGGTATTGACTATGACTATCTCAGACTTTCCATGAGTGCTAGACGTCCTATCCTTATGTTCTGCATCACATCACGAAGGCTTATGTTAAACGCAATCTATCTGTCGCATCGATCTCGGTATTTCTTTGTCTAATCTGAAACATGGCAAAACTTTATAAGCTGTTCCATTATGACTCGGTGATGGGATGACCGCCTTCTTCTATTTGACGGCTGAGGCAGCCTATCATTTCGCGCGGGGGGGAGGTGACTTCATTACTCCG
Organism: Pinus tabuliformis; assembly: GCA_031772625.1. NCBI lineage: Eukaryota > Viridiplantae > Streptophyta > Pinopsida > Pinales > Pinaceae > Pinus > Pinus tabuliformis. The sequence goes on along the minus strand of CM062810.1, from coordinate 871,431,130 downwards.
CCGGCCACGTGTTATCACATCATTCGGAAATGATATGATACGAAGGTACGATATGCGTTAACGGCATGACAATGCTATTTTTTGCAAAAGTTGTTATTTATGATCAATTATTCATGCATGCTCTGTGTCTTTTCTTTTTTTTCCGCAATTACGTTCTTTGCATTGCTGTTCCATCTAGACCCTGAAACAGAACCATGGGGGGAAAGTCTATCAGAAGCGAGCCGAGCGAGCTCGTAGTCTCCGAAGCTGCTCGGAAGATCTTAGAAAAGGCAGGGTGGTTAACTTATTTTGGCCGCCTGCGCAAATCAAACGAAATAGTGGCCATGGAATTCCTGCAGAATTTGCAGGAAGAACACTCAGTGGTAGATGGGAAGCAGATAACAGTCACGAAGGAAATAATCGCGGAAGTAACCGGATTACCAGACTCAGGTCCAATATGGACGACAAAGAAAGAAAGACTGCAGAAGATCGTAGAAATCTTCCAAGATGAAGGGCAGAAGCTGACAGTGAAGGGAAAAGGAGTGCTGCCGGCAACACTGGAAGAACCTTGGAGCGAACTGGCAAAGGTAGTACAGAGCTACATCACCTGCAAAGGACGAAAAGATGTGGTAAGGCCGCGTCACCTTAAGCTCTTAGCTGTGTTAAAAGGAAAATGTGCTATGAATCTCCCTGCATTGTTAAATTCATTGCTGCATGATGCCTCTCGGAGCCTGAAAAAGGCACACCATGAAGACGCAGTGGTTAGCCACCACGGGTTAATCTGCCTGATAGTAACATACAGTCTCGCTCAGCAGCAGAGTAGCTGGCGGGAACTTATTACACCAATTGGAGGGGAAGCAGCATCACCATCCCCAAAGGCGAAGCACCCCGCTAGCACCTCTGGAACACCTAAAAAACCCAGAGAATCGCCAAAACCTAAGCAACCCTCGGGCACAACCGAGCAAACGAAGAAACGCATAAAGCTGGGGAAACAAAAATGTACCCCTAAAGCAACTAGACATGCAGAAAAACGTAAGGAATTGCCCGAAGAAAGACGTGCTACCGTAAAGCGAAGGTATTCCTCTGGCACGCCAGAACAGTTTGAAAAACACAGAAAGGTGGAGGTGGAAGAACAGGTGGCCAGCACACCCAAACAGCCCGAGAGGCCTAGAAAGTCAACTCGGTTGGCAAAGATAAGAGGTAGGCTGGAAAAAATCCAGCCAAACATTGACCAGCCGATTGAAATAATAGAGGAACCTCCAGCGCCAGAACAAATACCTGGGGAAAACGTGGGACAAACAGAGAACGAAGCTGAAGAAGGAAATAAGAATGATGACTCTGCGGCCGAGACCAGCTATCCAGAGGCAGCTACTGAGCAGCCAATTCAGGAGAAGGAGATGGAACAATTGGGGGGTAGCCATCCGCAAACCCCTGTGGAGGAAGAAGAGCTGGCCACCATCTTGGCCAGCCTTAGAGGTTATCCTTCACCCTCTAGTCCGGCAGAGCCTCCCGAAGGACCCTCTCAGGAAGAGACGCGTGAAGAATTGCATGATGGAATGGCAGGGGAAGAAAACCCCCCTGTCGTTGACAAAGAAAATGTGAATACCAATCAAGAACAAGCCGTTCCCAAAACTCCACGAGGAGATCCACCTGCTGATGCCATGGAGGATGAAAATGTTTGTCGGGAACAGGACGTTCCCCGAATGATAGAAGAAACCCTCGATGAAAGCGGAGCAGAACTGAGGGCCGCCCATGTGGCCACAGCCGAGGCAAGAGAAATTACGAAGTTGAGAAGAAAACAGCAGAAATTGCTGAATATTATAGGCCAGCTTCGGCAGAAAATTCGAAGTCTGAAAGCCAGTTTGAGAATAAGGAGGACTGTAAGAAGAAAAAGAAGGACAAATATAGCTGGGTCCTGTCAGAGGAGAAGGCAGAGCACCTATAGGCATCTAGTAGGTCGATACTCTGCCAGCGAACCTGCAGCTGTTCCAATTAATACTAAGGAACAAAATGCTGTTCCATCTAGAATAGAACACCAGAATGCCGTTCCTATTGACATAGAGGAGCAGGCTGATATTTCAAACAGCCCATTAGAACCAACGGCCGTTCCAATTAAAACGGAGCCACAAGATGACATCCCATTTACAGAGGGACCACCGTACCCCTTTATACATGTCAAGAAGGAAGGGGAAAATAGAGCAGTTCACACTGAGACACCACCTTCAGGGAAAATTAAGCGACGAAATGTGAAGGTCCAGGCGAAATTTCCTGCCTCCAAGGAATCATGGGAAAGGGATCCAAAAACCAAGGCCTTGCGCCGCGAGATAAGACAGACCCAACAGGAGGCTGAACAGCTACGGGAACAAATGATCCCTCGAGAGAAATATGAGGAGCTGCAACAGGAAGTTGAGCAGAGGATTCCTCGAGAAAAATACGAAGAATTGCAGCAGAGGGCTGAGCAGTTAGAGGAACAAAGGATCCCTCTGGAAAAACATGAAGAACTGCAACAGCAGCTGAGAAACATGAGTCAATCGGAGAGTCAGGCTTTTGAAGGATGGCAGAAGGAACAGGAAAAGGTTGCTAAGGTAACACGTCAACTAGATGTTGTTATTAAACAATTGGACACTGTATGTTCGTTGTATGATGATGTTTTGACTTGCAGGGCCCCCGCGAAGAATTATGCTTTATTCCTCCTTGAAAGATACTTAAGATTGAAAATAAAAGCTGTCAGGGCAGGTGCCCCCATTCAGATTAATACTGTTAATGATTTCATTGATTGTTGCAAACATTATGGGGTTAAGGTCCAACGATTATTATGCGAATTTTATTTGCACAATATGGTGCTTGAGCAGGAAACTGACCTAAACCCTGGTCCCTTTGTGGGGGATATACAGCTACAAGCCTTTGTTTCATTCGGGGTCAATCAGTTAAAGTGGCTCAGGGCTTACAATGCCTTTCAGAGGCAGGAGCACAGCCTAGATCTATGGGTCAGGGCTGAGCCTCAAGATCCAGTTCGCCTATGGCAATCACAAAAAAGCCTTATGAGAAACCCTGGCGTTATAGAACTACTAGGACCCATGCATGAGGAGTTGATCCAAAATAGCTTAGAATACTTCCTGGTTATTAAAGATTCCGCCTTGGAGGCTGCCAAATTCCGTTATCGGATTTCCACCCCAAGCGTCCAGCTCAGGGAGCCCCTCAAATACGAGAACTTTGAGCTGGCTGCTGAACGATTGCCCTTTTATGGCCAGTGCATTCTGCAAGCTGGACCATCATGGTTAGGATATCGGTTCCGCAGCCCAATTATCTGGCACCCTGCACCGGGGTACCAGGCCTTGTATAATATGCCTGCAGATCAGTTGCATTACTTCTTTGATAATCTGGTTGCCTATCATGGTTGCAGACCCCCTCATGAAGTACCCTCTCCAGCCTATTCTCTTACTGCTCTCCATGTTAATTATAACGTTTTCATGAGGCCATGAAACAGAGTAAGTCGGGGGGTGTGTAGAGCATTGGGAAGGTATGTTTTAATAAATAATTTAGTGATGTTTTAAGCAATAGTTGTAATTTTTTCTTTATTATAAAGTAGGGAAAACGCAATAAGAACGAGTCCAAAATGATCCAATCACTAATAGTTGTCTTCTCTACGCAGGGAAAGGTAAAAGCAGGAAAGCGTAACGCAAAACGAGAATTTGATGAGAAGATAACGGCTGTCCCTCCAATTCTAAATAAGGTTCAGACCAGGTCGAGTAAATCAAGGAAGATCAGTCCGGAACGAGACGAAGGACTGCCAGTTCGGAAATACAGGCCGAGTAAAGGAAGGCGTTAACAGTTTAGTGGATCACTCAGGATCTTTGATCCTGAGGGATCGCTACGTTCAATCGTTTTGTCGTCTGGAGAACTCTGCCATTGATTGTATAAAAGGGGGCCAGCATTGGAAATTTAGGGGAGATATATATTTTTGTATCTTTAACTTTTTGTTCACGGATTTTACTGTCAGTTGAACTCAGACTATTGAGTCTATCTGAAACTTAGTTTTGTACTCTCATTGATGAGTTAATATAATATCTTTGGTGTTAATTTCTCCCTGCGTCTGAAGTAGTTTACGGCAGTGCGCCATTGGAAGCTTCGGGCCCGGCTCCAACGGACACTGGCTGATTGTACCATTACAACTCTGCTTTGTGTGGTTTGTTTCTTATAATCTGTTATGATTGCATGTCGTCTCATACTTATTCATCTGTAGCTTTCCTGTTATAAATCTCTGTAACAAGTTCATATCATACTTTCAGGATTCTTCGCATACTGTTGATCTGAGTTGTTTGCATCAATTACAGAATTCATAAGTAGAATATTTCAGCTACAGGTGATTGGAGTAATGGACTATTGGTGATTATTGCAGATCGTGTATATATGATTGGCGTTTCCTGTCTTTAATGATTTGCTGTTCCATTTGATATGTATATGATTGACGTTTCCTGTCTTTAATAATTTGCTGTTCCATTTGATTAAGCTGCAAACTTGTATAAACGATTGCTTTCCCTTTGTATGTAAGTGTGTGCCAAGGATTGGAAGTGTTGACCTCGCGAGACTTAGTTTCTTTACTGCCGTTCCTTTTATTGCTGTTCCATTTCTGAAGTTGTTGTTCCATTCTGTTTTCTCGCTGTTCCTTTTGCTTGCATTTATTGAAGTGGCATGAGAGGAGGGTCAAGGCTGTTGTGAGATACAGCAGATGCTATAATGCTCCCAGATCATGATCCATACTCCTTCATCAGTTTCTAGGGGGATAGGTTACTAATTCCATACCCTCGACCGACGAAGTTGCTGCGTGTGTGATTTCTTTATGCAAAAGTAATTTAGCGTAGCTTAGCATCCGTTTACTCTTGTATTCTTTAGATCTATACTACGAATCATTATCCTGACAAATAGCCTCAAATTGAGATATCCTTTACAATAACAAAACGCTCCCGGATTGACTTGTAATGTGAGATAACTAGAGGTGAAAAAGACCCTTGTTACAGCTCCACAGATATCTACCCATTGTTTGTGGACCATGGGATTGTATAAGTAGAGGGAGGCTCTAGGTTGTAAAAGCAACAATCAATTAGAAGAAGTCTAAGGATGAAGAGTTGAGTTGTGTCTAAAGTGTAAAGTCTACTTTTGGGTTGTAGAGTAGGAGAAGGCTCTGCAGTTGAGTGCATAGAGGCCTAGTAGTCTGCAGCTGAGTGCGTAGGGCAGGTCGAGTTTGTAACTGTTGAAGCATTAATAAAGAGAAGTTTCATATCATTCCTACGTATTTATCTCATGTCTTCTACATTGAAGGTATTAGGTATAAATTACATTTCTGTTGTTTATATGGTGTGCGAACATGTATGAATATGTTGAATAAGTGAATGCAAGATCAAATATCTGTTTATGCGAAGTAACTAAGATCTTTAAGAGGATAAGTAAGATATGCGGTATAGTTTGGGGAAATAGAGCAGATTGATGCCATAGTAGCGTGAAAGCACCTCAGCCCTTGGTTAGGGCTGTGCGAAGGTGATTATAATAGATCACGAAGGTCTCCCAGGATAGCACAGTGTGCGAAGTGACCTATGTGAAGGTAAGCACAATTAGACTAAATCAACCCCTCAGAAATCTCAAGGGTGCAGAAACATGGTTCCAGCATCCCCCCATACTGCCTCGGGTGAGACTTCAGTTCGTTTTCCACAGGCTAATGCTGAAAAGGCTACTAGTGTGGGGATTTGTTTGGCTAATTAACTCCAAACCTAGGTCAGGCCCCATGAAGCCAATAGTCTTTGTACTTGAATTTGAAAAAATTTGTTGATTTTAGGTATGTTCTATGCTTAGAGAAATTTATATAAATTTTCACAGTTAGCTCAATATCTTTTCCAAATTAGCAATCACATCAACATAATAGTAAATTGTAGACAAAACATAAACATAAATCAAAGAAGACAAGCCAAGACAAGAGGACACAATATGTGGTGCTAGCCAGGGACAAACCCCAATGTGGGGAAACCCTTGATCAATTATTCTTATATGTTCTTTAATCGTTCAACAGAGAGAGAGAGAGATAGTACATATACAATAGAAGTCAACACTTTGACTTATCTAAATAGGAGCATAGATCATCCCTAAAAAGATGATACATGAGGTAGTTGAATCGAGTTGAAGACATTCTACTTCAACTGATTCTCCAAGGTGACTCCATCACCTTGTTGCACCTATCATTGTGTTGCACCATGCTACACCTATCATCACTATGCTTCACTAATCATGACTGTACCCATCACTGTACAACATATCCTCATGCTACACTATGTTGAGCTCTTCATTGCACTATGCTACACCCAAATGCATGATGCAATACCTTATCATCTTGTTGTTGTATGCATTCTTACTGTTGTTATATGCCCGTCATTACCATGTTGTCCCATTGCTGCACCAATGTCAAACAACATTGATCTACACCATGTTGTACCATCATTACTACTGTGTGCATTATGTTGCACTATACATCATGTACCTATGTGCACTATGCTACACTATACAACATGTACTCATTGTTTCTCCTATGTACACTATGCTTCACTGTACAACATGTACTCTTTATTGCCCCTATGTGCACTATGCTACACTGTACATCATTTACTGATTGTTGTTTATAATGTTACAACATTCATCATAAGATTGGATCTATCATAATCCAAACAGTAGATAGAGAATCCTTATTTAGAAAAGCTTTAAGGATAGTTGAAGGTGTGGCTTCTTTATCTCAATGTGTGAGGGCATTCCTTCCATGACAATAAGGATATTATTTTCATGACAACATATGGATGAGGGATTTTCCTTTCATGACAGCAAGGGCATTCCATGTGTAGAGCACTTCTTCTAAGAAATCATTTACATGCCATCTCTGTTATGGAGCATAGGAACTAATTTTAGTGCATCTCTTCTCCTTAGACCTACGACTAGGGTTTTTGCCTTCATTTCCATGGCTATGTATTTAGGGCATATCCATAACTATAGTTAGGGTCACCCTTAGGACAACATATTAGATGAGGGTTGTCTTCCTGGATAGCGTAGAGGATTAGGGTTGTCTTGTTCACAATATGTTTGTGTCTTCCTTGACAACATATTGGGTTAGGGATGACTGCGTCCTACATCTAGGTCATGCGTAGAGCTACTAGGACATCATCTAGGACTACATTTAAAGCATCCTTTAGGACATCATTTATCCCTTAGAGATTTGTCTTCCCACTAAAACCAAAAACAAGTGGAGAAGAAGAAATCTCAAGAGAGTTGTGTGTACAAATGACTTGCAAAGCACTTGTATTTATACCAAAACGTGGAGCACAAGTGGGGCAAGTTTAGTTGTTGGCCAACCTTGACGAATTGTTCCATAACACAAATAAATTCATATCTCCATGAATACTTATCGGAATTGGATGATCTTTAGATCCATCTTACACCTCTCGATGAGAGGAGTCCAAGAAAAATATCAGCTTCCATAAATAAGATGACCCACATGGAGTTTGGCCCTAGTTGCCAATTTTAACATTCCCTCTCAACTAGTGAGAACTCCATGCACTAATCCATCTACCAGACTATGTTATCTTTGCCATCAGTGCCCTGCACTGCTCTTCTCTACTCTGCTCTATTGAACCCTAAAGAAGAAGAATTGATCAAGAATGTCTCATACCATTCTCTACTAGCCCAAAGTCAATCCCATATGAAGGGAGTGTGTCATACCACTCTTACTGATCCTAGATCAGTAGTTATATCACTCATACTGACCCAAAGTCAGTTTCATTGATCCCAAATCAATATGAAAAGAGACTGTCTCTAACCACTCATACTGACCCGAAGTCAATTTCATTGATCCTAGATTAGTATCAAGAGAGAGTGCCTCAAACCACTCATACTAATCCCAGATCAGTTCCAAGAGAGATTGAGCTATATCACTCTTACTGACCCGAAGTCAGTTCCAATTGATCCCAGATCAATGTCGCTCATCCTAGCATAGGGAGTATGATAGATACATGATGCATCCATTAGTACTACTATGTGGTCCCTATCCTCATTTCCCTACTCATTGGCCAAATGAGAGGTACTTCCCATGAGTCCCAGACTTCATGGGTAGGATGCCTCGATAGGAGAACCACTCATCCAGCCAACAAGTCACCACGGTGTATCACAAGGGAAGGTTGACCCATTCACCCTATATACAGTGCACCACTAGGGGATGGTGAGTCACCCTATGATCTCTTGTCGTTCCAAGAAGCCCCTCAGAGCTCCCAGAGCTCAATGTCCATGTAATTTAGGACCCTTAGAAGAGAGTCTCTCTACAATTCCTAGTCATTCTCAAGAAGTCACAAATTTGACCTTTCCCAGGGGCTTCAACAGAATGTCAGCGACCTGCACATATGTCCCAATGCGATGGAGCCTTCTTGCTCATCGATGTACCATATCCCAGATAAAGTGGTACCTGATGTCTATATGCTTAGAGCGATCATGGTGGTATCCAACATGTGTCTAAATAGCTCACTGAAGAGCTTCCACAACCAGGCACCTTCACACGAGGTCATACTCATAGCTATGTATCCAGCCTCAGTGGTACTTAAAGAAACCGTCTTCTACTTCCTGCTCATCTGGGATATCGTGGTAGAACCCAAAGAGAAATAGCACTCAGAAGTGCTCTTGTGATCCTCCACATTGCTTGCCCAGTCAGCATTCGAATAATCATGTAGCTTCACATTTCTGACAGTGTATCTCAACCAATGAGAGATTGTGCCCCGATGATATCTCAAAGGATTCTTGTCACTAATCCCATGAGGCTTAACCATATATGAGCTCACTATGCTAACTACAAAACATATATCTGAATGGGAGTTCAACAAGAACATTAATGCTAGAATGAGTTTCTGAAACTCAAAGGCATTTCCCAAATCAGGTCTAACATCCTTACCACATAACTTCTGAAAGTTAAGATCCATCGAGGTAGTCATGGGCTTGCAGTTCACCATTCCAAATTTGGAATCCAAATCCCTCTTACTTTTCCAAATGAGAGGGTTTGCACCTATCAGAAAGAGGTTGTCCTTAGAAGGTGTCAGTATGAGAGGTATATCATCCATAACCTTCAAGCAATGATTTGGATCGGCTTCACTCTTAGTGAATCTCAGCTTCATCAGATAGCTACCAATCCTCTCATACTAAGCTTGGAGTGTTTTGCTTCAAGCCACAGAGGGATTTCTTCCACCTACAGACATGAGATTCCCAATCATGAATCTCAAACCCCTCAGGTTGTTCCAAACCTGTGGACCTAATACATGAGGGGAATTATCCCCTTGCAAGGTTTTCCTTCAATACATCTCGGACATGTACCTTCATGCTTTTCATGAATTCAGGCATCCCTGTCACCATCTTACTCACATTAGGTAGCTCCCCATAATAAGCATACTTTCGTGCTATAGATGATATTTGTCAACTCTCATGGTCCCCAATGGACTTCCTGCAACTCGATACAAATTTCCAACATTGAATAAAAAAAAAGCTTTGAAAATTCCATTTTCAAGCACGTACCTTTCCATCGATGAATGTGACATTGAAACCTTTGACTTCCATTGCTGAAATGGACACCATGTTCTTCTTGTGAGTAGGTAGATAAAAGAGATTCTTGTAAATGAATCAAGTTATCCTCATTCAATTGAGGGGTAACATTCCCTACACCCTTTCTGGGATAGGTGGCATTGAATCCAAGTATAATCCCACGATTGTTTCCATCTCTACCAAATTAGAGAGAGCACCCTTCTATCCAGTGAAGTGTCTTGATGCACTATAATCAATAAGCTAGATTGCCAAAGAGTTTGGAGGAGAGGGTCAATATAAGATAATACTTCTTTATCTTACCAAAAACAACATTTGATTCATCATACCTGGAGTTCCTTTCTCTCTTTGAAGAGTTGCCCATTTCCTTAATGACCTGCATCACCTGTCATTCCTTCGATCATTGAAGATGTCCCTAGAATGATTATTATCATCATCAAGTGATGTTTTCTTATCATTTAGACACTCCTTCATATAATGGTTGAACTTATTGTAAGCAAGGCATTTTCCTTTCCTTCCACCCTTAGATCCAGACTTCCCATTGAAGTGATCTTTAGGTAGCCCATCAAATGATTTTGCACCATTCTATTAATATTCTCTGCTTCGACTTCACCCTTGGTGAATTTGAAGAGGGATGAGGAATCCATTTTATCCTTTTGTCACTTCCCAACTGTCTTTGGTGATTTCTCTTTTACTCTTGCTTGGGCTTTGTCTTCACCTCAACTCCAATAACATGTTGATTTTATGTATGTTCTATGCTTAGAGAAATTTATTTAAATTTTCACGGTTATCTCAATATCTTTTCTAGATTAGAAATCACATCAGCATAATAGTAAAGTGCAGATAGAACATAAACATAAATCATAGAAGAAAATCCAAGACAAGAGGACACAAGATGTGGCATTATCCAGGGACAAACCCCAATGTGGGGAAACCGTAGATCAATTCTTGTTATATGTTCTTCAATAGTTCAGTAAAGAGAGGGAGAGATAGTACATATACAACAAAAGTAAACACTTTGACTTATCTAAATAGGAGCATAGATCATCTCTGGGAAGATGATACATGAGGTAGCTGAATTCAGTTGAAGACATGCTGCTTCAATTAATTCTCCAAGGTGAATCCATCACCATGTTACACCTATCATTGTGCTGCAACTCATCATCATGTTGCGCCTCATTGTGCTGCACCTATCATCACTATGTTGCATTTCATCATGCTTCACTAATCATGAATGTACCCATCACTGTACTGCATCTCCTCATGATGCACTATGCTGAGCCCTTAATTGCACTATGTTGCACCCAAATGCATGCTACAATAGCTCATCATCCTACTGTTGTATGCATTCTCGCTGTTTCTATATTCCCATCATTACCATGTTGTCCCATTGCTGCACCAATGTCCAACAACACTGATCTACACCATGCTGCACCATCATTACAATTGTGTGCATTATGCTACACTATACACCATGTACCCATTGCTGCTCCTATGTGAATTATCCTACACTATACATCATGTACCTATGTGCACTATGATGCACTATACAACATGTACTCATTGTTGCTCCTATGTGCACTATGCTTCATTGTACATCATGTACTCATTATTGCTACTATGTGCACTATGCTACACTGTACATCATGTACACATTGTTGTCTATAATGTTACAACATTCATCATAAGATTGGATCTATCGTAATCCAAATAGTAGATAGAGCATCCTTATTTAGAATAGTCTTAAGGATAGTTGAAGGTGTGGCTTCTTTATCTCAGCATGTGATGACATTCCTTCCGAGACAACAAGGGTATTATTTTCATGACTACATATAGGATGAGGGCTTTTCCTTTCATGACAACAAGGGCATTCCATGTGTAGAGCACTTCTTCTAAGAAAGCATTTACATGCCCTCTCCATTAGGGAGCGTAGCAACTAAGTGTGGGGCATCTCTTCTCCTCAGACCTGCGGCTAGGGTTTCTACCTTCATTTTCATGGCTGCATATTTAGGACATCTCCATAACTACAGTTAGGGTCACCCTTAGGACAGCGTATTAGATGAGGGTTGTCTTCCTTGACAACATAGAGGATTAGGGTTGTATTCTTCACAATATGACTGTGTCTTCCTTGACAGCGTATTGGGTTAGGGCTGACTGCGTCCTAGATCTAGGTCATCTGTAGAGCTGCTAGGGCATCATTTAGGGTTGTGTTTAGAGCATCCTCTAGGACATCGTTTATCCCTTAGAGATTCTTCTTTCCACTAAAACCAAAAATAAGTGGAGAAGAATAAATCTGAAGAGAGTTCAGTGTACAAATAACTTGCAAAGCACTTGTATTTATACCAAAACATGGAGCACAAGTGGGGGAAATTTAGTTGCTGGATGACCTTGACGAATGGTCCTATAACACAAATAAATTCATATATCCATGAATACTCATCGGAATCGGATAAAATTTAGATCAATCCTACACCTCTCGATGAGCGGTGTCAAAGAAAAATATCAGCTTCCATAAATAAGATGACCCACATGGAGTTTGGCCCCAGTTGCCAATTTTAACATAATCTGAATAGAAGACTGCACTAGCACATGCACTAATTCCACCAGTTTTTGAACCTGTTCATCATTGTTTCCATGTTCACACTTGCCACTAGAACATGCTTGGATGGACTTTTGTTATGGAATTCTCTTTAAAATGAAAATAATTGTTTTACCCATTTTATATAGCCCAGTGTATAGAACAGAGGAGGCCCAAACATCTGTGTATGGTTTAAAACTTCATATATGATCCATACTAACAAAATACGTTACCCTTGCCTGCGTAAGTGCCATTTAGGAGTATCTATTCTGTCACAAGAAACCATGTTTTGAAACTAGCCTTATCTTCTGCCAGCTTTTGAACCCTAGTTATTATTGTTGCTTGTGTCCTAATTTGCCACCAGACAACACTTGGGTGGTACTTAGATAGCTAATTCTTTTAAATAACTAAAAGAACTATTTTATCTATTTTAATTATCCCAATCCATGAAACAAACAAGGCATACTTTGCCTTTTTAGGGCACACAACTTTCCAAGAAGATCCACAGTACAAACAGGTTATGTTTGACTAAATTTTGCCATAGAGGAGTATCCACTCTGTTAAAGTAACCCATATCTTGAACCTAGCTTGATTTTTTAATAGTATTTGAACCTAGGCCATCATTGTAGCTAGTGTTAAAATTTGCTGCTATACCATGGTTGGCTGGACCGTTTTAAGGTGACTAAGTTATATCTTACATGTGTGGGGGGAGTTTGGGATCTACTCTAGCGGTTTTGTAGGTGGTTATGGATTGTACCAGAAGTTGTTTCCCTCCCATGGATTTTGGCCCTAGTTTCTAGTTTTAACATAATCTGAATAGAACACTACATTAGCACATGCACTGAGTCCACAAGTTTTTGAACCTCTTCATCATTGTTTCCATGTTCACACTTGACTCTAGAACATGCTTGGATGGACTTTTATTATGGAATTATCTTTAAAATGAAAATATTTGTTTTATCCATTTTATATAGCCTAGTGTATAGAATAGAGGAGGCCCAAACATCTATCTATGATTTAAAACTTCATATATGATCCATAATAAAAAAATACGTTACACCTACCTAAGTAAGTGCCATTTAGGAGTATCTATTCTGTCACAGGAAACCATGTTTTGAAACTAGCCTTATCTTCTACCAGCTTTTGAACCCTAGTTATTATTGTTTCTTGTGTCCTAATTTGTGACCAGACAACAATTGGGTGGTACTTCGATAGCTAATTCTTTTAAATAACTAAAAGAACTATTTTATCAATTTTACTTAGCCCAATCCATGAAACAGACAAGGCATACTTTTCCTTTTTAGGGCACACAACTTCCAAGAATACCCGCACTACAAATAGGTTACGTTTGACTAAATTCTGCCATAGTGCAGTATCAATTATGTTAAAGTAACCCAAGTATTGAGCCTAGCATGATTTTCTACAAGTATTTGAACCTAGGCCATGATTGTAGCTAGTGTTCAATTTTTTTTCTATACCATGGTTGGCTGGACCTTTTTTAGGTGACTAAGTTATATCTGAGATGTGTGGGGGGAGTTTGAGATCTACTCTGGCAGTTTTTTAGGTGGTTATCGATTGAACCAAAAGTTGTTTCTCTCCCATGGAGTTTGGCCCTAGTTTCCAATTTTAACATAATTTGAATAGAAGACTGCACTAGCATGTGCATTGAGTCCACCAGTTTTTGAACCCATTCATCATTGTTTCCATGTTCCCACTTACCACTAAAACATGCTTGGATGGACTTTTGTTATGGAATTGTCTTTAAAATGAAAATCATTGTTTTATCCATTTTATATGGCCCAATGTACATAATAGAGGAGGCCCAAACATCTATCTATGATTTAAAACTTCATATATGATCCATACTAACAAAATGCATTACCCCTTCTATCACAGGAAACCATGTTTTGAAATAGGCCTTATCTTTTGCCAGCTTTTGAACCCTAGTTACTATTGTTGCTTGTGTCCTAATTTGTGACCAGACAACAGTTAGGTGGTACTTTGATAGTTAATTTTTTTAAATAAATAAAAGAACTATTTTAACTATTTTAATTAGCCCAATCCATGAAATAGATAAGCAATACTTTGCCTTTTTATGGCACACAACTTCCAAGAAGATCCACACTACAAATAGGTTATGTTTGACTAAATTTTGCCATAGAGGAGTATCCACTGTGTTAAAGTAACCCAAGTCTTGAACCTAGCTTTATTTTCTACTAGTATTTGAACCTAGGCCATCATTGTAGCTAGTGTTCAAATTTGTTGCTATACCATGCATGGCTGGACCTTTTTAAGGCACCTAAGTTATATCTCACATATGTGGGAGGAGTTTGGGATCCTCTTTGGCAGTTTTTTAGGTGGTTATGGATTAAACAAGAAGTTATTTCCCTCCAATGGAGTTTGGCCATAGTTGCCATTTTTAACATAATCTGAATAGAAGAATGCACTAGCACATGCACTGAGTCCACCAGTTTTTGAACATGTTCATCATTGTTGCCATGCTCACACTTGCCACTAGAACATGCATGGATGGAATTTTTTTATGGAATTCTCTTTAAAATGAAAATAATTGTTTTATCCATTTTATATTGCCCAATCTATAGAATAGAGGAGGCCCAAACATTTGTCTATGATTTAAACCTTCATATATGACCCATACTAACAAAAAATGTTACCCCTTCCTAAGTAAGTGTCATTTAGGAGTATCTATTCTGTCACGGGAAACCATGTTTTGAAACTGGCCTTATCTTTTTCCAGCTTTTGAACACTAGTTATTATTATTTCTTGTGTCCTAATTTGCGACCAGATAGTAGTTGGATGGTACTTTGATAGCTAATTCTTTTAAATAACTAAAAGAACTATTTAATCTATTTTAATTAGCCCAATCCATGAAAAAGAGAAGGCATACTTTTCCTTTTTAATGCACACAATTTCCAAGAAGATCCACACTACAAACAGGTTATAGTTGACTAAATTTTGCCACAGAGGAGTATCCACTGTGTCAAAGTAACCTAGGTCTTGAACCTAGCTTGATTTTCTACTAGTAGTTGAACCTAGGCCATCATTGTAGCTAGTGTTCAAATTTTATTCTATACCATGGTTGGCTGGACCCTTTTTAGGTGATTAAGTTATATCTCACATGTGTGGCGGGAGTTTGGGATCTGCTCTAGCAGTATTTTAGGTGGTTATGGATTGAACCAGAAGTTTCATCCCTCCCATGGAGTTTTTCCCTAGTTGCCAATTTTAACAAGATTTGAACAGAAGACTGAACTAGCACATGCACCGAGTCCACCAGTTTTTGAACTTGTTCATCATTGTTGCCATGTTCACACTTGCCACTAGAACATGCTTGGATGGACTTTTGTTATGGAATTCTCTTTAAAATGAAAATAATTGTTTTATCCATTTTATATAGTCCAGTGTATAGAATAGAGGAGGCCCAAACACCTGTCTATGATTTAAAACTTCATATATGATCCATAGTAACAAAATACGTTACCCCTACCCGAGTAAGTGCCATTTAGGTGTATCTATTCTACCACAAGAGTATGTATTTAGGTTCTACCATCTTTTGAACCCTAGCTATTATTGTTGCCTATGTCCTAATTTTGCGACCAAACAACAGTTGGGTGGTACTTTGATAGCTAATTCTTTTAAATAACTAAAAGAACTATTTTATCTATTTTAATTAGCCCAATCCATGAAACAAACAAGGCATACTCTGCCTTTTTAGGGCAGTCAACTTCCAAGAAGTTCCACACTATAAACATGTTATGTTTGACTAAATTCTAGCATAGAGGAGTATCCACTGTGTTAAAATAACCTAGGTCTTGAACCTAGCATGACTTTCTACTAGTATTTGAACCTAGGCCATCATTGTAGCTAGTGTTCAAATTTGCTTATATAACATGGTTGGCTGGACCTTTTTTAGGTGACTAAGTTATATCTCACATGTGTGGGGAGAGTTTGGGATCCTCTTTGGCAGCTTTTTAGGTTGTTATTGATTGAACCAGAAGTTGTTTCCCTCCCAAGAAACCCCCCATGGCTATAAAACCAACCCTCCCCCTCCTAAACCTTAAATCTAAACAAAAAACCTAACTCAACCCTAGCAATTCCGAAATCAATGGTAATATTAAATTCTTAAAGGATTTTTACTAAAATGTTTAATATTACCATTAATTGTCATAGGATGTTTGATTATAGATTAATTATAGAACTGCAATGATGAATAATTTTATTTTCTTCATTTAATTTGATTCAGTGAGATTCAAGTATCAACCATGAATTCACACTTTAATAGTGCCATATTTTCCTTGGCTTAAAATACCTACACCATCCATGATTGTAACATGGCACTATTCTGGGAACCCAAGGCATTTTCCAGATCACCTTTAGAAGTAGGCAAACGGTAAAAGCCTAGAATCACCTCTATGTTCTCTGAAGAGAGACCAGGCCTTGTTATATGAAAGTAAGCTGATAGAACTTAGAATGTTGGAAATTCTTATGTAATGTATTTGAAACTAAGAACTACCATTCACCTAATAAAAGAATTACATCCATTTTTCTTTACATTTTGCAGGAGAACAAAATTATGAAGATTGATAGATAGTAGACACTCTGTGCCCAATACAAGAACTACATCCAACAAGTTTCTTTTGAATGATAGTACAGAAAAAACTTTGGCTCCTGTTGTGGTAAAAACACAACCCCCGCATTATTGATGTGTTCACTTCAGATAATGGGGACCCTTTCTATAAAATTTTGGCTAAACACCTTTTTGGATTTTTATTTAGTTGATTGTCCTACGCTTTTGTTAACTTTTCATTTTCTTTGGATTCTTGTTTTGATTGCTTTATTAAAATCAATTTTTTATAAGCTTCCCATTGATGCTTGTTTCGCCTCATTTTGTCAACTGGTTTGAAAATGGTACTCCTTTGAAGTCTCATCATTTATCTAGTCTGGGTTAAAAATGCATAAAATGTACAATATTGCATTTTGTAAATAAATTAGTCCAATAATGCATTTATTTTAAATATTAACCCCTAGTGAGTTCTTACTAACATTTTTCTTTTTTACTTATACAGCCAAATCATGAATTATCGGGATTTTAGTAATTTACTCCAATTTCCCAAATTGATTACTAATCTCGAAAACCCAAAATTTCTAAGTGGCTGTAGTTTAATTTTCATTTATTTTCTAAGTGGTTGTAGTTTAATTTTCATTTATTTTCTAAGTGTTGTAGTTTATTTTTCATTTTTATTAAAGTGGCTGTAGTTTATAAAATAAATTTCATTAAAACAAAACAATATAAAAATAAAAATATATATAAAATAATAATAAATATTTTTATGATCAGATCGGGAGTTTTCAGAGTGTAACAATATTGGAGGACCTTCAATCTTCCCGATTGTCGATCTCCAATCATTAAAAGGTTCAATGCATCGCATCGGGGGTTTTCACCTTATACATTTCTTAAAACCCCGACACCTCCCGATTTTCTTTACATCGGATCGAGGATTTTGCATTGTAACAAGTTTGAAAACCCCGATAGCCCTCATTCTCCCGATCCGATTTGCTGATAAGCATAAGTCAAAGGGGCATTCAAAGTCTTATAACAAATACGATTTTGGTTTAAGGTTTTGAACTCACTCATACATATGAGTGAAGTAGAGTGGAGTGGTAATTTAGTTATGATATAATATATTAAAGTAGTTATTTAATATTTTAAATTAATTAATATAATTAAATTAAAATTTAAATATCATTTAAATTAATATTAATTAGTTATTTATTAGATTAAATTTGTTTATAAATAGTTAATTAGATATCAGTTAGTTAGATTAATAATTAGTTTAGTTTATAACTAACAATTAATTTAGAATTAATTAGAATCCTAATTTAGGATTAGATTTTTAGCCCAACAATAGAATTTCCAGATTTATGCCTTATTTAACTCATCAACTTTGGAAGCTCATAGAATGAGTTTTACTTGACCAAATGAGGCACAGGATAGCTCATTGGAAAGATAAAATCAAGGAGAACATTTCTGAGGAGGTTTCACTAACAGATTTGGTCATTTATTGGGTCAAAAATCATGCAGAAGATCAAGCTCCGAATTTCTAAAAACAAAATCAATTTTCTGAGTTATTTTCTTCATTTTCATTTGCCCAAGCCTCTTCTAAATTGCATATTCACTCATCAATAATATCCTTGGCCAATCAAACCATCCCAGACATCAATAGAGAGCTTATATTTTATTTTCAATTATTTATTTAAATAGAATTTGATTGGATTTGTTTTAATTGCCAGAAATGATATTTTGATTTTATTGATTGAATCTTAATTTATTTTGATTTCTTTTTGCAGGAAAATAGTAGAAGAGATATGAAAAAAAAGATCTCAATCAATGAGAATGCTCCAGTAATTAAATATTAGAATTTTTGAGCAAATAAAATTGGATTTGACAGATTTGCCTTCAACAAACTTTCCTCTCAATAATTCCTTTGCCAATAGTATAAATAATAGATTGCAGAATGTAATTAAGGGTTGCTCTCCTCTGCAATTTTAGACTTCTAAAAGCACTATTGTAATAGGAATTTTAGAGTTGTAGGAGGGAGGAGAGAAAATCTCAGATCTGGGGATCATTGAGGATTTTTCCTTTGTATCTTGAATTATGTATGAGAGGCAGAGTTTGCACTATTGTGGCTTTAGCTTTGAAAACAGAACTTCAAGCAATGTAAAGGACAGTTGGAGACCGAGGTCAGAGAAATGGATGCAATAAATTGGTATTTTTAATACTATTGTTTCAAATATCAGTTTCACTTTTATGATAACAACAATGTCTCATTTTATTCATGTTTATGCACTTTTGTCAATATGGGTAATTTCTCTCAATGTTGTTATTATGTATCTCTATTCTCATGGATTAAATTCTGATTTCTGAGTAACTACTTGCTCAGAAATCTATCTTATAAAACTGATTTATTAAATAGTAATGCGTTATGAACTATTTCTGCATACTATTGTTTAATTATTGGATTTATTGATTTGATAATCAATATCATTTTTGTGAACTACTTCCTTGAATGTTGTTGGTTTATTATTTCAGTTAAAAGGTCTCAATAGGATTTGTTTTGATATCCACAATATCAGTTAATTGAACTACTTCATTAACTTGATATTCATTATAAGCAAGGCATGTTTAAATCCCAATACTTTAATTATCTTGCTCTTAGTTGGGTTAGATCTATATTTGCCTAATTAAGATATGATTTAGATTAGATTCTTTTGCTTGCATTATAGAATAATTTTGCATTGAGAGTAATTTCTACATTCTTTTAAGTCCTGTTCTCAAAGAGGAAAAATCTTAGTTGTGGCTTAGCTGAACCCAAATCAGCTTAAGGGTCATTCTCTTGCCTGATCAACAAGAAGAAGTGACCTGATATCCCTATCTATGGGTAGTTAAAGATACATCATAAACCAATAGCGATAGGGAGAAGGTAACTGGACTTAGTTAAACCAGTCGGAGCCACCACACCAAACGGAAAAGGAGCCGCTTTAAGGTCCGGACTGGGTGGTTATCCCCCATTGTTGTTGCAGTGATTTTCAAGGCATCAACACTTTTGGTGCTAGAACGAGGGCCTGAGACTTTTCGTCAATTAGAGTCTTTTCAATTTTAACATTTTATTTAAATCATGATGGCTCCTCTTAAGCTTCAAATTTGGAGTTGTATCCATGGACGTGCATCTTTCAATACTCCACCCAAAGTGGTAAGACTCTTGTCTTAGGTAAAGTTCAATGGTAAGAGAAATCCTTCTGCTTTTAATCATGTCTTTCAATTTATTCAAAATGTTTCAAAATATGATTTTCAAGGAATTGATGAAGGCATTTTATGGAGAATTTTTACTCTCACATTTGTGGCAAAAGCAAGAAACTGGTGTAGAACTCTTCTAGTTGCCTCAATTCGCAGCTGGGATCAATTTGTTACAATTTTCATTTGTAAATTTGACGGCTATGATTATGAACAGGTATGTGAAGAAATTGAATATCTACGAAGGTTTGAAAATGAGTCTGTTAATGATTTTAATATTCGATTTCACTTGAATTGTTTAAGATTTAAAGTTGAAGATAAACCTACGGAAGAAGAATCACTAGATTGGTTTGAATATATTTGTTCTCTTCCTCCCATTCCCAATCCATATGAAATTAGTTCAAGTTTTGTTTCATCCCCTTCTAACATAAATGAGAATACCAATATGGATGTGCAAATAAATTGTGATGAAGTGGTTTCACAAAGCTTGGGAAATATTTCTATTCAAATGCAAGAAGACAACATCAACAATTTTGGAGAAAGAGCTGCCTTGGAATCTAAAAGCTACTTTGAGGTAAATTCAGAAAATCAGATTGGAAATCAGCAAGTGCAAGCAGCAATCAAAGTAAATAATAAAATGCAAACTGCTGTACAAATTTCTGAATCTTTCCATGATGAGCAAATGCCGAGATCAGAGCAGCAAAGTAGCCTTGTTCAAAAAAGCATGAATACGCAGAGGAATGATCTGCAATCTGAAATTTACAATGAGCATAATGCACAAGAGTTCTCAAATAGAGACACTTTTAAATACATTGTTTCAGGTTCACATTTTTCCCTTTATCCTGATATTTTTAATGATGGTAATTTTTCCCCTCTTGGTATTAATGATATTTCAAAAAATACAGAGGCTGATCTAAATGAATTACCATTAATTTTTTATCAAGATAGAGAAGCAATTAATGATCATTCTTTTTCCATTAATGAACATGAAATTCTTGTTCCTCCTTGTTTGGATATATTGGATGAGATCGAAGGGAATTCTAGAGAATCTTGTGAGGTCATTTATGATAATTACTCTGACATTGAGGATGTTGATTTATATTCTTCTTAAGAGAATCCTCATGATAAATTTCAGATAACATCTGAGAATGGGGAACATTTCAATTTAGAAATTATTCCAACCAATCCTCATTGTAGAGCAGCAAATTATCTTCATGATTTCACTATTCGAGAAAATATTCCAATTTATGATTCATATCATGATCAAGCCTCCATTCCTATTCATAATCATAATTCTCTTTCTAATTCACAAGTTGGAATTCGAACTTACTCAAATTCCATAATTCTGGCCAATTCTTGTGAAAAATAAATTATTTCAAAACGATCCCAATTGTGCTGTAACATTAGTTGTACAAATAGTGATTGAATTTTATTTTTGTTTCCTCACTTCTTTTGTTTAAAATCAGATTTTATTTTTAATCTTATTTTTCATATTTTTGACACTTTATGCTAGCATATTATGCACTTTGCTGTCAAACATTCAATTAATGCATTGCCCTGTCGGAAAATTGAAGTTTTATATTATAGTCAAGTGCATCAAAAGTTATTTCAATTTCAATTTCAATCAATGCTAATATTTTATCAAAAGCTTTTATCTTCTCAAAGGCGATATCAACAAGAGAATATATTTTTAGGAATCTGCCAGCAATCCAATTTAATTAATAATTTTCCATTTCATTTGAAAGATTTCCATCCATTTTTCATTAATTCATTTGAAAAATATTTGGAAATTTTTCCCTCAAAAAAGATTGTTAATAATTTAACATTTGTACATAACACCAACGATTTTTTCTAGGCCTTTGAATTTAAAAGTTCATATCAACAATCTGGCCTTTCATCTCCTCTTTTAAACATTTCTCAATTACTAATAGAAATCCATCCAGATTTATATGATCCAATTGGTATTCAATTGGAAAGGAAATTTCAAGAGAAAGAAATTTTAGTTAAGTTGCTAACAATAACTGTACATTTTGATTTCATATTTATTTTCCTTAGTTTAGTTAGATTTGTATTTTTATTAATAACATTTGAACTGTACATATATGCGGGAATAAAAATGAGAGAATGGTTACACTGGAAATATGACTATACCTAGTCATTTTCATATATATGGTTAGAATAGGAGTAGAATTAATTTAGTTTGTTTGTTTTACATAGTTAATTTATTTTCTACAGTTCTGTAGATAAAAATAAAACAAAGCAATCAACCCTTTTCATATCACATACATGTTCAGTGAAAACATTTTCTTCCAATGAGAAAGTCTTAATTCTTGTTTTCCTTTTTAAACTTCTTGTAGCAATACCTCTACTATGCTTTTTTGAATAATGTCTTGATTAAATTCAATTAAGGTTGCAATTCGTATCGATCGCTTCAAAGCCACTTTTCTTCATTTGAAGATTTCCTTCTAAGATTTTCTTTTGAAATTTATATGATGAAGGTTTTAATGATACAAAGCTTCATGATCTCATTATCCCCGGAAATGTATGACTATCTATGATAAGTTTAATTCTAATTCAATCATTATTAGTCAGTCTAACCTTTCATGGTAATCATATGAATTTCATATTATCTTCCTCGAAATTTGCTAAGCTGACCTTAAAGATGTCCATTTTGCTGTGTACACATTCAAATATGTTTTGACATTTTTCCACAATTAGTGGCTTTATCCCATTCGGACCTTTAGTTTATTATCTGATGTTGTAATATGCATCATATTCATTTACTAAAGGCATTATTGAACAGTCACTATAAATACAGATTTTTTTCAAGTTATTCGGAATAAGCAGAGGTAATAAATTGTTGTTTCAATTCAAAAGGGAAGATTATTTTCATATTTATTTCTGGTCAATTTTATATTTCCTGAACATGAATAAACAAATTTTATTTAGGTTGATTGCACACTTCGATTTAGAATAAATGATGAGAAGATTTTGAACAAAGTTAAAATTTTGATAAATCGAAGGAAAAATTTGAAGATTCATAAGGTAAAAAACTACAGAGAATTTCCTTCCAGGTATGCATTCACAAGTTCATTCTCATCTATTATTAGTTTCTCTTTTCCTTAGTTTATTTTTCATTTTTGTTCTGTTTTATTTACAGGTTTTCATTTGTTTTCAAAAAACTTGAAGTAAGCAGCAAACCCATTTCAAATTTGCAATAGGTTCAGGGAAACTTTATTTGTGATTCATTAGAATTTAAGCATTTTTTAGCTTTGCTTTCATTCATTAGAAAACCCAAGTGAAATTTAAGACATTATCGCAAGATTCATGTCTGAAATGTTTCGACTTGATTTTCATATTGCTAATAAAAGATCTCCGATGTATTACCTCACCCATATCGCATTTCGCATATCGGAGGTTTGCAAGTGAAGTATACTTCCATTATCATAAATCGACGATCTCCAATAAATGAATTTACCGATATTGCGATGACCACATAATTCTGGACCCGATATGAAATTCAAATCAAGTTTATAAAATATCGCGTCCATTCAATCGCAATAAAAGTAGGGGCATAATTTTAAAGGGCCGATGTCTTGGATCTGATATGTTATTAAAATCCCATCATAAATCTATCGGGTCCACTCTTCATCGCATATCGGCGTATCAAATATTGTTACATCATGTGCTTAAAATTGCTGATCGCTGATTAGCCACGTCATTCATCGCATATCGGCATCGCAAAAATCACATTGTGTTATATTGGGTACTAAAAGTCCGCCAAACGCCGATTAGCAATCACCGATATCGCAATCGCTTCATCACATTTTTATTTATGCTCACATCACATCTCTGAATCTGCGATGTGTGATGTGGGAAGCACACTGTAAATATTCCCTGATCCCCAATATAATATTTCTTTAATGATGGAATCACTTCATTTCATTGCACATGTTCTCATTGCATGTTTTTATCGACAATTTTCTATTGCAACCTCTGATGCGATAACTTCCAATGCACGCCTCTAATCCATTAACATTTAATCAATATATGGCATAGCAACAAAGGTGAAGTCTTGCAAATTAAACTTGAAGCATGATGAAGAAACATGTGATGTGAATCATCCGATACGGCGATGTGTTATTTTAAAAGCAAGCTTGGGTAACCACTATGGTAAGAAAGTAGTTAATGACCAATTTGCAGTATATTTAAATCATTTTGATTTCTTGTATATTTCGGTTTTAAATATATAATTCCATAATTTAATAAGAAATTCAAGACATTTATATCTTCATATTTAAATTTTATTATCTTGGATTTGGTCTTGATTCTGGACAATTTATCAAATCATGGAGTTTATATGAAACTTATAAAATTTTGAGAAACAGTTATTACTGCAAATTCTCATTTTCATTTCTGATGCATTTGTTTTAATTTCGATTCCCTTGAACATAAAGCATTCCATTTTTACATTTTCTGCTTGCTTTAGTGTAAATAAAATAAATAATGATTTTGGGTTATAAGATTTTGGTTAGTTTGATTTCTTCATGTTTTTAATGTTAATTAAAATAAGAAGTCAACTAGTTTGGAGAAACTGATACCTTTCAAGTAAGATCAAAAGCAATTATCCAATGGTAAGATTCATGTACACACTTTCATTAATTTCCATTACGTTACTTTAGTTTCAGTTTTGTTTTTCTGATATATAAATATGTTTTGCAGCTCTTCATAAAAAGCTTCCAACCCTCTGCTCTTCATAAAAAGCTTCCAACCCTCTGCCAGAGCATATTTTCGAAGTCCTATACTCTTCTCTTGGCTTTATTTCAAGAAGCAGTGATAATCTTCATTGAAATAGCTACACTAGGAAGTTTTTTAACCTTTAGTTTGTTTCTTTAAGCATTCTTTTTATTAGAAAATGATTAAGATGTTGCTTTGAAACAAGAAGATTGATATCAGACAGAAGATTTTCATTGTGGCTGAATTTTATCATCACTGTTATCTAAAAGCCTAAAACACTTACAACCTTGCGAGGTATGATTTTTCCAAATCTCGACATAAGAAGGAATGATTACACGATTATTTTCTTTTTCTTCATATTGTTGAGACATTGGTATAAACATTCTTGTTTGAGTTTATCTTTTGAAACTTGGATTTTCCTTTCCACTTTTAAAATTTCTTCATTTTTGTTTTGTTTGCTGATTTCTTTTCTCACTTTAGCATAAGAGTTCTTTTCTTTTGGTTTTTAGTTTTGATTTTGGTGACTTTGCCGTAATTTATATGGAAGGCCTATTTGTTACCTAACAATGGTCAGCATACATGGAGAAAAATGGTTAATAGTCATCTATTAGCTTTTTCTTAAATCTCTTAGTAAAGTTTGATTTTCTTATTATAAAGATAGACATACTTGAGGAAGAGATTACCAATTTAGAGAAGTTGACAAAGTATTATAAAATCTGAAGAAATTCTTTTTCATCAAATTGTAATCATTTTGAGATTTCAAATTTTTATTAAGATCTTTCAAAGTTCTATTATCAGTCAAGAAAAGTTATTTTAACCAAGTAAAGACACTTTACAGCAAAGCATCTTTAACTCTTAAATTGTCATTCTTAACTCTTAAGGAGTCAATGATTCTCCCTATCCCAAAAAGTCTTATTTTTCTAAAGTGCGATCCAGAAATATATTTAAACTTAAAAGATAAGAGGTTTCATTATGAGCCTGCTTACCATGATCATAGGGGAAAAATAGGCTGACATTACCAACACTGCTAAACAAACGAGGGTAATGGCTTATGATTGCAAACAATTATAAGACAAGGGGTCTCATCATGAGTGAGCTTGTTCAATCCAATTATAACCAGTGAATGGCATTGTCAACTATCTGGCTACCAAACCAGGACAATGGTTTTTAAGAATAATAAAAAATAAAAAATTCAAAGAAAATAAACATATATAAATGGATTTATCTCTAGATCAATAATTATTAAATAGATGGGATTCTGAATCATTTATGATTAAAAGGTAACCCTATCGAGACTATAGATGTTTGCTGGCAGCAATGGCTCTACCTGTGACAAATGAGTATATTTTAAAAGTTAAGCTGTAAAGTGACCCCTGCTTTATCTCTACAACTAATTAAGGACTGATATAGAGTTTTGAAATATTTTAATTCATGAGAAATTTTGAGAAAAATTACAGTTAGATGATTCTTGTTTTTATTCAGACTAATGAACCTAGTCAAGCATTTCAAACATAATTTTCTCTTCTTTAATTATTTTTACTTTAATTTTAAGAAAATCTCATTCATATCAAAGAGAGATAACTGGTTCTCCCGTGTGTCACCATTGTTGTGGTAAAAACACAACCCCCCCATTATTGATGTGTTCACTTCAGATAATGGGGACCCTTTCTATAAAATTTTGGCTAAACACCTTTTTGGATTTTTATTTAGTTGATTGCCCTACGCTTTTGTTAATTTTTCATTTTCTTTGGATTCTTGTTTCGATTGCTTTGTTAAAATCAATTTTTTATAAGCTTCCCATTGACACTTGTTTCACCTCATTTGGTCAACTGGTTTGAAAATGGTACTACTTTGAAGTCTCATCATTTATCTAGTCTGGGTTAAAAATGCATAAAATGTACAATATTGCATTTTGTAAATAAATTAGTTCAATAATGTATTTATTTTAAATATTAACCCATAGTGAGTTTTTACTAACATTTTTCATTTTTACTTATACAGCCAAATCATGAATTATCAAGATTTTAGTAATTTACTCCAATTTCCCAAATTGATTACTAATCTCGAAAACCCAGAATTTCTAAGTGGCTGTAGTTTAATTTTCATTTATTTTCTAAGTGGTTGTAGTTTAATTTTCATTTATTTTCTAAGTGGCTGTAGTTTATTTTTCATTTTTATTAAAGTGGCTGTAGTTTATAAAATAAATTTCATTAAAATAAAACAATATAAAAATAAAAATATATATATATAAAAATAAATATTTTTATGATCGGATCAGGAGTTTTCAGAGTGTAACAATATTGGAGGACCGTCAATCTTCTCGATTTTCAATCCCGGATCATTAAAAGGTTCAATGCATCAGATCGGGGGTTTTCACTTTATACATTTCTTAAAACCCCGACACCTCCTGATTTTCTTTACATCGGATCAGGGATTTTTCATTGTAACAAGTTTGAAAACCCCGATAGCCCTCATTCTCCCTATCCGATTTGCCGATAAGAATAAGTCAAAGGGGCATTCAAAGTCTTATAACAAATACGATTTTGGTTTAAGGTTTTGAACTCACTCATGTGTATGAGCGAAGTAGAGTGGAGTGGTAATTTAGTTATGATATAATATATTAAAGTAGTTATTTAATATTTTAAATTAATTAATATATAATATTTAATTAATTTAATTAAATTAAAATTTAAATATAATTTAAATTAATATTAATTAGTTATTGATTATATTACATTTGTTTACAAATAGTTAATTAGATATTAGTTAGTTAGATTAATAATTAGTTTAGTTTATAATTAACAATTAATTTAGAATTAATTAGAATCCTAATTTAGGATTAGATTTTTAGCCCAGCAACAGAATTTCCAGATTTATGCCATATTTGACTCATCAACTTTGGAAGCTCATAGAATGAGTTTTACTTGACCAAATGAGGCATAGGATAGCTCATTGGAAAGATAAAATCAAGGAGAACATTTCTAAGGAGGTTTCACTAACATATTTGGTCATTTATTGGGTCAAAAATCATGCAGAAGATCAAGCTCTGAATTTCTAAAAACAAAATCAATTTTCTGAGTTATTTTCTTCTTTTTCATTTGCCCAAGCTTCTTCTAAATTGCAGATTCGCTTATCAATAATATCCTTAGCCAATCAAACAATCCCAAACATCAATAGAGAGCTTATATTTTATTTTCAATTATTTATTTAAATAGAATTTCATTGGATTTGTTTTGATTGCCAGAAATGATATTTTGATTTTATTGATTGAATCTTAATTTATTTTGACTTCTTTTTGCAGGAAAACAGTAGAGGAAATATGAAAAAAAAAAGATCTCAATCAATGAGAATGCTCCAACAATTAAAGATTAGAATTTTTGAGCAAATAAAATTGGATTTGACAGATTTTCCTTCAACAAACTTTCCTCTCAAGAATTCCTTTGCCAATAGTATAAATAATAGATTGCAGAATGTAATTAAGGGTTGCTCTCCTCTGCAATTTTAGACTTCTAAAAGCACTATTGTAATAGGAATTTTAGAGTTGTAGGAGGGAGGAGAGAAAATCTTAGATCCGGGGATTATTGAAGATTTTTCCTTTGTATCTTGAATTATGTATGAGAGGCAGAGTTTGCACTATTGTGGCTTTAGCTTTGAAAGTAGAACTTCAAGCAATGTAAAGGACTGTTGGAGACCGAGGTCAGAGAAATGGATGAAATAAATTGGTATTTTTAATACTATTGCTTCAAATATCAGTTTCATTTTTATGATAACAATAATATCTCATTTTATTCATGTTTGTGCACTTTTGTCAATATGGGTAATTTGTCTCAATGCTGTTATTATGTATCTCTGTTCTTATGGATTAAATTCTGATTTCTGAGTAACTACTTGCTCAGAAATCTATCTTATAAAACTGATTTATTAAATAGTAATGTGTTATGAACTATTTCTGCATATTATTGTTTAATTATTGGATTTATTGATTTGATAATCAATATCATTTTTGTGAACTACTTCCTGGAATGTTGTTGGTTTATTATTTCAGTTAAAAGGTCTCAATAGGATTTGTTTTGATATCCACAATATCAGTTAATTGAACTACTTCATTAACTTGATATTCATTATAAGCAAGGCATGTTTAAATCCCAATATTTTAATTATCTTGCTCTTAGTTGGGTTAGATCTATATCTGCCTAATTAAGATAGGATTTAGATTAGTTTCTTTTGCTTGCATTATAGAATAAGTTTGCATTGAGAGTAATTTCTACATTCTTTTAAGTCCTCTTCTCAAAGAGGAAAAATTTCAGTTGTGGCTTGGCTGAACCCAAATCAGCTTAAGGGTCATTCTCTTGCCTGATCAGCAAGAAGAAGTGATCTGATATCCCTGTCTATGGGTAGTTAAAGATACATCATAAACCAATAGTGATAGGGAGAAGGTAACTGGACCTAGTTAAACCAGTCGGGGCCACCACACCAAATGGAAAAGGAGCTGCTTTAAGGTCCAGACTGGGTGGTTATCCCCCATTGTTGTTGCAGCAATTTTCGAGGCATCAACAGCGCGTTAAATCAGTATGTACACAATGGAATTTTCAAAATAGATAATTCAATCTCCTAAGTATATTTACTGAAAAATTTTACCACATCAAAAGGCATGACTATGAGCTTTTCAAAAATTTGTTTACATCAGTATGGATATATGAACACTAAATGATGAATCCCAATCCAAATCTAAACCAGAAAAAGAATTTTGTATAATTGTATTAGTGTCCATGTGAATCATGAATGTGAAATCTGAACAATGGAATCAGAATTGGAAAGCTCATAATATTGCTATGTATCAAGAGGGAACCTTGAGTTCTCAATTCTAATTTCACATATCAGATATTTCAAATCAAAACTTGGAATTCTAGGTACATCATGTTTCAAGTAGCTAATTAATTCACTAATAGATGAAAATGCCAATGTCAAATTATAAATGGAAAAATTACAGAATTGAACTTATTATTTGGAAAGTTCCAAAAGTCCAAAATGAAAGAGTGGAAGCACAAAAATCTGGAGAACCAAGAATAATCAAACCAATGGTCTTCAACATCCACATCCTGTAACAGAATAGATGTTAATTTCTCCAACTAATGATAAGAATCACAAGCACTATGGCCAGGAGAAGATGAAGAACCTTCTAAAACCAACCTAGTCCTAGGCATGGATGTGTCATCCCCAACATGAAAGGGGTCACTGGAAGAACAACCAAAGGAGAGGTTAGCCATCAAGCATTCGAGGGACTCCAAGTCTGCATCTTCCGAATTCACATCCTACAACTTTGAAGGACCTCAATTACAATCTCCCTTCAATCAAGAGATGAGGACAAGAAGTGAATATACATAAGATCTTTTGCCTTTAGCAATGAATTCTATTTCTCTAGAATGAATGGATAAAGTGACAAACCCATAAGTGCTCCAATTTCTCTCTACTGCTTCAAGATAAAAACTTGTGAAAGAAACCCATATGAAAGGGTTTGCAAATACAAGGTATGGACACCATAACATGACCACCATGCAAAGAGGCTTAATACTTCATAATGTCCCTATCAATGAGTGAATTTCCATTACCAAATTGACCACCACTTGTTATGAAGTAAACAAGTTATTTTTCTCTAAAAACACCATCAAATGAGAACATACCTTAGAAAATTTTGTTTTAAAATAATTAGACACCTCTCTCTCTTCCTGTGGGGTGCTCCTCTTACCCCAAATATTATCCAAACATGCTTCATCATTGTACTTTGGTTCAGCCTATAGGATATAGAATTTTGATAGTTGTTTCATTTGTTCAATCTATTGATGATTATGTCCCTTTAGTCCCATTCAAAAGAGATGCATGCTCTTCAATAACTTGATGAATTCTTTCCAACATAATGGTGCTCTCATAAATGTTGCCCAACATAGGAAGATCAGTATTGCAAGCTCTAGAAAATCAATCAGTGGCTCCATTATGGAAAGAATAAACCCAAATTTTCCCTAGGAAACCCTATAACAATGGTAGCACTGATCTGGACTGCCTTTTCATTGTTTCCTACTTTCCCTATTTATCACTATGGCTTAACAACCATGGACAAGCTAGTACGATTCATCTTGCATTTGCTACAATTCCACATGCAACTTTCACCAGATTTTTTCCCTTCCCTATCTTTGTCACATACTTCCATACAAGGGAATCAACAAGGAATTTTTGTTGATTCTCATCACCATCCCTTCTCCCTCCACCACTTCTCCTACAATGAATACAAGCACTAGTTGACAATACTGAGGCCATTGCAAAAATGTGGAAGAAAACTGAAAATAATAGGTAATAGAATAAAGGGAAAAGGAAGGTTTTTGGCCTAAAATGGAAGATTTTAATAAATTTTGCACACAAAAACCACCAAATTTGTCAACAGTAGCTTGCCTGGTTGATGAAATTGGGTAAGTTAACATGGTAGGGATGCAATTGGGTAAGTTAACATGGCCCCTACTAGGTTTCAAGTCCTACCAAGTGACGTGCTCATGCTTGTGATCACTTTTGTAGATAGGTGCCAATGCATGCAACAATGGTTGAGGTGGGTTCAAGCCCTTGGTGACTTTGTCAGAATAGATACCCTCCACAGAAATAAATGCTGTTGATTTAAATCGAGGTGTGTTAGCCTCATCATCATAAGAGGAATCTAGTTTTTTATAAAATATGTACCAACAAATGGGAGTGCTTCTATGTCGAATCCATTGTTCAAATGCTCATTGTTTTGTTTTAATTGTTCAACTACTCTTGAAAAGCTAATGTCAATCTGCTACTACTCCTCAAATGCCTAATGTTGTTAGTGCTCTCAACCCCTCACAATTAGTGAAAAGAATCAATGAAGAAAGAAAATGGTGTCATCTGGTTTGCGTTGGAGATTTTAATCCCTGTTTTTGTTAGCGCTCTCAACCCCTCACAGTTTTGAAAATGAATCAACGAAAAAATAAGACTATGTCATGTGGTTTGCATTGGAGATTTTAGCATTTGTGTTTTTTTCAATGCCTATTGTTAGCACTCTCAACCCCTCACAATTTTGCAAATGAAGCAAAGAAAAAAGAAAATGGTGCAAGGCTTAATTGAAGTGAGACCTGTGCCATTGGAAAGAGAAAAGGTCATGTTATTAAAAATCCAAAAATCTACTCCATTAATGCAAAACAGATGAAATTATCATCTGTAAAACTTTGCTCTATAGATAACGGTGAATATCAGCGTATCAAAAATCTTTTCTCTCTAGATAAGGGTGAATATCAGTGTATCAGCAAGTTGTGGCACAATCCAAGTTACCTGCTTTGTGTTTATGTTTGAATTTAGCAATAACAAAATTCAATATAAATATGTCATATTAAAAATCTCCAATAAAATTCATCATTAAATTTAAATATATATGTGTCAAATTTTTAATTATATAGTTCATAATTATTAAGCATATAAGTCCTAATTTTTTAAATATAATATAGTGTCTAATTTTTTTAAATCCAGTTCATTAAATCTGATTAGACCTGATTCTGGATCAAAACTTGATTAGATAGTTGGATTGGTTCAAAATCTGGTTCTAGTTTTTAAAACTATGCACAGATATAGGGATGAATCTCTATGAATACGAGACAAACCTTTGAATTTGGTTGAATTCACTGAATTTTAAACTTATTGGTTGAAGTTCAATGAACCTTGCCACATAGTTTATACTTTGTGCCATGTTCATAATCGTTGCAAGCATTCTAACTTACCACTCTATTAGGAAAACCTATTGAATAATTAGATAAAACGTACACTTATTTTAGTCAACCTAATTTTTTTGTTGATTGGCTTCCTGTTATCATGGTATGTTGGCTGCACCTTGCCCTACTTGAAATTCAAGTAGGATAGACTACAACCAATGACATTCAA
This sequence comes from Pinus tabuliformis, assembly GCA_031772625.1. Taxonomy (NCBI): domain Eukaryota; kingdom Viridiplantae; phylum Streptophyta; class Pinopsida; order Pinales; family Pinaceae; genus Pinus; species Pinus tabuliformis. The sequence goes on along the minus strand of CM062810.1, from coordinate 871,398,485 downwards.
GTTGGATTTGTTTGTCTAGTAGGTTGTGTGCAAAGGGTATCTTTTCCACAAAAGACACCAAGTACATGCACTTGGCCCTTGGAATTTGGTTGAATTCACTAAATTTTAAACTTTATGGTTGAAGTTCAGTGAACCTTGTGACATAGCCCAGACTTTGTGCCATGTTCATAATCGTTGCAAGCATTCTAACTTGCCACTTTGTTAGGAAATCTGTTGAATAATCAGATAAAACTTACACTTATTTTAGTGAACCCTCATTTTTTGTTGATTGGCTTCTTATTATCATGATAAGTTGATTGCACCTTTCCCTACTTGGGAGAGACTACAACCAATGACATTCAAGTTGGATTTGTTTGGCTAGTAGGCTATGTGTGGAGGGTATCATTTCTGCAAAAGACACCTAGTATATGCACTTGGCCCATTGAATTTGGTTGAATTCATTGAATTTTAAACTTTATGGTTGAATTTCAGTGAACCTTGTGACATAGCCTAGACTTTGTGCCATGTTCATAATCATTGCAATCATTTTAACTTGCCACTCTGTTAGGAAAATCTATTGAATAATTAGATAAAACTTACACTTATTTTAGTGAACTTGCATATTTTTATTGATTGGCTTCTTGTTATCATGACATGTCGACTACACCTTGCCCTACTTGGGACAAACTACAACAAATGAAATTCAAGTTTGATTTGTTTGGCTAGTAGGATGTGTGTGGAGGGTATCTTTTCTACAAAACACACCTAGTACATGCACTTGGCCATTTGAATTTGGCTGAATTCACTAAATTTTAAACTTTATGGTTGCAGTTCAGTGAACGTTGTGACATAGCCTAGACTTTGTGCCATGTTCATAATCGTTGCAAGCATTATAACTTTCCACTCTATTGTTGGAAAATACTAAGAGGGGGTGAATCAGTATTCCTTAGCAATTAACACTTTTAAATCTTTTCAGAGCATTAGTTAATATTTAATTATTATTATTGTTTATGCAGTAATAAAAGTAAATAAAAGAACGCAACAGGCACAAAGATTTTCGGTTGAAAACCCACTCTGGGTCAAAAACCACTGAACTCTTTTCTAATAAATTCTTTAATCTTCAGCCCCAACTGAAATGAAAGCAACAACTTCCAAGAATTCTAGAAAAGCATTCTTCTCCAGCTTACACTAGATGGACACTCCAACACCCAAGAATCTTCAGTAGTCAACTGAACGGATGCCCCAAAACCCTAGCACCACCCTACCACCCTGAATTTTTCATAAGCTTGAACCTATTGGTTGCTTCATGCACCACCCTACCCTACCACCCTATATAAGAATAAAAGAAGAATGGACTCTCGTACCAGGGAAAATGGTCCACTTAACAATGATATAGAATGATGTAGAAGAAGAAGACACACTAAACCATAACCCCAACTATGACACAACCACCTAATCATGATCCTAGACCTCCCGACACTACCTCTTCAACTCTTGCTAGATAGACACTTGTACAACTTTTAGAAAGATGATTTTATAGTGACTCTGCACAATGATACTTTTACAATGATTGTATGCAGTGCTTCCCACTTGAAGACTTCATGTAGTGAACTTCTTGTTGCTATTATGCACGTTGATTTCTACTCTTGTCATGCTACCCTTTCTCACTCTTCAGAACATTGGATTATGCATTGAGTCTTGTCTTGATGAATATATAATACTTGTAAAAATTCTTCATGGAAATACCCATGACATGATAATAGCAAAACTTACCTCATCCTGCAGAGCATATGTTGGTGCTAAACAGAAAAAACAAATTTGAATACAATGAACCTAATGAGATTAAGAGATAAACATACATATACAAAATATACTTACCTATAGCTTACCTCTGCTGCATCATTTTTCTGCACTTTTCTCTTTGCTGCCCTAGAAAGTCTTGGTCCTTTACACCCCTTGACAACACTTGATCTAGTTTTTTCTTTCCTTCTAGGAGCATGATATTTAATCTGATGTATCTCTGTGATTTAAGATCCCCAATATATGATCTTTAGTCATGTAGTATCCCTCCGAGTCTTTTTTCCAATTCCATGGGTCTAACCCGATTTAGATTCTTCAATCCAAAGTTATTCCATATCTCTCACAATGACCTAATTATGGACTAGTTTAGTACAACGAACTTGTACGACATGTAGCATGTCATTGTTTCCTCCTTTGGCTCTGAAATTAATACACAGAAAACTAAAGTCTGTGCACTATCTACCACGTTTAAAGAATTCCAATCCTCTTCTCAGATAGAGAGTTATGACGATTTTCCCAGGGTCACTTCTTTGAGATGAAATTCGGTAGCCTGCAAAAACCCTAACTTCCACAGATCATATATCTAAACATATAGCGAACCAAGATCTGAAATTAGGTCACAACGTTCATCAAGATTGTGAATCAAATGGGTTTTAATTTCCAAATCTAAGACTTCGCAGAAATGAAGTTATAGCGAAAATTCCACGATCACTTATTTTGGAGGATATATGAGATTTTTTTATAGAGTTGAGAGGGGCTTCCATAGAGAATGTTGGAGGGATCTTAGGAGCTTAAACATTTATTAATTATTGACTATCAATGACCAAAACCAATTATGAGTTCCATGCCACAACCCTATAGGGTTTTAGCCCATTAACTGGGGTTACTAACTTCAAACATGAATATCTCTCAAACCGTGAAGAATTACTTGGCATGCCATATATTAACGGAAATATCTCAATGAGTAGAATCCATATAGAAGATCCTTGACTCAAAATAGAGTAATTTGTCAAGTTAAAATTCCCTTGCAAGATCAAGGTAGCCCCTAGTGTTCCTTGGGTTGACATCAATGACAACCTTAGATCATCTTTAGATTAACAATCTCCCCCTTTGGGATTTGTTGCAACACAAGTACTCCCCTTGCGATCAGGGCACCTCTTCCTACTGCCTTCTCTCCCACTTTGACATCAATGGCAAAGGATAACTCCCTCTGACACACAACCATCTTGTGGACTTGTACACACTTCGACTCCCCCTTTATGTTTTGAATAAGGAAAGTCTAATGAGAACTTGGGAGAATCCCAAGCTTCTTGTGAAGATATTCAAATGCTTTACGAGGTAAAGGTTTAGTGAATATATCAATGATTTGTTATTTTGTACCAAAATATTCAAGTTTGATATTCTTTTCAGCGACTTGTTCTCTAACAAAATGATATTTTATCGGAATGTGTTTTATTTTTGAAAGCATGACAGGATTCTTGGAGATGTTGATAGCACTGGTGTTGTCACAGAAGATGGGAATAGGCTCACTGAATTATACTTGAAGATATTGCAAAGTTTATTTCATCCAAAGAACTTGAGTACAACAAGATGCCACCGTAATGTATTTTGCTTCTACTTTAGATAACGAGATTGAGGTTTTGTTTTTGCTCAATCATGATAGGAGACAACCACCTAGATAGAATGCTTCTCCACTAGTACTCTTATGATCATCAACACTTCCTGCCTAATCTACATCTATAAAGGCTTGAATAATGAGATTGTTTCCCTTGGGATACCACAACCCATATTCTGTTGTGCCCTTTAGATACTGAAGAATTCTTTTGACGACAATAATATGTGATTCTTTTGGTGCTTCTTTGAATCTTGCTACTTGTCCAACTGTTTCCATAACATCTGGTCAGGAGGATGTTACATATAGAAGACTACCAATCATAGATCTATACAACCTTTGTTGATTGCCTCCTTAGAAAATTCTTCTATGGTCAACCCTTCTTCATCATACTCAGAAGGATCTGAATTTTTAATAACATCTTGACCTAATTTCTTTGTTAAATAGAGATTATGAAGCTTTTCCCAAAGAGCATTAGTTGTTGAACATTCACTAACTTTTGTTTTCACAGAATTTAGCAAAAAATTCAAAATTACAGTCATGGCCTTTTAATTGTACCTTTTAGCTTCATCCGTAGATGTGTCTCCAGAAACAATTGATTCCCATACTCCATGTGCTTGCAAAGATACTTCCATCCTAGATTCCCATATCTAGTAATTATATGCATCGAAATCAGGGGTTGGTACATAATACTCACTTTCTTGATATTTTGTTGTACTTGTACCTTCCTTTGAAATCCTTGTAACCAGCTTCTTTGACTTTCCCATCTCTATGCTTTGAAAACTAACTTCCAGTGGTTAAGTTGTTACTGAAGGAACCAAGCTCTGATACCAATCATTGGAAAATACTGAAGGGGGGGAGGGTGGATTAGTACTCCTTAGCCATTAGCACTTTTAAATCCTTTTAGAGCATTAGTTAATATTCAATTATTATTAACATTTATGCAGTAATAACAGTAAATAAAATAAAATAGGAGGCACAAAGATTTTAGGTGGAAAACCCTCTCTGGGTCAAAAACCATTGGACGCTTTTGTAATAAATTCTTTAATCTTTAGCCCCAATTGAAATGAAAGCAACAACTTCCTCAAATTCTAGAAAATCATTCTTCTCTAGCTCCCACTCGATGGATTGTCCAACTCCCGAGATTCTTCAGTAGTCAACTAAACAGATGCCCCAACACCTAATGAGCTACAACTCATCCTAGCACCACCCTACCAACATGAAGTTTTCATAGGCTTGAACTTGTTGGCAACTTCATGCACCAGCCTAGCACCACTCTACCACCCTATAGAATAACAAAAGAATAATGGACTCCCGTACCAGGGAAAATGGTCCTCTTTACCATGATATAGAATGATGTAGAAGAAGAAGACACACTAGACCATAACCCCAACTATGACACAACCACCTAATGATGATCCTAGACACCCCAACACTGCCTTTTCAACTCTTGGTAGATAGACACTTGTACAACTTTTACAATGATTCTCTTACAATGACTTTGAACAATGATATTTTTACAATGAGTGTATGCAATGCTTCCCACTTGAAGACTTCATGTAGTGAACTTCTTGCTGCTGTGATACACCTTGATTGCTTCTCTTGTCATGATACTATTTCTCATGCTTCAGAACATTAGATTATTCATTGAGTATTGTCTTGATGAATACATAATACTTTCAAAAATTCTTCAAGGAAATACCCGTGACATGATAATAGCAAAACTTACCTCATCCTGCAGAGCATATGTTAGTGTTAAACAAAAACAACAAATTAAAATACAATGAACCTAATTCAATTAAGAGATGAAAATGCATATACATAAGATACTTACCTGTATCTTACCTTTGCTACATCATTTTGTTGCACCTTGCTCTTTGCTGCCCTAGAATGTCTTGGTCCTTTACACCCCTTAACAACACTTGATCTAGTTTTTTCTTGCCTTCTAGGAGCACAATATTTAATCTAATGTATCTCTGCGATTTTAGATCTGCAATATGTGATCTTAGGTCTTGTAGTATCCCTCCACTTCTTCTTTACAATGCCACAGGTCTGACCTGATTTGGATTCTTCAAGCCAAAGTTATGCCCAATCTCTCAAAATGACTTAATTATGGACTAGTTCAGTAGAGCGAACTTGTATGACGTGTCATGTGTCATTGTTTCCTCCTTCGGCTCTGAAATTGATACACCGAAAACTACATTCCATGCACTATTCTCCACTTTTTAGAGAATTCCAATCCTCTTCTCAGAGAGTGGGTTATGACAATTTTGCCAAGGTCACTTCTTTGAGATGAAATTCGGCAGCCTACAAAAGCCCTAACTTACACAGATCATATCTCCAAAAAAATAGTGAACCAAGATCTGAAATTAGGTCACAATGTTTATAAAGATTGCAAATAAAATCGGTTGTAATTTTAGAATCTAAGACTTCGCAGGAATTAAGTTATAGCAAAAATTCCACGATCACTTCTTTTGGAGGATATATGTGATTTCTTTTTATAGAGTTGAGAGGGTCTTCTATAGAGAATGTTGGAGGGATTTTAGGAGCTCAAAAAATTATTAATTATTTAATATTCAATGACAAAAACCAATTATGAGTGCCATGCCACAACCCTATAGGGTTTTAGCCCACTAACTAGTGTTATTAACTTCAAACATGAATATCTCTCAAACAATGACGAATTACTTGGTGTGCCATATATCAATGGAAACATATTGACAAGTAGAATCCATCTAGAAGATCCTTGACTCAAAATAGAGTAAGTTCTCAAGTCAAAATTCCCTTGCAAGATCAAGGTAGCCCCTGGTGCTGCTTGGGTTGACATCAATGACAACCTTAGATCATCTTTAGATCAACATCTATTAAGGAAAATATGTTGAATAATTAGATAAAACTTACACTTATTTTAGTGAACCCACATTTTTTGTTTATTGTCTTCCTATTATCATGATATGTTGATTGCACCTTGCCCTACTTGGAAGAGACTACAACCAATGACATTCATGTTGGATTTGTTTGGCTAGTAAGTTGTTTGTGGAGGGTATCTTTTCCGCAAAAGACACCTAGTACATGAACTTGGGCCTGACTACTAATGTGTGTCATGGCACACCCACAAGCATGAGCACAAAAATAAGTGTGTGCCATTGCTAAGACTTGAACCATGGTGGGGGTCATATGTAGTGCACCACTTAGACTGATCTACCATACGAACATATTGATAAAACCCACTTATGTAACTTCAAACTCAGTGCAACTGTGTATAAAGGTAAACTCTATAGCATTATATAATGGCCCCTTGATTATAGAAAAATAGCTGAATATGGTAAAGACAGAAGAAACATTGCTCATAAAAGAATACAAATAAATGTCATTTATAAATTTAGGTTCAAGTTACTCAGTAAAGGCCACCATTCATTCATTAGTAAGTAAAAGTTAAAACCATTATAGGTAAATTACCATTTCGTAGTCAAATTCAGTAAATAATTCTCAAATATGTCCCTTACAGTGGATTTGAGGCACTGTAAAAGCTGGGAGATTGTGAATAAGGGGTCGTGGGCCAAGCAAAGCCCATAATCACTAAGGTACACATGAGGCTTTTAAGTCTCCTTTGGGAGATGAATGTAGCACATGATGTCTTTCAAGGCTTGTTTAACTAATGAGAGGGAGCACTTTGGGTTAGAGCCTTGTTTTTTGTCAACTAAAATCCACCTGTAATGTTAGCATGTTTGTGTTTGGAGTTCAAATTGTGAGAATCATCTTTTGAGAAGGTATGAATGCCAACTCAGGTCAAATCAACAACAATATGGATGCTACCTACCCCATATATTCTCTTCCAAAATCCATGCAATAGCACACTTAACAAATAGCTTTGTCAAGGTATGGTTAACAACTGAGGACCAAGGCATGATGGATATTGCCCTCACCCCAAATGGTCTCCTTTAGACCACTTTCATAAAAACCTTCTACTTCAATGTATAATGGTAATTTTATAGTTAGTCTTCCCACTTTTTGTAGAAAAAGGAGCTGCAAACTTTGATTAGTGACACTAATGAGTGAAATTTGTAACCAAATATACATGGAGTTACAAAGGATTTTATGATGAGAGGGAAATAATTTTTATCTTTTTGAGTTACTTTGAAAATGTTTACACCATGTTTGGGCCTTGGGGGTGATTCGTGAGATGTGGGGTGCATGGTGTATGGTTGGACCATTCTCTTCCATGATGGACTTGGACATTGGAGCTGGTTTACTATTTGACCTTGTTTGGATGTTTGAAAGACATTCTTCCTTGAATTGTTGGATAAGTGTGGATCTTGGTGACTTCATGCTGTTGATGCATGAAGGCAATTTATGTGCTTAGAGTAGAATTGGGTATTTTAGAGGAGGTTATTGAGCCCTAGATGACATGGGGTTGCTTGGTTTCTTGCATGGAGGTTTACACTTAACATGTAGATTCTTGGGTTGAGGGATTGGATATGCAGGTGTGGGAGTCCTTAAGGTGACATGTGACCTTCGATATGCATTGTCCTTAAGGAGACATATGACCATGGGGATGGATTGGAGCTTTGGACCTTTGGAGGATTGTTGGACCTTGGGGAGTAGTGCTCATTCCATGGAGGCCTAGCTTGTTAATCATTGTCACCTTTGAGCCTCACACATGTCACTTAAAGTAGAGTGCTTCACATGGGTGGACCTACTTGTGTCTTGCAAGTTTGCTTGTAGTGGACTAGGTCGACTAGTTATTGTAAATCCCCTTTACCTCTCATATAAATAGAGGAAGGAGTGAATTGTTATTATAGTCTATGATGCACTTCTGCATATTCCTTTTCATACTTCGGTTAGAGATGTAAGAGCAATGCTACTTTATCTTTCTCTCTATTGTTCAATCTTCTTTGTTCTTTATGTTTTTTTGTCTTAAGGTGCTAGTGTTTCTTGGAGCCTTCACCCGAAAACTTCATATATATAAAGAATAAATGAAATATGTGGGGTGCATGGTGTATGATTATACCATGTTCTTCCATGATGGACTTGGACATTGGAGGTGGTTTACTATTTGCTGCTAGACCTTGTTTGGATGTTTGAAAGACATTCTTCCTCAAAGTGTTCAATAAGTATGGAGCTTGGTGACTTCTTGTTGTTGATGCATGAAGGCAGTTTGTGTGCTTGGAGTAGAGTTGGGTATTTCAGAGGAGGTTATTCATCCCTAGATAGCATGGGGTTGCTTGGTTTCTTGCATCGAGGTTTACACTTGACATGTGGATTCTTGGGTTGAGGGAGTGGATATGTAGGTGTGGGAGTCCTTAAGGTGACACATGACCTTGGATGTGCATTGTCCTTAAGGAGACACATGACCATGGAGATGCATTGGAGCTTTGGACCTTTAGAGGATTGTTGGACCTTTGGGAGTAGTGCTCATGCCATGAAAGCCTTGCTTGTTAATCATTGTCACCTTTGAGTCTCACACATGTCACTTATAGTAGAGTGCTTCACATGGGTGGACCTACTTGTGTCTTGCAAGTTTGTTTGTAGTGGACTAGGTCCATTTATTATTATACAGCCCCTTTACCTCTTATATAAATAGAGGAAGGAGCGAGTTGTTGTTATAGTCGATCATGCACTTGTGCATATTCCTTTTCATACTTGGGTTAGAGATGTAAGAGTAGTGCTACTTTCTCTCTCTCTCTCTCGTTCCATCTTCTTTGTACTTTATGTGTTTTTGTCTTAATATGCTAGTGTTTCTTGAAGAATTCACCCGAAAACTTCATATATATAAAGAAGAAATGAAACCGATGAACACAATCACAACCTATGATATAATCCTCCATGCTTTCAAAAATACTAGATAGGGAAAACCAGGAGAAACTCTAGCTCCACCAAAGATACTCCAACAATCAATCTTTTTGAATATCTTTTTGAAAAATCTTTGGCGGAGCTAAGGTTTCTATTAGTTTTCTCTATCTAGGGTTTTGGAGAACTCAAAGCATTATATGATGAGTTGTGAATGTGTTCATGGATTTCAGTTCTTACACACATATGGAGTTCTTAACTGTCTAAAATTACATTATTTCAGCTTTGAATTCCAACTTACCACTGCCATAAATTGTGTTATTTCAAAGACTTGACTTCCATATTTTCATAAATACAATGTCCTCAAAAAGATAGCTGAACACTTCCATATTCATAGTTAGATAATATTCCAAGAATATATACATGTGTTGTATGGATCAACAATTGTCTCATGAACAACAATCACATCACAAGTGACAATTGAACTTGGTTGGGGAGGATATTAATTTATCCTCTCAAGTTCCTGAATTCTTTCTACTGTCAAATCAAATCGGAACTAGATAAAAACCGGATAAAAAATTGGTTGACCAAAAAATACATAAATTATTCAAATTTAGGAAAAAAACATATATATTAATGTGCATCCATATGAATCACAACCATTACACAAAACAAATTCCATTTAACTTGATTTTTCCTAGAAATAGATTTGGAGGTTTCCCAACATGAAATCCCTAAACAATGTGTTGTCTTGAAGCCAAGTGTGCACCATATCATAGTTAAAATCTAAAGTCTTTTGAACCCTTAAACCTTGAACTAGTCTGAGAATACTAGACCATAGTAACAGGATATTTGTGCTAAGAGAGTTCAACATGCATTTACAGCCACATTTTTTATTAAGGGTGAAAGTGGTTATGTGCCACATAACTCTGTTCGAAGGACAAATATCCATATCATAAAATAGAGGCAAGCTTGAAATTCTTGTTCTATAGATAGAGGTATTGTTATGACATTGTTCACAACTTTTAAGTACTTTGTTGAAGGACTTCAAAAGGATGTAAAAGTGATTTAGTGGGTCAGAATGTTCAATGATGGGTATTATTGTGAGATTATTTTCCCAGCATGCTCCTACTAGATTGAAAATGGGTTTCTTCTGTTTATTGTTTGGGACAAATATTTAACAACAACACTAGTGCATTAACTATGTTAAAAGGTTACCAAAAAATACATAAATTATTCAAATTTAGGAAAAAAACATATATATTAATGTACATCCATATGAATCACAACCATTATACAAAAAAATTTCCATTTAACTTTAGTTTTCCTGGAAATAGATTTGGAGGTTTCCCAACATGAAATTCTTGAAGAATATGTTGTCCTGAAGCCAAGTGTGCACCATATCATAGTTAAAATCTAAAGCCGTTAGCACCCTCAAACCTGGCACTAATTTGAGAATCCTATACCATACTAAGAGCATATTTGTGCTAAGAGAGCTCAACATGCATTTATAGCCACATTTTTTCTTGAGTGGTTTTGTACCACATAAATCTGTTTGAAGGACAAATATCCATATCATAAAACAGAGGCAAGCTTTAAATGCTTGTTATATAGCTAGAAGTATTGTTATGACATTGTTCACAACTTTTAAGTACTTTGTTGAAGGACTTCAAAATGATGTAAAAGTGATTTAGTGGGTCAGAATGTTCAATGATGGGTATTATTGTGAGATTATTTTCCTAGCATACTCCTACTAAATTGAAAATGGGTTTTTTCTGTTTATTGTTTGGGCCAAATATTGTAATATCAACACTAGTGCATTAACTATGTTAAAAGTTCACTTTCCTGTTAATTTGACCATGAATATCTCTTTTACAAAGAAATATTTCTTAGCTCTGTTTACGTTAGTGGTTTGATAAGAACATTTCTACAGTCTCTTCACTAAATTTCTTAAAATTTTTACATTTATGCTTTTTGACAAAAAAGGTCTAACATTTTACCCTAGCTAAGTAAGGATTCTTTAAATAATGTTCTAGCTTGGTCCCTTTTTGTTTCATATAAGCTTGGAAAAGTGTCATGAATTTACATTGAACAATGTAAGAATCTAGTCTTCTCCAGAAACACTCAAGCCAACTCTTTCATTTCGCAAATTACCTACGAGTTGTAGACATATTCTTTGAAATTTCTATGGTGAAGGTGTTGGATTTAGTAAGTGATGCAGAATGCACACCTACAGTTCTATTGTTTATCTATCAGACCAATGAAAAAGATAGGCAAACTTGGAAGGGTTGGAAATGACTATTCCAACCATACTCTTATTGGCCTACAATACATATATTCATAACACATACCTACAATACTATTGTTCACCTATTCGGCTAGTGCATATTGTAGGCAAACTATTAAATGTTGGACTTCAATGTTTCATGTTCACACACCAGCACTAAAGATTCAATGTATTGTGTGCATCCTTAGATATGTTTGAGATTGCAAGCTAACTGTTTAGATAAATGCATGTATAAAACTTCTATATTAGCAAAATAACCATTAATATTTTTTTCTAGCATTTTGGGCTGAATTCACAATGGTATGCCAAAACGTGTCATTTCAATGTCTGGAAATTAGGATATATAAATGTGAGATATATACTCTACATCTTTGGGTTATCTCCTTTTCAAATCTGAGCATTTTTAGGCTAAATGTTAATTGTTTGAACGTTGAACTTTGAAGAAATTCCTGAATGGACTTTGTAAATCCTCAAATGAATGGACTTCGTAAGGCAGTGGTACCATAAATTGTGTTACTTCAGAGATTTTACTTCCATATTTCACAAAATACAATGTCCTGAATAAATACTTATATGTATAGATACTTATGTTTAGGATTATATATGTGTTGGAGCGGATCCTTCATGTTTTACTATAATCCTGATGCTGACAAGCTTTAGCTGATTGTTTTCATCAATTGTTCATAGAATATGCAAAAGTTTTCATTGTCAAAATGTGGCAAAATTTACATTTCTCCTAATTTTTTTTTAATTTTTCATGACAAGATAATCATGTTTGCAGGAATGAGGTATCCTATAGTCTATTTCAATTTGTGGATATTTTCTTTCCTCCCATTTTTTACAATGATGTAGATTTCATTTTCATGTTGATGGTTTTTTCATGTATCTTATCTAGTCCCAAATTTCGGTAATGGAGTGGATCTCGAGAGGTAGTAGTGGACACAGACTATCAGAGGTTAACATTACAATACCAATTCCACCTTGTATCAGAAAATGTTTAATGGTAAGTGACATAAAGAAGAGTTATTTAACGACAGGGTTGAAAGGGAAACCTCATGTCTTAGTCCTAAGTCATTTATTTGCATTTCTTAGTTGTAAGTCATATGTTTTTGAGCTTTACCAGATCAATTATTTCACTAATCCAATATGCATGGCTTGTATTTCTCACTTGATGCTAGTTACTTGACATGGTTGATATAACATTCAATTCTAGGCCACTTTTATTTTAAGTCAGAGATTTTATTGATTAAAAGGATGTTCATATTTTTATTGGTTTACTTGGAGCTTGATTTAAAAAAGTTTTGTAAATTCCACGTGGATGTTATTTTTTCAGCGTGAGATCTTTGCAAGTTAGATGAGTCCTAGAACATAGGTATACAACAAGAACATCTTTTGCCTTTGTTGTGTATCTATTATTCTTTATATCATTGATGGAAGGTTATTGATGATGTAAAATAGAGGATGGGAAGGTCCTGCCAATTCTCTTGACAAAACAAAATAAAATGGAGTGGTAGAGTTGTGTTTTAAAGGGTGAGCTAGAAATAAGTACTTGAAAGGTAGAACTTGAGAATGGCAAGCTATCTGATCTAGATCTAGAGACACAATAGACCGTGGAAAAAAAATGATGGTATTGATGAGTCTTCCCAGCAAATAAGCTCTAACTGTGATACCACTGCCCAAATTTCAGTGATCTGCAATGGCAATAGTGACTCTATATTTATTTGTATGAATATAAATTTTGGCCATTGTCCTATTTATTTCCTATGAATGATTTTGATTTTCAAAATCCTACTAGTTTGTTGTTAAATTAATTAAAACTTTGATGACAAACTTATAGTTTTCAAAGCTCTTTTCTAAATCTATTTTCTTGAGAAAATTTGACTTTTTACTTTAGGTACTTTAGATTGCTACTATGTAACATATGCTATGATATAATTTCCTGGATAAATAGACAGAAATGTTGTACAACATAGTCTTTTTTAAATCTAAAGAAATTGTTATAGGACAAATTGACCTCCTAATCAACTCAGAGGAGAAGGACAAGATGACTGAAAGATTGACCACAGTTGCAGGCCTAGAATCCACACTAATATTCTTTGTACATTGATAACCTACTTTATAATTATAAAGCTTGTTTACAAGCATAAAGGAGTATTAGTCAACCTGCTAACTCATGTTGTTAGACCAGAGAGAGCATTAGTGAACTTTAGTGATGCTCAAGTGGTTATGCCAACGAATCTGCCATAAAATATCTAGATATCATTTCCCTAAATTTGTGCAAGAAAAGTAGGAAAACTCCAAAAATAAAGATATTTGGAGAAATTTTACTCCAGAAACATAGGTAAATGGGAAAAAGCTGGTAAAAGAGGCACGTTCATGGTTTTTACCCAAATGAACTATAGGTGGAGTTGGGAAGCCCTAATTCAATTGCTATTTAAGCAACGAGAGGGCCATTGCACAAGGGTCAGAGCATTTAGAAGGATAGTACATGGCGTTGTTGTGATATTGTCATATTCTTGAAGGCGCTAGCTGAAAGAAGGAGAGAGAGAGAGGAAGAAGAGATAAGGAAGGCTGATGCAACAGGGTTGTTGTAATCACTCTTATGTTCTGAATATAGGACTGCGGTTGTGTTCCACTACTCGAAGTGTCGGTGATATTGTGCATTCATTTGTCCATTCTTATGCTTGTTGTGTTGAGTAGATAAGTTACACATTTATACATGTTTTTTACGGTTATTTCATTAATTCTCATAAGTATATGTTCTGATTGGTTTGCTTCATTCTTTTATGCAGGAATCATCTTGGAGCCGGTCAGGAGGAGTTCTTCTTACCACACAAAGATCCCCAAGTGAATCTAGAAAGAACCAAAGGTGATCCTTTCTCCATATCCTATCAATATACGTCAGATAGATAAACATGCGTGTAACAGGTACCTTTTGCAGATAACCTTACGGTCTGTCAAAAGTCTCAAGAAGAATTTCGAGGGTAGTTTTCATCCCTTGAATTTTACCCCATAGCAGAACTGGTGACTCCACTGGGGACTATACATTTAGTTCCCTGTTATCCGGACTCCTCTCAGTTCTCTTCTCTCTTCTATGAGCTTCCCATTTCTTCATATCCTTCTCTGATCCACCATCTAACTTGTTGCACCCTACAAAGTTGCTTTCTCTTCAGAAACCAATCCCAAAAGCCCACTTTTTGAGCTCTTTCCCTCACTAATGCAGGTTGTTGGTCTACATAGATCTTTATAAAGCTCTTTGGTTGTGCATAGCGAGCGTTAGTGGCCAAACTAAAGCTTTGCTTACACATAGACAGAGCGTTAGTGACCCATTTCCATGTTTTTTAGGAGAATTTGTTGACCAAAAGGGGCAGAAACTTGTCCCAAGGGATAAATTAAGATCTGTAGCAGTATCATGCTAACAAATTTGGTGTCTTAAAATTTATTTTTTAAGAAAATGCTTTAGTTTTTCTCTCATGAAAAAGAAATTTTTGTTGAAAGAAAAGCTAATAAACTGTACATCTCCTTCTGTCGAAATAGTTGTAGGCTGCTTTGTTTTGGTTCAATAGTTGTTAGGGAATATTGAGAAAAGGAACTTTAGGTTATGCAAAGTGTTGAATGAGTTTAGATGCACTGGCGAATACATGAATATGTGAAATGATACATGTGTAGAATAAGACTTGTTTGCATAAGAAATTGAAAAAAAATTCAAAGCATAGTTCTGTACGGTTTATCAAGTCGAGAGTCTCATCATATTCATATGTCAACACCCCCTCCGAAGACAAATAAGAACATACACTAAAATTTACACTAAAATCAATCAGATACTCTTTTCTAGAGCAAACCAGCATTAGATAGATTTGGACCTTGGGATAAGGGAGTGAGTCATCTACCCAAGGTTGAGAATCAAACTAGTGTCGTTAAAGAGTGAGAATCCTTCTACACTCATATTACTGGGACCACTCCACTCACACTGGAGCGAAATATGAGACAACATCAGATTGTAATCAAAGGTAGCCCACCTTCTTTTACAACTCCTTTGGGCATTCTGTGTAACGGGGGTCCCTTCGGGGATTTCGGAACTAAGTTGAGGACTCAGGTATCCTTCCCACACAGCGTGCTATCTACGAATATGTCCCCCCTGGTAATGTCTTTGATTTGAGGTATCTCTAGTGGCCAATACATCTAGGTACTTACCTAAGGTGACTGGGATGGGCTATCCTGGTACCTCAAACAGACGGATGTACTTTGTCTTCATTTTTTGGGAGGGTTCTCATCTTCACGAGTGTACTTGGCCCCTCAATCTGAGGTTTGGGTGAAGCTCAAAAGTAATCGTAACCATAAATTTGACCATCCTTCTCTGTTACTCATTGAGAGACTGGGTTTCATCTCTAGTAATCGGTGTTTATCAGATAAGGTAATTTCACTTTGTTTGCTAATTGTCATTTTTAGTGTATTTTTTCTTTTTAGGTACCTGAGTGCTATCGTTTTTGAGACTTAAAGAATATCAACTTAAAATTTATCTGGTAAAATTTACTAGTCATTGTGGCTACATCTGGCCCTCACCATCAATCCAGATGGTTGTTAGGAATTCCTCCATTCACTGTGGAGGATCTATCGAGATCCACTGACTCAGATTCCTCATCTTCGAGGAATCAGTCTCCTAAATCGCACACGGGATCATTCTAGACGACCGACGATTCTGATTTGCTGGAGGATTTCTTCACGGAAGGATTTCTTCCTCACTTTAACAATCCGCTTACAAATCAATCAGATCTTGTTATTGCTCCCGTCATACCAGTACTTCACTCTTCACTGGGAGGAACTCTCCCATCTATTCAGTCGAAACCTCAAGGGTTGTGGAATTATAGAGACACTATGAGTCCTCTACCACTTCCCCAATCGACGGTCATCACAACACTGGCAATGTGGAACCCCGCAATCCCATTTGTCCCAGGTACTGCAACTCACACAACACCCTCTATTAGTGGAACCCAACAGATGCCAAGTTCCACTCCTATGGTGCGCCAAAGCATACCTTCGACTAGTGCCACATATAGCGCTGCATATAACACTCAATGTGACACTATGGGCATGGTCCCAGTTTACCAAAACCAAGGTCAACCACCAATGTATGGTTGTAAGCCCCAGATTTAGATATCTCGGGTGGTCCCCAATATGCACATGGCGGCAGGGAATGTCACAGTTCCCCCACCGTTCTTAGGCATGCATGGATAATCGCTGATTGACATGAGATTTCCATCTATCAATCAAAGCCATATCGTCAGTTCAGTGTTGGTTGGGAATCCACAAGGGATCCCCACCCAATCCATGGGGGCAACCTACACACAAGCTCAGATGAGTCAAGGGGGCACCGCTTATATTGGGGGAAACTTCATACCACAGTATCAAAATCCTCATGGTAATCCACTTTACAACACCGTACTGCAAAGCAACTACTACACCTCACAGCCCATGTACAACATAGGGAACCAAATGATGGGCGGAGCGCAGAGCTCCTCAGGTCATCCGTCATCACAATAGTTCGAGTTGGGGGCACCCAACAATTTTCCCTTTTTGGCAACATTGGATATCCCCAACTTATACAAGTTGACTAATGACCCCATTTACCATAACCTACAGTGGCCGCCGATCCCGCATAAAATACCGGTGGATATTCCTATGTTCGATGGAAAACAAGGGGAGGATCCGGGCACTCACGTGACCACCTACCATCTATGGTGTGTTTCTAACTCCATGGTGGATGACAGTGTCTAGTTGCATCTATTTCCCCGCACCCTCACTAGCAATGCTGCAAAGTGGTATATTGAGTTACCATGTGTGTCAGTGAATACCTTTGACGCTTTAGCGATGGAGTTTCTAAAGAACTTTCAGTTCCCTATCCGTTATGAGACAAGGATGGAGATCCTTACTTTGTTTCATCAGGATACTGCCACCCACATCTCCGATCATATCCATGAATGGAGAGGTCGGTGGAGGTTAGTCAAAGCCCCCATCCCCAACTTCCTCTTAACAGATTGGTTCTGTAAGTCATTGCTCTCATAAATCGCTAGAGATGTCCCTCTAGGTGGTGCAGTCATGGAGGACCAATCCATACGTCGTGCCCAGAACTTGGATTTAATTTATTCACAGTCTAGCATTCTCTACGACATTATCCCCTATGCTCCTGGTAACCCCAATCCCCCCACCAATTAGTGCCCTGGAGCGCATGCCGACGGGATCATTGGTGCAACCTCCATGGGCACTGTAAAACAACTCAGTGGGTCCGTTGCCAAGTCAGAAGTAGACTCCTCTACCAAAACGACTGTTCTTCCTGCCACTGCGATTAACTCTGTGCAGTCTACACAAAAATCTAGTAGCAAGAACAAGAAGAAACAGAACAAGGCCGCTCCTTCTAAGGAGTAGTCATCTAAGCAGCCCAACCCGAAATAGAAGGCCGTTGCACCTACTGATACGGAAAAGGATAAAGGCACCAACTATTCGTGCAAACTCTGTCTTGAAGATCACGTAACGTGGTGTTGTCCACATCTTCAAGAATGCACAGACTACCTTACCAAGAAAGATTCTGGTAAGACACCTGCGGTCCTTAGAAATCCTTTTCATAATCAACAGTAGCAAAATCTCGTTGCCAGCCAACTGCAACCCACATTAGGGGCCAACGATAGTTCGCAACATCCTCCAGCTAGTGAAGGATCTTCTGTTGTTTACACATTTGGAACCGTAGATCTCACCACAAGAGCCAAATCTTATGGAGCTCCTGTCGCTCTGGCAATAGAACCATCCATAGGTCAAAACCCACTGCCACCCAACGATTTGCGAATTGAAAGGCTGGTTGAGGACTTTGTAATTCAACCCCCCAAGGGGGCACTTTGATGCACAATGCACAAGACATCTGCATGTGCCGCCCAACACTACAACATTGTAGGGGATTTGGCACAAGTGGCGACCGCCATGTCAGCGCGCGAAGTATTACAAACATGCCCCAGCCAAAAGAAAGTTTTGCTTTCGGCTATCGGGGGTATTGACCCTGCAAATTCCATGCTTGCTATTTTCGACATGGACAAGTGTAAACCTCCCCTTTCCCACCAGCTTGCATTTCAGGTGCATATCACTTCGAAAGGTAAAGGTATACACCGAACTGTCATTGACGAAGGTGCTTCAACCTGCATCATGTCAGCTTCATGTTGGCTCACCTTGGGTTCCCCAACCCTATCCCCACTGTCAAACTCCCTTAAAGCTTTCGATGGCCACACCTTTGTCCCAAAAGGATACTTAGCCAGTTTTCCCATCACTTTGGCTGGGAAAACCATAACGGTGGACGTAGAAGTCGCAGACAAAAAACTTGACTATAATTTGTTGCTGGGTCGCAGTTGGACATATGCCATGATGGCCATCATATCTACTGTCTTTCAAATCATCCAATTTCCATTGGATGGAAAGGTTATTACAGTAGATCAGTTGTCTTTCTGCAGCCGTGATTATTCACCATTACCAAGTGGCTCTGTACCCCTAGTAGGAGGTGGCACTGACAGTTACATCAGTTTAGGTACCGGTCTACTAAAGGCTTCTTCCCTCATGGGTTGTTTCCCTCTTCAACCACCGCAAGCTTCACAGATGGTCAATATGCTTTCATCTATTCCTCATGAGCAAACCAATCCATGAATCCTACTGGCCCCTTCAGACATTGACACTTACGGAGAACAAATGTTGCTATCACCAGCTGAATTGGCCTATGACGCCATTCAAATTGCATCCAAATCTTCGGTCACTTTGGTTTCAACCAACGGTGCCACTGCCCCTCCCATAACTGCTCCTTGTTTCGATCCACTCAATCAAGTCCTATCACTGGATGAAGCTATTAGAGAGATCACGAGGTTAGAAGAGCGACCTTCGAAGGATTCGCACCATCATGTTTCGATATCTGATTCGAACATGATGCCTCTTCAAATCTTGTCACCTGATGTGCATGAAATCATTTCCTCACTGTATACGACTATCTAACTTTTGGACTCGGAAGGAAACAGGGGCAATATTTCACAAACATTGCTCCCCGATATTTCTGTCATGACAGGCATCATGGAAAACATGCAGAGTGGAGCCAATCACAATCATAAGGAAATTGTGAGCTTCACCTACCCATTTAGGGACTTCTGCAATGTTTTTCCTTGGTCTTATGAGGAAATGCATGGCATGGACCCTTCTAATGTCAAGCATGATATCGAGAAACATCGAGTGTTCTTTTTATGGTATTTTTCTTGCTCGTTAATCCGAAAAACCTCAAGTCTTCTTCTTTGGGCTCGTTAAACTACAAATGAAGATATTAGAGCACCTTTAGGGATATTTTATTGCTCTTTAAAAATATAAACATCCCCAAGTTTTCATCGTTAAGCTCGTTAAACACTTTCTAACTATGGTAGAGCACTGTTAGGGATATTTTATTGCTCTTTAAAAAATATGAACATGCCCAAGCTTTTGTCCTTGCGCTTGTTAAATCTATGCAATGATGAATAGAGCACTTTTGGAGACATTTTATGGCTCTTTAAAAAATATAAACACCTCTGAGTTTTTGTAGTAGAGCTCATTAGACATATATACCACAATCTGTAAAGAACTTTTGTGGGATATTTTATCGCTCTTTAAACAATATAAACATCCCCGAGTTTTTCATCATTTGCACTCGTTAATTATATGCAAATGATGCTCTGAGAACCTATTTTTTGATCTAGTTCCAGCTCATAAACTAAAAAAGACCAATGTAGCATCATTTTTAGGCACTTTTTTCTCGCTTTTTAAACTGAAAAAATCTCCATTGTGTCTTGCTGCTTGTTAAACATGCTAAAGATGACCCAAGCATTCTTTCAGGTACTTTTATCAAGCTCATTAAACCCTACCAATATGAACCCTACCAACCTATGAGTTTTTAACCTATACACCCTGATGCCATTGCATCTCCATATCTTAAACACTCTGCAGTGTTCATGGGTCTAGTGCTGTCTCGTTAAAATTGTTGTCGTGCCTTCTATTGTTCAAGGGTCCCTACTTGTTTCCTCAATCAACTGATCGTACATATCCTTTCATCATGCTCATCATTGTTTAGACCCAAAAGCTCAAAAGTTTCTTCATAAAACAAAATCATCCTTGTCCGGTTTCGTGTCAACTGATGTAGGACACGTCATTGCCTACCTTTCGACAGGTTACTTCCTATCGACTTCAACACTCTATCTAGGAAGATAACCCAGAAACACATTCAGTGCCTTGGTGCTTACAGACATTAGTGGCAGGTTACCTCATGCTTGATCATGGGTTTTCATCATTGGCTCCTGGTTAAGCGATTCTACGAGTGTTCAATGACCAAAAATATTTCACACTCACTAGTTTGCACTATGCATCTTAAAGACCATCACCATTATCAGTGGCCTTCCTCACATCTGTTAACAGTCTCCATTATTGGCTGGTAATCAGATGATTTCGTGCATGTTCAACATCAACTCACTTTATCACATGTACTGGTCTATGCTGTTTGGTGAAGCAGTAATCAAGACCTTGGGTAGAGGCTTGCATCATTCGGCCTTGTTTCCTCTCCCAAGCTGCGATATTGTTCTTTCAATACAACCATTTCAGGATAATCTATTATGACACTGGATCTGCCCTGTGCCATATTGGCAGTCAACATTGTTATATCTCTACGGAGAAAGTTACTCTGACATAGCTACTGACCATGGGAATGCCCGACTTAGGACATGATTTTAGCAGTTCATCTATATGTACTTTTGTTGTATCAGGTTTTCCTTATCGCCCGAAACTTCTCTCTCTCCCTCTACAAATATTTTGACAAGAAACTACAATATTTTCATAAAGTATTTTGGCCATTGTCTCGGCCTCTGATATCATACTTTAGGGGGCATATGTTATAGGACAAATTTACCTCCTAATCAACTCAGAGGAGAAGGACAAGATGACTAAAATATTGACCACAGTTGCAAGCCCAGAATCCACACTAACGCTCTCTGTACATTGATAACCTGCTTTATAAAGCTTGTTTACAAGCATAAAGGAGCGTTAGTCAACCTGTTAACTCATGTTGTTAGACCAGAGGGAGTGTTAGTGAAATTTATTGATGCTCAAGTGGTTATGCCAACGAATCTGCCATAAAATATCTCGATATCATTTCCCTAAATTTGTGCAAGAAAAGCAGGGAAACTCCAAAAATCAAGATATTTCGAGAAATAGAGGCAAATGGGAAAAAGTTGGTAAAAGAGGCAAGTTCATGGTTTTTACCCAAATGAACTACAGGTGGATTTGGGAAGCCCTAATTCGATTGCTATTTAAGCAACGAGATGGCCATTGCACAAGGGTCAAAGCATTTAGAAGGATAGTACATGGTGCTGTTGTGATATTGTCATATTCTTGAAGGAGATAGCTGAAAGAAGGAGAGAGAGAGGAAGAAGGGATAAGGAAGGATGATGCAACGGGGTTGTTGTAATCACTCTTTTGTTCTGAATATAGGACTACGGTTGTTTTCCACTACTCGAAGTGTCAGTGATATTGTGCATTTATTTGTCCATTCTGATGCTTGTTGTGTTGAGTAGATATGTTACACATTTATACATGTTTCTTACGGATTCTTTCATTAATTGTCAGAATTATATGATGTGATTGGTTTGCTTCATTCTTTTGTGCAGGAATCATCTTGGAGCCAGTCAAGAGGAGTTCTTCTTACTGCACAGAGATCCCCAAGTGAATCTAGAAAGAACCAAAGGTGATCCTTTCTCCATATCCTGTCAATATATGTCAGATAGATGAACATGTGTGTAACAAATACCTTTTGCAGATAACCTTGCGGTCTATCGGAAGTCCTGAGATGACTTTTGAAGGTAGTTTTAATCCCGTGCATTTTACCCCATAGCAGAAACAATATTTCCAAATACAAAGTTTATTAATTAAGAACATCTTTTAGACTTCTTTGCTAAGTTATGATTATATTTGGTTAGGGGATTTTGTGTACGCTGATATTGTGTTGTCTCTTTGGTATCTGTCAGGTAACAATGGTTAATAACGAATGTGTTCTTGAGTAGCAGGCACACATCTTATTCTACTAGCGACAAGAAACTCCATGGTTTTTAGGCATGGCAACAAAAAAGCAGATGTCAGTGGGATATCCAAATTCTGTGTTGGATGAATTTAATACTAGTGATAATTTTGATTCCCTGTTAGATAAAGAATTTTACGAGTCAAATTCAAATAAACAGAAGCAACTCAAGAATGAAGTTGAAGCTATTTCTTTCTATCCAAGTCAATTTATTTTATTTGTTGGTTGTTGTCATTTTTTGAGCGTAGACTTGTGAAATTCCAAATTGCATGTTGGTTTATGTAAAGCGGAATATATAAATATATATAATTTTTTTATCATATGTCGTTCATGGTTTTCGGAGATCTGTGTTACATTTGCATAGAAGTTTATGTTAGAAAATTATATATTACAGAGCAATGGAACACATAAAATATTGCAGAAATATAAACACAGAAAACACATAAAACAAGAGAGACACAGATATACGTGGTTCACCTAGTTTGGGCTACATCCACGGAGAAACAACCAGTCCTTCCTTTTATATTATTCAGCAAACTGAAGAGATACAACCTACAGCAGATTTGCTGTAACACCCTCTTTGCTCTCAATCTCCTCTCTCTTCCTCACTCAGAATATAGATATGCATAGACACAATACAATTCCCTCATATATAGTGACAGGTTACCTTCTAGGGCAAAAAACCCTAAATTAAACATAACTTCTACCGTCATATCATTTTCCTAATGAACCGCCCAGATTCACTAGAAATTACTAGACTTTCACAAGGCAATTTTACATCTATTTTTTAGCTTCGGGGGCACTGCCCCCGAACCCCCGCCAAGGGACTGCTGGCCCCCGAACCCCCTAGTCGAGGGGGATTAGCCCCCTTGGATCCCCACACGGGGGACAAGTCCCCCGCGCAAACCCCCCGTATGGAGGGGTGTACAGTCTTCCTAGGGTATACATCCGGCTGAGACATTTGAATACAGAAGATAATCAGGCTCCACACCCAACAGTTTAGATATCATTCAGATATCTAAACACCAAACAACAACAACATTGAGATTTTTCTTTCACTCAACCTATAACATATCGCATATGTATTCATCAATGTTATTCTTCCATATGCTATACACTTATGACATTTCCTTTGCAATATTTGGTGCATTTGCTAGTTATATGTCATTTATAGATTATAAATTTCTTCAGAGTTTCACTTATAATTGAGTATTCGACTGAACATATTGATTCTCTTATACATAATTATTTTTCCTTCCACCCAGTTTTCATAACTTCCATAACCATTAGGTAGGGACCTGTATCTTTGATGTTTCTTTGCTTCTTTAGTAAAATATTGTTGAGACTTTAATTTATTGAAAGTTGTAGAATTTACAATTTATGAAGTTTCAAGGTCTAATTTTTAAAAGTCTAATTCTTTAAAGGGTTCTAGCTCAATGGAAGAGCACCTTCTTTAGAAGCAGGAGGTTGGTGGTTTGATTCCATTGTTCCCTGACATCCATATGGAATGGTGACGATCAATTGTTGGTGACGGAGACACTTTTGACCATCACCAATGAGCTTTGGTGACATTTTTCGACCCACACCAAAATATGAAATGGTGATGGTCAATGAACACCACCATATATACACATCAAGAGTGGCGACCCTCAAATGTCCTTAACTATAAATTGTTGTTGTTGATATGAAATGGTGACAGTCGATGTCGATCATTATAGTCATTATTCACGATAGACATTGAATGTCACCACAACACCTATACTTTTGGCAATGCAGCTTTTGGTGACGGTCAACGAACGTCACCATATATATGCACCAATAGTGACAGCCATGAAAGATCCATCACTACAAATCATTGTTGTTCATATGAAATGGTGACTGTCACTATCGGTCATTATAATCAATATTCGTGATGGACCTTGAATGTCACCATAACACCTATACATTTAGTGACGGAGGCTACAGTCCATCACTATTTCTCATATGAAATGGTGACAATCATTATCCGTCACTATAAATCATTATTGGTGACGGACTTTGAATATCACTACAACACATATAATTTTGGCGACGCAACCTTTGGTGACGTTCATTTTTTGTTGACGGAGGCTATGGTCCATCACCATTGCTCATATGAAATGGTGACGGTCGCTACCTGACATTATAAATCATTATTGGTGATGGAATTTGAATGTCACTACAACACCTATACTTTTGGCAATGCCAGCTTTGGTGACGTTTAGTTTTTGGTGACGAAGGCTATTTTGACCATCACCAATGAGCTTATGGTGACATTTTTCGCCCCTTACCAATGTCCTTTTTCCCTTAAGTGAACACATCAATCCAAAACCATTTAGGGTTTCTAGAGGCCAACCAACTCAACGCATAAAATATTTATTCCACCTCATGGTCGTACATCACAAAACCATCATCGGATCGGTCTCTATCCAAGCCTTCTAGTGCTCTAGAGTGTTTTTTCAAACCAAGGCTCCAGGACTAGTAACTCAATTCACAACTTTTACCGAGTTCCAAAGAGTTTGTCCAATCAAGGCTCTAGGGCTCATAACTCAACCCACCAAGGGCTCTAGAGAATTTTTCCAACCAAGGCTACGGGACTAGTAACTCAACCCAAGTTGTTACAGCGCTCCAGAGTTTTTGTCCAACCAAGGCTCCAAGAACTAGTAACTCAACCCAAGCTAAGGAAACATGAGAACCAACCAAAAAAAATAGTGAAATGAAGCCACAATCTCCATGACCATCCAAGAAATGGTGAGGCTAGGCAATCCACTATCAATCTCAGTCATCCTCCATGCCAATGATAAATCACAACCAACAAACCACTTTGAAATGCCATGCATGCCAAAGCTAGTGAGGAAAACATACATGCAACTCCGATTTAGATTTGAACAGGAACACAACAAATTACAAAAATAACCATGAATACAAATATGCAGCAGAAATAATACTTCATTTCATTAATGTAAATTACTAAAATATGCTTACAAATAGAAATGGAAATAAACCAGCTAGGGCGATGGTAGCTTATCTCCAAGAAGAGATGTGGCGACTACATGCCTCTAAACTATGTTACAATGAGGCTCGAAGGCCTATTTACTGTTTAAAAAGAATGTAAAACCCTAAACATCCAAAAACATAACCCTAGGAGATGAAGCACCAAACTATGGGCCTCATTTTGGATAAATTGGTACATCAACTTCCCGGGGTCGTAACTTTGGCATATGATCTCCATTTGACATGCACAATACCTTGTTAGAAATGTCTATCTGAGGACTACAAATTTGGGAAGAGCAACATGGTCCATGTTCTGATGATTCTCCCAATTTTCACAAGAAAAAATCTTTTAGGGCATCAAAACAGCTCTAGAAGTTCAAGACCCGAAAAACTACTAAAAATAGTAAATTGTGCTACAATTATGGAAACTGAAAAAGTAAAAGAGATAGTTGTGGGGCTCCAAGTGGGATAGGCAGGTGGCCACCAACATCCTCCTAGATCATTCCTCCCCCGTTAGGAAGCAATGGTCCCCATTGTGTTGAGTTCCTTAATGAGATGAGGAAACTTCGATTGAAGTTGGTGCCTGCTGAGCTACTCTACAACCTCTACTATGTTTAGTAATGGTGGGAAGAATGGCCCAGGGTGGTCCACATTGAACACTCGGTGCAAGCGAAGGAATGGAGGAATTTTGTGCTCCAAAGTATTGTTTCCCACAACCTTGGTAATGGTGTAAGGAACATATTGGAGTGGTCTGAGATTCTGATGGGCTCTTGTAAGGCATTCTTTCTATAGATGCAACTAGACTTTGTCACCCACTTGAAACTTGTGTGGTACCTGATGTTGATCATGTCACTGCCTATACTTGGAATTTTACAGAATTGAGTGGCGATGGATTGGCCCATTGTGTAGAGGTGCTCTGGAAGTTATATCGGATGAATGCTTGACCTGACAGTGCAATGATAACCATGTGGGTGAGGAGAAGATGTTCTTGTCTTCCTTCATGACTGTTTCCACCTACTTCTACTGCGTGGAGGAACCCTTCCTAGGGAACATGGATGTGGGTAAGATCTTCCCCTTACTTTGATGGTGAACCAAATAGAAAATAAATTTCCTAGTCTGGCAGATGATCTTACTACCTTTCTTAGTAGATATCAAAGAAGTGGCAGTAGGTGGGGCTACCTCCGGTATCCTGTATAATGAATTACCCAAAGAAATAATAACGACATGAGGCCTTGGCTCATACATAGCATGTCACTTCCACAAGTATGGTTGGCCTAATAATACATCACAAACATCAAGAGGTGCAACATCACACAATACATCATCTGTGAAGGGCTTGATGTTGTAGGCAAGACAAAATTTCTAGCAGACTTAGAGATCTTGTTCTTCGTGAAGCGAACCGATAATTTAAGGTTGCAGGTGTGGTGTAGTCAGTAGGCTCAGCTACTTCATCACCTCTACTGAAATTAGATTCTTTTGGCTGCAACTGTCAACAATGAATTGTAGCGGTGAAACCTTCACCCACATTTATGAGTGGAAAAGACGTTCCCCCTCCTCTGGCTCATTGGGCTCATTCTTCTTGATCTTGGTGGTGGCAACAGTGGCACTGGGCTCTGTATTAATGATTTTCTTCCCTTTGTCATTCCCCTTGTCGATTTCTGACTTAGGGTCGAAACATGCATCTGATTCTAAAGCCTTCAACTTGGCCACCAACGATTACTTGGTCTGACACTCACTTGTGTTATGAGTGGGGCTCTTATGGAATTCACATCACTTTCCTGTGTCCTTCTTTGACTTCGTGGTGTTTTTCTTTACTTGCAGCTTCAATGGGTTGTCTTGGGTCACCCCACCTTGGCTTTGTCCTTTGTTCTTTGGATTCACAGATCCAAAGTCTCGCTTATTTTGTTTAAACTTCTGCTCGATCTTAACAATGTATCGGTATGCTGTACCAAGTGAGGAGATGTTTAGGAACTCCATATCATCCTAGATGTACCTATGTGGGAGTCCATGGTATTTGAGTACTAAATGTAGCTAAAAATTGTTGATAACAAACTTTGTGCGAAGGGTATGAAAAATATTTGTGAGCTCCGGCACATCTTGGTCCCTTCCCTATGATAGCCTGGTCCACTTTATGTATTTGTCCTCATAGCTCTTGACAAGGTAGTAATGCTCCTTGATGGCATCCTGGAATGAATTACAAGTCGGTGCAGTTGAAAATAGTGAGCCCGTACTTTCATCCTTCTGCTCACAGTAGGTTTCCCACTAGTCTTTGACATGGGGGGCTACTTTGAGAAGTGCAAAAATGATCTTTTCCCAACCGGAAAAATCACGAATAGAAAAATAATCATCTAGTAGATTTAACCATTTATCTACGGAATCCACATCTATCTAACCCTCGAATATGGGGATTTGAAAGTTAACTTGTACCTTAAAGGGTGCAGTGTTTCCATCATAGCTGTTGGAAGCAGATGCATTGACCCTAGGTAGCCGCTGAAGGCTCTGGGAAAATTTTTCCATCATCACATTCCTTTGTTGCTCGAGGGCTTCTTTGAGCAATATTTTGATAGGATCTCCTGCCCCCTCATCTTTCTTTTCATCTACCATGGGAGGTCATTAGGATTTGCAAGGCTGGTCTTCCAAAGGTTTGACCAGTTGAAGCCCTAACTCCTTATATCCCAACCTCATTGGGGACATCTAAAGAAAAAAATAGAAAGAGAAAATCGCTCTGATACCACTGATCCAAATTAAACAAGAACACAATAAATTATAGAAATAACCATAAATATAGAGATGTGGTAGAAATAATACTTCATTTCATTAATGTAAAATACTGAAATATGCTTACAAACAGAAATGGAAACAAACCAGCTATGGTGATGGTAGCTTATCTATGAGAAGAGATGTGGCAACTACATGCCTCTGAACTATGTTACAATGAGGCTCGAAGGCCTATTTATTGCTGAGCAACAATAGAAAACCATAAACATCCAAAAACTTAACCCTAGGAGATGAAGCGCCAAACTATGGGCCCCATTTTGGGTAAATTAGTACATCAACTTCCTGGGGTCGTAACTTTGGCATACGATATTTGTTTCACGCGCACAATACCTCGTTAGAAATATCTATACAAGGACTACAACTTTGCGATCAAACAAATCATTCCATTGACCCATGATGCTCCCAGATTTCCAAAAAAAAGTCGTTTAGGGCCTTAAAATGGCTCCGGAAGTTCAAGACCCAAAAAATTGCTCGAAATAGTAAATTGTGTTACAATTAAGGAAACTGAAAAACTGAAAGAGATAGTTGTGGGGGTCCAAGTGGGATAGGTAGGTGACCACCAACATCCACTTGGATCATTCCTCCCCCCTTAGGAAGCAATGGTCCCCATTGCATTGAGTTCCTTCATGAGATGGGGAAACTTCTGCTAAGCTTGGTCCCTGGTGAGCTATTCTGCAACCTCTGTTGTTTCTAGTAATGGTGGGAAGCATGGCCCAGGGTGGTCTAGATTAAACACTCAGTGCAAGCAAAGCAATGGGGGAATGATGTGCTCTAAAGAATTGTTTCCCACAACCTTGGTAATGGTGTAAGGACCATATCAAAGTGGTTTGAGCTTCTGATGCACTCTTGTAAGGCATTCTTTCTGTATATGCAACCAGACTTTGTTGCCCACTTGAAACTTGTGTGGTACTCAATGGTGATCATGTCGCTGCTTGTACTTGGCATTTTCTAGAATGGAGTGGTGATAGATTGGCCTATTGGGTCGAGGTGCTCCGAAAGTCAGATCTGACGAATGCTTGACCTGTCAGTGCAACCGTAACCCTGTCGGTGAGGAGAAGATGTCCCTATCTTATTTCATGACCGTGTCCACCTACTGCTGCTATGTGGAGGAACCGTTCCTAGGGGCCATGGATGTGGCTATGATATTCCCCTTACTTTGAGGGTGAACCAAATAGAAAATAAATTTGCTAGTCTAGGATATGATCTTACTGCCTTTCTTAGGAGAGATCAAAGAAGTGGCGGTAGGTGGGGATACCTCTGGTATCTTGTGTAATGAATTACCTAAAGAAAAAATAACATCACGAGGCCTTGACTCATACACAGGATGTCACTTCCACAAATATGGTTGGCCTAATAATACATCACAAACATCAAGAGGTGCAACATCACATAATACCTCATCTGTGAAGGGATTGATGTTGTAGGAAAGACGACTTTGCTAGTGGACTTGGAGATCTTGTTCTTCGTGAAGCCACCCAATATTGTATGGTTTCAGGTGTGGTGTATTTTTTAGGCTCAGTTGCTTCACAACCTTTGCAGAAATGAGGTTCTTTTGGCTGCCACTGTTGACAATGAATTACAGCGGCGAACCCTTCACCCACATTTATGGGTTGAAAATACGCTCCCCGTCCTCTAGATCTTCGGGATGATTCTTCTGGATGATGGCAATGGCAACAGTGGCACCAGGATCTACATCAATGATTTTCTTCCCTTTTTCGTTTCCCTTGTCAGTTTCTGACTCAGGCTTAGAACATGCATCTGATTCTAAAGCCTTCAACTCATCCACCAACGATTGCTTGGTCTGACACTCACTTGTGTTATGAGTGGGGCTCTTATGGAACTCACACCACTTTCCTGTGTCCTTCTTTGACTTCATGGTGTTGTTCTTTTCTTGTGGCTTCAACGGGTTGTCTTGGGTCACCTTGCCTTAGCTTTGTCCTCTGTTCTTCAGATTTGCAGATCCAAAGTCTCGCTTATTTTGTTTAAACTTTTGCTTGATCTTGACAGCATATCAACATGCCACACCGAGTGAGGAGATGTTAAGGAACTCCATCTCATTCTGGATGTACCTGTGTAGGCAATTGGGGTATTTGAGTATCAAATGCAGCTCAGAATCCTTGATACCCAACTTTGCGCGAAGGCTATGAAAAATATTTGTGAGCTCTGGCACATCTTGGTCCCTTCCCTACCGCATCGTGGTCCACTTCATGTATTTGTCCTCATAGCTCCTGACAGGGTAGTGCTAATCCTTGATGGCATCTTGGAATGAATTCCAAGTGGGCGCAGCTAAAAATACTAAGCCCGTACTTTCATCATTCTACTCATAGTAGGTTTCCCACTAGTCTTTGACATGGGGGGCTGCTTTGAGAAGTGCAAAAGTGATCCGGCTCAAAAAATCATGAACAGAAAAATAACCATTTAGCAGATTTAACCATTTATCTACGACATATGTGTCTATCTGACCCTCGAATATGGGGATCTCAAAGTTAACTTGTACCTTAAAGGGTGTGGCATTTCCAACGTAGCTCTTGGATGCAGATGCATCCCCTCTAGGTAGCCGCTAAAGGATCTGGGCAAAGTTTTCCATCATCACATTCCTTCCTTGCTCAAGGGCTTCTTTGACCAAGATTTTGATAGGATCTCCTGCCCCCTTGTCTTTCATTTCATCCTCCATGAGAGGATGTCAGGATTTGCGAGGTTGGTCTTGCAAAGGTTTGACCAGTTCAATCCCTAACTCCTTATATCCCGACCTCATTGGGGACATGCAAAGAAAAAGAGAAAAAGAACAGATCGCTTTGATATTACTAATCCAGATTTAAACAGGAGTGCAACAGATTACAAAAATAACCATAAAAATAGAGATGTAATAGAAATAATACTTCATCTCATTAATGTAATATATTGGAATATGCTTACAAACGGAAATGGAAGAAAACTAGCTAGGGCGATGGTAGCTTATCTCTGAGAAGAGATGTGGTGGCTACATGCCTCTAAATTTTGTTACAATGAGGCTAGAAGGCCTATTTGTTGTTTAGAAGCAATGGAAAACCCTAAACATCCACAAAACTAACCCTAGGAGATGAAGCGCCAAACTATGTGCCCAATTTTGGGTAAATTGGTACATCAACTTCCCGGGGTCATAACTTTGGCACGATCTCTGTTTGATGGGCACAATACCACATTCGAAAGATCTATCCAAGGAATACAACTTTGTGATGAGAAACATCGATCTATGGAATCATGTTTCTCCCAGTTTTCTCAAAAAACGTCGATTAGAGCCTCAAAACAGCTCTATAAGTTCAGGACCCGAAAAACTACTAGAAATAGTAAATTGTGCTACAATTAAGGAAACTAAAAGACTGAAAGAGACAGTTGTGGAGGTCTAAGTGGGATAGGTAGGTGGCCACCAACATCCACCTAGATCATTCCCCCCCCCAGGAAGCAATGGTCCCCATTGCATTGAGTTCGTTCATGAGATGAGGTAACTTCTATTGAACTTGGTCCTTGGTGAGCTACTCTGCAACCTCTGTTGTGTTCAGTAATGGTGGGAAGCATGGCTAAGGGTGGTCCACATTGAACACTCAGTGCAAGAAAAGGAATGGGGGAATGTTGTGCTCCAAAGCATTACTTCCCACAACCTTGGGAATGGTGTAAGGACCATATCAGAGTGGTCTGAGGTTCTTATGGGCTCTTGTAAGGCGTTCTTTCCATAGATTCAACCAGACTTTGTCACCCACTTGAAACTTGTGTGGTGCCTGATGTTGATCATGTCATTGCTTGTACTTGTCATTTTGCAAATTGGAGTGGTGATAAATCAACCCAATGGGTAGAGGTGCTCCTGAAGTCAAATCAGACGAATGCTTGACCTGAAAGTGCAATGGTAACCCTATGGGTGAGGAGAAGATGTCCCTGTCTTCTTGCATGACCGTAACCACCTGTTTCTGTTGTGTGGAGGAACCCTTCCCAGGGGCCATGGATGTGGCTATGATCTTCCCATTACTTTAATGGCGAACGAGACAAAAAATAAATTTCCTAGTCTGGGAGATGATCTCACTACCTTTCTTAGTAGAGATCAAAGAAGTGTCGGTAGGTGGGGCTACCTCCGATATCCTGTATAATGAATTACCCAAATAAATAATAATAGCATGAGGCCTTGACTCATACACAACATGTCGCTTCCACAAGTATGGTTGGCCTAATAATACATCGCAAACATGAAGAGCTGCAACATCACACAATACCTCATCTCTGAAGGGCTTGATGTTGTAGGGAAGGCAACACTGCTGGCAGACTTAGAGATCTCATCCTTTGTGAAGCCACTAGATACAGTATAGTTGCAAATGTGGTGTAGTCGGTAGGTTCGGATGCTTCACGACCTCTGGTGAAATGAGGCTTTTTTGGCTGCCACTGTCAACAATGAATTGCAGCGGCGAACCCTTCACCCACAATTGTGAGTGGAAAAGATGCTCTACCTCCTCTAGGTCTTCGAGCTCATTCTTCTAGACCTTGGTGGTGGAAATAGTGGCATTGGGCTCCGCATCAATGATTTTATTCCCTTTTTCATTCCCCTTATCAATTTTTGACTAAGGGTCGGATCATGCATATAATTCTAAAGCCTTCAACTCAACCACCAATAACTGCTTGGCCCGACACTCACTTGTGTTATGAGTGGGGCTCTTATGGAACTCACACCACTTTATTGTGTCCTTCTTTGACTTCGTGGTGTTCTTCTTTTCTTGTGGCTTCGACGGGTTATCTTGGCTCACGCTGCCTTGGATTTTTCCTTTATCCTTCGAATTCGCAGATCCAAAGTCTTGCTTCTTTTGTTTAAACTTCTACTCAATCTTGATAGCGTATCAGTATATCATGCAAAACGAGGAGATGTTCAGGAAATCCATCTTGTCTTGGATGTACCTGTGTAGGCAGCTGCGGTATTTGAGTACCAAATGCAACTCAGAATCCTTGATACCCAACTTTACGCAAAGGGTATGAAAAATATTTGTGAACTTCGGCACATCTTGATCCCTTCCCTGCTATAGCATGGTCCACTTTATGTATTTGTCCTCATAGCTCTTGACAAGGTAGTACTACTCCTTGATGGCATCCCCAAATGAATTCCAAGTGGTTGCGGCTAAAAATAGTGAGCCTGTACTTTCATCCTTCTACTCGCAGTAGGTTTCCCACTAGTCCTTGACGTGGCGGGCTGCTTTGAGAAGTGCAAAAGTGATGTTTTCCCTACTGGAAAAAACATGAACATAAAAATAACCATCTAGCAGATTTAACCATTTATCTACAACATCTGCCTCTATCTGACCCTCGAATATGGGGATTTCAAAGTTAACTTGTACCTTAAAGTGTGCGGAATTTCCAGCGTAGTTGTTGGAAGTAGATGCATCACCCGTGGGTAGCTGCTGAAGGATCTGGGCAAATTTTTCCTTCATCATGTTCCTTTGTCACTTGAGGGCTTCTTCGAGCAAGATTTTGATAGGATCTCCTATCCCCTTGTCTTTCTTTTCATCCGCCATGGGAGGCCGTTGGGATTTGTGAGGCTGGTCTTGCAAAGTTTCGACCAGTTCAAGCCTTGACTCCTTATATCCCGACTTCGTTGGGGGCTTGCAAAGAAAAAAAGAGAAAGAGAAGATTGCTTTGATACCACTAATTCAGATTTAAAAAGTAACACAATGAATTACAGAAATAACCATAAATACAAAGATGCAACATAAATAATACTTCATTTCATTAACGTAAAATATTGAAATATTCTTACAAACAAAAATGGAAATAAATAAGCCAGCATGATGGTAGCTTACCTCTGAGAAGATATGTGGTGGCTACATGCCTCTGAACTATGTTACAATGAGGCTCGAAGGAATATTTATTTTTGAGAAACAATGGAAAATGCTAAACATCCAAAAAACTAACCCTAGGAGATGAAGCGCCAAATTATGGGCCCCGTTTTGGGTAAATTGGTACATCAAATTCTTGGGGTCATAACTTTTGCATACGATCTCCATTTGACACGCACAATACCTTGCAAGAAAGCTCTATCCAAGGACTACAACTTTGGGATGTGAAACATTGGTCCATGGACTTATGTTACTTCTAGTGTTTCCAAAAAACATCGTTTAGGGCCTTAAAATAGCTCCCGAAGTTCAGGACCCAAAAAACTACTAAAAATAGTAAACTGTGCAAACTGAAAATGACAGTTGTGGGTGTCCAAGTGGGATAAGCAGGTGGCCACCGACATCCACCTAAATCAGACACAATACCTGCAAGAAAAGTACATCATAGTTGTTGATCCCGATGTCCTCTTGTGCTTTCTTGCTCTTCGTTTGCCTTCTTGCTCCAAAAACCAAGTATGCTACATCCTCCAATAGTGCACCAAGAAAAATCTAAGTATCCAAGAGTATGAGAGAGAGATAATGATGAGAGAGCTCCAACACTAAACTGACAAAAGGTTACCAACTTATCCTCAGAATCCTTTTATGAATGAGGCCTCTATTTTCTTCATTTTCCATTATTTTTCTTCATTTTCCTCCTCACATGCAACTTGTGACCTTTCACCTCCCTTTTCTCCTAATTTCCATTATTTTCATAAATATATGTGTTAAAAATTCCATTTTACCTTTCCAAAGCCTTAGCCATTTCCTTTCCCAATTTCTTAGACATTAATAACCAAATGAACACCCACACTATGATGTCTTGTCGAACATTCAGCTTGGAATAAGTGTCCCATCAACTGTGGTTATTATTTTTCCTTTATTAATTTTTATTACATGGAAATTTCACTAGGCTATTATAGAACCCTCCCCCTTGGGCAACACTGTCCTTCATGTTCAACAACACCTATAACCACAACCTTACTGTAAGAAAAATATATTGTTGATGGAGCTTTTTAACTTATCCCGATGGAGTATTTACAATGATCAACTTGCTAAGAAGCAAACCAATGTGAAAACATAACAAACATAACATCATAATGACATGACACCCATACCTCTTATTGGAGATTTATAACATAGCTCATGGAGGTATTTACATCCATATACATATGTACATATAACAACATCACCAAAACTGCTTTGCCTCAACCAAAAAACAAGGAAGGATACATAGCCCACAACTGGTCCACCATCTCCCATGTAGCTTCATTAGGTCCAAAGTGCTTTCATTGCACCTTAACCTACTCGATGGCTCATTTTTGGAGCATGAGAACCTTTTTATGCAATATACACTAAGGCTTTAGCTGTAATTCTCCACCTGGTTCCACCTACAATACAAACCAATCAATCACATGATTAACATATTTATTACACAATGACATATGGAAAATATCATGGAATTTTACTTTTGGGGGTAGTGCAAGTTGATTGGTTATTGGCCCAATCCTCTCAATAATATTAAAGGGTCTACAAAACCATGGTGCCTAATAAGAAGTCTAGAAAATTCCATTGATTCAAATGTTGTGATCTATATCTTAATTCATTCAATGAAGGTTACATTTATACTTGAAAACAATAACTGAAAATAGTTATAACTAGAAATAACTAATTTACAACTAAATCCCTAAAATAAATCTCTAACTATACAAAAATCCTGAAGGATTACAACATTTCCCCCCTTAATCTGAAGGGACATCTGACATAGCAATTAAAGATCTAAATTTTTCAAACTTTTCACGTCCTAATGATTTAGTAAAGATATTTGCAATTTGTTCTAATGTTGGACAATGTGTCAGATGAATTGTTTTGGCCTCTACATGATGTTGAATCAAATGATACTTGGTGTTGATATGTTTGGTTTGATCATGGAACTTTGTATTCTTGGCCAATTGAATTGCAGAAGAGTTGACAACAAATAAATGAGTTGAAGCTTTTTGTTTCTCCTGCAAATCTTCAAGTATTTTCCAAAGCCAAATAATTTCCTTTATGGCTTGAGCTATTGCAACATATTCAGCTTCAGTGGTAGAATCAGTAGGAACAGATTGCTTGTGTGATCTCCAACTGATGGCTGTTGATCCAAGATTCATCAAATAGCCAGAAGTAGAGACTCCATTCTCTTTATCTCCATCAAAATCAGAATCTGAATAACCAGCAAGATGGGAGTCTAAAACTTTGGTATATTTGATGTTGTAAGTTTGTGTTCCATTTAAATATTTCAGTACTCTTTTTGCTTCTACCCAATGCCCCTCAAAAGGATGATGCATAAATCTGGAAAGTATTCCTACAACAAATGTTATATCACGACGAGTAGTAGATAAGTAAATCAAACTTCCAACAAGAGTTTCCTATACTTTGTTGGATCTTCAAATGATTTCCTTCTTCGGAAGTAAGTTTCAAATTCTGCTCCATTGGTGTAGCAACAGGATTACAATCCATCATATTATATCTATTCAATAACTTACCAACATACTTCTTCTGAGAGATGAAAATACGTTGTGGTTTTTGATCAACTTCAATTCCAAGATAATAATGATGTAAACCTAAATCTGTCATATCAAAAACCTTTTTCAATTCCTTCTTAATAGATGATATATATTCATCATTTTTTCTTGTGATCATCAATCATCAACGTATACAACTAGATATACAACTGATCTTCCAACTTTCTTAACGAAAAGAGTTGCATCATCTAGGTCAAAATGTTTATAATTTAACTTTAGAAGATGTTCAGTTAGTTTCTCATACCATGCTCGTGGCACTTGTTTCAAGCCATACAAAGACTTCATTAGTTTTCAAACCTTTTGTTCTTTCCCTTTAACGGAAAAACCTTCTGGCTGAATCATGTAAACATCTTCTTTCAAATCTCCATTTAAAAAGGCAGTTTTGACATCCATATGATGAATTTTTCATTCTTTTTGAGTTGCAATAGCAAAAAAAGATCTAATAGTGCCCCATTTAGCTGTAGGAGCAAATGTCTCTATATAGTCAATACCCTCTTTCTGTGCATATCCCTTCACTACAAGTCTTCCCTTATGTTTGTCTAGCGAACCATCAGCTTTATACTTAGTTTTATAAATCCATTTGCAACCAATTTGTTGGACACCAACAGGAGGATCCACCAGCCTCCATGTGCCATTTTTTATGAGAGCATCATATTCCTTTTGCATTTCATCTTTCCACTAATCATAACTAGTAGCTTCTTCAAAACATGTAGGTTCACAATCCAGAGAAATGTTAAATTCACAATGAGAATAGTTACTCGAGGAACTTCCAGTTTTAAACTCGTCATATTTCTTCGAAAATTTTCGAATACGAGATGATCTTCATAAAGGTTGTGTAGGATGTTTCTCATCTTCTTCATTTGTCTCAGTTCTTGCTTCTATCCCTTTCAACTATGTTGCCGTTTTTATCCTTGTCATGTTTGTAGAAACACTTGCATCAACCAATTTCTCATCAAAAAGAGAATTGTCATCATTGAGAGAAGGAAAATCCACAGACTGATCTAATATAGGTATCCCCCCTTCAGGATGTGGAAGTATCTTATCAGATTCATCATAAAACTCTTGAGGCACAAACTTTTCTATCTGATTAAGTTGTCTATCAACAGTGAGGGAATCTTTATCAGATTCAAGAAAAATTACATCTCTTGATAAAATAAATTTCTTGTTCTCTTCATCATATAATCAGTATGCCTTAGAAGTCATAAAATACCCTAAAAAATTACATTTTCTGCTCTGTTCACTCAACTTATCCCTCTGTTGTTTAGGAATCAAAGCATAACATTGAGAACTGAAAACTCTGAAATGTTTAATAGCAGGAAGACGATTATACCACATTTCATATGGAGTTTCGTTATTAATGACAGAGGATGGGCACCAATTTCTAATATATGCTGCGTGGAGCACTAAGCAATGTTCTGTTCATTCGTTCTACAACACCATTCTGTTGTGGATTATATGGTATTGTGGTCTAGTGTTTGATGTCGTTCTCTTGCAAATAGTTTTCAAAGACATGTGAAGTATATTCTCCTCCATTATCAGTTCTTATAGTATCAATATTTAGTTGAGCTTCATTTGTAATCAAGAGATGAAATTTTTTAAACACATCAAAAACTTGTGATTTTTCCTTTAGCAGATAAATCCAACACATCCTCGAATAATCATCAATAAAAGTCAGTATGCATTTATTGCCATTCACAGTTGGTACAGGCATAGGTCTACACAAATCAGAGTGTACGAGACTTAATTTTCTTATAGCTCGAGAAGTATAATTCTAAAAATATTGTTTATGATGCTTGCCCAATAGACAAGCATTACATGGGGTCAATTTTCTGCGAACTGTTGGAAGTCCTTTAATCCCCTGCTGTCTCATAATTCTAATACTTTCATAATTAATATGACCAAAGCATGCATTCCACAATAAATAAGATGAAAAAGTATCATTTTGCTTAACCAAATAATTTATGTTCAATGCAATAGAGGATACGCCTTTCAATTTCAACAATTTATCTTCTTATACACCAGTCATTACAGTTTTATTGTTGGTTTCTCTTCAAATTTCCACTTTACCATCAAATATGTGGATGGAATGTCCCTTTTGTCTTATTTGTACAAGAGATAATAAATTTCATTGGAATTGAGGAATGTAAAGAACATCATTCAAAGTATAATCAGAAAGCCCAAGAATTTTTAACTGAATAGAACCAGTCCTCGATGGTTTGATTTGAGACTTATCAGCAAAATACACTACTCCATCAATATTATCACTGAATTGTTCAAATAAATCTCTTCTAAAGGTCATATGACAAGTGGCACCTGTGTCTAAAATCCAACTGTCGTGCCATGAAGAAAAAGAGGTACTAAATATATCTTCCATATGAAAATTACAATGAGAAACAACATAATGTGCATTCTTAGAAGACTGTCCTTTTTCTGGTATTAGATGATCTTTCTTTTCAAGAATTTGTTCTCTTCTTTCATTAATTTTCTCCTAGAGAATTCTACAATTTACAGTTGTATGTCCAATTTTACCACATCTAAAGCATTTTACAGCTGTTTTATCAGGAAAATTTCTTAGTTTATCATTCTACTGTCCATCTTCCTCAATATTTCTACACCCCCTGCCTCTATAATTCTTCCTACCTCAACCTATATTACCCTTAGTATTTATTTCAAATTCTTCTTGAGGTTTTTGGTCTTTTTGAGCAAGACATAGGGTTTCAGTATTAGAATTATGTGATGTTCCTTTCTTGCCAAAAGACTTCTCTCTTTCTGCAATTTTCCTTACTAATTTATCAAAATCTAAATCTTTTCACTGCCCACTAACTTGGAGAGATTCCAAGTTGTGTGAATAACTAGGGTAAAGAGCTTTAATAAAGGCAGTGAGTTGCAAATCAACTGTAACTCCTGTAGAGTCAATTCCATGATTGATGGCTTTAATTTCAGAAGCAAGTTTTAGAGGATCATTATCTTTCATTTCCAAATTAAATAACTTCAACAATAACTAAATTATCTCCAATTTAGAATGTGAATCATAAAGCTCTTTTAGTTTTTTTATGGCATCATATGTTGTTTTATTGTGAGCAATGTATCTGCTGACCTCTTGTGAGACTGAAGTGGAAATTAAGGCATAGGCCTTTTTATCCTTACTTTGCCAGATTGCTATCTGTTTCTCCTCGTCAGGCTAATCTGGTGCATTCCCTTCTTTTCATTCACAGGTTCCATCCCACAAATCATTAAAAATAAGTGTATTTTTAACCTTATTGAACCATTCCTAGTAATTTTCCTTTCCCGACAGAACAATCCCAACTAAAGATACCAAGGAGTTCATCTTTTTTTCAGATAATGACAGAATTCTTTAAAAAACTATTATGATTACAAGAACAAAATTCTTTTAAAAAAATTATGTTTCAATCATTAC
The DNA here is from genome assembly GCA_031772625.1 of Pinus tabuliformis. Taxonomy (NCBI): domain Eukaryota; kingdom Viridiplantae; phylum Streptophyta; class Pinopsida; order Pinales; family Pinaceae; genus Pinus; species Pinus tabuliformis. The sequence continues at coordinate 871,358,259 of CM062810.1, read as the reverse complement.
AGCACAAATTTCCTTCTTTTAAAAAAAATATATATTTTCTATATTAACTTACAAAAAAAAAAACTAATAACAACCCAATGGTTGTATATTAAAAACAGCCAGAGTAGAGTCTCCACCAAACACACCTCTACCAACACTATTGACTCCACCAATGTTGTTGCGCACACTACTAGGTTACGCCTCTACCAACGCTGCTGACAGTTAAGTATTCAAGTCACAAGAACATCTTCTTCGCTTGTTTACAACAATGGAGGATCTAGGCGTTCTAGTTCAATGGAGTTCGATCCAAGCTCTGATACCACTGAAAACAATTATAACTAGAAATACCTAATTTATAACTAAATCCCTAAACTAAATCTCTAACTATATAGAAATCCCAAAGGATTACAATAGTGCCAGGTTGGCACATTATCCAATCCATAAGGGGCTCTTCTTTTGTTTAATGTGCAAGTACACTTGTTCTCCAACCTAGAAATCCTTGAACAACCTCTTCTAATCTACATAGCTCTTCTACCTATCCTGTGATGCCTTTAGATTCTTCTTTATAACCTTCATCTCCTGTTCCATGTCTACCATCATGTCTGGTCCAGTCAACACCCTATTATCTGGATGACTCCAACTGACAAGAGTATTGCAACTCTGCCCATACAAGACCTCAAATGGAGTCATCCTCAAATATTTTAGATACACATTGTTGTAAGCGAACTCTACTAGTGGAATATAGCCTTCCCACTTTCGCTACTGATGCATCAACCTATCCTCCAATATCTTATTGACCCTCTCTATCTGTCAATCTATCTACAGATGATAAGTTATACTGAAGGCCAACTCTTTGGCCAAACTTAAAAACAACTCCTTCTGAAATGTGGAAGTGAAATTTGCATCCTTGTCTGACCCAATCTTCTTCGGAATACCATGCAGTCTAACCACATCTCTCTGAATACCTGTGCTACATCACTAGCTGAGAATGTAGACTTCACTAGAATGAAGTGCACAACCTTTGTGAACTTGTCCATAATAGCAATGATGGAATCATGTTGTCTCACTATCCTCGGCAGACCTGTGATAAATTCCATGGAAATGACCTCTCATTTCAACTCTAGAATCACAATTGGCTGTAAAAATTCACCAAGATGCTTGCATTCTCACTTCACACACTAACAATAAAAACACCTAGACACACTCTTCTATATCCTTCTTTATATTTGGCCAATAATAAAATTTCTTCACTCTAGTCAATGTATTCTTTTAACTTGGGTGACCTAAATAAGGTTTCACATGAAATTCCCTCAAGATCGCCTTCTTGATCTCACTACTATCTGGCACATATGTCCTTTCTCTAAATCTAACCAATCCATCTGCTGTAAGGAAATAGTCCACATCATGTGCACCTGCACTTCTACCACTACCTGTACCTCTACGTATACCAATATTTTTCTTCAACTTATGCATAATCTCGATATACATGACATCTTGGTAACCTGCCCGCAAGATCCTATCCTGTAAGTTTGTCCCATAGGAGCTCATAGTTGTTAAGTGATTTCCTTGTATTCGCTCGCTAAGATCATATGGCATTCTGTTCTCTTTCCCTTTGGTATACCTAATCTCAAAATTGAACTCACTAATCGTAGCCAACCACCAAGCCTGCCTACCATTCAGATTTGGTTGGTCAAATAGATACCACAAACCATTGTGATCACTCATCAATGTAAACTTTCCACACAGAAGATAATGTTTCCACATCTTGAGTGCATGTATAATTGTTTCCATCTCAAAATCATGTGTGGGTTAGTTCTGTTCACGCTCATTTAGTTTTTGTGACTCAGCATACTGCCTATCCATCCTTCATAAGGACTCCACCAAGTCATTTATTGCAAGCATATGTGAATACTAGAAACTCTTTGTCCCCATCTACAATATTTAACACTACTGCATGTGTTAACAATTGCTTAAGCTGCTCGAAACTAGCCTCACACTCCTTTTTCCATTTGAAATTCTTACCTTTTCTCTTCAATGATGTGATAGGATAAGCAATTTGTGAGAATTTCCTGATGAACCTCCTATAATATCCTACCAACCCCATGAAAGATCTCACCTCATATACATTCCTGGGAGCTACCCACTCCATGATGTCCCTTATATTTTATGGATCTACTGCAATTCTGTCCTTGGAGAAAACATGCCCCAAGTAGTGTACCTTAGTCTGAAAGAAACTACACTTGTTGAGCTTAGCATACAACTAATGCTCTCTAAACAACATCAACACTGCTGCTAAATTCTTGACATGCTCTTCCTCATTTTTATAATATACCAATATGTCAACAATGAACACAATAACAAACTTATCCAAATACGGATGCAACACACTATACATCAAGCACATAAATGTAGCTAGAGCATTATTCAAACTGAATGGGACTACAACAAACTCATAATTCCCATACCTGGTCCAAAAATCTATCTTTAAATGTCCTCCTCCTTAGTGCATACCTGATGATATCCGAATCTTAGATCGATATTTTAAAACACCACTTCTCCCTTCAACTAATCGAACAAGTAATCAATCCTCGGTAACAGATACCTGTTCTTGATGGTCACTTTGTTCAACTATCTATAATTAATGCATAATCTAAGAGTGTCATTTTTCTTCTTCACAAAAAATATCGTTGCACCCCATGGTGATACAATTGGCCTAATGTATCCACTGTCAAACATTTCATTCAAATGTAGCATCAACTCTACCAACTTAGGTGTGCTAATCTTGTAAGGTGCTTTTGATGTTGGAGCTTCCCCTAGCACTAACTCAATAGAAAAGTCTACCTCCATGTGAGGTGGAAACTCTTAAATATCCTTAGGAAGTACATCCTTGAACTCTATAGAACTAGGTACCTTCTCAAAACATCTGCATCCTCAACTTCCTTACCCTTGTCCCTAGAAATGTGCACTGCAAACAAAACACACCCTTTTCTGTGACTACACTTTGCCTGCATAGTTATCACCATCCTAAATGATGTGGCATTCTTCCTTCCCTCTAAGACTCTTGGTTCCCCATTTTAATACAAGCACTCAATAGATTTGTCATAACAATCCACATTGGTTCTATGAAGGTACAACCAATCCATTCCAAATAGTAATACATTCAAATTTTTTGTGGTAGGCATACCATTCAAATCAAATGCAAAAGCTCTTACCCAATTATGAACTCGCTTATTTGTACCAATAGCCAACTGCACTGACCAAGATCAAACCACACTTATCGACCAAGTGAGGACTAACATAACTATAATTAGACAATAAAAATAAAAATAAAGTGATCACAAAGTTTACCATCTATCTCAATGATAGATTTTTAATGGTCTGTCTATTTGTTATATAATGCTTCATACATACATTGAATGCTCTAACCAACATCCCAAACAGTTTATGTGTCCTGTGCACTATATATCTAAGGCCTGCCTATGGAAAATCTCTCTTGTGATGACCTTTTCCATAAGCCAACACTCTATAGGCTTCAAATTTGCATCTTATCTCTACGCCTTAGATCGATGTCCCTGTCCTCTGCCTGATTCATTGAACTTCTTAGGTGGTGCACCATTGTCCTTATTACCCGAGTCCTTTCATCTTACCCTATTCTTGTCGCATTTTCCTTTATTCTTTTAATTTCCCTTCCAGTCTGGATTAGTCTTAGACTCGCACTTCAATTTTTCATATAAATTCTTTAGCTTTTGGATGGCCTCCTGCAATGATCTAGGCTTATTGAACTCAACCCTATCTTTAAATTCCATTGGGAACCCACTAGTGAATCACCGAATCTTGGCCTTATCTTCCCTGAGATAAGGAACATACCTTAATAGCTCCATGAATGTGCTAGTGTACTCATAATCTTCCATAGATCCCATCCTAAGCTCATAGAATTCCTTTGCCCTATCATCAAACTATCTCTTTGATATGTACTTCCTTTTGAATAGCCGCTCAAACTCATTCCATTTCAATTTTTCCTCATGTATACCTCCCAGATTCTTCACATCTTCCCACCAAATGTCTTCGTTATCTTTGAGACTGAATGTAGCTACTTTGGCTTCCATGTTGTATGAATAATCATGCAACATGAATAACTTCTTCATACCAAGAAAACATGCCTCTGCATCCTATGATTTATTCATCTCTCCATTGAATTTAGGTATATTTTCTTTCTTAAACACATCTGGAAAGTATCCTCTATCACTCATCCTATAAGGATGATAATGATATCCATCATAATTCCTATCAGAACGAGAACTAGAATGATATATATGTCTGTCACCCCTCCTATCTGGAGTGTCCAAAAATCTTCCATCTCTAACCATGTCATCTCTATCTAACTCGTGACCACCATGTGACATACTTCCATATGCCCCATGACTTCTATCTTCCTTCTCATGGCTTATCTGAAGTGGTCCTTGTCAATGCAAATATGACAAATTCTAAAGTATCGCTACATTTACCTTTGCTAGCTTCTCGTGTGCCTGTATGATTATGTCATTATCTACCTTAAAACTCCTTATTTCTTCCTTTAATATTCTTAGTGTATCTTCCAAATCGGAAGAGTTCCCAACACCATACCGTTCATCTAATTCATAGGGATAGTCTTTATAGTCTACCATCTTGCTAGTCATTTGATATTTATTCCTAAAAGGTATATCATGTCTGCTAAACCAAATCACAATAAACAAACGTACCTTAGTATAGCTTTGAGAGGATAACTTGTCCACGAGATCAAAAAATCAGCATGATACATGTATAACATAATCATGACAACATATAGAAACAGAAAACATAAGCATATAACCATGCAACCATCATTCTATCTAGGGTCTAGTCATCAATGCATGACCTTATCAACAATGAATACCATCACCTCATGCATGACAAAAACCACTACATCAATGTACACTTGACCACATGCAAACATTAACATGCATAAGCAATGCATGATCAACCACACACACACATAAATACATATAATTAAACATAAATGAACAATACTTGTAACCAAGCCTACATGAATCGTACATGCAACCAAGCATACAAGAATGTAATCAAACATACAAGAATGTAACCAATTGTACAAAATCATACATGTAAGTGACATATAATGACATGTAACTAGTCATACACTAATCATGATGCATCCCACACTAAAAACATCAACTTCCACATGGTGATGCCACTACAACCATGATCAACATTATGCAAATGCAACAAGCACATGGAATGAAAATGTAAGATACACACATGCAACTGACATGCGTGCATGATTAACACACATCCCATCTAGTCTAAGGGGTGAACCATGCTTTGATACCACTCTATAACACCCTCCTCCCACATCTACCCAATAAACTGGCTAGCAAGGGTAAACATGCAAAGATAGGCCACTATGATAAGATTTGACCTCCTAAGTCACGTTAAGGAAGTGGAACAGATGGAAATACACCATACAAACATTCAAAATCATCGTTAGGACCCTCGGGAACCAATCCAACCTTTTTTCCAACCATCCCCTGGGTCTCACTGAGATTTTGAACCATCTAACCTCTAGACATTCTCATACTATGCACATGCAAGCGTCTAGGGACCTCTGGATGCTCTCACAAGCCTACAAGCCAATGTCAAGGGACTATTTTGCATAATGTTGTGCCAAAGTCCCCTGGATTTGAGATACTTTTTCAGGACCAAAGCGTAGGTCACTACCTAGAATTGAATGACATATTTAGAACAGTAAAATAACAAATAAATGGTAGTACAAATGCAATCACTTGAATAATACCTTGACTAGACACCTACTAGCCATGATAGCCATTTCTTCAAACATATCATGAATATGTAATCTACATGTGTAGAAAACACATCTGAGCATATAGGGGTCTCATACATCGCTGAGAATTACTAAGAAGCATTGATACCTCAACACAGCAACTGTTAATTCATCCATTAGTTCATAAATACATTATTAGTTCATTTACCATTAAAAACATGATAAGAGTCTTACAAAGATTTTGTCATAAATATTATATATAACCAGCATAATAGCAGCAAAAATACCAATGAAATCACAACCATATCAACCACATATAACCAGTATAATACTTGTAGAAATACAAGGAGAAATAGCCTCATATTGATGTTCCAAAATCCAAACCTATGATGGGATTTCCACGTTCCACTTGATCGTAGAATGGTTGAGCCAAATATCTCTTCAGCCATTCACCCCCATTCCATATTCAAATAATGAATGTGGGATCTCATAGAACACAAAAATCCAAAACCATCAAGGGCTTCCAGAGGCCAGCCACCTCAACCCATCAAACAATGATTCCACTCCACAGTCGAACATCTTAAAACCATCATCAGATAGACCTCTTTTCAAGCCTTCCAAGGCTCTAGAGATTTTCTTCCAACCAGGGCTCCAGGACTAGTAACTCAACCCACAACTTTTACTGCACTCCAGAGAGATTTTGTCCAACCAAGTCTCTAGGACTAGTAAATCAACCCACCAAGGGCTCAAGAGCCTTTTTCCAACCAAGGCTATAGGACTAGTAACTTAACCAAAGTTGTTACAAGGCTCTAGAGCATTTGTCTAACCAAGCCCCCAGGAACTGCTAACTCAACCCAAGCTAAGGAAACATGAGAACCAACCAAAACAAAACAATGAAATGAACCCATAATTGTTATAGACATTTTTGTGCCTTGCAACTCCAAGCATGAAATGTCCATAAACCAAGGGCTCCTAAGTCCCTAAAAGTGTTGTTCTAACCCCTAAAGGAACAAGGTCAACAAATTACAGCTTCTCCCAGAAGTTCTCCACCAGAAACTGCTCAGAATAAGTCAAAACAGGATCATTTCAGCTGCTCCACTAGCTAAGTGCGTTGCATAGCACCTAAATCCACTGGCTAGGTGTGTTGCAACGCACCTAAATGCACTATGAGGGTGAGTTGGGTGAGAAATGACAAATGGCAGTGTCATTCCGTGAGGTGGAGAGACAATGGAAGCTTCCAGAATCTTCTCCTATGACACTTGCCTCACTGAATTCGACCAAGGATGAGTAAGAGGCCTTCAGTCTCCAAGTGGAAGCAAGAACTGACAGAGAGAAGACACTAATCAAATCACAAGCTGACTCATCCTCCTTACATACATATATATATGGATCCCTCATCCCAGAGATCCAGAGGCTGGAATTTTGCACATTGTAAGGAATTGTTGTTGGTTTTGAGACAAATATCAGAGAATTGGGTCATCTATGCTTTGTTGGAGGTGAAGAGGGGTTTCTTTGCTGGGAGGTTGATGCTGGGTCAGGAATCATCGGTTGTAACTCCTCCTGGATCTTCTTGTTTATCAATAAAAACTATTTGAGTTTCTCCTCCATGCTTTTGTATCATTGATGCTTGTTACATTTGTATGGTTAACTTAAATCTGATCCTAAGTTATTTATGAATATAGATCCATGTCTTTGTATAGTTTTCTTCTGTTGTGATCTTATAGGTACTTGGTGAAGCTGGGCAAGTAACTGAGCAGGTAGCTGGAAGCTGTCAAAGAAGAGAGGGATTGGATCAAAGGATTAGCGCAAGACACAGGTTGGTTCTTTCTATTCCTCTCTATCTATAGTTCATAAAGGAAATACAAAAGTAGTTTTCTCTGTTTGTTTCTAAGGCAGCTGTCACACCTTAGTGGGATAGAGCAGTTCTAAATAGACACTTTTCCCGGTAACAAAATGGCGACTCCACTGGGGACGATTGTCTAATTAGTTTGTTTGTGTATCTCTTGTTGTTTGTTTCATAAACTTATAAGTAGCATTCGAACTGCATTTGCCATAACAAATGCAAAGTAGACATCTGCTGCTTCAATCCATTCACTGGATCTGTTTATGATTTGAACAGCTGATTCACAGACTATCTGATTGCCCTTGTGATAGCTCTTACACCCTCTCTGGATCTACCCCTCATTGTGCATTACTGATTGCTTTTTACTCGGCCAAAAACCAAAGACTAAACTGCAAACCGTGACCCAGAACCCGAACAGATTCTCGTTTCTGCCCCAGCGCAGGTACTGTGAAGAGATCCTGCATTTCAATGCACTTCCCGAAAGGGCAACCTGTGCTGCAATGCAGTTTCTCTGTGTTACAGGTGCGCTGATCAGCCTAGCCCTGTGCAGCTGAGGTTCTTGTGCTTCATTCTTTCCAGTTTTGTCTCTGAATTTTGCAACCTGTGATCAGTATATGTCTGTTTAAAACCCCTTTTCCTTACTGATATCCCGCCTCCTTTGTACAAAAGAACTGTAGATGTTTTTGTGTGTTTGTTGAGTCGTTTACAGTTTTCCATTGCAAAAGCAGGATAGTCGTATTGTCGTCCTTTGATTTAGATCTGTCGTAAGTGTCGATTTCGATCATAGGAGAAAGTTTAATTGCTGTTGATGGTCGATTATACTTTTACTATTGCCTTTGGTCTAAATTTGTGATTTTCTAGTGTCAAAACGAGTATTCATTTCAAAATCGTAAAGTGTCGTAATCATCTCTATCTTTTGATTTCGAAAAGAAGCTTGTTTGTGTTTGTCGCTTGAAAGCAAATTCAGATTTGTACATCAACTTTCTTTTTAGCATCAATACTAAGAAAGTGAAAAACAAATACATGCATGTGCATTTGCATATAGGCAGTCTATTTGGCTTGATTTAGGAAAGTGCATTTACAGTGTGCTCTTTGCTCTTTGTGAAAAGATTGTGTCTTTCTTTTCCCCTAGTAGCTACGATTTTCATTGCAGAAAAGAGATAAAAGTTTGTTTATCATCTTTAGATTGCATTTTAGGAATTACATCTACATCTCGTGGTGAACCCAAAAGGCAAACTTCATAAGCAAGATCAACTTAAAATAAATTCAATGAATCTAACAACGCTTTGGAACTTAACGCACAACATTTAGAGGTCTAGGCTAGAGACGTATTCCGGCGTCGTAAAGCCTGGTAACTGTTGTCCTCACTGATGGTTGGGTGATTCCTCCACTTTGAGACGATAAGTGCCAGTACAGACTTGTGCTCCCACGTACCGTTGAGTATATTTTGGGAGACCCCTATAGGCTTAAATCCTTTATCCATAGGAAGCCGTGTCTGCCGCCTTATCGATCGCAATGCACTGAACACAGCATTCGGGAAGATTGACTGCCATACCATAAAAAGTATTATGTAGTTTTGCGATTGGTTTGGTACTCCCTCTACCTAGACCTTTAGAGCAGTCCCTTTCATTCCTTTTCAGACTCTTTAACAGAAAAGGTCCTTCTGAGCACTTGTCACTTCAGGCTCATTAAAAATCGAAGGAGACTAGAGTCATCTTTTGTTTTTTCTCAACTCTTAAAAACTGAAAAGACAAGTTGTGTCAAAGCGTATAAAAATTTATTTTAAACGGAATATTCATACCCCTTTCCTACGTTGATCTTGGGTTGAGAAAATGGAGCCTACCAACCAAGGAATTCCCCTTGGTGGAAATCCTAGTCCCTTCTCCACTTGGGGAGATGTTAATGCGCCCCATATGGCCACATTGTCACTTCCAGGGCTGACAATTGGTTTGCCTGTATGGCTCTTCTCAACCTCTGTCGTTCAGAACACCACTATTCCTAAACAATCGAATCAGCAATTAGACGAGTCCAGAGTTGCCCACCAGCCTTCTACTTCCTCTAATTCTTCCTCTCCTCCTTCCTCTTCGCTTGATGGGGCTGGTAAAGCCAAAGGTCAAGCTCCTAAGGAGAAGAAGGAAAATAAGAAGAAAAAGAAGAAGAAGAAGGAGCCAACGGCGAATGGGGGAAAACGAATGTCGTCTAATGAAAATCCACACACTGCACCGACCAGGCCTAAATCGCCATGTGTCATTTGCAAAGGAGACCACTTTCACAGAGATTGTCCTTGCATCCCTCGGATATTAAGGGACTGTTCTCCTCGTTTGCACAACCCGGTGTCGTCAACCTCTGATGATCATGTTGAAAACACACCGTCGACTAGTGAAAGTGAAGCCTCAGGACAAAATGGAAAATATAGATTTCCTTGTAAACTGTGTGAAGGCGATCATGCCGTTCACCGTTGTCCCTTCTTAGACGAAGCTAAAAGACTTTTGGATGATCGTCCGGTTTCACCGTTACGGCTTCCTCCTGGATATAAAAAACTCTTGCCGAGTCCGTCACTAGTTGAAAATCCGGCTGACCCGCTCAGGTGGTCAGCTGAAGCACCTATCATTGAAGATAAACCATCTGGATCCATACCAGACGAAAGTCAAAAGGTCAAGGCGGCAGTTGACCCGGTCTTGCCTTCAGAGGTTTCATCTTCAGATGATACAATCACTGAAGAGAACAAGGATGACACCGTCCAAATTCTTTTCATAAGCACAGACTCCAACGAACATGGGGGCAATTTACCCGTTCCTTTACCGCAGGAAGGAAGTTCGTCAGAGTCGTACCCGGCCATCTATTCGGTCCCACCTCCAAGCAACCTAGTTGTCTCCTTCGACTGGAATCAACTAGGCAGACCCCGTTTACCAGCAAGCATACCATTCCGAATTATCATTCAAATATATAGAATGGTTATGGCTGGTACCATCATAGATGAGGGGGCTTATGTGAGTATCCTTTCCTCAACTGCTTGGAAAGCACTTGGTTCGCCATCGCTTTTGCCTGAGATGAGAAATCTGACGGGCTTTGATAAAGGAACCAGTCGACCTTTAGGGATCCTTCCCGATGTGCCCATAACATTGAGAAGGAAAACAGTTTGCAGGAACGTAATGGTAGTTCAAGGACCCCTGGATTACAATCTACTCCTTGGACAAGACTATATTTATTGCATGGAGGCAATTATCTCCTCACTCTTTAGAGTAATGTGTTTTCCGCACGAAGGAAGAGTGGTCAAGCTCATGGACCAGCTTTCATTTCCCGGATCATACAGAGCAAATAGTCATATACCATCCCTGAATGGTCTTTTCACGCAAGAAGTGTCTCAATCTCCAGTCCGTCCTCCCGATGAGCGCGAGTAATTCGGAGGGATATGACTGAAACCCAGGGGGCATGCATCTTGGTCTGCTTCGGCAGGAAAACTTTGGGTATAGGGTAGGTTTCCGCGGGAGAATATGACTAGTCTGTACCCCCGTCCGTGATTGGAAGAGGGGGTTATTCTAGAACAAGATTCTCTTGTCAAAGTTATGCGAGTTGGTGAGCGCCGCCACTCACCTTTGATTATTTCGGTAGACATTGCCAAAGAAGTGTTTTATTTGCACCGCGAATAGAACAATCTTTGGGTAACCTGTAAGACGTAGGCCTTTCTCGGTAAAACAAATGTTTTGGCGGATAGAAGTAGAGGTAACCTTGAAAATCTGTTTTATACCTGGGGGCATGCAAGCGAAGAGCGACTATTTCTTTTTTAAATTTTTAGGACCTCTAACCCTTAAAACCCGTAGGATTGGTCATTTCCTAACTTGCATAAAGAAAGGATGTGGGGAAAAACTCTAAAGGTTGCCATTTTTATATGAGACATTCTTATCATATGACTGGATTAATCGAACAGTGTTACCGCGAGGTTCAAGCTCGTTAAAAAATAAACCCGGACCGAGAAAATGTTTCCACCCGTGTTTAAGATTGTTAAAAAATGAACTATTCCCCGGTAAATAACCACCGTGAATGAAGTACTTCAGCCGTTAAAGCCTTGGTCGTGTTTGCACCGTCACCTCCACTTTTTCATTGGCCGATCGTTCACCTCCATTTGATTGTTTACCCATTTTGAGGAACAGCTGCGAAGAGTGATTTCACTAGCCATCCTTGTGACACTACCGTGATTGGAAAATTCCAAACCTTACCTGGAATCAGCTGCTACCCATTTTATCACTCGTTCCTCAAAAGACGAGTATTCTTTAAGCTCTTTTCAACTGACTCGTAAAATATTAAAAGATTGTCGAGCCATTGGCCTCTCCAGCTCGTTAAAGGGACAGGAAATGCTATCCCTCATCTCTATTTTAATCTTTTTGGACCTGAGGGATTATTGCACAAAAAGATCGAGCGCTTGTTTTGTTCGGCTCGTTAAATCTATCGAAAATTCATCCCTTCTGTATTGTTTTATACTTTTTCGGACTCAAGGGATTAGATGACGAAAAAGGAATTTTGGAGTTACCTTTACGTACCTTTTCAGACTCTCTAAAAATGAAAAGGACCGAGTTATCTTTGTCGTTAAACTCGTTAAAAAGATTAATAGCGACAAACTTGTCTTTAGACGAGAACGAGTTTCACTATCGCTAGGCTCGTTAAAACATAGCGATGGGTTTGCCCGAAGGGCAAATTATAGAACAAGCATATGTTATCCTCCTCAAGTTTGACAAAAATAAAGAGGTACTAGTCAACGATGACTGGGGAAGAATTGGGAAGAAAACTCAAAGAATCTTTATTGATAGCAAGTCGCTCTTGAACATGACACTTCCGCTCCGTGTCCAAGTCGGGTTGGGTTGTTTCATTCACTGGTCACATCGCCATGGTCACACCATACCATCCACATTAGGGGTTAATGCTACCAATCCATCACATCAGTGTCACCGATATGTTCAAGAGAAGTCATTCAGAAAGGCCACCTGTGTCCCACCCACTACCATACATTATACTCCATTCTTTCATGACCGCCACCCTGAACCGTATATCATCAGATCATTTTCACCTCCATCAAAATCATTTGCTCCGTTCCGTGTCATTGATGTGGGATTCATTAAGGCCCTCCTATGACGGATCACTTCTTGTCGACATCAGCTCATTATCCAAGAAGTTGGTCTAGGAACACCCCATTCAGTACTTTGAAGCTTGCATGCCTCAATGGCAAGTTTCTCACTTCTGGCGATAGGTTCACATCAATGACCTTCGACTGAAAGATTTTGCGTGGTGTTCGACGCCAAGTCCTTTATTCACACCACGTGAATTGTACTGTAGTACCTTGAGGATCATTATCATTATCAGTGATTCCTCTCGCGCTTGTTAACAGTTTACATCATTGACTGGTAATCAAGCGATGTCTTTCCATGTTCGACTTCAGAACATTTCTCACATGGATCGACTTGTACTTCGAGTGAAGATCAGACGAGATTGAAGACCCCGGATCTAGTTTCATCCATCCGGGCTGCGATATATATTCAGAAAAAATAAAGACATTAAAATGTACAGCATTGCAGCACAGATAATCATCCTACCAAAAGGATGATGGCTCTATCAGAATCATCAGTCTACAATTAGACGATTGTCTGTCCTATGTACATGAAAATGAATTTATAAAGCTGAGAATGGGAATGCCCACCTCAGCTAGATCATGAAAACAATATGAAGATAATGTATTGTATTGTATCTTATTACAGGTCTCCTCCCAGCATTGAAAGAACTTCGGATCCTCATAATAAAGCATTTCACCCAATTAACGGCCTCATACTTTAGGGGGCAACTGTTATAGACATTTTTGTGCCTTGCAACTCCAAGCATGAAATTTCCATAAACCAAGGGCTCCTAAGTCCCTAAAAGTGTTGTTCTAACCCCTAAAGGAACAAGGTCAACAAATTACAGCTTCTCCCAGAAGTTCTCCACCAGAAACTGCTCAGAATAAGTCAAAACAGGATCATTTCAGCTGCTCCACTAGCTAAGTGTGTTGCATAGCACCTAAATCCACTGGCTAGGTGCGTTGCAACGCACCTAAATGCACTATGAGGGTGCGTTGGGCAAGAAATGACAAATGGCAGTGTCATTCCGCGAGGTGGAGAGACAATGGAAGCTTCCAGAATCTTATCCTATGACACTTGCCTCATTGAATTTGACCAAGGATGAGTAAGAGGCCTTCAGTCTCCAAGTGGAAGCAAGAACTGACAGAGAGAAGACACTAATCAAATCACAAGCTGACTCATCCTCCTTACATACATCTATATATGGATCCCTCATCCCAGAGATCCAGAGGCTGGAATTTTGCACATTGTAAGGAATTGCTGTTGGTTTTGAGACAAATATCAGAGAATTGGGTGATCTATGCTTTGTTGGAGGTGAAGAGGGGTTTCTTTGCTGGGAGGTTGATGCTGGGTCAGGAATCATCGATTGTAACTCCTCCTGGATCTTCTTTTTTATCAATAAAAACTGTTTGAGTTTCCCCTCCATGCTTTTGTATCATTGATGCTTGTTACATTTGTATGGTTAACTTAAATCTGATCCTAAGTTATTTATGAATATAGATCCATGTCTTTGTATAGTTTTCTTCTGCTGTGATCTTACAAGTACTTGGTGAAGCTGGGCAAGTAAGGGAGCAGGTAGCTGGAAGCTGTCAAAGAAGAGAGGGATTGGATCAAAGGATTAGCGCAAGACACAGGTTGGTTCTTTCTATTCCTCTCTATCTATAGTTCATAAAGGAAATACAAAAGTAGTTTTCTCTGTTTGTTTCTAAGGCAGCTGTCACACCTTAGTGGGATAGAGAAGTTCTAAATAGACACTTTTCCCGGTAACAATAATCTCCATGGCTATTCGGGATATGGCAAGGCTAGGAAATTCACTGTCAATCCCAACCATCCTCCATGTCAATGAGAGATCACAACCAGAAAACCACATGCATATGCCATGCATGCCAAAAATAGTGAGGAAAACATACATGCAACTCAATACCTACAAGAAAAATCCATTGTCGCTACTGATCCCAATGTCCTCTTGCACTTTCATACTCTTCCTTTTCCTTCTTGCTCCAAAAATCCAAGTATGCCACACCCTCCAAGAGTGCTCAAAGAAAAATCTATGTATCCAAGAGTAAGAGAGAATGATGACAGCGCTCCAACGTTGAACTGAAAAAAGGTTACCAACTAATCCTTAAAAGCCTTTTTATGAATGAGGCCTCTATTTTCTTCATTTTCCGTCATTTTCCTTCATTTTACTCCTCACATGTAGCTTGTGACCTTTCACCTCCCTTTTCTCCTAATTTCGATTATTTTCACAAGTAAATGTGCCAAAAATGCCATTTTTCCTTTCCAAAGACTTAGTCATTTCCTTTGCCTATTTTCTTAGCCATTAATAACCAAATGAACACCCACACTAGGATGTCTTTCCTAACATTCAGCTTGGAATAGGTGTCCCATTAACCGTGGTTATTATTTTTCCTTTATTAACTTTTATTACATGGAATTTCCACCAGGGCTATTACAATATGGTTGAAGTTTATGACATAAATTATGTTTATGTTTGTACAAGACATGTCATTCAAACATTGGTGAGATTTTCTCTATAGAATGTAACTCAATGTGTAGTGCCTCTTTCCTTGAAGCTAATATAAATTAATGATTGGACGAGTTGCCTCTTATGTGTTGTATCAATGCCTAAATGTGTTATCATGTATCATTTTCTTGTAAGTTAAAATGATTTTATATTAGTCATGAACATTCACGACTATGTTTAGTGATCTAAAAATTTATAGTGTTTATGTTTTATGGCACTTAGGTATGCTGACTGATTTTTTATTGTTTTGAGTGCTTATTAATGTGTTGAAGGGTTTCAATAGTTGTAACAAAGTTGAGGTTAATAACTAAAGTAATATGTTTCTAAATAGGAACAATCTTTGGTAGGTGTTAATTATTACATCCAATGGCCAAAAGAATAAACCATTGGAACTTCCCACACACTCTCACTCTTGACTTATTGTTTTCTGCTAAGTCAAGGAGCCTAAAAATCTGTGTAGTATGCAGTACTGAGGTGATGGAAAAGTGCTTATCTGTGGGAGTTTATTGTTGTAGGTTATAGATAGTCTTGTCATGCTACAAGAACCTGGTTCCGACATTAACCCATTAGCATCTTGTGTGAGACTTCAACCACTCTCTGGGTGTTGATGAAAGGGCTGATGTTGAGGAGGGTTTTGATGGACATTGCATATTAAATTTGTGTCTGTCAGAATCCTGCGCACCAACAAATTCTTCCATTTCCACGACAGGGTTGGTTGTGCAACACAATTGTCCCATAGGAATGTGGAAGTCATGGAACCTGACTAGGGAGGAAATTACATGTTCTTCGAGATGGAGGATACACATGTTTGTTGTGAAAGACATAGCAAACATGAACCAGAGCATGGTGAAATCACTATAGAAGTATGTTCTCACTAACTTTTATGAGGATTTCTTTTGGTATTTCACTAATATTTTGATGTAGAGGATCCAATGATTAAAGTACAGTAATTTGACATATCACCATAACGGGTCGAGGATGTGGACTCTAGAGGAGATATGACAGTTGGAGGAAGTAAGTAATAACACTTCTCGCACTTCTAACTTCTTGTTTGAAAGTGTATGTGAAGGATACATTATTGAATTGTAGTGGAAGTGATGATTTCCTACAGATTTATAAGGTCTTTATCATTATTGATCAATATGTTATTATATGACCACAAATTTCTACCCTTTTTGTATGACAACATGATCGGTTAAGTCACTCGCATGCGAGGGGAAGTGGGGGAGAACTAGGGGATAGCCTGAAGGAAATGGAAGGAGAAGAGTTAGAGGATTGTGGTAGGAGCTAATAGTGGGCCTAAAATTTCACAATGAAGGGAGAATGGATAGGATGGAACAAGATATTTATGATGGTGTCACTTTTAGGAGTGGAAGGAGGTTTCGACAGAGTGACGTGGGAGGAGGCTAGTCGACGTCGATGCCTTCCAAGAGAATAAGAAGCCTGAAGAGAGAGGCTAGGAGAGGCCACAAAAGGATAATGAGTAGTGCTAGTGATCAGATTTATGAAGGGATGTAGTTCAATATTCTATGAACATATGAATGAGAAGGAGAATAGATAATTCCATGTAGTACAAAAGCTTCAAAACCAGAACAACAAAGTTGGATTGTGCCCAGTGTTGAGTCCACGACCCTTCACACATGTATGAACCAAGAGGTAGGTACTCAGTGCACTGCTATGACTAGTATAAAAGGTAATTGCATTCAAGGAGGAGGAAATACTAATAGTAGCTGAATTGGGAAGATAATAGGAGGGTTGATAAAAGGTGTTGAAACTTAGGGTGATGCATAGTTGGGCATACATTTTTCTAGTAGCACAGTGAGCACATATGGGGGTACTACATCAGGGAGTACTATGAAAAAAAAATGGTGGGTGTAGATTTACAAATTACCATGCTTCATGTGGTTTGGATTGAGGATGAAGAACAACGTTTGTTCGTATATGAGTCCATTTGGATAGCTAAATAGGTCCAGTATGAGGGCACAAAGATTGCGTAGTTGGAAGAAAATTTTAAGGACCATGCATTGGCATGGTATATGAAGTTCAAAAGCATGACTCCAAATAGCTAGAATAAGACTTTTGGGGAGATCAAGCAAGTGTTTATTAGGGATTTCCAGATGCTAAAGTCTGAATTCCAATGCATTATGGAGCTAAACAAAATAAAGCAGGATCTGGGTGATTCAGTATGGGACTTTGACTAGTGGTTTAAAGTCCTAAAGGATAGCTTAAAGTTTTAGATTCAAAACATGTAGCATAAAGAACGGTTCATTACGGGATTGCTATCACATATCATGATACCCTTGGCACAATAGAAAATAGGCATCTAGTCAGAGGCTCTGTAACTTTTCCTAAAAATAAAGGCCTGGTTGACACAAGGTGGAGAGAATAACGGCATGGTGCAGGTGCAGTCACAGTTGGCTACATTAAATTTACAACTTCAAGATTTGACAAAGGGGAAGGAAAAGTGGGAGAAAGTATGGTGCACCATTTTTCAAATAGAGGGTCACCATAGAAATGATTGGAAGTTATTAATGGTTTACATGGTGATGGGTGCAATGAATCTCCTTACACAAGGCAGAGGGATGTGGTGTGAGATCTGTTGAGTGTGAGGCCATATACAGGTTGGTTTCCCAATGATGCATAAATATGAAGCCATTGCCCACACTCTATTTTGAGACTTTAGTAACCTCAGAGGGAATGACATCCACCATTTTCACGCACAAGATTTGATGCATGAATGTAATTTTCATTCATTCTGATCATAGGGACCTGAAGTGACAAAAGTTGTGACAATTAGCTTCAACCAATCTAGGTATAATTAGGGTGGACAATAAAATCACGAAGATTGAGGTCAACATGGTGGTTAGAGGACCTCGAATACTAGCTTAGGGAAGAGGAAGATTTGGTTGAGGAAAAAGCACTACATTTTTTTACAATTGTGGTTAATAAGAAAACTTATCACGAGATTGCACTAACACTTTCTACATGTGTATTTATTGTAAAATGAGACCATTCGACTGAGTATTTCCCCCACCTAATCACTAAATGGAAGGATAAGAAGGGAATAAACATGTATATGATCATGGTTAAACCTCGTAGGACTCAACAAAAATTTGGCATAGTGACTCAGGAAGGTATCAAGATAGGGGAATATGCTACGAGACCTTGGACACTACAACCCCAGTGGGTAAGGAGAGCAATTGAACCCCCTCAAAAATTTTACCTTGGAAGGGAAAAGGTGCAATATGACGAGGCTCAAAAGGAGATGCCACATTGAAATGGCATAGGATGGAGCCTAGTTGTGAAGCATTAATGTTAGAGGTATATGATAACAACATAGGTGAGGAGTTGAGGGAAAACACATATCTAGTTCAAAGTTTGTTGCAAATTTGTTTAGAGTTGGTGAAAGCTCCCCATGCGCTAGAGAAGTTTAGGAAGATGGTGGGTTAGTGTGGTAATGGGCCTAAGGTATCCACTGTGTAGACTTAGCCATGCACAATAAACCATGTGGCAAATAGAAAGAGAACTAGTAAACAATTTTGATTTCATGCATAGATCAGAGAATATGAGATGGATAACATCATCTTGGACCTAGGATGAAATGTAAATATTTTACCTAAAGGAATGTGGGATATGATGGGGAAGCCGAAGTTGAATTGATCACTTATTCAAATCATATTAGAAAGCCAAGATCATTTATTTCTCATTGGATGACTAATAAGAGTGGAAGTGGATATCGACAGGGTTTAAAGCAATGACAACTTTGAGGTGATGAAGATTGTGGATGACACTAATACCTTTATTTCTCTATTGGAATTTTTCTGAATATAAATATGATGAATACAAATTTTAGGATCAATTCCTTTCATGTCAATGTAATCCCATGCATAAGTAGAAGGGTGTTTTTGTAGAATCTATATCAATTTCCTCTTTTGAATTCTTCCAAATTATTGTTAATATTCCATGTTTTATCTAAAAAAAAAACTCTACTTCAAAATTCCCTAATGTTTCCATAGAATGTAAATCCATTGTTGGGTGTGGAGCCTGATTATCTTCTATATTCAAAGGTATCACCACATAGGACCCCAGTTCGAAATGGGGGCGGCAACGCCGCCCGTAAAATATTCGCTGCAGGGGGGGTCCGGGGGGGGGCGGCTGCCACCTTTGGGAGCCCCCCCCTGGCGGGGGGTTTCGGGGCAGCACCCCCGAAGCTAAAAACAACTGTAAAATTTCCTTGTAAAAGTATAGTAATTTCTAGTCAATCTGGGTTGTTCATTAGGTGGATGATCTGATGGTAGAACTTATGTTTAGTTTAGGGTTTTTTTCCCTAGAAGGAAACCCCTCTCTTTGTATGAGGGTATTGTATTTGAAGCTGTGTGATAGATGTGTATTTTGTGAGCGTGAAACAGAGAGGTGAGATTGTGAGAGAAAACAGAGGATATTACAGCGGATTTGCTGTAGGTTGTGTCTCTTCATTTTGCTAGATAATAGAAAGGAAGGACTGGCTGTTCGGGGTGGACGTAGCCCAAACTGGGTGAACCACGTATATCCGTGTCTCTCTTGTTTTGTGCGTTTTTTGTGTTTATATTTCTGCAATATTTTATGTGTTCCATTGCTCCGTAATATATAATTTTCTAACAACTGGTATCAGAGCCGAAGGTCTATTTGGCTGATAAACTCGCAGGAAAGAAGGGTTCCTGGTTTGAGTGGGAGCAATGGCGGAAGATGGTAAGTTTAGGGTCGAGAAATTTAACGGCCAAAACTTCTCGCCGTGGAAGATGCAGATGGAAGATTATCTATATTAGAAAGATCTATACCTACCATTGGGCGAAAAAACAAAGATGCCGATGGGTATGAAAGACAAAGAATGGAACCTCCTCGATAGAAAGGCACTCGGAACAATACGGTTGTGCCTTGTTGCATCAGTCGCCTTCAACATTTCGAAGGAAACCACGACAGAGGGTTTGATGCAGACGTTGTCAAAACTATATGAAAAACCCTCGGCCTCAAACAAGGTATTTCTTATGAAACGATTATTTAATATGAATATGTCGGAAGGTGGATCTGTTGCAAACCATTTAAATGATTTTAATACAGTTACAAGTCAGTTAAGTTCTGTAGGGGTAAACTTTGATGATGAAGTTAGAGCTCTGTTATTCTTGTGCTCATTACTAGAAAGTTGGAATGGTTTGGTAATGGCCATTAGTAACTCCGTTTCTGGATCTAGTACTTTAAAGTTTGATGATGTTGTCGGTGCTATCCTTAGCGAGGAAATGCGACGGAAAAGCTCCGGTCAGACATCGGGAAATGCTTTGAGTGCAGAGTCTAGAGGAAGAAAAATGGAAAGAGGAAAGAGCTCAGGATATCGCAGTAAATCAAGGAAAGGAAGATCCAAGTCCAGATCGGGGATAGTGTGCTGGAAATGTGGAAAGAAAGGACACCTAAAGAAAGACTGTAGATCTCGGAAGGGAAAAGAAGGAGATGCACAGCAAGAAAACAATCATGAAGCAAATGTGACAAGTGAGGTGTTACAAGATGCTTTGATTCTTTCTTTCGAAAATATTACTGATTCCTGGGTGGTAGATTCAGGGGCTTCATTCCATGCCACACCTGATAAGAAATACTTTCATGACTATGTTCAAGGAGATTTTGGACAAGTTCGTCTGGGTGATGATAAACCCTGTAAAATCATTGGAATGGGTAAGGTTGTTGTAAAACAACAGAATGGAAACCAATGGCTATTAAAGGAGGTAAGGCATGTTCCAGATCTAAAGAAAAAGCTGATTTCAACAGGGCAGTTAGGCGGTGAAGGTTGTGTGACAACTTTCACAGATAAAGCTTGGAAGGTCACTAAAGGAGCCCTGGTAATAGCAAAAGGCGAAAAGGTTGGTACATTGTATTTATGCAATGGTATTTCTAACTCTATTAATGCTTTAACTTCCAAAGGAGCAGATGCAGCATTATGGCATCATAGGCTCAGACGCATGAGTGAAAAGGGGGTGAAGATTCTTCACTCAAGGAATTTTTTGCCGGGTTTGAAGAATGTTGATTTGGACTTCTGTGAGAACTGCATTTATGGAAAATAGAAGAGAGTCAGATTTCTCAGAGTTGGGAAAGAAAAGAAGAACGAAAAATTAGAGCTTGTGCATACAGACGTATGGGGACCTGCTCAGGTATCATCTCTCAGTGGCTCTCGTTATTATGTTACTTTTATTGATGATGCAACTAGAAAAACTTAGATTTATTGTATTAAGAATAAATTTGATGTATTTGATACTTTCAAGAAATGGAAAGCTTTGGTTGAGATTGAGACAGGAAAGAAATTGAAGTGTCTTAGATCAGACAATGGAGGTGAATATTGCAGCAAAGAGTTTGATAGGTACTGTTTAGAGCATGGAATTCGCAGAGAGAAGACAGTTCCATGAACACCACAAGAAAATGGTGTGTCAGAAAGGATGAACAGAACAATCATGGAGCGTGCAAGGTGCATGAGATTGCATGCAGGATTGCCTTTACAATTTTGGGTAGATGTTGTAGATACTGCTGTTTATCTAATAAACAGAGGGCCTTCAAGTTCCTTGGATGGTGGTGTTCTAGAGGAAGCATGGACAGGTAAAAAGCTAAACTACTCTATTTTAAAGCCTTTTGGTTGTGAGGCCTTTGTCCATATTGATAAAGAAAATAGAACAAAGCTTGAGGCAAAGTCAAAGAAATGTACCTTTATTGGATATGGTGTTAATGATTTTGGTTATCGCTTATATGATTACGAAAATCACAAAATCATTAGGAGCAGAGATGTAATATTCAATGAAAATGTCTTGTATAAGAATCAGTTGCAGGAAAAGAAATAGGAAAAGGAAAACAAGGAATACATAGTTCTTGATGAAATCATTGAAAAAGTAAAGGTGCCTGAAAATAATAATAATCAACAACCACAACAATAGCAACCACCACAACAACAACAAGCACCCCAAACACCTGAAAGTGGTGTTAGAATATCTACCAGGATAAGTAGACCCCCTGAATGATACTCTCCTTCATTATATTATTTATTGTTGACTGATTCTGGTGAACCTGAATGTTATGAAGAAGAAATGCAGGTTGAAAGCAGGAAGAAGTGGGAGGTAGCCATGGAAGAAGAGATGGACTCCTTAATGCATAACCAGACTTGGAATTTAGTCAGGTTGCCTGTAGGAAAAACTACATTGAAAAATAAATGGGTTTACAGGTTGAAGGAAGAAGATGGAGGAAAACAGAGGTATAAAGCTAGACTTGTGGTGAAGGGGTTTGCACAAAAGAAAGGTATTGATTTTGATGAAATATTTTCTCTTGTTGTTAAAATGACTTCAATCAGAACTATTTTAAGTCTTGTAGCAGCTGAAGATTTGCATCTTGAGCAGTTAGATGTAAAGACAACCTTTCTCCATGGGGATTTGGAGGAAGAGATATATATGCAGCAGCCACAAGGATATGAGGTGAAAGGGAAGGACAAACTAGTGTGCAGGTTGAAGAAGAGCTTGTATGGCTTAAAACAGGCTCCAAGGTAGTGGTATCTAAAATTTGACAAGTTTATGTCTGAACAAGGTTATACTACATGTCACTCTGATCATTGTGTTTATTTGAAAAAGCGAAATGATGGCAGCTATATTATATTGTTATTGTATGTAGATGACATGCTTGTTGTAGGATCTAACATGCAAGAAATAAATGTGCTCAAAAGAAAATTGGCAAATTCATTTGCAATGAAGGATTTGGGAGCTGCAAAACAAATCCTTGGTATGAGAATAACTGAGACAGAAAAAATCGTAAATTAACATTGTCTGAGAATGGGTACATACAAAAGGTGTTGAAAAGATTTAACATGCACAATGCAAAACTAGTTAGTACATCTTTTGCTAGCCATTTCAAACTTAGCAAGGAAATGTGCCCAAAGACCCAAGAAGACATGGATTATATGTCTAAAGTTCCATATGCATCAGCAGTTGGAAGCTTAATGTATGCAATGGTCTGCACAAGGCCTGATATTGCACATGCAGTGGGAGTTGTAAGCAGGTACATGAACAATCCAGGAAAGGAACATTGGATGGCAATGAAATGGATTCTCAGATATTTGAAAGGTACCACAAATCAAGCATTATGCTTAGTGGTTCAAACATCTGCCTACAAGGATATGTTGATGCAGATATGGCAGGTGACAGAGATAACAGGAGGAGCACTACAGGATATGTATTTACTGTTGGAGGAACAACTGTCAGTTGGGTTTCAAAAATCCAAAGTGTTGTTGCACTTTCAACAACAGAAGCAGAGTATGTTGCTACTACAGAGGCTAGTAAAGAAATGATTTGGTTACAAAGGTTTATTGGTGAATTGGGTAAGGAGCATGATATGGGCACGTTATACAGTGATAGCCAAAGTGCCGTTCATCTTGCAAAGAACTCAGCATTTCATTCCAGGACTAAACACATACAGCTCAAGTATCATTTCATACGATCAGTGTTGGAAGATGGAGAGTTGAAGCTGGAAAAGATACACACTAGCCAGAATCCTGCAGATATGCTAACAAAAGTTGTAACCAGGGAGAAACTGAGAATATGCTCAGTTTCAGTTGGTCTTCAAGGATGACGATGAAGATGAGAAACAGCCAGGTCCAAAGAGGAGTCATTATCCAGCAAATGGAGCAGCGGTGGAGTTAATACAATCAGTCTCCAAGTGGGAGATTGTTGGGTGTGGAGCCTGATTATCTTCTATATTCAAAGGTATCACCACATAGGACCCCAGTTCGAAATGGGGGCGGCAACGCCGCCCATAAAATATTCGCTGCAGGGGGGGTCCAGGGGGGGCAGCTGCGACCTTTGGGAGCCCCCCCTGGCGGGGGGTTTCGGGGGCAACACCCCCGAAGCTAAAAACAGCTGTAAAATTGCCTTGTAAAAGTATAGTAATTTCTAGTCAATCTCGGCCGTTCATTAGGCGGATGATCTGACGGTAGAACTTATGTTTAGTTTAGGGTTTTTTGCCCTAGAAGGCAACCCCTCTCTTTGTATGAGGGTATTGTATTTTAGGCTGTGTGATAGATGTGTATTCTGTGAGCGTGAAACAGAGAGGTGAGACTGTGAGAGAAAACAGAGGATATTACAGCGGATTTGCTGTAGGTTGTGTCTCTTCATTTTGCTGGATAATAGAAATGAAGGACTGGCTGTTCGGGGTGGACGTAGCCCAAACTGGGTGAACCACGTATAACTGTGTCTCTCTTGTTTGGTGTGTTTTCTGTGTTTATATTTTTGCAATATTTTATGTGTTCCATTGCTCCGTAATATATAATTTTCTAACATCCATTTGGTGAGATGATAAATATTCAATATTGCATTGTTATTGGAAGCATTGATCTTTCTCATAGTATGAATAAGAATGATTATTATTCATTAGTTTTATCAGTTGATCTTCTTCATCTAATTGTGAAAGAGTATAAACTAGTTGCAAATCATTAAAGTCTTCATTATCCTCATCTATCCAAATATCACTTTATACCTAAGTTATTGTTTTTGCATGAGGATACAATGTAAATTTCTTAGTGGAAATTCTATTAGAGATATACATATCACCATATCTACAACTTATGAGTGCATCAGATGTATCTATCCAAGGTCTACCAAGGATAGATGGATGACCTCCTAAATTATTCTTGGGGGTTAAAATCATGAAATCTACAAGATATTCTCAAGAATCTAAAGAAGCAAACACATCTTCTAATACATTTAGCTTGATAACAGATCTCTCTTCTAATTTTATAAATGTAAGAGTATGTTGAAGATTACGAAGCTTAAGTTGCTCCATTAGTCATTTACTCATGATATTAATGGTTTTTCCTAGATCAATCCAAGTGCTTGGAATCCCAATACCATTAACATGAATTTTCACAATGGGACTCCAAGATCTAGATATTATTGAACAATAGGTTTTCCCATTAGGATATCAACAGTTTTTCATACCAATTGAATCTTTTTAATATCTTTTAATTTTTTTATTGGTTTTCTAATTCATGTCTCCCTAATAGTTTCTGTAAATATTGCTATTTCCTTTACAACTTCTGTTGTCACTTAATGCAAAATGTTTTTTCAACTCTCCAAAGAATAAATGAGAATATTTTCATTCCTCTTCCAAGCCACCAAAGGACTCAAAGCCTACACCAGAGCATCCCCATTGGAATGTGCTCTGAACAAACTTTCCAATGATATGTGGAAGTCCAAGAATGGACTCCTTGATCAAAAGATATGGTCTATTGAAGTTCATGGATTGAAGCCTTAAGAAGTAATATCAGAGGTCCGATATATTGGAGATCACATATTGGAGGTCCAGTGACATTAGGTATATCGGTGATCATACATTGGAGCATCAGGCATATCGGTAATTCCACAGCGAAGCATTAGGCATATCATTGATCACACATCGGAGCATCAGGCATATTGTGGATCACATATTGGAGGTCCTTAACATCAGAGCATCGTCACATTAGGCATATTCGGAATAACATATCAGAGGTCCTCAATATCGGAGCATCGATACATCAGGCATATCGACAATCGAAGAATCAAAACTTCTTCAGGTGACAACCTTTAAAAAATTGTGATATGGGTGAAGCACCGATAGCGTTAAAAACTATCGAGAATGCCAATAAAGGATTAAAAAAGGATTTCATTGCAAAACCAAAGGTTGGTGGGCCCTTTTCTCTTTCCTCTAGTAGGACACATGGTGGCATATGATTGGTTTTGATAAAGCTACAGTGGCATCTGACGTCAGCATGACATGGTAGTACAAAAGGACATGTGGTAGGAAGTTTTGGCACTTTGAGGGGGCCTAAGGGGGAAAATCTGGGTGACATGCGTCACCAATCATGAGGTGCAACATGGAAGTTATGACATCATATCAGAGATCACATATCAAATGTTGAGGATGTGGGCACTTTGTAACACTTGATAGTTAATTTTTTTTTATAAGGGGGCTTCGATATTAAGACTGGCACATGGTCGAGAAGAACTTATAGAACCAAGGGTGTTAAGCTCTTAACAAAAGAAAAATGGCCCCCGATAAGGAACAAAATTACCTAGCACCATAAGGTTAAGCCTCTAGTCACTGCACCCAATCCCATGGAGGAAAATAGGAAGGGGTTAGAAAAAAGGGGACAAGGACATCAGAAATTTTCTTTCGTAATGTCTTTAAGAATAAAAGTCATGATGAGTAAAATCTTTGATATAACACTATTGTAATAATACAAGACACATTGGGCTCTGATAGTGTAATACAAAGAGTTATGAGATGGATGAGTTCGCATATGCCTTTTTGCGACACCACTAAGGCCACCACAACTGATCAATCCCAGCTCCAGGAAGTGGGAAATTCAAGTTGTTAAGGGAAAAGCAACATGTGAACCAGCTGAATAACTAAAGGGGAACATTGTGGTAGAGATGTGGCCTGAGTAGAGGCCCTCACAAGAATGGCAGGGAATATTTTCCACAACCATCATCAGTTTTCCTATTTATTTTATTATGTAATTTCTATATTTTAAAGAAAGGAATCAAATCCTTTGTAATGATTTGGGCGATAGACCTTCGCACACCAAGACATCTAGTTGATCAGAAAGCTGGAGCTCGGCTGATATATTTTGTAACTACTTTCAAATCTCCCCCTCTCCTTATAAAAAGGGGGAAGAGACACTTAATATAGGTTATGGAATTCTGCACCCAAGAGGACGAAATTCTATGGTTCCACTTTGGTTCAATTTTCTTGTTCATGAGGTCCTTGGGCTGATACAATTGCTAAATGTAATGGAATGGTGATTTGGAATCCATATTCAAGGATTAATGATTTTTTTTTTTTTGATTCAAATTAGAGCAATGCATAGTATGTTTCCCCTTTGTATATCACTTCTTGTATACCTTTCCTCCTCTAGAATAGTGTAATGAAGTTGTTGGTATCACTCTCCTTATGGTTTTATGTTTGTTGCTAAGTAGTAAAAAGTACCTGTGTTACTTACATATTTACCTGTGTTATTTAATAGCCTATAGTACCTTTATGTGCACAAATTTAGTTATTGTTGTTTGGTGACAAATGTATTCATGAGGCATAGAGTTTGAGACCTTAATTCATGCTCCACTTTTTCTGCATTTCATCTCCTTACTCTTCCATATTTATGTTGGATATTGTTTCTTACGATTATGTGTTGTGTCTAGCCCTTTGCATCAATTCCCATCCTTTTCTTCCTCTTTTTCATCTATACCACAACAACAATGTAAATAATAAAGTAATTTTAATGAAAACATTCTTAAGTTCTTCTAGCCTATGGTAATCTGGTAAAATAATTTTCCTTTCTATTCCTTTATCAATTTTGGGCCTTCCAGGAAAAAGTGGATCTTGCAAAGAAACAAAAGGTTGTTTTACTAGAGGAAATATAGGAGCTTTCTTTATTTGCTAATTTTTTGATGGCTTTGGAACATATTCATTTAGATAAATATTTTATTGATCAATATTTTCATCTTTCTCATAAACTTCATCCTCTTTATATTTTTTGATGGCAGTTGTTGGTGACTTCTTTTGCAAAACCCGAACAGATCAAAGTTGAACATCATGTAGACTTAATGGTAAAATCATACAAGCTTTGAAAAAATTCCTTCAACATTATAAATAGCTTGTTGATTTTTAGTTTTTGGATTTGGAAGTGGTTTGGTAGGTATTCGACTGGGTTTCTGAGGAAATGGAAATGAAGGTCGTTGATTTGGATTTTAAAATTGAGAAGTTTGAGTTGGTTGAGGAAGATAATATTGTGGTGCAAAATAAGGATATGGTTGTTGGAATTGAGGATATTAATGATATTTTCCATAAGGATTTTTCCAACCTTATGCCCAAGATGAATTTTTATATTGTGGGGGCCAAGCTTTCCATGGCATGTGTGCAGTTGAATTATTATGCGGTTGTGCATATGATTGAGTATTCATTAGGGGAGTTTTGAGGTCTAAAACGGGCCTACTAAGGAAATTATAAAATTATAATGGAAATAATAAAATAATATTACATTACATCATCAAATTTTCAAGGGAAGAAAGAAAAGAGAAAAATGCAACTCATATTTTCAAATTATCTCCCTATGGGTTTACTCAAATTTTGAGCAGAAACACTCATTGGATGCATAATTTGATTCCTCATTGAAGAAGTACCTGGTTTTCATACTTTTGATGGGCTTTGATGTATGAAAAATGAGAAATACATGAAAAATGTGATTCCAATCACATTTTTTCATGTATTTCTCATTTTTAGTGGGGCTGGGTCCATCGAATGTATGAAACATGGGTACTTCTTTGATGAGGAATTAAATTTTGCATCTGATGAGTACTCCCGCTCAAAATTTGAATAAAACATTAGGGAGATAAGTTGAAAATAAGAGTTGAAAAGTAGTTTTATTATTTTATTGTTTTTTCATCTTTTTACTTTTTTACTCCAAAAATGGTGAATCATCCCCCATGGCTAACATCATCATCTTGAAGCCCACGGGGATTTGGATTGACAGTGAATGGGTGAACTGTTAAGGCACTCTTTGTGATAGGTCACCGGTTCAAATCCCCCATGGGTACTTAGGTTAGTCTTAACTAGAAAAAAAAAACATCATCATCTTGAATCCTATTGGTTCTTATAAAGTTTATTTTGGTTGTACAATTTTCTTAGGAGGCTCATTTTAGACCTCAAAATTACCCTAATGGAAACCTTGAGTCATATTTGATTGTTGATTTTTCCATGGTCTTCTAGTAATAAAACAAAGAGATTCGTCTTGGCTTGTTCTAGCTTCGTCTTGAAAAACAACTTTAAGACTAGGTATTGAAAGGAAATTCCTTCATGTTATGATTTTCAACACATATGACACAAATTTCTATACTATCAAGGGGACATTCTCTTAAGGCATGTTATTCCTACACTTAGGATAGAAAATAGATAATGCAAAATTCTCAGCTTTTAGCTTGTTTTGTATCTTAAGAGTATCTAGTTGTTTACTAAGACTCCCTAGGATATCTGTTTTGAAATTATCATAAAACTGCTTATTTAAGCTCTACTTACTGTTCCAATTTTATATTTATTAATTTTGGATATCACATGCTTTCTCATATTTTTTCTAGTTCTAACCTTACCCCTTGAAATATGTTTACCAAATCACGTATTTCTTCAAATCAAAGTTGTGAAACATCTCCCTTGACCATTAAATTAAGAATATAAATCCCTTCATCTCTGATGGATTTTAACAAAATATCTTTCAGTGTTTCATCATCCAAATTGTACATATTAGCCCTTTTTATGTTGTAATAAAATCTTTCAACTAAATCTTTAAGGCTTTCATCCTCTTTTTGCATCATATTGAAGACTTCATCTTCAAGATTATGGGGCATATAATAATCCTTGTCTTTTTCTAAGAACATATTTTTCATTTCTTCCCATGTTCTAATAGTATTTTTTCCTATTCCCATAAACCATTTATGTGCTCCATCTTTAAGAGTTGCTTGGAATAATTTCAATTTTTGAGGATCAAGTAAGTAGTCATAGGTTCTACATAGAACTTCAAACTCAAAAGGAAATGTTTCAGGGTCCTCATGTCTTAAACCATGGAAATTAGGGAAGATTGAAGGTGATATTTTCTTCATTGTGGCTTTGGTATCTTCACCAAAGATGGGAAGTCCATAAGGATTTGGTTCTCCCCTACCACCTCTACCACCTCCACCTCCACCTCCTCCTTTATTTCCTCCTCTTCCTCGTCCACCTCCAATCCTGAGTTCACCCTTTACATTATGTACTTGTCCTTCTCCTTCCCCCACCATTGTAGATTCCTTAGAGCTAATATAAGGTACTATGATAGGATTATCTAGCTCTTCTTTTGGTTCCTCTATTGATGGTATGTTAAAATAACTTTTTCCTTGTTCTTCTTCATGAGGAACCTCTAGTTCTTGTCCTAGAAGTTGTTCTCTTGTTGAAGAGAGGAAAGCTACTCCTTCTATTGGGGATGTGTGTTCTTCAAGTACAACTTCGATAGAGGAAGTTAGTGAATCTCTAAACTGGATTTTAGATCTATTGATATCAACTTAAACAAGAACACAACAAATTACCGATATAATCATAAATGCAGAGATGCAGCAAAAAAACACTTCATTTCATCAATAGAAAAATACTAAACTATGCTTACAAACATAATGGAAATAAGATAGCTTTGGAAATGGTAGCTTATCTATGAGAAGAGATGTGGTGGCTACATGCCTCTGAACTAAGTTACAATGAGGCCCAAGGGCTTTTTTATTATTGAGAAATAAGAGAAAAACCTAAACAACCAAAATGCTAACTCGAGGAGATGTAACACAAAGAGTTTATGGGCCCTATTGGGGTTAGTTGGGCAGCCAAATTCTTGGGGTCATAACTTGTTCATATTATCTCCATTTGACGCGTATGATAGCTCATTGGAAAGATCTCTCCAAGGACTAAAGTTTTTGATGTGATTTCTACAACAACTGCTAAAAGAAATTTTCCAAAAAAAATGTCATTTAGGGCCTCAAAATGGCTCCAGAAGTTCAAGACCCAAAAAAATCCCAAACATAGTAAATTGTGCTACAATTAAGGAAATAGATGAAACTGACTGTGGGGTCTAGGTGGAATAGGTGCATGGCCACGAATATCCACCTAGATCATTCCTCCCCCCTAGGAGGCAATGGTCTCCATTACGTGCACAACCTCCATGAGGTGAGGAAGTTTCTGTTAAACCTGGTCCCTCGTGAACCACTTGCCTTGGTGAAGGAGTTCGCCTGCTTTGATAAATAGATATAGATGTATCCTCTACTGACAAGTGCCCTTGATCTATTTTTCCATCATATGATCACTTGTGGCTTGATCCATGCATTCTGGGTTGAGCTCTATTGGTGTGATTTGTTTTGCAATATCATATGTGTCCAACAATGGTGGAAAGTATGGTCGAAGGCGATCTACATTGAATAGTGGCTGCAAACTAAGGAATAGTGGGATGTTGAGCTCGAAGTCATTGTCATCGATGCCCTTGGTGATGGTGTATGGCGCATATCGGAGACATCAAAGCTTGTGGTGGAGTCCAACAAGGTGCTCCTTCTGCAAATGAAGCCAAACATTGTCGCCCACCTAGAACTTGTGCAACACTCGATATTGATCATTGAGATGCTTGTAATTAGCATTGGATTTGTCCAGTATATCATGGACCTGTTGGCAGATGTGTTTAATGCCCTCAATGAAGTTGTTAACCCTTTCATCTTTGGACTATACGTGAGCCGAATCTACCTCAGTGGCTACAAATGGTATGGCCACATCAATGGGGCATAATGGTTGAAATCCCAACCCTACTTGAAAGGGGTTGTTGGCCTGTTGAGCTGTGGAGAGATCTGTTGTAGTTTTTTTGGAGATAGGGGAGACTTGCATCCTAGGTGCATGGATGCTTTGAGTTGTACATGCACAAAATGTGTACGATCATCATGTTGACAACCTTTGTTTGGCCATCAGTTTGGGGATGGAAAGCTGTGGACTTAGTAAGTTTTGTATCCAACATCGACCAGAGACTTGACCAAAGTTCACTTAGGAATCTATTGTCCTGACCTGAGATAATGGATTGGGGGATCCCAAAGTGTAGCCACACTCACTCAAAGAAAAGCTTAGAAGTGGCCTCCGTTGTGATACTCTTCTTGTAGGTTGCCATGATGGACATCTTAGAGAATTTGTCGATGACCATGAAATTGCAATTGTTTCTGTGCATAGTAGAAGGAAGGCCCAACATATAATCCATGGAGGTAGATTCCAAAGGCCGACTAGGAGTAGGTAGAGGAGTATATAGGGCTTGCTTCTTGATTGTTGGTTTGGAAATGGCGTAGGCAGTGCAGGATTTAATGTACTTCCTAACATCCTGACTAAGTTTTGGCCAATAAAAATACTTCCACAATACCCCCACTATTTTCTTTACTCCAAAATTTCCAACAACCTGACTGTAGTGTGCCTCCCAAATCATCATGGCACACCCACTTGAAGGAACACATATGTGTTCGAAGTAGCATAACAGTGCATCCTGAAGGTGAAAATTTAGAATTTTCTTCCCTTCGAGGAGTGTCTCATATATGATGCTGAATTTTGGATCGCTCTTGTAAAGACGAGACCACCACGATGTCTTGTGCCCACAAGAGTCGAGCACAATTATTAACGCCATAACCTGTCATTGGCTGAGGCAATCGGCGACATTATTGGTGTTTCCCTTCTTATGCTTAATGTTCAAATGGAACTATTGCAGATAGGTGGGCCATTTCTAATGGCAATCGTTGTGTAACTTACCTTATGTCTGTATGAACTATATAGGTCAGTGGTCTGTGTGGATGACCGTTTCCTTCCCTATAATGTAATTCTTCGATTGACGACAGGTTTGCATAATGGAATACATTTCTTTGTCATATGTTAGGTACTTTCGGACTATGTCTGAAAGTGTCTCACTCTGGTAATCCACTGGATGTCCATGTTGAGTAAGAACCACACCAATATCATAGTCAGAGACATCTGTCTCAATCTCAAATGGTTGTTGTAGGTCTGGTAATGTGAGAATTGGTACAAAATATAGGCAATTGTTCAACTCAAAGAAGGGTCATTGTTGGTTTTTGACCAAAAGAACTTTTCTTTCGCTCCATCCTTGGTGACTTGACTTAAAGGCCAAGTGATATGAGAGAACCCCAACATGAACCTATGGTAGAAATTGGCAAGCCGCAAAAAGTTGTAGAGCTCTATTATACTGGTTGTGGCTAGACAATCTCGAATGACTTGTATCTTAGATGGGTCCACATGTACACCCTACTCGTCAATGATGTACCCCAGCTATTGAGCCTGGGTTAGGCCAAATGTGCATTTCTCCAAGTTAGCACATACATTTTGTTGTCAAAGGGTTTGAAGGACCTGTCAAATATGGTGGAGGTTCTCTTCCAAACTCTGGCTATAGATGAAAATGTCCTCCAAATACACCACCATGAATGCATTGGTGAAGGACTGCAAGATGTTTTCCATCAGTATCATGAAGATTGCAAGGTTGTTGATCAATGTGAACGGCATGACCAACCATTTGAAAAGGCCCTCTTTGGATTAAATTGAAGGTAATCTTCGACACATCAGACGGTTTGATAGGCACCTGGTGATAACTTGACTTCAAGTCAATCTTGTTGAAATATTTCCCCCCCTTGATCTAGTCGAGAAGGTCATCAGTTCGTGGGATTGGGTACCTATTAAGAAAATGATAGTCCATACAGAGCCTTGAGGTCCCATCCTTCTTCTGTACCAATACAATTAGGCTCCCATAGGGTGATGATCTTAGCCTAATGCGCCCTTTCTATAGTAGTTCCTGAATCTTCTGCTTGATCTCATTGTTCTCCAGAGCAAAGCATTGATAGCTCATCCCATTCAGCAGCGACGTGCCTAGGATGAGATCGAAGGATTTCTTGACCTAACAGTGCAGAGGTACCCCTGTGGATGAGGTAGAAAATATCCTTGTACTCCTCGACGACCTTGTCCATTTGCTGCTGTTGTGCAAAGGAGCCATTTCTAGAAGTCATGGCCACAACCTTCTTCTTGCCTTGGGGGTGAATCATAAGGAAAACAATTTTCCTAGTCTAGGAAATGATCTTACTCCATTTCTTTGTAGTGATCAAAGAGATGGTAGTAGGCGGGGCTACCTCCAGTATCATGTACAACTTATTAGCCAAAGTAATAATCACGCAGCAAGGTCTAGACTCATATACAACATGTTGCTTCTGCAAGTATGGTTTTCTTGACAATACATAGAAAACTTATAGAGGAGAAATGTCAGACAATACCTCATCCATGAAGGGCTTGATGTTGTAGGGAAGGTGGCACTACTGATTGACACAAAGATCTCATCCTTAGTGAAGCCACACGATCGTGTACAAATGTCAATGTCTTGTAGTCTTTAGGCCCAACTACTTCACAAATTTTTCTAAAAATGAGGTTCTTTTGGCTCCCATTGTCGACAATGAACTGCAACGGAGAACCCTTCACCCACATCTGTGAGTGGAAGAGGCATTCCTGCTCCTCTAGATCTCCAGGCTCAATTTTCTAGATCTTTGTGGTGGCCATGGTGGCACTAGGCTCCACATCAATGATATGCTTCCATTTGTCAATCCCCTTATGAGGTTCTAATTCAGAGTTGGAACCTCCATCTGATTCAGAAGCTTTTAGCTTCGCCACTAGTGACTGCTTGTCTTTGCACTCACTTGTATTGTGAGTGGACCTCTTATGGAAATCACACCATTTTCCCATGTCCTTCTTCATCTTCACGGTGTTTCTATTTGCTTGTGGCTTTGGTGGGCTGTCCTGGGTAACCCCGCCTTGGCTTGGTCCCTTGTTATGTGGTTTGGGGGTGCCTTTTCCTTGCCTTGGATTCATAGATCCAAAGTCCCACTTCTTCTATTTAAACTTATGCTCAATCTTTACAGCGTACTAATATGCCATGCTGTGTGAGGAAATGTCCAGGAACTCCATCGCATCCTAGATGTACTTATGTAGATAGCCGTGGTACTTGAGCACCAAATTCTACTCAGTACCCTTGATACCCAGCTGCGTGTGAAGGGTATGGAAAGTATTTGTGAACTCTGGCACATCTTGGTCCCTTCCCTGTCGTAGCATGGTCCACTTTATGTATTTATATTGATAGCTCCCGACAGGGTAATATTGTTCCTTGACGGCGTCCCGAAAAGACTTCCAAGTGGGTGCAGCTAAAAACAGTGAGGGTTCACTCTCATCCTCTTGTTCACAATAGGTTTCCCACAAATCCTTGACATGTGGGGTGGATTTGAGAAGTGAAAACATAATATTTTCCTGATTGGAAAAGTCATGAACTAAAAAATATCCTTCCAATAGATTTAACCATTTATCTACGATGTTTGCATCTATCAGGCCTTTGAATATGGGAATATTGAAGTTAAATTATACCTTAAAATGAGTGGCACCTCTAGAGTGGCTGTTGGATGAACATGCACCACCTGTGGGTAGCAGTCGAAGGATTTGGGCAAAGTTATCCATCATCGTGACCCTATGTCACTCAAGGGCTTCCTCAAGCAACATTTTGAAAGGATCTCCTAACCCCTCATCTTTCTTTTCTTCTGCCATGGGAGGTCATCAGGTTTTGCAAGGTTGATCCTACAATGGTTCAACCAGATTGACCCTAACTCCTTATACCTTCACGTCGTTGGGGACATGGAAAGAAAAACAGAGAAAGAGCGGACTGCTCTGATACCACTGATCTAAACTTAAATAGGAATGCAAAAACTAATAGATATAATCATAAAAATAGAGATGTAGCAAAAAAACACTTCATTTCATTAATAGAAAAATATTGAACTATGGTTACAAATACAATGGAAATAAGATAGCTTGGACGATAGTAACTTCTCTATAAGAAGAGATGTGGTGGCTACATGTCATTGAACTGAGTTACAATGAGGCTCAAGGGCCTTTTAATTATTGAATAATAAGAGAAAACCATAAACAACCAAAACCCTAACCCGAGGAGATGTAACACCAAGAGCTTATGGGCCCCATTGAGGTTAGTTGGGCAGCCAACTTCCCGAGGTCATAACTTGGTCTTATTATCTCTGTTCAAGACGCGTATGATACCTCATTGGAAATGTCTCTCTGAGGAATATAGTTATCAATCCGATTGACTTAGAAATTACTACATAAATTTTGCCAAAAAAAACATCGTTTAGGGCCTCAAGATGGCTCCCAATGTTCAGGACCCAAAAAACTGCCAAAAATAGTAAATTGTGCTACAATTAAGGAAATAGATGAAACTGACTGGGGGGTCTAGGTGGAATGTGTGGGTGGCCACCAATATCAAGCTGGATCATCTATGCACCTCAAGACATCTATGTCTGATCTAGGTGGATCTTCAAATACAACGCCATGGAAAAGCTCCAAAATCAAAGTGCTCAGAATGAAGTCGAGCTAGGACTAGAGCGTAGATCTCATTGTCCTAATTCCAATGGTGTGAACAGTACTTCAATCTAAGTCTAGATGATGAAGTTATCGTGAAAAGAAGGTTGCTTTGTTCCTTAGGAAAATAAGGCATTTTCCTTTAAAAATGGACTTTTAAGCTTTAAAAGGCAAAATCGCAATTGGCACATCCAAAGGGGTGAACTCAAGGAACACAGTGAAACCCCCCAATCAGCGATCTCTGATTAGATTGGATCAGCGATCAGAGGGAAATCAGATGGGCGGAATCAGTTGGCGATGTTGGGGTAATCGGCACTAGCGATTAGAGGTACGATTAGTCGAGGCTGATATCGGCGATTGACGATTGGTGGGCGACAAAGTTCTTCGATATACAGGGGCCTTGGACCTCAGTGACTCGTGATTGTGATATCGGGCCAGGACCCGATAAGTACATATGCCCAATTTAATAATTTTTGAAATCCGGGTAAATAGTTTTTGGTCAAGTTTTAATGTTTCAAAGGGTTTTTAGTGTATTATCGCTTCAATGATAAAAGAGTATTTTGAAGGCTTCGTTGAACTCGCCAACCCTTCCATTCAAACAACCTCTATCTTATGCCAAACAACCCTAATTTAAGAGGAATTTGTCCTAACATAGGCACTATAAAGTCTGATGATTGGAAAAAGCAAGAGAGAGAAGATTTTTAGCACAATGTTTGAGGCAGGAGAGCTTTCGGGTGGCCAATAGTGCATTTTGCTTGTTTTGGACAAGTTTTAGATGTTTTCAGCCCCTCTCAATGCCATGGGCACATTGGTGTTGCCCACTTCTCCATTCGAGTTCTTCTGTTCTCAGCCATTTTTCAAAATGGAGGTATAAACCTCTTTTGATGTATCAGATGAT
Source organism: Pinus tabuliformis (assembly GCA_031772625.1). Classification (NCBI taxonomy): domain Eukaryota; kingdom Viridiplantae; phylum Streptophyta; class Pinopsida; order Pinales; family Pinaceae; genus Pinus; species Pinus tabuliformis. Next base: position 871,321,080 of record CM062810.1, on the reverse strand, counting down.
TGCATTCTCTTCTTTTTATGCCATTTAATATAAAGGCCTCCACATTGACCGAACAGGGCCCAGAGACGTATTGTGAGTTGGACGAACTCTGTTATCAAGTCTTTGTGTCTTCCTTCATGTTTTTCATGCATTTCTTCTTCTTTTCTTGTGTGCACATTATAATTCTATGTTAAGCTGCAATCTTTACATGTGATTCTTTTCATACATCTATAAGCGAACTATCCTAGATCAAGTAGTATCAGAGCAGGGCCTTTTAGATGTCAATTGCATGTTTGTATGCTAACAAGAAATAGGCTCCAAAGAGGTGAAGGGAAACTAGAACCTTTCGATCCCAAAGTAGGGTGTGCACATCAAAGGAGAAACATGGCAGAAGATGAAGCTCATCTTGAAGAGGAGCGTAATTTCAGAAATACTTTCTATTCAATGGCAAAGAATATCAGTCAGCTGGTTTTAATGCTAGAGAAGGTAGAGGATAGAAACCCAAAAGGACATGGTTCAGCACATGGGAATGGTGGAGAAGAACCCCCTCCTTCTCCTTCCTGGAGTGAAGGTTCACCTTCCTCTCACCACCATAATCGTAGAAATTCAAAGGATGCATCTAAGAAGCCTTTCCTTAAATTAGATGTTAAATTTGATGTTCCCATGTTTAATGGTGAAAGAAATGAAGAAAAGCTTAATAATTGGATTAGGCAGATTGAGGTCTACTGCAGGATTCAATAGATCATGGAGGATGAGGCAAAGATTTAGTTGGCCTCTATACGGTTGAGCAGCACCGCTCTCGTTTGGTGGGAGAGCAAATTGTAGCGCAGTAAGAATGTGGGTAACCTCTTTTCCTCATGGCCTGATTTTATTTCTGTGTTAAAGGAACAATTTTATCCCTTAGGATATAAGCAAAAAGATTTGATGAATTGGCAATATTTAAGGCAAGGAAAAGGTCAGGATGTTTAGAGTTTTACAGAGGAGTTTAGAAAGAAAACACTGAATTTGCGTATTGCACTTGATACACCTGAAGTTGTAACTAAGTATATTGGCTCATTGAATAGTTATATTAGGAATTCATTGTTGTTGTTTGAACCAACCACTATTGACTCAGATAGCATAAAGGCAATTCATATTGAGAGCAAGGCAAAAACGAAAAGGATGATCAGTCCAGAAAGCCACCGTTCAAACCTCCTAATGGTAAATCAAAAGCAAAATGGAAAGGAAAGGAGAAGAAAAAACAGCAGCCAAAGAAGGAGAACAATCATATTGCAATCATTGAAAAAGGGAAGGCCACGATGATGATCATTGTTGGAAACAACACCCATAAAAGCGTCCAAAGAAGTATGGAGGAAGAGGGAAGCAGAAGATAGTGACAACAGCACAACAAGACCTTGGATCGAATTCGGGAGATGAAGCATTGATCACAACAGTAGGAACAAAAGGTACTATTACAACTCATGTCAATTTTGAATCACATGAAGGAACCAGTTTTGTAAATGAGTCCCTTCCTAGTGACTGAAAGAGAATTGAATTGTTTCATATCAGAGTTGTTGTAAATCACACCAAAGTTGAAACTCTGTTTGATAATGGGTCCCAAGCAAACTTAATTGTAGAATCCCTGGTAAAGAAACTTGGCGTAGAAACAAAACCACACCCTAAACCTTACCCGCTTGGATGGATATATGATAAAGAAAAACTGAATGTAACCAAACAGTGTAAGGTCAAATTTGTAATCACTTCTAAGCTAGTAGATGAAGTAGAATTGGATGTAATACCATTGGATATCCGTGGCATGGTGTTAGGGAGCCCATATCTGTATGATAGAAAGGTAGTATTTTTCCATCATGAAAACAAATACCAATACACAAAAGATGGGGTAGAATATACAGTAAGGGCTCATCAATCTAAAATCAATTCTAGCCTTGTAAGCACTCGACAAATGAAAAGACTGGTGAACCCCAGTAAGGGTTGCATGCTTATGGTCGTAAGGGAAAAAGAGGCAGAATTCGCTGATGCTTTTCAGGGTTGTGATCAAGAACATAAATAGGAATTATTTTAATTAATTTCTAATTATGATGAGTTATTTCAGGAACCGAAGGGATTACCTCCAAAGAGGGAAATCCAACATGAAATCCATTTGTAGCATGATGCTCCTTTGCCAAATATTGGCATGTATAGGATGTCGACTATTGAGATGGAGGAAATCAAGAGACAAGTGTAAGAATTGCTGGACCAAAGGGTCATCAGGCTGAGAACCTCTCCATGTGGCTCACTGATTGTCTTAGTGCCAATGAAAGACGACACATGAAGGATGTGTGTGGATTACCGCACGCTCAACAAAATTACGGTGAAAAATCATTACCCCATTCCATGCATAGATGATTTATTAGATCAGTTAAAGAATGTTGTTTATTTCACCAAGTTGGATTTGCACACTGGTTATCACCAGGTCCTAATCGCAGAGCAGGACGTGTGGAAAACTGCCTTCAAGACCAAGTAGGGGATGTTCAAATGGATGGTGATGCCATTCGGACTTTGCAACGATCCAACCACTTTTATGAGGGTCATGAATGATCTTTTTCGACCTTTCATTAATGAATTTGTTCTTGTATATTTAGATGATATACTTGTCTTTAGTAAGAGCTAGGCTGAGCATGTGTGTCATGTAAAGAATGTTCTTGATGTACTGAAGAAAGAAAAAATCTTTGTAAAATTGTCGAAGTGTGAGTTTGGGAAAACCTCTTTGGGTTACCTAGGTCATATTGTTGGTCATGGTCAGTTAAAAATTGATCCCTCTAAAGTTGAAGAAATTGTAAATTGGCCTAAGCCTACTAGTGTAATCGAGGTCTGTATCTCTTTAGGTGCAGTCCAATATTGGAGGAGATTTATTGCTAATTTCTCTATTATTGCAGCACCTTTGCACACATTGTCAAGTGTGAAACAAGCCTTCCAATGGGGAGGAGGACAACAAAAGTCCTTCGAAACGTTGAAGGAAAAGATCAGCACCGCGCCATTCTTAGCCTTACCCAATCTCCAACAACCATTTGAGATCAAAACCAATGCCAACGATTGTGCCATGGTAGCTGTACTAATGCAGCAAAAGAAGCCAATTTGTTACCATTCTGAGAAGTTTTCTCAAGCTATGATAAACTATCCTACTTAGGACAAGGAGCTTTATGCCTTGGTGCAGAGTGAGAAAAAGTGGAAACACTACCTGATCAGCAAGGAGACCATCATCCATATAGATCATCAGCCCTTGCAGTACCTTCAGTCACAAACCAAGTTGTAGCAATCTCATCATTTCAGGTGGATGTGTTTTCTTCAAAAGTTTCATCTGGTAATAAAATATAATAAGGGCACTAGCAATAAAGTGGTCGATATGCTATCTCACCCTCCTATCTCTGCTTCTTTTATTTTGCATAATGCTTCATTGTCTTTTGAGAGTTATGTTGAACAATATGCTAACGATGATGACTTTAAGGAGATTTATGCAAAACTAACCCACGGTTCACAGGTGGAAAACTATCACTTACAAGGGAAACTGTTGTCTCCTTGGTAAATTGTGTATTCCCACAGGGGAAAGAGTACATGTGATTGGAGAGGCACACACCTCTCTTGTGTCTAGACACTTTGGTGTCAAAAAGACTTTATGTCATGTACAAAGATTTTTCTTTTGGCCTCATATGAAAAACATTATGACTCGCTATGTAAAGGGGTGTGTGAAGTGTTCTATTTCAAAGCCCTCTAATATAAAACTCGAGCTCTACTCACCCCTCCCTATACCGAGTGTTCGATGGGAAAGTGTGTCAAAGGACTTTGTAGGAGGTTTACCTTTGTCTAAAAAGAGTCATGACTATTTGTATGTTGTCGTTGACTGTTTTAGCAAGATGTGTATTCTTATGCCTTGTAAAAAGGAGATTACTACAGAGCAGACTGCTTCTCTTTTCTTCAGCATGTTTGGGTCCATTTTGGATTACCCACATCTATTGTGTCAGATTGAGACTCTCGCTTTCTCAGAGAGTTTTGGACCAGTTTGTGGAAGATGATAGACACCAAATTGAAAAGAACCATAGCATTTCATCCACAGACTGTGGGACAGACAAAGGTTGTAAACTGTACCATGGTACACTTGTTACAAGGCTATTGTAGGAAACATTGCAAGATATGTGATGAGCATCTCCCATATGTACAACATTCCTACAACTGAGTAGTTCATTCATCTACGCAACATTCACCATTTGAGGCATGCTTTGGTTACTTGCCAAAGGACCCTTTTGATATGGTCTTTGGAAGGGGAGATGGCTCCAGGGGGCATAATGATAGGGGGAAAGCTCAGTAGTTCATTCAATGAATCCAATTGATTCACCAAGCAGTACAAGAGCAGTTGGAGAATAGTCAAGCCCATTACAAGGCTCGACATGAAAAACACCGAGTGAACCATCAATTCCAAGTGGGTGACAAAGTGTGGTTCCACATCAGCAAAGACAGGATGAAGGGAGAAGGAAAGAAGTTGTGACCAATCCGATATGGACCATTGACCATTTTGGAGAAGATTGGGAACAATGCCTTTCATCTCGACTTGCTGATATATATGCCAATGTACTTAGTAGTGAATGTGAAGAACCTAAAGCTATATGAACCACCTTTGATTATGGATACTGAGGAAGTGGGCATAATTCCTACGATTGATGATTTTTCACCAGAATATCTCGATGAGTTACCTGAATACATCATCCTTGATAGAAGAACCAGGACTTCACAACGAGCAGATGTGGAATACCTTCAAGTTGGTTTCAAAGGAATGCACCCCAATAAGGCCAAATGGATGGAGAAAGGGAGAGTGGGGGAACAATTCCCTCACTTGCCAATTGACTAGTGAAAGATTTTGGTAGTCCAAAAGCTCCTCAATGGGGAGGATTGATCGAGGTGGATCTTCAAATACAATGGCATGGAAATGATCCAAAATCAAAGTGCTCAGAATTAAGTCATCCTAGGACCGGAGCGTAGATCTCGTCCTCCTAATTCCAATGACGTGAACAGTACTTCAATCCAAGTCTGGACGATGAAGTTATCGTGAAAAGAAGCTTTCTTTGTTCCTTAGGAAAATGAGGCATTTTCCTTTAAAAATGGACTTTTAAGCTTTAAAAGGCAAAATCGCAATTGGCATATCCAAAGGGGTGGACTTAAGGAGTGCAACAAAACCCCTCGATCAGCGATCTCCGATTAGATCAGATCGACAATCAGAGGTTGATCAGATCGGCGGAACCAGTCAGCGATATCGGGGTAATCAACACCAGCGATCAGAGGTACGATCAGCTGACATCGATATCAGTGATCGGTGATCAGTAGGCAGCAAAGTTCCCCGATATGTAGGGGCCTTGGACCTCAGCAACTTTCAATTGCGATATAGGGCCCAAACTCGATAAGTGCATATACCTGATTTAATAATTTTTGAAATCCGAGTAAACAGTTTTTGGTTGAGTTTTAGTGTTTCATGGAGTTTTTAGTGTATTATCGCTTCAATGATAAAAGACTATTTTGAAGGTTTCGTTGCACCCGCTGACCCTTCCATTCAAATGTCCTCTATTTTATGCTAAAAAACCCCAATTTAAGAGGAATTTGTCCTAACAAAGGTACTATAAAGTCCGATGATTGGAAAAAGCAATGGAGAGAGGATTTTCAACATGTTGTTCGAGGCAGGAGATCTTTCAAGTGGCTGATAGTGCATTTTGTCTGTTTTGGACAAGTTTTAGATGTTTTCAGCCGCTTTCAGTGCCACGGACGCATTGGTGCTACCCACTTCTCTATCTGAGTTCTTCTTTTCTCATCCATCTTTCAAAATGGAGGTATAAGCCTCCTTTGATGTATCAGATGATTGCATTCTCTTCTTTTTATGCCATTTAATATAAAGGCCTCCCCATTGAACGAGTAGGGCCTGGAGATGTAGTCCAAGTTGGATGAACTCCGTTATCAAGTCTTTGTGTCTTCCTTCCTATTTTTCATGCATTTCTTCTTTTTTTCTTGTGTGAACATTATAATTTTGTGTTAAGCTGCAATATTTACATGTGATTATTTTCATACATCTATAAGCGAAATTATCCTGGATCAATGTCTACCTATCAATTATGGGATGCGAGTATGGGTGGATGGTGTGGCACTGTGATGTCTAGGTGGAGTGAGTGGTGATGTTGGAATTGAACTTTTACCTCTACTTACAAATCTAACCCTAGAATCCCTTTCTCCATGAATAAATGTTTTTTTATCATTTTTCAATTTATTAAAACTAAAAGATCCTAAAGATGATATGTAAGAATGGAATCCCATATACACTTCCTCAAAAATGACACCAAAATGTCTAGTAAATTAATTGTTCTCAACTTACTTCATTAATTGTAAACTACGGTTCACGTACTTATGAAATGTATGTGCACTATATATTATAGGATTATTTTTGTGACTTGATTTATTATATAAATGAAACTAATTTTAAGTATGGACAAATTTTTTTAACACAATTTGGAGAATAATTTTGCACACTTTCTTTCAATCCAAAGTTATATTAAATCCTAATTAACTAAATTCAAATTCACTACTTTTCTGAATTTGAAAATCTATCTAAATTACAAAATTCAAACATTCTTCTAATTGCATGAAAAGAAAACACTTAGAAACCAAATTTCAAGAAAGAAATAATCTAGTTCTATTTTGTAGAACTAAAAACATTATAAACTAACTTGGAGAAACAAACTTTTATACTAAATTGCAGTAAGGAAATTCTATACTAATTGCATGAAAGAGAAATAGAAATAAAATAAGGATCTAATTCCTAATTGCAGAAAGTGAAATTAAAATATTTACAACTTGAGAATGATTTCTCGTGTGTGCATTTAGCCTCTAATGAGTATTTTATCAAAATTTAAGAAATCGAATTAAACAACAAAGTAATTAAGTGTTGGAAAGAAGATGCATTCAATAATCAAAATCTTTTTAATCTGCAATCAAATTCAGAATCATTACAAATGTAATTATGATGGAAACAAACTCTTGAAACAAACTATAATACTAAAAACAAGTAATTCAAAACAAAACTATAAACAAAACCTCAAAGCTTGATAGGGGGCCCTCCTCTGAGTGGAGGTTACCTAGTAATGACAAGATCTTCATGCACACATTGAAAACAAAGTAACTTATACTAAGATGGAATAGAGTATCATTGGTCTTCACAATAAAACAATCATAAATTTAATATTAAGGAAAACCTATGCCTAAGGTGTCGTCTTACAACCTTTATACAAATTTCATAAAATGATTTTAATAGTTTTAAGTAGACACGACATGAGATATTTTGACATCTATGGGATAGATTACATTTGAAACTCAATCTCTTTATGACTTGCTACGAAAAGAGAAAGTCATAGGAGATTCATATTGATCCAAAATCTAATAGCTGAATAGGTGTTCAATATCGCTCGCTTGATGTCGTTATATCCCTCTGCTGCTTTTACTTGATTGTTACACTTCATTTTCAGAGTTTGACTTTTTATTTGACTTCTAGATTTCTCAGTCCCCGTATCTTACCAAGTTATATTGATAGGTGGTTATCCATATAGTGGAAATTTTTCATCTCTAGGTAGTTCTCATCCTTTTATTGAAGTGTTGCAACCTGTATAACAATGAATATTTCTATAGAAACCAATATTAGTTGCAGAATGTTTACGATTTTGCCATTGTAAGAATATTTTCGTTATAATTTATTAAGAAACATAGATTCTAATTATGGATGATGAATATCTTTTTAAGAGTTGAACTTGACCTTGATCATGTTTATATTTCTATAAATGGTGATAAGAAGGTGAAATGAGATCAAAAAAGGGATAGTAAAAAATAATCAATTCCAAACTTCAACAATGTGATAAACCCACAAGTGCACAAAATTACAAGTCAACTTTAAAGATAAATTGGGTCTCCAAGGAATCATATAAATATAGGACAATTTGAACGCATTTGGCATCACATCAACTCATCCATTCTTCTCTATCTCCTCTTGTGATTTGTTCGTACATCTAAAGCTACAAGTCTCCCTCACACGTGCGAAGAAAAGGAAGGATAAATATGAAATTCTGCTTCAACTTAAATATAGGACAATTTGAACGCATTTGGCATCACATCAACTCATCCATTCTTCTCTATCTCCTCTTGTGATTTGTTCGTACATCTAAAGCTACAAGTCTCCCTCACACGTGCGAAGAAAAGGAAGGATAAATATGAAATTCTGCTTCAACTTCTATTTGGGATAGTTTGACCATATAGTTGACCATTTTTTGAGTTGACATTTTGACTTTGTTTGATTAGTTTTGGATCAGTTTAAGGAGGCCAAATTCTTTGGCACAAAAATTAAGGAATTCCAGGTAGTTTGACTTCTATTGGCTACAAGTTTTGACCACAAATTTTGATAGCAAAATTTCTCTCTTTATTAATTAGGTTTGACCATGCATTTTGGGTCTGTTTTGAATGATTTTTTACTAGCTTGGAGGGTCACATTAACTAGCAGTATGACCGAGACATTTGGAGATTTGTTGACCATTAACTAGAGGACTAATTAGGACATCATTTATTGTTATTGACTCTGAACACATTTGACTATTGGCTGGTTGATTTTGTTGGATAGTCAAAGGAGTGTTTTTGACTTTTGATTCATTAACTATATCATTTTACTCTCTCTGCTAAACATTTTATGACAATGTAATAAGAAGAAAAAATTGAAAGAGGTTTCCCCCTTATGGGGTTTTTCCCTCATCTTTGACGAAATTTGTCATCTCTTATTATTGCTCTTGATTTTCTATTACTATACATTACATTTTCTATTCTATCTACAAATGTTATTGATCATTGGAATATTTTTTTTGGAAATATTCCTAATTAAAGAAAATAAATGGGCTAAAGTGATTGTAACAATATAGAACAATGGAAAATTAGCATGGTATTAGAGTCAAGGTGAAGACAAGCCCAAGGAGATAAGAGACAAGAGAAATCATATTTGGAAGAAGCTGAAGGAGATCATTTAACTTGGTCAAGATGTCTACCTCTTACTTCAAGGATTTTGACAAGCTAGGTGACATCAAACTTTTTTTTCTTGGAAGATCACGTTAGGGGTGATATTAGATGAAAAGGATGTCTTGGAATATGTGGAAGGAAAGGTTCCCATACCTCTGGAAAATTCTCCTAATGCTACCAAGTCCAGGTACAAAAACGGTGAACTCAAAGCTAAGAAAATTCTCATTAATGGTTTGCAAGATCATTTAATTGTTTATGTTGGAAACTTGAAGAAGTCAGAGGATATTTATGACAATATGGTTGGGATGTATGAGGTAAACAACTTTAATTACATCCTCTCCTTGAAAAATAAACTCAAATGTATTACGATGAACGAGTGGGAATCTATGCAATCCTATGTCATGAAGGTATCCTACCCAAGGGACCAATTACAGACTATAAGATCACCTATATCTAATAGAGACCTAGTGATTGTGACTCTTCAATATATTCTTTCTATTTGGGAAACCTTCATTACTACTATAATAAAAAATAATGTAATCCCGAAATTTGATAAGCTAGTTGGTAAATGAACTCAAGAAGAGACCAGGATGATTGGCTCAGGGAGGATTTAAAAGAATGAATAAGGAGAACCCTCTACATTTGTTGGTCAAAACAAGAAGAGAAAATAAAGAGGAATACCATATAGTTAAAGAAGGCCTCTATTTTAATCAAAGTACTTCAAGAGAAGAGGAAGTAAAATTGAATGCTTTAACTACCACAAGCATGGTCATTATGCCTGAGAATGTTTGGAAAAGAGAAATGATTCAAGATACAACTACAACAACAGTTGAGTCTTCGACAACCACAGGTATAATAATAGAAGAAGTGGAGATGATATAAGAAGAAAAGATGATGTGGATGATCATGAACAAGGCCATCATCCATAGATGAGGTCAAGGAATTCTAGGTATGAAAATAATGCAGCTACGAGTCAATCTGAATATGTCCTTATTTCTACTTTATCTAGATCTTCCCCTCCAAATTTGTATGATAGTTTGTTGGTAGATAGCGTGGCTTCTATATGTTTCTCTATATATCAGGAAGTCCTCCCAAACCTGGTTGAGAGGGATACAAATTTTAAAATCATCCTTGGAGACAACACTACTCATCCTATGAAGGGTTTTAATTTTGTCAAATTTCATTTGGACTCTACTCAATCCATTCTTCTTCATGATATTACATATGTTTCAGGACTAAACAAGAACTTCATATCTATATCTTCCATGGAAGAGAAAGGGATAAGAGTAGCCTTCATAAGAGGAAAAGTCCTCACTTGGCCCATGGAATCTCAATTGAGGGATGCTTTTAACTTGGGATTTAGAATTTAAGGACTCTATAGAGACAATGAAAGACCTCTTCTAGCAATGGTCCACAAGATCAATCATCAAAGTGAGCTATGACACTGAAGGTTGGAAAATTTACGTTATGAAGCCTTTTATAAATTAAAGAAGTTGGTCTCTGGGATTCCTGATGTTCATGCTAGTCATGATGGAGTATGTCTGTGATGTTTTAGTATAAATAAGACAAGTGACCATTCCCCTCCACCAAGAAAAATACTGATGCTATTCTTCAACTCATTCATCTTTCCCTATGTGGACCCATTCCAGTACACTGTCTTGGTAGCCATCTCTATTACATAATATTTAGTGATGACTTATCCAAGAAAGCATGGAAATTATACTTGAGACATAAGGATGATGCTTATAATATGTTTAAGGACTTCAAGGCAATGATAGAGAATCAAACAAGTAAGAAGATCAACATCTTTAGATTTGAAAAAGGTGCATAATATATATCAAATGAGTTTGTTTACTTTTGTAAGAATGCTTTAATCAAGAAGTAAAATATTGTACCTTATAATCCCAAGTAGAATGGAGTGGTTGAAAGAAAGAAAAGGTCCATCATCAAAGTTTCTTGAGCTATGCTCCATGATCAAAAGTTCCCTAAGATCCTCTGGGGAGAAGCTACAAATACAACAATAAAAAGGGTTCCTCATTAAGCTTTGAATAAAAAGACTCTAGAAGAAGTGTTCAGAGGTTTGAAGCCTGATATTGAACATCTCAGGATATTTGATTTACCTTTATATTTACATACACTGAAATACAAGAGGAATAAGTTAGAAGCCACTGAAAATAATGGTATGTTTGTTATCTATTGAGAAAACTCAAAATCATTTAGAATATATATATGGTCAAAGGAAACTCGAGCTTACTAGGGATGTAACTTTTGATAAAGATACTTCCCCTAGAAAATCAAGGGACCTTCCTCCGCCTCCTCTAGAGAAGAAATATGATAATATGGACCTACTAGAATATCCTTCTGTGCCCAAAACAGAGAAACATATTGTTGATGATCCCATGGAGTGTATAGACCCCTTGGATTCTCCTCCAAGTGATCATCCTAATAGGAAGAGACCAATGTGACTTTGTGAAACATTATAGAATGCTAAGAGACATCTTAATTATAAAGGGACCTTTAGAGAATGTAAGAAGTCATGTCGGTACTAGGGATACATTGAAGCTAGGAGCTCTAGTATACAAGCTGAACCTACTACTTTTAAAGAAGTAGTGAAAGAGCAGGTTTAGAAGGATTTTGTGGCTGAAGAGTATGAATCTATTATGAAGAATGATGTATGGGTGTTGTTCTGAGACCTAAAGGAAAGTATGTCATAATTTTGAATTGGTTATACAATATTAAGCATGGAGTTGATTCATGCATTGAGAAGTATAAAGTGAGACTCATGGCTAGAGGTTTTTTCCCAAAAAGAGGGAGAAGACTATATTGACATTTTTGCACCTATTCCTCTCTACACCACCATTAGCTCAATTTTTTACCTTTCTTCTAGTCAAGGATGAACTCTTCACCAAATGGATATGAAGAATGTGTTTCTTCATGGAATACTATAAGAAGAAGTACATTTTGAGCAACCTTAGGGATTTGAAGTGAAGGAAAGGAACACTCATATTTACAAGTTGAAGAAAGCTCTATATGGCTTGAAGCAAGCCCCAGAGCCTAGTATTCTTATTTTGACAATTACATGGTGAAGCTTGGATTCAGAAGCAGTAGTTTTGATTTGAACGTCTACTTCAGAGTGGTCCAAGATATGCCTTTGATTTTGGTTTTATATATTGACAATATATTCTTGATAGGTAGTGAGCCTTTGATGTTGGAGCATAAGAGGGAGCTATCTACTAAGTTTGAAATGAAGGATATTGTCTTGATGAATTACATCCCGAGGTTAGAGGTGTGGCAAAGACCTAGAGATATTTTCCTTTCTCAAGGAAAATATATTGTGATGCTATTGCAAATATTTGGAATGGTAAAATGAATGTCCCTGGCCACACTGATGGAGATGAAGTTCAACAAAGAATGTGGATATGTTGTTGAACCTGATTTGGAAAATTATTCTGAAAATCGGTAGTTGATTAGGGCATCAATCTTCCTCAAGAACACTAGTCAAGACATATTTTTTTCAGTTAACACTATGAGTCAATTCATGATTGAGCCCCTTTATGCACACTAGGTTTCCTCCAAAAATGTGTTCAGATATTTACATGGGACAATCAATACTGGTCTAAGATATATTGTCGTATATGTGATACAACGTAGATACATTAATGTTGACTGGGTTGGAAATGTTATTGATAGGAAAATCACTTCAGGGTATTGTTTTACCTTGGGTTCTTCCATGATATCTTGGATGAGCAGGAAAAATAGGTATGTAGCTTTAAGCACAAACGAGGAAGAGCATAGATGAAATTTGGTTGAGGAAGCTCTTTAGAGAGTTGTTTGAGCAGGTCTTCAATAAGACCATAATATATTGTGACAAGAAGAGTGGGATATGATTGGTAGAGAATCTCATATTTTGATTGATGAGAATATATCATATATACTTACCAAGGATTTTCCGAAATGGAAGTTCTTGGCCTTGAGAGAACAAATTTCACTAATTGATGTGACCCTCATGGGTAAGGGTCCCAGGTGATTGAGAATATTAAGCATGGTCATCCCCCATATTGAGCTCCTAGGTTGAGGAATGATGAAGTAAGGGCTTTTGGGGTTATGGAACTCTTAACAACAGGATAGGTAGTGATCCTTACACTTGTGGTAAGTCAATCTTACCTATTATCACTTTAACAAAGTATAACTTAGTTGTCAGCTTACCCATAAACTAGGCCTTTTGGGATTGGTCCTTCCCTTCTGGGTAGTCCCAGTTGAGGTGACTTGAGATAGGGTGTGAGCCTTACCCAGTCAGGTAAGTCGATATCTATGTATTCAGGCTTCTATGATCCATAATGAATTAAGAAATGTCTTTCGGTAGAAATCACATAAGAGAAATTTTTGGCCAATGCGTTTCAAGCCAATGAGTGTGGTTCATCATCAAGACTAGATGAAGAGGCAGACCATGGCAAATGCTTAAATAGAGAGCAATGTAGAGACCATAATTTCAAGTAACCGCTATCTTTGAACAATAATATTTAAATTATGATATTAATTTATTAATATATTAAGAACAAATATTATTAAGTAACGACTATATTAAACAACTAGTTTTGAAAAATAATATTTAAATTATGATATTAATATATTAATGTGTTAAAAATAAATATTAATAAGTAATAACTATATTAAACGGCTATTTTTTGAAAAATAATATTTAAATTAATTTATTAAAATCAAATATTATTAAAAAAATTATTACTGAAAAAAAAACTAAGAATCAAAAAATCAAAGTCAAACTTCAAACAAAGAGGGAAGTCAAAAATTATAAAAAGGAGTCAAGACCCTAACCTAGAAAATATCATTTAATAAATAAAAATAACTAATGGAAATAAAATACACTAAAATAAAAATAAATAATGGAAAGTAAATAACATAAAACAAAAATATACACAAGTCAAAAGATACATATATATATATATATATATATATATATATATATATATATATATATATATATATATATATATATATTCAAAGAAAAGTAATAAATAAATAAAACAAGGTCAACAATAAAATATGGGGTTGAGGCCAATTAAATAAAAAACAAAAATACTAAAAGGAGTTAAGAACGAATAGGATAATAAAATACTTAAGCAAATACGAAGGATCAAGAATATAAACTCTAATGAATAATAAATCAACAACAAAGACTATAAAAAGGAGACCAATACCTACATAGATAAATAAACAAACAAAAATAATCCCAAAAACAAACCTAAAAAGCTAGGAGGATAGGACATGGATCCAAATTCTACTAATAACCATCATCTCTATTTTTTTTAATAATATTTGATTTTAATAAATTAATTTAAATATTATTTTTCAAAATATAGTCGTTTAATATAGTCATTACTTATTAATATTTGTTTTTAACAAATTAATAAATTAATATCATAATTTACATATTATTTTTGAAAAACTAGCCATTTAATATAGTTGTTATTTTTTTTTAATATAGTAATAAATTAATATCATAATTTATATATTATTGTTCAAATATAGCCATTCCTTGAAATTATGGTGTCTACATTGCACTCTATTTAAGCCTTTTCCATGGTCTGCCTCTTCATCTAGTCCTAATGATGAACCACACTAGTTGGTTTGAAATGCGTCGGCCAAAACTTTCTCTTATGTGATTTCCACTAAAAGACTTTTCTTAAGTCAATATCGCTAAAGTCTTGGGATGTAGGTCTTCTACCACTTGACTCTTAAGGGTGTACATGGAGGATCATCAGCTAACAGGATAGAGTATGATCCTTAAGTCAATCTTTCCTATTGTAATTAGACGATAGGTTAGAGTGTGATCGTTAAGTCAATCTCACCTATTGTCAGAGGTTAATAGGATAGAGTGTGATTTTTTCCCTTGTAGTAATTAGATCTCACAAATTAATAAAGGGTGGTAGCTTAAGCTCCCCTATGATGTCAAACTCTTCTTTTATATTTGAGAGTGCTCAACACATGAGAAGATATGAGAAGATATGAAACTTGACTTGATGATGGCAACATATTTGAGATATGACATATGTTGCAGTAAACAATTTCTCCATAGCTCATGGACAAATTCCCTCCTTTCAACAAACTTCCACATCTAGAGAACACATTTTGTTCTCATGGAGGAATTCAATTTGGTCAAGGAAAAGTATATTTTTAATGTGAAAAACCCACATGAGCACAAAAGTATAGGTCAGATTTAAAGATAAACTGGGTCTCCAAGGAACCATATAAAAACAAGACAATTTAACCTCACTTTGCATCACATCAACTCATCCATTCTTGTCTCTCTCCTCTTGTGATTGGTTCGTACATATGAAATTGCAGAACTCTCTCTCTCAGGTGTGAAGGAAGGGAACGATACATCCAAAATTTTCCATTGACCTCAGTTTGGGATAGTTTGACCATCTCATTAAACATCTTTGACTTGTCAATTTGACTTCATTTGACCAGTTTTGGATAAGTATGAATAAGTCTCATTCTTTGGAACAAAAAATTAGGAATTATGGGTAGTTTGACTTTTGTTGACATTATATTTCGAAAATAGACTTTATTTGTCCACTGACTTAGTTCGGTTGTGGATTCTAGGACTACATTTTCTGATCTTTGACTAGATTGGAAGGCCACATTAACTAGGAGTTTGACCAAGAATTTTCAAGGGTTGTTGATCGTTGACTAGAGGAATGGTTAGGGAATCATTCAATATCGTTCACTGTTATTGACTTTGACCATATTTGACTTGGAAAATATTTGGCTATCAGCTCATCATTTGGATATTGGTTGGTTGATTTTGTTGAATAGTTAAAATATTGACTTTGAATTTTGATTGGTGAATTGGATCATTGTACCCTTTGTGCTAATTTTTTTATGATAATCTAATAAGAAAACGAATTTGAAAAGGCTTTCCCCTTGTGGGGTTTTTCCCTAGTCTTTGACAAAATTTGTTGTCTCTTGTTATTGCTCTTAATTATCTACTACTCTACATTACCTTTATTGTTCTATTTACAATTATTATTGATTGTTGGAAGATTAAATTGTTTCGAAAAGATTGCTAATTAAAGGAAATAATTGGGATAAATTTATTGTAACAACATAGAACAATGGAAAATTAACAACATATTTGTCCTTTCCTTGTGTCGATTTGTAGGTAGACAAGTTTTATTAAATTTGGGTGTGGTCCTTAGCAATTGGAAGATAGAAATTTTAAATTCTAGATCAATTAGGGGTAGGAATAAACAATCTTGGCACCTATGCATAATTATATTATAATATAAGAAAATAACTTACTGGAGCCTAAATCACAATAGCATATTTGACATTGTTCGTATCCCACAACAAAGATCATGTTCTTCACTTTGGCACAAGCCCTTCTCTATCAATTAATCAATCATTATTGAAGTAAATATACTCATAGACTTGGAAATTGGTTAATAATTGGTAGAACGAGTAGTTGGACATTGTTCTCTATTGAATTGGTACATTGATCATCTAGAGTTGTAAGGATGAGAGCTTATTGATGGGCTAGACCTCTAAAATAGAGCATCATCCTATTTAGATAACCATTCTAGTGGCTGAGATAACATTATGCTCTTGGAGCATCATTGTTTTTATTGTCTAGATTAACCAAGTTCCTAAGATACATTCTACTATGTGTCTCTCTCTATAAAATTAATAAAAGTTATCCTTGTTTCCAAGAGAATTCACTATGAAACTACTTTGGGGGCTTATGATATGTTCGTTTAAATTTTTCAATAAAGAATTCATGTTGTCTCAAATACTTTCTAATATATTTATAAATTGTTTGTCAAAGGGATGACTGGAGTTAAGGTTTAAATTTGGTAAAGTCTAGGAAAAACTCAATCCTAGTACATTACAAAAACCACAAGTCAAACTACCATATTGAAGAAAATTAGCTCCCCCCTCAACCATCGAGGAAATGGGGATTTGGAAAGGTATTTGTGCACCAAAAGAGAGGATGAGTGAGTGTTATAGCATCATTCAACACTACTGTAGTTATGATTCTCTTATATGGCCTTGGGCAGCCCTTTTCGATTCAGACTTGATCACTTATTAAAAAATAATTTTTTAAATTACATACGTGACTCTGCCCTTATAATAGTGTGTTTACACATTGGTACTATAATACCGGACCCACATACATAATTTAAAATATATAGAAAAAGAAAATATTTCCTATTTCTTGGGTGGGGTTTACGGGTTTCACCAAAAGCCCATCTACAGGAGCCAGTGACCTAACTGAATCAACTGATTTCTAGTGGTATTTATATACCTGATGGGAAGGCCTAAATCATAGAAGGAGAAAGGATATTGACATTATAATCCATCTGTCCCTAGATCAAGTTTGATTATCCTTATGCCTCTTGCACTGCCAGTCACAGGAAACCCTTGTTTCCTTGTAGATATGTTAATATTCCATTATATGACATCCCTTTTCACATGTTGAGAGGTGATCTTCAAGGCTTGAGCTGGACAGATCCAGAGGAATCTTTCATTGGTTCCATGGTCAGATGATGCAGGAGGATGAGGCTTCAAGACAAAAGGCTTTATTTTATTCCAAAAATCCAAAAAAAAGTTTACAAGAAAAGGAGTGGGATCCTTTAGCTATCACTTTACAAAGCTTTCTACATAGATTTGAGCTAGAATTTAGGGATTTGAGTTAATTTGTAATCAATTTATGTATCTAGGCTTAGTTGAGATTCTCGAGGAGAATATTATGCAGATTAGGTATTTTTCTAGGGTTAGGCAGAATTGATCCATTGTTTGAGGATCTGATTGTTGAATGTAAGGTATTTATGTAAGTTTTGAATTCATGTAAAGGAATTTTTTTTTGGATTTGGCAAAAGAGAACTTGATTGTAAAAATTGGATATCTTTGTATCTCTATGTACCTCACATAATTGGTCAATCCCAAAGGTTTTAAATTCCCTCGAAATATCTTTGTGTTCTGTTGATTCCAATTTCACCTTTAGAGTTAGATTCATATAATCTTGGGCTATTGCATTTAAAATCCTCATTTTCCTGTGTATGTGAAAAGCCTGGACGTGTTTAAAAAAAATATAACTTAGAACCAACCTAAACGTAGTGAAAGCACTAAAACTTGGTGGAGTGGAGAAAACCCTGACAAAAGTTGTGAGAAACCCTCAAGAGAACGGGAACCGTCCGATCAAAAAATCAATAGATCTAACAGTTATCACGTTCAAATAAGCACACACATTAAAAGAGGAGTAAAGTGGTCTTTGAAGGGGGAAGCTGCTTTCGCGTGGAATTAAAGTGGTAAGTGGTATTTTGTTTTAGTCGCATGATTCCATTAAGTAGCTGACACGTAGCATGGAGAAACTTCTTTTTCGCGTGCTCTCGGCGTGTTAAACCTTGACAAGAATTCCATGTGATACTACGCATCAACTGTTGGATCAAGTGGACTTGATCAACAATGGAAATTCACCTGGCTATTTTCGGAGCGGGGAAAGTGTCAACCACCAGATTGGAGTTTGAGATCAATGGCGAAGAGTTAATGTGATAAAGTGTTGTGAAAAGGTGAATGCGAGAAGTTTATGAACAACTGTGTTATTTCCTTTCGGTTCTGTGGTTGTTTGGGTTTCGGCCATGTTTCGGGTAATTAAACAATTTTGCTTTTTTTAGCTAAAACACTAAGTTTGGAGGTAGATGACTAATATTCCAGAGGAAATCATAGAAGAAGTTCCACCTAAACGTGAACAAATAGTTTCCAATTTTGAGCACTTATCATTGAAACTTGCATCTGGACCACCATTAGTGGTATCAGAGTAGCCTACTGACACTAAGCAGGATCTAAAAGATCAGAGAAAGAAGTCCAATATGGCTTACAGAGTTGGAGGAAGACGTGGTAGAAGAGGTAGACCAGTTGCAAATGCTAAACTGTTAGAAGCTATGGAGCAGATGCAAACGAGATTAGAACTAATGGAGATGGGACATCAAAGAGATGAAGATGTCAGTGAGCCTTAAGCTGAAGCTACAGAAGAAGAGGAACCTGCAAAACCTACTCTTGAAATGAGATTCTTTAGATCAATGTTGAGATCCACATCTAAACCCAGACTTGAGGTTTATGTTTATACAAGAGGTTTAAATGTTGAGGGGTTGATAGACTAGATTAATGGTATGGATACATTATTTGATTATGAAGAAACAAAAGAAGGAAAGAAAGTGAAGCTTGCTGTTACAAAATTGAAAGAACATGAAACACTTTGGTGGGATGGAGTCAAGGCAGAAAGGAGGAGAATTGGTAAGAAACCAATTAAAAAGTGGAACGAGATGGTGACAAAGTTGAGAGGTAAGTTTTTTCCTAGTGATTATCAACAAACATTATTTAGACAAATGAAGAATCTTAGACAGAGGTCTACGACAGTGAAAGAATACACAGAGGAATTCTATAATGTGAGCATAAGAGCTGGAAAAATTCAAGATACAGATGAGAAGGTTGCAAGATATGTGAATGGACTCAAAATGGATATCCAAGATGAGATAAGTGTACTGTCTCCTAAAATAGTAGAAAAGGCCTATCAGATGGTCTTGAACGCTGAACAAAAACTCTTGAGGAAGCAATCTACCAAGAATAGAGGTACTTTCCGAGGAAGGGGAAGTCAAGGTGGTAGAGGAATATCTACAACACCTAAATATGGAGCTAGCAGCAGCTCAAGTCAGCATACACACATAGGTGGTGATGCAAGTGGCAGAGGGAGTTTTCCTAGAGGAAGAGGAGGCAGAGGCAAAGGAAGAGAAGTTAGATGTTACAGGTGTAACAAGCTGGGACATAGATCCTATGAGTGTCCAGAAAACATAGGAACAAATCAGAGAAATGCAATTGTTGCTAAGATTGAAGAGGAAGCAGCAAAGGTGACAGAAGAAGAGAATGTACCAGAGAAAGGGGAATATTTGGTAGTCAAGAAAGTTTTGTTAAAGTCAATAAAGGAAGTTGTTGAACTAGCACAGAGAAAGAATTTGTTCATGACTGTGTGCAAGGTTCAAGAGAAATGTTGTCAAGTGGTAATTGATAGTTGCAGTACTGATAATCTAGTCTCCACAAAAGTTGTGGAGAAATTGAAATTGAAGACAAAGAAACATCCAACACCTTATAAGGTGTCATGGCTTCAAAAAGGACATCAGTTGTTAGTGAAGGAATAGTGCGAAGTGGAGTTGCAGTTGGGAAAATACAAAGACAAAATACTGTGTGATGTGATGCCTATGGATGTGTATCACATATTGCTGGGAAGGCCATGGCAGTGTGACAAAGGAGCTATGCATTATGGGAAAAGGAACACATACAAATTTAGTAAAGATGGTGTCAATCATACATTGCTGCCTATGGAAGAAGAGGATACATCATCAAAGAATTCTGATCCAAAGACCTTATTGTTAAGAGGGAAAGAATACCTATAATAGATTGAAGAGGATGAGGTAAATTTTGCATTGATTTGCAAACCCAAGATAATAATTACTTCCACTAAGATTTCTGATTTGCGAATTGAAATTCAGGAAATGTTGGATAGTTATTGTGATATCATTGTAGATGATTTTCCTGATGAATTACCACCCATTAGGAAAATCATTCATCATATAGATTTGATTCCAGGGGCAAATATGCCAAATAAAGTAGCTTACAAGATGACTCCCACGAAGAATGAAGAAATAAGGAAACAGGTTTAGGAACTGTTAGATAAACGACTGATTAGAGAGAGTTTGATTCCTTGTGTAGTGCCAACAGTGTTGAGTCCAAAGAAGGACGGAGGTTGTAGAATGTGTACCGGTTCAAGAGAAATCAACAAGATAACAATCAGGTACAAATTTCATTTACCTAGAATTGAAAATTTGATGGATTGTTTGAGTGGAGAAAGATATTTTACAAACCTGGATTTAAAGAGTGGTTATCATCAAATAAGAATTAGAGAAGGGGATGAGTCGAAAACTAATTTTATGAAAAATGAAGGATTGTATGAATGGATGGTAATTCCTTTTGGGTTATCAAATGCTCCTAGTACATTTATGAAACTCATGAATGAAGTCCTAAAGGAATTTATTGGTAAATTTGTAATAGTATATTTGGATGATATATTATTTTACAACAGATCTAGAGAGGAACATGTGAGACATCTGAATTATGTCTTACAGACGCTACAACAAGAAAAATTGTTATTAAATTCAAATAAATGTTCATTCATGAAGGAGGAGTTGGTGTATTTGAGCTTTGTTGTTTCTACTGGGGGGTTAAATATGGATCTAGAGAAGATTAAGACAATCATGGAGTGGCCTTCACCAAAAAGTGTTTTTGAGGTAAGGAGATTTCGTGGTCTTGCTAGCTTTTATAGGAAATTCAAAAGGAATTTTAGTAAGATCAATGCTTCTATTATTGACACAATAAAGAAGGAAAAACATCCATTTAAATGGGCTGTTGAGGTAGAGAAGAACTTCCAGCTGTTGAAAATAATGATTACTGAGAAACATATTTTGATTTTGCTTGATTTTACTAGACCCTTTCAAGTGAAATGTGATGCTAGTGGAGAAGCCATTGGAGTTGTTTTAAGTCAGGAGGATAGACCATTAGCTTACTTCAGTGAAAAACTGAATGAATCAAAGAAGATGTATTCTTCTTACGATAAGGAGTTTTATGCAGTTGTGTAGTCATTTAATAATTGGAGACATTACTTGATGTCTACGGAGTTGATACTTTATTCAGACAACCATGCATTACAGTATACTATGAAATAGTCAAAGATTATGAAATGCAGAGTCCATTCCATATAGTTTATGAAATGCACGCAAGAGGAGTGTCTAAACTAAGAGATTTGGGAAAATTTGAAATGAGGAGTGCTAAAGGAGAATATTTTGCTTCATATATTCAAGTAATACCTGAACAGGTAAAACAACAATTACATGATAGAAACATAAAGTATAAGGGCAGAGCAGACTTGAAGAAAAGGGAAGTTAATTTTGAAGTTGGAGATTTGGTTTTAGCTCATCTAAGCAGGGAAAGATTTCCAAAAATGGAGTATAACAATTCGAAATTCAAGAAAACTGGACCATGTAGAGTTTTGAGAAAATTTTCTGCAAATGCATATGAAATTGAATTACCCCATGATATTGGAATATCTCCAATATTCAATGTTGCTTATTTGTATAGGTATGAAGATAGGAATGCAGATGATACAACAGAGGATAAAGAAGAACCAGATATTGACTAGGTAAAATTGTTACCTACATCACAGGAATTGCAACCAGAACATATATTAGATAAGAGATTGCTAAAGAAGACAAGAGTGTTTTCAGTATTTGGTGCAGTGGAAGGATCAACCAATTGTTGAAGCTACTTGGATGACAGAAGCCATGCTACAGAAATTGGGCAATTCTGTAGAAGAGCTCATGGATAGGAGCCCATGAAGAATTTTGTCCTTAGGAGTCTGATGCAAGAGAATGAGGCTTCAAGACAAAAGGCTTCATTTTATTCCAAAAATCCAAAAAAAAATTACAAGCAAAGGAGTGGGATCCTTTAGCTGTCACTTTACGAAGCTTTCTAGATATATTTGAGCTAGAATTTAGGGATTTGAGTTATTTTGTAATCAATTTAAGTATTTAGGGTTAGTTGAGATTCTCGAGGAGAATATTATGCAGATTAGGTATTTTTCTAGGACTAGGCAGAATCGATCCATTGATCGAGAATCTGATTGTTGAATATAAGGTATTTATGTAAGTTTTGAATTCATCTAAAGGGATTTTTGGCTAGATTTGGAAAAAGACAACTTGATTGTAAAAATTCGATATCTTTGTATCTCTATGTATCTGTGCATAATTGGTCAATCTCGGAGGTTTTAAATTCCTTCGAAATATCTCTGTGTTTTGTTGATTCCAATTTGGCCTTTAGAGTTACATTCAAATAATATTGGGATATCGCATTTAAAATCCTCATTTTTTTGTGTATCAGAAGAGCCTTGACGTGTTTAAAAAAAATATGACTTAGAACTAGCCTAAAAGTAGCGTGTTGGCATTATGATTCAAGTGTTGTCCTTGATGGCAACTCACTCAGAGGTTGGTACAGATGCTCAGAAGTTGATACAGGAGATGGCAACTTAATCAGAAGACAGATCCTAGTACAGCTTGCCAAGGAAGTTCATACACGCAGGTTTGTTAAGACCAAGTCGCGTGTACACGCAGGTTGGCTTCAGAAAAAGCGCGTGTATGTGGAAAAGTACCTTTGGTCCATGGCGGTTAGTCCTTGGAAGTTGTGCCTATGGTTTCGGACCATTATGTCTCGACGGACGTGTTGATCCCTAGTTTCGAGGTTGATGGTATTGTGTTTCTATGGTTTTGGCTCTTGGTATTGAACAAGGCCTAAGGCTATATAAGGAGAAGATCACTAGGCAAAGGAGCATGGATTGTGGGTGTCTGACGCAGTGAGAAGATCTGGTATTGCTGGTTATCTGTTCGGGACGCTTGGCAAGGGTCGGATCTGACAGCAAAGGCAGAAGTAATCATTTCTAGATCTGCACGCGGGTTGCCTTTGGAGAAAGCGCGTATACACGCGGTTTTGGTACAGTGAAGTAGCGTATGCATGATAAGTGTTAATATTTCAGGTTGCTGCTGATTCTGGTGGTTGTTGCAAAGTTCTAGATTCTGGTTTGGGTTCTGTGTTCTTGATGACAGGGTTTCATTGATTCGGTATTGGGTTGTTTAATGAATTATGATGCAAGTATAAGTTGATGATTGTATTGCGGTAATGTTTGCTTTGTACTCTTGGATCCAGTCTGAAAATTGATGAAACGTTGTCCCTGAAAGTTGTAGGGTCAGCACCTACGTACTAGTGAATGGATCAGCTAGTACAAGAGCTGAGGGGGTTGTAGCTCCCTTCCAAAAGTAGTTGGAAAACGAGAGAGGGTTGTAGCCCTCTGCAGGTTGTAGCCTGCGTGCTGGTAAAGGACTGCACCAGTACATTGTAAAAGAAGTTTCTCATTAAAGAAGAAAGAGACAAATTGCAGCAGGTGGTTTTCACCAACATTGGGTTTCCACCTTATATCATGGTGTTCATGTGTGTGGCTTTTGTGTGATGATCTATTCTGTTATACTGCATCTGTTTACTGTTAATATGCTTAATAATATCCTGATGCATTTACTGAAGATAAGATTAACTGAATCATAAGATCTCTGCATATACGCTAGTTGCTTTAGACACAGTTGCGTGTACACGCGGGTTCACTTAACTGAAGTCGCGTATATGTTTCTGAGTATGAAATTGAAAAGTTTTATCTGATCTGATAATACTAATTCACCCCCCCTCTCAGTATTATTTTCAACAATTGGTATCAGAGCAGGTCCTTCAAAGAAAGCTTGATCGCTTGAAGGAAAAGATCCATCAAATGGCTAATCCAGAAAGAGAGGCACACATCAGGCCACCAGTCTTTGACGGGAACAATTTTACTCACTGGAAGATAAGAACCACTGCATATCTACAGTCGCTTGGAGCAGAAGTTTGGGGAATCGTAGAAGGAGGATACAAATTCCCATCAGCAACTCCTACAGATCCAGCAGAGAAAAAG
This sequence comes from Pinus tabuliformis, assembly GCA_031772625.1. Classification (NCBI taxonomy): domain Eukaryota; kingdom Viridiplantae; phylum Streptophyta; class Pinopsida; order Pinales; family Pinaceae; genus Pinus; species Pinus tabuliformis. The sequence goes on along the minus strand of CM062810.1, from coordinate 871,296,431 downwards.
CAATATGAGCTCAATGCCAAAGTAGTTACTGTCCTATTGAGTACTTTGACTCAATCAGAATTTATGAAGATCATGCATCTCAAATCAGCTAAGGAAATATGGGACAAAATCGTTACAAGCTACGAAGGAGATGATCAGGTAAAAATAGCAAAGCTTCAAACTCTCAGAATCCGATATGAAACTCTTAAGATGCGAAGTAATGAAAGCGTAGCTAATTATTTCCTGCGTATGGATGAGATTGTGAATTGTATGAGGGATCTGGGTGAAGAATTTGAGGAATTTGTCTTAGTTCAAAAGGTTTTGAGATCTCTGTCTACTAAATTTGATTCTAAAGTATCTGCCATAGAAGAAAAGGAGAATGTGCGGAAAATTACCATGTCACAGCTTCACGGGATCTTAACTGCTTTTGAAATGCGACAAGAGGTACCACCAGAGGCCGCATTCGAAGTGTCAGAGGAAGAAGATGAGGTAAATTTTGTCAAGAATCTTGAACGGGGATCTGGACGGTTCAAAGATAAGCTACCTTTCAAATGTTTTCTATGTGGTAGAGTTGGTCACTATGCTGCTAGATGTCCTCATAACAAAGAAAAGATATATGAAGAAGATGGTAGAAGCTATTATACCCATATTAAAAGTTCATTAAATGATAGTGAGGATATTAGAAGTCTCATGGCACATAAGAAGAAGAATGCTTCATCCAATAATAGCGAGGATATTAAAAGTCTCATGGCACATGAAGAGACGAATGCAGAAACTGAAGAAGTTGCCAAACTAAAAGAACTATTGGAGACAGAAACCAGGGTAAGGGAGAAATTGCAGGATATAGCAAAAGATCAGAGCACAACTATTCAGAGACTTGAATCAAAGATCCTCTCTCTAAAAGAAGATCTTGAAGATCAAGAACATGAAGTGATCAAACTAAAGCGACAAGTGGAAGAAGGGAGAAAAGTTGAAGAAGACCTAAGGAAGAAGTATCTGAAAAAGGAAGAACAACATCAAGTTGAGGTAAATATCTTGAAAGGTAAACTAGAAGAAAAGGATAAGCTTTTACGATTTCAAGATAGTTCTAAAGTCTTGGATGATATTCTTAATAGTCAAAGATCTCCTGCTATCAAGACTGGTCTTGGTTTTCATGAATATGTTGAAGGTGAATCTAGTTCACAAGGTGAGACAAGAAACTCTAATGAGAAATCTGAAATGCTCAAGGAACAACCAAGGAAAGAAATTCCTCAAGGAAGATCCTTTACTCCTAACTATGGACGTGATAGACGATTATTTCCTCCGCTGAATAATGTTGAATGTTATGTATGTCATAATCTTGGACATGTTGCAGCCAGATGCAGAAGTAGAATGGTTCAAGAAAGATCATCGCATCCCAGGTATTTCAGAGGGTATTGCTTTGCCTGTAATGCATATGGACACAAAGCAATTGATTGTGATAGAAGGAACATGAAAAATATAAGGTGTTATACATGCAACAACTATGGGCATAAAGCAAGGGAATGCAGGAGCAGATTTCAAAATTCAAGACAAGGGGACCATACATCATCACAGTTGCAGGAATTGAAGAAGACAGAGACAGAAAGGTGTGGGATAACTCAGTCAGCTGACATAACAGACACAGGGGAATCTGAAAGTGATGAAATTCAGTATTCCATCCTGCATACGCTGATATAATGAAGACAAGTCGCGTATATACGCGAGTTACAGGCTGCAAAGTCACGTATATGGAGAAAGGGCAGCAGAACAGACCCAGGTTCAGTCATGGTTGGCTCAGGCTCAGGGGGAGCAGAACAGACTCAGGAAATGGTTCAGACATGGTTGGCTTACACTCAGGGGGAGAATATTCTTCAAATAATGCATTGTTGGCATTATGGTTAGAAGGTGTTGATAAAGTCTATGAAGCTAAATGATACATCTTACTGTTTAGGAATGGTATTGCAGGCTGATGCTTATGGTACAGATCATGATGCTGTTGGTGGCTTTCATAAGTCTTTGTCTAGATATTTCATCACTATGTCATGTATCTCTTTTATGATGTCAAGGTCATGTAACGGCCTATGTTGGTTTCCCCACTATGCCTGGGATGAATGATGAAATGTTCATGTATTATCATGTATCTTCACATGGTTAGGTGGATGAGTCAATATTGGTATATCCCCACTAGGTTGGGTGATGAATGTATGTTGAGTCTTTTGGTGATAGGAAGGTCTTCTATGATGTATAAGTCTTTGTTCTTCTTGAAGAACATCTTTTGCAGATCTTGCCTACAGTCAAGGGGAGCATGAACAGCACAATTCAGCAAGAGCAGGTACACTTTGGCATACACAAAGGGGGAGCACATTTGGAGATTTCAGCATGTACTCAGGGGGAGTATGGACAGCAGTATGGACAGGAGAGGGTATACCAAAGAAGAGAATATCTTGGTCCACCCTTTGCCCTTGATGTCAAAGGGGGAGAGTGACTTGGTGTGGTGGTTGCCATCAAGTCCAAAGGGGGAGATTGTTGGCATTATGATTCAAGTGTTGTCCTTGATGGCAACTCACTCAGAGGTTGGTACAGATGCTCAGAAGTTGATACAGGAGATGGCAACTTAATCAGAAGACAGATCCTAGTACAGCTTGCCAAGGAAGTTCATACACGCAGGTTTGTTAAGACCAAGTCGCGTGTACACGCAGGTTGGCTTCAGAAAAAGCGCGTGTATGTGGAAAAGTACCTTTGGTCCATGGCGGTTAGTCCTTGGAAGTTGTGCCTATGGTTTCGGACCATTATGTCTCGACGGACGTGTTGATCCCTAGTTTCGAGGTTGATGGTATTGTGTCTCTATGGTTTTGGCTCTTGGTATTGAACAAGGACTAAGGCTATATAAGGAGAAGATCACTAGGCAAAGGAGCATGGATTGTGGGTGTCTGACGCAGTGAGAAGATCTGGTATTGCTGGTTATCTGTTCGGGACGCTTGGCAAGGGTCGGATCTGACAGCAAAGGCAGAAGTAATCATTTCTAGATCTGCACGCAGGTTGCCTTTGGAGAAAGCGCGTATACACGCGGTTTTGGTACAGTGAAGTAGCGTATGCATGATAAGTGTTAATATTTCAGGTTGCTGCTGATTCTGGTGGTTGTTGCAGAGTTCTAGATTCTGGTTTGGGTTCTGTGTTCTTGATGACAGGGTTTCATTGATTCGGTATTGGGTTGTTTAATGAATTATGATGCAAGTATAAGTTGATGATTGTATTGCGGTAATGTTTGCTTTGTACTCTTGGATCCAGTCTGAAAATTGATGAAACGTGGTCCCTGAAAGTTGTAGGGTCAGCACCTACGTACTAGTGAATGGATCAGCTAGTACAAGAGCTGAGGGGGTTGTAGCTCCCTTCCAAAATTAGTTGGAAAACGAGAGAGGGTTGTAGCCCTCTGCAGGTTGTAGCCTGCGTGCTGGTAAAGGACTGCACCAGTACATTGTAAAAGAAGTTTCTCATTAAAGAAGAAAGAGACAAATTGCAGCAGGTGGTTTTCACCCACATTGGGTTTCCACCTTATATCATGGTGTTCATGTGTGTGGCTTTTGTGTGATGATCTATTCTGTTATACTGCATCTGTTTACTGTTAATATGCTTAATAATATCCTGATGCATTTACTGAAGATAAGATTAACTGAATCATAAGATCTCTGCATATACGCTAGTTGCTTTAGACACAGTCGCGTGTACACGCGGGTTCACTTAACTGAAGTCGCGTATATGTTTCTGAGTATGAAATTGAAAAGTTTTATCTGATCTGATAATACTGATTCACCCCCCCTCTCAGTATTATTTTCAACATAGCGAAAGTGCTAAAACTTGGCAGAGTGGAGAAAACCTCGGCAAAATTTGTGAGAAACCCAAAAGAGAACCAGAATCGTCTGATCAACCAATCAATTGATTTAACGGTTATTGTGTTCAAACAAGCATAGGTGTTAACAGAGGAGTAAAGTGGTCTTTGAAGGGGAAAGTTGTTTTCGCGTGGACTTAAAGTGGTAAGTGGTATTTTGTTGTAATCACATGATTCCATTAAGCAGCTAACACGAAGCATGGAGAAACTACTTTTTCACGTGCTCTCGGCGTGTTAAACCTCGACAAGAATTCCACGCGATATTACACATCAACTATTTGATCAAGCGGGCTTATTCAACGATGGGAATTCACCTAGCTAGTTTGGGAGTGGGGAAAGCGTCAACCGCCAGATTGGAAATTGAGATCGACGATGGAGAATTAACGTGATAAAGTGTTATGAAAAGGTGAATGTGAGAAGTTTATGAACGGTTGTGTTATTTCCTTTCGGTTTCATGGTTGTTTGGGTTTCTGCCATACTTCAGGTAAGTTAAATAGTTTTGCTCTTTTTAGCTGAAACACTAAGTTTAGAGGTGGATGACTGATATTCCAAAAGAAATCAGAGAAGAAGTTCCACCTAAACTTGAAAAAATAGTTTCTAGTTTTGAGTGCTTATCACTAACACCTGCATCTAGACCACCATCAGATCAGGTTGTACTCTTCCACTCCTATTTTCTGATATCAATAAAGAACCTCTTTCTTGTTCTCAAAAAGTTTTGATCTCATGTTTTTTATAATTCATGTCTAATATATCATTCTTTATATATTTATGCTTGATGATATAACATGTTTATTATGCACATTATTTGGACTACTTGCGATGTATATGATTTTCTAGATTGTGTTGCAGATCTAATCACTTTAGAAGAAGTAGAGGGTTTGGATCCTATGGGATCGACATCAAATGTAGGACGTCCAAGTACTCTTCACAAACCCAAATTTAGTAGTTTTCATAGTTTTCTTGCTTGAATGTAAGCTTCTTGTTTATAGTCTTCCTCGCATCTATTGAGGTTGTCAACCCTTAAATTAGGGAAGTTTTTCCCACAAATAGAATTGGCCACCTCGCTAGGGAATACAATCTTAGATTTCCTAGAAGGGTTGTTTTATCCTTTATTTGGGATTTTCTATCCTTTTTCTTCATTTTCCCAATCTTATTGATTCATTTGCAGTCTAGGCAGTTAGTCTAATCTTCTGGATCAGGCTTGTACTTTTTATTTTACCCTACTTTTCTACGTATATGCTTTGCTCTTTGTGTATAATCACATACACATGAGGTTTCTTCCAAAGAAACCCATGTACACATGATTTTATTTAGACACAATCCCATGTAAACACAACTTTTCTTATACACAATCATGTATATATAGGAAATTTTGAATTTTTAAAATTTTTACCTTCAGTTTGGGGAAGTAGCCTGGCTTTCCTACTATTTTAGGAGTCATTCGTAGTCTGTAATGGTCTGGTTTCTTGCTGGTGTTGATTTCTTTGTCTCTTTTTCAAAAAATATTTTGTGAACCTAGGGTTTGTGATTTTCTTAAAGTTTTGTATCCCTGAGTTTGGATTTTAGACCTTTTGGTAAAGTGTCTGACTATTCTATGAATATGAAACAAAGAGTTGTTTTTCAACTTACCTTATGATCCAATATTTGCATTGCTTCATTCGCATTTTTGAAGTTGATTTTTTTTTCTTCCTCCTTGTTTGAGAAAGGTTTGCGATTTTGGTTCAGTGAAATATTTTGATCTTCTGAGTTCTTTTGTTTGCTGAATGTTTTATGTGTCCTTTAGATCAATTTATTCAAGTGTTTTCGACCTCTTAGTCACCTTGGTATTATCATTTCGGTGATTTTCTATGGTTGGTAAATTTTAGTGTCTTTTGGTTTATTTTGATCTTGAGGTCATTGGTTTCTTTATCTTCTTGAATCTTTTATTCAAAGTACTTAAAAAGAAAAAGTAAAAAAACATTTGCTTTTTTCTTTTCTTTTCTTTGGTTTGATCCTTCTATTTATCAACAAGTGTGTGAGTCTTTGTTTGATGTTGGAATTTGCTTCACTTGACAGGTATTTTTTATGGATATTTGCTTTTCCTTGTCTTGCTTAAATTTTAACTTTAGGATATTAAAAGAGCACATTTTGTTTGTTTAGATCATTCCATAGAATCTTGAATTTAGACATTCTAGAATGCATTAAGTAGTTTACATTTTACGCAATTTTTTTTAAGTCTCTTTAGATAGATAATGAATGTGTGAGTGTGTTTACAAGAGGAAAATAGCTTTTTCTTTCATATACTTATCGTAGAGCCCTGTAGAGATCACTTTTCATCACAGAAAAATAAGTTGCATTTCACATGTAGCCTGATTTTTTATTGATTTTTTTTGCATCAAAACATCATAAGTTTCACTTCCACTACCCCTGACTTAAGTAACAACCAAGAAAATCAAGCACTTAAGATAAAATGAGCTAGATTTTTATTTTTTTCATAGATACATCAATTAGTCTAGGGAATATAGGGCCTTGGAATAGGTGTGTGGAGAGTAAACCCTCCAAGGCCACTCTAAGCTGAAACATAAAAGTTCATTAAAGAGTGAAAAATCCAATCCCGTTAAGCTGTCTGGGAAAGATCTTCTAACACATGAGTTAATCACAAGGATGAGTTAACATAGGGAAAGAGAGATACCCCCTCTCCTACTTGTTGGATCCCACACCAATGACTATTCCGCCCAACTTCTGGTTACGAACTGGTGACCTTAGTTGTTTATCCTAGGGACCACATAGGTGACTACGGGGGGAATACCCGTGGTACTTGAGAAAGACGATGTATCGCTCTCATAGTACTTATGGATGGTGCCCTTGGGAAGCTTGGGTACTTGCACTGGCAAAGGTTATTCTGTCGAGGTCAGTGTAACTATTTCTAATACCTTCTGACGGGCTTCTAAATTAGACATAAATTAAGGCCCATGCCTCTAAGTTAGATATAAATTAAGACCCATCTGACCATCCTTTAGCAAAATAAACCTCTCTTTTTGCATTATATAATGTACTTTTAACTTTAATATGTTCATTAGGAAGGTTTATGGATAATTGCATGTTTGTGCCTAATATTATTTATTTTTGTGGAATATTGTGAGAATATTGGGCAGATGATGAAGATTCAGAGAAGGAGATAATTTAGGGACTTGCTCCCTACTACAAGAGGATCAATATTAAATAACAAATAAAGAAGATATTCTTAAGTAATTGCACAGATTCTCGAGCTCCAATGATTGAGAAAATATAGGAATGTGTTCCGTGTCATTTAATGCATATTCCTAGTATAAGGAACCAGATCCACTAATTAAGCTATTTTGGTGGGGAAATCTTCCTCCTTTCATGATGAATGACTCCTAATCATTTTATATAAGTACCAAGTCGAATTTACATTTAGGGGTTGATTTTTATTAGTCTTATTGTGGAGCGAACTCATATTTTTGCAGCTCCACTTTCATTTTCTACAGGGATGTAATTGTATTGATGGAAATAAAGAAGATTCGTGACATGTTCAACTTCTAAATATTGGTATCCTTCTTAGGAATCTGAATTTCCTCGGGATTGGCCATCCTAGGAGCCTTAGAGCCCTTTTGTAACATTTACTTCTTTTCTTTTCACTTCTTATTCACATGCATCTCTTGTTCCTATTTTTTTCTATTTTTGTATTTAGCATTAATGATTTCTTGTTGTAGGATTGGGTTAAATGGTTGGAATAAATTATTTTACAGGACCACAATAATAGTTTCATTATTATAACAAATTTGTAAGGCCATAGTAATTATTAAGCTACTTGGATTGCCTTGCTTATTCCCAAATCTAGATTTCTGGAAGTCCCTTATGGCAAATAACAGTAAATTTATGCTATTTTTTAGAGAATGCTAACGAGATTAAATCGAGTTGATTCCACTTGGATTAGATCACAAAAAAGTTCTAGTTAATAAAAAAAATCACCCTATTTCATTTTCACTTTATTCTAGGTTATGCATTTCATAGATTTACTAGCTGACTAGTTCTCGAATTTCTAGATTTTAGACTAGTAATGTTTCTGCTATTTTTTTAGCATGGGTTAATAGAGGTAATTTTGAGTGATTCCACTTGGAATGGATACTTAAGATATCCTAGTCAATAAAAAAATTTGTCCCAACCAATTTGTATTTTATTTTCTTGGTCATTCGGTGAATTATAGTTTCATGTAGTAAATCTGTTGTTTCCTGTAGTACTCTTCAAGCATGTATATACTTGCCTGGATTCACTTAAGAATATTGGTTATGATCCATTAGGGTTGAATAAAGACCCCTAGGCTTTGAATGATTATTAGGAAATACTAAATAACACTTATGACTTGCCTCTTTACCCATGCAAAACATTTCAACAATTTGGGCTAATGGACAGATTTATGGATTGGATAATATACTGATGATTTTCTTGATTTCCACATCCAATGAACTATGCTAATGGATATAAACTCTTTGAAATGTAATGGATGACATTTATTTCATGATATTTACTTTATAAAATTAGAATAGGTTTCTTGACTTGTATATCCTTTCTTGCAATAGGTTAAGGTTTCCATTTCGAGCATTTCATTTTCTACAATTAGTTTAGGATTTGATTTCATTACATGCACTCCATTATATCATGAAATCAAAGTAAGGAAAAATTAAGTGTTGCACATATAGTGCTAATACCTATTAAGTTTGTACAGACCCCGTGTTGATAATTAAATTTGGTAGCCTTGGGAGTTGCAACATTCTTATTGCAATACCAATGCTCATCACTTTTTGGCACTGTTGTCAGGGAGGTGTCAAAGTATGCATTATTTTCTTCCCTAGTTGATTAATTTATTTTTACTTTTTGAAAAAGAAAAGATTTGAATTAGGCATATTTCATTTCAAAAAACAAAAGTGCATTGCATTAGTGATTTCATTCAATCATAAAAATAAAAAAATTCTCCAATACAAACCCACCCCCCTGTTTGATCACGTGGTGCAATAAGAGCCACATCACCATTCATTTTTGCAGGTAGGAGAAGAAGAGGTGATAGAGAGGGTAGGAGAAATGGATGAAGATGATGAAAATGAGGAATATCCTCTAAGATTTCCCATTCAATACACTGATGGTAGTGTGCACATGGAGAAAATCCCTTTATCTTTTCTTCCAAAATTTCATGGTATAAGGTGAGAGTATCTCGTAACCTTTCTCTTTAAATTTGAATCCTTTCTAGATCTTATGGTTACTTATTAAACACTAAAAAGTTGAGATTGTTTCTGGAAACATTGAAGAATAGATCTCTTAAATGGTTCACAATTTTAGGGACTAATTCAATAAGATAATGGAGTGAGATGCAAAATATATTTCTAGAAAAATATAAAGATCATGATCTTAAAGAAGAAACCTTTAGAATGAATAAAAAAGAAGATGAGAGCTTTGATGACCTAATAGATAGGTTTGTGTATAATGTTAAGAGGGAAGAACCAAATCATTTGGGATTCGACACACTAATAACCCTCTTACTTAGAACAATTAGGGTTGAAAGGATTGATCTCCTTGATCTCATGAGTAGAGGTAATGTATACCAATTATCTTTTGAAGAAATTTATGAAACATGCAAACACATATCAAGATGAAGGGCAAGGGTAAGTCAATCAATAACAAGATCGGTAAGTCAAGGTAAACTTGGAAACTTTCTTGATAAATTTAAAACAAAAATTCTTAGCAATCTAAGTGAACAAGTAGAAATGTTAAGTATACAAATGAGAACAAATAAGATGTTGATATTTGTGTTGTCCATGCATAATCACATGATGTTAAATATTTCCCCTCATTACCAAGGTTGAAGGAAGTTTACCAAGAGGACAATGTAGCAAGTCAGTTGTCAATGCAGCGATGTTATGTAGCTTCAAGAGGACCATGGAAACCTATTCAACCTAATATGAGGCAAGAGTCTAGTTCACAATTCCAAGCTTATGCAAATCCATCTCAAGGACCTTGGCCATCTCAACCCCAAAACCAATCTTGGCAACAAGGTTTGCAAGGAAATTATGGGAGCCATCCACAATATCCTCAATAGTTTCCTAAATATTATCCATACTCAACTCCAAGTTATCCCTACCATCCACCTCTACCACAACCACAACCCCAACTACATCCATCTCAAATATCCACTACCACTCAACTACATGTACCACCATTTCCAAACCCACATAATGAAGTAGCTCAGCCCACTTACAACGCTAAAGTACAACACTTCCAAACATCTCTTGTTAATCTAAATGGTATTCATCTTAGATTAGGAAGAGTATTACAAAAACTAGACTCTCTTGATTCCATTGAAGGAAAACATGCAAAAAAAGAAGATTCAAAAAAGAAGACCAAAGAATCATGGGCTACACTTGACGAAGAGCATACATCAAAATTACAGATTGAGAATGTTCCCTCATGGTTACCATCAAATCCTCCATGTAGTCAAGAGAAAAATCAGCAAAAAGAGGAACATTTGAAGGTCATGATAGAAGAAGACATGAAGAATGATCCAGATAAGGAAGAAAACTAGGGGCATCACAACTATATTGAAATATGTTTCTAGACAGTTATTAACTTTCATCAACACTCTCTTCTTCAACCATGCTTGATATCATCAAAGTCAAAGAATTTGGTCTCTCAAATTCAGGTACATGTCAAAGCATGCATTTGAAGCCTACATATCAGTTTTTCTATCATATTGATGTGCACATGGATCCGTTGGAAGTATTCTTATGCTTGAAAGAGATATTTTTTCCAAGTAGAGTAGGGTAGAAAACAAATAAAATAAAAATGAAAAATAAGAGGAAAAAAAAATCTCAGGTGAAAACCTCCTTTGAGGCGCTTAGGCACTAGTTGAAAACCTCATTGAGGTGGATAGTAGGCCTAGATGAAAAAAATGGGAAAAAGAAATAAAAATATTTGCTCCATGTATCTCTCTTTCGTGAATACAGGTGTTATACAACCTCTGCAAGCAAGAAAAGCAAGTTAGCCACCAAAAGAAAAGTTGATCAAAAGCCTAGTCAAAGGAAGTCAAACTTGGGCTTTCTCGTCCTCTTACCAGATGCTCCAGAAGGATCCAGACCATGCCAATCCATCACCTTCATATACTTCCACCATCCACCCATCATTCACAAGCTTTTGCCACTCATTTTCCTTGTTGTCCTGAAATACTACACGAAATAGAAATATTACTACATGAAATAGAAGTACATAGAAAAGAAAACTATTTTTGTCATATTTTGAAAACCGTACATCCATTTTCCAATATGTTTCAGGGGGAGATTCATATCAATGATAGTAACATGCCCAAGAAATTTTAGAAAATTCCAGTGCACAATTTTCGAGAAATCGACCTTCAACACCTACAACCCCCTTTGAATTTTATCAATATTAGTGCATCCATTTACAAAATTGTTTCATGGGGAGATTCATACATATTATGGTAGCATGCCCAATTAATTTCAACAAATTATAGTGCATGATTTCCAATCAATCGACCTCCATCAACTTTAGTGATTTTTATTATTTCTCGAGATTCGTGCATCCATTGGCCAATTTTTTTTATGGGGAGGTGCATAAGGATAATGGAAACATGGTCAAAAAATTTTAGGTCAATCCAGTATACCATTTGGGAGATATGGGTTTAACCAAGCTGCTAGAGGGTTTTCTGTAGTGCTACAAGATGTCCTAGCTTACTACAAGAAATAGGCTAAAAGCTATAGGAAGGTACGGAAGGTGAAATAAAGTGTGGGAAAGGTGTCTAATGGTGGAATAAGGTATAGGGAAGGTGAACATGACCCATGGCCAAGGCAAACACTCAGAAGATGGGATTTGACTAAGATAGCTTGCACATGGTAACTGGAAGAAAGAGGTTTAGAATGACTGAGCTATGAAGACCTGTGCGGAAGAAAACAAAGGAAATTATCACCTCCAGAGGACCATGGATCGATCATCAACTTAGTAGAAACATACATGCCTCTCCAACAACCATTAGGTAGGTATAGGTATGCAATATTCTTGACCTATTATTTTGAGCATATTATAGTTATAAATTTGTTGTCAATTCATGAGAGATGAGGTTTTATAAGTTAATGATGGGCTAGGAATCTCAACCACCTTCAACTAGTTAATTGCAACTCACTCCTTCACTCATTCAATGTGGAAATGCCAAATTAGGAAGGGTGATTATTACGATGAATGGGGAAAATAGTTAAAACAAGACATTTCTACAAAGGCCAAGTCATCACAACACTCCAAGCCCTGCATCCACTTCATATCCACTATCTATCCACCATTCATTCATCCCATTTCATAAGAGAAAAATTGATATTTTTCAAGAACAAACCCTACGCTCTATCTCACCCTGCAAATTTCTTGAAAATACATACAAAGAACATCCTCTCCATTTTGTCAAACCTCCACTACTCCCTCTAGCCCTAGCATCATCCTCCAACTAGTCTACATGATTTTTGGTCACTCCCATATATTTAGAAGACCTTGAAAGAGAAGGAATGACTACTACAGGAAGGCAGAATGTTGCTACAAGAAGGAAGAAAGGAACAAATTGTGCTAAAATGCAAAATGGCAGTGCCTAAGAGAGACTTAATAAAAACAAATAACCCTAAGGCTATTAGGAAATCATCTAGGCCACAAAAGAGAAGAAGAAGGCCAAAAAATGCAAGAAGGCATTCACCATCACAATAGAACTCAAACTACAGTGATGAAATGAGGCTTTCCAAGAGGTCTCTAATCTCTTTCTAGCTTTTCTCCAATGCCTAAAAGATGTTATAGAAAGGGGAGAATGGAATGGAAGTCAATATGAGGGCCTACCCTAAGCTCAGGCTATTATTTCTACTCAAAACATGTTTAAATAGGTTGCCACAATGTTTCCTATAGTTTCTACAACCTGCTATAGGGTTTCCTATAGTTACTACAGGAATTACTACAGGATGTCCTAGTTCTCATCTAAAAATGTTTTGAAGGTTTCAGAAGTGTCCAAATGGTGGAAAAGGGTAGAAGAACGTTGGAAAAGGATGTGGAAGGCCTTGAAAAATTGAAAAAGATTCAATAACCCATCTTGAATAAAGGGAAGAAGGCATGCTAATGGTCTCAAGAAACACTGTGAGTTTTTCTATGCACAAACAGTTTTGGAAACATGAGTGAAGATGGAATTAAGGTTTCAAGGGAGAGGATATGAATGAAATGGATCTACAAAACAATAGATTTCACTTACAAAGATGAAAGCTATGTTTTTTTTCTTGAAATATTGTTAAACAATCATGAAAAGAACAACTACATTTTTGTGCTTGTCCTTGTAGAATTTACAACCAAGATTATTAAGAGAAAGGACTTAGGAATGCACAAGAGAGAGGCCACCAGGGCCACGAATGAGGCACAATAAGGTCACTAAGTTTCTCAGAGGATAAGGAACACTTTCAATAGGGTAGTAATATGAGCCTCTAAATTAGACATAAATTAAGTCCCATGCCTCTAAATTAGACATAAATTAAGGTCCATCTGACCATACTTCAACACACTAAACCTCCCTTTTTGCACTCCATAATTTATTTTAAACTTTAATATGTTTACTAGGAAGGTTTATGGATAATTTCATATTTGTGCCTAATATTATTTATTTTTGTGGAATATTGTGAGAATATTGGGCAGATGATGAAGATTTGGACGAGGAGATAATTTAGGGACTTGCTCCCTACTATAGGAGGATCAATAATAACTATTAAATCAAGAATATATTATGAAATAATTGCATAGATTCTCGAGCTCCAATGATTGAGAAAATCTATGGATGTGTTCCCTATGATTTCATGCCGATTTGTAGTATTGTGAACCAAATCCACTAATTAAGGGATTTTGGTGGGGAAAGATTCTTCATTTCATGGGGAATGCTACCTAATCATTTTTTATAAGTACCAACTCAAATTTTCCTCTAGGGAATGATTTTTATTAGTTTTCTTGTGGAGAGAACTCGTATTTTTGTAGCCCCACTTACATTTTTTGCAGGGTTGTAATTGTATTGATGGAAAGAATGAACATTGGTGACATGTTCAACTTCTAAATCTTGGTCTCCTTCATAGGACTCTGAGTTTCCATGGTCTTGGACATCCCAAGAGCCTCAAATCCCTTTTGTACTTTTATTATTTTCACTTCTTATTCACATGCATCTCTTCCTCTTGTTTATTTTATTTTATTTCTGCATTTAGTATTCATGATTTCTTGTTGTAGGATTGCGTTAAATGGTTGAAGTAAGTTATTTTGCAAGATCAGAAGCATCATTTAATCCTTCTAACAAATTTGAAAGGTCATATTAGTCATTGAGCTACTTAGATTAGCTTACTTATTCCAAAAGCTCGATTTCTAGAAGTCCCATGTGGTAAATAACAATAAATTTATGCTATTTTTTAGAGCACTCTAACAAGCTTCAATCACGTTTATCACCCTTGCATTAGATACAAAAAAATTATAGTGAATAACAAAAATTACCCCATTTCATTTTCACTTGATTGTAGGTTTTAACCATGTACATATATTAACTGCATTCGAATTCTAAAAATAGAAAATAAACAATAGTGAGAGCATAAGACATAAAACAAATATACATAGATATTTTACCCTGGATCCCAAAACTCGAACTACCAAAATTAATTTCTCATTATGTTCCTTTCCATGTTAGAATACATATATGTACATGCTAAAGCATCCAATACCATGCACTGAAAACCATTACACCCAAAACCATGTCTGAAAACCATGCACAAACCATAGGTAGGCCCTCCCACCTAATATAGTGTCCAAACAAAATTTCCTCGAGGCACTACCCCAGGCCTCGTAGACGGGGACTAACCGCCCCCCTCAAACCCCCTGTGACCCCTCCGCTACACAATTAGTGCAACCCCCGGTTAACTAGGGTGGCTAGCCGTGGAAAGAATATAGCACAACCCAACATTCTCCCACTTGTGGTTTTCTTTCCACAGGGGGCCACATGAGAGCTTAGTCATTTATCCAGCCATACAATGCCCATTGTTTCTCTACACCAAGAGAACTTCTTAGAGCTCACAGATTTTGTCAATGCATCTGCAGTATTCTTCAAAGTGTCCACCTTTACCAGCAACACCTTTCTGCCTTCTATCATATCCCTCACAAAATGATACTCAACATGAATGTGCTTTGACTTTGAATGGTAAGTAGGGTTCTTTGCCAAGAGAATTTCACTTTGGCTATCACAGTCTATTCTTATAGCTCCCTGTACTAACCCCATACTTGATCACAATCTCTACAACCAGACTCCTTTCTTTCTTGCATGAGTGCCTACCATGTATTCTGCCTCTGTAGTTGATAGTGCCACTACAAATTATTTCTTACTCATCTAACTAACTGCACCTCCAAATAGGTTAAATGCATACCCATTTGTAGATCTTGTCTGATCCAAATCTCTAGCTGAGTCTACATCAACAAAGTCAGAAATATCCAAAACTCTGCCCAATCCTGGTCTTCCTTGGTAGCATAAACCATAATCACTAGTGCCACACAAATACTTGAGGACCTGCTTCACTATTGTCTAATGCTCCTTCCATATTTTTGACATAAACTTGCTCAATACTCCCACTTCATGTGTAATGTCTGGTCTAGTACAAACCATCGAATACATCAAGCTACTGACCACACTTGCATATGGTACACGAGACTTGTCATCTTCCTCTTCTTGTGTCTTTGGACACTTTTCACCAGATAAATTTGCACCTATAGGAATAGGAACCTTCACTGGTTTACTATCCTGCATATTAAACCTTTGCGGTATTGTCTCAACATACTTCCTCTGGTTTAACCAGAGCTTCCTCTTTGCATGATCTCTTTTAATTTTCATGCCCAAAATAAAGTTTGCAGCACCAATATCTTTCATGTCAAATTTGGAGGACAATTAGGTCTTCAAATCCTTGATAATTTCTTTGTCATTTCCAATCAACAACATATCATCTACAGACAAAACTAGATAAATAACACAGTCACCAATTACTTTAAAATACACATAGTGATGTTCTTTGCTTATGGTGAAGCCAAGTCCCTGTATAAATGTATTGAATTTCTAATACCACATCCTTGGTGACTATTTTAAGACTTCTTTAAGTTGCATACCAGTTATTTCTTATGCTTCAACGCAAAGCCTTCAGGTTGCTTCATGTATATCTCTTCATCTAGATCCCCATGAAGAAATATTGTCTTCACATCCATTTGTTCTACCTCAAAATCAAAAGTAGCAGCAATAGATAAAAGTAATCTAATAGAAGCTACGTTGGAAATAGGAGAAAAAATATCACTGAAATCAATTCCCGTCACCTGGGAATAACCTTTTGCTACCAACCGAACTTTGTATTTGTCCACCTTTCCTTTTGCATTTGTCTTATTCTTGAACAATCATTTGCTGCCAATTGGTTTCCTTCCAACCAACAACTCCACCATATCCCAAGCCTCATTTTTGTGCAAATATGCCATTTCATCAACCATGGCCTCTTTCCAGAGTTTTCCATCCTCTGAATCTACTGCTTCCTTCACAGTTCTGGGATCATAATCAGTAATAGATAAAGAGAAATTTGAACAGAAAGTAGATGGACTATACCTTTCTGACTGCCTTCTTTCTCGAACCGATATTCTCACAACCGGAGTTTGTGGATGTTCATCTTCTGATTCCTCTTCTACTGTAGAGTCTGATTCTTCCTCCATTAGCTCAAACTCTATATTCTCAGGTTCCGTTGGTTGGAATTCATGTTTAATAACATCTTTCATCTCTCTGAACACCACATCTCGGCTACACACCACCTTATTTGTTACTAGGTTCCAAAGTTTATAACCCTTTAAACCATCCTTATACCTAATAAAGATCCACTTTTCAGATTTATTGTCCAACTTTTTTATTTTCTCCTTTGGAACATGTACATATGCATCACATCCAAATACCCTCAAATGTGAAAGAGATTGTTTCTTACTAGTCCATGACTCTTGTGGAATCTTATCCTCCAATGCCGATGAAGGTGATCTGTTGACCAAGTAACATGAAGTCTCCACTACCTCTGCCCAGAATACCTGTCGTAGCCTAGCACCACTGAGCATGCTTCTTTCCCTTTCCATCAATGTCTTGTTCATTCTTTTTGCAACTCCATTTTTCTCAGGTGTGTATGGAGTAGTCTTCTGCCATGCTATACCACACTTCTTACAGAATTCTTTGAATTCCTTCTTGAAAAATACTCCACCATTATCGGTCCTCAGCACCTTTATCTTCTTCTCTGTTTGGCTTTCCACTAGAGTCTTAAATTATTTAAACCTATCAAATACTTCAGATTTATTCTTAAGGAAATGTATCCATGTATTCCTTGAGAATTCATCTATAAATGATACATAATACACAGACTTACCCAGTGATGGAGCCTTCACAAGTCCAAACACATCACTGTGCACAAGCTCTAATATTTGTTTCACCCTCTTACCATGAGAGGGGAAACTCACCCGATTTTGCTTCCCATATACACAATTTTCACAGAAATCAAAATCAAGAGAGATATTAGTCATACCTTCTACCATACCTTTACCATGAAGTATTTGAAGGCCCTTCTCTCTAATATGTCCAAGCCTTTGATGCCATAGAATCGTCTTTCTCCAGAGACCACTAGATTTTCTACTCCACTTTTAGGAACCATAAAATTGTTGCACGCATCAATAATAGTGCTCCCTTACAGCTTGTACAGAGCTCCAATCCGAACTCCCCACATCAATACTAGTGATCCCTAAACCATCTTCCAGGTATCTTTCTCAAACACTATTTTTACAATTGTATCATCCAGCTTGCTTATAGAAATCAGATTTCTAGCTAATGCAAGAATATTCAGAACACCCAGAAGTGTTCTAATCCTTCCACCTTGCAACTTCAACTTGACTTTTTCGTGACAAACAATTCTAGCCTTCGTGTCATCCCCCAAGAAGACATCACCACCATCATATTTCTCATACTTGCAGAACCATTCTCTATGGGGAGTGAAGTGAAAGGATGCACCTGAGTTAATCAACCATGCCTCATGATCTACATGTGTACTTGAAGAACCTAAGTACA
Source organism: Pinus tabuliformis (assembly GCA_031772625.1). Classification (NCBI taxonomy): domain Eukaryota; kingdom Viridiplantae; phylum Streptophyta; class Pinopsida; order Pinales; family Pinaceae; genus Pinus; species Pinus tabuliformis. Next base: position 871,278,405 of record CM062810.1, on the reverse strand, counting down.
CATCCCCACCTTCATTTGAAGTGGTTTTTGCCTCTGCAAAAGGAGCATCATCAGATCCATTTCCTTTTTCAAGAGCTTTAGATTTACAGTCCCTTTTGTAGTGCTCTTCCTTTCGGCATTTCCAGCACACCTTTACAGGTTCTCCTTGAGATTTATATCTCCCTCTAGATTTAGATCTCCCACTCAATGACTTATTTTTTTCTTTTTCTTTTCTGGGAACATCCTCATACAAACAAGACATCACCAACCTGGCTCTCCATATTTTTTCATCTCATCTCCTCCGTCAATAAGGATAAGACTATCTCATCAAATTGTAAGAAAATTGCATTGCTACCAATTGCAATAACCAAACTATCCCAAGAATCTGGTAGAGAACACAACAAACTGATGCACTTATCTTCATCTGAAATTTTAATATCAACAAATAATAACTGACTTACCACAGTATTAAATGCATTCAGATGCTCTGTCACCAAGTCTCCATCTTTCATCCTTAGGTTATACATCTTTTTCCGTAGGAACAGTTTATTCACTAGAGACATAGATTGGTACAAAGTCCCTAACTTGTCCCACAAAGCCATAGCCATAGCTTCCCCTGATATATTCAGAAATACTCAATCTGAGACACACAATCATATTGTTCTCTTTGCCTTCTGATTCAACTTCTTCCATTCTTCATCGAACACTCTTGTTGGTTTAGTACCTGGATCTACTGCGATCCACTGATCTTTATCGACCAATAGATCCTCCATATTGAGTTTCCATAACTTAAAACTCTCACCATTAAATTTCCCGATCTCTATATTTCCACTGCTCGCCATCTTCTTTTGCCACCAGAATCGATCATGTAGATCTTCCACTGAATAGGGTATACCACAGGCACGAGAAAAACCCCTTAGCAACAAAGATGTCCCCTTGAAGCCAAAACAGCTCTGATACCAAATGTAGTTTTTAACCCCGTACAGAAATTAACTACATTCTAATTCAAAAAACATAAAATAAATAATAGTGAGAGCATAACACATAAAACAAATATACACAGAGATTTCCCCTGGATCCCAAAACTGAGACTACCAGATTGACTTTTCATTATGTTCCTTTCAATGTTATAATACATATATATACATGCTTTGAATACCATGGACCGAAAACCATCGCACCTAAAACCATGTGTGAAGACCATGCACAAACCATAGGTAGGTCCGCCAACCTAATATAGGGTACAATTTTTTTTCCTTTGGGCACTGCCTCGGACACCATGGAGGGGGGCTAATCATCTTCCTCAAACCCCTTGTGACCCCCTCATTATGCAATCGGCGCAATGAAGTGGGGGCTCTATCCCCCCTCTAACACCCTAGTTAACTAGGGTGGCTAGCTGTGGAAAGAATATAACACAACCCAACATTGATTAGGTTAGGCATTTTAAAGATTTACTAGCTCACTAGTTCTCGAATTTCTAGATTTTAGACTAGTAATTGTTTTTTTATTTTTCTATCATGGGTTAACAGATGTACTTTTGAGTGATTCCACTTGGAATGGAGACCTACGAGATCTTAGTCGATAACAAAATTTGTCCCATCCAATTTGGATTTTATTTGCTTGGTCATTAGGTGAATTATAGTTTTCGATAGTAAATCTCTTGTTTCCTGTAGTACTCTTCTGGCATGTATATACTTGCCCAGATTCACTCAAGAAGCTTGGTTATGATCCCTTAGGGTTGAATCAAGACCCCTAGGATCTAAATTAATTATTAGGGAATACTAAATACCACTTAGGTCTTTCCTCTTTACCCATGCAAAATATTTCAGTGATTTGGGCTAATAGACATATTTATGGATTGGATAATACAATGACGATTTTCTTGATTGCCACATCCAATCAAATATGTTAATGGATATAAACTCTTTGAAATGTAATGGTTGACATTTATTTCATGATATTTATTTTATGCAATTAGAATAGGTTTCTTTCCTTGTATTTTCTTTCTTGCAATAGGTTAAGTTTTCCATTTTGAGCATTTCATTTTCTGCAATTAGTTTAGGATTTGATTTCATTCATTCACTCCATTACATCATGACAGCAAAAGAAGGACACCTTGTATGTTGCACATATAGTGCCACTACCTCTTAAGTTTGTACGAACCGTAGGTTCATAATTAAATTTGGTATCCTTTGGAGTTGCAACATTCTTGTTGCGATACCGAAGCTCATCACCTTCGCTGGTAGGCTTGGGTCATAATTATCCCAAACTATCTTCAGAATGTCCTTATATTCACTTTCTTGTATTTTGGTGTCTGATCCTAATCACTCAAAGTGGAAAGACCTGGAATCTGCTTGTTCAGTTGTATATTTAGGGACTTTTTTAGTGAGTGCTATCCATTCCTAGATTTCCATAAGTTATTATATTTTTAGTATTTAAAAAGTTCTCTTAACATTTAAAAGTGGCTGATCAATAGGTTCATTAGTCAAGGAGGCTTCATGGTCTTTCATCTCCGACTGTCGAGCATTCATCCAGAAGTCGTAGGAGTAATTCTACTGGTGATTTTCAACTAGTAGCAGTTGACGCATGGGAAATTAATCCATCTTTAGGGGCTCTTATTTCGTAGGGTGAACTTGGTACATTTCATAATTAGGATGGAAACTCTCTATTCCTTGCTAGGATTCTCTTCTAATCGGAATATGAGAATAATATTGAAGACATCCATGAGTCCCCCGTGACTCCTTCGACACCCCTTCCTTATCATATTCCATACGTTGTATCATACATGGGTACCCCGACCCAGAGGTCGGCAAGCCATGTTCGCTCTCCATTTTTCTAGATGGCAAATGTTAGTGGTGTAACCATGGTTGTTGATACCTTTGGTGTGTAGAACCCTCCTTGAGTTGTAGGAGGGTGTTTTGTTTCCTTCTCTACTGTTACATCTAGTACAATAGATGTTGGCTCTACCTCCATTCTAGCTCCGAGTAGGGGCACCCAACCTTTCGTTTCTTTCATTGGTGCCTATCCTTTTTAGGACGCCACCTAGTGGGATTTGCATAGTTCCTTCAACATTTACATCCATTGTTTCCACATTTATGACTTCTATGACAAGTGATTTAGCATCTTCTTAGGGTTTTTCTTTGGGAAGCAGTCATATCCCTCCTTCCAATACATCGTTGAACTTAAGATAGGATCATAATGTTAATCCTTTCAAAGGAGTTCAACGATGGTCAAATCCTTCTGTTAGTGGTTTAGGGGTTGGGAATCCATCCCATTTGTTTTGTCAGTAGGGGAGGATTTCGTTTCCTTCAATCCAGACCTCATACGTCTTTCCTCCACTAGCTAGTGCAATGAATCCTTATCAGAGGTTATCATCTTCTTTCAATGTTCTGCTAGGAGAAAACTATCCTATGTATGGTAAACCTATGATAGGGGATGGATACCCTTTGAATACCTCTAGGCCACAAGGATTCCCTTATGGTTCAACTCCTTCTATGAGTAACCCATGGAAACCTGGTGCCTCTCCAAATCTAGGATACCCTTTTCCTAATATAAAACATTTTTCTCTTCGTGGGTGGAATTCTTCTTCTGTTCCATGCTTACCATTCCTAGCTACCTTAAACTTGCTAGATATTTCAAATTTTACAAACAATCCAATCCTATACAACTCGGTTTGGCCTCTGATTCCCACCAAAATATTCCTAAATTTGAAGCGAATTTTAGGGAGCATAAGGTTGATCATATAAGAACATTCCATTTATGCTGCTCATTGAAATCCTTGATCAATGATTCAATCAAGTTGAGATTATTCCAATGAACCTTAACTGAGAACATTGTAAAATGGTATATTGAGCTAAAAAGGGGTACCTTCTCTACATTTCGTGAACAGGCTACTAATTTTTTAAACCATTTTCAGTTGTGTGTCCGATATGATGCCAAAACTGAGCTTCTAACCAATTTTGAGAAAGACAAAGCAACTCATGTTTATGACCATATCCAAGAGTTGCATAGAAGGAAGAGGCTGATTAAGGCCTATATACCTAATGATTTCATTCTCAAATGGTTTTTGAAATATTTACAGCCATAAATTTATAAGGATGTGGCTTTCTCCGGAGTGTTCATTGAAGAACCTGCCGTCTTTAGAGCCTAACAATTAGAACTTATATATTCTCAAATTGGAGTCCTCTATAAGGTTCTTCTTGATGCTCCTCGATCAAAGGTCGATGTAGCCAAAACCAAGTTGGGAACCCATGCCGATGAAATTTTAGGGTTGAATGATAATAGCACGACTAACTTGTTGAATTAATTGCAACATTTGTCTTTACAATCTACTTCTTCAGTGCAGACATCGCTGTCAGTGCCTATACCTTCCAAACATTTAGTAGTTAATGTTGTCCATTCTCCGTACCCTAAAGGAGACCAACATTCTGATGGGAAGAATAAGGGATGTGGTGAGAAGAAAGATAAGGCTAGGAAACAAAATGAGAACAAGTCCAGTAATTATACTGGAGAGGGAAAGAAGGAATCAAAAAGGAAAGTAAAGTTCCCATGCAAGTTATGGAGTGGGGATCATCTTACCAATCTTTTCCCTAATATTCAAGATGCTCAATGCTTGTTAGCTCAATAAGGTTCTTCAAGTTCCCAGGCTGTGTTGACTAACCCTTTCCCCAAGGACAACATATGTTTTATGGCATTAATGGTGGTACTTGAAACCCCATAGGGGAAACCAAGAAGCGGAATCCACATCGAATGTCTATATGGTGAGGTATCAGGTTGATGTTGATACAAGATCACATGATTATGGTGAACGAGAAGCTTCTAAGGCTAAGACTACTTCCATTATTCCAGAGCCACTCCATATTGAGAGGCCTATAGTTCAGCTTATAATTTGGATGTCAAAAGGCTCTACAAAATGTTTGACTATTAATCCCAATGCTAGGGCTACTCAAAACTACTCTTTTGTTAAATATATGGCTCAAAGTCCCTGTGCAATGTCAGCGGTAGAGGTACTCGAATCGTGTCATGCAAAAAGGAGTGAATTTATCACTACAATCAGAGCAGTGGATATAAACAAATATCTTGTTATAACATTTGATATGTCAAGTGTTAAGAAGAGACTCCCTCATCACATGGATTTCTAGATTAAATCTATATATTGGAAAATGAATATCTTTCGAACAGTAGTTGATGAAGAGGCTTCCACATGTGTCATGTCGATGTCATGTTAGAAGGCTATCAAATCTCCAGAAGTTGTTCCTTCCCCTACTCTCCTTAGTGCATTTAATGGCCATTCTCATAGGCCTCATTGAATTGTTCCATCCTTTCCTATCTATGTTGGGGGAAAGGTTGTCAATGTCGAGGTAGAAATAGTTGATGCCCATCTGGATTATAATATTTTGTTGGGTCGAAATTGGGTTTATGCAATGGATGATATTGTTTCATCTTTGTTTCACATCCTGTGCTTCCCCCATGAAGGGATAATTGTTAAGATTGATGAAATGGATTATTCTCCTAATGATCCCAATTCATCTTCTAATTCTACCATCTCCTTAGTGAAGAATACCAAGCAGCCTGTGGAGAATTCAGGAGTTGGAATCTATTCCTCATTGATGGGTACTTTTGACCTTCCTTGTCCTATTTGTCATGTTAATGTCATTTCATCCTCCAAGGTTTCTACTCTAAGAGATTACTTCATAACTCATTATTTTTCTAATCATTGGCCCTTACCCCCCTATATCGCCACATTAGAAGAGGGGCAAGTAGGTGCCACATTAGAAGAGGGGCAAGTAGGTGGAATGGAATACCCTATATATGTAGTGCAAATCACATATTAATCTATAGTGAATTCTACAAATTTAGATCCCATTCCTCTCCCATTAGAGGATTTATATGGTGATGTGGCTCTGGTCTAGACTCTTCACTCTACTTCAAATATCGACTACCTTTATATAGTCTTACCATCTGAAGAAGCAATCCTAGAAGCAATGACTGGTGTAGAAATACCCTGGGATGATTTTCATAATCGATCATATTTTCTGCCTGATTTTCATATAGTTGAGTCAAATTTGTTCGGTCTTATTCAACTGGAAGTGTTCACAAAATATTAAATCCTTTGTCCCCATCACTGATTTTTTCCAAAGGTAATATGTCCAATATTTCAGAAACTATTCCAGTGAACATCTCCAGGAATCCCAATATTATGGAAAATATCTTCATCGGAACTGCATGTTCCCCTGAATAAACCAATATTTATACTAACCTCTTTATGAAATTTTGAGATGAGTTTAATTGGTCTCATGAGGAAATTCCTGGAATCGATCCATCAATAGTTCAACATGAGATCAATACTTATGAAAATTCTAGGCCTATACCGAAAAAGATTCAATTGATAAATCCTAGGAAAGAAGTAGCTATTAAAGCTGAGGTTGAAAAGATGCTTAAGATGGGTTTCATATACCCCATTCTATTAACTGAATGGGTCTCGAATCGAGTCCCTATTAATGCAAATCAAGGAATGATCTAGGTATGCATTGACTTTAGGGATTTGAATAAGGCTTGTCCTAAAGATAATTTCCCCACTCCGTTTATTGATCATATCATTGATGAGTGTTCTATAAAAGAGGTGTTATCCTTCATTGATGATTTTTCAGGATATATAATCAAATAAATATCCATCCCGAATCTCAACACAAGACAACATTTATTTTTTCTTGGTGTACATTTTCATACAAAAATATGCCTTTTGGCCTAAAAAATGTTGCAGTGACTTTTCAGCAGGCCATATCTTATGCTTTCCATGGCATCAAGAAAATTATAGAAGCATATCATGATGACCTAGACTCTCATTATCGAAAGATAATTGATCATCCACATCACCTTCATTTGCTTTTTGAACGATTTCGTTACGATAAGATCTGGTTGAATCCTAATAAATGTGTTTTCGATATCACGTTTAGTCGATTATTGGGATTCATTGTATCCAATGAAGGGATTCGAGTTCATCCCTTAAAGGTTGAGGCAATACTTCAGTTGCCTACCTCTTCAATAGTTCGTCAACTTTAAAGTCTCTAAGGTAAAGCCAACTTATAAAGGGGATTTATCATAAATTATGCCAAGATTACGAAAGGATTTATGTGATTACTGAAGAAATGATTTCCATTTGTTTGGGAATGTTTCGTTCAATGCTCCTTTGATGCTCTGGAAAAGACATTGACCTCTGCTCGTCTTTTAAGTCCACTCAATTATGGCGGGGATTTCCTCTTCTATCTCATTGCGACAGAATCAACGATTAGGATTTCTCGAGTTTAGGAAGACCATGCTCTTAGAGATCATGTGATTTTCTATATGATCCAAGGCTAAATCGGTCTTGATCTTTGGTATTATCATTAGAGAAATTAGCTTTGGTAGTAGTTCACGTTGTTGAATGGCTTTGTCATTATATTCTTCTTAGAAAAACTTTTTTTTGGCTGATGTCAGTCCATTTTAGTTTGTCCTTAGTAGGCGAGTGATTGGGGGAAAATATAATAAATGGATTCACATATTACAAGAATTTGATCTCAAATTCATGTCATCCAAGTCCAAAAAATGGTTAGTATTTGCAGAATTGATCTGAGAGTTGCCATGTGAAGACGATGTTGTTTATGAAGAGTCATTTCCTGATGAACATATATTCCTCATTTCTTCACAAGATCCTTGGTATGGAGACATCATAGTATATCTCCATACTTCGAAGTTAATTCTGGCTTTCTCGAAGGATGAACGTAGAAAATTGTGTCACCTAGCTAAAAATTATATTATTATCGGTGACAATTTGTATCATCATGGGATTGATTCAATCCTTATACGTTGTTTAACCTTACAAGAAGCTAAGTATATTCTTAATGATTACCACAGTGGAGCTCATGGAGGTCATTTATCTGGGCTTACTAAAACCCAAAAGAAATCTGTGTAGGCTACTTTTGGCCTTCAATTTTTAAATATTGCATCAAAGCAGTCAAAATGTGCCATCCTTATCAAATATATACTCAGAGAATGTGCACTCATCCAACTCTTCTCCCTATAATCACTGTCAGTCCGCTCATAAAGTGGGGTATTGATTTTATGACTTGTGACTTGGATTTGGAGAAGAGTCACAAGTATATTATCATAGTAGTGGACTACTTTATGAAGTGAGTTGAAGCTATGTCTACTTTCAAAAATTATGGTTAGACAACAACTGTTTTCATTTTCAATGAAGTCATTTCTTGCTTCGATATTCCAAAGGCGATTGTCACTAACCACGGAAGTCATTTCTAGAATAAGATGATGTCTAAGTTGGATTTAAAGCTAGGATTTCAGCAGGAGCATTCATCTCCGTACTATCCTCAAACTAATGGTCAGGTTGAATCTGTGAATAAATCCCTCAAAGCTATCATGTAAAGGAAAATCAATAAATCTAGATCCAACTGGCATATCATGCTATATCTTGCTCTTTATTCATACCATATGTCGGTTAATACCAACATGGGTTTTACTCCTCCTCAACTGGTTTATAGTTTGGAATCAATCTTTCCTATAGAATGTGAGATTCCATCTCTTAAATTAGCAGTCGAACTTCTTCCAAACACATCTAGTCTTTAATAATGCCTTATTCATTTGGAACATCTTGATGAGTAGTGTCAAGATTCACCCACAATAAATGAGGCTCATAAAAAGAGAGTAAAACCCCAATATGACAAGATTGTTCATCGTAGGGGTTTTCTCTGAAGGTGACCTTGTCCTATTCTATGACCAAGGTAAATACACCTTGGGGGCAGGAAAGTTCAAACCTATGTGGTATGGTTCGTTCATCATTAGAAAGGTCTTGAAGAAAGGTACCTATGAGCTGGTTCACTTTGATAGAAATGTGCTATCAGAGCCCATAAATGGGCTTTATATTAAGAAGTATTATTCCTAGGATATTGCCTAGTATTTGCTTTGTTTTATAAATATTCTACATAGTTGTTTACTTTTGTCTATAGGTCTTGTGGTGATGGTGGTATTTTGGTCTACTTTGGTAGGTGTCAATGGGTGATCTGATGTCTCTAGGATTCACCGATGGTGCTAGTAGACATACTTTGAACTTAGCTTCTGCCACTTTGGTAATATACTATCCATCTGGCTAGTTGTTAGTCATAAGAGGCACATGTATCAATCCTACATCCAATAATATGGCTGAATAGAGTGTTGTAATTAATTTACTATTTGAAGAAATATCTTTTGGTATTGAATCATTAGTAGTTTATTTGGATTCATAGTTGGTGGTGTCTCATTTACATAACATATATCGTATGAGAGATCCTTTATTACATTGCTAATTTTCGAGAGTGATATTATTACAAAGATCATTTAATTGTATTACTTCCATTCATATTCAACGATGAGAAAATTCATTTGCTAATTCTATAGCTAATCAAGCATTAGATTATCACATTAATCATTGATCAAATTAAAATAAAAAATACCATGAAATCATCTGTATATATAATCAAACCATCGAGAAACTATCTATATATAGATAGGAATAATATGTTCAAAATATTACAACATGTGGAAAAATGTCCTACAAAATTAGAGCTTAAACCCAATCATCTCCATAAAAGATTAGTCATCTAAAATATAAGTTTGTGGGCCCTGCCCTGGAGCAACGTCACAGAAGAAGATGATGGAACTTTCCACCCATCAAAAGAATCACACCGACTCTCACGATACTCCTACCACCCACCTCTGAACAACCTTAGGGAGATCCTTTATAGCTACCATTGGAACATGGTGAGTTAAACGCTCAAAGCTCATCTGCACTATATGTAAGATTCTCTTGGTCTCAGCTACCACTCACTCTGTGTCTTTCCCATGATGCATGTACTTAGGAAGACCCTCAATTCTCGTTGTTCTAACATCTACATCATGATCAAATAATCTTGTAATATTTTTGTTTCACGAAAAAGTTTTCTTAACTTCTTAAATATCATATTCAAAAAAAGAAAAACCAAATAACATAAAAATTTAAAATCTTTACCCATGTCGCCCCATGTAGTGCCCTCAGGAAGGGCCAAATTCAAGTACTCTTGGTAGTCTATGTTTGTATAGGGATATTCATCTATATCTATTATTTGCTCCTCCCAGCAAATGAAGAAGCCATCATCGAATGTTGCTCCGATGACCTCGCCCTCACCTAGTTGCCTGATTAGATGTGACCATCTAGCCATCCTTGGATCTCTAGGAATGATGGTGGTAGACAATCTGGGTCAGAGTGCTGGTACTCTCTCAAAGAAGAAGGAGAAAATTATCCTACCATAGCTGAAACTACTTTTTTTCCCTCATCTCGCTCAAGTTAGTCAATTTGTCATACAAGTTAGGAGGCATGTGCACCAGTCAAATACTTTTGAATGAAGGCACTCTACTACAAGAACATGGCTAGTTGAGAGGCCTTGTGTACAGTTGTCGAGCCTGCTACTCTAACAATGGTAAAGAGAATGATCTTGATTGGCATGCTTCTCACATTCTTAATCAAAATTTGAGATCTGACCTTGTCTCTTCCCTCTGTGCAATAGATGTCTATGCAATCAAATACATTTAGTCATCCCCAAACCTCTCTTTTAGATCAACTACATCCAATTTTTGGGAAATCCATGTAATGAAGTAAATATATTCTACATCTATTTCTGAAGAAATTTGATCTATCATAAATACCTCTTGGTCTAGATCCTAGGAATGGACAAATATTTTTAGAAACCAAGTTTGGGTTTTCATGTTTGATAACATGTAAACTTTGAGCAATCCACAATTTCATAATGCATCCAATTCTCCTTGATTTCCTAAAACCTCATTATCAACTTCAGTATGCTCTCTCTCCTTCCAAACAATTGACATCCTACAATTTGAATAATTTTCATCCATTAGAATTTGAGTTGTTCAAATTTGTGTATGCATATGTGAATTTTCTAAATGATAGTCACGTGTACATGTAGATTTGCCTTTGAAAACTCGTGTGTAGGGATTTGTATAGGCGAATTTCAAAGGGTTGACCCACACACACATAGAAGAAAATTTCAATTAACATTATTATGGTGAAAAAATACTTGAATTTATTCAAAATACATAAACTCCATGACAAAGTGAGTTTAGAATTACCTGGAAGACCTTGGTTGACGAATGGGTTGAGGAAATCGTGGAATGTGGTTACCCAAAATTGTTTCCCAAACTCTCAAACTCTCAATACATGCAAGTCAAAATGAATTGTGGTGAGTTGAAATGTCTTTTTAATATAATGAAGTTTTAGAAGCCCACTTCTATAAAGTTTATATTTTTCAATTTTTATTATTTCATAAACTTTTAATATTTGGCTTGAAATGTTGAGGAAGGTTGTTTTTCAAGGTAAGTGAAGACTTTGAGACATTTTTCAACACTTCAACTCCACTATCATAGACCTATCATGGCAAGTATGATTTTCATGACTCGAATATAGGTTAGGATATATCACTTTCTTCTGCATTATCCACTTTAACCTCATACTACAATATTTTTCGATAGGGTCAACCCCATTATGTTTTGGTTTTCAAACACTTTCACTCGTCATCTTATAAAATTGTAATATAATTGGAGATTCATTCCTTACATGTGCTTCCTAGTTATATCCTCACTATTATATGTTTCCCATGCTGCAAGAATTGTTTAGGCTTGAGAGTCCTCTTTAGTCATGCCATGACTTTGTGAAGAAGCCTCAATTATCCTCTTCTTCACTACATTTTTTTCTTTATACCCTATAGGTTCCCATGTGTTAAGTTGTATTGTTTCATTGCATATTTACTACTTGTACCCTTTTGGCCTTAAGTTGGCTTCATTTGGACTCATGTATAAGCCACTTTTAACCATGACATTTCTACAAGATCAAAACATGAATTCATTAGCCTCAGTGACTTGACACCTATTATCTGTGGAAAGACCATTACTTTGAGTGTTGATGACGAGTTTCACCATCTTGCATTAGGCATAGGAATGTTCCAGCCCCATGAACTCGAGCATCTATTTTTGAACACTCGTTCTTTCTGCTATACTATAGGAATTCTTTCATTCTTTTTCAATATGTAAATATGAAAAAGACAAAAAATATATATTCCAAAAAGAGTGGGAATCAAGATTTACTTCCCTATTTGATGGCAACAAGAGTCATTTATGTCGCCTTTGAACAAAGCATTCAAAATAAGTCCTTCCTCCATTTGGGATGGGACTTAGTTTTACTTTAGGAGAGCTATAACCTTGTTCTTGAGTTAGTCCTCCTTCGGTTGGTTATCCCTTCCAATCACATGGAGAGTTTGTTAATGCCTCCTACATTTCAAACTTATACAAAGTTATTTTATGCTGCCATATAGTCACATATAAGTCATTCTTTAATTCAAGGAAATTCAATCTATGTCAGCCATTCTACGATGTCTCTTTACTCATTTCCAGTCAAACATACCCGGTCTATCAAAGTTATCTTCAGTATCACATCAGTTCTTTTCTCCTTTTCTCATGTTAGTTAAGAAGGCCTCCATTGACTACTTTCTAGTGGGTCTGCTCTTATCCACTTCGAAAAATTTGTTTGAGAGTAGGCCTATAGCCATGCCTTAGTCCTATTTACATCATTGATAGGTGACCTGGTGCTCATCATCGATCATTCTCATGGGTATTTTACTGGGTGGTTTCCCTTGTGTTAAACGTCAGCTTATATTATCACACATTGCGATCTCTGCAACACCTTGGTTTCCATTTGACCTAATTGATGGATTTCGCATCTCTGTGTCATCTTTCACTATTGGTTGGTTCAGAGGATTTTTGTCGTGTGCTAGCCACATCTTGTGTATGATGGAAACATAATTCAAAATGGTTACTTCATCTCTTTTCATCAGAGTTCTTCCAATTATTCACATACAGGTTACACTCACACTCGTTGATGTGGGATGCCTTAATGCCTTCCTTCTAGTGGATATTTTACCATCAAATCCAACTCATTACTGTAGGGATGAGATCTAGAGTCCTTTTTTCAGTACCTTAGGGTTTGCAGTAATCAATGGAAAACTCCTTCGTTATCGACAGTGAGAATACATCAAGGTCTCCTCATTGATATATTCTCTTAAGTGTTCGACTTCAACACATTTATTTGCACTTGTTAGATTATATTGGGGTACCTTGGCTCTCATCATCATTATCAGTGAGTTGTCTCACATTTTTGAATGATATACATCAATGAACGGTAATGAAACGATTTATCACATGGTCAACTACGACTCATTTATTCCCATAGTGTAGAAATGTATCATCTGTAGTCAGTGAAGACCTTGGGTTGTGTCATCATCTTTGTTTGCTTATCAATCCTTTCAATTTTTTTCCAGTGCTACGAGCCATCATTATATGTTGTAGTTCATTTCAACAACATTCTTTATGTTGAAACCCAAGTTTTATGCAGTACCACTATTCCACCTATATGACATGGTACTATGATGGAGATCGTTTATGCAGCATCAATGATTAGACATTCTTCAAGCATCATTGATCAATTCTTGTATATGTGATATTGAGACATAGCTCCATTGTGTTCCTTTGCGGTTATGATCAGATGATCCACTATGTATTCTCCAGCCTTATTTATAAAATTATGTTTACATCATGGATCGTTGTTGCACTTGATCAACAAACATGATTTATTATCTCTGCGCATGGGTATGCCTGCATCATACATGAGTCTTCTTTATGATTCCTTCCATAGGTATTCAGTGTTCTGGAATCTGGTGATTTCCTCTCAGGTTCTCAAATGATATCTCTTTGTACTTAATAAATTTCAACCATCATGTACCCCTTCTGACCTCATATATTAGGGGGAATCTATTATAGCATCATTTAACACTCATCTAGCTATGATGCTCTTATATGGCCTTGGGCAACCCTTTCCCATTCAGAATTGATCACTTATTAAAAAACAAATTTTGAAAATCCATACGTGACTCTACCCTTATAAAATTTTGTGTACACGTGGGTACCATAATATCCAACCCATGTACATAATTTAAAATATGAAAACATTAAAACATTTCTTATTTATCGAGTGGGTTTTACGAGTTTCACTGAAATCCCACCTATAGGAGCCTGTGGGCTAACTGAATCAACTGATTTCTATTGATACTTATACACCTCATGGGAAGGCCTAAATCATAGAAGGAGATAGGATACCAAAATTATAGCCCCTTTGTCCCGAGATCAAGTCTAATTTTCCCTATGCCTCCTACACTCCGAGTCATAGGAAACCCTTTTTTTCTTGCAAATATGTTCATCTTACATTACATGACATCCTTTGCACATTTTGAGAGGAGATATTTGAGGCTTCGGCTAGACGGATCTAAAGGAAGGCTTCATTGGTGTTGTGGTGAGATCATGTTGTATTCTTCCACTCCTATATACTGATATCAATAAAGAAGATCTTTCTTGTTCTCCAAATGTTATGATCTCATGTTTTTTATAATTCATGTATAACATATCATGATTTATATATTTATTCTTGATTACCTATCATGTTTCTTATGGAAGTTCTTTGAACTACTTGCTATGTATATGCTTCTCTAGATTGTGTTGCAGGTGTGATCACTTTGGAAGAAGGAGGGGGTTTGGACCCTATGGGATTGACATCAAACGTAGGACCTCCGAGTACTCTTCACAAACCCAAATTTAGTAATTTTCATAGTTTTCTTGCTTGAATGTATGCTTCTTGTTGATAGCGTGCCTTCGATCTGTTGAGGTTGTTAACCCTTACCATAGGGAATTTTTTCCCGCAAATAGTGAGTTGAAGGTTGTTAAAGAAGTTCATTCTTGAACAAAATACCACTTAAAGGAATATTGATGAATTTTGGAACTAGCTAAAGATACGAGGGAGAGACAACCTAGAATATAGGCCAAACAAAGGCCACAAGCCCAGCAATGTTTACAAGAGAAGATGATTTTTCCTATGAGTGCATATGGAATTTGAAAAATACAGATATGGAGGGTGCCAAAGTCAACCATGTCCATTTAAATCTAGTTGCTACATACAAAGGGGTTCCTTCTCCTTCTCAAAGGAAATTGGATAAAGTTCATTTTCTAAAACAAATTCAAAAATTATTCTTCTCCATTGTTGCTCCTTATGGTTTAGTACCTCACCCTATTGTCGCTTGTGTTTCAGTTATTCTGGCACACTAAGTAGGGAGTACCGTGACAACGACTCTCACACATTGCCATAGTTTTTACCCACGTAAATTTTCGAAGTCACATACTTGCACCAAACTAAATATTTATCATGGTAACTTTTCCACCTTCTAGGTTGTAGGTGAGGGCTTGGAGCTGTTGATGTGACAAAGCTTTTTGCTTTCATAATATATCTAGGTTTTCAATTAGTCTTTAACTATGTTTTCCTTACAATTTATGTTCCACGGCTCATTTGGAACTATGGGTAGGGTTTCTTCTTGCTAAAAAAGGTTATTCTAATTTATTCTTAATGAAGGGATATTACCCTACAATGGAACCCTGAGCCAACATTAGGGTTTCAGTCCTTATGAATAAACTATCTGGGTGGTTTACAACATTTATCGAAGGATTTTAAACCTTTTTGGCTATCCATATTCAATGTATATAATTTTATTTAATACAATGGTTATGTATATTTCAACATGGCTCTTTCTTTACGCATGTCACCGTTTCCTTATAACAAAATTATTTTTAGTTTGATAGTCTAGAGTCACTGCTATCTCTGTAATTGATGTATGGTAACAAATTTCCTTCCCAATTATTGTTTGAGCCGAGGGTTGTAATTTCAAGATGGGTTCTAAACACAACGCCTCCACAGGCTGGCCTGAAACTAAACGTAAAATAAAACTTCTGCTATGGTTGCATGTGGATGATTATTCTTAATTTTCTTGTAGTTCTATTTCCCATCAACTTTTAAGCAATAAATTAGTCCTTTTTCAATTTATTTGGGTTCTTATCAATGTTGCAGCAATTTTTATATGTTGAAATAACTTCTCTTGTAGTTTCAACATGATAATATTGAACCAGAATGGGTGTGTCGTTTCTTTTTTATACAATAAATTAGTCCTTTTTCAATTTATTTGGGTTCTTAGCAATGTTGTAGTAATTTTTATACGTTGAAATAACTTCTCTTGTAGTTTCAACATGATAATATTGAACCAGAATGGATGTGTCTTTTCTTTTTTTATAGCTGCAAATACAGGTTAAAGCTCATATTAACTAAGTCTATGTAGTCTCTACTATTTATCGTGACCTATGAAACTCTTTTAGTTTTTTTTACCTCCTTTTCCTTCTTTATAGTTCAGTCCTTCGAACTTTTCCAGAATATTGTTATTATTATTCCTCGAGTGGATAAATAGGACTGGCTCTATGGAACCTGCTAAACATCCATCTATATATATATATATATAGGGACTTGAGATGACAAACCTTTGTCTCTCTAGTCTGCTACTAATATGTTTTTGTACCAGAATACAAGACTAATTGTGAATCCAAGGTTCAGCTGTTTTCTATTGACAAAAGAAAAACAATTTACCGTTATGTTATAATCATTTATAATAGACCATAATTATTGTACATTAATTCATAACAAAATATTATAGTAGAACACTACACTAAACATTTTGTTTTCTAAAGAGTTTAAACAACTCATATTACTTATCTCTTTAGGTTTAGGATTCACAAAAAGATTGTTGAGGAGAAAAGACTGCTTCACTTGACCGAGTACAGGTAACCTTTACCAATACTCCCCCAAAGCGAGTTTACTCCAAAATGTTTTTCAGACTAAGAAACTTAACATGTTCACACAAGACAACCTAGTCCCAACTAGCTACAATCTCGGGCATTCAGTACTTAGGCTTCAAGTGAAGTTACACTAGCCAACTAACTCAGGAACTCTATTTTGAGGTAGCATACGTCCCTTCCTCCATAGTGTCATGTTTGAGAAATCAATTTCATTTCCTCTCTTTGACCTCCTTCAAGAGGTTCCAAGTCTTTAGGTTGCCTCAGGTTTTTCCCCTCTCACCCTCTTGGCTCCCTTTTCCCTAAGTGAGATAATTTCTCTTAGGGAGAGGAAAAATTGTCTTAACTATTTTGGTATGTAAAGTCTAGCTTAACATATTTTCCCTCCAGTAATTTCTTTGGTAACCATAATCGATTTCAATTAATAAAAGTAAAATAAACATTCTTGTTTATTATATATTCATGTGAGGCAATTCTGAAAAATCTCTTTTGTAAAGGTAAATCAAATAATTACTTTTGGCTGAGGGGTATTACATCTTACCCCAAAGCGAATCACCATCCTTGTTGTTTGTTTCTAGCTCTTCAAAACAAACTAGGATTTGTCTTTCTATATTGCATATTCTATCTAAGGTGCCTTTGTTACACTTAAACTTGGTGACAACTTGCTTCCACAACATGATTTCTCTAGATCAAGCATACATAGAGGTTTACTGGGAAATCTCCATCTGGTTGACCTACATTCACCCCGTCAAGCTGTGATTAGTTTCCGTGGATCATTATTTAAGAAATATGTATATATAATTACCTCAAATTCTCTTACATGTGCCATCATGTACTATTTATGTACCAAGTAAGGTTCATCAATGTTCATCAAAAAACAAGAGTGAACAACCTACAGACAGTAAGAGTTAGCAAAGTCCTTGTAACTCCTCAACAATAGCAATTAATCTTGTTACTTTCTGATGACTATACCCATTTCCAAGGGTTCCACTATAATTTCAGATCTTCAGGTACCAATTTTATTTACCCCATTCATATAGTGGTAATTAAATTTCCATAATCATTTATTGTTATTGTCTTTCTTGATAGTTTGCAATTAATGCATTGTGGTACTAGTTAGCTTTCTATACCTTTAATTTAGTTTCGAACATTACATATGAATTAGTCATATGTAATTTAAGTTTAGAGTAAACTTCTTTCCTGCCATGTTCTAGGTGGCTATATTGTTGTTTACTTTGTCCAAGTAAACTTAGTTATGCCCATCTAGTGTTGCTTATTTTCTTTTTAGCCAGGACTCTCTGCTTTGCAGCATTTCCTCGGTTTTGGCCCTATGTCATCCTGCAATAGAGGTTGTGGAGGAAATTTATAAGCAATTTTCTTACATGTGCAGCCATATATGATTTTTTCCCTTTTTCACTTGTATGTGCATTGACAGTTTTCCACTTTCTATACTAATTTATTATAGTTCTTTCTTTAACGTCAATCTGTAGCATGTTATTCAGTTTATTCCACCACAAGTTAGTTATGTTATTCACTTTATTTGACAACAAGTTATTTTAATACATTTGACCTGCAAGGTACTATGGAATTGTTAATAAACATTTAGAAAAAAAAAATCTCTAACAGGAGGACAACTAATAAGTATCTTATTGTACCATTGCCCCATTAATCCTACCTGTTATCATTATTTCCCTCTCTTTTTCTAGGAGAATTTCCTTATCTTTCTCGCGTAATGGCTCATTGCTAGTGGTCTTTTCTTTTAGACAGCATCCAATTCTAAAATATAAAAGATGCCACAACACAATATTACCAAGGCTCTAAGACAATTATTATTATCATTGTCCTTTTCACGAGTGAACCTACACATGTCCACATTATTTGTTTGTTAGTTTTGTCATGTAGAAATCTCAGTCAAAATTTTATAGTTTAGCAGGTCTCCTTACTTTATCCTTTTCTTAATATCCCATCGAGGCCAAATGCACACAACGACATTAAAATAATCACTATGAAAATTAAAAGGCACAACAAAAGATGACAAAAAAATTGCGTCGTCAAGTCTTACCATCATGCTATAACTCTCTTCCTTTCTATTCTATAAATTAATGACTACGGTGTCTGGGGTTACATGCGCAATAGGGTTTTTTATTATTTTTCCTTTTTTTAGTTGGTTTGCTCACATTTCATACCCCTTACCTATGTCATCACATATTGTTAATGTGGCTATCTTGATATTATGACCTTGTATACATATGCACTTTTTAATAAACCATTTGATGCCACTTCATTTATGTTTATAAAAGTCATATTGAAGCTATTAAACTAGGGCATGCTACGCTTTCCCTGATGGCTCTTCATACAATGAAAAGCATAGGTTACACTTATGCCAGTGTGCTACTAGTACTCTCTTATTACAACTTACTTTCCTCGAGATTATATGTCATTTCTTTTATTTCTTTACTCAACTACCTGCCGATTTTCTGATCAAATTTTACCTATATTTAATTCCATTCTTCAAGTCACGTCAAGGAAATCAGATCCTTATAATATTTAATATATGTTCATTGTCATGTACACATAACATACATATATGTGTAGTTCCTATGTTATACTTTTCGGTTTTTTTAATAGCCAAAAAAATCAAACCAATCGAAACTAGGTCAAGAGTTTTCCTTTGGGAGTTACTGCAGTATCAATGGATTTATTGTGTACTTTTATATTTTTATTTGTAGGCTTGTAATATTTACGGTGTACTTTTATATTTTTATTTGTAGGCTTGTAATATTTTTTGTTGGGCCCATTCCTATTTAATGGGTTGTAGAAATTTATATTAAAGTTTACAATTAACAGTCTTTTTGGTCAATCAAAATTATCTTGTTATCTTGATTTCAGTCAAACTTGAGCTTTCCAACAAGGAAAATTTTAGGGGCTAATATTCGAACATGTGCTAATTTTCCATGTTTTTTCCAAAAAAAAAAAAAAATCACCAATTCCCATTTTTTCCTAAAAATGATTTTCTAGAAAAAACTATTTTACCTTTAAAATCACCAAATTTTTATAGAAACTATATAAAATCATTAGAAATTTGAATATTTTTGCTAAAATATCACCAAGCATCTTATATTTTAGTATTTTACCTTTAAAATCACCAAATTTTTATAGAAACTATATAAAATCATTATAAATTTGAATATTTTTGCTAAAATATCACCAATCATTTTATAGTTTTCATAGTAATATTCACCAAGGTTTCTAATCTTTAACATAAATTTCCATAGTTAAAATTTTCCCTCATTTCCAATCATGAGATAATTATAAAATAGACCACTTAACCCTCCCATGAATTGGCTTAAAGAGTATGTAACTCACAATAATCTTGAGCCCTCTAAATCCATTAGCTGTGGGAAATTCAGAACCATTTGGGTCTCTTTCTTACATTTTAAGGGCCATTGGATTCCTTCCTAGTATTTTCCCATATTCTTGATACTGACTTTAATCTCACTCCTTTTATTTTTACTAAATTTGATGTGAAATTGATGTCTTCCTGAGTATCAACAACACTATTTGGAAGTACTTCTGTGTTCATTTAGTACTTTGGCATAATCTAAATACTATTATCATCTCACTCTCAAACATATTATTCTCTTCACTATTCAAAGACTACATTTCATCATCACAAATTACAGTGTTAGTTTGTCACCACTTACCTCCACTTCTATTTTTTTTAACTTGAAAGAGTTCTTAATTACTTGACCTCTACCAACCTTATATTAATGGTTTGCACCAATTGCACTACATAGTTGCCAATATTTATGTGGCTCCCTTCATTAAGAGTCTTTTTCAGTGAAAAATTCCATTAAGTTCCTCATAAATTTGTTTTTCATTCCTGATGATATTTATACCAACCAACTTTTATTGCACTTGATTTATTATGCTCGTTAACATGTAATTCTTTTTAATATTTTATTGTCATTAGTGTCATTTTCTACCATGTTGTTTCTTTTTTAATATTTTATTGTCATTAGTATCATTTTCTACCATGTTGTTTACTAATGCTTAATTTGATGGAAGAACTCGAACCTTTTTCACCAATCACACTCATATGTTGTTTACTAATGCTTAATTTGATGAAAGAACTTGAACCTTTTCCACCAATCACACTCATATATTTTGAAATCTTAAGTGTTCAAATTTGACAAAGATTATGTATTAAAGGGCTCCCTTCACTTCCTTCCCTGATTTCCATAAAAACTTCAGTTCATGGATATTCTTTGTTCCTCTTTTTTAACATACCCTATCCTTATTGTTTTGAGTGTTTTTTCCTTTTCGAAAAGTTGTGACAACCTCCTTTTGTTTAGTCTTCTTCCCCTACATCATATTCCGAATCATTTCACAAGAAGGTTTTTGGTCAATAAACACGGAGGTAACTTATACCATACTAGAGGTAAGTGATGAGTGTAAGAATTAGCTATCTTTAACCCTTTTTATATTTTTTTTGTTCTTTAAATCCATACTAGATGTTTAATTTAGGTATAGGTATTTTTTATGATTCTTGCAGCTATTAAAATGTAATTATCATATATATGATTATATGCTTTTCAAGGTGATTATGTATACAACACCTCGTTTCTCTCTTTAATATACCTAACAATTGTTTATGAGTATGGGATTTGACACATATTTCATTTATACTCATGTGTCCTTGCATATACATCCCTTTTCTTTATTCACTATCTCATGACTTAATTTACTATTTAGCTTATGTTAATATTTAATTCGCCCAAACAATTATTTTCTCTTATGGATGCCCAACATATCAGTTCTAGAAACTCAATTACCATTTTTATGACTGAATTTATAAAATGGAATTCATTTCATCATGCTCATGACTAGATTCTTCACTTCTCTTTATCTTTGAATAATAATGTAGAAATCTATTGTTGTTGACACTTAGTTAGTGATTTCTTCCCACAATTCTGCACCTTTTTTTTTAATTAGGGATTCCACATCTCAAGATTTGATTTGATTAATGGTGTAGAGTAAATCTATTGTTGTTGACACTTAGTTAGTGATTTCTTCCCACAATTCTGCACCTTTTTTTTTAATTAGGGATTCCACATCTCAAGATTTGATTTGATTAATGGTGTAGAGTTGACCATGTAGATAGGGTTTCCATACTCCAAATTTTCTCCTCTTTTATATGGAGCCAATTGTTATTATTTTCTCTCAATAGACCAAATTGTTGAATCCTCCAACATTGATACCACTTGCAACATCTCTCAATAATAACATCCCAAAAGTAATTTATCCTTTATTTATATTTTTACTAATTCCTTCTTTTGTTAACTTCTTAAAAAGATAATACTCATTTCTAAAATGGTATATTTTTTTAAGTATTAAATATGCTCCACCCATAAGTCATGGTACAACCCACTTATCTTCAAACATTTATAGATTAAGGGTTGTAACATTTGAACCCTTCCGGACACAAAGTTATTCAAACTTCTTGTTATCAACACATCTATCTTCCCTTCTAATTACTGGATGCAACTTAATTATTTATTGGTGCGTTACTTATATAATTCCATGATCAATACATACAAATTCTAACTGTGATATGGTTGAACTATATGGAACCCTCCAGTGTTATCACTCAATCTACTAGAACGTTCTTGGTCTTCACAGCTGGAACACGTTGATTCTTTGGGATTTTTAGCCTCGGGATCATTATGGAGATCAATGACTTAGAGGCTAGGGTTAACAAATTACGGTGGATAGGAGAAGAGATCATTACAGAAGTAACTGCCTTCACATTCCACTACACAACTTACCTCATTTTCACCTTCTATCAGAGGCTTTTCCTTTTGGTTGAACTATATGGAACCCTCAAGTGTTATCACGCAACCTACTAGAACGTTCTTAGTCTTCACAGCTGGAACACGTTGATTCTTGGGATTTTCAACCTCGGGATCATTATGGAGATCAACGACTTAGAGGCTAGGGTTAAAAAATTATGGTGGATAGGAGAAGAGATCATTATACAAGTAACTACCTTCACATTCCATCGCACAACTTCCCTCATTTTCACTTTCTATTAGAGGCGTTTCCTTTTGGATTTGCAACTTCAAAAGTTTGTATCATGGGTCTTCGTAAATCCACCAACAATGTAGTCCATTCCTCTAACTCTTATTCATGTAATCATTTGGATTAATGTTTGTTTATGTCTTTCCTAGTGGTAGTGATGTGAGGGTTAGTCTCACAGGTTTCTTATCTATTCGTTGAATGATACTAGATACAAGCCTCTATTCATAATAATTGCATTAGGTCAATACCCTAGTCCTTAATGAAAAGATATGGTAATATTAAACTCAACTATTCTTGTCCAATGCTTCTCCTTATGATTTAATACCTAAGCCTATTCTTGATTGTGTTTCATGGTTTTTGGAATGCTAGGAAGGGAGTGCAGTGGCAAGGACCCTCACACATTGCCATGCTTTTTACCTAGTTTAATTCTCGATGTCACATAACTGCAAGAAATTAAATCTTTACCGTGCTAACTGTTTCATCCTCTGGGTTGCAAGTGAGGGTTTGGAACCATGGCTCTGCCGAAGTTTTTTTTCATAATATATCCAAGTTTTCAATAAGTCTCTCTCTTTGTTTTCCTTATAATTTCTGTTCCAGGACTCATCTAAAACTATGGGTAGGGCTTCTTCTTGCTAAAAAGGGTTCTTTTAATTTATTCTTAATGAAAGGGTACTGCCCTATAATGAAACCCTATGTCGATGTTAGCTTTTCAGTCCTTATGATTAAACTGTTTTGGTCATTTACAACGTTTTTTTAGAGGATTTTAAACCTTGATGGTGATCCATCGCTAAGGATTCAATGTACATAATTTTATTTCGTAAAATGGTTTTTTATATTTAAACATGGCTCTTTCTTTATGCATGTCAGTGTTTCTTTGCGCAAAAATTGTTTTCGAGTTGATATTCTAGAATCACTTATATCTCTGTAATTGATGTATAGTAATAAAGTTCCTTCCTAGTTAATGTTTGACCTGAGGGTTGTAATTTCAGGACGAGTTTTAACCATCATGCCTCCCTAGACTAGCTTGAAGCTAAACTTGAAACAAAACTTTTGTTAGGGTTGCGTGTGCTGATTATTCTTAATTTTCTTGTAGTTCTATTTCCCATCAATGGTTAAGCAATAAATTAGTTCATTTGCAATTTCTTTGGGTTCTTATTAATGTTGTAGCAATTTGTATATGTTCAAAGAACTTCTCTTGTGGTTTGAAGGTGATGATATTGAAACAGAATGGGTGTGTCATTTCCTTTATTTATAGCTGAAAATACAAGTTAAAACATGTATTAAATAAGTTTATGCTAGTTTATACTGTTTACCATGACCTGTCGAACTCTTGTAGTTCGTTTTACCTCCTTTTTGTTCTTGCCAGTTCATTCCTTAATCAAACGTTTCGAGAATATTGTTATTATTATGCCTCCAATGGGTAAATAGGACTGGATCTCTCGAACCTCCTAAACATCCCCACACATATATATATAGACTGCTCAGATGACAGACTTCCATAATATTGTTGTTATTATGCCTCCAGTGGGTAAACAAGACTGAATCTCTGGAATCTGCTAAACATCCAACCAAATATATATATATATGTGTATGGACTACCTAGATGACAGACCTACCTTTGTTGTTTGGTCTGTGACTAATATGTTTTTGTATCAGAGTACAAGACTAATTGTGAAGTCAAGGTTCAATTCTTTTCTATTTATAAAAAAAAAAAAAAAATTACCATTATGTTATAATAATTCATAGTAGACCATAATTCTGGTAAAGAAATTCATAACATAATATGTTAAGAGAACACTACACTACAATTATTGTAGCAAACATTTTCTATTATGAATAATTTAAACAAGTCCTATTACTTATCTCTTTAGGTTTGGCCTCCACAAAAAAATTGTTGAGGATAAAAGACTGCTCCACCCAACTAACTAGTTTAGGTAACCTTTACCAGTTTTTTCCCCAAGCCATTTTACTTCCAAAATAGTTTTCAGATGAAGAACCTTCAGAGTTTCAACCAAGACCACCTGGTCCCAGCCAGCTATATTTTGGGGCATTCAACCTAAGAACTTAGGCTTCAAGTGAAGTTCCACTAGGCAACCAGATCAGGAACTCTATTCCATGGCATGGTCCTACCCTTCCTCCACAACCTTCTTCCTGAGGAATCCATTTCATTTCCTCTCTTGGACCTCCTTCAACCAAGTTCCAAGTCTTTAGGTTGCCTCTGATTTTTCCCTCTCACCCTCTTGACTCCCTTTTCCCTAACTAAGATAATTTGTCTTAGGGAGAGGAATACTATCTTTAACTGTTTTGGTAAGTATATTGTCTCTTAGCATATTTTCCCTCTTTAATTTATTTTGCAATGATAACCAATTTCAATTTATAAAACTAAAATTAAAATTATTGTTTATTATCTATTCATGTGACACAATTCTACGGAATCACTTTAGTAAATGTAAATTAATAATATATATATATATATATATATATATATATATAACAAAAATTAATTTATATATAGAGAGGGGGAGAGATAGTGTCTCAAGCATATATGCTTAAAATTTCTAAATATGATTGGGGCATATATTAAGATTTTAATATATAGAATATGAATCATAAATAAAATATTTTAATGTCAATTATATATATATATATATATATATATATATAATTCTATTAGTATGTCTATCTTAACTTATAATTTACCCATAACCAAGAAGAATTAAATATTACAAAGTTTCAAAAGAATTTACATGTTAGGAGATTTAAGAAATGATTAATAAATATGGAATTCAGATAGATTATTAGTTTGAAATTTCATTATTGTAATAAAGTTATCCATTCTTGTATACAAATTGACATTACAACTTTTTAGTAGTTACCTACAATGCATATCGACATATTCATTTTACACCATCTGAATGTTTAATACTATTAAATTATGTACTAATGATTCGAATAACACTGAACCAAATAATAGCTGGTGGTTATGAGTGCACAGTTGAGCTTTCATTCGAATAACACTGAACCAAATAATAGCTGGTGGTTATGAGTGGACAGTTGAGCTTTCATTCGAATAACACTGAACCAAATAATAGCTGGTGGTTATGAGTGCACAGTTGAGCTTTCAGACAACAGCACAATATTATTTATGACGCGAGAAGAGAGGATCTGGGAGTTGTAGTTAAACATGGTAAACATATAACGTAATGTAAAACAGTAGATAAGATGACAAGATGACAATATCAAGAAAACAATAAGTGCTCCTGAGCAAATCCCACCTGACAAATCGATACATCAAAAGAAATATGAAAATTCTATTGTTGAACATTTCCTAGAATGGGATTAGGGTCTGAATCACCAAAGCAACCCAAGAGGAGAGCCCAGACGCTTGGTTGAATAAGGTCATTTCCATTCGAAAAACAAGGTCCACATTATGATCTAAGTTCAAATTTATTGTGGGAATGTCCACTGAAGAAGAAGACAAGTTGTAACAAGTATCGGAATCTCGAAAGAAATCTGGGTCCAAAAATCGTGTCTAAGAGCCATATAATTAGGAGCAACTAGATTGGTAATAGTTTTTCCAGAGTCTAGTATGGTTCCTCCTTTACTGGGAAGTGTGGACATTGTGTTACCAACGCTAATCCCTTTCGAATTCACGTAATAGTACATCGTCTTTGAAGGAAATTTTAATAGTGTGGTGAATTGCATACTGGGAGTGGAAAGGGAAGCTTCCTTCCCAAGCATAAGGGACCCCGAAGATGCATACGATTCCTGCAAGCTAGGAAGATAGTAAGAAAACGTTTTGCCAAATTATTCTGCGGTGGGTTGATTCAACAACGAAAGCGATCCACCGCCCAATCCCATCACCCTCCATTCATTTTTATCAAATCCCTTTACCAACCTTGGACATATAAATGAGAATATAGCATGATATTGAGAGCTAGGAGTGATTACATGGGAAGAAAGTGCATCCTCTACATGAGAGTCATCTCCATGTGTGACTTCAAATTCACGTTCTGTAATATTCTGCTACACAATTTTACTATAAACTTCACAATAATTCCCAAACTCTTGTTATGGAATCAAAATAACCAGAAATAAAGTGCACGTGCATTTACGGTAATAACATTCCAATAAAAATTCACTAGTCACTAGAATTAAAACAAGTGTATCCAACAAAAAAATAAGGAACATAAAATAATCTAAATAATACATCCACTTATTTTATTAATAGTTGGAAAACCAATACATGCCAATATAATTAGCAATGAAGCCCTTCCCAATAGAATGCATGAATGCTCATCAAATTTCTAAACATAAAAGTTGAAGCACACTTGTGAACCTTAGATGGATCCAGCAAGGAGATATCACGGCAGGGTTCCTAATAGCATGCATGAATGCTCATCAAATTGCTAAACACAAAAGTTGAATCATACTCGTGAACCTTAGATGGTATACCAAAGAGATATCACCGAAGGGGTTTCCCAAGATCAAGATGAAACTAGCCACCCCAAGTTCTCTACAAAATACATAATATGATAAACAAATCCAAGATGATCCAAATTCCTTGCTTCTCCTCCCTTTTAAAGGTTTGATGGAACTCTCTCCAATCTTCTAGAAGTCTTATTTTATTATTTTTGTATATAAGAAAGGAAAATGCCATGGAAAAGTACCATGGTAAATACCATGCGCAAATACCATAGATAACTAAAAAACAAAGAATATTACAAATCCTCTCACCCAAAGATTTCTTACTCTTAAAAAATCACATATGTCTACGAGTCTCACTGCAGTTGAGTAGCAATACCAGGGTCCCATATGAACCACTAAATCATCATAATATGCCATTGTATTACCCAATGTCTGGCTATAGTTGAATACCAATACGAGGGTCCCATATGAACCACTAAATCATCACAATATGCCATTGTATCACCCAATGTCTAGCTATAGTTGAGTACCAATACTAGGGTCCCATATGAACCACTAAATCATCACAATATGCCATTGTATCGCCCATTCAAGGATAGATCTCTTAACGGCTCAATTCGATATCAAATTCTGAGTCCAGAGCTCATTAATAGATCCAATGGGGTGTGAATCGCCACTTGTATCCAATTGTTGATTCAACTTTCCACCTAGATCCCAATGCCACCAAACTTCATAGCCCATGTGCCATGGTTGTAACTGTGTTATCCAACTCACTAAGAATGTCCTCCCTTGAATTGTCTCATCAATTAGGTACAACCTCATAATATATTATGTGTAAATACTCATACGAGAAACAATCCAAACATGTTGATGATGTGTTACTTTCATCCTATTTGGGATGCTCCTAAGTCGTCGAACTATTACTTAGCCTCAGACCACATGTAAAACCCATTTGGAAGGTTCCCATAAGATCCATCTAGAAATATTTCCCCCTTTTCCTTTCATTCAAAGAGGTGGGATGATATAGTTGCATGCCTTGTCAAGATATCCCTAAGGATGATTGTCTTGTGACTCCCAACTATACTTCTCTTGCTTCCTTGTGAGAGACATGATCTATTCCTCAACACTAGATAGCTTGGGCATTGACTCGACACATACGCCTATGAGCTTCTCAATTTTCTCATTCTTTTGTAAGAAAGTGCCTCAAACTATACAAATTCCCTCCTTTAAAATCATAAGATCTTTTGAAATGCTTAATCTTTTACTCGAAGTCATCTCTTGGTAATTTTGGTGCCCTGCTAAATGTTTCTATATCTGCATGAAATGGTTTCCCAACTATCACAAATCCAACTTGAGTATTTTACCAACTCTCTAGAAATGGCCCATTCTGCACACTATGTTTGTCATGCTCCTCCTCATGGTCAGTTTCATCATGCGAGTTCACTACCACTCGTTCTTCTTTCAAGTATCCTCGATTGCCCATAAAATTGCTCACCTGCTAAGGCAAACAACTACTAACTTCCATAGTTGACTCCTTGTATTCTCCATGGATGCCCTCCTAGAAATCTATGGACTCAATTGTGCAAGATTATACCTCATCAACACCATTAGGAGGAATTCCCTCCTTCCCTTCTCCATTCACTTATAAGTACTTGTCATGATGACTGATTATTATCAACTTCTCTTCCAAGTCTTTATGAATAACATCACGTTGATTCTTATCATCTATACTTGACTTCCCATATTCTTTAAGGGTGCTTTACTAATAATTAATGGATCCAACTATAAAAGAATCCTCCTAATCAAAATGAATTTCCTCCTGCTCTACCCATGTTGTTTACTTCCTATCACCTAGGCATGGATGGTCAGTTGCCCAAGATTCCTTGCAGATAAAGAGAAGAAATTTCCTTCTTGTATCATTCTTGTTACTCCCTTTGTTCTTTCCTTCACCATCAATATTCATCAAATACTTCTTGGTCAACTCCCTTTTAAGAAGTTTTATGTTTTGCCTCACCACCCTCTCAACTAGCTCATAGGCAACAAGTGACACAATTAGTTCTTTTCTACAAATGACCAATAATTTACACCTTAATGTTTTGCAAATGGCATCATCTTCACCTAAGGATATGGACACAATCTTTTTCATGCTTGTTTTGACATTGTCTGGGTGAGTTGTTGTAATGTCGTTGCAGGAGTACGAGAGCATCCAAATTAAGATTAAGTTATCACAACCTAGATCCATCATGAATGTACCAAAGAATGAACTCTACCATGAGTTCTAAAATTTGGCACCTCCTCTTGAAGGTAGGAAGCATGATGTTGTCCAACCCTTGAAGGGTTTCCACTATCAAACACAATATCTCCCCCATGATATCATTATTGTAAGGTGGTAGTGGTGATGTTAAAGTTGTGATCTTATTGAGAGAGGAGGCAGTTGTGAGCCTAACCTCTTCACAAGGATGCTCCTTGAATTTGAGTTGTATCAGAGCAAACATGGATGACTTGAGATCAAAATTGAGTTTCTTCCATTCAGATTGCCTGATTATGGATAGGCATGTGGCTAATTCTTCCAACTTACTAAGAAAAATTATTGAATTTGTTCATTGCAACTTGGATCCAATTGCGAAAAGCTTAGTCCCTCTTCATTGTCAATCCTTCATCTCATGATGGTGCTTTTGTCACAAAATAACATCTACCTTTTTCGAGAAGAGTATGCTAGTCTGAATTTTTCTTTGGTTTGAGGAGGTATTACTACCTAAAGGATGGCATATTTTTTCTAGTTCGTCAAGAAGGTTCTTGACATTTTGAAGGAATTCTTCAAAACCCATGTTCTCATATACAAGATATTGTAAGATACCAAAGCACGAAAATGTGAAAAAATACACTAAACAAACATTTTCCCATAAAAAAAATTGTAAAACAATGAACATCAAAAGGCATGGAGGTAATTTTATCAATTATTTGAGCTCAATCACTTATTAGTATTATACTCAGCTTAAAACAACCCTCACGCAACTTATGTTTCGGCCTTTGAAATTGAACAAACAATCTCTCTCTCTCTCTCTCTCTCTCTCTATATATATATATATATATATATATATATATCAAGAATAGTTTTGAAACTGTAGCTTTGTCAATCACTAGTAGAAAATAAGAAACTAGTGACTTGGTGACTAAAAGAGATAGTCACCACAACTTTTCCAAGTGAAATACTACCAAAAATGAACAATCTTGAGTGACCGAACTAAAAATGACTAACATAAATTACTGATTTAGTTGCGGGTTAAAATATGTGACTAGCTAATAACTAATACAACAAAAAATGACTAACATGAATGACTAATTTAGTCTAAGAACAAAAATACAACTACCTAACAAGTACTACAATAATATGAATTAGTTTTTTATGTTTGTCATATTAATTGTGTCAAGAAATCTATACTTACAAGCGATAGGGGATTGAAAGGTTGTTAAAGATTGGTTGAAAGGTTATCCTTACTTAAACACTTCTTCATCCTCACATGGTGTATAGGTGAGCCAAATTGGCATTATTTATCTCTAATAATTTGTAATTTTAAAAATATAATTTTTAATAAAAAAATTAATTTATGTATTTTTAAAAATCTATTCATTGAATCTAATTGGATCTACTTCCAATTTCAAATTAATTTAAAGAGAAAATTTAATTTTTAAGACTATAATATCAAATAAAAACTACTTTAATTTCATATTAAGTGACCTAGATCCATCTTAACCGCAGATCTATCAAGCGCCGAGAGGGATCCAATACCTCGAGGTGCAAACTTCTTTTTCTAGTTCAAAACTTGAGGAAATGTTTGCACCTTGAGGGATTGGATCCCTCTTGCCACTTGATAATTATAGGGCTAATATAGATCTAGGTTGGTTCTATACACTATATAATATCTATATTTGTATTTGTGTCTCTTTGTTATTCCCTCTCTCTATCTTACCCCCCAAACATACACAAACTCTCTCTCCCTCTCTTCCCATTCTCTATTTATCTCTCTCTTCTCCTTCTCTCCCTCTCTATATATATCCTTCTCTCTCTTCCCTCCTGCTCTCCTCTCTCCCTCACTCTCTCTCTATGGCTCCATTGTCACCCCCTATCTCTCTCTACCTTTCTCCCTCTACATTTTTATTGTTCCCTCCCTATCCTTCCCCCTCCAATTCCATCTCCCTCTCCTCATCTCTATCTTCCTTCCTCTCTATCCATTATCTCCAACCTCCCTCTATCTCTTCCCCCCAAATCACTCTCCCTCTCTCTCTCTCTTTTGTCTAATTCTATCACTATCTCCCCCCTCCCTATCCTTCTCCATCTCTATGTCTCCATCTCTCTCCCTTCCCTTTCTCTCCCTATCTCTATCCTCTCCTCTTCTTTCTCTTCCCTCCTCTCCTCTCTCCCTCACTCTCTCTCCATCTCTCCCTTCTCACTCCTCTCTCTCTCCACCTCTATCTCACTATGTCTTTTTTTTTCCTCCCTCTCCCCCCCCATTCCAATTCCATCTCTCCCTCCCCCCCATCACTCTCTCTTTCTCTCTCTCCGTCCTCCAGCTTTTTCACTCTCTCCCTCCTTCTCTCTGCCTCCTCCCCAACTCTCTCTCAAATTTGATCACATTGTATTGTGTTTAATAAATTATCTAAATTGAAAAAACTTAATTGGTTGTAAAATATTATATATTTGGATCAATCATATCAAAGAAAATAAAATAATGAAAAAATTTAAAAAATCATGCACTATATTTAATCTATTATAATTAGTCAATTTGCTTACTCTCATCCCTTGGAACCTTAGCTAAGATAGATCTATGTCGGTTATATATATATATATATATATATATATATATATATATATATATATATATATATATATATATATATAAAGAACCAGAATAGATCCATCTTAGCTTAATTTTATTAAAAACTTAATTTAATTTCTATGGGATAGAGGGTTTAGATATATCTCAAATTGTAAAAAAAAACGCTGTAAAATTAAATTAAAATAAAATATTTTTATATGAAATAAGTTATGGTTTTTTGGCATGTGGTATTGATAACCCATGGGATTGGCCCATGATATTGTAACAAATCCTATTTACAAGTTTTATCCATGGTAAAGTGAGGGTGAATATCCATGGTTAACAATCTTGTCATTTTAATATTTTGTTTGTGAAATAATTTATGTTTTTTGGGCATGTGGTATTGATAATCCATGGTATTGACCCATGGTATTCTAAAAAATACTATATTTTACAAGTTAATAATATCTACTGTAATTTAGCATCTTACACAAAAATAACAAATTCTTATTAAAAATAAATCATTTAACCCAAATTGCAATTTATATATTTTATTTTATACTATAAATATTTCTTTTATTTTTTCCATTATAAATATTTATTTTCATTTTCATTTCCAATTTAGTGCTGGGTTCAAATAAAATATTCACAGATTACAACTTCACATTGTAGCACTGCATTTTTGTCCATCTTCTTGAAATCTAGGTGGAAATTCTAGAAGAAGGAAGACCATCAATGTGATCTATGGATTTCATGGGATTCGATCCCGAGATGGAGTTTGCATGGGAAACACCTTATGGAGGAAGGGCAAGGTCATTGGGTGTGGAGATTTTGGCCATTTGTACATGGGTATGAATTTAGACTCTAGAGAGTTCTTCCTTTTTACTAAAGATGATTTTTGTTCTTATGGGTAAAAAATTTCGAGGGTTTATATGATCAAAGCATAAATTTCATCTAGAGTTTAGGGTTTAATGATTATGATAATGCAAATCTTGATTGCAGCCAACAATTCATCAAAAGACAATGCACAAGTAAGCATTTTACATGTCCTTATTGTACAAAGTGTTTAATGATTATGATAATGCAGATCTTGATTGCAACTAACAATTCATTAAAAGACAATGGACAGGTAAGCATTTTTCATGTACTTATTGTATGGATTGGCTCCTCCCTAACTTTTCTAGGGTCAAAATGCATGAAATTTTATTTTTTCCTTTCACCTTTTTTTTTAGTGGTTGATTTTTTGTGTAATGGACTCTACCATGCCCAAATTCAAAGGGCTTGAGTGATGTAAGAAAAGTTTCTAGTAGGATGAAAATACTAAACCTTCCTCTGTTATGAAACCAGCTCACAAAAAGATAGAAAAGAGAGATCCACGCCTTAGAATTCAGCCTCTTCGAGGGGGCAACCTCCTTTACATTACATAAATGAACAATTCTTGGATGATACAAATGACAAAACCTGCTTTCTATATATAGGAGTCTAAGGAGTCACAATATAATCCAGCTGACCTAGCAATAATAATATAAAGCCACAAAAATAACAATAGATGGATTCTATGGGGCACAGAAATAACAATATGGGGGTAATAGGGGCACAACAATATAAATAGGGGGTATAACTACAATAGTAATGGGGTAATCACTAGTATTATAGGGACCCAACATGCCCCTCTCCTTCAAAAATGTGTTGTCCTCAACGCTTGAGCAGTTTTGGATACTTCTGCATAAAATTCTCATCCTCCCATGTGGAATCTTCAGCGAATAAGTTCTTCCACTTGATAAGATACTCTGAAATTGATCGATTTCGTAGCTGTCGAGTTCTTGTTTCTGTGATTGCTTCCGGTTCCAATATAATTTTTCCTTCCTCATCAAGTTCTGGCAATATTGTTTGAATTGGGAGCTTGTCACCTATAACCTTCTTTAAACATGAAACATGGAAAACTGGGTGTAATCGAGAAGCTGCAGGAAGCTCCAATTTGTATGCCATAGTACCAATCTTTTCCAACACCTTATACGGACCATAATACTTTGGTGATAATTTATTATCCTTCTTAGCTTGCTTTAGGGACATTTGCTTATATGGTTGTAGCCGTAGGAATACCCAATCACCTACATCAAAACTTCTTTCACTGCGATGTTGATCTGCCTGTTGTTTCATTCTATTTTGTGCCAACACGAGGTTATCCTTTAAGAGTTGGAGGACTTGTTGTTGATGTTCGATGTAATGTTCCACTGCCTGAACCTTAGAATTTTCTCTTAAATATGATGTGATGGATGGTGGTTGATACCCATAAAGTGCCATAAATGGGGTCATTTTTGTTACTGTATGGAAGGAAGTGTTATACCACCATTCAGCTAGAGGCAACCATTTGACCCATTGTGTCTGTTTATCAGATACAAAGCAACGAAGATATCCTTCCAAACATTTGTTTACTATCTCAGTTTGCCCATCAGATTGAGGATGATAAGATGAGCTATGAGCTAACTGAGTACCAAGACAAGAAAATAATTCTGTCCAAAAATTTCCAGTGAAAATGGGATCTCTGTCACTTACAATAATCTTTGGGTTTCCATGTAGCTTTTGAACTGTTTCCATAAATGCAGTAGAAACTGTACTGGCTTTAAATGGATGTGATAATGCACAAAAGTGTGCATACTTCGTAAGTCTATCAACTACCACCATGATGACACTCTTTCCCTCAGACTTGGGTAAACCTGTGATAAAATCCATTGAAACCTCCTCCCAACGTTGGCTTGGAATGGATAAAGGTTGTAATAGACCTGGTGTCTTAATTGTTTCAACTTTATTTTGCTAGCAAACCAAACATTCCGCCACAAACTTTTGAATATCTGATTTAAGGCCATCCCAAAAAAATTCCTTCTTAACCCTGTGGTAAGTTTTTAAAAATCATGAGTGCCCTCCTAAGGGAGAAGTGTGCAATTCCATAAGAATCTTTTGTTTTAGCTGGGAATTCTTACAGAGGCATAAGCGATCTTTGTACCATAACGAATCATTTTGCCAGATAAATGTATCAGAAGTACTGGAATCTTGTTGTAGCTTTTGAATAAGTGCCCACACTTCTTCGTCGTTCTTCCATTCCTCCCTTGCTTCGTTTATCCAATCTGGTTCGATAATAGAAATGGTACACAACAATGCTTCCACATCCTCATCCTTTCTTGAGAGTGCATCTGCCACCACATTTTGCTTCCCTTTTTTGTAGATGATTTCAAAGTCATAACCCAACATCTTTGTGACCCACTTTTGTTGCTCTTCAGAGGATAATCTTTTTTCTAAAAAGTATTTAAGGCTATCATGATCCTTTTTTACCTTGAAGTGTCTTCCCATTAGGTAGGGTCGCCATTTCTTAAGTGCATGGAGTATTGCCAACATTTCCTTCTCATAAATAGCTTTGTTTAAAAACTTTCCCTTGATTGGACGACTTTCAAACGCAATGGGTCTTTCATCTTGCATTAGAACAACACCAATTCCATTTCCTGAAGCATCACATTCCACAATAAAGGTTTTTGTGAAGTCCGGTGTAGCTAAGACCGGTGCTTGGCACATTGCCTCTTTAAGATGTTCAAAGGCCTTTGTTGCTTGCGAAGTCCATGAAAATGAATCTTTCTTCAATAATGTTGTTAGAGGTGCTGCTATTCTCCCATAATTCTTAACAAACTTGCGATAATACCCTGTCAACCCAAGAAATCCTCGCAGATGCTTTATGGATGTGGGGATTTTCCATTCCTTAATGGCTTTAATTTTGCTAGGGTCTACCTTAACTCCTTCATGAGATACAATATGACCCAAATATTCCACCTCCTGGACTCCAAAGAAACATTTGGATCTTTTTGCATATAATTGTTTCTCCTCCAATAGTTGTAACACCCTGTCAACATGTTCAACATGATCCTTCCAAGACTTGTTGTAGATTAGTATATCATCAAAAAATACTAACACAAATTTTCTAAGGAATGGTTTGAAAATTGAATTCATCAAACCTTGAAATGTTGAAGGTGCATTGGTAAGGCCAAAAGGCATGACCAAAAATTCATAATGACCCTCATGAGTTCTAAATGCTGTTTTCGGAATGTCTTCAATCTTCATTCTAATTTGATGATATCCCGAACGAAGATCCAACTTGGTGAAGTAAATTGATCCATGCAATTCATCTAGTAATTCATCAATAACAGGAATGGGGAACTTATCTTTAATAGTGAGCTTGTTGAGCTCCCTATAATCTGGACACATGCTCCATGATCCATCCTTCTTGTGCACCAATACTACTGGAGCTGAGAAAGAACTTTGACTCGGTTGAATTATACCAGCCTCTAGCATTTCTGCAACCATACGTTCAATTTCACTTTTTTGGACATATGGATATCTGTACGGCCTGATGTTTGGGGAAACACTTCCTGGAATCAGATGAATAGCATGATCATGATCATGCATAGGTGGGAGACCTTTGGGAGTCTCAAATACCTTGGAATGATTGTCCAGGACTTTTTGGAGATCTGGAGAAATAGATGATTCCAATGTGGAAACATCTAGTGAACATAGTTGTGCAATTACACCTCTTTGCTCCTTTTTTAGAAGCTTTGTCATGCCATTAGAGCTGATTATCTTTCCTGGTTTCCCTGCAATACCCCTTAATTCAACTTCCTTTCCTTCCACAGAAAATTTCATGAAAAGTTCTTGAAAATTAAAAGCTATTGTACCCAAGGATTGTAGCCATTGGACTCCTAGTACAACATCAGCACCTCTCATTGGAATGGAAAGCATTGGGCTAGTCAATACATATTCTCCCATGGATAGCTTGATATTATGGCACTTTCCAAAACAATTTATTGTTCCTCCATTTGCAATCATCACTTGACACTCTGGTGCTGGATATAGGAAGCAATTCAATTCTTTTGCTACCCTACAATGAATAAAATTGTGGGTGCTTCCTGAATCAATCAACA
Source organism: Pinus tabuliformis (assembly GCA_031772625.1). Taxonomy (NCBI): domain Eukaryota; kingdom Viridiplantae; phylum Streptophyta; class Pinopsida; order Pinales; family Pinaceae; genus Pinus; species Pinus tabuliformis. Next base: position 871,241,345 of record CM062810.1, on the reverse strand, counting down.
CTATTACCTTTTTCTTCTTGATTTGTCCTTCTATCTTGATGGTTTGAGGAGTGGTAATTCCCGCCAATGCATTACAAGATATGGTCGGATTTATTTGTTCTTCATCTAGGCTTTGTTCCTGGAATATATCCTCTTCTTTTGACCTTTCTTGCTCCTTTTCTTCTTCCTCTTCACAATCTATGTAGAATAATTTCTTCTCAGCACACTTATGACCTTTTGTGTATTTGCTATCACAATTGTAACAAAGCCCTTTTGTTCTTTTTTCTTCCAATTGTTGTGGTGTCAACCTTGTAGGTTGTGGAAGACTATGGGCAACAACACTTCCGTCTTTATAGTTGTGAACGGTATGCTTCCTAGTTGCCATAATTTTGCTTTCCATTTTTCTTAATAACCTGAATGCCTTCTCTAATGAATCAGGTTCCCAAAGGCGCACATCATGTTGGATATTATCCTTTAAAGACCCTATGAACACATCAATCCTATGCTCCTCTGGAATATCTTTTACCCTTATGTTCAATTTTTGGAACTCCTCAATGTGCTCCATTATTGAACCCTTTTGTTTGAGACTTATCAATTGGCTAAAAAAAGTGTTGCTTTTTGTATCCTCATAATGTGCTATCAATTCTTCCGTAAAAATTGCCCAAGTGATAAATTGTTTACGAGAACAAAGCCATTGATACCATACAAACTGATTTGGTTCCAAATATAAAGTTGCCATACGTACCTTTTGTGTGTTTTGCACATTATTGAGATCGAAGAATTGCTCCATCTGTAATATCCATGTGGCGGGATCCTTGCCATCAAACTTCCTCATATCGATTTTTGGAACATGGTGGGTCTTCGATCCAACATTAGAGTCTATGGAATCATGATTAACATTTCTTTTGTTCTCATCATGAGTTTCCTTTACTACCTTTTCACCATTAGTGACCCTTTCTTGTAGCAACTTCTTCAATTCATCCATCTTATCATCCATGCCATCAATTTTAGCGTCCATGCCATTCACCTTAGCTTCCATGCCATCCATCTTAGCTTCCATGCCATTTATCTTAGATTCCACGCCATTTACCTTAGATTCCACGCCATTTACCTTAGATTCCACGCCACTTATCTTAGCTTCTGTTAGCTTTTGTGAGCGTGACATTTGTTGCACTTGTTCTTGTAATTTTGATATATCATGTAGCATTTCTTCCTCTTCTTCATGAGTCATGCTAGAGCTTTCAGGTTCCTTACTAGGTGTTTGCATTTTCTTTCCTCAGGGCATCAGTTACCGATAATAATGTTTTACTATGCCCTTTGAATTCCGTTAAACCAAGCTTACACAAAAATTATAAAAAAAACTACACACCTTTTTTCACTCTATAGAAGCCTGATATTGAATCTGATGTATCTCTGTAATTTCGGATCCTCCAATTCTGAAATTTCTACCTGTAGTATCCTTCTGCGTCCTCTTTCCAATGCCACAAGTCTGAGCCAAATTGGATTCTCCAAGGAAGAGTTATGTGAAATCTCCCACAGTGACTTGCTTTTAGACTGGTTCAGTAGAGCTAACTTGTACGACGTGCCACGAGTCCCTGTTTCAACCTTTGAATCTGAAACACACACACAAAAAACTACAGTCCATCCTCTTTCTGTACCTTCTTACGAAATTGCAATCCGATCTCCAGAGAGAAAGTTATGACGATTTTCCCCAGGTCACCTGTTTTGAATGTAATTCAGGAGTCTGCAAAAAGACCAACTTCCTCAGATCATATCTCCGCAAATATCGCGCGAAAAGCTATGAAATTCGGACCCAAGGTTCAGCGCGATTTCTTTTCAAATGGGTTTTTTTTTGCGACTTCTGAAACTTCACAGAAAAAAATTTATAGCGAAAATGCCACGATGACCTGTTTGGAGCAGCGAAACCCTAGAATCCAAAGCTCTGATACCAAATGTTATGAAACTAGCTCACAGAAAGATAGAAAAGAGAGATCCACGCCTTAGAATTCAGCCTCTTCGAGGGGGCAACCTCCTTTACATTACATAAATGAACAATTCTTGGATGATACAAATGACAAAACCTCCTTTCTATATATAGGAGTCTAAGGAGTCACAATATAATCCAGCCGACCTAGCAATAATAATATAAAGCCACAAAAATAACAATAGAGGGATTCTATGGGGCACAGAAATAACAATATGGGGGTAATAGGGGCACAACAATATAAATAGGGGGTATAACTACAATAGTAATGGGGTAATCACTAGTATTATAGGGACCCAACATCCTCAAACTTTGTTACATGAAATTAAAATTTCTTGTAATCATGAACATAAAATATTTTTTGTTTCATCCTTAGATTTTGATCTTAATGCCTAGAGTTTTAAAGCATGTTACTATATTTTAAGTAGAATATATATAGATCCATTAAACCTTAGAACTATCCAAAGCCTAGGTTAATTTCAGCTATAAAAAAAGAACCTGAATGGCTTTTGCAATTTAGACTCAATGCTTATAAACATTGATTAAAAATGGAAGAACCCAAATGGCCTGATAACTTTTACCCACCCACCAATTTCCAAGACCTTTGCTATTATTCTGAACATAAACAGAGAGAGTAGAAGAAGAAGAGGAGCCTGGATGAGGTGGACCCTGACTTGCTTGATACTTTTCAAAAGTTGGGCATGCCCTTGACTAGAAGAAGAGATTGACCAACGTTGTTGTAGATGGTGGTTTTGACAGTGTTTTCATTGCTACCATGCATAGGTAGACTCTATAGGAAGTTGAGGTTATCTTTATTTCATTATAAGAGGTAATTTGGGAGTATCTTAATCTAGTTAGGAAGTAACTTGGTAGGGTTGCTCCTCCTATTGATAACTATTATGATGCATTGTATATTTTTTTAGTGATAGATACTTCTATTAACTCCCTAAGCACACTTTGTCAGCCATGGAAATATCCACTTATTTTATGATGAATGAGATGGAGATCAGGCAGTTTGAGAGGACTCTTATTGTTGTAGATGAGAGGAGTTATGTGAGGTGAGAGGAGTTCTGTGACATATATTGAAGGATGCACTGCACCATTTTATGACACCAATCATCTCCATTCCATAGTAGTGGATCTCTATTTCACCAAGGGCAAAACAATAAAGTATTCCACTATAAATAATTGGTATTTTGGGCACAAGGAATGCAGACGTGGGATTTATAATATTATTATGAAAAGGGGTTTGTTTGATGGAGATAAATCAAGGATTTTGTGGATGTGAGTAGAGACTAGTTCAACAATCACCTGGAAATAATCAAGCATTATTTTGAAAGGTGATGATGCAATTGGAAAGTTTGATTTTGTTGCCTTGAAAAATAACTATGAACAGGGGTGACAAAGATGATCCATATAGGGAAGAATTGGAGGAATGGGATTGTTTCTAAAATGATATCTATCGGAAAGTCAAGGAACTACTATAGTGGATTAGCGCAGGTGCAACCAAATTCTCATAATGAAAGGAATTTTTCACAGTGTGATTCGATGCTCATCAGTGCCCAGGAAACTGGAAATACATATCGTTACATTCAAGTATAATTTGAGTTTCATTCTAAAGTCTCTAATTTCATTTATTGATAGTCCTTCTTGTGTCCTTGTCTCTCTTAATTTCATTGTGGTAGGATTAGAATTGGTTAAAAATTCAAGCATATCATTGAGTAAAATAGACACTCACATGTCACTACATGTCATTGTGCATACACTTTGTTTTTTATACAATTAGAAGTGAGCAATATGATGTGTGCACAACTAAAATCCTAGTACGCATGATGAATCCAATCTTAACATTGAAATCGAAACCAAGAATCATAAAATATCAATAAATTTGTGACATGGAGTAAAAAACATAACAAGATATTCTATGCCAACATTGTCTATTTAGTGCAAGATACTACTATTATTTCATAATTTTCAAAGATGGTGGATGTCATGAAGATGCCATCAGACAAATTTACTGACTTGAAGATAAGATGGTCACTGCAACTATTTACTTTAAGTAGGTTAAATTTAGGTAATTAAAACAAGTTTGAAAATCACTAGAAACACCACCCCCACATCATTTTATTTCCATTTTTACAAGTTAATATTGAATAAAATTATGAGAACTTCCATTTGAATTGACCATACATAAAATAAAAAACAAGTTTGATGCTTTTAAAAGCTATATCCATCATTAAATATAAGATATGACAAGGATGTCTCATAATTTTGGAGGTTATATCCATCACGAACTATAAGATAAGAGTTAATGAGATGAGAAAAAGGTTGCCATGATATAACATGTAAACGTCATATTACTTATAACTCATGCATATTGTATCTTATCATGAATATGTTAATTGTATAACTTTAATCTAGGTAATTTTTTACATTTAAATTGTCAAATATGAAGAAGTTACATTACACTAGCTTAAATCCACACACAAATAAAATATTAGAAATATAGCAAGGGAATGAATAAGCATTTTCACACTGGTTTAAAGTTTCCCCTTCGTTGGTGAAGAACCAATTCAATTCTATTTTTGGTGGAGTATTAATTTATTAACCGAAGACAAAAAAATGTTAGTCTCTTGGATTACTAAAAAGGATATTTAGAATGTTATATAGAAGTTACATTTCACGTAGCTATATCTACCGTGACGTAACTATAATATTCCAACTCCATTCTTTTATATAGAACTTACATTTCATGTAGCTATAGAAGTTACATTTACCTGTTTTAGATAGATGTTACATTTTACGTAGCTATATCTACACTGACATAACTATAATATTCCAATTCCATTTTTTCACAGATTTAAACATTTTAAAGATTTGTCTATTTTAGTGTGATTATGCAATTAAATAGTTGATATTGTTTAAGAATTCTCCTATTTGCAACATTTTGAATTCTTAAGTGGGATACTGGGTAGGGTTTTGTTACTACCTGATCTAAATGTTGGGCAAACTTGTTAATGCTATGCAAGGTCCCTCATCAGTATAACTTTTTTTGTTTAGGATCATCTCAAATTAACCAAAATGTGAGGGACTATGTGTTAAGTATTGAGTGTCTTTTATGAGAAATTTATGAAATTAATTAGTTGTTTAAAACACATATACAACAAGTAAAATGTAGAGAACTAAAACACATCAACTCATAACACAAAGTTGATATAGAAGTTCAACCCTCCTGGGCTACATCTCCTTGGACCTGCCTCAATGGCTAGGCCCTCCTTGGATTAATGGTCAATTATCTGGCTACATGCACTTGCAGTGCTCCAATGTCTTTGAAACCTGCTCCATTGGATTGAGAAGACCCAAAACCCCCAGAAATTACTTTCCAAGCTATACATTTGGACTTCAGCTGATCTAGGCTTGACCTCCTCTCCTAGTGGTCCTAGGCTTCCTTAAACTTCAATTTAGAAAAATCACATATAGAAGTGCCTTTCTGCCTCTACCACATGTTCCATTATGTTCAGAGAATCCAAATCATCAAGGAATGACTCTTTATGAGCCAAAATTGTTAGAATGCCGAATTTGTTAGACCTGCCAAACTGTTGCCAACCTAATCCACAATTAATTAAGGGTTAAGTATGGGTTAATTACCACTAATCTTCATTTACCGCATCAATCTCATGCAATTAGCATCAATGCTGGCTCTTGGTTACAATGTCGGTCACATGGGGAGGGGGTTGGCCCTCTCTTTCCCCAACTGTCATATTTTATCACTTCAAATAAAAATTGTGCCCATTATATGTTAAGTGACATGGTGTGGCATAGCGGTGGAGAATGGGTCTTGTGCAGGATAGGTTGCAGGTTTTTCCCTGTGCTGCCAAATAATTTTTCATGACCATTGAGAGGGCACGTGGTGGCCTCTGGGCTTGCAACGTGTCAAGATCTTATTGGTCCAACCAAAATGCTCTAGACCAATAATATGCCAACGTTTGTTAAATCTTGATTGAGCCACGTGTCAGAATATTCTAGGGATATTCCTTGGAATATTATATTTGTTGACTAGGCTGTACAGATGCCTAACCAACATCCCAGTCAGTCTATACCCAAAATTTATCTGTTTGACAAAACGATGAGAATGTGATATATTTCTCATACGAGCTTGGTTTTGAGTGAAACAAGTTGCATCGGATTGTATCTCTGAGGCAGATGTGGTTGTTCAGGGTTTGAGCGATTCTGAGCACTTTGATTTTTGAGCAAATTTTTGCCCCTAATCCAAATTCTGATCACCCATTCCCATTGACAAGATTCTGGACCTACAAAAGTTAGTTATCTAATGAGTATTGAATACTTTTCTCCTTCCCAAGTTCTATCAATTGATTCTACTTGGAAAAATCTCCATGACAACCACTTGGGTTCACTGACATGCCTTACCTTGCAAATCACTTAGCACTTCAACTAATGTTCTCCTTTTGCTTCTGAACAATCCAATAGTTGTTGGTTGCTTACTTATTAAACACCCTATTAGAACCTAGATTGACCTTAGGCTGAAGAGAGGAAATCTTAGGATAACCACAAACCAAGCTTAACCTAGTAGCTAGCCCTACCTAGTCGGGAGAGGGCTCTCTCCTTGTCAATCTCAGCTGAGATGAATGAATCAAATATGGATTTTAGGCTAGGTATAGTAGCTCTATGGTTTGTGGTTGATTTTGAAGGTTTTGTTACTGGATCAAATGGAGCAGAGAGCTTTGGGTCAGGGAAATGAAGTTAGAATTACAGGATTTTTTGTGGGGCGAGGTAGGTAGGTGTTTCAGCACTTGGAATTCAGTGAGATGGTAGGTCTAAGATTGGTGAGGAGTTGAGGAGGGCATGAAAGTATCATGAGTCCTCTTCAAACGGCTGAAAACATCAAAAACTAAATGTATTCCCAAGGGAGAGCACTGTTAACAATGTATTCCACCTATCTATCTTGATTTCATTTAGTTAAGAAGAATGAAATAGATTTTGGCACATATAACACATGAGAAAAACTAATGACAGAAGGAGAAACAATGCAAAAACACATCACCACAAGAATCCCAAAAAATAGCTACAAATCCTGGTTTATTTCCTTGCCAAACTGCTATAGAGATGTACAATGTAGCTCAAAGCATCCACAAGAGTCCAACCTTTACAAATGAGGAAGAAAATACATAATATAGACATGAGAACCACCTATTCTAGCCATCAAGGGTTGAATCCAAGAGATAAGGCACTGCTTCAACCATATCTAAACTAGGAATAGGAATATAGGCAGTGGAACAACTTGCCTCTAAAATAATGGAAACTGATTCATTGACCCCCAAACCACTTCAAAATGATGAATCTACCCTCTAAGGTCATTTTAAACTTAAATTTACATAGAATAGCATCATTTACAATCATAAATTCATCCATGATGAGAGAAAAAGTCAATTTGTGAAACAACTAGGCGAAAACTGGATTTTTGAGCAAAACTGGCAAAATTTATCCTATGCACAGTGCCACTGTTCCTATGCGTAGTGCTGCTTCAGACCTAGCTTTGGAGGCCTTCCCCTTGACAAAATTGAGCCCAATATAGCTAGTTGGAAAGGTATTCCACTCTATTTCTTGGAACATCTTGAATTTTTTCATTTGGAAGTCATTTGCTCCCCCAAAAGTGGAATATCCCAAGGCTGCCTCGTGTGTGTCCAAAAAGAGGTAGAGAGGGCATTTTTTGATGGTTTTTTGACCTTTAGGTGACCAAGATTTGCTCCAAATTTGCTGAAACTTTTAGGGATTGATGTTCTCATCATGCTAGATCTGAATATGCAAGCCATTTCTCGAAAAAGTGTCTCCATCAAAAGTGCAGCACCGGTGGCACTGCGCACCTATGCTAAATTCCTATGTTGCAAAATTTATCCTATGCGCAGCGCCACTGTCCTGTGCACAACACCGCGTTCAGACCTATTTTTGGAGGCCTTCGTGGTGTCCAAATTGGGTGTGTGATAACTCATTGGAAAGCTAGGCACGTCTACTTTCCATAACATCTTGAATTTTCCAATTTGGATTTCATTTGCCCTGTCAAAAGTCGAATCTCCCAAGACTAGTCAAAATGTGTAGAATGAGGCTGCCCAAATGCAGAGTGTTGTTGCAATCAAATTTTGAAGGTCTTCCTCAACTCCAAATTGACCTCATGATATCTCATTGGAGAGGTATCTATGTCTAGTTATCATTTAACTCATCAAGAAAGTCATTTGGTCATTCCAACTAGGCAAAAATTGATTTTACTAAGGTCACTCTAGAGGTGCAACAACTCTCCTGAGGCAACAATATTTTTGACATTTCTCTAAAACCATGACACCTGTGTAAAAAGTGAATGAATTTTTTCTTCCTTAGCCTATTGTGGATAAAAACCTCTCTCACTTTTTCCAAATGCATTCTATCTTGCTCAGAAACAAAAACCCTAGGAGAGGGAAATGAGCCTTACCTGAGCACAACTGAAGCACAAACAAGGTGTAAAATGACCCATCAGAACATGAAATAATGATGAAAACTACTTTAGTGATGGTACACTCATTCAAATGGTGACATGGATTGACACTTGGAAAACTTTGGAAGGAGTGAAAACAAATCCTAGACCTAATACCTAGTGACCAAATTTTACTTGAAGACTCACTGAAATGACAAAATTTGACTTTGACACCCTAAGACCACTTTGTAAGAGCATGTTTGATCACTAAAGGAAGGTTTCAAAGACTGACACTAACACACCCTACTGTACCAAAGCGATCCCTCGGTGTTTGGAAAGATGATTGATGCCCTTCCCACTGAGAATCATGTTCCTCCTTTGCAACACATGCATTCGGTGAAAGATTATCCTTGGGAACCACTTTTCCAAATTAAGCCCATTTGAGTGAAATCCATCAATGAGTTCCAATATAAGTAATAACAAAAAAATAAATAAAAATTATTTTACCTTCATGGCTCCAAATTTCACATCTAGAAGAATGCATTCGCCATCTCTTTCACTTCTTGGCATCAACACATCAAATGGTCTACAATGGGTGCAATTGTTTTTTAATTTTTGTCCACTTTCACTTCTTGATTCCATCATCCTCCAGTATTATCTTGGTGCTCATGTCATGATTTGAGCATGAAGGCTAATCATAAGCCTCTTTCTGAAGTGTGGACCTTCCAAAATCCTGTGACATCTTGTCACAAGAAACACCATTAATCTTGAAAAACACTCATGCAATAATATAGCTTGACGACCTCTTCTTTTTGGTTCTTCAAAGCAACAAATTCCACATCATGTGAACATTGCCATCGACTAAACACAATTCGAAAAAACATGCTTCTTCAAACAACTGATTTTGAAATCAAGCAAAAGAATTTACAACAACTTGACGATTTACAACAAGAATTCCACATTCTCATGAAACAATTCGTCACATCTCCCTTTCATCTTTGGAGACAAAATCAACTCTTCCAAGTCGATATATCATATAAAAATGAATCAACCACACAAGTTGACTCTCATTCATGTGCAAATGATCAACATTCTCAATTTGACAACATACATGTTAATAAAGCAATCAACCAACAGAAGTCAATTACTCATGCATGTTCAAACACAATGAAACTATTAAAAATTCCACTATTCACACACACACACTCTCATGCATGTATAACAATTCTCAACTCTCTCACAAGTACAATCAGAAGTATAAGTATCCCAATGGTATGTTCGAGTACTTAAAGAGCTGAAATGACCAAATTTATTGCAATAAAGTGAGTCAACATACTCCACTTTCGAACACCTTCATGGCGTAAACATGCAAGTTTAAGAATGCAACATGTATGCAAATTTGTAGTTGCAAATTGTCATTTTTGCTGCATCCAAGTGAGTCAACATAACTCTATTTTTTTAACATCTTTCTTCATGCAAACTGTAGCATACTTTCAGGAAAAACAAAATGCATCCATAAGGCAAGATTTGCATCAGTTATCAAAAGAAATGCAAGGCCTTAATTGGTTAAGAAATCTGACCATCTCTTTCCAAACCATTTCAATGGCACTTCTTTTAGTTTCAATTGATCATGTGTATCATCCTCACCCACATCAATTATGGAATCCTCTTTTCCATTCTCGCGAAAATCCCTCTCCACCTTCTTCAAATGTCGTGGATGACTTGTTGGATGCAAAGTCCAACACTTGTCTACAAGATGACCCTGATTATGGCAATGAGTGAAAAATAATTGCATCTTCTTTTCAATATGGTTTCCATTATCCAATGGACCTTTGGCTTTATATCCATGGAAAATTTTAGGGGCTAATATTCACATGTGGGCTAATTTTCCATGATTTTTCAAAAAAAAGATTTGCCAATTTCCATTTTTTCTAAAAATGATTTGCCCAAATATTACAATATAAAGTTATTTTATCTTAAAAATAGCCAACGTTATATAGAGACTATATATAAAATCCCTAAGTTATATTTGAATAATTTTACAAATATATCAATAGACATTTCATTGTTTGCATATTAGGGATTAGCGAGATTCTCCAATGTTTTAAACTTCAAGATAATTTTCCATCCATAAAATTTTCCTTGCTTTTGTCTCTTTTGTTTTGAAAGTTTCCTACGTATGGCTATCCACTTCCAACACCTCAAAACAATATGGTTATTCAAACCACAAAACGAACATATAAATTTTATCCAAATCTTATGTGAAGATTTACCATGTTTATCATAATCAAAAGAAACTTGATTAAAGGCAGACTTATGCCTTGCACATTGACCTTTGTCGCCTTCTTCAGGAGGTGAATTTGATGAGGTAGTGGCTTTCTTATAAATACCAACAATGGTTTCAATGACCTTAGAGCTTTCAAGTCCTCTTTTTTTCCATCCACTAGTTGGATGCTTATTAGCATCTTCTTGCAAAGTGGGTATAAGACTTTTTCATTCCTCATGAACACAAACTTCACAAGCTTGAGGTAATGAACATGTAATTAAAGTCCCTCTTGGGACACCTTCATGTGCCTCCTTGTCTTTGAAGTATTCTCCATCGTTTTTTCCATAACCAAGACCCAAATACCTAGGCCTTTCCTCAATAGCAATTGGCTCAACTATGCCTTGTTCATGTTTGCCTAACCCTTTATCTTCATAACCCATGTTCATCAATAATGTGGACCCTATTCCTCTCATGTGTCTTTCAAAAGTGCCAAAACATTCATTTTGAGAGGAAATTGAAGATAAACTTGAATTGCATACCTCATTTCCATGCACATACTTGGCTAAGGTTTCCTTGGCATCATGGAGTTGAATTTCCATCTCATTCATCTTTTCAAGAAGCTCTTGCCTCTCCTCCTTCATGGTCATCAACTCCACTTGAAGTATAGTGTTCTACTTCCTATCTTCATTCATCTCTTGCGCCATATCTCTCATGATGATAAGCTCTTGCAACATCTATAAATCAAAGAGTCTTGCCAAGGAAGATGGATTAGGAACATCACTTCTTGAAGCTTCCATCACACTCGCACTGCATCAAAAAGCTTCCCAAAGCTTCAAAACTTTTCTCAACAAAGAGGCATCTGAGACCGTCTCCCTTCTTCAGCTTACACACATAAACTTGCACACAATTAAATTCTCCTTACACAAATACAAAACCAATATCTAATTTTCTAGCTAACCTTGGAAAATCATCTCACGGTTAAAATGAGCTAACAGTGCTCTGGTACTATTGAAGCCCCGAAAATTGGGTCGACAACAAGGGGGATACCTGCTCGGTCCGGACCTTGGTTGGAAGCTCCTTATCCGTTTGGTATAGTGGGTCCGACTGGGGATAATGGGACCAGTTTCCCAATCTATGGGTGTGTGTGTGTGTAGAATTGGATGTTGCTGATCTAACAGTAACTATCTAAGCTATTCTAATTCAAACTTTAATCTAATTCTATACTATGGTAATCTAATCAAAACAGCACATCTAATCTATGCTAAGCCGGGATGTAACTCTTCTATTATGCGATCTAAAGAGATTTCATATAACAACTGGTAATAAAGATCATTCAGCGATTATAAGAAAGGAAATCAATTAAGATGAACTATTTCGCATAAAAAGTTAGGCAAAACAGTTATGAACAGCGTATCGCATAATAAGCTATTCATACATTAAACATAAATAAATAGCTACCACTGTACAAAAGTGCCAAATGGTAACTCAAGCATTCATGCAATAACATATAAACAACTAAAAACTGTATATCACTTTAACATATAAGCATAAATGGTCAAGAGATAAAAGTACCATTTATGACTGGTCATACTCATAAGCTTCAAGCAACAATGATTTATTTCTCCTTGCTCTAACATGTACTAAGAGTACAGAAGTGCAACATCAGTAGCAGATATCAAATGCAAACATCAACAAATCTTGATCCATTCATTCACCAAAACCTCCTCCGAGGGTGAAAAAGTGCATGTTCTGAGGACAAGTTTTTTATAAATTTCTGCACCCTTCTCTAAATGCATGAGAAGGGTTTAAATACTACTAACTAAATAGCTTAATTACATAGATTCGGGATACGGTTTAAATGACCACCCTTCTTCTAAGAAAAATTATTTCTAAAAATTAAATCTAATATCTAACTATTTTAGCATTTGTTCCTTAATGTTGTGAGCATTGACTATTTGCCTAGGTAGAGTCGACTAACTGTCTTCCGCTTTTGGTTGAGCTAAGAAAACAGAAATGGCAAGCGCTGGCACCATTTTTTCTAGCAAAATAGCAGATATACTTGAGAATCATCTCTGGCTATGTGGATTTACTGTGTATGCTCAGTAATAACCCAAATTCCACTTGGTTAACCCTCAAATTGCCTCTGCCTTTGATTTCTTGCGTTTCCGGGCTTACAAGTGACTAAGCAGTTAGGGACTTTGCTTTTTGAGAAATTTTCTCAGCGATGCGCAATTAACGCTAGGCGCTAATTGCGCATCAAAAACTGCCTCCGTTCTTTGATCCAGGCCTTTCTGGTGCGTTTTTCGCCTTTAGCGCCTTTCCTTCACTGGGTATAAGCTTTAAAATTTTGCAAACATACTGCTTTTGTGAACTTCTAACCTTGAGCGTTAAATCACCTGTTGATATCAGCATTGTTCAACTATTCATTGAACCATTGCTCTAACTGATAGATCTGTAATGGATAGCTCAGCAGCGCTTTGGAATTCGCAGCTCTGTTGCATGCGGTATCCGTTCATGGGGGCATTTCTTCTCTGCTTCCGAGCATTGGAGCTTTATCCTTTTTCCTTAATCGCTCCCTGCACATTGCTTCATATTGTTTCTGTTTTTCATTCCTGCAGTTCACATATAAGGAGAGAGTAATGATAATAAAAATTGACAAGAAAGCTGTAAGCTCTACGGATGTACAAAAAAGCATGCCATCTGTTGTGAACTAACTCTTCGAAAAACTCAAAACTTATCTTTCATTAACACTTGGCCTACATTCATTAATTTTCATTAACGCGCGTATTCAATTTTTCTTGAATGTTGAGCCAGGGAAAATCTGCGATGGACGATCTCTGCGATTCGCGTCGCAGCATCGGATCATCGCGTTGTTGCGTTTTAATCAAGATGTGTTATCGCAGGATTTATTGATCACACTGATCACAGGATTACGGATTGTTGTTTCGCACGATCGCAAGATCGCCAATCGCAGTATCGCATTATCGCAGGATCGCAGATTGTTACAATTCGTTAAATAGTTATGTGCTGTTTTTGCGATGTTGCAATATGCGATGTCGCATATTGGCCATCGACGATTCCTTAAAGTTTTTTTTTGTGAGCATTTTCTAATGCATGTGATGCGATGAATTTTGCCTCGCATTCTCGCAGTTTATCATTCTACTCACAAGGAAATGTCCTATCTTCTTCACGCGATGCGATATTTTCTTAGAGTATAATACATGAGTTTTAATTAAATTTTTTGAATTTTTTACTAAGGGTCCCCACTTATCTAGTGTTATTGTTAATACTAAATAAGGAGGGGGGTTGTTGGTGGCCACAACAATTGGCGGTTCACTTGGAAGAACTAGTTATCTCTATTTTCCTATTGAATTTTTCAAACTTCCAAAAAATTTTTTTTTTTTAAGAAAATTAAACTTTTTTATGGACAGATAGAGTACATTATGCTTTAAACTGTCAATGATATTTTGTTTCAACCTCTTTTCATTCTAATTATTTTCTCCCTTAGGCTAGTCCTTGTATTTACATCAGCCATTACTTGGTCTTGTAAAGATAAAATAAAGTCTCCTCTGTAAACCAGTTTTAAATATGCTCATTTGTTGTAGGTAGAGCCTCTGCTGCCAGCAGGCGTTTATAGCCTTGACAGGGTTACCTGTTACCCAGCAATGATCTTGTATCCTACTTAAGGTGACCTACAAATTTCAAAGAAAAATCCATATTTACACTTATTGCTTTGATTTTCTTTATATTCTTAAAGAACAATGTCTTGGTTTGGTAGCCAAATTATGACACAGTCACTCACTTGATTCATAACTTTGTTGAACAAGCTGGCTCATGATGAGACCCCTTGTCTTTTGATTGCAACAATCTTGAGTCATTGCCCTGTTGTGGTAGAGAGTATTGGCAAAGTCAGCAAGTTATGATATCTGTGATCATGATAAGCCGGCTCGTGATGAGACCTCTCATTCTTGAAGATATAGTGTATCCTTGGATTATCCTTCTGAAAGCTGCGATTCTCCTTAGCAGGGAGGAAGTCATTATTTCCTTAAGATAGCTCTGGACAACAATAATAGAGTTTTTGGAAACAGTTGTTCTACAGAGAATCTTCATTTTGTTATTGATACCTTTCATTATGCTGATATAAAACAATTTCTTCACTAAAGGTTGCTTTCATCAAATTTCTTAAAGTTGAAACTTGTATTATATCTAGGCTAAAGTTTTTTAATTGTATCTCTCAATAATAAAGATCAATTTTCCAAAAGATTTGTTATTTATACAAGCGAAAAGCTCAAAATTTGAAAGAAAATTGGTGTCTTTTTCGTAAATACCTAATGTAACCACTCACAACTGGTTTTATTATGAAAAGAAAAACTATTTTACAAAAATAGAAGAATAACCTTCTATGGAAAATATTTTTTGAGAATTTATCCATTAACAGGCAAAGGATCCCTCCTACCTATTAAATCTTGTAACACAAATGTTGATGGACCTATGACTTCAACAATCTAAAAAGGACCAAGCCACATCCTTTGAAATTTTGTGTGTTTGCCCTTTTCTTCATGAGCCTTATCCCACTTTAAAACTAAATCTCCCATCTGAAAATATTTTCTGGTCATTATGTTTGAATCAAAAGAGGATTTTACTAGCGCTTGATGATGAGCATGCATTTTCTTAGCTTGTTCTCGTTGTTCTTCTAATTTAATTATTTCCATTTGTCTCAGCTGTAAGGAGGAAGTGGGTACTTCATCAATGTATTGTACTAAAGACAAATAGGGAATGGCTAAGTGAGTTGGAAGAACCACTTCTTTCCCATAAACTAAATTAAAGGGAGAAGTGTCGATTGAAGCTTTTTGCGTTATCCTATCTGCCCATAAAGCATATACCAAAGCTTTGTGCCAATTCTTTTGATTCTGGTCAACTGTTTTTTTAATAATCCTGATTAGGTTTTTATTTGTTGACTCAGCTAACCCATTACCTTGCGGATAGTAATTGGCCGAATATTTAAGTTTGAATCCTCTTTTAAGTGCAAATTCAGTCATTGCATTTCCAGAAAAGTATGATGCATTGTCAAACATTAAAGCAGATGGCAATCCAAACCTAGTGATTATAAATTGATCAATGAACTCAATAATATTTTCAGAATTAGCTGTCTTGAGTGGAACTGCTTCTACCCATTTTGTGAAATAATCTGTTGTCGTGAGGATGTATCTATGCTACTTAGAAGAGTGAGGAACGATCTCACCTATTATGTCCAAGCCCCACTGACTGAAAGGTTGCTCGATGTTTACCGGCTGTAGTGGCAGGGACGACTTCTTTTGTCTTCCAGCAGTAGTTTGGCAGACTTGACATTTCCTCACATAACTGTGTGATTCTTTGAACAGCGTGGGCCAGTAATATCCTGCGCGTAAGATTTTATGTGCAGTAGCATCTCCAGCATAGTGTCTGCCTGCTGGCCCAATGTGGAGTTCCTGCAAAACTTTTTCAGCTTTAGTTTTTTCAAGACACCTAAGAAGAACAAAATCATAATTTTTTCTGAAAAGAATATCATTTATGAGCTGATATTGTTTAGCTTTCAATCTTAGAGCTCTTTTCTTAGTATGATCAAGGTGTGAAGGAGCATACCCGTTCTTAAGATAATAAATGATATCAGCATATAATGATTCTACATTGTTTAGGCTTACCTCACCCATTTGTACCTCTTCAGATGGAGTTTCAGAAATTTGCGATGCTCCGGCCAGCATTTTGCAGAAGCCTTGACCTCTTACAATGTTTGCTGGTTTGATCTCAAGGTCGTATTCCTGTAAGGCAGTAACCCAATTGGCCCTTTTCTCACCCACATCCTTCTGCACTAGAAGATTCCTTACCGCTGGAAACGGTACTATGATCTTAGTATGGGTTTTAAGTAAGAAAGGTCTGAAGTACTTGACCGCCTTGAAAATAGCATAAGCCTGTTTCTCCACGTCAGAATAATTGAGTTCAGCACCTTGTAAATTTGAGCTAAAAAATGCAATTGGAGCTTCCACTTTTTCTTGATTCTCTTGAGTTAGTATCGCGGCATATGACTTATCTGAGGCAAATGTGTATAAAATAAAAGATTCTAAAAAATTCGGGGTTGCTAAAGATGGAGCATTAATAATGTCTTTCTTGATTAGGTTGAATGCTTCATGTTCATCATGACCCCATTTAAAATTTGAATTCTTTTTAATCATGGTCTGCAAAGGAGACACGATTCGCGAAAAATTTGGAACAAATCTCTTTACAAAATTGATTTGACCAAGGAAAGATTGCATGGCTTTTTTGTTATGGGGTAGGGATATTTCAGAAATTTCTTTGATTCTGTCAGGATCAATGTGAATACTAGACTTTGACACTATGAATCCTAGAAGTTTCCCTTCACTTAATGCGAAAAAAGATTTCTTTTGGTTAAGTGAAATTCCATACCTTAAACACCGTTGAAAGATTTGTTTCAGGTCTTTGAGATGGTCACTTCGCTTCTTGGAGTACACTGTTATATCGTCCAAATAAATTACTACAGGTTTATTGACTAAACCTTTGAATGCGATGTCCATGGCTCTCTGAAATGTAGCACCAGCATTAATCAAACCAAATGGCATCTTCCAATATGCATATGTGCCCCATTTAGTTTTGAATGTGGTTTTCAACTGATCATCAGGATGTACCAACACTTGATTATACCCTGAAAATCCATCCAAGAAAGACATTAGTTCTGAACCTGCCACCGCCTGCAGTATTTGCTCCATAGGTGGAAGAGGAAAATTGTCTTTTTGACAGGCTTTGTTAAGGTTCCGAAAGTCAATGCAAATCCTAATATCTCCATTTTTCTTTCTAACGGGTACCATATTGGAGACCCATTTGGAATGTCTGACGGGGAAGATTATCCTGGCTTTCAGTAACTTGTTGAGCTCGGTTTTTATCTGATTTTCTAAATTGGGGTGGATTTTTCTCAGTTTTTGTTGGACAGGTTTTTCGTTATCAATCATAGGAATAGTATGCTGGATGATAGAAGTGTCATATGTTTTCAACTCATCATAATTCTAGGCAAAAACATTTTTATATTGTCTCAAAAGACGAATATACGCTAGTTTCTCTTCAGGGACTAGGCCGAGGCCTATATTAATGTTTGGTGGTTTAGCATCGGTCCCTAGGTTTACTAATTCATAGTTCAAGGCTGAACTATAGAGTTTTGAATTTGTAGGCCTCTTAAACCCATCTTTCAAATCGTATAAGTCTTCTAACTTAACCACCGACTTCGGTATAGCATTATTAGTGCTATTTTGTTGCAATTGTCGATCGTGCTGGTCTTCGTCGATTATTTGATTGGAGTAGGATTCTTCAGATGTGAGGAAATTTACGATATCTGGATCATCATTGAATACTCTCCAATTTGTGATGTTGTCAGGAATGGACGGTCTAAAGATTAATTCTATTGAGAATCTATTCGGACTAAAATCTTCGGAGGGAATAAGCTTAGAAGCTACGTTAGCCAAAAGGTCTGCACTAGCGTTTTGGAGTCTGGGGATTGAAGAAATATTAAACGCTATGAAATGCTCAGTTAGATCTTGTACTAAAGATTGATAGTGTTTTAAGTGACCTGATAAGCAATGTATAGTGTTACGTACCTGTTTAACCACAATCTCAGAGTCTCCAAAGACTTGAAGATACTTGACATCTAACCCAATTGCCGTGTACAGTCCTTGAACCAAAGCCTCGTATTCTGCTGTATTGTTTGTGCAATCAAATTCGAGTCTGCATGTGAGCATGATCTTTTCTCCTTCTGGACTAATCAGAATGCATCCTACTCCTGCTCCTTCGTTAGATCTAGAGCCATCAAGAAATAATTTCCAAAACAAAGATGTATTTACAGGTTTATCTAAAAAATAATACATTTCAAACTATCAGTTCGAGAAAAATTTTCAACTTGGGACAAAACTAAATTTTCTAAATAAGGTGACGCATGAGCATTGAAATTGCCGAGGAAAGAATCTACCGACTAATTGCCAATGATACTGATGTTATACGCTACCGGTTCATTTTCCCCCTCTAACTCCATTACTATGTACTTCTCGTGTAGCTTTCGTTCAACTTTTATTTGATTTGGTTCACCGTTGTAGGGCAACCACATGTGCGACCAATCAGTTGCGAAGTATCCATGGAGTTTCTCTGACCAATCCCTGCTAAGGATTAAGCCATAGAATTCTGGGATGTCAGCAACTAGAATGTCAATAACCTAACATACCTTCGGGTTGGATGACAATCTTATGGTTACTTGATTTAGTTCGTCGATCACTTCGATTTGAGATCGATCGATTTGAACTATGCGCACTGCGATTTCTGTGGTTGAACATTTAATTTGGCACATATAGATTTGGGTAAAATATTCGATGAAGCACTAGAATCTATTAAACAATTGTGCACATTTTTATTAAAGATTTCATAAGTGAGGAGAAACGGGGGAGTGTGAGATCTTGATCTTCCTCCAATCAAGGCGATGTCATTTGGATCAATCTTATTAATCACAATCGTTGGAGGTCTTCCCATGTTGTGGGAAGCTTGAGAAAGTACAACGGCAGGCAAAGGTGCAACTGGCACGACATGTAATTCTTTCATCATTATCTTCTGTTGATGTTTCAACTTGCTTAGTTCGTAAAGGGTGATATTAGCCCTAGTCTTTTTCATGTCATCAATAATATTGTACTCCATTTCATCCGACACTATCAGTGTTTTTGATGGAGTCATTTCATCTACTTGGACTGGGCTAGTTTGAGTCGCTTTGGATGTCGTTTTCTTTCTTGCGACTTTATCTTTTGTTGGAGAGCTTGCGCTCTTTTTCTTAGGGGTAGTTTGGGGAGGATCAAGCTGATTTTTACTTCGTGTGCTAACTGGAAATACTTCTTGATATTCCTCTTATGGGAGGATGAAATCCCACATTCCTTGTAATTCCAAAACTTCTTCGTCATCGGTCTGCCCTTCAGTGGAAATTTCCTCCTCCTCTTCCTCGGATTCAGCATTTGAAATGGCATTGGGTGGCTTTGCATCCATTATGGGACCTCTTTTAAAAGATTTGTAGGGCTTTTTCGAAGAAGTTTCTGCTACTTGTTTTTTTATGTTGACCATCTCATTGCACATGGTCTTTAGAACTTTCTGCAATCCTTCTAAATCAAAAGGATCTTTTTCTTGTTTCTTCTTGGAGTCTTCCTTGAAGGTGACTTTTTTGGACTTACGTTCCTCTATCGCAGATCTCTTTTCCAGGGCTATTATTCGTTTTTCTACTACTATCGCCTCTTTCATGTTTTCAGCTAAGGTTGTTTTATTTGCCTTGTCCACGAAGATGGCTATGTTCGATGGTAGAGTGGTAATATACCATTCGCATCATACTTCTTCGCTGGGCTGAGAAGCAGTAGGAATTTTGTTAAAAATTTTGTTGAACCGTAAATTGAAATCCTTAATAGGCTCTCTAGCTTCGGCTTTAAGATTGGATAGGTCACTAATTAATGTTTCCGTTGATCTATCATCACCAAACTTGGTTAGGAATTGGTCCTGGAATATATCCCAACTTGTAATGGATCCAGAGGGTAATGAAAAGTACCATGACCCGACTGTCCCTTGCAGTGTATAGTGAAAAAGCCGAACAACAGCATCTTCATTAGTAACCCCATTGAGATTAATGGAAAGCATGAAGTTATTTATGTGCTCTTTTTCTAGCATACCTGCCTCAGGATTGAATTTGGGCAGCCATTTCTCAGGATGGGCTGGTATTTGACTCAAGGGTGCAGGCATTAAGACTGCCCCAGGGTTGTTCCATGGAGACTGGGCCATCGTTGAACTGCTAACACAGGAAAGTGCAGAAGATGATGCCTATGGCTGGGAGGATGAGGATACTATGATCGTAGATGATTGAAGAGGGGTTGTGGGGGTTCCAGTGGACGAATGGACGATAATCTGGAGTGGAGGTGTGGATGGTTGACTTCATGGTGAAGTAGTTGAGATGGATGATGCGGATGAAAGAGTCTCACTGTCAGACTCTTACAGTGATTTCCTTGCACTTTTCCTGGTGGGAAGAGGTAATTCGGTTGGCTGAATGCCAAACTTTTCACTCTTTAGCCTGGTCAGGGGATGAGCAGGGTTGTACTGCGAAGTTACGCTGCCTTGAGATTTATCAAACCTCTGAGGGGAGATGAAAAATCGTTGAAGATTGTGAATCAGGGATGCGACTTCATGAGGTTCAATGGTAGATTGGTCTGAAATATCGGGGTGTGTAGCAGCAGTTGATACTCTAGAGACTTCTGATTCTAGATTTAAATGTAATGGGGAAGTCGGGGGAGATGATGAGGGTGATTTACTCTCAGAATGGTATTCAGATTTGGATTTACTTGCCATTCATAGTTCAGGCCCTCCTTCTAGCACCAAATATGTTGAAGCCCCAAAAATCGGGTCGACAACAAGGGGGATACCCGCTCGGTCCGGACCTTGGTTGGAAGCTCCTTATCCTTTTGGTATAGCGGGTCCGACTGGGGATAATGGGACCAGTTTCCCAATCTATGGGTGTGTGTGTAAAATTGGATGTTGCTGATCTAACAGTAACTATCTAAGCTATTCTAATTCAAACTTTAATCTAATTCTATACTATGGTAATCTAATCAAAACAGAACATCTAATCTATGCTAACCAGGGATGTAACTATTCTATTATGCGATCTAAAGAGATTTCATATAACAACTGGTAATAAAGATCATTCAGCGATTATAAGAAAGGAAATCAATTAAGATGAACTATTTCGCATAAAAAGTTAGGCAAAATAGTTATGAACAACATCTCGCATAATAAGCTATTCATACATTAAACATAAATAAATAGATACAACCATATAAAAGTGCCAAATGGTAACTCAAGCATTCATGCAATAACATATAAACAACTAAAAACTGTATATCACTTTAACATATAAGCAAAAATGGTCAAGAGATAAAAGTACCAATTATGACTGGTCCTACTCATAAGCTTCAAGCAACAATGATTTATTTCTCCTTGCTCTAACATGTACTAAGAGTACAGAAGTGCAACATCAGTAGCAGATATCAAATGCAAACATCAACAAATCTTGATCCATTCATTCACCAAAACCTCCTCCAAGGGTGCAAAAGTGCATGTTCTGAGGACAAGCTTTTGATAAATTTCTGGACCCTTCTCTAAATGCATGAGAAGGGTTTAAATACTACTAACTAAATAACTTAATTACACAGATTCAGGATATGGTTTAAATGACCGCCCTTTTTCTAAGTGAAATTATTTCTAAAAATTAAATTTAATATCTAACTATTTCTGCATTTGTTCCTTATTGTTGCAGACATTCACTATTTGCCTGGGTAGAGTCGGCTGTCTATCTTCTGGTTTTGGTTGAGCTAAGAAAACATAAATGGCAAGCGCTGGCACCATTTTTTCCAGCAAAATAACAGATATACTTGAGAATCATCTCTGGCTATGTGAATTTACTGTGTATGCTCAGTAATAACCCAAATTCCACTTGGTTAACCCTCAAATTGCCTCTACCTTTGCTTTCTTGCATTTCCGGGCTTACGAGTGACTAAGCAGTTAGGGACTTTGCTTTTTGAGCAATTTTCTCAGCGATGCGCGATTAGCGCTAGGCACTAATCGCGCATCGAAAACTGCCTCCGTTCTTTGATCCGGGCCTTTCTGGTGCGTTTTTTGCCTTTAGCGCCTTTCCTTCACCGGGTATAAGCTTTAAAATTTTGCAAACATACTACTTTTGTGAGCTTCTAACCTTGAGCGTTAAATCGCCTGTTGATATCAGCATTGTTCAACTATTCATTGAACCATGGCTCTGACTGATAGATCTGTAATGGATAGCTCAGCAGCGCTCTGGAATTCGTGGCTCTGTTGCATGCAGTATTCATTCATGGGGGCATTTCTTCTCTGCTTTCGAGCATTGGAGCTTTATCCTTTTTCCTTAATCTCTCCCTACACATTGCTTCATATTGTTTCTGTTTTTCATTCCTGCAGTTCACATATAAGGAGAGAGTAATGATAATAAAAATTGACAAGAAAGCTATAAGCTCTACGGATGTACAAAAAAGCATGCCATCTGTTGTGAACTAACTCTTCGAAAAACACAAAACTTATCTTTCATTAACACTTGGTGTACATTCATTAATTTTCATTAACGCGCGTATTCAATTTTTCTTGAATGTTGAGCCGGGGAAAATCTGTGATGGACGATCTCTGTGATTCGCATCGCAGCATCGCATCATCGCATTTTCATTAAGATGTGTTATCGCAGGATTGACCGATCACGCCGATCGCAGGATTATGGATTGTCGTTTCGCGCGATCACAAGATCACCGATTGCAGTATCACATTATCGCAGGATCATAGATTGTTACAATTCGTTAAATAGTTATGTGTTGTTTTTGCGATGTTACGATATGCGATGTCGCATATCGACCATTGGCGATTCCTTAAAGTTTTTGTTTGTGACCGTTTCTTAATGCATGTGATGCGATGAATTTCGCTTTGCATTCTCGCAGTTTATCATTCTACTCACAAGGAAATGTCCTATCTTCTTCGCGCGATGTGATATTTTCTTAAGGAGTATAATACATGAGTTTTAATTGAAAATTTTGAATTTTTTACTAAGGGTCCCCACTTATCTAGTGTTATTGCTAGTACTAAATAAGGAGGGGGGTTGTTGGTGGCCACAACAGGTACCAACTTGATATGAATGTTGGGAAAACTTGTTAATGCTATGCAAGCTCCCTCATTAGTAATAAAAAATATGTTTATGATCATCTCAAATTAACCAAAATGTGAGGAATTATTTGTAAAGTATTGAGTGTCTTATATGAGAAATTTATGACATTAATTAGTTGTTTAAAACACATATACAATAAGTAAAATGCATAGAATTAAAACACAAGAACTCATAACACAAATTTTATAAAGGAGTTCACCCCTCCTGGACTACATCTCCTTGGACCTACTTCAATGGCTAGGCCCTCTTTGGATTAATGGTCAATTCTCTCATTACATGCACCTAGAGTGCTCCAATGGCTTTTAAACCTACTCCATTGGATTGAGAAGACCCAAAAAGCATAAAAATGAATTTGCAAGATCTGCAACTAGACTTCAGCTGATCTAGGCTTGACCTCCTCTCTTGGTGGCCCTAGGCTTCCTTAAAATTAAACATAGAAAAATGACATACAAAAGTGCCTTTATGCTTCTGAAACCTATTCAATTGTGTTGAAAGCATCCAAATCATCTAGGAATGACTATTTCTGAGCCAAAATTGGTCGAATAATGAAGAATTTATGGCCTCTTTAGTTTACCCTAGGAAAGCTCCACCAAAGTTGGAGAAACTACAATTAACCCCGCCAAAATTGGTGCAATACCAGATTTTTTAGACATACCAAACTGTCGCCAACCTAATCCACAATTAATTAAGGGTTAAGTATGGGTTAATTACCAATAATCTCCATTTAGCGCACTAATATCGCGTTGTTAGCATTAATGTTGGCTCTTGGTTACGTTGCTAGTCACATGGGGAGGAGGTCGGCCTCCAGAGCTGTCCCTCTCTTTCCCTAATCGCCATGGTTTATCACTTCAAATAAACGTTGCACCCATTATATGTTAAGTGACATGGTGTGGCATAGCTGTGGAGCATGGGGCTTGTGTGTGTGAGGTCACAGGTTCAATTCCCTAGCCTGCCATATAATTTTTCATGACCTTGAGAGGGCACTTGGCAGCCTCTGTGCTTGCCACGTGTCAACCTCTCATTGACCCACCAAAAATGCTCTAGACCAATAATATGCTGACATTTGTCAAATCCTTATTGAGCCACCTATCAAAATATTCCCCGAATATTCTAAGGAATATTCCTTGGGATATTCTTTTTTATGACTGGGCTGTACATATGCCTAGTCAACATCCAAGTCAGTGCATACCCAAAATTTAGTTGTTTGACCAAATGATCAGAACGCGATATCTTTCTCATATGAGCTTCGTTTTGAGTGAAACGAGTTGTGTTGGGATCATATCACTAAGATAGAAAACGTCGTTTAGGTTTTGAACAATTCCAAGAACTTTGATTTTTGAGAAAATGTTTGCCCATAATCTAGATTTTGATCACTACCATGTATCATGTTTAAGTAGATGATGTTTTATAATTCACCGAAGAAACTTTAGGAGAAACCTTGAATTGCATGCTTGTTTACATTATACATCTAATATTTGCAATGATAGCTATCATAAATGGTTTTTGTTGGGTTGTATTTAATGAAATCCCACTACAATTTGCTATTAAAGTAAATCAATTGATTAATTTGAAGATTCAACGTAGTGTTGAATAGGTGTTGCAAGGTATCTCTATAACGCTATCTATCTACATGAATCTAATGCCATGAGATGGTTTCTCAATAACACTATTTTCTAGCGACAGGTGCTAGATGTAGATAGATTTATCTTGTCCTACATGTAAATTGTATCATTATATTTCTATGAAATCTCAGAATGTGTTCAAAGTTTGTCTCAGATAAGGAAATATGTATGTACTCTCTAATTTATCTGTCTTAATAACATCAAGAATAAAGTTGTCATTGCAAATAATTGAGATCTACCATGTAAGTTTACTTTACTACATGAAATTCTTGATTTGTTAGATCCCAACTAGTTAGCGTTGAATTTATTTTTGTTGTAATGAGCTTAAGAATAATGTTGTCATTTTAATCACTGAAATCTACCATGTAAGATTTATTCACGACATGAAATTGTTTAATTTTTAGAGTGCAACTTATTAGGATTATGAAGAGTCCTCTTTCATGACAATATTTATGAATGATATATACTTGCTCAAAGAATTACATATTACAGAAAGGTGGAAAATAAATGAGATGTAGCTGAATGGTTTTTGTTTTAAAATGTGTGGAGGGAGTATCAAATCATTTTGAGTTGCATTCAAATATTTTAGACCACCCACTAAAGTGCTTCCTTTTCCTCCTAGTTACTTCCATTTCTACTATCCCAATGCTTCTATAAGTCCTTCTCCAAAGTGATCTCTTGTAGGGAAATTGATTGCTTGATTGAAACCCATGAATTATAATTTGATTAGGAGAAAGGGATGAGAAAGCTTCACACTCTTCAATATATTCCACAAGTTAAAAGAATATAGAATGATTGCCTTTCTGTTTAATTGATACAACAATCACTTGAGAATTTGTTAGGATTTTGAGACCTTTTTCAATGAATGTTTTTTTCCAAAAGTTATGTTCTCAATTAAAGAAACTAAAGTAAAGGTGAAAATGATGCAGTGGAAGGATTTTCTATTTTAGTGCCTAAGAATGCCTTGCTAATGTGAAGGGCTTTGCATTTTCTTGACTCAAGATTAGTCACATTTGACTTCCTAGCATTTTTTTTAATTTCATTTTTGTTGTGTTTTTATTGCTATCCTTGAAGTTGGTCATCTACTATGTCTGTAATAGGAAGTATTAACTATTAAGAACTCTCAAAGGTGATATTGATGGATGAGTAACTTTAAATGTCCCTACTTGACACTTTAGTATTACATGATCATGAAAAGAAATTATTAATGAATATTAAAGGGAAGATGATTAACGTGCAGTGTTTCTTGGCTTGTCATATAATTACTACATTTTGTCCCCCAATAATATATTTGAGGCTATTTTTTGGTTGTTACTTGTAGAGCTTCCCTTTGGCTCAGAAAAACATTGAGGATAAATGTCCATTTCATTGGCATTCGACATCATCAAAGAGGAATTCACCAAAAGAAGTACAGGACAACGGAGAAATTTGTATAATGGGCAGATAACCACTAGAGAAACACCGAGGCACCATAATTTGTTGTGTATTTAGATTCATTGGAAATTAACTAGTCACAAAAAGTACCTTTTTTTCCAAATATTTTCATGTATACATAAATACTAAAAATGCAATTTCAGAATAATTATTCAAACTAATAATTATTTGATAGTCATAATTTATAATTAAATAGTATAATATGATTAATATTATAGGACATAACTATAGGGTCTGATTGTGAGGGGGATTGTGACAATATATGTACACTTCTCATTGTATTAGATAATCATCTCTTAAAGTGTGATATCCATCCAACGAAATGTACTCCTAGACGCCATTGTGGGATTGAAATTTTTTGTTTCAATGGACAAGCTGTCATATATTTTCTTAGACCTTAGTGTTTTGCTTCCCTAAGATTTTGACACTACTCACAACTAGCACCTTCATTCAACCAAGTGAGGTACTCATCTTGGAAAGTTTAATCATTTTGTCTCCACAATCCAATATGATGTTGGATCAATCTCATGATCCTAAAAACATAGGTCATAATAGCGAGGAACTTTTACTGTGGGAAAACTGATATCCAAATTTAAGGAACATGACTCTTTTAGAACAACAAATAAGGATATTTTTTACACTAATATTTTTTTTTTTTCTATTTGTTTTCATAAGTTATATATTGCGTGATATTTTTAACATGTAACTTAGTTGGTATGATTTTGCCTAAGGTTTTATTGAAGGTTGTATATTAATTTCCTAAGTTGTTATTTTCTATGGTGACATTTTATTTGCTTTGTTTATACAGATTATCTAGCCCCATAGTGGGCACTATCGAATATTGAGGTATATGTCATATAAATATTTTATAGTCTACTTTATTTTATATTCAATTATTCATCGTATTTCATGTCTTATACTCCACATTGTATATTCTTTCATTTTTAGGAGAGGAACTAAATATTGATGGTAAGAAGCGACAATTGAAGAAATAGGAGAACAATAACACTAGAGAGAAAAATGAAAAATGAGAGAGGAAGAGAATTTATATAGTGATACCCATAGAGCCAATATCTTGCATAAGACACACTCATAGAGACTGATGGTCAAGCCTTCAGAGTTGGTGAATTCACTTGCAATGCTTTGGCAACACAGTGATAATGTTTTGAAATGATGAAACGATATTTCATGTGTAAATTGTAGTCCAACCTATATTAAGTTGGAAATTGATATTGTAATACTTGATATTTTATATGATTAAATTTATATGGCTGAAATTATTTTTATTTGCACTTGATATTATTTAGTCTTGTAATTAACATATGTAAATTTGCGTTATCATATTAGATAAACATGCACATTGTTTGGCATCTTTTAAAGATTTAATCGCAAAATCAAACTAATTAATTTATGTTGATTGATAATGAACACATAAAATCAATCGAAAAATACTAAATTATTAGTTTATATTAATTAATGATGAACACGAATAAAATGAATATATGACTAAATTAGTCGTTTGTAATGGTTATCAATGAAATTAAATGAAATGAATAGAAACTATTAAATCAATTGTTTATATAATGAATATGAAAATACCAAAAAAAGATAAATGACTACTGGAAATGATAAAATTTTGATTAAAATGATGACTAAATTTTGCATATATACGACTATTAGTAGCTAATTTATAGTATCTTATAACATGACTAAAATTTAGTCATATTTCTTTGGTTATTAATTGGTTTCAAATGATGACTAAAATTTGCATATATATGACTATTAGTAGCTAATTTGTAGTATCTTATAACATGACCAACATTTTGGTCATATTTTTTTGGTTGTTAATTGGTTTTCTCAAGGATTCATATAGTAATATATTTTGTTTTATATTTGGTCATTAGTTGTGACAATTAATGACTAAACCAATGAAAAATTAATGACCAAAATAATG
This sequence comes from Pinus tabuliformis, assembly GCA_031772625.1. NCBI lineage: Eukaryota > Viridiplantae > Streptophyta > Pinopsida > Pinales > Pinaceae > Pinus > Pinus tabuliformis. The sequence goes on along the minus strand of CM062810.1, from coordinate 871,212,856 downwards.
ACTAAATATACTACTAGATGGTAAAATGGAGGAAACAAATTGATGACTAAGCTAAAAATGACTAAAAGTTGGTCGCATTATAAGATACTATAAATTAGCTGCTATTGGTCACCGACTGAGAAATGGTCGTTTATATGCAAATTTTAGTTGTTTTTTTAGTAACTAATTAGTCATTTTGTACTAGTGAATATTCTATGTTGTAATGGTGCCAACTTAGTAAAACGGGGCACACAACCATGTCGCCTTTGCAATTACTCGGAGTAGTTGAATTGGCCCAAATTTTCAATTTGCAGCACCAAAATGAAAAAAAAAAACACCATAGTTCGTATGGGTGAAACACAACATGAATTCCATGTAGATCATAACTTACTCAAATTGAATCTATCTTCTCTCTGTGCATCTTAGACACACTTCATAGTTGTGAAATCTACACTATTTTTCAAAGACACATGTATCAACTCAACCATCAATGCATATAAAAACAAAACTTACAAATTAATAATGATAAAGGTAGTAAATCCCTATCGCAAGCCAAGGAGAATAGAGATAGAGGATATTGCTTTGTTAAAACATTGGTGGTTGGAAATATTCTTTCATTTGTGCTTTCCACAACCTTCTACAAGAATGCCACTTTAGAATGTAGAACTCATGAACTCGACCTCATTGATGTCCCATCAGGATATTTCATTATCTTAGTATAATAAATCAACCCTCCAATATTCTAGAAATATACTAGAGTTATTCACCCCAAGACAATCAACTTTATTGAAATACCATGGACCATACCATGACTTATAAATACCACATGCCTAAAAAACTATTATTCACTTCATAGGATGCTTGTTCACATACACCTACTTTAAAAAATACATATCTACATACCTATCTAATGTATTTAATTAAAAGGAGAAAAAAATACATAGATATTTAAAAAAAATTAACCATCATTTGTGTATATTTTTAAAAATATTTTATAGAGATTAAATCTTTACCATTTAGTTAAAAATTATCCATAATTAAATTAAAATTACACAACCTCTTTTGAAAATAATATTTACATAAAAATAATATTTACATAAAAATAATATTTAAGAAATTTAACATTTTTTAAATCCACAAAAACACTAAAGTACATGTTAACAATGTAAATGAAAAAGGCTGCTCATAATATAATTTCTATAATTTCTATCAACAGTAACAATAGAACAACTCTAAGGACAGAGCATAGAGACCTGACCAAATAATACCCCTCGCTATTATGAGCACTTTAGCAGTGGTACACCATTCAAGCGAGAGGCATGAGATAGAAGAAAATTGCTAAAAAATTGATCATGGTGAAGAAGCTCAACGTATTCTATTAATTAGAGCGACACGGATAAAACATTCACGCTCATTATCAAACATTTGTATCTGAAGAGGTGAGGCACTGAATGCATATCATGACTTTATATAGTGAGCACTCGATTTATATCATGACTTTATACTTTCCCATCTTCCTTGGTATTTGCATGTCGATGAGTGGCTTGTTAGATACGTCAGATTTCCTACTGGATTTGTAGAAACCACCTTTTCAAACATCATTTTCAGTATAGTTAAATATGCATTATGTATTGGTTAATCTGTTCTGTTAAATGTTGGTTATGGCTGCATTAAATCTCCACTAACCTATGCCCATTTCAAATCCCAGAAACCATGATAATTATTTACCAAAACCCAATCTTGCTTGCCCCTGTGCATTGCGGCTTCGTTTGTTAACCTCTTGAAATATTCACCTGAGATGCAACTCTGTTTCTTCACCTACAAAAATGTTCACTTGAGCCTATTGCATGTTCACCTCAGCCAGGTTGATTGTTCATAGCGAGGTATGCCCTGCCATTTTTGGCTGGTCATTTGCAAGGGATGATTAGAGACTACTCCTTAATAAAGTACAAAGCATCGTTAACAAAACTTTTGAAACTAGGATCTTGTGACTGTGATCTAGCCCTTCAGACTCCAGTTATTCATAAATCCTAAAAAATAGATGATGAAACTACTAGACTTAACAAAAACATAAAAGTCATTGAAACATGTAAAAATTCCCACAGTAGATCAACAAATTATGCAATATACTAATGAAAGATACAAGATCTACTTCTACAACAAACTTTGTGGAAGCTTAATCGAATATGAGAAAGATCAATCAGAACACATATAACTGAGAATGAGAAATCAATCACACATAACGCAGGAGAAATAACCCAGGGAAAGCCTCAACCTAAAACCCCAATCTCTGTATTATCATACAAGTGGAAATATGTTCGAGTTACAAAAAGAATCAGCTCTCAAGCTATTCTGCTCTCTCTGTAATCAAACAATATTGCTCATAGACAGTTAAAGGCTTTCACAACCTTCTCCTCTACCCTTGAAGCCTCCTATTTCCTTGCATTGTTTTCTTGGGGTCCAGTGCTTCCACTTGTGTGAATTTCCACCTCACACTACTCACTTGGCTTAGAAATAACTGCACAAAACTGAAGGAGATGATTCCTTTCACATGGATGAGTTTCCTTTATAGGAAAAATCCTCCAAGTGATAGTACATTGTCCCTTCCTATGATCTCAACTGGGTCTTTGACTGAACTGACATGCATGAGTTATATATGAGAGAATATTCAGTTATCTGGAGAGAAACAATTACCTGCATGCAAGCATTAACTAACTTAACTCATAATTAATTCTACAAACTGTTAGAATTAATCTAAATGGACTTATCTCAATTAACTGAGCCAACTAATTACAACTCAATATTACAACTCATCCTTCTCTCTTTAACTGATGGATAAATTTCTCAATCAATGGAGAAAATGTTGCATGTCCCCACATAGAATTCATGTTTGATTTTCTACAACTAATTAACTCAAGATGAATTAATTAATTATTTCACAAATATTTGGTAAGATCAAATTTGAAATTTACTTCTCTATTTTAGTTCAGGGACTAACTAAAATAGGAATCCATCCCAAAATTCTATTTATAGCAAAGCTATTTTAGCACTTCCATTTTTCATTCCCTGTTGCTATGTCCAACACTGGTACCTGAACTACTATTTATAGCAGTGGTATTTTTATCAATTCTATTTTTAGCATTTCTTGTTGCTATTTTCAACACTCCCTCTCAACAGGAAAGGCATTCAACTCGAACTCAATCCTAAACCTTTGGAATGTTCTGCATGCAACACTTCTTCCAAGTGTTGTTACTCCAGCAACTCTAGAAACAAAAAAACTCTCAACTAACCTTCTTGTTGGGCTAGAAACATCCTCTGATGCTGAAGTTCCATCTGCCACTGACAAGTGCTCCCTCTCTGACCTCTGAGCTACCACAACACTCCATGCATCTCGCAGTGTTGCAGCCTGCTAGCTCTGCACTATCTTGTGATTCCTACACTGTAGCTCTCTCTGCCACTCTATCTACATCTGCCTCTATCCACTCAGCTAGTCCTGCTACTCCTCATCAGGGCTCCCGCAGCAAGGTCTAATCAAAGAGGGTGGGTACCTCAATGATCCTACCCCTATTCCAACCTTCTTGGGACTATCACTCCACATCACCCCACCTCTGACCTGGGGGTATGGATGCATATGATCCCTCTGCCCACTTGGCTCGAAATTTCCCCCTACTGGAGGTCTCTTTATGAGTGGATGCCTCCACTCGGTCTCCTCTTGGCTTCTCTAGTTATGGATACTCCATAACCTCCTAAAGCTGCTTCACCAATTGTGGCTCCTCCACAATTGTCTAAGACTTTTTCTCGCATTGTATGTTGAGAGGTAATTTACTCTCCCTCTCAACCAACAAGTCTCCAAAATTTGCCTTGCTCCTCAAGGCTTTGCATGCATCTTGAACCTCAAGAGCATATAGGTTCTTGACTCATGAACTGATTTGGTTCACCTGTCTCATGGTGACGTGTCTAAGGAAAACCTTTCCCTTACTGAAGACTACATCATATCCTTTGTCTTCCAGCATAGTGATGGACACAAGGTTCTTCTTCAGACCCGATACATACTTTACATCGGTTAACGTAATGCGAGATCCATGCTTCCTCTGAAAAATAACCATGCCTACACCTGAGACACTATACTTTCATCATTACCCATCGCTATGAGTATTTGGAGATCTTTCTCCTCCAAGGTACCAAATAAACTCTTATCATCGATCATGTAGAAAGAAGCTCCACTATCAAGAAACCAACCACATCCCACCATGGATGAAACCATGCATGCGAAGAGGGTGAAATCCAACTCGAACTGTGAGGCCAACACCTCACCTTCAGATCCTTCCTTAGATCCCATCTTGGATTTCTTCAGTGGAAAATTTGTAGCAAAATGGCGCACCTCATGAAAATGAAAGCATTGCACTTTTGATTTGTCAAAATTCTTCCCACCATAGGAAGAACTCAATTTGGGATGAGAATCCTTCTCCTTCCCTTCTTTGCCTTACTCGCTAAGGCGGAATTTTCTTCATCCTCCTTGGATGATGAATATCCATCTCTGGTGCTTCTTTTTATCTCCTCCTACATCAAATTTGACCAAAGTAGTTCCCAATCTGGCAGTTTTTCTCTTCCATTAACTGAGTCTTGGTAGCTATGCAAGCTATTAGGAAGACCGAGGAGTACAAAACTCACCATGTCATCATTGGTAATCGTGATCCCTACACTTCCAAGCTCATCCCTGCAAGTGGTGAGCTTTTTTAGATATGTAGAGATCGTGTTGCCCATTTCACACTTGATTTTCTGAAGTTTGTCTTTTAGTGCCAGCTTCCTCTGATTGCTGTTGTTCTGATATAGATCTTTTAATGTTTTCCATATCGAAAATGATGTCTCCTTCCTATGGAGACTCTAGACTATGTGGTCTGGAACTCCCTCGAGAAGGATTTTCCTTTCTTTAGCCACACATTTCTTCCATTCTGCCAATTCTGTAGCATTAGCTGCTGCCAGCTTGGGGACTTCTTGATCAATGAAGTCCTTTAGACTGTTATTCTCAAACACTGCTTCCATGTGATCCTTCCAGGCTATATAATTTGAGCTGCCATCAAGGGCATACTCGAGTCTTAAACCGTTGGACGCCATTAGTGAAATTGAGATGTGATAAGAACTCAATTTCTATATTCAGGAACCTCAAACCTCGAACTTCTTCCTTCTTGTATATTGTTCTTCTCTTTGATCACCTTTTCTCTGATACAATGTATAAATTCCCACTGTAGATCGACATATTATGCAATATACTAAAGCAAAATACAAGATCTACTTTTACAACAAACTTTGCGGAACCATAATCAAATATGAGAAATATCAATGAGAACACATATAACTGAGAATGAGAAATCAATCACAAATAACATAGAATAAATAACCCGGGGAAAGCCTCAGCCTAAAACCCCAATCTCTGTATTATCATACAAGTGGAAATATGTTCAAGTTACAAAAAGAATCTTCTTTCAAGCTATCCTTCTCTCTCTACAATCAAACAATACTGCTCATAGACAGTCAAAGGCTCTCACAACCTTCTCCTATGCTCTCCAAGCCTCGTATTTCCTTGCGCAGTTTTTCTTGGGGTGTAGTGCTTCCACTTATGTGAATTCCCACCTCACACTACTCATTTGGCTCAGAAATAACTACACAAACCTGAAGGAGATGATTCCTTCTGCATGGATGAGTTTCCTTTATAGGAAAAATCCTCCAAATGATAGTACATTGTCCCTTCCTCTAATCTCAACTGGGTCTTTGACTGAACTGACATGCATGAGTTATTTATGAGAGAATATTCAATTATCTAGAGAGCAATAGTTACATGCATGCAAGCATTAACTAACTAAACTCACAATTAATTCTACAAACTGTTAGAATTAATCTAACTAGACTTAACTTAGTTAACTGAGCCAAATAATTACAACTCAATATTACAACTCATCCTTATCTCTTTAACTGATGGATAAATTCCTTAATCAATGGAGAAACTGTTGCATGTCCCCACGTAGACTTCATGGTTAATTTTCTACAACTAATTAACTCAAGATGAATTAATTAATTATTTTACAAACAGCTGCTAAGATCAAAATCGAATTTTACTTCTCTATTTTAGTTCAGAGACTAACTAAAATAGGAATCCATCTAGAAATGTTATTTACAAAAAAGCTATTTTTAGCACTTCCATTTTTCATTCCTTGTTTCTATGTCCAACACTGGTACCCAAACTGCTATTTCTAGCAGTGTTATTTTTAGCACTTCTATTTTTAGAATTTCTTGTTGCTATTTTCAACATTTCTTTGTTAATTCATAGACACAACTAAAATTGCAAATGCCTAGACATAACACAATCAATCACTGAAAAGCACAGTTGGATCTATAAGACTGTTGAGTAATCATATTCCAGTTCTTACCAAACATACAAGGAGAATCTCAAAAGATGAAGTGAGATTAGAATATATTATGATGCTTAAAATGTAATCGTAGCTCATGTCTTTGTATAATACAACTATCGTTCAAGTCTCTTTAACAACATGGCCCAAGAATTTATTACTCTAGTTCGAGTGCTATACTACACAATTTTCTTAAATTGTGAGCTGATAACCGACTCACGAGGATGACATGCATGCCCTCTATTGTAACATATTTTCTTAAAACTTGATTGATCTTTGAATAGTGTTGATGGGAAGACTACTTCATCTTTATGCAAATAACTCCAAGAAAGGAATTTTACAAGAGTTAATCCCATTGATAACCAAACCAGGAAAAATATAAATTTATCAAGAATGGCTCAAATGAGAGGATAATTTCTCTTAATTCTTCCCCTGTGTTTCTAATTGTGCAGGAAAGTAAATGTGCATCCAATGGGTTGACTCATAATAAACCATCCAACCAACCCCAATCTGGCCTAGCTCAAACCCATGAGCAGTCTAATAGAAGGCATCTTTAGCCAGGACCCCAAAATAGGCAAAGAAATTTCCCACGAAAAATAATCGTAGTAAAAAAATAGAGGGCAGAGAAGGAACTAAAAAAAAGACATTGAACAAGATCATGCAATTCACACCCTCGATGGGGGTGATCAAGCAGATGTATAGGTGTCCTGTGTGAGGCCATCGGGTTCTGTTCCTCCTCCACGTGGGTGTTAACTCCCCCTCATGTGACATATCTACATTCATTCCCTTTGTGTGATGATTTCCCTCACACAATCTATGGTTAAATTCAGTGTTTGGAAACCATTCCACTCCAGTTTGGCAGTCTAGGCAGTGAATTTGGGTCTGAAGGAGAGTGATGGTGTTTAGATCTAGGTCCATGGTGCCCCACTAGGGTTTTGGGCTTGGTTGAGGAGTGTAGATGATGATTGTAGTTTTCGAGAGTCGTTTGGGTTATGTCTCCTGGACTGCCCTTGGGATCTAGGCGCCAGGGCAGTAATAGTTTGGTATATTTTCCATGCTTTCGCTAGCTAAAATCCCTCTTCACACATGCCACAACTTCTGGTTCCATCCTCGATCTGAATGGGAAAGTTAATTTTGTTGTGCTTGAAACAAATTCAGAATACAAACAAAGTGTTTTAGGGTTTATGAGATAAATTTCTAGTTAACCATGAGTTTTATGTGTTTTTATCTGAATTTCATGAGCAAATTAACATCAGTAAAACACTGAATAACAACATATATCAGACATAAAAATCAACATAAAAAGTAATACAACAACACATGTCGAAGGAATTCACCCCTCTTCGGATACGTCTCCTTGATCTAGCTTCCAATGGCTTGGCCCTCTTCAATTATGCTCAAAAGTCAGAATACATACATTTATAGTGCTCAAATGGCTCTGAAACTTGTTCCAATGGCTTCAGAAACCCAAAAATGCATGTCTAACCTCTTTCTTCTCCTCAATTGGATCAAAACTCAACAAGTTATGAGTTCCCCTAGCTTGGCTACTATTCGCTCTACAAATTGCCCAAAATTTGGCATCGGCCCTACAATTTGACCCCAAATTGTGCTAACTGAGTGCCATTTTGGCGGATTACCAGCGCAATTAGTGGGTTCGCTAATTTTGAGACTAAGGCCTTAAATCTGAAATGCTGGGTCACGTGGGGGCCATGTGCCCGAGGGCTAAGGCCAACGACCCACCCTCGCCAGTCAGGCCCCCACTGCACTCTCCCATGGTCACTTTACATTTTGTACGCCCCAGGGTCAGGGCCTCAACTTTGCCACATACAACATATAATAGGTTTGTGCCAAGGGCTTTAACAAGTCCCACGATAGCCTGATCGGTAAGAGCCCTACACAATTTGAGAGTTGGTCAAGGTTTCCATCCCCGTTGAGTCCAATTCAAACTTGACCCAAAATTTTGGTGGCCCCCATGCTTCCATGTGGCAGCCTCCAGTTGGACCACATGGCAGCATGTCGTTGGCCACCATATAATAAATAAAAATATTCCAAATCGTCTCTTATAAAATTTAGACACATGGCATGACCAGATTGGTCATTTTGAACCTATTCAACCATGCCCAGTCAAAAAGCCTAGTTAGCTATAGGCACTGCTCACAGGGCAATCTATACCTTGTTTTTGCCAAATTTTTCTGTTTTGGAAAATGGACAGAACATGTTTATAGGAGCATACAATGTCCTTTTTTCGTGAAATGAGTTGTGCTAGAATCAAGAATATGAGATCTACGAGGTCATTTAGGTTTCACTTCAATCCAATAACTTTGAATTTTGAGAAAAAATTTGAGCACCTGATCACCCCTCCCCACGAAAAGATTTTGCAACCCAAAATATCACTTTCAGTTATTCAACAGATGAGGATACAATCCCTTCACCTTTCTAATCTCGATCCATTTGGCCTTGGAAGTATTTTTTCCTTTGAGCCTCACTTGAAGGTAGTCCACACTCCCTCCTTTACAAGACCTTGTTCTTCTGTTAAGAATGGTGTCTTGTTGTACTTCATCAAGGTATTCAGGAGAAAAATTTTTAATGGAAGGAATTTAAACATTCTCTCCTTGATCTTCAATCAAAGGAGACTCATATAACCTAATACATTTTCCACATTAACAATAACATAAATTTGCAGATATGAAGGCAAATCCAACCTGAATGCATTTTCACCAATCTTTTCCAGAATTCTAAATGGACCATATCAAATTGGTTTCAACTTTTTACATTCTCCTTGGAGCCTCTCTTTGTTAATGTGAAGCCAAACTTCACCAACAACTTGGAACTTGTGATATACCCGATGCTTGTCGTGCTTTGACTTGTACTTGCCTTAGACCTTTTCCAGTTGTTTTTGAACTCTTTGATGATCCATTGGATTTGTTCAATGAACCTTCTTCCTTTTTCTATGTCACAATGACCATAAATACCAACATCCTTTCCAAAAATGAAATCCAAAGGAGATTTAGGCAAGTATCCCAAAAATTCTTCAAATGGAGATATTTCAATTGAAGTGTGTTTGGCTCTGTTGTAGGCATGTTGAAAGTAATGCAAATGCTCATCCCACAACTTAGGAGGCTAGTTGCAATACCCACGAAGAAGATGTATCACTATTTGGTTCAGCACCTTTTTTTGACCATTTGTTTGCGGATGAAATGTTGTACACTTTTTCAATTTGGTGTCCATGAATCCCCACAAGCTTGACCAAAAATTCCTATCAAAGCAAGAATCTCGATCACTAACAATGGATGTGGGAAATCCAAAATGTACCCATACATTCAGAAAGAATAACTCAATAGTTTTTTAGCTATAATTTTCTTTGTACATGACATCAAAGTACACATTTTTCTAAACTTATCCACAACTATAAAAGGATTATCATGTTTCCTTTTTGACATAGGAATACCTCCTACAAAATCCATAGAAATGCTCTCCCATGGATGGGAAGGTATTGTAAGCAGTGTATACAATCCTAACTTTCTATTGTTAGGCTTACTAACATCAAATAATGAACATCCTCTAATAAAATGTGACACACTTTCAAGCATACGAGGCCAATAACAATACCTCTGTAGATGTGCCACCATCTTACTTACACTGAAATGACCAGCAATAAGAGAGTTATGTGCCTCTCTTATGATGTTGGGTCATTCTCCCTCTAAAAGACAAATCTTACCAAGATGGTACAAGTTATGGTTCGAATGATAATCCAATTCCTCTACTTGGTTACCTTGACTCAAGTTTGCATAAGCATCCTGAAAATCATTGTCTAATACATACTTCTCAATATAACTTTCATTAAAAATAGAATTATGGTTGAGTAAAGTAGCCATACTAGAAAGCATATCATCAACCTTGTTATAGATACATTTCTTATACCTTATTACCAAGTGGAATTGTTGAAGAAAACCCATCCATCTGAGGTTCCTTGATTACTGCAACTTAGATTGAGATTACAAGTATTGCAATGGATGATGACCAACGTGAATGATTGTTTCCTTACCCATCAAGTAGTGTTTCCACATTTTTACACTTTGAACCAATGCCTACAATTCCTTGTCATATGTAATATAATTAACCATTGCACCATTGAAAGTTTCCGAATGAAAATAGATAGGCTTACCATGTTGCATGAGGACTGCACCCATGGCATAATCACTTGCATCAGTCTAGATCTCAAATGACTATCTCAAGTCTGGAAGTGAAAGTACTGGGGTTGAACTAATATTTTCCTTCAATTCATCAAATGCCTTTTGTCGTTTTCCTCTCAATTGAAAAACCTTCTTCACACTTGTCAATGCATGCAAAGGAGTTGTGATAGAAGAAAAAAAAGCAATAAATTTCCTCCAATATTGGGTTCCTCCCAAAAGGCTTTTTACCTCAGTAACTGTCTTGGGCCTTGGCAAATTCAAAATGGCATCAACCTTGGAGGGATCTATTTTCAACTCACCTCCTCCAACAATATGACCCAAGTAAACTAAACAAGTTTTACCAAACTCACACTTTGATGTCTTTAAATACAATTGTTCCTTCATTAAGACATCAAGTACTTTTTTCACATGCATGACATGTTCATCATGAGATTTAATGAAAATTAAGATGTCATCTAAGTAGACTATAAAAAAATCATCAAGAAATTGCCTCAACACATCATTCATCACATGCATGAAGGTAGTAAGAGCATTACACAAATCAAAAGGCATAATTAGATATTCAAACAAACCTTGTTTTGTCTTGAGTGCTTTCTTCCAAATGTCTCCTTCAACAATTCTAATTTGATGGTAGCCACTCCTCAATTCAAACTTAGTAAAATAATTTTCATCTTTCAATTGATCAATTAAATCATCATATTTAGGTAGTGGGTAATGGTTCTTTACCATAATCTTGTTCAATGCACAAAAGTCCACACACATGTGCCATGTTCCATCTTTCTTTGGTACCAACAGAATAGGTGATCCACATGGCAAAGAACTTGGCCTGATGATTGATTTGTCCAACAATTCTTGAATTTTCTTTTTAATTTCTTCACTTTTCATCACTGACATCCTGTACATGCCAATCTTAGGAAGAGGACAATCTTGCTGCAATTGTATCTCATAATGGATTCCTCTCTTGGGAGGAAATCCTTTTGGTTCCTCAAACATCTCATCATATTGGTTAACAACATCAACCAATTCAGATTTCTATATATAGACACAACCTTGAAAAGATTCACTATGAACATCATTCTTGGGTTTGATCATTAGAAGCACAAAATTCTTGCTAGAATTCACTATTCTTTTCATCTGCCCTGCATTTACAAGTGAAATGTTTAGTTTCTTTCTATGGGCTCTTACAATGTATTATACTCCATCTTTGAACAAATGGTATTTGTTTTGATGTCTATGGAAGATATTTTCTCTATCATAGTGATATGGGCTGCCCAAAACTATACCACATATGTCTAATGGAACAACATCAAGTTCCACTTCATCTATGAAATTTGAAGTAATGGCGAATTTCATTCTACACTTTCTAGTTACTTTCATTTGTGCATTGTCACACACCCATCCTAATGGATATGTCTTATGATGTGGAATGGTTACCAATTTAAACTTTTGACAATGCTTTCAAAGATGAGATTAGCTTGAGAGCCACTATAAAAAAGAGTATCAATTTTTCTATGTTTTGAGATTACTCTTATGTGGAAAAGTCTTATCCTCTTCTTTTCATTTGGAGTTTCATTGTGTAAATTTGAAGTACTAGTGCTAGAAATGGAGTCCTTATCTTTTATCCCCGTGACTGTGATTTTAGTTTCATTACCTGAATTGGATCCCAAATCCTGTTGAATGGTTGCATATGTCTTTTGCTTTCCCTTGCTTTTGAATTTATTTGGTTTCATCTTAGGATGAAGCTTCCAACAATGAGCTTCATCATGACCCTCCTTAGAACAGTGTTTGCATGTTCATTTCTCTCCTTCCTTCTCAATGGCTACATTTTTCTTTCCTTTCCCTTTAAAACTCTTTCCTTTGTCTCCACTTTTGAAAGGCTTCTTGTTGCCCTATTGTGGAATGTTTTTCCCTCTTGATTCAAGATGTGTGGCTTGCACACAAACCTCATCTAAACTAGCTGGATTAAACATAAGGATAGTATGCCTCAAATAGTTGTGTAGACCCCAAATATACTTCAACAAAGTGTATTGTGACTTCAAACCTACACCTAATATCAAATACCTTCTTCTAAACGCTTGGGTGTAACTTTGCACACTTTGACCCTTTAATTGTTTGAAATTCTGCTAGTGCATTATGGATTTTTTCATATACGCCAAAGGGTAAAATTGTCTTTTAATTGCAACAATTAAATCAAACCAAGAGATTGAAATCTTACCATGTTTTCTCATTTCATCTTGTGTCTTGGCTTCCCACCATATTAATGTTAAACCCTCCAGTCTCAAGGAAGCTAGCTCAATCTTTGTGTCATCATCTTGAAGGTTTTGAATCTTGTAGTAGACCTCAAGTTGATGAACTCAATTGTCAATCTTTTATGCACTCACTTCACCATTATACATTGGAAATTCAAATTTTACATCTAGTTTCAATAAGGGAGTTTTACCATGTCCCTTTGAGGTATGTGCATGAGTTTGAGTAAGGGTTGTAGTAGTGGAAGAGGATGATGACGAACGTTAAGATGGTGGTGAGGATGATCACCATTCCCATTACCTCCTCCTCTTGGAGAACCCTCTCCTCTTGGAGGCCTAGAGCTTTCACCCTACAACCTTGTATTCCTCTCTTTATAGAGGACTTTCACCATTTACGTCATGTCAAAGAAAGACTTCCTAAAAACCTTCTCATCCTCTGTCATGTTATTAGTTCCTCCTTCATGAATCATGCTTACCGAAGCCTCATGTACAACAGGAAGTGAAACTTGTGGTGGAGATTGTGGCAACCGTGCCCTCCTTCTCTTTGCTCCAATTTGTGAACCTGCACCGAAAAGCTTGCCTTCTCCTCTCTTGAGCTTTAACCTTGTAAACATCAAATTCACTTGCAAATAGTTAAATTCTCCTTGCACAAAGAAATCTAAGAGCTTTGATACCAAACTTGATCTGAATGGGAAAGTTATGTTTGTTGCGCTTAAATCCAATTTAGAATATAAACAGGGTGCTTGAGGGTTTATGAGATAAATTACAAATTAACCATGAGTTTCTATTTATTTTTATGTGAATTCCATGAGCAAATTGACATAAGTAAAACATTGAACAACAAAATATGTCAAAAATAAACATCACCATAAATAGTAACACAGTAGCACATTATGAAGGAATTCACTCCTCCTAGGCTACATCTCCTTGGACCAGCTTCCAATGGCTTTACCCACTTCAATTATGCTCAAAATTGTGAATACATACATTTATAGTGCTCAAATAGCTCTATAACATGTTCTAATGGTTTCAGAAGACCCAAAAATGCTTATCTAACATATTTATGCTCCTCAATTGGATCAAAACTCAACAAATTGTGAGTTCTCCTAGCTTGGCTATTATTCACTCACCAGTCCTACAATTTCGCCCCAAATTATGCTAATCGAGCGCCATTTTGGCAAATTTCCAGTGCATTTGGTGGACACACTAATTTGGCCACTAAAGCATTAAATCTGAAAAGCTGGGTCATGTGGGGACCACGTGCCCAAGGGATAAGTCGAATGGCCTACCCCCATCAGCAAACCCCCACTCCAATCCACAATGGTGGTGCTACATTCCATACGTCCTGAGGTCGAGGCCTTAACTCTACCACATACAAAATATAATAGGTGTGTGCCAAGGGATTTAACAAGCCGTATGATAGCTTGATCGGTAAGAGCTCTACATTGTTTGAGAGTTAGTCATGATTACGATCACTGCGGAGTCCAGTTCGGACTTGACCCAAAATTTTTGTGGCCCCCGTGCTCCCATGTGGCGGCCTCTAGTTGGGCCATGTAGTAGCATGTGGTTGGCCAACAGCCAACCAAGAACAAAATGCCAAATGAACTCTTATAGAGCTAAAAGATGTGGTGCAACCAGATTGGTCATTCAAACCGAGTCAGCCATGCTAAGTCAACAGGCCCACTCAATTGTACAGGCTGCTGACTCGGCAACCTGTACCTTCTTTTTATAAAATTTACATATTTGGGCTAATGAACAAAACATGTTTTTGAGAGCATATGATGTATGTTTTCCATGAAACAAGTTGCACCAGAATTAGGAAGATGAGATCCACACGTTCATTTAGGTTTCTCTTTGATCCGACAATTATAAATTTTGAACAAAATTTTGAGCACCTGATCAATCCACATCCATGAGGGCTCTTTATGGTCATCACAAGTTCATGGGTATTATTTTTGTCTTTGGTAAATTGTTTTATTCTCTTGGTTCTCCTCTTTGGTTTGAAGGAATCAATACTTTCCTCTTCTGTAATTGCGGTCGCGTTCTCTATTTGTGTTAAGGTTCGGGGTTATATATAGGGGTTGCTCTGCTTCGCTCTCTAGTCTGGGTGAACTCTTTCCTATCTTTCTCCTCTGGTTGTGGTGTCGATTTAGTGGTTCATATTCTTTCAGGGTAGTGGCTTCATGGTATTGGGCATTATTGTGTTTGTTAGAGGCTAAACAAAAGACTCTATGTGGACTCTTCTTCTAGATGATCATCAACCTTTGTCAATTTCAGTATGTCCTACCAACAGGGTTGTCCTTGCCAAGGGAGGGGCCAACATGCCCAGGTTAGGCATCCTGAGCTAGGTCATAATTTTTCCTCTACCAACTCCTAGGAAATTGAGGACATTGAGGCTATCTCTCTGGATAGTTTTCTAGGTAACCTTCTAGCCCTTACTTCCATGGAATCCATCGCACAGCCACTACGACACATTCAACTTGACATTGACATCCTTAGGGACCATAGGTATGAATATTGTAATGAGACAGTGACCTATATTACTGATATTCAATATAGTAAAAATGAAATTCTAGAGCATTTGGATAGCCTTCGATGCAGTCATCGTCACACAAATGACCACCTTCACAGCTTGGAAGCACGAATGGAACACAATGACTTTGATATTCATGATCATGTTTGTTAGTTTGAAGCTCCCCCTGTAATTACCCATCATCCCCTTCCTTGATATGTTACTGTCATTTAAAGTCTATTTTAGTGTTACTCCTAGTATGTTAATGCCATAGCGCCTCACAAAAACAATGTATGAAAAATGTCTTCCTTGGTATTCTCCAGCCCCTAATCTCGAAAAAAATTGGTTGGAATGAGAGAGAGAAAACTATTGAGATCATTTTTGTATGCTATTCTATTTTTAAAATCTAATGAAATCCATTTTGAACGACAAAAGAAAGAAAGATCATGCAATGCACAAATCAAATACAAATTACAGTTTTGCATTGTCCTCATGTAGGGATCCAAGATCACCAATGGGGGGAAGAAATTGATGAAAAATAAAATATCTTGATTTTTTGTAGTTATATAACTACATATCTGATCCCCTTTAGGGCCCTTTGGTGGTTTTCATGTTGTCTTCAATGGTTTTCCTTTCTCCAAGGAAGTTAAGCCATCAATATAGTATTCGATAGTGAGAAAGTATAGAAGTAAAATGCGTTATTTATTAACTTAGAAGTGGATAATGTGGATGTGATTAACCATTATGGGATAGTAATTTTGGTTAATCAATGCTTGTAAAATGATACTCTCAATTTTCCTTGATACTCCTCTCTTGTAGATGCATTCATCCTTGCAATAATGCAATAATTTGAAGCGAAGTACCCCATAGCCCAAAGATTAACCTTCATCCACATCAAGTAAAGAGAACATGCACTAATTTAGTAGTGTCCACTACATATAAACCTAAAACCAATGCAAGTTTCCTGATTGATAAACTAGTAACCAAATATATTTGAAGAATATTGTTAAACGCATTAAGCAATTGGAGTTTGAACTACAATTTAATACATACTAAACTGATTACTTGTTGATAACAAGGCATGTGACTTTGGTGTATCATCCACTACTAATGACTTGGAAACTACAAAGAATATAACAACATAAAAATATGTAGTTGTTATGAATCTTATAATTTAACTCAACTTTACAGTGGAAAGAAAATACTAGTATGAATTTCACAATCATTAACTATTTCCCCTTATAAATAAACAACTTATGTAGTGGTAGTCTTAGCCCTTCTTTAACAATAGCATGAGAGAAGCATGGTACCCAGTTATAAATAGTTGGTATGGAACGCTAACTATGTTAATTTATCTGTTGTGTATCTCATTGGCTGTTCTCCAACCATAGAGTAGACATATATTTGTCTGTTAAGCACTATTATTGTGGATAAATGCTTTTATTTTCTATAAGTTTGGTATTAATTTGGATTTCTTTCGAATTATCCATCTCTCACTTTGGAATTAAAAACATAAAAAAATGGTATAGTATTTTCAGTTAGTGGTTAGTCCTCTTGTTCTCTTCGGGTCTTGCACCAGAGTTACTATGTATCATTTTGTACTTTATTCTTAATGCATATTGTCTTTGATTTGGTAAGAAAAAAGTGATGTTTGATTTAATTTCCCTTAACTGGAAGATTTGTGTTAATTGGAAGGAAATATAATTTGTGATGATCATAATGAATTATGGCCTTTTCTTTTATTTTATTAAATGTTTTCTAGATAAGCTGAGGTAGAAACAGAGAGTTGCAATCTAAGAGGATTTACCATTATTTTACCAGTCTATAGTTTCCTTGTATTGTTTTGTGCACTGTAATTTTGGATGTGCCTATTGTTACAGTTTCTATAGCGTTAAATTCTATTCTAGAGAATTTATAGTAACCTGTACAATTTTACATTTCTTAAGATGTTTTTGAATTAAGATCTATCGATCTAAATTTACAAGAAATTAAGAGGTTGGATCGGAAGAATTAATATATGATTTTCATTCATGTGTAAAAAGTGTGATTTAATGTTTTTAGAGACATTGAGATAGAATTACTCCACAAAAGCTTACATATCCTATTTTTTCCTATAAGATGCACAATCTAGTTGCTAGTAATACAACGAGAAAATTTAAAGATAAAGTGTGTCCCTAATCCATTGTTATTCTCTCATAGTAAAAATATGGAAACTATTACATTACAAAGTATTAAAAAATGTTGCTAGCAGTAAGACTCAGACAATTGCTAAATAATTAAAACATTCCTATCTATAAATTACACAAATTTCACATTTATTAGAAATTTTTGTCGACATGCTTCATCTCCAGTGTTTGAAAATGGTTTATTGAGTAAATTGTGAAACCATGAAGGAAGAATATATATTTCCCTTGTCCAACTAGAAACAATATTCAATATGAGTCTTCCTCATATTACAAAGTGTCCTCATTTCAGGAATCAATGTTTTTTCTACTATGTTGAGTTGAATCGGTAATGATTCCTTTCATAGTCATCTCAGGGCTCTTTTTCTCTTGGGAAAAGGGAAATGGGGTAATTGGACTGATTCATTCCTTAATCATGCATATAATTGGATCTCATTCATATTAAAAAGATGAATTAATTTCTAGCACTGAACATTAATCTCTTTTAAAATGTCAAAGATGAAAATCCTCCTCTTGTGCCTTAATCGTTAAAATAAAAGTTCCAAAAGCATTAGGTATCCTACCATGCAATACGTCATCTTTGAGTTTGGAATATTCAAAGTCGATCACCAATCCCATGCTTGGAGGTCTCTGGAATGGGCAATTTTCCATGTCAGCCCCTGTGATGATTATTTGTCATGCCATGTCTAAGGGGTAACCTATTCATATTTCTCACCAACACCATCTCCTCCCTTGATTTATACTCCCATAGGCCAAAAGATGCAAATTTTAAAGACCAAATTTGCTTTTTACCTATTATTTTCATAGTGTCAAAATCTCCACTTACATAAAAACTGCATTCCCTATAGATAAATTGCAAACTTGATCTATGATAAGGAAAAAGGGATGTCATATATGCCATGAAACATCATATTACATACTTATAATGCACTCGAAGGTGTCAACATTGCATGCCAAGTGAAGAAATTGCATTTCTTAGGTTAAAATCAGCATTATAGCCTAACCTGATTGCACACAACCTCCTATAGATGTACCTATGGAGAAGTCATAAAATAAAGTGCTACATTATTTCTCCTTGTGCATCTTCATACACTTCCATAATTCTATTGTACACCTTCAAGTGAGAGTACTAAGTCTAGCAAAACAATTTCACTCATTTACGTCCTCTCTTGCTAAGTGAAATTAGTCTTTAGTAACATGCATGTTTAGGGCTCACTAAAGATCAAAATTATGATTTTCAATTTTTTTGGGGTTCTTACAACATTATTTATATTTTTACATCATTAGAGTTTCACTTCCAATTAAAAAAACCATAAAATGAGGTAGGACATAATAGCATTTAATAGTATTGAAAACCAAAATGAAAATATGGTTTAAGATATATTGGATATCCAACTAAGATTACACTTGTAATTCACTTTAAGTAGTAGATTTTTCTTTTTAATGCATATGAATTAGGTACCCATTTGTTCTTCATATTCTATTGTGAATGTTTCTTATGATGTCCATGCACGATTGGTAAATTAAGAGTTACTGGAAGCTTTAGTTCAAATTACAATTGTAATTCGCATACAATATGAATGTCATATGAAATATTGAGTTGTTTTTAATACATGCACTTTTCTCTATGTTGTAATGGATCCTAATGTTCATTCAAGAAAAAAAAGCTCACAAATAATTACTTCATTTTATCCATTATCACACTAAATCCATTATACCTAGCGATGACAATGATTGCATTCAAATTGTTTTGAACTCCCTAAATTATAATGTAAAAGAGAAATAAAATCTTCATTTTGTTGGAAATAATACTGAGAGGGGGGGGGGTGAATTAGTATTATCAAATCAATTATACTTTTCATTTCCATACTAAGATACATATATGCTACTTCAGTTAATAGAACCCGGGTATATACGCAACTGTGTCTAATGCAACTAGCGTATATCCAGAATACTTATGATTCAGTTGCTCCATTAAATGTTGATCTTTAGTTAGTGCATCAGAACTTAATTAACCATATGAACAGTAAGCAAGTGCAGTAAAATAGAATAGATCATCACACACAAGAAGCACACATGAACACCATGATGTAAGGTGGAAACCCAATGTGGGTGAAAACCACCTGCTGCAATATGTCTCTATCTTCTTTCAATTAGAAACTTCTTTTTATAATGATTCTGTACTAGTGTAGTCCTTTACCAGTATGCAGGCTAGAACCTATAGAGGACTACAACCATCTCTCATTTTCCAGACTTTCCTGGATGGGAGCTACAACCCCCTTAGCTCTTGTACTAGCCGATCCATTTACTAGTACGTAGGTGCCTGCCTACTGAATGCTCCAATCTTCACTCGTTCTCCAGCTGCTACTGGAAGGGAGCTACCACCCCTTTAGCTCTTGTACTAGCTGATGTACTAGTACGTAGGCGCCGGCCTACAATCTCCTTTCATCCTCCAGGGACCACATTTCATACATTTTCAGACTGGATACTCCTGAAGCACAACACTATAATCTGAAGGCCACGTTTCATCCAATTTTCATACTGGACCCATAAATATCATTGAAGCACAAAACAATCAATACTAGTATCATCAATTTCTGAATCACTGAAACACTGAAACCCTATCAACAACACAGTCACCAGAACGCAGAGCAGAAAACATAACTCTGCAATAACAATCAGACCCAACTGCAACTTCAAACATCATACTTCATAATGTATACGCTACTACGATGAATCAAACTCGCGTACATACGCGCTTTCACCAAAGCCAACCCGCGTACAAATCTATAAATATTCAATCATGACTTGCAGCTATTTCAAACTTAAGTTATACCCAGTTCATAACACTACATGCGTCAGTATACAGATCTAGAATAAGCATAATCAACCATATAGAAATAGTTCATTTCAAACCATTTGATCCCGATCTATCCTTAGATCTTGTTCTCCATCAACCGGTGAGATTCCTCCTTAGCTAAGATCAAGCAATGCATACTGGATCTCATACTTCATTAGATATTCAAGACTTTCTCAATACACTTGCCTAATGATCTTCTTCTCCTTTTTTAGTCTTAGGCCTTACTCAATACCATGGTCCAAAACCATAACAAACCAATACCATGGACCCAATACTTGGGATTAACACATTTGACGAGATACTATGGTCCAAAGCCATAGGTTCAAATACCAAGGACTAAATACCATGGACCAAAACCAAATGTACGTGCCTTTTGATCTATGATCCCGCGTGTATACACGACTTTGATAAGAGGAACCTGCGTATACCTTATTTTCTTCATTCTTTGTAGTCTGATCATCAAGTCTTTGCTACTGACCTGCTGCACTATGATTTGTCATCTGCGTGATTTGCCATCAAGGACAACCCTTGTATCATAATGCCAACAATCTCCCCCTTCGGACTTGATGGCAAGGCTAGCTGGTCATACTGAGATCTGTCATCTGATTCCTCTGAGTTGTCCTACATCTAATATTTCTTCTATAGATTCATCTAGTTATATGTAAGTGAGTTATTCTTCTATGAGAGGGTTTCCATCAAGCACAACACATGCATCATAAAGCCAACAATCTCCCCCTTTGGACTTGATGGCAACAACACCAAATCACTCTCCCCCTTTGACATCAAGGGCAAAGGGTGGACCAAGATATTTTCTTTCCTTGATAAACATTCTGCTGTCCATACTCCCCCTGAGTACCTGCTGAAATCTCTGAATGAGCTCCCCTTTTGTATATGCAAAGGTGTACCAATCTGACCATGCTCCCTCTGAGTACATGCTAAAAACTCTGCACTGCTAAAGTGTGATGTTCATGCTCCCCCTGACTGTAAGCGAGGACTGCAAAAAGATGTTTTACAAGAAGAACATGACTCGACCTTCCTATCACCAAGGACTCATACATACATCCATCTCCCATCAAAGTGGGGATATACCAAAAGTTTACACATGATAATACAAGAGTATAACATCATTCATCCCAGGCATAGTGGGGAAACCAACATAGGCCATTACATGACCTTGATAAAAGAAATACATGACTAAAATATTTCATCATCCTTCTTATGCGTAGTGGGGGTACAAAATACATCAAATGACTACAATAGATAGAGACACGCTATTACATCATGAGTCTTGATATGACCTTTACATGAGACCAAACATCTAAATAAGACCATGATAGTCATCAACAACTATAATAATGTATGATCTGCTCCATAAGCATCTGCCAACAACATCTAGACCAACAATCATGTTTTCCTTCTGTTCTCCTTCTGCATTTGATTCACCTGAGATCAACAGCTGTGAACCTGAACCAAGAGCTTCTAATGTAATGCCAACAATGCATTATCAGAAGTCTATCTGCTCCCCCTGAACCTATGCCAGATGGTCTCTGTCAGACCCATATCAGACTTTATTCAACCAGTGTTTGTCCCCACTGATTTCTTTCAAACTTCCATATACGTGACTGTCTTTGAATAAACCAGTGTATGTACGTAGATCCTCCTCATGAAACTCACGTAAAACCACTTCCAGATCAGTAACCTATCCTCATGTAGGTAAGAACTCATCATCATTATGTCTCCAAC
The DNA here is from genome assembly GCA_031772625.1 of Pinus tabuliformis. Lineage (NCBI taxonomy): Eukaryota > Viridiplantae > Streptophyta > Pinopsida > Pinales > Pinaceae > Pinus > Pinus tabuliformis. The sequence goes on along the minus strand of CM062810.1, from coordinate 871,190,736 downwards.
AATGCAACTTTGAGTAATTATTCATGTATCCAACACTATGTATCTTGAACTCAAGATCATTTGTCAAGGCTTCTTTATATCATCAACATCAACAATCCTCATCCACATGAGCACCAAGAACTATAGGAATCCTGCATCATAACTATATTATATGATCTTTATGCATATGACGACAGCAGCATATGAGTGACTCATCATCAAGTAATGAAGTTGTGTATTCAAGCTTTGTACTTCTCCTTATCCTTATGAAGCTCACCATGTAAGCGTCATATATGCACCATCTAAGAATCAATCCACACATATGATCTAAACATCAACTATGTAACCCCAAGAATCATATGAGATTTTATCATGGACAACTCATAAACACATCATAGCAAGATATATCATTTAGCCATATAAGCATCATCACTAAGGACTATTAACCATAATGCCAACAATGCATTATTAAAGGCATATGCTTCCCCTCAACCTATGCCATCTGTTTACTGTTAGATCTGACCATGCATATATCAGCAATAAGCATTAAGACATCATCATCATCAAGTTGGGATCAAAACACTTCTAAACATCTTATGAGTATCAAGACATTTCCACACATCATTAGCAGATTGTAACCATTATCTATCAGAGCAAATAATAGACTGAATCATATCAGACCCTTTTTCTGAGCCTGTCCCTACTGCTTTTCCTCAGACTGGCATATACGCAACTGTGTAGTGTCTAACTCGCGTATATACGCGACTTCCATTTATGAAACTTGCGTATGACATTCACGACACTGAAGTTTCATACTTTCAGCTCCCTCTGAGTCTGTTATGTCTGTGCTGTGCTATGTCTGAGTACATTGTGCTGTGCCACATCTTTCTGATTGTACTTCCTTCTTCTTCCATATCTTCAAGTGTGATGATGTTTTCTGCTTTTGGTGTGATGTATGTACTTTGTTCCTGCATTCCTTTGCTATATGTCCAAGCTTGTTACATGCATACCATCTTACATGTTTCATATTCCTCCTGTAGCAGTCAGTAGCTTTGTGACCAAACATATTGTAAGAAAAACAATATCCATTAAAGTACCTGGAGCGTGATGATCTTTCTGTGTGGTGGTCTTGACCCATTCTACTTCTGCATATGGCTGCAACATGTCCAAGATTATGACATACATAACATTCAACATTATTCATCAGAGGAGTAAAAGATTTTCTTTGAAGAATTTCTTTCCTTGGTTGACGATGGGGTTGACCTTTCATCTCCTTGTTGAGCATTTCAGATTTTGCACTAGAGTTCCTTGTCTTATTTCCTGAACTAGATTCACCTTCAATAGATTCATGAAAACCAAGACCAGTTTTGATAGCAGGAGACCTTTGACTACTAAGAATATCATCCAAGATCTTAGTACTATCTTGAAATCGTAAGATCTTATCCTTTTCTTCTAATTTAACATTTAGAATATTTACCTTAACTTGAAGTTTCTCTTCCCTTTCAAGATGTTGCTTCTTCATGTTTTCTTCAACTTTTCTTTCTTCTTCCAACTGATGTCTTAGTTCAAGAACTACAGTTTCTTGTTTTTCAAGAGCTTGGAGTAGTTCTTTATTCTTCTTCTTTTATTCTTCAAGATCTTCCTTTAGCGAGAGGATCGTAGCTTCAAGACTTTCATAGTAACTGGATCTATCTCTGAGTTTCTTGATTGTTGTGCTCTTCTCACTGACTTCATCTCTTAGAGATGTTACTTCATCCTGCAACTTCTGATACTTGTCCTTGAATAAATTTCTTACCTTGTTTCCTTCCTCTAGTTGAGCTTTTAGTTTGGTAGCTTCTTCTTTGAAGGCACATTCCCTTTTGTTGCTTTTAGTTTGGTAGCTTCTTCTTTGAAGGCACATTCCCTTTTGTTCAATAGATCTTGTTGATCTCTAATTTTGTCTGTAAGCCTTTTAAATTCTGCCTCTATTTGATATCTTTCTTTCTCACCCATAAGAGCAAATTCAGTTGTTTCGCTATCACTTTCATCTTTTCCAAATGGATAGATACCTGAGGATAACAAATTCATACCTGATAGATCTTGTTCATCTTCATTCTAAAGTGATTCTGAACCTGAAGTGCTTCTTCCACATAATCCCCAATCAATGCTCATACTATCATAGACTTTCTGAGATGTCTTCTTCTTCTTAGGTGCTTTCTTCTTAATCTTCTTTCCCATTGTTCCACGGATCTCCTTCAAGCGATCAAGCTTCTACCAAAGGACCTGCTTTGATACCAATTGTTGGAAATAATATTGAGGGGGGGGGTGAATCAGTATTATCAAATCAATTAGACTTTTCATTTCCATACTAAGATACATATACGCTACTTAAGTTAATAGAACCCATGTATATACAGGACTGTGTCTAATGCAACTTGCGTATATCCAGAATAGTTATGATTCAGTTGCTCCATTAAATGTTGATTTTTAGTTAGTGCATCAGAACTTAATTAACCATATGAATATTAAGAAAGTGCAGTAAAATAGAATAGATCATCACACACAAGAAGCACACATGAACACCATGATGTAAGGTGGAAACCCAATGTGGGTGAAAACCACCTGCTGTAATATGTCTCTATCTTCTTTCAATTAGAAACTTCTTTTTACAATGATTATGTACTAGTGTAGTCCTTTACTAGTACGCAGGCTACAACCTGTAGAGGGCTACAACCCTCTCTTTTTTTCCAGACTCTCATGGATGTGAGCTACAACCCCCTTAGCTCTTGTACTAGCCGATCCATTTACTAGTACGTAGGTGCTTGCCTACTGAATGCTCCAATCTTCACTTGTTCTCTAGCTGCTACTGGAAGGGAGCTACCACCCCTTTAGCTCTTGTACTAGCTGATGTACTAGTATGTAGGCGTCGGCCTACAATCTCCTTTCATCCTCCAGGGACTACATTTCATACATTTTCAGACTGGATACTCCTGAAGCACAACACTATAATCTGAAGGCCACGTTTCATCCAATTTTCATACTGGACCCATAAATATCATTGAAGCACAAAACAATCAATACTAGTATCATCAATTTCTAAATCACTGAAACATTGAAACCTTGTCAACAACACAGTCACCAGAACACAGAGCAGACAACGGAACTCTGCAATAACAATCAGACCCAACTGCAACTTCAAACATCATACTTCATAATGTATATGCTACTACGATGAATCAAACTCGTGTACATATGCACTTTCACCAAAGCTAACCCACGTACAGATCTATAAATATTCAATCATGACTTGTAGCTATTTCAAACTTAAGTTATACCCAGTTTAGAACATTACATGCTTCAGTATACAGATCTAGAATAAGCATAATCAACCATTTAGAGATAGTTCATTTCAAACCATTTGATCCTGATCTATCCTTATATCTTGTTTTCCATCAACCGGTGAGATTCCTCCTTAGCTCAGATCAAGCAATGCATCATAAACCCATAACCTGCATACTGGATCTCATACTTCATTAGATATTCAAGACTTTATCAATACACTTGCCTAATGATCTTCTTCTCCTTTTATAGTCTTAGGCCTTACTCAATACCATGGTCCAAAACCATAACAAACCAATACCATGGACCCAATACTTGGGATTACCACATCTGACGAGATACTATGGTCCAAAGCCATAGGTTCAAATACCAAGGACTAACTACCATGGACCAAAACCCAATGTACGCGCCTTCCCTTGCATGAAAGTGCGTGTATACGCATACGCGCCTTTTGATCTATGATTCCACGTGTATACGCGACTTTGATAAGAGGAACCTGCGTATACCTTATTTTCTTCATTCTTTGTAGTCTAATCATCAACTCTTTGCTACTGACCTGCTGCACTACGATCTATCATCTGCGTGATTTGCCATCAAGGACAACCCTTGTATCATAATGCCAACACATTTCAGTTTAGCACTAAATCCAATTGATTTTGAACTTCCTAAACCATAAAGTTTTTAAAAATAGTTTGATATTATTATGACTTTAGCACTAATTACAATGTATGTAGTGATGTAATAAGGGGGCTTTCAACCAAACTACATTTAGGTGGAGTGAAAGGTAAGGTAAGTTGGACATTCTACAAAACTTTATTTGGAAGGGAAAATATCTCGTGTTTGCTAGTGGTGGTTAGGATTTAAAAACATGGAAACAAATTTTGAAAGGTGCCAACATGAATTAAAAATGCTCAAGTTCATTACCTTTAGAGATTTGGGTCATATTATATCTTAGATTATTGTGGTCTAGTTGAAAGGTGGGTAAGATGAAATTTTTAGAATTGTATTATGAACAAGAATGTTCAAAAATATATGATTTCTAGAGCTATCGGGTTTGTTAGCTTTGCCAAAAGAGTGTGAAATAACAATTAGTTCTATTTAATGAAATAACTCGAGTGGGTGGAATGAATTGTGGGAAACACTTACGAGGGAAAGGAATATTTTTAGTCCATCCTTATTTCTATAATTATTTTTTCATTTTATAATGGAGGGAAGTGTTTAAAAACTTTCTAAAGAATTATTTTTAATTAAAAGTAATATTTTTTTGCTTATGTTTTAGTTTTTTTTTTAAATATATATTTAGTTTTAGTATTTTTTTATTTTATAAAAAAATATTTGGTTTTTGGTAATTTTTTTATAACAAAAATTATATTTTGTTTTTATAAGAATGTATTTTATACTTTCCATTCAAGCTAGTTTGTGATTTTATGATAAAAGTTTAAATTATATATAAACAAGTGTAATATGAACCATTGTTTCTTAGTAAAGGAAATAAAAATTTTAAATTTAAATGTTTAATTAAACATCCACAATGTATACAAATTGAAAAATAATAAATTTGTTGCAATCCCTATAACTTAATAGTAAATAAAAAAATATAATTTAATATTTTCAAAATTAATTGACTACATCAAAATTAACTTTATATATATATATATATATATATATATATATATATATATATATATATATATATATATATATATATATATATATATAAAATGAGCTACATTATAAAGATGTGCAAAACGTACTTTTACAAACCTAATCGTTTCAACAAAGAAAACATAAATAGAATAAATTATCATGTTGTGCAAAAGATTAACTACCCATGTTTTTGCATTTTGTGAGAGAAAACATAAAATATATCTGCAACCATTTTATAAAATGTGTAAGAAACTAGTCTTTATATCACAAATATAACAAGTCCAAATAAAAAAATACTTTGTAGAGTACACAATCGACATGGTTTCCTCAATCTTAAATTGCATTTAGTGTGGTTCAATTGAATTGTATTTAGAGTACCCACTTTTGAACATCATGGTTGAAGCTTTAGTGTGGTTCAACTTTTTGGAACTCTTGTTGGATGTGACAGAACCTACAGGTCACTCTAAGTGCATGGATATTTCACATATGATAGTTACATTTAGTTAACCAGTATTCAAGTAATATTGACATTAGACATTTGTACCGTATCCTTGTTTCTTTCTTGGTCTTCCCATAAGTTTGTCATATTTTCTCTATCCTAAGATAAATTAATTGCAACCAGCACTTTTGAAATAGTTGAATCGATGGTCTATCTATATGTTACTAATCATGTTATCCATGTAATCAATATAATGAATCCAAGTCAAAATATGGTACACAAAGACATGATTTCTTTTCTCTATAAAATATGTTACAAAAACTCACAATAATAGCTAAAATACACCATGGATTCACTAACGAAGATTATTTATGCAGTTGATTTTAATGTCTAAACTAGATTTCAATCATACATGGCTATAGTAAATTGTAGACTAGATGCCAGTAGTTTGACCAAATTCCTGAAAGAAATGCCATCTCATGGAGTGCAATGATTGCTGGATACAAAATGCATGACAACAATACAATGAAACTAGCAACAATGGAATCTAAATAATTCCATTAATGTGTTGGGATGGGAAAACAATCCTGAAAAGGAACAATAGTCACTCAAAATTCCAATAAACCACCTTAAGAACAAACCAAAAGATTACCTTCGGAATAGAGAAATGGAAGTTCGTACAAGAAGGAAAGTTGAAGGTTGTTATGCCAATGTTGCAAATAAGAACAAGGAATATTTTTTTTATTTCCCATTGGGAAGTACATTAGGGTTTGTAATTAACACTCTGATAACTACATTACCAATCTATGTGACGTAAAGGAGGGGAAGTTGCAAATGATTTCTCTGGAATAAAACAGGCAAAGCTGGAAATGCTTGTCGTGAAATCCAAACCAGAATGAGAGAATGAAAAGTTTGCATAGATTTGAAGTCCTAAGAAATTGTATAATTTGGAAGCATAGGATCTCATGGGTAGCAAAGGAGACATTGCTGATTTTGAGGTTTTTGCAAAAGGCCCAAAGATAATCGAAACTTGTGTTATAAAATATAGATTTTATAATAATTATATTTATAGATAATTATTTATTAAAAATAAACATAATTATATTTATACATAAAATTATTGAATGCTTAAACAAATTTATAAATCTAATAATAATAAAACCAAATCCATTCAATAATAAAAATCACTAAGGAAAAATCAGTGTAATATGGAGAGTTGTTGCTTTTGTTTTTTAAATGGGTCAGTTTCCATGGTTAGTAAAAGCCCAAAAAGTAATGTCAATTGTTTTTGGTTTTTTAGAAAAGAAAATATTTATTATGGAAAAGTCCATAATTGAGGAAAAGAAAAAATCGATAAGTAATGGTGATTAGAGGTTTTTGTTTTCAAATTATTTTTAATTCCAAAAACTTGATATTAAACCACATTAAATTGGTCATCCACCAATAAAAAATTAGAAATAAAATTTTTTAAAATAAAAAATTCAAAAAATAATTTTCAATTTATAAAAAAATGAGTTTAATATTTAGTTTTCCCAAAAATTTAATAAACTTTAGAAATAGTTTCTAAAAAATTACAAATTAATTAAAAGTCAATGAATTTTGAGATGGGTATTATACATCTCTTCCTTGAGAAGTTATAGAATGTGCTTGGGTTTTCTTAATGCAATAAAATTCATTATGCTTTTCATTATATATTGAGATGTTCAACTTGCACCTAATGAAACAATAAAGTTAAAATAAGTTTTCCTTTGTCCTTTGTAGATCTTTGTCCCCATTAATCTTGCTCTTAATAAATTAATTTTCTTATTGTGGCCTTGAGTGGTCACTCTCATTACTTGCATGCTTTTTAGTTGCCTTTAGTGAAATTTCTTAGGCTCGATAACATGTTATTTAATTTATGAAAAATTGTTATTGTCGAGATTATTGTTAAATATTAATATTAAATATGTTGGTTTTGAGCATTCTTTAGAAAATAGTTCCAAAAAGTTTTATAGATTGTCTTTTATAATGTAATGATTCATTGCTTGATGAAATTGTTATGGATATTCTTTTTAGTATATTAACTTGTATGGGATAAAGTAAAAAGTCACCTCTTTTTGAGATTTTCATTGGTAAATTTTCCTTAAGGCCATCAAGTTCATCGTTTGGTCCTTGGTTAAGGAAATATAGGAGTCACGAAGTGGCATTGTCCAAGAACTTAAATCTTGAAACATGTTTTTTTTTATTCACATTATACTTCCTTTTGTGTAAATTCTCCATGAAAATAGTATCATGGAACATGAGGGGCCTAAATAGTAAAGGAAAATAAATACTCCTAAAAGAAAAATGGAACGCAAAGCACCCATAAATAATGTTGATACTTGAAACATAAATATTAGGTGAGGTTATACATCATATAATTATCAAATGAGGGAGTAATTTCCAAGTAGTAGTGACTGATGCTTATAGATACTTGGGTGGAATGGCCATTATTTGGAATGATTAGGACATCAGTGTTACCAATATGTTTACCTCTATCTTCATTATGACAATACAATTTTAGTTAATTGACATCGAGGACTACTACCATCTATCCAATGTCTATGAATCCAATATCACAAATGGAAAACCTTTATTTCTTAATTCTATTGCCAACACGAGTAATTTATACTCCCCATCTATATGGATTATTGTGAGTGACTTGAATATTATCAAGTCTCTCAAGGAAAATAAAGGACGAATCACAATGTATACCATGAGATTTTGTAAGCTATAACGTCAAATCCCTAAAGTAGTCTGCATTAAAGTGCTCAAGAAATAAGTCTTCAACCCACACATGTCGATCAATGAGATGTAATACATGTGTGTGTGGTGACTAACTAAACACTTTTCTAATAACTCCATAAACTTAATTATTTCACTCCATCACATAGATTGACCATAGTGTTACATAAGTAAACCAAGAGTATACATGGAACCCTTAGGCAACAATCATTCCCTCGATCCTCAATTAGGTGCTTAAATGATGAAGTGAAAATACAAGGGGAAAAGAGGAATTCATGATATAACCATCACAAACACATGATCAAGTGTGACTACGAGTATATATATTCATATGTTTTCCAAAGAAGGAGTGAATACATGAGTTACAATTCATTGGGAATTACTTTTATTTCTTTTATTTTTTCTTATATATAGTACTTAGGGAATGATGTTTTCATAAGTTTGGCACAACTCATAGATATAACATTTACATGAATGTTTCACTTCAACGTTAGAGTTTAGACTTAGATACATCATTCTAGTGTATCTTTAATGACTTTTCCTTTCACTTTTTTATTTTCTTTCATCGCAAATGACAAAAGGGGAAATATTTTGCCACAAATATATGAGTGCTTAATCATAAAGTTGTCATGTGATGAAAATGAATTAATTATGTTATTATCTATGAAAAGGATGCATATTCTTGAGAAAATCATATGCTTGTGGATGTCTCCTCCCTAGTTGAGAGGGAGTGAGGGTGGACACCATATTCTCCATGTCTCATGTACTATGGATAGGACTAATAGTCGTAAGCCAAGTAAAGACGATAGTAGGGAGAATGGTGGATTGGATTAAAATCTTGGACCGATATTCTTTGAGATTTTGTACTTTGACTAGGACTAACCACCATAAGTCAAGTACAATAATCCAAGATAAGAATAGTCTTGAGGATCAACATTTCCTAGTGTCAAGTATTATGACAGTGGATTAGGAAATGGTCATGTCATGACATACATGGTGAACATATTGGTGTGGTAACTAGCTAGAGAGGAAGTGGTGTCCAAATTTATGCCTCCCAACATTGTGATTTGATATAATGGAGATATAGACCTTGTTAGTGAAAACCTTGATATTTTGACAATGTTGGATATGGTGATGTAAATAATAAATGATTCTTATCAATCCAAATCCTTTCTTATATGAATATTTCAAATTGAGAGTACTTTGTTGTGTCATTATCAATACCTCCCTAGTTTTGAGGGAGTGTTAAAAAATGTAACTACCATCAATCTTCATAATGCAATAAGATGTATTTTTATCATTGATATTTATTATTATAGTCAATAACATTATTTTGTTTTGGTAAAATCACGTTCTTCATGCTTATAGAGTCAAAAAGAAATTATTTTTAGTCAAGAGAATTATATATGATTCATGTCCCATTTCGACTTTTCAAAGAAAAAGAAAAGGAATTTTTATTTTGAGTCAAAGAATCAACACAAGACCAAGTCAGCCTAAGCGGTAGCTATTTGACCCTCTTGGATAGGCATAAATATCATTCAATTCAATCACTTGGAAGAACAATCACATTATCAACACAAAACATCGTTTCTTGTGTCAAACAAGAATAAAAGACAACAAAAATTAAAGGAGAGATATAATATGAATTTTCCAACCTACGTTTGTGCACATGTTTGAAGGTTTTGTGGCTTCTCTATGAAAATTAGAGGTTTGAACTTCATCCTTCACTGTAGGTCCAATTTTTTTGTGATTTGACCATATTTTAGAGTGTTTGATCAATGCTCACTTTCATTGACTTTGACTTGGTTGGTGGAGACTTGGAGGAGGGCTGACATGGGTATTTGAGGCAATATTGGTCTTGGTCTTGGGTCTTGTTTATCTAATTTTTATGTAATTTTATAAGAGAAGAATTTTTGGGTTTTCCACCTTAATGGGTTTTCCCTTGCTTGGAGCCTAATTCTTGGTGTTCTTTGTTTCCTTGTGATATTTATGTTTTTAATTTTTTTGTAATTAGTTGATGAAGAATTCAATCTAATATTAATATTAATAAAGTTAAAATTCACCTCTTTTCTGAGATTTTCATTCGTCAGTTTCCCTTAAGGCCATCAAGTTCACCATTTGGTCCTTGGTTAAGGAAATATAGGAGTCACAAAGTGGCATTGTCTAAACACTTGAACCTTAAAACATGTTTTTATTATTCACATTATACTTCCTTTGTGTGTAAATTATGCATGAAAATAGTATGATGGAACATGAGGGGCCTCAATAGTAAAGGAAAACAAAGACTCCTAAAAGAAACATGGTACACAAAGCACCCATCAATAATGTTCATACAAGAAACATAAATATTAAGTGAGGTTCTACCTCATATAATTAGCAAATGGGGGAGGAATTACCAAGTAGTAGTGATTGATGCTTAGAGATACTTGCATGGAATGGATATTATCTAGAATGATGAGGACATCAAGGTTACCAATATGTTTACCTCTTTTCGCATTATGACAATACAATTTATGGCAAGGCTACTAATATTAAATATTAATATTAAAATAAGTAATATTAATATTTTTAATATTAAAAATGTTAATATTATTAATATTAATATGAAGATGAGTATTAATATGAATATTAAAATAACAATTATTATTATAATTATAATTATAAATAATTCTTAATATTATAAACAAATAATAATAATAATAATAATAATAATAATAATTATGATAATTAATATTACATTAAATAATATTATAAATAAAATTATTATATTAATAATAATAATTTCTTTCATATAAATAAAAATTAAAAATAATATTATTAATAATCAATAAATATATTAAAAAATATTAATTCATTTATAAAATAACAGTAATAATGAATAATCTATTCATATAATTGCAACTATATTAGTAAATGTGATTTATATACGACGAAGGCATATAATTATGATTATTATTAACAATTAATATTACTACTATTATTAATTAATTAATATTATTGTAAATTGAATTTAATAGTATCATTAATTAAAAGACTAATAATAAATAACTAATTTTTATTATTATATATTAATATTCTTTAATTAATATATATATCGTTAATTAAATATTAATTAATATAAATATGGCTAATATTCTTAAATAGAAATATTGTTAATAAATAATAATAATAACAATTAACCAATTATTATTGAGCTAATCTTTGTCACATTGCGACGTTGGACCATGGTTGTCACAATGATACATTGGACCAAGAGACAATCCTTGGGATTAATTCTAAAACCACAAGGTATTATAACCCCAAAGGAATAGTACTAAACCTAAGGGATTATTATTATAGACCAAAGGTATATAAACTTTAAGATAAATATTGTAAACCTAAGGGAATAATACTAAAGCCAAGGGATAAATATTATAAGCCCAAGGTATATAAACCCTAAGATAAATATTATAAACCCTAAAATACGCATGGTACACCATGGTTGACCATGACTAATTGTCATGTTGACAAAATATTTGTCACAATGTGATGTTTGACTATGGTTGACGATGATTTATTTTCACATTGAGATAACATTTGACACAACGCAATGTTGGACAATGATTGACCATTGTTTATTTTCGTATTTAGACAATCTTTGTCACAATGTGACGTTGGACCATGGTTGGCCATGGTTGTCACAATGTGAAGTTGGACCAAGAGACAATCTTTGGTGTTAATTCTAAAATCACAAGGTATTATAAGCCCAAGGGAATAATATTAAACCCAGGGGATTAATATTATAAACCCAAGGTATATAAACCCTAATAAATATTATAAAAACAAGGGTATAAGATTAAACCCAAGGTATATAAGACCTAAGATAAATATTATAAACCCTAAAATAAACATGGTTGACTATGGTTGACCATGACCTATTTTCATATTGAGATAATCTTTATCACAATGCAATGTTGGACTATGGTTGATCGTGATTTATTTTTATATGAGATAACATTAGGCACACTGTGACGTTGGCCAATGATTGACCATGGTTGAATTTCATATTGAGACAATGCTTGTCACAATGTGACCATGGTTAACCATGATTCGACATGGTTGACCATGGTTAGTTTACATATTGAGACAATCTTTGTCACACTGTAATGTTGGACCATGGTTGACCATTATTCATTTCCATATTAGAAACCAAATGGATTAATTCTAAAACACCAAGTATTATAAATCAAAGGGAATAATATTAAATGCAAGGGATTGATATTATAAAACGAAGGTATATAAACCCTAAGATAAAAATTATAAATCAAAGGGATTAATACTAAAAATCAAAGGGATTACAAACCCAAGTGAATAATATTAAACCCAATGGATAAATATTATAAACCCAAGGTATACAAACCCTAAGATAGATATTTTAAACGCTGGAATAATCACGGTTGATTATGGTCAACCACAGTTGATTTTTAGATTGATTCAATCTTTGTCACAATAGGATGTTGGACTATTATTGACCATGATTGTTGGCTTGAAGGGCCATGACTCAGGTTCATCGTTAGTTATCCAAAAAAATGCCTACACTACTGGCCCTTTCGGCATCAACCTGCAGAGCACGAATTGAAGTCTCACCCGCAGTATGGGGGGATGTTGGAACCAAGTTTCTGCACCCAGAGATGGTTGTGATGTCGATTTATTCTAGACATACGTGCCTTCGCACTAGTTTCTTAGCCCTCTGTTCCACCCTTCAGTACCTTCGCGAAAGGGTACAATTTGCTTTCGCGCAACCCTAACCTGTGGCTCAGGGACTTTCTCGCTACTAGGGTAGCGAACCACTATATCTCACAAACTAGGATAAGTGTCTTACTTATCTTATTAACCGATATTAGTTAGCTTCACATAAATAGATGATCTTACTTACGTTCAGTTAACCAACACATTTACATACATCCGTGCATCATATAAGCATTATAATTGAAATTCATACCCAACATACCAAGATGCATAAACAGGAAATAAAGACATAGAAATGGTAGAATACTTCTCTTTATTGATAATTTCAAGTGATTACAGACTCGACCCGCCCTGCACACTTAGCTATAGGGGTCCACACACTCAGTTGCAGACTTCTACCCTAGGCCTCTGTGCACTCAACTACAGAGCCTCTATCTATGCTACGGCCCAAACTTAGCCTTCTACCTTAGAGCTATCCCTCATACATCATATCTTTGTGTGTATACCTTCTATTATTACTATCAAACTACTTAGAGCTTAGTCCTATTTATACAATCCCATGGTTCGCGGACCATGGGTAGATCTTTTACAGCCAACATTACATTTCCTAAATAAGGGCGGACAATACTATGACTCTTTAACACCTACGCGCTCTGTGACCATAAAATGTGGAGTCATTACACTTGGATTACAAAATTTGACCAAAATACGGGCTTTTAGCGCCAAAACTACCCTTAGGGGATCCCGCGGCCAACCAGCCCCCAACACAAACATCGTGAATCACCCTCGAGTCACTCTACAGGTGTAGAGATCTTAGCACAAATACCTCCCAACTCTGTTTGGATGACCGCAACCTCGGCAACACACTGAAATGCTGCCTACTGGACTCCTTCCACTCTCTACTTGGTCACTGCCGCTAAAATGCCACCCTGAATCTTCTGCTTAGTTGTGTTCAGTGTCACAAGATTTCCTTCAATGTAACTTTTCATAGTATATACCTCATCTATCCATGGTTGTAGGTGCGCTTTTAGGACCGCTTCTTTGTGTCGAGTGACATCCACCTGTTCCTTAAGCACATTTTCCACCTGCATCCATCACGCCTCTGGGTAAGGGCAACATTCTGCACAGTCCCTTTGGCCTCGTCATATCTTTGTTGTAGCTCGTTGTTTTGGGAAGTTTTAGTGTCTACGGATAAATGCTTAAACCCCTAGACTAGTAGCTAAGTCTAGAACAATAGTGCAAAGCATTCTCTACTTTTCCTATGACCAATAGATAAAATAAGAGGCAAAGAAGCCTACCTGTAGCTTTCGCTTGCTCCTTATCTCCCTTGACCAACTCTGTCGCTCCTCTCCGTACTTAATCTACTTGAAGAGTACCTGCACACAGATAGAAGACAACAACCGACCAAAGCATATGATAATGGTCTATTGATTAAACATAGCATGGAATCAAGTACATGATACACATATGAAAGAATAAATGAATAACACAAGCATATGGAAAAAGCTTTGAACACTTTATTAGTAAAAGGAAGAGTTACAACCCATTGCTTGATTTAGCATCACTCCTCTAGTTCAATCCCATCCTGTCCTCATAACAAGCAAGACATTTTGACATCATTACAATACTTGAAATCAACTCAACTCTCATACTAACAACATCTCCCTATAATTCAAAAATTTCCAGCCCCTGATCACTTAGATGAGCAGTCTTTTTATAGGTGAATGAAAGAAGTTATACCATAAATGGTGATAATGAATTCCCTCACAAACTTAGAATTTAGTACCATCGAGGAAGGGATAAGAGATTGATGTTCCTTAACTCCCTTCCTCATCCAAATACAAGCTCAAAGGAGTATATAGCCTTGAGAAACTTCTAGAGGCATCAAATGGATTAGGAATCTTTCAAACCCTCATGGAAATTCACTCACATTTTCCTAGCACAAGCCAAAGAGGGACTAAGTTCACATCATACCACCCTATCAGTGTATGGTTTGCATTGTAGCACACCTTAGTGAAGGCATACCTACGCTGATCTACTTAGAGGCAGTTTCTGGATGATTTTGGTCATGAAACTTCTTGGGAAGCTAGGAATTTTGATGGTTGACTTCTTTAGGGCATGTAACAACTGAGTTAGGGGTTGATGAGCCCTAATAGTACTAATCTGTAGGTTAGGTTTGATGTTCCCAAATGGATCTGTAATAGTTGCCCCCTAATGCAAGAGGTCATAAATATGTATGTCAACTGAAATGCTTTATCATGCGTAGAGGAGGTTTCGAAGTGGAAGGTGACCTGCATCAGTTACAGTACATATATCATGATAATTTGATTTTTTCTCATGAACTCGCTAAGGGATGGCATACCCACACTCAACTTATAAAATTTCATTACATGTACAAATATAGTCGTCTACAGATATAAACCCATGAATGGATGACCATGAATGTAAGGCCATTGTACATTTGATTTAGTACTCCTGAAAATATCGCAACCCGGATGGATGAAACTAGATCCGGGGTCTTCAATCATGTTCAATCTTTCGCTCAAGTACCAATCTAACCATGTGAATAAATGATCTGAGGTTGAACATGGAAAGACATCGTCTGATTACCAGCCAATGATGTAAGCTATTAACAAACATGAGAGGAAACACCGATAATGATAATGACCCTCAAGGTACTATAGTACATTTCACGTGGTGTGAATAAATGATTGAAGTCGAACACCATAAAAATTCTTTCGATCGAAGGCCAGTGATGTCAACCTATCACCGAAAGCGAGAAACCTACCATTGATGTATGCAAGCCTCAAGGTACTGAAGGGGTGTTTCTAAGTCAACTTCTTGGATGATGTGCTGATGTCGACAAGAAGCGACTCGTCACAGGATGGCCTTGATGTATCCCACTTCAATGACACGAAACAAGATAAATGATTTTGGAGATGAGAAATCAACTGACAGCACAAGTTTTAGGAATGGAGGTCATGAAAATGAAGGTTTACGATATTGCAAAGGATGAAGTTTAAACTGAATGACTTCTCTTGAACATGTCGGCGACACTAAGATGAATTGGTAGCAATGACCCAAAGAAAAGTAATGGATGGTATGATAGACCAACGGTGTGATAACTAAGAAGCTAAATGACCCAATCCACATAGTCATGGTGATGAGGTGAAAGTGTCATGTTTAAGAGCGACTTTCTACCATAAAGTTTTCTCAGCTTTTTCCATTTCCTTAGTCATTGCTGACTAATACCTCTTTACTTTTTATCAAGCTTGAGGAGGATAACATATGCTTGTTCTATAATTTCACCCTTCGGGTGAATTCATCACTATTTGATGCTTTAACAAATCTAGCAAGGTGAAACTCGGTCTTGTCTAGATGGACAAGTTTGTCGCTATTTGATGTTTTTAACGAGTTTAACGACAAAGATAACTCAGTCCTTTTCATGTTTAGGGAATTTGAAAAGGGATGAAAAGGAAACTCCACAAGTTATTTTTCGTAAGTTAATCTCTCAAGTCCGAAAAAGCGTAAAATAACACAAGAGATATATCGTTTCTTATCCTTTAACGAGCTAGAAATGACAAGCACTTGACAATATTTTCATATTTAGAGAGTCTAAAAGGAGCTTAAAAAGGACTCCATTTTGAGGAATGAGTGGTGTCTAGGATAGCATATAGTTCCGGTGATGTTGGAACTTCTCAAAACACGTTGATTGATGTGAAGAGGTTGGCTAATAAGACCACTCATTGAAACTGTTCCTCAAAAAAGGGTAAAACAACTAAGTGAAACCGTATGATCGGCCAAAAGGATGGTGGAGATGGGATGAAAACTACCAAGGCTCATCTGATGAAAGAGGTTGATAGAATGGCAGTCACAAGGGTTCAGAAATGGAATTGGGTTTATTTTTAGACAATCTTGAACCATAAGGAACTATGCTTGGATTCAGTTTGGGAAGTTTTAATGTCTATGGATAAACACTTAAACCCCTAGACTAGTAGTTAAGTCTACAACAATAGTGCAAAGCATTCTCTACTTTTCCTATGACCAATAGATAAATTAAGAGGCAAAGAAGCCTACTTGTAGCTTTCGCTTGATCCTTATCTCCCTTGACCAACTCTGTCACTCCTCTCCATACTTAATCCACTTGAAGAGTACCTGCACACAGACAGAAGACAACAACTGATCGAAGCATATGATAATGATCTATTGATTAAACATAGCATGGAATCAAGTACATGAGACACATATGAAAGCATAAATGAATAACACAAGCATATGGAAAAAGATTTGAACATTTTATTAGTAAATGGAAGAGTTACAACCGATTTCTCAATTCAGCATCACTCCTCCAGTTCAATCCCATCCTCTCCTCATAACAAGCAAGACATTTTGACATCATTACAATACTTGAAATCAACTCAAGTCTCATACTAATAGCATCTCGTTATAATTCAAAAACTTCCAACCCCTGATCACTTAGATGAGTGGCCTTTTTATAGGTGAATGAAGGAAGCTATGCCATAAATGGTGATAATGAATGCCCTCCCAAACTTAGAATTTAGTTCCATGGAGGAAGGGATAAGGCATTAATGTTCCTTAACTCCCTTTCTCATCCCAATACGAGCTCAAAGGAGTAGATAGCCTTGAGAAACTTCTAGAGGCATCCAATGGATAAGAAATCTTTCAAACCCTCATGGAAATTTGCTCAAATTCTCCCAACGTAGGCGAAAGAGGGACCAAGTGCACTGCATAGCATCGTATCACTGTATGGTTTTCATTGCAGTGCACCCTATTAAAGGCCTACCTGCGCTGATCTTCTTAGAGGTAGTTTCTGGATGATTTTGGTCATGAAACTTCTTGGGAAGCTAGGCATTCTGATGGTTGACTTGTTTATGGAATATAACAACTGAGTTAGGGGTTGATGAGCCCTAATAGTACTAATCTGTAGGTTGGGGTTGATGTGCCCAAATGGATCTGTAACAGTTGCCCCCTAAAGCAAGAAGTCGTAAATATGTA
Organism: Pinus tabuliformis; assembly: GCA_031772625.1. Classification (NCBI taxonomy): domain Eukaryota; kingdom Viridiplantae; phylum Streptophyta; class Pinopsida; order Pinales; family Pinaceae; genus Pinus; species Pinus tabuliformis. The sequence continues at coordinate 871,172,846 of CM062810.1, read as the reverse complement.
TGTTGAGTGAAATGCTTTATCATGTGGAGAGGAGGTTTCCAAGCGGAAGGTGACATGCATCAATTACAATACATATATCATGATAATTTGATTTTTTTCTCATGAACTCATTGAGGGAAGGCATACCCATGCTCAACTTATAAACTTTCATTGCTTGTACAAATATAGTCTTCTACAAATATAGAACCATGAATGGATGACGAGGATTGTAAGGCCATTGTAAATTTGATTTAGTACTCTTGAAAATATCGTAGCCCGGATGGATGAAACTAGATCCGGGGTCTTCAATCTCGTTCAATATTTTTCTCAAGTACAAGTCTAATCATGTGAATAGATGATTTGAGGTTGAGCATGGAAAGACATTGTCTGATTACCAGCTAATGATCTAAGACATTAACAAATGCGAGAGGAATCACCGATAATGATAATGACCCTCAAGGTACTATAGTACATTTTGCATGGTGTGAATAAATAATTTGATGTCAAACACCATACAAAGCCTTTCAGTCAAAGGCCACTGATGTCAACCTATTACGAGAAGCGAGAAACTTTCCATTGATGTATGCAAGCCTCAAGGTATTGAAGGGGTGTTTCTAAGTCAACTTCTTGGATGATGTGCTGATGCCGACAAGAAGCGACTCATCGCAAGAGGGCCTTGATATATCCGACATCAATGACATGAAATGAGGTAAATGATTTTGGAGATGAGAAATCCATTGACGACACATGGTTCAGGAATGGCAGTCATGAAAATGAAGGTTTACGGTATTGCAAAGCATGAAGTTTAAACTGAATGACTTCTCTTAAACATGTCGGTGACACTAAGATGAATTGGTAGCATTGACCCAAAAGAAAGTAATGGATGGTATGATAGACCAAAAATGTGATAACCATCAAGCAGAATGACCCAACCCCCATGGTCACGGTGATGAGGTGAAAGTGTCATGTTCAAGAGAGAATTGCTACCATAAAGTTTCTCGGCTTTTTCATTTCCCCAGTCATTGCTAACTAGTACCTCTTTATTTTTTATCAAGCTTGAGGAGGATAACATATGCTTGTTGTATAATTTCACCCTTTAGACGAATCCATCGCTATTTGATGCTTTAATGAGTCTAGCGAAGGTGAAAGTTTGTCTTGTCTAGATGGACAAGTTTATCGCTATTTGATGTTTTTAACGAGTTTAATGACAAAGATAACTTGGTCCTTTTGATGTTTAGGGAGTTTGAAAAGGGATGAAAAGGAAACTCCACAAGTTGCTTTTCGTAAGTTAATCTCTCAAGTCCGAAAAAGCGTAAAATAATACAAGAGAGATATTGTTTCTTATCCTTTAACAAGCTAGAAATGACAAGCTTTCGACAATCTTTTCATATTTAGAGAGTCTGAAAAGAGCTTAAAGAGGACTCCATTTTGAGGAACTAGTGGTGTTTACGATAGCATATGGTTCCAATGATGTTGGAACTTCTCAAAACATGTTGATTGATGTGAAGAGGCTGGCTAATAAGACCACTCATTGTAACTATTCCTCAAAAAAGGGTAAAACAACTAAGTGAAAGAATATGATTGGCCAAAAGGAAGGTGGCGATGGGATGAAAACAACCAAGGCTCATCTGATGAAAGAGGTTTATAGAATGGCAATCACAATGGTTAAAAAATGGAAGTGGGTTCATTTTTATACAAGCTTGAACCATAGGGAACTATGCTTGGATTAAGTTTCATGTTTAAACAAGCTTGAAATGAAAAACTATGCTTGAGATCAGTTTACATGTCCCCAACATGATGAAAGGGAGAGTCTCCTGTAACCAGATGGAAGTCACTATGGTGAAGTAGGATGGCTATCCAACACCTTTTTGGCTTCGTCCAGATAGGGACAAGGGTGAATGGAGTGATTCCCTTCACATAACCTATAGGGAAACTTAACTTTAACACTAGGTGCATGCCCCCCAAGCTTCATTACATTCACTTAAGTAGACTACTCGTGGCTATCAGGTGGATGGAATGAAGGTTCATATACGAGATCATGTGAAAGACTCGACTTGGATTTTATGAGGTGTACTCAAAAGACTTGACTTTGAACTTGGGACCTTGTTTCATTTTTTTAATGAGCTTGACACAAGACAAGGATCTTTGCTCATATCCTTTGGTTTCATTTTTTAATGAGGTTGACACAAGACCAGGAACTATCCTCATAGACCCTTGTTTCATTTTTTATCGAGGTTGACACAAGACAAGGAACTATCCTGAATTACTTGGTTTCATTTTTTAATGAGGTTGACACAAGACAAGGAACTATCTTCATAGGAGTTGTTTCATTTTTTAATGAGGTTGACACAGTAAAAGAACTATCCTCATACCTTTCAATCACAACTCATAAGAGGTCATGAAGGAGAGATCTGGTTCCAATGCCCCCAGCACATAGTGTACAACATCACTGAATTTATCATCAGTTGATGTAGGTATGGAGTGGGTTGCGATATAATTAACTCGCAGTGGGGATGATACCATTAGTAAAAAAGGACCATTTAGGAAAGATGGTTGACTAGGAGCCATATTTGGACCTAGAAATGAAAGCTAGTCATCAGTGACAATTCTGCCTTCATGTGGGAAACAAATCACTCAAAAGAGTGTTGAAACAATAGCTCCCATGTTATAAACATAGCCGTGCCCTTGAAGTAAATTGTAATCTAAAGGGCCTGGGACTACCACCACATTCAGATAAATGATTTTTACTCCCAAAGTAATAGGTAACTGAGGGAGGATCCCTAATGGTTGATTGGTTCCTCTGTTAAAAGACAATAGATTCTAGGTAAGAGGCACAACAAGTGGCGAAATAGGCACTTGCTAAGAAGTCAAGGAAAGGATGCTCACTGATGCACCTTCATCTATAATAGTGCCAGATACAATAATATTAAAAAGGTTTACTATGATCTGGAAGGGCACATAAGAAGGAAGATGAAATCCTGTGAGTCGATTCCAATCAAAGGAAGTGACTAGACTACTTGGAAGGGGTACTATAGAAACGGGAGGATTAACCCCTTGAGTTAATAGAGAAGGAGTATTTTCCTCCTGTCTTGATCGAACAAGAGGATTGCCCCAAGCTCATTTGAATCTAAAGAAATAAAAAGAACCTAAGTGGTATCATATTCACTCTCTTTGCGAAAGGTACGACTTACTAAAGGTAAAATCAGATCAACCGTTACCTCGACCTGTTGATTTGGGTTAGGTATAGACTCATAGGGTTCACTTTCATAGAGAGTGGGTTTGATCGACGATTGATTTTGGTCAGTTAATTCATCAACTAGTGAAGGATTTAGGGAGAGTTTCCTTTAACCAGATGGAAGTCGTTGCGGTGAAGTAGGACAGTTATCCAACACTCTTTTGGCTTCATCCAGATAGGGACAAAGGTGAATGGGATGATTCCCTTGGCATAACCTACTATTTCCTTGAAATTTACTACCACTAGTTGATGACATGTCACCAACATGATCTCGAGAAGTTGATGGCATAGGATGATGTGAACGAGAAGACCATTCTTCTAAGAAGATGGTCTCCCACACAAAGTTTGCATGGATATCAAACTTTGTGAGGCTTGATTGACGGTTTCTTATCAAATGTTGCATTCAAAGCAATGGTTGCTTGGTTGCCCCTTTGCTGAATTTGTTTCTTCTTATTTTTCTTCCCTTTCTTCTTCTTCTTAGCCAACTGGTTATTAGTACCAATATTTTCACCAGGCGAAGAGGAAGAAGGGGAGGAAGAAACAAATGTGGAAGGAGGAAAAGGGTCAATTTTAGGAGCAACTGGATGTTGATTTTGTCCAGTTGGAGGTGTACTCGATTACGGAAAAACCACAACATTTTGAACCAAGGAGGTTGAAAACAACCATACTGGTAAGCCAATCGTAAATCCCGGAAGGGACAATGTAGCCATATAAGGAGCACCAATATTTCTAAAAGGGGGAAAAGAACTAGGATTGCCATCAAAAGGAATTCCTTGATCAGTGAACTCTGGATTTGTCACCATATGCTTCAACCTAAGATCAACTAAGGAGTGACTGTGGAGGATGTTATCCGTGGTCAATTAATTTTATTTTAATCAAAGTAACATAAAAAAACAAAAGAGGGATGTTCTAGGCAAAAGGATTACCAAGTAACTGTGAGCTGCAAAATACCTCCTAGTGAACCAAGAAGTATAGGAAGGCAATCTCCCCGAATGTTGTGTTCAGTGTATCATAGTGTAAAATGCGGCCGACTCAGTTATCTAAGGATGGATAGCAACCTAGGGTTGTTCTCCCATATATAACGAAAGTATGTGGAGGCCCAATCCGTATAAGCACTATCTAATGCAAAACCACACAGTGAGAGCATTCCCATACACATTACGTATTGTAACACTGCCCTATATACCTGAAGGTACATGGATGAGCTATGATATACTCATGTACGTGGAATGAGGTATCACACTCGAGATGTATTGCAGACAACTTAGCGAAGGCTACTTTGTTTTATGATGCTAGAACACATCTCTAGCCTAGACCTCTAAATGTTTTTCATTAGGTGACAATGCTCAATTAGGTCAATTCAGATAAATTTTAAGTTGATCTTATTTAGAATTTTTCTTTCAAGGTTCACCACATGATGTATGTTTTCAATTCCTAAAATGCATCTAACATCATAAACAAACTTTTGATTTGGTTTGAATGATGAGAACCTTAGCTAGTAAGGCATAGAGCAATCAGATCTTTGACAAAAGAGGAAAGGGCACAATCTAAATGAAAATTCCCTACACTATTCCTATCATCACACACAAACTTTTTCAATGCAACATGCATGTATTTATTTTCGATTTCCCTTAATGTGAATGAACAAAAAGGAAAACTAATGCACAATTGATCAAAAATCTCTTTTCATAAAAATGACGGTTTTGCGACAATTTCTTTTCAAGGAAAGGAAGAATTTTCGACACTTTCGATTTCAAATAAATGAGGAATTACGATACTTACAAAGAAAATACAACCATATGCACATATAAATCAATCAATATTTTATGAATGAAGACTTTACGACAATCTAGTTTACGAAGGAAAAGACGACTTTTCGACACTTTCTTTCGAACAAAGATTAATCATATGCACACATCAGTTAATCAATCTTTTATGAATGAAGAATTTACGACAATTCAATTTTCGAAGGAAAAGACGACTTTACAACACTTTCTTTCGACAAAGATCAATCGAGCAAAAACTAACTTTGACTATAGACTGATAATGACAAAGAAAACATTAAAGAAACATTAATCAATCCAATCAAAGTAGGGCTGGCTAAGGAGATGAAAACCTATTTTCTAAGACATGACATCATTGACATTCAGCAAGAAAGAAATCAGAAGAATTTTGGAAAAAACTCAATCTAAAGGTGGGAATTTGACCTAAGGTTGATCAGCACAGGTCAAAGAGGGGCTGACTGCGCTTTAGAGCATTGTCTCTCACTAAAGCCTGCATTGATTTCAATGATTTCAAAATTGGTCAGCGCAGGTCAAACAGGGCCTATTTGCACTAATCAGCGCAGGTCAAAGAAGGCCCAACTACGCTGATTGAAATATTTCAAGGTTATTCAATGCATACCAAAGAAGGCCTAACTACACTGCAGAGCACTGTCTCTAAGGCTAGCCTACGCTGATTCCTGTGAGGCCACTCAAGAGTCATCTAACCTCAAATTTTGACCGAAATTCAATGCAAAAGGATGAATTACAACAAGTAAAGTATGTCGAGGTGTCTAAGGAGGTGGATAAGCTACTAGGAAAGGTGATATTCCCCAGCAAAGTCACCAATTCGTTTTGAGAAGTTTTAGTGTCTACGAATAAATGCTTAAACCCTACACTAGTAGCTAAGTCTAGAACAACAATGCAAAGCATTCTCTACTTTTCCTATGACCAATAGATAAAATAAGAGGCAAAGATGCCTACCTGTAGCTTTCTCTTGCTCCTTATCTCCCTTGACCAACTCTATCACTCCTCTCTGTATTTAATCCGCTTGAAGAGTACCTACACATAGATAGAAGACAACAACCAATCAAAACATATGATAATGATCTATTGATTAAACATACCATGGAATCAGGTACATGATACACATATGAAAGCATAAATGAATAACACAAGCATATGGAAAAGGCTTTGAACACTTTATTAGTAAAAGGAAGAGTTACAACCTATTTCTCGATTCAGCATCACTCCTCCAGTTCAATCCCATCCTCTCCTCATAACAAGCAAGACATTTTGACATCATTACAATACTTGAAATCAACTCAAGTCTCATACTAATAGCATCTCGTTATAATTCAATAATTTCTAGCCCCTTATCACTTAGATGAGTGGCCTTTTTCTAGGTGAATGAAGGAAGTTATGCCATAAATGGTGATAATGAATTCCCTCCCAAACATAGAATTTAGTTCCATGGAGGAAGGGATAAGGGATTGATGTTCCTTAACTCCCTTCCTCATGCAAATACGAGCTCAAAGGAGTAGATATCCTTGAGAAAATTCTAGAGGCATCCAATGGATAAGGAATCTTTCAAACCCTCATGGAAATTCACTCAAATTTTCCCAACGCAGGCAAAAGAGGGACCAAGTGTGCTACATAGCACCCTATCAGTGTATGGTTTGCATTTCAATGCACCCTAATGAAGGCTTACATGCGTTGATCTTCTTAGAGGCAGTTTCTGGATGATTTTGGTCATGAAACTTCTTGGGAAGCTAGGCATTCTAATGGTTGACTTCTTTAGGGCATATAACAACTGAGTTAAGGGATTGATGAGCCTTAATAGCACTAATGTATAGGTTGGGCTTGATGTGCCCAAATGGATTTGTAACACTCGGAAGCCTCAGTCTCCAGGTGCTCTACATTCGAGTCCTCATGTAGGGTGGTGTTACACTAAAAAATGTCACCATGACTATTTGCAGTTAGTATGGCTCCGTCAACTGTCATACTATCCTCCTTGGCAAGTCTCATGCCTCTGCTTTTGATGTCAAACTCCAAGAAAGAGAGAAAAGTCATTTAAAGTCAATTATCTCTGGATACGTAGTTTCTCTCAGCCTTACCTGCGTGTACGCAACCCAAGATCACAACACCTACGTACTTGTACGCTCTGTATGTAAAGAGGTGGGTGCGTACCCCTGTAAAGGTCAAAAGGCACGAGTTTCATCTTAAAAAAGTTACTTGTGGTCATTTCTAGAGCATTCTAGAAGCTTGTTTGACGTGTATTGAGCGCCTCCAGATGGTTCATGTATCCCTATGAAAGAGGAACTTATCCCATCAAAAGGGGAGCTAACCCATCCAAAGAGGGGCTTATCCCATTGATGGTGGACTTGATTAACTTCCTCTAGAGCACTATAAATACAGGCATTGGGCCAGAAGGAGGAGAGGTTGAAAGCTGAACATTCCTAAGGGTAGATGCTGCTGGAATTAGGACTTCCTTGTAGAAGCTTGTGAGGAGAGATTCCCATCCTTTCTTGTTTCATTTGGAAGTGGGTGAGCTTATCAAAGTAAAGGAAAACTCTTGCTGGACCCTGGGAGGGACCTGCACAACACCAAGGCTTAGGTTGTAATGGTTTCTTTTGTTTCCTATTAATACAAATAAGTCCATTCTTCTCAACAATTTGTTATTTATGAGTTTTTTCATATACTCCTTGGTCTGTATGTTAAATATGTTTTGTTTTATGAGATATTAGGTGCTATTTAATCGTTTGATTGTTAGTGAATGCAGGTTTCGAAGAGGAGGAGGAGCTCATCTGGATTGACGAGGCTGGACTACTACAACAGCGTTGGACTACAGGTAGGATCTAAACACTTGATTTCTTATATGGTAAATGCATATTTAGAGAAGGATTGTTCTTAATTGTCTTGTTTGTCACTAGAAAGCCTTAAGCTTCTAGGGAGGTTGGTTTTGTCCGCAAAATCGACTCTTTCCGCATGACAGTTGGTCAGGACTTCGAATGACTATTCAAAAAGTTACGTGTCGTCTGCTACTGCACTGTCAATTGCAACTATTTTTGTTGTAATAACGATGCCATGTTGTTCCCTATCTTCCAGTGGAGTTGAAGGTTGATCCCACAACTGCAATTTTACAATCTACAGGTTCAGCTCCAGCTGAATCCTAGCCATCTCTGTCCATGTGTCCTGTACAACCTGTGGCCAACTTACCAATGTGTGCCTCAACCACTTCTTCTGCCTAAATGTCCAATCATGGGACCACTCGGCAGGCTTCCTCCACTACCTGCATGATTTTCTTATTTTGTTCCACTGCCTCATTGCATTGTAGGCCCAACTGCTCGATATTGATGTCCTATAAAGCTTTGCAAACTAGCGTATACTATGGTAATACTTCAGTGCTCTGATAAAGACATTGTGGCAATCTGCGTTGAACTCTACAAAGCTCTTCAAACTAGTGTATACTGTGGGATACAACCACAGCTTGCGATTTATCCCCATCCGGATACTCATGTCCATCAAGATCCAAAAGGTCTTGATTTCTTTTACGCATTGTGCATCCTTGGTCACCCATATCGAAGCATACTTCGTTGCCTCTAGAACGTCCAGCGCGACTGAAGGGAATTGGCTATCTTCTGGCAGCTCCCATGCCATCAATAAAATTGATAGGAAGAGCCACGCATAGTGGAACATCTTTTTCTACCCCCGTGCCTTGCGACAGATCGCAAGGAACTCACTGCATAGATAATTCACCTAGTTGAACTAGACTCCTTCAGTGCATTGGGCTGCTAGTGCAATCATAGGCATGGGCACCTCATCCCCACAGCACATCCACATCACCTTCCCTACTAATATTTATGTTGCTACCTTGACAATAGGGTTGTTAATGCTCGAGATGGAATATCCCCAATTCTTCTTCTCCAACTTGAATTTCTTCTTCATAGCTTCTGTGATAGACAACTCACCACCTTTTCCTTCTGATATATTGGCTGGATCCTCCCTTGAGTAAGGTAGCTATGTGATCTGATGGATCAAGTGGTCTATGATGGGAATGGGCTCCTCCAGCCACAAATACCCAGAATGCACCAAGAAGAGCATCTGCCTGATGATGAAAATGGTCACTAGGGCGCGGTGGTAATGTGGTACCCATAGCAGGTTGAGTAGCCCGACTTTCTCTACACCCTTGAGCCATGTCCGTGGCTCTAATTTGATCATTCCAGTAGTCGTGTCAATCATTTGGCACATTAGTTGACGAGTCTCTAAATGTGGGAATTTCTCATGATCTTCAAGGTTCCAATCTTCGAACATTAGTACAGGAACCTGCCCTAAGCGCGGCCCCTCAAAAACAATGTCATCTGGGAGACACAGAGTTTAGAAGGAGCTCTTGCTCTCATCTATGTCTTTTGGCACCTTGGCTTTTCCCTTGCGTGGAGGAACATATTCTGGTAGCCTGGTAATAGGGTCCGCACCCTAGGTTTCAACTTCCATTTCCAAATCCTCCTCATCTGCTATGATTTCTTCATATTCTTCCTCATCTACCTCCATATTAATGGCCTTCCCCTTTTCTTGCAAAGTGAGCTTGTTACTTTGTGGGTTTCTTGGTGAGATTTGCACCCGTAGCATAGTCTGCTTATCCTTCTTTTGTCTCGATGTCCTGGGTGATTTAGGGACTTTGACTAGCACTTCGGCACTCTCTCGGGCAACTTCTACTACCTCAATTTCCTACGTGGCTTCCTCGGCTGTCACCGCTTCTGTATCCATGGCTTCTGCAAGTGTTGACATCATTTTATTCAAGAGGTCCTGTGTCTCCTTTGACAATCTCTCAAACGCTGAACTTGCTCTCAAAGCCTCAAAATTGGCAAGGTCCATACACACCTGATAGTGTGACAACTGAATTTTCAAAATGCCAAGTGTTTTTAACTAGACGACCACTTGTAATTTATAGGGATTTTTGAATTCAAATCCGACCGTTCCCCCACATTCGGCCCATTAATGCTAGATTGGTGGCATATTTTCAAGAATCTAATCCATAAATTTCACCTTAAGTGTCTGTCACCCACTCCATTTTGCCATAATCTAGCCATCAAATCATGAATAGTGACTTTAACGGTTACTTTTTGGTAGACTTGCACACTATTTCCATGAGTAGCGCAACTGCCTTCGTGTTGTCATGAACCCTGTGACACTTCCCCGCTTTGTGTAGTACCAAAATTGTGTAGCTCCCCAACTTGAGTAGTGTAGTTTATAGTCCCGTGCCTCCTTTTAGCTACCTGGAGTGCTAAGACTATGCTACTTTCATTTAGTCAGATGGATGGACCGCGGATGTATGGCTTCAAGCAACTGCCATTCACCTTTCCTGGGAAGGGATGTCTATTTAACTTGATTAGTTGTATCGCTCCTCCATCGGTAATCTTCTTAATAACATACGGCCCTAACCAGTGCATCCTGAATTTTTTGGGGAATTTATCAAACTTACTATCATAAAATAAAACTAGATCGTTTATCTTAAATGTGTGTAGCTTGATGTGTCGATCATGCCATGCCTTTTCACACTACTTTTGGACCTATTGGTGAAACCCAACCAGAAATATTTCTTCTTCAAGCTCATGCAGCTATGCGAGCCTCTCTTCCAGGGCTCCATGATATTTCCTACCTATGAGTGCTGATATGCATAGGCTAGGCATGATGTATTCCATAGGCATTATGACTTCCACACCATAGACAAGCCTAAAAGGGGTTTGTCCCATCATATTTTTGCATGTTGTTTGATAAGCCCACAATACTACAAGTATATGTAGGTCCCAATCACTTCACTGAGCATTGCAAACCTTGGTCAACACGTTTTCAAGCACTTTTTTGAATGCCTCCACTATCCCGTTAGCCTGTGGGTGATAAGGTGTGCTCTTATGGTGATATACCTAAAATTCCTCAATTAGTGCGTTGATCGTCTCATTCAGGAAGTGTGTACCATGGCCACTCATCAAGATTCTTGGACATCCAAATCTTGTCAGTACATGCTCAAATAGGAACTTCGCGGTCATCATACCCATGTAGTCCTTCACTGGCTGCGCTTCTTCCCAATTATTCAAATACTATGTCGTAGTGTTAATGTACCTCACCCCTGTCTTCCCTTGTGGCTAAATGGGTCCTACAAAATCTATTGCCCACTTCTTGAAAGGTTGCAACGTCATTTGTGGATTCAAAGGCATTTCATCCCTCCATGATGGCCTGCCTATGCTTTGACATACATCACATGCCTTGCAATATGCTTTTGAATCCTGATGAAGTGTTCACTAGCACAACCCTACGCTTAGAATCTTTTGTGTGGTTGTTCTCCCTGCATAATCTCCTCCCGCGGTGCCTCCATGATCATCCATGAGGATGCTAATTCATTCGAACTCAGGTACATACCATCACAATATCTCATTAGTCCCCATGTTGTATAGATGTCGAGCAATGACAGAGAAATATGTCACACGCACCACTAATTCCTTCTTTAGTTGGACAAAGTATCCTTTTGGTGTTGTTACTATTGTTAGGAAGTGTATTATATCCTCAAAATGACCATCCGCATTATGTACTACAAATAGTTGTGCATCAGGCAATCCTTCTTCCAAGTTAGTAGGTTCCCCCCGTGTTTCGATGCGCGACAAATGATTTGGTCCCATGTTCAATTGTCCAAGCTTCACAAAAACTTCAAAATCGTACCCTTGGAACAATAAGAGCCATCTGCATATTTGCCCCCCCAACATAGGCTTATTGACCAGGTACTTCAACGCGAAGTGATCTGTATACATTTTAAAATGGCCTCCTAGCAAGTAGTGTCGGTACTTCTGGAGCACATACACCATAGTTAGCCCCTTGCATTCAGTGGTAGAATAGTTCTTCTCTTCTTTGGATAATCTCCGGCTTGCAAATCCGATAGGATGGTCCAAGCCTTCACCTCCATCCTGTGTTAGTACTGCTCCCAACGCTATACATGACACATCAACATGTACATGAAACTCTTTCTTCCAGTCTGGGAAGATTACAATTGGCACGGTAACCATCGTTTCTTTCAATATATCCAAGCTTTTCTTATAGTCGTCATTCCAACAAAACGTGACATCCTTCTTCAACAATTTTTCCATTGGTGTGGTGATTTAGGCATAGCATTTGATAAAAATTTTGTAATATCTCATACGTCCTAGAGTAGCACGCAGCTGCTTCACACTCCTCGGTGCTCCCAAGTTCAGTATCACCATGATCTTCGTGGGGTCTACCATTGGTCCTTGTCTACAAACCACATGCCACAATAGGTTCCCAAAAGGAATGTAAAACAAACACTTCTTGAGATTAAGTGCAATCTGGTATCTTCGACAGGTATTTAGCATCAGGTGCAAGCTTGCTATGTGGCACTTAACTAGCCCAAATACAGTCTAGTCATCAAAATATACCTCCAGGAAATTATGAATAAATTCCTTAAATTCCACAACAACCACACGCGAAAAGATTGCAAGCGCATTCTTCAATTCAAATGGCATTACGGTGTATTGAAAACAACCCCACTCAATCGTGAAGGTTGTCTTGCTCCTATCCTCTGGTGCGATTTTGATTTTGTGGTACCCAAAGAACCCATTAGTGAAGGAATATGCTTCCTGGCCACCTACATTGTCTAACACTTCATCCGTGAACGGAGTCACGAAAGGATCATGCACACAAGCATCATCCAGTTTTTTAAGATCCATGCATATCCTCATCTCATCCATCAATGATGCCTACCACTAGCATATTGTCTAGCTCTGAGCAGACCTTATCCTTGTATTTCGGATTGAGGTGGTAAGGCCTCTGCTTAACTACCTTTGCATCTGGTTTTAACGTGATCTTCATCACTACTAGGTCTCCGATTATTTCTTTGAGATCCGTAAAATTGCTAGGGAATAAGTCCTAGTATTTGCAGAGAAATTCGGCAACCTTATCCACCGTCATGTCATCCCAGTAGTCTCCAATCTTCACAAATTTGGGTTCTACCTCCGTACCAATGTTCACTTGTTTTGTTTTTACTCGCGCAGTTATATCAGGGTTTTCAATCTGTGGTCCTTGAACCTCACGGTGGCCTTCTGTTTCCAGAATGTTAATCTTCCGTAGATCCTCATCCCCATCTTCATCAGTTACATTGTGACTCAGCTGAGTAGCCCATTCAGGCTGAATTAGGTCTAAAGGATCTTGTGGTATCCTAAAGATGGTTGCTTTCACCTCTTGTAGTACCTCATCAATACTGTCAAACTCGTCCTCAAAACTGAATGTCATCATAAATCCTTTGCGTAGTATATCCTAGTCACCTATCCCATGGTGGAGCTATTTTTCTATACACCAATTCATTGGGATAACATCCATGGTTTGACAGAACAAGTGCACCCACTCAGGTTGGGGCTTTTCTCCATAATCCTGCATCCATTTGGCCAGACGCGTGCACGGATCATTCTGCCCATCGTACTTTTCTGTCAGGCGCATCTTAGGCTTCCCAAACTATGTTCTCATCATCCTCCTACATTCATGCTAATCATCAAAGAATCCCTTGTGCGTACCCCACCATCTTGCGAGCGTAGCGCGCAGTGCCTAGTCCAAGGCCTGGAAGCACTACTTTTCTGTTACTTCCCTTTCAAATGCATCCAAAAAGATATCTACCTCCTTTAGAACATCACAAATAGGCAGATTTCTTACCTTTGGCAACACACAGCGTAGCAACTGGGTCATCATGTTGCAATTCAGCGTAGTTACTTCGTGTAACCTATTCTCCCAACATTCTATTTCTTTTTCGGAGTCCAAAGTGCAGGAACTGTCGCGATCCGATGTAATCCATCCATCCATGGTGGGATTCACCCAATCTTGGCCTCATGCTGTTATCTTATAGATGTAATCTAGATCATCATCACTCTCATAATTGTGGTTTAGTTCCGTATAGCACCATCCTTCAGCAGGATCCAAGGGTATTATTACGTGTAGTGATTTCTTCTCAAAGATCAGCTTTCGCTTCTTCATATTGATTATCCCGTTAATATCAGTAGCCCAGTCAATTCACAGCAGAGCAGGGTAGGGATTGCTATCATCCACTATCTCTATTGCTTCAAAATCCTCAAGTGTGCTTGCTCCCTCAATGTCAACAGTCACCCATATAGCCACCCCATGTGGATGATTTTCTACTAATTCGCCATCCTTAGCTAAATCGGACAACATTGCAGCATAGGTCTCCCCATTCACTCCCAAGTCTGCTTTGGTAGGACATTCACATTTGACCCCAGGTCCAAAATGACCTGATTCATTTCATACTCTCCTATTTGTGCGGTCAGTCTCATTTCCCGTCCTGTCCTTGTTTTATGGTTGCCAATTTTTCATACTACACGTGACTCACTTGGCGTGGTCCCAACACATCTATTGATGAGTTCTTGTAACCCTTTCACAGCCTTACTATCATGCAGTAACTTGATATAGGTTTCCAGGAAATTTGTGACCATAGAAGCATCCATCTTTGGCTCAGGCTTGTCCTTGCTTCCTGAGGTGGAGGCCTTAGAGAAGCTCTTCTTAGCTTCCATGAAGGCTTCATGAGCATGCTCTAGGTCAAATTCAACCTCTTTTTCCAGGGCTTTGTGAACCCATGTACTTTCTTCTAGTTGTTTACCGTTGTCATCCCCCGTCGTGATCCCACATACTGTCTTCTAGTTGTTTCCCCTTGTCATCCCCTGTCACGATCACACTCCTCAGAACTATGTTTATGTCCAGATCCTCCTTACATGGCTCAAACCTCATCATCTGTAGGTTTTGATTCGGTGGAGGTGGTAGCGCCCCTTTGTCCCATATCCTAGCTCTTAGCATAGGACAGTCTTCTGTTTCATGATCAAACATTGCGCAATACTTGCATGACGAATGCGTTCGATTAGTACAACTATGCACACAGTGTGTTGGTCCTCCAAAATTGTAGCAAATCAATTTTCCTTAACCTCTAACAGTTCCTCCTCCACCTTGGCCTCGTCTGCACTCCTGAAATCTCATCCATACCATTCCTGCATACTATTCGAGGGGCCGTGTTTCGGCCTAAACCCTGTAGGCGGGAGTTCTATCCATCATCAATTCATAGCTCTTCCAAGTACACTCATCATGTCCTATTGACCTACAAAAGTTACAGAATAGTTGTTACGGTGCTTGTACATACTTCTGTAGCAAGTGATAGTTATCCGTGGCATGTTTTCTGGCTACCTGACAGATAGCGCACCATAATGCAGGCCCCACACTAGGTCCTACTTGAGTTTTCGGCCTTAAAGGCTTCGGTCCTCCCCCTGTAAGATAATTTGCAAAGACTAGGCAATGGTCTTTGTCATGACCCTGACTCTTGCATTTCAAGCACCATACTTCCTCACGTACCTCTAATCCAACCATCTTTTCCTGCTTTAGACTTTGCATCTCAAGGCACAGATTCTTCAGCTGTGCATGGATCTATTGATCTCCTAGATTAGGATCTTGCATCGAATTCTCATGTAGTCTCATGTCAATCTCCATGGCCTCTACCTTAGTTGTTATCTTCTGCTGCGATAGCGCACTCCTTAAGTGTGGTAGTAGTGAAGCCACAAACCACTCGCGATGTTGTCCATCTGTCAAATTCATGTTGGCTTTATAGATTGTACCTTTCAACCTCTAGTCTAGTTCCCAAGATGTCTCGTCTAGTCACATCGTGATCTATTTGAACCCATAATCGACTGCGCCTCAGATTTAGGCCTATTAAATTCCCTATTTAGTGCTACCTAGATGTATGCTACTCCAACATTCAGGTTATCGTTAGAGTACTTAATATACTAGGTTAGGATGCAATCCTGCAGAGCACTAAATAATGTCTCCTTCTTTATGTGATCATATGTAACACCCTGAGCTTCCCATAGCACCCTCACAATGAATTGGAATTGGTCCGGGTCCTCATTTCCCAAGCCTTTAAACAAAGGAAACTTCATTGTATTTTCCATACTGAACTGCGGTGGAGGTGGAGGCAGTACGGGTGAATTTGGAGGTGATGGCGGTGAAGTCAGAGGTGGTGTGAGTGGAGGTGGTATTCGCGGGAATCCTTGTCTTATTAATTGAATATAACTTCATGGAGAGACCTTCGCTATCACTTCTTTGTGCCTTTGCAAAGGTGAAATCAAGGGGCTATACTCTGGACCCTTGTTTCCATCGTTTCTATAAATTTTTCCACTTCACATAGTCCCGAACATCAAGGTAGCTACATAATATGTTTTTCGCACAACAACACTTTAATCCAAGTATTCAAAGATTTTACGTACTTACCTCATGGTCCTTTCAAAAAGCATCGCTCCGCCTCGCTATAGTTGATTAAGGTGTCGACTATGAATTCAGTAACAAATCCTCCTATGACACAATCGAGACAATGATCGACAGCGTGAGCGATCTTATCCTCCAATTCTTCCAACCTTCGCACTAGCTCTGGGGTCCACACAATAGGACTGTCAAGTTTCCAACTTCCTTGGATATTTGCTAGCTTTGCGATCCACTAATATAGCTCAGTAAGGAAATAGCATAAAAATATCTCGTGGATCTCTATATATAGGTACCGGTCAAATCATTGTTCCTTTGTCAGTCGCAGGTTTTTGTTCTCCAGTGCTGTGAATTCGTGGATTTTTCTATCCAACCAGTCTCCAATCTCCTTCTCATTTGGATTCCAGTGATACGACATCACACATCTCTTATGCAAATTCTGTCCTGGCAACAAAACCATTTGTTGGCTTGAGGGGGCCTCACCAAGGTTCAACATTAGTTAGCCAAACAAAGCCCTACACTACTGGCCCTTTCAATATCAGCCCACGAAGCATGGACTGAAGTCTCGCCCGAAGCAGTATGGGGGGATGCTGGAACCAAGTTTCCACACCCAGAGATTGTTGTGATGTTAGTTTATTCCAGCTATACTTGCCTTCATGCAGGTTGCTTAGCACTCTATTCCACCCTTCAGTACCTTCGCGAAAGGGTACAATTGGCTTTTGCGTAGCCTTAACATGCGGCTCAAGGACTTTTGCACTGCTAGGGCAGCAAACCACGATCAACACATTTACATACATTTGTGCATCATATAAGCATTATAAGTGAAATTGATACCCAACATAAAAAGATGCATAAACAGGAAATAAAGACGCAGAAATTGTAGAATACTTCTCTTTATTGATAATTCTGGACGATTACCGACTTGACCCACCCTACGCATTCAGCTGCAAGGGTCTGCGTACTCAGCTACGGACTTCTACCCTAGGCCTCTGTGCACTCAGCTACAAAGCCTTTGCCTACGCTACGACCCAAACTTAGACTTTTAGCTCAGAGCTATCTCTCATACATCATATCTTCGTGTGTCTATCTTCTATTCTTGCTATCAAACTACTTAGAGCTTAGCCCTATTTATACAATCCCATGGTCCGTGAACCATGGGTAGATCTTATACAATCGACATTAAATTTCCAAAATAAGGGTAGACAACTCTATGACTCTTTAACACCTATGCACTCTGTGACCACAAAATGCAGAGTCTTTACACTTGAATTACAAAATTTGACCAAAATATGGGCTTTTAGCCCCAAAACTACCCTTGGGGGATCCCGCACCCAACAATGATTGATTTTCATATTGAGACAAGCTTTGTCACAATACGACGTTAGACAACGGTTGACCATGGTTGATTTTCATATTGAGACAATCTTTGTCATAATGTAACGTTGGACCATGGTTGACCATCGATGGCCATGGTTATCACAATGTGATGTTGGACCAAGAGACAATCTTTGTGATGATATGACGTTGGACCAAGGGAAAATCTTTGTCACAATGTCACCATGGCTATTGACAATGATTGACAATGCTGATTTTCATATTAACACAATCTTTATCAAAATGTCACATTAGAACATGGTTGACCATGCTTTATTTTCATATTGAGAGAATCCAAGTCAGAATATAACATTATACCATAGTTGACCATGGTTTATTTTCATATTGAGAGAATCCAAGTCACAATACAACATTATACCATAGTTGACCATGGTTTATTTTCATATTGACATATAAACCCTAAAATAAACATGGTTGACCACGATTGGTTTTACATATTGACATAGTCTTTGTCACAATGCAATGTTGGAGTATGGTTGAGCATGATTTATTTTCATATTGAGATAACATTTGACACAATGCAATGTTGGACAATGGCTAGCAATGGTTGGCCATGGTTGATTTTCATATTGAGACAATCTTGGTCAGAATGCGACATTGGACCATGGTTGTCACAATGTGACGATCAATGAAAAGACAAACTTTGGGATTAATTCTAATGTCCCAAGATATTATAAACCCAAGGTATATAAACCTAAAGATAAATATTATAAAACCAAGGGAATAATATTAAACCCAAGGGATAAATATTATAAACCCAAGGATATAAGCCCTAATATAAATATTATAAACACTAAAATAAACATGGTTGACCATGATTGATTTTCATATTGACATAATATTTGTCGCAATGTGATGTTGGACTATGGTTGGCCATGATTTATTTTCATATTGAGATAACATTTGGTACAATGTGATGTTGGACAATGGTTGGCCATGGTTGACCATGGTAGATTTTCATATTCAGTCAATCTTTCTCACAATGCAACATTGGACCATGGTTGTCACAATGTGACATTGGACAAAGAGACAATATTTGGGATTAATTCTAAAACCCGAAGGTATTATAAACCTAAGGGAATAATATTAAACCCAAGCGATTAATATGATAAAACCAAGGTATATAAACTTTAAGATAAATATTATAAACCCAAGGGAATAATATTAAACCCAAGTGATAAATATTATAAATTGAAGGCATATAAGCCCTAAGATAAATATTATAAACCCTAAAACAAACATGGTTGACCATGATTTATTTTGATACTGACATAATATTTATCACAATGCAATGTTGAAATATGGTTGGCCATGATTTATTTTCATATTGAGATAACATTTGGCACATTGTGACGTTGGAAAATGGTTGGACATGGTTGACCATGGTTGATTTTCATATTGAGACAATATTTGTCACAATGTGACATTGGACCATGATTAACCATGGATGAGCATGGTTGTCACAATTTGACGTTGGATCAAGAAACAATCTTTGTCACAATATGACCATGGTTATTCACCATGGTTGACCATGCTTCGTTTACATATTGAGACAACCTTTGACACAATGCGATTTTAGAGCATAGTTGACCATGGTTGATTTTCATATTATAAACCCAAGGAATTAATTCTAAAACCACAAAGTATTATAAACTCAAGGGAATAATATTAAACACAAGGGATTGATATTATAAAACCAAGGTATATAAACCCTAAGATAAATATTATAAACCCAAGTGATTAATATCAAAAACCCAAGGGACTATAAACCCAAGGGAATAATATTAAACCAAAAGGATAAATATTATAAACCCAAGGTATACAAACCCTAAGATAAATATTATAAACCCTAAAATAAACATGGTTGAATATGGTCGACCACAGTTCATTTCCATATTGACACAATCTTTATCATAATACGATGTTAGACTATGGTTGACCATGATTGATTTTCATATTGAAACAACCTTTGTCACAACACGAAAGTTGGACAATGGTTGACCATGGTTGATTTTTATATTGATACAATCTTTGTCACAATGTAATGTTGGACCATGGTTGACCATGGATGACCATGGTTGTCATAATGTGAGTTGGACCAAGAGACAATCTTTGTCACAATGTGATCATGGCTATTGACCATGGTTGAGCATGGATGATTTTCATATTGAGACATTGTTTGTTAAAATGTGACATTGGAACATGGTTGTCCATGGTTGATTTTCATATTGAGACAATCCAAGTCACAATGTGATATTATACCATAGTTGACCATGGTCGATTTTCATATTGAGACAATCTTTGTCATAATGTGACATTGGATGATGGTTGACCATGGATGACCATTGTTGTCACAATGTGATGTTGGACCAAGGGACCATATTTGTAAACCCTAGGATAAGGATTGTAAACCCTAAAATAAGCATAGTTGATCATCGTTGAAAATGGTTGATTTTCATATTGACATAATCTTTGTCACAAACTCACATTAGACCATGGTTAACCATGATTGATTTTCATACTGAGACAATCTTTGTTAGAATGCATGGTTGGCCATGTGTTACACTAAAATTTGTCACCATGACTATTTGCAGTTAGTATGGCTCCATCAACTGTCATACTATCATCCTTGGCAAGCCTCATACCTTTGCTCTCCATGTCAAACTCCAAGAAAGAGAGAAAGTCATTAAAAATCTATATATCTCTGGGTACGCAGTTTCTCTTAGCCTTACCTGCGTGTACGCACCCCAAGTTCACAATACCTGTGTACTTGTACGCTCTGTCTGTAAAGAAATGGGTGCGTACTCCTGTAAAGGTCAAAAGGCGCAAGTTTCACTCCAAAAAAGTTACTTGTAGTCATTTCTAGAGCATTCTAGAAGCTTGTTTGACGTGTATGGAGCGCCTCCAAATGGTTCATGTATCCCTATCAAAGAGGAACTTATCCCATCAAGAGGGGAGCTATCCCATGCAAAGAGGGGCTTATCCCATTGATGGTGGACCTGAATAACTTCCTCTAGAGCACTATAAATACAGGCATTGGGCCAGAGGGAGGGGAGGTTGAAAGCTGAACATTCCTAAGGGTAGATGCTGCTAGAATTAGGACTTCCTTGTAGAAGCTTGTGAGGAGAGATTCCCATCCTTTCTTGTTTCATTTGGAAGTGGGTGAGCTTATCAAAGTAAAGGAAAACTCTTGCTGGACCCTGGGAGGGACCTGCACAACACCAAGGCTCAGGTTGTAATGGTTTCTTTTGTTTCCTATTAATACAAATAAGTCCATTCTTCTCAACAATTTGTTATTTATGAGTTGTTTCATATACTCCTTGGTCTGTATGTTAAATATGTTTTGTTTTATGAGATATTCAGGTGCTATTTAATCATTTGATTGTTAGTGAATGCAGGTTTCGAGGAGAAGGAGGAGCTCATCCAGATCGAC
Organism: Pinus tabuliformis; assembly: GCA_031772625.1. NCBI lineage: Eukaryota > Viridiplantae > Streptophyta > Pinopsida > Pinales > Pinaceae > Pinus > Pinus tabuliformis. The sequence continues at coordinate 871,151,740 of CM062810.1, read as the reverse complement.
GAGGCTGGACTACTACAACAGCGTTGGGTTACAGGTAGGATCTAAACACTTGATTTCTTGTATGATAAATGCATATTTAGAGAAGGATTGCTCTTAATTGTCTTGTTTGTCACTAGAAAGCCTTAAGATTTTAGGGAGGTTGGTTGTGTCCGCACTATCGACTCTTTCCGCATGACAAAATGGCGACTCCACTGGGGATTCCATTGATGTGAATGATTTTTCCTTTGTGTGAAACTTTGATTTGAGAAAAGTCGTTTGTTTTCTGGTTTTTGGCTGTTTGACTGTGCATTTGGGTGGGATAGCTTAGGGTTAAATTAGATTTTAGTTTTTCTTGGTTTTGCTAGAAGTACGCAGCCTCTGCGTTGAGCACAGTGCATACCTGTACGCACTACAGCTTTGTACACAGAGCGTACACGCACCTGTGCAAACAGGTTGCCTGCGTACCCTGTCAAAATTGAGAAAATTTCAATTTTTCCTTTTTTGCCTCTTAGATTTTGTTTTTAATTTGTTTTTTGCTGCCCAGATCCACTGGTTACCTGTCAGAAACTTTCCTTGGTTAATTCCATTGGCATTCCTGCTTTAAGCTTTCATCAATTGGGTGTTTTGAGTCTCTTTTTTGAGAAATTCTTAATTTGATTTCCTTTGGTCATTACTTGGAGGTTTGTCTCAGTATTTTCACAATTTTGCATCTTTTTGCTTTTGTTTTTGCAAAAAAATTTCCCATTCATTCGCCGGGGGGGGCTAAATTGTGTCTGAGTGTTAATCGCCTTTGAGTGTTTTTATTTTTTGATCTTTGGAACTCTCACCCAATTTTCTCGACTTGCACTTGATTAGTTCTTAGATTACATTAGAATCTTCTTGTGTTTGAGAATTCTCTTGCATAGATCACATTTGCATAATTAGAATTCTCATTTTCAGAATATTATTGAAAAATGTGCATAGATTACATTCGCATACTTTTCAAGTGAATTGTGCATAGATTACAATTGCATAGTTTACATTCTGAAAAATCAATCGTAGATTTAGATCAGTTTTCTTTGATTTGAATTTACACAAAAATAAAAATAAAAAAAATGGTTTGGAATTGATTTGCATTAGTTTCTCTTGATAAAATTAGTGCATTAGAGAATTTGTTATATTTTCTCTTAGTGATCAATTTTTTGCATTGTTGGAAGTGAATGGAAACTCTCTCCTTACTTTAGTTAGGATTCATCGAATTGAAAGGATTACATTATCATATTCGATAGCATTCAGTTTTGGGTCGGGTCATAACACCATTGGTTTCATATCCATTTACCCATTTGAGTAAAAACAACCTTAATAACACAGCGCTTAATTAAAATTCATCTAGTAATTTTTACATTTCTAGGGCTCTGATACACCAACATAGCTTAGGCTAGTGTCTTGGAGTAGGAGAGTAATTAAATCTCCAAGACAGCAAAACCAAACAAGTAGCTCATCTTGTGGTAGGATAAATTCAGCTGTTACATTTATGCTCTGGGAAAGCTCCTTTTAAAGGAGAAGCACGAGACCGTGTCCGAACCAGTGAGGGGATCAATCCTCCTTCATTGGGAAAGACGCCAGATACGCACGTACTACAAATGGTAAACCTCGGATTATTGTCGAGGAGCCTGGGGTCACTTGTCGGTAAACCTTGGATTATTGTCAAGGAGCCGGCAAGGGGATTGAGCTTGTTACTCTGCCCTTGCGTGCTATCGGGTCGTAGACTATTCCCCCAGGTGTATTTGTTGCTGTTGGTGACCTTAGTGACCATTATATTTAGGGTTCTACCCAAGGTGACGGTGGAGGGAAGATCCCACTATACCTGGAGCAGACGTCGGCTAGACTCACTTGGATTTTCTGGGGGGTTCACTTCACTCGAGACGGTTAAAGTGGAGGAACTTGGTCCAGTCTATTCATTAAGCAGGTTACCGAGGTAACTGTTCCACCCGCCACTTCTGTACTGAATTCTGCGATGTTGGATTTCATCCCCAACTAGTGTTTTTGATCCGGAAGGTTACTGTTTGTGTATGGTTTGACTCCTAGATTTGATAGCACGTGTTACTTTGTTTGTTTTTACTTTTAGAGACCATAGGTGTGAATTGTGAATTTTAATTGTTAGGTGTGAATTGTGAATTGTTAATTTTAGTTATAAATTGTTAATAAAATTCCCTGAAGTTGAATATAATGGCAAATGTTCCGGAATTTACCAACCTAGGAACCCCTCCTAACGAGAATCCTAGTACTTTTCCTTACTTTGGAAATGTTGGTCCTCCTTATATGGCTACTTTGTCATTACCTGGATTTACAATAGGTTTACCGATATGGTTATTTTCAACTTCGTTGGCCCAAAATACTCCAATTGTTCCACCTCAACCGAATGCTTCACCTCAACAGAGTTCACCATCTCAACGGCACCAACCTTCTGTTGACCCTTTACCTTCTTCGCCTAATTTTTCTTCCTCCATTTCTTCCTCTTCGCTTGGTAAAAGCCTTGATGCTAGTAACCAGGTGTCTAAGAAGAAGAAGAAAGGGAAGAAGAAGAAGAAGAAGAAGAATCAAGATAAGAAAGAAGTCAACCAACCAACCAAGGTTGTAAGTGTTAGTTGTGTTGAGGAAAACTCCGACATGCATCGTAAACCCAAATACCCTTGCAGGCTTTGTAAGGGTGACCACTTCCTTGTCAATTGTCCTGGTATTCCAAAGGTCTTGGAAGTATGGTCAGAAAAATCTTATCAACTTTCCATTGATCCATCAACCAGTGATAGTCAGGTTCTTGGGAAAAAGGATAAAGTTAGGTTTCCTTGTAAGTTATGCAAAGGGAGTCATCAAACTCACATTTGCCCTCACATGGATGAAGCCTCAACATTGTTGGAAAGACTTACTATTCCACAGCAAGAATTTCCAACTGGTTACCGTAAACTTTCTCCCAACCTACCGTCAACTGACAGAGTGATTGATCTAATTTCAAGTACAGTCGATCACACTCTTCCATTGGAGAGTGAAACTCATATCACTCAGGTTGATGATCCATTAGTTGATCAAGTGGTCGATTCAATTTCACATTCAGTCGATCCCACTTTCCCTTTAGAGAGTGAACTTCATACCGCTCAGGTTCTTCTTGTTACATCAGATTCTTCTATGTCGGGGGGCATTTCACCTGTTTCTACAGAACCCCCTCCAAGCACTGAGGTCTTTTCCTTTGATTGGAATAGACTGACAGAACCTCGTCTTCCATCCTCCATCCCTTTCCAAATCATTGTCAAGGCTGGTGGTAGGGACATACATCGTACTCAGGTAGATGAAGGTGCTTCTGTTAGTATTTTATCCTCAATTGTTTGGAAAGCTTTGGGTTCCCCTCAGCTTGCGCCTATTACGCAGAATCTGAAAGCTTTTAACAGAACCATTAGTGAACCTTTAGGGATCCTTCCTAAGTTTTCTATTACCTTGGAAGGTAAAACTGTCTGTATTGATTTTATGGTAGTTCGAGGTCCCTTGGATTTCAATTTACTCCTTGGGCGAGACTATGTTTATGCAATGAAAGCTATCGTATTGACACTCTTTCTCGTGATGTCTTTCCCTCACAATGGCAGTATTGTGACTGTAGACCAGCTTTTTTTCCCTAGTCTTGTTTCAACTACCAATAATATGTCACCCCTAAATGTTCCTGATTCTAAAGTGGTATCTACCCTGCCACGGGTTAATTATGTGGCAACTGGTCCCATGTTTTCAGTTACCGATGTAAGTGAGCCTCTCACTGTTTGCTCATCTTCCTTTGATTTAGATCCGGTAATTGACATGGAAAACTCTATGGGATTATTTGGACACGACGTTCTTATCCCTTTTGAGTCCCTTGACATGTGTTCCTTCCAGAGAACTATTCTTCCTTCTGATGAAGACCTCTTGGAAGCCATGATCAAGGTATGTCCATTGACATGTCTTTCTTCCAGTTGGAAGCCATGATCAGTGTGCGAGGATAGTTTTTTCTTGTATCAACCTCGTTAAAAAATGAAACAAGGAGTACGAGGAAAGTTCCTTTTACTGTGTCAATCTCGTGAAAAAATGAATCAGTGTGTGCAAGGATAGTTCCTGTTACTGAGTCAACCTCGTTAAAAAATGAATCAGGTACGAGGATAGGTTTTTTCCTGTATCAACCTCGTTAAAAAATGAAACAGGCTAGCATGAGGATAGTTCTTTTACTGAGTCAACCTCATTAAAAAATGAATCAGGTAGATTTTAGGATATGTAGGAGATTGTAGAAAGTAGGGTTTTGAGGATAGTTCATGTTACTGAGTCAACCTCGTTAAAAAATGAATAAGGTATGAGGATAGTTCTTTTCTTGTGTCAACCTCCTTAAAAATGAAACAACTCCCTTTTCAAGTTAAATATTGAAAGTAAACATTCATTCCATCCATCTGGTTGAATGCAATGAAGCCTGGGGAGCATGTACCTCGCTTTGTATCATTATGCAGGGGGCATGCGAACTTTTGAGCATAGTTCCTTGTCTTGTGTCAAGCTCGTTAAAAAATGAAACAAGGGTAGGTTAAATAGGTAGATTGTAGAGAGTAGTCATGAGCATAGTTCCTTGTCTTGTGTCAAGCTCATTAAAAAATGAATCAAGGTTTTTATGAGCATAGTTCCTTGTCTTGTGTCAAGCTCGTTAAAAAATGAATCAAGGTTTTTTAGAATAGAGTTTTTTGTTAGGTAGATTGTAGAGAGTAGTTATGAGCATAGTTCCTTATCTTGTGTCAAGCTCGTTTAAAAAACGAAACAAGGGTTTTGAGGATAGTTCTTTTCCTGTGTCAACCGCACTAAAAAATGAAACAACTCCCACAAGTCTTTCCAAGATCTTGAAAGTAAAGCTTCATTCCATCCACCTCATTGAATGCAATGAAGATTGGGGGGCATGTACCTCGTTTTGCGTCATTATGCTGGGGGCATGTGGACTTATAACAAGCATAGTTTTTCGTTTCAAGCTTGCATAAACCTGAAACCGAATCCGAGCATAGTTCTTTTCCTGTGTCAAGCTCGTTAAAAAATGAAACAAATCCTCCTCTAATTGAGTCGAGAGTTTGACTAGATCTCATGAATGTTAAGTTGTATATTTAGGTTAGTCATTTCAGTTTTTGCATAATTTTCTTACAGTTTTAGGTCGGGTCTTTCAAATGATCTCGTACATGAACCTTCATTCCATCCAACTTGTATTTAGTTGAATAAAATGAAGCTAGGGGGGCATGCACTCTAGTAGTTATGCTTAGGGGGCATCAAGCACAGTTTTATCTCTGTTTCAAGCTTGTGTAAAAATGAAACTACTCTGAAGCATAGTTTCTCTCTATTTCAAGCTTTTGTAAAAATGAAACCTATCTCAAGTCAGTTTTAGTTATTTTCAAGACTCGTTAAACTCATGAAAATCCCGAGATTATTTTGCTATCTTTCATTCTCGTAAAACAAATGAAAATGCCGAGTTCTTTCCGTCTTTTCCTGCTCATAAATTAAATTGAAAGTCGGCCATATGAGTACATTTTTATCATTTTTTCAAACACATTAAAACTTATGAAAAAGTGAAAACCATGAGTACATTTTTATCATTTTTTCGAACTCGTTAAAACTTACGAAAAAGTGAAACCTCAGAGTCATCTTTTAAGCCCTTTTCTGACTCCTAAAATATGAAAAGATTGCCGAGTGTTTCTTTTACACTCGTTAAAACGGAATTAAAATACGGTCCCCTTATAGCCCTTTTCTGACCGTAAAAACAGGAAAAGATTGTCGGGTTTTTGTCGTTTCAAACTCGATACTGGAAATAAAACGACATGTCCTTGATCGCTTTTTACTTTTCAGGTCAGAGGCATTAATCATGAAAGTACTAGTTGGTCGCAAGATCAAGCGGTTCTCTCAAGTATTATTTTATACTTTTTCGGGCTTGGGAGACACAACTTTACGAAAAAGTTCAACTTGGAGTCTTCTTTAGTTTTTTCAGACTCTCTAAAATTGAAAAACGCCGAGTTTCTCCTATACTGGACTCCTTAAAATTTCACAGTAAAGGACCTGTTCGATTACAAATAGGAACGGACCACTCCTTCTTAGGGTTGTCAAAACTAAGTTGGACTCATCCGAAGGATGAGCTTATAATCAAGCATATGTTATCCTCCTCAAGCTTGTTAAAAATAAAGAGGTACTTGCCAGAAATAGTGGGGGAAAAGAGAGAAAAATGAGCCTATTTGTTATCCTTTGTCACAGAAAAAACCTTATTACCACTTTTGAACACGACACTTTTCATTCACCTGGGTTAGGAAATCCTTTGTCTTAAAGTTTATTAAACCACTTTGAAAGTCTTCAACCGTTTCTGGATATTAACTTTGGGTCAATCGTCGCCAAGCCATCTGTCGTGTCGTTATGTGTTCAAGAGGTCTCTGCAAATAAACCATTCATATGCAAAATACTTGTCATCCATTTTGACCATCCCTGAGTCAGTCCTTACAGCAACATTTCTTCAACTTGAGCTATGATTTCGTGTTGTGGGCTTGCCTGCAACGGGTCGCTTTCTATCGACATCAGCACATTATCTAGAAAGATGACCTAGGAATCGTCAGTACCTTGAAATCTGCATGCATCAATGGCAGGTTTCTCGCCTTTGACGAAGGTTTACATCATTGACTTTCGATCGAAGGATTCCGTGAAATGTTCGACATCAACTCATTCATTCACATCTCATGGATTGTACTGGGTACTTTGAGAACCATTAACATCACTGGTGGTTTCTCTCACGCTTGTTAATAGTTTACATCATTGACTGCTAATCAAGTGGTTTCTACCATGTTCGACATCAACTCATTTATTCGCATGGATAGAATCGTACCTGTTCGGGAAGTAGAAATGAAGACCCTCGATCTAGTTTCCACCATCCAGGCTGTGAGGAGTTTTGTATTCATTATATAGTAGACCAACTATAAACAGATGGCTGCGTCCATACTGTGTCTACAAAAAGTCTATGATTATGATGTACTGCAAAATCATTCCTGTATCAGAGCAGTAGATAGTCAATTAGTTAAAGTTTTCAATCTGAGTATGGGAATGCCTACCTCAGTGATGATATGATCTTATATATGTATTTTGTGTTGAATACTTGCAGGTTCCGACTGGGCTCTCCACAAGATAATCCTTGAAATGATAAAGTACTTCACCTTTCCTAGATTATATGAAACCCTTATCTACTACAGGCTTCGCACTTTAGGGGGCAATCTGTTACACTAAAAATTGTCACCATGACTATTTGCAGTTAGTATGGCTCCATCAACTGTCATACTATCCTCCTTGGCAAGCCTCATACCTTTGCTCTCCATGTCAAACTCCAAGAAAGAGAGAAAGTCATTAAAAATCTATATATCTCTGGGTACGCAGTTTCTCTTAGCCTTACCTGCGTGTACGCACCCCAAGTTCACAATACCTGTGTACTTGTACGCTCTGTCTGTAAAGCAATGGGTGCGTACTCCTGTAAAGGTCAAAAGGCACAAGTTTCACTCCAAAAAAGTTACTTGTAGTCATTTCTAGAGCATTCTAGAAGCTTGTTTGACGTGTATGGAGCGCCTCCAGATGGTTCATGTATCCCTATCAAAGAGGAACTTATCCCATCAAGAGGGGAGCTATCCCATGCAAAGAGGGGCTTATCCCATTGATGGTGGACCTGAATAACTTCCTCTAGAGCACTATAAATACAGGCATTGGGCCAGAGGGAGGGGAGGTTGAAAGCTGAACATTCCTAAGGGTAGATGTTGCTGGAATTAGGACTTCCTTGTAGAAGCTTGTGAGGAGAGATTCACATCCTTTCTTGTTTCATTTGGAAGTGGGTGAGCTTATCAAAGTAAAGGAAAACTCTTGCTGGACCCTGGGAGGGACCTGCACAACACCAAGGCTCAGGTTGTAATGGTTTCTTTTGTTTCCTATTAATACAAATAAGTCCATTCTTCTCAACAATTTGTTATTTATGAGTTGTTTCATATACTCCTTGGTCTGTATGTTAAATATGTTTTGTTTTATGAGATATTCAGGTGCTATTTAATCGTTTGATTGTTAGTGAATGCAAGTTTCGAAGAGAAGGAGGAGCTCATCCGGATCGACGAGGCTCGACTACTACAACAGCGTTGGGTTACAGGTAGGATCTAAACACTTGATTTCTTGTATGATAAATGCATATTTAGAGAAGGATTGCTCTTAATTGTCTTGTTTGTCACTAGAAAGCCTTAAGCTTCTAGGGAGGTTGGTTGTGTCCGCACTATCGACTCTTTCCGCATGACAAAATGGCGACTCTTGACTCGAGCAGTTATGCTTAGGGGGCATCAAGCACAGTTTTATATCTGTTTCAAGATTTTGTAAAAATGAAACTACTCTGAAGCATAGTTTTTCTCTGTTTCAAGCTTTTGTAAAAATGAAACCTATCTCAAGTCAGTTTTAGTTATTTTCAAGACTCGTTAAACTCATGAAAATCCTGAGATTATTTTGCTATCTTTCATTCTCGTAAAACAAATGAAAATGCCGAGTTCTTTCCGTCTTCTCCTGCTCGTAAATTAAATTGAAAGTCGGCCATATGAGTACATTTTTATCATTTTTTCAAACTCATTAAAACTTATGAAAAAGTGAAAACCATGAGTACATTTTTATCATTTTTTCAAACTCGTTAAAACTTACGAAAAAGTGAAACCTCAGAGTCATCTTTTAAGCCCTTTTCTGACTCCTAAAATATGAAAAGATTGCCGAGTGTTTCTTTTACACTCGTTAAAATGGAATTAAAAGACGGTCCCCTTATAGCCCTTTTCTGACCGTAAAAACAGGAAAAGATTGCCGGGTTTTTGTCGTTTCAAACTCGATACTGGAAATAAAACGACATGTCCTTGATCGCTTTTTACTTTTCAGGTCAGAGGAATTAATCATGAAAGTACTCCTTGGTCGCAAGATCAAGCGGTTCTCTCAAGTATTATTTTATACTTTTTCGGGCTTGGGAGACACAACTTTATGAAAAAGTTCAACTTGGAGTCTTCTTTAGTTTTTTCAGACTCTCTAAAATTGAAAAACGCCGAGTTTCTCCTATACTGGACTCGTTAAAATTTCACAGTAAAGGACCTGTTCGATTACAAACAGGAACAGACCACTCCTTCTTAGGGTTCGAATCAAAACTAAGATGGACTCATCCAAAGGATGAGCTTATAATCAAGCATATGTTATCCTCCTCAAGCTTGTTAAAAATAAAGAGGTACTTGCCAGAAATGGTGGGGGAAAAGAGAGAAAAATGAGCCTATTTGTTATCCTTTGTCACAGAAAAAACCTTATTACCACTTTTGAACACGACACTTTTCATTCACCTGGGTTAGGAAATCCTTTGTCTTAAAGTTTATTAAACCACTTTGAAAGTCTTCAACCGTTTCTGGATATTAACTTTGGGTCAATCGTCGCCAAGCCATCTGTCGTGTCATTATGTGTTCAAGAGGTCTCTGCAAATAAACCATTCATATGCAAAATACTTGTCATCCATTTTGACCATCCCTGAGTCAGTCCTTACAGCAACATTTCTTCAACTTGAACTATGATTTCGTGTTGTGGGCTTGCCTGCAACGGGTCGCTTTCTATCGACATCAGCACATTATCTAGAAAGATGACCTAGGAATCATCAGTACCTTGAAATCTGCATGCATCAATGGCAGGTTTCTCGCCTTTGACGAAGGTTTACATCATTGACTTTCGATCGAAGGATTCCGTGAAATGTTCGACATCAACTCATTCATTCACATCTCATGGATTGTACTGGGTACTTTGAGAACCATTGACATCACTGGTGGTTTCTCTCACGCTTGTTAACAGTTTACATCATTGACTGTTAATCAAGTGGTTTCTACCATGTTCGACATCAACACATTTATTCACATGGATAGAATCGTACCTGTTCGGGAAGTAGAAATGAAGACCCTGGATCTAGTTTCCACCATCCAGGCTGCGAGGAGTTTTGTATTCATTATATAGTAGACCAACTATAAACAGATGGCTTTATCCATACTATGTCTACAAAAAGTCTATGATTATGATGTACTGCAAAATCATTCCTGTATCAGAGCAGTAGATAGTCAATTAGTTAAAGTTTTCAATCTGAGTATGGGAATGCCTACCTCAGCGATGATATGATCTTATATATGTATTTTGTGTTGAATACTTGCAGGTTCCGACTGGGCTCTCCACAAGATAATCCTTGAAATGATAAAGTACTTCACCCTTCCTAGATTATATGAAACCCTTATCTACTACAGGCTTCGCACTTTAAGGGGCAATCTGTTACACTAAAATTTGTCACCATGACTATTTGCAGTTAGTATGGCTCCATCAACTGTCATACTATCCTCCTTGGCAAGCCTCATACTTTTGCTCTCCATGTCAAACTCCAAGAAAGAGAGAAAGTAATTAAAAATCTATATATCTCTGGGTACGCAGTTTCTCTTAGCCTTACCTGCGTGTACGCACCCCAAGTTCACAATACCTGCGTACTTGTACGCTCTATCTATAAAGCAATGGGTGCGTACTCCTATAAAGGTCAAAAGGCGCAAGTTTCACTCCAAAAAAGTTACTTGTAGTCATTTCTAGAGCATTCTAGAAGCTTGTTTGACGTGTATGGAGCGCCCCCAGATGGTTCATGTATCCCTATCAAAGAGGAACTTATCCCATCAAGAGGGGAGCTATCCCATGCAAAGAGGGGCTTATCCCATTGATGGTGGACCTGAATAACTTCCTCTAGAGCACTATAAATACAGGCATTGGGCCAGAGGGAGGGGAGGTTGAAAGTTGAACATCCCTAAGGGTAGATGCTGTTGGAATTAGGACTTCCTTGTAGAAGCTTGTGAGGAGAGATTCCCATCCTTTCTTGTTTCATTTGGAAGTGGGTGAGCTTATCAAAGTAAAGGAAAACTCTTGCTGGGCCCTGGGAGGGACCTGCACAACACCAAGGCTCAGGTTGTAATGGTTTCTTTTGTTTCCTATTAATACAAATAAGTCCATTCTTCTCAACAATTTGTTATTTATGAGTTGTTTCATATACTCCTTGGTCTATATGTTAAATATGTTTTGTTTTATGAGATATTCAGGTGCTATTTAATCGTTTGATTGTTAGTGAATGCAGGTTTCGAAGAGAAGGAGGAGCTCATCCGGATCGACGAGGCTGGACTACTACAACAGCGTTGGGTTACAGGTAGGATCTAAACACTTGATTTCTTGTATGATAAATGCATATTTAGAGAAGGATTGCTCTTAATTGTCTTGTTTGTCACTAGAAAGCCTTAAGCTTCTAGGGAGCTTGGTTGTGTCCGCACTATCGACTCTTTCCGCATGGCACCATGGTTGGCCATGGTAATAATACTAAAACTGCAAAAGCATTATAAACCCAAGAGATTTATATTAAACCCTAGGATTAATATTATAACCCTATGAATAATATTATACCTTAGGAATATGAACCCCTAGATTAATAAACTTAAGCGATTGATATTATAAACCCAAGGGACTAATAAACCCAAGGGATTATAAATGCAAGGGAATATTATTACACCCAACGGATTAATATTATAAACCTAAGATATACAAACCCTAAGATAAATATTGTAAACCCTAAAATAAACTTGGTTGAGCATGGTTGATTTTCATATTGACACAATCTTTGTCACAATGCAACATTGGCCAATGGTTGACCATGATTGATTTTCATATTGAGACAATCTTTTTCATAATGTGATGTTGGACCATGTTTGCTTTTCATATTGAGACAATATTTGTCACAATGCGACGTTGGACCATTGTTGACCATGAATGACAATAGTTGCTACAATGTGACATTGGATGAGACAATCTTTGTCACAATGTGACCATGATTATTGGCAATGGTTGACCATAGTTGACCATGATTAACCATGGTTGACCATGATTAACCATGTTTGACCATGGTTTATTTACATATTGAGACATTCTTTGTCACAATGCGACGTTGGGCAGTGGTTGATCATCACTGACCATGGTTGATTTCATATTGAGACAATATTTGTCACAATGTGATGTTCAACCATTGTGATTATTAACCATGATTGATTTTAATATTGAAACAATGTGACAAGGGATAGTTGCATTGAGAAAATCTTTGTCACAATGTGACATTGGACCATGGTTGTCATTATGTGATGTTAGACCAAGAAACAGTATTTTCCACGATGTGACCATGATTATTAGCAATGGTTAACCATGATTGACCATAGTTGATTTACATATTAAGAAAATCATTGTCACAATGTGATGTTGGACCATGGTTGACCATGCTTGAGGATGGTTGATTTTCCTATTGACACAATATTTGTCACAATCTGATGTTGGACCATACTGATTATTGACCATGGTTGACTTCCATATTGAAACAATATTTGTCACAATGTGATAGCGGATTGTCGCATTGAGACAATATTTGCCACAATGTGATGTTGGACCATGGTGAACCATGGATGAACAAGGTTGATTTTAATATTGACAAAATCTTTGTCACGATGCGAAGTTGGACCATGGTTGACCATGATTGATTTTCATATTGACAAAATATTTCTCACAATCCCAAGTTGGTTCATGGTTGATTTTCATATTGAGACAAGATTTGTCATAATGCAACATTTGACCATGGATGACCATGGTTGTCACAATGTGACATTGGACCAAGAGACAACCTTTGCCATAATGTTACCATGATTATTGATCATGGTTGATCATAATTTAGCATGATTGACCATGGTTGACCATAGTTGATTTAGATATTGAGACAATATTTCACAGTGCAATGTAGGACCATGGTTGACGAAGGTTAACCATGATTGACCATTATTAACCATGGTAGACCATGTTTAACCAATGTTGACCATGATTATAAGCGCAATGGGTTTATATGAAACCCTAGGATTAATATTATAAAATCTATGAATAATATTATACCCTAGGATTATGAACCCTTTGATTAATAAACCCAGGGGATTGATATCATAAACCCAAGGGGATAATAAACCCAAGGAATATAAACCCTAAGATAAATATTATAAACTCTAAAAAAAATGGTTCACCAAGGTTTACCATGGTTTATTTTCATATTGAGACAATCCTTGTCACAATGCAATGTATGACCATGGTTGATCATGATTGATTTTCATATTGAAACATTCTTTGTCACAATGCGATTAATAAACCCAAGGAGTCTATAGCATAAACCCAATGGATTATAAACCTAAAGGACTTATATTAAACCCTACGATTAATATTATAAACTCTATCAATAATATTAAACCCTAGGAATATGAACCCTTAGAGTAATAAACCCATAGGATTGATATTATAAACCCAAGGCACTAATAAACCGAAGGGATTAATGCTAAAAACCCACAGGAATAATACAAAACCCAAGGGATTGGTATTGTAAACACAAGGTGTATAAACCCTAAGATAAATATTATAGATGCTAAATAATATTGACCATGATTGACGATGTTTGGCGATGATTGATTTTCATATTGAGACAATCTTTGCCACAATAGAACATTAGACCATGGTTGGGCATGATTCAACATGGCTGACCATGGTTAGAGAGGATTCAACATGGATGACCATGGTTGGCGATGATTGAACATGGTTGACCATGATTGATTTCCATATTGAAACAATCTTTGCTACAATGTGACGTTGGACCAGATTGACTATGATTGACCATGGTTGACCATTATTGATTAGTATATTCAAACAATCTTAATCAGCATGCGACGTTAGTTGATTTTCATATTGAGACAATATTTACCACAATGCAATGTTGGACCATGGTTGACCATGTTTGACCGTGATTGACCATGATTGACCACGGTTGACCATGATTAATTTTCATATTTAGTTAATCTTTTCCAAAATGTGACATTTGACCATGGTTAACCATGGATGACCATGTTTGATTTTAAAATTAAAAAAGATTTTTTATAATGTGACCATGGTTAATTTTCATATTGACAATGATTGACCATGATTAATCTTTAATAATATTTTTTTTGGTAAGCTTGGTAGTACTACATCTTCATCATGTCCAAATATACAACCCTGATCAGGGTAGGGAATTGAACCAGTGACTTCGCATCAAGGAGTGCCTTAAAAAAGAACCTGATCATCATCTATCCAACACCCCGTGGACTAATTTGTAATAATTATTATAATAATAATATTTTATAATATAACAATTATTAGAAATATATATTTATTAATATTAATATTTGTTATTATTTTTTTGTGTAAGCTTGGTAGTACTTCCTTTTCTATTAATTTTCTATAAGCATGCAGTAAGATATGTATATCAAAATATGTCTGGTGACCTCAACTTGCCTGAAGGAAACTAGGTATGTTGGCCACTGATCAGCATCAAAAGTTGTCAAAAATTTAAACAGTTTGATTCTTATCATCCACGCTACGTTTGTTGCTACATCTACAATATACTTAATGTTTGTAAAGTAAATGATATTTGACATAATAAAAAAATTTAACTATCTGTCTCTCTACATCAGTCATCTGATGATTCTACTGGAGTGGGGTCTTTTGCACTTGACCTAGGCACTTCATTGTGCAACAATGTCTGGGTCTGCTTTTCCATTTTCTTTAAGAAGAGGTTTTGGTGATATTGCTACATTTGCACTGACTTGATTTCCTTCTAGATATGTTTTAAGCTTGGTTCCTCTTTCGCGCCCACCTCCGGCTCTTCTTTGTCCTTATAAGTTATCATTTCCCTGGCCATAAGGTTTTTCATTAGCCAGTATTTCTTTATGGTCTGTGTAAACAGAGCTTGGTGACCTCGAGTATGGCCCAGGTCATTAATTATTGGCTCCCAAGCTACTATTGGGATTTCTTCATTTTCCACATTGGCGTTTAACTCTGCTTCCCATGTTGTTATTACTGCCTTTACTTCTGCTGGGGTCCCTACATGGTAGGCATGCATTAAATTCTACATGCTCTCCTCTCCCACTCTTCTTCCCCTTTTCTTTGTGGTTTTCTCACTAATGCCTCCGAGCCCTTCATTTTTTGTTATGCCTTCTTTCCTCCTCTTCTGCCAACTTTTCATCCCAATTACCCTCCTTCTTTTACCATCTTTTCCTACTTTCATTTCCTACGATTCCTACACTCCTGTAGCCTTACCTATTTCGGTTGCCGAAGCTTCAAAGACTAGAGAGCACCCAAATTAATACTACATGTAATGTGAACCAGTAATAAATCATTAAAACAAGTAATAATGTTAATCTTCCATTCCTTTTTTATCTGAGTTTCAACATTATCGCTTCTGGTTTTCTTCTCAGTCACCATGTTACCCCCGTATTGCAACCACTCAGTTATTTCCTCCTGCCTCAGCTCTATGCCCCCCTGATTCCTAGTCCTCGGGTTCTCCACAGGTTTCCCCTTCCACTCTTATGATCTAGCGGCCTAGGGGTTAAGTTACCGACTTTAGGGGAGATGAGTTTTTTTAGCCATTCTGCCACAGGGATGGACCCCCTCTTAGCATTTCAATGTTGGAGTTTCCCTAGAATGTCGTCACGAACCAATTTCCTCACTGATTTCTCTTCCTTAGACCTTCAAAATCCCTTTTGGTCTACAATTGTCCCTTCCCTAACCCACTTGACCTTTCTTTTGTCCCAGTGGCGTGAGTATCCCACCCGATGCCAGACTATCCTCACCAGGATTTTTTGCCAATTCTGGTTCCTTACTCTCTCCCCTTCCTGTTCCAAGAGGCAACAGCTCCACCAAAATCTCATAGAGGCCTCAACGCCTTTTTTGGGTTTAGTTCTACAGCTATTCCTAATGACATGCATCCTTATTTTCACCCCAAGTTCTGGCTTCCTTCCAAGCATCTCACACGTCTCGTATTTTCCACCCCACCCATCCAAGAATAGCATACAGTTATACCGAGACACTATGAACAGGAAATTATACTTCCATACACAAAATTTTCAATTACTTTCCACGGCTGAGAAACTAGACAGTATTATTTTAATCCAGGACCATCCAAGCCCCTCACAGGGCTCTTTCCCCACCCCCCACCGTTCGAGCAATACTATCAAGTGAGACCCATGCAATATTAATAGGTAATTATACTTGAATTCATGGAATTTTTCATTTCTTTCGACTGCTAAGAGACCATACATTCTTTTCTTAACACAGAACCATCATATTCCTATTTCATTCATCACCTCTCTCCTTATTTTCCAAACTCTCCTCCAATTGCGCAACATTGTTACCATATCAACACAAAGTGTAGCTTTAGTTACATAGCAAACAAATTCCAGTTTCTGGTCGTCGCACCCCTTCTCTGGGCTCTCACTAGCTTTTTTGTCCGCTCATTCTCCCTTAGTCAATTTCTTACATTCCCCTTGTTTCCTTGCCACCCTTCTTTCCCAACTACTCAACAACCTACCTATTCTCATTATCGAGGCGCCCTCCACTTGTCTCTTTTCCATGTCCTCCTCACCTTCCTTTGTGTTAAATCCTCGGTCAAGGCACCCACTTCCCCTCCATTTAATGTCCTCCATCATATCCCTACAGTTTTTAGATGCCCTAGTCGTCTCCTATTTTTTGTCTCCATTCTCCAGCTGTTTTTCCCTCCTTCAACCTGCCCTTCCCTTATTCCATCTGGCTCCCATTACCCTACACACCCAGATAAGGAATAATATACATTATTATTATTAATAATATATTCAATTAACATTCATTTTTATTTTTAATTAATAAAATATAAATACAAATTTATTTTATTTTAAAAACTATTTCAATCCAATTTGTGTTTTTCTTTAAATCTAAATCTAAATATTTATTTAACTCAATAGAATCTCACAACACTTGTGCCACATTGAGTATTCCCATATTGTTTTATAAATAGTATAATTGAATAACAAAAATTAAACTAAATTTAAAATAATTAAAAAATAACAAATCTTAAATTTAAAATTAAATATATATTTTTTATTATTATTAATTTACCGAAGAAAGATCATATTATATTAAATAAAAATAATAATCAAAAATATATTTTTTCAAAAAATTTAATAAATGATATTTTTATACTTATGATTAAAAATTAAAAAATTAAAAAATATTTTTCCTTATATTATGTATTTATATTAAAGTTAAAATTCAAAATATTTATAATTCATATTTATAATATTATCAAATAAAATAAAGGAATTTAAAGAAGATTTTTTTAAAGAAAACTAGCAAGTAATTGGAATCTTGCATTGATTAATAGTATGATATATTAATATCAATGCCCAATTAGTGATAATTGGTTATAATGTCTTCCTTATGCTTCACTAGAAACCCTATGGATCCATTTTTCCGTAGGGAACTTTGAATTGTTGTCATTAAAAGTAATCGGCAACAAATGTCTTATGAAAGTTACGATCCAACTAAATGTAAATTTTTAAATGTTTTTTTAAATATATATGAATATAAATACTTTTTTCTAACAATTATTTCTTCACTTTCATTAAATCCCTTTATAAAAATTTACTAGAAATTTACATTTTATTTATATGTTTTCATGTTTTACAATAAAAATACATTTCTATCTCATCACAAAAATAAAAATTTCATAAATTAAAAAATATATATATAAATTTATTATGAACTTATTTTTTTTAAATCTTTTAATACTCTTGGAATTTGAAGGACATGAATAGATCGAACAAATTAATTGTTTGATCTCCTGTATTTTATATTTTAAAATACTGCAAAAATTACAATGGACATAAAGAATAGTTTTGAACTAAAATCTATCACTATGCCCAATACTATTTTGCCAATTTATAGTATATTTACAATATTGTTAAAATAAACTGTCACTACATGACCAATTTAATTGTTTGATTTTCCAATTTCTCTTGTACTTTATATTTTAAATACTCCAATTCTAAAATATTCCAAAAAAAAATGCAATTCTAATAAAAATATGTCTGAAACTAGACGTGATCAATATACTTAAAATTATTTTGCCAATTTATATTCTATTTAAAATGCTTTTAAAATTGTCCGTCAAGAGTTATTTAATTATTTTTTCTTTTATTTTGATTTTGTACTTAATATTTTAAAATATTGCAAAAAAATACTATTAATATAAAAATAACTTAGCTCTAGAACTAAATTATCAATATAACTAAAACTATTTTTGTATTTATATTTTATTTACAATGTTGTTAAACTGGGTTATTCCAATAAGAGCAACTAAATTGTTTGATTTTTGCTTTTATTCTTGTGCTTCATATTCTAAAGCATTTCAATTCTACAATATTGTATAATATTTCAAAAAATTGTAATTTAGATAACTATTATATTAAAACAATTTTAAAAAATGCATGATTAAAATGTAATATTATTTTATAATATACTAAAAATAAATAAAATCAAATCCATAAACTAGCTAAATTATTAATGAGATACAAATTAAATCGCATAATTATAAAGCTGTTTGTATCTACAAATTGTTATCAAACAATTATGGAAATATATTGACGCACTGTTGAACTCGTTTTATCCAGAATGTCATTAGGGTTTTCAACTTTTCAGGGCTCGTCCACCGTAAAATGATTTTTATGGTTGAAAATGATTCTATTATCCTTTAGACTTGCGTAAAATACTTAGATAAAAGGGAAAGTAAACATACAAGACTCTGTGAAGGTTCTAGAGCTCATTCGAGGGATTATCGTTGTTGTCGTTGCTGCGTGCATGTACATGTGCAGAAGTATCTTTGTCCCAGAAAAAAAGCACCAGACTGTCGGGTTTTAACGCAAATGTTTGTAGAGAGAGGGGAATTGGTGGGAGAGGGGGCACGTCTACATTACCTTCCAATATTTGCAGCACTTGACTCATCGATGGCCTCGCATTTTCGTCGTCTTGGATGCACCATCCCGCAACAATGGCGACCCTTTTGACCTCCTTTGCGTCTGCGTCTGCATCATTCATCAATTCGTCCAGAACTAAACGTCATCAACATACCTAAATTTATTTTGCTAGTTTATATTCTATTTACTATGTCGTTGAAATGGATCCCTGATTGCAGAATATCTGAGAATCCCTTGATCTATCCGGTGAAAGAAGATAATGAAGCGAACGCTTCTTACCGATGTGTTGTTCCAAGCCAGTAATGAAACCCGCCACGTTACCTTACCAGATCAGGAGCTCCAATATTGAAAATTAATTTCATTTTCCATACAAATTTACTTGTAACCCTTCGCACTCTTATAAATCGTTGTTGTTCATAATATAATCAGACGAAGCATATTCTCAAATATTCTGTGGAGAATCAATCATTGACGTCGATAAATCAACAAATATATTATAAATTTAAAGACAACGGCGGTACATCTACGTAGTCTGAATATAGAGATATATTATAAATTTAAAGACAATGGCGGTAGATCTACTTAAGTTCAATATAGAAATGTCTATCTATCATTTTATCGTTTTATTATGGAAATTTTAAATTTATAATTATCAATATTACATCATGAATTATGTTAGAAAAAACAACTTTAGAGTATGCAATAGCAATGTCCGGTGTAAAATTGCCAAGTTTGATGTAAATTAAGATAACTACCTTTAAACGCAATAATCCACATTTAAACATAAATCCTTACCAATTTTTCCAAGAAAGAAAAACAGGTGAATGAAATCATTAGATAAAAGACCATTACATAGTCAACGTTACATTGTCCACATAAACCCTTATCCAGACTTCTGTTATACATCAGAATCAGCTTATACATCTCAAAATCTATCTACTATGCCATTCAACAGGTTAACACGTTCAAAATTTTAAAAATTTCGATCCATTATAGTTCCATGAGGATCAATATTCTCCGGCAATGCCGATCATGATCCGGAGTTTGTATTTTTCACCCACATTAGATAGTTGGTCTCAATCAATATGAGACTCAATGAGTTCTCACGCGGAAGGGATGATTGACTTTGGTAATATAAATTTAATTTTTAATTTAATTAAAATTGGCTAAAATCATGATTGACTTTTGTAATATAAATTTAATTTTTAATTTAATTAAACCTTAACTGAGATTTCAACCATAGTTTCAAACACCCAATAGCCAAATCAGTTTTCACCTTTAAAATAGCCAAATCTGCAAAATAATTTTTAAAATAATTTTCAAAAAAAAATATTAATTTTCCTTTTTCAAACCTTAAATTACTTTTTCCAATTTTCATGGAACTTTTAATTAGAAAAACAATATATATATATATATAGATATATAATTTTAACACAATAATTAAAAGAACATTTTAAAAAAAAAAATCTTTAAACACGCTCATTAGAAACAAAGAAATTAGCTAATTAAAAAGTCACTTTAAACAAAAAAATCCATGAACAATAAATAACCTTCACTAACAAATTAATAGCCTTCACGAAATAGGGAACGTGCTCATCACCTCGTTAGCTATGGTTTGGCAACCTGAGCTATTTCTAGTCTAGTTCGTCTGGGAGTCTCACGTGCGCTTCTTTCCCTAGTTTGCTTCCAAGTGATTTGATCTCTCAAAGAGCAGAAGCGAAGAGAGATTATGGCCGATACAACAATTGGCTCGGCTATAAGTCATGGCAGATCTGCGGTCTCACGATGCTGGCTCATGGTGGACTTCCCTAGAGATGGCTTTAGCGGCGAATAGTTCACTATGGCAGTGGCTTTGCTCTTTGACAATGTGTAGATAGCTTCATAACTCATGGCAGATCTGCGGTCTCACGATGCTGCCTCATGCTGGACTTCCCTAGCGATGGCTTTAGCGGTGAATAGGTCAGTATGGCGGTGGCTTTGCTCTTTGACAATGTGTAGATAGCTTCACACTTGACTGCTGAGTTACGACTCTCTCTTAGGTCTCTAGATGGTGGGATTCAGCTATTGCTCTCATATCATGATAGAATGAATAGGAATGAAGGCATAATTTTCTCTTTCGTTATTAAATAGTTTTTACCATTTATTAAGAAATTTTAAAAATTATCCAGCACTCTAAGTTTCTAGAATTAATTAACTAATTACCTAGAAATAATTTAAACTAACGACTAAGTGTCTAACTTCACATGCAATTCACTATTCACTCTCATTTAAACTAACAACTAAGTGTCCAACTTCACATGCAATTCATTATTCACTCTAGTAAATACAATAAATTACTGTATTTCACAACAGGCAGGTGGAAAAGTTTACTATGCAGCACTCACATGACCCCAATTATATATATATATAACATTTTTTATAAGTTTTATTAAAATTACAGATATATCTTTATCATTTCAATTTTTTTCTTTTCATCTACTTACTCCTAGTATAATTTAAAACACTTATTACATTTACATATTTCATTTTGATAAAGTTGAAAAATTTAAAAACTAAATTTTATTTTAAATTATTATTATTAATAATAAAATGAATTAAATATATATACATTTAAAAATGGAAAAAAATTGTTAACCATAAAATTTTAACCCATTTTATTATTAAAATTTTTAATTTGTAAATGAGTTTTATTATAATTACATTACTCAATATCATGAATTATCAATACCATATGTCCAAAAATCATATGAAATTTAAAAAAAAACATAATTATTTTAAAGATAAATTTCAACTATTAATTCATATATATTATAATAAATACTTTAAAATATTTTATAAAAAATAACTATCTAACATTATTAATAATTTCAATTTTGAAAACATTTTTTCACAATAAATTAATTAAAAAATATTATATAACATTTAATTGTATGTAATAATATTGATATTATTTAAAAAAAATGCAAAATGATGATGTAAAAAATTGATCAAAAGGAAGTAATCATAGCTCCTGTATTTCCTACTGTACATTTAGCGAAATTTCTCAGGCTTAATTTGCTTGATGGATATGTTTTCTACCATAATTCGAAGTTACCGAAAAGTCATCCGCCAATTGATCCATTTGTTTACGTTAACCTCAGAAGTGCAGCATTCGCTGCACGAGCATCAACTTGAAAGAAGACGATGACCATGTCAGAAGACTAGGATTTTTGACAAGTAGGGAGATTGTGGAGGAAAAAGTTAAAAGAAAATATCGAAAACGCTTTTACAAGATTCAACTAGCAATTGTACCAAGAGGGGCAAAGGAATGTCCAAAGGAGAAGTAGTAGATCATTGTAGAAGAAAAAGTCAAAAAAATATATGGAGGATGAAATACAATTGAAATTTGAATTTGTATATATCTTCTAAAGAATAGAGCAAGAAGTGAAATTCAAGAAGTTAGTTTGTATATATCTTGTAAAGAAACTAACATGAAGTTAAATTAACATAAATATCCCAGGACAATAGTAATCCTTGCAGGGACAAGGTACATAGCAAAGAAGTTCAATTTCTTTGGGTGTTTGAAATGGCATGAAATAAAATTTGAACATGGAAATTATGAAGTATCTATCAGCTAAAGGGGCCAAACTACTTTTATCAGCAAGTTGTTGTTAAGATGAGCAAAAATCAAACTAGAGATAGAATAGTTGTATCTGCGAATGTTGTGAAAGCACTTGTGAAAAGCTCTATGATGGGGACAATGACATTTGTGAAAGCACAAGTGTGAAAAGCTCTATGATTGGTTGTGAAAACACTTGTGAAAAGCTCTAAGATCGGTACAACCACTTTTGTGAAAGCACTTGTGAAAAGCTCTATGATCAGCAAGTTGTTGTTAAGATGAGCAAAAATCAGACTAGAGATAGAATCGTTGTATGGGCAAATGTTGTAAAAGCACTAGTGAAAATCTCTATGATCAGGACAATGACATTTGTGAAAGCACAAGTGTGAAAAGCTCTATGATTGGTTATGAAAACACTTGTGAAAAGCTCTAAGATAGGGACAACCACTTTTGTGAAAGCACTTGTGAAAAGCTCTAGGATCGGGACAAAGGTGTGCCTACTAAGAAAGTTTACTTTAGCATCTATGTGAAAAGGTTGTTGGATGCATATGTCATTTATATAAAATATTCCTTTGCAAAATGATTGAAACATTAGTCAAGATGGCTCTCGTGGAATCCACACATGGTTCATCATATTTAACAAGTAAGAAATGAGGCACTTATTCAATTATATCTATCTCCAAATATTATGGTGCACACTATTATATTTTGTACTCTTAGTTTGAAGAAACAATTTCGTGGCATAACCCCTGATGTCATTTATGTTGTGTGGTGTTCCTTGTTCATGGAAACATAATATTCACAACCAAATGCATGGAAAATTAATAAATTATAAACTTAGATTTTGTATAATGTTTTAGAGAAAATTTAGATTGAAAAATTAATGGTTTTTTTTCTATTATTTAAATTTGGGTTATCAAAACTAAATTTAATTAATAAAAATATTTAAGAAACTTCAACTAACCTATTCAATTAAAAAAAAATAATCCAACCACTAACTATTTAATGATAATGATTTCTATACTCAATCATAATATTAACAGTTTAAATTGTATTATTTTATAGTATAAAAACTTATTATTATTTTTCTAATAAAATATTTATAATTAATGACTAAAAAATAATTGTATTAATGTTCTCTTATTAATTTAGTCCAACTTAAAAATATTATTTTAATCTCGTTGCTCTATTGGTTGTTTTTTTTTTTTTATGTGTTGTCAAGGGTTAATAATTTTATTCCCTCATCAATAACCTTAGGTATAAAATCTCCTAACACTATGCATTTTTTATTTTTTCATTAAAATTGCTTAATACTCACATTAGCATCACTTCATTATGTGTTCCTTTATAACCATCCCAAAACTCTTTCCTAATAGACTATGCTTTGGTTGAGTCTCTATTGATGGGTGGTGCTGAGAGGATATATCCACAAAACATGCTTGTTTTTTTTAATTAATATGTTTAAATGTTATGATTTTCATATTGAAACCATAACATTAACATTTCAAAAATGATTATAAAATCATTATGTATAGATGATGAACCACATTATTGGTTTGAAAAGTCCACCCAAAATTGCTCATTGTGATTAATCCAGAAAAATTACATGAAAGAATATTTTTAAAATTTAAATTTATTTAATTATTAAAGAAATCAAATAATCTATTTAATTATATAAAAAAAAATTACTCAATAGTTAAATATCAACTTTTCATTGATTATAAAATCACTTTTAAAATTGATTATAGAATCACTTTTAAATTATAATTTTTAAAATTACTCTTAAATTATTATTCTCATTTTGTAACATAATGTTAAGATTTTGTTGATTATCAAATCACATTCATAGTTTATAAAATCAATTTTAAATTTTACTTTTTTTTTTTTTGTTGAGTAATTTTTGTACTCTATGGTACCACTCACAAAATGCCACCTCCACTTGAAAATAAGATGAGAAATAAATAGAAAAACAAGGATACAATTATTACCTTTCATTTCTTGACATTTTTCCATGAACAACTCCCCAACTTTACATGCAATCATAGCACCAACGGTGGAAAAAAACTAGTCATCTACACAATTTCCAAATCCATCATAGATGCAATTCACAGCAACAAGAAGGAACAAAGGAAAAAAACAAGCTCCATGGCACTTAATTCATCAACCTCCCATTCAATCATACATGATACCCACAGCAACAAGAATGAGAAAGGGAAAGCAACATATTAATTACTCGTTTTCCACTTCTAATTCCCCACCCCTACATCCCATCACAGACAACTATTACAGCAAACAATAATCAATGTTAGAGAAGAATATAAGACCATCAAAGCAACATTGATCTTGAAAGGATTTACTGGCCAAAAGGGATAGAGGATGCAGTAGAGTTAAAAGAACATAATTCTACCTTACTTTTAATCAAAAGAAGCATAGTAAGTGATAAGAACCAATTCATTCCTTAATCATTCCATTCCAAAAATATAGATAGTAAACACTCCTAGTTGAAATACATCAAACAAAAATGTCATCAGCATATAACAGTGAACTTGAATTAAGTGTACAAATCAAAACAAGGAAAAAAGTTGCAATCTGAATCCATCTCATTGATTAGCGTTTTCTTTTCAAAAAAAAATTTGCGCACACTATAATTCTCAATTAGTCCAAAAGAGAACAACACACTCTGAATGATTCCAAGATTTCCATATAAAAAAGCACACAATATATAGCTAGCTATCTATGGAATTTACAATAAATACCATGTCACTCAACTCTATCAAGCCCTCACCCATGATCTTTTTGCAATCTAGCTAAAGAAATCTTCATAGAATCATTTCAATGCAAGTGGATTGTAACACTTAACAAAGCACACAAATGCATGACCAATAAAAATATTTCCAATAGATATTTAATTTCTCTTATTCCTAGGGCCATTATGACATGAGCCATACACAAGAAACATTATACTACCAAACAATTTCAATGGACACAATTCACATGTTTGCAACAGAAATGATAAACAAAAATAACATCCAAACACCTCTCTTCAGAAAAACCAACATCGGTTATATAGAAACATTGAAATCTATGTAATAATATATAAAGCCACACTTCAAGATGCATATTTACATATTGAGTTTTATCAAACTCATAGTTCAATGAAATAAAATTACCAAAGTCTCTAGAGTTCACCGAGCATGAACGATGATGTAGCAACAACTTCCACAAAATAGGACAGATGTCATTTGGTGGATGAAAATAGATTCATCCCAAACCATAATACGAAAGTATCCAATATAAGAACTGAAAAGACACCGAGAGAAAATATTTCTCTTATAATATTCAAATGGCTTTTACACTTCATCCCTCCATATTTCAAAAGTAAATAGCCCCAGAATTGCTCAACTTGAATTTTGATGATTCTGACCTTCGATAAGTCCATTTCTCTTGCTAAAAGAGCTAGACCTATACTCTCCAGAGTTGTTTAGTGATAGATTTCAATCTACATAATGTCTCATCAAACCATTCGCCTATTTTTGGTCCCAGGTATTTCAACTGCTAATAAAACAACAAAACAAACATTGTTCTAATTTTAATTATCTCACTATTAATTTCCTTCCAGATATACATGACCTACTTCTTGACCTATGCATGCCGATGTCAAAAAATCCAAGTCACTTTCCCTTCATTCCTCCAAAGATTTAGTACCAACAATGAATTTCCAAGCCCAGTTAAGAGGATGTATGATAAGCTGAGCAACAACATTGTTGACTCGTTGGGCAAGCCTTGAAGCCCAAGATAAATAAGGAAGTCTAAGAACGAAAAGAAACATAATCTACTTCATTCATTGGCTACTCCACGTCCCTCCATCTATACCTATGTCAAACCCAATAATGACTTAGGAACAGGTCATGCTCCACATCTAGTTCTTGTTTTTACATTTCTTCATGGCCCTTGGAGTTCTAAGCCATTAAAGTAAGTCATCTTGAAGTTTTTAGATCCATAACTATAAGTTCGTTGCACGGATGAAATTGATCAAAAGAAAGGTTTGCCCAAATATCTAGGCCAATTTCTTCAAAACCCTTCATGATACGTAACCTCTTGCAAGAGTTCCCTATTAGCAATTTGTTTTGTTGAAAACATTAGGCGTTGACATTATAGGAATATAAAAAATGACAAAAATAAGACTAATTACAGAGGAAAAAATTAAAATTTGATAATGGCCTAGACATTCTTTTGACATGGTATATATGATATGTAATGTGAATTGGATAAAACTTGGATGGAGCATATATTAAAGTTATCATTGGTTTCCAAATTATACCAGCTCCTAATTTCCTGATATATTTTTTTTCATATATATATATATATATCCCTAATGTTTCATTATTGATTTAACATTGCATCATGAGATGGTCGAAGTACTTTTTCTTAATTTCATATATAGATGGAAATATGACTTTACTGATGAGTTCATCCCATCTTGTACAATATCCCATGTGGTGGAGAGATGATGGCCAAATATTATATTCTCTCTCTTGTAGAATCTATAATGTATACCACAACCTTTTTTAGCAGTGGGAAAATGAACTGAACAAGCTCCATCACAACAGTTGTAAACATTGGCCCATTCCCAACAAACCCACCTAGAATTTTTGTTCTGCAATCTTTTCTTTAATGTAAATTTATTTGTTAATCCCTACCAAACGCCATATGTTTGATAAATAACTAAATAACTCACCACTGTTAAATAACAATAATGATGATGTGTCTCCCATGTGATGCATTAAATAAATTGAAACTATGAGAGGGCCAACATGATATTTCTATTCTGTCATTGTGATCCCTTGTTTGGTATTGCTTATATCTTTATCAACTCAACCCTAATTCTCACTTCCATTGGATATCAAGTCTTGTCCATTCCTTTATCAATTTTACTCCTAATCCTCACTTCCATTAAATATCAAACCTTTTCCAATCTACTTATCAACTACCCTGATCCTCACTACCAATGGATATTATCTTTGATTAGAACCATGTTCCACCTACTATTTATTCAAACAATGTGTCTCCCCTTTCTCATTCCAAAGTTCCAACAACCTTCCAACTTAAAGTGCATGAGAAAGATTCCTAAATTCATTCAAGTAATATTGAAAAGTCTTCGCACACTTTTGCGTGACTTGGCATTCATTCCTAAGAAGGTCCACAACACCAAGTGCAAACAACATATCCATAAACATTTCATCAATCATCGTAAATACCTCCACTCTAAGTGCCACTACTAATTTGTCTCGACAAAGACTCAGGAAGCCATCATTCAGAGCGGGTGGCACACATGTTCTATGAGGGCTTCACAAATACTTTGAAAACACTAGGCAGCTCAAGAACAAACTTCAGTGTGTAAATGTGTTAGAAAACCTGCATAGATGAATCTAGCTAGTAAAGGTTGAACATACAGCTTTGCAGAGAAAAAACACTAAAAGAAAATCAAAAGAACAAAAAGAATGGTTCATTAGAAAATAGGTTACAATGCTCATGATATAGCATTACTGGGTGAAGATCCCAAGGTAATGAACCATAGTGGTGATCAATGAGAGGACTCAACACCTACAACAAGTTTCAGAGAGAACTATCCAGTTGCGGAGTGAAAGGAGGAGCAAGTCATGGAGTAAATCATGCAGAAGAACTAGTGATTTTCGGAGTTAAATAAGGAGCAAATCAGGGAGTAAATCATGCAGAAAAAGTAGCCAGTTGTGGAGTTAAAGAAGGAGAAAATTAGGGAGTAAATCATGGAGAAAGGATCTTGCATGTAGTCCCATGCTCTAACTAACTGTCCACATGTGCCAGTGATGAAGGTCCTAGGTGTGTAGTACCTCCAACAGCCCCCCTAAACACCACTATGGGGAATAATAGAAAATGGGCCCTGGCAACTAAGGCCAAAGGTCACCCAAAATACAGTGCAACTTGTACTAAAATTGAGGAAAGAGGGAAAACCTCATGGGAAACCCCCCCCCCCCCCCCCCCCCTCAAAATACAATGTACTCAGAAGAAAAGAGGAAGAAAAGATAGTTTCCAAGCAACTGTGTCCTTCACTCCAATATGCTCGCGCAGACAGCAAAACTTCTACTCAGTGAAAGTCTTGGTGAAGATGTCTACAGTCTGTTCTGCTGATGGACAGAACTGCAACTCAATGACCTGATCATGTAGTAATTCTTTGATGTAGTCCATATGGATCTCTATGTGCTTCGTCCATTGCCGCTGTATTGGATCCCTAAAAAATTTGAGAGTGCTCTGGTTGTCACACCAGATGGCAGTGAGTTGGTGGAACTAGATGCCCAACTCAGTGAGGAAGTGATGTAGCCACAAAGCCTGAATGGTGATGTTGACTACTCCTCTATACTCGGCCTCAGTTGAAGAAAGAGCAATAGCAACCTGCTTCTTGCTCGACCAACAGATAGGGCCAAACCCTAGACTGAGTGAATATCGAGAGGTGGACTTGCGATCAATGTTGTCTCCTGCCCAATCAGAATTTGTGAAGCCAAGGAGATTCAATGCACTGCCTACTGCATAGTGAATCCTGAAGGTGATGGTGCTCTACACATATCAAAGGATGTGCTTGGCAGTATTCTAGTGTAGTTCATGCGGCTCCTCCATGTATCTAGAAACTGCCCCTACCGCATATAAGAGATTTGGTCTGGAGTGGGTGACGTACAATAAGATCGCCACTAGTTGTCGGTAGAGAGTAATATCAAATAATGGAGTGTCACCTCCATCCTCAAGGTAGACGCCAGACAGAAAAGGAGTTGGTGCTCACTTGCAGTCAGTCATGTGAAATTTCTCAAGGAGATCCCGTGTATACTTAGTCTGAGAGATTTTGATGCTTGTGGCATCTTGGATGATCTCAAGACCAAGAAAGAAGTGTAATGGACCCATGCCCATCATCAAGAACCTATCATGCAAGGCCCTCTTGACTGCAGCAATGACTGAATCCGAGCTGCCGATGATCAGGAGATCATCCACATACAAAACTAAGATAAGAATAGAATCATGTGTCCTGAGCATGTAAACATTTGGATCAGACTTACATCTTTCAAAGTTTTGTGATAAGAGAAAAGAATCCTTCTTCGCATACCAAGCTCTCGGGGCTTGCTTAAGGTCGTAGAGATATTTCTTCAATTTGTAGACCAAAGATGAATCCTGAATGAAACCATGTGGCTGCTCCATGTAGATCTCCTCTGATAGGTCTCTGTGAAGAAAGGCATTCTTCACATCCATCTGATGTACTTCCCATCCTTGGGCAGCCGTAATGGCAAGTGCAAGGTGTATGGAATCCATCTTTGCTACTGGAGCAAAGGTCTTGTCATAATCAATGCCATGCACTTGTTGGAAGCCTTTGGCTACTAGCCTGGCTTTTTGTCTGGTGATTTGCCCATCTACAGCACTCTTGGTCCTGTAGACCCATTTGCATCGGACAAGTTTCCTTCTTGCAAGAAGGGGGACCAGATCCCAGGTCTGGTTCTTGAGGAGGGAGTTATACTCCTCCTCCATGGCGGACTCCCAAGAGGGATGCCCAACAGCCTTAGCATAAGGCTGCGGATTAGAAGACTGAACCAAATGACAATGCCAGGATGGCATTGGTTCAGTGGTAGTGAGGGCAAGAGGAGGATCAATAAACTCTGAACTAGTCCTCCGCAGATTATAATTATCCCCCACAAGACCATTTCTAGCAGCTGGGTGGTCTTGTGCATAGATCTCACGTAAGCTCCTTGTTCTCTGATTTATGAGAGGGGAAGTTGATTCACTGCTGGAAGCCTGATCTGGGCTTGGATGTGGATCATCATATGCATGTACTAGATTTGTATCTAAAAGCTCTGTCTCTACATCTGCATGCTCTACCTCGGCATCTGCATGCTCTGTATCTGTATCTGAGTGTACTGAGTCATCATCTCGGACACGAGGTAGATAAAAGGTGTCTGCATGCGGCAATTGAGGTACATGTGATAGATTTTCCTCAAATTTGACACTTCGTTCAATGATGAGTTTGTCCGTAGAGGAAATTAGGAGTCGGTATCCCTTCACACCATTAGGGTATCCAACAAATATGCACTCAATGCTCTGTGGATCAAGAGCATTCCTCTTTTCAGAGGGGATCCTGGCCCATGCTCGGGAGCTGAAAACATAGAAGTGGGTGACCTCCGGTTTTGGTGCCACTCCAAGCCTCAAAGGGGGTCGGTTCCTTGATAGACCTATGAGGAGATCTATTTTGGATGTAGTTAGCACAATTAAGTGCTTCAGCCCATAGTTTATGAGGCAGTGACTTAGCATGCAACATGCAGGAAGCCATCTCTTTGAGAGATCAGATCTTTCTCTCAGTAACTCCATTCTGCTGTGGAGTGTATGGAACTGTGTGTTGTAACTGTATGTCGGACTCAAGGCAAAGGTTTTGAAGTGCTATGCTAACATATCCCCCCCCATTTTCTGTATGGAGGGCTTTGATCTTTCTCTCTGACTATGTCTCAACTGGTGCTTTGAAATCTTCGAAGTGCGCAAAAACTTCAGATTTGTCCCTGAGAAGATACACCCAAGTATACCATGAGAAGTCATCAATAAATGTAAGCACATGCCTTGCTTTTTTGATGGAAGGATGAGGAAAAGGCCCCGTGAGATCATTATGAATCAGATCTAGAGGAGAGGATGCTCTGTGAGTCTTGCTGGTGTCAAAATTTTCTCTAGGATGTTTGCCAAGGACAAACCCTTCACAAACTCCTTTGGAGAAATTGATATTTGGTAAGCCTTCCACCATCTCATGCTTGCTTAGCTGTTGCATATACCTGTAATTTAAGTGACCAAACCTCTCGTGCCAAAGCCTACTACTATCATCAGCATGTGTAAGCAATAAGGAGGATTCAGATTCAATAAATTCAGAAGATGTATACAATCTGACTCCATTGCTTACCTCACCGGTTGCAATTTTGGAGCTTCTATGTAGGTCATATATGTTCACTACATCTCGAGTGAATTCCACTCTCTTTCTAGTGCTAGAATGAGTGATCTAATAAACTGAAAGCAGGTTTACCAAAAGTTTTGGAACATGAAGCACATCTTCAAAGCATCCGTGTAAAAGTTCCACTCTACCTTTTCCGGTGACCTCAATAGGTGAGTCATCTCCCATGAGGATGGGATGTCCTTTGCATGCATCCAAAGAGGAATAGACTTCCTTCCCAGTAGCCATATTATGTGATGCACCAGAATCTATAATACATGCATTAGGGGAAGAATTAATTGCAACTAAAGCATGAAAATTGTTACCTTTCCCGTGTGACGAATCCTCAGCTTTCTTCTTGGCACCCTGAGGGATGTGGTCCCCAAGGTTGTCCTTCTGAAGGATTTCTGCCATTTGGTAAATTTGTTTCTTCATGCACGAGGATTCTGGATGGAATCCTCAGTGACAGTAGGTCCATTTGTCTCCTTTCTTCCCTTTCTCATTTCTGGAGCCAGAGGAGTCATTGAAGGTCTTGATGTACCCTTCCTTCTTCAGATGGGAATGTGCTTTTCCCTTGTCTTTTCGCTATTGATTTTTCTTTGAATCAGATCTGTGATTTTTATTATGGCTGCCATCATGCACAGCAAGTGCATGCACTTTTGGATGTTTGATTTTCCCCATGCCAATGAGTTTATCTTGCTCAAAAGTAAGGGACTCCATGAACTCTTTGAGAGAAGGCATAGTGTAGGATTTACTTGTTGCAAGCCTTACTGAATGAAATGTAGACACGAAGACAGAGTATTATGGTCCGACCTTTGACATAATAGAGAGAACTTGGCGACTCTCCTCCTTGGATTTGTCAATTCCACAACCCTTGAGTTGCAACAATAAATCATTATATTTGGTGAAGAAGTCTTGAATTCTATCATAGTTCCATGGATCCAATGCCAGCAGCTCCACTTCAAGTAGATGTCCTTTCATCTCATCCTGTTTCTCGTAGAGTTCTTCAACACTTTTCCAAATCTCATTGCGAGTATTACAGGTAGATAGATGAAACTACAACTTTGGGGAGATGCGCATGCATATGGATCCATGGGCCTCATCCATGCGGTTGAGGTACTTGGATTTCTCTATGGCTGAAGTGGGTTCCACTTCCGTAGCCATGGTAATCCTGTACAACCCTTTCTGGCGAAGGTATCGAGCCATTTTGTCCTTCCATTCGTGATAGTTGTACGGTGTTAGGATCGAAGCTCTAGGAAACTCCATTTTTTTGTCGATCTTCAATCTCCAAGCTGTAATGCCTAAAAAATAAAGTACTGGTGCGCCTTTTATCTAGCAACATGTGGTCTCTGATACCATGTAAATGTGTTAGAAAACTTGCACAAATGAATCTAGCTAGTAAAGGTTGAACACACAGCTTTGCAGAGAGAAAAACACTAAAATAAAATCAAAAGAACAAAAAGAATGATTCATTAGAAAATAGGTTACAATGCTCATGATATAGAATTACTAGGCGAAGATCCCAAGGTAATGCACCATAGTGGTGATCAATGAGAGGACTCAACACCTACAACAAGTTTTGGAGAAAACTAGCCAGTTGCAGAGTGAAAGGAGGAGAAAATCATGGAGTAAATCATGCAGAAGATCTAGCGAGTTGCGGAGTTAAAGAAGGAGAAAATCAAGGAGTAAATCATGCAGAAAAACTAGCCAGTTTCAGAGTTAAAGAAGGAGAAAATCAGGGAGTAAATCATGCAGAAAGGATCTTGCATGTAGTCCCATGCTCTAACTAAGTGTCCACATGTGCCACTGATGAAGATCCTATGTGTGTAGTACCTCCAACACAGTGTATGCTGATGAAGAGTTGTTGTTCCCAAATAAAAATTCGAGTTGGAATGTAGGCTCCCTGTTTTGACCTACACGAAAATTAGATAACAATGGCATTTTCATCTTTCGCCCTCCCAATTCAACTCCAATACGCCCACTCGCAATTCCATTTTCCTTTTTCTTTACTGCACCAATCTCACTACTTGGTTGATCTAGCGAAGGTGTCTTAGGGATAGTCATTTGACTCTCTCTAAGTGGATCTCTTGAATCAGACCCTCTGTTTGGTGTTGCTTGCAGGTGCCCTAGAAGTGACATGTTCCCATGTCCCTCATCCAATTCATCTTCTTTGGGACATCCTAGATATTCAGAAAGGTAAACATTGGAGTAAACAATTGAACGTGTATCTTGTGTTTGATGCTCAAAAGAAAAAAAATATGTTTCCCATGTTGTATTCTATAAAAATGATGCCTCACAAGCTCCTTGCATTTCTTTGTCAAATTTTGGATGAAATGGTCATAGATCCGCCTCAAAGCAACATGAAAAGAAATAAAGCCTCCAACCCTAGCAAAGATTCTTCTCTCAAAATCAGAAGAGTCTTCAATTCTTGTGTGCTCAATTGCAAGTTCAAATTTAAAAACAACAACAATCGTATGCCTCAAAGTAGGATCAACTGCATGAATTGTGTCCAACGAAACTAAAGAGCACCACTCCACACTACTTTGTTGAAGGAATAAAAGTAAATGGTGGGTGGGTGCCGCCAATGCCTTTACCGTAGCTAAGATATCATCCAGTGTACTTTTTGGTTCACCCTTATTTTCCTTGAAAATGGATCCAAGGGTATCAATGATTGTCAAATTTGGGTAGTAGGCATACTCTGCTCACATCACAATAGGCTTTGTAGAGACTACATCTCCGATTTTCTTCACGTGCTCATCTATTTTTCTTATGATGGAATTAGCAATAATAGAAGACAATGTAATTGGAGCTTCATAGTAATCAAAATCCTCATCCTGAAACTGGCAGCAGAGTTCTACAACCGAACGGTTGTGCACCACTCGTGGCATCAACGACCTTCACATTCCCATTTCAAATTCTCTAACATTGAATCTAAAGCCCAGTAGAGCTTCTAGCAAAGAATTTTTTCCATCAGACTGAGAACTGAGAGAAAGAATCTCAGGAATTAGGGGCTTCTCACTAAATGCCATAGTGCTAGCTTGCAGCTGATTATAGGCTTCAAATTGAGATCAAACATCTGGCAATGCATAGAAGTTGTCAACATATTTACTCTTTTGAGATTGAGAGTGAGATTCTTGCCTTTGGAATTGGCTGGGTGTCATCATGGATTCCTTTGTCCCAGGTGTGTTGCGCTAATGAATTGAATCCTTCAGCTCAATTGAGAAAATTTTAGGGGATAAAATCTTTTTCACCAAGATATCTTCAATTGGAAACTCTTGTAGCTTCAGGGACTTTAGTGTTGAACCCTCCTCGATGAGGTGCTGATGTCAGAAACAAGGTGACGCTGGCTAAAGGTTAGGATGAAGAATGCATTGGTTGAAGGAGGGGAAGGTTAAGATGTTCTTCAAGTTCATCAACACTCTGAAACCACCATGAAACCACCGTGGCTACCACGGGATTCCTTCTCTACGCAAACAGGTCTATGTAGTGCAGAAACACGTTGAAAGAGCCAACTTTAGATGTCAGATGAGGTGTCAAGTATCAATTGGATAGTTCAGATGTGAGAGTGAGATATCAATTGATCAAGTGTCATATTTTAATTTGCTTGAACGACAAAAATGAAATCTTCTTATTGGCTGGGGTGGATAGTGCTAGCTCACCCCAAGCTCACAAAGAAAACACCTTTTGGCATAATAATGAAGGTCCTGCGAAATGTACATGGAATATATTAATGTGTAAAATTGTCAAAGTTCAGTGCAAGTTAAGATAACTATTGTTTGACCAAATAATTGACCTTGAAACAAAATCCTTACAAATTCAATTATAATTTTGAACTAGCATATGCACTCGGAGTTGCAAAGGGCATGGTGTTGGGTATCTTTTTTTACCCATCGGACATATATAAAAAACATTTCAAAACATATAAAATAATTGTTAATAATTTCACAAAAATATAGAGAATTTGGTCCATTTTCCTCTACAAGTATTTAACATTAGAAGGTTGATCCCCATCCATTGGAAATTTATAATAAATAAAATGAGAATACACCTAATGTTGGAATCATATCCAGTATATATGTTTAAATTACTTTAGAATCTCACTTTGAGATATACCCTATTCCTAGGTTCTCTATAAGATCTCTTTCAACCTTACAAACTCATACAAATCTGATTACATTACTTAAGAAATCATTATCTAGACTCTTCTAAAAAAATACAATATTTACAATAAAATCATTTCCTTTAAGAAATGTCAAGATTCCTCTAAGATCAAATCAACAAAGTTGATTTAGGAAAATATGTCGCAACATCATAATAAATCTCTAATATATAACTCCGCAGGCAACCTCGAGGTCTAGGTAGCGAAATCAAAAACCTAGAAACTTATTGTACATTTCAGGTGTGGTTACAAAGGCACAGTTTCAACAACGGTTCTCCTCGCCAAATTCTTTATTTCAATGCTGGCAACACTGAATCCATCTCTGTATTTGTAACCGTAATGAAAAACTCTGGCAAATGTAAAAAGCAACATTCTTGTAAGAGATGGGAACACCGTTGTCGGGTCTTAGTAACTCCCAATTCAGTTCCTTGGTTAAGTTATTGATCATAGCAATGATTCGGGTCTTAGTAACTCCCAATTCAGTTCCTTGGTTAAGTTATTGATCATAGCAATGATTTGATTCACAGCTTGTTCTTCTTCTCCGAGCTTTTCTCCATGTAAGGCTTTATTCACACTACTACATCAAGGGCATTTTTAAGACATTTTTTTAACACAAAAGAAATTTTTTGTGAGACAAAAATATTTTAAGACAGAATATTATATTTAAAACAAAAATCTTTCACACTACTACATCAAGGGCACTTTTAAGACATTTTTTTAACACAAAAGAAATTTTATGTGAAACAAAAATATTTTAAGACAAAACATTATATTTAAAACAAAAATAGTTTAAGACAAAAATATTTTAAAACAAAATTGAGACAAAAATATTTTAAGACAAAACTTTATATTTAAGACGAAAATAATTTAAGAAGAAAATATTTTGAGACAAAACTTTATATTTAAGACAAAATTACTTTGAGACAAATATTTAAAGACAAAATTTTATATTTAAGACAAAAACAATTTAAGACAAAATTATTTTAAGACAAAATTATTTTAAGACAAAACTATATATTTAAGACAAAAATAGTTCGAAAGAAAAATATTTTAAGACAAAACTTTATATTTAAGACAATGGCCACTTTACATGAAACCTATTTAATACAATTAACAATTAAGACACAAACATATCAATTTAAGACAATATTATCTAACAACTGCAAAATTGACTGTCACAGTGCACCCTAAGTCCTCCAACTTGTAGGCAACTACTGTCTTGCGCCTATACCGATGTTGTTATTTTACTTACCATTCACATTATCTTATATAAAGACAACAATTTGGTGGGCTCTTTGTTTTGTGGAGTTAGTCGACTAAGAAGAACAAGACAACTTTTACTCACAAGATTTTTCGGACATAAATTCCTCTTCTGTCCCTTTCATATTTGCTGATACGATTAGAGGCAACTTGTATATCATTGCATTCAAAACTGCTACATGGAGGGGGATTTTAAGACAATTTTTTAAGAGTAAAGCAATATTTTGTCTTTAAATTTTTAATACGAGGCACTAGTAAAAAAGGTAAAGGTAAAGGATTAGGGGTTCGTCTACTAGCATTCACCAAGTGGTTGGTTTACCATGGTTTTGAAGTGATATTCAACAATGGAAAATCGTTCATGAGACACATAGCCACGGGACAGGTGAAGCAGATCGGGGTTCATGTGAAGAACTTGTATAAGCTAGATGTGGAAGATTGTGTTGCATTAAGCACTAAGGTAGAGAAGCGTAGGTCGCAACGTTGATGAAATTTGACACAAAATACGTGGTCATTTACATCATGATACCTCGAACATTATACGACAAATAACCACTCGCCTCCCTAAAAGAAACTTAAGCAGTAGGATGTATGCAAAGGATGTATGTTGCGGAAGTACATAAAATCAACATTCCATGAGTGGGACAACAAAGCACATGTAGTCCTAGAAAGGATCCACTATGATGTTTATGGACCTTTCGCGACAACCTACACTGTCAGACACAAATATTTTGTCATTTTTATTGATGACTTCTCACGGAAGTGTTGGATCTTCTTCATGTGGAAGAAACACAAGACATTCCCCAAGTTTGTAGAATTCAAGACACTAGTTGAAAAAGAAGATAGCAAGAAGGTGAAGGCTCTGTTGTAGCGGCTGCAACACCCTCCAAAATTTTGGCTTGCACTTAAATTTCAGAGCCTACTATGGACATTGTGATCAATCATTCCTTAGTCACTTATTGGTAATTTTATGATCTCAAGCTCCCCTTTTCGATCTTAAGAGTCACTCATGCTTTTATCTTTACATAGAATGTGTCATCTTTGGGCATGAGGGTTATCAATTATCATGCAAAGGGAGGTTTGTTTTGCTTCAAGGGGAAATCTTTATGGGAATGGGTTGTCCTCACAACATAGACATGTTTCACACTCATTTCGCACACTCTTACACAAGTGTCGCCTTTATCCTCCCAAAGTGTATCATCGGAGCCGTACTTTCCATAAGCTGCCACAAAGGTTGTTGCATTAAGTGAAGTATGTGTTATATGTTCTAGATGGTCTATGTTGTATCACTAATTTTTCAAGTGTGTAATCGTAGTCAAGTCTTATCATTGTTCACATCAATTCCACTAATCCCACACTTAGCCAAATTTCGGAGTATCCTTAGCAACCTGACCTCATCCAACTTTCCTAAACTATGCACTTCACATATGTAACACTCAAGATTTTCCCTTGCATGTTGGAACCATGCAATGCGTAGAAATCCCAACCTCTCTTAGCATTCAAAACTACACAGTGGTTTCCTCCAGTGTCCATCCCTCAACCAAGACTACTGTCTCTAGAAACTGTGCAGTTTTGTCCATTAATTACCCAGTCTACATTGCATGTTGAAATTGAGTAGTTGTGTCCTACCAGGGCCTCAGCCCATAGCAGTGCCTTGCATCCTAAAACTGTGTAAATTTGTCCTCCGAGGGCCTCATCCCACAATAGTCACTGCCCACTGAAACTACACAATTATGTCTCTCAGGGGCCACGAAGAAGGATGACATGATAGATGACTCTCAATGAGATGAGGAGAAAAATATGTAGACCAAGGAACCTAAGGTATGATAGAATACGGAGACTGCATGAAGACTCCATCTAATGCATAACTTTTTAGAGGCTAGGTATGGAAAACAAAGCACGTCTTTTGAAATACACCTCTTACTGTAGCTTAAAAGTTTGATTATCATTGTCGTATCATTCTATCTTTAATGACATGCATGGTTGCAAGAACTGAAAGTCATTCCATGTGTTTCCTCTATGTTTCTTGCTCTATTTCACTTATTTATTACATAGCTTAGAAAATGAACAGTATTACCACTTGTTTATTTAAGCGATGAAGGTTGTGACCAACATGATCTTTTGACTAACCAGGCATGATGCAAGGCATCCTAAGTGGGATGGAAGATGTTTGATGATATGTATACAGTCAGTACACTCCTTTGCATTAATCCTTGCTTTCTAATTTGCATGTACCCTCACTGCTTGTCAGATTTGGCTACCTGCTGCTAGTAATCTCTTAGCTCTTTCTTGACAAAGAAGGGGAAGGAATTTCCTTCAACCTGATTTCTTCAAGGCTCTTAATAGCAAGTATAGAGCTAAGAGAAGGAGATGTGGAATCTCACTACCAAACTCTTGAAAATACTTTTCATGTTCGAATCTATCCAAACAATTAAGCTTCCACTCAACAACATTGTCAATCTTGGAAGACTAAAGAAAGATCACATATCTAGATATTATAAACTTCTTATTCATTTCATCATAGAGATGGTATGCTTTGGAGGTATGAGTACCCAAAGAAGATACATTTGTGACTCCTTGCACTAATTTTTTTATCTTTTCCTTAGGTATGAAGGCATAACAGGAGGAACCAAAAACCTTGAGATGCCTCACCGAAGGAATGTGGTCATACCACATTTCATAGGGGGCCTTGTTTCTAATAGCAAGAGAAGGACACCTATTCTTTATATACACGACACATAGAACCACATCAGCCCAAAACCTTATGAACTTAAAATGTGAACTATGCCAAGTTCATAGTGAAAGTAAGACATTCCAGTGAACTATGTGCTGAAAAATACAACAAGAAATTCTCAATTTGAATTTTCCTTGATTAAATTGGAAAAACTTGAATTTCCACATCAACAAACAACTTGGATGATGTTAACTTGTGTGACATGGCTTGTGTCACCTAATTGACTCACTAAATTTGATTTGGAGGAGTTAGAGTTTGGTTCTGTATATGTGATTGCTAATTTGTACCAAAAAAAGTCAATTATCTCAAGTCGCTGTCAGTTAAAGTAGTTCTAACTTTTGGAGGAACTAGTGGAAGGTCATTTAAGAAGTGGGACTTTAGTCAAACATAGTAATCATCTAGTTAACTGATCAATCAACCCAAAATAGTTGGGGCATGCAGAGAAGTCAAGATCCCTAATATTGGTAGAGATTCCAAGGAACTTTTAATTTCTTATATTTCACATAGTTTCAAGAACTTACTATAACCATAGTGGAGAAGGTAGCTTGAGTAGGAACTTCTTGTGAAATTGGAGAGGGAATGATTGTTAGTAGCATTAATAGCCTACCAACAATTTGTTTTGCATCACACTTCAATGTTTCGGGCAGGGGTTTTGAGGGTGGATAATTTTTTCTTATTCTTTTTGGTGATGCACGTCCTCACTAAGTATCTTGGGAGGTCTGTAATAGTTCCTTGCATGAACGTCCTCACTAAATATGTTTTGGGATGTTTGTACTAGTTCCTTGCAAATTTATATTTGTCAAGGCTTAACTACTTACGATCTTAGGTGCTCACAACGGTCCAACAGTTTATGGCACTCTCCACATCACCATTCCTGAGAGGATCCAACAAAACAACTTGAGAGGAAGATGAGAAGGGCACACTCTTATTGGAACTAGCCTACAACTAGTGGAATTCGTTGGTCCCAATGGTTTTAGAGTTGTACTAGTATAGTTTGGTGGTTCAAATTGGCTAAGGTTGGTCTTATAATGAACTGACCTTAAAACACCAAAGTGATTAGTTCTCTACTAAACTGACCAATTTTGATGAATGTAGTGCAATATAGCTAATGGCCACCAAATATTATTTTTTTAATAAAAAAATAACTAAAAGGAAAAAAAATATCTTAACCCTAGGTCCCTACAAAACCTAACCCTAGTAATTAATGGTAATATTTAATTTTTAAAGTTAAATTAAAAGTTGGTATTCTCCTTATCTTTCCTTTTTGAAAAGGAAAGATAAGGATAATGTCAAATTTTACTTAAATTTTTAATATTAACATTAATTGTTTCGGGTTGTTTCAAAGTGGTTCCAACTTCATTCAATTTTGAGAAAGTCAAATTTTAGATCCCATTCAAAACTTAGTGGTGATTGTTTGAACTGCTTCTTTGTAATGAGTCCTAGACTTTGACTTCCAATTTTTCATGTGCATTTATTGCATAATCATATTCCTCATGAGACTTTGCAACAAAAGTTGATCTTTAATCCATTGCAAGCACTTGACCTAGCTTAGGGAACCATCAACTACCCCTCCCAAGTTGCTCCTCAACATTGAAATTTTCTTTGGAAGCAGGCATTCATTTTATCCATTAGATCATTTTTTCCACTGTGACAGTCCAACAACACCCCTGCCAACATATGCTTGACAATCCATCTCATCTTTACTGCTACCTTATAAACACTCTTAAATCTTGTGTCTCCAATCTAAAAGAGGAAGAACCAGAAAGGGCCTTCTTGGCCCTCTTCTCAACCCACAATATGTTTAACTTCTCTCTTTTGCTTACACTATAGTCGTCTCGCAGCTTCAAAATGACGAATCTTAAACACAGTCTCATGATGTGCATTTAGGGAGGTATAATTCAACCTTGCTTTGCATCAAATTACCCCCCTAGCATTCCCTTTATCTTTACATGCAAGCATATATTTTCCTTGTGGAGGAATGTTAAGCTTCTGTTGGGTCCCTATAATACTAGTGATTACCCCATTATTGTAGTTATACCCCTTATTAATATTGTTGTGCCCCTATTGCCCCCATATTGTTATTATTGTGCCCATAGAATCCCTCTATTGTTATTTTTGTGGCTTTATATTATTATTGTTAGGTCAGCTGGATTATATTGTGACTCCTTAGACTCCTATATATAGAAAGGAGGTTTTGTCATTTGAATCATCCAAGAATTGTTCATTTATGTAATGTAAAGGAGGTTGCCCCCTCGAAGAGGCTGAATTCTAAGGCGTTGATCTTGTCGTGGCGGAAAAAGTCGTTTGTGCGGACACAACTGACCTCCCTAGGAGTCTAAACTCTCTAGCGACAAACAAGACAAAATGGAGCAATCTTTCTCTAAATACATCTTTTAAAACATGAAAACTACAAGTGTTTAGGCTTACCTTATTCCAAAACGCTGTTGTTGTAGTCCGTCCTTGCCGATCCGGATGAGCTCCTCCTTCACATCAATTCCTGCAACCACAAACAATCAAACAATTACCAAGCACTTGCATCTCATATAATAAAACATATATTCAACATGCAGGCCAAGGAACACATGAAATAACTCATTAACACAAGCTATTGAGAAAAATGAACCAGTTTGTATTAATAACGAAACAAAGAAACTCTTACAACCTGGCCTTGGTGTTGTGCAAGTTCCTCCCAGGGTCCATCAAGGGTTTTCCTCTACTTTGACAAAGCTCACCCACTTCCAAGTAGAATCAAGCAAAGACAATCTCTCCTCACAAGGTTCTAAATGGGAGTCCTAATTCCTGCAGCATTTACCCAAAGAAAATGTATAGCTTCAACCTCTCCTCCCTCTGGCTCAATGCCTTTATTTATAGTGCTGTAAAGAGGTTATTCAGGTCCACCATCAATGGGATAATCCCCCTCTTTGGGTGGGATAGCTCCCTTATTGATGGGATAAGTTCCTCCTTAATAGGGATACATGAACCAACTGGAGGCGCATCCATTTCATCAAACCGACCTCTAGAAAGTTTTAGAAGTAACCACAAGTAACTTTTTTAAGATGAAACTTGCGCATTTTTCCTTTTACAGAAGGACGCACCTGTCCCTTAATATACAGAGCGTCCAAAGACGCAGCCTTTGTGAACATTGTGAGCGTCCCCGCAGCTAAGGCTTGAGAGAACCTGCGTCCCCAGAGATAAACACATTTTTTACAAGACTTTCTCTCTTCTTTGAGTTTGAGATGGATAGCAGAGGCATAAGACTTGCCTAAGAGGGTAGCATGACTGTTGATTAAGCCATACTAACTGTAAATAGTCATGGTGACATTTTTTAGTGTAACAGATTGCCCCCTAAAGTGCGAAGCCTGGAATAGATTAGGGTTTTGTAATTCTAGGAAGGGTGAAGTGCTTTAACATTTCAAGGATTGTCTTGTGGATGACCTGGTCGGAACCTGCAATTTTCAACACAAAATACATGTATAAGATTATATCATCACTGAGGTAGGCATTCCCATGCTCAGATTCAAAACTTTAACTAATGGACTAACTACTCTGATACAGGAATGATCTTGCAGTACATCATTTTTATAGACTTTTGTAGACACAGTATGGACGCAGCCATCTGTTTATGATTAGTCTACATAGATAATGAATACAAAACTCCTCGCAGCCTGGATGGTAGAAACTAGATCCAGGGTCTTCACTTCTACTTCCCGAATTGGTACGATTCTAGCCATGTGATTAAATGATTTGATGTCGAACATGTTAGAAACCACTTGATTACCAGTCGATGATGTAAACTGTTAACAAGCGTGAGAGAGACCACCAGTAATGTCAATGGTTCTCAAAGTACCGAGCACAACCCGTGAAATGTGAATAGATGTTTTGATGTCGAACACTTCACGGAATCCTTTGATCGAAAGTCAATGATGTAAACTGACGTCAAAGGCGAGAAACCTGCCATTGATGCATGCAGACTTCAAGGTACTGTCGATTCCTAAGTCATCTTTCTAGATAATGTGTCGATGTCGATAGAAAGCGACCCGTTGCAGGCAAGCCTGCAACACGAAATCATTGTTCAAGTTGAAGAAATGTTGCTGTAAGGACTGACTCAGGGATGGTCAAATGGATGACAAGTATTTTGCAGATGAAAGTTTTGCTTGCAGACCTCTTGAACACATAACGACACGACAGATGGCTTGGTGACGAATAACTCAAAGTTAATCCCCGGAACCTGGTTAAAGACTTTCAAAGTGGTTTGATCAACTGTGAGGTAAAAGATTTCCCAACCCAGGTGAATGAGACAGTGTCGTGTTCAAGAGCGGTGATAAAGTTTCTTTCGAGACAAAAGGTAACAAACAGGTTCATTCTTCTCTCTTTTCCCCCACCATTTCTGGCAAGTACCTCTTTATTTTTAACAAGCTTGAGGAGGATAACATATGCTTGATTATAAGCTCATCCTTCGGACGAGTCCAACCTAGTTTAAATTCGAACCCTAGGAAGGAGTGGTTCGTTCCTGTTTGTAATTGAACAGGTCCTCTACTGTAAAAGTTTAACGAGCCCAGTATAGGAGAAACTCGGCGTTTTTCAATTTTAGAGAGTCTGAAAAA
Organism: Pinus tabuliformis; assembly: GCA_031772625.1. NCBI lineage: Eukaryota > Viridiplantae > Streptophyta > Pinopsida > Pinales > Pinaceae > Pinus > Pinus tabuliformis. Next base: position 871,107,503 of record CM062810.1, on the reverse strand, counting down.
CTAAAGGAGACTCCACGTTGAACTTTTTCGTACATTTGTGTCCCTCAAGCCCGAAAAAGTATAAAATAATACCTGGGGGAACCGCTTGATCTTGCGACCAAGGAGTACTTTCATAATAGTGTCGTTGACCTGAAAAGTAAAAAGCGATCAAGGACACGTCGTTTTATTTCCTTATCGAGTTTGAAACGACAAAAACCCGGCAATCTTTTCCTGATTTTGCGGTCAGAAAAGAGCTAAAAGGGGACCGTCTTTTAATTCCGTTTTAACGAGTGTAAAAGAAACGCTCGGCGATCTTTTCATGTTTTAGGAGTCAGAAAAGGGCTTAAAAGATGACTCTGATATTTTTGTTTGTGAAAAATGACAATTTCCCTCGAAATCCCTTTGTCCTGCACAAAAGCAACACATTACTCATACCTGTTTAAAATAGGCAAAAATACATCGAAAAACATCTTTTCATGGTAAAAAATGAACTAATTCATCCAAAAAACCTATAAAAAGACCTTTTACCATGTCATTTTTACCGTTTCACTGTTGAGGTTGAAAAAGGAGCTTTTGACAAGAAATTTTCCGTGGTCGCTGCGGAAAATCCGACCGTCGGAATCGAACGCCGTCTTATCCAGGTATTTTACACATCCTACTCTGCATTTCTATCCATTTAGAATTAATTTTTAGGTCTTAGTTTCATTTTTTGGGGGGGTTTTGGTTTTGGAATGCGCCTCTCGGCGGACGCGGGTGCCCTTCGGGTGACCCGCGTCCCCCGACTTTTTCCTATACAGGAAAATGGTTGGAAGACGCGGTCCGCCTTCAGGCCAGCCGCGTCCGGGCGCCCTGTGCTGTAAAGTCGGGGTGCGTCTTCCGTGAAATGCGCATTTCAAAACCCCAACCCCCTCAAATAACTATCTAAAAATTCCCAAATCAATTTCTAATGAATATTTCTGGTGTGCAGGGCATTAACCATGTTAGATTGGAGAGAACGAGAGCATGTAGAGGATGATGAAGTTGCAATAAATCATCAACCTTCCCTGGATGCCCTAAGAGCATGCGGGTTATACAAATACTGGACCATACCGGGCATGAGGGGCCAGGTAAGATTCTTGGAATGGCTGGTTGAGCGATGGAACGTTCAAGAACAATGCTTTTACATAGGAGGGCACCAGCTCGAGATAGAGCCCTCGGATGTATACTTTCTCACTGGCTTGCCGAACAGAGGCGAGCAACTCAGTCTTGCGGGGACTAGGCCGGGTGGCCAATCCCTTGATAGTCTCCGCGACGAGTGGTGCACACCTGGGGCTCACCATTCGAAAGGCATAGAGATAAAACACATCACTCTGCGTGAACTCAAAGTCATAGCGTTCACGGTTACCAGAATTTGCGGCGCGGCCGCTTTACACATTGCTTCCGGATCCCAAATGCGGATGGCAATTGACTGTTACCAAGGCACCATTTTCAACTGGTGTGAAGCTGTGTCGGCTCATATGAAGAGCCAACTGACCAAGGCAAAGAACGGACGACTAAAGACTTTTGGATATGGGCCTCTAGTCGTGAGCTTTGCCTTGGAGAGAGTTCCAATGCTGATCCCTCAGCAACTCACTGTTGATATCTTGGGTCCTCGGGAGCCAAAGCTGATACGATGGGTTGCGGTGATGGCCCGGCATCCTGACGAGGGCACGGCGGTGGTTCGATTCTCAGATAGTTACTTTCACTGGTTAGAGGACCAGGTTTTTTCGATACAGGACTTTCCGTATGCCGGAGTGGATTTTAGAGGTGATCCGGACATGGTTCTTCCACCGGGAGAACAATGGGATGACAGAGGTACTTTATTTTTCACAAGTTTTCTAATTATGTATTTTTTTTATTTTTCATATATATCGTCTCAAAACTAACAGTAAAATTTTCAAAATGCAGATGTTGGTCCACAGCGTCCAGCCAACCTCCGGCCTTTTGATAGACTACATCCAGCTGCACCGGTACCGGCCCCACAGGACGCGGCTGCAGAAGTACTAGCTGAGTTGGAGCATGATCTAGAGCGTCTCACGGCAGATATACCTGAGACTACTATGGACGACATTCCTACCAGGCTTCAGCGCTTCGTAGTCGCGGTCCCTGGACCGTTTAGGAGATTTTTGCGTAAGGTAGCCCGTGCAGTGGTGTCATACAGAGAGCACCACCAGTGATTGACTAGTCACTTTTGTAGTCACATGTGACATTTTGACTTTTTGTACTTATCATTTTTGCCGATCATAAGGTGTTTTTCAACCTATGATCGAAGACGATGTATATATTTTTGACACACTCCTATCTATATATATATCACTATTACCGGCTTATCTTGTTTAACATATGTGATGAAATGTTTTTAAATTTACTTGCATGATTATTGTAAATGTCTGTCCAACATTCGAGAAGCAATTGCATCTGCTAATGTATTTAAAGACCTTGGAATATGCTGATATTCAATGTAATCAAATTCACGTTCCAAGAGACGCACTCTCAAAAACAACCTTAATAACACAGGATTTCTAATGGCATAAACTCTATTAAGCTGTAATACAACAAGTTCAGAATCTAACCTCACTATCAAACGTCGAATTCCAAATGAAATAGATTCGGATAATAATTCAACCACTGCACTGTATTCTGCAATGTTGTTCGTTGTTTGACCGAGGCTTACCCCATGCATAGAAACTAACTCGTCAGAGGGCGAATAGATAACCCAAGCTGCGGAAGAGATATTCCGTGTACTACGACAAGCACCATCAGCAAATCCAATGTATGTTTGGAGAGGCGTCGACATCTGCAATATCAAGAGTAAAACCAAGATAAGCCAGAATAACGACGAAAAACACACTCTCTAAGCTAAGCACACTGACTAAACTAACAAACACGCTAGCTAGAAAGAAAATCTAACCTATCTAAAAATTTCTCCATACCCACCATTTAAGCATAATACCTCTTTAGGTAAAGTCCATTTCTGGGTTTACCCAAAGAGTCCCCATCAAAATCAACCAGCTCATAAGCCCCTTTTGCTAGCTTTCGCTTTACAATGTAGGGTCCATGCCACATAGGAACGAATTTTCCAGCACCTAGCTTATCGTTAGCTTGATCATATAATAGCACTAGGTCTCCTTCCGAAAAACTTCGAGGGGTCACATTTCTATCATACTGAGCTTTCATTCGTTTCGCGTGAGTCTCGATTGCCAATGTAGCGTCACGTCGAGTCTCATCTAATTTAGCCAAGTACAATAAACGTTTCTCCTCTTCGGAAGTAGCTGGAAGTAATTCGACAGCCATTTGAAGTGATGGGATTTCGCATTCAATGGGTAACACAGCTTCCAAGCCATAAACTAGCTGGAAAGGAGTGAACCCTGTTGAATTTTTCACTGAGGTTCGGTATGCCCATAGCGCTGAAAATAACATGTTGTGCCAATTCGACCGATGAACACCAATGGTTCGTCGGATCATGATAACCAGAACTTTGTTGATAGACTCAACCAAACCGTTGGCTTGCGGATAATAAGGAGTAGAGCTATCGTGGCGCAAACCAAGCTGGCTTGTAAGCTCAGTCATCATGATGTTTCGAAAATGGCTCCCATGGTCAGTAATGATTGCTTGTGGGACACCAAACCTAGTTATGATATGATTGAATACGAAAACTGCAGCTGTTTTGCCGCTTGCGTCGAATGTAGGCATCGCCTCGGCCCACTTAGTAAAATAATCAACCGCAAGGATGATATACGCATGCCCCCCGGCCGAGTGAGGGTTACAAGTAATAAAGTCGATACCCCATTTGGCGAATGGACCAGCGGCAATTATAGGGTGGAGAGGAGCAGGTGGAGCGCGCATCTTGCGATCAAACACTTGACAGTTGTGGCATTTCCTGACGGCAATGATACAATCCTTAAACATAGACGGCCAGAAATAGCCAGCGCGCAACACCTTCTGAGCTGTGGCATACCCAGACATATGACCGCCACATGCTCCAGAGTGACAATCATTCAAAACCCTCTCAGCCTCTTCGTGAGTTAAACAACGTCGAAAAACTAAGTCTGCCCCCGGCGATAAAGTGTATCTCCAATAATTCTGTATGGCTGGGATTGAAACCGAATTTTTCGACGTTCCGCTTTGGAAGCTTCAGGCCGAAAGGTTTGGGTTTGGAGATAGATGATTATATCCCCGTACCACGGATCTACAGTACTGATAAGAAACAAAGATTCGTCCGCAATGGACTCTTCTGCCACAGTCTCTGTGTCAGCACTAGGGAAATCACACATCAATTCCACGAAAACTAAGGATTTCTTAGACTTGGACTTCTCGAACTCCAAGTCGAACTCTTGCAGGATAACGATCCATTTAGAGTACTTGCCCCCTAGCAATTGTTTTGTCAAGATATAAATCATAGGGTTGCAATCCGAAATAACTGTAGTTTTACGGAGAAGAATGTAGTGACGAAAACGCTGGACAGCTTGAACGGCTGCCAGGGCCAATTTCTCCACATGCGAATATTTTAGCTCAGTGGGATTCAAGGTCCTACTAAGATAATATATCACATGCTCTACTCCGAATTCATCTTCTTGAACTAACACCATTCCAATGGTGGAATGCGAAGCTGCGAGGTATAAGAAGTAGTCCTGGTTGTAGTTGGGAGGATGCAACAACGGTGCATGGGTCAACGCGTGTTTAAGTGCATCAAAAGATTGTTGGGCAATCTCGTCCCAAAAGAATTGTGCATTCTGTTTCAACAACCGTGTAAAACCTTTAGTGACCTCGGCGTAGTTTGGGATGAATCGGCGTAAAAAGTTCGCTTTCCCTTGCAAACTTTGGAGTTGGCGCAAACTCGAAGGAGGAGGCAATTTGATGATAGCCTCGACTTTCGAGGGATCGACGCGAATGCCGGCTTTTGAAACAACAAATCCCAGCAATCGACCTGTTTCTATACAGAAAACACACTTGTGGGGATTCAACCGAATTCGATAATGCCTACACCTCATAAAGATTGCTCGTAGATGGACAAGGTGATCAGCTCGATGTAAAGAATGAGCAGGCAAATCATCGAGATAGGGTTGCACAATGTGCTTGATGTCATGAAATGCATAAGACATCGCCCGTTGAAAAGTAGCCCCGGCATTCTTAAGCCCAAAAGGTAATTTGCAATAAGCAAATGTCCCCCATGGACAAATGAATGCCGTTTTTGGTTGGTCGGCAGGTAGAATATTGATTTGATTATAGCCCGAAAAACCATCCATGAAGGAAAACATTTCACTTCCGGCACAATCATCAATAATTTGATCGATATAAGGCGTAGGATAGTTGTCTTTTGGACAAGCTCGATTTATATCCCTATAGTCGATACAGATTCTTATTGTTCCTTGTTTCTTGTTGACCGGAACAATATTCGATACCCAATCCGTTAACGGGATCGGATAAATGAAACCTGCTTTCAACAGCTTTTCGACTTCTGCTTTAATCGCAGCCGCTTTTCGAGGGTGAATCTGACGCAACCGTTGCCGGACGGGTTTAGCATCCGGGTAGGTCTTTATTTCATGAACAACAATGGCAGGATCGATTCCCGGCATTTCCTCGTAAGACCAGGCAAACACATCGCGGAATTCTTGGAATAGGGCCTTGTAAATTTGGATTTCTTCTTCAGTACATGCGGCACCTATATGAATGTTCTCCTCAATTCCGGGCTTCACTGAAATATCAATGGGAATAGTACGAGAAATATTCCCTAAATTCAGCTCTGAATCAGAATGTTTCGTTGGATCCTGAGCGTCTTTGACATATTCAGCGGTAAAGATAGATGAAAAATCATTTTCAAATGCATCATCCTTAGGTAAAAACGAAGATCTGTGATGGAGATCCTCCCATGGTAGATCATCTACACTTAGGATTTCGCGAAGTTGTTCGTCAGATGACACGACTTCGGGAAACGCTATCCGTTCTAAGGTTGAGGTGAAAAGTGATTCTTCACTGACCACATTCATTTGGTCGATTTCGGTTGAATGCGAGTCGGTAAAAGACATGAAAGCTTCATAAGCAATTTCATATGGACTCAAAGGCATAGCATCACCGAATGAGTCTATCTCAGAGTCAGATGGGACAATCCAAGGATCGTCATAAATAATGTTTTCTGATGTAATCATATGAATTGTCGCAAATGAAGGGTCTACGTTGAGTGGAGGGAGAGGAAAAGTTCCCAGTAAACCGGAATCCTTAACTAAACCTACACCAACATCCCTATAAGGGATTGTCGTCTTACCGACATGCTGGATACTCTCTGAAGAGGCTGGGTCGGATGAAAAGTATGTCAGCTGATCAATAGTCACGATCTTACCGTTATGTGGAAACTTAATTATTCTGAAGACCGATGAAACGACCGCTGTCATAGCATATGACCAACTTCGACCCAAAAGAAGGTTGTAGTCTAGAGGGGCATCAACCACTTCCACATCCAGACTAACGGTTTTACCTTCTACCCCTATAGGCAATTCTTGTAGAATACCAAACGGATGGAACCCACGGCCATCAAAGGCCTTAATTGGTTCAACGAAGGAGAACCAAGGGATCTCCAACATTGAATCGACATAATACACGTAGAAGCTCCCTCATCAATCACAGTCCGATGAATAGATCTATTTTTGACTATCACTGGAATTTGGAAAGCCATTTGATGGGGGAGACGCGGTGTACTATTTTCTAGATCGAAGATCATTAGATTCGGATCCTGAACATCAACAGCTCCGATAGCCGACAAAAGCAATTTTCGTTGTGCTGGGCATGATTGCAGCACTTCTAACACCGACATTGCTGAGGGTGAAACAGCTAAGTCCTCAACAATGTTGTAATTCTGGGCTGCTCTCGCATGTGGATTGAAAGCAGACCTTCGAAGTACACCCTTGGCGGGCGGCTTAATCACTAAGTCTGGGTTAGGTTTTTCGATCTGTAGTGGATCGGAACCAGGAGCTGAGGTTGATGGGTTAGAGTGAGAAGATTCTGCTTCCTTACCATCAACAGGATTCTTACTACCATAATCTTGCGATCGAGTCGCAATCCTCACATGAGACATCATCAAAATGGGTTCTTCACTGGCATTCGAAGAAGAACCTATCATCTTATTCTCCTGCTCCGGAAATGGATTTTTTAACACAGCAGGAGTGGGAGAACCTTTGACTATTTTCACAACCTCGGCCCGATGAGGGCAATCTCTCGTAAAATGATCCTCTTCACAAATAAGACAAGGATATCGAGGTTTGCGCTTTTCGTCATTGGTTTCCGACTTTTCTGTTTTCTCCTTCGGAGCCTTGTCTGCTTTAGCCTTCTTCTTTCCTTTCTTCTTTCCACCATTTTTTGATTTGGCCGTAGATGACTCTACAGCGTGAATATCGGCGGTAAGTTCAGGAGGAGAAGACTCTCCTGTCGGAGAATCAGGCAAAGTGATAATTGGAGTATTTGAAGCCTTGGAAGACTTCTTCTTGCTCTTCGTAGTCACGATACCAATCATACCATCAGCGGCATGAGATCCCGAAGGAGTAGCAGCGATTTGATTCGATTTTGGAAGATCCAGAATCTTCTCGTGTAATGTACCCGACTGAGTGTAAACTAAGTCAAGGTATTGTGCCTGAGCAATGACTTGCTCCTCAGTAACTACTCCGGCCTTAGCTACATCTTCAGTAATCTTCGGTAATAATGATTTGACAAACCATTCAGCTAAGATTTGGTCCGGGATAAAAACTTTCACTAACCTCCTACGACGTCTCCACTCATGAATGTGATCAGAAATATACGTGGACGTCGATTGTTTTAGTGAAGTTAATAACTCCGTGCCGTTATCGTATCTGACCGGCAACTGAAAGTGAGTTAAGAACGAGGTAGCTAACTGGCTAAAGTTGTAAAAAGAGGCCCGTGGTAACTCAATGTACCACTTGGCCGCGAGACCAATGAGTGTACGTTGAAAAAGACGTAAGCGGATGGAATCATCTGAGATAGAATTCGAAGCACACCAGAGGTGGTAAGTCATCACGTGATTGGACGGATCCTCTCCAGACTTACCTTCAAACTTGGGTATATCACTGGGCAACTTATTTGGCATTGGCGGCCAGAACGGAAGATATTGAATTGGATCGTTCGTTAGGCGCGTCAAGTCTGGTAAATCCAAAGTTGCGATAAACGGTAACTGCCGGTTAGGATCTCTAAAACTCTGGGTCACAATACCAGCCCCAGGAGGAGGATATCCAGGATAACTAGGAACAGGAGTCGCATTTGGGATATTATATCCTCCTGGAAAACCAGGATTAACCGGACCGTACTGGGGTTGTTGAGGTTGTTGATAAGTGTACCCAGGATACGGTTGATACTGGTAAACTGGTTGTTGGACAGCTTGCCCATGTTGGTACTGTCCCTGGTACGGAGGTTGAACAAATTGAGGTTGAGTAGTAACAACCGTACTTATACCAGGCTGACCTATAGGCATCTGGACCGTGGTTTGAATCGTAGATCCAGACAACGGTAAAGATGTCTGAGGTGTGGTCACAGGGACAGTAGAAACTGGAGCCGTCGATACTCCAGAAGTAAGTATGGTAGATGTAGCGGTAGTTGCAGCAGCCGTTTGAGATGGAGTACTAGGGGCAATTGGCGGCTGAGTAACTACCGAAGTTACAGAAGTTTGAACATTTGGCTGGACAGGTTGCGGTTGCTGGGTTGGACCAGAAACTACGGGTTGTCCAGCTTGAGGAACCATCTGTACACTTGGCTGCAACACCTGTTGACCCTGTGATGGATCCCATACTAACATTCCAGGGTATTGACCCGTAACAGGTTGAGGATACTGAGATCCATAACCAGATTGAGGGTAGGATTGATAATTGTAAGGTGTAGTTCCCACACTTGGAACATATGACTGACCTTGAGGCGGTTGATAACCTTGACTCGAGTATTGACCTTGAGGTTGATAACCTTGAGGTAAATACTGATACTGGGGTTGACCTTGACCTTGAGGTTGGTACCCTTGAGGTTGATAACTTTGGGGTTGATACCCTTGAGGTTGCCATCCTTGAGGTTGCCATCCTTGAGGTTGATATTGATACTGAGGTTGACCCTGGGGTACATATTGAGGCTGGGGTTGACCTTGAGGCGCGTATTGCACCACAGGTGCATACTGACTTTGAGGTTGCCCCCCAGACACGATTTGTGTACCTTGAGGTTGCCCCCCAGGCGTTAACTGCGGTTGCCCCCCAGGCGGTAATTGGCCACCTTGAGGTTGAGAAACGGGAACTGAACCTGACATCATGTAAATGTCTCCTACACCCAATGGTACATTACCACTGTTTCCAATTAATAACCCACGATCAACGGGTTGAGGAGATGCTCCCGCAAAGGTACCAGAAAGAGATTGATACCCAGTGGGAACAGAAGGACCGCCGTGTAAAAAAGATTCAGGACTTTGAGTAAACACGGACGACTGACCAGTCATATTTACAGGAGTATAAATACCTCTAGGTGGAAAAGGAGTACGAGGTGGAGAAAAACCTACCCCTGAGTTGTCCAAATAATTGGTTAACGAAAGGTACCAAGTAGTACTTCTAGGAGGACTGTAAAAGATGGATTCACGCTCCCTTAGATCAATAGTAAGTTGACCTTCAAGGTTAGAGACACCTATATCCTCCTCTGGAGCAAGTTCTTCTATAGCAATCAAACCAGTAGGAAGATTTTCGGTGATAATTCTTTCTATTCTTGGTGAATCTGGAACACTAGAAGTTGGAGTAACAGGTTCAGATATTTCAGGTTCTTCGCCTGTATCACTAGCAGACGAAAAATTACCGACAAGCTCAGAAACTGAAATAGCTTCGGGATTATAACCTGTCTCTAAACTTTGGTAATCTGGATGGACTACCAAGGAAGATTCTCCTTCTTCAGGTGAACCTACTCTACTGTCACTAGGAGGAGTTACAAGGACCTTTAACCCTTCGTACTGACCCAGAATGTCTTCAGGAGATTCACCCCGCGATTTACGGAGTTTTCTTAACAAATCTATTCCGGTAACAATCTCAGGAGAATTGCCCCGAAGTCGACGGGACTGTCTCGGTAATTCCGCCACAATTAAAGATTTTTAACTACAACACACGAAAACAAAGTAAAAAATTTCAAATCAAACCACCTAAAGTCTTCTAAAGAAGCAAACAAATTTGAAGCACACGCCTAAAGAATCTAGAGCGTCAAACCAAACACAAACAGTAGTCTTCCGGACCAAAAGCGCTAGTTGGTGATGAAGCCCAACCTCGCTGGATTCAGTACAGAAATGGCGGGTGGAACAGTTACCCCGGCAACCTGCTTAATGAATAGACCGGCACAAGTTCCTCCACTTTAACCGTCTCGAAGTGAAGTGAACCCCCCGGAAAATCCAAGTGAGTATAACCGACGTCTGCTCCAGGTACAGTGGGACCTTCCCTCCACCGTCATCTCGGTAGAACCCTAAAGATTATGGTCACTAAAGTTACCAATCACAACAATTACACCTGGGGGAACAGTCTAAACTCCGACAGCACGCAAGGGCAGAGTAACAAGCTCAATCCCCTTACCGGCTCCTTGACAGTAATCCAAGGTTTACCGATAAGTGACCCCTGGCTCCTCGACAATGGTCAATCCGAGGTTTACCGTTTGTAATACGTACTGTCTGGCGTCGTTCCCAACGAGGGGGGAATGATCCCCTCACTGGTTCGGACACGAGCTCGTGCTTCTCCTTTAAGAGGAGCTTTCCCAGAGTACAATTGAAACAATTGGATTTATTCTACTCAAGATAAACTATCTGTTTGGTTTTGTAGTCTTGGAGAGTTAAGTACTCACCTACTCCAAGACCCTAGCCTAAGCTATGTTGGTGTTTCAGAGCCCTAGAAAAATAAAAATTACTAGATTGATTTTAATTTAAGCGTTACTTTTAAGGTTGTTTCTTAAGTCAAAAGGTGATGGAAGTGAAACCAGTGGTGTGTTGACTCGACTCGAAACCACTACAAAATGCACCTAGGATGATTTACCCACTACTTTACTTCTTCGATGAATTGCTTAACTAAAAAGTTGAGAGAATGCAATTTTTATAAAAGCAACTTCTTAATTAAAGACAATCAAAGAAACAATTCGTTTGTCTTTTCCAAGCATAAAAACATGACCACTCTTTACTTGCACGAAAAAACTCTTTTTCTTCCAAAAACTTTAAATGCTACTTGAAACAAAACTTTTAAAAGGAGATGTTTTTGTATTTTTCTTATTTAACGAAAAACATAAATCTATTTTAATAAAAATCAATTGCAAACTACGAAATCTATGAAAATTCACTCAAAAAACAAATCAAAAGGAAATTACCCTAATTAACCTAATGAGGCAAAGCCAACAATGATTATTCTAAGGTGTTTTACTTGATCACAATCAAATCAAGGACTAGCTTATTGCAGAACCAAAAACTAGTCAAAACAAAACTCTAATCTTTTTGTTCTTTTGTAAAATGGAAATCAACACTTTATAAACAAGTAATTTGAAATTTGACCCAAAAGACAACTTAAATGGCAAGCTGCTCACACAAGGAGACTTTACGACAGGCCCGACTTCTAAGAAGGCTGACAAACCAGAGAGATCTAAGGCTGGACAACTTTCTACCGTCAAAGTCACTACAGGACCTATTCAAAAATCAAACCCTAGGCCTAAACTTCGTTGAAATCCACTAAAACACTCAAAGCTCACAAAACAAGTTCAGGTGAAAATTTTTGACAGGGTACTAAAGGATCTGGGCAGAAAACACTGAGAAAAAACAAAATCTAAAAGCAATTAAAGCAAGAATGGAGTTTTTCTAAATTTTTACATGAAGACGCAGGCAACCCGTTAGAACAGGCGCGGGCCCGCTTTGTGCAAATGGCAACAGCGCGTCCAAAGACGCACTGTGCAGTACTCAGAGGGTGCGTCTTTCTGGAAAAGTTAAGAAAAACCAAATCTAACTAAATCTAAAGCTAAGCCACCCAAATACTAATTCTCACAGTCAAAAACCAGAAAATAAAAATGATTTTCTCAGAGCAAAGTTCACACAAAGGAAAAAACTTTCACATTAATGGAGTCCCCAGTGGAGTCGCCAATTTGTCGTGGCGGAAAAAGTCGTTTGTGCGGACACAACTGACCTCCCTAGGAGTCTAAACTCTCTAGCGACAAACAAGACAAAATGGAGCAATCTTTCTCTAAATACATCTTTTAAAACATGAAAACTACAAGTGTTTAGGCTTACCTTATTCCAAAACGCTGTTGTTGTAGTCTGTCCTTGCCGATCCGGATGAGCTCCTCCTTCACATCAATTTCTGCAACCACAAACAATCAAACAATTACCAAGCACTTGCATCTCATATAATAAAACATATATTCAACATGCAGACCAAGGAACACATGAAATAACTCATTAACACAAGCTATTGAGAAAAATGAACCAGTTTGTATTAATAACGAAACAAAGAAACTCTTACAACCTGGCCTTGGTGTTGTGCAAGTTCCTCCCAGGGTCCATCAAGGGTTTTCCTCTACTTTGACAAAGCTCACCCACTTCCAAGTAGAATCAAGCAAAGACAATCTCTCCTCACAAGGTTCTAAATGGGAGTCCTAATTCCTGCAGCATTTACCCAAAGAAAATGTATAGCTTCAACCTCTCCTCCCTCTGGCTCAATGCCTTTATTTATAGTGTTGTAAAGAGGTTATTCAGGTCCACCATCAATGGGATAATCCCCCTCTTTGGGTGGGATAGCTCCCTTATTGATGGGATAAGTTCCTCCTTAATAGGGATACATGAACCAACTGGAGGCGCATCCATTTCATCAAACCGACCTCTAGAAAGTTCTAGAAGTAACCACAAGTAACTTTTTTAAGATGAAACTTGCGCATTTTGCCTTTTACAGAAGGACGCACCTGTCCCTTAATATACAGAGCATCCAAAGACGCAGCCTTTGTGAACATTGTGAGCGTCCCCGCAGCTAAGGCTTGAGAGAACCTGCGTCCCCAGAGATAAACACATTTTTTACAAGACTTTCTCTCTTCTTTGAGTTTGAGATGGATAGCAGAGGCATAAGACTTGCCTAAGAGGGTAGCATGACTGTTGATTGAGCCATACTAACTGTAAATAGTCATGGTGACATTTTTTAGTGTAACAGATCTATCTTTTCTCTCTTTTCTTGAGCTGGTTTCATAAAATTTGGTATCAGAGCTTTGGATTCTAGGGTTTCGCTGCTCCAAACAAGTCATCGTGGCATTTTCACTATAACTTTTTTTTTGTGATGTTTCAGAAGTCGCAAAAAAAACCCATTTGAGAAGAAATCGCACTGAACCTTGGGTCCAAATTTAAAAACTTTTCACTTAATATTTTGCGGAGATATGATCTGAGGAAGTTGGTCTTTTTGTAGACTCCTGAATTACATTCAAAACAGGTGACCTAGGGAAAATCGTCATAACTTTCTCTCTGGGGATTGGATTGAAATTTCATAAGAAGGTACAGAAAGAGGACGGACTGTAGTTTCTTGTATGCATTTTTCAGATCCAAAGGTCAAAACAGTGACTCGTGGCACGTCGTACAAGTTTGCTCTACTGACTTGTGGCATTAGAAAGAGGACACAGAGGGCTACTGCAGGTCACAAATTCAGAACTAGATGATCAAAAAGTACAGAGATACATCAGAGGCAATATCGAGCTCCTACAAAGTGAAAAAAGGTGTGTAGATTTTCTTAAATTTTTGCTTAAGCTTGGTCTGAAAATTTATTTTGAAGGAATTCAAAGGGCATAATAGAGCATTATTATTGGTAACTGATGCGCCGAGGAAAGAAAATGCAAACACCTAGTAAGGAACCTGAAAGATCTAGCATGACTCATGAAGAAGAAGAAGAAATGCTATATGATATATCAAAATTACAAGAACAAGTGCAACGAGTGTCACTTGCACAAAAAGCAACAGAATCTAAAATGGATGGTTTAAGGAAAGATGTAGAAGCTAAGATGGATGGTTTAAAGAAAGGTGTAGAAGCTAAGATGGATGGCATGGAAGCTAAGGTGAATGGCATGGACGCTAAAATTGATGGCATGGATGATAAGATAGAAGAATTGAAGATAAATATGAATAAGTTGCTACAAGAAATGGTCACTAAGGGTGAAAGAGTACTAAAGGAAACTCATGATGAGAACAAAAGAAATGTTAATCATGATTCCATAGACTCTAATGTTGGATCAAAGACTCACCATGTTCCAAAAATCGATATGAGGAAGTTTGATGGCAAGGATCCCGCCACATGGATATTACAGATGGAGCAATTCTTTGATCTCAATAATGTGCAAAACACATAAAAGCTACGTATGGCAACTTTATATTTGGAACCAAATCAGTTTGTATGGTATCAATGGCTTTGCTCTCGTAAGCAATTTATCACTTGGGCAATTTTTACGGAAGAATTGATAGCACATTATGAGGATACAAAAAGCAACACTTTTTTAGCCAACTGATAAGTCTCAAACAAATGGGTTGAATAATGGAGCACATTGAGGAGTTCCAAAAATTGAACATAAGGGTAAAAGATATTGCAGAGGAGCATACGATTGATGTGTTCATAGGGTCTTTAAAGGATAATATCCAACATGATGTTCGCCTTTGGGAACCTGATTCATTAGAGAAGGCATTCAGGTTAGCAAGAAAAATGGAAAGCAAAATTATGGCAACCAGGAAGCATACCACTCACAACTATAAAGACGGAAGTGTTGTTGCCCCTAGTCTTCCACAACCTATAAGGTTGACACCACAACAATTGGAAGAAAAAAGAGCAAAAGGGCTTTGTTACAGTTGTGATAGCAAGTACACTAAAGGTCATAAGTGTGCTGAGAAGAAATTATTCTACATAGATTGTGAAGAGGAAGAAGAAAAGGAGCAAGAAAGGTCAAAAGAAGAGGATATACTCCAGGAACAAAGCCTAGATGAAGAACAAATAAATCCGACCATATCTTGTAATGCATTGGTAGGAATTACCACTCCTCAAACCATCAAAATACAAGGACAAATCAAGAAGAAAAAGGTAATAGTGTTGATTGATTCAGCAAGCACCCACAATTTTATTCATTGTAAGGTAGAAAAAGAATTGAATTGCTTCCTATATCCAGCACCAGAGTGTCAATTGATGATTGCAAATGGAGGAACAATAAATTACTCTGGAAAGTGCCATAATATCAAGCTATCCATGGGAGAATATGTATTGACTAGCCCAATGCTTTCCATTCCAATGG
Source organism: Pinus tabuliformis (assembly GCA_031772625.1). NCBI lineage: Eukaryota > Viridiplantae > Streptophyta > Pinopsida > Pinales > Pinaceae > Pinus > Pinus tabuliformis. The sequence continues at coordinate 871,092,227 of CM062810.1, read as the reverse complement.
GAGGTGCTGATGTTGTACTAGGAGTCGAATGGCTACAATCCTTGGGTACAATAGCTTTTAATTTCAAGAACTTTTCATCAAATTTTCTACGGAAGGAAAGGAAGTTGAATTAAGGGGTATTGCAGGGAAACCAAGAAAGATAATCAGCTCTAATGGTATGACAAAGCTTCTAAAAAAGGAGCAAAGAGGTGTAATTGCACAATTATGTTCACTACATGTTTCCACATCGGAATCATCTATTTCTCCATATCTCCAAAAATTCCTGGACAATCATTTCAAGGTATTTGAGACTCCCAAAGGTCTCCCACCTATGCATGATCATGATCATGCTATTCATCTGATTCCAGGGAGTGTTCCTCCAAACATGAGGCCGTACAGATATCCCTATGTCCAAAAGAGTGAAATTGAACATATGGTTGCAGAAATGCTAGAGGCTGGTATAATTCAACCGAGTCAAAGTTCTTTCTCTGCTCCAGTAGTATTGGTGCACAAGAAGGATGGATCATGGTGCATGTGTCTAGATTATAGGGAGCTCAACAAGCTCACTATTAAAGATAAGTTCCCCATTCCTGTCATTGATGAATTACTGGATGAATTGCATGGATCAATTTACTTCACCAAGTTGGATCTTCGTTTAGGATATCATCAAATCAGAATGAAGACTGAAGACATTCCGAAAACAGCATTTAGAACTCATGAGGGTCATTATGAATTTTTGGTCGTGCCTTTTGGCCTTACCAATGCACCTTCAACATTTCAAGGTTTGATGAATTCAATTTTCAAACCATTCCTTAGAAAATTTGTGTTAGTATTTTTTGATGATATACTAATCTACAGCAAGTCTTGGAAGGATCATGTTAAACATGTTGACAGGGTGCTACAAGTATTGGAGGAGAAACAATTATATGCAAAAAGATCCAAATGTTTCTTTGGAGTCCAAGAGGTGGAATATCTGGGTCATATTGTATCTCATGAAGGAGTTAAGGTAGACCCTAGCAAAATCAAAGCCATTAAGGAATGGAAAATACCCACATCCATAAGGCATCTACGAGGATTTCTCGGGTTGACAGGGTATTATCGCAAGTTTGTTAAGAATTATGGGAGAATAGCAGCACCTCTAACAACATTATTGAAGAAAGATGCATTTTCATGGACTCCAGAAGCAACAAAGGCCTTTGAACATCTTAAAGAGGCAATGTGCCAAGCACCGGTCTTAGCTACACCGGACTTCACAAAAAAAATTATTGTGGAATGTGATGCTTCAGGAAATGGAATTGGTGCTGTTCTAATGCAAGATGAAAGACCCATTGCTTTTGAAAGTTGTCCAATCAAGGGAAAGTTTTTAAGCAAAGCTATTTATGAGAAGGAAATGTTGGAAATACTCCATGCACTTAAGAAATGGCAACCCTACCTAATGGGAAGACACTTCAAGGTAAAAACGGATCATGATAGCCTTAAATACTTTTTACAACAAAGATTATCCTCTGAAGAGCAACAAAAGTGGGTCACAAAGATATTGGGTTATGACTTTGAAATCATCTACAAAAAAGGGAAGCAAAATGTGGTGGCAGATGCACTCTCAAGAAAGGATGAGGATGTGGAAGCATTGTTGTGCACCATTTCTATTATCCAACCAGATTGGATAAACAAAGCAAGGGAGGAATGGAAGAATGACGAAGAAGTGTGGGCACTTATTCAAAAGTTACAACAAGATTCCAGTACGTCTGATACATTTAGCTGGCAAAATGATTCGTTATGGTACAAAGATCACTCATACCTCTGTAAGAATTCCCAGCTAAAACAAAAGATTCTTATGGAATTGCACACTTCCCCCTTAGGAGGGCACTCAAGATTTTTAAAAACTTACCACAGGGTTAAGAAGGAATTTTTTTGGGATGGCCTTAAATCAGATATTCAAAAGTTTGTGGTGGAATGTTTGGTTTTCCAACAAAATAAAGTTGAAACAATTAAGACACTGGGTCTATTACAACCTTTATCCATTCCAAGCCAACATTGGGAGGAGGTTTCAATGGATTTTATCACAGGTTTACCCAAGTCTGAGGGAAAGAGTGTCATCATGGTGGTAGTTGACAGACTTACCAAGTATGCATACTTTTGTGCATTATCACATCCATTTAAAGCCAGTACAGTTTCTGCTTCATTTATGGAAACAATTCAAAAGATACATGGAAACCCAAAGATTATTGTAAGTGACAGAGATCCCATTTTCACTGGAAATTTTTGGACAGAATTATTTTCTTGTCTTGGTACTCAGTTAGCTCATAGCTCATCTTATCATCCTCAATCTAATGGGCAAACTGAGATAGTAAACAAATTTTTGGAAGGATATCTTCGTTGCTTTGTATCTGATAAACAGACATAATGGGTCAAATGGTTGCCTCTGGCTGAATGGTGGTATAACACTTCCTTCCATACAGCAACAAAAATGACCCCATTTATGGCACTTTATGGGTATCAACCACCATCCATCACATCATATTTAAGAGAAAATTCTAAGGTTCAGGCAGTGGAACATCACATCGAACATCAACAACAAGTCCTCCAACTCTTAAAGGATAACCTCGTGTTGGCACAGAATACAATGAAACAACAGGCAGATCAACATCATAGTGAAAGAAGTTTTGATGTAGGGGATTGGGTATTCCTATGGCTACAACCATATAAGCAAATGTCCCTCAAGCAAGCTAAGAAGGATAATAAATTATCACCAAAGTATTATGGTCCGTACAAGGTGTTGCAAAAGATTGGTACTATGGCATACAAATTGGAGCTTCCTGCAACTTCTCAATTGCACCCAGTTTTCCATGTTTCATGTTTAAAAAAGGTTATAGGCGACAAGCTCCCAGTTCAAACAATATTGCCAGAACTTGACGAGGAAGGAAAAATTATATTGGAACCGGAAGCAGTCACAGAAACAAGAACTCGACAGCTACGAAATCGATCAATTTCAGAGTATCTTATCAAGTGGAAGAACTTATCTGTTGAAGATTCCACATGGGAGGATGAGAATTTTATGCAGAAGTATCCAGAACTACTCAAGCGTTGAGGACAACACTTTTTTGAAGGAGAGGGTCATGTTGGGTCCCTATAATACTAGTGATTACCCCATTACTATTGTAGTTATCCCCTTATTAATATTGTTGTGCCCCTATTGCCCCCATATTGTTATTACTGTGCCCATAGAATCCCTCTATTGTTATTTTTGTGGCTTTATATTATTATTGTTAGGTCGGCTGGATTATATTGTGACTCCTTAGACTCCTATATATAGAAAGGAGGTTTTGTCATTTGAATCATCCAAGAATTGTTCATTTATGTAATGTAAAGGAGGTTGCCCCCTCGAAGAGGCTGAATTCTAAGGCGTTGATCTATCTTTTCTATCTTTTCTTGAGCTGGTTTCATAATAGCTTCCCATCCCTATTTTGCCTCCCTCTCATACCCTCATGAACCTAATAAGCTAAATTTAACCAATCTCACTATATCTGAGACAAACAACCCATCCAAGTGGGTATATTGAGTTGAAACCCTTTTAGAAACTAAATCCATCCCTCCACAATGATATGTCCCTCTCCAACAACATCATCATGTTGTCTTCGAGATCTATCATCCACATGATCACCATAAATTTCCCAGTTCTTCACTTACATCTTTGGTAACATCATCATTAAGATCACTTATACTTTCTTGTATTGTTGCTTGTGTTATTATTTCCTTTAATGGAAATATCTCCCTAGTAGGCACGAGTAACCAAATTCAAGTTCTTATTGAACTCTTTTGTTAACATACTTAATTTTCATTTTGACCTATTCGGTTTCATATTCTAGTGTGGTTGGTTTACTTGTTGACTACTAGCATTCACCAAGTGGTTATTGATGATCATAGTTAGTTTAGAGTGAATGTTGGACTTTGCCTTGAAAAGTAAGCCCCAAGAATATGCAATTATCATGGAACATTTTAGAGATCATACTTTTCTACAAAGGAATACCCTATTTTCATTCATCAAGAAAAGTTATATCATAAAGAACCAAGTGGTTATGCTTTTCAACATTTTCACCTACATTTCCTATCTATCATTTTCTTATTGAATGGGAAAGTTGGGTTTTTGGGATTTTCAAATTAAAGTTCTACCGTAGTGGTGTTCATCTCGCATTTTGGTCTCCATCTAAAATCTTGTTTGATATGTGCAAAATGAGCATTGGTGCAGCTTTTAGTGGTGCAATTTTTAAAGATATGCAAATTCTATATTGATTTAAGACATGCAATGTTCAATATCTACATGATACCTTTTCTTCACATTCCATTCATAAATTTGAAATTTGTAACAAGTATAAATTTTACTAAGTAATTATTATATTGATTATCACAAAATTGAAGACAAAGGAAGAATAATATATAATGTAGGTTTATGTGAATGGAAAATGTTAAGACAAAGGAATAATTATATAATGATAGGTGGACCATACGAGTTGGGTTCCTTACCATCGATGTATTCTATATAAGGAGGGAGAAGAAGGAGAAGATGGCATCACTTTTTCTTGTGTAATTGAGGACAAGGCTAAGAAGAGACAACATAGTAATGGATTGATGGCTCATGTGTGACTTGTTTTTGAAATATCTGGATTACTCATGCATGACTTGTTTTTGAAATATCTAGAGCAATAAGGTCTAGGGCTAGGTGAAGAGTAGAACTCCAAATATTTTTTGCAATAATCAATCTTGAGTGAATCGAATGTCATATCTACACAGACCTTTGCGAGAGTACTCTATTCTAGGCGATGATAGAGTACATCATTTCCTTATTGGAAGTAATTAAAATTTTATCATGGTATAATTTAATTATAAATATTTAAAATACTAGATTTTTACAATCAATTTTATAAAGGGTTATGGGCTTCTTAATTTTTTTGCTCGAATTTTAAATATTGAGATATAAATTTGTAATGAGAATATAATGACCTCAATTCCTTGTGAATGGTATAAGTTTATACTATGTGTATTTTTTTCAAATCGAATAGAAAGATGATAAACTTTGTTTTTGCTAATGAAAAAAACACACAAACATATTCTATTATATAAGAATTTTTTGTTATTGTTAACAAAATTATTATCAACCATGGTTTATTTAGAAAATAACATATATTAAACTATATAATGAATTATCAAATTGATAACTATTTAATATGGGTTGACTTTTAGTGATGTTCCTATGGATCATCTTATGATGTTGTGGAATATTCAGAAGTCACATCACTAGTAAGTTAAGTTTTCATGTCTCCTTCTCATGTTTATAGAAAATAAAGTAGAGAATGGATGGGAATATTTAGTTCATGATACTAAAAATGGGATCACAAATTATATTAACTTTACACACAATATATTGACAACATATCCATGTGAGAAGTACTAGAGTAGAGGGATTGGATCAACCAAGTCTTTTCAATATATGAAAATATTAGCCTTAAAGAGTTCATGTGTTGTAGTGATGAATGCATTAAAGAGGGAGAATCAAATTAACTCAAACTACTAGAATGGGATATTGATGGGTGGAAGTTAAGTTGTACCTATTATGGGAGCCTCATCTTTAGTATCTCCTTTGTCTTGATGGAAATTTTTCACAAAACTATTTTGACCATTAACATTTTTTTATTACATAGTCATCTTGTTTCAATAATAAAATTGTATTTCTTGATAAAACAAGTAGTAAAAATCCTATTGGTGAGTTAGGATTCAAAGTATTTTTTCCTTCCCTTAATATTATTTTTTAACTTGAGGAGGTGGAGGATTTTGAGGATGGCATATTATGTTCTTCTAAGCAATGTGAGCAGGCCTCAATGAAATTTAGGGCCTCAATCGAGAAACCTGGTGAAAGAGATAGTTGTTCAGTAAAATCTGTTGATATTGCTATCAGGATCTTAGATGGCATCTCCTACTTAACCTAGTCACACCTAACCTAGTCAAGGAAAAACAAATTAAACTTTGAAGTTCCACTTTAATTCTTCCTGCTAAGCTTTTATCACAATCTTAAGGGACCTTGGTAAAATAAGTCCACTAATGATTAGTCGTGACATTCTGGTGTAATAATACTTGTACATACCATAGAGTACATAACTCCATATCAATAGCTAACCTTTTGTATCTATGTGGATGATATTTTGGTTATGGATGACATTGTATCTTGGTGGAAAGATGTTTGGATCCATATGACCATGGTGATAATTCTTAACAAAATCCTCATGTCTATTCATCAATTTCATGTGTGATTAGTCGGGACCCAACATGCACACTTGTACCTAGGATATAGGATTGTGTAATCCTTTCTTGGATGACTTCATTCTTAGTGTGGAGTGTAGTACTTGTACATGGGACCTTGGTTTACGGATGATCCCTTTATGGACACACTTATTTAACTACTTCACTCTTAGGGTTGGGGGCAATGCCCATACACAGGAAGCTGGCTTATGGAGATACATCATAGATATAAAATTTGAGAGTGATGTGTTTCAAAGGGATGAAATGGTGGGATCCCCCTTAGTGATGTAATGGGGTCCATAATGGTTAATAATATTATAAGTATGGTGGTCATTTAATGTAATGTATACAAAGTCTGTTATGTTAGTTATTATCAAATAATTCATACTAGGTAGTTTTCATGTGATAAATGTAATATGGCCTATTCATTAGCATAGGCACCAATAATGGTTAAAATTTTATAAATGAATAATATTTGAGTCCTCCTTATTAGATTTGTCAAGTATAGTGATTGTATTTGAGCATTAGTTCATTGGGAGGTTGCCCTTGAAGAGGAAAAGGAATAAGAGTTTATCTTTCCATAAAATGATTACCATACCCTGTTAACTTACCTTGATGGTTTTGGATTCAATGAAGTAAAATTAATTTTTATCATATTCTTAGAGACATTACCCCACAGTGAATTCACTCACTGGAAACTTATGGAGATATTTTCTAATCCTTACACCTATCTTTATTTCAGGAGTTGCATCTCTTCAATGGTCCAGGATGCGGATGCCCATCCGATCATGAAGGTTTTCTTAAGCTTGGTCATGGTCACTACCCGTCTTTATTTCAGGAGTTGCATCTCTTCAATGGTCCAGGATGCGGATGCCCATCCGATCATGAAGGTTTTCTTAAGCTTGGTCATGGTCACTACCCGCTCGATCCAAGCTGGTCGAGGTTCATTCGCGTTTTTTTCTGTAGGGTTTCCAAACAACATCTACCTCGCAGGTTCTAGATGTTTGGCAAGGTAACCTCTGCACCCTTCCCTACAAAATTTTACCGCCAGTTTCCAGAATGTCGATGTAAGGTTTGCTAATGAACCTAATAATGTTTATATGCTAAGTTTCTAGCTTTAATTTTTTTTTACATGGGGTTCTGATACTGACATACAGCCAGACAAAGTGGCTTGGTTCTAGTTTCCATGGGCGATGGCTCCCACAGAAAGAGGTCGAAATCATGTATTCACTATTAGCCCTCACTGGGTTACCCAAGACTCCGTTATGGCTTGGTATTATCTAAGAAATTTATCGAATGGTTATGATATGTTACCTATAGTTCAATAACCCTCCTTTTTTAAATGCTTTCGGGTCTGTGCAGGTGTTCCACCTCTCGTTTCACTTATGACCGACAAATTTCTAGCAATCATGCTCAAGATTATATTACTCTGCATTTTCCAGGTATTTCATAGACTTATGGTGACATGAAGAGTTAGGGTTTGCTTGTCTTGTTTCCTTAAAAGTGTAAATGGTCATAATGGCCACTTGAGCCTGAGAGGCTATTTTAAGTTTTGGTCTCCATTGACGCATCTGTTAGACTTGGTTATTAATTTTGGGTCTGTATTGTAATTTCCTTAAGTTTCACTCCATCTCAGCTAGTTAGCGTTTTATAACGAAAATTAACTTGGGTCAAAACCTCTTTTTTAATATAGTTGTGCCAAACTCTGGCATTATGGCTTCAACACAATTAGAGTGACTCTATATGGTTAATAGTACTATAATCCCAACTTTTAATGGTTACAGTAGTTTCTATATTGTGAATGGTGCTACCACGTCAATCATTAGATGGGTTGAAACTGAGAATTTGATTGATTGTCTTTTGCTAAGATTATGAATGTGGTTCTTATTACTATTTGTTACTTCCTACAATTGTCTTATTATTTATAGTATCATAGACTTGTTCCTCTTGAATTTCTGGGTTTGACAGAATGTGAATTATATTTGTAACAGGTTATGCTATTATGTATTTTCTTCTCGATTATACTACATGTTGCCTACATTATTTATTTTTCTAAGGTTTATACCCAACCACACCCTCCATCTAACATTCAAGACTTTAGGATTGTCTTCTGGCTAGGCTGCTGCCAGGCTAGGCTAGAAGACTAACCAAGTTTCCCTACTGGTCTTCCTCATTAAGTTTTCTTGCAATTCTACTATCCTTTTTGTTTTGTTATTTCTTTATCAGTAAAGATAGCTTAATTCCTGCCAGAGTCATTATCAAGATCCTTTATTTGGTTTGTCATCATACAAAATATGAGTTTAATTTATTTCATAGAGAATTAATAACAGTCATAAAGGAGACTTAGTATATAATAAATATCTACACTTACAGTTTCCTTTTGTTTATCATCATATAACACTGATTCGATTTGTATCTCGTTATCAGTTATACATCTGAGCCATAGAATACTTACCTAAAGCCTCACGAGTCTGCACACACATTTGCTCCAACTTCTAGAAAGCAATATGGTTTCCTCCCTACCACGAGATTAATCATAGACCAAATCTTCCCCCATGCTCTTCTCACAAGCGTGATGTTCTAGGAAAACCTAATGTCCTTATCAACTCCCTCTCATCTTCCTTGTCATGTTTTCTAGGACTTGTGTATTCAATAAGAAATTTGGAAGATGAATGCCATCAAGGTATAAAATCAAGGGGTTTTCAAGTCATTTATTTAGGGTTACCACTAGCATAGTCCCACAATATGATCCACCCAATCCCTAAATTGGGGTCTAGTGTTATTTTGATTAATTACTAGATGATCACGGTGGGCCATAATTCCAAGTTAAATGTTATGACTCTTCATAGGATATTACTGGAGATATTTGAGGAGACACCTCTTTGGCTAAATGGTTAAGGAAGGATTTTGACTTCAATATCGAACCATCAACCATATCCTCAACATATCAAACCAACAATCAAGAAGACAACTGAAGTGTAGCATGGACATCCTCTCTCGCCCACGTTGTTTAGGATATATATAAATCTATGAATGCCTCTACACTCCACCAACTGTGCATCAATAAAATTTTGGGTTGCCCCACTGTCCACCAAGATGGATACACATTGTCCCTGAAATGTGCCTCTAATTGCCAAAATTGCAAAATTGGGATTTTCCATGTCAAAATTTTAATTCAAGACTGACCGTGCACTCGAAGGCCATTAACACAATATTAAGACATTAAAAATGAATAATTGACACAATACCAAATACAATACATACATTGAGTTTTATCTCAGAAGGTATCTAGATGCTAATTGAGCAAGTTCACATGAAGAGAGAAAGGAAATGTCATGATACATTGTTCAATTTGTAACGAAGAGAATTATCTTGGATAAGGGAGAAGTAACATTTAGTTTCTTTCTCATATACAAAGGAAAAATTACAAAGTAATGTCAAATGCCTTTCGTGAAGCAATGTGGTTGTAAAGAGTGGGGATTTTGGGTAGAGGGTTATAGGTTTTGGAGGCATTAAAATAAGTATTTGGTAAAACTAGGGGATATCTACTAAAATAGGCATGAAGTAGTACTGACTATTTAGTAATAGAAAGAAAAGGGTATTCTAAATTCTGAACACACTAATGGTTGTTTATCTCACCACTTGAAACGATGTTACGAGTTCAATGAACCACATGAGGTAGAAGATTATACGCTAGTAGTGCGTTTTTGCAACATTTCAAATCAAATGTGAATGGAGAGGACTTTGCAAAGGTTTTTTTGCGAGGGTCAAGGGTTTCTAGGCTTTGATAGTTTATCAAAATGGTGGCATGAGGAGGAGTTATCCAATGCAATGTGATCAGAGGAGGTGGATTCAGTTGTAGGTTTGGATGTGGTGAAGATGATAAAGGTTGCAAGGTTCATTCTGATAGTTGGAAAGGACAATGACAATTGTTCTTTGCCGAAGAAGAGAAGATTAGACTCCTCTTCTTTGGCAAGAGATATACACAGCAAGGGGGAACTGGCAAATGCATTTGCGCCTTTCGACACCATCGTCGATGACATTTTATCGTGAATGGGTTGTCGTGTTGGTTAGATGGTGTTGGGGCATAATATGATGGAGACAATCAGGGAATATACTTTCACTATGGAAAAGAGGAAAACAAGAAGTTAATCCTTTTTGCAAGGAAATTTGGAATACATTATCACATTAGTTTAGTGGTTGTCATTTATTAATATGATTATGGTGGGTCATACTTTGTAAGCTAAATGCTATGACTCTTCATAGGATATTATTAGAGATACTTGAGGAAAGGCCTCTTTGGCTCAAGGTTTAAGGAAGGATTTTGACTTCAATATCGAAACATCAACTATATCCTCAACATTTGTGCCATCGTGGAGGAGGGGAGACATTTCCCTTCAAAAGTATTCTTCTACTTTGCATGTTTTTCAAAGTTGTTTGATGTTATCTTGAGGGACGCATTGTTCCATGGATGAAATTGGCATTTCAAAGATTTTGTTTATTGTTATTATATGTCTATTAGTTTCTCTAGGACTTTTTTCTCCTTCCTTGTTCCCATTTAATGTGGGCAAGTCTACGCTTTAAAATGCCCCAATATTGTTTTACATTTACCAAAATCCACTTCACTATTTTGTTTGCTGAGGCAATTTTGACTTGGCCCAAATGATTTGTTTCCACAAAATCTGAGATTTCCTTCCCATTTTTAACATTTACTATTGATTTGTTTTCCATTTTGGGATGAGGCCACTCACTAAATATCCTCAATGAAAATAATGCACGAACCTTGATGAAGCCCTAAAAGAAAAGTCCCTCGTTCATCTGGCAAAATCATCGAATTTCACTTTGAACAAAATAAAATACCGCTCAATACTAAACTACCCACATAAATGGCATTAAGATTTAATAAAATTTACTCCAAGTCTAAGTTTTTGATTCCTTCTTGAGTCGGAAAAACCACTAGTGGTATCGATTTGGTAAAAGAAAGTAGGATTCGTTATCCAAAATCCTAGCCTAGTGCCCTGAATCCCTAATGTGACTAATACTTTGATTAATTGAGCTGATATATTGATCCTTTGTCTCATGGCTAGCTGTGACAACTTTATTTATTTATTGAGCTGATTTGATCTCAGGGTTAACTGTGGCAACCAAATTTGAATCCATGATCCATTTGCCGATTGTAGAAAAACGACGAGTTCACTGAAACCATCAAGAGAACATGGGAAATTCTTCATGTTCTTCCACTTCAACATAATTATATTATCCAACATTATAAAACATATAAATTTATATCAAATATGTATCAATTTGTACGAGGCAAATCTACCTGAAAGGTTCACAACCTATGAGCTCGACCATGAAGTCTAACCCCAATAATGTCAAAATAATTAAACATGTGACCTTTTAATAAAAAAGATGTTTTGACAATGTGAAATCAACTAACTAAATTGACCCTTACGACTATGTATTTTTACCATTCACTTTGAAATTTGACAAAAATAATTTTAAATTTATAAAATTACTAGCATTATAAATGAAATATTTATGTCAAACTCATTTTTGCATTAAAATAAAACTTTTATTAACTTAAAATTAAAAAATTCATATTACCAAACTCCACCAACAACCAAAAAAGACACGCAAACAAAAAAATATCAGAAATAATAAGTACTCAAGTTGTAAAGAAAAGCAATAAATGTAAAATACACGCATACCGATGAGAACAAATTTAACATAATATCAATGAATTTATGGTTAAATACTTACATTAGCGTAAGATTTAGTGTAGGTTCTAGATAGAGCCACATTCCATCGAGGGAGTCTTATGCCTCCCACCTACCTTATCTTTTTAGTTTCAAGAACAAATCCCTTTCTTTTGGATCATTCTACACACTCCAATAGCAAGCACACTTCGGAGGGATCGAATCCCATTACCACACTCCAATAACGAGCACACTTTGGAGGGATCGAGTCCCATTACCTCAGTTCAAGGTAAGAATTATTTGAATCACAATTATCATCCACTTCCTTGTCAGAGCTTGATTCTATAATGTTGCTCGAAGTTGTTCAAAGAATAAATTTTAAAGAATTTATGCTTGTATTGCGAAATTTTATTTCTTTTCATGATTTACATGATTTTGTTCCGCTAGTTGTGAATGCGATTTTACTATCTCTAGGTTTTTTAGTGAGGGTTTAGGGTTTTGGTGGTAATTTTGGAGAATAATGTTTATATCCTATAGAGCGTTAAGAGTGCCTTTGATTTGGCTTCAATCGAAGTTTTGGTAGCTTCGTTAAGGTTTGCAAGCTTGTTTTGTTTGTGAGCTTTTGCTGGATGCAAACATTTTATTCTTGATTTGTTTAAGATCGGGTTTATTTAGCTATGCTTATCCAGTTACATTTGGCTTTTGCATTGAAATCAAGGAAATAGAGGCTTAGTGGTAGTGAAGGGAAATATGCAATCGAGAAGAAAGAGAAAATAAGGTTTATTTTATTTTTTCTAGAACCTCTTTTTGTTGTTGATCACATTTGTTTATCGGTAGGGATGATGTAGGTGCTCACGATAGCACTAGTTGATACAGGCCAATGGGGTTGTCGTTTAGGGATGATGACGTTCCCATGCTAGGCTACCCCAAGGATTCACTTCTCTTAGAGGTATGAATTAATTTTTAGGACCAAGATTAAGGTGCAAAATTTGGTTGATTTTGATGAAAGAGCAACCCCTGGTGTGGCAAGTCAGCCAAATGGAATTCATTTGTTGTCAAATAATTGAACTTTTGTTCATGGTCAGTTGTTTAAATGACCTATGGGTCTTTTTAACCTGATCCAGTCCCTGAGATTCTTGGGCCAGTTGTAATGCTTTTTGACCTAAATACAGACTTCAAACAAAGTAGTATACAATGGGCACCACTAGTGTGATTGTGGTTGTATATAGTAGTCACAACTAGTGTGATTACCATAGTATGCAAGCACCACTAGACTTTATGCAATCTCAAATGCTCTTGAAATCTGGAACTGTTGATTTCATGCCTTAAAGCACCAGATTAATGCCACTAAATTTGGATCTGATTTTTAATTGTTGTTTCCTTTCTTTCAAAACCTCTTCCAGTTGTTATTAATCTCTTATTATTTGACTACTCTGCCATTTACCTCTGAAATAATCAAATTTACTTCTTGAATATCTACAATAGCCCCAAAGTGGTTGATCCCTGCCTTAGAATACTCTGCCAACTCATTCAATTTGAAATCATCACATGCCATGTGTATAGAGTAGATAGAGCTCAAAAATCCTTCATTGTAGTCACCTATTAATGCAACAAAAGGAGACAAAAAATCACTCATTTGTTGGCATTCTCTAATGTTCGAATCATATAGAACATAAGTCTCAAGGATGGTGACTAATTTTTTGATAATGATGCTTACAAGATGTTTATAGGTGTTCATCATTAATAGTAACAGCAAACTTTCTAGAATAAGATTATATTCCTCAGATTCACTATCTAAGAAGGCCTCACTTTCTTTATTCCTATCATTACTTTGTTCCAATTATTTTGAGGAAATTCTATGTAGTTCATTATGTAAACCATTATGATAGTAGTACGTGAAACATCATCGAGTTTTTCTAATAAGACCTCGCGTTGGATACAGGCTGCCTGAAATCTCCAACTTATCATTTGAAAGCATGACTAGTAGTGACATGCATAGCAAAAATTTGTTATCACCACAGTCAAGTGAAATTATAAATAGTAGAAGAGAAGTTAATTTCTTCAGGTTCCATCCCACAAAACCATAACACAGGAATGAACTTTACAATCTTGTCGACTTTAAATTTCTTACTTGTTAAACAATTGAAATATTTTTCCCATTTAATGCTAATGGTTTTTAAAAGAAAATGATCATGTTGTCTCACAATGATTTGATAGTAGGCTCTACCCGCAAAATGGAGAGTGTCCCTAATAAAGTATGGACTATTTTCAGCCATAAACGATGACCAAGGTGTTTGAAAAATATTTCTATAACTGACAACTTTTCCATTTGCTTCTGCTGTGCATTTGTCCATTGTGTATTGTCCTGTCCAAATGAATTGAAAAATACAAATTGAAACATAATACAAATTCCCTTGAAAACAAATCCTTTGGCTCCGAGATGGTCTTTGTTTGATGTTTTTTTGTTTTTAGTTAAGATCTTATAGGATCACTAAACAATCCAATTCAGATATCCATGAATGCAGTAGTTTATTCCTATAGCATAAGCAATGCTCTAGTGTCATAGTACTATTGTTCAATAATTTTTTTTTATTGATATCAACAACAACTTTTGATGACATAGAAACTAGGACCTTATGGGTGCAATTTGTCAACAATTATCACTAGTGTAGATGCTCTTTTCTAATGATTTTTGACACTTGGATATTTCCATAACCATCAGTTCATGCTTAGGTGTTTTTAGAAAAATAGAAAAAATTAAATCTGGGGATTTTCTGAAAAGCAGGCTTCAGAGAGCCATTCAAATCTTCCAAACCATGACACTTGTTGAAAAACTAAGAGAGGCTTTTGTAAATTAGCATGTTACTGAAAAACTCATGTTTTATTTTTTCAAAATTCATCACCACCTTCTCGTAAATTTCTCCCAAAGTTATTGTATTTTATGGAAAAAAGTCTTAAAAATAGTTTTGTCAATTTAGGAAGATTTGCCTTAAACATTTTCCATGAAGCTGGGGGAATTCCAAGGGTTCTAGAAGCATGTTGGGTCATCTAGGAACACAACCTAGGTTCCTAACTTTCCATGTGAATGCCCAAAATTTCCAAACTAAAGGCACTATCAAATCAAAAGGCAACGCTCACTACAGGAAAACTATCAAATTAGCGAGGGCTCAAGAAAAAACTTATATGTGCTAATAGATCCTTCAATATCTGGTGCTCGCATATAAATTATTGCTTATGCACAATAGCAGTGAATTAAATCTAGATGGCAAATTGGATAGCTAATATGAATTAAATCTAGATGGAATTCGTGTTTGTGAGACAGTTAATATGAAGATATTGTAATTATCTATTCAGAATAAGGGAACATCGTATATGTTATAGGTAATATGACAACAGTTGCCACTCTGCCTCATTGGGTAACATTGGAAACGAGAGGAAGTTGGGTGTAGTATCTGAAAAAAATGCGAGGCAATTGTCTTCTCTTGTTACTTTTTCACCATCTCCTCTAATCATTTAAGCAGAAGGTAGACCATGAAATTGCATAGTAGAGAGAAGGTAGTCAATCCAGGATATATGGCAAAGGAGTTGTAATTCAACCAAGATGTGTCAGTGACAAAAAAATTGTGGGTCAGAGAAAAAAATTCCATCTAAAGGAAGATTCTTTTCACATAAAGCTTTACTGTTGTTAGTGCCTAAATCTACCTTAGGCTGAAGGAAGGCAGGTCTAGGGTAACATCAAACCATGCTTAACCTGGTAGCTAGCCCTACCAGGTCAGGAGAGGGCTCTCTCCTTGTCAATCTCAATTAAAATATTGCAACTAGGGCTTGAGATGACTGAAAATAAATGGTGATTTTAGGCTAGGTATATTAGGTCAAAAGATTTGTTTGATTTTGATGATTGGTTGCTAGATCAAATGAAGAAGGCAGCTTTGGGTCTGGGAAATCAACTTAGATTTGCAGGAGGTTCTGTGGGGCGAGGTAGGCAAGTGTTTTGGCACTTTGAATTGGATGTGATGGTAGGCCTAAGACCAGTGAGGAGTTGGAGAGGGCATGCAAGGTTCATGAGTCCTCTTCAAACAACAGAAAACATTAAAAACTAAATGTATCCTCAAGGCAGAGCACTGAATATCAATGATTCCACCTGTTTACCTTGATTCATTTAGTTATGAAGAAAGAAATAGATGCTAGAACATATACACATAAGAGAAACTAAATAACAGAGGAATAAACAATGCCAAGACACATTACCAGAAGAATCCCACAAAATGCTACAAAACCTTGGTTCATTTCCTTGCAAACTGCAGAAGTGATTTACAATAATGCTCAATGCATCTCTAAGAGTCCAACCTTTACAAATGACTGAGAAAGCACATAATATAGGCATCATACCACCTATGCTAGCCATTAGGGGTCAAATCCATGAGTCAAGGAGTTGTTTCAACAACATCTAAACTAGGAACTAGAAAATAGGCAGTGGAACAACTTGCCTCTAAAATTATGGAAACTGATTCATTCAACCTCAAACGACCTCTAACTAATGTATCTACCACCTGAAGTCATTTTTCATCATATTTACATCATATTACATCATTAATTTACCAAAGAGAAAAGAAAAAGTCAACTAACAGTCAAATTAGCCGAAATTCTGATTTTTTTAGGCAAAATTGGCAAACATTTGCCTAATGCGCAGTGCCTTGAGGTTGATGCGTAGTGCCATTTCAAGGCCGATTTTGGAGGCCTTCCACTCATCCAAATCAAGTCCAAGATAGCTTGTTGGAAAGCACTACCTATCTAGTTTCTGGAACACTTTGAATTTACTGATTTGGAGGTCATTTGTCCCCTCAAAAGTGGATTCTCCCAAGACTAGTTCCTATGTGTCCAAAAAGTGGCAAAGAGGGTGCTTTTTGAGTGTTTTTTGCCCTTTAAGTGACCCAGATCTCCTCCAAATTTTATGAAATTTTTTGGGTTTCATTGTTTTTCCATGAGGAATCCAAAACTGCAAGCCATTTTGCAAAATACTAAGCCAACTCAATGCGCAGTGCTGGTGGCACTACGTATCAGCTGAAAATTCCTGTGTTTTTAATTACAAAATTGTAAAATGACAAAAATTTTCCAAAATTTCTCCAAGTTTGTCACATGGGTCCTTCATTGATTGCTTTGTTGGGCTAGTGAAGCCTCATCCAAGATCTTTAGCTTATCATGCTCCTTTTTTCTCCTTAAGTCTCTCCATGGAACTGTCGCTAAGGGTTTCTCTCTCATAGTCATACTCACTATCCTTCTCCATACTTTATAGCTATTTCCCTTGTGATGACTAAGAGGAGTATGAAGATATTTAAAAAGGAAAGCATGTGAGGGTGAACAAGAATTGGAAAGGGATGAGGGGAATAAGTAAGGTTAATGAATGATGTAGGGCTTGGGAGTAATAATAGGGTTTGGGAATAATGATAGAGTTTGGGAGTATGGTAGGGTTTGGGGTATATGAGTCTAGGGTTTCATACGTGAAGGGTAAGGTTTGGGAGATAGGAGAGAGGAAAAGGAGTTAGGGAGGATGGGGTTTAGGAGATAGGTTTTGGGAAAATGAAATTAGGTAATAGGGAATAAACAACTGTAATTTGTAGTGTATGAGGTAGTTTTAGAGAAAAATTAGGGTTTTGAATTTTAGGATGCTAAAACCACCATCAAAGTATAAAAAACCTTATGTGAGATCAAAAGAGAGTTTACTTACTCGCTTGGAGGAGAAATGCAGAAATGAGAGTGATTGGAGGAGAAGTTTGAGGATTTTTAGGTGTTACTGGCCAATGCGCAGTGCCTCCCTGATGCGCAGCGCCAGTGTAAATTTACACTGGAGAAAACTGCCTAATGCGCAGTGCCTCTCTAATGCGCAGTGCCGACCCTCTGATGCGCAGTGCATTTTTGCAGACAACTTTTGAAGGCCTTACTAGTCTCAAAATTGGGCCTAGGATAGCTCATTCAAAATATTATTAAGTCTACCTTCTAAAACATCTTGATTTTATCAATTTGGAGGTAATTTGCCATGCAAAAAGTCAAATCTCCCAAGACTGGTCAAAATGTGCAAAATGAGGCTACCTAAATGCAGAGTGTTTTTGCGGTCAACTTTTGAAGGTCTTCCTAAACCCCAAATTGAGCTTGTGATAGCTCATTAGAAAGCTCTATCTGTCTAGATATCATTTAGATCATCAAGAAAGTGATTTGAACATCCTAGCTAGGCGAAATCTTAATTTTCGCAGGGTAACTCCAGAAGTGCATCAATCCTCCTGAGGCCAATGATGGTTTCGACATTTATCCCAAACCATGAAACCTATGTAAAAAAGGAAAGAGTTTTTTCTTCTTGGGTCAATGGTGGACAAAAACCTCTCTCACTTTTGTCAAATTCATCTTTTCTTGCTCAGAAACGTAGTTTGAGGAAAACCTATCCCAATATGCGAAACAGGGGATTTGTAGAAATGAATGGAAATGAAGGGGATGAGGGGCTTCTAAATTCTTGAGAAACTTTTGGGAAGTAGGAAGTGATGTTAGGAAGTAGGGGAAAGTGGAATTTCAAATATTGAGTGAGGAGAAGGGGTCCAAAAGGGCGAAACATAGGCCTAGCCTAGAAAATTGTCAAATTGTAGCAATAAACTAGGGTTTGTGGGAAAATGATGAATTTGAGGGATATGAGTGATGGGAAGAATTTAAGAATGTATATTAAAGATAGGGGAAGGTGTATGAACATTAGGACACAAGTTTTGTTGATCATCTGGCCATCCAAGAAAAATTACATTCAAAACCCTAGGAGAGGGAAATGGGCCTTACCCAAGTACAACTCAAGCATGAACAAGGTGTAAAAATGACCCATTGGAACCTGAAATGATGATGAAAACTCTCCGCATGATGGTACACTTAGTTGAATGGTGACGTGGACTGACATTTGGACAATTTTGAAAGAAGTGAACACAAATCCTAAACCTAATACCTAATGACCAAATTTTACTTGAAAACTCATTGAAATGACAAAATTTGACCTTGATAGCCTAAGACCACTTTGCAAGAACATGTTTGGTCACTGGTGGAAGGCTTCAAAGGCTGACACTAACATTGGCTCCAATGGGGATGCTAGCTCCTTGGAGGTACCAAGAACTGCAAATCTTTGGTAAAGCAGACCAGTGCCTTATCCATTGGGCATGAAGTCAAAAACTCAAACTGAAATGCATGACTGAAAACTGACAACTTAACAACACAAACTGACTTGAAACTGACTCAAAAGTAAAACAAAACTAACAAACTGGAAAATATGCTCAAAATGGAGCTTAATTTATAAAACCTACTCTAGATATTCCATTCATCACCTGATCAAGTGAAATGAAACAACCAATGCAACCAAGTAAGCATTCTAGATGTTAACAATGTAAACTTTGAAACAGGAACTATAAACTCAAAATGGGAACTCTGGCCAAAAAACGCCAAAAAACATCAAAAACAGTGCTAAAAATGAAAAGTGTGTATACTAGAACGATGGTTTTTTTTTAGGGACAATTTTAAACATGTTTTAAAAATGGCAGTGAAAACAAAATTTTCGTGCAAAATATAGCTTGAAAACGAAAAAGTGATTATACTGGAACGATAATTTTTTTTTTAGGGTAAATATTCAAAATTTTAAAAAAATGCTAGTAAAATGATCTAACAACATAAAAGTGCCTCATAACTTCTCATTTAACACCATATGGAAATCAAAAATTTTATTTGAAGAGACGATTCATACATCAGTTAGATAAACTGTCTTAAACAATTATTCAAAATCAATCATATTTTCTTGCACGCCATCAGAATTCACATCTTCAGATGAGTCACTGGATGCTGATGAAGATGTTCCACATTCTTCTCTTTCATCAACTAGTGCTCCATCTGAGTCCACATGCATGCCCAATATTTCAGGTTTCAAAATTCTTCTAGATTTATGATTGGTTTCAGCAGACTCCCATCTCAATACTGTTCCTTGTGGTAACAACATTTTCAGAATCTCTATCATCTTGAAGCGAAGAGTTCCCCTCTTTGTTAAATTGAATTCATAAACAAGTATGTCAACATCCTCCAATTTCAATATGTTTGTGCGGCGACGATTTATATTCGTACCCTTTCTTTTTCTCTTTCCGCCATTCTTTTTGTCAACTACCATCTCTGGCTTAGACACACCATTGAATGGGTGTGTATTTGTGGCATACCAATGTACTTCAACACTTGTAACATCCTCATTTTCTGTAAAGACCTTTATAACTTTAGCAACCCAAAATGGATAGCCATTGAGATCTCCATCTGCTAGCACTGCAATCATGCAACCCTCCTTAATATCTTGTACTGAACCCCTGTAAAGGTCTTCCATGGCTTCACATTGTGCACAAGATCTTCTAGAACCAATATACATCTCTCTTTCCTCTGCCTGTGAAGAATTAATGATATCTTGATATTGTTGCTGTTCAACAATGTTTATTTCCTCATGTGCATTCGACACATTTTGTGGCCAAATAAATGGATTCTTCGAAGGTATATCTTCATTTGTCCTTGTTGAAATGATATCACTTTGATTCTTGAAAAATGACTCCCACCAAACTGAATCAGCAATGTCAAAGTACTCATATGTATATCTAATACATTTTTTAATTTCTTTTAGTCAATCAGAATAATTTATATCTCTATTTTGTTTGTGTGCATTATGAACTTCACCAACTGATTGTAATAACAATATTTTCGATGCAAATATTGGATGATCTGGAATGAACTTCAAAAATTGCAAACCTGATGACGGTGCCCATTCTGTAGTAGTTGAATACTTCTTGCCCCGTATTAGTGTTTTCTCATCAATTTTTTTGATACAAAATTGATGTTGGAAGCTAATGTCATTAAGTTGTTCAATGCATTTCCCCTCACCATATGATCCCATAATAAACCTTTGCATGTCAACAGTTTCTTCCAACACATCAAAAGTAGGCTCTGGCATGTATGATTTCTTAATACATTCAATTAATGATGGCAAGCTCCTAGCTTCCTTCCTCCTCAATGTGACTGAAAAATGACTAAACATCTAATCAATATGGTCATGAGTGTGCCCAACAAGAAGGAAACCAACCTTTACCTTCTGAAAAATTCTCAATTCAACAAGCATGTTTAGGTATCCAAAAACAACCTGATTTTTGCTTTCACGGCAAGTGTTGTCCAATTGTAGATACAAAACTTTAGGAAGATTACCAGACCAATGAGAAAGCACATCATATATTATGGTTATGGTCAGATTTGCATCATTATGAATATTTGGAGCTGTGAAGTACACCTTTGGCAACATTTTCCCATTAAAGACCATACAACCGACCAAGTGATACTGAATAAAATTTTCCTCCTGTAATTTTTTGGGTGTGGGAACAAAATGTGGTAAAAGTGTTTTCTTCTGGTACATACCATCAATTATCAAACACAAATATTTATTTGGATTATCATAACACTTCTTTCGATGCTTGTACAACTTTTTCCATTCATTTGTATGTTGTTCGCGATGCTCCTGAAGTTCTTTGACAATTGAATCTACACAACATAAAAGAAAGCCATTAAGAAATATGTTTTCATACTTGATGAATATACAATCTTAAAAGTTAAAGTTATGAATGCCTACCTCTTTCTGACCCTTCACATTTGTCCCTTTTTTATTTAAGAGAAGCACATGTACTACAAATCCCCATCCTTGTCTTCTTAGGAATACGGACATTGTTGAATTCTTTCTTCCATATCTTCACAAAATATTGATATGTAATAAACTGGCCATGTCCCTCAGCACCTTCTGCATATTCTTTGTATAAGTTGTAGATTTTGCATCTTGAAAAATTATCTGGAATATGTATTGTCTCTCTATTTGGCATACACTCTCCATGCTTTGAAAAGAAATCTTTCATCCATGACATTGCAATGTTTGATAATGGCCCAAACTGTCTTTTATGACGTATTTCAGAATAAAATGTGGGATCCTTTTCCAAATTTTCTTGAATTCTCGAGAGACGAAAATTCCCAATCGAATGAAACATTTTGAAAGCTTTTCTACAGATAAATAAAATCTTAATATGATAATCATAACCTGACAATGTAGATTTCATGTGCCCAACTAAATATGATTTTTGCATGCTTTTATTCATTGACAAATATCTCTTCCTGCTCTCAAATGCAAATTTGAAATCCATATGTTTCAAGCAATCTTTTTGGCAACATTCACTTGAAATGAGTGCGCTAATAGAACTTCTTCTTGTCAGATATTCTGCTCTACCCCTTGTATAACTAGAACATCTTGCATTCATATGAAAAGGTCTGGTCCTACTCCTCGATACAATATTTCTTGGCAACATCTCCATCATTAGATCATCATTTGTATAAGGACTTTTATCATCATTAAGAGGAATGTTATCCAAACTATGATCAACTGTGCTTTTCAAATACTAACTTGCATGATATTCTTCATCTTCCCCTTCTTCAGTGCTACTGTCATAGTCCATAGAATTCGGACTCAATGGAAATTTTGACTCGATGTTTATTGGATATTCTTCCTCATGTGCATTTTTAGTGCTGCTCTCATGGTCCATAGAATTAGGACTAAGTGTATCATCTTGTCCTTCATCATTGCTACCTTTATACTCATTAGAATTAGGACTAAGTGCATCATGTCCTTCATCATTGCTACTCTCATAGTCCTTAGAATCAGGACTAAAAGGACATTGTGACACTCCATTCTTTTGAAATTCATCATCGCGCTCTTCATCACTGTTTCTCTCATAGTCCTTAGAATTAAGACTAAGTGGACATCATGACACTCCATTATTTTGAATTTCATAATCCCGCTCTTCATCATTGCTGCTGTCATAGTCCTTACAATTAGGACTAACTGGACACCATCGCACTCCATAATTTTGAAATTCATCATCCCACCCTTCATCAAAGCTGCTTTCATAGTCCTTAGAATTAGGACTAACTGGACACCATGGCATTCCATACTTTTGAAATTCATCATCCCATTGTTCATCAAAGCTGCTCTCATAGTCCTTAGAATTAGGACTAACTGGACACCGTGACACTCCATACTTTTGAAATTCATCATCATGCACTTCATCGCTGCTGCTCTCATAGTCCTTAGAATTAGGACTAAGTGGACACTTTGACACTCCATTCTTTTCAAATTTGTTATCATTCTCTTCATCACTGCTACTCTCATAGTCCTTAGAAATAGGACTGAGTGGACACCGTGACACTCCATTCTTTTGAACTTCACCATCTTGCTCTTCATCACTGCTACTTTCATAGTCCATAGAATTAGGACTAAGTGGACACCGTGACACTCCATTCTTTTGAACTTCACCATCTTGCTCTTCATCACTACTGCTTTCATAGTCCATAGAATTAGGACTAAGTGGACACCGTGAGACTCCATTCTTTTGAAATTTGTCATCAAGCTCATCATCACTACTGCTTTCATAGTCCTTCGAATTTAGACTAAGTGGAATATGTGACTCTTTATTTATTTGAAATTCTCCATACCCTCTTTCATCAGTGCTGCTCTCATAGTCCTTAGGATTAGGACTAAGTGGAAGAATTGACTTTCTATTCATAGTGGAAGAATTCCCACTATATTCATCCATATGAATAGAGTTGTTACGCGATGAAGATGTTGATGTTGTATAAATCGAAACTTCACTATCAGGACAATCCATCCCTTTCAAATAGAAGATGTTGAATGATACAAATGGAGAGTCTCCTAAAGATATTATATAGCTTAGAGAATGAAATTTTCCCTCCAAAAATTTCCCTCCAAAAAAATTTCGCGAAAATATTTCCCTCCAAAAATTTTCCAACCAAAAAATTTTGCGAAAATATTTCCCTCCTAAAAGTTTGTGAGATATATTTCACTTCATTATTTTATTATGCAATTTAATGAAAAATGTAAACTTAATTTTTTTTATGAAATAAATCATTAAAGTTAAAATTGTAAACTACAACTTCTACCTAAATTATTTTAATAGTCAAAGTATATAATTTTTACTAAACAATTGAATGTTTTTTTAAATTTTTATAATACATTTAGAAACAAGGTAATCCCACATTCACCCCGCTATAAAACAATTCCAAACTGTTCGCTTTATCATATTTTCATTCATCGCCATAAAAAAATTAACATGTTAAAATTTATTAAAACTAATTAATCCCGCATTCACCGTACGATAAAACATCTTCGTAGTTTCACCTATATATTCCATTATCACTATTACTCACGTTACATCAAGGTTTGCTGAGGTTCATTAAAATACTTGGAGCGAATTTGTGGAGCAGCTACATTGGGATCAACAACATATTCAACGAAGAATTCCCACAATTGAAAGGTCAGTTAAATTTTTTTCCTTGAAATTTCTCATATTAAATTAGTTTAACAAAGTAGATTTCTTTTCTAAACTTAAAATTTTTTGTGAACCAAATTAATAAATATTTCCGTCATGAGCATGGTCGGCCGAGGGCAACCCCATCCTGCAATCGACTGGCCACTAGATTTTTTTTTTATAAACTTAAAATTTTTTGTCAACCAAATTAAGAAATATTTTCAACGTGAGCATGGTGGGCCCAGGGCAACCCCATCCTGCAATTGGCCGACCACACACTCCCTCCACACACCCTTCCAGGCCCCTCCCCAAACTCAGCAACCCCTTTCCCCCTCACCCCTCAACCCACCTTCGGCGCAACCTCCCTACCCCACATGACCACCACCCCTACCCGGCCCCCTACCTCACTCCCCTGGAGCTACCCACCTGCCCGCCTACCCAAATCCCCTTCCCTTCCCCCTCACCTCACCCCTCGTTTCTCCCCACTCTACCCCTACAGGCCCATTACCCCCCCACCACAACCCCTAACTCCACCCCGTCACCTCTCATCCCTGTTCCACCCCCCTGCCACAACCCAACTCCCTCCACCTCACCCTTACCCCTCACCCCTCGGCTCGCCTCCATAACCCCACCAAGCTCCCTCCATAGCCCCCCCTAATCCCCTCAGCCCTCCCCCTCTACCCCTGGGACCCTACCCTCACCCTCACCCTACTTCCCCCGTGGGCGCCCCCCACTAAACCTACCCGTACCCCCGGCAGGCCCCCCTTAACCCTACCCCATCTGCCCCCCCCCCAAAAACCCATACACACCCCTCCCCAACCCCATCCTCCCTGTCGCCCCCTCCGACCTACCCCCCTTGACCCCCCCCAATACGCCCCCTCCCCGCTTAACCCGCCCCCCTCACATACCTCCCCATACCCGCCCCCCTCCACCCCCCTTAACCCGCCCCCTCCCAACAACCCCCCCATACCCGGCCCTCTCCACCCCCCTTAACCCGCCCCCCTCTACCCCCCTTAACCCCCCCCACCAATACCCCATACCCCCCTCCCACCCTTAACACCCCCACCCCCCTTAACCCGCCCGCCCCCCGTAACCCTCCCCCAAACCCACCCCCACCCAACCCATCCCCGCCCCCACCCAACCCATACCCGTCGCCCATAACCACGCCCCCCGCCCGGCCCCCTCCCATCCCCGCCCCGCTCCTCCCCCTCGCCCTCCCTCCTCCGCCTCCACCTTTGCCTCCTCACCTCCTCCAGCTTGGACAACCACCTGGGCGCGCCTGCGGGCCGCCGGGGTGGCGCTGGGCGGGCGGCTGTGCCCACCCCATGCCACCCTGGCGGCCCGCTGGCCTGCCCGGGCTGGCTGTCTGATTGCGGGAATCAGACGGCCACCCCGGGCAGGCCAGCAGGCCGCCAGGGTGGCATGGGGTGGGGCGCTACCGCCCACCCCGTGCCACCCTGGTGGCCCGCAGGCGTGCCCGGGTGGTCATCCGAGCGGGAGGAGGAGGCGGAGGAGGGAGGGAGGGAGGGGCGGGGCGGGGATGGGTGGGGTTGGGTGGGGGCGGGGCGGGGTTGGGAGGGGCTGGGCAGGGATGGGAGGGGGCGGGAGGGGAGGGGTAGGGTTGGGTGGGGGTGGGGCAGGTATGGGTTGGTTGGGCGGGCGGGGATGGGAGGGGGCGGGGCGGGGATGGGTTGGGTGGGGGGTTTAAGTGGGTGGGGCGAGGGGAGATATGGGAGACGGGTTATGTGGGTGGGGGCAAGGGGGGGTATGGTTAAGGGGGGTCGGTGGGTGGTGGGGGGTGGTTTGGGTATGGGTTGGGTGGGAGGGGGGATGGGGTGGGGTTAAGTGGGTGGGGCGAGGGGGGTTAAAGGGGGGCGGGCAGGGATGGGGTATGGTTAAGGGGGGGCGAGGGGTGGTTTTCAGAAGGGGGTTAGGGGGGGGGCAGGTATGGGTGGCCGGTTAAGGGGGTAGGCTGGGGGGGGGGATGGGGTAGGGTTAAAGGGTTTGGGAAGGGGGTTAAGGGGGTGGGGTTGGGTTAGGGTTAAGGGGGGTGGGTGGGTATGGGTTGGGGGTGGGAGTAAGGGAGGACGATGGGGTAGGGTTAAGTGGGGACCGTCTGGGGTACAGGTAGGTAGGTTTAGTGGGGGCGCCCAGTGGGGGAGTAGGGTGAGGGTGAGGGTAGGGTCCCAGGGGTAGAGGGGGAGGGCCGAGGGGATGGGGGGGTTATGGAGGTGGGTTGGGGGGGTTATGGAGGGGGGCCAGTGGGTGAGGGGTAAGGGTGAGGTGGAGGGAGTGGGGTTGAGGGTGTTAAGGGAGGTAGAGGTAGGGTGGGTGGGGTGAGTTAAGGGTTCGGGGGAGGGGGGCGGCCGGGTAGAGGGAGTGGGGGGAATGAGTGGGGTGGATGAAGGGGAACGAGGGGGCCCGGGTAGAGGGGTGAGGTGAGGGCGAGGGATGAGGGGTTAGAAGGAGCTAGAGTGAGGGGGGAACGAGGGGTGAGGGGGATGAGGGGGAGGGTGGGCGACCCTGGTAGAGGGGTGAGGTGAGGGGGAGGGATGAGGGGTAGAAGGAGGTAGAGTGAGGGGGGGAACGAGGGGTGAGGTGAGGGGGGGAGGGGGTATGAGGGGGAACGAGGGGTGAGGGGGGAGTGCTAGGTAGAGGGGGAGAAGGGGAGTGAGGGGAGAGATGAAAGGTGAGGCGGGGATGGGTAGGTAGAGTGAGGTGAGGTGGGGGTGAGAGGGGCAGGGGGGAACGAGGGGTGAGAGGGAAGGTTGGGAAGGAGGAGGTGGTGAGGGGTGAGGGGGGTCCGGGTAGAGTGAGGGGGAACAAGGGGAGTGAGGGGGATGAGGGGTGAGGGGGGGTAGAGTGAGGGGGAACAAGGGGTAGGGGTGGCCGCAGGTAGTGGGGGAGGGGGGGATGAGGGGTGAGGTGAGAGGAAGGGAGGAGGGGTGGATGAGGGGTGAGTCTGGGGGGAGTGAGGTAGGGGGGATGAGGTAGGGGAGGGGGGGTTAAGGGGTAGAGGGAAGGAGGGGTAAACGTGGGCTGGGGTAGCCATTCGATTGCGGGGAGGGGTGGTTCAGTTGGGGGCGAGGCGGGTAGGAAGAATAGGTGGAAGGTGGGTAAGGGTGGGCTGGGCTGGCGGACGTTGAGGGGAAGGGGGTAGGCTGTTGGGGGTTGGGGAGAGCAGAAAGCGGGTGAAGTGGCATTAGGGTTGTGGGCCGGTAGTGGGGCTAGGGGGTGGAGGGGGCCGTGGAGGGGAAGTGGTTTGGGGGTGGGGTGGCTTGGCGTGGGGGTAAGGGGGAGGTGTGGAAGGGGGGTAAGGGTGCGGTTGGATGGCCGTCCAATTGCAGGGTGGGGTGGCGTGGGTCGGTTGAGGGGGAATAGGGGTAGGGGGCGTCGGGGTAAGTGGTGGGGAAATCGCCCGCCACTCCGTGGATGGATAGGGTGGTGTCAGTGGACTTCTGCCATTTCTTAGTGTTAATATTTTTTTAATTTCAATTATCTGATTATACAAATTAAAAATTTAGGATATATTTTCGTTGTGGATTTAAGTTAATATGTTTTCGTTGTTTACTAATTTGTGTTTCTATTTTTCAGGAAAATGGCATCAAAGAAGATTTCCGTGAATATGTCTAGAGCAAAGACACTTAAAGGTGCATCTTCAAAAAACATTGGTGAACGAACTCCACTTGAGCTCATGGCTACAAATCTTTCAAGTTCCTAAAATGATAAGAAGATGATTTCAGACTGGAAGAATTCAAAAGAGGTGAAATTTCCATCAAGAATATGGTATGTGAAAGAAAAAGAAAGTCAAAGTGTGAACATATATCTATATATCGATATACTGAATGAAAATGGAATTTTTGAGCTGATGGGAAGAATCATAGATATGTGTTCGGTACCAGACACTGAAGTTGTTTACATGCTTACAAGAACTCCCAAGTCACATGAAAGGATTAAATATTGACTAACATATTCATTTTGTGACATGAGAGATGTATCTACAAAGTTGTGTAAACAAATTGTAAATAAGATGAAACAAAACATCGTAAGTATTGTCATTTATATTTGTATTTTGTTTTCTTGAAAGTGTCTCGCTATATTTTTTTAATTTTGTTTTTATTGACATATGATATTTTATTTGGCAAAATTTTGTTGAAAGTTTTTCAATTAGGTTGGGAGGCATTCATTTCATAGAGCATGATATCATGAAAGTTGTCAGCAGTTTTTACTCAGTGTCAGAAAAAGATATGGAAAACAAGCAAAATGTAGTAATTGATGATGCTACAAAACTACATCCAAAGGATCAGAAAAAAAGGCCTCTAGTGGACAAATCTAGCAAGGGTAAACAAGTTACTTTTGATGGCAATGAAGTTGAAACTGACAGTGAAGCATATGTTGCCATTACTGAAGATGACATTGGAACTGAGAAGAGCCGTAAAAGACCAAAAGTAACAACGCCAAAAAATAAATCTGTTGAGAATGTTATGATGAAGAAAAGTAAAGTTGAAGATTTTGAAGTAGTCATTACCAGCAGCCAAGAACCTAGTGAAACTTCAAAAGAAAGTAGAGAAATCATTACACCAGAAGCTGATTTAGAGGATGGCATTATCAAAACAAAACAAAATGCCATTCGACAGAATTTGACAAAGAAAAACTTAATTGATGGTGGTCGTACATTTCATCTTAATGTCAGACAAACCAATAAGGCAAGTGAAGGACAATGTCAATATCAAGTTAGATAGCCACACCATCTCCATGTTCACAACTTGAAGACATTGATGAGGTATAATCCATATGCTCATGTGGTTAATTATATGTTTCTTGTTGATCCAGTTCAAGTTCCCAACAAAGAAGCATTTGATAAGTCAAAATGTTTTGAATACAATTATTATGTGCTTGGGGGGAACCATTCTGTAGAAGCTCAAAGACAATTGATGGAGGAATATCCAAATAACCCACGTTTTGAAACAATGAAATGTATCATTTACGCTGGTTTATTCGATATAGAAGCAAAGTTAGTGGCATGGGATCATAATTCAGATAATGAATATAGGATGTCTATGACTTTCATCCAAAGGGTTAGATTTATTCATAGTGAATTTCAAGAAAAATGTTGTGGGGATAGGATAAATGTTATTGCAGATTGTCGAAGGGAATGTTTTATGGAAATAGGCTATCAAACTGAAGAGAAACCCAATTCAAAAGGTGGAAAACACAACCTTCCTAGTGACATATTCAGAGGTGTTGATAACATTTTCCAATTGACATTTAGAACTGGAGATGTTTCGAACTTGATTGATGAGAATTTTAGCATGTGGGAAAACATTAGCATTAAAAACTAGAAGGTTAAAAATTCTAAGCCATTGATATGTGGCGGTAATAAATTAGGTCCTGACTTGAAGCAACTTCCAGAAGATATGAATATCACACCTTGGAGAGCAATGCAAGGAGTGAAAGATGAAAAAATTCTCAAAACAATATTATCTCGTGTGAAGTCAGGGGAATTATCATTGGAGGAAATGTCTGAGGAATTTCAAAAGTAACTTTGTTGAATTATTTTTATTTATTTCTAGATTATAATTTTCTTTAAAATAAAACATGTTGTTCTTGGTAGTATTTGTTATACATATCATTATATTGACTTTTTGTTACTTTATCTATGTAGTCACAAAGTTTACATGAAAATTCAAGAACAAATGGTTAGATTGTTGAATGAAGATATTTGGAATGATGTCATACGCAATTATCCAGATTCAAGTTCTACATCAACATTAAAAGCTTTTTATCTTGCATTTAAAAAGGTATCTTGATTTACACATTCGTTCTTATTCATTTGTGTCTATTTTTAATTTATAACCTACACATATATTTGTTTATTTTATAAAAGATGAAGAAGGATGATAATGGAGCACCAACTAGCTTCAGAACCTTTATTGAAAAAATAAAGACCGAAAGACTGAGGAAGAAACGTGTTAAGAATGTTGAACTTGATCCAACTCTTACTCATTTCATTTGGAATGGGCTAGACACTGTTCAATATCAAGTAATACAAGGCGACTGTGAAGACATTGCTAAACTCATACCTAAAAGGGAGTATGCCCTAGTTATTGTAGATATTCCCCATGGTTTCAATGTTCCAAATATTGACTATGATAGTGACCCTTATACTTATCAAGCTTTTAGTAAACTGGTTGTGGGATTTGTAGAAGTCACGTCATCACCATTATGGAGATTTGTGACATTTCATTCAGACACACAATTGGCAATGATATTGTCAAGCTTCAAAGGGAAAACAAATTCAAGGATGCAGCTTACATGGTAAGACGTTTAAAATGTATATGTGATTAATGTTGAAAAATTCATTTATGTACAAGTTGATTGAACTTTTACTATTTCATGTTACAGGAAAATGTCAAATCTTCTTAACCGTGATGATCAAGTATTTATAAATGACTGTGAGTTCATTCATATTGATAGTTGGGCGAAAGATGATAGCTGTATGTCTATGATTTTTAATCGGGTGGACAGAAAGAGTCATAGCCAAATACTGAGTTATGATGCTGGTGTGAGAAAACTAACATATGAAGACAAAGAAGCAAAATGAGAGATAGTTAACATTTATCAAAAACCACAATTATTGATTAACTATCTTATAGACATATGTTCAAATGAAGGAGATTGGGTTCTGGATTTATTTTCTGGCTCAGGTAAGTCTTATTATATAGAATTGAATTTCAATATGTTATTCTTTTAATTAATATGTCATTTTACTAATTTACTTCATTATTTCTTTTGTGCTTGATAACTAGGTACAACACTAGCATGCTGCCATCAAAAAGGAAGAAATTGCATTGCAATTGAAAAAGATCCATTACAATGCAATTTCATTCAGCAAAGAATTAATGCTCTTCAATTTCTTCCAGATGCAATGCAAGAAATTGGGTTGAAGAAAGGGGACTTTAGTGAATCACGTGTCGCAAAAAAGGCAAAGGAACCTCAACCACCATTACATGGGATGTTTGGAAAGACATACATTGGGAGATTGGCAGACATGAAAGATCCATTAGAAGACGAAAATGAGCAAAAGGAAGCAGAAAATATTGAGGAAGAAAACAATGATGAAACTCTAGAGGACGAAGAGTTTGGATTACGTGACATTGTTGATTAAATTTAAGTTATGCTTGGAAATCAAACTCATTTTTTGTAACTATTAAGTAGTTATATGGCAATGTTTTGACTTTGACATTTTATGAGAAGAATATACACTCAATTAAGGTTGTTATGCGTTGAATATTTGCAATATGTGATTTTCGCATTAATTTTTAAGTTAACCATTATTTTTTGAAAAAAAAAGTGATTATTATTATTTTTTTGATATGAAATTCATAAAAAAAAACTATTATTTAACTATTTTTAGTTAAAATTTTCGTATAAAAATTGTGATTTTCGCATGTCAATTGTAGCAAAAAATTATCAAAACGTGTAGTTTTTTAATTATATTTATGTTAAAAATGGCTATTTTTATGTCAATTGTTAGAAAATATTGTTTTTTAGAAACAATTATTTCTTGTGGATTGAAAAATTAATTAACAATGTATAAATATGTAGAATATTGAAAATTCAAAATATCAACCTTCTTTTTTAAATATGCGAAACAATAAAAACCTCACTACAAAAAAAATAAAATTAAAATAAAAACAAGAAAATATGAAGAAAAAGACCACTTCAAAAATTATTAAGTTTACAAAATAATTATTTACATTTCATACATTAGAAAATCAAAAAAGTTAAAAAAAAAAAACCTTTTAAAAAAAGAGTCTGGTGCAGAATTACCACGTTTTTAAATCAGCATAAAAAACACTACCATTATAAAACGCAATGTACATAAAAAAAATTTATAGTGCCAAAAACTAAGCTTTAAAAAACACGTGTGTTCTGCATAACCCCTTTTCGAAATCGGGTCACTTTTTTGCTATCTCTACAAAACGGGTAACAGTATGGGTTCCCGTTTCAAAGTTTACATTGTTTGTTGTTTGCATTCTCCACAAGTGCTTACTTATGAACAACAAGAGAGAACTACTGAAAGGAAACTCCCATGAAAACTTGTAAACAAATCCATTGAATAATATAGATTCTCTATCTGCCTCCAAAAAGACCGCATAAGGATCATGAAATTCATGCACACTGGGACTTAGCTCATCCAATGGATTACTTTTCTTCCCCTCGTACCATGAATGCAAACTTTGATCTGAGCTTTGTGATAAGACTCCTGCTGAAAATGACAAAGAAGCTGGCTGCCAGATCAAGTTTGTATCAATACTTGTTTCAATCTCACAGTTAGCTAGTGGAGAAGGACTTTGACTACAGACATCATCCAACACATCAGCTATTGGATCGTGAAAAACTTGAAGATACTGTTGAAACCCATTTTCGATTGGTTCGAATGAGATAGCATGATTTTCTATAAGCTGCTCATTTGAAGATATACTATGCAATTTTCCCTTCAAAAACTGAAATAATTCGAAACAGAATGGTATAGAATCATCTTGCATAATTTGATCATATGGTCCAACTTCCAAATCTTCATTTGCAACTTTAAAATCAATGGAATTCGTGGGCTACAAATCTAGATATGAGAAGTCTTGCACAAGGATTTCATTACCCTTAAGATGGTCCAAATCAAGACTTGTCGACTGTTGATTTTTGATTGCATGAAAGTTGTCTCTGATGAACTGAAACAAAGCAAAACAAAAAGGAAAATATCCTTCACTTACTTCAAATTTTTTTGCACTTTCCTCCTCACTTGCATAACTGATATACAACAGCTAATCACTGTATCTGAGCTGCAAGTGAATTTCCTCCTTACACAAACCAGCTGCTGATTTGTCTATAAGACTAGCTTCTGTTTGGAGAACATAATCATCATCATACTGATAAAACTTAGGGAAATCATCAGTGTAAAACACATCATCAAGCATACATGTCATGTCAATAGATCTCTCTTCTCCAAAATGATCTATAAAACAATCATTATCTGATTTATGACAACTGGGATAAGAAAGAAATTGTTTTGGATCAGCAACTTGTTCCTCTTCAATCAGTGAGCCATGGTCTTGAACATTATACTCATTCCTTGTGGTGATCCTTTGCATCATCTCTTCCACTTCACTTACCAAAATGTCGAGCTTTACCTCTAAATATGTCGATTCCTCTGGATCTATGTTCTTCATCTCTTCTTCCTTTAGCTTTGCCCTTCTGATCAACAATTTAGCCTCTACATCTACTGCACTATTTTGCATCTCTTCAAGTGTTGCAAGATTCCTTTCTCTCAGCTGAAACTCCATTTTTGGATCAAAGGCTTTTTGGTAGTGCAAGAGAGCAAACCAAGGAGGAGGTCTTATATTCACATGCATTGAACAATAAACTTTGTTAAATCTGGCAGAAAACTGTTGTATTATCTCCCCTAGCAATCTTTTCAACTGGTTATGCTCTTCTATAATCAAGAAAGGGTTTTTTCTGACCAACCACTTGTCGAGGAAAACTTTGATGAACTGCTAGAAATCTGAGATGCTTGCATCAGGCAAGGTTTTGAACCAACTCTTGACTTTGCCTTACAAAGAAAGAGAAAAAAGCCTAATACTAACATCCTCTTCATCAACTTCAAAAAGATCAAGAAAAGACTCAAAATTTAATACATGTCTCTCGGCAGTGATGTTGTTGCATTCACCATCAAATCTTGGTAGATATAGGTAATGATTTTTAGGGAAAGCATGGGATATAGGAGGTAAAATCAGAGGTTTGTATCTATTTTGAATTTTACAAGGTATAGGAATATGTATAGAAGGTGTAGAGTCAGTATTGGTCTCTTGAGGCTCATCAATTTGAAGATGGTCATCATAAGATTCAAAAGAACGGTCTTGATCAAGATCAAAGGCATGTGAACATTTTGTATTCGCAATCTTCCCAGGGAAAGAATCAAATGCAGAACTAGGATCTTTCCTTGAATACAATATAGTTTGTAAAGCCTTCTTGACATTCTCGGGAAAAGAGAAGAAATAATTTATAACAAAGAACATAATGTCTTGAATAAAATTCCAACTTGAATAACTGATCTTTCCATATTGTCCTTTCATGTTTCTACTCGTCAAGTTCATCCTCTAGTGGAGTCCTTGGATCTAATCTCAAAACTGATTTGGAGTCACCAGGTGAATGATTTCAACCTTTCGGTGTCTGATCATTGTCAACAATCAACAATTAGATCTAAACTTGATACATTTTGTTGAGGAACATAAAACTACATTCCCCAGTATGGTCACCACTATGTTAGTGCCTAAATCTACCTCAGGCTAAAGGAAGGCAGGTCTAAGGAAACATCAAACCATGCTTAACCTGGTAGCTAGCCCTACCAGGTCGGGAGAGGGCTCTCTCTTTATCAATCTCAATTAGAATATGACAATCAGGGCTTGATATGACTGAAAATAAATGCTGATTTTAGGCTAGGTATATTAGGTCATAGGATTTGTTTGATTTTGATCATTGGTTGCTAGATCAAATGAAGAGGGCAGCTTTGGGTCCGAGAAATCAACTCAGATTTGCAGGAGGTTCTGTGGGGCGACGTAGGCAAGTTTCTTGGCACTTTGAATTGGATGTGATGGTAAGTCTAAGACCAGTGAGGAGTTAGAAGGGGCATGCAAGGTTCATGAGTCCTCTTCAAACAGTAGAAAACGTTAAAAACTAAATGTATTCTCAAGGCAGAGCACTGAGTATCAATGGATTCCACCTATTTATCTTGATTCATTTAGTTATGAAGAAAGAAATAGATGGTGGAAAATATACACATAAGAGAAACTAATAATAGAGGAATAAACACTGCCAAGATGCATTACACAAGAATCCCACAAAATGCTGCAAAACCTTGGTTCATTTCCTTGTCAAACTGTAGAAGTGATTTAGAATAATGCTCAATGCATCCATAAGAGTCCAACCTTCACAAATAACTGAGAAAGCACATAATATAGGCATCAAACCACCTATGCTATACATTAGGGGTCAAATCCATGAGTCAAGGAGCTATTTCAACAACATCTAAACCAGGAACTAGAAAATAGGCAATGGAACAGCTTGCCTCTAAAATTATGGAAACTGATTCATTCAACCTCAAACCACCTCTAACTGATGTATCTACCCCCTCAAGTCATTTTTCATCATATTTACATCATATTACATTATATTACATCATTAATTTACCAAACAGAAAAGAAAAAGTCAACTAACAGTCAAACGAGGCGAAATTCTAAGTTTTTTAGGCAAAACTGTCAAAAATTTGCCTCATGTGCAGTGCCTTGAGCCATATGCATAGCATCACTTCAAGGCTGATTTTAGAGGCTTTCCATTCATCCAAATCAGGCTGAATATAGCTTGTTGGAAATCCCTACTTGTCTATTTTCTGGAACACTTTGAATTTTCTGATTTGGAGGTCATTTGCTACCTCAAATGTGGATTATCCCAAGACTGGGTCCTACGTGTCCAAAAATTGGTAGAGAGGGCACTTTTTGAGTGTTTTTTGCCCTTTACATGACCCATATCTCCTCCAAATTTTATGAAACTTTCTAGGTTTCATTGCTTTTCCATGAGGAATCCAAAACTGCAAGCCATTTTGCAAAATACTAAGCATCGGCACTGCGCATCAACTAAAAATCTCTGTGTTTTTAATTACAAAATTGTAAAATGACAAAAATTTTCTAAAATTTGTCCAAATTTGGCACATGGGTCCCTCATTGATTGCTTTGTTGGGCTAGTGAAGCCTCATCCAAGATCTTTAGCTTATCATGCTCCTTTTTGCTCCTTAAGTCTCTCCATGGAACTGTCGCTAAGGGTTTCTCTCTCATAGTCATACTCACTATCCTTCTCCATACTTTATAGTTGTTTCCTTTGTGATGACTGAGAGGAGTATGAAGATATTTAAAAAGGAAAGCAGGTGAGGGTGAACAAGAATTAGAAAGAGATGGGGGGAATAAGTAAGGTTAATGAATGATGTAGGGTTTGGGAGTAATGATAAGGTTTGGGAATAATGATAGAGTTTGCGAGTATGGTCGGGTTTGGGGTATATGAGTATAGGGTTTAATATGTGAAGGGTATGGTTTGGGAGATAGGAGAAAGGAAAAGGAGTTAGGGAGGATGGGGTTTAGGAGATAGGTTTTGGGCAAATGAAATTAGGGAATAGGGAATAAACAACTGTAATTTGTAATGTATGAGGTAGTTTTAGAGGAAAATTAGGGTTTTGAACTTTAGAATGCTAAAACCACCATCAAAGCATAAAATACCCTATGTGAGATCAAAAGAGAGTTTGCTTAGTTGCTTGGAGGAGAAATGCAGCAATGAGAGTGATTGGAGGTGAAATTTGAGGGTTTTGAGGCATTATTGGCAAATGCGCAATGCCCTACACCCAATGCACAACACATCTCTGATGTGCAACGCTAGTGTAAATTTACACTGGAGAAAATTGCCTAATGCGCAGTGCCGACCCTTTGATGTGCCTCGCCTCCCTGATGCACAATGCCTTATTGCAGATGAATTTTGACGTCTTTCCCCGTGTCCAAATTGGGTGCTAGATAGCCTGTTGGAGATATTATTGAGTCTACCTTTCAAAACATCATGAATTTATCAATTTGGAGTTCATTTTCCCTATCAAAAGTCAAATATCCCAAGACTGGTCAAAATGTGCAAAATGAGGCTACCTAAATGTAGAGTGTTGTTGCAGTCAACGTTTGAAGGTCTTCCTCAACTCCAAATTGAGCTCATGATAGCTCATTGGAAATATCTCTCTGTCTAGATATTATTTGAATCATCAAGGAAGTAATTTGAACATCATATCTTGCTGAAATCTTGATTTTCCTAGAGTCACTCAAGAAGTGCATCAATCCTCCTAAGGCCTATGATGGTTTCGAAATTTCTCCCAAACCACGAAACCTGTATAAAAACCGAAAGGGGTTTTTCTTGTTGGGTCAATGATGGAAAAAAACCTCTCTCACTTTTGTCAAATTCATCTTTTCTTCCTCAGAAACATAATTTTAAGAAAACCTATCCCGATATGTGGAACAGGGGATTTGTAGAAATGAAGGGAAATGAAGGGAATGAGGGGCTTCTAAATTCTTGAGAAAATTTTGGGAAGTAGGGAGGGATGTTAGGAAGTGGAAAAAGTGGAATTTCAAAGATTGAGTGAGGGGAAGAGGTCCAAAAGGGAAAAACACAGGCCTAGCCTAGAAAATTGTCAAATTGTAGCAATAAACTAGGGTTTGTAGGAAAATGATGAATTTGAGGGATATGAGTGATGGGAAGCATTTAAGAAGGTATATTAAAGATAGGGTAAGGTGTATGAACATTAGGACACAAGTTTTGTTGATCATCTAGCCATCCAAGAAAATTTACCTTCAAAACCCTAGGAGAGGGAAATGGGCCTTACCCAAGTACAACTCAAGCATGAACAAGGTGTAAAAATGACCCATTGGAACCTGAAATGATGATGACAATTCTGCATGATGGTACACTCAGTTGAATCGTGACATGGACCGACATTTGGACAATTTTGAAAGAAGTGAAAAGAAATCCTAAACCTAATACCTAATGACCAAATTTTACTTGAAGACTCACCGAAAGGACAAAATTTGACCTTGACACCGTAAGACCACTTTGTAAGAGCATGTTTGATCACTGGTGGAAGGCTTCAAAGACTGACACTAAAAACTGTGGTAGATCTTTCCTTGTCCATATACCTTTGATGTTAATGTGTGATTTATATGTAGGTTTGGTATGACATATATTCCAACATTTTGTTGTGCGCCTATTAAAAATATTTTCAAATTGTCTTGGAGGAAGGTGTCGACAAGCTTGTTGATATTGTCAGAGTCATCGTTGGACTGAAGGGCAGAAATGTTTTTTTGGAGAGAAAGTATGGTTCTCTGAAGATTGTGAATGATGGCGTGATAGTAGCTGAGGTAAATTGTAGATGTGGGTTGTAAATTTTTTATGTTCTATATTAGTTTTCCTCACCTAAATTTCTTACTATCTTAGACCTAGAAGGAAAAATTCTCACAGGTCATAGACAACATATTTATCTTTTGAGGATGTACCTAGTCTATGGAGTAGCCATAGTAGAGTAATGAGTGACACTTTAAACAATTGAAAAAAAAATACTTGTGTGCTAGATGTTGATGAGTCAAGTTAAATTTTTATTTCTTGTCTAGTTAATCTAGCCTAGTTAATGCATTTAAATGTTGCACCTTGCTTCTAATAGGTTGAATTACAGGACCCAATTGAAAATATTGGGGCCAAGTTGGTAAGATAGGCTGCAACAAAGACAAATGATTTAGCATGTGATAGAACTACCACATCTATTGTACTTGTGCAAGGTTTAATAGCTAAAGGTGTAAAGGTAATTTATTTGTCCCTATTATTGGCTTAAGTATTTATTCATTTTTATTGGCCCTTTTGGTGGTTGTTGTTTAGTTATTTATTTTGTGAATTTTCAAGGCTTTATGAGGATCAAGATAGTATTTGACTGGAAAAATATCCTTGTTGAAGATGAAATTGTTATCGTGTTATCAATTGGTATGACCTACTTAGGAAAAACCCAACAAATAAATCTAGCTTGTATTTTTGAGGATTTGTGGATAAAAATATGAATCATAAGCCTATTCAATTTGTTGTAGCTAGAGAAAATCCTATTCAAATTACAAGGGGCATTGACAAGATAGTAAAGGCTCTTGTTTTTTAGCTCAAGAATTTGTCAAAGGAGGTAAATGCACACATTTGAGCTGGTTTTAGTCTATGGTTGAGGTGCACATTCATTAGGGGAATAGTTTATTTAAAATTGTCAGCTAGAGCTTCTTGAAGACTACAGGGTAGAATTTTTAGGAGTTACTTTTCAAACATTTGGGAAAAATGTTATCTGTAAGGGAGTACACATGTTGAAACTTAACACCCTGTAATTGGAATTATTCTCCAGGTTGAAGATAGTGAATTAACTGATGTTGCTGCAGTAAGTGCTGATAATAACTATGAAATAGGAAACATGATAGTAGAGGCTAGTATAGTTGGAAGGAAAGGTGTTGCGACACTTGAAGAGGGAAAAAGTGCATAAAAAAATCTATATGTTGTAGACGTAATGCAATTTGATCATGGATATATTTCTCTGTACTTTGTCACAAACAGCGAGAAGATGTCTGTAGAGTATGAAAATTCCAAGGTAATTGATGTGAATGAAATATTCTTGCTTTTTTTGTTGTGCTACTACTTGTTATTGCTCCTTGTAATGAAAAGAGAATGGATAGAAATCATGTGTAACATTTTTAGAATAAAATCTCATCTTAGTTGCAAAATTATTTCCCAATTACCTCCATCTGTCATATATTCATGGCACATCCTTCTGGTTCAATATAGGTTGGTGCTAGTTTTGTATGGAATTTTAAATTCTGTGCCTTATGAACCTTCTATTATTTTTGGAATCTGTACAATATTGGATTTAGAATACTGATCTAGTAATTAGAAAGAAATATGACCACTACTAAGCATGTGAAGAGGGTTGCTAAATTTCTATTTATTTTCGCTTGCATTTTGAAATTTAGCGATCAGTAAATGAACTTGCATCTTTACATTTTCTTATAATTTGCAGCTATTATTGGTTGAAAAAAAGATCACAACTACAAGAGACTTGATTATAATATTAGAAGAGGCCATTCGTGGGGGGTATCCAATCTTGATCATTGCTGAGGACATTGAACAAGAAGCCTTGGCTACTCTTGTCATGAACAAACTTTGTGGTGCATTGAATGTTGGTGCTTTGAAAGCTCCTGGATTCAGAGAGTGGAAAAGCCAATATTTGGATGATATTGCTATATTCACTAGAATTATTTTTCAAGTTTAGCTACATTAAGGACTTACATGCACTAAGAGATTAAGTACAAAGTTCGATGTATATATAAGCATTGTTATATCATTTTTTCATGGAAACAATCTTTATTTGGTAATGGGTTTTCCCTACAAGTTCAACTTTTCATGTTAATAGGATAAATTCTCACTGAGTGAGACGTATTGAGAATAAAATCTCTCCACCGTGTCTGTAGTCACAAGTTTCTAATATCTTATGTAGATATTGTTTTGTTTATTCTTTCTTTGTGTAGGCATTGGTATCAAGGATGAAGTTGGATTTTCCCTTGGATAAAGTTGGAAGTAAGGTTCTAGGTACTACTACCAAGGTCGTACTTACGAAGGATTCAACAACAATAGTTGGCGATGGGAGCACTCAGGAAGGTGTTAATAAAACAATGTCTCAAATTAGAAACTTGATAGAGGTGTGTTATTTCTCTATAACTTAAATAGGTTTCTTTATGCAAATCGAGGCTTCAAATTATTGTCTTTTTTCTCTATATAGCCACCATATATAGTAAAGTGGACATCACCTTGTGGGGAGGAATCTCCTCATTAATATCATTCATGATGATGGTATTAATCTCAAATTTTATTTGTGAGTTTCCAAGACAGGAGTGTAGAAAGAAGCAATTTTTATGCACAATTTATAATTTGAATATATGTGCCTCTGAAGGAACATGTAATAATAATTACAAACATTAAATTTAAATAAATTGAGGTTGCTTTAATATCAAGATATGTTTGGCTTTATATTTAACCTCCCTATCAACCTATTTTATAAAAGGTTTTCACCAATGATATCATTCTCATTTTCTTTGTAGGTTGCAAAACAAGACTACAAAAAAGAAAATTTGAATGAAAGAATTACCAAGATTTCTAGTGGAGTTGTTGTTATCCAGGTAAAGTTTGGCATGCTGAATTCATGGTAGCTATTTGTAACAATTCCTTGTTATTAGCATTATAGCAATCTGAATCTAGTTGATGGATGTTGGTGACTGCATTTCAATGTATATTTGTCTAAAGTAAGAATCGAGGGTATATGATAGTGTAAATGGAAGGAAGGATGCTATATTTATCTAGATTCATTTGTTTGGGCATCTCTAGATGGAAATGAAGCCTTTGTTTATCTATAGATGCCTATGACAAGATGCAATATCCCTAATTGGACAACACTGAAACCAGCTCAATTCAATGTTTAACTGCCATGACTAATTCCTTCATTTTCCCATAGTAGCTATGCTACAATAGTGGTGCCTTTGTAATGTTGAAATGCCTTGCAATATTTGCCTATGACAAGATGCAATAGCCCAAATTAGACAACACTAAAACTAGATCAA
Organism: Pinus tabuliformis; assembly: GCA_031772625.1. Classification (NCBI taxonomy): domain Eukaryota; kingdom Viridiplantae; phylum Streptophyta; class Pinopsida; order Pinales; family Pinaceae; genus Pinus; species Pinus tabuliformis. The sequence goes on along the minus strand of CM062810.1, from coordinate 871,050,599 downwards.
TTCAGTGTTTAACATCCATGACCAATTCCTTCATTTTCCCATAGCAACTATGCTGCAATAGTGTCACATGGAGCGAGGGTTAATTTGCACATGGACATATCTCCTTTGACAATGAAGGAAATGTGCTAGGCTCTCATCTAATATATGTTGCTAAGATATAATAAAATTATGGTGTATGAGTTATCATCATTCTTAGTCCTTAGTTGTAGTAAATGTATTGTCTTTGTGTTCATGGCTGAAATAAATAATTCTCACTGAATTTATATTAGCATCATTTAGAAACTCTTTATTAATTGATGCCATATGAAATGCATCAGCTCTAGGTTACTTATCATCCACTTTCTTGCTGAGATAGAGATCAACTACCACAGTTCTGGAGCTATTACATTTCCTCAAGGAGTTGCTAATTTGGTTTCTATATGACATTTAAGAATTTATCTCTCCTTACCTGGAGTGTTCTTAAGCCTTCTTGGGTGGATTTCTACTTACTGGAGTTGTTTCCCTCTTCCCTGAGCATTAGTTTCATTTGCTGGGGTGATTTTGAGCTCAATCTTGGTTGTTTAAGAGGCCACAGATACTAGACAAGGCCATACATAACTATAGGAGATCATTGGCTTTCCAATTTATCTTCATTCCCATAAATCCATCGAATACATGGGTGCTGAAATCTACAGGGCAGCGCATCCTTGATGTGTATTTATGGTAGAATGTATTTATATTATAATGTTGTTAAATTGAGATCCATTACTTGAGTGATTCAAATTATATGTTGTTCCATTGGTATTGGGAATTGTTACATGAGAACCCATTAACTATAATTATTCACCAATAATATCCAGAGGTTGTTCTATACTAGAATGATGATTGTCTAGTATGATGTATAATGAGGATAAGGTTGAAGAAATGAATGAGGAGAAATCTCATTCAGGGGGTAGTGTGGATGAAGGTTGTACTGTAGAAAAAGAAAATACAACAGTATGGAGTCATGGACAAATATGGACAAATTTTGATGAAGAACAGGCTGCCCTTTTTTGTATAAAACCTCTGTCATTAAGTTTTATTAATAGTCAGAGGAAGTTTTTATGTCAAACAAAAATATTAAAATCCCCACTTTCCAATGTATTCAATCCTGCTTGAATTGGATCTGTCAATCAAAAGTTCTGAATTCATACATGATATGACTCCTTCAAATTTATACCAAATCCTATGAAAGCATTCCATGTAAAAGCTTGTGACCTTTTCTTTTCAATAGATTTGGTCTAACTAGACTTGTATCTTCCAATCAAAAGACAACTATCATTTTCAACCCTCATTCAACACTTGTTTTAGAGCCAAACTTGTAAATACAACTCATTTGGCTCTGTACCAAATCCTTTGAAATTATGTCCATCAAATCTTTGAATATATGACTTTCAACAGAATCTGGTCCAATCAAACATGGACTTGCAAGCCAAAGTTCTATATTACGTGGTAGACACTAATAGCTAAGGGTCCTCATTTGTGAGTATTGAAGGTTGTTCAAATACTAGAATGAACTTTATTTTGTATTACTATAATGATATATGCGTATATAAAATACTAAACATGATGCTTATAGATGATATAGAAGATAATGATTAGCAATAGTATTCATGACAAAATATAGTTGATGGATATGACTATTCCTAAATGGGTGTCAGTGCCATATAAAATTACTTCACAAAACACAATTCATAGGCTTAATAGTGATTATAGAAAATAAGGAATAGAAGATGGGTGTGCTTTATTTTGGAATCACGGCAATAATAAACAAGGGTTGGAGGCAGTGTTAGTCCGTCCTGGGGAAGGCAAGAGCTAGATAATTATGGATAATCATGGCTAGAGCACAAAGTAAACCATGCAAAACATTTGAATGTCATCTAGACTATATAAAATATATAGAGGTAACATAAGCAACATACTTGAATGCCATCCAAATTATATAGAGATGCAACCTAATCTTATAGAGAGAGGTATATTTAGTACAACACATGGTTTTAATAAAGACATATCTTTCAATTAGGTTAGGTATTCTGAATCTCATGTGTACTTTTATGATTTTCTTCTACCTTTTAGTCAATATTTCTATGGAAACAAAAGCACTGGAGTAAGGAAAATAGAATTCCTTAATAATTATTAATAGACAGTGAATACAAAGTGAGATGTGAGATTACAAGAAGAAAGAAATAAAAGGATCCCATACTAAAAAACAAAGATTATATACCTTAATTTCATCTTTTTCAACTGAAAAAAAGCCCTTTATGGGAATAGAGTTTCTCCTGATGTCATAAAGTTTCTCCTGATGGTAAGGAATGGCTGGTACATAGGTCCAGCCAAAGATTTTGTACCTTAATTTCATCTTCTTCAACTAAAAAAAGTCCTTTATGAGAATAGAGTTTCTCCTGATGGTAAGGAATGGCTGCTACATAGGTCCAGTATATTCAATGCCCTACTGATAGGTATATGGATAAGATTGGGGCAAAGTTTGGCCTCCAACATAGGTTTTTCCCCACACTTGTTCAAAATGGTTGTGAGGCAATCAAGGGGTAAACAGTCTTTATGTAAGCTGAAAAAAGCAAGCAACTCAGGATAGTAGTTGTGGATTCACCCTTTCAATCTTTTAAAATATTAGATATTGTGCTTTACTTATGGTTTACAATTTTGTTATTACGGTATCTCGAGTTTTGATATCTATGATACTAGTGATTTAATGGGGTAAATTAAAAAAAAGCAGATGACTACACTGCATGGATGTGATCTTTCAAATCATATGACATCATTTTGAAAAGATGAGGAAAAATAAGGATGGGTATGAGAAATGTTTTCTTTGTAAAAGAATGGGTGAGACAGCTGAATGATGAGGCAAAATAAGGATGGGTATGAGAAATGTTTTCTTTGTAAAAGAATGGGTGAGACAGCTAAATGTAGCTAGAGGCACACCATTGGAGCTTGGAAACTCATTACCTTCCTCGATGTCATGCAAGATCATGGCTAAAGCAATGGCTCAATTGCATGGAAGGTAGTTCAACAAGAGCACACAGATTTTTTACAAGGTCTGATTATTCTAGACACCTAATCTAGACTTGAGAGGCCTTGGATGGGCTCGAGACAGTGGCTAGCACCCTAGTTTCCTGCAAATTGGAGCTTTATCACAGACATGCTAGTTTTCTTACCATGATGTGTGGCCATGGTGAAAAGTTGAAACATTACTCTAAAAACTCTAAATCCAACCCTAAAACTAGGAAAAGTTTAACCAACAAACTGTTAGAAGGCTGCAATTTTCATGTCCTCCAAACTTGTTGTGAGTATGAACATGCCACTGATGCATAACAAGTAAATGTTTCATACAATTAAAGAACAAATCTGGCTCAACACCAGGCTCTAATACACATAGATTTAGTTCCTAACATCTTTTGCACGATTTAGCTGCTTCCCCTGAATTCAATGTCATTTGCTAGTCATTAGATGAAGCTCTATACTCAGCATTCGTCGCATCATTGTTGATTCATTTTGATTGAGTTTGACATTGGTTTAGTCTAAATTCAGAGAGAGAAGTTAATTAGTACTATACTATGCATTATGAATCACATTAGATTAGCACAGGTGTATTGCATTCACTTAGAATCAGCATAGTCACTCTCATTGATTACAGGGTAATGATTCATAAAAGGCTAGTGATATTACTGGAATGTAACTCTATTATCTTACTAGCTTGTACAAAGGGATAACCATTGCTCTCTAGTAATATTAGAGGTAAGCTATATAAATTTCTACTTAAGTATAGGCTATAATTTGGACAGTTGGTCATGTTTGAATTATCTGTGAGGGGTCATGTTTCCATTGGTACTGGAAGTTGTATATTTTCTAGGGTTCTGATTTTATGGTTCACTAGTGTTTGAAAGACTTGTTGATTATTTATCATGATTTTCATGAAATATCTTCTCATGGTTTCTCAACATTCACCTAAAACACCTGGATATCATTGTCCATGAGCTTCGACTTAACTAAACAAATATTGATTGTGCCTCAATTGGTGCCTTTGTAATGTTGAAATGTCCTGAATCTTTTCCTATGACAAGATGAAGTAGCCCTAATTGGACAACACTAAAACTATCTCAATTCAATGTTTAACTGCCATGACCAATTCCTTCATTTTCCCATAGCAGCTATGCTGCAATAGTCTCACATGGAGCAAGGGTTAATTTGCACATGGACATCTCTCTTTTGACACTGAAGGCAATGTGCTAGGCTCTCATCAAATATATGTTTCTAAGATATAATAAACTTATGGTGTATGAGTTATCATCATTCTTAGTCCTTAGTTATAGTATATGTGCTCCCTGTCTTTGTGCTCATGGCTGAAATAAATAATTCTCCATTGAATTTCTTTTAGCATCATTTAGAAACTCTTTATTGATTGATGCTCTATGAAATGCATCACCTTTGAGTTACTCATCATCCACTTTCTTGCTGAGTTAGAGATCAACTGCCACGATTCTGGAGTTATTGCATTTCCTCAAAGAGTTGCTATTCTGGTTTCTCTATAACTGTTAAGAATTTCTCTCTCCTTACCTGGAGAGTTATTAAGCATTCTTGGCTGGATTTCTACTTCCTCAAGTCATTTCCCTCTCCCCTAAGCATTATTTTCGTTTGCTGGGGTGAGTTTGAGCTCGATACTGGTTTTCTAAGAGGCCATAGGTACTAGAAAAGGCCATACATAACTATAGGAGATCATTGGCTTTCCAATTCCCCTTCATTCCCATAAATCCATAGAATACTTGGGTGCTGAAATCTACAAGGTAGAGCATTCTTGATGTGCATTTTATGGTAGAATTTATTTATATTATAATATTGTTAAATTGAGATTCATTACTTGAGTGATTCAAATTATATGTTGTTCCATTGGTATTGGGAATTGTTACATGAGAACCCATTAACTATAATTATTCACCAATAATATCCAGAGGTTCTTCTCTACTAGAATGATGATTGTCAAGTATGATTTAAATGAGGATAAGGTTGAAGAAATGAATGAGGATAAATATCATTCACGGGGCAGTGTGGATGAAGGTTGTACTGTAGAAAAAGAAAATACAACAATATGGACAAATATGGACAAATTTTGATGAAGAACATGCAACAACAACAAACTTCGATGAAAACGCAAAATGTGAACAATTTGAGTTGTCTGATTTCGCAGTTATTTCATATTCAACTGGTGGATCTATATGTTCTTGTATTGATAATATGGAAGATCAAGATTACATACAACAATGTATACACACTTTTACCTTCAGGCAAAGTGTTGTGCAAAAGACCCTTAGGGAAAACTCCCCTGAGACAAATATCAAGTTAATGAGCAAAAACTGTTGTAAAGATGCTAGCAGTCAATTATCAAAGGGTGATTTTTGGATGCCTTCACAAGAACTAAAGATTGTATCCCACTATCCAAAGGATATTCTCTCAACTAAAAAGGGTATGCTAATAAATTCTTCTGGGAAAAAGGCACAACACATTTATCTTTGGTTGGGAGTTTATCCATATTGCCCATGATGTAAATAGTTATAATGTCATGTTGAGTAGATTTTTGGCATACCTTTAAGAAGGTATCATTATCGACTGGGGGCTAGAAATCTAAAATTTTATCCATTGAATTAGAGATAGGATTATATTTGTCTAAATGGGAATGTTGATATAGTTTGAGCTTGTAGGAATTAATTATTAGAGAATACACTATTGCAGAGGAAGCTTTGGGTTGAATGAAATTTCATGAACCTACTGTAGAATCTGTGAGCTAAATTTTTAATCTTTAATATATTTTTTCCTTATACTATTTCTTATGATGGATGGCATATGATATGTAGGAAGCTTTTCACTCTATAGAAGATATTCATGGCCTTGTGTATGGTCAAGAAGATTCCTAAACCTCAAATGATGACAATCTACTATTCAAAGTTAACAAAGATATTTTGGATGTTATAAAGTCATTTGTATCATGCTTATGCATGGTGCAAGCTCTATATCCTCTAGAAAAGCTACAATATATACTTAACATAGAAGGATTTGTAGCTGTTGGCATCATCTGGATTGTTGGTTACCATTTCTATTATGCCCTATGATCACAAGCATGGGGCTCACCATTTTGAGCTGGAGAATGAGAACGAAAGAAGTTCAAGAATGGCGAGTCTTTTAAGTTTTTTGGATTTAGTTTGTATTCTAAAATGGATACCAGAGAAGTGGTAAGTTATTTCAATGAAAGGGCTTAAGTTCATCTATCACTGTTTGAGATGTTTGCATTTGTATAGGTTTTTATAGTATAAGTATTATATTAAATGCTTAGTTCAAGGAGTTTTCTTCCAATATGTCTAATAATAATATGTTTTTTTTTGCAGTTGTCATGCTCAACACTTCTATCTGAAGTGGTAACTAATAAGTATAGAGCTCATTAAAGAATTTATTTTTGAAATTAAGTATTTCCTTGATGTTTTTGAAAGGTCAGAGCACACATATATTCTTCTAAGCCCTTTTTATGCTTGTACAGGTTACCTCCCATATGTCTTTCCATATGTACCTTGTACCTTGTTACCTCCAAACTTGCAAGTAAATTGTTACCTTTCATATGAAGAATTATCAACCATTGAGACTTAAATCAATGTTTCACCTGCCAAAGGTCCCAATGTTCAATCAAACGCAGTACCAATAGCAACAACTCCACCTCCAGCTCCTGTGTTAGATCTTCTTAGTTATTTGATAGGTTTAAGAAATGCACTTGTCCCTAGAGATTAGTGAACAGTATGCTCTAGGTGGGTATTAGATAGTCAATTCCATTTCATTTTGTAAAGAACAAATGGAGAAAATTGGCTTTATTGTTGTTAGATGTGAATTGTATTTACTATGATAAACATCAACCTGATTAAAGCAACTTGTGATATTTGGTTAATGATTTGTGCGGGCCTCCACTGCTTGTTTTACTTGCATCATCAGTAGCTCAAGTCCTTAAGATCAATGGGAAACTTATATGGTGCGATGGTAAAAAAATTTACAGCTTGAAGTTTTAGAATAACTCTTTCGGTCTTCCAGCTGCTGGAGTCTGCACCTCTATAGGTGCAATTCATAAAATGTGAAAATAGTTGAGATATTAGTTCTATTCACTGTAAATATTGCTAGTTCAATAAGACGTAGATGCATATCTATTTTGAGTCTTTTTTCTAAGTTTCGTTCTTGGTAAATTAGGTGCTACCAATGCAGCTTGGGAACTCAGCACACACATTGCTGCTAATGGTATTATTTCAAAACATATCTCCTGGACTAGAAAACGCTCTTTTGTAGGTGGAAGTAAAAATAATCAACAATTTGTTTGGTATTTTAATGATAATATTCCATTTGAAGTTTTCTTCACTAAGGATGGCAGGATGGAGCGTGCAACATTTTTGGAGGTAATAATGAATGCTAGGATCTAAATTTTAAGCTTTGGAAGTTTTCTTCATTGAGGATGGCATGATGGAGCGTGCAATGTTTCTAGAGGTAATAATGAATGCTAGGACCATTCCCTCTCCACCACTCTACCTGTGCCTTCGACTCTATTGGATTTTTAGGACTTTTGGGTCAGAAGGACTGGGCAGGATGGACAAGTCCAAGAGATCAAAAGGGGAAGAGGAAGAGCACATAGATGGTGAGCTTGTTCTCTCCATTGAAAAGCTATAGGAAATCCAGGATGAGCTTGAGAGGGTAAGTTCTCATGCACTCTGAAAACTGCTTTTTGGGGTTATTTTATTTTATTTATTTATTTTTAAATTGGTTTTTTTCTTATCTTTTTTGAAAACCTTTTGCCCATTCCTTTCTCTGTGTATTATTATTTTTTTTTATTGGTGCATTTGTGGATTGATTGAATTTTTTCTTGTTTGTCGGCTACTTGAGAATGATTTGTTACAACCCTTAAGCGCAGGTTTGAGGAAAATAGTTGTTTTTTCAATAAACCCACACTACATCTTCATATTCTTTTAGTCTTTTGGATATGGACATTTTGATTGGTTTACATATGAAGTTTTTCCAATAGTGTCGGGGAAATTGCTTCAAGGAAAAATTGAAACTGGAACATCCTCAAATTAGTTATTTCAATTTTTTTCCATATCCATTTATTGTTTGGGTGTGAGTTGGTAAAGCTTAGGGTTCAACAAATGTAATATTTTGTGCAATAGTTCTTTATCAGTTACAATGTGGCTATTGACGATTAGGTTCATAATGACCTGGTGACCTGAGGCTCTCTTAATGTAGTATGCTGCACTCCTACATCCATTTTGGTCTCAATTACAATCTTCACGTTTATGATAAGGTGATAGTGGCCTGGTCACTCGGGGTACTCTTGGATTAGTCACTACCCCCAAAGGATCTAACAAGGTTGCTGGAATTAATGGAAAAAGCTCACAATTCTATTTGGCACCTTCCCTTAGGGAAGGGTAGACCCGCCTTACCTATATGGTTGTTGACAGTTGGCTTATTCTTACATTCATTTTTCTATTAGTTGCTGGAAAGTTTTCTTGGAGGAATTAATGGATAGAGTTTAAGTTGGATTTCTAGGATTTCTCACTGTAGATCACCTGATAATGCAATATAATAAAGCAAAATACTTGATCTACTTCTACAAACAAAATTGTGGAAGCTTAATTGATTTTGAGCAAGATGAAATAGAACACATATAACAGATGAAGAAGAAACAATCACACATGAACACAGAAGAATACTCTAGGCAAAGCCTTAGCTAAAAACGTCGATCTCTGTATTATCATACAAGTGGAAATATCTCTGGATTACACAAAGCTTTAGCTCACAAGCTATCCAGCTCTTAATACTTCTCATAGACTGAATAGACACAACATATGCCTTCCTTCAGTCCTCCAAGCCTCCTATTTACTTGCGCAGTTTCTCCTGGGTCCTCTGGCTACCACCTATATGAATTCACCTCTCACGCAACTCACCCAACTCAAAAATAACTGCACAATCCTCAAGGAATGAATTCCTTCTACATTCAAGAGATATCCTCAATGGAATATTCCTACAACTGATAGTACACTATCCCATCCTCTGATCTCAACTGGGTCTCTGACTGAACTAACATGCATGAGTTATTTATGAGAGAATATTCAGTTATCTGAAGTACACTAGTTACATGCATGCATGCATTAACTAACTGAAATCACAATCAGTTCTAGAAACTATTGGAACTAATCTAACTGGACTTAACTCAATTAACTGAGCTAACTAATTACAACACAAAGTACAACTCATCTTGATCTCCTTAATTAAGGGATAACATCCTCAATCAAAGGGATAACCATTGCATTTCTTCACATAGACTTCATGTTTGATTTTCTCCAACTAATTAACTCAAAACGAATTAATTAATTATTTTTCAAACTGCTGCTAAGATCAAATTCGAATTTTAATTCTCAATTTTAGTTCAGGGACTAACTAAAATTAGAATGTATCCCAAAATGCTATTTATAGCAATGTTGTTTTAAAACTTCTATATTTAGCATTTCTTGTTGCTATTTTCAACACTCCATCTCAAGAAGAAAGGGATTATCTGTCACCCCTATTCTGTCTCTGTGGAACTCAAATTTTCATTTTGAAAATACCCTAGTCAAAATATCTACATCCTGCTCCTCGATCGAAACATACTACAACAACATTCACCTCTTCACCACACATTCGCGAAGATGATGATACTGAATATCGATGTGCTTGGACCCGTCATGAAATACTAGATTCTTAGAGAGTTTGATACAACTCTTATTATCGCAATAGATCATAGTTGGATCCATCCACTCAGCCTCTATTGACGTAAGTGAAACTAACCTTTGTTTCCTACTGTACCAAGAAACTAGAGTTGAACCAAGGTCTAAAATTCCTCCTGAAGTGCTCTTCTGATCTGATCGACTCCCTATCCAATCTGCATCTGTGAAGCCATGAAGCTTCACTCCCTCTGTCCATCTATACCATAATCCATACTGAGATGTGCCTCTGAGGTATCTCAGCACATTCTACGCTACCTTCCAAAACAACTTGGTAGGTCGAACCATAGCTTGACTCAGTTGGTTCACCGCAAAGCATAAATCTAGTCGTGTGTTCACTAAATACATCAATGAACACACAAGCTACCGATAAACAGTAGCAGCTACTATCTCACTTGAAGTAGCATCCTCCTTACTCCAGTTACCTGCTAGAGGAGTCTGCATGGGCTTGCACTTATCCATGTGGAATCTCATGAGTATCTCATTGGCATACTTGCCTTGAGACACAAACACTTCCCCATTCTTCTGCCACACTTCCATGCCTATAAAGTAGTGCATGAGACCCATGTCTTTCATCTCGAACTCTCTTGCAAGGTCCTCCTTGCTAGACTTAATCAACTGATCATCACCTATCAATATCAAATCATCAACATAAAGAACAATGATCAATGGCTTAGCTTCTACCATGATGTGGTAAAGGTTCGCATCCACTTCACTCTTTGTGAAGCCCAACCTGGTGAAATAACTGTCGATCCTAGTGTACCAAGCATGAGGTGCTTGCTTCAGCCCGTACAAAGCTCTCTTAAGTCGGCACACATCCAACTCATGATTGAAGGTCTCAAATCCTTCCGGCTACTCTATGTACAAGTCTTCCTCAATCTTGCCATTGAGGAACACAGTCTTCACATCCATCTGATGGATCTTCCAACCCATCTATGTTGATAATGCCAACATCGATATGATAGATGAGTACCTTGCTATAGGAGAAAGAGTCTCATCATAGTCAATCCCCTCGACCTGTGAGAAACCACGGGTAACAAATCTTGCCTTATGTTTCTCAACACTACCATCAGCTTCTTGCTTTAACTTGTAAATCCATCAGGAACTCACCACTGACTTGTCCTCCGGACTTGGAACAACATCCCAAACACTGTTCCGAACTATGGAGTCATACTCCTCCACCATAGCATCAACCCAGACTAGTTGCTACACTGCTTCCTCAAAGAAAGATGGTTCGGTCTCTATGCATTCCCCAACCAGGGCCATGTAACCATTGTACCGCTTATGTCACCTCCTCTATCTATGTTGAGAAGATGGCTGTCCCACATTCTCTCTTGCATCCATCATCAATCTGTCAGCGTCCCTTGAGCGTTTTTGCCCATCTCTGGAGGACTCCGCATGAGTGGATGTCTCCACTCCTGGATCCTCTACCTACGGTTGCTCCACATCAGTCTGAGGATCCTCCTCCTTAGGAACCAAAAGTTTCATCTTTGCATGCAACTTGAGTTTCCTCTCAAGGGAAAATTGCATGGCCTTCTACTCATCGAACTTCAGATCTCTGCATACCACTATCCTCTAACTGGTAGGCAAGAACACCCGATAGTTGTGGGGTGTATCAGTGTACCTCACAAGTATCCCCAACTCAGCTATTGGCTCTATCTTCTTCCAAGATTCTTTGGTCACATGGAAAAATACTGATGAGCCAAAGATCTTGAAGTGACTCACATCTTATCTCTTCCCGGAGAAAGCCTCCTCTGGTGTCTTCATCCCCAGTATACGATGCAAGCTTCTATTCTGCAAGTATATTGTTGTATTGCATGCCTCAGCCCACAAATGAAGTGGTAGGCCTTGGTCATGCAGCATCACCTGAGCTGCGCCCACAATTGTTTTGTTCTTCCTTTCAGCCACCCCATTCTACTGTGGGTTATGGGGTGCTGTCAACTTCCATTTAATTCCTTCTGCTGCAAAAATGTCCCTAAACTGTTAAGAGACATACTCTCCAACATTGTCGTTTATCAAGGCCCTTATTTTCTTTCCAGATTCTTTCTCAACCAAGGCTTTGAACTCACAAAACCTTGAGAAGGTTTGATCCTTCTTCTGCATGAAGTAGATCAAACATCTATGAGAAAAATCATCAATAAAAATAACATAGTACCTTTGTTTAGCGGTGGAGGCTATCGAGAATGGTACACACACATCTATATGAACTCACCCCAAGATTTCTCTAGCTCGACTGTCTCGATCCTGAAAGGAATATTTTGCATACTTACCCAAGGTACAACCTTTGCATGTATCCACTTGCTCCAGTTTACCCTTGGGAAGTCCGGTAGAAATATGTTGCATGATCTTTAAGGCCCCATGGTGCAAGTGGCCCAATCTTCTTTGCCATATCTCGCCAACACCTTGGCTTTGCACCAACTCTACTTTGGAACTCAGTGCAGCACAGTCATCTACCTCCATCTTGTAGAGATTCTTTACTCGAATCTCAATCCTCTTGGTTTGTCCCATGCCGATGTGCCTCAGGAATGCCTTTCATTTACTAAATACTACATCATAGCCTTTGTCTTCCAACATAGCGATGGACACTAGGCTCTTCTTCAGTCCAGGCACATACTTTACATCAGTCAGGGTGAGAGGAGCTCCATGCTCCCTCTGAAACAATACTATGCCTTCACCTAAAACACAGTACTTTCCATCATCGCCCATATCTATGCGCATCTGGAGGTATTTCTCCTCCAAGGTACTGAATAAACTCTTATCGCCGGTCATGTGGAATGAAGCTCCACTATCCAGCTACCAAACAAAACCCACCATTGATGAAACCATGCATGTAATGAGGGTGAAATCCAATTCGAATTGTGAAGCCAATGCCTCACCATCTGATCCTTCCTAGGATCGCTTCTTGGATTTCTTCTGTGGACAATTTAGAGCATAATGGCCCACCTCATGGCAATGAAAGAATCGCACTTTTCATTTCTCAATATTCTTCCCACCATGGGAAGAACAAGATTTGGAATGGGAAGCCTTCCCTTTCCTTTTCCTCACCTTACTCGTTAAGGCTAGATTTTCTTCATCATCATGCTTTGATGAAGATCCATCTTTGGTGCTTCTCCTTATCTCCTCCTACATCAAATCTGACCATAATCATTCCCAATCTGGTAGTTTCTCTCTTCCATTTACCGAGTCTTGGTAGCTATGCTAGCTCTTAGGAAGACCAAGGAGAGCGAGACTCACCATGTTATCATTAGTTGTCATGATTCCTACACTTCCAAGCTCATCCTTGCAAGTGGTGAGCTTGTTCAGATATGTAGAGATCGTGTCGTCCTTTTCACACTTGATTTTTTGAGGCTTATCTTTCAGCGCCAACTTCCTCTAATCGTTGTTGTTTTGATATAGATCCTTCAATGTTTTCCACATTGAAAACAGTGTTTCCTTCCCATGGAGACTCAAGATAATGGGGTCTCGAACTCCCTCTAGAAGAATCCTCCTAGCTCTAGCCACACATTTCTTCCATTCTGCTAATTCTTGGGCATTAGCAGCTGCTGGCTTGGGGACTTCTTGATCAATGAAGTCTTTCAAAACGTTGTCCTCTAATACCACTTCCATGTGATCCTTCGAGGCTATATAATTTGAGCTACCATCCAGGGCATACTTGAGTCTCAAACCGTTGAACGCCATTGGTGAAATTTGAGATGTGATAAGAATTTGATTTCTATAATCAGGAACTTCAAACATTGAACTTCTCCTTTCTTTGTATATTGTTCTCCACTTTGATCACCTTTGCTCCGATACCATGTAGAATTTCTCACTGTAGATCACCTGATAATGCAATATACTAAAGCAAAATACTTGATCTACTTCTACAAACAAACTTGCGGAAGCTTAATCGATTTTGAGCAAGATCAAATAGAACACATATAACAGATGAAGAAGAAAAAATCACACATGAACACAAAAGAATACTCTGGGGAAAGCCTCAACTAAAAACCCCGATCTCTGTATTATCATACAAGTGTAAATATCTCCGGATTACACAAAGCTTTAGCTCACAAGCTATCCAGCTCTCAGTACAATCCCTCAATACTGCTCATAGACTGAATAGACACAACATATGCCTTCTTTCATTCCTCCAAGCCTCCTATTCCCATGTGCAGTTTCCCCTCGGTCCTCTGGCTACCACCTATGTGAATTCGCCTCTCACACAACTCACCCAACTCAGAAATAACTACGCAATCCTCAAGGAATGAATTCCTTCTGCATGCAATAGATATCCTCAATGGAGTATTCTTGCAAATCATAGTATATTGTCCATCCTCTGATATCAACTAGGTCTCTGACTAAACTGACATGCATGAATTATTTATGAGAGAATATCTAGTTATCTAAAGTACACTAGTTACATGCATGCATGCATTAACTAACTAAACTCACAATCAGTTCCACAAACTGTTGGAACTAATCTAACTGGACTTAACTCAGTTAACTGAGCTAACTAATTACAACTCAAAGTACAACTCATCCCGATCTCCTTAATTAAAGGATAACTTCCTCAATCAAAGGGATAACTGTTGCATGTCTTCATGTAGGCTTCATGTTTGATTTTCTCCAACTAATTAACTCATGATGAATTAATTAATTATTTTTCAAACAGTTGCTAAGATCAAATTCGAATTTTAATTCTCAATTTTAGTTCAGGGACTAACTAAAATTGGAATGTATCCCGAAATGCTATTTATAGAAATGCTATTTATAGAAATGTTATTTTTAGCACTTCTATATTTAGCATTTCTTGTTGCTATTTTCAACATGATTCTAGATGACAAGAAGAGTATTCCTACATTACGTATTTGTAATTTCTTAGTTTCATTCACATTGAGGAAGAACCAGATTCATTGTATCACTTTTGTTTTCACTTTCCCCACTTATACAATGAAGTTGCAACTATGGATTTATTTTTTCCTTCTACTTTTGCTCTCTGAGATTGAATCTAAAGTCTTTAGTACCTAGCAGAGCATTTTCTCTTCTATCATAAGATTCATGTGTGTGTAAACCTATGTAGTTGATGAAATAATATTGGATTGGATTGAAACAATGAGATTTTGTTGTGGTGGTGGTGATGAATCATTTTTTCAATTGAGCATAACATGTGTATATGATATAATGCAGAAAAATGGAAAACAAAGTGCAATTCTCATAGGGTGCATTGAGCTGCTCTCTTTTGATTATTCATCTCGAGTTGTGTTGAATGTAGAAATGGGTGTCAACTGCAAAATGTTTTTTCTTTCATGAGACTGCAGAAATCTGTCTCCAAATGAATTGAAAATGTCTTGTTGCACTCTGGGTTATTCTATCACCACTCTTACATGGGATGTTTATATTCAGGTCATTTAGTTATTATATGATGTCCAACTGTGTGGGGCCTTCTACACGGGTAAATTTCACTTGGGTATTATGAACAACTGAGTCCTCAATTATTTTTTGTGGTTTGCCTTTCAGTATAGGGTCTTTAACATTCATTATTGTTTGATACATTGAGCATTTGCTTCTAGTAGATTTGATGGGTGATGGCACTAAGTTTTCTAATCTATTTCTTTTATTGAGATATATGTGTTTGATAGGCTGGGCAATGTGTGCTCTAATCCAAGAGGTATTTTAAGGTTAATGGTATATGATTTTTTGTAGATTTGGCTTGACAAAGTAAATGTGTCTGATGGATTGTAGAATCTTTAAAGACATGTGAAGGGCAGATGATATCTCATTTCCAATTGATTTTCATTTCCAATTGATTTTTTTTGAAAGAAAATGTAAGTGCCTGTCTAAAAGTTTGAAAATAAAAAATTCATAGCAAAGTGTTGATTGCACTGTGAATGCCTTATCATCTCCATTTATAGTTTATAAAGAGAAAAAGTAGGCAACTTCCTTTCCATTTTTCACTCACTTTTATTTTTTTCACTTAATTCTGTTGAAATATGCAATTTCTTTTGTTTGAAATTCATAGTGTAGCTGCATTTTTTTCGTGTGTGTATATATATATATATATATATATATATATATATATATATATATATATATATGAATATTTTATAAATGTAATTTTAAGGATTGCCATAACTATTCACATAATTTTTTAAAGTGTGCTAGCTCAATGAAAGAACGTCTACTTTACAAGCAGGAGGTTGGTGGTTCAATTCCACTGTGGGCTAACATGAATTAATCAATGATTTTGTAGTTCATTTTTAACTAAATGTTTTTATATCGATTTATTTCGATGGTGAGATATTTCTGGATTCATTGTTTTATATTGTCTCTAAAGACACAAAAGTAATCTTTAAATAAAAAACTTATCATCTCTAGAGAGACAATAGCTAGTATTAAAGACATATTGTCTCTAATCTCAGTGTTGTCTTTAGAGAGACAACAATAAAATTGTCTCTAGAGAGACAGAAATGAAATTGTCTCCTAAGATACAATAATGGTTGTATTATATATTGTCTTTATAGAGACAATATTCTTTTAAGATGGTAATCTTAAAGACACTATTTTTTAAAACAATAATCTTTAAAATAATAATTTTTGAGACACTAAAGACAATATTTAAGACAATACACAAGTTTTTTTTTTTTATCTTAAGTTAAGAAAATCACCATGCCACTGTCACTATCCAGAACATATTCCATTTCATTTGTTTTGACAGAACATATTCCATTTCATTTGTTTTGACATAAAAGGTTATGGGATTAACTTGTAGCATTGAGTGTCACCTTTCAGTGGAAGGATGGCACATATCAATTCATTAAACTTCGATGGAAAGTCAATTTCCTGCAGGATGCGGGGTGGAAGAGGAAACCCCAACGTGAGCATGGGTTCGAGTGTGGTTATGCGAGAGCCGAAGCTGACTGTCCCATTCTCCAGGTACTCGTCGAACGTCGGAAGATAACCACTGGAAATCCACTTGGCTTCTTGCATATACGCATCAATAAAAGCCTCCCACTGGACAGGCACAAGAACAAGCAAAACAACATTAACTGATCATCGCTCAGTGAAATCCTTCGTAAGTTACTCACAAATAAATATTTGTATATGTATGTTTTATTCTTGTTCATACAGATTTTCGAACATAGCTGACTGTGTCTCGGCCTTGAATCTTCTGCGCTTCTTCTGCCATTTCGAAGGTAAGTTACTCACAAATAAATATTTGTATATGTATGTTTTATTATTGTTCATACAGATTTTCGAACACAGCTGACTGTGTCTCGGCCTTGAATCTTCTGTGCTTCTTCTGCCACTTCGTTTATGTTGTTGTAAACTGCCATGTACACTCCTTTCATAAAATCTGGAAGACACTCTACCGAAGACGGATCCCATCTGATCATTATAAACACACTTTTTAGTCATGTCGGTTTTTGTATGCAAAGGTAATATTCGTTCACTCGATTAGTAGTATACATTTTCTTAATTTCACAGTAAATTTATTCAAAATCGAGAAGGTAGGTACATGTCTCTATGTGGGTATATAATATATATATGAAAGAGAAACAATGGTCAAAAAGCCTTAGGGCTACACTGTAAAATAGGCTTTCCTACGTAAGTGCAATTATCACCTCTTAAATGCTGCGGTTAAGAGTTCGAGCTCCTCCATTGTTCCGAAGGTGTCGTAGATATCGTCGAGAATCGTGATCATATGAAATATTTTGGCAAATCCGACTCGAAACGCAGAATGTTTAGGAACATTTGCAATGCAAGCTGCTAAAGTGTAGTATTCCACGTGACGATGCCGTGAGAATATTATTTGAGGGAATCCATAATCTTTCCACCATCTACACATAAACTTCACGTATTTACATTCTTGAGAGACATTGTAACTCTCTCTTTACTAGAGAGTGAAAAATGTTGAATTCCAGTTTTGCAAGCTCTAACAGTTTCTCCTGATCAAATATGGCGTCCTAAACCAAAAATTGCATCAGGAATCAATTGAAAATTTTACATGGATACTAAATTATGAAAATACAGATTTCCAGGAAGACAAACAACGTCATATGGCCTGGCCCAGCTGTGTTTGTTCATCTATTAGCATATATTCAGAGTCATCCATCTTCAGTTCAGACCTTATAGTAAGATTTTGAATTTCTCTCCAAGTAGTATTTGTGCATTCAACTACACATAAACAAAAGAAAGGCATTCTAGACTTTATGATATGGAAATAAAATTGATGAGCCTACTCAAATGTAGTGTCCTTTCCAAATACGTCGATGTACATTCTTGTTTCCATCCTTGGCAGATTTGTGTGCCAACCAAATTCCAGAAGATACTCTATCTGCGATCCACAAATTTGAAACTATAAAATACACATCGCAACAAATAATGAAATATCATGCTAAGTGGTATCGTATTACCGTCTCACCTCTTGTGAAAGACCGGAGGGCGGAATCTTTTGTAGGGCATCTTTTAAAAACATTGTAGAGAAGATTTCAGCCTCCTCCATAACTTTTTCGCCAGGAAAGGCAATGAGAGATGCCCGAAATAAATTGAGGACGTCTCTTATCTCTCCCTCTGTTTGAATGGCAGAGCAAGTAAACTGCCCCTTCTCGTTTTTGAAGTGATCCAGAACATCTGGTATCAATGTATAAAGCAACATGAGGCAATGTCTCCACGTAAATGGCGGTTATAATGAAAAGTTGAAAGAGTAATTAATTAATGAAACCCTGACATACGTGAAGACACCATGTATCCGTGTAGTCGGAGAGTTCGAAAACCCAAGGCGGTTGAGTTGAGATCAGTCACACCACTTTCTCTCCCACGTCCAATGCCTTTTTCACTCCAAAAGCTGCCGGGAAAATAACTTTCATGTTATAATCGTGTGCATTCGATATATAAATCATAAATGAAAAATGATGACAAGGATATGGGGATTGACCTGTAGACATGATCGAGTGCTGATTTTAGCTCATTTTGGAAATGCCTATCATTCCCCAACCGTTCAACAGTATCGACCATCCAGAGGCGTTGATGGAGGTCATTGAGGGGACTGGTGGATACTCCATCTTCGGCTGACATTGAATTGAACATATCTTTTACTTCCCCAATAAGTCTATCAGCGCGCTCACGGTAAGAAAGTGCCTGAACCATATACAATAATTGGAGCAGAAAATTAATTCATGAACTAATTGTGAACGAGAAAAGGAATACGTAGAAAAATAAATTCAGATAAAGGTACAAGCAACTCAAAGGAAATGGAGAGAGAGTATGTGGAATCATGGTCCCCAAGGTTGGAATGATGACCACCTGTGCGTCTCTGTACCCAATCTTCATTACAAATCACTTAAATAAGATTACAATGGAAATATCAGTAATAAATGACTGTAGTTAAACTCAACTAACTCAAAATGAACTCTGGACACTTGGAGCTAAAGTTTTGACACCTAACCTGTAGTTGGAATTAGATTCTCCAACATTCTCCCTTAATTATAACCACATAAAATTTAATTAAGATAGCTGCTAGTCTATGTTTGAACTAGCTTTACAATTTAAAAATTGACTTATCTTTTCTTCTTATCTTTTTCCAAATTCTTTAGCCTCTAAATTGTTTAACTTTTTCTCTTTGTTGTATCCTTTAAACCTCAGTGCCTTCATTTGTTTGTTGTATCTTTCAAACCTCAGTTTCTTCATTTGTTGGTGGAGGTCTTCCATTTTTCTACGTTGTCAAAGCATATCTTGGACTTCTTAAAAAAAAGACTTGTATGTGGGCTGTTGCCATATATTATCTTCAGTAATGCTCCTTTCATCATCAATTTGATGCAACATAATATTATAATAAAATAATATTTCTTGAAGACTATCTTCCTCTTCTGTACTAACTTGTGCTACTGCAAGCAGGTTGTCTTCAACTGTCTCACCAAATAGCATCATGTCAATATGATGTTTTTGCTGCATCACATGCAACCATTCATGATTAGCCAGAAATTCTTCATCAAATTTTACATCAAAAATATTAATTGCTAGATTCACCATATCTGCTCTAATGGCAACTTCATTGTCCTAAGGATTCACCAAACTTTCCTCAACAAGCTCTGTTGCTCGAATCATCATATTTCCATTAGCAAGCTCTGTTGCTGGAATCAACATATCTTCATCCATTTGTGATTGTGCACATTGAGGTTCATGAGCATCTATGTGATCCTTCTCTCTTTCTTCTGCGATTTATTCACAGACATCATCCATGTGGGACTGAGTACAGTGGGTTTCAACAATCCATTCATCTAGATGTAGATCTGCTGCTATAGATCCACCTTCATCTTCAACTTCAATACTCCCCAAAACAGCTTTCAAGGGTATCCCAAGCCTACTTGGGTGTCTTGGCTTCTAAAATGAAATCAGGGTAGAACGCTGTCATTGACAGATCCTTTTATGCATTTCAATGAAAATGTATCATTTTGCCTTTTCACTTCCAGATCTAAAAAGATCTCAAACATCTCATGTAGTCCCTTTGAATTTCTCAACCTCTTGCCTTTTCCCGTTTAAGCGTTCACTTAGTACAACTCAACAAACAAACAAAAAAATGTAAATATCGCATCTAATTGCAATAAAAATGATTCTTGGCTTTCATAAACAAAAGAATCTACAAATTGCTCTACAAAATCCTTGCCTTCCCAAAAACTTTCACAATTTTTTTATATTTTAATTCGATCTTAAAAAACTCTTTTAAACAATATACTACCCTTTTAGAGACATTGCATGCACCTCCTTTATATAACAATATAATCCCTTTTCCAAGACTCGTCGAGCCTATTTAAAAAAATTACATGAGCCCTTCATAAATAATATGAATCTCATTTCACATTCAAATTCATAAAAGGTATTTTAAAATTTTGAAATAATCCCATTCAAAATAATACGATCATACTCCTTTGACCTTTTTTATTTGCGCTCCGATTGGAATGCTCATTCCGTATGAAGACTCGACTTCAATCCCGATTGGAATGCTTCTTGTGTATGAAGATTCGGCTTCAAATTCGAAGACCTCAAGTAGATCACGTTTGAAAACAACCTCCACATCTCATTTTTGTGTAGAAATTATAATTTCAACTGCAGTGAACAGTTAAACAGCAGCCGCTACTTTACTTAAAAAAAGGCCACCGCCATTACTGTCTTTTCACCCTTTAATTGTTTTTGTGTTCCCGAAGGAGGAAGATCAGATCCACCGCTATGCCATTACTTCTAAACAACTACATTAAAGAGCATAATGGCCGAAAGTGAAAAGAACCAGCCTTGAGCCGTCGCAGCATTTATCAGCCATGGGTTTCAACACCACCGACTCAAGAAATACAACAAAAGATCATATTTGTTCATCATGAGCACCAGATTGTAGTAGAGACTTCATCAGTGAGTTAAAGCGGTTAGTGGATAAGTTATAACCGCTTCCCGCACTGTAAAAAAGTAGAAAATGTAATGCACTATAAAACGCACACACAACAGTGTAGAAAATATAGAGAGTTTTCTTTGTAATGCACAGCAGTGCAGAAGTTTTTGTAATACGTAGTAGCACGTATGAAAGAACGAAAAATTTACACACAACAATGTAAAATTTTTCAAGAAAGAAACAGAGTGTTACAACAGCGTTAATTTTGAACAGAAACAGAGTGTTTTGGTAGATGCACAGGAGTGCAGACACACCAGTGCAAAGTGCAGACACAGCAGTGCAAAACAGTGTGTTGATTTTCAGAGGAGACAGAGTATTTTGCTTTCTGTAATGTATAGCAGTGCAGACACAGTAATGTAATTTTTCTTTACAGTGTGAAGTTTTTTTTTAAGTTTTTGAACTGTCTTTAAAACAGCCTTGTAGTAATCCCTCTGTTAGAGGAAGTATCGTTAATGAATACAAAGTCCCTTTTGTTGTGTGTTGTTGAAACTTTGTTTTTAGAAAATATTTTTTTTGTTACGAGGCATCAAAACAGAGTGTTGCTAAAACACCAGTTTCAGCGTTGCTGAAACACCGTTGCTGAAACACTGCATTCAACAATTGACGAAACTGCATTGCTGAAACACCGTATTCGCAAACGATTTTTTTCCGCTGTGTTAAAACATAGTATTGTTTTGTTTTGTTCATTTTTGTTTGGAATTATCAGAAATCCCAACATGGTACCAGAGCTTGTCCAGGCTCTTTGAAGACGTCGAAGAAGCTGAAGGAAGGTTTCTTGCTGTAGCAAATTATCCAGCAGAGTGAAAACGTTGTCAAGGTATTTTTTAGATTAGTTTTTTTTTTTGTAGTTGTTGAAGACAATTAAGTGATTTTTAATACACAGTCAAGTATTGCAAGAATAGCCAGCACCAGCACCAGCATGGGTATGTTTAATACCCAACTCCCACAGTTCAATGGGAAAAACTATGATTACTGGGCAACAACCATGAGAGCCCTGTTTGCTTCTCAAGATTTATGGGAACTTGTTGAATATGGATTTGAAGAGCCAGCAAATGAAGATGAGTTTAATGGATTAATTCAGGCAGAGAAAGAGCTGTTGAAGAGAAACAAGAAGAAGGATTCAAAAGCCCTTGTATTTTTATATCAAGCAGTGCATGAGAGTGTGTTTCCAAGGATAGCAGCAGCCAAGACATCCAGAGAAGCATGGCAAACTCTCAAGACAGCCTATCAAGGCATGGAGAGAGTGAAGACAGCAAAACTACAGTTGTTGAGGAAAGATTTTGAGAACTTGCACATGAAGGAGTCAGACAATATTGACTCATTCTTCACACAAGCAATTGGTCTAGTCACACAGATAAGGTCTCATGGAGAAACTCTTGAAGAAAGAAGGATTGTGGAGAAACTATTGAGGTGCCTACCCTCAAAGTTTGATGTGATTGTCACCACCATAGAAGAGACAAAGGATCTCTCAAATTTTTCAGTTGATGAACTTCATGCATCACTGATAACACATGAGCAGAGGTTGAGTAGAAATGAAAACTCATCTCTAGAGTAAGCCTTCAAGACCCAGATGTCATTTGGAAGAGGAAGAGGTCAAGGCAGATGAAACAAGAGATGAAGAGGCAGAAGCCAATACAGAGGTGGAAGAAACAGTTCAGCAAACGTTCAAGGAAGAGGTAGCAATCCAAATCAGAACCAAGGCCATGGCAGCAGCCAACAAAGTGGACAACATCATGCTCAAGGACAAAGGTATGAAAAATCCAATGTCCAATGTTATTACTGTAAAAAATATGGGCACTATGCAAATGAATGTAGGAAAAAGCAGTATGATATGAGTAATAGATCTAGTGCAAATATCACTAGAGAAAATATCAACCAAGATAATGTGTTGTTAGTTTGTAATATGGCTGAAACAAACAGTGAAGATATATGGTTTCTAGATTCTGGTTGCAGCAACCATATGACAGGAAACATAGCCCTGTTTTCTTCTTTAGATCAGAGTGTGCAGTCACAAGTCACACTTGGGACTGATAGTAAAATTTCTGTTATGGGAAAAGGAGAAGTTAAAATATTTACAAATAAAGGTGAAAAGAAAACCATAGTAGACGTCTATTATGTTCCCGGAATGAAGTGTAACCTCTTGAGTATTAGACAGCTTGTTCAAAAGGGTTACAATGTTTTCTTTGAGAATGATGTATGCACCATCATGGATAGATCACCCAGCAAACGTTGTATTGTTGAAGTGAAGATGATGAGGAACAGGATGTTCCCTCTTAGAATAAGGGCAGATTTGAAAAATAAAGAAGTAATTGCAGCAGTGACACAAGAGGCTCTCCAAAGCATACCAAAGGATGAAAATTGGTTGTGGCATTTGAGATTTGGACATCTCAACTTTGGAGGTCTTAATTTGTTGAGTAGAAAAGGAATGGTAAGAGGATTACCATTGATAGAGAAACCGTACAGCCTTTGTGAAGGTTGTATATTGGGGAAACAACACAGAGAAAGTTTTCCATCAGGGAAAAGCATAAGGGCAAAAGTACCCTTAGAGATTGTCCACTCAGATTTATGTGGACCGATGCAAACTCCATCATTAGCAAGCAGCCAATATTTTCTAACATTTATTGATGACTTTACCAGAAAGACTTGGGTTTATTTCCTGAAGAATAAGAGTGAAGTGTTTGAAAACTTTCAAAATTACAAAGCACTTGTAGAAAATCAAAGTGGGTTGTGTATCAAGGTTTTGAGAACTGATAGAGGAGGTGAGTATATCTCCAAAGAATTTTTATGTTTTTGCAGAGAAAATGGAATTCATAAGCAATTTATAGCAAGGTACACCCCGCAGCAAAATGGAGTTGCTGAAAGGAAGAATAGGACCATCATGGATATGGCGAGGAGCATGTTGAAGGCAAAGCATTTGCCAAATGATTATTGGGCTGAAGCTATACACTGTGCAGTATATATTTTGAATAGGTGTCCTACAAAAGTAGTGATGAGCAAAGTGCCAGAAGAAGCATAGAGTGGGAGAAAGCAAGGAGTCACCCACATGAAAATTTTTGGTTGTGTGGCTTATGCACACATTCCAAATCAGGTAAGGAAGAAATTGGACAGCAAAGGGGAGAAATGTATTTTCATTGGATATAGTGAGGAATCCAAAGCTTACAGGTTGTATATCCCATCTACCAAGAAGTTTTTTGTGAGCAGAGATGTTCAGTTCATTGAGGAGGAAGCTTGGGATGAAAGCATAGAGAAAACAGTGAATGTTAAAAACTGTTTGTCTCATGATGAAGATGATGAGGAGTTGGCTGAAACACATCCCCAAACAGCAGCGCCAACACAAGGACAGCAAGAGACACCCGTGAGGAGAAATGAAAGTGCTTCTCCAAGCACACCACAGGGAGGAAATTCAAGTGCTTCTTCAAGCACTAGCACACCAAATGAAAGAGGTAAGAAATTCAGAAATTTAAGTGACATTTATGATGAAGGAATGAATTATTTGTTTGCTTTGTATTGTCATGTTGATGACCCTGTTCATTTCGAAGATGCAATTAAAGATAAGAAATGGATAGAAGCTATGGATGAGGAGATGAATGCCATAGAAAGAAACAAGACACGGGATTTAGTTGAGCTACCAAAAGGTAAAGAAGTCATTGGAGTTAAATGGGTCTACAAGACCAAGAGTAATGCTGAAGGCAAGATAGAAAGGCACAAAGCAAGACTTGTTGTCAAGGGATACAAGCATCAGTATGGGAGAGATTATGAGGAGACTTTCGCACCGGTTGCAAGAATGGAAATCGTGAGAGCAGTGCTGTCCATAGCAGCACAAAACAAATGGAAAGTTTACCAAATGGACGTGAAGTCAGCATTCTTGAATGGAGTGTTATGGAAAAGGTTTACGTTGACCAACCTCTAGGCTATGAGAAGAAAGGCCAAGAGCACAAAGTTTGCAGATTGAAGAAAGCTCTTTATGGGCTGAAGCAAGTGCCAAGAGCATGGTACAGTAGGATAGATTCCTATCTACTGGAGAACGGATTTGAGAAGTGTGAGGGAGAACCCACCATTTACATCAAAGAAAAGGATGGTAAAATTTTAATTGTTGGGTTATATGCTGATGATGTGATTTTTATACGTAATGATGATTACCTCATTGAAAATTTCAAATCAGTCATGAAAGAAGAATTTGAGATGACTGACATGTGTTTGCTGAGATACTTCTTAGGAATAGAAGTAGATCAAAATAAAAATGGAATTTTTATTTCGCACGCAAAATATGTAAATGAAGTGTTGGGCAGATTTAACATGCAAGACAGCAAGGCAGCAATCACTCCCATAGTGATGGGATTAAAACTCAGCAAAGAGGACAGCAGTAAGGATTTTGACCCTAGCGTGTACAAGAGCATAGTTGGCAGCCTTATGTATTTAACTGCAACTAGGCCGGACATAATGCATGCTGTTAGTTTAATTTCCAGATTCATGGAGAGGCCAAAAGAATCACATTGGCAGGCAGCAAAGAGAATTCTAAGGTATGTTAAAGGTACGAAAAGGTATGGCACTTTTTATACTATTTCAGAATGTTCAGATTTAGTTGGATACACAGATAGTGATTGGTCTGGAAGTGTAGATGACCAGAAAAGCACATCCGGTTACGTTTTTCACATAGGTTCAGGAGCCATTTCATGGGCTTCCAAGAAACAACCAATTGTGGCGTTGTCTACAGCAGAAGCAGAGTATGTGGCAGCTACATCAACAGCGTGTCAAGCGGTTTGGATGAGGAGAATGTTAAGAAGTATATGCTAAGAGCAGGCAACAACAACGGTTATTTTTTGTGCCAATAGCTCAGTTATTGTGTTGTCCAAGAATTCTGTGTTCCACAAGAGAACGAAACACATAGACACAAAGTTTCACTACATCAGAGAATTGGTGAACAATGGAGAAATCATTTTACAACATTGCAGGACTCAGGAACAGGTTGCGGATATTCTGACCAAGCCATTGGACCAGAAAAGTTTTGAGTTTTTAAGGAAACGTCTAGGTATGACTGATAACCCAGCAGTTGAAATTAAAGGGGAGTGTTGAAATTATAATTTCATCTGCAGTGAACAGTTAAACAACAGTAGCTACTTTACTTAAAAAAAGGCCACCGCCATTACTGTCTTTTCACCCTTTAATTGTTTTTGTGTTCTCGAAGGAGGAAGATCAGATCCACCACTATGCCATTACTTCTAAACAACCACATTAAAGAGCAGAATGGCCGAAAGTGAAAAGAACCAGCCTCGAGCCGTCGCAGCATTTATCAGCCATGGGTTTCAACACCACTGACTCAAGAAATACAACAAAAGATCAGATTTGTTCATCATGAGCAGCAGATTGTAGTAGAGACTTCATGAGCGAGTTAAATCGGTTAGTGGATAAGTTATGACCGCTTCCCGCACTGTAAAAAGCAGAAAATGTAATGCACTATAAAACGCACACACAACAGTGTAGAAAATATAGAGAGTTTTCTTTGTAATGCATAGCAGTGCAGAAGTTTTTGTAATATGCAGCAGCACGTATGAAAGAATGAAAAATTTACACACAGCAGTGTAAAATTTTTCAAGAAAGAAACAGAGTGTTATAGCAGCATTAATTTTGAGCAGAAAAAAGTGTTTTGGTAGATGCACAGGAGTGCAGACACACCAGTGCAAAGTGCAGACACAGCAGTGGAAAAATAGTGTGTTGATTTTCAGAGGAGACAGAGTATTTTGCTTTTTGTAATGTACAGCAATGCAGACACAGTAATGTAATTTTTCTTTATGGCATGAAGTTTTTTTTGAAGTTTTTGAACTGTCTTTAAAACAGCCTTGTAGTAATCCCTCTATTAGAGGAAGTATCGTTAATGAATACAAAGTCCCTTTTGTTGTGCGTTGTTGAAACTTTGTTTTCAGAAAAATATTTTTTTTGTTACGAGGCGTCAAAATAGAGTGTTGTTGAAACACCAGTTTCAGTGTTGCTGAAACACTGCATTCAGCGATTGACGAAACTTCATTGCTGAAACACCATATTTCGCAAACGATTTTTTTCCGCTGTGTTAAAATAGAGTATTGTTCTGTTTTGTTCAGTTTTGTTTGGAATTATCAGAAATTCCCAACATAACGCAACTGCGGGTGCCACTATCTCGCGTGCTAAATCCATTGTCGAGAGTGAAGGCATGCAACAGAGCACTAACGCACTGTTCACCGACAAAATGGAGTGTTAATCGTAAAACAGTGTAAGGAAAGCTCGATTAGCGCACTGGTTTAACGCATGGAAAGCGTTAATCTCCCAAACAAATTCTTCGATACGTCTCGCCTTCGCCTTGCAATAGCTGGCTTCTTAGTTTTTTGGCTGCATCTTCGCTAGCTTCTTCAAACTTTTGCTGCTCTCTCAAAGAGGCTTACCATTTCTCTTCACTCACTTTTGTTGCTCTCTCAAAGAGGCTTACGCTAAATTTTCACTGCTCTCTCAAAGAGGCTTATGCTTTCTCTTCACTCACCTTACTGCTCTCTCAAAGAGGCTTAAGCTTTCTCTTCACTCATATTGCTTCTCTTTCATAGAGTCTTATGCAAACTCATGTCTCTCTGTTGCTCTCAAGGAGTCTTACACAGGCTGAGCTTTGATACCATGACAAAAATTGAAGAGAACAAAATGTGGAGCAGAGGACTTGCTCTTCTCACTATTACAAATCACTTAAATAAGATTACATTGGAAACATCAGTAATAAATCACTGAAATTAAACTCGATTTAAACTCAACTAACTCAAACTGAACTAGGACACTTGGAGCGATAGTTTTGACACCTAACAGGTGATTGGAATTAGATTCTCCAACAGAATCCAATGACACAGCAAAAACCAGAACCATTTATGTTGACTGATATCTTATGATAGATCAAGGTAACGAACTAAAATTAATGCGGTAGAAGCCTACTACCATGGCCTATATATAGAGCTTCATGTCCCCATCATGGCATGATGATTGCTGGCATTACATCAACCTTAACATAACAAAAATGTAATTTATGTCACATTTTTCAAAGAATCAATTATTATAAGTTAAAGACAATACCTATATTATTACATAACGAAGTCATTATGAATGCAGGTTTAAAAAGTCATAGATATATAATAGATATATGATTACTTCAACCTTAAAATAACCAAAAATGTTATTGATGTCAAAATTTTCAAAGAATGTATTATTATAATTTAAAGACAATACCTATATTATTAGGTAACGAAGTCAAAAAGTCATAGATATATGAAAGATATATGATTAAGATATTGAAAAATTTAATAAATTTAATATTATAATGGAAGAAATCATTATCTATATTAAAAATATCTTTAAATGGTAAATAATTTACTAAATATATTATTAATGTAATATTTAAATGTAAATATATTATTAAAACTAGAACAACCACATTTATCAATGTGGTTGATGTACGACAATAGACTTATAAGAAGCATATCTACAACCACATATACCAATGTGGTTGATATACACCGAAGACCTATATCAACCACATTAATAATTATTATATGTATTTTTTTAAAAATCAACTATTTATGATTATTAATAAATATATAAATAATAACAACCATATTATTGGAATGAAAAATCACGGGAGGGGCGAGGTCGAGATGGCAAGTTCTAACGATTGCAAAGAGGCAAGGATTTATGGCATTGCAATTCTTTGTGAATTCGATACTCTGTATAAAAAATTGGTTGAGGGCAGATTCGGGAATGCGTTGGGGGTTAGGGTTGTGCTGATTTGCATCTCCTTTCTTCATGTTAAGTGATTATGTGCCTTAACTAAAACCTATTAACAGTGCCAAGATGCGGTGACCAAGCTCTACACTTTTCTCTGCCTAACGATCGACATCATATCCCATGTATGCCTACAGAGGACAGATCTATCCTCGGCTGCAATTTATATATGAACAGTGAGGGATCTAACAAAAAGTCAAATCGCTAGATCTACATGTTTGAATCATATTTACATGAAGAGTGGATTGGAGCTCGATGTTGTTTTATAGACTTCTCAGTACTGTGTATGGGTCACAGAAGTGCCAAGACCTTGGCGACAACCCAAGTCACGGGCTCCTGCATTACCATTATCACAAAGGGAAAATGTGGCGCTCCCGAATCTAAAGTAGATGCACAATCTCCTCGACAAGCACATGAGGTGTTGATAGTTTTGATGAACAATACTAGGGTTAACCAATTTGCAGGTTTCAATGACATAGACCCCCAAATTGTATTCATCTTGTGCAGATCCAAACAAACTAAGGTGGAAGGTCTTCAACATAATTCGTTTCTCCTGCACAACCCACAGATCTCAGCATTTATGATTGGATCCCTCAATATTCATGAGAAAAGAATCTCCAACGAAGTGAATATCAACAAATCTACATCCCATTCTCAATTCAAAAGATCTAAGCCCACAAATGCGATATAACCAATATACTGATCAGTTCCTCGTGTGAGGTTTACAAAATAGGGCTTCTAGTTAGAATATTTGTACGAGGTGCATGACCTCCTGCTCTTTAAGGGCGTCGGGATTCTACCTGGAGGTTTTTTCTACTAATGCTCTCGGGTTGCATTATATGATCAACTGTGGGAGGTGAGAGATGGGTTCCTCGACATGAACATCCTCGCCAGATCTAAATTATTTTCCCCAAATGCAAACACTAATCCCCCAAATAAGGCAATCTCCACCTTCTGACCAGATCAATGTAGAGGATTTTCTGTACATTTTTATCTGCATCAATTTTGGGACCGTTGCCTTGCGTATGAAAGATGCATAGGACAGTGGGTGTTATGAGGAAGGAATGATAGTGTCCTTGAACTATACCAGGAAATAAAGGTAGGTCGAGAATGTTTTCCAACGATGAGCAATTCAAGGTTGGATCTTGGAGATCTAATGTCATATCCACATGAAGGAACTCTGATCCAAATCACTTGAAGGGAAATCGATTTGTTGGAAGGTCGGGAATTGGGAGTGGATAAAAAATCTCAAACAAACAATTTAAGAAAATATGGGTATACCAACTAGTCTACAAATTCTTATTTATTTAGGGAAAGTATTGTAGGAGGAATACAAGCTACATGATTATAACATTGGAGGTGACTCAACCATCTTCCTTAACGCAAGAATTCTAGGATGATTTCCTGGGACAAGCTCAAAAGGCCCAACTTCATTCCAATATGTAGTCAAAGGGAAGATGGAGCCACAAGAACAACTAGAACAACCTCCCACTACTCCTGGTCTCTACATCATGGAGCAGATGACTGAGGTGCCACCGTTGACAATTACTTTTCATGAGGTAAATGAGATTCATGATGAATTCCTTTCTAAAGAAGTGATATGCAGATTCAATTGGTTTTGGCCCAAATTAGAGGCCCTATATCAATGGAATTTTTCCACATGGACAAAAATCTTTGACATCCATTTATGCTCTAAAGGTTTCTTCATTGTCAATTTTGACATAACAAAAGATAAGGAATAACCTTTACACAAAGGGAGAATGGTTTTGGGGTATTGCAGGTCTATTCATGATACCATGCTTTCCAGGTTTTGATGCAAACACCATGGTGGTTTCCAAAATGTGAGTGTGGGTAAGGTTACGTAATCTACCTT
The DNA here is from genome assembly GCA_031772625.1 of Pinus tabuliformis. NCBI lineage: Eukaryota > Viridiplantae > Streptophyta > Pinopsida > Pinales > Pinaceae > Pinus > Pinus tabuliformis. The sequence continues at coordinate 871,019,716 of CM062810.1, read as the reverse complement.
TGTATTTTTGGCATCATAAAGTATTAAGAGGCAGTGGGAATTCCCTGTGGAAATTTCTAAAAGTAGATGCAGATCGACTCACAAAGGGTATCTTCACCATTTCTAGAATCTATGTGGAGGTAGACCTTAGAAAAGGATTACCAGATCGCATCATGCTATATCACAACAATTAGTAGTGGTCCCATCCCCATGACTATGAGAATACGACCTTCAGATGTCGTATATGTATTCAAACTGGTCATCTTCAAAATGCTTGTCCTCAAAATAAAAAAAAAAAAGAAAGGAAAAAGAGACAACCACAAAAGTCAAAAGGATGGAACCTTTCTGAGACACAAGAAGATAAAACAAAAGAAGAAGAAACTATAAATAATACCACAAATAATAATGCTCAGAATTATGAGGACACCACCTAGAAGGACAAGGAAAAACACAACTCAACATTAGTTCCAATGCCTATTGAACAACAATAGCATATTGTGATGATTAGCTTCGAAAAAGAAGCGATTGGTACCAAATGAACTCATGCATCATAAGGCTCAGATTCTAACAAAGAAATCCCATGAAATATAAATGAGGCTAAAAAAAGCATTGTATCATCCACACCCAACTCTAGGGGTTGGTGAAAAGTGGAAAAAAAGAAAGGTAGGAAAGAATAGAATAGGGTAACTCTCTCATGAGTTTTTATTTGTTCCTTGTCACCAGGTTCCATTATTATGCATATGCTTTTAGCATCTACTATATTTAATTTTGTTTGATATGAATAAAATTGTGATTTTTCCTTGGGAAAAAATAACAACTATATTCTTATATATTTATATATTTATGATTATTATATTAATATTATATTATATATTAAAATAATATTAAGCTACTGTATAATATTTTATTTAATAATATTTAGTTTTAAATTATTTAATATAATTGAAATATCTAATAATAATATTAACTGATAATAATAGTAGTAATATCAATTAATAATAACAATCTTAATAACAATAATTATTTAGTAATGTAAATAATTATTTTAGTAAATGTTGTTGATATACGCATAAGGCTTCATTTGTATCTATGACAAAAACCATTATTAATAATAATAATTAATTCATTTTTACATAATAATAATAATAATTATTAATAATAATCAATAATAATAACTAATTCTTTGTCACAATGTGATGTTGAACCATGGTTGACCATGTTTGATTTTCATATTGAGACAATCTTGGTCACAAAGCCACATTTGAGCATGGTTGAGCATGGTTGACTATGATTCACCATGTTTGACCCAAAGGAATAACAAACCACTAGGATTAATACTAAAAACCCAAGGACTATAAACCTAAGGCAATAATATTAAACCCTAAGAATGTGAACCCTTAGATAAAAGACCCAACACACGAATATTATATACAAAAGGGAATAATAAACCTAAGGGATAAAAATTATAAAACCAATGTACATAAACCTTAACATAAATATTATAAACCCTAAAATAAACATGGTTGACCATGATTGATTTCCATATAAAGACAGTACTTGTCACAATGCAACATCGGACCATGGTTAGCCATGATTGATTTTCATATCGAGAAAATCTTTGTCAGAATGCGATGTCGGACCTTGGTTGATTTCCATATTGAGATCATCTTTGTCACAATGCGACATTGGGCCATGGTTGATCATGGTTGATTTTCATATCGAGATGATATTTGTGACAATGTGACGTTCGACCATGGTTGACCACGATTGACCATGTTTGACCATGTTTGATTATATTAAACATGGTTGACCCTGATCAAGCATGGATGACCATGATTGTCCATGATTGTCCATGATTTTTATATGGAAACATTTTTTTTCACAATGCGGCATTCAACCATGATTGACCATGGTTGGTTATGGTTGACCATGATTGGCCATGAATGATATTGTAAACCCAAGTTAATAATAAACCTAAGGGATTGATATTATGAACCCAGGGGAAAAATAAACTGAAATGGATCAATACTAAAACCCCAAGGGAATAATATTAAACCCAAGGGACTAGTATTAAACTGAAGGGACTAATATTTTAAACCCAAGGTATATAAACCCTAATATAAATATTCCAAACGCTAAAATAAATATGGCTTATTTTCATGGTGAGACAATCCTTGCCACAATGTAACATTCAATGATGGTTGACCATGGTTTGCTATGGTTAACAATGGTTGACGATGATTGAGTTATAAACCTAAGGGAATAATAAACCCAAGAGATTGATATTATAAACCCAAACGAATAATAAACCCAAGTGAATAATACTAAAACCCCAAGGGATTATGAATTTGAGGGAACAATATTAAACCCAAGGGACTAATATTATAAACCCAGGGTATATAAACCCTAATATAAATATTAAAAATACTAAAATAAATATGGTTGAGCATGATTGATTCTCATATTCAGATAATCATTTTCACAATGCCATGTTGGATTATGGTTGAACATGGTTGATTACGGTTGACCATTATTGAATAATATTAAACCCTAGGAATATGAAACCTCATAGAAATAAAAAAAAAGGGATTGATATTTTAAACCCAAGGGAATCATAAACCTAAGGGATAAAAATTATAAACCCAAGGTATATAAACCCTAACATGACTATTATTAACCCTAAAATAAACATGGTTGACCATGTTTAATAATAATGATAATAATTTATTATTATTCATGTAAACCGAAGGGAATAATATTAAACACTAGGAATATGAACCCTTAGATCAATAAACCTAGGGGATTGAAAATATAAGCCCAAGGGAATAATAAATCTAAGGGATATAAACCCAAGGTATGCAAACAGTAACATAAATATTATAAACCCTTAAATAAATATGGTTGACCATGGTTGATTTCCATATTGAGACAATCCTTGTGACAATGCGACATTGGACCATGATTGACCATCATTGAATTTCATATCGAGACAATATTTGTTAGAAAATGACATTAGGCCACGGTTGATTTCCATATTGAGACAAGCTTTGTCACAATGCGACATTCGACCATGGTTGAACATGACTTTGATCCTTTGACTTTCCTAGACCTATGAATGAGCAAGAAAATCATTCGGATAATTTATAAAAATAATATTTATTTTTCTTGACAAGTACAAAGATCAAAATTACATTTACAAATACCGAACCTAGTTACACTTTTCTTCAACACTCCCTCTTAACTAGGGAGGCATTTACTAGGGTACTTGGTCATTCTCGATCTGAAGAATTTCTCATAAGAAAAATTGAATTGGTAATCCCATCTGTATAACATCATATCAACCAGGATCGTCACAGTTCAAGGCCTTGAATAATAGCTCCATCTCTCTATGAGACCATGACCAAAAATGTTGGCGAGACTAACGATTTATAGACACCTTCATCATTGTCTCTCAAGGTACATACCCACCAGGGATTTCACTGAGTATGACCTTCTAGCACTATTCTTATCTTGGGTTCCCAGCCCTCAAAGAATATTGGTCCCCTTGCCTACTCTTATCTTGGATGCCCTACACATCCTCAAAGAGTATTAGATGCTAGATAATTACCTAACCCTCCTTTCTTTCTTCCGAGGTGAATACAAGAATGTTGTGTCTATCATGTGTCTACACTTCCACTCTCCACTCGGTTTCCTCTCTGCTTCTCCAATTCTAGCTACACCACAAGTGACTGAGACTCCTTTTGAGGGTTCTTCTGGGGTTGCATGTTGAGAGGAAATTTACTCTCCCTCTCAACCACCAAGTCTCTAACCTTTTCATTGTTCCTCAGGGCTTTGCATGCATCTTGTAACTGGAGATCATACAGGTTCATGACTCATGCACTGATCTATTTAACCTGTCTAGTGGTGATGTGTCTAAGGAAAACCTTTCCATTACTAAAAATAACACCATAGCCATAGTCTTCCAATACCACAACTGAAACAAGATTCTTTTTTAGTCATGGAACATACATTGCATTTGTGATTCTGAGAGTGGAGCCAAACTCCCTCTAAAAGGTAACAATACCCAACTCGGTAACACTATACCTCCCGTGATCTCAAAACTCTATGTTTTTCTTGAGGTATTTCTCCACAAAATCACTAAACATATATCTGTTGCTCATCATATGGAATGAGTCATCTCTATCAAGATACCACATGCCTCCCATGACATTGTTAGCCATTCATGCAATGAAAGTGAAATCAAGTTCGAATTGTGAAGCTAGAGCTTCACCTACTACAGCTATTGTAGGCTCCTTCTTTCTTTCTTTCTTTTGTGGGTAATTCATGACATAGTGCCCATGATCGTGACAGTTAAAACACTTGACTTTCGACAAGTCCATCTTCTTTTCACTCACCTCGCCTTAGGACTTTTTTCCTTTAGCCTTTTTTTCCTGACTTGCTAAGGCAAAGTCCTCTTCCACTTCTTTGGAAGAGGTCCCATCTCTGGTGTTTCGTCAAACTCCTCTTGTATCAAATATGACCACAATTGTTCCCAATCTAGAATCTTCTCCCTCCCATTGATAGAGTCCTGATAACTATGCCAACTCTTGGGAAGTCCTAGAAGAGTTAGGTTAACCATATCATCCTCAACAAACATTATTCCAACAATTGCAAGCTCATCCCGACAATGGGTGAACTTGGTCAAATAATTTGGAATTGAGTCACCTACCTCCATCTTGATTTTTCGAACTTTGTCCTTCAGTGCCAACTTTCTATTGTCACCATTGTTCTGAAACAGGTCATCCAATGATTTCCACATAGTGTATAGAGTTTCCTTCCCATGGAGACTCGAGACAATGTGGTCTCTATCTCCCTCAAGGATTATCCACCTCGCCTTCCCCACACACTTCTTCCATTTGACCAGATCTTTAAAATCTAATGTTGGTGTCTTAGGAATTTCTTGATCAATTAATTCCTTGAGGCCATTATCTTCTAGCACTACCTCCATCCTTTTCTTCTAGTCTATGTAATTTGAGCTTCCATCCAAGGCATACATGAGTATAAACCCATAGAAAGCCATCTGTCAACCCTGAATTGTGAAGGAAAAATTCAAATTTCACTTGTAACCCCAGACTCAAAATATCCTCTATTATAGTGTCTTCAACTCTGATAACATGTAGATTTTCCTATAGATTCAACAACTCATGTAATTTCCTAAAAAACAAGACAAGAATCTACTTACTCTCAACAAAATAAACCAATGATCAATGAAGACAATAATCATTAAGAGGAAGATAATAAATGACACATAATACAATATTTATCTAGGGAAAGTAACTTCTCAAAACCTCGACTATCTATATTTCATTAATCAGAAGTCTATGAAGACAATACAAATCTTGTTCTCACTAGAACAATTCGTGCACAAGTATGATCAACTCTATGCTCACAAGCTAACTCAAGCCAACACTTAGCCTATTATGTTCCCTTCCAAGCCCCTACTTCCTTTCCCAATTCCTAGAGGAATTAGCCTCTATTTAATGAGGAAATCCTTCTTCCATAACTACGTAATCAAAACTTAGGTCCTCAACTATTTGCTTGCACCATCTGTACAACTCAAAAAATTATACAACTGATAGTACACTAACCCTGTACTTTAGTCTCAACTAGGTCTTCCTCTGAACAGACATGCATGAGTTATTCTTGAGTGAATATTTACTTATTTTATGTGGCACTCAGGATGCACTAGTGCACCAAATCGCTACTAGACCTCTACTAGTTCCTCCAATAGTTAGAACTAGTTTAATTGGCTACAACTCAGTCAAACTAAGTTATCTAATTACAACTCCAATAAGCTCAATCTGGACCCCTAAAACTTAGGGATCACTCTACATGACTCCAGATAGACTTCTAACTCAAAATTCCTAAGCTAACTAAGTCAAATTAACTATTACAATTTGCTATGAGAAAATAATTACAATTTAATTCTCAATTTAATTCAAGGAGAAATTAAATTAGAATTTCTAGATGTTATTTTTAACATTTCTTGTTTCTATTTTCAACACTCCCTCTCAACAACAAAGTAATTCAACATTATTTCGATCTTGTATCTTTGGAATGTTCTACATGCAACACTTCTCTCTAGTGTTGTTGCTACAACAACTCCTGAAACTAAAAAAGAATCCAACTTGGAATCATTATGATGCATCTTTCAGCAAAGTCTCTAACTACTACTAGCTCTACCTCTATTGGCTAAAACCTCTATGCTTTTGCTGACTCTGCCTTTCTTCACTATTGTGAACTCTTCTCTATGCTCTTCAGTATCTAACTACTCTAGCCTCTATCACTCTAATCTCTAACTTCATCAATCACCATTGATTCCTCCTGCTACTATGTACTTTGGGATCCCATAGCAAGGTACAATCCATGATACAAAACCTCCCAATGGACCTTGCCCAATTTTAGCCCTCTTGAGACTATCACTCCACATCGCCCCACATCACACTTGGATGTATGGATGTATGTGCTTCCTCTGCCCACTTAGCTTGAAATTCCCCCCCTATTGAAGGTATCTGCATCAGTGGATGTCTCCACTAAGTCTCCTCTCTACTTCTTTGATTTTTCCTGCTAAAAAATTGTTTGATACTGCTTGTGAAACTTCTTGACTGGATCTCTCCACTCGGTCTCCTCTCTGTTTCTCAAATTGTGGTTGCTCCACAGTTGTGTGAGACTTCTTCTTAGGCTTCTTTTGGGGTTGAATTTTGAGATGTAATTCACTACCCCTCTCAACCACCAAGTCTCTAAAATTTTCCTTTCTTCTCAAGTCTTTGCATGCATATTGTACCTCAAGGGCATACGGGTTCTTGATCTATGCACCGATCTGTTTCACTTGTCCCATGGCAATGTGTCTAAGGAAAATATTTCCCTTACTAAAAATCACATCATAGCCATGGTCTTCCAATACCACGACTGAAACAAGATCTTCTTTGGTCTTGGAACATACATCACATTTATGATTCTCGGGGGGAGAGAGAATCCCTCTGAAAGGTAACCATACCCAACCCGGTAGCATTACACCTCCCATCACCTCAAAACTCTGTGTTTTTCTTGAGGTCTTTCTCCTCAAAATCACTAAAGAGATCTATGTTCCCCATCATATGGAACTAGGTACAGTTGTCAAGATACAACACACCACCCATGACAGTACTATCCATGCATGCAATGAGAGTGAAATCAAGTTTGAATTGTGAAGCTAGAGTTTCACCTGCTACAGCTACTGTAGGCTCTTGCTTGCTTGCTTTCTTCTATGGGAAATTCGTGGCATAGTGCCCATGGTTGTGACAGTGAAAAACTTGACTTTCAACAAGTCCATCTTCTTGGTGCCTTCCTCACCTTGGCACTTATTTCCCCTGGACTTTTTTTCCTTACTCACTAAGGAAAGGTCCTCTCCTACTTCTTTGGAAGAGGTCCCATCTCTGTTGTTCCACCGAAACTCCTCTTGTACAAAATCTAACCACAGGCATTCTTAATCTGATAGCTTCTCCCTCCCATTGACAGAGTTTTGATAACTATGCCAACTCTTGGGAAGTTCTAGAGCTAGGCTCAGCATATCATCCTCGACAACAATGATTCCAACACTTCCAAGCTCATCCCGAAAATGGGTGAACTTGGTCAAGTAATTTGCAATTGAGTCACCTATCTCCATCTTGATTTTTCGAATTTTTCCTTTAGTGCCAACTTCCTATGGTCACTGTTGTTCTGAAATAGGTCCGTCAATGCTTAACACATAGCATATAGAGTTTCCTTCCCATGGAGACTTGAGACAATGTGGTCTCGAACTCCCTCAAGGATTATCCACCTCGCCTTTACCACACACTTCTTCCATTCGACCATATGTTTAGCCTACGATGATGGTGGCTTAGGAATGTCTTGATAAATGAACTCCTTGAGGCCATTATCTTCTAGCACTTCCTCCATCCTATCCTTCTAGGCTATGTAATTCGAGCTGCAATCCAAGGTATTCTCGAGTGTCAAACAATAGAAAGCTATTGTCTAACCCTGAAGTGTGAATTGCAAATTCCAATTTCACCTATAACCCCGAACTCAAAAGTTCCTCTATTATATTTTATTCAGCTTCGATACCAATAAGATTTCCCTATAGAGTCTATAGCTCATGTAATTTCCTAAAACACAAGACAAGAATCTACTCTACTCTCAACAACGAAAACCAATGATTGATGAAAACAATAATCAAAAAGAGGAAGATAATCAATGGCTAATAACACAATATTTATCTAGGGAAACAAACTCCTCAAAACCCCGACTATCTATATTAGATTAATCAAAAGTCTGAGAAGAAAATACAAAGCTTGTTCTCACTAGAACAATTCTCGCACAAGTATGATCAACTCTCTGCTCACAAGCTAGCTTAAGACAACACTTAGCCTATTGTGATGCCTTCCAATCCCCTACTTCCTTGCTCAATTCCTAGAGGAATTATCCTCTATTTAATGACAAAATCCTTCTTTCATAACTGCGCAATACAAACTTAGGGCCTCAAATAATTGCATGCACCATCTGTACAACTCGAAAAATTATACTACTGATAGTACATTATCCCTACACTCTCGTCTTAACTGGGTCTTTCTCTAAACTGACATGCATGAGTTATTCCTGAGTGAATCTTTAGTTAGCTAGTGTGGCACTAAGGATGCACTAGTGCGCCAACTCACTACTAGACGTCTACTGGTTCCTCCAATAGTTAGAACTAGTTTAACTTGATATAACTCAGTCAAGTTGAGTTATCTAATTACAACTCCAATAAACTCAAATTGGACCCCTAAAACTGAGGGATCACTCTAGATTACTCGAGATAGACTTCTAACTCAAAATTCCTAAGCTAACTAAGTCAACTTAACTTAGATATTATGAGTTGCTATGAGAAAATAATTAGAATTTGTTAGAAAAATATTATATATGATACAGAAATGCAAGACATATAATATGCAGAAAAACAAAAACACATAAAACCAGAGAGACACAGATATACGTGGTTCACCCAGTTTGGGCTATGTCCACCCCGAATAGCCAGTCCTTCCTTCCTATTATCCAGCAAAATGAAGAGACACATCCTACAAAAAATCCGTTGTAATATCCTCTGTTTTCTCTCACAGTCTCACCTAGCTGTTTCTCACTCTGAGAATACACATCTATTCCATAGCTTGAATACAATGCCCTCATACAAAGAGACAGGTTGCCTTCTAGGGCAAAAAACTCTAAACTAAACATAAATTCTACCATCATATCATCTGCCTAATGAACGGCCCAGATTGACTAAAAATTACTATTCTTTTACAAGGCAATTTTACATATGTTTTTAGCTTCAGGGGTGTTGCCCCCGAAACCCCCTCGGGGGACCACTGGCCCCGGAACCCCCGCGGGGGGGACAAGTCTCTCCCGTACCCCCCCACATGGAGGGGTGTACAATCTTCTTGGGGTATACATTCGGTTGAAACAAAAACCTCTAAATTAGGATGATAATCGGCTCCACACCCAATAGAATTTAATTCAAGGACAAATAAAATCAGAATTTCTAGATGTTATTTTTATCATTTCTTGTTGATATTTTAAACATGGAATAATATTAAACCTGATGCAATAATAAACCTAAGTGATTAAAATTATAAACCCAAGGTATATAAACCCTAACATGACTATTATAAACTCTAAAATAAAGATGGTTGAACATGGTTAATAATAATGATAATAATTTATTATTATTCATTTAAACCTAAGGGGATAATATTAAACCCTAGTAATATGAACCCTTAGATCAATCAACCCAAGGGATTAATATTATAAACCCAAGGGATACAAATTATAAAACCAAGGTGTGAAAACCCTAACATAAATATTATAAACCCGTAATTAAACATGGTTGAGCATGGTTGATTTCCATGTTGAGACAATCTTTGTCACAATGTGACATTGGACCATGATTGACCATCATTGAATTTCATATCAAGACAATCTTTGTTAGGACGTGACATTGGACTGTGGTTGACCATGGTTGATTTCCATATTGAGGCAACTTTTGTCACAATTCAACATTCGGCCATGGTTGAACATGGTTGGCTATTATTGATGATGGTTGACCAAGATTAATATTATAAACCAAAGGGAATAATATTAAACCCTAGTGACTAATATTATAAACCCAATGTATATTAACCCTAAGATAAATATTATAAACACTAAAATAAACATGGTTTAGCATGGTTGATTTTCATACTGAGACAACCCTTATCACAATGCGATGTTGGACCATGCTTAACCATAGCTGATTTTCATATCGAGACAATATTTGTCACAATGAAACGTTGGATCATGCTTGATCATGGTTGATTTTCATGTCAAGACAAGTTTTGTCACAATGTGAAGTTTGACCATGGTTAACAATGATTGAGCATGGTTGACCATGATTGATATTATAAACCCAAGTTAATAATAAACCCAAGGGATCCATATTATGAACCCAAGGGAATATTATTAAACCAAAGGGACTAATAGTATAAACCCGAGGTATATAAACCCTAATATAAATATTACAAACACTAAAATAAACATAGTTTACTTTCATGGTGACATGACCTTTGTCATAATGCGACATTCAACCATGGTTGACCATGGTTGGCTATGATTAACAATGGTTGACCATGATTGATATTATAAACCTAAGGGAATAATAAGCCCAAGAGGTTGATATTATAAACCGAAAGGAATAATAAACCCAAGGGATTAATACTAAAATCCCAAGGGATTATCAACCCAATGGAATAATATTAAACCCAAGGTTTATAAGCCCTAAGTTAAATATTAAAAATACTAAAATAAACATGGTTGAGCATGATTGATTTTCAAATTGAGACAATCCTTGCCATAATGCAACATTGGACCATGATTGTACATGGTTGATTATGGTTTACCATTGATGAATAATATTAAACCCTAAAAATATGAACCCTTAGATCAATAAACCCCAGGGATTGATATTATAAATTCAAGGGAATGATAAACCTAAGGGATAAAAATTATAAACCCGGGGTATATAAATCCTCACATGACTATTATAAACCCTAAAATAAACACGGTTGACCATGGTTAATTTCCATATTAGATTAATCTATTGTGGTATTCATATGATCATAAATAGTTGGTCTAATATTTAACCCTTAATATTGAGGTTTTATAAAACCAAGGGATTATTAATATTATAAATACAAGAGATCAATAAACCCAAGACATTAATATTATAAAAACAAATCTCCTGATCAGGGTGAGAGAGGATGTCAGAGGCGACAGGCTTCGATGTGATATGGTTTGTATAAGGACAATAACTACCATCGTCCCCCACATGCTCAAGGCAGGGGGTGTGGTGTCCTTAGCAATGAATGCATGGTCAGTGGGGTGGAAAGGTGGGAGAGGAAGGAATAAGGTAGGGTGGCAGAGATGGGAATGGCATTCAACATGCCGGGCAGGAGAAAGTTGTAGTGGACAAGGAAGGCATCTCAGGGCTGAAGAGAGGCGAAGGCACCTTAGCTGCGGGCTAGCAACAATTCTCTAGTATGTAATTTGGTCTCGTTTCTATATTATTTCTATTATTTGGTTGGGTTATTGCATCAATTACATGAGCTGGTGGGGATTTTGTTGGTGGAAGGGAGGGCAAGAGGTTGTCCCAATAGGGCTTAACACTGTATGGGAGAAACATGGGGAGGAAAGATAGGTCCATGGCTTAGATCTGCATTTTATTTTTATTGCATTTAAGTGAGAGTCTCTGCAACGGCATTGGTAATGCTGGGTCGAGTAGAGATACATGCCCCTACTTAGTTGCTCAGAGCAGGGGTATAGAAGATAGTGGGTGTGCCATGTCTGGGGGGCTGAGTAGTGAAGGGAGAGGTAGGAAAGTGTCGCGGGCTTGGGGTTGGGATATTAGCTATGTCAGTAATTCGCTGAAAAAACCTTGGCATCTACATCTGCATTATAGAAACGGTGCAGCTAGGGACCTTGGGCGGTATATGGGACAGAGGGGCAAACATAACCATGGCGGAAAACTGTTGGCTGAGGGAGTTGCATGCGTGTATGATAGTAATCATAGAGCTAGGCTCTGGACATGCCTAAATGCTTGGCTCCAGCTGTAGTGGGATGACAGGCAATTGCACCATGGTAAGGGGGAGGGGTACTATGAGGATCTCGGGGAACCATGCTCGAAACCCAATTCCCCTGGTTACTTATGGGCACTAGGATACCTTAACTTGCAGAAGGTGAAGCATGGCAGAGAGGCATGGTATGAACAGTTGCATCAGGATGATGCGAATCGGTTCATGGAACTAATGTTGTTTGATTGTCCACATGGCATCACTAAACAAGGTATGGCTCCAGCAAAGAGAGGGCGTAGTCATGGTAGTAGGGTCCTGATCCACCGAGCAACAAAGAGACTGAGAACAATGAAAGGCCGCAGGGGTCCTAAGCCTGCTGAGCACCTCATGGTAGAGGCAGAAATGGCATACCGGGATGAAACAGATGAAGGAATCCAAAAGATGATTGGCGACTGTGAAGTGAAGATAAAACAGGAAAGTGAACCAAATGAGGAGATAGAAGACTGGAGGATTATGGTTCCTGATCCAAGGAATACATGAGGTAGAATTACGCAGATCGAACACACCCTGTACTTGTACTTCTTGATAAAAATTCTTCTTGGCGAAGCGATGGAACAAATCTTTGTGGGGATGGAAGTCGCAATACAGGTCCTATGCAGTTATAAAAAATACATGGAGAAAATCTTATTTCAACTGCACAAACCTGACATAAGGATGGATCGTATTGACCGCCACATCCCTTGCATCTTGGAGCTGTATGGAATGCCAGGGGCAACTACTAAAGATCCTACCCCTATAGCCTCTGTCTCTGATGAGAAGAATGCCTAGATAGACTAGATTCATCATGCTTAGTTTTTGTTTATGTGGGTAGCTTTTAAATTTCTTGTTTCACATGTCAGTTGTTATAGTTATGTAGTACTTGTACACGAGACTGAGACTTACCTAGCTTTTCTAGAAAGACTAAAGAAATTTTGTTTTTGGATGACGTATAATGTTGACCGGTGTCCAATAGACTTGGTTTCCCCTCAGGGCAAGTTGAGGCCACCCGGTAAATCTATGTGGTGTAAATTTTCCTAATATATAATAGAAAATGGATGGACCTGCCAAGCTTTAGGAAAAGAAAAAATTATAAAAAGAAATGAATAATAAACCCAAGCAATCAATAAACCTAAGGAATCAATAAACCCAACAAACTAATATTAAAAACCCAAACGATTAATAAATGTTAGGAATTAATATTTTAAACTCAAGGGATTAAATGATAAACCAAACAAATTATTAATGTTATAAACTTAAAGAAAAAAACACCAAAGCATTCACTATTATAAACCCAATGAATTAGTAAACCCAAGGGATCGAAAAATGCAATGGATCAATATTAAAAACAAAATGGATTAGTAAAGCCTAGGAATTAATATTTTAAACCCAAAGGATTGATAAACCAACATGACTTTGAATATTATAAACCCAAGGGATCAATAAACCCTAGGGATTTTTAAATTTATTAACCCAATGGGTTAATAAACAAACCTAAGAGATTAATATTAAACTTTAGGACTAAAATTTAACTCTTAATATTGAGGATTAATAAACCCAAGGGATTAAATGATAAACCCAAGGAATTATTAATATTATAAACTTAAAGAAGAATTAAATCCAAGTGTTTAATATTATAAGCCAAAGGAAATAGTAAACCCAAGGGAAAGATATTATAGAGCTAAGGGATCATCAAACAATAAGGTTCAATATTAAGAAAATAATGGATTAATAAATCTTAAAAAATAATTTTTTTAAACACAAAAGATTGATAAACCAACACAAATATCAATATTATAAACCCAAGGGATCAATAAACCCTCGAGATAGTCAATATTATAAATCAAACAAGTTAATAAACGAAAAAATGGAACTCATGCTCATGAGAGGTGTCATGGATTTCCCTCCTCCGCACATTACAAAATTTGGGATTTCTCTACGGATAACCTTCAACTCATGAGTAAAATCGAACAAATTTATGCACAAACATCGTTTGGAATCCAATGAAACAGTAGAAACTAGGGTCATCTATGTTGGCCGATATCTTACGATAGCTCAAGATAACAAACTAAAATTTATGTGGTAGAAGCCTACTGCCATGGCCTATATATAGAGCTTCATGTTCCCCATCATGGCATGATGATCGCTGGCATTATTTCAACATTAAAATAACCAAAAATGTTATTGATATATAATGTATGTCTATGTCACATTTTTCAAAGAGTCTATTACTAGCATTTGCACCAGATGTTGCAAAGGAAACGCCGTAAGGCATAAATTGAAGAACACAAATACAACAAAAGAATACTTTGATAAAGAATAAGAATATATTGAATGCTCAAATCAATGCCCCATTAACTGGAACCACTTAGTAGACATATCTATCAACATTAGGATTATACACAATGATCAAGAAATTTCCCATATACAAACAACACCTTCCACAACAACCTTTTGTCACATCCACATTTTAAAAAATGCCTTGGAACGTGATTGGAATCTCCCATATTGCCTTCTTCATTATGTAGATGAATCTTCCATATTGCTATTTTCTTCATGAATATTGTTAGTTCATTGTTGTAAAGTGTTAGTGTGTTAAATTCAATACTATAAGTTCAACAAGCGAGAAACATTCCTCAATTAGCATAATATGCATTTTCTCTCAACCATGCATAAAATGAATTGTTAAAGAACAAGATATCATTTTACTTTTGTATTCTAGGAATATACTAAAGCTTTAGGAAGCTTGATAAAAGAGTTGTATACAATAAATTGAAGAATTTGAAAAGGATGACTAAAGAATTTGAGAAGGAACAATTGTGTACATTAAGAGATCAACTAAAGAATTAAAATTTGAACATTAGATGAAATGAGTATTTAAATTAGAACTTCTCATAAAAAGTTCTTAACTTGTGAGGTAGGATATCAACTTTCAACCCTACATAGAATGACCTTGTTTAATAATAAAATACCATTTTAGTTTTCCAACCCAGGAACATATTAAGGTTCTTAGGAAGCTTATAAAACAATTATGTACTTTAAGAGATCCTTGAAGAATTTGAGAAGGACAAAAAGAGCAAGTTGTTCCACATAAATTTCAGTTACTTTATGTATAGAGTTTCCAACATGATAAGAAACATGTATGTACAAAGTTTCTCTTTTGTGGTTTCTTCAATTATTTCAAGGATTAGCTCTCAAAATAACTAAACTATTGTAACAAATTTACTTCAAAAGAATTGAATAAGAAACACAATAATTCACAAAAATATAATCATAACACAGATAAACACATTGAATTGTTTATTCCATCTAGTTCAATGTGAATTTAGACATGGAGGTTTTCAACTAAAGATAAATATACTATTCCATTGAGACTTCAAGCCAACAACAACTTAACTCCACATTCTATTCTAGGAGAAAATCTTGTTGGAGAGAATCTCTCATATCCAACTAGAGTCATATTTTCTAAGAAAACGAAGATTGTCATTCAATATTTCATAATTTAAGCCGCCGTGATTTTTCTTGTGACAAACATGAAGCGCCGAAGCTCCTATTTTGAAGTATACGACTCATAAAGTTTGTTTCAAATATCACTTTAAGACTAGGATGCCTCTAGAATAAAAAAATATAATATTGAACAATTTGTAAGGGTCCAAAGAACAATTTGGAGATAGCTAGTGAAATTTTAGAAAATTCCAATATGGTGATGATGATAAAGATAATGAAAAAAAGAACATCCATTAACACTTATATGATCTATCCTAACTTAAAAAACAAAAATAAAAATAAAAAACAATTGAGATTTTTTAATACATTGTTTCCTACCATAAACATCATATATTAAATGCTATAAAAGCATTTTTGGAAGTGAATATAAACATAAATATCAAATTTGTATAAGAAAATCATGCCTAAAATATACCGCATTGTTTTCATAAAATTGAGTTTCAACTCTTGGTTCTATGAGACGTTCATAGGAGTGTAGGTGTTGAGTAGAATTTGAGATTCAAGTATTGATTCCCTGCTTTCCCGCCTCTGCAGAAAACTCTTGTACCAATGAGCAGATAGTTTGGGATAACACTTCAAATTGTCATTGAAGTCCACATAATGAAGACCAAAACACCAAGTGTAACTACTCAAAACTTCAAAGTCATTTAAGTCCACATAATGAAGACCAAATTTCCAAGTGTAACCACTTGGAACTTCAAAGTCATCTAGGAAAGACCATATAAAGTATCCACAGATGTCTGACCCATTTCTGCCACAATGAATAAACGTTTTATTTCTGAGAGATATTCATCATTTCACAAATTCCTGCCACAATGAATAAACGTTTTATGTTTCAGAAATGGTATACCTTATTGCTGCAAGCACATACTGAAGGACCTCTTGATGGAGATCCATCCTAAATTGGTCATTCAAAGCCTCAGAAAGGGGAATAGAAGAATTATTAGGCTATGAAAATCCTTTCCAGACATGAAAGCTGATATTGTAAGTCCAAAACAGATAATTAGATGGTCAATCATCAAAAAGTGTAGCACCAATCTGCGTATATTTTGTTGAACCTGCATAAATCTTAAGTGTACAAAGAGCTCTAATTGAGGACCTGAAAACCTAACTTGTGGTAGAGGAATAACATAAGAAGAGTGCCCACCATTTTCATGCACAATAATAGGAGTATTATGGGAACGGTCCTCAATATATTCAAGCACTGCCTGCATGCTTTGTGGTACAACTGGCATACCCAAAAATGATCTCTGCCACAAATTTCAGCATGAGGTAAATATTTTTTTGTCAGGATATAAACATACTTAGAACATACTGTTTAAAATTTATAAAAAGTTTAGTCAAATTTTTGGATTTTGTTTGTCTCTCAGTTTAGAATTATGTTTCTAAATTAAGGCAAAGTTTAAATCCAAAATTTCTATCGAACTGTAAAAATCTACGTACTCATATTTATAAAAAGCTCCTGCTAAAAAGAAAAAGAAAACATATGATTATAATAGGACATGTGATTCTTCAAAATCTTCTTACATCAAAGCTGATGGGAATTCCATCTCCTTCCACTACATTCATCAAGGAGTATAGAACAACCATAAAATGTTCTTAATACCAATGTTCTTGCAATGTATCACTTTTGAATTTAAAATAACATAAAAATTCAACGGATCAAAACCATTTTCCTTTATGATTTGAAGACAGTAACGTTATTCTTCATAGATTTAAGGAGGCCAAGTTGAAAGGCTGTTAGAAGATGAGATTTATTGAGTTAAATCTATTTGTGAGAATGACTCTCGTACCTGCAGTTCCAATGGACATATCTTGAGCATAGTCTCTTGACATAAGTTCACCTTTTCTTGGAACATCAAAACAATACCTGGTAACATAGTGATTGACACCAATGAAGTCCAATGACCCTTGTAACTTTTGAGCATGTTCCTTTGTAAATGAAGGTAATCGAGAACCCACTATATTCCTCATGCTCCCTGGATATTCTCCAGAAACAAATGTGTCTAAAAGCCTGGATTTTGGAAAAAGAAATTAATTCAGGGTGGTTGTCTGCCCTCAACCAAACAAAAGTACACCTATTTGCATCCACTTCAACAATATAGCTATTAATTATTTGAATCACTACGAAAACCCCAACTGAAAAAGAGGAGAAATAACAATTGGTGAGACTGCTCTATGGTACTCAAGGTTCTGGAAACATAAGTTAACTTGAAAATTCATTGTTAAAGAAATCACTCACCAGCCCACCATAAAATCATTTGCTCTTTGAGTAGCAGCCACATCTGTGGATTTATTGGTAAGAGGTATCATCCAATGTACTAAAATTACTACGAAAACCCCAATTGAAAAAGAGGAGAAATAACAATTGGTGAGACTGCTCTATGGTACTCAAGGTTCTGGAAACATAAGTTAACTTGAAAATTCATTGTTAAAGAAATCACTCACCAGCCCACCATAAAATCATTTGCTCTTTGAGTAGCAACCACATCTGTGGATTTATTGGTGAGAGGTATCATCCAATGTACTAAACTTACTAATCCAATCCAGCCCTTTTGCTTTTCCTGCATTCATCGAGAAATTTATAAAATCTCATCGAATGAATGGAGATGAACATAGATCAGAGAGGAAAAGAACCCAATAGGTTTTCCTGTACAGCTCCACAGCAGCTATATGTGATAGCAAAACATGGTGACCAACAATATATGGCTCAACAGTTGAGTTTCCAGCAGTACAATTTCCAAATGGTTGGGAACATCTTTGAGGTGGGAAAACACCGTCATCATATCCTGCAGTGCCAAAAACATTGGGCTCATTGAAAGTGGACCAATATTTCACTCGATCACCAAACTCTTTGAAACACACATCTGCATAACCTTTAAAATCCTCCCTGCATAAGATCGAAGTAGATTAGAAAACTCTGCTTCTCTAACCATAAGATTATTAATGCACCAATAAATTGATCCTTTGACTTGTGTGTCAACCCACATGGGAAGAAAAAAAAGAACAAGAGATGACATAAGATGTTTACACAATCTGTGGATTTAAGAAACCTCCATAGGAATCTTACAGAGCTTGGGGTAGATCAAAGTGGTACAATGTCACATGTGGTTGAATCCCTGAGATGTGCATTGTGAAACGATTAACAGTTTTGAGGATGATAGTCATAGGAATAAAAACAAAGTAGAGAGACAAGTTTGTCAATAAATACTACCATGGGACAAAAGCTAATTTATGAGGTTATTATAGTACTCAACGCCTTTTGGGTTGATGGGTCCTTCGCCATCTGCATCAATATATGTGAAATAGTTATTTCCTACCATTGTCCATTGAGTGTTTACTAAATTCTCAGGATTAAACATGTGGTCAGAGCTCAAACGGAAATATACCGGGAATAAGCCTGGGCCATGAGATTGAAAATCTAAAGGCATCTACTCCCATCACAGACATTAGATCAATATCCTCCTTCAAAACTCACATGAAATTTTGCATCAAGTTGATACCCAAATCATCTAGGAGTTTAACTATTGATACATTAGTATGAAAACAACAATAATGGGGTTGGCCATGCACATAAAGCTTGAGGATGGCTTACAAGTAGCCACTGCATATAGGTTGTCCTAGTGACATTTATTGTTCTTAGATTTGCAGATAATAATACCTTGTAACGATGGTATTGATCAACAGCTACATCTCCCTTACCTCAATCCACAGTAATCCCTGACAATACAGTTAAAACAAACAACAGCTCACTTCCAGCCTTGGCCTTGAAAGTCCCAAAGTAAAGTAAGGAACTGGGTAGAATGCAAATGAAGGGATGAATGAAGATATGTGATGAAACATACCTTCCCTGTGAGTGAAAGTGTCAAAGATGCTTGGCTTCTGGCCATCTTCTGTTGCAGCTCCTTCACACTGCAGAAAACCAATTGTTATTTTGCAAAGAAACATGCTGGACAGTATTCCATATGGGCACAAACTGGAATTGACTAACAGAGACCAATTAACATTTCACATTTGTAGCTTTGCTAACTGTTTATGTTCTATAAATACTGATAAAATGATAACCTTACAGAAAAAGAAGACATCACTTTGTAGGGTGTGTTATTTGTATTTACACAATTGATTTTTTTATTCAATCAGCTATGCTATTCTCTGTGCTTTTGCTGGGTTCCTTCATCACCGCCATCATTGGGAAATTCATTTCCCTCTTGAAGTATGAAACGAGTAGAAATTCCCAATTGATCTCACACTACCACCACAAAGAAGCTAGCAATCCTCATATACAAATCGAACCAGCCATCCTATCAAGCAATCCATGTAGTTCTCAATCTATAGCTTTGATAACCCAAAACTCAAATCTTTTATATCTAATATACACAGAAATTTTCACATTAATATGTCTGGATCTCATTCTAAGATCTTTACAGATCTGATACAGAGGTAAACCAGATTTTTCATACCATGACAAGCAATATTAGCAAGTCTTGGAGACTTTCTTATGTAATGTCTCCTCCTTATTTGATATTGTTGCTTTAGTAAGGTTTGATATAGAAAATTAATTGCAGATATGGGTCTCCTGATCTCTTGCAAACATTCTGATGTGATGATTGTTATAGCTATGCATCCCATGAATACTATGGAGATTTTAACTGCAAACCTTCTGATTGAATATAGGAATATTATCATACAAGTTTCTTCTCTTATGCAGAAATTGGAAGTATAAGCCATCTCATCTTTAGGAAGGCTTTTGTATGAACAACTTGTCTACTCCTCTATAAACAATAATATACCATAGTGAAATGCTACAATGGTCTGATGAATAAAGGCCTGAAGCCATAGACAGTTTCTTTGCACCTAATACACTGATTGTATATACCTATTGCTATACACAGAATATAGTAAGCTGCTACCGTTCGTTCCATGCACAAATTATGACAATTTTCATGTCTACCATAGAAACTATTATACATATCAGTTGTAGAAAGAACAATCTAT
The DNA here is from genome assembly GCA_031772625.1 of Pinus tabuliformis. Lineage (NCBI taxonomy): Eukaryota > Viridiplantae > Streptophyta > Pinopsida > Pinales > Pinaceae > Pinus > Pinus tabuliformis. The sequence continues at coordinate 870,999,065 of CM062810.1, read as the reverse complement.
TTTGAGTGAGTATCCAGAAAATTTTGACGTATACCAATCTTAGTCCTGTTGAAAAGAATTCAAAATCTCTGTGATGAGCAGTTGCTTAGGTGGTCCAATGCATGTTCTGAATGTAGGGAAGTCTGAAATTCTATTGACTGTCATTCAATGTGCTTAGGAACTTCTGCTTTTGGAAAGTTTGATTGCGCTGCATTGACTTAAGCAAGGCTGAAACATTATTGTTGACGTTGTAGCTGTAGTTGTTCAAATTGCTTCATATGTTCTCATAACAGTGAGGTCAAATAGTCTTCACATAATCTCTGTAGCATTAGGACTGACATGGTTTGATCAATAGATAAATACCTCTAAAGGCATCCCTGCCAAATTCAAGGGCACAGTCTGCCAAGCATTTTCTGCTGCTCTCTCGTCCTTGCACTGTTGTCAATGCTTCTGGAATAGAAGAAATAATTCAAAATTCATCCTCAAATTTTGAAAAAACCATTATTAATCAAATGCACCTAAAAGACCATAACAAAATACCATTATTAATCAAATGCTCCTAAGAGACCATAACAAAATCCATGTAGCTAATGGTTGAATTTACTTTTGCACCATTTCGAACAGTGATATTGGCAGGCCCTGTTTCTCTCGATTGATGTGCAATGAGGGATCTAACTTTGTTGCCACCTAACCATGGATGTAGAGAATCTAATCAAGATAAATGCTCAGATTCTTCATTTTACTACCCAATACCCACTACTCACAAATCTACCACCGAATTTTCCAGACTGAGGAATAATTGAAATTCTCAGCTTAAAGAAAGGCAGATGTTGCATGGTTAACCTCTTTCTCAATGATTACTGGTGCTCCATATTCGTAAGCCGCCTGCTATCAGATAAAAAAGAAAAACGAAAAACACTGAACATAAATTTACAGGAATGGAGGATGTATTTCACTTCACATCGTTGCATGAAATTTTTAAAATCAAATCAATTCCCCATTTATTGAGCCAATCTTATTTGTAACCAATAATCAGAGGGATAGACACAAAGAATTTTCAAATAAATATACTCTGCGTTACCTGTGTCGCCTCATCATTCAATTGCTGGAACCCTGCACTCACCGTACATTCCTTCAACCTGTTTAAACCCTCTTCCATATATATATAAATATATACACGAAAGATAATATGGATCTACGATTCTATACTATTTTAACTTGCAGACTTGTAACCTGTAGAATTGAGATAAAAACGAATGTCAACAATTCATATAGAGCAACCAACCTAGAGTTGAGGGGTTTGCCATGGCAGAATTAGCACTACCAATTTTGTTGATCCTTTGTTAATATGGAATCAATAGAATTTTCATCAGAGTAGACTACTTTGATCCAAAACACCCAAAAGAACATAATAAACCCTGAACACGTCAAATATAAATGAGGAGCACAATTCCTAAGAAGAATAATGATAAGCTGTACTATGACTCCTCAGATACTAGGAGAATAACTCCTGATACCCAAAAGATTGCAATATCAAATGATCATAGACAATTGTGCATGTCAATGATCATAATAATATCATATATTTACACCAAATATATACTAATTCTCAGCCATTACTAGTGTAATTCCAGTTCCAGGACTCCTTAAATTCACTGGAGGGCAATAACAATTACCTCCCTTCTAGGAATGCTTCATTCCGAAAGCATAAGATCCAAATTACTCAAAAATTTCTACCAAATTTTATCATAATCTTATCAAAATTCCCCTTATTTTCTACTCTAAATTTCCAACCTAGGTTTTAAAGACTACCCAATTTTGGATTATAAAAAAGAATGCAGTTACAAACCCTACCTTCTGCAGTGTTACGGGGACAGACGAGTAAGCAGCGAAAAGGAGATGGATAAAAAGCAGAGGCCTGAAACATGCCACAGTCACAGCACATCGCAGTATTGAGCAGAGGATGTAAATCGTAAACACTAGCTGCCAACACCACCGTGTAAGAAGATTGTATATTCCTTTGCTACCAAATTCTATAATTCATTCCTTTCTCGATTAATATAGTCTTCGAAATTTTTTATCCGGACAAGGCTTCTCCAGTATAATCCCGTGCTTAATATATGGTGTGGATTCATGTAGTTCGTTGTTCACTTTAAACTATTCATGCACAATGCTTTTTGAGGCTGTAGAATAATTATTTGCGCAAATATTATCAGTTATGGGAGCTTTTAGTGGCACACATAAATGCCACAGCATTTTTCCCGGAAAACACACCATCTTGCCTACAGTTAGGATTCAATACGGGGCAATGCGTTGATTTCTAAAATATGCTAAAACCATTGGAGAAAACTTTCTTCTCACTAGTTAAATAGTTTTGGTATCAAAGCATTTACATCCTGGAAATGCAAAGCCGGAAGCAGAGATCCATGACCCATAGTTAAATAGTTTTGGTATCAAAGCATTTGCATCCTGGAAATGCAAAGCCGAAAGCAAAGATCCATAACCCATAGGACATAGGACAGGTGTTAAAACATATAGTTTCGGAATCAAAGCACTTGCATCCTGGGAGTGCCAAGCTCAGGACAGAGATCCATGACCCACGGATCAGAGATTAAGACATGATTTTGCTATCAAAGCATTTGCATCATGGAAATGTGAAGACAGGAACCGAGATCTATTAGCCACAGATCGGATGACCATGTGAAAATAACTGTGAAGGAGGGGCCAAAATTAACTCACCAGTGTTTATTAGAGTTTCTCTGGCAACGTTGGATGAGGAGACAAGAGGGAGTAAAGGCAGAAACCAGAAAAATATTCAGTCACAGCAAGACACAGATTTGAACATAGGATATACATTGTAAACTCCTGCCGCCGACATTATGGTGCAAAAAGACAATTTCTTTGTAAATCATTCTTCTCCGATTAGTAGTTAATAGTCCTGGAGTATTTAACTACCCCAGGGTTTTCTCCACTTATAATCCTATGCTTAATTATAGACTGGATTTGTTTATTTTGTTGTTACGTTTTTACTGTTCATGCATGGGTTTTGTTACTGTTTTAGAAGAGTTTTTGGCTCAGATATTGCTGGATGCAGTGGCTTGTAATGGCACAGCCACAGATAAATGTCACAGTATTTCCCCAAGAGAGCACACCGTTTTGCCCACAATTATTCTATTATAAATGGAAATACCATTCAGATTGGGGCACTGTCTTCATTTTTAAAATATATTTAAACCATTTTGAGACAATTTTCTTCACCATGGTTAAAACAGATAATTTTGGCATTGAAGCATTTATACCTTTGAAGTGCAAAGCTTGGATCAGAGATCCATAACCCACATGTCAGAGAGCCATGTGAAAATAACTGGAAAGAACTTAGAAGTAAGAAACCTTAACTCTGCCGTATTAATCGGAGTTTCTCAGATGACAATGTGTGCAGAGAGGAGGAAACCATGACAAGGAGATAGAGAAAAGGCGGAAGCCAGAAAGATGCAGCACTGAACAGAGGACGTACATTGTATACCCTTGCCACATAGAGAAAATGCAGAAGCCAGAAGGATGCTTCAGTCACAACAAGATGCGGCACTAAACAGAGGATGTACATTGTATACCCTTGCCACATAGAGAAAAGGCAGGAGCCAGAAGGATGCTTCAGTCACAGCAAGATACAGCACTGAACAGAGGATGTACATTGTAAACCCTTGCCACCAAAATTAAGGTGCAAGAAGACTGTCTATTTCTCTGGAACTAAACTCTGAAATCATTCTTCTCTCCATTATTATTGTCCCAGAGTTTGTAATCATGTAAGGATTTTCTCCACTTATAATCTTATACTTATTTTATACTGTGGTTGATTTGCTTTCCTATTACGTTATCACTGTTCATGGAGAGTTTCTGTTATTTTTTTAACAAAGTTTTTCACTCAGATAATGTTGGTTGTAACAGCTTTAATGGTACATCACAACATTCCTTTTAAGAAAATACACCGTTTGCCTACAGTGATTCTATAATACATATGGAAATAGCATTCAGTTTGGGCAATGTCTTGATTTCTAAAAGCTGTTAAAACCATTAGATATTTGTTACCCTTACTAACTAAAAATTGTTATTACTGTACAGGGAGAAAAAATTGAAGCCCTTGCCAGTATGGTTAAGAATCAAGGTCTCATTTACACTGGCAGAAGTAAAGGCGTCGAAGCGTTGGTGACCTGAAAATAGAAATTTCCAAAGCTATGGGACTGATGTTATGGAACTTGTCAACCACATTTATAAGAACAAGTTCAATTGAAAGATCAACTGAAACATATGTAATGAATTGCAGAAGATACTGGAACTATTGTTGTATCATCATAGCATTAGTGACTTTGGTGTATTTTCAAAATCTAATATGAAAATAAATCATGTTTCTTGAGTAAGAATGTTTTCCAGAACTTTAGTAGATGATAACGCTATTCTTGGGGGATTTTAGACCTTGAAATGATGATGAATCTGAGGATGTTGTGGTGTGTCAAACGATGTGGGATTCTGAACCAGAGTAAGAAGATTGTATGTATATACATCAATTTCTAATTTAATTTATCATTAAAAGAAATAAAACATGTAAACCGAAATCCTTTAGCGATTGAAATAAAACAGTAACCATTGATTACATATACGGAATTTTGGAATACCCAAGGTAACCCTTTTTCCCCTTTTTTGTTCTTTTTCTTTTATACATAAATCAAGCATGATGGTCCCATAGTAAAAAATTCATGGTATCCTTTTCTACCTCTGACGCATTCTTGGAGGGGAAGTATCATCTTTATACAGTAATCTACATCAAAATGTATAAAGATACAACCAAACGCTGTACAATTAACTGGCGAGTCCTGGCCACAGAGCAGACTAATGAACTCTAATGGCATTAACTTACAACTACCATTGAGGTCCATGCTGGATCTGCGAGTGCCTTGCGCCCCCTCTGAGAGCAGAAGCTCTATACAAAAGAAAATAAAAAAATTGATAGTATAATTCAAGGAAAAAAGGCTGATCTCTGTACAGATATAACCCTGCCCCAGAAAAGCTGGTCCCTGTACATTTACAACAACCTCCCAAAATAGCAGACCTCTTATTACAAAACCTTTGAAATGTTCGCTGCAATTCAGAGGCTCACCTTTCCACTATTTAGTCCAGCCCAGATATAGTGCGATACATTTTTTCAGGGCAGCAGATATTGCGGGAAGAATGAATGATTTTGGCCAACATTTGCCCCCTCCTTTTAAGGACCTTGGGTGATGCCAGAACTGATGCCGCTACAGTAGAAAATATCATTCCTTTTATGGCCCCCCGTTTTGGCAGAAGCCTCACCATTTTTTCTTGGGGTCTGCTAATGCCGCTGACAGGCCCTGCCTTGAGCACACAAAAATATCCAACTTGCTTATACTCCATTACCCCGATTCGTAGTCTTCAACAGAATTCTAATGAAGCACCAAAAGAGAAGTAGTTCATGATACAAATGAGTGCGGAAGCCTTCTTATAAGCTGCAATTTTTTCTTTTCTTTTTGGTGGGATTTTTGAAGAAACTAAAACTGGAAAGGGAGTACCCAAAGCAATTTGCTACATTTTCGACTATCTGTAAAGGGGTCGGGAGCATGTCAAATATCTGAAAGGCCATTCAAACATTTGAAAGGCCACCTTGCAAGAGCCTGAATTAACCGCTAAATTGTTCTACCGTGATCAATTCAGAGCCTGAAATACAGAAATTTAAAAAGGCTTTTGTAGATCCAAAAAATGTGGGTAAAGGGTTAGTTAATGCCAACCTGGCGGATAACAGACAGGTCGAATTCCACCCTGAGAACTTGAAATGTTTGCGCTGGCATACAAACCAAGCAGGACTGGATGCGCAAACTGGTAATTACTCCACTGGACTCTGCTTGCAAAGGCGACCTCTCAGATCTGGCAGCTTGTCAGGCATGCAAGGATAGCGGAGACCTTGTTGAGAGAGAGCTGGTAAAAATGTACACAAACTTGACAAACGTGGTAACCTCTAAGATATGCTACTATTTCACTTGTCTGCATGCCGCTGGAGTGGCTAATGAATTCGGCCCCAAAACCCAAAGCACTGCTCAGTGTGTCCTCAGGCTGCCTTTCGTCCAGACCACGTCGCGTGGCCGAGTTATGGCCTACTATGTCATGGGTGTTGCTGCAGCCCTCCTGATCTGTGCTCTCCGGCTTCTGTATTGTTTGTGGGCGAGGAAGAGGAGTCGTAAGGTTGAGCCTAGGGGATTTGCGAGGCGGAATGAGGAACATCTGAAATCATCCGTCAGAGCTTGAGTCCAGGTAGAGCCCTTGTTGGCAGTGTGAGCCAAGCACGTGTCAGCTGCGAAACGAATGGCTCGCTGGTCCGTCCCGCTCCCTCATTAACTGTTCAGTTTCCAAAACTGTTCAAATCAGCGTTGGATCAACGATCACACTTCATTCAATCGTCTAACACCACAAATCTACCGTCAACAATATGACACGGCAGCAGCTGAGGTAATTCATTTCAAAGGGAAACGCCTTACGACGTAATTATAATTTAAAGACAAAACCTATATTATTGTCCCTACTGCCTGACAACACTACGCATTCAGTTTGTAGCTGATTTGACATTAATTTAGTCAAATATACTAAATAATTTTTGGTTTCCTAAATTATAACTTTAAAAGCTATTTTTTTTTGTGATTTATTTTATTCATATTTATCTGTGATATTATTGACTATTTATTTCAACATATTATTAGGCCAATGCCTAGTTTAACGAGGCATGATTCAATGTTTAAAATTATTTTTCTCTAATATAACTGCTTTACAATGATTTCACTGTCCTACAATTCTGACACAAGTATAGAAGCCAGAGGGTTGCCATATATTTAAATTTTAATTTGTTCCCATCAACGCTTTAAAGAGCATGATGCGAGCAATTGATGCAAATCCATGATCATATTCTAACGCGGAATGGTCTTCTAATTAAGAAATTTCAGATATTCTATATCTGATGACTCTGTAACTTGTACAACGAGCAATTTGAAGATCATGTGGAAACATTTGATGGGGTTGTTGGGGTTTTGAAAGCTTCTATCAGTGGCTCCAGGGTTTTAGGAAATATGAGTGTCATGTGTCTAGTACACTTAATCCAAATCAGACAAATACTTAAGTGTTTTTTGGAAAATAATAATAAAAATAAAGGAAAAATTAAAGAAAGAGGGACCAATTTTTTCTTTGGTGGTGGGTGTTCAAGAGGCAAATCGGTGTAACATAGTAAGGTAATGATATTACAGTATACTTAGTTAGCACATGTCCATAGTACGCTGCCAAATACACGCACGAAGTGGATATTGACATGACCACTTAGCAGTTAATACAAGGTAATCTAATAGTTATCCTCCAACACTCAGTTACCAATGACAAGCACATGATACTAGTGTTCATATTTAAGTTGGTTAATCACGACATCCTAGCAAGTTAATGCTTAACTCAGACTCTTGTATTACCTAGGCACTATGGAACAAATTAAAATTTTAATTTAATGAGATACACAATTTTTAATTCCATAGTTTTTAATTTATCTTAAAACAGTTGAAATCACTAAAATTTAAAAAAACTAAATTGAAATTTCAATGTGTCAATTTATATTATATTTTTATTGTTTACTACTTTAAATTAACTATATTTAAACTAAGCTTTTGCTTAAATTTGAGAATTCATTCATATTTTTCAAAATTCAATAATTAAACTAAGCCGCATATAATGCTAGCTATATAGTCTTGTTACATAAATAAGTCATATTATAAATACAAGTAAAAATTATATATCGATATTGGAAAATTTAAGAAATGATTACCTATATTATTAAAATAGCCTTAAATAGTAAATAATTTACTAAATATACCATTAATGTAGTTTTAATGTGAATAAATTACTAAAATAACCTTAAATACTAGATAAATATTATTAATTTAATTTTAAAAAATCAGTATATTATTAAAATATCAATATATATATATATATACAGAGTAAGTTTTAAAAATCAATAAATATATTATTAAGAAATATAAATATTTAATAAATATGTTAGGTAAATTAAATAAACTTATTATGCAAAGAAATTAATAAATAATTTATAATCATAATTATATAATCAAAAATAAAATATAAATATTTAAAATTGATTTAAAAAATGAAATAATATCACTCATTTTGATAAATTTAAAAGCAAAGTAGCCTCACATATAGTCATTTATGGAGGTTCATATAAAGCATGTCCATAGATACTTCATAGATACTTCCCAGATTTCCTTATGAAAACATTCCTAATTATTCTATTTTCAAATTAGTAACTAATAATATATTATTAAAAAAATTTAAAAATTTAAAAATTCATATGAAATTAATATTCATATTTTTAAAAATTAATATTTATTTTATTAAAACAATTTTTAAAAATTAAATTTTTTAATATTTAAATTTATATATATATATATATATATATATATATATATATATAATCAAAATGTAGTAGTTTTTATGTGTAAATTTTTGAAAAGTTTTCTAGTTAATTAAGCCAAGAAGTTTATTTTACAGCTCATATGATGTATAATGTTGTTTGTCTGTCACCAAGGTTAGATCCATATTTAAGATGGATCTATGTTGGTTTTATCACAAGTCTGAGAGGTGGACTCTTTGCAATAAAAATGCCCCATGGGTTTTTGAAAATGTTGAATGAGAAAACTAGTTTAAACAACACAAATGAAGATTTAAACAAAAAAAAGTTTGCAGGGCGAAAAAGCTATCAAAAACTCTAAAAAGTCACATTTAAAAACTATGACAATTAAAATAAACTCAAAATTAAAACCGTTAACAAGATTTTTCCCCACAACATTCCTAACTATTTTATTTTTAAAATAGTAACATTATTAATAAAACTAATAATATATTATTATGAATTAAAAAAAATCATAAATATATACAAATTAATATTTATATTATTAAAAAAAACTTTAAAAGATCATAAATGTATTATTTAAATAAACCGAAAAATACAACAGTTCAACAATTATTGATCACGCTCACTTTGCTGAAAGTCAATGTGCTTCCATGTATTCATGAACCATTTCTCCACATTTGGATATGCCATTCTTCTGATGGCACAAATGTTCTTGCTTGCTCTTCACAAGCTATCCTACCATAGGACATGTTTCCTCAATTGTATTGACGATCATTATATGCTCCAATATAATATATTCTGCTTTTTTTCTCTCTGAAAAAAAACAATTATTGATCAAATTTTATATTTTACAACTTTCGTCAATAATATTAATCATTTAAATGATAAATGAAAGAGGCAGAAAAACGATATACATCGCATGCTTACTTCTTTGATTCTTTTACTTGTCGTTACACGCTCCCATTCTTTTGCGCTGCTCCTTCATTTTTGTTGTCGTTCTTGCCATTTCACTTTCTGATCCTTCTCCCGAAGTACTTATGTATCGACACTGTGCAAACACATATTCGTCCATGCCTAAAGCGTTTTAGATTAAAATCGAAACCAAGCAGTCTGAAAATGAAAGATTGGCATTTCTCTCAAATCCACTATAAGGAGCTCCAATAAAATTCAACCCTAAACAAAATCCAACACTGACTTTAAATAGAAAACCAAATTCAAAGTTTCACAATGGCCTTAATGTACTTAAAAACTTAATTTGTTGGTGCTATCTCTTATGAAATAATTGTTTTAATTGTTTCTTGATAATTGTTTTAATTGTTTCTTTTCTTATCTATTTCAAGAGAAAATTAGATATTATTAGCAATTCCCACTAAAAATGCAAAGCTACACTAAAGAGATAAAAGGTTTGGGAAAATCAAAAAAGTTGCAAAGACAAAATGAAGCAGTTTTGGTACCGTCACTTTTGTGAGGTAAATAAAAAAGCTAGACAAAAAATTGAATATAGTGCATGTTACAACCTTCCTACTCGACACCAAGACTATGCCATCATTGCTGGCTTTAAGATCTGCTTCTTCCTCGATAGCAAGACTATGCCATAATCATTGTCTTTAGCATCGGCACTCAATCCTTTGGAGCTAACTAAATTGTGATTTCTGATTGTTTGAAATGAGTTTCTAAACTTTATGAACACCTAAATTGTGCCAATTGTATGACTCAAACTTTTAATTTTAGCACATATTTAATCATTTCAATAAAAAATTTCAAAAATTATTCTTTTACCCTAAAAAGAATGTAAATAGTTTTTTTTTTTTTTAATTAATCTTTAGAGAATTGAACCCACACTTGAGCTAACTTCTTTTAACAAAAATGAATTGTCTTTTACTATGAAAAGAAAGTCCATAATTCACTGAAAAGATATATTAATCAAAAAAATTGATATCAACTAATTATAATAAACAAGCTTGGCAGGAATTAATAAGAAGTCAATGGTTTTTAATATAAAAAGAAAAAAGAAAAATGTATAGTTTGTTGGGTGGAATTTTTCCCTTTTAATTTTATCGCATTAAATAAATTTAATGTTTTGTCCCAATTAATTCCTTTCTATTTGAGGCATGATAAAGGCCCCATTTTATAAAGCAATGAAAATTGATTAGCTCTGAAACAACCATACCGAATGACCACATAATTATCATATAAGGTATTGATGACTTATACTCTCCAAGATGGTAATCGTCTCTTAGTCACTTATGACTTCTTCTGCTTGGTGTATATTTGAAATTTTAACCCAACAAAGAAAACAACAACGTATATTAGTTAAATATTAAACCAATACACCTATAAAAACACATAGAAACTATTTATTTCTTAAATATTCAACTAAGCCACTTCAAAAATACGTGTATCATAGGATCCAAAATCAAGTCACCTATAATGTGGGGAATTATTACAAATTCCAGAAAATAAATTTGTTCGTGGAATCATATAGTCTAGTGTCACATTGATTTATAGACTTCAAATCCATACATCCACAAAATATCTACAGTACATAGACTGGTCCAAGTGACGTAACGTTTATTCAGAATCATGCAGTTCATACAAGGAATTATTTAGAGTTTACATATAGTTTACTCCATGGGAATGGAAATATCAGATGTCACCGAGGATGAGGATGGAGGAGATAACTTGTAGCAGTGCCTCCATTGGCCCCGTATGGATAAAATCTACTGGCTATGGATTTATTTCTTGTGCCATACAAAAATCTCAAGATTTCCATCGGAGTTCTGTTCTATGACAAAGAATTTGGATTTGTAGATAAAATGTTACCACTGACTCTTCATTTAGCTCCCAAGAGAGTTTGTGGTCGTCTTTTTATCTTATGTTCATCTGGTATGTTGTGAAAAGCTCCGTGTTCTCAGCAAAAAAACATGTATTTCAAATTTAACCAAAAATATATACATGGAATTTTAGATAGTGCTTTATATGGTATGTTGTGAAAAGCTCCGTGTTCTCAGCAAAAAAACATGTATTTCAAATTTAACCAAAAATATATACATGGAATTTTAGATAGTGCTTTATATAAACGGAAAAACAATATACCAATTATAATGAAGAAAAATACTTGTATTAGTCATAGGAAATTTTTTATGTATAGCATGAAAGGTTTACAAAATACTTGTATTAGTCATAGGAAATTTTTTATGTATAGCATGAATGGTTTACACTTCCACTGAGATCAATATAGGTTATTTGTCAAGCGCTGGTCACGACCTTTAGGACACAAAAACAAATTTAGGACACAAAAACAAATCATGCTAGATCATTCCAAATGTAGAACATGCAAATGATTGCAAAGAAGAACGAAATCGAGCAGCCTAAACTTATTGATGGAAGCGAGTACTGAAATATAAAATGAAAATATTCTATAATCAAATCAATCCAATGATGTGAAATATATAATGAGTCAAAGATGTATATTTAGGAATATTCCTGAATACCACTGGTATCGAAACCACGAGAGACTGCATCACCTGAATTATTGAAATTGAATGCAGTGGAACTATCAACGCAATCACTATAATTCCCAGAGAAATTAGATATAAAATTTCCAAGTGCCATTTTCATTAGAGATGACCCCGTGAAGACTCCTCTTACCATTCATAAGGACAATTTTTTGAAGGAAATCTTCAGTACTGAGCATATTAGGGAGCATATTATGCCTACGACCTAACTGTGTAGCTGATCACGGAATCACAAATGTTTTCCCATAAAAATTAAAATAATACTGAAAAAAAATCAAATAAGAGAAAACCCGTAACGAAAAAAAGTATATTTAAAAAAATAATGCCAAGTAAAATAAAATTGAAACGCAAAAGGAAGAAAGGGTAGAAATGTTGCAGAAAGAGGAAGGAGGGTTAAAACTCTTTTTATTCCCAAATGATTTTAAGCCTTTTGAGAAATGTGACTTGGACCATGCCCAACCCAGCAGGACCAATATGAGTGAATACATAATTCGATAGACCATGAATCCATAAGTACATTGTGATTTAAAAAGTCTATGAAAATTAAAAAATAGGAGAACAATGATTTAATTATCTTTGCTAACAGATCATTTGGATCATATTGGTTGAAGTGATTTGGAGAGAAACTAAGCCCACCAATGTTGGTATAGGCAAGATCATAATTAGATGGACCTTGGAAGCAGATCCTGTGTCATTAAGGAGAAAAAACTTAAATCAGTTTTCCCATGTTTCAAATGCTCCACTCGAACGTCCAATAAGAAATTGGTTGCTGTCAGCTTCCAAATACACTGTCAGCTTCCAAATACACTATGGGAACATCAATCTCTAAGAGGCAAGGAGTTATGTTTGAATCCCAGGATTTCCAGTTTCAAATCAGCGAAAAGAGGGAAAAATCCTAGTGAGGTTGTGGATAACCCATCCAAACACAAAGTTTCCAACCACCCAATAAACTCATGAACAAAATTGAAATTATTTCATATGCAGGCCATGAAAAAAAGCAGTGAAAACATTGTAGAAAAAAAACCTACCTCTGATGTAAGAATATGGTGGGTCTCTTTAACAAGAATATTTCTGGAAGAAGATCCATCAAAATATGCATCTGATGGCTTCAAATTCTCCTTGGCTTCATCCAAAACAACAAAAGCCAAATTCTCCTTGGCTTCATCCAAAACAACAATCAATCTGTAGCAATATTCATATTGGGTTTTCTTCGTAGTCTCAACTTCTTCCTATTGGGAATATCTTAGATGATCCACTTGATATTTAGGTTTGAAAAAATTCCCGGCCACGAGCATTTGGCTAAATATTCCAAGTGTACGCAACCCTTTTGGAAGAAAAATGTTGCCAGTCAAATTAGTCCCCTGATTAGACTGAAGAATAGATGAGTTGAATTCGAGAGAAAGAAACTCCAATGGAAATATATTGTGGTCGCTCCACCACATGGTCAAAAATGGTTGGGCGAAGGAGGACGAAAAAGGGCCTCCATCATTGGCAAGATCTGCCCAATGAAACCTATCTTAGGAACACCTTTGATGTAATTATAGAATAGTGGGTACGTAATATGAATAATATCACACAATATTACTAATGGGTTGTGAGACATTTGGAAATGTTATGCAATTATTTATTAACGTAAAAATTGATCAACATTTATATAAGACTAATAAATATGATTATATATATTGGTGCACTTTTCAACCATTTAAATTAACAACTAGATGAATATATGTCTTTTCCTATTTGAAAAACCTCCTACAATAACATGGAGATCCCTTTAGATCACCATGTAAATTGTTTTTACATTAAACACATCTCAATTTTTTGGTGATGTTTTTGCACAATATTAATGAAATGTGGGAATTTGTAGTCATCCTAAGTGTTTGTCTCCCTTCTACCCACCATCGCACGATTATTCCCTATTGTAAATCATCACCAATACCCTCTTATTGTAGACCATAATTGCAATACCCATATTTCCATTTCAATTGTTACATATTCTATATTCTAACATAAATTGTTTCTAAAAGCATTCTCCTAAGAAGGATGTAATGCCCCTGTCTAAGTAATCTTATGTGGACCTAAGGAGGGCATATATGAAGTTCAATGTATATGATATGACCCCATATATTCCCCCTCTCAAGGAATATTAAGTGACGTATTTGATGAGAGAAATAAATAATTGATATTAAAATAATAATAAGATAATAATTGCTTTGAGATCACTCATGTATTATTCTCAGTACTATAAAGAAAAAACAATAAATCTAAGGGATTATCTTAAAAATTTTATAATAATCTTGGGTTTAAGATAAACTAAAATTGCATAAATACACGCGTATTAATTAAATAATGTTATAATATAAATACACTAATATTTTCTCAATATAGAGAAATTACTTGATTGCAAAATCAACTAGTTAAACAAATCTCTCAATGACACCCCAATCTAGCAAGCTAGTTAATTGGAGTATATATCTCAACCTAACTAGATTCAACAACCTCCTACACACGTGGAACAAACTCCTTAAACATATGAGCACAACAAAAATAAGTAGGAGTTATATTCTCTAACATTCCCCCTTAAAGACTACTTTTCTTAATCTCAATCAATAGTTCTTCACCAATCTGAAACATATGATATACTATAAACTAAAGAACCTCCTAATCATCAAAGTCTATTTGTAGTCCACCTATCATTACAAAAAGTACCAAAAATGTTGACATCCACATAAAGGAATAACCATCCATCAAAATACATAGGTAACCACTACAACCACTAGTCTACCAGGATGTCCTTTGTGTACATGGTTCGTTTGACCATCATATCTTAATACATGTATTTACTCCTTTAACAAACCTTACATCATCATCATCATCATCCTTGGTTTTCTTGAGTTACCCATAATCATGCCCCGAGTTCTTTCTGGCTTGCCCTCAACCATGCTCTAGGTTTTGTTGGCTTACCCTTAACCATGCTCTTGATGCTTTTGCATCACACTCCAATGAACTATATCCTTGCATGTCTTATACATACTATGAAAAACACATTAGCATGACCACAAACATCACACACAAGTAATTTCGGGCTACCATAAACTTGCACTACAAAGTGGTTTTCATATTACCACAAATTACATGAGGGTACACATGCCTCATTAGTCCTACATCATGACTAAATCAGGTGCATTCAATTACAATCTCCACTCACATAGATACTAGGTACATACACTCTCAAGGACCACTACATCGACTCAACATGACACATAGACTTGCTTCAATTTATGACTCACATTACAATATGATCATGAGCTTGTTATTATTCTACATACACACACTTTATTTTACCTTCATTTTTCCACCACCGTCTAGCCTTTACTATTGCTTCAACCATTATCCTCAATTGTCTTTGCCACAAGCGCTATCATATTTCTTCAGTGGAATAATCTTTGAAGATCTCTCTTTTCTACCTGTTGTAAACTTCTCATTCCACTCCAAAAATTAGTCTTGCAACCAATCTTGGTTTCTAAAGTAAGAAAAATACAACTAGCTTCCACCTCTAATATTATCCATGCTCCTCCCTTCACGTAAAGAAATGTTATCACATACCAACTAGAATTGTTTTTTACCACTCATACCTCATATTGAATAGGAACCTCTTGTAATCCAGGGCCTAATATCAATATGATTGTAAAGACTGGTAAACTAGCCATCCTATGCATCTACTTCCATCTATTGAGATATATGAGTTCCATTCACTATATTTTCCAGTACTCTAGGTGAGTAGTTTTGGTATGAGATTTATCCTTCTCAGTCTTACATTTTCTATGCACATGTCAATTGAGACTTAAAATGTGCCACTCAGAAATAGTTTAGCGAGAAATCATGTAACTATAACTCCCTTTTCACTACAACACTTCTTCTAAATTGACTCACGAGTGATTGATCATCAAAACATTTTAGCATTACAAAAGTATTAGCAAAAGAGAATGATAGGAATGCCATCTTTTTCCACTATTTTCTATGCATTGTTGTAGAAATTCCTCATTGTTCCATGATCCACTTTTGCCTCACATCATTTTTACTGACCTACACTTCATCATTATCATCCACTATAGAGTGTCTTTGGTCTTCTTTATTTTATTCGAATTCATTTTTTTGTGTTGAATTCACCTATAATTTGTTAAAGTAACATATTCTAACAAAATCAATACATTGAGTTTCTCAACATAAATTCTTATAATTTCAAAACATTTATGAGTATCACCATACACTTGTTCTTCTTTAGAGTTTCCAAACCACCAATAGTAATCAATTATAACAAATTGAATTTCCATATTTCTGTGTATGAGGCTCAAGATGTTTTCTTCCCCAACTCTAAATAAATTCAAAGAGACGTTCTAATTTATCATTACTAAATATTTCCACAATCACCATTGGTGGATTCACAGAGGTATCCTTCCTGTGATACTTTGATCTCAGCTTCCCCACCTCTAGCACAAATATGATTTCAAATTTCTCTTTTCCACATTTTTCTTCAACAACGTGGGTGTCATGCCTTCCGAGGTTGCCAACTTTCAAAACTTGCATACTTATTTTGATCTATTGGCCAAACATGGAAGAAAGTGTAATGCTATAGAGGCATAACTCTCCACAACCTTCCTAGATGAAACAACATGCCCTCTCTTTTCTTATCCTAAAACGAAACCTGAACATGTGCTCTTTCCTTCACTTAATACATATCCCTTTGTATGCTCACCTTCATTCTCTTCCTTAACCATATGTCGGCTCAGCATATGTTATCCACCCATTCACAATTGTCTAAGGATGTATTCACCTTTACTTATAACTTGCTCCCTCTATATCAAATGTTGCTGAAGTAGGAGCTCAACTACCATTGTGAACAACCACTACAACCACACCTCAATCTCGTCTATATGATATAACAAGGGGTTGATTGTATCATCTACACAAAGCATCATCTCACTTTGACCACTAGGATTCCATGAATGCTTGCCACTAGTTGAACCTAATCACAAAAATGTACTGCATATACGGTTCAATCATACCTTAGTGCGTTATGCATTCAAATACAACCATTGAGATCCTCACACCAGAACAATCTCTCACCTCCAAAGAGTTCATCCCCTACATGAATCTTACATATATTGAATTCACTTGATCCTAAGTAGGGTATCACTTTAGGTCTCCTCACAAACAAATGTTATGTATATTGAATTCACCTAATCCAAGCTAGGGTATCACTTGAGGCCTCCTCACAAACAAATGTTTTCAGACTCTTCTTATCATGGTTGGCTTCCATCACTCATACACATCAAGAGGAATTGGAATGCGTCCATATGTTTCCCAAGCTTCTATATAGGCCAACAAAACTCCCACCGACAAATACTTATCATTTATTTATTTATCTTTACCACAATGGATTTTCCTCCCTTCTTGACCACAATGACTTTTCTTAACCTTTACCAAAAATATCATGAATGTGTGGATAGACACATAACAATAATTTGATCTAAAACTATCCACAATACTTTTAGCATACCATCTCTATGTGCTTTTCCATGAGGGAGTCAATTTGAGTAGACTTTGATACTAAATTAAAATTGTATATACACATTTATATTAATTAAATAATGTTTCAATATAAATATAATTATATGAATATTTTATCAACATACAAAAATTACTTAATCATAGAATCTACTACTTGAGCAAATTTCTCAACAACACACCAATCTAGGAAGCTAGTTAATTGTAAAATGATATCTCAACCTAATTAGATCCAACAACCTTCTACAAACTAGGAACATACTCTTTCATAGACACACCAAAGACAAGTAAGAGTTATATTTTTTAATCATATATGCTATAAACAAATAGTTTAACTAAATTGCTTGCATTAATGGATAAACTCAGCTAGGAATATATAATTATATATGAGGTAGGTTTTATATGTTTAATTGTTCATTCCTTAGCAAGATAAAATAATTATTCTTGAGCATGTAAGATTGATAATCGTTGATTACACTAGAACTTTCTTTCCTGAGTAGCCTCCTGTAGCGAGGCCTTTTAAGTAGATAATGATAAAGGCATTATAAAACAATATTAATAGTGATGAATCTTCATCATTCTATAAAGATGTCATATATTAAGATAGAGTTTCTAGTATGATGAATATGACAATAGAAACAACTCAATTTATTCAACAAATATAAATACTATAGGTAGAGAGATAAGATTTTGCAACAATCTTTACAACTAAGTGTTTGAAGATTTTTGTGGTGAGAATCTTGAGTATCTTTCATATTTGAATTATTAGCCACAATAGTTGTTTTTTGTGTCGAAATTTCAAGTTTATAACAAGGCTCATCAATAATATAAATTTAATCTCAAAAAATTAATAATTGATGAGTCTTGTTATAGACTTGAAACATTGACACTCAAAAATGGCTACTATGGTTTATAATCAGAGTATGCAAGATACTCAATCTTTACAACTCGTTATTATCCTCATTAGTAACTCAAAAATTTTACTTTCTCACATTTCTACTCTCTTAAGCTGCCTTAAGAATTTTCTGCAAAGGAATTTATTTTCATTGTTAAAAGTTACCAACCACTCCATTTTGTTATAATACCATCTTAAATTATGAATACAAGAGTATTGATTTTTGTTCTTCAATATTCCTTTATTTTTTTATTTGAGATGGTCCTTGTTTCTCTTATACTAAAGGTAAGGGTTCTCTCAACATTCAACCATTCGAGTTTTTCTCATATTTGTTGTATAATGATAGATATATCGTTTTTTAATTACATATTTTTATTCAAGTTCATTATGAAGAAATCCCTAAACATTTAAATCTTTCACCTTCGATGTCAACAAAAGGAGGATAACTTCGTTGTCTTCATATATTTATACATTTTTTTTCATTGAATCTTGTATATGATCTTAAGACTGAAAATGGATGGCTATCATTAAGATAAAATTGGTATACACATTTTCTATAATAATAAAGGACATTTGGGGTTATTGAAAAATGCTTGTTTAGTAATCTAATTTTTTAAGGAACTATAAAGGGTTTTGGTGTTAATAAATTTTCGATAAGGGAAGATAACCCTTGCATATTTTTTTTATACAAAATTTCTACTAACAATAGACTGTTCAAAAATATTGCCAGCACTAAGGCTACAATTCCATCTTAAACTGAAAACATATCCACTATAGACTCTATAGAAAGTCCCAAGTAAAAAGCAAAATTTACATAGCAACATGGAGAGATAAATTTACAAAATACACTACCTAAAGTATCAATCCTCAAAAATCAACAATGATTATAGCCATCGACATCATACCCTCTAAGACAAAGGGTTCTTTTCCTTTCATGAAGGGCACTGGAACCTTTATCTCCCAAAACTAGCTGCACATTTCTATACCTTGAGACTCCCATAGCAGATAGACAAACACAAAGAGAGTGGAATTCCTAGCATAGAATTTCCATCGACTATTCCATTTTTTCCTGATGTCTGAGCAATTTTTCTTCGAAGAAGATCTGGAACACACTCTGTTACCTTTTAACCATCTCTTCAAGTTTGTTAATGAAAACTAAAAGAGCACGAGAAGCATCGAGAATCATGTCGAGCACAAGGTTGGTGTCGACATTATCTGAGGAGGCTAGAGAATTTTCCATTGCAGATCAGACACTCAACACCCAACAATATAACCTGATGGTAAGAAAACTTCCAGCTTCCAGACCAAGCTGGGATAAAAATACATGAATACTCTGAAGGACCAAGGGATTCAATATATAGGCAGAGTTATAACCATTCCACAATCCAAACTACAACAATAAATCCAGAGCCATTTCCCAAGTATCAACTAGATAGAGAATTGAAAATTGTCGATTGACGTCGAACAACTGATTTAATTCCACTCTACTAATCAAGAGCCTAAACTCTGTAGCTGACACGATCCCCCAAAAATACCACCAAAGGTAGAATAAATAGACATGACACCTTGCATTTGATTTTAGTGAAAATACATGCCACTTGTTATCCCGTTTAAAATATTGGGGAGGGAGTGGAAAGATCCATGATCGCAAATGAACAAGCCACCAAAACCTGAGACCCATCCTCTTCTAGAAACGAGCCACATAGAAAGAGTATATGGAGAGAGTCAGACATGTTTCATATACAAAAACTTTCCCATGGTTGAGTAGATCATATATCCAATGATTTCTTCATGGGGTGCTCATTAAGACATTACAATGAGGAAGAAAAATGTCCCCTCTAACTCGACTAAAATTTAGGCCTTCAATTATCATTAAGAAATTGGGGAGATATATATTTTCCATTTCCAAACTATGCTACCCCATAGGAGCCTTTTTTGGCTAAGATGTCGATTTCCAAATTGAGATGCCTAAATATATGGTAGAATTCCATTTTTTCAAATTGAGCAGTGTAAATGAGAACCTTTTGATTCATGGGATGGGAATATGAACATATTGCTTCCTTAGCCTTGGTAATTTGATGAATGACTAGAATTGAGTCTCCAAATACTAAATGGCTTGAAATTGTAATTTTTATGGCCACTTTTAGGCCTTTCCATAATGCGAGACATGCCACAAAATTGTTGGTCGCTATACTGAGACTCCGGGAAAATTGTGATACTATTTTTCCATTAGGGCTATATAATACCCCTCCCTCTCTTGTATCCCCCTTGTGTAGCAATGTCTTGATCTTGATAACTACTTGTAATTAATAAGGTTAATGAAATATCTACTTCCGTAACATATAATACATTTCTTCCATAGCACTAACTCTAGATTTTATTCCTAGAACCAACCCTACATTTTCCATGTATTTCATTCATCTGCAAATTTATGGCAAACTTTTGTCTTGTTGGTTTAGAAACTTTATTTGTGCTACAAACTTTATTGTTTCAATGCTTTAGTAGCATATGGTTTTTCACTTTTTGTATTCCTACGCAAATTTCTCTTTTTCTTGAAGTTTATTTGTCATTTTAGTAATTACGCTTTTGTAGATAAATTAACTTAGTTGTTCCTTTTACGATCTATTAAAAAACTAGCACTTGTTAATATATATTGAAATAATAGAAAAATAAACACCTACAAACTTTATTGTTCCAATTAGAGAAGGGCCAAAAATATTATATCTATCTATCTAGATATATATATATATATATATATATATATATATATATATATATATATATATGAATGAACCATGAAGCAATGAACCATGAAGCAATTTTCATTTCTAACCCACCTACAAGTGGAAGCTACACAGTCTACACATTAGCATTTTTATGATATTGAAGTTCAAGTGATTCAAGAAAACATGGAAGCACATTTCTAGATATATATCTAACATAAATAGGGTTATCAAATATATTGAATTGATGTCGCTTGGCCATGACCTTAAAATTGAATAATAATAATAACAACAATATGTCAAATCTTCTAAGAAACAATGTGTATTATGATACAGTTGTTTGATGTGATTTTATTAGAATATGGAAGTATATACATAAAACTCCATATCCAAAAAGCTCTTTAAAACAATTTTATTTATTATTTATTATGTCAAGTATATTGATAAATCATCTACATGATAAAGTTGTTTACAATTTTCTGTTAGAATGAATAGTTACTATTTTGGGCACTATTTTATATTAATATGATTCTACTCTAGATGAAATTATATTTATACGAATTTTAAAATAATTTGAATTCATATATGAGACATGCTAATAAATTGATGCACATGCACATTTTGACTAGAACAAATTTTGCAACAAATAGTTACTATTTTGAGCATAACCTTTTTATAATATTAACATGAAGTGATTGAAATTCACCTGCCTAGGAAATAGAATTTCAGGATAAACTAGAATACTTCCTAGAAATAAGTTTTGAAAATTTCTTCATTTATTCCTCTAAATTATAATTGTGATAACTATGTTTTTAATTTTTTTATTAAAATTTCATATATTTCTCATTAAAAATAATCATTTAATTTTTTTTTTTTTTTTTAATTTACTTTTAATATAATTTATTTAACAAGAGTCGCGTGGTGGCATGTCACTTTTTTTGTATAGATCATAATATGTCAATGTAGGTTTATGTGAATTCATATATGAATTTGTAAGTCATTGGAATATAAAAGATTCATGATTGGATCTATGCTAATAGATGGTATACTTTTGTCATTGTTAAAAAATATTTTTGAGTTCAAGTCGATGTGTAGTAACATTCTTGTCAATGCTCAAAAAATATAAATTTATGAGAGTTCATTTTGAGATTAAAATGCTTCATTAGAGTTCCTTTTGAGTTCCCATTCTTTGTTCAACATCAGAAAGAAACATGTCTTACATCAATATATACTTGGAATAATGTTTACAATAGAATATAGGTAGGATTGGGTTGCTGATTGTTGGATTTTTGTTGAGAGATTTTCTCAACAATATTCTCCTTGTTTGGAATTTGTTGGATCTCATGAGCACTATTTATGTGGCTTGAAGTTTGGCTTTGAATGTAATATTCAAATAGTTTTCTGTGCACTATGTTTTCTCTTCAAAATTATTACTTGGTATCAAAGAAAACTCTGGCTCCCTTTAGGGAGGGTCAACAAAATAAAATAGTAAATTTCAGAATTCTCTATAAATAAATTAGCATAGAAATGATTTTTTGAATTGATAAATTAATTTATTGTGTTCGTCATTGTGAGTGATCAATTAATTTCCTATGTTCATCACTTTGTTGTGAGAGTTACTGATGTTTATAGCACTCCCACCAATATCTAAGGATAGTGTGTCATCAGTGGGAATATATGGACCACGATGTTTGTGTAGGCACTACAAATCAAGTCAAGTGGCCAAGCTATCGAGTGATTACTCACGCTTATTTACTGATGGTCAAATCAGACATAATTAGTGGACCAGTGTGTCTTGAGCACGTACATTCAATGTCTACTCATCTCCTCCAATTTCGAAATTAGAGTTAGGGTGGGTGATGCAGGAGCATTCAACCCAACAATATCATTGTATTTTAGTAGACATAGGGGTCTTGTGTTTTAGGGAAGTTGGTTTCCTAAGTATTGAATTAATGTAAATATTTAGGCCTTCGAGTGATTTTGAATGAAAATAGGAATTAATTAGATATTGTGAGACATATTTTTAAATGTTCTCGAATGTAGGAGAACATGAGAGGATTAGGATTAGTGAGGAATTAGTTTGAAGAAACTGTTGAGCAACTGAAAAGTAACTGAGGAACAGTTCCTCAACTGTAAAGAAACTACTAATAATGTATTGAAAAGAAAAAGAGAGAGAGGTTGGATAGGTTAGCTAGCCATCCAGCCAGCCAGGGAGAGTGTGACTGTAAGCCTACAGGTAGATTAGGAAATAAAGGCCATTATAAACAAGAATCAGGTCCGAGAGACAAAGATTTCATTCTGTAATTGTTGTTTATGTTTAAAACAGAGATTGATTTGAATATGTATAAATGTGTATTTCGTGTGTTAGATGATGAATTATGTGTTATCAGAGATTTGCATAATACAAATATGTGCAGGCTGAGGCGAGAAAAATCCACAGAGGAGGAGAAGAGACAGAGGAGCATAATGGATCATTGAATCCATTAGAAGGATCAAAGCCAAAGCTCAGGAGGAAGGTGCAGTGAAAAAACCAAGGGATCAGAACCTGGAGAAAACCCCAAGAACCATGGTAAACATAGAAGAAATGGCGAAAACCAAGTGAAGAGGTGGACGAAAGAATGAAGTATCATTGAACAGCAACTGTTGGATCTTTAAGATCAACGAACTAGATCCAATAGCAGAGGGATGGAGCGATAGCGATAGCGATGTTACGATATTGTCGATGAGCGATGAGGCTGATTAGAGATCGGGCATATCGGAGATATGATAGATCAGAGGCATCGACAATCGAGAATCGGAGGAGGAGTAGTGCAGCGGAAGTGTGGAGAACCTGACGACAAATATAAGTGCAGACGTATAAATTTTGAGATCCACTTATATGGTTCGGAGCTGAACTTTAGTGTATTTCCTTTGTATCCTATAAAGTGCATGGACTGAGTCTTTAAGGCTTAAGTGTTTTTTAACCGCTTCCGATAGTCGCATATCAGAGTTGGAGGGGCGTTAAGAGTATATATGTGGTATGACCACAGTAACTTGCGATGAGCGATTGTGATAAAGGCAATCCTTGGGAAATGTGCAAAGGCTTATGTTTGGCAGAAAAGGTATGTTGGTGCATGTTTTTATGTGTATTCTCTTATAAGAGAATTACAAAGGATTAAAGCGTTGATAGAAGGGTTTTATGGTTAAGTCCAGTTTTAACCAAAGTTTATAAGATGAAGGTTTAATGTGAGGGCTTAAGGGTTTTATAAAGGTTATGAAGGGTTTTAAAAGTTCTGATAAGAGATATTTTACGAAGGCTTTAATAAAAGGGTTAATGAGGGCTTGAGGGTTGATTTAATTCTCGATATGTGGATTTTGCCTAATATTTAGGCTGTGTTGGGCTTTAGCAAATCATTCAGCGTTAAAATTGATAAAGGGGCCTTAACCACTGATGGTTTAATATTTGACTCCTTAGAGAGTTAAACTCCTGGGGCAAATGTGATTATGCGTTTGTATATACTGTGGGTAAACCAGGGGTAGCCTCTGCATCAATTGGTATCAAAGCAAGTTAAAGCTCTTTGAAGAAACTTAGAACAGAGTTATGTGTTAAGATTTTTATGCAGGCAAGAGGAGATTATATTTTAATCTGATAGATAGCAAGCACACAGAGGTGAAGTACAATAGAACTTGCAGATGCAAGGAGGCAGAGAACAATCCATTCAAAGTGTAGGAGAATGGTGGAACAATATCATGCAGAGGTCTTAAAAGGTGAGATGATATGTTTTGTTTTGATTTGATTTGAAGATTGGAGAATGTGTGGTTTTAATATTTACACATAGGTAACAGCATAAGAAGGTGAGAAGGTTGTAGCAATCTAGAGCGAGGAGTGCTCAATTGGTTCAAGAGGAAAGAACTAGAGAAATGCTAACAGACTGAGCTCAGAGGAGAGAATCTTAGTGAGGCATATGTAGCAAGGAGGAGACTTGTTACTGCAGAGGTATTGTTGCAGCTCACAAAGGCAATTCCATAGAGGATGTGGGTAGAATTGCTAAGGGGTGAAAGAAGCTAGTAAGACTTTCTGAATGAAAGAAGAGGTGGTCAAAACCAAGTATTTCATTGTGATTGAAATAAAAGAGGACGATTGTGTTCTTGAAAGGTGCAGGTGAGTTGAAGCCTAGAAGGAGCAGAGAGAAGTGCTCAAAGGAGGTTCCAGAGACAGAGAAACAAGTACTTGCCAAAAGACCAAGTACAGAGGAAAGCTTGGTGAGGTAAGTTTCAACAAGGAGGACTTGTTGTTGCAGAGGCTTTAATACAGCTCATAGTGAATGAATGAGGAACTCATAGATGTGGAGAAGAAGATGACTATTGATAGTCATAGCAGAGGTTCTGACGAAGACCACAGCAGAAGAAAGATGAAGAAAGAGTTTGCCAAGGAAAATGGCAAGAGGATGAGTCAAGAGGACTTGACAAGGAAATTGCAGAGATAAAGGAACAACTCAATCTATTGAGGATGATACTTGAGGAAAACCAAAGACAAGGTTGGGCCTTGAGGAAAAAGGTAGTGAAGTGGTCTAAGCTACATAGAAGACTACAACAGAAGCAAGTAAAGTGGCAGGTGGAAGAACTCAGAGAGGCTGAGTTGGAAAAGGAAGAATCTATTTGTGAACGAGAACAGGTTGAATTTCTAGGTGAAGATGAAGACTTGAAGGCTGAAAATTCAAGTGAGATCAAAGAGTCACATGATTTTAAATATGATGATTTGTGTATGGTTGTACGTGGAACACATGAAGAAGGAAAATTTTCTAATATTGTCATAAACAAGGAAGAAGATAGGCGGAATCTAAATTATGTTCTAAAAGAAGAAGTAGAGAATGATATCGAGCAATCAAGTAAAGGACTTGATGAGATTGAGAAGAATACCATCAAAATATTTCTGAGTCATGTAGAGGACTTGGAACGACAGGAGGATTCGATGATTGAATCATCAAATGAGATCATGAAATCTTGTGGGTTCAAAATTGACAAATTGTGTGTGAATGCAGGTATTGCAGAAGACAATCCATCCTATGGAATTGTCTTGAGTGAAGCTGAAAGTTGCCAAGCAAAGTATGGTGATGACTGTCTTTCGAATGAAGAAATAATGTCACCAGTAAGTTATGCTTGTGACAAAGAAGAAGATACTGAGGATTGTATAAAACTTTTGGGAGAAATTCCTAGCGAGATGGCAAATTTGTGGCATGAGTTAAGTCTTTTGGAAGAAAGGCTAGAAGACCAAAAGGTAAGAGTTCAGATTGCAAAATCAGAAATGAATGAGAATGAAGAAGTTCACTACAGTGAACAAAGATAGGAAGACATCATTGGAGAAGATGATGTGGAGGAGAGACTAGCTGGCAATCTCATGAATTCTTTTGAGAATTCAAAACAACACACTGATTTGCTGATAGAGGAAAAAATAGAGCAGCATACTGATGTGTCTCCAAAGGAAGAAGAGGCACTGAGGCCTTATGATTTTTATTTTAATAAGTGTTTTATGAGTGCAGGTTTAGTTGTAGATTCTAGAGGAAATCTGGCATAGATGAGCAGCCAAATAAAAATGAAAGAAGAAGATTCTATGGAAGAATTTAATCCATGGAATAGAGAAGTTCAATTGCTGGAGAGAATGCTAGAAAGTCGAAATTCAGTGCAAACATAGATAACTATGAAAGAGGGTAAGGATAAAAGGGAGGCATCAAGAACAAGTGAGGAACAAGTAAGGAACCAACAACTACATGGTGGAAGTAATCAATAGCAATTTGAAGAGTTAGTGGATAGCAGAAACAACTTGAAACAAAGATATGCTAGAGATGGAGATTGAAGAGTTATGGCAGTTAATGATGAAGCAGTCCATATGGAGGAGGTTGAAAACAGCAGGAAGGATGATTAATCAGAGTATGAACCTGATTGATAAGGAGAGAAAGATAAAGAAAAAGACAGTAGACATGTAGCAGCAACAAAGGAGCAAAGCATTTGGTCAGTTGCAAACTAAAGTTTGGGACCCTGGAGGTTTTTTCTAACAACATATGAAAACACATGATCAAGAGATAATGAATATTTTATACCTTGGGAGTTTGATGCAGGAGCATTCAGCCCAACAATATCATTGTATTTTAGTAGACATAGGGGGTCTTATGTTTTAGCGAAGTTGGTTTCCTAAGTATTGAATTAATGTAAATATTTAGGCCTTGGAGTGATTTTCAATGAGAATAGGAATTAATTAGATATTGTGAGACATATTTGTAAATGTTCTCAAATGTAGGAGAACATGAGAGGATTAGGATTAGTTAGGAATTAGTTTGAAGAAACTGTTGAGCAACTGAAAAGTAACTGAGGAATAGTTCCTCAACTGTAAAGAAAATGCTAATAATGTATTGAAAAGAAAAAGAGAGAGAGGGTGGATAGGTTAGCTAGCCAGTCAACTAGCCAGGGAGAGTGTGATTGTAAGCCTATGGGTAGATTAGGAAACAGAGGCCATTGTAAAGAAGAATCAGGGCTAAGAGACAGAGATTTCATTCTGTAATCATTGTTTATGTTTATAGATCCATAGATTGATTCAAATTTGTATAAATGTGTATTTCGTGTGTTAGATGATGAATTATGTGTTATCAGAGATTTCCATAATACAAATATGTGCAGGCAGAGTTGAGAAAAATCCACAGAGGAGGAGAAGAGACAGAGGATAATAATGGATCGTTGAATCCATTAGAAGGATAAAAGCCAAAGCTCAGGAGGAAGTGCGTAGTGAAACAACCAAGGGATCAGAACCCAGAGAAAACCCTAAGAACCATGATAAACATTGATGAAACGGTGAAAACCAAGCGAAGAGGCAGATGAAAGGATGAAGTATCGTTGAACAGTAACCGTTGGATATTTAAGATCAACAGACCAAATCCAATAGCAGAGGGATGGAGCGATAGCGATAGAAATATTATGATATCGTTGATGAGCGATGAGGCCAATTAGAGATCAGGCAGATCAGAGATGCTATAGATCGGAGGCATCAACAATCGAGAATCGGAGGAGGAGCAGCGCAGTGGAAGCGTGGCGGACCTGAAGATAAATATAAGTGCGGATGTATAAATTTTGAGATCCGCTTATATGGTTCAGAGTGGAACTTTAGTGTATTTCCTTTGTATTCTATAAAGTGCATGGGCCGAGTCTTTTAAGGCTTAAGTGTTGTTTAACCACTTCCAGTAGTCGCATATCGAATTTGGAGGGGCATTAAGACTATATATGTGGTATGACCATAGTAACTTGCGATGAGCAATTATGATAAAGGAAATCCTTGGGAAATGTGCAAAGGCTTATGTTTGGCAAAAAAGGTATGTTGGTGCATGTTTTTATGTGTATTCTCTTATAAGAGAATTACAAAGGATTAAAGCACCGATAGAAGGGTTTTATGGTTAAGTCCAGTTTTAACCAAAGTTTATAAGATGAAGGTTTAATGTGAGGGCTTAAGGGTTTTATAAAGGTTATGAATGGTTTTAAAAGTCCCGATAAGAGATATTTGAGGAAGGCTTTAATAAAAGGGTTAATGAAGGCTTGAGGGTTGATTTAATTCCCGATATGTGGATTTTGTCTAAGAGTTAGGCTATTTTGGCTTTTAGAAAATCATTCAGCATTAAAACTGATAAAGGGGCATTAACCACTGATGGTTGAAGATTTGACTCCTTAGAGAGTTAAAGTCCTGGGGCAAATGTGATTATGCATCTGTATATGCATACTATGGGTAAAGCAGGGGTAGCCTCTGCGTCAGTGGGAAAGAACACTACATAAGTTTTGATTGGATGACTATCTAGAATGGATATGGTTGCTTCTCAGACTCACAAATATGTACGACTCATTATGATAAAGTAGTTGGGTTTTGTAACAACCATCTGGGTATAGACCATTACTGAGAACAACTATACATTCTCCAATTATTCGGAGGTGCTCAAGTCAATTCTTAATTTGAAATTGAATTACCTGAGTGTCCCCAAGCATGTCAAGAAATCATTCAGTTTAGTTGCCGGTTTTTATTTTCAATTTCCCCCCCCCCCCCCTTGTCTCATTTTTCTCACCCTCATACCTAACATCGTCTGTGTGACTTCCATGATCTTTATGTACCTGGTTACCTATGTTGTCGACACTGTGGGTGCTAGGGATAAGTGAGCCTCATCACTTCTATTGTTAGTGCACTTGTAAACCCATGACTAAGCACTAATTGCCTAACAAAGTTGTGAGTATCCATCTAGCATCAAGGTTTTTAATTTTTTGAGTTTGTATTTTAGACATATATTGAGTCTGGTCAAACCAATATGTGAGCGTGAATTTGTTAAAGTTGACCTCTCTACTATTTCTTCGTGAAAAAGAAAAAACTCCAAGATAAAAAATTTGAACCAAGATGAAATTGGGACACTTATATATGAGCAACCAGGGAGGGACGAGAAGACTTGCAAACAATTTCATTGGTTTTTGTTGTTGTGATATTTTTCGGTTTCTTTTATTTTGTTTATAAAAGTGCATAACCAATTGATCAACAGAGGAACATAATTAAATTAGTGGTTCTCGACATTCTTTGGTGTGGAGAGAACATATCCCTAATTTGATTGCATGAGTCTGTTATATGTTGATGGGTCTTATTGTGCTTCGAGCCTCAAGAGCATCAATTCCAAGTTAATTTTATGAGATCCATGTGTGTGAGATATGTCAAATTGTATGGTCAAATTTTGAAGACATTCAGTACCAGGACAACTATCCTATATGACAGTTAGACACAATAAGCTATATTGTTTGACAGATGGGAGCTTCTCCATAGGATGGTTCATTACTTGGATAATTTTTCTGATAGTTACAACGAGCTATGTAATTTGGTAGAATAAAGTATGTCAACATTGTTGATCATACAAGTTCATCGAAGATGGTTAGGGGCGATTATGTATTAAGTGATTCAAATGGGAAGCTCAAATATTGTGGTGTTGAAAAGAGCATTGTCCGAGAGACTTTAGAGTGGGGATAAGTGTTGAGGAAGACCAGTGAGACAGGTGTGACATGTGAATTGTAATTTTTCATTTTTGTATTAATATTTTTAATGATGTAATATAAGAATAAAAGGGGGGTCTTGGAATAATGCTTACAATAGTATATAGATAGGATTGGGCTATTGGTTATTGGAATTTTGTTGAGAGATTTTCTCAGCAATATTATCCTTGTTTGGAATCTGTTGGATCTCATGAGAACTTTTTATGTGGCTTGTAATTTGGCTTTGAATGTAATATATAAATAGTTTTGTGTGCACTATGCTTTCTCTTCAAAGTTATTACTTGGCTTATGAAAGTAACTAGAATAATAAAAAACATTTGATAGAAACCTGCCGCATTCCCTTAAATTGTTGAACCATGCAACGTCACCTTCAATTGTTTCTAAGGGCTCTATATTGGATAAAGGTTTGAACTTTGGAGAGAAATTCCAATGAACAAGACCATATATTTGATGGTTGATAGATGGATTCATAGTATATGATAACAATTGAACATATAAAATTGAATTTATTTCCCTTTAAAAATTCATGATATAGCAACACATATTTAATACATTGATTAAAAAAATGAAAATATAATAAATAATAATTTGTTTGTCATTTTGGAGGACCTATATTTTGTCAACAATTTTGCACTCATTATTTTCACTTGTAATGAACACTAGCACTAAGTTGGAAACATGGATCATTTCTTATTTGACAGTTGGTAGATGAATTCATAATAAGATAACTCTTTATAGTTGAAATGAGTTGTTTTTGTTATTAAATAAAAAGAAACAAACAATTAAAATGATAATGGTATAAGAATATATGTCTCAGTGTTTGAGGAGTAGGAGTTAATTCCTTCTCAAATTACTAATTTTTTAATTTGTTTTCCTTTCAAATTATAAAACATTTGAAAACATTTCTACTATGTAAAATTAGTATAAGAATAACATAAATAAAAACTGGAAATAGTGTTGAAAATTTTCTTTTAGCATTACATTCACAAGGAGGTCACTCTATATTCACAAGTGTCTTTCTCTATATTCAAAAGCCTTGAGTTCAGAGAAATGCATGAAATCATGACAATGCATGAATCCAAAATGTTATCTATCTATCTATCTATCTATCTATATATATATATATATATATATATATATATATATATATATATATATATATATATATATATATATATATATATATATATATATATATATATATATATAGATATATATATATATATATATATATATATACCTCCTTTCATTTAGATCATAAATCTTTCCACTAAAGGAGCATATTATATTTAAGCCTATATGTGTCCTATATGTATTTGTGCAAAGAGAAATAACTGATTGAGGCTCAAAATTCCATCTTTAGACAAAATTGATTAAGCACAAATACATCACAATTACTAAGGAAAGGAAACACTAAGGAGTGGGAACATCATTTCCATCCTTAGACTCAAAGGAGACTCAATAGAGACATCCTTTCTAATAGAGGGACATTGAAAACAACTCTGCATATCCAATTATCCCTTATAACACACACATCACAAAAAATAAAAATAAAATAGCCCTTACTAGAAATTTAGATTTTTTGTTTAATAAGATAAGTCTGCTAAAATTATATCAACTCCATCACTATTGTGTGTATTAAATGGTAAGAGAATCCCAATGCATTGTACTTCTAAAATCAATGCACTGTATTTCACAAATCACTGGAATCTCACAAAAAATCAAAATATGGCATTATAAAATTCAAATTTCCAACTCAAATAACAATTATACTATTGTTTTAAGCCACAAACAAGAATATGAACAATATGTAATCAATGATCCAGTTCCACATCTACTAATCCAAGAGAACCAAAGTTCTAATATTTAAAAGAAATTAAGACTTCAAAACATTAAAAACTAAATGAAAAATAAAGTTCCACATCCAAACTGTAGTGAAGATATAAACCTGCTAGAAACATATATCACAATTATCTTAAATTGGACCAAAATATTATTGGTCTTATGATCAGAAAGTTGATCTTCTAGCAGCAATGATGTCTAATAAATTTCTCACTTGACAAAAAAGTTGATCATTTCACGGAAAATCATACTTTTAAAATGAATGGCTCATAAGCACATTCTTGTCATTTAAATAAAATACATGAAGTAGAATACACTGAGCAAGTAGCAATGGTAGTTAAAATTGAAAGCACATATGGGAAATACAACCATATGAACAAAATTTAATTACAAGGATGCATAAAATCACTACCAAAAACATAATTTCACATTAAATGATATAAATAAATGGTTTCTCAAATATGTTTTATTTATCAATTATTTCCTGCATTTATAACATCGATGAGGAGCATATGGCACCTTATGTGAGGATAACATATAACATTTATATACTAGTAATGTGACATGTCACAACTTCTAAATAATTCAGTTGTACAAAAAGATTTACCAACAAAGCACAGTAACTACGAGAGAGTCAAAGTATTGGGAAAATAAATACCTAGCAAGACTTGATATGCAAAAGAAAAAAGAATTTAATTGTCTTAATTCCCTTGCAAAATATTTTCTTAAAATAGTAGTGGGCTTCATTCAATATATTCAAAACTCAAAAAAATCATATAAATTCAATTTTTTCTCTTTCCTCTCTCAACACAAATTTAGAATTTGCATCAAACGCAAATTCGAGTTAGTGATATGACAAAGAATGAAAGAAGATATACATGCACACAATATGCCATGGTAAGCTTATTAGAGTTGGAAGCTAACCATTGGTAACCTTGGAGAGACCTCAACTTATAATTTATGTTGTTTTGGAAATAATATTCTCTGGTTTTATTAATTAAATGGTGTGATAGTCAAGAAAATATCTTTATTTATTTGAATTATGATATTTCATACAGTGCAATTAGTTGCTTGCTCCACTCATAGAGGGAAAAATGTTTAATTCAAAACTTAAAAAAAAAAAACCAAGAACTGATCACCAAAAACAATTATTGATGGTAGAGATCACAACAAAATTAATAAGGTAGTGAACATAATGTCATTGTATATTGTAATTCTAAAGCCTGCAAGAAAGAGAGAGGTATAGATTAGTTCATTTGTAGAAATTTGTTAATAATGTTTGAGAAAAATGTCTAAGAGAAAAATATAAACAAGACAAATATCTTAATTGTCAAAGTGTGTAAATATGATGCACACTAGAAGTAGATGTTGATAATAGCTCTTTTATTTCTGTAATAATGTTGTTAACTGTTAAAGTGAAAAGGCCTTAGATGCATATTTTCCTTAGATGGAAAACTGTAGATGATATGTTGTGCATGTATTATTGGAAACTTGTTCGAGTGATTCCATGTAATAAAACTTAATAAAGTAAAAATAAGACCACGGGTAAGGGACACTTATTCTAAGTTGAATGTTGGGCAGGACATCTTGGTGTGGGTGTTCACTTGGTTTATTATGGCTAAGGAAATTGACAAAGGCAATGGAAAAGGCATTAAGAGGCAAAAGGCATTTTTGGCATATTTATTTATGAAAATAAAGGAAAATAGGAGAAAAGTAAGGTGAAAGGTCATAGGTTGCATGTGAGAAGGAAATGAAGGAAAATAATCAAAAATGAAGAAAATAGAGGCCTCATTGATAAAAAGGCTTCTAAGGATTAGTTTGGAGGCTCTTGTTTAGTGTTAATCTTGGCTCAGGTTTGGAGCAAGGAAGGAAAGGACAATGAAAGGAAAGGAAGGAAATCAAGGATCAATCAATGAAGAGTAGGATCAGATAGCTTCAACATGAATACTTGTAGGTAACATATTGCATGTGTGATTTCCTAGCTGGTTTGGACCTGCATGGATTTGCATGTTGGTGTGTGGTTCTCTTGGTGTCGGTGGCATGGTTTTGTCGGGTTAAGATAATGGTTTTCATCCTAGCCTTACCTTTTTCTGGATGCCATGGTGTTGAGATCTTTATTTTAGTTTTGACCTTTGTTTTGTTGGATGGATTTCGGAATCTGGGGCGGAGGTGGTCTTAAGGTTCATTCCCAAAGGCCTAGTAATCCCTTGACCAGTTTTGGCGGGATACACGATAAGTACTATGGGATGAATCTCAGTTTAGGGCTATTGATCTGGGTTTGGATTTCTGGAAAGCCTGAGAGACTAGTCTCAGTTTAGGGCCTAATGATCCATGATTGAATTGTGGTAAATCTTGAGAGACAAGGAGACAAAAAATTCCTCAAGGATAGAGATGGATTCCAGATGGCATTCCAAGTTCAGTTCGGTTGTGATTGGAGCACCTGTTTTGGTATGATCATGGTATGATGAGGGTGGAGGTGGTTTAACATCTAGATTCCCTTTGTTTTTTTTTTCGATTGGATTTTCTATAAGATCCCACATTCATGCTTGGAATATGGCACGAGGGTGACTGGCTAAAAGAAAGATTTGGTTCAGCCATGTCTATGGTCGCGTGGTACGTGGAAGTCCCGAAAATGGTCAAATTTTCCTAGGATTAATGAAAGCTAAGTTCTCTTACTTTTAAACTTGTTTATATGTTGATTTAATGGTTGTCATATCTCTTATGTTTACATGGTTTTATGCTGGTTATAAGCATGGTAAATTGACTGGTTCATGTCATGGTTATTTCATCGATTTACTTGTCAATTTTAAGATGATGGGTGCAAGACCTAATTGATGGTATAAAAGTTCAATGGATAAGGTGGTGATCCTTCATGTCATGTTTCATAAGTGTTTTCAATCATTCATGCTCTATCTAGTATCCTAGACCTATAGGTTGAATTGATGCCAAGTGTTTGAAAGAATGTCAATCCCAGTTGGGGATGGTCAAGCTTAGTATTGAGTTTGATTTCTTGTCTTTTAGCTTTTTCACAATGTCTTTGATGGATTCTGGGAGTTATAACAAGTTCTGGGTAGTGGCTGAAATTATGGACTAGAAAAGTTCCATGAATTCCGTGGACGCTGGCACACGTTTGTTGGGGAAAGTCCCTGGATGTTGGCATATAAGCCTGTGAGAGAGTCCAGAGGTCCCTAGACATTGGCATTCCCATAGCATGAGAGATTCCAAAGGTTAATATGTGTTAAGGGTCATTGGGACCCAAGGGCATGCTGTCTGAATGGCTGAGATGTCTGTTGGGGTTGTTGTTGATGTGTAAGGCCTGCTTGATGTGTTCCATTGATTCCATTTCCTTAAGGTCACCAAGGAGGTTTAATCCCTTATAGTGGCCTCTCTCATCACATGTTTACCTTAGACAGTTGATTTCTTCTGTAGAGGTGGGAGGATGGGGCATTACAGAGTGGTATCAGAGCATGGTTGCTCTCTCCTTGCGTGAATGTGTTTGTCATGCATTCATGTCAGTTGCATATTTGTTTCTTATCATTGTAGTCCATGTGCTTTTTACATTTTCATGGTGTTAATCATGGTCATAGTGATGTCACCATGTGAAGGTTGGTGGTGTTGTTATTAGATGTGTAGCCATGAGGGAATGGGTGTATATGCATTTTTTACGCATTTCAATGTCTATATGTTGTTAGGCATGCATTGTCATGGTGAAGGTTGTTTTGCATGAGGTCATTGTATGCACTTAGGTTATCATGATGCTATTGGTATGTTATGATGCTAATGTGTTGGATGAGATAGAGCAGGAGATGTAGGTCATCAAATTGAAGTTGCAACTTTGGGCCTCAAGGCAAGACCATGTCGTCATACTAGTGTCTATGTTGGGCGTTGAGGTATGTATATTAAATATTGTTATACGCATCAGGTTTATGTACATGTCTATTGATGTTATATACATGATAACTGCTAGTTGTTTAGTGTAGCCATATGGACATGTGTTGGATAGTCATGCATGATAGTAATCTTTGGTGGTATGCATTGCTATTGTTGTTTTATGTTAGATAACTTGATGATTATTATATGTTCTTGCTTTTTATGTTATAGGTTAACTTGTAATGATCATATTATATGTTATATGTGTTGTTGAGTATGTTATAGGTTGATTTGTTGTTGTTATATGATAGTTAGCTTGAATATTAGGTTACATATAACTTGTTATGGTTTTACGATTAGTAACTTGAAGATTAGGGTTATAGAATTAACATCTTGATGCTATATGTATCACACTAGTTTGGATTGGCCTATGCAGATGGTTAAGGTTATGAAATTCAGTTATGAGTCAACTTATTTGTGACATTGTGTTGTACTAATCTAGATTGATCATACATATGTGATTGTTATGCATGAACGACCAATGTTTATGAGCTTATGATGTGAACATGTTAATTAGTTATTTTTTATGGATATCATGATATTATTTGTGTTTGAGCTGATGTGTTATAAAGTTATATCATGCTAACTAGATTGATTGTGCAGACAAGATAGCCTCCCCTAAGATACAATAAGGTATGGATTTTCTTATGTAGTATACTTGGTGCT
This sequence comes from Pinus tabuliformis, assembly GCA_031772625.1. NCBI lineage: Eukaryota > Viridiplantae > Streptophyta > Pinopsida > Pinales > Pinaceae > Pinus > Pinus tabuliformis. The sequence goes on along the minus strand of CM062810.1, from coordinate 870,962,444 downwards.
TCATTGTTGATTATTTCTTCTATTTGGTGTTTGAGTGTTTGGTGTCTATTATGTTGCCTATTTTATTTATCTAACATGGTATATTTATAGTTTGTTGAATGTTTGATTTATTGTATGATATGAGTATGAGTCTATGGGATTGCATGAAGGAATGATCTTGTTTGAATTCTACTAACACATATGTGTTAAGATATTTAATATGTACTTGAGTGTAGTAGGTGATAGTTGTAGAATTATGTATAATGACTATGAGTTGGCTATGGATTTTTATGTGATTCTTAGTCTTGGTAGAGGTTGAAAGACAATTGATAGATATGATTGTCTTGATTATTTTTTCCCAAGGAAAAATCGTAATCTTTCATTATATGTTGAAAAATTACATATAGTATATGCTTATCAGCACATGCGTTCATGTCATTTTGGAATATGTCCAGAGTATCTACAGTCCCATTCCTGTGAATGGTTGTATCAAAATAAAAAAATCATCATATAGGATGATGTTGTATAGAGTTAAAAACATATATACACCTCGCATGGTGACGTGCATAAATAAAAACTAGATATCTACATCATCATATATAGTCGGCGATTTGCACAAAATTTAGGTGCCATCCAGCTGATGATAAGTCTAATCTATATAAGGTCTGTGATATTACTGGTACTGTGTAATACCCCTCTGTTCATGGATTATCCACTGTCCTCTTGGCAGGTGCGTGGCCTCCTTAGAAAGGCCGTCGGCACAGTTGTTATGCTCCCTGTAAATATGACAAACAAGTATGGATTTAAATAGAGATTTTAAATGCATCACTTTGTCCACTATGTTTATAAGTGTGTGTGCGTGGCATCTAGTGTTATTCTTGATCCAATTTATAATGATATTTGAGTCACCAAAGATCTGAATATCTCTACATTCATGATTAAGAGCAAAATGTATTAAATGTCAGAAAGTGATTAATTCAACAAAATTGTTCATTCCTTCACCCAAACCCATTTTGAATCTGTAGAAATGATGATCAGAAAGGTAGAGAAGGAAGCCCCCCCCCCATCCTTGTTGTTGGGCTACTCCATCAAAAAAAGCCCACGGTGTGGAGTGCTCTATTGGTTCGGGAGCAGTGGGTCTGTGCGGTCGAGGCGGAGAGTATTTAGGTAGCTCAAGGTAGGATGCTACGATTTTTGCAGTTATGCTCTGCCATCTGATCATGCTGTCCTCGAAAGTCATTTTATTTCTGGCCAACCATATAGCCCAGCAAATAATCAGGGGAAGGCATGGCAGCTTTGTTCCAGTATGCGCATTGTTCCAGGCCTCCCATGCTGGTTTTATACTGTCTCCTTTCCATTCTCCCATGTTTTGGATCTCAGCAGCAACAGATCTCCATATCTTTTTTGTGGTATTGCAGTTGAGGAACAAATGCTCAGTCGTTTATGAGCTCTGTTTGCATAGGATGTACCAATGAGGACCATACACGGATCTATGAGTGAGTATGTCCCTTGTTGGTACCTTGTTACGAAGGATGCACCAGAAGAAAACTCTGGTTCGGGGAGGAGATTTTAACTTCCATATGTTCTGCCACCAATTTTGTATGTTGTCAGGTTGTTTGTCTTGTAGCAGACACTAGTATCCTTCCTTTGGAGTGTAGATTCCAGACTCTGCCATGCACCACATGAGCTCATCTGGTCCCTCCTTGATACGGATGTGTGACTCACTCAAATCATTTGTATATTCGTTCCAGATGAGGTGCCATTGAGGAGGCAGGTTTAGCTGAATGGCAGATTTCCATGCTTGAGTAAAAATAGAGGTATTCTCCTGGTCTGGAATTTGAGCAATTACCTTCATGTCTTGTTGATTTAGAAATAGGGTGAGCTCTCTTGGAGGAGACATTGAACCCCTCCCCCAGTCCAGGGGTTCAGACCAGTGTGTGCACTAGATATGATTGCCTTGATATTTGAAACATGTGTATAAATAGTTGTAGGGTAACATGTTTGGTATTAGCATGGCAAGGTGATGGTTTATGTCTTTATATAACTAACAGTTGGGTGATGTGACAGTTTGTAGTAAGACTCAGTTGCAACAAGGTAAGGGTAATAGAAAGGAAGTGGGAAAGAATTCCTCTAGCTCTATTTGCAAACCCTAATTCCAAACGAATGAGTGCTTTGCATACAAGAAGCCTTCTTAACCTTGATTTTGTCTGACGTTATGTGGATATGTGCTAGATGCATGAACTTGTATTTGATAGGCATATTAGCTAGTCTTTAGTTATAGGTGGATATGTCAAGCGAATTGGAGTCCCTTGAGAGATGGCATGGATGTGCTCAGTTGCAAGCAACGTGATTGGCACAACAAGGTAAGGTAACTGGCGTATCGTTATATTTATTTATACATTGAAAAACATGTTTTTATGGTAGTGTGATGTAGGGAATTTCATGGCAAGAGATTTTTCCATGAAATATTGAAGAATGTTCGGGTTGAGCTCTCCTGGGGAACCATGGGGATTGAGTCATGTTTTCTGTTGATTGTTTTTGGTCATTTGGTTATTTTTTGTGCTTGATTATGGTTTTGTTTGTGTCTTATGCATGGTCATGCCACTTTGGTTGTGGTGTCATATTTTCATTGTTGTTTTTCATGATTTTCTTCTTGTTTGTTTCTTGGCTTGCCCTTTATGTTTTGAGTATTAGGAATTGGTTGGGAAAGAGGAAATTTGAAGGAGCTCGGGGAGAAATATGTGGTACCCAATGGGTAATGTAAGATATAGATGAAGCTCGATGAATGAGTAAGCACAACGAAAGGTAAGCCTACGACAACTAGTTGGACTGGTTAGGTCCGTTGGTGTAAATGGACAATGGAAGTACAATCATGAGAAGGGCAACCAAAAAAGGTATATTAAATGGATCTTAGGTGTCAGATGCCTTGGCTAAGTTGGGAATTGTGGTTCTCAATGTTGTGCATGTTGTGCACAAATAAGGAATTCTCTTAACCTACACCTTATGTTATCTGGTAATTATGTTATGACCGTGATGATATGGATGTTTATGTATGTATACATGTATGTATGTAGGTATGTTGTGTTTGACAGGGTCGCCATGGATCATGGTGGTTTAATTCTTATGTTTATATGTATACATGAGCGTATGCGTGTTGTTGTCATCAGAAATCATGATTTTTTATGTTGATGTTTCTATGTATACATGTATGTATGCATGTTTTTGTCTCACATGGTCACCAGGGATCATTCTTGTGGGGGAATGATTGCTTACATGGGTGAATGACATGAAGAGGTTCCTGGCTATAAAGAATCAAGTGGGAAGAGTAGTCATGACAAATATATGAGGTTAGCATCATGTGGATATGAATTGATATTGTATGCTTGTGTTATGCCTATGTTCATGTTATGACAGGTAACACTAAAGGATACATCAGCAAAATGAAAGTAGTGTGTTATGGAGCATATTGGGACAATCATGGGTAAGACACTGGAAGCAAGGTTGCTTGGAAGAGAGAGTGTGGTTCTAGACGTGTGGTATTATTATTGTGCATATGTTGTATATGTTGTACATGTTTCATCTGTGATGTTGTCTGCATGCGATGTGGTATATATATAGTGTGTGTACATGTTGTTTATGCAATGATTATGTATAAGGTGGTACATATAGTGTTGTGTGAATATTGCATATGCAATGCATGGGTATAGATGGTACTCTGTACATGTTGGATATGCAGTGTTATGTACCTATGGTGTTGCATGCATGTTGTACATATTGTGATAGGTACATATGGTGTTGTGTGCATGATTGTACAAGTGGCGTTGTCAGCATGTACTGTTGTGTACATGTTGCAACAGTGTCACTATGTGCAAGTAGTGATGTGTACATGTCATGCATGTGGCGCTATGTACATGTGGTTTCGTATACACATTGTGCATGTGGTATTGTGTACATGTGGTATTGTGTACACATTATATAGGTGGTGCACTGTACATGTGATGTTGTGCACATGTTCTGCAGGTGATGCGGTGTATAGGTGGTACTGTGTACATGTTGTACATATGGTACTAGTGTACATATGATATTGTGTGCATGTCATACATGCTGTGTTGCAGGCATGTGGTACTATGTATGGGAATTATGTAGTTGTGGTATTGTGACATGTGCATTCATTGTGTTGTACTATGTGTAGTAGATGTATTGTGTTGTGTTATATGCCAGGTGTAGGTACATGTATTATTTGGTGTTATACATCGTGTATAGATGCATGTGTTGTGTTATATACTAGAGGCAGTCGTATGTACAGTGTTGTGTTGTATAGTGGGTGTAGGTCTGTGTGTTGTATGTCAGGTGTAGGTGCATGTATTGCATGGTGTTGTATTTCATGTGTGGTTATATGTTTAGGATGTACACTATGTGTATGTGTGCATGGTTGAGGAGAAGGAACTAGGTATTTTTTAGATGTGGAAACTGACCCAAAGTGCGTGCGGAATAAGGACAAAGGTAGGAATTAAGCATTTATTAGAGGATAAGTATCAGTATTTTATTTCATTTTTATTATGCATGTGATTTATGATTATGATTTAAGATGATTACATGTGATCTATGATTCTGGTTTAAGATGGTTACATGTGATTTATGATTTTGATCTATGGTGGTTGCATTTTGAGCTAACCTGATGTGATATATTTATACATGATTATTTGGTTAAAGATGTTAGTTTGACTTGCTGTGACAGGAAGTAAACAGGATTGCAAGTGTACCTTGTTGATGGGCCACCAATGAGGTATGATTTGAAGTTATTTCAATTTATTTTGAATCTAATGGAAGTTATGTGCTTGGAATAGGAATGTATGTACATGCCCAGTTGACTGGCTAAAATCAACTGCAAGAATTAGTAGCAACAGTGAAATAAATTGGAACATGCAGCGATATGATAGTAAAGCACTTCAGGAGCAGGTCCATTGTGGCACACTAGTAACCAATAGTTTCCATTGATTTCCATGACCATGCTATGATCATTATGATGGTTCTGTATCTTCCGATGCGAGGAATCCTTTCCAAAGGATGGATCGCTCGAGATAGGGGATTCTATGGAAATTGGAAGGTGAGTGACTACATAGGAGGGGTGACTGATTACCCAAGGGATTGCGTAGCAGAGAAGGGAAGGCCAGGGATATATTTATTTTGGTCATTAGAGTTGCTAGATGGAATCAAACGTACATTGGGAGTGAGTCCTAGAAAAATTAGCCGGTAACTGTTCATTGAGAGGAAAAGTGGCGCAGGATTATAACACTGGACATTAGATGCAACTTTGACTATGACACTAGATTTTGGACTTCTTGGGAAGGAGGTGAATCCTGGCACTACTTTTGAGGGTGGAGGTGTGATCCTTTGGATTCCGTTGTTTATTTATATGGGAATCATATCATTTTATTTTTTGGTTTAGAAAATGTGCATATGTGTATATATGGTTATTGTAAATACCATGATGAGTTATGTTATAAAGCTCTAGTATGTGGTATGTTGTCATGTTGTCATGATGTTCTGCTTTTGAGTAGGTCTTTCATTGTAAATACTACAATGAACTAATCTATAAAGCTCCATCGGCAGTATGACTATTTTTTAGCGGTTTTGTTGAGATCTTGGTGTGGTTTAACACTAAGGATGATGTTCCCCAAGGGGGAGAGTTCTGTAATAGCCCTAGTGAAAATTCCATGTAATAAAAGTTAATAAAAGAAAAATAAGACCACGGGTAAGGGACACTTATTCCAAGCTAAATGATGGGTAGGACATCCTGGTGTGGGTGTTCATTCAGTTTATTATGGATAAGGAAATTGCATGTATCAATGTTTCAGTAGGTGCTTCATTGTCACTATTTGCATTTTGTATGATGTTTTCATTATTTTCTTGTAAAATATGGGTTGAATTCTCATTTATACCAATGTTCTCACCATTATATAAAATTCTAGAACATAGTTCGTTCAATGCTTTCATGACAATAATTGGATGTACTTTGCCTGTTTAGTATGCATTTTTGTATTGCAATCCTCTTTTCAATGCAACTCCAATTGTCATCGTATCACTTAGATATTGTGGAAATGGTTTTTGCAGATTGTCCATATGAACTGGTACATTGGTAATTTATCCCGTTAGGAAAATTTGCAATCACATGTATCCCCATTGTCTGATTTGTGCAAATGAATTCTTAGTGACACAAGTATTTCTTCTAAATCTAAAAGTGTATTTACAGTGGGTAATGGAGTGTTATGTCTTATTTGTTCAGGTGTTGCAAATTATGGAAGAGATCCATTTTGAAGTGCTATTTTGCAAGAAACACATATGTTTTCATTGCTAAAGGTCTTATTGTTCAATGTAAAATTCATGTCATTTTCTTGTAGTTCTCTAGTGAAGCACATTATATTTTTTGCAAAATGAAATTTGGTGCAAACTGCACTTGTATTCCTAGGTGTGTCTTGGACATGTTTCATACTTTTGCATCTTTCTTGCTTGGATGGATTTGTGTGCTCATTATACCTTTTTTATTGTTTATGATGTTGTGTAGTATTTGTTTTAATCCAAGAAGTGTCATTCTTCTCTTCTTATTATAAAATGTTTTTTTATAAGAAAATTGGATAGGTTTGTCATGTGCATGTTTGTTTGCTTCAAAACAATTATTGGATATTTCATTGCATCTACTTCTTGTACACCTGAATTGTTTTATTTTGTGATAGCTAAGCCTAGGACACTTAGTTGGAATCATCTTTTGTGAACTAGATGGTATCTCAAATTCAATGTTATTATTGAAATGCATCTAAGAAATAGATTGCCTCGTTTCTAGTAGATGCTTACAGGGAAATATGTTATCATTATTGCATATGTCATTGCATTTGCATCCTGTATGTATGAATTGTTTTATTTTTTGATAACTAAGCCTAGGAAACTTAGTTGGACTCACTTGTTGTGAGTCAAATGGTATCTCAGATTCAATGTTATTGTTGAAATGTATTTGAGAAAGATATTGCTTTGTTTCTAGTAGATGATTATGAGGCAATATGTTATCATTGTTGCGTATGTCATTGAATTATCCTCTTGTATGTATGAATTGCTTCATTTTGTGATAAGTAATCTTATGACACTTCATCAATTGTTGTAAATGAGATACCATTTCAAATTCAATGTTGTTATTGAGATGTATGTGAGAATTAGATTGTCTATTTTCTAGTACATGCTTATGACACAATATCTTATCAATATTATGTACATGAATAAATCTTTTTCTTGTACATATGAATTGCTTCATTTTTTGATAACTGAGCCTACGACACATAGTTGGACGCACTTTTTGTAAATGAGATTCTACCTCAAATTCAATATCATTGTTAAAATGTACTTGATATATAGATTGTTGCTTTTCTACTATATGCTTATGACACAATTGATTACCATCTTCTTTTTCTCCCATGTATGCTTGTTGAGAATGCATGTCCAATTTTTCATTAGCAATTGTAGATTTTGTTACTAATGCATATTGCAAAATTTTAATGCGATCATATTGTTTTGTATCATTAGCTCATAATGGATGTGTAATGTATTTGTTTTGAATGGAATGATGTTAACAACACGATTTCATATCGAATGAGAAGAACTGTAATTGACCAAGTTATTAATGACAGAGGACGATAGTTGCATGTTCACTTTGAATATGACAGATATCCATTGCAAACAGAATGGTCCACCCTCTATTTTCCCCTTTTCATATGGCATTTCCATATTTATGAGATATTGTTGCCACTTCCTATTCATTGTATTGTACCACATCAACTATTAGGTATTGTTATAAACAATGCAATGCTTGTTAATTTCTATGCATAAGTGCATTGCAAAAATATTGGACAATGTAAAGTCACAAATATTGTGCATCAAATTCTGTTGCTACTAAATAGAAAATTGCATTAAAGAGGATGTCGCCTCAATTATATGTCATTTTTTCTTCCATCGTTAATTCAATTAGAAGAATATTATGTGGAATATGCTTCCAATGGTTTTGAATACCTTTGTAGGTAGGTGAAAAGTAGATACTAGATTGTTCAGAAATGCATACGAGGAACTTTTGGCAAAGCAATGGTTCATAATGACCACTAACATGATTTGAATCATGGAAGAGGATACAATATGGAATTATATTTTCATGTTGATTAAAAATTAAATATCTTGTCTTTATTGTTAATGGCCAAACTCCAATGGATATATTTATCCATTTAGCTAACCAACATATGTAAAATGTATCCTCCCATAGCCCTCGTTCAGACTCCTATATATTTGTAGATGTAGAACAACTCATTTTATGAAGATATGTATCAATATCACTAATTCCATGTAACTTGTATAGAAAATTAGATTCTAGTTCATATTGACATGAATCTACTACTTCAACATCATTATTGTTTAAGAAAAATAGAAAATGTTCTATTAACCCATTTCATAGTTAATTTGAAGTATAACAAAAATGTAGAAGCACTTCAAATGAGTCAAATAAACAATCCCCTATAGTATATGAAAATGCATCTAGCCTAAAGAGACCAATGATTTTTAATACACAATCAATGTTGTCGGGCACAATGCATTGCAATTTTAATTTGTAACTTTCAAAATCTATTATTTCTTCCATCATTTCCAAGTACTTACCAAAGTTTCCCTATGCAATTAGCTTCGCAGAAACTCAATTAACTTAGAAATTTTTTGTATTTCTCCTATCTAAGTATTTCCAGAAAAGATTGATGAGATGAGAAAATAATAAAGATGATTGATTTCCAACAAAATATATATATATCTATATATATATATATATATATATATATATATATATATATATATATATATATCTATATATATATATATATATATATATATATATATATATATATATATATATATATATAAAGAACAGGCTCAAACATTGTGTTAGCAAAGAAATATCAAATCGCTAAGAACAATATATTTTTGGAAATGACAAACGAATTGGAAACGAAAAGATTGATTTGGAAAGAAATATAACTTGATAAAGAAAGCAATTGAAAGTCATAATGAAGGTGACAAGTAGTCCTTGCATTTGTAACAAAATAAATGCATTAAAAATGCTTGGAAGAATTGGAAGAAGAGAAAACAAATTATATTTATGTGAGTTTGAAAATGACAAAAGGCACATTAGATAAAGATATGGAATTTTTTGTCTAGAAGCAACTTCTTACCTAAGAAATTTGTAGTATTTGTCTCATTCCACTAGGCTTAAGCTAGGTCCAGCTACAACATGCATATTTCACCCAAGTTTCAACCATGCTTTAAACATAAGCCACAACTAATAATGCACAAAGCTCCAAAGGCAAGAAGGGTATGTACACCTTGGAAAAGGACAAGATTCTAAAGCCTACTTGACCTAAGAAAGGGATCTAAAGGATTCTAAGAGAATGAGATGCAGTAAATAAAGAGGTAGAAATATTATGCCATATCTTTCAATGGCAGAGGAAGGAATAATACTTCAACAAGAGGCTAGAAATGAAGAGACATATGTTTGAAGCTTCCAGTTTAAGCTAAGCCCAAAATAATCTAGTCTCTATTGCTCATATCCAATATTTCCAATGAACAAGAGAATAAGTAATAACAGAAACAAAGCCAACAGATAACATTTCCTCCAAGCTAACCTACTGAGAAATTGTAAGGCAGGACCTACTGAGAAATTGTAAGGCAGGACAATTTAGCAACTTAGTTTGGATAAATGTTTGTCCCTGTTGCCTTTAACAGCTATGCTTCCACATCTATTTCAGTCAGCATAAATGTTTGTTCCCCATTTCCTTTGACAACTATGCTTCCACTTTTGTTTCTGTCTTTGTGACATGTAACCTACTACAAAAATATGAACGTAACAAATCCAAAATCTATATTAAATTGAGTAGGAGAATTTCTTAAGATAATATAACTACTAAAGTGGTGAATGGTAGAGATCGAAACTCAGAAGCATTGCGCTTGCCAGTATGTAATTCGAAATTAATGGTCACAATCTCACCTTTCCTTCTTTTATATATATGGATATGGATGGGTTCTTTAGTAATTTTCCTTTCTCTCGCTCTGTTCACATATTGTAGTATGTTTCTTTCCATATAAAATACTTGTCGAAGCATAGACATCCTCCAAGATATGGTTTTATCTTTCCTTATAGACTGATATATTGCCACAAATCAGTTCATTCTCCTTAAGTCTTAGTAATTACCCAATCTATTTCACATACAAAATCTTAACATCATATCCTTGTGATACTAAAATTGGGAATGAAGTATTGTAAGCTACCATAAGTATATGTACACTAAATGAGAAACAAGTTGTGAATAAGATTTAAAGAAATAAAATTAATAAAATAGTAGAAGATGGAGCTTGTGGCAATGCCTAGGTTTAGCATGATTTAGTTGAGTGCTTTCAAGTTTGTCCTTTTTCATAGGGAAAATCTTAGTCAATGCTAATGCAGAACCCTAGGGGTGCTATAAAATTAAGGTTATATGTTCATTTGGATGTAATCAATTTGGAGATTGGCTTTCTTCACATTTCAGTTTTGAGAAAATATCCACTTAGACCTAATGACACTTTTTGTGATGCTGCAAATTTGACGAGGGATCAACATAGGAGTTTACGAAATACTTTGTGTTCCTTTATGTATAAGCAGTACATTGATAAGACTTTGTAGGGGATAATGAATAAATGATATAGGTATAATTTCCATAGTAGTGGAACAAACAATGAAATAGTCAATGGAGTAAGGAGTCTTAGACAACAACTCGAATGCACTCAAATATTTTAATAGGTATGCTAAGTTGGCTAGGTAAGCTAGTTCTTACTTTTGGGCTGGGTACATTTTTTTACAAGATTGGAGCATTTGGGCTTATTCTTTAGATTATAACCACTTACATTCCCTTCAACCATGGTTCATAGATGTCCCTTGAAATTGGTTTTAGTTTTTATGGGCTCAAAAGAATTTAGAATCCAATTTTTACATTCATTATGTGGCATAAACCTCATACTTCCTTACAACAAACAAAATAAACCTTTACCTCCCACTTGAATTAGAACCCGAGCCATCTCCACAACAAGCACTCCAACTACGGGATAAATCACACCTTGATGGACTTAAGTTAAACCTTATTATAACACAATCTTAATTTTGCCTTGCAATAATGAAATAGGGTTATTACCTTATTGAGATCTTTTTATTTTCTATGTCTATGTGTAATTTATATTGGGTGGGGTTCAAGAGTCAAAATTTCTTGCTATTTGCAGGCACCTTACATTTGAAGGTTATTTTCACTACTTGAGAGTGTAGATCTAATAGTTGACTATACAAAACACATTTTTATTTTATCCAAATTGAAGCATTTTGAGGTATATGGCCATGGAATTTAGTGTCATCTGAGATGATATCCTGCATTGAACCACTAGGAAAATGATAATATGTTCATTTCATCAATTTAGTAGAAAGGAATTTTATTTGAAGTTGTGATTACTAGTTAGCAAAATCTATTCCTAAGGCAAGAGTAAGAATATGTTGATAGTTCTGGACCTGCCAACATGTCAAGGGCATCTCCCCAGTAAGAAGTCCTGATTAGACCTTAGATCATTTGGTGTAGGAGTCCCAACAATGGGTCATAAGGTAATGTCTTTACTGCGATGTCGTACAGAGGCAAGTAAGATAACTCTGTCAGTAGCAAGGGTGTGATTGATGCAGTGAATCAAGGAAGGTGTATGAGAGGCTCTAACACTTCGAAGGGGGAAGGAGGTGACGGTGAGTTCCAGGTTAAAAGGGATCAATCCCAACTCGGCTAGGAACACACAACACAAAAGAGCATGCATAGCTTCCAATGGAGTAGTCCACTCGAATGTGGCAGTCACATCATACAAGGTAAGATAACATGTACAACACTGATGGATCAGTCCAAGAAGAGTGCGATGGTTGTTACAACAAGGTTCATGTGAAAGGTCTATCTGATTTCCAGCAGAGTAGACGACATAGACGGTGACAGCATTAAAAACATATTCAACACATTAACAATAGGATTCATATAATTGCATGTGAATCAGTTCATACACAAGTACGTAAGTTAAACAACATATATCATTAAGGTAACTGAAGCAGTCCAACTACAATAACAACATATGCATGAAACTGTGTTGGCTCTTATTATATAAAGAAGTGTAAGTCACAATCATACAATACATCCATGTAAACTGCTAGCCCCAATAGTGGAATGTTATAGCCACATCCACCTGCTCGTCCAAAGAGATGTACTAGCTCCGTGCAGTGGAGAAGCCAAGCCACATTACAATATTGTTGAAGCATTATTCAGGATAGTCTTAGTAGAATCTTGGCTGACCAAAATCCTATACAATGAGTTATGAGGGACTATTTATAGAAAAGGGTGGGGTAATCCTTGACATTCCCCTTTGTGACAATTCAACTACCCTCATGACCCTTCACCTACTCTATGACTATTACATCCAATTGTTGACACTTGACTTACACTTGACATGACTCAACATTACAATGCACATGTACTCATGTGAGACAACATGGCTTGAGCAAGCCTTGCAAGACATCACTAACACTCGGTTCATTGTGGTGGCTCCAACTCTTTGACATGCTTGTGATGGTGAAGTTGGCGAGATGATGCGAAGCTTGGTCATCCATGATGGTGTGTATGCGCCTCATGGTGACATCTTGTTGAAGTGAACTCTTGCCTCCATTGCAACCGGTGCATTGGTTTAGCCCCTTCATCCAACTCGTCTGCTAACATGCATATGGTATTCTTGGGTGCGGCTGAACAAAAACACACTAATGCATAGTATCTGTGTTGATCTTCAAGTGTGTGCTGGTGATCATGTGCATCAACTTGCGGAAGTGCATGTTCAGCTCTAGTTGGACTTGCTTCTTGTCTTCACCTTGGTGAGTGTGTTGAATGGGTTGGATTGCATGTGTGCACACAATGATGTGCATGTTGCTGAATCCCTTGCATGAGATCACCAACATTGCTCACCATGTCTACTCCATGTTAGTTGTTGGGATGGATCTTTAACTTGTAGAGGCGCAGTTTCATCCGTGAGTGCATGATGCGCCCACTGTTGTTCCTGATCCTACTGCAACTCATTCTTCTATCTGTGTAGCTTCATGTTCTTCCTTGAGTTGTTGCTTCATCACATGCAACTCCTTCCTTATTCCATTCTTTGTCTTCACATGATCTTCATGTCATGCCATCACCTCATAACCGAAGTCTTCAAATTTTCTTTCATCATCAATGGATCTACTTGAGCTTGCAACCTTGTTCCGCCTTCGTGTTGTCAACAACCCTCCTCTTGCATTCATTACATTTGGTATGTTGTCTTTAGCTATTGTTCATAATGTTTCTCACTATGATGCTAATGCTATCATATCTTGATGTCCTTGTCTACAAACAACTTAATGTCTTCGTGGGTAGGCAATTCCCACTTGATCAACTTCATCCCCAAGTGTGCTCTGAATGGTGTCTTCATCTCTACTCTCTTGGAAACCATTGTACCTATACTTCTTAGAGGTAGATGAACACCTGCAATACCTGGAGACATGGAAACACTCATGGCAAGCAATCTGTCAGTCGAAAACCAAAATGAACATGAGAACTAACTTGCAACACACCTGGGTGAATGATCATGAAGGTTGCATAATTTCGGTTGGGAGGTCGGGAGACTGACTACCAAGAGTGCACAAGGCACAGTCTAGGCTGTTGGGAGACTGACTAACTGCTGGGACTACATAATGCATAGTCCAGTCTGGATGTTGACTGTTGGGATTAGGAAATGTGCAATTCAAGCTGGGAAGGACTGCTAGCCCATGGACAAATTTGCACAATTTCTTGGGCCAATTAGCCACTGTCCTCCAAAAGTGCGCAAAATAGTCCTTGAAGCCAATGCTAGGCAGGAATGCACAAATCTAGAGAGGATAGTGAGTCCATTGAATTCTTGCTAACGGGTTTTTCTCTTATTGACTATGATAAATTTCTCTAAGAGTAGACCTAGAGCCACACCCTAGCCCTATTTCAATTATTGATAGGTGACCTTGTGCTCAGCATTGATCAGTACAGTAGTACAAAATGGCTAATTAGTTACTAAAACAATGACTAAAATTTTCATATAGATGACTATTTTTTAGTCGATGACCAGTAGTAGCTAATTTACAATATCTTATAATGCGACCAACTTTTAGTCATTTTTAGCTTAGTCATTAATTGATTGTCTCAATTTTATCATCTAGTAGTATATTTAGTCATAAATTTGGTCATTAATTTAGTTATTGATTTAGTCATTAATTGCCACAATTAATGACCAAATATACAACAAAATGTATTACTATATGATCATCTGAGAAAACCAATTAATGACCAAAGAAATATGACCAAAATGTTGGTCATGTTATAAGGCACTGTGAATTAGCTACTAATAGTCATATATATGTAAATTTTAGTCGTCGTTTGAAACCAATTAATGACCAAATAAATATGACTAATTTTTTGTCATGTTATAAGATACTGTAGATTAGCTACTAATAGTTGTATATATGCAAAATTTAGTTCTCGTTTGTAATGAAAAGTTAATTATTTGTAGTAGTCATTTATATTTTTTTGGTAGTTTCATATTGATTATATAAACGACTAATTTAGTAGTTTATATTCATTTCATTTATTTTCATTAATAATCATTATAAATGACTAATTTAGTCGTATATTCATTTTATTTGTGTTCATCATTAATCAATATAAACTACTAATTTAGTAGTTTTAGATTGACTTTATGTGTTCATTATTAATCAACATAGATTAATTAGTATGATTTTGCGAATAAATTAAAAAAACATCATACAATATGAATTGGTTCATCTAATATGAAATTTCAAAATTACATATGCTAGTTAAAATATTAAACAATATCAAGTGTAACTATTAATAATTTCAACCATAGAAATTATATTATATGAAATGTCGAGTATTACAATATGAGTTTCCAACTTAACATTGGCTGGACTACAATTTTCACATGAAATGTTTTTTCATCGTTATAAAACATTATCATTGTGTTGTCAAGTCATTGCAGGTGAATTGAACAACTATGAAGACTAGAACATCAGTCTCTATGTGTGTGTCTTATGTGGGATATTGGCTTTAAGGGTACCACTAGACTGGTTCTCTTCTCTCTGTTTTTGCATTTTATCGCTCTAGTGTTAGTGTTATCTTTCTTCAAATCCTGTTGCTTACCGTCAATACTGAGGTCCTTTTCTGAAAACAAAAGAACCTAGAATGCAGAGTGTAAGACATGAAAGATGATAAACAGTAGAATATAAATGAAAGTAGACTATAAAGGATTTATATTACATATACCACAACATCAACAATGTTAAAGCCATTCTTCCCCATAAGAGCAAGAAACTTGAATAAGTTTTCTTTAGTTGAGCGATAATGGCCACTATGTGGCAAGGTGACCTGTATAAACAAATTAAAGTCACCATATAAAAAAACACCTTAGTAACTTAGTATTCAACCTTCAGGGAAATCTTAGGCACAATCATGTCAACTAAGTTACATGCTAAAAAGCTCAAGCTATAAATAACTTGTTAAAACAAATAATCTGAGGTGTGATGTCTAATCCTTGTCATTTTATTCACAACAACAATTTGTTGTCTAATGCATGAAATTGGTCAAGTATATAAACAACATGTTCTCAAATAACAACATGAAAGTAAACTTTTCTAATAATCATGAAAATCTTTCAATACAAAACAGTTAAAAGGATTTCAATCAATATCATCTAACATTAATTACATCTTCAAGCTTTGGTTGTTGTTTAAACAGACATAATACCAAGTACTTTCAATTTCATAGTTAAAATACAAAGAAAAATTGAAATAAACGTTCAAAATACAATCAAACAATAAAGAGAGGATATCATGGAATGGACATTGCAATTATAAAAAAATTGTTTACTTGTCCATCGATATCTTATGACTCTTTCCTAAAACATTTTCTTTCCAGAAATAGACATGAGGTGAAAGAATTACAACATTAAAAACCATAGGAATACTTACTAGAAACATTTCCAAAGTTGATGGCTGAAGTGCCTGAAGGATCTCCAACGACAAATGAATCATATCCAAGACATGATCTCTATATTGTCTCCCCATCATTTTTCCAATCACATTTCATATAACCTGCCCACACCAGAGTCAAGTAATAATCAAATGAAGGAATCGAAATTTGTTTTTATCTTTTATATTTTAAACTTTGAATATAATTTGATTTGCTAACACATTAATTCATATTTAAAGCCTTCCTGTCATGAGAATGTATCAATCAAGTAGACCATCAGAAAAATTGACCTCAATGAGGTCCTTTAATAATTTATACAATATCAATATTTGCCTTGATGTGATATCTTGAATAGAAAAAATAACATCTCTGCAAATGAAAAAGCCATATATTACTTATGTTCAAACTATGTATATGGTGTAATCTTAGGTAAATTTTTAAGATGTCCCTCTATCGTTACCAAAGTGGATTGTAGCTTGGTTAAACTCTTTATCCTTTCATTCAACATCAATTTCTGCAAGATAAATGTCACACATTATTCTTTCCCATTTCTCAACATGCTAGATATGATAAATTGAAAGTCACATAAAAGCAAGAGAAAACCATTTTCTAACCAAAACAAATAAACAAACAATGCCTCTAATAAAAATTCACACCTCAGAAATTACTCTGCCACGTGCTCAGACTAAAGATGATATTCTTTGAATCATCTTTAGGTCATATTTAATGGGATATTTGTATTTTCACCACGATTTCAATTTGGTGCTAAAAGAAATATATAAATCCAGGTTATTATCAGTGAACTTCAAGTATAATTAAAAAAATAATGTCATTATAAGGTATGGAGAGAGAAACATATTCACAACTAGGAATCTCTATTTTAGTTTTGTTTGAGTTGATTTGGCATTTGAATATATAGTTTTCTCTAAAGAAGTGAAATAGAAAGATGAGAATCGAAATAACCCTATGAATTTTTAATTAATTCATATTATATATCTCTAAAATAGTCAGGTCATCCTTCCCTGCTATTTGATAGAGATTTATTGGCATAGAATAATAATGAATTAACTATCAAACACAATGATGCAATATATTAACCAAGGAAAGAAAAATGGCATGGCTTTGGCATTTGTGTGCTCAAAGGAAATCCAACAATTGTTGTGTTCTTTCTTTATCATGAAATAGTATTGAAGACAAATTTTGGTTCAAAAATTGAACTCCATTACCAATAGGAGATGGTCTTGTTGGGTAAGGAAAGGATGAATTGAAGGGCTCAAGATCTAGCTCCAATACATAGCTATCCTTGTCACTACAAAATACAAATTTGTCATCATTTCCTTATCTGGGTAAAAGGAAATATGAAAAAGAGAGCACTAGTGGAAATCAAAGTGTGTTGTCCCATCATTCAACATAAAAGAAAGCTTATATACTCAGTTGTTGACTACAGTGGAAATCAAATGTAAAACCCACTCAACTTGATCTTTACATGACATAGTTGTAATGAACTAGTACAATAGAAGCATGCTAACTCATAAACAAGAGATGATAAAAAATAATAATGGAACATTATTTCCTGCCACATAATTGGCATGAATAAAATTTCCACTGAATTCATCAAAAAAATGATAAGAACTTATGGCAAAACAACATATCATTAGTGTTGTGTACCCTATTTAACACATGTAGCCTAAGGAAGTAGAGGAGGCCAAATGTAGCAGGATTCCAACTGTGTGGGATATAAAAGCAGAAATGTGGAAAAACACGCTTGCCAATTCATGAAATCTGACTCTAAATAATAGAACATGTTGAGGATAGTAATGATGAAGATAGATCATGTATTAAGATCAAGCTCCTTATTGGTCATGAATTAGCAAGGCGGCTGGTAATTTTTACTCGTAAAAAAGAAATATTATAATTAGTGTAATGAATGTGTGGATCTTTTTATGATTTTTTTTACATTTATATTATGGCATCCTTGTAAGAGAGAGTGATGAAAGTTCTCCAGGTTTGGTCAGACTGGTTTCTCCTTTCATATTCTTATGTGAATGGATGGAGAACTACCTTTGTTTAGTTTGGAAATTTAGGTGTCCCTCCCTTTCATTTAATATGCGGAGATGCCCCACCATTGAATGACCTTGATAGTTCTAAATCCAATCTTACAGACATAAAAGATGGATCTGGTCCAAATTAAGATGTTGCTATGGTGATTGGAGAGGGAGAAACAACTCGAGAATTGTTTAGTATTCCTTTTGTGAAGCTTCAAAGATAGTGTAGGAAAAATGGTTTATCTATTTTTGGTGGTAAGGAGGTAATGTTTTTCCGATTGCTTAGCTTAGAAGAAGAAGAAAAGCATAAGAACCAAGATCAAGACGAGGATTTCAGGTATGGGTATAAAGTTGCAATCGGAGGGAAGCATGCAAGAGAAATTGATGCTTATATAAAATTGGGAGGGGGAAGGTGGAGCAAGCATGAAGAACGAAAATCCATACTTTATGATGATAAGGACTATATATCATTATCATAATCTAGGAAATTGTTTTAGGAGGAAACATCTTTACGGTCATCCGTTGTGGAATGTGAATCAGTGGATGCCTCTTTCAGTGGAAATTTACCAAAAAATGTTGGTGTCGTGATGGTAGTGTCACGTGATGTGCCCCCAAAAGTTCAAAATATTCTAGTCAATGTCAAGGAAAATTTCTTTCTCTACTTCTTAACACATATTTTTCCCCATCCACATTTTGATAGACCAATTATCAAGATCATAGAATGATATTCTCTTTAATGAAGGATTCCAAGGGCTAACAATTTAAGGATATGATATTTTTTTTTAAATGGACAGTCTTGTCTTACTTACAAGGACTTGGGTGTCAAACCTATTGCTGAGCCAATGTTATTCACATGTCAAAATTTAGAGTATGACTTGGGGTTGAGTTTGAATGAGAGGATTTTGCTTAATACTGTTTATTCAAGGAAAAGAACCAAATTCACTGTCCATTTGAATTATGATTCATGAAGCATAGTAACAAAGTTGGTGAGCTTAATAGGGATCATCCTTATCATGATATGTTACATTCCAATGGCATGAATACATGAATTTCAAAAGGCTAAGATATGATATAAATCTGGGGAATTTTTACCAAATAAATAACTATAATGCCCCACTTAAATCTTATCCTACAAATTTTGTTAATATTTACATTATCTGAAAATATTGAGAAATATTGGTCTAATATAAATTTATGATTTCCATTATTCAAATTCCCCACTTACCTTCTCAAATTGAATATTATGTAGGATATGGTCTCCTTCCATTATTTCAAAATATATGTATTCATTTCACATTCCCCAATGTACCCTCACATTTACTTGGGAGAAGACATAGTCCTCTCCATCTTATCATCAATATATATTTATTCATTTCACATTCTCCAATGTACCCTCACATTTACTTGGGAGAAGACATAGTCCTCTCCATCTTATCATCAATATATATTTATTCATTTCACATTCCCCAATGTACCCTCACATTTACTAAGGAGAAGACATGGTCCTCTCCATGTAATTACACTTCACATTCCCAAATGTACTTTTCAGATTTACTTGGGAGAAGACATGATCCTTTCCCATTAAATTCTCAATTTTATATTCATGTCACAATTCCAAATGTACTCCTAGCTTACTTGGGAGAAGAGAAGTCAACTAAGGATGGATGAGAAGTTAATGACATTAATGAGAGGTGGTTGAGGAAAGAGGGTATAAAAAGGGAAGGGGGAAGGAAGAAAAGGGGGGTTGGAGTCTTGCTTAGGATTGTGGGGGGGTTGGTTGTGATTGTTTGGCCTTGTTATGATTCTGGGAGACCTTGGAAACCTGTGGAGGTTTCTTGGGTTTGAGAGGAGGAAAGTATCATTATCTAGTTTTTCACATTCTTCTTAAGGACACACTATATCTGGTTGGACTTGGGCACGGAGGGCTAGGGAACCTGTGGAGGTTTCCTGGGCTAGGAATTTATTTCCTAGTTGGCTGGGAGGTAAATCCGGTTGGGTCAGTGATAAGGAGCGTTCAGCTGGAGCTATAAGACAAAGGTATCATCATCAACCACCGGAACAGGTATTTTTCCATGGACTACTCTTGTTAAGTTGATATCAATGGAATGCTCACCTTAATTTATGTTGCTTATGATAAAATGATAAGATGTTAAATGTTTAAAGCTATGTAAGAAGGTCAGTAAGCTCATTTTATTACTTTTAAATCAGCAGGAAAATAGATCTGTTAGTGTATAATAGATTGAGGCTCTAATAATAGGAATCAGGCCCTTACACATGGTATCAGAGCTTTGGTTCAAAATCTGGACCCAAAGCCCACTAAATAGCTATTCCATAATCAAATTTCTTATTAAATAGTTGAAAATCCAGAAAATTAGAATGTCAAAATGTTTCAACAGCAGTCCAATGGCTTAGTGCCTAGGGATATGACAGAGCTAGTGTTTTGCTTCAACTTAAATGCGCCTGTAAAATTCCTGACAGAATAAATAATATTATAGAAATAAAAAAAAAATCTGGACCGAGCTCCTAGATGAAGAAGCTTGCAGTTTTGGGGACTTTTGCAAACAGTGATTAGGCTGCAGTTTTGTGGATCAAGATAAAGATCATATAAAACCCTATTTTAGAAAACCGAGGGGCCAGTTCTAGAGCCCAAAGATGATCAAATATCCTGGTAAGGAGAGCACAGTTCCGGACACAATAGATGAGGTCTGTGTTTACCCTTGAAGAGAATCAAAGCCTCTGAGCTACCTCAATCCGAAGCTCAGAATTTTGTGCACATTTATGTGTGACCAAACTCCAAGGCATTGACAAAGTTAATGAAGGGTCTCATCATCTAAGAAAGTTTTCCAGCATTTAAGAGATCCGAATTTTGAACCACCTATGAGATCCGAAGCATCATATACATCAGTGGATAATCGATTTTATGGTTTCACATAGCAAATATAGAGTAGCTCTTCTGTTAAATTCAAATTACAGTCACTCAAGAGCGGTCATCAAATTACAGTCACCTTATTTAAGGTATATTTTGTAGTCTTGTATAATGCCATAAAAGACGAGAACTTGTGGAAAAGTATCACAGTTCTGAGGCTATATATATACATATATATACCTACAAGTTTGATCAAAGAAATAGAGACCGTACGTGTTTAAGTGTAAAACTGAACGCATTAGAGCTTTCGACTTCGATCTCGAATTGTTATTAGATAAATATTAATATGTTGTGAGAAATCACAGGATCCTATTCAAACTGCTACTATGATAATGTCGATTCAAATCCCTTTACTCCTGCGTATTCCTCAATTTAAGTCCAACCTCCCCTTTGGCTGTGGCTGCATTTACTACTCGTTTTTCTGGGCTGGCTGGATTGATTTTCCCCGTAGAGAGACAATTTGATTTGTTGTTCAATTTTAAATTGATTTTTCAGGTCCCTATTTCACTACTGCACATATCTCCTTGTGTCAATGGGGGAGAATATCATAGCATTCCTCTTACGTATATCTTTGTCGTCTCCTCTTTTAGAACAGTGAAATCAGAATACATGCACATGGGTCTATGATACCCCTCTGTTCTGTATATTGTGTCCAAGTCTCCACGTTTACACTTGTGAAATCATAAGATCCATGTATCTGCATAGATTCTGTGAACTTACCTATAATTTTCCTCTTCGTTCACTTGACAAGCAAAACTGATTGATGCCATTGAGATTCTGTTAACTGGTTACATAAATACATTATCTAAAGAAATTGCACAGCCACAGGTGCATAGGCATAAGAAAATAGGAACTCTTGGATTTCCTCTTAAAATCTAGGTATTGAAATACTACATCAAACTCACTGGTGGTTCTTGAAATCTCCCAAAAGGGTTTCTTTTTGACAAAATAGCTAAATAGAGCATGTTGGCAAAGACAACGTTACATGTTCATTCATTTATAGCAGTTAAGTTAGTAGCTGGAGTCGGTTTTCACCTTGCTGTAATCCTTCAGGGAAAACTACTTTTGCTTCAAGGGTGCCATCAGCCTGCGGGATTGTAGTCACATACGCACTATAAATTGGGGTATGCACTATATAGGCCACATTGCCCAGAAGGCGGGAAAACTTTGGTCTGCCTGGGTGCGTTTCCGAATTTCTCACCGAGTGAGTGAGTAGATCCAGCCTTGTTTCAGTGAAACCTGTTATGGTTCAGGGTTTTCTTGGCTTTTGCCTTTTCATTCTTTGTTTCCTTGGATTCGAACTCGAGAGCTCCTGAATATGATGGCCCAGGAGAGCTGAAACCAGGCTATCTCGAATCCAGTGTTTTGGGTTTTTGTTTCTGTCTAGGAGCTACGATATAAATGTACATTGAAGTTAAAATGCATAAGAAAAATCGATGCAAATTCATATGATTTGTGGCCATTTTTAAGCCAAAAATCCTAAGAACTGGGTACGCCCATGCAACCGTGCCAGAGCTTTCAGCTCATGCCTTGATTGCAACTGCATGCTTATTAGGCATCTAAATTATCATTTTGTTGAAGGTGTGCATTTGCTGCTTACAAAGAATCAGTTATCATAGTCTATCCATTTATATTTTGCTCATAACTGTCTCCGTGATCCGGGGGCTCTCCAAATCCCTCCCAAAGGGATCCAACAAAGCTTCCTGAAAGAAAGTGTGAATGGTAAGAGCCCATTATTATATCTCTGCATAGCCTGAAGAGAGGGCAGATTCGTGAAATGCATATATGTTGGAAAAGTAACTTTTGAAAGAGATCGATCCCAATTTTGTACTTATGTCAGTCCTGTTTTGCTTTGACCCATGTTCTACTGTTTTGTCATATTAGAGTGTTAACTAAAGATACTGGTAACTGATTTGCTTCCAAACTTTACAGTGAACATGTAACTAAACTGTGAGAAAGTATTGTGTGTGGGCGTGGCTACCAGGTATGTTGCAAGCTTTGATGGAGTATTTTCTAAGCATATATGAATATAAATCACAGTTCTTCTTAGCATCCTCGTTGACTCCAGTCATTGCAGCATTTTGAAACATGCCACTCTGAATAAATTGACTTTTCAAAAAAAAACCAGAACACTAGCTTAATTGTCGGTATGTCTATATAGTATAGTTGTATATCCAATATTTACATCTGGCAAGAAACATAAGTTGTTTCAAACTGTTTCCTATCTTGCTATGGTTATCATATCACCAGGGACACGCTAATATCTTTACCTGTGTCTTGCTATATTTCTTTTGTGGGTAGTGACGATCATAACATTGTCAAATAAAAAGATGGAAATTCCAATTTGACTTCCATTCTTGGCCAGCAATATTAGATGAATCAGCAACTGGACCGGTCTCATACTTGTGTGATATGGGGTCTATTCCTACCCTACTACTACCACTATAACAGCGACCATTATAACTGCTGGGTGAACAGGGCCACCCCCAGCAGGTGTTCACAGGTAAATAATAGGGGATTTGAACATAAGACCTTTGTACTCACATTTACTTTACATTTTACAAGCTTGGTAAGTGAACAGCTAACAGTGTTTACGAATGAAGAATTCCAAGAGTAAACCTTTTCTTTGGTCTAAGCCATCCTTGACCTTGTTGGTTCAATTAATATTTCATGGTTTGCATTTCTGTACCAATTTCTAGTTGTATTGGTATCAACTTAATTTCATCCATAATAGTGCCTTAGGTACGCATGTAGTTGAGATTGTGAGTGATCGAACAATAATCATGCCCTTAAAGTATAACATGAAGAACTACAACCAACAGTTAATATATCTCCCCTACAGATATAATGTGGTTGGAGGGATCTTCTTTAGGTTTACCATTAGTTTTAGGAATGACTAAGGGTAGATTAGTTGGCATATTGGCCAATTTGGATAATTATGGATAGGAACATTAATATTATTTGAGGAGATTCAAACCTGCCATATATGTAGAAGGCACTGGTTGGCATTATATCCTGTATTATATCTAGCATTGGTTCTAGCCATGATAATGACTAGTGTGGAATTTAGATTAGAGAAGGATGAATTAGATGAACTAGAACTAGTTCCAAAACTAGATGAACCAACTATCCTGGAGGGGGATGAGGATTCATAATTCAATGAAGATGAACTTCCCAAACCCAAGATGCAGGTAGTGAAGGCTCGAGCGAGGAGTAAATCAAACTCAACAAGTACACATAAAGAATCCAACAATTAAAAAAGAAAAGTTCAATGGCCTTGTAGCCTTGTAGCCACCCACTTATTACTGTCATGTGATTATAACAATCCAAGTATTAATGAAGTTATTTTCAACTAAAAAAATTGGAGGCCATATACTATATCCACTGTTAAAGCATGCATAGCATAGCTCAACATGATCTTTGACCATTCCTGATCTCTTTGTTTTGCCAAGCGTTCAATTTATAAATGAGATTGAAAAAATTTCTCATAATCTCCTCTCAATTTGACTTGAGGTTTATTTAATTTGGTAATCCAAGTTACATGTTCGATTATACAGATGTGAAAGTCACAGAGCCAAGTTGGAGGCTATTTCTGTTGGATTTGATCTGGTATTATACTATTTTATACAATCGATATCTTACTAGCTTGGCATATTATGAAAGAAACCAAGCAGAACGCCTATTTTACATCCGGAACAGTAACAAATATCATGACCCAAACAATGGTTTAGATATGTAATCATTCCACTCATCGGGCATCCTTTCTCGATACTTCAGCAGCTTGTAAGTTGCATATGTTAAAGGTATACCCCACGCATCATGATCTTTAGGTGCCTACATGGTCACTTACATCCCGTTAGAAACCTTTTCTGCCATGCATCAAAACTAACTGCAAAATGCTTCTAAGAAATAACAACCAAATAGTTCAACAGAAAGGGAATCTTAAAAACCTTAGGAGTCCTAATCAGTTTCATTTCTGCCTCCTCCAGGGTTTTGCGGCCTTTCTTTGAATTGCATTCGTTGCAAGCAGTAACCTGGTCAATAGATAAGCAGGAGTCCAGGCAGAATTAAACATAACTAGAAATACAAATATGATAAGCATGAATCCAGGCACACTAACTTCAATTGATAGCCGAAATATAAATGTAATTGTTCAATTCAGTCAATAAAACTTGCCGTAACATCAATGAAACTCATCTGAAAAACATTCAAATGATATACTTTCTTCAATAATTACTTTGTTGGTGACAATCTTGAAAGCAGTAACCCAATATTTAACTCGCATATACCTCTATTATTTAAAAATAGCCTGGCTCAAAATCACCATCAAACCAAGCAATTTATAAAGTATGAAGCAGTCAAACCAGATTATTTTTTTTAAGTTCAACCATTTGTTATGTTTATGAAGCTAAGCAAGTAGTGACCTTTCTTGCTAATACAGCTGTAGTTGTTTTAGCACTGTACAAAACCAAAATGCTTAACAGATGGGGGATAGAGAAAATTATGGGTATGCTCTACGTGAATGACCAAATAATTTTCCATAAGTTTATCACTTAAAGATGGATTAATATGCCTGCTGCAGATTGAAATTCCTGTCCAGACTATCAGTTCAAAAGCTTTTCCATTTTATAATTTATATAACAAACCAAGCATATAGAAATATCAGTTGTTCTATGCTTTCGACCTATCTATTGCAACCCAGGTTATTTCTTGTATATTATATCAAAAAGTAAGTGTACAAATATACTATTGTAGCTGCTTGCCTTCTCAAACTATTGGTTTAATGCATATGTTTCAGCATACAATTACATACCTTTTACAATTATTATCTTTTGATGCAAACAGCGAATGAAACAATCAAATATGATTGAAAATGCAAAAATGTCATTTGTGTTGAACCAGAACCTCACGTGTACTTTCATGAAATCCATTTGAAAAGTTACAACATAAATGTTTTAACTTTTAACTTTTTAGTGGTCATTGTTGTGTTCAAAGTTCCTACATTTTAACTATTAGGAATAAAATATAAATATAATAATAATAAGAAATAGTTAATTAAATAGTAATTAGTTAATCAATAGGCATGTCCCTAAGGACATGACCATTCATGAAAGCATACCTGCCTAGGTATATAAAGCAGAGTTTCATTTGTAATTCAATCATCTCACTTGTATTCAAATATACTTTTATAATATATTATTGTCCTATCATGGATGTTTATATATTTCAGATCTTCTGAAGTAGTCTACTGCATATATGAACTTTGTTCGTTTCAGAGGTGATGTGCGTACAAGAAAAATGATAAATAAAAACTAAATATTTTAAAACAACGGGCAAAGTATATAAAGGAGTGCTGGCAGACAATACAAAGGTTGCAGTAAAACGATTGACTGACTATCATAGCCCTGGTGGGGAGCAAGCATTTCTATGGGAGGTTGAGATGATCAGTGTGGCAATCCACCGCAACCTTCTGCGCTTGATAGGATTTTGTGTTGCACCATTAGAGCGGCTTCTAGTCTATCCATATATGCAAAAACTTAGTGTTGCATACAGGCTAAGGGAGCTCAAACCTACAGAAAAGCCATTAGACTGACCTGCTCGGAAAAATGTAGCCTTAGGTGCAGCCCATGGTTTGGAGTACCTTCGTGAGCACTGCAATCCTAAAATCATTCATCGGGATGTGAAAGCTGCTAATGTCTTGCTAGATGAAGACTTCGAAGCTGTTGTTGGTGATTTTGGGCTAGCGAAATTGGTTGATGCTAGGAAAACTCATGTTACAACTCAAGTCTGTGGAACCGTGGGTCACATTGCTCCTGAATACTTATCAACTGGAAGATCCTCAGAGAGGATAGATGTGTTTGGTTATGGTATTACTCTTTTGGAGCTTGACAACATGCTATAGATTTTTTACGTCTCGAGGAAGAGGATGACGTTCTATTATTGGATCATATTAAGAAGTTACAAAGAGAGAAAAGATTAGATGCTATTGTAGATGCAAACCTAAAGCAGAACAATGACGTTAAAGAAGTTGAGGCAATGATTCAGGTAGCATTGTTGTGCACACAGACCTCACCGGAAGATCGACCCAAAATGACAAAAGTTGTGCGCATGTTGGAAGGAGAGGGTTTGGATGAACGTTGGGAAGAGTGGCAGCAGGTTGAAGTCATTCGTCGACAAGAATATGAACTAATGCCTCGAAGGTTTGAGTGGGCTGAGGATTCTGTATATAACCAGGATGCAATCGAACTCTCTGGTGGAAGATGATCAACATGGGCTTTGTTGTCTCATATTTTTGTAACTTGGAACATTTTACAGTTTTCTTCAAATATATCATTATTGGAACTGTAAAAGTGGTTTTTAAGGTCGTAAGATTTTATTTACCTATTCTTCCACTTTTGTAAGCAAGGTGTGACTGCTTGTTCAACGATACTCAAATGCATTTTGAATCCCTGCTTCATCAGTAGGAAATCTCCAATCATGCTGTTGTCCATTTGCAATCGTGTACATTAGATATTCACCTAGGTATCCTTGAACATCTGAATACCAGGAAAACCCTGACTTTCATTAACCAGGAGAGATCTGGATTATGGTGAGGAAATTATATCCAACAATATTATAGTGTTTGTATTTATCATGGAATACTAATCTCCAAAGCTGGTTGTTTGAATTGGAATAATTCCTTGATGTAATGTGAAAAGATAAAATTAAATGTTTTTCCTTTCTAAGGGATCTCATTGTTTTGGGTGAGTGTCACTTCCAACGACCAGTTTACCCTGGTTGAGTTCAAATTTATTGGCTTAATTTTCAAGAACGAAATGAAAATCATCCCACTCACTGGCTGTTCAGCTAAGTACTAATAGAAGCAAAGCATTGTTATGCAGCATAGGAAGTATGAACGGAATGATGAGAATAATTCCAAACAACCCATGCCCTTATACAATATTATAAAGGCACCTACCACACTGGAGAGGGGTGCTCTTGCCACATGGCAGCCTATAGCCGTTTTCCCTTGTACAACATTTTGAGAATTATGCAAAGAGACAAAGTTGACCGTAGAAGATATGACAAGAATATGATGCTTTGGGAAAGCTTTTAAGAAAAGCCCCTGAATAGGAGGCTCACACAAGAAAGAGTATCCGAGGGCATCAAGATGATGCAGTTTTTGTTTGTATTTGGACACAAATTGTTGCTTGATGTACAATTCTTAGCTCTTTTTTTTTTTGAGGCCTTAGTCACATGAACATAAATAAAGAGAGGATTCAAAGAGGGCAGTGTCCAAAATATAATGAAAACTGACTGTTTTTTTTTTGTTTGTGGGATTTGAATGCCTATGCTGGTTCTCCTAATCAAAATGCCTAACCAATTGACTAGTCTGTTTTTTTTAATAATAAATATGCAATCTTCATTTATTTTTCATGTGGTACGTGTTACAAGGGTGTCATTTATAGTTTGAACAAAACAACATTGATTCTTGGACCTTAGTTTGATCAAATGAAATTTTAACCTTATGAAATTAAGTGTCATCTCTTGTCAGTGGCATTTATGTACTGCGGTATCTTAGTGATATTGTATAAGTTATGTGTTGTGGCCATGCATCATATTATGGCGAAGATTTTATAAATTCATCTTCTCTTCTCCACAAACATTAATATGCATAAAATGCATAGATTTGTTGGATGGTGAATATTGTGGAATCATATTGATGTTATTCCAAAAACCCGTTTATGTTCAGTTTATGCTAATGTCTTCTTGGTTCTTGCATTAAAATAACCATGTAACCTCTTAGTTGTTTGGAAACATGGCTTATTATTATATAAATATAAACACAAAAATTTCAAAATCAACTCTACTTTAAAAACATCTTTAATATAGGCAATTATTCCATTTGTTTAATTATTTCTCATTTGACAGCTCATATTGTGAGCTGCATTATATATCATGAAATTGTTTTAGTACTAGTAAACAATGATTAAAAAAAAAAAAAAAATGAACCTTTGATATGTAAAGGACATTTCTCTCAAATTACAAAAAAAAAGTATGAAAATCATGCTGGAAACAATTTCTGAAGTTTTGAGTCTTTTATTTTCAAGATTAACTAATTGGTTTGGAAGATGAAAAACCAACAAATTGGAAGAGTGGGACTTTTATATTCACTAAGGTATCAAAGAAATTATATGCATGAAACTTATACTAGCACCTTCTAGTGGAAATTGATAGTGCACGAATCCGTTGCTTGCCATTATTTTGGTTTTGGTACCACCTTATAGCATATCCGGGTTCAAATGCTATTTTCCATGACGAACAGTTAAATCTGTTTCAACTCTAATTGTTATTAAGGGGTTCCACAAGGATGTCACATGAGCATTTATGATGCCCATTTTAACATAGATAGCCACCTATGTTAAGGTTCTATTTTGCAGTTCCATGTTATTTATGAACATTATATACATTTGGTTGGACACGTGAAAATCAATTGATGGATTTGGTATTGATGATGGACATGTTGGATGTATGACCAAATGTATGACTTACTTGGTTACAATTTATCTAGTGCATGACTTGTCAAAGTTATTGTTGCATCGTATAGGCTTATATAGATATGATTTATCTAATCAATGACTTAGTGAAATTATGATTTATCTGATGTAAGATTTATTTCCAGTATGAACAACAAAAATTGACATGTGGACACTGGGCTTAATAAACATGATGTTTAAGATCATGTATCTATATCTATTTTGTGGTTGTATATATGCATGGATGAGAACTAAACTACAGGTTGGAAAGAACCGTATGATAACCAAGATCTACTATTCCATTGGGGAAGGTCGAGACGACCAATGAGGAAAGGTACGATGTACATTGTTCTATTACATTTGGTATCTACTTGATATGCACTCCTATGACATGAGTAAAATGAAAATGACAGGTGGCAAGACGACCTGACTGGATTATTCGATGACAAGTCCAACCAACTCTATAGTGTGGTCCGTGCTCTGAAGGAGGGGTGGAGGTGTTTCCCACGGTGTATCCTCCGAAACCTGGAATCATGGGGAGGACAGCTGAACGCTCCCCCTAGACGTGTGATGACGATTGCCAGATTCCTGCTGGGGAAAGTTTGGTTGAGGCATTCGACGCTTCCACCATGTCGGTTTTATCAGTGGTCAGTATGGCCTTTGCCACTGATAAGGCAGCAGAGGATGGATAGGGCGGGAGTGGAAGTAGGCCAGGGTGGATAGGAAGATATAGATCAGTTGGAGACTCTTGATGGGAAGTAATGTCATTGTCTGACTTATCGAATTTTAATGCTATAACTCTCTCTGGTTTGCTATGCTTTCAAACTCCTTGTATCTTTTCATTCTAACTTCGGGACGAAGTTTTCTGAAGGAGGGGTGTATGTAATGCCCCACTTAAATCTTATCCTACAAATTTTGTTAATATTTACATTATCTGAAAATATTGAGAAATATTGGTCTAATATAAATTTATGATTTCCATTATTCAAATTCCCCACTTACCTTCTCAAATTGAATATTATGTAGGATATGGTCTCCTTCCATTATTTCAAAATATATGTATTCATTTCACATTCCCCAATGTACCCTCACATTTACTTGGGAGAAGACATAGTCCTCTCCATCTTATCATCAATATATATTTATTCATTTCACATTCCCCAATGTACCCTCACATTTACTTGGGAGAAGACATAGTCCTCTCCATCTTATCATCAATATATATTTATTCATTTCACATTCCCCAATGTACCCTCACATTTACTAAGGAGAAGACATGGTCCTCTCCATGTAATTACACTTCACATTCCCAAATGTACTTTTCAGATTTACTTGGGAGAAGACATGATGCTTTCCCATTAAATTCTCAATTTTATATTCATGTCACAATTCCAAATGTACTCCTAGCTTACTTGGGAGAAGAGAAGTCAACTAAGGATGGATGAGAAGTTAATGACATTAATGAGAGGTGGTTGAGGAAAGAGGGTATAAAAAGGGAAGGGGGAAGGAAGAAAAGGGGGGTTGGAGTCTTGCTTAGGATTGTGGGGGGGTTGGTTGTGATTGTTTGGCCTTGTTATGATTTTGGGAGACCTTGGAAACCTGTGGAGGTTTCTTGGGTTTGAGAGGAGGAAAGTATCATTATCTAGTTTTGCACATTCTTCTTGAGGACACACTATATCTGGTTGGACTTGGGCAAGGAGGGCTAGGGAACCTGTGGAGGTTTCCTGGGCTAGGAATTTATTTCCTAGTTGGCTGGGAGGTAAATCCGGTTGGGTCGGTGATAAGGAGCATTCAGCTGGAGCTATAAGACAAAGGTATCATCATCAACCACCGGAACAGGTATTTTTCCATGGACTACTCTTGTTAAGTTGATATCAATGGAATGCTCACCTTAATTCATGTTGCTTATGATAAAATGATAAGATGTTAAATGTTTAAAGCTATGTAAGAAGGTCAGTAAGCTCATTTTATTACTTTTAAATCAGCAGGAAAATAGATCTGTTAGTGTATAATAGATTGAGGCTCTAATAATAGGAATCAGGCCCTTACAATAACACAAACCTGACACTTGAGATATGATATAAATCTTGGGAAATTTTAACCAAATACATAACCCAAACTTTAAACCTAGTAGTGTGAAATCCATTGTTTGAAGTGTGGCTAGTGAAGACAAATTTCTTAAATACTTTTAAAAATTAACATACAAATAATCTATAAAAGCAAGGAATTTTGTTATCAATCTAATTTCAAACCGGATAACAATTAAAGTGATAACTCGCAATGACAATGAAAAATTGACAAGACATATTGGACAAATGTTAAAAACTCATTGGGAACATCCTAATCCTATATGTTGCTCATCTAAAGCAGCCGAAGATATTACCTTGCATGGGAAACATGGAATGTTAATGATATAAATGAAAAAAAGATAAATAATTAAAACTGACTATTAGAACCAACGCAAACAACGAGTGATACAAAAAATGAAAATGGGGCAAAATGTTGCATACCCACTCCATGAGACTGTCATCCGCTTCCATACTCGATGTTGCCCAAGACTAAGCAGGTCATTCCACTGGTGTCCACATCCTCATATCCACAACAGAATTCATGCTCGTATCCACATACAACCTACATTGGTCATACCCTTCCGTAAAGAAAAAAATAAAAGAAAATGAAGCCCGAAATCCTTTTTACTGGTCAACGGTTTAAAGATTTTGAAGCGTGTATTTAAAAAGAAGATTCTCATACCAATATCCTTGCTTGCTTTGAAACTCTATTCAAATACATCACTTCCTCCAAAAAATTTACATATCATGGATCGTCATAATTCAAGTCATCAATTAAACGAAGTTCTATCATCTTTAGAGAAGGGGTGCTCTAAAGAAAGCAACCTAATACACTGATTTCCCTATCATGAAATTTAGTTATGTCTACATAAACCTAAATATACAGAGATGAGAGAGTGGGGATCTGATATGTCGAGGTATGGGATATTTTGAAAGTTCCTGCATTGCATTTCAAAACCAGAATAAGCCAACTATGTAGTCATTAACAAGGTAAAATACATAAGTATTCATTATGAACATCATGGAAAAAAACCATGGAAGAATTTTATAGTCTTTTCACATCTTATATCAGGTTAACTTTTTTAATTTAGGTAGCGTAGAGTTTCATTAAGGAATAGATATGAAACAATGTCATTACTTATTTTTGTTTCATATCTATTGGATATACTGAATCTGCAAACTGGACATAATAATGAACCAAAACATAATAGTCAACCTAAGCTACATCAATATATGCTTTGTATATATTTTTTTTATGTTATACATGAAAACTAAGTAGCGAATGCAAACATTCTTAAACATTGAAACATGTTGTTCATTGCACATGTAGAAGAAAGTAAGAATTATGTTTTTACCAAGATAAAGTTGTCACCCATTAACAAACATTAGAGATTAGGAAGCCTCTCGAACAACAAATTAAGGAGACACATATTTATTTAAGAAAAGGCACAACACATATGACCAGCTCCTTTAATGATTTAAAGCTCCCCATCATCTCAGTCAATATGTCCACAAAGAAATTATCAAGATATGAGTCCATTTCTAGTATGGTCAAATTACTTCCATGTTGCATATTGAGTCTCAAGAGAGAGCATGAAAGCTCTTGAAACCGTATCCCATTCACTCTCAAATATTTTATCATGTATGCCCCTACATACACATACAAGACAACCTCCATTTACAATGGTTTATATTTTATCCACATACAGCCTGCATTTACACTTGTTTCATTGTAAAGCATTGAAAGTAATAGTAAAATCCAGACTTACATGGTTCTAGTTTGAAGCAATGCGATTGAAGAGGTTTTGTCCATATGTAGCGGTTGTTTGATGCAAATTCAATTATTCCTCTACCGAGGACCACAAATGCAGGGAGTGCACAGAAGGTCGAATACTGACGATCAAATGTTCTTTATGGTTTTGCTAGTTGAGTGGGACGTCTAATCAAATTGGATGAGCATAGAGCTAAGCTTCAAAAGGGGTCCTATCCAAGTGCTTTTAAATCATATCCCTTGGAAGCTTCAACATTGTACTCAGTATCATCATACAAAGGACCACCCAAAAATAGACCATCTGATCCTGTCAAAGTTTGAAGAACCAAGTCACCCTTTTTCAGAAGACCATTGCTACTATCATTTTAAGCAATTATTTTAATGTCAACACCTGGGATTGCTGGCAGAACTGACCCTTAATGTACTTTCCTAGGAACCCCACAAAAGAAGGAATATCCGGTTGGCACCCATCTTTTTTAACAGCAACGTGCCGACTTCTTGGATAAAACAAGACCTTTTAAAAACTATTTTTCTCACTAGCATTCCTTTTATCTCTCTAACAAAGACCATTCCATCTTGAATATTGGCCCAGTGAGTGTAGTTATATACAACAATGTTTCTTGGTCCATTATCACTTGAAACAAGTTTGAAATTATTGATCATATCTATAAATGCACCCTCCTTTTGCCATATGTCTACAATAATACTTCAAGAGAACTCATTTTCTTTACGATAAGAACTTGAATCAACATGTATTTCACCACTCAGTAGATATTTTTTACCAGTCAAATATATAGGCTTATGGTTCAATACATTAAATTCTAATGAAGACATTCCAAATAAATTGCATGAGTTCAAGAAATGAAGCATGTGCACACGAGAAGCTTCTAAGCATATTTTCTACCATCCTTTCTTAATCAACAAATTCATTGGTTCTTTGTTTGGTTGTACAATGTAAGAAGTGACAAGATGAGTAGACATAATACACAACTAATAGCCTTTTTGGATAAACACTATCTCTGAATGATTAGAAACACCAACGTTGACATCAATAACCTTTCTCTCCCAACACTAGTCATCATCCCAATCTAAAAAATCAGATGAAGGTCCATGTTTTACCTCAAGATGCAATGCACTAGGTAGGACATTCTCAAATATGAATTCACTGCTCTCATTTGTTAAACTTAAAGAGTTAAGTTTCTCTGAACCTAGAGTTCAACAACCAGAGAAGTAACTGATATGGAAACTGAGGAGTCACATCCTTCCTTGCATATCACCGATCCATGGATATCAACAAGGGAATTTATAAATTCAATGCTAAACATTGGTCTAGTTACAGTCACATCAATATGTGATGGTGAAAATTGAAGACCAGAATCACGTTCTGCTATTGTGGTCAGTGGGGATATTCGATATTAACATGGTTGAACCTCAAAGCAGAAGTTTCCCATATCATCAATCCTCTTTAGTTGAGGCTTAACATTTTCTGGCCCATGTGTCAAGCCAACTTGATGCTTTCCATGATAGCCATTTGTCACTAATTTTAGGGAACCACAAATATTATAATGTGTCTCTTCTATCTTTGGGATTGAAGCCATGTTTGGCACAACCATGAAATTCTCCAAACTGCTAAACTCAAAGTGATCCTTCTCAGCATTGATTGTGTAGCGTGTTGATGTTACATGATCAAGTTTTTAATATCCTAGGACATCTGTTGTAGCTCATTATTTTCCATCAACTAATATCTTAACACCTTCAAAACAGACTCCTTCAGGAGTCACCACAAGTCCTCCAACTGAGAAACTTGTGACCTGAAATGCCTGAGATATATTAACATGACTGTGCTCAACAAGAACCTCTATAGATGGAAATGAAAAATCAAATATTGATTCTTGCCCTTGTAGAATGGAAACAACCTTTATTTTCCACATGGAATAAAATTAAAAGAAAATTTCCCATATGCATCATATATTGCATGACAATGCTCTTGATTTGGCTAAGGAGCTTCTTTGAGGGAGCTTCACCTCATGGACATAATCTGGATAAAGGTTTCCATGAACAACTAAAATAGGGTTACCCTGAGAAACAAATAAGCCATCCATATCATAACTTGGGACATAAAAGATGTCATCTACTACCAGATTTCCAAAGCCCAACTCCATCCCTCTAGAGTCTCATTGGACAATTGTTAAGAGAACATGAGAATCACATATTTGAAAGAGAATATTATAGAAAATATACTCTATAAACCACAATCAATGTACCTCATGCATAGCGCCATCTTATATAGGATCGACATTAGGTATGACCTTGTATCTTCTTCCTCTATTTAACAAGTGGCTCACAAAGTCCGCTCTTTCCACTTCTTCACATTTGATTTCATGGAGGGCTACTCTCTCCTCTAGACACTCATCCTTACGGAATCTTCAAACTTATTCTACATATCAAATGAAGGCAAAGAGAGAAAAATATCATGGCCTTTCCCTTTTGAAAAAAAAATGTTGTGGGATTTGATCTAACCTGATATTTGTATACTTTGCGAGGATTGATGAAGTTTATTTATTCATGATGGGAAGAAACCACCCTATATTTCCTTGGAGTAATATTTGTAAATGTGTAACTTCCTCCCTGCGATGTAAACACATCATTAATGAGATCATTGCTGGTGGAAATGAGTCCAACGTTCACATAGGCACGACCTCCATTTATATCTGAACAAATTTCTGCTCCAACAACCCCTATCACTCTCCTAAAAATAGTGAACCCAGTGAAGTGAAAATTGATGTCTTCATGGCCATTACAACCATTGTGATCCACTGATACATATTCACCCATTTAAGATATATTGACCAAGTCAGCGAATATGAATATTTCCGATGTAATTTTTCCACTCGATAATCTTAACATCAAATCCAAAACTGTCTCATTCATCTTCACATCAAATCCAAAATTTTCTCATTCATCTTCATCTTGAGAGAGCTCTTGAAACAATTTTTCAGAATTGTATCTAATATGGACAAATATATTAAAAACATTATTAATGTATGCTGCTTGATTACCAATCAAAATGTTTAAAACAATACAACGCCAATAAATTTGTATTTCATCTCCATTTCACGTAATTCACCTTCCTTCGTAGAATGCATATGGATCGTAGATATTTTCTAGGTGCTTCAATTGCTATAACATATATTTTGTATATGATCTTGATAACCCCGCTATCTACAATATGACTATCAGTTTGAAATGATTCATTTTATGTATTTTTTTTATAATTATGGTAAATCAATAATTCTTTAGATTATATAATGAATCTACTCCTTAACAAAGATTATATGCATAAATTATATGCAAAGTAAAAATAAAATTTACATGAGTAAATTTTTAAGTTTTCAAATTCCACTTATAATCATCAAAAGTTCTACGAAACACATAGTATCATTACAACTTAGGTTGTTCGGTGAACTAACCTCTATGTCTAGAGCCTACCCATAATTCTCCATAGTATTAACACAAGTCAACTGCTTCAAAAATTTCACTGGGTTTCCTTTGCGATCAATGTAGGGATTATATTTAAAATGCTCAAATATTATTTTTAAGAATTCTTGAATTGTTATGGGATTTACCACCGAAGAAGAAACCTGATAAACATGTAAGCCATGGCTTCCTGCGTGTTTGGACATGGCTGCTAAAGTTTCATTCACAACCATATCTACAATTTGAAATCAACCAAAAAAAATAGCACATTTAAGAGAAAAAGGATAATGGTTTTTTGGCTCGAAGTTTTGAAGACATATATGGAAGACCTAATCTCCTAAGAGAAATAAATAATGTACAGAAGCTCCAAAAAAATCAAATAAACATGATTTAAATAATTAAAAAATGTCAAATCTATTTTTGGAACCATCCATTGTCATCTTTCAAATATAGATGAAAAACGTAACCTAATAGTAAAAAAATTAATATGGAAATATTCAAGAAAATCTAAAATTAATTACGAAATGCCTTTTCACACTTTGCTAAGAGTTACTCACCAGATCTAGCACAGTATCTGGATTGGCCAAGAAGCAAGATAGTTGACCTTTGCCATAGTGTGTAACGATTGGATCAATCATTGTGCAAGCTGAATATTTGATTTAGCTCAACAACAATGTGAGAGTAATCGAGGATCGGATCCGAAGGTTTCCTCAACTTTGTTAGAGACTGACTTTCGAAGAAACCTCGGCATCCATTGATCCATCGGCAGTGGTTTGAATTGCTAGACATGTAACCAACATTTGAAGCACCTACCATGTATCCATTACAAGGAACTTCGAATCTAAAAACCTATTAGCTTTTTTCTAGGTTTTAGCAGCGCATTGCATCTCTCTTTCTCTAGTTCCTGACTAGTTCTCGCTAGTTCAATTCCTATAGAATTTGAAATCACTTTGATGGTTGATATGTCAGTTTTTAGGGGCACCAAACACATGGATCCACTGAAAATACAGTCGCACGATCTGGATCAATTTTATATTCTGAGATATTTGGTTAGGTGTTACCCTGGTAGAAACAATGCCAGATGTAAAACAATGCCTTTACATTGCCAATTATCAAGGCAAGATGATCTATAACCCCTACAGTTTAGGGAAAAATAACCCAAAACCCCAAATTTACGACAGTTTAAATTATTAAATTATTTGTAATTCAAAGTTTAAATAAAATAATTACAAATCTCTTTACTCTCTTTGAAAATAGAAAGCAACTTTTCATCCAAATAATATTATTTTAACTTTCAATTAATTGAAATTTATTTTATTTTAATTAATATAGAATTGTTTTTGGTTATCTATATGTAGTTTTCAAAGTTATTTGTAATTTTAGAGTAAAACTAAAATAATTATTGCGCCCATGGGGTAGATCTAGCATGAAAATGTAAACATGTAAACTTAAATGTAAACATTTAACATTGTTAATCTAATGTCCGCGCTATTTAAAAATAAATCAAATTATTATTATGTATAAACAAAACATAAATTTAAAATATAAAAAGGTTTACGAATGGTAAAAAAAAGAGCTATGGTAAATAAATAAAAATATAAATAAACAAGAAGTATGGTGAATAAATAAGACTTTCTTTTATATTTACTCCAAAGGTATGGTAAATAAAAAAATAAAAAATAAACTAGAGGTAGGGTAAATAAATAAAACCTCTTTTTATCTTTACTCCGTTAACCTCTTTATATTTATGAAAACTCAAAAAATAGGTTTTATTTAGGCGGTTCATGCAGGACACATAATTATTAATACCATAGGTCAATTACCATATTTATAAAAGAGGTATGATAAATAAATAAATATAAAATATGTATAAAGATGTATGGTAAATAAATAAAAACCTATCAAATAAGATTAGAAATCAACATCTAATTATATACCAAGCCTATGGGCCAAATACCATTTTAAATAAAAGAAATATGATAAATAAATTAAAATCTAAATAAATAAGAGGTATGGTAAATAAATAAAACCTCTTTTTATATTTGCTCCATAAACCTCTGTACACTTACTAAGACTAAAAAAGTAGGTTTTATTTAGGTGAAGCCTATGGGAAAAATACCATGGGCCAAATTATTATTAATACGATGTAAAAAATACTATTAACCATAATATTAATATTAAAATATTATTATTATTATTAAATCTAATATTCATATTAATATATCATAATATTGATATTATTAAATATAATAACATTGTTTTAATCCAATATTAAATTTGTTATATTATAATATATATTAATATATCATGATATATATTAACTCTATATATATGTGAGCTAAGAACAAATACATAAAGTTATAGAGGTGGAGTGATAGGGGGAGTGACAAGGGAGAAATGGATATAAACTGAAGGAGATGGGAGAGGGGAGAGGAGGAATAAAAGGAGAGAGAGATAGAGAAGGGTAAAAGAGGGAGAGGGAGACACAAATATGGAAGGGGGAAGAGAGAGAAGAGTGGGAGGGAGATAGTGAGAGGATTGGAGGGCATAGAGAGAGAGAGAGATGGGGGAAGATAGATAAATATAGGAGAGAAAGGGTGAGAGAGGAAGGATGAGAGAGAGGAGGAGGGAGGGAGGGATAGAGATATGGAGTTGGAGGGGGAGAGAGGGAGGGAAGAAGAAAGACATAGAGAGTGAGAAGTGGAGAGAGAGAGGGACTGACAAGGGAGAGATGGAGAGAAAGAGTGTATGTTTAGTGGTGAGATAAAGAGATAAATAAGGAGAGATAGAGAGAAGGGGGGAGAGAAGGCGACAGAAGGAGAGAGGGAGGGATATAATAATATAGAGAGAAAGAGAGAGATATGGGGGAAGAGATAGCATTGGAGGGAAAAGAGAGAGAGAGAGAGAGAGAGAGAGAGAGAGAGAGAGAGAGAGAGAGAGGAAGAATGAGAGATAATACTTGAGAGAGAGGAGAGTGATGGGGTAAGAGAGGATTAGAGGGTAAAAATGGAGAGATAGAGATGTTGGCATTATGATACAAGTGTTTTCCTTCATGGCAACTCACTCAGATGAAAGATCACAGTACAGTAGGTTAACAGCAAAGAATTACAGATCAGACTACAAAGAATGAAGAAAGAGAGGTATACATAGGTTCACCTTGACCAAGCTTCGTATATATACAGGTTCACTGACCACAAGTAGCATATACGTACACATGCACTTTCACAGAAGGAAAAGCACGTATATCTTGGAAAATTAAGTTTTTGCTTCGAGGTATTTGGTCCATGGTATTTTGATCCATGGTATTGGTCCGAGGTATCTGGTCCGAGGTATTGATCCTAGGTATTTGGTCCAAGATATTGGTCCTAAGTGGTTTTGGTCCATGGTATTGAGAAAGGCCTAAAGCTAAAAAAGGAGGAGAAGATCATTAGGCCAGGTGTGCAAATATCGAATATCTGATGAAGTGTGAGATCCAGTATGCAGGTTATTGGCTTATGGTGTTGTGCTTGATCTGAACCAAGGATGAAACTTAGTGGTTGATGAAAGATAAGATCTAATGATGGATCAGGATCTTAGGGCTTGAAATTAATTATCATTACGTGGTTTGATCATGTATAGTCTAGATCTGAATATTGACGCATGTGGTGTTCTGTAAATATTATGATCTGGGTATAACTGAAGTTCGGAATAGTTGCAGAATTATGAATTAATATTTGTAGATGTGTACGCTAGTTGGATTTGATAAAAGCGCGTATACACGCAGGTTCGACACATGGAAGTAGCATATACCTCATAAAGTATGTTTCAGTTGTTTCTGTTTACTGTTGCATAGCTCTGGGTTCTGGTTACTATATTTTGGTGACAGTATTATGAATGATCAGATTGATTATGATTCAACGATGGGTTGTCAAAATGATTGATTGATTCAGTTGTGGTTGAGTTTTAGTGATTGGTTGATGTAGATGTATTTGATGATTGAATTATGATGTTGTTGATGGATCCAGTCTAAAAATTTATGAAACATGGTCCTTGAAGGAAGACAGAAGGGCATAGCCTTTTGTAGGTCACCATCTATGTACTAGTAAACATATCAACTACTACAAGAGTTAGGGGTTGTAGCTTCCTTCCAGTACAAGCTGCAGAACGAGAGAAGGTTGTAACCTTCTACAGGTAGAAGCCTGCGTACTGGTATAAGTCTGCACTAGCACAAGATTGTAGACAGATTTTCTTATTATTAAAAGAAGATAGAGACGATAGTAGTAGGTGGTTTTTACCCACATTGGGTTTCCACCTTAAATCTTGGTGTTCATGTGTGTTGCTTATGTGTGATGATTTATTCTTCTTTTACTACACTATCTAATAAATCTCTAATGTATTTGTTAAAGTTCAATGCATGATAAATTGGGTAAATCAAAATTTCTCTACATATACGCTAGTTGGTTTAAGTACAGTTGCATGTACACGCTGGTTCACATAGCTGAAGTAGCGTATACAAATCTGTTTGGGAAATAAAATTATTAACCTGATAATATTGATTCACCCCCCCTCCCAGTATTATTTCCAACAATTGGTATCAGAGCAGGTCCTTCAGAAGAAGCTTGATCACTTAAAGGGAGATCCATCATCATGATTAATCAAGAAAACATGGGATCCATCAGACCACCAATCATTGATGGGAGCAACTTTGTTTATTAGAGGATAAGAACTAGAGCCTATCTACAATCACTTGGAATGGATGTCTGGGAAATCGTGGAAGGAAGATATACATTTCCATCAGCAATTCCTACAGATACGGCAGGTAAAAAGCAATATGAAACCAATGCTAGGGTTGTCAATACATTATTGGGAAGTATGTCACAATGAGATTTTGTCAAAGTTATGCAGCTCAAATCAGCCAAAGAAATATGGGACAAAATCATTCTGAGCTACGAAGGAGACTCTCAGGTAAAACGTGCTAAACTTCAAACTCTCAAAATTCAATATGAAACTCTTAAGATGTACAATGATGAAAGTATAGCTAGTTACTTCTTATGTATAGATGAGGTTGTCAATTGTATGAAGAATCTGGGTGAAGATATAAAGGAAGTTACCTTAGTTGAGAAAGTTTTAAGATCCTTGTTTGCTAAATTTGAATCAAAAGTGTATGCCATAGAAGAAAAATAGGTTCTGCAGACTACCACTATGACACAGCTTCACGGAATCTTAACTTCCTTTGAGATGAGAAAAGGAGGCCCATCAGATATGAGAGAAGCCACATTTAAAGATTCAGCAAAAGGAAAGGAAGAACTCAATGAATCAGGACATATTTCAGAAGAAGAAGATGAAGTAAACTTTGTCAAGAAGCTTCAACAGGGTTCCGAAAGATTTAGAGGTAAACTACCCTTCAAATGTTTTGCCTGTGGTAGAGTCGGTCATTATACTGCCAAATATCCTCATAAAGATAAATCTGATAAAGGGAAGGAATATGCAAAATGGAATAGAAAACAATTTGTAAGTAAAAAGAGTTACTATACTCATGAAGATAGCGATGGTTTATCAAATAGTGATGAAGATGAAAATAGTAATGATTATAGACTTCTAATGGCTTATGACGATGATAATTTTTGGGATGCTTTAGAAGAATATGACCTTCATGAAGAAATATCTAAACTCAAAATATGTTTAGAAGAAAAGAATATGATTATTGATACCTTGACATACCAACTTGCTGAAAATGAAAAACACAATGAAAAACTAGAATGTGAAATTGTGGGTCGAAGAAAGGATCTTGAGAAAACAAAATCTCTCAAACTTTGTTATAGCTCCAAATCTCACTCTTGGGGTTTGTGATGCTGCACTCATGGCCCAGGGCAACCCCTCCTTCCAAACCTAGTCCAAAATTTAAAAAACAGTGTTTTATTCCCTATACGCGACATTGCCCTGAGCTAAATGCGTGTATACGTGGGTCTATGTATACCCAACCTGCGTATATGTCTTAAAACACTTAAAAAAAAATTAAATCTCCTTAATTTTGGGTAGAGATCGCGGGTTTTACCTGTTGGTGCCCGTGGCCCAACTGTTCCCAATGAATTCCCAACTAAAAAACTACTTTGGGAGAAGTATAAAAAGGCTTCAATGGGAAGGCCTAAGGGAGGAGAGAAGAGAGAGAAAGGTTATTATGCTGAGATTTCCCTGACCAGGTCTGAAGATCCTAGTGCCTCCTGCACTTCCCCCATTTACAGGAAAGCCTTGTTTCCTTGTGTGATGATGACTATCTACTACTTGTGATATCATGGAGTAAGTCATGGAAGGAATTTGTTAAAGGCTTGAGACTGGACGAATCTGGAGGACGGTTTTGCTTGGAGCCTGCGAAAGGATGAATCAAGTGAAATTATTCCTTTCTGTAATTTATTTGTCTATAATAAAAGAAACACTTTTCTTTATTCCTGATATAAACCTTCTTCATGTTTATGATATCCAAGTTATGATTCATGTATGAATGGTTGTTTAATTGCATAACTAACTACCTTTCAATATATTATGAAGATGATTGGCTTATGATGTTTAGTCCATATACTGTTGTACTTTCTTGAGTTGATTGTTTTGCAGGTTGAAGGAGCAA
This sequence comes from Pinus tabuliformis, assembly GCA_031772625.1. NCBI lineage: Eukaryota > Viridiplantae > Streptophyta > Pinopsida > Pinales > Pinaceae > Pinus > Pinus tabuliformis. The sequence goes on along the minus strand of CM062810.1, from coordinate 870,918,909 downwards.
AAGGAACTCCAAGAAGGGTTTGGACCCTGGAAGGATCTTCTCAAATGAAGGACCCCTAGGTACGCCCCTTATCGTATAGTTTGCTTATATTAGCATCATGGTTGTATAGAATGTGTGTTTCTCTGTATAGACAACTTTCAGTCTGCAAGGGTATCAGCCCAAGACCCTAGGGGAAATTTTCCCTTAACAATCTTAGATTTGCTAAAGGATCAGAAACCTTAAATGAAATTACCAAAGTGTAGCGTTCTCATCCGATAAAGATAGGTCTTGGATATAATGAAGAAGCATCTCAATCATAGAAGTTTTCAACCTCTATTAAAAGCTATCTTGATGCAGCAAAGAATAGTGAACAGTATGACAATCATCAGCAAAGGAATAAAGTAGATCACCAAGTAAATCAGACTCAATTTGCTTCAAGGATGAATAGAAGCCACAACTAACCTTAGGTAAACCATACTCAATTTTCTCCAAAGATGAATAGAAACTACAATTACCAGGTCAATAGATTCGATAATCGCAAGAACTTCTTTAATAGTCAATGTTTCTCATGTCATGATTTTGGACACAAAACTGCTCAATGTGTTGCTTACAAAACCATCATGACTAGAGAAGCACGAAATCAAAGAAATTGACAAGGATCAAGAAAATTTCCTATAATAACTTTTCTCTTCTTGAAAATGATATAGAATGCTCAATCTGTAACAACTTTGGCCATGAATAATTTGAATGCAGGATCAAATTTCAACAAACATATCAAAAGGAGCAAACTCCATTAAATCCCAAGATATGGAGAAGGAAAGAACCTCAAACAGAAAGATGTGGTAAAGCCTTGTATGCAGAGGGACAATAAAATCAGTGGTACATTGACAGTGGATGCTCAAAACACATGATAGGTGACAAAGAAAAACTTCACTCATATAATGCCTTAGAAAAAGAAAAGAATGTCTCATTTGGAAATGACACTCCTGCTATCATAAAAGGTAAAGGCTTTGTTTTCCTGAAAGAAAAAGTTAAAGCTAGGAATGTTATGTATGTAGATGGTATAAAGCATAACATGTTGAGTGTCAGTCAAATGTGTGATCAAGGAAATGAAGTGGTGTTTTGATCAAACGTAAGTGTTGTTCGTGAGCTTGATACATTAGAAACCGTGATCAAAGGTACAAGAAATCCAAACAACTTATACATACTCAAGGGAGGACAACAACAGTGCTATCTAAGCAAAATGATGAAAATTGGTTGTGGCATAGTAGATTGGGACATCTAAGCTTTTCTCAAATAAGAAAAGCATGCAGATTCCAGGTTGTTCGTGATCTTCCAGATATCAGCATCCCTAAAAATACAATATGCAAACCATGTCAATTCGGTAAGAAAAGCAGAGCTCACTTCAATGAAAAGGAAGGGTCAGCTAGTAAGCCTCTTGAAATTGTCCATATTGATTTATGTGGCCCATCAAGGAAAAAGTCACCTCGTGGAGAAGAATAATTTATTTTGTTCATTAATGATTTTTCTAGAATGTGTTGGATAGGGCTTCTAAAGCATAAAGATGAAGCATTTGAAAAGTTGAAAGCCTTCAAAGCTTTGGTTGAAAATGAATCAGATCACAAAATCAAATGCCTCAGATTTGATCAAGGAGGGGAATTTACCTCGGATGAATTCTTTGACTTTTGTGAACAACATGGAATAAAAAGGCACTTCTCCACCGCAAGGACTCCTCAGCAAAATGGGTTAGTAGAAAGAATGAACAGAACTGTTCAACAAATGGCTTGAGCTATGCTAGATGAATCTGGAACACCTGCAACCTTCTGGGGTGAAGTTGCATTCGCTGTCGTAAATATTCTCAACCAAGCAAATGTTTGGGTAAATAGCACTCAAACTCCACATGAGCTTTGGTATGGTCAGACTCCTACTATAAAATACTTTAAAGTTTTTGGAAGCAAATGTTATATCAAAAGGACTGATGAAAAACTTGGTAAGTTTGAGCCCAGAGCAGATGAAGGTATTCTTCTTGGTTACTCTTCTCGAAGTAAAGGATATAAATGTTATAATAAAATACTTGGGAAAATTGTTGAAAATATTGATGTTGTAGTTGATGAAGCATGCAAAAATACAAAACAGATAAAAATCGAAGATTTTGACAATGAAGAACATGGGGATTATTTTCCCACATCAAATCACAATGATTCTAAAGAAGAAACCAATGAAGCACCAGAAGAAGAGATAACAGTAGAAGAAAAGACTCTATCCAGGTATGTTAAGAAAAATCATTCAAAAACTCAAATTTTAGGGGAAAAAGAGGTAGGTGTATAGGCAAGAAGAACTGTTACAGAATCCTCAAGCTATCTAGCATTACTATCCTCCACCGAACCTCAAAATGTAAATGAAGCATGCAAAGATGAATGTTGGGTCAAGGCCATGAATGAAGAACTTAAGAAAATTGAAAAGAATAATACTTAGGGATTAGTTCCTAGACCTCATGATAAAAATATCCTAGGAACTAAATGGATATTCAAAAACGAGCTGAATGAAAATGGAGAAGTTATTAGAAACAAGGCCAGACTTGTTTGTAAAGGATATGCTCAACAAGAAGGTATAGATTTTGAAGAAACTTTTGCACCTGTTGTTACACTTGAAGCCATAAAGATGTTTCTTGTTCTTTCTATCTTTCAGAAATTTAAAGTATACCAAATGGATGTAAAATCTGCCTTCCTTAAGGGAGACTTAGAAGAAGAAGTCAATATTAAACAACCAGAAGGATTCATTCTTGGAAATGATGCAAAACTTGTATGCAGACTCAGAAAGGCTCTCTATGGTCTAAAATAGGCTCCAAGGGCCTGGTATTACCACCTCGACAAATATCTCCACCAACACGGTTTTTCAAAAGGTCAGTAGATAACAATCTATATACTAAGATTGACACTGATAAATTGCTAATAATTGTTGTTTATGTGGATGATATCATTTTTGGTAGCAGTGAAGAATCCATGAGTCAGAATTTTGCTTCAGTGATGCAGCAAGAATTTGAAATGTCCTTGTTTGGTGAGCTTACCTATTTTCTTGGTCTACAAGTTCAACAAAATAAAGATGGTATTTTTCTTTCACAAACCAAATATCTCAAACAGATCTTGAAAAAGTACGGCATGGAAGATTCTAAACCTGTATGTACTCCAATGGTAACATGATGTTGTCTTAGCTCAAATGATGAACCAACAGTAGTACATCAACCAACTTATAGATCCATGATTGGCAGTTTGGTTTATCTAACAGGTACCCGACCTGACATCATGCATGCAGTAGGAATAGTTGGAAGATTCCAAGCGAATCCAAAGGAATCACACCTTTAGGCAGTCAAAAGTATTTTCAAATATCTTCAAGGAACACGAAACTTTGGTTTATGGTATCCTAGAGATACAGATCTTACTCTTCATGCATATACAAATGCAGATTGGGTAGGAAGTGTTGATGACAGAAAAAGCACTAGTGGTGGTGCATTCTATATGGGTTCCAAGTTAGTGTCTTGGTTCAGCAAGAAACAAAGTTCAATTGCATTATCTACAGCTGAAGTAGAATATGTGGCTGCTGCATCTTGCTGCACACAACTACTTTGGATGATGCAAACATTGCAAGACATTCAGATCACATGTACTCCACCCATCTCCATTCTATGTGATAATACAAGTGCCATCAGTATTTCAAAGAATCCAGTCATGCACTCCAAGACCAAGCACATACCCATCAAATACCATTTTCTACATGAACAAGTGCTTGAACAAAAGGTCAAATTAGAATATGTTCCCTCCAAAGAACAGGTTGCTGATATATTCACTAAACCACTACCCAGAGAGACATTTAAATATCTCAGAAAAAAGTTGGGAGTATTTGCTGCATCATCCTGCTGTTAAATCAAACTTTTCAGAGAAAGGTGATTATACGCGTGTTTCCTGAAGTGTAGTCATGTACACACATGGGTTCCTATGGGTCAAGGAGCGTGTATGTTTTTCAGACAAGAAAAATAGTGGGGCAGGCTCTGATATGGGTGCTCTAACTGATATTGATGATTAATATGCTATGTTCATTAACTTTATCTTACTAACAAAGATGCCTTGATCTTTGACCTGTTAACAATGCACAGGTAGCACCGATTTAGGGGGAGCATTAGCCTTCACATACATTCAACATTGTTGGCATTATGATTGCTGAGTCTAGCTATGGCTTCAAATATTTATACCATTTGTTGCTCAAGTCATGTAAAAGTCTATGGTGTGATATGTCTTCTCATACATTTGAATGGGTCCTCTTGGACAAATAATGTAATTTATATCCCACTTTACATGGGATGGATGATGTAATATTTCTTGTTTTTGTCATGTATAAACAATTGGTATATCCCCACTTGGTTGGGTGGATGAGTCAAATTTGGTATATCCCCATTTGGTTGGGAGATGGATGTATGTATGAGTCATTGTTGATAGGAAGGTCATCCTCACATAGTTGAGTTATAAAGTCATGTTATTCTTTTAGAAAATCTTTTTGCATACTTTGCTTATGCTCAGGGGGAGCATGGACTCACTCATGCGAGCTCAATCAGTACATTTAAGCATATCAGAGAATTCAGCATGTACTTAAGGGGAGCACGACCAGCATAATGTATGTCAAAGGGAGAGCATGACCCTTTGCCCTTGATGTCAAAGGGGGAGAGTGACTTGGTGTTGTTATTTCCATCAAGTCCAAAGGGGGAGATTGTTGTCATTATGATACAGGTGTTGTCCTTGATGGAAACTCACTCAAATGAAAGATCATAGTACAGTAGTTAACAACAAAGAATTACATATCAGACTACAAAGAATGAAGAAAGAGAGGTATACGCAGGTTCACCTTGAGCAAGCTATGTATACACATAGGTTCACTAACCACAAGTAGTGTATATGTACACACACCCTTTCACAGAAGGAAAAGTGCGTATATCTTGGAAAATTAAGTTTTTGGTCTGAGGTATCTGGTCCATGGTATTGGTCCAAGGTATCTGGTCCAAGGTATTAACCCTAGGTATTTGGTCCAAGGTATTGGTCCTAACTGGTTTTGGTCCATAGTATTGAGAAAGGCCTAAATCTATAAAAGGAGGAGAAGATCATTAGGCCAGGTGTGCAAGTATTGAATATCTGATGAAGTGTGAGATCTAGTATGTAGGTTATTGGCTTATGGTGTTGTGCTTGATCTGAACCAAGGATGAACCATAGTGGTTGATGAAGGATAAGATCTAATGATGGATCCAGATCTTAAGGCTTGAAATGAATTATCATTATGTTGTTTGATCATGTATAGAATAGATCTGAATACTGACGCATGTGTTGTTCTGTAAATATTATGATCTGGGTATAACTAAAGTCCAGAATAGCTGCAGAATTATGAATTAATATTTTTAGATGTGTACACTGGTTGGCTTTGATAAAAATGCGTATACATGCAAGTTCGATAGATGGAAGTAGAATATACCTCATAAATTATGTTTCAGTTGTTTCTGTTTGTTGTTGTAGAGTTTTGGGTTCTGGTTATTGTATTCTGGTGACAGTATTCTGAATGACCAGATTGATTGTGATTTAACGATGGGTTGTCAAAATGATTGATTGATTCCGTTGTGGTTTAGTTTCAATGATTAATTGATGCAGATGTATTTTATGATTGAATTATGATGTTGTTGATGGATCCAGTCTAAAAATTTATGAAACATGGTCCTTGAAGGAAGAAAGAAGGTCATAGCCTTCTGTAGGTCGCCACCTACGTACTAATAAACATGTCAGCTAGTACAAGAGTTAGGGGGTTGTAGCTCCCTTCAGTAGAAGTTGGAGAACAAGAGAAGGTTGTAACCTTCTGGTGGTAGAGGCCTGCATACTGGTATAAGTCTACACTAGTACAATATTGTAAATAGATTTTCTTATTATTAAAAGAAGACAGAGACAACAACAGCAGGTGATTTTTACCCACATTGGGTTCCCACCTTATATTTTTATTCTTCTTTCACTACACTATCTAATAAATCTCTGATATACTGGTTGAAGTTCAATGCATGATAAATTGGGTAAATCAAAAGTTCTCTGCATATACGCTAGTTGCTTTAAGTACATTCGCATGTAAACGCTGGTTCACTTAGCTGAAGTAGTGTATACAAATCTGTTTGGGAAATAAAATTATTAACCTGATAATACTAATTTAGCCCCCCTCTCAATATTATTTCCAACAAGAGAGAGAGTGTGTGATGGGGGAAGAGAGAAGGAGGTAGGAGAGAAAGGGAGAAAGAGGAAGTACGAGAGAGAATATTTGAGAGAGAGGAGAGAGGGATTGGTAGGGAGATGGAGTTGGAGGAGGAGAGAGAGAGGGAAGGAGAAATACATAGAGAGTGAGAAGTGGAGAGGGAGAGGGAGTAACAATGGAGATATGGAGAGAGTGTATGTATGTTTGGGGTTGAGATAAAGAAAAAGAAGGATAGATGGAGAGAATGGGGGAGAGAAGGAGAGAGGGAGGGATATAGTAACAGAGTTGGAGGCTAAAGAGTAAGAGAGAGAAATAGAAAGAGAGGAATTAAGAGAGAGAGGATGTGAGAGAGTCGAGTGAGGGAGGGAAAGAGAGATGGAGTTGGAGGAGGGGAGAGAGAGAGGTAAGAAGAAAGAAATATAGAGAGAAAGGTGGAGAGAGAGAGAGGGAGTGATAAAGAGGATGGAGAGAGAGGGAGAGAGGAAATAAGTAGGGAAGAGAGATAGAAGCGGGGGAGAGGGAGAGAAGGGGAAGAGAGAGAGAGAGAGAGAGAGGGAGAGGAGGAGGGAGGGATAGGTAGATAGATTGAAGAAATAGAGTGTATGTTTTGGCAGTGATATAGAGAGGAAAATGGAGATAGAGATATAGATGGAAAGTGAAGAGAGGAAAGAAGAGATATGGAGAGAGGGAGGGAGGGACAAAGAGATTGATAGATATGAAGTGAAATAGCATGTGTGTTTGGGGGGTTGATATAGAATGGACTAATATTTGGGGGGGGGGAGAGGGAAGAATATTTCTTGGACTAGATACATTGATTTTAGTGTAGATGTTTATTTCTAATGATATTTGATTGATTTCACTAGATGCATTAATTTCAATGTAGAGGATTTATAATCCTATTTGATTGCTTGCACTAAATGTATTGATTTCAATGTATATGGTGATTTCTATTCCTATTTGGTTCCTTGCACTAGATGCATTGATTTCAATGTAGATGTTGATTTCTAATAATGTTTGATTGCTTGCACTAGATGCATTGATTTCAATGTAGATGGTGATTTCTAATCTTATTTGATTGCTTGCACTAAATGCATTTATTTCAATGTAGATGGTGATTTCTAATCATATTTGATTTCTTGCACTAGATACATTGATTTCAGTGTAGATGTTGCTTTATAATCATATTTGATTACTTGCACTCAGTGCATTAATTTCAGTGTAGATGTTGGTTTATAATCCAATTTTCTTACGTGCACTAGATGAATTGATTTGAGTGTAAATGTTGATTTCTAATATTATTTGATTGCTTTCATTAGATGTAGTTATTTTAGTGTAAATGTTGTTTTCTAATCTTATTTTATTGCTTGCATTACATTCATTATTTTCAGTGTAAATGTTGATTTATGTTTTGATGTAATTGGATGTATGATGGTACATTAATTTTAAAGTGATTGGATTAACATTGTGCATTGATTTGAGTGCAAGCAAAAAAAATTATTGGCAATGGACATTGATTTTTGTTTTATAGTAATTCAACCTATTAATATTGGAAAGAAGAAGAGACAAGGAATGATGTTTACTACAATAGTTTGAGATAAACCACAATGAAGACTATTTGTAATTGACTATTTTCTTATTATTCACATTTTCTATCATTCAACACTATTACAATGTCCCTTTACATTCAAAATTTATATTTCATCATTTCTCATCATTTTTCATCATTAAAATTATTATCATCACAAAAAACTAAGGCAACTAAACAAATTTAAAATTAAAATATACAGATTAATCTAAGACATATTAGCATATTTAAAATGATTATATTAATATTAGATTAATTCACATATTATTGATAAAATTAAGCATATGTTCGTTAGATTTTCTTTGGCCGCACATGACTAAACCAACCTAGACCCATCTTAAATCTTGATCTATCAAGCACCAAGAGGGATCAAATCTCTCGAGGTATAAACCTTTCTTCAATTTTTGCACTCAAAAATGATGTTTGCACCTCAAGAGATGTGATCCCTCTCGTCGCTTGATAGATCCGGAGTTAGGATGGAACTAGACTGAATTTATTTTAAAATTGAGGAAATTACAAATATTTTTGAAAGTAACATTTCATTAAAATAGTAATTCTTTACTTTCAATTACGTAAATTGATATAAAACTAATTTGGATCTATCTTAATTTTATATCTTAATTTTGGATTTACCAAGGGCAGAGGGGATCAAATCTCTTTTCACTTTAAAAAAGGTTTGCATATGAAGAGATTTTATGTCAGGCCCCTATACTACTAGTGTAACCCCTTATTGTTATTAGTACAACCCACTTATTATATTGATGTACCCATGTAGTGCCCATATTGTTACTATTGTGCCCCATAGAAGCCCACTATTGTTATTATTGTGCCCTTACATTATTATTGTTATGTCGACTCTGATTATGTTATGACCCCTTAGAATCCTATATATAGAAAGGAGGTCTTTTCATTTGTACCATCGAAGAATTGTTCATTTATGTAATGTAAAGGAGGTTGCCCCCTCAAAGAGGCTGAATTTTAAGGCGTTGATCTATCTTTTCTATCTTTTCGTGAGCTGGTTTCATAACATTTGGTATCAGAGCTTTGGATTCTAGGGTTTCGCCACTTCAAATAGGTCATCATGGCATTTTCACTATAACTTTTTTTTTCTGCGAAATTTCAGAAGCTAAAAAAAACCCATTTGATAAGACATTGCGGTGAACCTTAGGTCTGAATTTCAGAGCTTTTCTTGCTATATTTGCGGAGATATGATCTGTGCAAGTTGGTCTTTTTGCAGACTCCTGAATTACATTCCAAACAGGTGACCTAGGGAAAATCGTCATAACTTTCTCTCTGAGCATCGGATTGAAATTTTGTAAGAAGGTATAGAAATAGGACGGACTTTAATTTCTTGTATATATTTTTCAGTGCCAAAGGTTGAAACAGTGACACGTGACACTTCATACAAGTTCGCTCTTCTGGAAAGGTTTATAATCAGGTCATCTTGGGAGATTGTGCATAACTCCTTCTTGGAGAATCCAATTTGGATCAGACTGGTGGCATTGGAAAGAGGACGCAGAGGGCTACTACAGATCACAATTTTAGAACTTAAAGATTCGAAAGTACAGAGTTACAGCGGTTTCAAGATCGAGCTCCTGAAATCAAGAAAAGGCAAGATGAGGAAGTTTGATGGCAAGGATCTGGTAAATTGGATACTTCAGATGGAGCAATCTACATGGTGTACCACTATTACAAAAGGTATGTATTGCATCTTCATTTTTAGAATTGGATCAATTTTTATGGTATGAAGGGCTTTGTTCTCGTAAACAACTTGTTACGTCGTAAATTTTCACAGAGGAAATGGTAGCACATTATGAGGATACAAAGAGCAACACCTTCTTTAGAGCAACACCACAACAATTGGAAAGAGTAAAAGGGCTTTGTGACATAGTGGAAAGAAAATTTATGGAAACCAGGAAGCATACCCCTCACAACTATAAAGATGGAAGTGTTGTTTCTCCTAGCCTTCCACAACCTAGAAGGGTTACACCACAACAATTGGAATAAAAAGAGAAAAAGGGCTTTGTTACAATTGTGATAGCAAATGCACTAGAGGTCATAAGTGTGCTGAGAAGAAATTATTTTACATAGAATATGAAGAGGAGGAAGAAAAGGATCAAGAAACATCAAATGAAGAGGATATATGTCAAGACCCCACCCTAGAGAAAGAACAAATGAATCAGACCATATCTTGTAAAACATTGGCAATAATTACCACTCCGCAAACTCTCAAGATAGAAGGACATATCAAGAAGAAAAAGGTGCAAGAAGTGAAAGATGACATCATGAAAGAAGAAATGAATCCAACTATATCTTTTAATTCATTAGTCGAAATTACCACTCCTCAAACTATCAATATAGAAGGACATATCAAGAAGAAAAATGTTCAAGAAGTGAAAGATCACTTCGAGCATCAAGAAATGAATCCGAGCATATCTTGTAAAGGATTGGAGGAAATTAACACTCCTCAAACTCTAGAGATAGAAGGACATATCAAGAAGAAAAAGGTTCAAGCAGTGAAAGATCACATCGAGCATCAACAACAAGTTCTCCAACTTTTAAAGGATAACGCCACTTCGGTGAAAAATCAAACAAAACAACAGGTAGATCAACATTGTAGTGAAAAATGTCTTGATGTAGGAGATTGGGTATTTTTATTGCTACATCTCAAGCAAGCTATTTATGAGAAGGAAATGTTGGCAATACTATATGCACTTAAAAAATGGCGACCTTACCGAATGGGAAGATTCTTCAAGGATGAGGATGTGGAAGCATTGTTTTGTGCTATTTCTATTATCCAACCAGATTTGATAAACGAAGCAAGGGATGAATGGAAGAAGGACGAAGAAGTATGGCCACTTATTCAAAAGTTGCAAAAGATCCCAATTCAAACAATATTGCCAGAAATTGAAGAGGAAGGAAAAATCATATTGGAACCTGGAGCAGTCACAGAAACAAGAACCCGATAGCTACGAAATCAATCAATTTCAGAGTATCTCATCAAGTGGAAGAACTTACCCGCTGAAGATTCCACATGGGAGGACAAGAATTTTATAAAGAAGCATCAAGAACTACTCAAGCGTTGAGGACAACACTTTCTGAAGGAGAGGGCATGTTAGGCCCCTATACTACTAGTGTAACCCCTTATTGTTATTAGTACAACCCACTTATTATATTGATGTACCCATGTAGTGCCCATATTGTTACTATTGTGCCCCATAGAAGCCCACTATTGTTATTATTGTGCCCTTACGTTATTATTGTTATGTCGGCTTTGATTATGTTATGACCCCTTAGACTTCTATATATAGAAAGGAGGTCTTTTCATTTGTATCATCGAAGAATTGTTAATTTATGTAATGTAAAGGAGGTTTTCCCCTCGAAGAGGCTAAATTCTAAGGCATTGATCTATCTTTTCTATCTTTTTGTGAGCTGGTTTCATAACATTTTATGCCTCTATCACTTGGTAAATTAGGAGTAATATGATTGAATTATTAATTATAATTATAATTATTAATTTTATATTTCACTTTACTTATTTTTATTTTTATAATTTACCCCAACTTTATTTTGCTTAACATTTTTCACATTAAATTTTATTTTACAAAGTTTCCTCAAACTAGATGTTAAAATTGATTTTCAAATAAAATAAATTGGCTATATTTTTTAATATTAAAATTTATTTTAATTTACCCCATGATGCAGATTAATTGATGGTAGAATGGGTTGTTAAGGCATTTCTTATGTTGTTATTGGTTTAAACTTCGATTAGATCAGTGTGCCAGGTGTGAGGCAATGTGGGTACACTTGGAGGTGACTGTGGTAGTGGATAGAATCGATCTTTAAGTACAAACATGCTATAGTTGTCTATTCTCTCTATAGTGAATTAATTATTTATCAAAATTAGATTTTATTAAAAGCACGTGATTTTATTGGAAGTAGTTTAGGTGATGGAAATAAAGGAAACTGATTTTCTTGTAAGCATTTTCTAAATTGTATCTCCACTCAAATAATCTCATAGAAAAAAAGTCTTGACCCCACCCATCAAGCAAGCCACCTGTTGGCTTAGTGGGGCCTGACCTAGGTTCGGAAGTGATTTAGCCAAGCAAATCCCAGTACTACTAGCCCTTTTGGCAACAGCCCGCGGAGGGCGTACTGAGGTCTCACTCGAAGTAGTATGGGAGGGTGCTAGAACTAGGTTTCCACACCCTAGGGATGTCTGATATGAGGTGATTAGTACGTGTTCCAACCTTCGCACTTGCTACACTACACGCACCTGCGGGCACCCCGCACCCTGTGCTATTGTCCTCGCGCTGTTCCAACCGCAGTGCATCTCGTGTTATTTACCCAAGTCTTCCTTAATTATGCTCTATTAACTTGTTTACTTAGATTATTTTAATATATAAGCATTCATACGAGTATTCATCAAGTGCGCGCAGTAACTAACCAGAATAAGAGTAATGTATAACATCAACATAAAGATTTGAGAACAGATGCATAGAATAAACTTCTCTTTATTATCTTACAATCCCAAGTACAAACCTAACTCCGCCCTGTGCACTTAGCTATAAGGGTCTGCACACTCAGCTGCGGAATCTACTAGGCCTCTGTGCACTCAACTGTGGAGCCTCTTCCTACAACTACGACCCAGTACACTTCTGACTCCACTCTAGGCTCTAACCATGCCTTCACTATTCTATCTATTCTCTACTTAGCTTAGCTTCCTTTACAATTTAGAGCCTCACTCTATATATACAATCCCATGGTCCGCGGACCATGGGTAGGCTGACACAACTTTACATTAAATTACAATATTTTAGGGTGGACAGCCCTATGACTCATCCTAGACTTTGTGCTTCGCGCCCACACTTCACGAAGTTCTACACCATCTTTGACCAAAACTTGGGCTTTAAGCCCCAAAACTTGCTGCAGGGTATCCCATGCCCAACATGCCCCCAACACAGTCATCATGACTCATCTCGAGTCACTCTGCTGGTGCGGCGATCTTGGCACAGAGCCCCTCCAACTATGCCTGTGCTATGTGAAGGTCCACAGTGCACTGTTCTACTTTCTACTGGATCTACTCCATTTCTACTTCTGAATCATCTGCGTCTGACTCGAGTCTCTTCTTTGGTACCAGCTTCTAGTGCTTGTGTTTATAGTCCCGCACCCCTATCCAGCTCCTCAGGTCACGAAGACTGTGCTTCGTTTGGTTAGTCAGATAACCGACCCACCTGTGTAGGGCTTCAGGCGACTGTCGTTTACTTTTCCTGGGAAGGGTTCTCCATTAAGTTTGACTAGCTAGACCGCGCCTCCGTCTGTGAACTCTTTTACCACATATGGTCCCAACTAGTGCATTTTGAATTTTACGGGAAATTTTTTGAACTTGCTGTCATACAGTAGAACTAAATCATTTATGTTGAAGGTGTGAAACTTGATATGGCGGTCATGCCAGGCTTTCTCACACTGCTTTTGTACCTACTGGTGAAATCCAACCAGAAATTGTTCTTCCTCGAGTTCTTCTAATTGCACAAGCCTTTCTTCCAAAGCTTCGCGGTTCGTCATACCTGTGAGTGTTGTTATTTGCAGACTAGGTACAATGTATTCCATCGACATGACTACTTCTGTGCCATAGACCAACCAGAATGGTGTCTATCACGTCAATTTCTTGCATGTTGTCTTGTACGCCCATAACACAGTGGGTACTCGCAGGTCCCAATCATCCCACTGCGCATTACATATTTTGGTCAATGCAGTCTCCAGTATTTTATTGAATGCTTCTACTATTCCATTAGCATGTGGGTGGTATGTGTACTTTTGTCGTGATAAACCTGGAGCTCTTCTGTGAGTGTGTTGATGGTTTCATTCAAGAAATGTGTTCCGCGATTGCTCATTAATATTTTCGGGTAGCAAAATTGGGTCAACACATTTTTGAACAAAAACTTTGCAGTCTTGGCAGCTGTGCAGTCCTTGACCAGTTGTGCTTCTGACCATCGTGTTAGGTACTCCATTGCGGTGATGATGTATCGTGCAACCATCTTTCCCTGAGGTTTGATTGGGTCCACAAAGTCATTTGCCCATTTCTCAAATGGTTGCAGTGTCATTTGGGGATTTAGTGGCATCTCATCCCTTTGTGATGGTTTTCTCGCCCTTTGACATATATCGCAAGCCTTACAATGCACTTTCACATCCTGGTGGAGGGTTAGCCACCATAACCATGCGTGAAGAATATTTTGTGCAATCGTGCATCCTACATAGTGTCCTCCTATAGTTCCCCCATGTGCTTCCGCAAGGATCTAACCTCATTCAAATTCAGGTACGTATCTTTGCAATATCTAGTCATTGCCCATCTTGTAGAGGTGCCCCATGATGACAGAAAAGTTCATCGTGCACACCACTAATTCCTTCTTTTGTTGGATTGAGTACTCCTTTGCTGCAGTTCTTGTTGTTAGAAAATGGATTATATCTTCAATGTGTATGTCCGCGACGCGCACTACAAAAAGTTGTGCATCCGGTAGTCCCTCCTCCAAATTTGTTGGTTCCTCGCCCATCTCAATTCATGACAAGTGGTCTAGTCCTACATTCAAGCATCTCGGCTTGACTATGACCTCAAAATCATATTCTTGAAACAGTAAAAGCCATCTGCATATGCGCCCCCCCAACACAGTCTTGTTCACCAAGTATTTCAATGCAGAATGGTTGGTATACATCTTGAAATGTCTGCAAGTAAATAGTGTCAGTATTTCTGGAGCACGTACACCATTGCCAACCCCTCGCATTCAGTGGTAGAGTAGTTCCTTTCTGCTTTGGACAATCTTCGACTCGTAAACACGATCAGGTGATCCACACCCTCTGCGCCCTCCTGTGTGATTATGGCCCCCAACGCAATACACGACACGTCAACATGTACATGAAATTCCACATCCCATCTCGGGAAAACCAAAATTGGCTCGAAGGCCAGTTTCCCATTTAGGAAATCCAAACCCTTCATGCAATCATCATTCCAGCAATATGTCGCATCTTTTCTCAATAGCGTTTCCATCGGCGTGGTTATTTGGGCATAACTCTTGATAAAATTCCTATACTATCTAGAGTGTCCCAAGGTAGGGCATAGTTGTTTAACACTTCACGGTGCTTCCAAGTTGATGAAAACGGAAATCTTCGCAGGGTCCACCATCAGTCCTTATTTGCAGACCACATGTCCCAGCAGGTTTCCAAAGGGAATGAGGAATTTGCACTTCTTCAGGTTCAACGCAATCTGGTGTCGGCGGCAAGTATCTAGCATCAATTGTAGGCTTGCTACATCGTGCTTAACTAATCCAAAGATATTCCAATCGTCCAGATAGACCTCCAAGAACTTGTGGATGTATTCTTTGAACGCCACCACCACTATGCGCGAGAATATCGCTGGCACATTTTTCAGTCCAAAGGGCATAACAGTGTACTGAAGCAGCCCCATTCTATTGCAAAGGTTGTTTTGCTCCTATCTTCTGGCGAGATTTTAATCTGATGGTAACCTGAGAATCCATCCATAAATGAGTAAGCTTCCTGACCGCCAACATTTTCCAATACTTCATCTGTGAATGGTGTCGGGAATGGATCGTGAATACAGGCGTCATTGAGCTTCCTAAGGTCCACACATATTCTTATTTCATCTTTCTATTTTTTCTCCTATACTACCATAGGACTCACCCAATCGGATTCTTCCACTGGTTCGATAATTCTTGCTGCGAGCATTTTATCTAAGTCATCACGGACCTTTTCTTTATACTTTGGGTTCAAGCAATAAGTTCGCTTCTTAACTGGCTTCGCCTCTGGTTTTAGAGTGATCTTCATCATCCCTAAGTCGCCAATGATCCCTCTTAAGTCCATGATTCTGGTCAGGAACAAGTCTTGGTATTTGTGGAGTGACACGGTGACCTTATCCATTGTAGCGTCGTCCCAATAGTCACCAAGCATCCCATACTTTGGCTCTGCTTCTGTGCCAATGTTTACCTGATTTGTTTTTAGCAATGCAGTGATGTCGAGATCCTTAATTGATGGTCCTCAAACCTTGTGACAGCCTTTGGTTTCTGCAATATCAATATTTCGGGTCTCATCATCATCCTCCTCCACCTGCATGTTATAACATTCTAGGGTGCTACTTAACTGGGTTGCCCATACTGGTTGAAGCAATTCCAGTGACTCCCATGGTATTTTGAATATGGCGACTTTTACTGCTTGCAGCGCATCTTCAACAGTATCCGACCACCACTCTTCAAAATGTGAATGTTAACAAAAATCCCTTGCGCAAGACATCCCATTCACCCGTACCATGTCGGACTTCTGTCTCAGTATACCAGTTCATGGGTATTACACCCAAGGTATGGTAGAATAAGTGTACCCATTCGGGCTGTGGTTCTTCCCCGTAGACCTTGGTCCATTTCACGAGGTGCGTGCATGGGTCATCTCGTCCATCGTATTTGTCTTCTAGCAGTATTTACGATTCCCCAAATCGTATGCACATCATCCTTCTGAATCTATGCCAGTCCTTAAAATTTCTTCGATGTGTACCCCACCTTCGTGTGGGTGTTGCATGCAGTGCCCACTTCAACGCATTGAACTGCTGTTGTTCTAATACTGCGCTTTCAAATTTTCTCAAGAATTCATCCACCGCCATTAATCTATCATATGTCGAGAGCTCTCTTGCCTCTTTTGTCATGCAACGCAGTGATCTAATAATCATATTGCAATTCAATGTTTTCACTTCGTGTAACCGATTCTGCCATCGCTCTACTTCTTCGTCTGAATCCGTAGTGCAGGAGCTTTCACACTCCCACAAGATCCTCCCATCTGCAGTTGGATTCACCCAATCCTGATCTCGCGTCGCTATCATCATTGTGCACTAGTTCAGTGTAGCGCGCTCCTTTAGCTGGGTCCAGTGGGACTACTACGCGTAGTGACTTTTTCTCGAAGATCATTTTGTGCTTCTTTAGATTGATGACTCCATTCATATCGGTGGCCCTGTATATTCCTAACAATGCGGGATAGGGATTGCTGTCATCAACAATCTCTATTACTTCAAAATCCGCCTCTGCGCTCGCGCCTTCAATATCAACTATTACCCCTTACAACCTCCCCATGGGAAAAATCTTCTGTTGGTTCGCCATTCATAATTGAATATGGGACCATTGTAATGTGGACCTGCCCATGTGTTCCCATGTTTGATTCAGTAATACATTAATGTTTAAACCCAAATCTAGGATCACCTGATCCATTTCATATTCTCCAATCTGTGCAGTCAACCTCATTTCCCTTCCGGTGTGCAATGCATGCTTCCCTAATTTCTAGACTACGCACGGTTCTCCTGACCTCGTGCACTTGGTGATCAGCTCCTGTAGTCCCTTAACTTCCTTGTTGTCGTGCAACAATTTCAAGCATGTCTCCAGAAAGGTAGTGAGCATTGAAGGATCCATTCCTAGCTCTGGTTAATCCTTACTACCTGAGGTGGAGGCCTCTGCGAAGCTCTTCTTAGCTTCCATGAATGTCTCCTTTACGCGTTCTAAGTCAAACATGGGTTCCTTCGCAGGAGCCTTGCGAACCCATGTACATTCCTCTGGCTATTTCCCCGTATATTCTCCCATGGCTATACCACTTCTGAGCATCATGTTTACATTAAGGTCTTCTTCACGTGGCTCAAACCTCATCCTTTGTATATTTTGAGTTGGGGGAGGCTGGAATACCCCCTTTTCACACATCTTCGTGATCAACTTAGGACATTCTATTGTTTCATGATCAAACTAATTACAATACGAACGGGATATCCTCATTGGGTTGGTACAATCACAGGCATATTGCCCTGGTCCTCCGCAATTGTAACAAATTAACTTTCCGTAGCCCCTTCCTAGTCCCATTCCACCTCGTCCTCGACCTCACCCCTAAAATCCAGTGCGCGCCATCCTCGCATCTGGGTTGAGGGCTTGTGTTTTGGTCTGCATCCTATAGGCTGGGGTCTGATCCATCATTAGCTCATAACTGTGGCAAGTGTGCTCATTGTGGCCTACCGACCTATAGAAATTACAAAACAATTGCTAGGGTGTCTGTGTATATTTCTATAGCAAATGAAAATTATCTGTCATGTGTTTCCCTCCTATCTGACAGATCGCACACCTTAACGTGGGTGCCACACTCGGCCCTGCCTATGCCTTTGGTCTCAACGGCATTGGCCCTCCTCCTACCAAGTAGTTTGTGAACACTGGATAGTGATCCTTATCATGGCCCTGGCCTTTGCATTTTATGCACCATACTTCCTTGCACGCTTTTGGCCACAATGCCCTATCCTGCTTTGAGCTTGGCACTTCCAAACACAAATTCTGTAATTGCACGTAGATTTGTTGAAATCCTAACCCAGGGTCTTGTATCAGGGTCTCATGTAATCTCCTCGCCATTTCCAACACTTCAGCCTGGGTAGAAAGTACCTGTTGTGACAGTGCTATCCTCAAGTGCGGTGCCAGAGATGCTACAAACCATGCGTGATGTTGTGCAGCTATCAACGTCATATTGGCTTCACAGATCGTACTCTTCAGCCATTGATCCAGATCCCAGCAAGTCTCACCTAGGAGCATCACGATCTATTTAAACCTGATGATTGAATGTGTTTCTGATTTTGGTCTGATAAATTCCCTGTTCAATGTGTTCTAGATCTCTACTATCCCTGCGTTTGGGTGGTCATTAGAATGTTTGATATACCATGTTAATGCGAAATCTTGCAGCGTGCTCACCAATGTAGCCTTCTTAATATTGTCGTCCATGACACCTTGTACTTCCCATAATGCTCTTACCACAAACCATAATTGGTCGGGATCCTCATTCCCTACTCCTCTGAATACTGGTAGTTTGATTGTGCCCGCCATATTGAACTGTGGAGGTGGTGGAGGTGGAGTAGGTCAAGATGGAAGTGAGGGAGGTGAAGAGGGTGGCGATGTGGGTGGAGGTGGTAACCGCGGAATCCGCTACCTTATCAAACTAACCGTGCTTCTCAGAGAGACCTTCGCGAGCTCGTCCTCACTCTCTCGTGAGGGTGAAATTAAGGGACTGTTTTCTACTTCTTCATTACTTCTGCTTCTGTAGATCTTCCGCTCCACGTAGTCCCAAACATTAATTTATTCACATAACCCACTTTTCACATAACAACATCTTAATCCAGGTATTCAAAGATTTAATATATTTACCTCGCGGTCCCTTGAGAAAACGTCGCTCTGCCTCACTGTAACTGACAGTCATGTCCACCATGAACTCAGTGATAAATCCTCCTATGATTTGATCGAGCCAGTGGTCCACAGCTCACGCTATCTTATCCTCTGAGGCTTATAGTCTACGCACAAGTTCTAGAGTCCACACTATTGGTTTATCAAGCCTACACCTCCCTTGGCTCTCTGCTAGCTTCACAATCCACTTATACAGCTCCGATGGAAAAGATGAAAATAAAATCTCATGGATTTCAATATACACGTAGCGACACAACCATTGTTCCTTAGATACTCGCAGATTTCTGTTTTCCTACGCCATGAACTCGTGAACCTTTTTATCCAACCATTCTTCAATTTCTTTCTTTATAGGGTTCCAATGGCATGACATCAGACATCCCTTATGCAGATCCCAGTCCCAGCAATGGAACCATTTGTTGGCTTAGTGGGGCCTAACCCAGGTTTAGAAGTGATTTAGCCAAGCAAATCCCAGTACTACTGGCCATTTCAGCAACAGTCCACAGAGCGCGGACTGAGGTCTCACTCGAAGTAGTATGGGAGGGTGCTAGAACCAGGTTTCCACACCCTAGGGATGTTTGATATGAGGTGATTAGTACGTGGTCCAACCTTCGCACTTGTTGCGCTACACAGACCCGCAGGTACCCCGTGCCCTGTGCTACTGTCTTCGGGCGTTCCAGCCACAGCGCAAGCCATGTTATTTGCCCAAGTCTTCCTTAATTAGGCTCTGTTAACTTGTTTACTTAGATTATTTACACATATAAGCATTCATACGAGTATTCATCAAGTGCATGCAGTAACTAACGAGAATAATAGTAATGTATAACATCAACATAAAGATTCGAGAACAGATGCACAGAATAAACTTCTCTTTATTATCTTTCAATCCCAAGTATAGACTCGACTCCACCCTGCACACTTAGCTACAGGGGTCCACGCACTCAACTGTAGAGCCTCTTCTTACTACTACGACCCAGTACACTTCCGATTCCACTCTAGGAACGAACCATGCCTTCACTATTCTATCTATTCTCTACTTAGCTTAGTTACCTTTACAATTTAGAGCCTCATGCTATATATACAATCCCAGGGTCTGTAAACCATGGGTAGTCCAACACAACTTTACATTAAATTATAATATTTTAGGGCAGACAGCCATATGACTCATCCTAGACTTCACGCTTCATGCCCACACTTCACGGAGTTCTACACCATCTTTGACCAAAACTTGGGCTTTAAGCGACAAAACCTGTTGTGGGGGATCCCATGCCCAACACCACCCAATGTCACCTTGGTGGCCTTCTTTCACTCTTTAGACTACAAGAAGGATATCCTTATCTAGGGGGGAATCCTTAAATATTGAGCTAAACTAGGTCATTGAGTAGTGAAAGGAAGTTCCTTAATGAAGACTAGTGATTTGACACTACTCACTCTCAAAGTAAAAGGTCATGGATAAGTGTGTGAATAGTCAAACAAACCATGAATTATTAACAAATTTTGAATGATTTTAATTACACAACTATGCTTATTCATGCAACCAAATTATACTTGAAAAATGAAAGATAAAGCTTGCTCAATTAACCATATAGCATGAGATGTTAGTGAAGCATATATACAATGGCACAATAAAAATAGAAAATGAATCAGAAATTGCCTATACAAGTAAGGCATTAGATCATTCATTCATAGTATTCATGAGCATTGGAGATTAAGAGTTCGTTATCATCATCAAGAGACCATTCCACAATTAAGAGATCATACACCAACAATATTAACTATGTTTGGGACAACAAATAGTTATGTGTTTGCGATGATAAATAAAGGAAATATTCAAACATGTCATTGTTACTAAGTACAATGAAGACAAAAAAGTTGAATGTGGACTACTTACATGTTTGTAACATTGAAATGTCATCCATTTATCATCACGCAAGTTGCATGAAGGAAATTTGCTAGTGGTACTAAGTGAACATTCTTTGATCAGATTTCATACACTCTCCTTAGCACTACCACTTTGCAAGACGAAGAAGAAATGTGAAATATATGTGAAACCAAGTAAATAAGTTGGAAAGCTTGTTGCAACATATATAGGTGGGCATGTCATGTTGCAAAATAAGGTGTTGGACCACTCCCCTTTTTGATAATTTGTCAACATTTGAATTTGATTCCCTGTTAATGTAATCAAATGATATGACCCTAAAGATTCTAATAAGCTCCACAATTTTAACCATCTTTTGGTCCAATAAAGAACTGTACAAGGAAGTATAACCTTTTACCCAACCTAAAACAACCTTTGAATCCCGTATGACTTGTAATGTTAGATTGTTGAAGTGAGACAATTAAAATGGCTAACATAAATGACTAATTGATATTATTATAGTTTTTGTTAGGTAGTCATATTTTTTTTCCTAGATTAAATTAGTCATTTATGTTAGTCATTTTTAATAGTATTACTTATTAGCTAGTCGTATATTTTAGCTGATGACTAAAATGGTCATTTATGTTAGTCATTTTTAGTTGGGTCTCTTAATATTGCTAATTTTTGGTAGTATTTAACTTCGAAAATTTGTGGTGACTAACATTTTTAGTCACCTAGTCACTAATTCCACCATTTTCTACTAGTGGTATCATGGGTCTTTGACTGAGTGGTTTCCCTTGTGTTCAACGTCATCTTTCATTATCACACATTGGGATTCGTGCAGTACCTTGGTTTCAATTTGACCCTATTTGTTACACTAAAATTTGTCACCATGACTATTTGCAGTTAGTATGGCTCCATCAACTGTCATACTATCCTCCTTGGAAAGTCTCATACCTCTGTTCTTCATGTCAAACTCCAAGAAAGAGAGAAAGTCTTTAAAAATCTATATATCTCTGGGTACGCAGTTTCTCTTAGCCTTACCTGCGTGTACGCACCTCAAGTTCACAATACCTGCATACTTGTATGCTCTCTCTGTAAAAGGGTGGGTGCGTACTCCTATAAAGGTCAAAAGGCGCAAGTTTCACTTCAAAAAATTTACTTGTGGTCATTTCTAGAGCATTCTAGAAGCTTGTTTGACATGTATTGAGCACCTCCAGATGGTTCATGTATCCCTATGAAAGAGGAACTTATCAAATCAAGAGGGGAGCTATCCCATTCAAAGAGGGGCTTATCCCATTGATGGTGGACCTGATTAACTTCCTCTAGAGCACTATAAATATAGGCATTGGGCCAGAAGGAGGGGAGGTTGAAAGCTGAATATTCCTAAGGGTAGATGTTGTTGGAATTAGGACTCCCTTATAGAGCTTGAGAGGAGAGATTCCCATCCTTTCCTAGCCTTATTTGGAAGTGGGTGAGCTGATCAAAGTAAAGGAAAACTCTTGCTAGACCCTAGGAGGGACCTGCACAACACCAAGGCTCAGGTTGTAATGGTTTCTTTTGTTTCCACTTAATACAAATAAGCTCACTTTTCACAACAGATTGTTATACATGATTTGTTTCATATACTCCTTGGTCTGTATGATGAATATGTGTTATTTTATAAGTTTATCAGGTGCTATGTAATCTTTTGGCTTGTTAGTGAATGCGGGTTTCGAAGAGAGGGAGGAGCTCATCCGGATCGGCAGGGCTGGACTACTACAAAGCGTTGGACTAAAGGTATGTTACGAACACCTGATTACTTGTATTCTAAATGCATGTTTAGAGAAAGGTAGTGTTTACTTGTCTTATTTGTCACTAGAAAGCCTTAGCTTCTAGGGAGGTCGGTTTTGTCTGCACTATCGACTCTTTCCGCATGACAAAATGGCGACTCCGCTGGGGACTCCATTGATGTGAATGATTTTTCCTTTGTGTGAAACTTTGATCTGAGAAAAGTCGTTTGTTTTCTGGTTTTTGGCTGTTTGACTGTGTCTTTGGGTGGACTAGCTTAGGGTTAAATTAGATTTTAGTTTTTCTTGGTTTTGCTAGCAGTACGCACCCTCTGAGTTAAGAATAGTGCGTACCTGTACGCGCTGCAGCTTTGTGCACAGAGCGTACACGCACCTGTGCAAACAGGGTGCCTACGTACCCTGTCAAAATTGAGAAAATTTCAATTTTCTTCTTTTTTTCCTTTTAGATTTTGTTTTTAATTTGTTTTTACTGCCCAGATCCACTGGTTACCTGTCATAAATCTTCGCCTAAGCTTGTTTCATCAGTGTCAAGAGTTTTAGTGAAATTCATAGAGATTTTGCCCTAGGGTTTGATTTTTGCGTTGGTCCTATAGTGACTTTGGCTTTAGAAGTTGTAAAACCTTGGATCTCCCTGGTCTTTTCATTCTTCTTAAGAGTCGGACCTTTCATAGAATCTACCCTTGTGAGAAACCTACCTTTGTGTTGTCTCTTTACCGAATCTCGAAAAAGTTTGTTGATTGAACTTTG
Source organism: Pinus tabuliformis (assembly GCA_031772625.1). Lineage (NCBI taxonomy): Eukaryota > Viridiplantae > Streptophyta > Pinopsida > Pinales > Pinaceae > Pinus > Pinus tabuliformis. The sequence goes on along the minus strand of CM062810.1, from coordinate 870,895,440 downwards.
AATTTTATTCTTAAGAAAAAGAACAAAAGATTTTGATTTTTGTTTTTGACTGGTTTTTGATTCTGCATTAACTAGTCCTTAGTTAAATTTTGACTGAGTAAAACATCCTGGAATCATACTTGCTAGGCTTTTGCCTCATTAGATTTACTTTTAGGTGAATTTCTCTTAGATTTGCTTTTGAGTGAAATTGAGTTGATTTGATTGCCATAGATTTTTTAACTTTGATTTCTGTTAAAGTAAGTTTTACATGCTTTGTTAATATAGGGAAAAATACAAAAAAAAACTCTTTTGAAGAAAAGTTTGCTTTAGTAGCATTTGAGTCTTTGAAAAGAAAAGGAATTTTCGTGAAGTAATTAGTGGTCATGTGTTGTATGCTTTGGCAAAGATAAAGAGTTTGTTTCTTTGATTTTCATTGCCAAGAAAGTTGTTTTTATATCAATTTTGCATTCTCCAACTCTCTTAGCTAGGGAATTCATTGAAAAAGAAAATTAGTATAAATCATCCTAAGTGCATCTTTTTAGTGGATTTCAGTCGAGTCTACACACCATCAGTTTCATCTCCACTACCTTTTGTCCTAAAGAAAAGCCATAAAAATTAACGCTTAAAGTAAAATCAACTTAGTGACTTTTATTTACTAGGGCTCTGAAACACCAATATAGATCAAGCTAGTGTCTTGGAGTAGGAGAGTAATTAACTCTCCAAGACAGTAAAACCAAACAAGTAGCTCATCTTGTGGTAGGATAAATCCAACTGTTTCATTTGTACTCTGGGAAAGCTCCTCTTAAAGGAGAAGCACGAGACCGTGTCCGAACCAGTGAGGGGATCAATCCTCCTTCATTGGGAAAGACACCAGATACACACGTACTACAAACGGTAAACCTTGGATTATTGTCGAGGAGCCTGGGGTCACTTGTCGGTAAACCTTCGATTATTGTCAAGGAGCCGGCAAGGGGATTGAGCTTGTTACTCTGCCCTTGCGTGCTATCGGGTTGTAGACTGTTCCCCCAGGTATATTTGTTGCTGTTGGTAACCTTAGTGACCATTATCTTTAGGATTCTACCGAGGTGATAGTGGAGGGAAGATCCCACTGTACTTGGAGTAGACGTCGGCTAGACTCACTTGGATTTTCCGGGGGGTTCACTTCACTCGAGATGGTTAAAGTGGAGGAACTTGTGCCGGTCTATTCATTAAGCAGGTTGCCGGGTGTTGTGGGGAAAAATGCCTATGCAGGACGATCCTATCCACCTAAGGTGTGACAGTGCCTTAGCAACAAACAGAGACAACTATTCTAGTATTCTTCCTTTATGAATTAGAATGAAGAGAGATGGATGGACTAACCGGTGTCTTCTGTTTGTCCCTCGATCCAGTTTCCCTTCTCTTTGAGAGTTCTCAGCTACTTGCCTTCTCACTCGCCCAGCTTCAACAGGTCTCTACAAGATCACAAGAAGAGAACACTACACAAGACATGGATTCATATTCATAACTAGTTCAGGATTAGAAATAAACTAAACATACTAATGCAGTCATACATCAAAGATACATCAATATATAGGAGAAACCAAGATAGCTTTATTGATGAATAACAAGGTTCAGGAAGAGATACAACCAAGAAGGCTCCAATCCAACATCTCCTTCCCAGCAGATGGAATTCCTATCTTCACCTCCCTTCAAAGCATTAAGCACCCAATGATTCTGATCTCAAACCAACAGCAATTCTTTGCAATAACAAAATTCCAGCCCCTAGATCTCATGGAGGAGAGATCCATATATAGATGTTTGGAGAGAGGATGAGTCAGCTTGAGATCTGACTAGTGTCCTCTCCCTCTGTTAGTTCTTGTATCCACTTGGAGGTTCTTGCTTCCACTTGGAGATTAAGAACCTCTTACTCATCACTAGTCGAATTCACTGAGGCAAGTGTCATTGAGGAAGATTCTGGAAGCTTCCCGGGTCTTGACACCTTGTTGAATGAACTTGCCACTTGTCAACTCTCGTTCAGCGCACCTGGGTAGTGCTTCTACCTGCGTTGCAGTGCAGGTACCCAGTTCAGATTTTGCATTTCAGCGCAGACAGCTAGTGGAGCCTCTGAACTGATCCTGAATTGACTTGTCTTTGAGTAGTTTCTAGTGGAGAACTTTTGTGAATTGCTGTGGTTTGTTAGCCTTGTTCCTCTAGGGGTAGGAACAACATGTTTAGGGACTTTGGATCCCTTAGATTATGGACATTTCATGCTCAATGCTGTAAGGCACAAAAATGTCTATAACAGTTGCCCCCTAAAGTATGAGGCCGTTTATCGGGTGAAATGCTTTATCAGGAGGATCCGAAGTTCATCCAATGCTGGGAGGAGACCTGTAATAAGATACAATACAATACATTATTTTTCATACTGCTTTCATGATCTAGCTGAGGCGGGCATTCCCATGCTCAGCTTTATAAATTCATTTTTCTGTACATAGAATAGACAATCATCTGATGGTAGACTGATGATTTTGATGAAATCATCATCCTTTCTGGTAGAATGATTATCTGCTGCAAGGATGTACATGTCAATGTCTTTATCTTTCCTGAATATATATCGCAGCCTAGATGGATGAAACTAGATCCAGGGTCTTCAAACTCGTTCAATCTTCACTCTAAGTACAAGTCGATCCATGTGAGAAATGTTCTGAAGTCGAACATGGAAAGATATCGCTTGATTACCGGTCAATGAGGTAAACCGTTAACAAGCGCGAGAGGAATCACCGATAATGATAATGACCCTCAAGGTACTACGGTACAATTCACGTGGTGTGAATAAAGGACTTGGCGTCGAACACCACGCAAAATCTTTCGGTCGAAGGTCATTGATGTATACCTGTTGCCGGAAGCGAGAAACTTGCCATTGAGGCATGCAAGCTTCAAAGCACTGAGGGGGTTATTCCTAGATCAACTTCTTGGATAATGAGCTGATGTCGACAAGAAGTGATCCGTCAAAGGAGGGCCTTAATGAATCCCACATCAATGACACGGAACGGAGCTAATGATTTTAATGGAGGTGAAAATGATCTGTGACATATGATTCAGGGTGGCGGTCATGAAAGGATGAAGGATAATGTACGGCAATGGATGGGACACGGTTGACTTCTCTGAATGACTTCTCTTGAACATATGGCGACACTGATGCGATGGATCGGTAGCATTACCCCAAATATGGATGGTATGGCGAGACCATGGTGATGTGACCGGTGAATGAAACAACCCAACCCGATTGTGGTACGGAGGAAAAGTGTCATGTTCAAGAGCGACTTGCTACCATCAAAGTTTTCTTGATTTTCTCCCAATTTTTCCCCAGTCATTGCTGACCAGTACCTCTTTATTTTTGTCAAGCTTGAGGAGGATAACATATGCTTGTTCTATAACCTGCCCTTCGGGCAAGCCCATCGTTATGTTTTAACGAGCCTAGCGATAGTGAAACTCATTCTCGTCTAAAGACAAGTTTGTCGCTATTTAATGATTTTAACGAGTCTAACGACAAAGACAACTCGGTCCCTTTTCATTTTTAGAGAGTCTGAAAAGGTACGTAAAGATAACTCCAAAGTTCCTTTTTCGTCATCTAATCCCTTAAGTCTGAAAAAGTATAAAACAATACAAAAGGGATGAGTTTTCGATAGTTTTAACGAGCCGAACAAAACAAGCGCTCGATCTTTTTGTGCAATAATCCCTCAGGTCCAAAAAGATTAAAATCTAGAGGAGGGATAGCACTTCCTGTCCCTTTAACGAGCTGGAAGGCCAAGGACTCGGCAATCTTTTCATTTTTTTCGAGTCAGATAAAAAGAGCTTAAAGAAGACTCGTCTTTTGAGGAATGAGTGATGAAACGGGTTAGCAGCTGATTCCAGGTATAGGTTGGAATTTTCCAATCACGGTAGTGTCACAAGGATGGCTAGGTGAAATCACTCTTCGCAGCTGTTCCTCAAAATGGGTAAACAATCATATGGAGGTGAACGATCAGCCAATGGAAAAGTGGAGGTGACGGTGCAAACACGACCAAGGCTTTAATGGCTGATAATGTTACATTCACAGTGGTTATTTACCGGGTAGTTCATTTTTTAACGAGCTTAAACGCGGATTGAAACACTTGCTCGATATTATGTTTATTTTTTAACGAGCATGAACTATGTGCTAAAACTGCTCGGATCTTGCGTTTATTTTTTAATGAGCATGAACTGTGTGCTAAAACTTCTCGATTATCCAATCATATGATAAGAATGTCTCATGTAAGATTCCATTTTTTATGGAGCTTGCGCCTTACCAAAGCTATGCCCCGCATCCTTCCATTATGCAAGTTCGGAAACGACTAATCCTACGAGTTTAAAGGGTTAGACCTACAGGTTTAAAGGGAGGACCTAAAAATTTAAAAAATAAATAGCTGCCCCTTGCTTGCACTCCAAAAGGTTTGCTTGCCCCCAGGTATAAAACAGAGTTTCAAGGTTACCCCTACTTTAGTCCAATAAAACATTTGTTTTACCGAGAGAGGCCTACCTCTTTCAGGTTACCCAAAGATTGTTCCATTAATCTTTCAAACAGAACACTTCTTCGGCGATGTCTACCAAGATAAACAAAGGTGAGTGACAATGCCCGCCAACTCACATAACTTTGACAAAAGAATCTTATTCTAGAATAACCCCTCTTCCTAGACGGACGGGGTACAGACTAGTCATATTCTCCCGCGGAAACCTACTCTATACCCAAAGTTTTCGTGCCAAAGCAGACCAGGACGCATGCCCCCTGGGTTCCAGTCATATCCTCCCAGATTACTCGCACTCATCAGGAGGACGGACCGTGGGTTGAGACACTTCTTGCATGAATAGACCATTTAGGGATGGTGTATGACTATTTTCGATGCGTGATCCGGGAAATGAAAGTTGGTCCACGAGCTTGACCACTCTTCCTTCGTGCGGAAAACACATTACTCTAAAGAGTGAGGAGACGACGGCTCCTATGCAATATATATAGTCGCGTCCAAGGAGTAGGTTATAATCCAAGGGTCCTTGAATGACCATTACGTTCATTTGAACGGTCTTCCCTTTCAATGTTATGGGCACATTGGGGAGGATCCCTAAAGGTCGACTGGTTCCTTTATCAAAGCCTGATAGATTTCTCATTTCAGGCAAAAGCGCTGGCGAACCAAGCGCTTTCCAAGCAATAGAGGAAAGGATACTCACAGATGCCCCCTCATCAATGATGGTGCCAGCCATTACCATTCTGTATATTTGAACGATAATTCTAAATGGTATGTTGGCTGGCAAGCAGGGTCTGCCTAGTTGGTTCCAGTGGAAGGACACAACCAGGTTGCTTGGTGGTGGGACCGAATAGACGGCCAGATATCGCTCTGATGAACTTCCTTCCTGCGATAAAGGAATGGGTGCATTTCCCCTGTGTTCGTCAGAGTCTGTGCTGATGAAGAGAATTTGGACGGTGACGTCTTTATTCTCCTCTGTGATGGTATCATTCGAAGATAGAGCCTCTGAAGGCAAAACCGGGTCAACTACGGCCTCAACCTTTTGAATTTCATCAGGTATGGATTTAGACGGTTCATCTTCAATGATAGGTGCTTCGACTGACCACCTGGGCGGGCCAGCCGGGTTCTCAACTAGTGAAGGACTTGGCAGGAGTTTTTGATATCCAGGAGGAAGTTGCGCTCGTAAAATCGGGCGATCTTCTAAAACTCTTTTAGCCTCGTCTAAGAAGGGACAACGGTGGATGGCATGGTCGCCTTCACACAGTTTGCAGGGAAATCTGGCTTTCCCTCTTTGTCCTGTGGCTTCACTTTCACTAGTTGACGGTGTGCTGTCAACATGGCTATCAGAGGTTGACGCCACCGAATTGTGCAAACGGGGAGACCAGTCCCTTAGTATCCGAGGGATGTAGGGACAATCTCTGTGGAAGTGGTCTCCCTTGCATATGACGCATGGCGATTTAGGCCTTGCCAGTGCTGTGTGTGGATTTTTGTCAGACGACACTTGTTTGCCCCCAGTCGCTTTTGGCTCCTTCTTCTTCTTCTCTTTCTTCTTCTTTTCCTTCTTCTCCTTAGGAACTCGGTTTTTTGTTTTACCAATTCCGTCAAGCGAAGAGGAAGGAGGAGAGGAAGACTTAGATGAAGTAGAAGGCTGGTGGGCAACTCTGGTCTGGTCTAACTGTTGACTCGACTGTTCAGGAATAGTGGTGTTCTGAACGACATTGGTTGAAAAGAGCCAGACCGGCAGGCCAATTGTCAGTCCTGGAAGCGACAATGTGGCCATATGGGGTGCACCAACATCTCCCCAAGAGGAGAAGGGACTAGGATTTCCACCAAGGGGAATTCCTTGGTTGGTGGGCTCCATTTTTTCAACCTAAAGATCAACGCAGGAATAAACAGTGATTGTTCTGTTTAAAATAAATTTTTAGCGACGCTTAGACACAACTTGCTTTTTCAATTTTAGAGAGTCGAGAAAAAGCTAAAGATGACTCTAGTCTCCTTCGATGTTTTAACGAGCCCGAAGTGACAAATGCTCGGATGGACATTTTCTGTTATAGAGTCTGAAAAAGGCCAAAAGAAACTGCTCTGGAGTTTTAGGCAGAGGGTGTGCCAAACTTTTCGCAAAACCGTAGAATACTTTTTAAGGTACGGGCGGTCGATCTTCCTGAATGCTGTGTTCAATGCATTGCGATCAGTAGGGCGGCCAACATGGCTTCCTAAGGATAAAGGTTTTATTCCTATAGGGGTCTCCCAATATATACACGACGGTACGTGGGAGCACAATCTGTACTGGCGCTATCGTCCCTCGGGAGGAATCACCCACCTTCAACGAGATCGACAGTCACCAGGCTTTACGACGCCGGAACACGTCTCTAGCCTAGACCTCTATGTTGTGCGTTATGTTGCAAAGCGTTGTTAAGTTCATTCAGTTTATTTTAGGTTGATCTTTTTAGAAGTTTTCCTTTCTGGATCACCACGAGATGTATGGTACAATTCCTAAATGCAGTCTAAAGATGATAAGCAAGCTTTATATCTTTTCAACTATGAAAATCCTAGCTACAAAGGGAAAAGAAAGACACCATCTTTTCTCAAAGAGCAATCAGCACACTCTAATGCACTTTTCCTAAATCAAGCATGCAAACTATCAAAATGCAAATGCACAATGCAGGTGTTTGTTTTCCGCTTTCTTAGTATTGATGCCTACAAAGAAAACTTTTTGTACAACTTTGAATTTGCTTTTAAATGACAAGTACAAACAAGTTTACTTTTTCGAAATCAGAAAGAGTAGAAGAGAATACAACACTTTACGACTTTCGAAATGAACACTTGTTTCGACACTTTAAAAGAGACAAACTCAAACCAAAAGCAAAAGCAAATGTATAATCAACTGTAAATAGCCAATGAACTCTCTCCTAAGATCACAATCAACAGATCTGAATCAAGGGCTACAGGATGATTATTTCACTCATGCAAAGGAAAACTGTAAATGATGCCACAAACACATAAAAACACTCACAGTCTTTTTGTACAAAAGGAGGCAGAATTTAAGCAAATAAAAGGAGTTATCAGACTGGTACCTATGCTGGTTACAGGCTACAAAAATCAGAGATCAAAACAAGGCAAACCAGAGTAGAGAACCCCAGCTGCACAAGGCCTAACTGGATCAGCGCAACCTCAACACATGGGTGTTGACATTCAGCCCAGGTGGCCTTCATGGGACCTGCGTTGAAATGCAGAACCTCTTCAAAGGGTCTGCGCTGAAGGAGAAACAAGAGTTTCTCACTGGTTCCGGGTCACAGTTTGCTGATTAATCTACGGTTTCAGGCCAAATAAAAGCAACAAGCAAGGTACAATCAAAGGGATGCTTTGAGGGAGTACTAAGATCAATCACAAAGGATCATCAAATCATTTGTGAGTCCATTGTTCAGATCATAGACAAATCCAGTGATTGGATCAAAGCAGCAACTATCTACTTTGCATCTGAGAATAGCAGATGTAGTTCGATTGTTGCTGTTGAGTCTATGAAACAAACAATGATAGAGACACAAATAAAATGACTAAACAGATCTCCCCAGCGGAGTCGCCAATTTGTTGTGGGGAAAAATGCCTATGCAGGACGATCCTATCCACCTAAGGTGTGACAGTGCCTTAGCAACAAACAGAGACAGCTATTCTAGTATTCTTCCTTTATGAATTAGAATGAAGAGAGATGGATGGACTAACCAGTGTCTTCCGTTTGCCCCTCGATCCAGTTTCCCTTCTCTTTGAGAGTTCTCAGCTACTTTCCTTCTCGCTCGCCCAGCTTCAACAGGTCTCTACAAGATCACAAGAAGAGAACACTACACAAGACATGGATTCATATTCATAACTAGTGCAGGATTAGAAATAAACTAAACATACTAATTCAGTCATACATCAAAGATACATCAGTATATAGGAGAAACCAAGATAGCTTTATTGATGAATAACAAGGTTCAGGAAGAGATACAACTAAGAAGGCTCCAATCCAGCATCTCCTTCCCAGCAAATGGAATTCCTATCTTCACCTCCCTTCAAAGCATTAAGCACCCAATGATTCTGATCTCAAACCAACAGCAATTCTTTGCAATAACAAAATTCCAGTCCCTAGATCTCATGGTGGAGAGATACATATATAGATGTTTGGAGAGAGGATGAGTCATCTTGAGATCTGACTAGTGTCCTCTCCCTCTGTTAGTTCTTGTATCCACTTGGAGGTTCTTGCTTCCACTTGGAGATTAAGAACCTCTTACTCATCACTAGTCGAATTCACTGAGGCAAGTGTCATTGAGGAAGATTCTGGAAGCTTCCCAGGTCTTGACACCTTGTTGAATGAACTTGCCACTTGTCAACTCTCATTCAGTGCACCTGGGTAGTGCTTCTACCTACGTTGCAGTGCAGGTAGCCAGTTCAGAGTTTGCATTTCAGCGCAGACAGCTAGTGGAGCCTCTGAACTGATCCTGAATTGACTTGTCTTTGAGCAGTTTCTGGTGGAGAACTTTTGTGAATTGCTGTGGTTTGTTAGCCTTGTTCCTCTAGGGGTAGGAACAACATGTTTAGGGAATTTGGATCCCTTAGATTATGGACATTTCATGCTCAATGCTGTAAGGCACAAAAATGTCTATAACACTGGGGTAACTATTCCACCCACCACTTCTGTACTGAATTCGGCGATGTTGGGCTTCATCACCAACTAGTGTTTTCGGTCCGGAAGGCTACTGTTTGTGTATGGTTTGATGCCATAGATTATTTAGGCGTGTGATTCGAATTTGTTTGGTTCTTTAGAGACTGTAGGTGGTTTGCTTTGAGATTTTACTTTGTTTGCGTGTGCAGTAGTTAAAAGTTTTTAACTGTGGCTGAATTACCGAGACAGTCCCGTAGACTTCGGGGCAAGTCTCCTAAGATTGTTACCGTGGCCGATTTGTTGAGGAAGTCCCGTAGACTTTGGGGCGAACCTCCTGAAGACGTCCCGGGTCATTACGAAGGTTTGAAGGTCCTTGTAACTCCTAGTGGCAGTAAAGTAGGTTCACCTGAAGAAGGAGAGTCGTCGTTGGTAGTCCATCCAGATTACCAAGGTCTAGAAATAGGTTATAATCCCGAAGCTATTGCAGTTTCCGAGCTTGCTGGTAGTTTTTCATCTACTAGTGATATAGGCGAAGAACCTGAAATATCTGAACCTGTTACTCCAACTTCTAGTGTTCCTGATTCACCTAGGGTAGAAAGAGTCATCACCGAAAATCTTCCTTCTGGTTTGATAGCTATTGAAGAACTTGCTCCAGAAGAAGAAATAGGCGTCTCTATCCTTGAAGATCAACCTACTATTGATCTAAGGGAGCGTGAATCCATTTTTTACAGTTCTCTTAGAAGTACTACTTGGTATCTTTCGTTAACTAATTATTTGGACAACTCAGGGTCAAGTTTTTCTCCACCTCGTACTCCTTATCCACCCGGAGGTATTTATACTCCTGTAAATATGTCTGGTCAGTCGTCTGTGTTCACTCAATCTCCTGAATCTTTCTTGTACGGCGGTCCTTCTGTTCCCTCTAGATATCAATCACTTTCTGGTACTTTTGCGGGAGCATCTCCTCAACCCATTGAACATGGGTTATTAGCTGGAAACAATGGTAATAAACCGTTGGGTGTAGGAGACATTTATATGATGTCAGGTTCAGTTCCCGGTTCTCAACCTCAAGGTGGCCAGTTACCGCCTGGGGGGCAGCCTCAATTAACGCCTGGGGGGCAACCTCAAGGTACACAAATTGCGTCTGGGGGGCAACCTCAAGGACAGTATGTACCCATAGTACAATACATTCCTCAAGGTCAACCCCAGCCTCAATATGTACCCCAAGGTCAACCTCAGTATCAATTTATGCCTCAAGGTCAACCCCAGTATCAGTATTTACCTCAAGGGTATCTACCCCAAGGTCAGTACTCGAGTCAAGGTTATCAACCACCCCAAGGTCAATCTTATGTTCAAGGTACGGGGAATGTACCTTTCAATTATCAATCCTTCCCTCAACCTGGTTAGGGATCTCAATATCCTCAACCTGTCATGGGTCAATACCCCGGAATGAACATAGTGTGGGATCCATCGCAAGTTCAACAGGTATTGCAGCCAAGTGTACAGTTTTCATCTCAAACTGGACAACCGTTAGTTTTTGGTTCACCCCAGCAACCAGTCCAGTCCAATGTTCAAACTTCTGTACCTTCGGTAGTTACTCAGTCGCCAATTGCACCTAGTACTCCATCTCAAACGACTGCTGCAACTACCACAACATCTGTTCAGTCGACCGCACTTACTTCTGGAGTATCGATAGCTCCGGTTTCTACTGTCTCTGCCACTACTCCTCAGACATCTTTACCATTGTCTGGATCCACGATTCAAACTACAGTTCAGATGCCTGTAGGACAACCTGGTTTAAGTACGGTTGACACTAGTCAACCACAATTCGCTTATCAACCGTACCAGGGACAGTACCAATACGGGTCTGCTGTCCAACAACCAGTTTACCAGTATCAACCGTATCCTGGGTACACTTATCAACAACCTCAACAACCCCAGTATGGTCCGGTTAATCCTGGTTTTCCAGGAGGATACAATATCCCGAATGCGATTCCGATTCCAAGTTATCCTGGATATCCTCCTCCTGGGACTGGTCTTGTGACCCAGTGTTTTAGGGATCCTAATCAGCAATTGCCATTTATCGCAACTTTGGATTTACTAGACTTGTCTCGCCTAACGAACGATCCGATCAATTATCTTCCGTTTTGGCCGCCAATGCCGAATAAGTTGCCCAGTGACATTCCCAAGTTCGAAGGTAAGTCTGGAGAGGATCCGTCAAATCATGTGATGACTTACCACCTTTGGTGTGCTTCAAATTCCATCTCGGATGATTCGATCCGCTTACGTCTTTTCCATGGTATGCTCATTGGTCTCGCGGCCAAGTGGTACATTGAGTTACCACGGGCCTCTTTTTATAATTTTAGTCAGTTAGCTACCTCGTTCCTAACTCATTTTCAGTTGCCGGTCAGATATGATAATGGCACGGAGCTACTAATTTCATTAAAACAGTCGAAATCCACATATATTTCCGATCATATACATGAATGGAGACGTCGAAGGCGATTAGTGAAAGTTTTTATCCCGGACCAAATCTTAGCTGAATGGTTTGTTAAATCATTATTACCGAAGATTACTGAAGACGTAGCTAAGGCCGGCGTAGTTACCAAGGAGCAAGTGATTGCTCAAGCGCAGTACCTTGACTTAGTTTACACTCAGTCAGGTACGTTACACGAAAAGATCCCAGATCTTCCAAAGTTAAATCAAATCGCTACTGCTCCTTCGGGATCTCATGCTGCTGATGGCATGATTGGTACGGTGAATACTAAAAGCAAGAAGAAGTCTTCAAAGAATTCTTCGCCAATTATAACCTTACCAGACTCCCCGACAGGAGAATCTTCTGCTGAAGTTTCCGCTGATATTCACACTGTCGAGTCATCTACGGCTAAATCAAAAAACGGTGGGAAGAAGAAAGGTAAGAAGAAGATCAAATCAGACAAGGCTCCAAACGAGAAAACAGAAAAGTCGGAAACCAATGACGAAAAGCGCAAACCTCGATATCCTTGTCTTATTTGTGAAGAGGATCATTTTACAAGAGATTGCCCTCATCGTGCGGAGGTTGTGAAAATCGTCAAGGGTTCCCCAACTCCTGTTGTTTTGAAAGATCCATTTCCAAAGCAGGAGAGTAAGATGATAGGTACTTCCTCGAGTGCCAGTGAAGAACCCATATTGATGATGTCTCATGTAAGGATTGCGACTCGATCGCAAGATTATGGTAGTAAAAGTCCTGTTGATGGATCAAAAGAAGCGGAATCTTCTCATTCAAATCCATCAACCTCAACTCCCGGTTCCGATCCACTACAGATCGAGAAACCTAACCCTGACTTAGTAATCAAACCTCCCGCCAAGGGTGTACTTCGAAGGTCTGCTTTCAATCCACATGTGAGAGCGGCCCAGAATTACAACATTGTTGAGGATTTAGCTGTTTCACCCTCAGCAATGTCGGCTTTAGAAGTGCTGCAATCATGCCCAACACAACAAAAATTACTTTTGTCGGCTATAGGATCTGTTGATCTTCAGGACCCGAACCTAATAATCTTTGATTTAGAAAATAGTACACCGCGTTTACCTCATCAGATGGCTTTCCAGATCCCAGTGATAGTCAAAAACAGGCCTATTCATCGGACTGTAATTGATGAGGGAGCTTCCACGTGTATTATGTCGATTCAGTGCTGGAGATCGCTTGGTTCTCCTTCACTAAACCAATCCCCGACAATTCTTAAGGCCTTTGATGGCCGTGGGTTCCATCCGTTTGGCATTCTACAGGATTTGCCTATAGGGGTTGAAGGAAAAACCGTTAGTCTAGATGTGTAGGTGGTTGATGCCCCTCTAGACTACAACCTTCTCTTGGGTCGAAGTTGGTCTTACGCTATGACAGCGGTTGTTTCATCGGTCTTCAGAGTAATAAAGTTTCCACATAATGGCAAGATCGTAACCATAGACCAGCTGGCTTACTTTTCATCCGACCCAGCCTCTTCAGAGAGTATCCAGCATGTCGGTAAAACGACTATCCCTTACAAGGATGTTGGCGTAGGATTAGTTAAAGATGTCGGTTTAATGGGAACTTTTCCTTTTCCTCCAATCAACGCCGTGTCTTCATTTGCATCTATTCATATGATTACTTCAGACACCATTGTTTATGACGATCCTTGGATCGTTCCTTCTGAATCTAAGCTAGACTCATTTGGTGATGCAATGCCTTTGAGTCCATATGAAATTGCTTATGAAGCCGTGCAGTCTTTTACCGACCCACGTTCAACCAAAATCGACCAAATGAATGTGGTCCGTGAGGAATCACTTTTCGCGTCAACCTCGGAGTTAATAACGTTTCCTGAAGTTGTGTCATTTGACGAACAACTTTGTGAAATCCTGTGCGTAGACGATTTACCATGGGAAGATCTCCATCATAGATCTTCGTTTTTACCTGAGGATGATTGTTTTGAAAACGATTTCTCATCAATCTTTACAGCTGAATATATCAAAGATGCTCAGAATCCAATGAAACATCCTGATTCGAAGCTGAATTTGGGAAACATTTCTTGTACTATTCCCATTGACATTTCAGTCAAGTCCGGAATTGTTGAGCACATTCATATAGGTGCCTCGTGTACAGATGACAAAATTCAAATATACAAGGCCCTATTTCAAGAATTCCGCGACGTGTTTGCCTGGTCCTATGAGGAAATGCCAGGAATTGATCCCTCCATTATTGTTCATGAGATCAAGACTTACCCGGACGCTAAACCCGTCCGGCAACGTTTGCGTCAGATTCACCCACGAAAAGCGGCTGCAATTAAAGCAGAAGTTGAGAAGCTGTTGAAAGTAGGTTTCATTTATCCGATCCCGTTAACGGATTGGGTATCGAATATTGTTCCGGTTAACAAAAAACAGGGAACAATAAGAATATGCATCGACTATAGGGATATCAATCATGCTTGTCCCAAGGACAACTATCCAACACCCTATATCGATCAAATAATTGATGATTGTGCCGGCAGTGAAATATTTTCCTTTATGGACGGTTTTTCCGGTTACAACCAAATCAATATTCTACCTGCCGATCAACCAAAAACGGCTTTCATTTGTCCATGGGGGACATTTGCTTATTGCAAATTACCTTTTGGGCTGAAGAATGCCGGAGCCACTTTTCAAAGGGCGATGTCTTATGCGTTTCATGACATCAAACACATTGTGCAACCGTATCTCAATGATTTGCCCACTCACTCCTTACATCGAGCTGATCACCTTGTCCATTTACGAGCAATCTTCATGAGGTGTAGGCATTATCGGATTCGGTTGAACCCAAACAAATGTGTCTTCTGTATAGAAGTGGGACGATTGCTGGGATTTGTAGTTTCTAAAGCCATCATCCGCGTCAATCCCTCGAAGGTAGAAGCTATCATCAAGTTGCCTCCTCCTTCGAGTATTTGCCAACTCCAAAGTTTGCAAGGGAAAGAAAACTTTTTACGCCGATTCATTCCTAACTACGCCAAGATTACAAAGGGTTTTACCCAGTTGTTGAAACAAAATGCTCAATTCCCTTGGGATGAGATAGCTCAGAAATCTTTCGATGCGCTCAAGCACGCGTTGACCCATGCACCGTTGCTGCATCCTCCCAACTACAACCAGGATTACTTTTTGTACCTCGCCGCTGCTCATTCCACCATTGGAATGGTCTTAGTACAGGAAGATGAATTCGGAACGGAACAGGTGATATATTACCTTAGTCGGACATTAAATCCCACTGAACTAAAATACTCGCATGTGGAGAAATTGGCCCTGGCAGCCGTTCAAGCTGTCCAACGTTTTCGTCACTACATTCTTCTCCGTAAAACTACAGTCATTTCGGATTGCAACCCTATGATCTATATTTTAACTAAACAATTGCTAGGGGGCAAGTACTCCAAATGGATTGTTATCCTACAGGAGTTCGACTTGGAATTTGAAAAATCTAAGTCTAAGAAATCTTTAGTTTTTGCCGAGTTAATATGTGATTTCCCACGTGCTGACACGGAAACTGTGGCAGAGGAACCCATTGCGGACGAATCTTTGTTTCTCATCAGCACTTTAGATCCGTGGTATGGGGATATAATCGTCTATCTCCAAACCCAATCCTTTTGGCCCGAAGTTTCAAAGACGGAACGTCGGAAAAATTGATTCCAGTCCCAATAGTATAAAATTATTGGAGATACTCTTTATCGCTGTGGGGCAGACTTGGTTTTCCGACATTGCTTAACTCACGAGGAAGCTGAAAGGGTTTTGAATGACTGTCACTCTGGAGCATGTGGCGGTCGTATGTCTGGGTATGCCACAGCCCAGAAGGTGTTGCGTGCTGGCTACTTCTGGCCGTCCATGTTTAAAGACTGTATTATTGCGGTCCGGAAATGCCACAACTATCAAGTGTTTGATCGCAAGATGCGCGCACCACCTGCTCCTCTCCACCCTATAATTGCCGTTGGTCCTTTTGCCAAATGGGGTATCAATTTTATTACATGTAACCCTCACTCGGCCGGGGGGCATGCGTATATCATCCTTGCGGTTGATTATTTTACTAAGTGGGCCGAGGCGATGCCTACATTTGAGGCAGACGGCAAGACAGCTTCAATTTTCATATTCAATCACATTATTGCTAGGTTTGGTGTCCCACAAGCGATAATCACTGACCATGGGCGCCATTTTCGAAACATTATGATGACAGAACTTACAGGCCAGCTTGGTTTGCGTCATGATAGCTCAACTCCTTATTATCCACAAGCGAATGGTCTGGTTGAGTCCATCAACAAAGTTTTAGTTATCATGATCCGACGAATCATTGGTATTCATCGGTCGAATTGGCACAACATGTTATTTTCCGCGCTTTGGGCGTACCGAACCTTAGTGAAAACATCAACAGGGTTCACTCCTTTCCAACTAGTTTATGGTTTGGAAGCTGTGCTACCCATGGAATGCGAAATCCCGTCACTTCAAATGGCTGTCGAATTACTTCCAGCTACTTCCGAAGAGGAGAAGCGTTTATTATACTTAGCTCAATTAGATGAGACTCGACGTGACGCTACATTGGCAATCAAGACTCACGCAAAACGTATGAAAGCTCAGTATGATCGAAATGTGACCCCTCAAAAATTTTCGGAAGGAGACCTAGTGCTATTATATGATCAAGCTAACGATAAGTTAGGTGCTGGGAAATTCGTTCCTATGTGGCATGGGCCCTACATTGTCAAGCGAAAGCTAGCAAAAGGGGCCTATGAGCTAGTTGACTTTGACGGGGACTCTTTGGGTAAACCCAGAAATGGACTTTACCTAAAGAGGTATTATGCTTAAATGATGGGTATGGAGATTTTAGTTAGGTTAGGTTTTTCTTTCTAGCTGGTGTGTTTGTTAGTATAGACAGTGTGCTTAGCTTAGAGAGTGTGTTTTTCATCGTTATTCTGGCTTATCTTCGTTTTACTCTTGATATTGCAGATGTCGACGCCTCTCCAAACGTACATTGGATTCGCTGATGGTGCTTGTCGTAGTACATGGAATATCTCTTCCGCAGCTTGGGTTATCTATTCGCCCTCTGACGAGTTAGTTTCTATGCATGGGGTAAGCCTCGGTCAAACAACAAACAACATTGCAGAATACAGTGCAGTGATTGAATTATTGTCTGAATCCATTTCATTTGGGATTCGAAGTTTGATAGTGAGGTTAGATTCTGAACTCGTTGTATTACAGCTTAATAGAGTATATGCCATTAGAAATCTAGTGTTATTAAGGTTATTTTTGAGAGTGCGTCTCTTGGAACGTGAATTTGATTACATTGAATATCAACATATTCCAAGGTCTTTAAATACATTAGCAGATGCAGTTGCTTCTCGAATGTTAGACAGACATTTGTGATAATCATACATGTAAATTTAAAAAACATTTCATCACACATGTTTAACAAGATAAGCCGGTAATAATGATATATATAGATAGGAGTGTGTCAAAAAATACATCGTTTTCGATCATAGGTTGCAAAACACCTTATGATCAGCAAAAATGATAAGTACAAAAAACCAAAATGTCACATGTGTCTACAAAAGCAACCATCCAATCACTGGTGGTGCTCTCTATACGACACCACTGCACGGGCTACCCTACACAAGAACCTCCTAAAAGGTCCTGGGACTGCGACCACATAGTGCTGAAGTCTGATAGGAATATCATCTATAGTCGTCTCTGGTATGTCTGCCGTAAGACGCTCTAGGTCTTGTTCCAACTCAGCTAAGGTCTCTGCAGCCGCGTCCTGTGGGGCCGGTGCCGTTGCAACTGGTACTCTCCTCTCGAAAGGCCGGAGATTGGCCAGACACTGTGGGCTTACATCTGCATTTTGAAAATTGTCACTGTCAGTTTTGAGACGAAATAAAAACAAAAAATATAGATAATTTAAAAACTTGTGAAAACTGAAGTACCTGTGTCATCCCACTGTTCTCCCGCTGGAAGAATCATGTCCTGATCTCCACGAAAATCAACTCCGGCATAAGGAAAGTCCTGTATCGAGAAGATCTGGTTCTCCAACCAGTGAAAATACTCCGGTCTAAATCGGACAACCTCCGTGCCCTCGTCAGGATGACGGGCCATCACCGCAACCCATCGCATCAACTTAGGCTCTCGAGGAAGCCCAACCTCAACAGTGAGCTGCTGTGGGATCAGCATCGGAACCCTCTCTAGAGCAAAACTCACAACTAAAGGCCCATAACCAAAAGTCTTTAGTTGCCCATTTTTCGCCCTAGTCAGTTGGCCCTTTAAATTGGCCAACACAGCATCACACCAGTTGAAAATGGTGCCTTGATAGCAATCAATTGCCATCCGCATTTGGGACCTGGTGGAAATGTGCAAAGCGGCAGCCCCGCAAAGTCTGGTAACTGTAAAGGCAATTACCATAAGTTCAGGTCAGGAGATCTTTTTGATCTCTATCCCTTTCTCCTGGTTTTGATTATTGCACCACTCTAGTCGGAGACTAGCAATGGACTGGCCACCTAGCCTAGTCTCGGACAGAGTCAATTGTTCGCCCCTCTTGGGAAAACCAGTGAGAAAGTAAATATCTGAGGGCTCTATCTCGAGCTGGTGCCCTCCGATGTAAAAGCACTAATCCTGGATGTTACACCTTTCGACCAGCCACTCTAGAAAGCGCACCTGGGCCCTCATGCCAGGTATGGCCCAGTATTTGTAAAGACCGCATGCCTTCAAAGCATCAATGGAAGGTTGGTGATTAATGGCGGCCAAATCAACATCTTCGTGTTCTCTCTCGCACCAATCAAGCATGGTGGGCAATCTACACACCATAAAACATCTGTTAGAGTCCATAAATTTAAATTTGTTTGGTTCATTTTGGAGAAATTGGAGTTTAAAAATCCACTCCGCGGGGTATGTAGCCCGCCTTTAGAGACAGAGTGTCTGTACGCAGGTTCTCTTAAGGCAAGCTGCGTATGCCCGACATTTTCCCAACTGAGAAAATGTCGGGGTACGCAGGTCACCCATGGGGCACCTGCGTACCCCGAAAAGCGGACCTTGAAACCCCCAAGGCCTCCAAAAAATGAAACTAAAGCTTAAAAACAAATTCTAAACGGATGGAAATGCAAGGGAGGATGTTGTAGAATACCTGATGAGACGGCATTCGATTCTGACGGTCGGATTCTCTGCAATGACCACGGGAAGTTTCTTGCCAAAAGCCCTTTTTCTCTCCTCAACAGTAAAATGGTAAAAATGAAATGGTAAAAGCCCTTTTTATAGGTTTTTTGAGTAAATAAATGTCAAATTTGTTTATTTTCCACCGTGAAAAGGTATTTTTCAAAGTATTTTTATCTATCTTTAAACAGGTATGAGTAATGTGTTGGTTTTTGTGCAGGATAAAAGGATTTTCAAGGAAAATCATCATTTTTCACATACCAAAACATCAGAGTCATCTTTTAAGCCCTTTTCTGACTCCTAAAACATGAAAAGATTGCCGAGCATTTCTTTTACACTCGTTAAAATGGAATTAAAAGACGGTCCCCTTATAGCCCTTTTCTGACCGTAAAAACAGGAAAAGATTGCCGGATTTTTGTCGTTTCAAATTCGATACTAGAAATAAAACGACGTGTCCTTGATCGCTTTTTACTTTTCAGGTCAAAGACACTAATCATGAAAGTACTCCTTGGTTGCAAGATCAAGCGGTTCTCTCAAGTATTATTTTATACTTTTTCGGGCTTGGGAGACACAAATTTACGAAAAAGTTCAACCCTGGAGTCTTCTTAAGCTTTTTCAAACTCTCTAAAATTGAAAAACGCCGAGTTTCTCCTATACTCGACTCGTTAAAATTTCACAATAAAGGACCTGTTCGATTACAAACAGGAACGGACCACTCCTTCTTAGGGTTCGAATCAAAATTAAGTTGGACTCATCCGAAGGATGAGCTTATAATCAAGCATATGTTATCCTCCTCAAGCTTGTAAAAAATAAAGAGGTACTTGCCAGAAATGGTGGGGGAAAAGAGAGAAGAATGAGCCTATTTGTTATCCTTTGTCTCAGAAGAAACCTTATTACCACTCTTGAACACGACACTTTTTATTCACCTGGGTTGGGAAATCCTTTGCCTCACAGTTGATCGAACCACATTGAAAGTCTTCAGCCGGGTATTAACTTTGGGTCAAATGTCACCAAGCCATCTGTTGTGTCATTATGTGTTCAAGAGGTCTCTGCAAATAAACCATTCATCTGCAAAATACCCGTCATCCATCTCGACCCATCCCTGAGTCAGTCCTCACAGCTATGTTTCTTCAACTTGATCTATGATTTCGTGTTGTGGGCTTGCCTGCAACGGGTCGCTTTCTATCGACATCAGCACATTATCTAGAAAGATGACCTAGAAATCATCAGTACCTTGAAATCTGCATGCATCAATGGCAGATTTCTCGCCTTTGACGACGGTTTACATCATTGACCTTCGATCGAAGGATTCCGTGAAATGTTCGACATCAACTCATTCATTCACATCTCATGGATTGTATTGGGTACTTTGAGAACCATTGACATCACAAGTGGTCTCTCTCACACTTGTTAACAGTTTACATCATTGACTGGTAATCAAGTGGTTTCTACCATGTTCGACATCAACTCATTTATTCGCATGGATAGAATCGTACCTTTTCGGGTAGTAGAAATGAAGACCCTGGATCTAGTTTCCACCATCCAGGCTGCGAGGAGTTTTGTATTCATTATATAGTAGACTAATTATAAACAGATGGCTGCGTCCATACTGTGTCTACAAAAGTCTATGATTATGATGTACTGCGAAATCATTCCTGTATCAGAGCAGTAGTCAGTTTGTTAGTTAAAGTTTTCAATCTGAGTATGGGAATGCCTACCTCAGCGATGATATGATCTTATATATGTATTTTGTGTTGAATACTTGTAGAGCCCGACTGGGCTCTCCACAAGATAATCCTTGAAATGATAAAGTACTTCACCCTTCCTAGATGATATGAAACCCTAATCTACTACAGGCTTCGTACTTTAGGGGGAAATCTGTTACACTAAAATTTGTCACCATGACTATTTGCAGTTAGTATGGCTCCATCAACTATCATACTATCCTCCTTGGCAAGTCTCATACCTCTGCTCTTCATGTCAAACTCCAAGAAAGAGAGAAAGTCTTTAAAAATCTATATATCTCTGGGTACGCAGTTTCTCTTAGCCTTACCTGCGTGTACGCACCTCAAGTTCACAATACCTGCGTACTTGTACGCTTTGTCTGTAAAAGGGTGGGTGTGTACTCCTGTAAAGGTCAAAAGGCGCAAGTTTCACTTCAAAAAAGTTACTTGTGGTCATTTCTAGAGCATTCTAGAAGCTTGTTTGATGTGTATTGAGCACCTCCAGATGGTTCATGTATCCCTATGAAAGAGGAACTTATCCCATCAAGAGGGGAGCTATCCCATTCAAAGAGGGGCTTATCCCATTGATGGTGGACCTGATTAACTTCCTCTAGAGCACTATAAATACAGGCATTGGGCCAGAAGGAGGGGAGGTTGAAAGCTGAATATTCCTAAGGGTAGATGCTGCTAGAATTAGGACTCCCTTATAGAGCTTGAGAGGAGAGATTCCCATCCTTTCCTAGCCTTATTTGGAAGTGGGTGAGCTGATCAAAGTAAAGGAAAACTCTTGCTGGACCCTAGGAGGGACCTGCACAACACCAAGGCTCAGGTTGTAATGGTTTCTTTTGTTTCCACTTAATACAAATAAGCTCACTTTTCTCAACAGATTGTTATACATGATTTGTTTCATATACTCCTTGGTCTATATGATGAATATGTGTTATTTTATAAGTTTATCAGGTGCTATGTAATCTTTTGGCTTGTTAGTGAGTGCAGGTTTCGAAGAGAAGGAGGAGCTCATCCGGATCGGCGGGGCTGGACTACTACAAAGTGTTGGACTAAAGGTATGTTACGAACACCTGATTACTTGTATTCTAAATGCATGTTTATAGAAAGGTAGTGTTTACTTGTCTTGTTTGTCACTAGAAAGCCTTAGCTTCTAGGGAGGTTGGTTTTGTCCACACTATCGACTCTTTCCGCATGACACTATTGGTGAATTGCTCACCTCTATGTCAACTTTCATTATAGGTTGTTTTAGAGGGTTTCTATCATGTGCTAGCCATATCTTATGTACCATGAAAACGTGCTTCGTTTTGGTTACTACATCTTTCTTCATCTAATTAATTCCACATTATTGGCTTGCGGGTTACACTCATGTTGAATTGATGAATGATGCCTTAATACCATCCTTCCAATAGATATTTTCCCATTGACTTCAACTCATTACTCTGGGAACATGGTCTACAGTCAATTTGGTAGTACCTTAGGGTTTGCAGTCATCAGTGGCAGACTCCTTCGCTATCAACAGTGGGAATACATTATTGTTTCCTGATTGATAGATTCTTCCAAGTGTTCAAATTTAGATCATTTACTTGCACTTGTTAGATCGTACTAGGTATCTTGGCTCTCATCATCATTATCGGTGAGTAGTCTCACGTTTGTTAATGGTATACATCAATGACCGATAATCAAACGATTTCTCACATGGTCGACTTCAAATAATTTATTCCCATTGTGTACAAATGTATCTTGGCGGTCAGTGGAGACCTCAGGTTTGCATCAACATTTGTTGGTTCACTTGTCAGTTCCTCTTGTTTCTACTAGTGGCACCATCTACCTATATATGTTGTAGTTCATCACAACTACATCCTATATGTTGGCACCCAAGTTGTGTGTAGTACCATTTGTTTTAATTTTTGACTTGGTACTTTTTGGATCATCTTTATGACTTCAGTGATTAGGTTTCTACTTTAGCATCATTGATCAGTTATTTATATGTGATATTGTGACATGTACTTCTATGGATATGATTCAATGATCCACTATGTATTTTCAGTTCTTTTATACTTGTATACATATTGGGTCATCTTTTGTCTGATATGCAAACATGCCTTATTATCTTTGAGCATGGGTATGCCCACCTCAGACAACAACTTTCTTTCTAATCTCTTCCACTGACTTGGCAGGTTGAAATCTGGTGAACTCCTCTCAGGTCTTGGCATGATTCTTTCTATACAATTAATACATTTCGGCCATCATGTACCCCTTCTGACCTCATCTATTAGGTGGAATCTGTTATAGCACCATTTACCACCCTTGGTAGATTTGATGCTCTATGATATGGCCTAGGGAAACCCTTCCCTACTAGACTTGGTCCAAATTCTAAAAATAATGTTTTAAATCCCATATACGATTTTTCCCTGTATAAAGAGCATGTAGAAAACATCAAAAAATATATAATATCCCTTAATTCGAGTAGAGTTTATGGGTTTAACCTGATACTCAGCTACTATAGTTCGTGGCCCAACTGTTTCCCAACCGAAAAAACTAACTTGGAGAAGTATAAATAAAC
Organism: Pinus tabuliformis; assembly: GCA_031772625.1. Lineage (NCBI taxonomy): Eukaryota > Viridiplantae > Streptophyta > Pinopsida > Pinales > Pinaceae > Pinus > Pinus tabuliformis. The sequence goes on along the minus strand of CM062810.1, from coordinate 870,872,361 downwards.
CTCCATGGGAACGCCTAAAGGAGGAGAAAAGATTAGATATTGGTATTATAGTTGATTACATCCCTGATCAAGTATGAAGATATCCCTGCGCCTTCTACACTTCCAATTCATAGGAAACCCATGTTTCCTTCTATAGATGTCCATCATCCCTTCATGACATCCTTGTGTGTACTTATGGAGGAGGATTGCTGAGGCCTGGGCAGGACAAATCTAGAGGACGGTTCTACTTGGAGCTAGCGGACAACTCGGGTTGTAATTCTTCCATATGTTCTTTATCTTACATTAATAAGAGGCGATGGCTTGCTCCTGATGATTATGGTCTCTATGCATTAATCTATCTTATGATTTATTTATGAAATCTCATGTTAAGGCTTATTTTCTTACATGCTTATATGACCTAACACTTATTTCATGAACATGCTTTCTATTACTGCTAGTGTATATGCTTTGCTTGAATGAGTTGCAATTTTTAAGGCATTGGAAGAAGTAGAGGGTTTGGACCCTACAAGAACGACCTCAAATGTAGGACCTCCAGGTACTACCTATTCTTCCTACTTCAGTAGTTTAAGTATTAGGACTGCTTGTTTGCGTGTCTCTTTATGTTTTCTGCCCTCCACTCTGTTGGGTTTCTCAACCCAATACCCTAGGGTGATTCTACCAGTAACAAAATTGGCGGCTCCACTGGGGACAACATTGTTCTTCTTCCTGTTGAGTTGACCCTCTCTCCTCTTTGAGAATGACCAGTGATGAAATAGATATCCTATATTTCTATCCTTAGAGGCATTTGGTCAATAATAAAAGAGTATTCCTCTGGATCCCAATAATGGATCAGCATCTCAAGCAATCTCGTATTTTCCTTCATATTTGGCATTTTGAAATTTTTTAATAATCAACATCCTAGTAAGGCATCTATGCAATTGGTTCATCCATCACTTCATTATCAGTCACATTATGTTAACTTTCTCCCCACATAATTGAAATTATACAAAAGAAATGTTTTTGATCATTAAAAACCGTGTTTTAAATTTTAAAACTGCATGCATGCAGGTTTACTATTTACAATGTCGCATATAGTGCCATTTTATACGCGGGTCTACCTTGTCTAACCCGCATGCACACAAAGAATAATTTTTAAACTATTTTTCCTACAGTCAAATTTTTGGAAAAAAAAATTGAAAAGAGAGAAAACATATCAAAAAATCATTTAGAAGGTTACCTAGAGGGTTGAAGGCTGAACGAACAGACGAATTTGATGGATTGATCTTGCTTGAGTGATTTCTCCAAATCTCCTTCACTCACTTGTTCACAACACAAATGAAAAATTGTAAGTTAAAAGGTATTTATATAAGTTGACATGTGAAAATCACTTTTTCTAAAGTTCATTTTTTCTTTTCAAAACTTTATGAGCTTTATGACATTTTTGGTTTGGAGTGTTGGGATGGGTCATTTTTTCAGGATACTTTGGACATTTTAAGACACTGCTTTGATTCCATGACTATAGACTCATCATCCCGGGTATCATTTTTTCACTGGCATATAGGTTAGGGGATATCATTTTCCATTTCATTTTGCATACTAGCCTCCATACTGCGATATTTTGGCCATAGGATCGACCCCATCATGTCTTGGTTCTTAAACCATTTTCACTCGCTGACTTATAAAATCATGATGTGATGGTGGAGCTAACTGTTGGCATTATGTTATCTGGTATGACTGTATGTTACAGATGTTGTACTTGATGGCAACTCCAGTGGTAAGGCTCTCAGTTTGTTGAAAAAAAATTAAGAAGGACGCAGGCAATCGGTTCAGAAAGTGCGTCCCCGCAGGTATACCATGCAGAACCCGCGTCCAGGGACGCCAGCCAGCCGTTCAGCAGGTGCGTCTACCCAGTGCACACATTTCAAGGCAGAGAAAAGCACGTGGGGGTTTCTTGTGTGGTATCTAGCCGACGGTTTTATGTTTCTATGGTGTCGGCTCGTGGTATTGTTCCATGTTTTGGGGAGGAGCTTGCCTATATAAAGCAAAGGAGTTCATTTGGATTGAGCAATTGTCTTGGGTTGAATATCTTATTTGGTGAGATCTAGTCGAAATCTAAGAGGACGAATCTTCTAATGGACTGTGATCTCTATGGCGCATGATCAGACCTGTAGATCTGACTATTTGGGTTTGTTCTGAAGCCTTCATATCATTTATATCTAAAGGGTCGCAGGTTCAGTGAAGGGAAAGTGCGCCGAGACGCAAGTACTGTAAAGGGCAAGTGTGCCGAGACGCAGCACAGTAGAGAGAGACCTGCGTGGGGACGCAGGGCGATCAAGGTTCAGGTGCGTCTCTGAAGCAGAAAGACGCGGCGCGATAGTGTTTTCAGGTGCGTCTCTGTAGCGAAAGACGCGGCGCGATAGTATCTTTGGGTGCATCCCTGAAGCAACAGAACGCAGAGCAGTCAAAGGAACAGTGCGTGGGCACGCAACGGAGCAGAAGGATATCTGCGTGTGGACGCAGAGTAGCAGAAGGTTAACGGCGTCTGGTCGCAGGCCACAGAAAGAAAAACTGCGTCTCTGTTTTAAGATGTTCTGTTGATTGAATTTCTCTATTGATAAGGTGTTCTGGGTTAGTTCTGTTGTTGCTGATCTGATATCTGTAGTGATCTATATCTGTTATGTACTTGTTGATTATCTGATGCTTATGAAAAGAAGTAGGGGGTTGTAGCTCCCTTCCAGGAGTAGACTGGAAAACGAGAGAGAGAGAGAGTTATAGCTCTCTGCAGGTTGCAGCCTGCGTACTGGTAAAGGACTGCACCAGTACAAAATCATTGTAAAAGAAGTTTCTAAATTGAAAGAAGATAGAGACATGTTGCAGCAGGTGGTTTTCACCCACATTGGGTTTCCACCTTACATCTTGTGTTCTTTGGTGTGACTATCTGTTTTTCATGCTCATTATTTTATGGTACTGACATGCTAAAATAATTCAAAGATCAAATAAGGAAGATTTATTAAATTGCTAGATAATACTGATTCACCCCCCCTCTCAGTATTTCCAACAATTGGTATCAGAGCAGGTCCTTCAGAGAAGCTTGATTGCTTGAAGGTAGATCGTTCATCATGAGCAACTACGAGAGAGAAGCATCAATCAGGCCACCGATTTTTGATGGGACAAACTTCAATTATTGGAAGGTAAGAGTTACTGCATATCTTCAATCTCTTGGTACAGAAGTTTGGGACATTGTAGAAACAGGCTATGCTTTTCCTTCAGCTACTCCTACAGATCCAGCTGAGAAAAAGAAGTATGAAACAAATGCAAAAGCAGTCAGTACTCTATTAGGAAGTATATCCCAAACAGAATTCATGAAGGTAATGCACTTCAAATCAGCAAAAGAGATATGGGACAAAATGGTCACGAGCTATGAAGGAGATGAACAGGTAAAACAAGCTAAACTTCAAACTCTCAGGATTCAATATGAGACTCTCAAGATGTATAATGATGAAAGTGTTGCTAATTATTTTCTTCGGGTAGATGAGATTGTTAATTGTATGAAAAATTTGGGTGAAGAAATAAAAGAGGCTATAGTAGTTCAAAAGATTCTAAGATCATTATCCCCCAAGTTTGAATCTAAAGTATCTGCAATAGAAGAAAAGGAAAATCTCCGTGTTCTCACTATGTCTCAGCTACATGGAATTCTAACTGCTTATGAAATGAGAAAGGGAGGTCCATCAGACAGAAGGGAAGCTGCTTTTAAGGCATCAGGCAAAGAAGATTACTATGAAGCAAGCCATGTTCCAGAAGAAGAGGAAGAAGAATCAAATTTTGTCAGAAATCTTCAAAGGGGTTCTGGAAGGTTCAGAGGTAAGCTACCTTTCAAATGCTTTGCTTGTGGAAGAGTAGGTCATTATGCTGCAAAATGTCCTTATAAGGATAAAGGAAAGGAACCTGCTAGATGGAACAAGAAACAAAGTGCAAATAAGAAAAGCTACTACACCCATGAAGATAGTGATGGTTTATCAAACAGTGATGAAGATGAACAAGGTAATAAATATAAGTTGTTAATGGCATTTGAAGATGATGATTATGAGGATGCTGTAGATGTGAATAACCTCTATGATGAAATTACTAGACTCAAGAGATGTATAGAAGAAAAGAATGTGATCATTGATACTCTACAATTTCAAATTGATGAAAAAGAAAAACATCTTGAAAAACTAGAAGGTGAAATTGTTGGTCTCAGAAAAGAAATTGAGAAAACAAAAGCTATTAATCTTAAGTTTGTCAAAGGATCTGAAATTTTGGATGAGATTATCAATGTGCAGCGGTCTCCTCTAAACAAGACAGGTTTGGGTTACAATGGAGAAACCTCTCAAGCATCCACCTCAAAAAGTTATCTTGATGTGGCAAGAAGAAATGAGCAGAAGAAAAATGAAGATAATCAGGTAAAGCAGGGACAAAATACAAACAGAAACTATCAGGGGCAATCCATCTTAAGGGTGAACAAAAGCTACAACCAGCCACAGGTAAAATCTTCTCAGTTTGGTTCAAGAATAGATGAAAATAGAAATTATAATCAGTTGGCAGGTAGATTCAATAACCGCAGAAGCTTCTTCAATGGACAATGCTTTTCTTGCCATAATTTTGGTCACAAAGCAGCTCAATGTGTTGCATATAAAACAATCATGACTAGGGAAGCTCAAAAACAAAGAAGTATGACAGGGATGACAAAAAGGACCTATAACAACTTTTCGGTTCTTGAAAATGAAGTCGAATGTTCTATTTGCAATAACTTTGGTCATGAAGAATCTGAATGCAGGAGCAGGTTTCAGCAGAAAAAGGAGCAAGCCTCAAGCACCAAAACATGGAGAATAAAAGAACCTCAAACAGAAAGATGTGGAATAGCATTTTATGCAGAGGGACAGGAAAATCTATGGTACATTGACAGTGGATGTTCGAAGCATATGACAGGTGATAAAGAAAAACTTGAATCTTATTCTGTTCTAGAAAAAGGAAAGAAAGTCTCTTTTGGAAATGATACTCCTGCAACTATAAAAGGAAAAGGGATTGCTCCTTTAAAAGAAAAGGTCAAGGCTGGAAATGTTTTGTATGTTGATGGATTGAAGCATAATCTTCTAAGTGTCAGCCAGATGTGTGATCAAAGAACTGAGGTTATTTTCAGATCGAATGGATGTCTTGTTCGTGATCTTGATACAGGTAAAACAGTTCTCAAAGGCAAAAGAACTCCAAATAATCTATACATATTTGAAGAAGGACAACAACAATGCTATCTGAGCAAGGATGAAGAACACTGGTTATGGCATCGAAGGTTGGGACATCTAAGCTTCTCACAAATAAGGAAAGCATGCAAATATCAGGCAGTTCGCGATCTTCTAGATATCAAAATTCCTGACAACACCATATGCAGATCATGTCAGTTTGGAAAAAAAACCAGGACTAACTTTCCAGAGAAGGAAGGATCAGCTAGCATGCCTCTTGAGCTAGTACATACAGATACATGTGGTCCATTCAGGAAAAGAACACCTAGAGGAGAGGAATACTTGATATTATTTATTGACGATTTCTCCAGGTTTGTCTGGTTAGGACTTATGAAGCACAAAGATGAAGCTTTCGAAAAATTCAAATCCTTCAAAGCCTTGGTTGAAAATGAATCAGGTCACAAAATTAAGTGCCTCAGATCCGACAGAGGTGGGGAATTTACTTCAAATGAATTTTTCGATTTCTGTGATGAACATGGCATAAGGAGAGAATTCTCTACAGCTAGAACTCCTCAGCAAAATGGAGTTGTTGAAAGAATGAACAGAACAATCCAACAAATGGCTCGTGCTATGCTTGATGAATCAGGAACTCCCGCAACTTTCTGGGGTGAAACTGCACATGCTGCGGTTATTATTCTCAACAAGACAAATGTCCGGGTGAACAGCACTCAAACTCCTCATGAGCTCTGGAGTGGTAAAACTCCTTCGGTAAAGCACTTCAAAATCTTTGGGAGCAAATGCTATATCAAGAATACTGATGAGCAGCTTGGCAAACTTGAACCTAGAGCAGATGAAGGCATTCTTCTTGGTTACTCTCCACATAGCAAAGCATACAAGTGCTACAATAAAAGACTTGGCAGAATTGTTGACAGCATTGATGTGGTGGTTGATGAGAAGGGATACATTCCTAGGCAAGTACATCGGGAAGATATCGAAGAAGATGAAGGTTATCCTCAAAGACAGAATGATGAAGAAGAAGAACCTCAAGAAGAACCTCAAGAAGAACCAGAGGAGAAGACAAGAATAGAAGAGAAAACTCCATCCAGATATGTTCAGAAGAATCATCCAGAATCTCAGATTATGGGGCAGAAAGAAGTAGGTGTACAAACAAGAAGAACAGTTGCAGAAGCCTCAAGCTATTTGGCATTACTATCCTCTACTGAACCACAAAATGTGAAAGAAGCATGCAAAGATGAATGTTGGGTAAAAGCAATGGATGAAGAACTTGAGCAAATCGAAAAGAACAACACTTGGGAGCTGGTTCCTAGACCAAAGGATAAGAATGTTATCGGAACAAAATGGGTCTTCAAAAATAAATTGAATGAAAATGGAGAAGTAATTAGAAACAAAGCCAGACTTGTTTGTAAAGGGTATGCGCAGCAAGAAGGAATAGACTTTGAAGAAACTTTTGCTCCTGTTGCAAGACTTGAGGCCATCCGAATGTTCCTTGCTCTCTCAAGTTTTCAAAACTTCAAAGTATTTCAAATGGACGTGAAATCAGCCTTTCTGAATGGAGACTTGGAAGAAGAAGTGTACGTTGAACAGCCAGATGGGTTCATTCTTGGAAATGATCCAAATCTTGTATGCCGATTGAAAAAGGCTCTCTATGGTCTCAAACAAGCTCCAAGGGCTTGGTACTACCGGTTGGACAAATATCTTCATCAACAAGGTTTTTCAAAAGGTTCAGCAGATAGCAATCTGTATATAAAAGTTGAAAATGAAAAATTGCTAATACTTGTTGTGTATGTAGATGACATTATTTTTGGTAGCAATGAAGAAGCTATGAGTCAAAGTTTTGCCTCGGTCATGCAGAAAGAATTTGAAATGTCCTTGCTAGGAGAACTGACATATTTCCTTGGTTTGCAAATCCAACAAAAGAAAGGAGGAATCTTTTTATCTCAAACCAAGTATCTCAAACAGATTTTGAAGAAATATGGCATGGAAGATGCAAAACCAGTATGTACACCCATGGTCACAGGATGTAGTCTCAGTGCAAATGATGAATCTGCAGCAGTACATCAACCAACCTACAGATCTGTGATTGGAAGTTTACTATATTTGACAGGTACCCGACCGGACATCATGCATGCAGTTGGAATAGTTGGAAGATTTCAGGCAAATCCGAAGGAGACTCATCTTCAGGCAGTAAAGAGAATCTTCAAATATCTTCAAGGGACTCAAAATTATGGCTTATGGTATCCTAGAGATACAGATCTTACTCTTCATGCTTATACAGATGCAGATTGGGCCGGAAGCGTGGATGACAGGAAAAGCACAAGTGGTGGTGCGTTCTTTATGGGTTCCAGACTGGTATCTTGGTTCAGCAAGAAACAGAGTTCGATCGCCTTGTCTATAGCTGAAGCGGAATATGTTGCTGCTGCATCTTGTTGCACCCAACTTCTTTGGATGATGCAGACTTTGCAGGATTTTCAAATCACTTGTACACCACCAATCCCCATCTTATGTGATAATACAAGTGCAATCAGCATCTCAAAGAACCCTGTTATGCATTCAAAAACCAAGCACATACCAATCAAGTACCATTTTCTCCGGGAACAAGTGCTTGAACAGAAAGTCAAGTTGGAGTATGTTCCTTCCAAGGAACAAGTTGCTGATATTCTCACCAAACCATTGCCCAGGGACACGTTTGAATACCTCAGGCAAAAGCTGGGGGTTGTTGATGCATCATCTTATTGTTGAACATCTTCTTATTGGTGGTACAGGCTCAGGGGGAGCACATAATGCATTGTTGGCATTATGGAGAAGGAGATCTTGGAAATAGCTGCAATATGTCTCTATCTCTTTCATGGTGGATTTCTGGTTATTTGTTGCAGATCTGGAGGAGCATGAGCTAAGGGGGAGCATACCCTTTGCCCTTGATGTCAAAGGGGGAGAATGAAGCTGAAGCTTGTAAGATTGAGGTTGCCATCAAGTCCAAAGGGGGAGATTGTTGGCATTATGTTATCTGGTATGACTGTATGTTACAGATGTTGTACTTGATGGCAACTCCAGTGGTAAGGCTCTCAGTTTGTTGAAAAAAAATTAAGAAGGACGCAGGCAATCGGTTTAGAAAGTGCGTCCCTGCAGGTATACCATGCAGAACCCGCGTCCAGGGACGCCGGCCAGCCGTTCAGCGGGTGCGTCTACCCAGTGCACACATTTCAAGGCAGAGAAAAGCACGTGGGGGTTTCTTGTGTGGTATCTAGCCGACGGTTTTATGTTTCTATGGTGTCGGCTCGTGGTATTGTTCCATGTTTTGGGGAGGAGCTTGCCTATATAAAGCAAAGGAGTTCATTTGGATTGAGCAATTGTCTTGGGTTGAATATCTTATTTGGTGAGATCTAGTCCAAATCTAAGAGGGTGAATCTTCTAATGGACTGTGATCTCTATGGCGCATGATCAAATCTGTAGATCTGACTGTTTGGGTTTGTTCTGAAGCCTTCATATCATTTATATCTAAAGGGTCGCAGGTTCAGTGAAGGGAAAGTGCGCCGGGACGCAGGTACTGTAAAGGGCAAGTGCGCCGAGACGCAGCACAGTAGAGAGAGACCTGCATGGGGACGCAGGGCGATCAAGGTTCAGGTGCGTCTCTGAAGCAGAAAGACGCGGCGCGATAGTGTTTTCAGGTGCGTCTCTGTAGCAAAAGATGCGGCGCGATAGTATCTTTGGGTGCATCCCTGAAGCAACAGAACGCAGAGCAGTCAAAGGAACAGTGCGTGGGCACGCAGCGGAGCAGAAGGATATCTGCGTGTGGATGTAGAGTAGCAGGAGGTTAACGGCGTCTGGTCGCAGGCCACAGAAAGAAAAACTGCGTCTCTGTTTTAAGATGTTCTGTTGATTGAATTTCTCTATTGATAAGGTGTTCTGGGTTAGTTCTGTTGTTGCTGATCTGATATCTGTAGTGATCTATATCTGTTATGTACTTGTTGATTATCTGATGCTTTATGAAAAGAAGTAGGGGGTTGTAGCTCCCTTCCAGGAGTAGACTGGAAAACGAGAGAGAGAGAGAGTTATAGCTCTCTGCAGGTTGCAGCCTGCGTACTGGTAAAGGACTGCACCAGTACAAAATCATTGTAAAAGAAGTTTCTAAATTGAAAGAAGATAGAGACATATTGCAGCAGGTGGTTTTCACCCACATTGGGTTTCCACCTTACATCTTGTGTTCTTTGGTGTGACTATCTGTTTTTCATGCTCATTATTTTATGGTACTGACATGCTAAAATAATTCAAAGATCAAATAAGGAAGATTTATTAAATTGCTAGATAATACTGATTCACCCCCCCTCTCAGTATTTCCAACACTAACCTTTACATGGGAGTCTTAGTTATATCCTCTCTAGCATATGTTGCCCATGCTGCTATACTGTGTAGGCTCGGGAGTCCTCTTTAGTCCCACCATGACTTGTCAGTTGAAGCTTCATTCTCTTACTTCTTCACTATTTCTCTAGCTTTATACCCTAGAGGCTCCTTTGTGTTGAGTTCTACTCCTACATTGCATGCTGACTATTTGCATCTTTTTGGCGTCAAGCTGACTTCACTTGGATATGTGTTTAAGCCACTTTTTTACAGGTCCTTTTTCGAAATCAACCTTGCAATCACTTAGCCTCTACAACTTAACACTTTTTACCCATGGAAAGAGCACTCCTTTGAGTGTCATTGATGAGTTTCATCACCTTGCATTGAGCATAAGAATGTTCCCCTCTCAGGAACTAGCACATATGTATCTAGAAACTCGTTCTTTCCACTGTACCATAGGCATTATTTTATTATTTTTTAAGCTTTCTAAATATGAAAAAGACAAAAAAATAAAAATATTTCAAAAAGAGCAGGAACGGGACATTACTTCCATGATTGATGGAAGCTAGAGTCAGTTGTGTTTCCCTTGAACAAAGCACTCAAAATTAAGTCATTCCTCCATTAGGATGGGCTTTAGTTTGACTTAGGAGAGCCTTAACCTTATTATTGAGTTTGTACTCCTCTGGTTGGTTATCTCTTCTAATCATATGGAGAAATTGTTTGCGCCTCTTGCATGAAAACTTATACAAAGTTATCATATGTTGCCGCATTGTCACATTTGAGGCGTGCTTTTGTTCAAGGGAAGTAAACCTGAGTCAGCCTTTTTGCAGCGTCTCTTGACTTATTTTCTGTCGGCCATCCCTAGTTGTCAGAGTCATGTTCACTATCACATCATCGATTTGGTCTTTTGCTCATGCTGGTTTGAGAAGGTCTCCATTGACTTCATGCTGGTGGGTCTTTCTCTTATTGACTACAAAATATTTCTCTAAGAGTAGACCTAGAGCTGCACCCTGTCCCTATTTCCATTATTGATAGGTGACCTTGTGCTCAACATTGATCAATATCATTGTTCTTTGACTGAGTGGTTTCACTTGTGTTCGACATCAACTTTTATTCACATTGGGATTCGTGAAGTACCTTGGTTTCCATTTGACCTTATTGGTAGATTCCTCACCTCTATGCCAGCTTTCATTATTGGTTGGTTCAGAGGGTTTCTATCATGTGCAAGCCACATCTTGTGTACACTGGAAATGTGCTTCGGTTTGATTACTACATCTTTCTTCTTCCGGTTCCTTCGACATTATTGGACTACGGGTTATACTCGCACTGGATTGATGAAGGATGCCTTAATGTCTTCCTTCCAGTAGATATTTTCCCATTGACTTCAACTCATTTCTCTAGGAACAATGTCTAGAGTCCATTTGGCAGTACCTTAGGGTTTGTTGTCATCATTGGCAGACTCCTTTGCTATCAACAGTGGGAATACATCATTGTCTCCTGATTGATAGATTCTTCCAAGTGTTCGACTTCAGATTATTTATTCGCATTTGTTAGATTGTACAGGGTACCTTGGCTCTCATCATCATTATTGGTGAGTAGTCTCGCCTTTTTTAATGGTATACATCAATGACTCGTAATCAAATGATTTCTCACATGGTCGAATTCAGATCATTTATTCCCATTTTGTAGAAATGTACTATGGTGATCGGTGAAGACCTCGGGTTTGCATCAACATTTGTTGGTTCAATTGCCAGTTCCTGATCTTATTTCTGGTAGTGGCACCATCTACCTTTATATGTTGTTGCTCATCACAACGACATCCTATATGTTGGCACCCAATTTATGTGCAATAAAATTTGTTCCACTATTTGACTTGGTACTTTTTGTATCACCTTTATGACTTCAATGATCATCTTTCCACTTCAGCATCATTAATCAATTCTTTATATGTGACATTGTGACATGTACTTCTATGGATATGATCAGATGATCCACTATGTATTTTTAGTTAATTTATACTTGTATACATATTGGGTCCTCTTTTGTATTTGATATGCAAACATGCCTTATTATCTTTGAGGATGGGTATGCCCACCTTAGACATCTGGTTTCTTTCTAATCCCTTCCACTGGCTTGGTAGGCTGAAATTTGGTGAACTCCTCTCAAGTCTTGGCATTGTTCTTTCTATACACTTAATATATTTCGGCCATCATGTACCCCTTCTGACCTCATATATTAGGGGGCATATGTTATAGCACCATTTACCACCCTTGGTAGATTTTATGCTCTGTGATATGGCCTAGGGAAACCCTTCCCTACGAAACTTTGTCCAAATTCTAGAAAACAATGTTTTAAATCCCATACGCGATTTTTCCCTCTATAAAGCGTGTGTACAGAACATTAAAAATATATAATCTCCCTTAATTCGGGCGAATTTTATGGGTTTGACCCAATACTCACCTAATATGACTTGTGGCCCAACTATTTCCCAACTGAAGAAACTAATTTTGAGAAGTATGAATAAACCTCCATGGGAAGGCCTAAAGGAGGAGAAAAGATTAGGTATTGATATTATAATTGATTACATCCCTGATCAAGTCCGAAGATATCCCTGTGCCCTATGCACTCCCAAGTTATAGGAAACCCATGTTTCCTTCTTGAGATGTCCTTCATCCCTTCATGACATCCTTGTGTATACTATGGAGGAGGATTTTTGAGGCCTGGGCAGGAGGGATCTGGAGGACGGTTTCACTTCGAGATGGTCGACGACTCAGGTTGTTGTTCTTTCGTATTTTATTTAACTTACATTAATAAATAGGTGATATCTTGTTCCTGATGATTATGGTCTTTATGCATTAATATGTTATGATTTACTTATAAAAGCTCATGTTAATGCTTATTTGCTTACATGCTTATATTATCTAACACTTATATCATGAACATGCTTTCTATTACTGTTGTTGTATATGCTTTTCTTGAATGAGTTGCAGGTTTTAAGGCATTATAATAAGCATAGGGTTTGGACCATATGGGAGTGACCCCAACGTAGGACCTTCCAGTAATACCTCGTCTTCCTACCTCAATAGTTTAAGTATTAGGGCTGCTTTTTTGCGTGTCTCTTTATGCTCTATGCCCTCCGCTTTGTTGGGGTTCTCAACCCAAGACCCTAGGGTGATTCTACCCATAACATTTAGGAGAGGAAGGATTATATTATTATGCTTAAGTAATCAGATTTTACACAGTAGAATTAACCCAGCAATAAACTTACAAACTTATCTCAATTTTCAAGCCACAAAAAAATCCCTAAATCCACTGTATGGCCTACCTCAAATTTTGTGCCCATTGTTTCTCAAATTGTACAACCTGTATGGGTTGTACAACCACAAAATTAAAATTAAAATTATCTTCGAAATCACGCAAAAGTATGTTGTACACTATAACACTCTCTCATAAATTCATGTCCCTTCTCAACCTCAATTGTTGTGCCTCTAGATTGTTGTAAAGACTACCTTTTCTTTATTGTACAGTCTATAATTAATTCTCACACTGCTTTGGGATTCATTCTAGCACTCTTTTCTTGAAATTTGTACCTCTTGACCACTACACTCAACAACTCATCCTCCTTCCTTTATCTGGACCTTATCACTTCACATGAGTCTCTCACTCAACAAAATAATGGAGCTTCTCCTTAGGATTCGTACCACTATGAAGACAAGAGAGGGTATCCTTTAACATTCCACCTAGCCTCCAAGATCACAGGATGATATTTAATCTTGGACACTCTTGGTCCAATCACTGTGTTTTAATCTCTCATTAAAATTAATAAAGTGCATTTTTTCTCATTAACTTTATATCTCATAAATTTAAATTAAATTCATACACACTTTAGAAAAATTTCCCACATGCTAGCTCCAAGCCTATGTTGAAAACACCTTTCCTAGCTATTTTATAACACCACAAACGCCTGGTAAGGCTATGTGGATACCATGTAAGGATCCCTTGAGGACATGGCTTGGATGATGTGGTCGAGTCACTGGCATGGCCCACTATCAACATGCCACATGGAAAGATGACGTCACCATGATGCCAACATGATGTTAGCAAGACAATGTAAGAAGGGTGACATGGAGACTAAACTAATGTGGCACCTTTGTGGCAATGACATGTGGAAACTATAGTAGATATTTTTGAATATTGATTTAATTGAAATTTCATGACAAGTGGCAGTGATTTTTAGTGCCCTGTGGTCTTCTGAGTGCCACGTGGTGATGACGTCGGGAGTATGTGTCAAGGGGTGACGTCATTTCAAAGCTTGTTTCCTCAGTGGTGTTGATGGAAGGTAGGGATTAACAAAGTGTGCTATATGAATATTCTTCCAAGTAAACGACGTGAATATTCTCATTGTGTCGTGGAAGGTTTGATATGAGTGTTTCATAAGACATAGAAAATGGTGTAATGGGTGCCATGCTAGGCCACAAGTGACGTGGAAAATCCATGTAGGTCATTCAAGGGTACTATGTGGAAATGACTTACTAATGTGGCAAGGGTTAATGGGATAAAATTTAGAATGTCATAACTTTCAATATGGGAGTTAGATTGAGATAAAGTTTATATTTCCGAAATCCCTCAATGAGTTGGATGTGATGGCGTTATCCAAAGTTAATTCCACTAACTATGGGAAATAACAAAATTTTGTAAACAAATTTCCATAATGAGACCATGGAGGGTGGATTAATTAATTAAAGAATTCAAGGATCTAGTTTTAAAAGAAATGCATCTTATACACATTAACATGCTTTTACCCCACATACACTTTATTTTTATACATAAATATTTTCTCTTCCTTTAGTTAATAATATTTAAAATTTTGTTGTACACATTCCTACTACAAACCTTCTTTTTCTTATAGATAATGTGGGTCTACAATAACAAACTCTAAAACTATTACCTTTAAATATGATGTATGTATACTAGAGGTTGTTGCATGCATGGCATGTGCCCTTGTATTGAGTGCATCAAAAACTTTATTATTTATCCCTTTGATATTCTTGACATCTATAACCACCCTCCTTCCACATTTACCCAAGCTAACTGATCCACTAGGCTAAACATGTGATGAATAGTTACTACGATATGATTCAACTCCCCAAGTAAAGTTAAGGTTCATGGAATCAACAAACCAAAACCAAACTAACCTTCCTCAGGAGCTACAGGAACGCCTAAGGTTAAGCAACCACTCCAAGTGCCCAACCCCTAAGTTAAATTTCCTTTCGACTGAACTAGACCCCCAGTCGCTCCCATGACAAGCCCTCCATATGACTAAATCCCTCCAGTCACTCCCATAGAAAGGCCTCTAGGCAACTGTAATCTTTTTTAGGCAATTATGTGCTAGCGACCGTAAATTATGAGCCACTTTTTTAGGGATGGGACTCAGGCCTCTGCCCGGAACTTGATGAAATTATAAAAAATGGTAAATAATAAGAATATAATGCCTCTAATGTGAAACTTGAACAAGGACCTGACCTGACTCATCGTAACCATGACAAACATTTCATTAAACACATCATGAACATGTAACGTACAAATCATAAAAACACATCTGAACATAGGGACCTCATACTTATCTGAGAATCATCAAGAAGGCCTGATGCCCTATGACATTAGCTCCATTATCATCTATTAGGTCATTCACTCATTATCATTTCATATACTAACCAAAACATGATGAGAGCCATAACTCAACGTTGTCATAAAACCATACTTATAACCAGCATATAACTGGATAAATAACAACAATAGAGCAACCATCAAAGCCATATATTAACAAGTACATTTACACACAAAACATAAGAGAAAAGAGCTCTTATTACCATATGTAACTCCAACCAAGCTAGGGACTTCCATGTACCACCCGACCATATATGGGGTTGAACCAAATCTCTCTTTCAGTCAATCACCCCTGCACCATATTCTAATCATGGTCTCTATCCAAGTTTCCCAAGGCTCCAGAGCATTTGTTCCAACATGGCTTCCAGGACTAGTCACTCAACCCACAGTTGTCTTTAGGCTCTAGAGTGTTTTTCCATCCAAGGCTTCCAAGACTAGTAACTCAACGCATTGAGGGATCCAAAATATTTTTCCACCCAAGGCTTCCAAGACTAGTAAATCAACCGAAGTTGTTATATGGATTCTAGAGCATTTGTCCAACCAAGGATCCAGGAACTAGTAACTCAACCCACAACCAAAGGAAAATGAGCACCAATTAGAAAATAAATATTAAACCCACAACACCATGGCTTTCTAGAAAATAGAAAGGCTAGGAAAAACCACTATCAATCCAGGAAATCCTCCATGACAATGACATCTCATGACCAAACAACCAAATGCATATGCCATGCGTGTCAAAACTAGTAAGGAAATCACACATGCCACTCGGTACCTGCAGAACAAGCTCATTCTAATTGTTGATCCTGTTGTTCCCTTGCACTTTCCTACTTTTCCTTTACCTCCTTGTTCCAGATCATAGTATGCCACACTCCTCCAAGAATGTTGAAATAAAACTCCAAGTGTCCAAAAGTATGAGAGAGACAATAGAAGAGAGAGCTCCAATTTAAAACTGACAAAACGTTGTGAAATGATCCTCCAAATCCTTTTTTATGAGGCCTCTATTTTCTTCATTTTCCATTATATTTCCTTCATTTTCCTCCTCACATACAACTTGTGACCTTTCATCTTCCTTTTCTCCTATTTTCCATCATTTTCATAAATAAAATGCCAATTAATGCCTCATGCCTTTCCAAAGCCTTTTCCATTTCCTTTACCAATTTCCATGGCTATTAATTAATTAGAAGTGATCCATGTCACTATGCTTTTTCCCAACATTCAGTTTGGAATATGTGTCCCATGACGTTGGTTATTATTTTTCCTTTATTAATTTTATTACATGGATTTGGGGATATTACAACCCCTCCCCTTTAGGGTAACACCATCCTCGATGTTAAATAACACCTACAACCATCAAGACCGATGAAAAGAAAAAAATATTGCCCATGGAGCTTTATAACTTAGCTCGTTACAATATTTATAATGAACAAACTACTGAAAAACAAACCAACATAACAACATGACAACCATAACAGAGCTTTATAACACAACTCATGGCGGAATTTACATCCATATACATATATACATATACCAAAATTATTTTTCCTCAACCGACAAACAAGGAAGGATACATAGTTCGCATTTGATGAGCCATCTCCCATGTACGTTCATTGCACCCAAAGTGCTTCCACTACACTTTAACTTGCTTGATTGCTTGATTTCATAGCATGAGCATCTTTCTCTACAACATGCACTGAGGTTGTGGCTAAAATTGTCCTTTTGGTTCCACCTACAATATGGACCAATCAATAACATAATCAACATATTTCACATATCTTTTAAGCAATAAAAAAAGGAAAACATCATGGACTTTCACTGTCGGAGGTAGTGCGATTTGATAGGCCACTAGTCCAATCCTCTCAAGGATATCGAAAAGCCCACCATACTGAGGTTCCACCTTCGCACATGACCCAATCCTCAAGGATCTCGTCTTGGGATATATGCATAGGTACACATCTTCCCCAACCCGAAACTCCTTAAACAACCTGTGTTGATCTGCATAACATTTCTAAATGTCTTGTGTTTCCTTTCAATTCTTCTTGATTACCTGCATTTCTCGTTCCATCTATGCCAACATGTTTGGTCCTATCAATACTCTATTCACTTGATCACTCCAACTGATGGGAGTATTAAAACTCTTCCCATAGTGTACTCTTCATCTATCATAGATCCCATCTTGAGCTTATAGAATTCTTTTTCCCTGTCATCATAGTATCACTCTAATAGATGCTTCTTCCTGAAAAGCATCTCAAACTCACTCCATGTCAACTCCTTTTCCTGAATACCTATGACATTCTTTACATCTTCCCACCAAATGTCTTATTTACCTTTAATACTGAATGTAACATTTTTGGCTTCTAGGTTCTCTGAGTAATCATGCAATTTGAAGAAATTATTCATCTCGAGAAACCATGCTTCTGAATATTTTGACTTATTCATTTCTCCATCAAATATAGGTGGCTTTTCTTTCTTGAACTCATCCAAAAAAATCCCTTGTCACTCCTCCTGTAAGGATGATAATGATGATGACCCTGGTACATGTCTGAACTAGAACTAGAGTAAAGCCCATGTCCACTACCTCGTCTATCTGGTGTATCCAAGAATGATCCATCTTTAATCATGTCATCTCTATCGAACTTGTGCCCACCATGAGACCTGCTACCACATTTTCCATTATTCCTACCCTCTTGTCCATGACTGATCCTAAGTGGTCCCTGTCTTTGCAATTTTGACAAGCTCTAAAGGATGACTACATTAACCTCTGCTTTTTTCTCCTATGCCCTAGAAAGTCTCTCTTGTGACTGAATGATTCTATCATTATATTCTTTGCAACTCCTTATTTATGCCTTCAAACTTCTCAAAGTTTCTGTTATGTCAAGAGAGTACCCATCACCATGATGCTCATATGTTTTATAAGGAGAGTCTCATGAACTATAGTCTACCATTTTTCTAGTCATATTTGATCTTCTTCTTCCTGCAATTATAACATATCATCTAAACCAAAACATAAACGTAACCAACATACCTTAGTATAGTTCAAGGGAGGATAGCTCATCTGAACGATCAACCATATTAGCACAATACTTGTATAAACATAACCATAGCAGTATATAAACATCATCTCAATCATCATCCCAGTTACCATGCATGATGTCACAACACCAACACCAACTAGACACAATGCATGCAAAAGAACATATAGACACTGACATGCATAAGCAATGCATATACAACCATCATGCTTTCACGACAAACACATCCCAACAATAACATCATGAACTCTATATGGCAACACAACTAGAAAAATGACCAATGTCATACATACATAACAGGCACATAGACCACAAGAATAATGGACACATATGGAGCTGACATGTATGCATGACAAACACATTTCACCCAACCATTCCAAGGGTTAAACCATTCTCTGATACCAATCTGTAACAACCCTCCTCCCACATTTGCCTGAGCTAACAGGTCCACGGGGGTAAACATGTGACGAAGAGTTACTATGATATGGTTCAACTCCCCAAGTTTTGTTAAGGAAGTGGAATCGACAAACCAAAACCAAACTAACATTCCTCAAGAGCTACAGGAACCCCATAGGCTAGCCTACCACTCCAGGTGCGCAACCCCTGAGTTAACTTGCCTTTTAACTGAACTACCTAGTTTCTCCCATGAAAATCCTTCCACGTGACTGAAGCCCTCAAGTCACTCCCACAACAAGGCCTCCATGCGACTATAGTCTTTTTCAGGCAGTTATGTGCCAGCGACCCCAAATTTTGAGCCACTATTTTAGTGTTAGGACTCAAGCCTCTGTCCATAACTTGATGAAATTCTCATAAATGGTAAATAATAAGAATACAAGGCCTCTAATTAAAAACATAAACAAGGAGTTGACCTAACTCATCCTAACCATGATAGACATTTCATCAAACACATCATGAACATATAATTTATAGGTCATAAAAACACATATGAACATAGGGACCTCATACTTATCTAAGAATTGTCAAGAAGGTCTGATGCCCTCTCACATTAGATGCATTACCATTCATTAGGTCATTCATTCATTAATATTTCATCTACTAACCAAAACATGGTGAGAGCCACAACTAGAGATTGTCATAAAACCATACTTATAACCATTATATAACCACATAAATAACAACAATAGAAAACCATCAAAGCGATATAATAACAGGTACATTTACACACAAAACATAAGAGGAAATAACTCTTATTAACATATGAAAATCCAACCAAGTGAGGGACTTCCATGTACCACCCGACCATAGATTGGGCTGAACCAAATCTCTCTTTCAGCTAATCACTCTCGTGCCATATTCCAAACATGCATGTGGGATATCATGGCATAAACCAAGAAAAACATACTAGGGCTTCCAGAGGCCAAACCACCACAACCCTCAACCAATGATTCCACTTCATGGTTGGACATCAATAACCATCACCAGATGAGTGTCTATCCAAGTTTTCTAGGGCTCCAAAGCATTTGTTCCAACCCATCTTCCAGGACTAGTAACTCAACTCACTAAGGGCTCTAGAGCATTTTTCCAACCAAGGCTTCCAGGACTAGTAACTCAACCCAAGTTGTTACAGGGATTCTAGAGTGTTTTACCAACAAAGGATCCAGGAAGAAGTAACTCAACCCACACCCAAGGGAACATCAAAACCAACTAGAAAACAAAGATAAATACCACAACACCATGGTTATCTAGGAAATGGAAAGGCTAATAAAAACCATTGTCAATCCAGTAAATCCTCCATACCAATGACATATCATAACCAAATAACCACTTGCATATGCCATGCATGTCAAAACTAGCAAGGAAATCATACATACAACTCGGTACCTATAGAGCAAACCACTATAGCTGATGATCCCATTGTTCGCTTGCTCTTTCCTACTTTTCCTTTGCCTCCTTGCACCAAATCCAAAGTATGTGACACTCCTCCAAGGGTGCTCCAAGAAAACTCTGTGTCCAAGAGTATGAAAGAGAGAATAGAAGAGAGAGCTCTGAGCTAAAACTAACAAAAGGTTGTGAATTGATCCTCAAAAGCCTTTTTATCAATGAGGCCTCTATTTTCTTCATTTTCCATTACTTTTTCTTCATTTTCCTCCTCACATGAAACCTATGACCTTTCACCTTCCTTTTCTTCTATTTTCCATTATTTTCATAAATAAAATGCCAATTAATGCCTCATGCCTTTCCAAAGCCTTTGTCACTGCCTTTGCCAATTTCTATAGCCATTAATTAATCACAAGTGATCCTTGTCACTATGTTTTTTCCCAACATTCAACTTGGAATATGTGTCCCATGACCTTGGTTGTTATTTTGTATTTATTAACTTTATTACATTGATTTTTAACATGGGGTTGTTACATTGTCAAATTAATATTCACCTAAAAACTATAACTATCTTATTTTTCTAACATTTAAATTTAGTTGCTCAAATAAATATTTCAAAACACTATGTACTATCTTCAATTCACATTTATTCCCCATTAATCAATTCCTTCACATTTTCAATGTGTTTGATATAGGAGAAAGCTTCAAGTCATGTGTGACATAATTTATAATATATTGTATAAATTCTTGGATGGATAGCTAATTACATTCCCATTTTGAGTGAGAACTCTGTCAAACCCTCCTTTGCAAGCATGTTTGCAAATGACAAAATCTCCATTTGGGTTTGCAACCTTTAAAATAGGTGCACTAGTAAGTAATTTTTTCAATATTTGAAAATTTTCTTCCCACTCTACTATCCGTTCAAACTTAATTCTCTTATTTTGTAAAAAAATGATGGAATTAGAAATCCTTGAAAGCTCTTCAATAAATCTCTTGTAATAACATGGAAGTCCCATGAAAAATATAGCTTTTGAAACATTCCTCGGAACTATCCATACTCTAATGACTCCAATCCTCTTTGGATCGACTACTATGCCTTTCTCTAAAATGATGTATCCCAAATAATTAATTTCCTCTTGTTAAAAGATAACTTTCTTAGCATGGAATATGGTTGGCACTACCTTATTACTCATAACGGCAATATCAAGTGATGTTAATGCTATTCATCTAACTTAGAATAGATAAGTATGTCATCCAATAACACAAGGAAAAAATTATTCAAATATTTTTTGAAACTATGATATTTATTGAGCACATAAGGTTAGTCAATGCATTAGTCAATTCAATAGGAAGCACTACAATTACATAGTGTCCATACATTATTATAAATTTTTATCTCTGATGTCTTATTCCTTAATTTTCACTTGGTGACATCATAACCTTAGGTATATGATTGAAAATATTTTTTCTTCTATCACCTACTCAAAAATATCATCAATTTTATGTGAGAGGGTATTTATCCTTCAATGTGGCTTTATTTAATTCTATAAAGTGAACATATAGCCTCAAGGGTCCATCCTTCCTTTTCACAGAAGAAATTGATGCTCCCTAGGGTGAGATGCTTATATATGCATATGTGTCCTTTCTTGAACAACTCTTCTACCGAAATGTGTAGTTCTTTTAATTTTGAGTTGCTTATTCTTGAATGATTCTTTGAGACTGGGGTAGTACTCGAAACTAGATTAATAGAGAATTCTATATCCCTCTTTTGTGGTAACCTTGGTAATTACTCAAATACATCATTAAACTCCTACAAAACTAAAAACTCTTGATGTATTGGCCCTTTTGTCTCATTTGGTTCTTCCAAGTGAGCTACATATAATTGATATTTATTCCTAAAACATCCCCTCAATTATAAGGATGACTTCTCCCTTATAGAAATGGATGTTGGAATTCCTCGCACAATACTTACTTTCCTTCTTCATCAAGACAAGCAAAACTCTTCTTATGGAACTCTAGGACAACATGATACTTTCTCAACCAAACCATTCCAATTAGGATATCATAGGATCACAATGGTATGAAATGTAGGTTGAAATATGTATTCACTCTATCCTAAGTAATTGGATGTCCATGGCAATCTTGTTGACCCTTCTTTTAGTTCGAGTGGCTAGTTGAACCAACCATGAGATTTAAATTTAATTTTTTTCAAATCAAATTTGTCCATGATTCTAGGATCAGTGTAACAATACCTTGCTTCAGAATCAATAAAAATAATATTAGCATGATTTTTAAACTTACCTTCCACTTCAATCATAGGGAATTTCATGTTCTACCTATTGATCCCCCAAGGATGCTTATATCTTTGAAACATTTATGTTATGTCTTCGACTATGGTATCCTCTTGAATGTTGTGCAAATTACTCATTATTCATCTCTACAAGGACAATATTTGTACCTTGATATCCCTTACATACCTAACATTTGATTGATGGTCTTCCTCTCTTTCTTAAGGAGTCTTCTATCTCATGACAAGTAAGCTAACCTTGCTAATTTCTATTGGGACTATTTCTGTTAAAAGGAAGCTGAACTCTCTTCCTCCTTTGATTTGATTTCTCATTTGTATTATCCCTCCAAGATTTTTGATAAGTCTCTTTTCCTTTGATTTATTAATACAAGTATTTTTCCTTTCTAATGGTTTTAGATAAAGACTAGGGCTCATCAAACACAATCTTGTCTTTATAAAAGGATGGAATTCCACTAAAGAGCCTTACAAATTTCACCTTTTAATATTTGATAAAACCCACATATGACAACAACTCCAAAAACTTCCTTTCATACTCTTCCATGGTCATATTTCCTAGCTTAAGTTGAGGGAACTTTTACATCTTCAGGTTATAGTAGTGGTATAAAAGGTACTAATATTGAAATTATTTCATGAAATACTTTCAATAAATCCTTTTCATATACTTAACTTCCTTCCACTAGTCCCATGACATAGAACCTTTCCTTTATAGATGATACAGCACAATTCTATCTTCCAAATTAAATGAATAACAATGTAAACAAATAATTTTTTTATTAGATTTCAGCATCATCTCATCTTTTTCTTCTCAACCAAAATCCCCTTCAAAGTAATATTTTAAATTAGAATACTCTCTTAATAGAATCAACATTTTATAATCAACTCATCATGTTACTTAATAAAAAAATTTAGCATATTTCCAGTGTACTTAATGTAGGTTTTAACTCCGTACAGAAATTACCTGCATACAAATTCTAAAACACAGAAAATAAATAATGCGAGAGCAAAACACATAAAACACATATACACAGAGATTTTCCCCTGGATCCCAAAACTGGGACTACTAGCTTGATGTTTTCATTATGTTCCTTTCAATGTTACAATACATATTTATACATGTCGAAGCATCCAATACCGTGGACCAAAAACCATTGCATCCAATACCATGGACCAAAAACCATCGCGTCCAATACCATGGACCAAAAACCATTGCGTCCAAAAAATATTTGCGAAAATCATGCACAAAATCGTAGGTGGGTCCGCCCAACTAACATAGGGTCCAAAACCAAAATTTTCTGGGGCGCTGCCCCGGAACCCATAAAGTCGGGTTATGGGTGCCCCGCAAATCCCCTGTTAACTATGTGGAAAGAATATAACACAACCAAACATTCTCCCACTTGTTGTTTTCTTTCCATAGGGGGCCACAAGAGAGCTTAGTCATTTTTCCAGCCCTGAAATGCCCATTCTCTCTCTACACCAAGAGAACTTCTCAGAGCTCACAGATTTTGTCAATGCATCTGCAATATTCTTCAAAGTGTCCACCTTTACCAACAACACCTTTTTGTCTTCTATCATATCCATCACAAAGTGATACTGAACATCAATATGCTTTGTCTTCGAATGATATGTGGGGTTCTTTGCCAAGAAAATTACACTTTGGCTGTCACAGTCTATCCTTATAACTCCCTGTACTAACCCCATACTTGAACACAATCTCTGCAACCAAACTACTTCCTTGCTTGCATGAGTGGTTGCCATGTATTCTGCCTCTGTAGTTGATAGTGCCACTACAGATTGTTTCATAATCATCCAACTGACTACACCTCCAAATAGGTTAAACACATACCTACTTATAGATATTCTCTGATCTAGATCTCCAGCTGAGTCTGCATCAACAAAGCCACGAATATCCAACATTCTGTCCAATCCTGATCTTCCTTGGTAGCACAAACCATAATCACTAGTTCCACGCAAATACCTGAAAACCCGCTTCACTTCTATCAAGTGCTCCTTCCCTAATTTTGACATAAACCTGCTCAATACTCCCATTGCATGTGCAATGTCTGGTCTAGTACAGACCATTGCATACATCAGGCTACCGACTGCACTTGCATATGGAACACGGGACATGTCCTCTTCCTCTTCTTGTGTCTTGGGACACTGTTTAGCAAATAACCTCACACCTACAGGAATAGGAACCTTTACCGGTTTACTATCCTGCATGTTAAACCTCTGCAATATTGTCTCGACATACTTCCTCTGGTTTAACCAGAGCTTCCTCTTTGTCCAATCTCTTTTAATTTCCATGCCCAAAATATAGTTTGCAGCACCAAGATCTTTCATGTCGAATTTGGATGACAATTGGGTCTTCAAATCCTGGATAATTTCTTTGTCATTTCCAACTAGCAACATATCATCCACATACAAGACCAGATAAATAACACGGTCACCAATTAATTTACAATACACGCAGTGATCTACTTTTCTTCTGGTGAAGCCAAGTCCCTGTATAAATGTATCAAATTTCCGATACCACATCCTTGGTGACTGTTTTAACCCATATAGAGACTTCTTTAACTTGCATACAAGTTCTTTCTTACCCTTCACCACAAAGCCTTCAGGTTGCTTCATGTATATTTCCTCTTCTAGATCCCCATGAAGAAATGATGTCTTCACATCCATCTATTCTACCTCAAAATCAAAAGCAGTAGCAACAGATAAAAGTAATCTAATAGAAGTTACCTTGGCAAGAGGAGAAAAAATATCACCAAAATCAATTCCTGACACTTGGGAATAACCTTTTGCTACCAACCGAGCTTTGTATTTCTCCACTTTTCCTTCTGCATTTGTCTTCTTTTTGAACACCCATTTGCTGCCAATGGGTTTCCTTCTAGCCGGCAACTCCACCAGATCCGAAGCCTTATTTTTGTGCAAAGATGCCATTTCATCAACCATGGCCTCTTTCCAGAGTTTTCCATCCTCTGAATCTACTGCTTCCTTCATAGTTCTGGGATCATCGTCAGTAATAGATAAAGAAAAATTTGAACAGAAAGCAGATGGACTATACCTTTTAGGCTACCTTCTTTCTCGAACTGATCTTCTCACAGCCGGAGTTTGTGGCTCTTCATCTTCTGATTTCTCCTCTGTTGTAAAGTATGATTCTTCCTCCTTTAGCTCAAACTCTATCTTCTCAAGTTCCTTTCGTTGGACTTCATGTTTAATAACATCTTTCACCTCTCTGAACATCACATCTCGGCTGTACACAACCTTCCGTGTGACTTGGTTCCAAAGCTTATAACCCTTTAAACCATCCTTATACCCAATAAAGATGCACTTTTCAGATTTACTATCCAACTTGGTCCGTTTCTTGTTTGGAACATGTACATATGCATCACATCCAAATACCCTCAGATGTGAAAGAGAGGGTTTCTTACCAGTCCATACTTCTTATGGAGTCTTATCCTCCAACGCTGATGAAGGTGACTTGTTGACTAGGTAACATGCAGTATCCACTGCCTCTGCCCAGAATTCCTGTCCTAACCCGGCACCACTGAGCATGCTTCTTGCCCTTTCCATCAACGTCTTATTCATTCTTTCTGCAACTCGATTTTGCTGAGGTGTATATGGAGTAGTCTTCTGTCGTGCTATACCACACTTCTTACAGAATTCTTCAAATTTGTTACTGCAAAACTCTCCACTGTTATTTGTCCTCAGCACCTTTATCTTCTTCTCTGTCTAGTTTTCCACCAGAGCCTTAAATTCTTTAAACCTGTCAAAGACTTCAGATTTCTTCTTAAGGAAATATATCCATGTATCCCTTGAGAAGTCATCTATAAATGATACATAGTACACAGACTTACCCAGTGATGGAACCTTCACAGGTCCAAACACATCGTTGTGCACAAGCTCTAATATTTGTTTCATCCTCTTACCACCAGAGGGGAAACTCACCTGATTTTGCTTCCCATATACACAATTTTGACAGAAATCAAAATCCAGAGAGCTATTACTCATACCTTCTACCATATCTTTACCATGAAGTATTCGAAGGCCCTTTTCTCCAATATGTCCAAGCCTTTGATGCCACAACATGGTCTTCTCTCTAGAGACCACTAGATTTTCTGCTCCACTTTCAGGAACCATAGAACTATTACACCCATCAATAACAATGCTACCTTGCAGCTTGTAAAGAGTTCCAATCCGAACTCCCTGCATTAATACCAGTGCTCCCCAAACCATTTTGCAGGTATCCTTCTCAAACACTGTTTTTACATCTGCATCATCTAGCTTGCTTACAGAAATCATATTTCTGGCTAATGTAGGAATATGTGGAACACCTGGAAGCATTCTAACCCTTCCACCTTTTAGCTTGAACTTTACTTTTCCGCGACCAACGATTCTAGCCTTCCTATCGTCCCCTAAGAAGACATCACCACCATTGTATTTCTCATATTCGCAGAACCACTCTCTATGGGGAGTGAAGTGAAAGGATGCACATGAGTCAATCAACCATGCCTCGTGATCTACATGTGTACTTGAAGAAGTCAAGTACACATCCCCACCTTCATCTGAGGTGGTTTTTGCCTCTGCAGAAGGAGCATCATCAAATCCCTTTCCTTTATCGGGAGCTTTAGATTTACAGTCCCTTTTGAAGTGTCCTTCCTTTCCAGATTTCCAACACACCACCTTTACAGGTTTTCATGGAGATTTAGATCTTCCTCTAGATTTAGATCTCCCACTCGATGACTTATTTTTGTTTCTATTCTGGGACCGTCCTCGTACAGACAAGGCATCACCATTCTGGCTCTCCATATTTTTCCGTCTCATTTCCTCCGTTAGCCAAGATGAGACTATTTCATCAAAATGTAAGGCAATTGCATTGCTACCTATTGCAATAACCAGACTATTCCACAAATCTGGTAGAGAACACAACAAACTGATGCACTTATCTTCATCTGAAATTTTAATATCAACAGATGCTAATTGACTTACCATAGTATTAAATGCATTCAGATGCTCTGTCACCGAGTCTCCATCTTTCATCCTCAGGTTATACAGTTTTTTCCACAGGAACAGTTTATTCACCAGAGACTTAGATTTGTACAAAGTCCCTAACTTGTCCCACAAAGCCTTCGCCGTAGCTTCCCCTGATACATTCAGCAATACTGAATCTGAGACACACATTCGTATTGTGATCTTTGCCTTCCAATCCAACTTCACCCATTCTTCATCGGTCACTCCCATTGGTTTAGTACCTGGATCTACCATGATCCACTGATCTTTATCCACCAATAGATCCTCCATCTTGAGTTTCCACAACTCAAAGCTTTGACCATTGAACTTCTTGATCTCTATCTTTCCAATGCTCGCCATCTTCTTTCACCACCAGAATCGATCTCGCAGATCTCCCACTGAACAGGATCTACCACAGGCCCAAGTGAAACCCCTCAGCAACAAAGACGTCCCCTTGAAGCCAAAACTTCTCTGATACCAAATGTAGGTTTTAACCCCGTATAGAAATTACCTGCATACGAATTCTAAAACACAGAAAATAAATAATGCGAGAGCAAAACACATAAAACACATATACACAGAGACTTTCCCCTGGATCCCAAAACCGGGACTACCACTTGATTTTTTCATTATGTTCCTTTCAATGTTATAATACATATTTATACATCCTGAAGCATCCAATACCATGGACCGAAAACCATCACGTCCAATACCATGGACCAAAAACCATCGTGTCCAAAAAATATGTGCGTAAATCATACAAAAAAATATGTGCGTAAATCATACACAAAATCGTAGATGGGTCCGCCCAACCTAACATAGGGTCCAAAACCAAAATTTTCTGGGTCACTACCCCAGACCCCATAAAATGGGGTTACCGGTGCCCCTCAAACCCCATGTTAACTACGTGGAAAGAATATAACACAACCCAACAATCATGTTACTTAATAAAAAAATTCAGCGTATTTCCATATAAAATTTTGAGTACTTATTCCCCATTTATTTCAATATACTTCAAACAAATATGTTTACATCTCATCTTTTTCATCTCAACCAAATCCCCTTCAAAATAATATTTTAAATTTAATTTCCATAAAATTTTGAGTACTTATTCCCCATTTATTTCAATATACTTCAAACAAATATGTTTACATCTCATCTTTTTCATCTCAACCAAATCCCCTTCAAAATAATATTTTAAATTTAAAATACTCTCATAATAGAACCAACATTTTATAATCAACTCATCATGATACTGAATAAAATTTGTCGATGTGTTTCCATAAAATTTTAAGTTCTTATTCCCCATTTATTTCAATATACTTCATAGAAGTATTTCTACATACTTTTAGCACTCTCAAAATTATTAATAAATCAAAAATACATTATTTACATTACCTAGTTTAAAGACGTTTTCAAAAACTAGAATTAATTTTTACATATGGAAGAATATTAGTTTTATGCGAGCAAATTTTCCTTTCAATTTCAGAGTAGCTCTTTAAAAAAATATGTTTTCATTTACATTGCTCAAACACATTTTTTCCACTTGTTTTTCTGCATTTTACTTTATTTCTTTCTTTATTACCATGTTTTATAAATAAAATACTAAAATCCAATATCTTTAAGCGTTTTTGCCTAATATTGCTAAAATAGTTATGCAACAAGCTAAAATGTATACCCATCCAAACTTCATGTTTCCTTATTTCTATAGACAATATAGAAAAATATAAAATTTTGTTTACTATAGATACTACAAGCTTCGTGTTCCTTATTGTTATAGAAAACATATATATATATACTTGTTTAGTAACATTAGAAAATTGTATACTTCGCATATTGCATTATGTTCAATAAGTATTTTGACCTCTTACAAAAAAATTTTCTAACAAATTTTTTTTCTAAGTTTGTATATTACTTAGCAAAAGATTTTGTTTTCCTCAAAATTAGCATACATGTCTACTTAAAAATATATAGCATTGTTTGATAGTTTCGATTGATATATTATGTCATAGTCTGGATTGAAAAAACAATAAAATATTGAAAGTTTATTTTGAACAATCAAATTGAATTTTTATTGTTTAGGACCATGTTTGTATTTAGGAAATTTTTAATTGGGCTAAATTTTTTTGATTGTTTAATTTTCTAGTTTTTTTTTTTTTTCCAAACAAATATTTACAAATTTCCATTCTTTTCTAAATTGACTCACTCTAATTCTATAGAATAAAAGTATTTTCCTTTAAAAATTGTCAAAAATTTAGGTTCAATATTTTTAGAAAGCAATCACTAAACATTTTAGGGTTTAAGGGTTAATAAATTTTTCAAAATTTTTACACTATAATATAAATATAGATAATAATTTTTTCCCTATTTGTATCATTACAATAGAATTGTCATTATAGATATGTACATTAAAATATTTTAGATATAGTCTTTGTAGTTAACTATTGTCACTCTTCCTTTTATAATTTTGCACTAAAGCTCTTATATCAGAGTCACACAATTTCACTATCACCAAATAGTGCACACTTTGATTTCTCTTGGTAACAACTAGAGAGAAAGTTAAGAATAACTACCCAAATAAAATTGAATGAATTCTACCATGGAAATTCTGTTTTTCTCATTAGTGATTTATTATATAACTATAAGCATTTCATAAATTGGGTTGAAGAGTGATACAATTTTGGTGGGAATGATATGTAATCATCTAAAACTTTTGATCAGGAAATTTGATCAAATATTATTGAGAACTTCCCAATGTGGAGTTGAGGTCAAAACCTTTATTTTAGTGGAATTTGCATATAAATAAAGAAAAAATATTGTTTAAACAACATAAATTGGATGCTTTAAATTAAGAATCCTAATCTAAGTGACAAAATGACTCATTTTTTCACCATATACATTATGTTAATGTCATTTAATTAACTATGCATTTGGTGTATAAATCTACTATTCTTTTGAGTCTATTACAAAGTTCTAAAACATGGTTACTACTATTGCTTTCAATTTCCTTTGGACAACACTTTCTTTAAACAGTGACATCATTCAAATTAATGGCACTTTTATCTACTTTTGAATATTTATTTATGTTATTATTCATTGAAAGTAACATTGATAGTCATCTATAAATAGATCAACATTTTTTAATTTTTTAATTAAACTACCATACATAACTTCCATATAAAAAACAAAAAAAATTAAAAAACAAAAAGGCAAATAATTTTCTCCATCATGTTATGGATTATTCTTTACTACTTCTAAGTATGGTTATCACAAATCCACCTTTCCGGATCATTTCTATTTGGACCATTTGATAAAAACAATTCCTATAATATAACTTTTTAAACCTAATCCTTTTAACTCTAAAATCATGCCATATTAGGACATAAGGGTTTAATTCTCTTTAGTGCAATGTTTTGAATGTTTTTGTTTGGAGTATTTCAATGTCTAACAATGGTAGACTCTGCCTTCACTTGAAAATATTTATGCACATAAATTCTCTTTTTTAACAAATAATTATGAAATATATCAACTTTATTTTATTATTTTTATACAATTTTTTTACTATAAAAATATATCATTAAACAAAATGCTTCATCTAATTTCATTTACATTGAAAACTGACTTTGCAAATATAGATGTCTCTTTCTATTATCTCTAAAATTAAAATACCATTCTTCCATTAAAAACAATTCCTTACCATTTAAATATTAATAATAAATAAAATATAAATATTTATAAACTTTGTGATCAATAAATTACAAATATAAAAGTAGATTATACATGGACTTCGTTAAAAATCCATAAATTAAAGTAGAGATTCACAACCTACACTAAACATTTTGCTCTTTACCTTTTTTACTACTTTTACTGAAAGGTGCGAAACCATTACGACTCTACAATTCTTGCTTCCGTACCAACTCACAAGTACACGTTTTGCTTATGCATTTAAGCAGTTTTGAAGATCCATAATGTTGTTATCAGAAACCGTCACATAACCGTACTCTCTCCTTGGCTAGCGTGCTCTTCAATGGAAGAGTGTAGCCAGCCATGACTTTCCAAGGTACTCTCTTGGACCCCACACTCTTGAAGAAAAGTCAAGCAACTAGGCCCATGCGATTCTTCAAATTCACTGCCATTCGACCGAAGAGCAGGCTGCAGGCCCCACTGCTATCCGGCGCAATGAATACAAAATGGAAGAGACAAACCAGAGGAAAATACAGATCTCTTCCCGAGGAAGCATGCATTTGAGCAGTCACGACTATGAAACTCTTCCCGTTCCAGTACAATAATCCTGCGATATACTGTTATTACACAGGCACTGAAAACATAACGTACTCCAAGGAAACCAAACCAAGGCCACCCTGACGTAAACAGAAAAAAGTGTCATGGCCGTATCGGAACCCGATAAAAAGTTTCCCATGGCTGTGACGTGGGTTCTTTCGCTGCCACAATACAATAACAGATATCCTGATTATTGTTTTTATTTTATATTCAAACATTTTATTGCAGAGGAGCAGGGGCCACGACTCTGCACATCACAGAGTGAAGCAAAAGCAAGGTATCACAGAGTGAGCATGTGAGTAAACTTAAGTATCTTCTCCTGGCCGATACAGAGCACAGAGAGCCTGCACGTCCTCATTGCATTTTATGTCCTCTCCTTTCCATTGGACGGTGTGAAATAAAGAACAACCCCTCAGTTTATTCTTTGCCTTTTTTTTGTTATTTAACTATTATAAGTTTTGGAGTTTTTAGTTAAATCATCTTTTTAACAATTTCTTAGTTTATTCTGTGTTTTTTTAAAGTTATTTAACTATTATAAATTTTGGAGTTTTTAGCTAAACAATCTTTTTAACAATTTTTTAGTTTATTCTGTGTTTTTTTTAAAGTTCTCTAACTATTATAAGTTTTTCAAATTTTGATTTTTTTTAAGAATATGTTTAATTTCATATGTAAATTTAGTATGGTAAAAAACTTTTAAAACATTTAAATTTGTATATTTCACCATTCAAATTTGTGATTTTAACAAATTTTAACTAAATTATAAATAAATTCTAATAAAAATATACCAAAAAAACTCAACAAAAAAAATATACAAATAAACTATGACATTATATAATTACTAACCCAATAATTTACCATAATAAATAAAATTATTATTAATAATTAACTAACGTTATCTTAATTGAAGATTCCCATAAAAAAAGAAATTTCTATTACATACAAAAACGTGAATGAGAGATCCTCACAGGCATCCAATGTTATTTATCTGTCCATTGACTCTGCAGAAATAAAAGACTCCAATGTTACTTATCTGTCCACTGACTCGGCAGAAGTAAGAGACTTTTAGGTGAAAACTCCAAAATTGATTACTGCTTAGCAGTTATAGATACAGATATACATGAATCCCTATGTACCTTTAGTCCTCCAAAATTAATAATTGCTGAGTAGATATTGATATGCACGAATCCCGATGCATCTTTATTCCTTTATTCGCTCATCTTCTAAGTCAATCTATGCCATTTGGGCCCTTGTCACAACTGCTTTGTAAAATGGACAACAGATCTGTGTCCTCTGGTTACATTTTCAATGCACGAGGGTAACTGTTATAATATGGGAGGATAATATTATTTATACCAGGAAACCTGTGAAAATTTATTGATTTCTCTCTAAAACAGCAACAGGACTATAAAATGAGAGCAGACAAATATGTACTCTTTAATAGATAATTGCATATGTATATCTCATTATTATGGAGTGCATATTATTAATTTTAAATATAGAGAAGGTATACAAAATTATTGTAAGTAAATATTAATATTTAACAGTTTGGTATTTGAAGTTTAATTTTATTTTTAACTGCAACGTATATCAATATACTTTTTGTAGATATCATTCATAATACTTCTAGATCCTTGGAATTTTAAATGCTATTTTATGCTTTTGATATAAATCAAAATTTATGCGTGCACTTTATATATATATATAACCTAATCAACATAAGCATAAGAGTAACTTTTTTTTAGGGTTTCATTGTCATTTGTGAGGTTTTTTTTGCAGTTTTATTTTTGTTAAGTTTGTGGTAAAAGGTTCAAGGTGAAGTTTTGTGAGTTGATATGAACATAGGTTTCTTGTATGGTTGGTGGTTATATTTTTCTTGACTCTTTGTTGAGTATTAATAGGTAGGGTTATTGGGTTTTTGTTTGGTTCTTGTTATCTTATTGTATCGGAGAGACATTTTCTTACTATTGATATTTCTTTAGCTCCTCCTCCAAAACCTAGTGGATCCTTCTTTCTCTTGTCTCTATTCCTCCTAGTATCATGGGGAACTATTGCTATGTGAATGTTCCTAAATGTAGTGGATCCCTCTTTCTCTTGTCTCTATTCTTCCTAGTATCATGGGGAACTATTCCTATGTGAATGTTCCTCAATGTAGCTATTGAGAAGAC
The DNA here is from genome assembly GCA_031772625.1 of Pinus tabuliformis. NCBI lineage: Eukaryota > Viridiplantae > Streptophyta > Pinopsida > Pinales > Pinaceae > Pinus > Pinus tabuliformis. The sequence continues at coordinate 870,838,511 of CM062810.1, read as the reverse complement.
ATGTTGCTTGTAACACCCACACTCAGTGACTCAAGTTTTTCACTACCTTTGAACCTAATTTTCTCAATTTCACCCTCAGCTCGATTTTTGTGATATTTTTCATGCATGTCAAATGCATTCTACTGTGCAATACTCATATGTACACAAATGTAAATACATAATTAACATATTTTAGATTGCTAACTCTATATGGCATGTGAAGATACATAAAATAAACATAGTGGAAAACCCATTAATATATAATAATGTACACATATCTTATAAAGGAAGCACCGACTAGTTGTATATCTTAGACATTCCATCTAGTTATACACTCCATTGCTCCTGTGATCTCAACAGTGGATCACCCTCAACCTAGGGCCATGTCTCCACAAGAGCAAAGGCCTACCTAATACGGCTATAGTACATAACTACAGTTAAACACAATCATGTTAATGTATGAAAGCCTTGATAGCCTCGAACCAATAGTTTCACATCTACCATCATCCCACATAACCCAAGGTAGTGCACCTCCTTCTTTGTATCCATAGTCCATCAAGCTATGCCACTACCCTTACAAGGTTTCTAACTGAGGTAAGCTAGGGATGTCTTAGATCCTAGTGGCCTCTAAGAGTTCAAGTTACCCTCAAGGGTCTCTAGTTATCCTCAATGGTCTCTAGCTAACCTCTACGCTTCACATAGGGATACTGATCCCCATACCCTAATCTACCTAGGGATAATCATGTAACAAAATTAAAGGGTCATATCCTTCTTTCCCCATTAGGAAATTCAGTAGTCAACCAAGTTTCTTTTGTGAATTCCCTTATCAAAATCCCCAACAACACAAACATTACCCCTTTTGTATGCATGTGCCCTTTTTTACCATTGGCACTTCCTGAAGTCAATTTATGGACTAAGGTAAAAATATGCCACTTTTAAATTTAGCCATACTTTAAAAATGAGTTAGCTCCAAGCATAATCCCCTTATCTATTAACTGTTAACCCCTCTCTCCCACTCATGTAGTTTTATTCCCTCATACAATCTCATCTGGTTTGATCTACAACAATGGTATATTTAATTAATATGCATTTGATTACATATTCACAAGGTTGGTCTCTTTGGCATTTTAGCACATAGGCTCATAGACCTAGAATGACACAAGCATTATAGCCTCAAAACACATATATACATGGGCATGTAAACCCCAAAATGTTTCCCATCCCACCAACCAAAACATGATATATACAGTACACATTGATGTCATCCTTGGGCTATTACATTCCCCTCTTCCTTATTTGTGCATTGTCCTCGGTGCATTATATGCATATATGTACATTCAAAATTATCAAAAAATGAGGGTACTCCTCCCTCATGTCCTCCTCATGCTCCCACGTAGCATCTTTAGGATCAAATTGCGCCCACTACACTTTTATTGACGTGATGGATTGATTTTAGAGTGCCTTGATATTCCTATCAAGATTTTGCAATAGTTTAACTTGTTAAGTTTTACTTAGGCTCCACCTTAATCATATTCTAGTTAACTACATGGTTAGCATCATGACCATACATTTTAAATAATGGAATATGAAACACACTATGGACATGAATGGATTTTGGTAATGTGATCCTATATACAACCTGTTCAATCCTCTCCAAGATCTAAAATGGCCCACAAAATCTAGATGTCAATTTCGAGTAGCTTCCCAATTTTTAAAATGTCTTCTTGCCCTTTACTTTCAAGAAAACATGGTCACCAACTTTGAATTCCCTATTTTTCATATTCTTATATGTATAAATTCTCTAGCTATCATTAGCATATTTCAAGTTTTATTTTATTTTCACCACATGCTTTTCCATTTCTCTAAGAAAATTTAGCCCAGCAATGGCCTTGTCCCAACTCACAAATGTGTTGCATTTTCTACCATACAAGGCCTCAAATGGGATCATCTTAAAATACGGTTGACAACCATTATTATATGCAAACTCCAACAAATGAAACTAGTCTTCCCATTTTGATGGTTTATCCATCACATACATCCTTAGCATATCTTCAATCACTTATTGACCCTCTTTATTTGTTCATGCAACTTCAGATGATATGTTCTACTATATCTCAAATTGGTTCCAATTTCAATGAATAAACCTTTCATATGTTTGATGTAAACTTTGGATCCCTATATGAAATAATTTCCTTTGTCATACCATATATCCTGGCAATTTCCTTCATATGCATTTCAACAATATTTGTTTCCCTTTGTGTTTATTTACGAGAATAAAATGGGAATTATTAGTGAGCTCATCTACCATTATAATGATGGAAGCATGATTCTTCGTATTCCTAGGAAATTTTCTAATAAGATCATTATAAACAATTTCCTATTTACACTTAGGAATGGATATTAGTTATAGAAATATAGCTAGAAATAAAACTAATTTAGGTCTATAACTAATTTGGTTAGGTATACTACACTTTATTTTTCATACCTAGCCAAATGTATTACTTCTTGATTGCTTAAGTTGCCTTTTGGTACCCTCGATGTCTAGCATAAGGTACCTTGTGCAAGGAATTTTTTAACGATGGATATCTATTTGAAAGTTTAGAAACCTTGGAGAATCTTAGTAATCTGTAATAGAAAAGTTGTAAAATGTTTGATGATATTTTTGTAAAAATAGATAAATTACTCATTATATTATATTAGTCTATATATTATCTTGGCGTTTTTTAAGGTAAAAAGCTTTCATACTATAAAAATCGGGCGAACTATTTTTAGGAAAAATGGAAATTGATGAATATTTTTTTTGGAAAAAGTATAGAAAATTAGCCCACCTACGAATATTAGTCCCTAAATTTTCCCTCACCTTGTGAATCTCACATAACATTGTACCTTTCAAACCCTAATAATTTGACAAAAATTTTCCCTTTGTACATGAGGATTCCATCCCCTTTGATCTCATTACTTCTATAATTTTTTTGTAAAATAGTTTGTTGTACCTCTTCCTCTATTTAACATATTGGTAATCTAAATTTTCATCGTCTAAAATTCAAATTTTTAAATTAAATTTGCATGAATTTATGGTTGTATCATGCATTGTATGCATCATTTGGTTGAGTGAATCAACCACCTTATTTTCTTTTCCTTTTATATGCTTGATTTAAAAATCATAGTCAACCAAAATTTCTAGCCATTGAATTTGTGTGGTAATCAAATTTGATTGTCCAAAGAAATGCTTCAAGGCACTATTTTTTGTTCTCAATTCAAATATGTCACCCATGTGACAATGCCTCCACATTTTTAAAGCCTGATTGATTGCTTCCAACTCCAAATCATATCTAGCATAATTCCTCCCATTTTCCTTCAATGTCTTTGACTCATAGTATATGACATGTCCATTGTGCATGGGTACTATTCCAAGCCCTTCCTTCCATGCATCAATGCACAAAATAAAATCTTCATTTGGATTAGTGATCCTTAATATTCGTGCACTTGTGAATAACATTTTCAAATGTTAAGAGGCCTCTTCTCGTTTATGAGACCGTTCATATTTCACAACCTTATTTTGCAAACAAAAGATAGGATGTGTTACTTTTTAGAACCCATCAATCAAATTCTTATGGTAGCTTACTAATCTGATGAAGGATCTTACCTCTATCCCATTTTTGGATGTTGGCCATTTTTTAATAGCTTTGATTTTCTCCAGGCCCACTGTTACCACTTCCTCTAAAATAATATGACACAAATAATGAATCTAATATCACTAAAATGAACATCTCTCAACTTAGTATAAAGTTGATGTTCTTAGAGCACCTACAACAATATCCTAAAATGCTAGTCATGTTTTTATTCATTTTTGGAGTACACTAGGATGTCATCCAAAATCACAATGGAAAACGTGTTTTAATAATTCCAAAAAGTGGCATTAATAAGGAACATAAAAGTATTTGGTGCATTGCATAACCCACAATGGAACCACCAAAAAATCACAATGTCCATATTGAGTTCTATAAATGTTGCATTATTAATGTCTTGCTCCTTAATTCTCACCTGATGGTACCTTGACCTCAGGTCACTCTTGGTGAACACCTTAACTCCCCTCAAATGATCCAAATGTCATATATTCTTGGTAAACTAGACTCGTTCTTCATTGTTACATTGTTCAACTACCTTATATATAAATAACCTTAGTGAGAAATTTTTCTTTTTAACAAAGAGCACTCGGGAACCCTAAGGGGACATGATTAGGCCTATGCAACCTTTTTTTGAAATTTATTCCAACTACATTTGTAATTCCTTAATCTCTAGTGTACTCATGTTGTATGGTGTTTTTGGCAAGGATGGAACTCCATGTACAAAATCTATAGAAAATTCAATATCCCTTTTGGGTGGTAAACCTGGGATTTAAGTAAATACATCTTCAAGTTATTTAAGTATAAGATGATATTCACTAATTGGTACCTTGTCCTTGGTCCTTCTTCCATATGAGTTGCAAGGAAAATTTTAGGGGCTAATATTCGTAGGCGGGCTAATTTTCCATGTTGTTTCCGAAAAAAAGATTCACCGATTTCCATTTTTTTTAAATGATTTGCCCACATTTTATAGTATAAAATTGTTTTCCCTTAAAATTGCCAAAATTTTATATAGACTGTTATAAAATCATTATAAATCTAAATCTTTTTACAAAAATATTGCAAAACATTTTACAATTTGCATATTAGGGACTAGTAAGATTCGCCAAGGTTTCTAAACTTTAATATAAACTTTCATCCTTGAAAGTTCCCTTGATGAGTTGTAAATTTGTTTTATTTTTCTAAAATTCTCCTTCAATTGCATGGTTGATATTTCCTTGATATATAATAGGGTTGGAATTCCTTTCATTCATCTTTCTTACCCATCCTCATTAAGGAAAGTGAAGGCATTGTTATAGGAATATAGGATGGCATGGTGCTTTTCTAACCAATCCATATCAATTAGAAATCATATGAACCCCAAGGTATAATGTTTAAATATGTATTTATACTCAAAACATTCATGCCAATTTGAAAGTCCTTCACGAAATTTAGTGATGCGCCCAATCCCTGTGCGCAATCTGGTTCTATACCAAAACTTATTGCGCCTAATTCCTGTGCGCAATCCAATTCTTTTACAATCAATAGCGAAAGAAATAAACAGAAAAATCTTGTTGATTTAAAAAAAATATATATTAAAAGGCCGGAATGCAGAAATGAAAACCCTGTTTCAACTAAGACTGAGAACTAAATTCTTCTGATCCATTCATACAGGCGCAATCCATCCAATTCTTTCCGCCCTCTCTGATGGATTCAAACCACTATTTTTCTTTACCAAAAAAACATTTTCAACATAACTACGTTGCGCTTCGATTATAAACAAAACAATTACAGATTGGTCCTACGTGTATATGGGTTGACCATTTTACAACGCAATTCGTTTCATCATTGGCAGTCACACCATAAGTTAACATATAAATATTAACGCTTTTCCAGATTCCATGCAATCTGACTGGAATCGCTCACGAGAGTCTGGATATTAATATACTCTATTGTATTAATACACAGCTAACACAACTAACACTCCAGTTCGCTGAGCCTTTAATTACACAGCTAACACTCCACATCAACTCCGATTCGCAACTTCGGGGTTCTGCATTTGCCAATTTTTCGACGTTCTGATCCAATCCGAAATCAGATTTGGCAGTGTTGGTTTATATGCTCAATTAACTGTTCAGATTCCTGCACAAGGATCTTTAAAATTAAAATTGAAACGCAATCACATTAATCAACGATTAAACACAGAATTCGACACATGATCTTTTCTCCATTCTTCACACATCGTTGCACACCATATGAAATTGTTTATCAACTAAAGCTCTGCGTTTTGTTTTTTTTCAATTACATGGAATAACTGACTCTATTACACACACACGACACACGGTTGTTTTTTTTTCCTCCCTTCTGAGCTCGCACTCTCAAGATCACCCACACAAAAACTAACTTTCCCACGAAAAAAATCTCTTGTTTCATTACAACTGTCTAACCGTTACTCTCTCTAACTACTCGATACATAATCTTCTAAATATAAAAATTCTAACAATAAAACTCTTATCTATTTGCGGCCTCTTACACCTATTACAACAATCTTATCACAATTATTTATGAAGTCGACCTCTCTAGCAAACTATATTCAGCGACAAATTTCACCCTGTCAGGCCACAACATGTGGAAAATTTTCCACATTGCTGGCCCGTTCTGATGCTCCTGCATCAGACTCCCGGAGAAGAAAAGATTGGTTCTTTAAACTTTCAAGATTTATGCCATATTTCTGCAATTCAGTTGCTGTCAACCAACTGGAATCTTCTATTGGCTGCTCTTTCCACTTGACAAGATACTGAAAATATGTCTGTCCTCGAGTTTTCTTGGATATCCTATGATATAAAGTAGCTTCAACTTCTTTCTTGAATGTTTTTGGTACCTGTTCTTTCCAATCCACAGTTTGAACTTCATCACCTGTAGCTTCAGTCTGCAATTCTGTTTCTGCCTCTCTGAATGGATACAAGTCTGCAATATTAAAAATGGGAGATATTCCGATCCCTTCCGGCAACTCAATCTCATATGCATTGGCTGAAAATTTCCTTTTGATTTTACATGGCCCTATCTTCTTCAGTTTCAGCTTATTGTAAGTTTTTGTAGGAAATCTCTCTTTTCTCAAATATGCCATGACCAAATCTCCTACCTGAAACTCTTTTTCTCTCCTTCTCAAATCTGCTCTCTGCTTGTATCTCTTGCTGCTTTCCTATAGTTTACCTTTAACCTCTTCCTGTAGTTTCTGCATTTGTTCAACAAAATCTTCAGCACTTGCACTTCTAGCTTCTTGTTTCCCCAAGTCTCTTAGCTCATATACTCCTCTCGGATGCATTCCAAAGACAATCTGAAATGGACTCATTCCAGTACTTTGGTTTGGTGTGTCATTGTAAGCAAATTCAGCTTGAGCTAATGCTAGATCCCACTGTTTGGGATTCTGATGTACCAAACTTCTTAATATATTCCCCAAGCTTCTGTTTACAACTTCAGTTTGACCATCCGTTTGAGGATGGTAAGCTGAACTAAAACTGAGTTTAGTTCCCAGTTTCTTCCAAAGTGTCCTCCAGAAATGCCCTACAAATTTAGTGTCTCGATCTGATACAATACTTACAGGCAAACCATGCAATCTTACAATCTCTGAAAAGAATAAATTTGCTATGTGTGTGGCATCATTAGTCTTCTTACAAGCAATAAAATGGGCCATTTTAGAAAATCTGTCTACAACAACATAAATAGAATCATTTCCTCTCTGAGTTTTTGGTAAACCCAAAACAAATTCCATACTCACTGCATCCCATGGTCGATCTGGTATGGGCAATGGCTGATATAATCCGGTATTTTGACTCCTTCCTTTGGCATACTGACATACCCTGCATTTCTCAACAAACTTTTTAACATCAGTTTGCATTTTAGGCCAATAATAAAAAGCATTCACCTGAGCGAAAGTTTTGTCTTGTCCAAAATGACCAGACAATCCTCCACTGTGCTTCTCTTTAATGATGTTCTCTCACATGGAACATTTAGGAATGCATAATTTGTTGCTTTTAAATAACAGGCCTCCTTGAACAAGGTAATCCATCCATTGACTTCTGTTATTGCTCACCGAATTCTGCACTATTGTGTAGATGTCTTTAAAATCCTCATCATCCTTGTACATTTCTATCATTTCATCAAATCCTACAACACCCACTTTAAATTCTTGCAAAAGAAAACTTACTCTGCTCAATGCATCCGCCACTTTGTTAGACTTACCACTTTTATGCTTTATTACAAAAGTGAAACTTTGCAGAAATTCCACCAACTTGGCGTGCTTCTGATTTAGCTTTGGCTGATTATTAATAAACTGCAAAGCATGGTTGTCTGAATATAAGATGAACTCCTTCGGTAGCAAGTAATGCCTCCATTTTTTTAATGCCTGCACAATAGCGTAAAATTATTTATCATAAGAAGAATATTTTTTCTTTGCATCATTTAACTTCTCGCTGAAATATGCTATCGGCCTTTGCTCTTGGCTTAGCATCACACCAACTGCTTCTCCACTTGCATCGGTTTCCACTTGAAAGACTTTCTCGAAATTTGGTAAGGCTAGAATAGGCTTTTATGTTATCTTTCTTTTCAACAAATTAAAATTCCTATTAGCTGCTTTTGTCCATCGAAATGGCTGATTGACCTCCTTGATTGTCTCAAGGATTGGTGCACAAACTTGACTAAACCCCTTTATAAATTTTCGGTAGAAACTAGCAAGTCCATGGAAACTTCTTACCTCAAAGACACTCCTTGGAGTAGGCCAGTTTTTGATTGCTTGTACCTTTTCCGGATCCATTTTCAAACCATCTCTGGAAATCACAAATCCCAAATATACCAGCTCCTCTTTCATGAAACTACATTTCTTCAGATTGATTAGTAGTTTCTCTTTCTGCAGAGTTTTCAAAACTAACTTCAAGTGTTCCAAATGTTCCTCTTTACTTTTGCTGAAAACTAGAATATCATCAAGGTAAACAACAACAAATTTACCTGTATATTCTTTTAGAACCTCATTCATTAGTCTCATGAATGTGCTAGGCGCATTAGTGAGCCCAAAAGGCATCACTAACCATTCATACAGTCCACTGTTGGTTTTGAAAGCTGTTTTCCACTCATCGCCTTCCCGGATTCTGATCTGATGATACCCGCTTTTCAGATCTATCTTAGTAAAGTACCTAGATCCACTTAAACAATCCATTAAATCATCCATCCTGGGCAAAGGAAATCTATACCTGACTGTTATCTTGTTGATAGCTCTGGAATCGATGCACATGCACCATTATCCTCCCTTTTTTGGACTAAGAACCGTTGGTACAGCACACAGACTCAGACTTTCTCGAATCAGCCCCTTGTCCATCAGCTCTTGAACCTGTCTTGCAACTTCTGCATTTTCCTGAGGAGTTAATCTATATGCAGCTTTGTTAGGTAGACTTGCTCCTGGTATTAAGTTGATATGGTGACTTATACTCCTAACCGGTGGTAATTCATTTGGTAATTCATCCACAATGATATCCATGTAACTATTTAACACAGATTGAATTTCTTCAGGAAAATCATGTAAATTTGTGGAGGTTAAAATTACCTTTGGCCTTCCCACGATAACAAAATGCATCTCTGCGCTTTTATCCACCTCTTGTAGAAATTCTTTGCCACTGATCAGCATAATATTATTTTCAGGCAGCTCTTTATCAGCATCATTCTTCACTGGCAGCAACGTATGCTTAACTCCATCCTTTTATATGGTGTATGTATTTCTTCTTCCATCATGAATCGCCTTTCGGTCAAATTGCCATGGTCTCCCCAATAACAGGTGACATATGTCCATGGGCATTATGTCACATAAAATCACATCTCTGTATGTGCCAATCTGCATTTCCACATTACATTGTTCTGTCACGGTGACTTGATGACCCTTCTGAAGCCAAGATACTTTGTAAGGTGCAGGATGCGCTTTTCTTGTTAACCCAAGTTTTTCCACCATCTCTGTAGACACAAGATTGTCAGTACTCCCGCTATCAATTATCACCTTACAACACTTACCCTTCGATTTGCATGTAGTTCTGAACAAATTCTTTCTTTGCGCAGGTTCTCCAATCTCCTTTTCTGATCTCAACAAAGTTCTTCTGAGCAGCAATGATTCACCTTCCTCCGGTGGTTCTTCCTTCTCTACAAGTCGAGGTGGTTCCGGCTTTGCCTCAGCCACATTTGCACCCCTCTGGCTTGCTGATTTGTTATGAGGACAGTCCCGCGACATATGTCCCCATTCTCCACAGGTATAACACCTAACATCTCTTCCTCGCCCTCTTCCTCTAGGCGTGAATCTCCCTCTACTAGATTCACCCATCTATGGTGATCTGCTGCTTGGACTTCCTGCTTCGAACTGATGTTATGTTCCTCTGGATCTGGCTGATCCTCTACCTCTTGCTGGGCTCTTTCCTCTATTTCTTTGACTCTGTTTCCACAATATTTTCTTCTCTGCTTTCAAACTTGCTTGACAGGCATCTTCAATAGTTTTCAAACTTAACAGGCTAATCTCATCTTGGATCTCATACCTTAGCCCATTAACATATCTGGCTACTTTTTCCAAGTCATCTTCTACATGCCCTGTTCGGATGCTTAACCTGTAAAATTCTTCAGTATATTCTTTAACAGACATTCCTTTTTGCTTTAGATTTTGCATCTGCTTAAAAAGATTTAAATGATAGTCTTTAGGCAAAAACTTGGCTTTTAGTTTGCTTACCATTTTATCCCACTGCTTGATCTTAGATTTTCCCTTTCTTGTTCTTGATGTCTGTAACTCGTCCCACCAAATGGCTACATGGCCCTTCAGTCTAGTGACTGCAAACTTCACCCTTTTATTCTCCTTAACCTCTTCATAATCAAAATACTAATCTATGGATTTGATCCAATCCATGAGCTCTTCTGAATTCAAACTCCCTTCATACATGGAAATTTCTATCTTGGGTTTGCTTCCAACTTTTGCCAGCATCTTGAGGACTTTGGCAGTTTCATTTTCTTCTCCTGCTTCCACCTCTTCATCAGATTCTTCTGAAGAACTCTCAGTTCTCTCATCAGGTGCTCTTCTCTGGGTTGTTTCCATTGTCTCCATTTGTTCACGCAGTCTTCGCACTTCTTCTATCAGGATGGCATTTGGTTCTGGTCTCCCTCGACCAATTCCTCTCCTTGGCGGCATCTTTGCTGCAACCACCTGCTAATTTGGCTCTGATACCAAAAATTATGATGCGCCCAATCCCTGTGCGCAATCTGGTTCTATACCAAAACTTATTGCGCCTAATTCCTGTGCGCAATCCAATTCTTTTACAATCAATAGCGAAAGAAATAAACAGAAAAATCTTGTTGATTTAAAAAAAAAATATTAAAAGGCCGGAATGCCGAAATGAAAACCCTGTTTCAACTAAGACTGAGAACTGAATTCTTCCGATCCATTCATACAGGTGCAATCCATCCAATTCTTTCCGCTCTCTTTGATGGATTCAAACCACTGTTTTTCTTTACCAAAAAAAACATTTTCAACATAACTACATTGTGCGTCGATTATAAACAAAACAATTACAGATTGGTCCTACGTGTATATGGGTTGACCGTTTTACAACACAATTCGTTTCATCATCGGCGGTCACACCATAAGTTAACATATAAATATTAATGCTTTTCCAGATTCCATGCAATCTGACTGGAATCGCTCACGAGAGTCTGGATATTAATATACTCTGTTGTATTAATACATAGCTAACACAACTAACACTCCAGTTTGCTGAGCCTTTAATTACACAGCTAACACTCCACATCGACTCCGATCCACAACTTCGGGGTTCTGCATTTGCCAATTTTTCAGCGTTATGATCCGATCCGAAATCAGATTTGGCAGTGCTGGTTTATATGCTCAATTAACTGTCCAGATTCCTGCACAAGGATCTTTAAAATTAAAATTTAAACGCAATCACATTAATCAACGATTAAACACAGAATTCGACACATGATCTTTTCCCCATTCTTCACACATCGTTGCGCACCATATGAAATTGTTTATCAACTAAAGCTCTGTGTTTTGTTTTTTTTCAATTACATGGAATAACTGACTCTATTACACACACACGACACACGGTTGTTTTTTTTTCCTCCCTTCTGAGCTCGCGCTCTCAAGATCACCCACACAAAAACTAACTTTCCCACGAAAAAAATCTCTTGTTTCATACAACTGTCTAACCGTTACTCTCTCTAACTACTCGATACATAATCTTCTAAATATAAAAATTCTAACAATAAAACTCTTATCTATTTGCAGCCTCTTACACCTGTTACAACAATCTTATCACAATTATTTATGAAGTCGACCTCTTTAGCAAACTAGATTCAGCGACGAATTTCACCCTGTCAGGCCACAACATGTGGACAATTTTCCACATTGCTGGCCCGTTCCGATGCTCCTGCATCATTTAGTTATCCTTCTCTTACCACCTATAGCTATTTGAAGCAACCAAGTCCTAGAATGCTTGTTTTTATTTAAATAAAATATTTCAATAATTTTAGAATAAATATAGCAATAGATAGCTCCAAAATCAATTAAAAACGGAAATAGGATGATTGTATATGTTACTTTTGATTTTGATCTTGTGATCTTGGTGATTTGTTTCCCTATTTTCCAATGATACATAGATTCCAAGGATCCTTCTACTTATTTCCTCCATTGTATCAATTCCTTGAATATGGTGTATAATCATATTTTGTCTTTTTGGTGAGGAAAAAATATATACATGGATTCTTCCTCATAATCCTAACACCTAATGGGATGAAATATTAAACCTTTTCCTAATGAATCAGGTCTTGTTAGCTAACTTTGGGTTAGATAGGTTTGTTGATTTAATTGAGATTTGATATTGAAAAATGAAGATTTATATCCTTTCTTCCTCTCCTCCACATTAGTCCTCTTCTTTTCATCTCAAGTTCTCTAGAAATTTCGCCTATTTTTGTTTTATTCATAAATGTAGTCATCCTACTTTATAGCTTCATCCAAATTATTATACTCGTCAAATTTAATTTTGCAACTATACAATGATGCAAACCACTTGAAAATCCTTGCATTTTTATATTTTCATCCTTAATAAAACTAACATACCTCAATGATTCAACGATATTCCTTTCATATTCCTCGATTATCATGCTTCACACCTTGATTTCAAAGAAATCTTGAATTTTCCTTTAATAATACTGTTCTGACAAATATTTCTTCTAGAAATATTTTATGAGTTCCCCCCATGAAATATGCTTCTCATCCAAGTGTTTAACTTCTTTTACTTACTCTCATTACATGTTTCGTTTTCCCTTCAAGTTCTAAATTGCAATTCAAACCTATAAGTTAGATGAGTGATTATGTAATTAGATATACTTGCTTATCTCTAGTTACTAAGATTTATCTTCCTCACCCTTCTTATGTTAACCATAAGTGATTGGAGGTTTAATACTCCTAAGTTGTCCTTGAAAATTGTCCAATTCAAATTTCCTCCTTTATTTTTTAGCTTGTGATATGCTTAGAATACTCAAATTTTGAGGAAGCATAAGCCCTCCTAGTTGAATATAGGAGTGATGTTGATGCCTACCAACACTCTTAAAATTCTTTGAAATTCCAACATCCTCCATTTAAACTAAAGAATTGTGTTCCTTTAGTTACCTTGAATTAAAATTTTATCCATTTTCCTTTGTAAATGATTTAATATTTGTAGAATCTAAGTATTAATCAATTGTTGCTCATTCATGAAAATTTCATTACTAGCCTTTAGTTGAGAACATACATTTAGATGATATTCTCTATGTTTCTATCCTCTTACCTAAATCTTACACATCCATTTGATTCTATCTTAAGAATTACCCACACTAATATTCATGCCTCCAACCTCCTCTTCATGGACTATAGGATCCCTAAGCGTCTACCATACGTGATCAAGTTAGGGGGAGATTGATATTGAAGTTGGTCAAAATAACAAGAATAATGGATCCATGCAAGTTAGAGAAAGAATGGGCATGATTCAAGGGGGATATTGGATAAGTCAAGCCAAGCGCAACAAAAGTTATTTTAAATACGGCATTATGGATGTTAATGCTTTATATCTATCTATCTATCTATCTATCTATCTGTCTATATATATATATATATATATATATATATATATATATATATATATAAGGAGAGGTGAGAAGAATTAAAAGTGTGCACATGTATTTGTGTAATATAAGGCAAGTAAATAGAGAAGCAAAGGAGAAGAGGAGTATGTATGAAAAAGAGTGAGGTGGTGAAGAAGAAGCTTGAGGTGTGAGGAGCGATCAAAGTATCACAAAGAGTTTAAGAAGTTTGTTATATTAAAAGAAACCACTCTTAATACTGAGCCATACTGGAGGGAAGGAGAAAAGAGCTTAAACTATCAAATTTTTTTATAACATGGAAACATTTCAAATTAGTTAAGTTTGGAGTTTCTCAATTATTCAATGGGATATATAATTTGGCATCAGTTGTTGGTCTATATACTAGACCCTCAAAATATCAGAGTGTTTTAAAGGTATGTTTTCTTGTTTATTCCTAATATTTTAATTTCCATAGTCCTTTTTCACAACGCTTGGTCTGAAAGGTGCTAAGGTGTACCACTTGAGGGCTAAAAGCCCTTGACATATCACCATATCAACATTTTATTAAAAAGGTGTAGAATCATAGGATCTTCCAATAATTTGAATCATGGTATCTCTCCATTGTGTGGTTCGTAGGTGAAGAAGCTAAAGGCTTAAGCCCATAAAATATCACCATATAGACACATTATTTAAATACACATTTTTGTGTTTTATCGATATTTCAAGCCCTTGTAAGTGCATATTCTCAATATCGGGGCACAGAGGTGTTAGGTATAGCCTTAGGGTATTTAATCTCTTAGCATATTTCCTATCAAAATTTGCAATGTTTATTGAATACCTTGTTATCGTGATACCATAGTTCTTGGTCCGATCATATGATAATGAATTTTCCAATACTTAATAGAAATATTTGTCATCACTCGATCCCAATTTTTTTTTTTTTTTGTAATTTTTTTTAGTGTTAAAGGTTTTTTGGGATTTTGACGATATTCTTTTATAAAGTGAGATTTTGTAATTTTGGCCCTTAGTGCCCTCCACCCAAAGGAAATTTTAGGGGCTAATATTTGTAGGTGGACTAATTTTCCACGCATTTTCCAATAAAAAGATTTCCTAATTTCCATTTTATCTAAAAATGATTTGCCTTAATATTATAGTATAAAATTATTTCACCTTAAAACTTGTCAAAAATTTATATAGAATCTTATATAAAAATATTATAAATTTGAATATTTTTACAAAAATATCACCAAACATTTTACATATTGTATATTATGGGCTAGTTATATTAACTAAGGTTTTTAAAATTTAAGGTAAATTTCTATCCTTAGCATTTTCCTAGTTTGGGTCAAGAATTTAGAGAGACAAATCATCGACACCAATCATCCCTCAGACCAAACCTTGCCATACAGGGAGACACAAAAGTGCAATGTTCAAGAAATCCTTGGATATCTGATATCCCAATGGATCAGATCATCAACTGGCGAACAATTGATCAGTAAGTGGAAAAATGGTTTCCTATCATTAGAGTCGAAAAACAAGATTTTCTAGTGTTAACTAACTTTGGGTTTTTCTCTAAAGAACCAATATAAAGTGTGTTGGTAGACTTTTTCATTTCCAGTGAGAGACAAAGTAAATTTTTCTATTTGATACACCAAGTAAAGGTGAAATGACACCCTCAATTTTTTCAAGGACCCAATAAATTCCTAACGATATAATGATGGCATATGTTATAATGCTAAAGTATTGTAAGAACCAATATATTTGAAAATTTGGGATTAAAGGAGGTGTTTTGTTATATTATGCTCATCAACCCACAACACAATTCTAAAAGCTGGAATTGAAGGAAACATCTAGTTATATTGAAGTAATATGAAGGTGCAATTCTATTAAAGTGTAGTTATATAGGTTTGAGTTAAAGGAAGTGCTTTATCAAAACTACACAATGTTGGGAAACTACAGAAAGTCTGAAAATAGAATAGAATTCAAAGAAGAAAAGTGGACCATTGAACAATAGGTTACAACACAGGAGAGGGGATTGGTGTCTGTTGTAGGTTGGTGCCTAAAAATAAACTAAGGTGATTCGTATCTTTTGTAGGTTTGTTCCTACAAATAAGTTGAGGAGATTTGTATCTCATGTAGGATTATTCCTACAAAGGAGCTATGGGGATTAGTGTCTCCTATAATCTGGTTCTTGTAATGCAATAGAGGGAATTTGTGTCTCCCATAGATTGGTGCCTAACTTTTTTTTTTAAGTAGGTTGGTTACTATAAATTTTGTATAAGTAGGTTGGTTCCTCTAAATATTTGTATAAATAATTGTTTTGTTTCTCTCTTAAAATGGATTCCATGTATATATTTTCCTTCATGTTATGACTATGAGGATGATGTTTTATGGTGCTTGAATGTTTAAATAAATAATAAATTGTGTTATATTAATTCAAACTACACCCCGCCATCCCCCCCACCCCCCCACCCCACAAGTATAAGTGTGAATCCAATTTGGATTAGAGAAAATTTCTTCAAAATTAGTCTGACCACTCGAAGGAATATCTCAGAAAGACCATGGTCAATCATGAAGGTTCAATCAAGGTTCCTCTGTCTGATGGAAAAAATTATTCTTACTTTAAGGAAATAATGAGGTATTATCTAATGGCTCTTGTATTTGACATTTATCATTATGTAATATATTGTTGTGAAGATCTATAAATCCTATTATCATATCAAGTTGGAAAGATAATGCAAAAAACATGAATTTCATCTTGTGTTGTCTATTAGAATCAAAGTTTGATAAGGTGATACATTGTGAAACAACAAAAGAAACATGGGAAAGTATGCAAATCACTTATGATGGAGATGAAATTGAACAAATGAAAGATATGGATAATTGCAAAATGGATGAATTGCACGGAATTCATACTACATATGAAATTAGGACAGAAAAGCCAACAAAAACACATAAGACAATCAAGTAGAGAAAAATGACTAGAGTATTGGGAATTTTATGGAGAAGAAAACCTTAAAGAGGAACTTGTAAGTCTCTATAGGTCTCCTTTCATCAAAAAAGTTCTTTCCTACAAATAGAATTATGATAAACCCAAAAGAGCAAAAAGAAAAAAGAAATTAAGAAAGAAAATGAAAAAAAAACTAAAAGTTATGTAGATGTTCTCAAAAGTTCTATGAAAAATGAAAGTAGTACAAGAAAAGGAGGGTAGGACCAATAGAAACATGAATTATCAAAATGTTATATCAACAATACAGGTTACATAAGAAATGAATTTAAGGACTACAAGAGACATGACCCTATCAACAATAAAAGAAGTAGTAGAAACGGAGTGAAGGATTAGGAGAGATCTAAGTTTTCTCACAAATATAATCATAATCAATTCCTAAGAACTATTTCTTCATCAAGTCCTTTGGTATTAAAATTTTTTCTTCGGTTATTTATTTTCTTGTGATATATTTGGTCATAGGGAAATAAATTGCAGATGTTATGAAAGGAATGACTATGTGAGAAATGGAAGGAGGCAATCTCATAAGACCTCAATGAATGGCTATGTAAACAAAAAATCTGGAAGTACTTATGAAGGCGGTATTGGAAGATACAACTCATTTGATCCACTATTAGATCACAGTTATTTTTACAAGTGTAATAACTATGAGAACAATGCATGTAATTGCAAAATAAGCTCAATAAGGCTTTCAAATCAAGGCAAGGAAAAAGATAGTATCATGAAAAGAGAGAAATGCACAAAATATGGAGAAAAATCAAGAAAATCACCAAGAATGTGGACTAGATTTACATGTTCAAAACAAATATATTCAATGGTATATTGATAGTGGGTGTTTAGAACATATGACAAGAGATAAGAGAAAATTCATCTCTATATAGGAAGCCATAGGAGGCAGTGTCACTCTTGGAGATAATACATAAGGAAGGATAATTGGAAAGGCCACTATTATTCTTGACAATAGCAAGATTAAAACTCAAAATGTCCTATATGTTGAAGGTTTAAAATGAAATCTTCTAAGTGTAAGTCAAATGTATGATCAATGATATGATCTCACATTCCATTTTAAAGGGTATGAACTACGGAAACCATGTTCAAGAATTTTGTTGGAAAAGGTGACCATAACCTTAAATAATGTATATGTCATCAATGAAATTAAATAGAAGAAAATTTGTTGTATGGAAGTAATATACCTCTTAGGGCACTATTATTCTTGACAATAGCAAGACTAAAACTAAAAATTTCCTATATGTTTAAGGTTTAAAATGAAATCTTCTAAGTGCAAGTCAAATGTATGATCAATGATATGATCTCACATTCCATTTTAAAGGGTATGAACTAGGGAAACCATGTTCAAGAAGTTTGTTGGAATAGGTGACCATAACCTTAATAATGTATATGTCGTCAGTGAAATTAAAAAGAAGAAAATTGTTGTATGGAAGTAATATCCCTCTCATCGCATCAATAAAAAAAAATTATAATATCATGAGAACTAAGGGATTGTAGTAATGCAGATCACATCATGAAGACAAAATTTTCAGATTGTGTTGCATGATAAGAATGGTGAAATTGAAGTTTACATGATGTGAACTAGCAGTTAATGTGAAGAGAATGAAGTGGACTTTGAACAATAGTTCAAAATAAAAGTCTCCATTGAAAATTGATCAAATAATAAATGAAGACCAAAGAGAAGCTCAAAATACTCTTGAATGATTGGAAATAGTTGAAAGTGATTGAATGCACCAAAAACAAATTAAAGACTTATTCATTTGAATACATCAACAAAGAAAATTTATGGAAGACAGGAAAGAAAGGAATAGTATATACAAACTATTAAACCATAAGCTCAAGGGGAAAAACCTCCTACTCTTGATATATGAAATGACAAATATTTGTAGGTGAGAAGAAGCATAAGTGTAACGGTCCCACCTTTCCACGCCCTATTTTTTTGTATATGTGGGCGTAAATGTAAAGGCCAATGTGGCAACCATGGTTGGATAAGACAAATATTGTAAGAAACTCAAGTGTTAACTATTCTCTTGAAAATAATGAAAATACGAAATGATGTTCTAAATAGAGGGATACATAGTTCAAAGTTTGAGGGAGAGTAGAGAAATGGAAGAGTGGTAGTTGGTGGTGTAACAAATTGAAATAATGAAAATACAAAATGATGTTCTAAATAGAGGGATACATAGTTCAAAGTTTGAGGGAGAGTAGAGAAATGGAAGAGTGGTAGTTGGTGGTGTAACAAATTGCACTGCCACCTAAAAATTGGAAGGACGTGATTGGATGAAGGAAAATGCCCACGTTTTCCTTATTATGCATTATGAGTGAAGGAAATATGGGTATTCCCATAGGAAATGAAGGGACTCAAGGAAAACAAGAAGAAAAAAGGAAAATAAGGTAAGAGGGAAGAAAGAAAGATAGAGAAAGAAAGGTGGACACTAAGCCCGAAGCGTAGTTGTAATGCTAAAGTATAAAAAAGACTTATACTCTCACATTTTGGTATTACTCCATGGTATTTATTATGTTGACTACACTGGATTGTTTGTGCCCAAGTTGGACTTTATAGTGGGAGGATTAGAGGAATATTTAACCACTAAGTGCTTGCTAAAAAAATTGATAAACCACTAGGTAGGTTGAACTGGTCCATTCTTGTCCTTTCCATGAGTATGATAAACCACTAGGACAATGTGCTACAGATTCCTACAATGCTTGCTTTAAAAGTATAGTTGATAAACCACCTAGATATTGGATTCAAACACTTGGAGCTAAGGAATGCTCTAATTGAACCTTGGGTGAATTCCAGAAGTGAGCATCCCCTTAGACTTTGGATCCATCTAGGGAGTGGTCAGCTACAAGAAATGTTGTGGTGTATTTGGCCTATGATTGGGTGGAGAGTCTAACTCCCTCCTTTAGTTGCCAATGATTTCAAGTTATTCAAAAAAGTATAATGACTTGGGTCTATTAAAACTATTGATGATGAAATTGGCTAATATGATATTGGCATATCTATGGTTCAATATTAATCATGGAAGGTTATTGAATTGACTGCATGTTCATGGTGGATAAATTTTCTTATATGTCTTTATGGTTATGATGAATTTCTTGAATTATGTGAATTTTAATATCTTCATGAACTATAGGGTTTCTTATATGAATATGACTGATTGTATGAGGCCAATTAGTCAACCTGTTATTACTAGTGTTTTAATTGTCTAACATGTTTGTGAATCTGATGGATCACTACCATACTTGATACTATAGAAAATCTCACAAATGAAGAGCATAACTTATATGTTATGTGTTAAATAAATATTTAATTAGAGATGAGAGTCACATATTTTAAGAGCGATGTGAGGATTATATGGTAATGCAAACATGTATATTGTTTGATGTTACAAACTTCACGGAGTAAGCATTGTCTCTCGTTTTCTTGTGAAATCTGGCCTATGGAGATATTTCTCTCTTTTGCTTAGGATATTAAGATATATTAGTTCCTTTGGATTCTTACGGGCATGGCCTAGTATCTCTGAAGGTTCTTTTTAAGGATTTGGGTCATGTCTCATAAATTTGGTGTTTAGGTAAAGTATAACTTCTTCAAGAAATTGTTGTAAATTTCCCTCAAGATTCCTTCTCTACAAGTGTTGATGTGACCTAAGTTATCTAAGTTTGGATGGTCCTTTTCATGCAATTTTTGTCTAGGATGGATAATTTTTCATCCCCCAAGTGTTAATGCATACATAGTTATCTAGGACCAAATGCCCCCCTTAAGTGTACTTTGTATTCGAATATCAAGGGGGTCGATTTTCAACCTCACATGTGGATGCATCTGGTAATTGAAGCATCAATATGGACAAGGTGTGTGCACATTGAATTTTTTTTGTACTTAGTCAAGGAAAGATTTATTGATAAATGTGAATTGTAACCAAAGATCCAAGGTTGGCCTCGTGTTGGTGATTTATTTGCATGAGGGTTGGATTCTCCTTTCGTCATGTCAAGACCACATACAGAATGTAGATATATTCAAATGTGTATGAGGGCACATTTATTCAAAAGGTTTTGGATAAGGCTGAGATAAGATTCTTGTGACTTTTTTGTAGAATCTAGAAGCCCAATGGTTGGAGCGTGTCAACATCAAACAATTGTGTGACACCATAGATTGTCTAGGAACAAAATATAGAATAAAATAATAAGTGATTAGTCCTAGTAGGACTGAGAGGCCTGTGTTGACATGGAAATTCCACTTGGGCCTAATAAGGACCTCATGGGAGGCATGTACGAACTTATCAATATTTCGCACCTTGGGCCTCATTATCAAATGTGCATCTTTGAATGACGTGGTCATTTGGAGATTAGATTAATAGCTCATGATATCAACTAACAAAGGGGTGGGGGGGGGGGGGGGTATGACATGGGGATTCCTGTTATGCGTCACCCATTTAATCGAGTGCCACTTCTGAATAATTCAAATAGGATATGGGACTGATCAGTAGTCCCTATTCATCTCAAGGCTCCCCTTGGTCTACCGAGAGTTACAAAGTGAGGGTATGAAACTAGATATCACATAGCATTAAAATTCACCCATATTTTATTGGTTGTATCAATGTGGAACCCCACCCAAGGTGACATGGCATGATGTGGATCCACTATTGAAGATGTGGCTAAGCCACATGGGCTACACATGACATTATGTAATTGGTATAACTTTGGTAGGTCACAACTCTCAAATAAGGAATCAGATTGAGATGAAATTTATGTCATTAGAAAGCACTCAACAAGTGGTACTCAATGGTGATATCATATTAATAATTTAACCTTTGGAAAAGAGAGATTTTTGTAACCACATATTCAAGAGAAATTTTGGGTTTCAGGTTAAGTCACAGGAAGCACCTCCTACAACCCAAAATAGTTCACTGGGGGTGAGAGGGAGTGTTACAAAGTGGCATCAGAGTGAAGGCTCAATAGTGCACCTGAAGAGGATCTCTCATACACACATGCACATAGGATAAATACTTAATATGATAATTTAATTTATATATACATGTGTACTAATTTTAGACTTATAGATGACTTGATTGATGGCTAGATAGATTACTAACATGTTATTTTATTTTCTAACCTACATATTAACATGGAATTTGATTTTATAGCAAGTATTAGATCACCATGCTTATTTCAGGTATACAAAGGTGATGCCTAAATATATTTATTTATGTTTTATTTAACTAATATCAATGTGTGTGTAATAGAATAAAGAGATAGAGATAAGAAGACACAAAATTTTAGCAAGAAAATAGAAGAATGAGTAGAAGAATTATATAGTATGGCATGGAATGGTCCCAACACAATCAGGAAGAGGACTTAGTTGGGAATAAGTTAGAGGACAATTTCATAGATTAGATGGATACTTTTAGGAGCTTAAAAGTTGAGTTGAAGAGTTGCAAGGAAGATAATGAAAATATTGTCGGGGAAAAATAAAGGAAAGAAGAGGTGAATAAAATGAATTTGTAGATATTATCAGACCTATAAAGACAAAAGAAACATGAGCTGGGTGCTAGTTATCTAGGAAGGAAAAAATCTAAGAAAATACCATTAGAGATCTGGAAGTGAGGATTGGAGACCACTCGAGAAGAAGGTAAAAAGTCAAGGAAAAGACATAGGAAATCAAGTGAAGACATGATGAGAGGAGAAATTCCACTTATAACTCCAAAGAGAGAGTCAAGAATGCATGAGCGGTTGTTCGATACCGCAACCAAAATTCACCATCATCAAATGAGAAGTGAGAAGAGCTCAATGTGAAAAGAGTTCAAGAAAGGAAATCCCCCTACCTTTGATGGAGAAATAAATAAGGTCGAATAAGAAGAATCTTAGTTGTTATGAATTAAGAAATACTTCAGAGTGCATGACTACTAAAAAACATGAAGACTAGAGTAGTTATTTTCAGCTTGAAAGGAAAACCTGATATATGGTGGGAGGATTTGAGAAATGTTAAGAACATTAGAGAGAGTTAAAACGAAACCATTGTGCATCCTAGACCGAAGGCATACCACACTATAGAATCAAGTAATAAAGTAGATCAAGGTACAACTTAAAAAATTTGGACTTGATGAAGCCACCTAGGAGATTGGAGAATGTTGGCAGAAAATTTTGCCATGAAGACCCAGGGTTTGACCACTGGTTGCCAATAAAGATCCTGTCATAGGCTAGTGCAATGCTGAAATTTTAATTCCTCCGTGAGGGAAAAATTTCTTTCCTGAGGCATGCCAAGGCTTCTTAATTGGGAAGGGGGAAGTTTAGATAGTGTTGGGATTCCAATTAGCTACATGCATTATTCATTTAAGTATTTATTCACATAGAAAGCTCAGACATTGTTGTGCATAGTACATTGACACATATTCAACAAGGAATACAATTTTTTTTAAAAGGAGAACATATTACACTATGAAATTAATTGATGGTATACACATATATGGCCTCACAACACCACCATATATTGATTTAAAATCAAAATCGTTACAATAAAAATTTGCAAATTATGAGCAAGATCTACTTAGAATTATATCCATATGACAAATCATGTCTAGACTACAATCTCAATACATGTATAAAGATTCAAATCTCATTTCAAAAACATATCCGCATAAGCTTCTCTCTTCCCTACATTCAACTCAATTCATAAGGCTTTTATAGATTTGCTTCTTTGTCTTGATCTCGCTTGCTCGATTTTG
This sequence comes from Pinus tabuliformis, assembly GCA_031772625.1. NCBI lineage: Eukaryota > Viridiplantae > Streptophyta > Pinopsida > Pinales > Pinaceae > Pinus > Pinus tabuliformis. The sequence goes on along the minus strand of CM062810.1, from coordinate 870,815,037 downwards.
TCCAACTTGATCCCTTTGACAAAATATATCTGATTGTCCACTTCTGATTTGATTCCTTCAATAGTAATAGCTAAATCCTTCTTTCACATCCTTACCAAATTTGAAGATAACCACTTTTGATTTTTGCTTGCCTGTGTCTCCTCTTTGTTCTTGACTTTTGACCTTTTTTTCCATTTACCTTTCCTTCTTCCACCAATTATTTATGCAGCTCTTTTCTAGCCAAAAATTGATCAAAACTACTAGTAAATGAAGGATGCAATAGGCCCTAACCATATCCTATTTACTCGCCCTCAAGTCAATCGTCTATATATATGCTCATCGCTTCTTGTCCTTGCTTATCATTTGTTGATACTTTCCTCCTTGTTCTATTACTCCATCTTCAAATGAAGGACCCAACTATGGTACTATCTGCAAAGCCTCGGCCTTGAAAGAATAGTAGTTGTCCATTGCAGAATTCTAGGTAGCACAAAACATAGTAGCTTTTTCTATGAACTGAGTAATAGTTTCAATAGTTGAAGGGTCAAGCCACACACAGAGAAAAGTCTTCCATTGTGTGTCTGCCTCATGATTCAATGTACAAATCTTCATGAATTTAGTTTTTACAATGGGATGAAGGTAACAAGAAACACTCTTCACTTTGTGTGATTCTTCTTTGAGCACATGAATTTGTTTCTCAATAGCTTCAGCTTGAGTGAATAATTTATATTGTTGCGTCAGATCATTAGTCGTAAGGGCTTGCTCTAGGGGCATTTATTTTGATCACGTAATGGGTAAATATGTATGTTGCGCTTAGAAAGAAAACTAGACCAATATTGAACTTGGTGGAATATCTCATTGTGAATATTTGGTGACTTACTGCAATGTACTACTGAGACAAGATCTTTGTTCAATATGTTGATTAATTTGCTAGTGAAATTGTTCTGTAGGGTCAGGGATAAACTTGTGCAAATCAACAACAATGGTGCACAAATCTCTTCTTGTAGAAATTAACTTTGTACATGAAACTTCAAAGAATTCAATGCACTATGTTGCCTCACATAAAGAGGTTCCTTCTAGTGCATTTGGAACGTAGTTGGCAATAGTCAACCACATAAGCTAGAGTTTAGAGATTATATCTTGAACTTGACTCATTAGTAGCACTCTTTCCCTTCTAGTTTGATCCCATTCCTCAGTGACATTGATGAGCTACTGTTTTTGTTATTGTTCATGGACAATGACAAGTTAATTATATCCCAAGTCAGTGAGAACCAACCGATCTCCAAGATGGAGTGATAAAGCCTTGATAAAATGAACCAATTATTTTGAAGACCATGTTTGAAGATCATTTGTTAACAAATTATCGACATAATGAAATTTATCCTGCAAAGGTTGACCACTCGCAATAGACTTATTGTATTTCTCTTGAGGTGAGGTTGAAGATTTTTGGGTCTACTCCTATTGGAAGACTTCATGAATTTTATCAATGAAATGCAAAGGAAAAAGTGGAACTATATCAAGGGATTGTGTAAACAAATGATATTCTTCCCTATGATAATTTGGATCCTGACTGAACAAAGAAATTTGGGATGTAGAAACAACTATACTAGGATCTGGATATCATGTTAATGAACACTGTACATAATGTAGTTTGCTCCATTTATGTAGTATTCCTAGGCTCTGATTCTACCTCCATATCAACAATATTTCTAGTGGTATTCCTAGGGTACGAGTGTTTAGAAGGATGGTATGAGATGGTTGAATATGGGGAGTCAATCTTAGGTGATGAGACGGGACTATGCATGATATATTTAGCAAGGGAGGAATGAATATGTTCACCAATAACCTTAGTGGGTCAAACTAGATATTTAGGAACATCCTCTATAAGGTCAAAAACAATTGAAGAATTGGCAACTGGATTAGTTAATTTAGAAGCAAGAAAGGCTCGAGAAAAATAAAAAGTATCAAGTTAGAGGGATCAAGATCTACAATCGTAGGTGGCATTGCTAATATCAGACCTATTAATGCAAATGGAAGAGATGGGGGTTTGAAAACCTTACCATTATATGGAACTGGATCAACAATGGAAGAAGGTTGTTTAAGGAGACTTACGAATGATTGTACAATTTATATAGTAGAATGCGCAGAAGACATATACGCCTAGAGCCACTTCATGAAGGGTTGGAAATAAAATGAGGTGGAAGAGAACTTCTTGAAGGATAAAGGGGCATCAAATGGTGGATCACATGGATGTATCACATCAAGAGAGTAGACAATTTTCTCTATTGTTTGCATGCACTGAACACCTGGCCAAGATAATAGTTCATTGTGAAATTATTCCTTAGACATGTAGTATGGCAACACCTTCATCTTGAAAGTATCCTTACTGACAAATTTAGGTTGAACATAACTATGTTTATGGTTTATTCCAAACTAAATTTGATAGGAATATTTGTTCAAAATGGATTGAGGCACCCTAATATTAAACTGAGTAGCATTGAGCATCTTAATGTGTTATTTTTCAAATTCCTTCTCATTAAATTTTTTGTTGGAAATATTAGCTTGAGTTTTCTAGGGCGCATAAGCAAGAGTATGGCGTCATCATTTGAAACTTCAATTAAGCCTTGGCCTTCTCGCGTACACCATTTCATCATTGTGATGGAAACCACTAAATATCCATAAGAAAATTATGGCGCCCTTTTATATACATCTTCATAGGCATTAAAGAGCTCATTTAAAAGATAGCTACACCAATTCAATGACTCACCCTGCTCACAATCTTCTGCGAAAAAAATGCATCTACCATGCATTCTCATTTGGTGTAGTGTTGCATGAGTTTTATATAAATTATGTCGAATGTAAATTTAAATCTATCATTATTGTTCATATCAATGACATCTCCATGGCGCTTCCAACGAGTGCCATATTTCTCATATAGATTGTCATAACCTTTCTTCTTGCCCCACTTCAAGGTGCTTTGGAGTGTAGTTGATACATCTAGACAATAGAGGGATAACTCGTTAAGCTTGTGAATATCATCCACATGAATAGGGTATTCCTTGTCAACCCAAAGTGAGCCATTATGTAATTTGATTACGAGGAATTTGGTGCATTGTATGGCTTCACCTGTGGTACCAAAGATAAGAAAATCCCATAATTTCATTAGAGTGGGCCGTTATAAACCACGAAACTCAATATTTAACCTTGGTCTGTTGTCGCTACTTGGGGATGGAAGGGAATACATGTATACTTCATAAAGCAAAGCTGGAAACAAGTTTGGGTTGGACAAATCATTCTTAACAGTGGTATCTTTTTCGTACTTTCCCAAGACATCTTCTATAGGCACAATTTGATGATCTGAAAGGTCAAAAGGAATTGATGGCTTGGTAGTTCGACCCATGGCAGATGATCAACGACTATAGACAAATTGCATAGGAGGATGGCTACGAGTTTGATATATACGGGGACTAGACACAAAATCCAGGGTTAAAACATTTAGGGTCTATATAAACACAAATTACCAATGACACTCAAATATACGAGTTTTCTAGAAACAAAAATAACATACCCATAGAATTACTTGACCAGTGGGGAGTAAATGTGACAAATTAAAAAAAATCGAGCTTGATTCAGACATTCATTACAACCAAGACACAAATCCCCATGAAATGACACAAATGACCTAAAAAGGAATTTCCACGATAAAAGCTTAACGAAAAGTACTTTAACGCCTTAAAGGGGAAATCAAATATTTTAAAACTTGATTGTTATAGGGAAGCCAACTTAACTATTGAAAATTATGACATTAATGACTAAATAAATGATGGAAATGACGAGATATACCTCCCCATCCATAATGGGTTGCAGTGGGTTGAAACTAAGAAATAATACAACAACTAACACAACTAAACTGATTAACTATTTGACACAAGTAACTCGATCCTAAATCTAACTAATTCCCCTTAGTGGAGAGAGAAAAAAATGATCTTAATGAACAAAGTAAGGTTTTAAGAATGCACCATTCACCCAAACAGGTAGAAGAACTCCATCAAGTTGTGCAAGCTTAACAACACTAAACTCTATTATTTCCGCAACAAATAAAGGACCCAACTAGTGCATTTGTAATTTTCCAGGATGTTTAAGGTACTTACTATTATATAACATAACTTGATTTCCCACAGAAAAAGACTTCCATCTTATATGTCAATCATGCAAAGCTTTATGTCTCTCCTTCTCAACACTTTGATGGAAATATCCAAGAAATCAATGCTTATCCAACTCCCACAACTCTTGCAATTATTCTAGAATATATTCATCATCATACATTTTGGTGGCTTGCACAATAAATAATTTGGGAACAATAAATTTAGAAAGTACCATATCTTCTCTTCCATACTGTTGTGGCTAGCAACAACCCCACCCTTATTATTGAGTGTTATTCCTAATACTAAATAAGTGGGGACCCTTAGTTAAAAATCTAAAAAAACAAAGTAGTGTTTAAATTTCCTTTTTAAATAAAATTACCATCATAAGCTTAGGAAACCCTCTTGGAAAATCTAGAAAGCTAAGTTTTATGATAAGGTAAAATGCAAATCTTTCCTTACGAAATATCGCATTGCATAAGATAGCGGGATGCCACCTTTAAAGCACAATTCCAACATTTGCGAGATCACGATATGTGATAATAAACAAATATCGCATCGAATTCAGCACAAATCACATTGAAACACTTCAATTTGCCGATATGCGATGACTCTGATCGCTGGATTGCATTTCGGAGAAGATAGGTTAACAAAGATTGTCAAGCATAACATTTCTGCGATCTGTGATATTGCGATATTGCGATTTAGTGATGCAGCGATAATACGATAATGCGATGTCACGAGCGATCAATTTTGTGATGTTATGATTTTGCGATTTTGCGATTTTGTGATCTGCGATGTTGGGAAGCAAATCGCAAAATCGCTTCATCACAGATCTTTTGGGCACGTTATTCAAGAAAAGTATTTTCCCGAACCTGACACCTGGTTATGTGCTTTAATACTAATAAATGAGGTAGTTGATAGTTATTAATGGATTATAGGTGCATTCTTATTGAAAGAATCATTTCACGTAAGGTGGTATGCTTGATATGTCTACGACATTTAAACTTTTCGCATCACCCTTCCCTGTCATTCATTTTTGCTTCACTTGTGAATTGCAGGAACGGACAACAGAGGCTGATACAAAGCAATACGTAGGTTGAAATGGGAAAGAAAAGCAAAGCCCTGAGCTCAGAAGAAAAGGAAATGACGCCCTTATATACAGACACGGCCTGTAACAGAGACGCAGGAATAGCTACGTGGGAAGGCATGTATAATCTGCTCGAAGAGGAAAATCCCAGAGTAATGGAAATAGTTGCTACCGCGGGCTCAAATGGTTCTCCTGAGGCATCCCTTACAGAGCTAGCTTGCTCATTCTTACACCGAAGAGTAGAAAGGCCCAAAATTGTCTCATCCACGAACATGGTTAAGTGGACACTGGACAGAGTTGTTATCAGAAACAAACAGTTTAAGACTCAAAGTCAAGGGTTCACATAAGTATTATTTTTACAAATTTTGAACTTTATATCTGTGGGAAGGAAAAAGTGCAAAAGGCGAAAAACGCATCAAGGAAACCCGGATCAAGAAATGGAGGCAGTTTCCGATGCATGATTAGCGCTAGGCTGAGAAAAAGTTTCTGAAAAGGAAAGCTGCTACTTGCCCAGTCACCTGCAAAATCCAAAAATTGCAAGAAAACAAAACCATAGGCAGACTGGAAATGGAGAGCTCAAGAAAAGGCACAAACAATTCAAGGGTTAACCAGGTTGAACTGGGATTATTACTGGGCATACTTGGTAAAGACACATAGCCAGTGGATAACTGTTAAGTGTATCATTGATTCGGCCAAAAAAATGGCACCAGCTCTTGTCGACTCTATTTTCTCAGCTCAGTTAAAAGCGGAAGTCAGCCAACCGACTCTTCTCAAACATATGCTGCATGCGTGTGATTTCAAGGACCAAATACAGAAGTAGTTTAATATTAGATTTAATTTTAACTTTAATTTTGTTTTATTTTCCTAAAAGAGGACAGTCATTTAAACCACATCCTACATTTTTGTAATAATTTATTTTTAGATTTAGTTAGTAGTATTTAAACCCTTCTCATGCATTTAGAGAAGGGTCCTGAAATTTATCAAAAAATTATCCCCAGAACATGCACTTGTATACCCTCTAAGGAGGTTTTGATGAATGAATGGAACAGGATTTATTAATGTTTGCATTCAATGTCTGCTACTGATGTTGCACTTTTGTACTCTTAGTGGATATTTGATCAAGGAGAGATAAATCGTTATCACTTGAAGCTCATGAGTAGGACTAGTTATAAATGGTATTTCTATCTCTTAACTATTTCTGCCTTGTGTTAGAGTGATTTCCAGTTCAGTTATTTATATATTAATGTATGAATGCCCGAGTTATCATTTGGAACTTTTGTACGGTGATAGCTATTTATTTATGCTTAGTGTATGAATAGCTCATTATGCGATATGTTTTGCACAACTATTTCATCTAACTTTTTATACGAAATGGTTCATCTGTACTGAATTCTTTTCTCATGACAGCTGAATGATCTTTATTACCAGTCGTTGTTTGAAATCATTTTAGATCGAATAGAAGAAAGATCACACACCGGGTTAGTGTAGATTTACATATTTCTGTCATTAGAATAATAATTTCCTTATTATTAGATTAGAATTAGATTAGAAGTATTCCATTTAGAAACTGTTAGAAATAGAAATATTCATCTTTCTCACACAAACACTGGAATTCGAAAACTGGTCCCATATCCCCAGTCGGACCCGCTATACCAAACGGAAAACGAGCTACCATCCAAGGTCCGGACTGGGCGGGTATCCCCCTTGTTGTAGACCCAATTTTCGGGGCTTCAACACTACACAAAATGAAAGGAAGTATACTTATGCAGGAATTTAACAGTAGTGTGATAGGCCCATAGTGTAGTAGGAACTCTCTCATCCGGTTGAGTCTCAAAATTGCCTTCCATATTCTTCCATATTTCCATCCTTTCATAAACCATTTAGCCCTCATTTCATAACTATATAGCCTAAAAACCTACATTAGGTAACCATATTCATGATTATATGGGTTAGGATTCTTGTTTTCTAAAGTTATTTATTTTATGTATTTAAAGTGAATTCATGATAAAAAAAAAAAAAACTAGGAAATTAACATGGTTTCATTTATAGATATATGTGTTATGAGTTTTGTGACATGTGTAGATCATTTGGAAGCTTCCAAGGCACCCTTATGTGGCCTCCCAAGATCAAATTCGAATTTAAACTCAAGAGGTGGGCCATATTCCAAGGAGAAATATCATGGAGATCTTTATGAGTCATGGGATTTGTATCTAGTATTTAGGGATAAGTTGAGACAAGTATGGATCTAGTAGATATTTAAGAGATCTACATTTATTGAGTAGATATCCCTAATTCATGTATAAATAGGAGGAGCATCCTTCAAAGGAAGCTAATAGTTTTCATTTTATTCATTAGCATCAGATTTATGATTGTTCATTCATCATGAATAATATCATTTTCTCCAAATCACGAGTTATGAGTGTTGCTTGATTCTTAATATGTGATAGTTGTTCTTGTGTGCTCATTTAGGAATGGAAGGATCCCCATCAACCATAATCTACATACAACTATAACATAGTTTGATTTCTATTATTTCCTGTCCTTATGTGCTCATCAAGGAATGGAAGGATCCCCATCAACCATAATCTACATACAACTGTAACATAGTTTGATTTCTATTATTCCCTATCATGCAAGTGTGTTTTACCTTGTATAAGTGTGATTTTCTTTCTGCAAGTTTGATTTACTTTTTATTTGATTGTTCATTCATCATGAATAATATCATTTTCTCCAAATCATGAGTTATGAGTGATGTTTGATTCTTAATATGTGATAGTTGTTCTTGTGTTCCCATTGGGGAATGGAAGGATCCCCATCAACCACAATCTACATACAACTGTAACATAGTTTGATTTGTATTATTTCATGTCATGCAAGTGTGATTTATTTTGTATAAGTGTGATTTGATTTCTTCAAGTTTGATTTACTTTATTATTTTTTACTTGATTTTCATTAAATTGCTTGCTTACTAGCTATCTTAGTTTGCTTGCTTGACAACTAAATCACTAGTTGCTATTTACTTCTTTCTGGATTAATTTTCTGCTTTCTATATTATCATAGTTTTCTTCTTATAATTGTTCATAGATTAGTTTTCTTTTTAATACTTTAGAAAGGCCGTGGCATTAATTCATTCATTCCAGCTTTAAAATTTAATTTAGTTTTCTTGCATGAGATTTCTTTTGTAGTTTTCTTTAGTTACATTTGTAATATGTACTTCCTTTCTTGCTTTCCATCCTAAACAAACTTTCTACAATAGTTTCATCTGAGGTCCCATATATTTTGGTTTTCTTCTAAGTTTACGAAACCCCCAGATTTAGCATACCTTTAAATCGCCCTACATTTTTGGTGTCATTACTGGGGAAGCATACTTAGATGTAACCAGTTAGGAAGATTGTTTAGAAAGCATTTTCATTAGGGTTATTTGCATTTAGGCAGAAATTACAAAAGATAAAACATTCATAAAACAAAACCCCCATTCACTAAAAAAAATACCATCCATATCATGAATTCCAAGTTTTGTAGGTAGAAGAAATGGATGGAGATGGTGAAGATGAGGAAAATCATTTTGGATTTCCCATTCAAGAAACCGATATCAATGTTCATATGAAGAACATCTTTCCATTTGTACTTCCTATCTTCAATGGTATGAGATGAGAAGACCCATAAACTTTTCTATTTGAATTTGAAACAGTTTGTAGATCTTATGGCTATTTATTACACATTCAAAGTTGAATTTATTTCTGGCAACATTGAAGGATAGCGCTCTTAAATGGTTGATGACTTTAGGAAAAAATTCTATATGGAAATGGGATGATATGAAAAGAGTATTTTTGGAAAAATACAAAGATTATTGTATAAACCATGACCTTAGAAATCAAGTCTTTAAGATGAACCAAAAAGAGGATGAAAGCTTAAAAGATTTAGTGGAGAGATTTACATATCATGTCGAAAGAGCTAAAATGCATAATTTAGGATTAGACATATTAAAAACTCTGCTACTAAATGCTATAAAGGATTAATGGATTGATCTTCTTAACCTGGTGGGAAAAGGAGATGTTTCACAATTGTCATTTCAAGAGATTTGTGAATTGTGTAAGAACATATCAAGAGGAAAAACAAAGTATGCAATATCCCCTCAGGATCCTGTTATGGAAAGAGTAGGTAAGTCGACATCAATATTGGTAAGTCAAATTGAACTTAACAATTTGCTAGACATTTCTAGTAATTTAAAAGAACAAATTGATATGCTAAGAATGGAAAACAAGCAAATAGTTAAGAATGTTGCTTCATTTATGTTTTGCCCTAAATGCAAAAAAAACATGATTTGCATGAACGTCCACTTGATAACATTAAAATGTATGAAATTTGTGGAAGATCACATACTACTAAATATTGCCCATCATTATGAGGGTTAAAGGCAGTTTACCAAGGCACAAATAAAAAATTGGAACAATCTTGTTATGGGGCTCCAAAAAGATCATGACAACCTCATCAACTTGGTAAGATGCAAGATCTTACTTCTCAATTTCAAGGTTATGCACAAAAATCTCAAAGTAATTGGCAAACACCATTTCCTTGGCAACCTTGGCCATCTCAATCCCAACCTCAAAATCAATCTTGGAAACAAGGTTGGCAAGGGCATTACAGAAGAAATCGATCACATCCTCAATATTTTCCTCACTATCCTCAATGCCAAGCTCAATTCTATTCATACTATTCACCTCCACCACAACATCCATTTCCCTCTCAATTGACCTCAATTCAACCATTACCATCCATGGAAGTACCCCAAAGATCCATTTCCACTCCACTTCCTGCACAACCATTTGGAATCCCCAACAATAAAACACCTCAATCCACTCATAATGTTGAGGTACTGCAAAATAAAGCACCAATTTTCATTGAAGAATGACAATGAGAAGAAGAAAAATATTCAGGCAACTTCCAAGAATCATGGATGCATGTTAAAGAAGAGAAGTTGTTGAAACTTGAGTTTCATGTAGGTCTATCACCCGATTCTATGCATGAATATCACATCTCTAAAGACTTCCATCGCATGATATCACAAAACCAAGGAAGACAAGATTAAATTGAATCTTGGTTTAAGAAAGTTATTGTATCTCAGGATTCCGTTCTTTAGTATCTTATGGCATTATTCAAATCAAGGCATTTGGTCTCTCATACACAGGTATGTATCAAAGAATATCTTTCAAACCTACATATGAGTATATCTATCATTTTGTTACACACATGGCTCCATTGGAAACATTCATATACTTAAAAATTAAAAAAAAATCAAGTAGATAAATTAGGAAAAATAAAATCAAGCTTGAGTGCATTTCTTTAAATCTTTATCACATTTTTTTAGAATTTTAAATTTTTAGATTATATTTATTTTCTTGCATTTTAATAATTTGAAACACTTAGATATAATTAAAAAAAAAAATCAAGGAAGTGTTTCTTTTTAAATTTATATGAATACATTTAAAAAAAAAAGAAAATATATAATTTTTTTAACAAAAACACAAATAAAAAAAAATATTAAAAAAACAAAACATTCAAATAATAATAATAATAATAATAAAATAAAACCAAATAAACGATTATATATATATATATATATATGAAAATATGTATTTGTGTATGAAAAAAAAATTAAACACCATACACAACCTTAATTAACCAAACATTAAAAATCCCATACATAATAAAACATTCAACTAGGCCGAGTGCATTAAGAAAAAACATATATTAAATTTTATCGATACCATGAAAATGAGAGTCATAAATCACAGGTCTGGAAACTTGGGTCCAGTGGCACTTCGAGAAAGATGAAATCATTAATCAAAGGTTTTTCAGCATTAAATCCTACCAAAAAGAATATTAATACGAAGCCCTTGAAGCAACCCGAGCCTTTTGTCAGTGGTCTTGGAGGACCTAGTTGGTGTTTTGTCTGTCAGGTTGACTCCAATAGTAAGGACATTCTCGAGTAACATTAATGTGGGAAAAAGCACAAGAAGAAGCTAGAAAAGCAGGAAGCAAATTTGACTGTTCAGAAGAAATCATATGAAAGAAACATTAAGCAGTTAGCCTCAGGAAACCAAGAAATAAATTTAAAGGAAGATAACAATAGAGTCACGAAAATTCCTTTTGTCAATGGATTGATTGAGAACAAGGAAAACTGAAATGGTATTTTGAGTACCAAATCAGAAGCAGATCAAGAGCAGGATATGACAGAAAGCTCATAACATCCAGACAAAATTAAAAAACCGAAAGGGGAAGTTTCTGATTCTAACGCTGGGAAAAGAAAATTTTAAATTTTAAACAGTTCCATACAGGTCGTCGCTCCAGACCACCATAGCCAAAAACCAAAGAGGACCACCATTTCATGTAGATAAATTTAGTTGTATCAAGCTGCGTAGATGCCCTGCACAAACAAATAATATCCTTGAAAACGTAACCGTTTTTACCAATCATTTTTAAAATGCATTCTGTGACCAAATGAAAATGAATCTTAAAAATATAAAACATTAGTTTTTCTCAGAACAGGGTGAATTAAGTTTAGTGTGGGTGTTTTCCTCAAAATTCGTAACCATTTGTTAGATATTCGGGGTTCTCTAGAGCCTTATTTGCGAGGTTACGTAAAAAAAAATGATTTTCAATTTAATGCACAATTGCTTCAATTGCGGAAATGCTGGAAGGATCATATCTAGTTTACCTGATCTACAGGAGATACACACACCACTTGCTGACAATTGGTTAAGAGATTTCAGCCAGAAAATCAATCCCTCTAGAAAGTCAATGTGACAACAGCTTGAGTTTTCACAAGGATATCTCACCTTTCGGGGTCTGTATTCTCCTTCAGTAAGTCGTTGTGGTGATGATAGATCTTTACAAAAATTAAACATCTCAGCAGATCCATCATACAGAAGGGACAACTTTTCTTAACATTGCAGAGTTATTTTCATATGGGCAAGATATGAAGAGGTTACTGAGGTGACTTTAGGTGTTAGCAGCTGATACCAGGTAGTTGCGATGAAGCTCCTATCATAACAAACTAGTTTGCAATATTTTTTTTTCTCGTCATGGGGATAAAAGCTATGCATCAGAGTTATTTCCTAGATGCCCCAAAGAACTCAAGAAAAATAAAAATTCGTAAATATTGTCTTGGGACTAGAACTTAGATGGATGACATTCTAAACATGTTGGCATCGTGATTCTATGGGTTTCTCATTTCTTCAATCGTAGACTTCACTATCGATGGTATTTAAAAATCATATTTGTGGCATCATATGCCGTTATATAGCTGAGACCTAAAATGAATTGAATTGCATTGATCTCTTTGCATTGAATTGCTTATGGTAGCTCAGATTTACCTGCAACATAATGTCATCAATCATAAAATAGCTCACATCAAATACGAACTCTGTACTCTATAACATTGCACCCTATATTCAATGGTATAGGCATGGACAATATATGATCGTGAGCTAGACCCTAAGCTAAAATTCACCCATTGACATATTTCTCAACAACTTGTGTGGCATCATAAACTAAACAATCATTCTAATATTCTTACTAAATTTACTTTGAGTTTGATGGAGAAAAGGAGATTAATGCGCAAATGAGGTTTTTTATTAGTCGATGGAAATTCTCTAGATAAATTAATTATTTCGTGCTTGATTTGAGATATTTTTGCTAATGGTTTTATTGGTTCCATAAAGTGTTTGTATATGGAATGATCATATTTCTTCAAGTCTTACAGACAAGAGTAACAAACAAAACTAAGACGTCAACATTTACAGGATTTTAGCTATAGAAACTGCGCAATTCTGCAACTGGAAAGTAATTATGCAGCTTTGTATTCAATTCAATGATCTATTTGTTGACAATGCATTCTAATAAGAAATTCATAATTAGCGTGCCATATTATCTGCCTACTTCATCTTTCACATCAACATCATGTTGCCATATCACAGTCACGCATGACTATTTTCACTGGTTTACCAAAATTGCAAATCAACTTAACTTTCTCATACGACATCAAATTTTGACGATTCAAGTGTTGTTGGAAAGATCTCAACGAGATATAAAAAATGAGCAAGATATAATCAGAGTTTGAAACAATAAAGAATGAATAAATTGCTGAAAAAAAACAACATGTAACTTGAGGCACTAATTTCGAGATAGGTAAAAATTCTTTTGGTTTTCCTTCTTGGATTTGTTCTATTAGTAGCAATTCTCACTTTTTCTTGTAAATGTCATAAATAGAGAGATTTATCACCTATCCCTTATGATAAACTTACATCTCATTGCAGAAAAAGTACTAAGTTTTTACAGGTTCCAAGAAGATAAACAAATGACCACAACCAAACAGTGTCTTTTAAAGACCACATTTCATAAATGCATCCTTAGAGAAACATAAAAGTTCAAACTTCAAGCATGAATACATGCTTTTGGGTAAGACAAGGGGAAGAATTTCATCATATCCATCACATCATTGAAAATCGTCTCAGAGACCACATTTCTTTCACAAGAGAATGATCAATGCAAGAATAAAGATGAAACATCAATGCATAAGCACATGATGTCAGATCATATTCATCACTTGAAAGCTTTCAGATGCCAATATCACCATTGCATTCCTCCTTTTTCAGTAAACAGAAGCGTCATTGCATTCCAACTTCTTTAGTCAATAAAATTTTCATTGCATTTTCCTTTTCATTTTTTCAAATAAAACCTTGATCCACTATTCATTTTCGTTCACAGTCATTATACTTTCCTGCCTCTCTTTCATTAACTTGTAACCCAAAAATAAAACATTCAGCTCCTCTACAAAGCTGATTCATTAGATTTGCTTTCCAGTTTTCAAATAAACGTTGATCCAGTGCAAAAAATTTCATTCACAGTCCTTCAAAATCATTGTTTCATGCTTGTGTAAGATGATGGAGGATTCCTTAAGGCCTCCCTTCTAACAAGTCTTGGCCTATCGACATTAGCACATATCTAGGTTCAAGGCTAGAGTCCTTAGTAGTACCTCGAGGCTTGTATGCCTTAATGATAGTCTCTCTTGCAAACAATCATGGGAATACATGAATGTCTGTTGATCGTTGGATCTTGCAAGTGGCTCGACATTAGCTCATCTATTCGCCCTTCACAAGTTGTAGTTAGGTACCTTGGCACTGATTGACATTAATGGTGAGTTGCCTCGCATTGGTTAATGATATTCATCAATGGTCGGTAATCTAATGAATTCTCTTCATGCTCTACATCGACTCATTTATTCGCATGACTAGAATTATACTATCGGTTTTGTAATGATTGAAGACTACATCATTTCAGCAGTTTGCAGCAGATCAATTTGTCATAACAACAATAAATATTCAAACCTTGTCATCAACGAAGAGAACATGGAAGCAGATTCAAATTCCTTTGTTTACATACTCCATGACCCGACAACATCAACAACCACACTCTTTAGTATCCACAACTCATGTACATTGAGGGTAAGTGAAGGTATGTGGTTTTCTAATTTTTAGTCATGCAATTCCTTAAAATGCTAAAATTGTAATTTTGGAAAATTCCTCATTTACACTCCCTTTCTCATATTTTGATAAACTGAAAAAAACCTTTAGTTGGGGGGAAGGGACATCAATTCATATTCACATTTCATAAACTATCACACATTTTCATTTCATTCCAACTCACATATTCTTTCCAATCAAATATTGTTGCAGTTTGATTCCAAAAGATTATATGCTTTACAAATTATCATTTCATTGAGAGTTATTATAGGACTTGAGAATAAAATTTTCAATGATGAACTTTGATGCAACAAAAAAATAAAAAGCATTATTACACAAGAACCAATGCTCAAAATTTCAGTTGTCATACAAGAACATATGTTGCAATCAAATGTATTACACTTTTCAAAAGAAAAAATTATGACGCAAAGTTTGTAGAGAACCCATACAAGCAAAAGCTCAAAAAGAAGCAAAGCATTTGAAAAAAAAAATTCAAGTTATGGATAAATGAAACAATGCAATAGTTGCATGAGGACATGCAACAACATCAGTTAGGGGGTATGTTGAGTCTCAAAATTGTCTTCCATATTCTTCCATATTTCCATCCTTTCATAAACCATTTAGCCCTCATTTCATAACTATCTAGCCTAAAACCCTATATTTTTTCCACAGAAAAAAGCGAACCATCTATTAAAAATAGAGAGTTACAGAGCAAATGTTGAGCATTGTGGAAAGACTCATTTTTCGCCATATAGGGAGAAATAAAATTCTCAACTGGTTGCGAATACATGCCAGAGAAGTATATGTGCACCAGTCTCACCAAACAAAAACACACAGGTAGAACGACTCCTTCTGACCATGCACACCTCCCAGGATCCGATTCACGCAGAAGAGATATGGTATAAGGCAGAAGTTGAGAGTCCAAAAGAACAATGAGGCAAACAACTTCCTCAAAGAATCCAAAGTAAAGCACTAGAAGGATTCTCTAAAAACAAGTAGCATTGAGATTACACAGTGGCTCGGGCCTCCTTTTCAAAGGAAAACCGCCCAAGAGCCCTGAAGAAGTTCTTCAAAAAAAGTAGCAAAAACAAAATGAAATAGATTCAAACTATGTACAAAAACACATTGATAGTTTTCTGTTGAACAAAATCTTAAGCAAAAATGGGCTGTTCTAGTGGTTGAATCACCCCATTTTCTTCCTCCAAAACTGTCCACGGCCCCATATCGTGCTCAACACCCTCTTTAGAAAGGCGATAAGCTTCATAATTCCTTTCCATGTAAATATGGAAAAGATAAATCTCCGTGAAACGACATTTAAGACGTGAAGCTTCTTTAAGCAGAGGAAGCAAGATGAAATTGCTACATTGTTGTGTCCAATTAAACCATTTCAAAGTGTTCATTGAATCCCCAAAAATCTGGACTTCTCTCACATTCCTCAGGATAAGCCAGCAGAGAAGGAAGTGTAAGGCTTTTAATTCTGCAAAGTTATTGGAACCCTGGCCAAGACCAACAGATGCTTTAACAATATTTTCCTTTGATAAATGAATAATCAAGCCAACCCTGCAGAATCCATTAATGTCAGAGGCCCCGTTAAAATAAGCCCACGGCATTGAATATCTAATAGATTCTTGATGAATAGCTCTAGTAGTAGGAGGAGCTTTCGCAGCAGGAATATTATCATAAATAGCAACTCCTTCTGTTGCAAGTCTTCCAATCGGGAAGACAGAATCCTTAAAGATGACTTCATTCCTAGCAAGCCACGTCCCCTAGGTTATGAGAAGCGGAATGGATCTTTCTCTGTCATTTGAAGCTTCATTCCACCACCTCTGCCAAGCTTCCAAGAGCCCCTACCCTTCCCATCTAAAAGGAATTTTTAGCAGCCTTAACATTTCAGCGCATAGACTAGTGTTAAAAGGGCAAAAAAGGAACAGGTGTTGAACTATTTTGACACTATATTTATAGAGGGGGCACCGGCCAGGACCAATCCTACCTCTTCTTTGTAGAAAATCCCAAGTAGGAACTTTTTGTAGCAGGGCACACCAGAAGAATAGTCTTGTTTTAGTTGGCCCTTTTAACTTCCAGAGCGGTTTAACCCACCAAGCTAGATTCTCCCACCCATTTTGAGACATCATCTGTTTATACCCCATCTTTGGATAATAAAGCCCATTCTAGGCAAAGACCCATCTAAGTTCATCCGGAGAGTCAGAGAACCTGACTGAGGAGTTGAGTAGGTCCCTTCTATACAAGTCCCATTCCTCCAACCATTCTTCATCCAAATGTAAATCTCTTCCCTGAATCCACCCTTGACTACATATGGTGGAAACCTGGGGATCAACCACCTGATTTAAAGTGTAGAGTCCCCTATCTTTTAAGGCCAAAACTAGCCCTTGAGATAGATAAAAACTCTCTGTACATCTTATCCAGGGGTCTCTACCCAAGTTGATCTGAGTTCCATCCCCCACACTCCAAGCCAAACCCTTCTTTATAACTTTGACAGCAGCGACCACAGCTTTCCAAACCACCGAGGAGTTTTTGGAAGTCTTTTGCGGCAATTTGATCTAATCTAGTGTTGATAGAGGATCAATATGTTTTCTTTTAGAAACAGTGGTCCACAGCTTCTCAAAAGAAATGAGCCTCCAGGTGAGCTTTGTTGCTAAATATTGGGAGAAGCAAGTAAGATTTTTTTATACTCCAGCCTCCCCACTCTTTAGGACGTGCCACTTTATCCCAAGCAATCCAAGGGTAACTTTCTCTGACTTGGACCCTGCCCACAGAAACTTGCTACATAATTTATCAATTGAGGATAAGATTCCTTTGGGAACCCAGGTCAGACTAGCCCAATGGACTGGAACTGCCATCAGAACAGATTTTATTAACACTAGCCTACCTGCCCTGGAAAGCCACTTCTAACTCCAATGTTTCAGTTAGGATTCGATATTTGCAAGGATCCATTTCCAATCTTTGATCCTATAATTATCAAGCTTCAGAAAAACCCCAGGTATTTAAAAGTATCCTCCAGTGATTTGACTTCAAAATTTAGGACCAACACCACTCTGCGCACCAACTCTCTAGACAAACCTGTGCATGTGAGTGTGGATTTTCTCTCGTTTATGTAGAGACCAGTAGCCTTCAGGAAAAGGTCCAAGATCCTCTTGAGCGTCCTACAGTCCTTGAGACTTCCATTGCTGAACAGAATTATGTCATCCATGAAGAGGAGTTGAGTGACCCAAAAATTATCAGCTACTTCAATACCTTTGAGAGTCCCCTGTCTTTTTGCGTCATGGATCATAAGATTGATGCCATCTGCTGCCAACAAAAACAAAAGGGGAGAGAGCAGGCAACCTTGACGTAGGCCACGTTTAGGACTAAAAAAACTCGAGGCCGCTCTGTTGATCAGGACAACTATGCAAGATGAAGAAACATAGCTCATAACCCATGTCACAAAATCATACCTAAAACCTAGATGAGTTAACAGAAGCCTTAGGGACAGCCAGTTTAGAGGGTCCAATGCTTCGAGGCAACCTTCATCCTTCTGTTTCTTTTGGAGGGTCCAATGCTTAGAGGCAACCTTCATCCTTTTTAAATTATCCATTAAAACCTGGCTGTGACTCTCATCTTCATTGAAATCAACTTTCTTCCAAGTGTTATGTAAGAGGCTAATAAAAGATCCATCCGAGAGCCAAGAGGCATTAAATTTAAAGGGAGTGACCAGTTTAGTGAAGGCTCCCTTTACTTCCAGGAAGACAAGGAAATGATCCGAAAGACCACCTTCCCCAACCCAATGTCTAAAAGCCTATAAATTTTCTGCTAGCGATTCATAGAGTAGGAAACAATCAAGTTTCTTCCCAATCCATTCTTCTCCTATTCTTCGGTTCCTCAACATCGGGCGCAACTTGAGTGGGGAGACATCCACTAGGAGAGATGAGGCCAGTTTATTTTGAAAGGAATCAGAAAGGGGATCTACCCTGGCTCTGACCCCCCAAGATTCTGTCATCCCCAAAGAAAAATTAAGATCTCCTCCAATTATAAGATTTGGGTACAACAAAAAAGACTTTGTGAAGAAAGGGTTCCGGAACCTCTCCTGATCCAAAACAGGTCCATAGACATTAAGAATAAGAAAAGGGATGAAAATTTCGATGGAGTATAGTTCCACAACCAAGAAATTTTCCAATCCCCAAGAGGAGGTCTCTCGGAGTACCTTCGCATTGAATCCCAGTGCCAACCCTCCCGAATGTCCATTAGCATCAATGGCATGAAAGCTCCAGCCCAGAAGAAGCTTAACGAGGCATCCTGTAACATCTTCCCCCTACCCTAGAGTTTCTTGGAGAAGGATAATATCAGGTTTGTTGGTCCTGACCAGGTCCTTCAGAGCTAGCTTTTTTGGTAGACTAGCTAGACCCCTGCAATTATAGGATAAGATGATCATTGTGAAATCTCAGGGGGTGGCCGCTTTGCTCTAAGCACCCCTGGCAGACATCTACTTCCTGCCAGCAATATCGATGACAGCCTTCAACTGTGCCTTCGAGAAATTAGATTTCCTTCCTCTTAGCTTCCTCGGGGCTACTGACACCAAGTCCAGCTCCGGACCTCCCACTACAAGCCCTTTCCCCTTTCTGTTGGCCAAAGGTCTAAGATTGTAGGGGGGTTCAAGGCTCCAGACACTAGGAGAGATAGATGAGACAACATCCATGGGAATAGATGTCAGCTTAGGAGAGGATGGAATGGCCATTATAAT
This sequence comes from Pinus tabuliformis, assembly GCA_031772625.1. Taxonomy (NCBI): domain Eukaryota; kingdom Viridiplantae; phylum Streptophyta; class Pinopsida; order Pinales; family Pinaceae; genus Pinus; species Pinus tabuliformis. Next base: position 870,795,570 of record CM062810.1, on the reverse strand, counting down.
ACTCTCTAGAGAGGCTAGATCCTTCCTCAGGTCCGACAGATCATTCAAGAGCTCCCTGAAAGGACCAGACTCATCACAGCATGACTGAGATAAAGCAATAGAAGAGCAAAAGGAGAAGGAAGGGGATAGAAGCGAACTCGCCTAAGCTGCCCATGCCATTTTAGAGACTGCTGAGGTTCCCAGGAAAGACATCGGGGTTGAGATAGAATCACTTGCTGCAAACCCAGGCTGTACCTGTTCATCCTCCTCCGCTTGCTCTAGACCCAAACCCTGAGCATTTGCCTTAAGATCGCTCTCCTTGATCTGAGCCCCTTCTTCCTATGTGAACACCTCTTGATTTGCCTCTAGATTTTTTCCTATTCTCCTTTGTCTTCGGCGACAACAGTATCCAAGAGGACACTCCCAAGCCAGATGTCCATATTTATGGCAACGATGGCATCTGAAAGGGAGGTTTTCATAGTCTAGGGTCTGAATAAACTCTAGACCTCGATACTTCAGGTTCATAGCATCCGCCAAACCTTCTCTGGGGTTTAAACTTACCAGGATACGAGCAACACTCCAATCATGTGTTTGTAAATATGATCTATCAATGTCGAGAAACTTCCCCAGAGTATTACCAATTGAAGTGAAGGCCGAGTCAGTCCAAAATTGCATAGGGAGACCCGGTAATTTGACCTAGACTGGAGACTCCACCGATTTTTCTTTCTAGGCATCAAACATTGGCGTCCATCTTCTGAATAAGATTGGCCTCTTCCCGAAGCTCCAGTTCTTTTCCAGCACCCATTCGACATGCTCCTTTTCCCAAACCGAATGCAAAACCAACCTCTGTCCAAATTCTTAATCTCTTCTAGCTAACCCAATGCTTCTTTCCATTCTAACTGAGCCCAAGCCTTGATGTAGTCTACTGAGAACTTTCTTCCATGAACTCTGCCAACTAAGAAGGTTTCTGAGGCTTCCATCGCCTGATCTATACGAATATCCACTCCAAAAACGCAGCTAGGCTGCTCCTTTTTTCTGATAGGTTTGTTCTTCTTCCTCTTCCCACCCACAACCTGCATCTTGGCTTCTCCCTCTCCTGGATTCTGATTAGTAGGAGCTACCTCTTCTACCTCAAGCAGCTCAGTTCGCCTTCCAACAGGGTCACTGTTGCCTTCATCCACCTCCACAACCGTCCTTTTTACCCCAACGTCAGATGCTGAGGCTAGTCTTCGCACTTGTCCCTCTTCTTCGGATCCTTTCGGCTCCCCTCCTGCCTCTTCATTGGACGTAGATCTTGACAGACTAGGGAGCAGCCCTTTCAAAATAAGGTTTTTAAAAGGGGCCTTTTCCTGAGCGCCTTTTTTCAAACCCCCTTTTTCCACCGCCTCGTCAAGTAAAACTAATTTTGTTGCGCTATTCGAAAAGAAATGCAACAGATTTTTCTCGGACACATCATAACCCCAGCAAGCGAGAAGGTCTTCTAGTGTTGGTTCTATGTCCACTGACTCGCATTCGTGAACTATCTCCCACTTTTCACATCGACCTGGTTCCATTCAACGCGGTGTATTACAGTAAAACGATCCTCCGAGCAAAAACTTGAACCTTCCGACCTAAAGGCCTACATGCGGATGCTGCCAATAGCCTAGTGTATGAAGAAAAAGCAAGGATTGAGGCCTAGTTTACGGATGCATGGGTGTCATTTCTACACTTCAGAAACAAGCTCAGAGCCTTCAAGTGAAGCTTAATGTGGTTCGCTCAGAAATCATGAGATACAGAAGCCATAAAAATGCCATGGCTGTGGGATAATTTTTTACAGTGTCGCCTAAAACCCTACATCAGGTAACCATGTTCATGATTATATGGGTTAGGATCCTTGTTTTTCAAAGCTATTTATTTTGTGTATTTAAAGTGAATTCATGATTAAAAACTAGGAAATTAACATGGTTTCACTTACACACACACACACATGTGTGTGTGTGTATGTGTGTTATGAGTTTTGTGACATGTGTAGATCATTTGGAAGCTTCCAAGGAAGCCTTATGTGGCCTCACAAGAACAAATTCGAATTTCAACTCAAGAGGTGGACCATATTCCAAGTAGAAATAACATGGAGACCTTTATGAGTCATCGGATTTGTAGCTAGTATTTACGGATAAGTTGAGACAAGTATGGATCTAGTAGATTTTTAAGGGATCTACATTTATTGAGTAGATATCCCTAATTCATGTATAAATAAGAGGAGAATCCTTCAAAGGAAGCTAATAATTGTCTTTTTTTTTTTTTTTGTAAGTCAGAAGTTTATATTATAAAACAAAGTATAGTACAAAAAATCCGCAGAAGCAGATCGAAAGCAGGGATGTACAATGAGCCATAGCTGATCACCTGCTCAGAGAGTTCGACAAAAAGAAACTGCAAAAAGCACACCGCGCAGGGTGGCTCGATCTGAGCTTGTTCCTAAAAACCGAAACTACCAAGACAAAACAGTTCATGACAACAACAAAGAAAGACTAAGGCCGAAACACAGAGAAAGCCATAGGGACTACCCTAGATAAACTTGCCCATTTGACTGATGGTGTCCAGACCTATCTCCCGAACGTGACGGTCCACCTTTGCTTGCATGGCTGCAATGGATTCGTTCTCCTGCACCTCAGTTGTGGCCGGCTGCGGAGTCACGGGAGCTGAGTTTACAGTATCTCTCAGTAGCCTGATGAGCAGAGTCAGCTTCCTATTGACTGTCTGAACAGCCTCATGCACAGTGGAGATTCGGCCATCCAGCGAGCTGTTGTAGTCAATTATTTTTGCCATTTGAGCCTCCGTGAGGTTCACCTCAGTCACAATATGCTGCTTCTCCTTCTCGATCGAATCTAGAGCTTTGGCGATGAGAGTCTTGGTTCGCCAACTCTCTGCCTTTGTTCTAACAAACTGAGTTGCCCTTTTCGAGGGGGTACCCGGGTCCTTCAACCAATCCACCTCCTCTGCAATCTCCTCCTCCGTTCGCCCTTCTTCCTCCTGCTTGGCTTTGGCTTCCAGTTCAGCAATTTTTCGTTTGTTCTTAGCTGCTGTTCGGGTTTCATAACCTCTCTTCGCCTCCTGAAGGTCCCGATTTGCAGCAGCACAACGGCATCCTCCCGCATCCATATCTAACTCTACGTGCTCCTCCCAGCTAATGCAATTACCGTTCACGGTTGCGTGCTCGACACTATGATAAGAGACTGTGGGGAAAACAGGGTGACTGCCCTCTGCTTTATAGTGTTTTCGCTTGTGAATCCTCATGAGGTTGGTCTTAATCTCGCTGGAGGTGGGAGTACTATGACAATAAATTTGATTGAGGTTCGCACAAGCAGGGTCGTTGCAGGTCGAATTGGAATGAAAGTGGCTGCTCATAATCCAATTGACATTATGCCATGTGTCCTGTACGTTTGATCGGTTGCTATGGTAGATAGTGGTGTTTGAAATGCCCTGTTTGCCTGCATGCCTGGTCTTCCTATGCGGTGCCTCGATCCACCCCGCCTCTTTCGATATCACCATAAATGTTATTGATGCCTTGCTATACGGATCCCTTCCAAGTGTTTTGATTGTGATCTTGCTGATGCTGTAAATTCTGTGGCTCGATCTGTAATGATCACTCGTCTGGCCGGCCTGCCGCCGCCAGGATTTCCACCGCCAGAGAAGTCCTGTCATTCCGTTGCCTTGGTGATCATTACAGCTTTTACCGGTTTCATCAAAATTCTGGTACCGTAGCCCGAAGCCGTCACCAGCTAGGATGGAACGGCCTGGAGTAATTCCTTCTCTGCCAGCTGTGCACATGTCACCTTGAGGATTGGGCAGTCTACCTCCTGCCAACAGCTGTCCATAATTTTGTTCGGGTTGTCAGCACCATGGTTTGCCAAAAAATCTGCCAACCCATTTGCCTTTCTTCTTACGGTTTGGAAGACTATGCCTCTCATTTCTGCTATTAGCTCCGCTATACTCTCCGTGGCTTTGGCCAGCCTCCAATGTTTGGTGGCCTTACTGACTCTTGTGCCTGCTTGTAGGCGTTTAGCCGCTGTGATGGCCAAGGAGGAATCCCCCTCTACTATTACATTCCCTCGATGAATGGTTCTTAGAATGTTCAAACCTTGCTCAAGCACAGCAAACTCTGCTTCATTGTTCGTGCTTTCTCCCAGTGCTCTGCAGTATATATGGACTATTTCCCCAGCCTGATTGCGAATGGCGCCTCCGATACCTGCTGTGCCTGGGTTGCCCCTCGAAGCCCCGTCAAAGTTCAATTTTAGGCCGCCCTCTGGTGGGCATTGCCATCTGAGGAGTTGCGAAGAAGGTTGAGATCTGTTTCCCCCAGTCGGTTGATTGCTGGAGGCCTCCAATTGAAACACCTTTAAAATGCGTAAGTCCTGATCTGTGGGTTTTTCATTCGATTCTACCTTGCATTTTGCCTGTATGAGCTGTTTGATGTTAATTGTTATAGAATCTTTAGCAAATTCTATGTTTCTGACTTCCTCCTTGAATATTCTCCGATTCTGCTCTTTCCATATAGTCCATATGATAAAGCTTGGGGCAGATTTCCAGATACTTTCCACTCTTCGAATTCTAGAAAAGTTTCTCCTCCAGTTGATGATGGTCTCCTGAATGGAGTCCCTGTTCCGATCAGAAGCTCCAAGAATATCTTCCATCCAGTGCCAAAGCTGGGAAGCCCATTCACAGGAGTTAAAAAGATGATTCATTGTTTCCTCCTCCTCTATACACATAGGACATCTAGAAGGTCCCCTGAACCCTTTTTTCAATAAGTTTTCCCAAGTTAGAGTTCTCTTCTGCATAAGAAGCCATAGAAAAGTTCTAACCTTCGGCCATTGAAGACTGTCCCAAACTTTATTGGCCCAGGGCATTATATCAGGCTGTTCTTCCCCCTCTATGATGCTCTTGGCTTCTTTCAGGGAGAAATCACCGTTGCCTTTTGGACCCCATCTAAGCTTGTCATTTTCAGCAGCAACTCGAATTTTTCTTTTTAGGATTTGTTTATTTAAAGCTTGAATGGTTTCCTGAATGTCTTCATTATGGGTGGAGTTGAAAACTGTCCATTCCCGCCAATCCGGGTCTTCACTGGTTGGGTTCCAGTATTGATTGACTTTGAATTTGCCCTCATTTTGATTGTTTTGCTTCAGGGGTAGGAGTTGAGGGGTGTCCAGCTTTGGGGACTGCTGCCAGGCATCCTCCCAGAAGAGTGCTTGAGTTCCATTTCGTATCTCCCAGAAGCTATAGTCCTGGACAATACTTCTGTTGTCTTGGGCATGATTCCATATTGGCGAACCGTTGGGGGCATCCTGCATTCTTACTAGTTCTAGATTGGTACTATTCGGCCTGTACTTCTCCTTCCAATGGATGGCCCAAGGTAGGCTAGTGTCAGAGATCCACTTCCACCATATTTTGGCTCCGCAGACTCTGTTTACTATTGAGGGATCAACCAAATTCAGACCCCCCCTGTCCTTAGGTTTACACAGTTTCTGCCAGGCAACCAAAGACCATTTTTTCTTTTCACTGTTTCCACTCCATAAGAAGGAGCGCTGGATGATTCTCATTTGATTTAAGATTCCTTTCGGAGTAGGAAGAATTGATATCATGTACTGAGGGATGGCCTGCAAGACCGCTTTTGTTAGTATTAATCTACCTGCAAAATTCAGAGCCCTGTTAGTCCAATGTTTGCACTTCCTTTCCATGCTGGCTAGGACTTTCTCCCAATGAACCTTTTGCCACGGTTTGAGAGTTAGGGGGGCACCAAGGTATCTTGAAGGTAAGGAGCCAATTTTAAACCCCAGAAGCCTAGAAAGATGAGATTGGATAGCTTGATGCGTGTTGAAGAAGAATATGGTGGATTTGGAAAAATTAATCTCCATTCCTGAGGCTTTGCTGAAAAGATTGAGGATGTCTTTGTAGGCTAAAGCTTCTTTTACTGTTGGGGTGCCATGTAACATAGTATCATCCACAAACTGTTGATGAGTTGTGGCTGGACAGGATCTGATGGGTTGCAGACCTCTGATTTGACCTTCTGCTTTTTTCTTGGCAATTAATCTGCTTAGGCCCTCCATTAGAATGACAAACAGGAAAGGGGATAAGGGGTCCCCCTGTCTGATGCCTCTGGTAGGGCTGAAGGGAGCAGAGGGGGCGCCATTCACAAGGATAGAGTATCTAGGAGATTTAATGAGGGCTAAAACCCATTTGATCCATTGTCTACTGAAACCAAAAGCCTCTAAAACTGCTTCCAGGTAAGACCAGCTTACCTTGTCATAAGCTTTGGAAAGATCTAACTGCATAAGCATTCCGGCTTCTTTCCGCGAATGAAGAGAGTGAATCATCTCCTGAGCAAGCAAAATATTGTCTAAAATTTGCCTACCTTCCACGTAGCCAGACTGTTCTTGCGAGATGATGCCAGGGAGGATCGCCTTCAGCCTATTAGCTATGACTTTTGAAATGATCTTGTAGATTACATTACAGAGTGCTATGGGTCTGAATTTTTCCGGAGTATTAGCTTCCTCCACTTTGGGAACAAGAGCAATGAAGGTAGAGTTTAGAGATTTTAGGATCGTTTTGGATCGTCTTGAGTCTTCCACAATCTCCCAAATGTCTTGCTTTACAATGTTCCAGCAGGCTTTATAGAAGTTAATGGTAAATCCATCCGGTCCAGGAGCTTTGTCGCTGGGCATACTTCTGACTGCCTCCTCAACTTCTTCCATAGTAATTGTTCTTCTTAGGGCCCAGTTCTGATCCTCTGTGATAGATTTGGGTATAACATTGGTGATTTCTTTGATGGCTTCCTCTCTATTAATCCCTGGTTCTTGCGCTATGAGGCTAAAGTGATCTGAAAGGGAGGCTGATATCTCATTGTGGTTTCTGAGGAGTTCTCCCTCACTGTTTTTTAGTTCTAGGATTTTGTTGGCACTTCTGTAGTCCATGGCTGATCTGTGGAAGAACTTGGTATTTTGCTCCGCTTCCTTCAACCAAAGGATCCTTGATTTCTGCTTCCATAAAGATTCTTCCTGCTTGCATCTGTTGTGCCATTGTTGAGTAAGCTCGTTTTCTTGTTTACTGGTATCCTCATCTCTGCGACCTGCCGCACCATCCTTGTGAATTTGTTCCAGCTTATTTTCGATGATAGCTTTCTCCTGAAATATATTTCCGAAAACTGTTTTGTTCCAGTCCTTCAATTTCATTTTGATGTTTTTTAATTTCTTTTGAAGATTGAACATTTTGGATCCTTCCTCACCTAAAGGCTCTGACCACCATTTTTCCACCATTGTGAGGAAGGTAGGGTGTTCTATCCAGAACTTTTCGAACCTGAAGGGTTTGTTTCTGGGGGTACCCTGAAGCTCGACAGCTAGTGAGATCGGCCAATGGTCCGACCCTCCACTTGGGAGGATGTTCGATTCAACTACCGTACCATCTAAAATTAAGCTTTCCGAGACTAAGAAACGATCTAGTCTGGAGGAAATGAGCCTTTCACCCCGCCTTCTGTTGTTCCATGTGAATTTACCACTCTTAGGGTATACATCTACCATTTTTGCATTATCAATGAAACTTATGAAGACCTCCCCATCCCTATTTAGTTTTCTGAGACCTCCTTTTTTCTCCAGGAGGGAGGTGATCATGTTGAAATCTCCCCCCAATATGAATTTAGCATCAGGGTGCCTATCTATGATTTTGGTTAAAGACGCTAGGAAACTGATCTTGTCTTCTAACTTCTGAGGACTATAGATATTGATGCATAGAAAAGATTTAGAATTACCTGTAGGTTGCACTTCCAGTGCCAAGTAGTTTTTGCTTGCTTCAGCTGTTATAATCTGGTATCTTCTTTTATCCCAGAAGGATGCTAAGCCTCCTTCTTGCCCTTTGCTTTCGATCTCTAAAACTTCAAAATTTCTTCCTAACTTAACTCGTAGCCTATCTATGAGAGCACTGTTGCATTTGGTCTCTTGTAGAAACAACATATCCGGGTTATATTTTTGCATCTGCCGCTTCAGAATCCTCTGTTTGGCCTGACTGCTTATCCCTCTTGCGTTCCATGAAACAATCTTCATATTTAAACAATTGGTTGGAAGGACGGATAATCACTTAGCTGCCTTATCTTACCTGCGTTGATCAGCATCTCTCCAAGCTCCTGCAAGTGTTCTACGCTTGACTTGCGGCCTCTACGGCGTTTGTGCCTCGAGCCAGAGGTTTTTCCCAGTATTGCTTTGTAGTGTGGGATGCTTCCTTTGATTATACCTAACTTTCTCTTCTGTTTCTCTATTACTGCCTTCTGCCGTGCTATGAAGAGGTCATTGACCTTCCTAATTTCTTCCTCCGGTACTGCTTCAATCCCTTTGGCTCTCCAGCTTTCTACAAGCGCCGTGAGGTCCATCCCTTCCATAGCTAGGGTTTCTTCGAGCTCCAAATCCTCACTCCCTGCTTCACTTGTTAACATCTCTGTTTCTTCTTCCGTTTCTGCTGTTCTGTCCTGCATGTGGATTTCACCAGTGAATGCTCCTTCTGCCGTTCCTTCTCCTGTAGGTTCTTCCTATCCTTCTTGCCCTGCCTCCACATTAGGTATATTCTGCTTTTCCTCCGAGTCAATCTCCAGGTCTAGGATCTCAAATGGGTTACTGAAGTAGTTTCTTTCTGTATTTCCTTTAGTATTCCTTCTTCTATTGGCACGCTGCCTGTTCTTTGGTTTGGTGAAGTTGTTCTTGTCTTTGTTGTTCTGTATTTTCTCTTCTTCTGCCTCCTTTCTGTTCAATGGACAGTCCCTTACCAGATGTCCATGCTCGTGGCATTTCCGACACCTAAAAGGTATTTGCTCATAGTCTAAAGCCTGAAAGTATTCCTCATCCCTGTACTCGAGCCATACACCTTCATGTAGTGCGCCTGACACATCCAGTTCCACACAGATTCTGGCATAGGTGGTATATCTTTTCTGCATGGTTGCCTCCGAAGCTTTAACAAAGGTGCCGAGCTTATCCCCTATCTGCTTTAGGGCATTCAAACCCCAATAATCTATTGGGAGAGAGAAAAGTCTAATCCAGACCGGCACTTGAGTGAAGGATTCCTTCTCCGGGACGAAGTTTGGCTTCCAAGGTCTCATATATAAGCCTGCTGCTGCTAGGAAATACGGGCCACCTTCGAACACTCTATCTTTGTCTTCTAGACTTGTAAAGACTACTGTGAAAAATCCTTTGGCCCCCAGATGTAACTGCACATCTCCTTTTGGCTTCCACTGCTGTCTTATCCATTGGCACAGAGTCCTTTCAGATGGCCAGACTCCCATAAATTTACAAATGATGGCATGTTCAGCCATGTGCTCCCTGTAGGCCTGGATTTCAGGGTCAGTGATTGTCACCCGTAGGCTATCTTCTTTCTTTGGCTTACATGCATTGCTAGTCACAGGGGTTCTGTTGGGGTTCGCGCTGGTCTCCCCCTCCTTCTCTGGTTGGACCTTGCTTTTGTTTTTTGGCTCTTTGTCTTCTTTTGGTCGTTCCTCCTCATTTTCTGAGGGCTGCGACTTGGCAGCTGTTTTGTCTTGTGTGTCTACACGGTTCTGCTTCTCTTTATTCCTATCTTCTGAGGTATTGTCTGTCTTGTCAGACATTATTGGTCTCTTTTCCTTGTTTTTCCTGCTACTCTGCATCGTGCTGTTCAGTCCTTCGATTCTGACTCCTTCTTTCATTTTCTGTTGCTGTTTCTGCAAGACAATCTGCTTAAAAGTTGGGGTCCCACTAGACCCCTCTGCTCCCATCCAGTCCGATAGCAGTTGCCCCTTTCGAAACAATGCTGCCAGTTTGATTCTATGGTGTTCCAGGCCTGTCACAACCGCGTGAACGCATAAAACCTAGCTCGCCATCTCCAGTCCAGTGCTCAACATCGTGAATTATGTGGTTATCATAAATGGGCTTCCATCGTATTTCTTCCTTGCATTCAGAGGCCTTCGCCAGGTCTGCCCTTTATCTCTGCTTCCATTTATATTCGCTAATAATTGTCATTTTATTCATGAGTATCAAATTTATGATTGTTCATTCAGCATGAAGAATATCATTTTCTCCAAATCATGAGTTATGAGTGTTGTTTGATTCTTAAGATGTGATAGCTATTCTTCTATGCTCATTGAGGAATGGAAGGACCCCCATCAACCACAATCTGCATACAATTGTAACATAGTTTGATTTCTATTATTTCCTTTCATGCAAGTGTGCTTTACTTTCTATCAGTGTGATTTTCTTTCTGCAAGTTTGATTTACTTTCTTACATTTGATTTGATTGTCATTAAACTGCTTGCTTACTAGCTATCTTAGTTTGCTTGCTTGACAACTAAATCACTAGTTGCTATTTAATACTGATTTCTAGATTAATTTACTGCTTTCTGGATTATCATGGTTTGATTCTTTTAGCTTTTTATAGATTAGTTTTCTTTTTAATAGTTTAGAATGGCCATGGCGTTAATTCATTCATTCCATTTTTAGAATTTAATTTAGTTTTCTTGCATGAGATTTCTTTTGTAGTTTTCTTTAGTTATATTTGTAATATGTATTTCCTTTCTCTCTTTCCATCCTACATAGACTTTCTACAACAGTTTCATCTGAGGTCCCATATATTTTGGTTTAATTCTAAGTTTACAAAACCCCCGGGTTGACATATTCAAATGATAAGGGATTTAGCATACCATTAAATCGCCCTACATTTTCGGTGCCATTGGCAGGAAGCATACTTAGATGTAACTAGTTAGGAAGATTGTTTAGAGAGCATTTTCATTAGGGTTATTTGAATTTAGACAGAAATTAGAAAAGATAAAACATTCATAAAACAAAACCCCCATTCACTAAAAAAAAGACCATCCATATCATGAATTCCTAGTTTTGCAGGTAGAAAAAATGGATGGAGATGGTGAAGTTGAGGAAGATCCTTTTGGATTTCCCATTCAAGAAACTTATATTAATATTCATATGAAGAACATCTCCCCATATGTACTTCCTATCTGCAATGGTATGAGAGAATAAGACCCAAAAAAAATTCTATTTGAATTTGAAATAACTTATAGATCTCATGGCTACTTATTACACATTCAAAAGTTGAATTTGTTTCTAGAAACAATGAAGGATAGAGCTCTTAAATGGTTGACGAATTTAGGAAAAAATTCTACAAGGACATGGGATGATATGAAAAGAGAATTTTTTGGAAAAATAGAAAGATTATTGTATAAACCATGACCTTAGAAATCAAGTCTTTAAGATGAACCAAAAAGAGGATGAAAGCTTAGAAGATTTAGTGGAGAGATTTACATCTCATGTCGAAAGAGCTAAAATGCATAATTTAGGATCAAACATATTAAAAAATATCCTACTAAATGCCATAAAGGATGAATGGATTGATCTTCTTAATGTGGTAGGGAAAGGAGATGTTTCACAATTATCATTCCAAGAGATTTATGAATTGTGTAAGAACATATCAAGAGGAAAAGAAAAGTATGCAAGATCCCCTATGAATTGAAAACAAGCAAATAGTTGAGAATGTTGCTTCATTTATGTTTTTCCCTAAATGAAAAAGAAACATTATTTCCATGAATGTCCACTTGATAACATTAAAATGTATGAAATTTGTACAGGATCACATACTATTAAAGATTGTCCATCATTACCAAGGTTAAAGGCAGTTTACCAAGGAGCAAATCAAACATTGGAACTGTTATCACTCAGGTTTTCCCAAAAGTTGTAAGAAAGGGAAAGGAGGCCGAGGTAACCACATACCAATCTTTTAGATACAGAATCTATCCAATCTGTATCCAGAGAGGGCTCTCTCTTTATGATTTAGCTTTGTTTTTAAAGGAATTAAGCTAGTTATGAAGTTTAGGAGTTTTGTCTAAGTTTGGGTGGTGAGATTCAATAGAGCAGAGAGGTAAAATAGAGTAGTTCAGTCCATTGGGCTAATGGAGTCAAAGAATATGGCTTTCTGTATTTGGTTTATTAATAGAGGATGGTTTCACAGAGCAAGATAGTCAAATAGGAAACAAATAAAGACATGAAACAGATGGAATGGGCTCAAATTGGGTGAAGGGTAGTTAAGGATCCTTCAACCTATTTAAAGAGGTAAATTGGATGATTACTGATAAGAGGAAGTTAAGTATTCTTTAGCAAATAATCAACATGAAAGAATTAGGAAACATGATCAATTAAGATTTCACTTCTTATCCTAATTCTGAAGAAAACACAGAGAACAATAATGACCGAAAACAGAGTGCAATTAAGCATATTCTGAAATTAAATCTTTTCTTTATCATTCAGATTGTGAAACATAGATGATATAATAAACTAAGAAAACTATAAAAACACAAGATATAGAGGACTTATTGATCTAGTGGTTGATTCAAGAAGTTTGTGGCAAGTCCTCTGCTTCAATTCTTCATCCAGTAAGCCATGCAACAGTTGATTCCAACAACTCTTTATTCCAAAAATCAAATATTACAACAAAGTCTAGGAATCCACCCACAATACTCCATTGGAGGGGGTATTTATGCTCAAAATTGTAAAAGAAATATCTCATAACAGAGTGAGATAATATCTAGGATGACTAAAAATAGTTTACAAGAAATAGAAACAGCTAGCCTTGAAAAATAGGGAAAAGATGAACTGATGTTGTGGTGGTCCTATTTTTGTTGAATGTGCTGGAGGCAGGCCCTATAATTCAGTTAGCAGCTATCTTCTTCGGTAACTCTGTGCTGGATGCCATGTTTTCACTAATACTCTTTAATCCTGATCTGATACTCTTTGACTGTGATCTGATACACTTTGACCTGTTTTGACCCCTGTTCATCCTGCTCTGGTATTTAGCCCAAAATTTCCCTCTTTCCAAGGGTAACAGTGCAGTTATGGATCTCTCTGTGGCTGGTATGTTGAGTCCTGTGGAGATTGTTGCAAAGCTTCTCTGGTTAGGTGGCAGTTGAGGAACTAGAACATTGATTTCGGTCTTTATTTTGCAAGAGAGCGTGAGGCGCAATGCATTACAGTGAAAAAATGGCATTTTATCATTTATTTGACAAAACTGAGGTTTGGCAGGAGTTTTTGTATTCAACCGGGTGGATGATGTAAGTGGTACCTGGCCTGATGTCAATAGAGGGCGTATGACATCAGAGGATGACAAAAGATGAGGGTGGATGATGTCAGAGGATGACGTCAGTGGAGGGTGGTAAGTGGTTTAGCCCGCACCACTTTTGGGACAGGGCAGTATTGAGCAGAGGTCGAGCAAGCACCCCGGATGGGTGACGCATAGCAGAGGTACGGGCGGAAAACCGCCAGCCGATCGCGAGTTAACGTGAGGTCAAAAGGGGGGTCGCGATATCAATATAGGCCATTGGATGATGGGGAGACGATCGAACGGCGGATGGGCATCGGAGATGACGGGGGTTTATGTGGCGGGCCCGATGTATTTAAAACTGTTTTAATCATTTCGGGCATGTTTTGATTGGTTGGGATTGGTTATTAATTAACCCAGGTGGTCAATTAAATCCTTTGCACGCGGTGGGGAAGGTTTTTTAATGAATTTCAAACAAATTCATTAATCCTTTTTAAACGGTGTTTACGGTTATATTTCAACTGGGGTGGGGATACATTAAAAATTGGGTTTTTTTTTTATATAACTAAGTAATAAGGGAAGGGTTTTATGGTGCGGGAGTTATATAATAAACGTTAAAGTTAATATGATTTATGAAAATGAAAGCGTTGAGTTATAAAAATAATTGGATTTTGTAATTAAACTTAGGATCAGGATGAAAGAGGGTTTTTATGAGGAATATTTGCCATTTTCGTACGTAAAATGGGGTTTTACTTAGGCAATGTTTATGAAATTAGATGAGTGATTTATGAATGTTATTAAAAATAGATCTTAATACTTTGGGGAAATTAGTGAATGATTAGGGAACAGTATGAAGGGGAGTTAGATATGTAACCTTGCCTCGCTTGAGTTGCATCCAGTATAATGTTTTCTTGGCACTTGCGATAAAGATAAGGATTAACACATTTAGAGACATGATCTATCACAAGTATCATTCTGCAACACCATCTACCTACCCTGCCTACTTTGGCCTAGCATTTTTTCTTCTTTATTTGGTTGCACTTACACTGGCAAACCCGTATCAACTTTTCTTTTCTTTTCATGGTAAGCCTACCTAAGTTTGCACTTATTACATCCAAGGGCTCAGATTTAACTATTGAGCTCCTTTTTATTTACTCTACCTATCTACTTATCTACCAAGATTAAACAGTTTGGTCAGATTTTATTCTCTATCTCTAAAATAGGAAATTCAAATATGAACTAGCCAAGATTAAGCTATTTGACTCTTCATAAATTGTGGCATAAATTAACAAGCTACACACAATGCTTTATTACAGAAAATAAAAGGTAGTGGCATTTTGGACTTGCACACTTTCCTGGTCTATTTTTATTTGGGGTTCATTTCTTTCACTTTTTTTACCATTTTATTCTTTTTACCCTTTCATTTTTCTTTTAAGGTATACCCTCTTTACATTTTTTAATTTTTTGATAATATGGAAAACCTTTGCAACAGGAAAGGAATGAACATATTACAGAGCTCATCAAGTTAATCAGGAAATATGACACCTATTGGTATAGGAGTATAACAATGGATCCACTTGGGGATGGCTTTTCCTCGTGGAAAGTCAACAACAGCAAGTCAGATGGCCTTCTGAATAACTTTTACTGTGCTTTGAAAAATCCTTCAGCTGGTTGCTTTATTGTATGTATGACAGTACACTTGTGAAGCTTAGGGCCTTCACTTCGGGCTTCAACTCCAACAAGTTACTATCCAATTAACACTAAACCTCTATTCTTCCTACTTGAATCCCACTTGAGAACCTTGTAACTTATGTAGGAAACTTCAGTCTTGGTCTTTCTATCAAAAATCTTTTTAACCTTCTCCTACATAACTTCAGATCTTACCTGAAACTAAAAGGTGCTGCAAATTCCAAACCAAATTAGTAAATCATCAAGATCTTGGATTCAAATATTTAATGACTTATTTTGTAATCTACTGAAAAATGAATTAAATCAAACTGAAATCCTACCTACTTACTCTAATTAGCTCTCTAACTGTTGGTTAGGTAAAATGAAACAACCAATGCAACTACTCAAGCATTATATACAGTGGTGACCTTTGTTGCTTGTGCTTGTTGGTGTTTAAAATTGAGATCTTGCAATCAAATATAGCTTTGTTAACTTTTGAGAAGATAAGGAAATTCCCGATCTCCTTTGTTGAATCTAGAAACTGTACAAACGGATCTTGTAAAATATATACACTATTCTTGAGTTGATTCAAACAACTATATACATGTTCTGGCTAGCCTACCTGCCATGAAATTGAAATATCACTTTTATCTTTATCACCTACATGTTTTCAGCTGCTCTTTGTGATGATGTTTCTACTAATTGTAATGTCTGTCTAGTAAGACCATTATCATCTTGATTTTGACTTTCATAGTCTGTTAATGGAGAAGAATTCTGAATACTTTCCTCGTCCAACCTATCAGCTGTTGTGTCATAAAGAACTTGGAAGGATTGTTGCAACTTATTAGATATAGGTTCAAATGGAACTTCATAGATTTCTACAAGCTTCTCCTCCTTTTCTTTAAAAATTTTACACCATATTTCCTTTAAAAATTGAAATGATTCAAAACAAAGAGGCATGGAATCAACTTGGATCATTTGATCATATGTTCCTGCTTCCAAGTCTTCTTTTGCAACTTGATATCTAATGGCATTTTGGGGCTGCAACTCTAGATATGAGTAGTCTTGAACAAAGATTTGATTGCCCCCTAGATAGTTAATACCAAGACTTGTTGACTTTGATTCTCTAATTTCATGATAGTTATCTCTGTTAAACTGAAATGGATCAAAACAAAATGGTAAAGTTCCTTCATTGATTTCAAATTTTTTTGCACTTTCCTCCTCATTCTCATAGCTAAAATGAGCAAGATGATCACTATTTTCAAGCTGTTGAACCTGAACTTCTTTATTCCTCAAATTAGCTTCTGATTCCTCTACAAGGTTAATTTGAATTTGAGAAACATAACCATCATCATACTGATCATATTTGGGAAAATCATCAAAAGAAGTAATGTCATCAAATATACACATTAGATCAGGGGATTGCTCCTCCACATATTGCTCCATGAATCTATCTTCTGGTCTATGGAAGATTGAGTTGGTAGGAATTTGTTCATGAATATCAACCTTTTCCTTTTGTGAAATAGATGTGTCATGGTTATTTTGAACAAAACATTCAACTTTCATTGTGATCTTATGTATCATTTCCTCTGTTTTCTTTATCAAAATGTCAAGTTTTTCCTCTTTCTCTGCTTTCAACTTTTCTTTTCTATTTTTCAGATTAACCTCTACATCTACTTCCATGTTCTACATCTGTTCCATTGTCGAGGGGTTTCTTTCTCTTAGACAAAATTCTATCTCTGAATCAAATGCTCTTGGGTAATGAAAAAGAGCTGAATCAGGAGGAGGTCTTATATTTAATGGTATTGAATAGTAGGCTTGATTAAATCTATTTGAAAATTGTTGTATTGTTTCGTCTGGATGTCTTTTTAACTGATTATTTTCTTCTATTATCATGAGAATATTGACTTTGATTATCGATCTATCAAGGAAGAGTTTGAGAAACTGCTCGAGATTTGAGATGCTTGCCTCAGGCAGGGTTTTGAACCAACTCTTGACTTTGTCTTGCAAAGAAAGAGAAAAAATCCTAATACTAACATCCTCTTCATCTACTTCAAATAAGTTAAGATAATCTTCAAAAACTTGGATATGTTTTTGGGCAGTGATACCATTCTCTCCATCAAACCTAGGGAGATACTTGGGATAATCGTTAGGGAAAGCATGGAGTGTAGGAGGCAAAATGAGTGGTTTATACCTATCAGGAACTTTATGAGGTACCAGAATATGTTCAGGGATTGTATGATTAGTCTTAATTTTTTGATTCTCCTTAATTGGAAGATGATCTTTATAAGAATTAGAAGACTACTATTCAAATGTGTAAGGAGAGTTTATATCTATATTTTTCAAAGGAAAATAATAAAAATTTAATCTAAAATCATCTCTAAAATACAATATACATTGAAAAATCTTATCCATGAGAAAGAACATAATGTCATGGATAAAAATCCAAGCTAAAAGCCTGATCTTTTCACACAGTTCTTTCAGGTTCATTTCTCTAGTGGAGTCTTGATTGTGAAATTGATGTGGAGTCGTCAGGTGTCTATGTCCACCATCATAGATTAGATCTAAACTTGTAAAACGGTTCTAAAGAAAAGGTTTAGTTCTCCAGGAAACCAAATTTTGAGTATTTTATGATTATTTCGATTTTTTATGACTTTTAAAAACAACTTCTATGATTTCTTTAAGAGGCTTTAGATATGAGATTTAAACCTTCTTAAAGACTTATTTGACAAGAGGAACTGATCAAGTATTTGAAACCAGATGTTCATTCCATAAGCTAGACCAGAGATAGACTGAAGCAGCATTCATTTACTTCTGTAATTGCAAAGAAAAATCATTTCAAAGGTGACCTGGCTAACTTCAGGCTCCGTCCGTAGCTTATGAAATAAACAATAGTAACAAACAATTATTCAGGTCCCTAGTGGAGTTTCCATTGATGTTATCACTTAGGTTTTCCCAAAAGTTGTAAGAAAGGGAAAGGAGGCCGAGGTAACCACAGACCAATCTTTTAGATACAGAATCTAGCCAATCTGTATCTAGAGAGGGCTCTCTATTTATTATTTAGCTTTGTTTTTAAAGGAATTAGGCTAGTTATGAAGTTTAGGAGTTTTGTTTGAGTTTGGGTGGTGAAATTCAATAGAGTAGAGAGGTAAAATAGAGTAGTTCAGTCCATTGGGCTAATGGATTCAAAGAAGATGGCTTTATGTATTTGGTTTCTTAACAGATGATGGTTTCATAGACCAAGACAGTCAAACAGGGAACAAATAAAGACTTGAAACGGATGGAATGTGCTCAAATTGGGTGAAGGGCAGTTAAGGATCCTTCAACCTATTTAAAGAGGGAAATTGGATGATTACTGATAAGGAGAAGTTAAGTATTCATTAGCAAATAATCAACATGAAAGAATTAGGAAACATGAGCAATTAAGATTTCACTGCTTAACCTAATTCTGAAGAAAACACAGAGAACAATAATGACTGAAAACAGAGTGCAATCAAGCATATTCTGAAATTAAATATTTTCTTTATCATTCAGATTGCGAAACATAGATGATATAATAAACTAAGAAAATTTTATAAACACAAGATATAGTGGACTTATTGATCTAGTGGTTGATTCAAGAAGTCTGTGACAAGTCCTCTGCTTCAATTCTTCATCCAATAAGCCATGCAACAGTTGATTCCAATAGCTCTTTATCTTGAAAATTCAATATTAAAGCAAATTCTAGGAATCCACCTACAATACTCCATTTGAGGGGGTATTTATGCTCAAAATTGTAAAACTAATATCTCATAACAGAGTGAGATAATATCTAGGATGACTAAAAATAGTTTACAAGAAATAGAAACAACTAGCCTTGAAAAATAGGGAAAAGATGAACTGATGTTGTGCTGGTCCTGTTTTTGTTGAATGTTCTGGAGGCAGGCCCTATAATTCAGCCAGCATTTGTCTTCTTCAGTAACTCAGTGTTGTTTGCCATGTTTTCACTGATACTCTTTAATCCTGATCTGATACTCTTTGACTGTGATCTGATACACTTTGACTTGTTTTGACCCCTGTTCATCCTGCTCTGGTATTTAGCCCAAAATTTCCCTTTTTCCAAGGGTAACAATGCAGCTATGGATCTCTCTGTGGCTGGTATGTTGAGTCCTGTGGAGATTGCTGTGGAGCTTCTCTGGTTAGGTGGCAGTTGAGAAACTGGAACATTGATTTCGGTCTTTATTTTGTAGGAGAGTGTGGGGCGCAATGCATTACAGTGAAAAAATGGCGTTTTATCATTTATTTGACAAAACTGAGGTTTGGAGGGAGCTTTTGTATTCAACCGGGTGGATGACATAAGCGGTACCCAGCCTGACGTCAGTGGAGAGCGGATGACATCAGAGGATGATGTCAGCAGAGGTTGGATGACATCAAAGGATGACATCAGCAGAGGGTGGCAAGCGGTTTACCTCGCACCGCTTTTGGGGGTGGGCAGTATTGAGCTGAGGGCGAGCGAGCACCCCGAATGGGCGATGCGTGGCAGAGGTACAGGCGGAAAACCGTTGGCCAATCACAAGTTAACGTGAGGTCAAAAGGGGGATCGTGATATCAATATAGGCCGTTGGATGATCGGGAGACGATCAGACGGTGGACAACCGTTGGAGATGACAGGGGTTTATGTGGCGGGCCCGATGTATTTAAAACTATTTTAATCATTTTGGGCATGTTTTGATTTGTCGGGATTGGTTATGAATTAACCCAGGTGGTTAATTAAATCCTTTGTGCGCGGCGGGGAAGGTTTTTTAATGAATTTCAAACAAATTCATTAATCCTTTTTAAACGGTGTTTACGGTTATATTTCAACCAGGGCGGGGATACATTAAAAATCGGGGTTTTTTTTTATATAACTAAGTAATATAGGAAGGGTTTTATGGTGCGGGAGTTATATAATAAACGTTAAAGTTAATATGATTTGTGAAAATGAAAGCGTTGAGTTATAAAAACAATTGGCTTTTGTAATTAAACTTAGGCTTAGGATGAAAAAGGGTTTTTATGAGCAATATTTGCCATTTTCCTAAGTAAAATGGGGTTTTACTTAGGCAATGTTTATGAAATGAGATGAGTGATTTATGAATGTTATTAGGAACAGATCTTAATACTTTTGGGAAATTAGTGAATGATTAGGGAACAATATGAAGGGGATTTAGTTATGTAACCTTGGCTCGCTTGAGCTGCATCTAGTATAATGTTTCCCTGGAACTTGTGATAGAGGTAAGGATTAACACATTTAGAGACATGATCTATCACAAGTATCATTCTGCAACACCATCTACCTACCCTACCTACTTTGGCCTAGCATTTTTTCTTCTTTATTTGGGTGCACTTACACTGGCAAACCCTTATCAACTTTTCTTTTCTTTTCATGGTAAGCCTACCTAAGTTTGCACTTATTACATCCAAGGGCTCAGATTTAATTGTTGAGCTCCTTTTTATTTACTCTACCTACCTACTTATTTGCCAAGATTAAACAATTTGGTCATATTTTATTCTCTATCTCTAAAACAGGAAATTCAAATATGAACTAGCCAAGATTAAGCTGTTTGGCTCTTCATCAATTGTGGCATAAATTAACAAGCTGCACACAATGCTTTATTACAGAAAATAAAAGGTAGTGGCATTTTGGACTTGCACACTTTCCTGGTCTATTTTTATTTGGGGTTCATTTCTTTCACTTTTTTGACCATTTTATTCCTTTTTCCCTTTGTTTTTTCTTTTAGGGTATACCCTCTTTACATTTTTTAAGTTTTTTAATTTTTTGATAATATGGAAAACCTTTGCAACAGGAAACGAATGAACATATTACAGAGCTCATCAAGTTAATCATGAAATATGACACCTATTGGTATAGGAGTATAACAGTGGCTCCACTTGGGGATGGCTTTTCTTGGTGGAAAGTCAAGAACAACAGGTCAGATGGCCTTTTGAATAACTTTTATTGTGCTCTCAAATCTCCTTCAGTTGGTTGCTTTATTGTATGCATGACAATACACTTGTGAAGCTTAGGGCCTTCACTTCGGGCTTCAACTCCAACAAGTTACTCTCCAATTAACACTAAACCTCTATTCTTCCTACTTGAATCCAACTTGAGCACCTTGTAACTTAGGTAGGAAACTTCAGTCTTGGTCTTTCTATAAAAAATCTTTTTAACCTTCTCCTACACAACTTGAGATCTTACCTAAAACTAAATGGTGCTACAACTTTCAAACCAAATTAGTAAATCATCAAGATCTTGGATTCAAATCTTTAATGACTTATTTTGTAATCTACTGAAAACTGAATTAAATCAAATTGAAATCCTACCTACTTACTCTAATTAGCTCTCTAATTGTTGGTTAGGTAAAATGAAACAACCAATGCAACCACTCAAGCATTATATACATTGGTGACCTTTGTTGCTTGTGCTTGTTGGTGTTTAAAATTGAGATCTTGCAATCAAATATAGCTTTGTTAACCTTTGAGAAGATAAGGAAATTCCCGATCTCCTTTGTTGAATCTAGAAACTGTACAAAAGGATCTTGTAAAATATATACACTATTCTTGAGCTGATTCAAACAACTATATAAATGTTCTGGATAGCCTACCTTCCATGAAATTGAAATATCACTTTTATCTTTATCACCTTGCATGTTTTCAACTGCTCTTTGTGATGATGTTTCTATTGATTGTAATTTCTGTCTAGTAAGACCATTATCATCTTGATTTTGACTTTCATATTATGTTAATGGAGAAGAATTCTGATTGCTTTCCTCGTCCAACCTATCAGTTGTTGGGTCATAAAGAAATTGGAATGATTGTTGCAACTTATTACATATAGGTTCAAAAAGAACTTCATAGATTTCTACAAGCTGCTCCTCCTTTTCTTTAAAAATTTTACACCATATTTCCTTTAAAAATTGACATGATTCAAAACAAAGAGGCATGGAATCAACTTGGATCCTTTGATCATATGTTCCTGCTTGCAAGTCTTCTTCTGCAACCTGATATTCAATGGCATTTTGGGGCTGCAACTCTAGATATGAGTAGTCTTGAATAAAGATTTGATTTCCCCCTAGATAGTTAATACCAAGACTTGTTGACTTTGATTTTCTAATTGCATGATAGCTATCTCTGATAAATTGAAATGGATCAAAACAAAATGGTAAAGTTCCTTCATTGATTTCAAAATTTTTTGCACTTTCCTCATTCTCATAGCTGAGATGAACAAGCTGATCACTATTTTCAAGCTGTTGAAGCTAAACTTCCTTATTCCTCAAATTAGCTTCTGATTCCTCTGAAAGGTTAATTTGAATTTGAGAAACATAACCATCATCATACTGATCATATTTGGGCAAATCATCAAAAGAAGTAATGTCATCAAATATACACATTAGATCAGGGGATTGCTCCTCCACGTATTGCTCCATGAATCTATCTTCTGGTCTATGGTAGATTGAGTTGGTAGGAATTTGTTCATGAATATCAACCTTTTCCTTTTGTGAAATAGATGTTTCATGGTTATTTTGAACAAAAAAATCAACTTTCATTGTGATCTTCTGCATCATTTCCTCTGTTTTCTTTATCAAAATGTTGAGTTTTTCCTCTTTCTCTGCTTTCAACTTTTCATTTCTAATTTTTAGATTAACCTCTACATCTACTACCATGTTCTGCATCTGTTCCATTGTCGAGGGGTTTCTTTCTCTTAGATAAAATTCTATCTCTGAATCAAATGCTCTTGGGTAATGCAAAAGAGCCAAATCAGGAGGAGGTCTTATATTTAATGTTATTGAATAGTAGGCTTGATTAAATTTGTCTAAAATTTGTTGTATTGTTTCATCTGGATGTCTTTTTAACTAATTATATTCTTCTATGGTTATGAGAAGATTGACTTTGATTATCCATCTATCAAGGAAGATTTTGAGAAACTACTCGAGATTTGAGATGCTTGCCTCAGGCAAGGTTTTGAACCAACTCTTGACTTTGTCTTGCAAAGAAAGAGCAAAAAGCCTAATACTAACATCCTCTTCATCTACTTCAAATAAGTTATGATAATCTTCAAAAACTTGGATATGTTTTTGGGCAGTGATACCATTCTCTCCATCAAACCTAGGGAGATACTTGGGATAATCGTTAGGGAAAGCATGGAGTGTAGGAGGCAAAATGAGTGGTTTATATCGATCAGGAACTTTATGAGGTAACAGAATATGTTCAGGGATTGTATGATTACTCTTAATTTTTTGATTCTCCTTAATTGGAAGATGATCTTTATAAGAATTAGAAGACTGTTGTTCAAATGTGTAAGGAGACTTTATATCTATATTTTTCAAAGGAAAATAATAAGAACTTAATCTAAAATCATCTCTAAAATACAATATACATTGAAAAATCTTATCAATGAGAAAGAACATAATGTCTTGGATAACAATCCAAGCTAAAAGCTTGATATTTTCACACAATTCTTTCAGGTTCATTTCTCCAGTGAAGTCTTGATTGTGAAATTGATGTGGAGTCGCCAGGTGTCCATGTCCACCATCATAGATTAGATCTAAACCTATAAAACAGTTCTGAAGAAAAGGTTTAGTTATCCAGGAAACCAAATTTCGAGTATTTTATGATTATTTCAATTTTTTATGACTTTTCAAAACAACTTCTATGATTTCTTTAAGAGTCTTTACATATGATATTTAAACCTTCTTAAAGACTTATTTGACAAGAGGAACTTATCAAGCATTTGAAACCAGATGTTCAGTCCATAAGCTAGACCGAAGATAGACTAAAGCAACATTCATTTACCTCTGCAATTGCAAAGCAAAAGAATTTCAAAGGCTACCTGGCTAACTTCAGGCTCTGTCTGTAGCTTATGAAATAAACAATAGTAAAAAACAATTATTCAGGTCCCCAGCGGAGTCGCCATTGATGTTATCAGTCAGGATTTTCCAAAAGTTGTGAGAAAGGGAAAGGAGGCTGAGGTAACCACAAACCAATATTTTAGATGTAGAATCTAGCAAATATGTATCCAGAGAGGGCTCTCTCTTTATGATTTAGTTTTGTTTTTAAAGGAATTAGGCTAGTTATGAAGTTTAGGAGTTTTGTTTGAGTTTGGGTGGTGAGATTCAATAGAGCAGAGAGGTAAAACATAGTAGTTCAGTCCATTGGGCTAATGGAGTCAAAGAAGATGGCTTTCTGGATTTGGTTTCTTAGCAAAGGATGGTTTCACAGAACAAGATAGTCAAATAGGGAACAAATAAAGACTTGAAACAGATGGAATGGGCTCAAATTGGGTGAAGGGCAGTTAAGGATCCTTCAACATATTTAAAGAGGAAAATTGGATGATTACTGATAAGGAGAAGTTAAGTATTCTTTTGCAAATAATCAACATGAAAGAATTATGAAACAGGAGCAATTACGATTTCACTGCTTATCCTGATTTTGAAGAAAACACAGAGAACAATAATGACTGAAAATAGAGTGCAATCAAGCATATTCTGAAATTAAATCTTTTCTTTATCATTTAGAATGTGAAACAAAGATGTTATAATAAACTAAGAAAACTTTATAAACACAAGATATACAAGACTTATTGATCCAATGGTTGATTCAAGAAGTCTGTGACAAGTCCTCTGCTTCAATTCTTCATCCAGTAAGCCATGCAATAGTTGATTCTAATAGCTCTTTATTCCAAAAATTCAATATTACAGCAAAGTCTAGGAATCCAACCACAATACTCCATTGGAGGGGGTATTTATGCTCAAAATTGTAAAACAAATATCTCATAACAGAGTGAGATAATATCTAGGATGACTAAAAATAGTTTACGAGAAATAGAAATAGCTAGCCTTGAAAAATAGGGAAAAGATGAATTGATGTTGTGCTAGTCCTGTTTTTGTTGAATGTGCCGGAGGCAGGCCCTATAATTCGGCCGGTAGCTGTCTTCTTTAGTAACTCTGTGCTGGTTGCCATGTTTTCACTGATACTCTTTAATCCTGATCTGATACTCTTTGACTGTGATCTGATACACTTTGACCTGTTTTGACCCCTGTTCATCCTGCTCTGGTATTTAGCCCAAAATTTTCCTTTTTCCAAGGGTAACAGTGTAGCTATGGATCTCTCTGTGGCTGGTATGTTGAGTCCTGTGGTGATTGTTGTGGAGCTTCTCTGGTTAGGTGGTAGTTAAGGAACTGGAACATTGATTTCAGTCTTTATTTTGCAGGAGAGAGTGGGGTGCAATGTATTATAGTGAAAAAATGGCGTTTTATCTTTTATTTGACAAAACTGAGGTTTGGCGAGAGTTTTTGTATTCAACCGGGCGGATGACGTAAGCGGTACCCGGCCTGATGTCAGTGAAGGGTAGATGATGTCAGAGGATGATGTCAGTGGAGGGTGGATGATGTCCAAGGATGATGTCAGAGGATGACATCAGGGGAGGGTGGTAAGCGGTTTACCCTGTAACGATTTTGGGGTTGGGCGGTATTGAGCGGAGGGCGAGCGAGCACCCCAGATGGGCGATGCATGGCAGAGGTATGGGTGGAAAACCGTTCACTGATCGCGAGTTAACGTGAGGTCAAAAGGGGGGTCGCGATATCAATATAGGTCGTTGGATGATCGAGAGAAGATCGGACGGTGGACGGGCGTTGGAGATGATGTGGGTTTATGCGGCGGGCTCGATGTATTTAAAATTGTTTTAATCATTCTGGGCATGTTTTGATTGGTCGAGATTGGTTATTAATTAACCCAGGTGGTTAATTAAATCCATTGTGCGCAATGGGGAAGGTTTTTTAATGAATTTCAAACAAATTGAATAATCCTTTTTAAACAGTGTTTACGGTTATATTTCAATCAAGGCGGGGATACATTAAAAATCGGGGTTTTTTTTTATATAACTAAGTAATACAGGAAGGTTTTTATGGTGCGGGAGTTATATAATAAATGTCAAAAGTTAATATGATTTATGAAAATGAAAGCGCTGAGTTATAAAAACAATTGGCTTTTGTAATTAAACTTAGGCTAAGGATGATAAAGGGCACGGGCGATTAACATTTTCGCTAACGCGCGAGAGCTCGGTTCGTCCGCAGGTTTTTTTCTCTGTTAGCGAGGGTTTCGTTGGGGGATCGCCATGGTCAGCAACCGAAATAGCGAGGGCAAGGTCAATGAGGGTGGGCATGGTACTGCTCCATTCAATGACGAAGCGCCGGTGAAAGATGTTCCGCAGTGGGTTCAAGACGAGCCTCAAAGGACAACGCAAGCGTGGTTTATGGGAGGACCCAATAACTCCGACCAGCAAAAATCGCGGAATGCCTATGCTGCTTCCAAGTTAGAAGATGCAGATCTGGAAGCCGCGGGGCCTGAATCCTTTGCCCCTTTGATCAGAACTGCAAATGACACAGTTATGGGCACCTTCAACATTCAGCTACTCAGATCTGATGTTGATCCATCATATCAGAAGCCCAGAAGAGCAAGAAGCCTTAAAAAAAACCAGATCTGTGGGCATGCAACTGTAAGGCGGCAATCTCAGACGGGTACAAACCTGAAGCAGCTTCCCCTCTTGAACCAGCCAGATCTACCTGAAGAAACACATGCATTTCAGATCCAAGTCAATCTCTCAGGCAAAATGACAATGCAATGGGTACGCGCAACAGATCTCGTGCAGGATCTTCTGCAAAAACTCGAAAGCCGGCTGGGGATCCCCTCCTCTTACCTCAGACTGCTATATAAGGGTAAGCAACTTATGAATCCCCTTCCTCTCTCCTTTTACAGCATTCAAAAGGACGCTTCTATTGGGGCTTCTTTCCATTTAAGAGGTGGTTCCTTTGGGCAAACCTCCTCTGCCCCCTCTTTCTCTTACAAAGATGCAGCTCGCAAAGACGCGGCCCAACCTCAGTTCTCTTCGAAGGCAGCCCAGCTAAATGGCGCTCCAAAGCCGTTTCTGGTAGACAAATCAGAGGAAATTCCCTCCATTAACTTCAATAATCCTGAGATTGAAAATCGCTACCAGATACTTGCAGAATCAGCACTCATATGCAGATTTAATGGACTATGGCCTCGCACAGCAGATCTTTACCAATGGGTCCATTCCTCTTGGACTAAAAAGTGCAAGATCTACTTATGTTCAAAAGGATTCTTCTTGGTGGTTTTTGACTTAAATGAAGACTACCAGAAAGCCTTTACGGGAGGCCCTTGGTTCTGGGGTTCGGCTGGACTTTTTCTCACCCCTTGGTTTCCAGACTTCGACCCCTCTACAGCTGTCATCTCTAAGCTTCCCATTTGGGTCAGGCTCCCGAATCTTCCGGCTCATTTCTGGGAGTTCTCTGTCTTCTTAGCCATTGGAAATACTTTAGGACGCTACCTGGCTACAGATACCTCAAGAAAGGTAAATGGTCTCTACACTTACGGCAGACTATGTGCAGAAATAGATATCAGCAAAGGACTGCCGGATCAGATTAATCTCAAGTTTGGAGATTTCCACTGGACTCAGCCATTGGATTACGAGAACACAGCCTTCCGCTGCCGCCATTGTCACCAAGCGGGGCACCTCCAGAGCACTTGCTCCCAGTTCACCGATAAAAAGAAGAATCTGAATCGCAAGCCCAAATCCAAGAGATGGAATCCTTTTGAGCCTCCCCGTCCTTTGGACGATTTATATTTCTCTAGTTCGGAGGAGGAGGACTCTGAAGCAGATGTGCAGAAGGATGAGGAAATTGAAGCTGATTTGCAGAATGATGAGATTCCGATGGATGCTCCCTCGGTCGGTCCGGTGGCTCCCTCTAACCCTCAGATTTCTCAGAAACGTTCTCTTTCTTCTTCGTCCTCAGACTCTGATAAGGAAACTCAGCCGCCAGCGCAGAATAATCTACAACTTGTTATGGCTCAGCCAAACTCCACTGGGTGGGTCAAAGTGAGCAAGAAAAAAGGCAAAAAATGTCGTATTGCAGGAACTACCCCCTCGGGGTAGCTCTCTCTGCTCAGTGCTATCCTTCTGTACTCCTATGTTTTCTTTGGCCGTTTCTTTCTCTGTCTCTAAGGAGCAAGGTTGATAGCCTTTCACCTCAGACTCCCTTGCTTCTCTGCTTGGCTTGTATGCAAGCTTGATTGTACTATACTTTTCTTTTCTTAATAGAATTAGTCTTTATTCCGAAAAAAAAAAAAAAAAAAACTTAGGCTAAGGATGAAAAACGGTTTTTATGAGGAATATTTTCCTTTTTCCTAAGTAAAATGGGGTTTTACTTAGACAATGTTTATAAAATGAGATGAGTGATTTATGAATGTTATTAAGAATAGATCTTAATACTTTAGGGAAATTAGTGAATGATTAGGGAATAGTATGAAGGGGAGTTAGTTATGTAACCTTGGCTCGCTTAAGCTGCATCCAGTATAATGTTTGCCTGGCACTTGCAATAAAGATAAGGATTAACACATTTAGAGACATGATCTATCACAAGTATCATTCTACAACACCATCTACCTACCTTGCCTACTTTGGCCTAACATTTTTTCTTCTTTATTTGGGTGCACTTAGACTGGCAAACCCTTATCAACTTTTCTTTTCTTTTCATGGTAAGCCTACCTAAGTCTGCACTTATTACATCTAAGGGCTCAGATTTAACTGTTGAGCTCCTTTTTATTTACTCTACCTATCTACTTATCTGCCAAGATTATACAGTTTGGTCAGATTTTATTCTCTATCTCTAAAACAGGAAATTCAAATATGAACTATCCAAGATTAAGCTATTTGTCTCTTCATCAATTGTGGCATAAATTAACAAGCTGCACACAATGCTTTATTACAGAAAATAAAAGGTAGTTTCATTTTGGACTTGCACACTTTCCTGGTCTATTTTTATTTGGAGTTCATTTCTTTCACTTTTTTGACCATTTTATTCTTTTTACCCTTTGGTTTTTCTTTTAGGGTATACCCTCTTTACATTTTTTAAATTTTTTAACTTTTTGATAATATGGAAAACCTTTGTAGCAGGAAAGGAATGAACATATTACAGAGCTCATCAAGTTAATCATGGAATATGACACCTATTGGTATAGGAGTATAACAGGTAAAATCTTGTTATGGGGCTCCAAAAAGATCATGGAAGCCTCATCAACCCGGTATGATGCAAGATCTTACTTCTCAATTTCAAGGTTATGCACAACAATCTCATATTAATTGGAAAACACCCTTGCCTTGGCAACCTTAGCCATCTCAATCCCAACCTCAAAACCAATATTGGAAACAAGGTTGGCAAGGGCCTTACAAAATAAATCCATTGTATCCTCAATCTTTTCCTCACTATCCTCAATGCTAAAATCAATGCTATTCATGCTATTCACCGAGTCCACCACAACATCCATTTCATGCTCAATTGACCTTAATTCAACCATTACCATCCGCATAAGTACCCCAAAGATCCATTTCCACTTGACTTCCTACACAACCATTTGGAATCCCCAACAATAAAACACCTCAATCCACTCATAATGTTGAGGTACTAGAAAATAAAGCACCAATTTTCATTGAAGAACAACATTCAGGAGAAGTAAAATATTCTGGTAACTTCTAAGAATCATGGGTGCATGTTAAAGAAGAGAAGTTGTTGAAACATGAGTGTCATGCAGGTCTATCACCCGATTCTATGAATGAAGATCACATCTCTGAAGACTTGCATGGCATGATATCAAGAAACCAAGGAATAGAAGAAAACATTGAATCTTGGTTTAAGATAGTTATCAGGTCTCAGGATTCCATTCTTGATCTGAATGGAAAATGGCATCAACCCATGATATTCATCCACCCATTGAATTTACCCATGGTATTGTAAGTGGCATTGACCCATGGTATTTTCCCATGGTATTGTGACATCCACCCATGGAATTGACCCATGGTATTGTGACATCCAACCATGGTATTCATTCACCCATGGAATTGACCCGTGGTATTGTAATTGAAAAATACTATAAGTAACAAATCACATTTTGTAAAAGGACAGATTGTCCACCACAATGTAGTCCTTACAATTATTATCTATTTTAATAAAAAATAATCTTTGTGGTTTTGTTTATTGGGGATTCTACTCTTTTTCTTCTGGCAATTTCAATTTTTCAGATCTTGCCCCCCACCCCCCCAAAGATCCATTCCAATCTTTTAGATCTTGAGGGCCTCCCTCCAAGATCTAGATCAGTGGTATCAGAGCAGGTTACAATTCCATGCAAATGAGGGTTTCATGCATATTTTAGTTTCAAATTTTTTCATCAATATTCAAAAAACTTTAAGCACACGTTGCAACCTCCACAAAGAACTTTCTTGGGCCGAGCAGGAAGAATTTTTCTTTTTTCATTTTTTTCCAGAAATTTTTTTTTGGGCAACGAGTTTTCAGATCAGATCTAAAACATTCGGTGCAATATTTTAAAAAAAAATAACATATCTGGATTCCTTGTGAAAAAATACCAAAATTCAAAAAAGCATCGGCTGAATTGGAGTCTAGATAGGTGTCAAGCCTTGCAAACTCTCTTAGGGCGTTTTGTCCCAATAAAGAAATGGCTAATAAGCGCTCTCCTTGGCGCACCAGCAAGCATAACCATCCATCCAGTGGCTACCTCCGCCCCAGCCATGTGCGGTCGCAATACCGAACCTAATATGACGAGTAGTTGGGTCCTGGGCCAAGCCTTGGCTGAACTTTGGAAATCTTGATGCCATATACTTTTCAAATCCTCCTAGCCTTTATCCTATTGCAATAATTCTTACCAGGAAAAACACCCATGTTGTGACGATTCCACCCAGAAGGTAATGAGCTACAGCTATGTTGTAGACTTTTTTTTTTTTTTTTTTCTGACGACAACTAGTGGATGGAGACTCCCTTATCATTTTTTAAAGTTTTTGTGCAAACTTTCAAAAAAATGTTGTAGATTTGAGCACCTCTTGAAAAATCACCCAATTTCAAAAAACAATGAGTCAAATCGGAGTTCGAATGTGGGAGATATCACTGATTTAAAATCAAATTTTTTTTTCTGAACTTTTATGATGGCATAAAAATTGCAGCGCGAGTATAAGATTCTGTAGTGTCCTTTTACAAAATGTGACTTGTTACTTATAGTATTTTTTAGTTACAATACCATGGGTCAATTCCATGGGTGGATGAATACCATGGGTTGATGCCATTTTCCATTTGAATCATCAAAGTATTAACAGAAGTACGTAGATCACTAAGGTCACCCAAGCCGAGGCCTATGCTGACCAAAGAGGGTCCAAAAAAAAAAAGATAAGCAAAAAGTGCCACAGTCGGTGTGTGCATCACCTAGAAAGTACCCACAGAAGGAAAAGCCCATTGTGCGGGAGAAGGAAAAGATAGTTGACCTAGAGCCTGAAAAGTATGTTGAAGAAATCCATATGGATGAGGAAGACATTAACATGGGGGTAGAGGATGTTGACGTTGAGGTGTCCAACCTATCTCTAAACTGCCTGAGTACATTCCTCCGTGCAGAGGAAAGACAAAGGTTCCAAAGGACATTGATGAAAGCAAGGTCACACTGCATACACCCTTGCTACCAGACAAAATCGTCTTTGAAGGACTCCATGTGGGGCGTGTCCCCCTTTTAAAATTGGAGGATTAGGATTTGGCTGATACAGAGTGCTTTCCCCACTTAGCACCAGATCAATTCATGCACCACGTCTTCTATAAAGACTCTGGTGTGACCATGTTGGAGCGAAGAAAGTGGGTAAAAGTGGTGGATATGGCTAGTCTATTAAACATGTTGTGGGTACCGCATTACAACTGCACACCCATAACCATGATAGTGATCAAGTAACTGTTGTGCTAAGTGCACGATGGGTGCTTGTGGCTAGAGGAGTCGATACCGATCATTGACATGATGATCCATAGGATCACTCAGCTGCCACATGTAGGAGAAATTCTGGCCATGGCATTTGGCAGAAAGACAGGTGAGCGTGACCTCGCCAAAGCAATGAAGGATAAATGTAAGCTCACTAAGAAGCCAAGCAGATACTCCATCACTAGCATAACCAACCTCGTGGTCAAGGTAGTTGCTCAGATCCTGGCAGGAAATATTATGATGAAGTGTCATGCAGATGAAGTGCCGGCAGTAGTAGTGTCATTAAAGGCCCAATGCGGGGAGGGGGTACAGTTCAACTAGCCATGCTACCTTTGCAGCGAGTTACCCGTGAACTGGAGATAGGCATAGGATCTGTTGTAGCTTATATTGTGTTTAAGCTTTATTTATCAGTTTTATCACAAAAAAAAACAAAAAATAAAAAGAAATGAAAATTTAAATCATTGTTTAAAGGTCGAGCAGGTTCAAGAGGGAATGAAGCTGATAGCATGTGTTGCGGGGGTCCAATCTCAATAAAGTTCTCTTACCCCACAAAATCTTAAATAATATAGTTTTTGTTTGATGGCATTTTGAAATAATAAAGAGAAACAAGTGATAAAGAGTGATAGTTATATGAAATCACCTCGGCGAGACCCGAAAGATATATACATCTTGTTTTATACTCCCGTCGGGTCTGATGTATCCCATAGCACCTTAGCTTCGACCGATTGCGATTCATGATAACCGGACCTCAAACATATATACATTGTGTTTAAAAGTCTCGATGGGTCCACTGTATCGAAAAGCCATTCATAAACATGTATATGGGTTTTGCCGATTACGATTCGCGATAGCGGACCCAAAAAACTATATATTGTGTTTTATAATTCTGGTGGGCCAGCAAAGCATCTTATGTATACATGTTAGTTCATTTGCTGATTATGATATACGATAAAGTTTCTGGACCCGATAGTCTATACATTATGTTTTATAACTCGGAGCATCTGTTATATCACAGTTTTGTTAAGGATTAGGTCAATACAACATTTGAAAGCGCTGATTACAATTCGCGATGGGAAATCAATGAAACACTGAATAGGTGGATCTGATGGATTTATGAAGCAGAGTTAATTATTTTTCAATTCCGCAGTTACCAAAGGTTTGCATTAATTTCACTAGGTAAAGGGAAGAATCAGTGCTAGAGCTGAATCCAAAGAAAAGGTGATTGGTCAGGTTTATTTATGTTTTGCCAATTAGAACATTCCCGACATATATGCAGCCCCCTTTCAAAGCTTTTGGCACAGTTTTACATTTGTTATGTGTTTCAATATTTTATATGTAATAAAGTTGAATAATCTCAAATAGGAAGTAGTTTTGTAACTGTTATAAAGCAGTTTATTGGTTGTTTCAAGAAATCAGTTTCCAAAACTGATTTGATAGAAGAGATAAAAGCCTGAAAAGGGAATTGTAAAAGGGGTTGTTCGAATTTTGGAGAACCCGGAGACTAGGCCACTGTCTTCCTGATATAACTATTGATTAATGAAGGAATCAAAAGTTTCCATGAATTGTTGGGTATAATTTTGTAACCTTCTCTGTCATGTGTCATCTTATGTTTTCTTCTTTCAAGTATAGTAATGAAGTTGAAAGTCTTTATTTGCTTATGTAGATAAATTTAAAATTCCTTAAAAGGGAGCTCCTATACTTGAATTTTTAACCTTCCTTTCTAAGTTATAGATAATAGTTTCTGTAAGGCAACATATTATTTTTAACTTCTCCAAGGGTCACAGATAGTAGTTTTTGTGTAAAGCAGCATATTGTCTATGATTCAATTCTCATTTTCATAATTATTCTAAGTGGTGGATATTAGGTTCTGTGTTAAGAAACATATTATCTTTAACTTCTCCTTTAAGCTTTCTTCATTCATCATTTATATCTAGCAACAAATGGCATTCTGAGATGTTCTTGTCATACATGTCTTAAGAATTAAAGAACAAGTTTTCTAGGTCCTTCATTTGAGAGCACAACAAACAATACAATGACAAATAAGTGACAACAAACAATAATCATTAATGTCTTAAGCACAATTTCTCCACAGCCAGGAAATTGGTTTCTTAAGGTACAACACTAATTGGTGCTACTACGGGGAGGGAAGACAAGAACACTTTTCCCTGGGTTTTTCAATATTTTCCCCTGGTTGTTCAGTGAGGAGGAAATACTTGGCTATTTTGAATAAAAGCAATAAAAGGTGGCTCCATAATAATGGAGACCACAACCTACAAAATAATTGAATAAGAGCACTTTTCCTTGAGTTTATTAAGTTTGAAGCTAGTTCTTGAGAATGAAAAGTTTCAGCAATTAGTTGTACATTCACACCTGTGATTTTCACTTATAACATTGATTGGCGACTCCACTATACTTTTAGGTTTTCTTTTCTGGTTTTTAATGGCTCTCCCTACATTCTTAGTCCATAAATTTGATCCATTTGATTTTACTAGGATCACCGGCTATCCTCATGATATGCTTGTGTGGAATAAGTATCTTCCAAAATTCAGTAGAATGGAATATGAAGATCCAGCTCAACATCTCTAAGAGTTTCATGAATGGCTGGAGAAACATGGAATCATTCATGACGATGTGAAGATGAAGTTGTTTTTGTTTTCTTTGGACCAAGAGCCTAGGGTTTGGTTCAGGTCTTTGCCTCGTTCAAGTATTTCATCTTTGAAAGATTTCCATTCAGTATTCAATTCTTATTGTAGAACTTATTATCCACACAAGTTTCTTTTTGAAGGTTGTTGTGAATATTATGATTTTAAAGAAAATTTAAAAGCTCAAGATAATCATGTTAAGGAAACTAATGATATTGTTGATAATATATCAAGCATCCAGAGAAGTTATAGCCAAATTAACTATGAGCAAGTCTCTGAAAGCGAGGAACTATCATTTTCTCAAAATGATGCAGAGAAGTTTATAAAGCATTTCTCTTCAATAATCTCCCAAGTAGAGAATTGGTTGACTATGTTCCAAGCATATCGAGCATCATTTTCTCGAAACAATGTGGAGAAGTTTATAAAACATTTATCTCCAATAATATCCCAAGCAGACAATTGGTTGACACTATTCCAAGAAAATCAAGAGAGTATTCGGATGCAGGAAAGTTCAAACATGCATCAAGAAGAGGAAGAAATAATTAAGTTGTAAGTAAATCCCCAGAGTTCCTATTGTGCTAAATTTGATGATCCTCCTATCTATAATGAAAATGGTTTAAATGGGGAACAGGACGAAACTCTTCAAGTTCATCAGTTGGGTGTTGAATATAGGGAAAGAAACTAGCAAGTGAGATATGTTGGACAACATTATATTGAGCCTTCTATCATAGCAAAAGAGGCTATCTTATGTAAAAAGAAATTTGATAAAGAGATTGTATATTAGTGCATTGAAGAACATAATGATGTCCATGGATCAAAGGTAAATAATCTATTTGAAGTTGATCATATGTCATATAGTAATGAGAAAAAATTTATTTTTCTTCCTAAGGTTAGAATTACAAATTATTTTCAATCAAAGCTTAGAGATGAAAAGTGGAGACATGAAAGTGACATAGATCATTTTCTTAAATATCTTGTTGATTGTTCTGTTGAACAGATTATCCCAACAGAAGGTTTAATCGAGCAGGAACCTTCATACATAGAGAATTTATTTTTTGGAGTTGATCAAGAACATATTTTTTCTTATACTTTTGAAGATCACATGGCAGATTACATGGAAGAATTTATCAGCAGTCTACACATATCATTTTGTGGATATACTCCTAATTTTTATTGTGAGCTGCTTTTATGCATAGTTTATTTTCCGTTCAGGATGAATTGTTTTTTAAAATTTCACTGGCAGAATGGTTCTAGATTAAGCAGCTAAATGCTAACCTGGTACCATTGGAAGATTGACTTCACCTGATGGAGATCAATCATGTACATATGTAGGAACTTGTACATAAATAAGCTCAAGTGTTGAGCATTTGGTTTCCAGTTGCATTTCTTTAGTTTAATCATTGGTTGATGAATAAGGGTGACTTTCCCAGTTGGAAACTAGTTTGCAAAGGTGTCATACTTCAAGATTTTTAGGTTTCAGTTGTCGAATTTCAGGGTTTTCATAGTTTTGGACTCCATGCCGAACTAAGGCTACTGAGCTATGATTCTCAATATTTTGCTATTAAAGTACAAGCATACTATTACTGCAGATATCGGCGTGGGTTCACTATACAAAATTTTCACACAGTTAAGCTTGGCGAAGCAATATATGACTCCATGCCCAAGGGATAATACACTAATCTACGGTTCTTAGTGCTTTTGGGACAAAAGCACTATCCCCAGGTGGACCCAGATGTTGTAGCTTATATTGTGTTTAAGCTTTATTTATCAGTTTTATCACAAAACAAAACAAAAAATCAAAAGAAATGAAAAATTAAATCATTGTTTAAAGGTTGGGTGGGTTCAAGAGGCGATGAAGCCAATAGCATGTGTTGCAGGGGTTCAATCTCAATAAATTTCTCTTACTTCGCAAAATCTTAAATAATAAAGTTTTTGTTTGATGGCATTTCGAAATAATAAAGAGAAACAAGTGATAAAGAGAAGTAGTTATATGAAATCACCCCAGCCAGACTTGAAAGATATATACATCAGGTTTTATACTCCCGGCAGGTCTGACATATCCCATAACACCTCAATTTCCACCGATTTTGACTCACGATATCCAGACCCGAAACATATATACATTGTGTTTAAGAGTCTCGGCGAGTCCATTGTATCAAGAATCCCTTCATATACATGTATATGGGTTCAACCAATTGCGATTTTCAATGGCGGACCTGAAAAACTATATATTTTGTTTTATAATTCCGGTGGGTCCGCAAGGTGTCTTATGCATATGTGTTAGTTCATTCACCGATTGCGATTTGCGATAAATTTTCTGGAACCGATAGTCTATACATTATGTTTTATAACTCTGACGTGTTCGTTATATCGCGGTTTTGTTAAGGATTGGATCAATACAATATTTGAAAGTGTCGATTGTGATTTGTGATGGGAAATCAATGAAACGCTGAACAAGCAGATATGATGGATTTATGAAGCAGAGTTAATTCTTTTTCAATTTCGCGGTTACCAAAGGTTTATGTTAATTTTGCTTAGTAAAGGGAAGAATCAGTGCTAGAGCTGAATCTGAAGAAAAGGTGATTGGTCGGGTTTATCTATGTTTTTCCAATCAGAACACTCCTGACATATATGTGGCCCCCTTCAAAGCTTTTGGCACAATTTATAATTTTTTATGAGTTTCAATATTATAAAGTTGAATAATCTCAAATAGGAAGTAGTTTTGCAACTGTTATAAAGTAGTTTATTGGCTGTTTCAAGAAATCAGTTTCCAAAACTGGTTTTATAGAAGTGATAAAAGCCTGAAAAGGGAATTGTAAAAGGGGTTGTTGGAATTTTGGAGAACCCAGAGACTAGGCCATTATATTCCTGATATAACTGTTGATTAATAAAAGAATCAGAAGTTTCAATGAATTGTTGGGTATAATTTTGTAACCTTCTCTATCGTGTGTCATCTTATGTTTTATCCTTTCAAGTATAGTAATGAAGCTACACATCTTTATTTGCTTATGTAGATAAAATTGAAATTCATTAAAAGAGCGCTCCTATACTTGAATTTTTCACCTTCCTTTCTAAGTTAGAGATAATAGTTTCTATTTAAGGCAGCATATTATCTTTAGCTTCTCCAACGGTTGCAAATAGTAGCTTCTATGTAAAGCAGTATATTGTCTATGATTCAATTCTCATTTTCATAATTATTCTAAGTGGCAGATAGTAGGTTCTGTGTTAAGCAGCATATTATCTTTAACTTCACCTTCAAGCTTTCTTCATTCATCATTTATATCTAGCAACAAATGGCATTCTAAGATATTCTTGTCATACATGATTTAAGGGTTAAAGACCATGTTTTCCAGGTCCTTAATTTGAGAGCACAACAAACAATAAAGTGACAAATAAGTGATAATAAACAATAATAATTAATGTCTTAAGCACAATTTCTCCATAGCTAGGAAATTGGTTTCTTAAGGTACAACAGGATCAAAGAAAAATGTTTCACTATGCGTGGTTGCTACTGCCATAGTGCTAGTCACATGGGAGTTACCAGAGGATAGTCGCTTTCCTCCGATCGCGCGAGACCTACCAGAAGCAGTGAAGTTCGCTTCATTGGGCTATGAAGGACCCACAAAGGGTCAACGACAAAAAGGTCTTTTGGATCTTGATGGAGATGAGTATCCACATGGCCATCAACCGCAAGCCATAGTTGTCACCAATAATTTTTTATCGGCTGGCAGAGTATGTGGAGTTCAAGGCAAAATTCCACCATGTATCCATGTGTGCATGGAAGGATCCTAAACAAAAGTGATATTACCTTCCATACCTGGCCACATAAGACGCAATCACAGCGGTCCTTGACCATTGGTTGGAAGATTGGTGCATCGCTTCGGACTTGACAGCTAGGTCTAACAAGTCTGTAGTGAAGAAAAAAAAGGAAGAGGCCAGGTTGAAGATGGAACAATTGGCCGAGAAAAGGAAGAAGGAGGCTGAGGATAAAAGCAAGGCAGAGCACACTTCTGCAAATAGGAAAATAGGAAGAAGAGGAGGAGCATGGCTCTGACAGGAGTCAGAAGTCACCTTCCCCGAAGACAAAGGAGGAAGAACAACAATTAGACCAGGGAGGAGTAGACTTGAAGACTACACCATTCTGGATTAAGGATAGCAAGGAATAGAAGAAAGTAGGGTTGCGGAAGAATTCCAAGACGAGAAAGACTTCCCTCGACCCAATCACCTTGACTGAAGTTGATTTGAATGACATTGGTGATGCGGTAAGGGATGCGACTATGGAATTGCTGTAGCACTTCGAGTAGCAGTAGAAGCAGGCCTTGGGCACCATTCATATGGGTTTGCATGAGCTGCAGATCTAAGCATTGCAGGTACACACCAGTGTGGGATGGAGTAGCGTGGCGTAAACTAGTTTGGCGCCTAGCACCTTCAAAGCAGCAGGGATGGTGCTCACACTTGATCCGTGGGCAATAATGCTGCCAGATGGAGCGTTGAATACAGAAGCAGAAGCTGACAAGGCAACTGTCAACACCCTCAAGGGGATTGGATGTAATTTGGTCGCGCTTCCAATTGAAGCCCTTCACACTTTGCAGGATGGTGTGATCACGTAACTTCGGGCCCATGAACAGAGCGCGTTACACGTTATCAGTGAGAAGAGGGTGAACAACGCTTAGATGGCTGCACAAAAGAACTCCACTATTGATCTCTTTAAGGCCATCACAGACAAGAATGAGCGCATGACCAAGGTAGTGGCTGAGGCATGCGGGGCTATCCTAGAATTGTACATTCTCGAAGATGAGCTAGTGGGTGTGAGAATTCGGAAGCTCGTTGTTGGAGTGCACGAAGTGAGAACATAGTTGGCAAAGGTTCAGTTTGAATTGAACCTTAAGATTGCAAAACTTGAGTTGAAGGCCCATCCTTTGACTCTGCCAGAAGTCAAAGAGTAGTGCAAAGTAGCTGTTAAGGACATCGTTGCAGAAATAGATAGCACAATAAAGGATTACACTGCACTCTTTGAGAAGTCACTCGAAGTAGTCACCAGCTTACAGGAGGATCCCAATGTGCAGAGGCTAGAAATAGAGGCATGGGAGCTGCAACAACGAGATGACAAGGTTAAAGCGATGATGCACACCATTGCCATTACCCAAAGGCTAGTGAAGCTGCAAGAAGCAAAGGCACTGAAAGAGCAGGTGGACGCAGCACAACACAAGGAAGCATTATTGAAGGCTTGATTGAAGCCTTGGCTAGACAAAGCATATGTTCTCACGGCCATCATTAAAGGCACATTGGCTAGTCTATAGAAAACACAATAGAAGGTATAGGTAGATGGCACAGAGCCAGCGACGGAGCAACTTGTCGAGCAGATGAAGCACCCAGAAACACAATGCACTGCCAAAGTTGTAGTGGTACAAGTGGAGCTGGGAGGTCTTCAAGACAAGATCTCCACACCAGAAAAGTGACACGAGGGTCAGTCACCAAATTTGTGTTGGGGTCCTATTGGGAACGAGTCCCCTGGGGTCAATTTTGGGGTTAAAAGCGTAAGTTTTAGGGCTAAAGGTGCAAGTTTTGTGTAAAGAATTTAAATTCTCCACATTTTGTGGTCGCAGAGCATGAAGATGTAAGCAGTCAAAAAGGGTTTTATCCGTTAGTTTAGTTAGTTGTGTTGGCTTGAGGAGGTCTGCCCTTGGCCCGCGAACCATGGGATTGTATAAAAAGGGAGTCTTAGAAGAGTCTAAGCCAGCTAAGTCACAAGTTGGGTAGAATTCTGAGTAAGTTTATGGTCTATGAGAGCTAAGAGCGAAGAGTCTTAGCATAGGAAGAGGCTATGTGGCTAAGTGCACAGAGGTCTAGGGTCGAAGTCCACATCTCAGTGCGTGGACCCCTACAGCTCTATGCACAAGGTAGTCAAAGTCTATACTAGAAATATGGATTATTAATAAAGAGAAATGTTCTAGAATTATCTGTGTATGCATTATTTACTTCTGTTATGAATGTTGCAATTATGTTATGTTGAATACTGGGGTTATGAATTAATGCGATATTGATGTATGAATCTATGTATTTTACTTTGTCATATGAACACAAGTAAGAATATTGGTTTATGCGAAGATAATTGTAACGCATGTTAAAGTTAACTGATACTTAAGAAAATTTGAGTAGATACAGAAGTAAGAGTTATTACAGAGGTACGTAAGCACCTAATCTATTTATTTAGGGTCCGCGAAGGACGATCGGAGGCTTTCGCGGAGGCTTCAAGGACAAATAAGAGAAGTACTTTGATAAGCCCTAAAGGGCTTATCAATCTACATGAAGAAAGATTAGAGCATATAACCAACATCACAACCATCTCAGGCTGTGGAAACTTAGTTCCTGCATCCCCCATACTGCTTCGGGTGAGACTTCAGTCTGCGCCCTGCGGATTGATGCCAAAAGGGCCAGTAGTGTAGGGATGTTTTTGGCTGCTTAATGTTGATCCTAGGTCAGGGCCCATCAAGCCAGCAATGCATGAGATAAATACTTCAAAAAATGCCAAAAAATGTCCAGTCACATAAAAAAGAAGAAAAACTTATAAATACATAAAATTACAAAGCACATGCCTAGTGCAGTACTAGGCATAATACTTTTTCAGATAGAGCCTACTTCGGGGCTCAGTGAGCGCATGCCTTCCCACTCCTAAAGTTCATATGCCCCTCTTGAGAGAGCCTTCATGACAATATATGGACTGAGCCATAAGGGTTGAAGTGTTCCTACCCCTACGAGGTCATGTTTTTATCATAGAGTAAAACAAGATCTCGCTCTTGGTAAGAATGAGGCTTGACCTTTTTGTCATACTGGGATTTGACCTGGCGCTTGTGGGCTTCGAGTGTCAATTCAACATCTCGATGGGTTTCATCCAGTTGATTGAGGTATAGTAGGTGCTCTTCTTCTATAGTGGTTATGGGAAAGAGTTCAACAACGATTTGTAAGGAAGGGATCTCACACTCGATGGGTAAAACAACTTCCAGGGCATAAGCTAGTTGAAAAGGTGTAAAGCTTGTAGCTGTTTTTACTGAAGTTTGGTATGCCCACAACATAGGATATAGCATTCGATGTCGGTGGGTTTTGTGATTCCCTACTAATCTATGGATCATGGTCTTTAAGATGCCATTAACAACTTCTACTTGGCCATTAGCTTGGGGGTAGTAGGAGGATGATTGGTCTTGGCGAAAATCGAGCAACAATGTTAAGTCAAACATCATGTGATTCTGAAAATGAGACCCATGGTCTATAACGATCATGTAGGGCACACCGAAGTGACACATAACCTGATTAAAAAGGAATAGCACCACTGTTTCTCCATCAGCCCAAAAACTGGGAAGGGCTTTGACCCATTTCATGAAATTGTCCATAGCTACTATAATGTAGTTGTGATTGACAGAGGAAGTGGGGTTGCAAGTGATAAAGTCTATTCCCCATTTAGCAAAGGGGCCGACAGAGATAACTAGGTGTAGTAGGACTGAAGGATCATTCATTTTCGTTGTAAACACTTGACAAGGATGGCACTGCTAGACAACCTTGATACAATCTTTGAACAAGGTTGGTTAATAGTAGCCTACACGTAAAATTTTCTGAGCAGTAGACATGCCAGAAAGATGACCACCACATGCCCAACCATGGTAGTCATTTAAAACATGTTCCTCCTCTTCA
The DNA here is from genome assembly GCA_031772625.1 of Pinus tabuliformis. Classification (NCBI taxonomy): domain Eukaryota; kingdom Viridiplantae; phylum Streptophyta; class Pinopsida; order Pinales; family Pinaceae; genus Pinus; species Pinus tabuliformis. Next base: position 870,753,682 of record CM062810.1, on the reverse strand, counting down.
TGAGTGAGGCAACGTTGAATAACTGTATCAGTGCCATGGCGATATAACATATCGTTTAACACTAAATTGTGTCACACTTGGTGGTGGATGCGACGAAAGTCACCTGATGATAGTTCAGGGCAGAAACATTGTGCTTGGAGGTAGACAAGAATTTCACCATACCAAGGGTCAATAGCTTCAATCAGATAGATAGCTTCATCCAGAAGAGGATCATGAGCTATCTCGTTGGGATTGACAATGGGAAGATCCAAGAAAAGTTCAGCGAAGACTAAGGATTTTTCACCTTGGCAGTGGCAAAAGAAAAATAAAATTGTTGGATGATGACTATCCATTTGGAATATTTTCCTCCAATGACTTGATGAGACAAAATTTGTCTCATGGGATTCTCCAAAGCGATGATAGTAGTCTGTCATGGCAGTATATAGTGTCGAAATCGATTGACAGCAAAGACAACTGAATATCTAAGTTCGAGCCCCATAACGCCTTTCGACAGATAATATATCGCATGCTCACTTAGATCATCATGAGTTTGAACCAAGACCATTCCAAGAGAGGAAGGCGAGGTTGTTAGGTACAGAAGAAATTCACAATAATAGTTGGGAGCGCTAAGGAGTGGGGCTGATATAAGCGCCTTTTTCAAGGCATAAAATGATCGTTGAGATTAGCTATCCCACAAGTATGGTACTTTCTTCTTGAGTAACATAAATCCTTTCAGTAACTTGGCATAGTTTATGATGAACCGTCATAAGAATTTTGCTTTCCATTGCAAAAATTGGAGATGCAAAATGGATTGCAGTGTGGGAAATTTATTAATTGCCTTTACCTTATCAGGATCAATAGTAATCCCGTACTTCGAGACAATGAAACCAAGTATACATCCAGACTTGAAAAATAAAACATATTTACGTGGATTCAGACATACGTTATAGAACCTGCACCTAAGAAAAATAGCTCGTAAATGATCTAGGTGTTGAGCTCGCTTCTTGGAATGGGCTGGGAGGTCCTCCAAATAACCCTGAACAATGTATTTTATCTCGTGAAATGCGTAGTCCATATCCCATTGAAATGTTTCTCCGGCATTCTTTAAACCAAATGGGAGTTTTTGAAATGAAAAGATTCCCCAAGGGAAAATGAAGGCAGTTTTGTGCTGGTCTACCAATTTTATAGCGATCTAGTTATAACCTGAGAAACCATCCATGAATGAGAAGGATTCACAACTAGCGCAGTCATCAATGATTTGGTCGATGAACAGTTTCAGATAATTATCCTTTGGACACGCATCATTCAAGTCTCGATAGTCGACACAAACACAGATGGTACCTTGTTTCTTATCGATGGGAACCAGACTGGAAACCCATTTCATTAAGGGAATGAGGTAGAAGAAACCTACACATAATAATTTTTCCACCTTAGTCTTGATGGTTGTAGTTTTGCGGGGGTGGACTGGTCGAAGCCTTCAGCGGATAGACTTGGCATTGTCATATACCTTGATCTCATGCTCGAAAAATGATGGATCTATGCCAGCAATTTCCTCATAAGACCATACAAATACATCGTGGAATTCCTTAAAAAGGCAGGTGAAGTTTACGATTTCCTCAGGAGTGCAATTGGCTCTAACCTAGATGTTTTCCACGATGCCTTTCATGACAGAAATATCGATGACCAATGTCTTTAAAGGATAGCCCATGTTCCCTTCCGAATCTAAAATATAGATAGTCGTATAAGGCAAGGGAATGATTTCAGGTGTGTCATAAGACATGATTTGAATGGGCATCATGTCTGAATCAAATATCGAGACACAATAGTGAGAGTCCTCCGAAGGTCTCTTCTGAAAACACATGATATCTCGAATAGCTTCATCCAAAGGTAGGACTTGATTTAGGAGATCATAAGAAGGATAACTTATCAGAGGCGAGGTGATACCATTGGTCTTGACCAAAGTTACTAGAGATTTGGATGTAGATTGAATGGCTTGGTAGGCCAATTTAGCTAGTGACAACGACATTTGTTCTACGTAAGTATTAATGTCTGAAGGGGCTGGGAGGATCCAAGGATCAGTCAGTCCATGAGGAATGGATGAAACCATAGACACTGTCTGTGGAACTGTGGGTGATGAGAGAGGAAAACAATCCATCAGGGAAGAGCCCTCCAATAGACCTGCACTGATATTGATGTAAGAGTTAGGTACACCACCCACTCAGGGTACAGAGCCGCTAGGTAACGGGAAGTAATCTAGGGTGCAAAAGGACAGCTGTTCCACTGTGATTGTTCTACCATCTAATGGAAATAGGATGATATGAAAGATAGTCGACATAAGGGCTGTCATGGCATAAGTCCAACTGTGACCTAACAATAGATTATAGTCGAGCTTTCTATCTATGACTTTGATTTTCACCGTTACTGTTTTCCCACTCAAAGTGATGGGGTAGCTGGCTAGGTAACCTTTTGGGATGAAAGTGTGGCCGTTGAAAGCTTTGACAGAATTTGATAGTAGGGATAGGGTTGGAGAACCCAAAGCGAGCCAACACGAAGCTGACATGATGCAGGCTTAAGCACCATTGTCAATGACAATTCTATGTACTCCTTGTCCTTTCGAAAATATTTGCACCTCAAATGCAAGATGGTGTGAAAGGGGAGGATTACATTTGTCCATGTCAAAAATTGGAAGCATGGAATCTTGAGGGACGACCCCACTAATTGCCGAAATCAGAGCTTTCCTTTGTGCTGGACAGGTTTGTAATACTTCGAGCACCAACATAGTTGACCATGCTTGTGTTGAATCTTCTATAATAATATACTCCATGGAAGCATGGGAAAATGTATTATGCATTGCATGACAAAGTGCCCCTTTTGGGGGCTGAATCACAAGATCAGCAACCGACCTTTTTATATGAAGATCATTAGGCAGTGGTGGGTTTTGACTCGAGGAGGCTTCCTCAGCATTAGCGACTACAACTCCACAAGTTTTGGCTCTAGTTTGAAGATCTATCATTTCAAAGGTGTAAACGGTAGATGGTCCTTCACCAGCTAAAGGATGATGTGAACCATCGTTGCCCCCTTGTGGGGGTTGGGGTTGGTTTGCAATAAGGTATTGTTGCTACTGAGTAGGGAAAAGGTTGTTTACGACCAATTGGGTCTAGCTAGTGTCCTTTTTAGCAATGAAATTTGTGCATTCTTGGAGATGTAGACAATGATATGTCATATGGTTTGTCGCATAGATTTTGCAAGGGAATTTGGTGGGTTTTTCCTTTCCATCGTCAGAGGGTGCAACAACCTTCTGCTTTGGGTTGTACTGCTTGGTTGACTGCTCTTCAGAAAGAGCAGTATTTTTCTTATTCTTCTTATTCTTACCACTGGGTTTTTGTGTATACTACACAAAGTTTATTGCGTCAGTAGGAAGAGAAGTCAATTTGGTAGAGGGATCAACTGACAACTCAGCAATGTGACCACTAAGTTGTTTTATAGCATCCCTAGAGGTAGCATCGATAATACCATCAGCATGTGCATCGGGTTGCTAAGTAGCGAGGGCATTGGAGTTTCTAGGGGCATTGGAAATGACATCATATAATGTGCCAGACTGTGAATAAATCAAATCTAAGTGTTGAGCATGAAAAATGGATTGGTCTTCCGTGACCATACCACCTAAGGTGACATATTTAGTGATCTCAGGGAGAAGAGATACACAGAACAAATCCCCTAATAGATAGTCTAGGAGGGAAGCTTTGACTAGCCTCCTCCTACGTCTCGATTCATGGATATGATCAAAAATGTGGGTGGCAGTGTCTTGACGTAATGAAGTAAGGAGTTTTGTCCTAGTTTCATAGCGGGTGGGTAACTGAAAATGCTTTAAGAATTCCATCGCTAAAGCACCAAAGGTATTGACTGACGTGCATGATAACTCAACGTACTGCTTGGCTGCATTTCCAGTAGGGGTGCAGGGAAAGAGTGATATTCGTAGCGGGTCTACGAAACTAGATATTGTGGGATCGATCCCCAGCGGAGTTGCCAATTCTACTATATGGATTAATGCATGGGTGTTTGGTGATGTAGAAGCCCTCAAGGATATTCTCGAGATCCTTGGCATACTGTCAAATTAGATACAGTTTTCACAAAGATGCATGCATATCTATGCTAAACAAATGAGAGTTGAAGCAGGAAGAAGGAATTGTTACCTCAAGTCTTGGTTTGGTGTTGTTGGAGAGCACAAAGTAGCAAGGTGGAAGACCCCTTAGCTAGCTCCAGATCAAAACATGCACATAGATAAGACAAGCATAATATCACAACATATAACTTTGACAAGCAATGCATTAACATATAAAGATATCTAATTACATGTATCTAAGCCACTCATAATAATGAAATTGCATAAATATGTAAATAGATTACACTACCAATGGAAAACACAATTGTAGTTCTATATTGATGTAGTAAAGAGTGATTACAACCATCGGTTGTATCTGCCTTCCCTTACTCCTCTAGCTCCTCTCTCTCTCTCTCTCTCTCTCTCTCTCTCTCCCTTCTTAACCTCTTGCTATGCCTTAGTTAGAGACTATGCTCGACAGTCAAATAGGAAATCCTTTCAAATGTTTCGACCTCTTCCACAATGGCCCTAGCCTCTCATATATAGTGTGAAAGGATAAGCCTTGCCAAATCCTTCATGGGTTCCATTAGGCAAAAGAAGTGATGTTTCCATGCCTTTGTTCTCTTTCCCATTTGTAGACTCCATTAGGAATTAGTAATTCCTCCAAACAGGTTGAGTTCTGATGTTTCCCTGCTTTTTCGAGCTAACATAGGAGATAATATTGGGATATTTCTTAGTCAACTCATTCCTTTGACCCATAGAATCTCAATTAGGTTGACTAATGCCCTTCCTGAGGTAACAAGAAATGTTACCCTAGGCACTAATGCACGCTTAAACTTGCTATGAAGCTTTATAAAGTAGGTTGCTAGTTCCTACATAGTGTTAGCTTGACAAATGGGCCTATGAACTTGGTCAGTCCTTCAGTCATCCTGCTCTTCTCCTCTGAGTTGATGTGGAGGTTATTTTCTTGTATAACAATGAGGTATTATATGCATCAAATGAGGATCGTATGCCAAATTTATGACCACGAGAAGTTGATGTATGGGCTAACCCTAAGAGGGCCCAAAAACGTTTGGTGCTTCATCTCCTATGGTTACATTTTTGGATGTTTAGGGTTTGCCCTTGATTCTTAATAATGAAGAGGACTTCAAGCCTCATTGTAACAGAGTTTAGAAGGCATGTAGCTGTCACATCTCTTCTCAGAGATAGCTACCGTCGCCCAAGCTAGCCTATTTCCATTCTTTGTGTAAACAATTTTTAGTATTTGTTATTAATTAATTGAAGTTAAATTTTTATTGTAGCTCTGCATTTTCATTTCAATATGTATTTCATTTCATTCCTACATAAATCTGGATCACCTTGAAAGCCCATTCAAGGACTTAAATGACTATCTTCTAGATCAAAACTTTACAAACAAATTTCTCAACCTCTTAATGTTATTACAAACATCAAGAGCTATTGGACAGATGACATTATTACATTGGATGGTGGCATCAAATTTGTTGCAATTGAGGTCAACTACACTAGCATTGATGTTAACTAGGTCGATATGACATTGGTGTTTATTGGAGTGTCAAGCTAAAATGAAGTCTCATGGTTGTTATTGTAGGTTTTAACCCCATACAGAAATTACCTGCATACAAATTCTAAACACAAAAAATAAACAATGCAAGAGAATAACACATAAAACACATATACACAGAGATTTTCTCACTGGATCCCAAAACCGGGACTACCAGCTTGATTTTTCATTTTGTTCCTTTCAATGTTACAATACATATTTATACATGCCGAAGCATCCAATACCATGGACCGAAAAACCATTGCATCCAAAACCATGGACCGAAAACCATAGTTAGGTTCGCCACCCCCCTTGTGACCCCCCTGCTATGCAATCAATGCAACGAAGGGGGGGCTCCACCCCCCCTCTAACCCCCCGATTCACTATGTATGTTAGTCATGGAAAGAATATAACACAACCAAAAATTCTCCCACTTGTTGTTTTCTTTCCACAGGGGGCCACAAGAGATCTTAGTCATTTTTCCAACCCTGAAACACCCATTGTTTCTCTACACCAAGAGAACTTCTCAGAGCTCACAGACTTTGTCAATACATCTGCAATATTCTTCAAAGTGTCCATCTTTACGAGCAACACCTTTTTGTCTTCTATCATATCCCTCACAAAGTGATACTGAACATCAATGTGCTTTGTCTTTGAATGATAAGCAGGGTTCTTTGCCAAGAAAATTTCACTTTGGCTGTCACATTCTATCCTTATAGCTCCTTGTACTAACCCCATACTTGAACACAATCTCTGTGACCAAACTGTTGCCTTGCTTGCATGAGTGGCTACCATGTATTCTGCGTCTGTAGTTGATAGTGCCACTACAGATTGTTTCTTACTCATCCAACTGACTGCACCTCCAAATAGGTTAAACACATACCCACTTGTAGATCTTCTTTGATCCAGATCTCCAGCCTAGTCTGCATCAACAAAGCCACAAATATCCAACATCTTGTCCAATGCTGATCTTCCTTGGTAGCACAAACCATAATCACTAGTGCCACGCAAATACCAAAAAACCTACTTCACTGCTGTCCAGTGCTCCTTCCCTGGTTTTGACATAAAGTTGCGCAATACTCCCACTGCATGTGCAATGTCTAGTCTAGTATAGACCATTTCATACATCAGGCTACCGACTTCACTTGCATATGGAACATGGGACATGTCCTCTTCCTCTTCATGTGTCTTGGGACATTGTTCAACAGATAACCTCACGCCTATAGGAATATGAACCTTCATCGGTTTACTATTCTACATATTAAACCTCTGCTGTATTGTCTCGACATACTTCCTCTAGTTTAACCAAATCTTCCTCTTTTCCTGATCTCTCTTAATTTCCATGCCCAAAATATAGTTTATAGCACCAAGATCTTTCATGTCGAATTTGGAGGACAATTGGGTCTTCAAATCCTGGATAATTTCTTTGTCATTTCCAACTAGCAACATATCATCCACATACAAGACCAGATAAATAGCATGGTCACCAATTAATTTAAAATACACACAATGATCTGCTTTGCTTATGGTGAAGCCAAGTCCTTGTATAAATGTATCAAATTTCTGATACCACATCCTTGGTGACTATTTTAACCCATACAAAGACTTCTTTAACTTGCATACCAATTATTTCTTACCCTTCACTGCAAAGCCTTTAGGTTGCTTCATGTATATTTCCTCTTCCATATCCCCATGAAGAAATGTTATCTTCACATCCATCTGTTCTACCTCAAAATCAAAAGTAACAACAACATATAAAAGTAATCTAATAGAAGTTACCTTGGCAACAGGAGAAGAAATATCACCAAAATCAATTCCTGACACCTGGGAATAACCTTTTGCTACCAACCGAGCTTTATATTTCTCCACCTTTCCTTTTGCATTTGTTTTCCTCTTGAACACCCATTTGCTACCAATGGGTTTCCTTCCAGTTGGAAACTCCACCGGATCCCAAGCCTCATTTTTGTGCAAAGATGCCATTTCATCAACCATGACCTCTTTCTAGAGTCTTCCATCCTCTGAATCTACTACTTCCTTCATAGTTCTGGGATCATCATCATTAATAGATAAAGCAAAATTTGAACAAAAAGCAGATGGACTATACCTTTTTGGCTGCCTTCTTTCTTGAATTGATCTTCTTACACCCGGAGTTTATCGCTCTTCATCTTCTGATTCCTCCTCTATTATAGACTCCGATTCTTCCTCCTTTAGCTCAAACTCTATCTTCTCAAGTTCCTTTGGTTTGACTTCATGTTTAATAACATCTTTCACCTCTCTGAACACCACATCTCAGATGTACACAACCTTCCTTGTTGCTAGGTTCCAAAGCTTATAACCCTTTAAACCATCCTTATACCCAATAAAGATGCACTTTTCAGATTTACTATCCAACTTGGTTCGTTTCTCCTTTGGAACATGTACATACGAATCACATCCAAATACCCTTAGATGTGAAAGGGATGGTTTCTTACTAGTCCATACTTCTTATGGAGTCTTATACTCCAATGCTGATGAAGGTGATCTGTTGACCAGGTAATATGCTATCTCCACCACCTCTACCCAGAATTCCTATCCTAACCTGACACCACTAAGCATGTTTCTTGCCCTTTCCATAAATGTCTTGTTCATTCTTTCTACAACTCCAATTTGCTGAGGTGTATATGGAGTAGTCTTCTGTCGTTCTATACCACACTTCTTATAGAATTCTTCAAATTCCTTACTTTAAAACTCTCCACCGTTATCTTTCCTCAGCACCTTTATCTTCTTCTCTGTCTGGTTTTCAACCAAAGTCGTAAATTCTTTAAACCTGTCAAAGACTTCAGATTTCTTCTTAAAGAAATATATACATGTATTACTTGAGAATTCATCTATAAATGATACATAGTACAAAGACTTAACCAGTGATGGAACCTTCACAGGTCCAAACACATCACTGTGCACAAGCTCTAATATTTGTTTCACCCTCTTACTACTAAAGGGGAAAGTCACCCGATTTTGCTTCCCGTATACACAATTTTCATAGAAATCAAAATCCAGAGAGCTATTACTCATACCTTCTACCATACCTTTATCATGAAGTATTTGAAGGCCCTTCTCTCCAATGTGTCCAAGCCATTGATGCCACAACATGGTCTTCTCTCTAGAGACCACTAGATTTTCAGCTCCACTTTCAGGAACCAAAAAATTGTTGCATCCATCAACACCAGTGCTGCCTTGTAGCTTTTACAGAGTTCTAGTTCGAACTCCCCACATCAATACCAATGCTCCCTGAACCATCTTGCAGGTATCCTTCTTGAACACTGTTTTTACACCTGCATCATCCAACTTGCTTACAGAAATTAGATTTCTAGCCAATGCAGGAATATGCAAAACACCTGGAAGTGTTCTAACCCTTCCACCTTGCAACTTCAACTTTACTTTTCTGCTACCAATGATTCTAGCCTTCCTGTCATCCCCCAAGAAGACATCACCACCATCATATTTCTCATACTCACAAAACCACTCTCTATGGGGAGTGAAGTGAAAGGATGCACCTAAGTCAATCAACCATGCCTCATGATCTACATGTGTACTTGAAGAAGCCAAGTACACATCTCCACCTTCATCTGAGGTAGTTTTCACCTCTACAGAAGGAACATCATTAGATCCCTTTCTTTTATCAGGAGCTTTAGATTTACAGTCCCTTTTTAGTGCCCTTCCTTTCTGCATTTCCAGCACACCACCTTTACAGGTTTTCTTGGATATTTAGATCTCCCACTCGATGCCTTATTTTTTTTTTGTTATGGGACCGTCCTCATACAGACAAGGCATCACCATTCTGGCTCTCCATATTTCTCCATCTCATCTCCTCCGTTAGTAAGGAAGAGACTATTTCATCACACTACAAGGCAGTTGCATTGCTACCTATTGCAACAACCAGACTATCGCATGAATCTGGTAGAGAACACAAAAAACTAATGCACTTATCTTCATCTGAAATTTTAATATCAATAGATGCTAACTAACTTACCACAATATTAAATGCATTCAAATGCTCTGTCATCGAGTCTCCATCTTTCATCCTCAGGTTATGCAGCTTTTTTCACGGGAACAGTTTATTCACCAGAGACTTAGATTGGTACAAAGTCCCTAACTTCTCTCACAAAGCCTTCACCATAGCTTCCTGTGATACATTCAACAATACTGAATCTGAGACACACAATCATATTGTGCTCTTTGTCTTCCAATCCAACTTCTTCCATTTTTCATCAGACACTCCCATTGGTTTAGTATCCAGATCTACCATGATCCACTGATCTTTATCCACCAACAGATCCTCCATCTTGAGTTTCCATAACTCAAAACTCTGACCATTAAATTTCTCAATCTTTATCTTTCCACTGCTCACCATCTTCTTTCACCACCAAAATCTATCTCGCAGATCTCCCACTGAACAGGGTCTACCACAGGCCCGAGTGAAACCCCCCAGCAACAAATCCATCCCCTTGAAGCCAAAATAGTTCCGATACCAAATGTAGGTTTTAACCCCGTACAGAAATTACTTGCATATGAATTCTAAAACAAAGTAAATAAAATTTGCGAGAGCATAACACATAAAACACATATACACATAGATTTTCCAACTGGATCCCAAAACCGGGACTACCAGCTTGATTTTTCATTCCGTTCCTTTCAATGTAACAATACATATTTATACATGCCGAAGCATCCAATACCATGGACCAAAAACCATAGGTAGGTTCGCCCAACCTAATATAGGGTCCAAAATTTTTTTTCTTGGGGCACTTCCTTGGACTCGTAGAGGGGGACTACTTGCCCCCCTCAAACTCCTCGGATAGGGGGGACTGCCATCCCCCCTGTGACCCCCCCGCTGTACAATCGGCACAACGAAGGGGGGGCTCTGCCCCCCCTCTAGCCCTCCAGTTCACTATGTAGGTTAGTCATGGAAAGAATATAACACAACCCAACAGTTTTAGTATTTAGTAGAGGACCATCATAATAATAGGTTAAGTAAAGAAGCTAAACTCTTATAACTATGGTTGTTTGTTGGCCTAAGCTTTGAAGGAAATTCTATCTTAGGACATCAAATTAGATTCTACTGAAAATGGCATAGTTGTATAGTACTTGGAAAGATATTTCCAATGGTATGCTAAAGTCCAAAAAACACCCCTTGGATCCAAAGATATGGGCAATCAAAGGTAGAAAGAACAATAGCCCAAGTTGTAGAGCTAAAGTTGGTGAAGGTTTTAGCTAGCACTAGTTTGGCGTTTGGCCAACAATGGTGGAAATATTGGTGGAGAAGCTAACAAAACGTTGAGGTTAAAGAATGGTCAAGTTCTTGGCTAGATCTAGTGTTGTGCATCCCCACCATCTCATCAGTGGAAATGTAGGGTCCCATGCTCTTCGATAGGTTAACAAGAAAGGGTGATATGCATTGGGTGGTTTTTCCATACCGATGATCAGGAGGTCAACTACCCATGTTAAAAGTGGGATCCCCTCCCCATTTACCATGAAACAACATAAGGGGTCCATAAAAAGACATGACGGTAAATGGTGATGTGGTAGGACTAGCATAGTGGAAAGATGGTTGAATAGGTCATAGGAAGAACAAGTGGTGATTAGCACACAAATGCACCCATAGAACACATCACCACAAAAGGTTTGACACCAAAAAATCCAAAGGGAGCAGAGGTTTAAACATCTAGGGAGAAGGAGATTGGAGGACATAGAATTCAGTGTGGTAAAGTGCTAGAGTAGTGGACCAATGATGATGGTGCAGGGAGGACCCCATCGGATGCATCACCTAGCATATCCTTCCCTAGAAAATTCAAAGGGAGTCCAAAAATCTAATAATCAAATTGCACATAATCAAAGTCCTTGGACCCCTCTTCCATCATACATGTTGATAGCATGGACCTTTCCAAAGATGACACATGGTGTGATTGTATTGGCCAACAAAGGTGATGTAGAGACATAGTGGTATGTTGATGTCAGCATAACATCACTTCAATGAGGGTGTGACATGTCACATGTAGATTTGGAATTTCTAGTTAACTAAGTGTGCTAAAAATTAGTAACACATGGCACCACTTAGTGAGTAACACATGGCACCCTTGTAGAGGTGGCATTTAGGCTAGTAGTGACATGTAACCTCAGAAGCATATGGGGTGCACAAGTAGAGATTTATGGGGAAATAGTTCTAGGACATGATGGAGTGCAGGTGTCCATGCCACATCATCCAGACCTTTTAGTGATTGGTCCATGTATGTGGTGGTGGTGCAATAGGTACATGTAATCCTAGGCCTCAAAATGTCAGGGACCCCGACGGTTTCTATGTAAGTCATAGTGGAGTTTCTATGGGATGACAATGCATCAAGACACGTTAAAGGATATGATGACATAAAATATAGTAGCAAACTATGAGGAGGCACATAAGTCACAGAGAAGTGGTCCTAAATGACACGTTTGCCTAGTGAATTGACCCTGGAAGATTTGGAAGGTGCACCATAGTTTATTCCCAGGGAAATAAAGTCATGGGATAAAGTATTACATGAGGACTTCATTCTATGTGGTTGAGTCACCAAGACCCAACATGTAGTCTAGTAGGGGTTTTATGTGTTAAAGTGATTAAGGGCCTACGAGATTATTTTTCCGAGAAACATCATGGGAGTGTATTGGGAAAGCATTGTGGGCTTATGTATGTGGTAATATGGATATGATCAGGTCAAATACAAATTTAACACTATGGGCTATACTTAGTATTTATGCCAAGAGTGGAAATTCTCTATTGTGTGATTAATGAGGCTAGAACAGGTTGGAAGCTAAATATGAAAGAACTGGTGGCAATGGTATATTTTGAATTATTCGAAATTGTTGAGGCTAGTAGATAAATATGAAGAGGACCATGAATTTTAGAGTGAATTTATGTGCCTGAGTCAAATAGAGTGAGCCATACCTAAGTGTTCCTGATGCCATGAATAAATAAATGAGAAAAATAACCTAGGGAGTAATGGTGATCAAACCAATCTTAGAAAAGCCATGTCTGGAAGTTAATAACACTAATGACATGTTATAGCATAACTTCAACAACTTACCATCCATATTTAATATCATTGCATTGGCTGAGTAATATGATGTAGCAGGAGGCCAATGAGCCATTCTAGAGTAGATTTTGAGCACTATGATCAATTAATAAACATGGAGGGCCATCGTGTGATATTAAAATCATTGATACTATGATGTAGATGCTAGAGAATGGAATGTAACATCATAATGGAGATCCTTGTTCAAGTACTCTCTTGTGAAGTGTGTGAATGACAATAGGGAATGTATCATTTCTTCTATAGCATAGGAATGAAACTCTAGAATGAAAATTTAGACTAATAGATTGTAGAAGAGTGTTGAGGGAAGTAGAGTTATGTGAAGGGCTTCGTGTGAGATAATTCTATTGAGGGAGGATGAGTGTTCATGAGGAAAATGATGGTTAAGAGCCTATAATAATTGTGATTGTATGAGGGTTGAGAAAAGAAAACAAAGTGTTGCTACAGAGTGGATATGGTGAGGAAAAAGTTGGGTGATGATGTTGAGAGGTATATAGGGTTGATAATTGGTAATGAATAGATAATAAAATGAAGAAAAGCTAATGCTAGTTCAAGTGACCAAGGATAGAATAATGGTTACATAGTATTATGTCACACCTCCTGCACTTCCCTATGAAATACCCCGAATTTCTTGAAACATGACCATTATGTAGTGTACTCATTCATGTATAGAGCTCAAATCCCTCCTATGACATTGATTGGAAAATGCCTTTAGCTTTCCATGAAGAAATATCTCTAAAGCCATAAATTAAGTATCATCACTCTTATAAGGCTTAAAACAATGATGGTCATGTGTTACACTGTATTTGACCAGTGATGGAATGTCTATGTTCCCTTGCATACCCACGATCATCCTAAATAGGTAATTTTCCCAAAGAGGATGAGAAGCTTCGTGATCTATAAGCTTCCAGAGCGTCGAACTAGAGGTTGTTCGGCATAGATGAGGTCAAATCTTCCCAACTTGGCCTCTTGGTGTTATCCCTATGAGATACCCCCTTGAGATGAGGGCCTAATTCTATCTTTGGATAGGTCCTAACTCCCTTTCCCAATCTATAAATTCATCCTCTCCTATTCCTAAATGGTTGGTCTAAGTCTATTTGCACCCTTATGCTAAGATTGTTCCTAGAGTCTATTCATTTGACTTGGAGAAGGAGTGCTTCGAAAGTTCTTGGGTTGGATTTGGATTAACACTCAAGGATAGACTTTCAACATCAAGGCTTTGGTTGTAAGCTTCCCTTTAGTTTCTAATAATACACAACTGCTAGTTCATCTTCCCAAAATGCATATGTTCATGTATCATTTAGGTTGACATTCCTTGATCAGTTAAGTAGGTTTCTATCAGATTTTCTATTTGTTTTGGCATGATTTGTTGTGTCTTGATCACTTGTGCAAGTGCATAAACACTAAGAGAAGAAGGAACAAGCCCATGATACATGCAGTTCAATGTCTTCAACACATGATATCGGAATAACATCAGAATGAGGTAGGCCATCTCTTTCATTCTTCTTGTCAATTTTAACCTAGGAAGATGTATAGTTGATTGCCACTTCAGTTGCTAGACCCACTCATTAGGCTAGGGGATCTTCTTTGTCCACATAGAGGATTTACCTTAACAACAAAATGGTGACTCCGCCGGGGAGCCTATGATCCTTTTCATCCAATCCTTCACCTTGTTTTTGTGATGAGTTTGACCAACCATCTAATTCTAGATTTGTTTGATTGTCTGTAACTATTTTCACTTTCTGGTAATTGCTTGAAGGTTCTTGATTTGTGCCACCCTTGAATATTTTTTGTTTTTTCTTTATCTTTATCGACCATCACGATTTTGTCCCCAATAGCCACGATGACATCATGGAGATGTTGATTACAATAGCGATGTATAAAAAGAGGTTAAAGAAAAATAGGGTTTGTCTTCTTGTTTTTAGTATTTTGCCTTCTGTCAGTGGTTTACCAGTGTGATTTTAGTGTCCTTGTCTTGCTTGACATGTTTGTCTAATTATAATTGCCTCTTGATTTGGTTTAAGTGCGTTTGGAGCTCTATTTGCCTTCTATGGTTTCTAGGACTTCTAGGTCATCTTTCATTCACTCATTGATCTTCCTTTCAAACGTGAATTACCCTTGTTAGAAGAGTCTTTGTGTGTTTGGACGTCTTTTGCAAATCGTTTTTGGTTCTTATGTATTAAATAGTTTTCATTAGCATCAAATCAAGTAGATGCTTTGAAAATCACTTTAGTGTTGTTGGCAAGAAATAGATTACAAAATTGTTTGTTGCGATTGAACTGAAAGGAAGTATTTGCTTCAAATTTTGTGTTTTGAAAAGTGAAATTGAAAGGGTTTATCTTTTAAGTAGTTTTCGAAGCATTTGTTGCATTCAAAATCAATCTGAAAGAGATTTTCATGATTATTGAGTTGTTTGAATTCTCTTTTTCTCTTTTACACTAGATTACATTGATTGCATTAAAGTGAAAAAATCATCATTGGATATAAGGTAGATCACTTTAAGATTCTACTTTTCGCATTGCATTTGGAAGATGAAAATGAAATTTAATGGAAGGCATTTTTTCATGATGCATTATTGATTGAAAAATCTTCCCTTGATTAATCTAGATTTCATTGAAAAGAAAAGTTTTCCTTTTCTCATATAGTTGCATCATAGGTGTTCAGGTAAAATCGTTAAGGCCTTGAAATCAAAACATAATTTTAAGATTAACTTTAAAAATATATCAATCAATCCAAGGAGCCTTTGAAACATTGATGCTTCATACTTGCGTTCTAGGTTAGAGAGATATTCTGACATCTTTAAAACTTATCAGTTGTTGTGTTCTCTTGCGTTAGACAGTGCTAGCACGGACTTGTGCTCCTCGTACCTTCCAGTATATAAAGGCAGACCCTCATAGGTTGCAAACCTTTATCAATAAGAAGTCGATTTTGCCACCCTGTAAACATGATACACCAAACACAACATTCGGGGAGATTACCTGCACGTACGTCAAGTCCTTGGTAAATTTATTTGTTGAGTTGTATATTGTAGCTCACGGTTACTTAGTACTCCTTTTGCCTAGAGTCACCTAACTAGTCATTTTGATCTTTTCTGATTCTTTAAATTTGAAGAGATCATCGAGCACTTGTCCTTTCAAGCTCACAAAACTTATGAAAGTGACTAGAGTCATTTTTTAAAGTCCTTTTCTCAACTCTTAAAAGATGAGAAGGACAAGTTTTTGTTTCAATTTCTAAAATTAATTGACCATGGAACAATATCCTTCCTATGGAAATACTGCTTTGTACATATTAGGTTGATACCAATGGAAACATTTCCTGAGTCTACTAGTCAAGGAAACCCCTCTAATGGGAATCCTAGTCCTTTTCCTTCTGTTGGGAGCAGGATCCCCCAAGAGCCATTTTGGAGTTAAAAGCCAATTTTAGAGTCCAATTTTGTAATAAAATGGTTAAGCCTCCGCATTTTGTGGTCACAGAGCACGAAGGTGTCATGTGTCATAAAGGGTAGTCCACCCTTAGTTTTGTAGAGTAAATTCAGCTGTAAGGGGATTGTATAAAAAGAGCTAAGCTCTAAGTAGTTTGAGAGACACAACATGTAAGAGAGTCATAGCTGTGAAGAAAGAATTCTAAGTCTTCGGTTGTAGCGTAGGTAGAGGCTTTGTAGCTGAGGACCATGGGATTGTATAAAAAGAGCTAAGCTCTAAGTAGTTTGAGAGACACAACATGTAAGAGAGTCATAGCTGTGAAGAAAGAATTCTAAGTCTTCGGTTGTAGCGTAGGTAGAGGCTCTGTAGCTAAGTGCACAGAGGCCTAGGGTAGAAGTTTGCAACTGAGTGCGCGGACCCCTGCAGCTAAGTGCACAGGGTAGATAGAGTCTATAATCACTTGGGAGTTATCAATAAAGGGAATTATTCAGCAATTTATGTGTCTTTGTTCTATTGATGTATCTGAATATTTTATGTATGAATTTCCTTATTATTCTTATATGATATGTGAATGACTGCAATTACATTGAATAATTGAATGAAATTATGAATATCTGTTTACGCGGTGTTAACTATTGTTATTTGATAAATATAAGTAAGACACTTAGAGTAATTTTGGAATTTGCATGAACCACTGCCCTAACATTGCGAAAGTATCTGTGTAGCAAGTTAGGGTTGCGCAAAGGTCGATTGTGTCCTTTCGCGGAGGTATTAAAGGATAGAATAGAGGGCTCGTCTTACAAGCCCTAGAGAAAAGCAACCTATGTGAAGGCAGGGATAGAAGGAATCAAATGACATCACAACGATCTCAAGGTGCAGAAACATGGCTCCAGCATCCCCCCATATTGCTTTAGGTGAGGCTTTAGTCCGCGCTCTGTGGGCTGATGTTGAAAGGGCTAGTAGTGTAGGGATTTGTTTGGAAAATTAACATTGAACTTGGGTCAGGCCCCCTCAAGCCAACAAATGGTTCCATTGCTAGGACCAAAATCTACATAAGAGATGTGTGATGTCATATCACTGGAATCCAACTAAGAAGGAGATCGAAGACTGGTTAGATAGGAAGATCCACGAATTCATGGCATAGGAGAATAGAAACCCGTGACTGAAAAAGGAACAGTGGTTGGATAGATACATGTATACAGAGATCCACAAGATCTTTTTCTGCTCTTTAACTATTGAGCTATATGAGTGGATCGTAAAGCTAGCAAAGAACCAAGGAAGGTGGAAACCTAACGGTCCTATTGCTTGGACCCCAGAGCTAGTACAAAAGTTGGAAGCATCTGAGGAAACGATTTCCCAAGATGTCGATCATTAGCTCTATCACATCATAGGAGGATTTGTGACTCAATTTGTGGTCGACACCTCAGTTAGCTACAGTGAGGGGGAGCGGTGCTTTTTCAAAGGACTGCAAGGTAAGTATGTAAAATCTTTGAATACCTGGATTAAAATGCTATTGTGCGAATTTTTTTTTATGTAGCTACCTTGATGTTTGGAACTATACAAAGTAGAAAAACATACAAGAACAAAGAGAAAAAGGCTCCAGAGTATAGTCCATTGATTTCACCTCTACAACGTGACAAGGAAGAGATAGCGAAGGTTTCTCCACGAAGTGCTATTTAGTTAATAAGATAAGGATTCCCACGAATACCACCTATGCTCACACCATCTCCAACTTAACCTGTACCACCTCCACCTCCACCACAGTTTAGTATGGATAACTCAGTGAAGCTGCCTTTGTTCAAAGGCTTGGGAAATGAGGACCCGGACCAATTCTGGTTCATTGTGAAAGTTGTATGGGAAGCTCAAGGTGTTACAGGTGATCATATAAAGAAGGCGACATTGGTTAGTGCTCTGCAAGATCGCGCTCTAACCTAGTATATCAAGTACTCTAATGATAACCCGAATGTTGGAGTGGCAGACATCCAAACAACACTGGATAGAGTTCAATAGGACTAAATCTGAAGTGCAGTTGATTGTGGGATTCAAGGACATTGCGACACAACCAGGCGAGACACTTCGGGAACAAGATCAGAGGTTGAAATGTACAATCTGCAAAGCCAACATGAATTTGATAGACGGACAACATTGCAAATGGTTTGTGGGTTCACTACTGCCATACTTAAGGATCGCGTTGTCGCAGCAAAATATAACAACTCAAGCAGAGGCCTTGGAGATTGCAATGAGACTGCATGAAACTCCAACGCAAGAACCAAACATGAGGGTTTAGAAGATCCATGTGCAGATGAAGATTCTATGCCTTGAGATGCAATGTCTAAAGCAGGACAAGATGGTTCGACCAGACGTGCGTGAGGAGGTATAGTGCTTGAAATGCAAGAGTCAGAGTCATGACAAGGACCATTGCCTAGTCATTGCGAACTATATTGTAGGTGGAGGGCCAATGCCTTTAAGGCCAGAAGCTCAAGTAGGACCTAGCGCGGGGCCCACATTATGGTGTGCTATATGTCAAGTAGCAGGAAAACATGCCACAGATAATTGTCATTTACGGTAGAAATTCGTATAGACACCACACCAATTGTTCTGCAACTTCTATAGGTCAGTAGGGCATGATGAGTTCAATTTGAGGAATTATGAATTGATTATGGATAGAACTCCCGCCTATAGGGTTCAAGCCCAAATGCGGCCCCTTGACCAGAGCGTAGGGATGTCCTGGATAGGATTTCACAGGTGTGGACAAGGCCAAGGTGGAGGAGGGCCTGGCAGAGGTCGAGGACAGTTGATATGCTACAATTGCAGAATAATGGGAAACTATGGCTGCGATTGCACTAATCCAACGCATTTGTTGTGTAAGTATTGCACACTGTTTGACTAAGAAATAGAAGACAGTCATATGCTGATAGTTAGGATACGTGACAAAGGGGCGCTACCACCTCCGCCAACTCAGAACCTGTAGATGATGAGGTCTGAGCCGTGCGAAGACGATCCGAACGTAAATATAGTGCTTCGAAGTGGAATCGCGATGAGAGATGACAAAGGGAAACAACCAGAAGACAGTGTGTGGGTCCAAAAAGCTCTGGCAAAGGAGGCTGAGTTTGATTTGGAGCGTGCATGTGAAACCTTCATGGAAGCTGAGAAGAGCTTTGCTGAGGCCTCCACGTCAGGAAGAAAGGATAAACCTGACCAAAAGATGGACCCCTCTATGCTCACAACTTTCCTGGAGACCTGTTTGAAGTTACTGCGTGATAGTAAGATTGTGAAAGGGTTACAAGAGCTCATCAATAGATGCGCTAGAACTGTGATGGGTGAGGCAAGCGTGGTACGAAAGATTGGCAAGCATAAGAGAAGAATGAGATGGGAGATGATACTGACCATGCAGATATGAGAGTATGAAATGGATCAGGGTATTTTGGACCTGGGGTCAAATGCGAATGTCCTGCCAAAGTAGACATGGGAACAAATGGGGAGACCCGCGCTGTAATGGTCTCCAATTCAGCTAAGAATGGTGAATTACCAGAAGATCATCCCCATGGGACGGTTGTAGGTGGTGACTGTGGATATTGAAGGTGTGAGCAGGCTGACTGATTTTGAAGCAATAGAGATAGTGGATGAAAAAAATCCCTATCCTGCACTCCTAGGAATTGACTGAGCTACTGATATGAATGGGGTAATCAACCTAAAGAAGCAAAATATGATATTTGAGAAGAAATCACTATGCATAATAGTACCCCTGGACCTTGCTGAAGGATCGCACTATACAGAACCAGTATGCGATTATGAGAGTGATGACGATTTAAATTGTATCTATAAGATAAAAATGCGAGATAAAAATTGGGTGAATCCCACTGTGGATGGACGAATTACTTGGGATCGTGAGAGTTCCTGCACTTTGGACTCTGATGAAGAGTTAGAACACTGGCAGAATCGGTTACATGAAGTAACTACGTTGAATTGCAACATGATGACCCAATCGCTGCATTGTGTATCCTTAGAGGTAATAAATATGCCTACTTATGATGGCTTGAATGAGGTAGATATATTTTTGGATGCATGAAAGAGAGGTACCAGAAAAGCAGCACTTCTAGGCGTTGGACTAGGCACTCCGAGCTACAACCGCAAGATGGTGGGGCACGCATAAAGGTAGCTTTGATGATTGGCGTGAATGTAGGAGGATGATGAGAACATGATTTGGGAAGCCTAAGATGTGAATGAAAGACAAGTATGATGGGCAGGATGATCCGTACGCACATTTGGCTCAATGGACCCAGGCTTACGGAGAAAAGCCCCAACTTGAGTGGGTGCACTTGTTCTGTCATACTTTGGATGTTGTTCCAATGAATTAGTACATAGAAATAGAGCTCTGCCATGGTATAGGTGAATGGGATGTTCTATGTGAGGGCTTTGTGATGACATTTAGTTTTGAAGACGGGTTTGACTGTATTGATGAGGCACTACAAGAAGTGAAAGAAACTATCTTTTGGATACAATAGGATCCTTTAGAATTGGTTCAGCCTAAGTAGGCTACTCAGCTAAGTCACGTGGTGGAATTCTATAACGTGATCACTGAAGAAGAAGATGAGGATCCATGGAAAATTAACATTCCAAAAATAGGTGGTCACTGTAAGGTTAAAGGACCACATATTGAGAACCCTAATATAATCGCGCTTTTGAAAACAAAACAAGTGAACATTGGTATGGAGGCAGAACCCAAATTCGCGAAGATTGGAGACTGCTGGGATGATGTTATAGTCGATGAAGTTACTGAATTTCTCCATGAATATGAGGATTTATTCTCTACCAAGTTTACGGATCTGAAGGGGATAATTTGGGACCTAGGAATGATGAAGATTACATTGAATCCTGACACGAGGTTAGTTAAATGAAGACCTTACCATCTCAATCCAAAACATAAGGAAAATGTCTACTTAGAGCTAGACAAGATGCTCGCAGTAGGTATCATTGAGCCTATGGAAGAATCTAATTGTGTAAGCCCAATGGTGGTATGGGAGAAGAAGCAAAAGGATGAAATAAGGATATGCAAGGATCTCAAGAAGATAAATGATGCTTGCATGCATGATCCTTTCCTGAATCCATTCACTGATGAAGTGTTGCACAATGTAGGTGACCAGGAAGCATATTCCTTCACTAATGGGTTCTTAGGATACCACTAGATCGAAATCGCATCGAAGGATAGGAGCAAGACAACCTTTGCGACTGAGTAGGGTTGTTTTTAGTAAAGTGTAATGCCGTTTGGATTGAAGAATGCGCCTGCAACCGTAGTTTTTGTTGCGTTCAAGGAATTTATTCATAAGTTCCTGGAGGTATACTTTGATGAATGGACTATGTTTGGGATGCCAAAACACCATGTAGAAAGTTTGCACCTGATTCTAGATACCTGTCGAAGATACCAAATCGCACTCAATATCAATAAGTGTTTGTTTTTTGTTCCTTTTGGGAACCTGTTGGGGAATTTGGTTTGCAGACAAGGAATAAAGGTAGATCCCGCAAAGATAGCGGTGATATTGAACTTGGAAGCACCGAGGAGTGTGAAGATGCTACGCGCTACCCTGGGACATACGGGATATTACAAAAGTTTATCAAATGATATGCCCAGATCACCGTGCCTATGGAGAAATTGTTGAAGAAGGATGTCACGTTCTGCTGGAACGATGACTATAAGAAGAGATTGGATATATTAAAAGAAAAGATGGTCACCGCACTGATTTTAGTCTTCCTGGACTAGAAGAAAGAGTTTCATGTGCATGTCAACGCGTCATGTATAGCACTAGGAGCACTACTGAGAGAGGCTGGTGGAGAAGGCTTGGACCATCCTATTGTGTTTACAAGCCGAAGATTATCCAAAGAGGAGAAGAAATATTCCACCATTGAGCCCACTGGTGTATGCACTCTATAAGTATAAGCACTACCTGGTGAGAGGCCATATTAATATTTATACAGATCACTCCGCGTTGAAGTACCTGGTCAATAAGCCTATGTTGTAGGGCAAAATCTGCGAGTGGCTCTTATTATTCCAAGAGTATGATTTTGAAGTTGTTGTGAAGCCTGGACGACTGAACGCGAGACCATACCATCTGTCGCGCATCGAAACAGGCAAAGAGCCCACTAATTTGGAGGATGGATTGCCCGACATGCAGCTACTTGCAATGCGCATTGTGGATGATCGTTTTGAGGATATAATACATTTCCTAACAATGGGAACTGCATCAGAAGGGTACACTATCCAGCAAAAGAAGGAATTAATGGTGTGTGCTTTAGTTTTCTCTATCATTGCTGGGCATATGTACAAGATGGGGGCTAATGAGATATTGCAATGGTATGTACCTGAGTGTGAAAGAAGCACCATCCTCATGGACGCTCATGGGGGTGCCACGGGAGGACATTATGCAAGAAGAGCAACCATGGAGAAGATTCTATGTGTAGGGTTGTGGTGGCCAACCCTCCATCAGGACTCAAAAGTGTAGTGCAAGGCGTGTGATGTGTGTCAAAGGACTAGCATGCCATCACAGAGGGATGAGATGCCTTTGAATCCGCAGATGATGTTGCAACCCTTTGAGAAGTGGGTGATAGAATTTGTGGGACCCAGTTAGCCTCAAGGAAAGATGGGAGCAAGTTACATTATCAAAACGATGAAATATTTGACTCATTGGGTAGAGGCACAACCTGTGAAGGATTGCACAGGCGCGACCGCTGCAAAATTCCTCTTTGAGCATGTATTGACGTGATTTGGATGTCTGAAGAGCTTGATGAGTGATCATGGTACACACTTCATGAATGAGATGATCAGCATGTTGATGGAGGAATTTCAGGTATACCACCAGAAGAGCACATCTTATCGCTCACGGGCTAACGGGACACTGGAGGCGTTCAACAAAGTGCTTGAAAACGTGTTGATGAAGGTTTTCAATGCTCAACGAAGTGATTGGGACCTACGCATACCTGCAGTATTATAGGATTATAGAACGACATGCAAGAAGTTGACTCGACAAACCCCCTTTAGGCTTGTCTATGGGGTTGAAGTAGTAATGCCTATGGAGTATATTATGCCTAGTCTGTGCATAGCAGTGCTCATAGGTATGACAGATCATGGAGCCCTGGAAGAGAAGCTTGCAAAACTGGATGAACTGGAGGAAGAAATATTTTTAGCTAGATTTCACAAACAAGTCGAAAATCAACGCAAAGAGGCATGGCATGATCGACACATCAAGCTACGCACATTTAAGGTAAATGACCTAGTTTTGTTATATGATAGTACATTTGATAAATTTCCAGGGAAATTTACAATGCACTGGTTAGGGCCCTATGTCATTAAGGAAATTACCAATGGAGGGGTGGTACAACTATTCAAATTAAATGGAGAACCCTTCCCAGGAAAGGTGAATGGCAGTCGCTTGAAGCCATACACTAGTGGTCTAGCCATGTGACTAGATGAAGGTGGCATAGGCTTAGCACTCCAGGTAGCTGAAAGGAGGCATGAGACTATAAACTACACTGCCTGGGTTGGGGAGCTGCACGATTGGAGGATGGTATGAAGGAAGGAAGTGTCACTGGGTCCATGACAGTGCGGAGGGAGTTGCACTACCCAGCGAGAAATTGCACAAGTCAGACGACAGAAGTGAGGCAAATGGAGCAGGCAACCGACATTTAAGACGAAATTTATGGCTCAGATCCTTGAAAATAGGTTGCCAATTTGGCATTAGTGAACTGATTTTAGGGGGAACGATTGGATTTGAATTCAAAATGCCCTATAAATTGCAAGTGGTTGTCCAAAACACTTGGCATTTTGAGAATTGAGTTGTTGAGCTCCGAGGTGCATATGAATCATAAGAAATACAAGCTTCTAATAGCTACTGGGGTATTTGAGACTTTGTCTATGGAAACACAGGAATTCTTGTAGAAGATCATGTCAGCACCCACAGAAATTATAAATATAGAGCAATTAGTAGAAGAGATGGCACAGGAAATGGAAAAGGAGGCAGAAGTAGCTGCTCCAGAAGTGGCCGTAGTTTTAGCAAAGGTCCCTAAGTCATCGAGAATGTCGAGACTGAAGCCAACCCCAACCAGGGAAGTTGAGAAGGAAAAGAAGGGCAAGCAGCTTGCTTTACCAATGTGTGCCTCTCTAAGGTGAAACCCACTAAAATCCACTGCACAGGAGAAAGGCAAGGCTATAAACCTAGAAGTAGAGGAGAATGATATAGAAGACATCTAGAGGGACGATTTGGATGTGGGAATGGAAGTAGAGGAGGTTGAAGCACAAGGTGTGGACCCTATTACGCGGTTGCCAGAGTATGTCCCTCCACACAAGCCTAAGTCCAAGGTCCCAAAGGACATTGATGAGAGTAAGACTCCCCTGCAAACCCCTCTGCTACCGGATAAAATTTCTTTCGAAGGTCTGTAGGTGCCGACACTGAAGCTTGAAGACTCGAACTTGGTCGACCACGAGAAGTTCCCACACCTCGCGACCAAGCAGCTGATGCACCACATCATAGACATGATTACAGGAATGACCACATTAGAGCTACAGAGGTGGCTCAAGGGCATAGAGAAGGTAAGGTTTCTCAACCTACTTTGGGTGCCACACTATAACGCACCCCAGTGACAGTTTTGGTCATCAAGCAGCTACTGTGCTTGGTGCATGGTGGGTGTATGTGGCTGGAGGAGCCGATACCCATCAAAGATAGGTTAATCCACTGAATAATGTGCCTTCCATATACAGGTGATAATCCAGCGATGATCTTTCATGGCAAGGATGGCGAGCAGGCTCTTGTAGAATCAATGAAGGAGAAATTCAATCTAGTGAAGAATCAGTGCGAGTACGCTATCTCCAGCATCTGCGACCCCACTGTGAAGGTAGAAATGTAGATCCTCATAGAGAAGGTGATGCAGAAGTGTCGTGCTGATGAGGTGCTGGAACCTGTTGTCATGTTGCCACAATAGTGCACGGAGGGAGTCTAGTTTAACTGGTCAGACTACCTTCGCGAAGAGTTCCTGGCGAACTTTCGCAAAGAACAAGAGCTCAGCAAGATGTTCCACTATGTGTGGCTCTTGCTGTTGATTGTGCTAGTAGTGTGAGAGCTACCAGAAGACAATTAGTTCCCTTCAGTCATGCCATACCTCCTTGAAGCAACGAAGTACACTTCACTGTGGGCGACCAAGGATACATAGAGAGTATGGGACAACTAGATCTTCTGGATCTTGACAGATATGAATATTAGGATGGACATCAATCACAAGCCATGATTGTCACCCATGGTGTATTTGGTCACCGATGACGCCATTGATGCGGTGCTTGATCAATGGCCAGTGGAGTGGTGCACTGCCATAGACTTTGCAGTGGATGGAAGCAAGTTCGCTACATAGAAGAAGGAGGAGGCCAAGCTAAAGATGGCACAGCTAGTCGAGAAGAGGAAAAAGAAGGCCATTGAAAAGGCCTAGGTGGGACAGGCACAAAAGCAGGCAGGTAAACAGACATGTGGCACAGAGCAAGACTTTGAAAAAGGTGCACGGTTGCCTTCACCTGAGATAGAAGAGGAAGACACAGAACAACACGACGTAGACCCTCAGGAGATGTCTGCCCGCATTAAGAGCCTAAGAGAGCTAGAGAAGGGAGGGTCTAGAAAGAAATCTAAGGCGACCAAGACCTCTTTGGACCCTATCACATTGACGGAGGTCGAATTACGTGATACCGGTGACATAGTCAAAGATGTCAGTGTAGAGGCCCTGCAGCAATTTGAGTAGTAGTAGCAGATCATCCTAAGGGTCATCCAGACTCGATTGTAGGAGTTGTAGACACGTGCATCGTAGGATGGTGCGATGTCTACCATCTTGGCTATCGACACTTCAGAGGCTACCAATATGCTACACATAAAGGCTTCTAGTGCGATAGTGTTGTTGGATGGAGCACTCACCATGGAAAATGAGGCTGACAGGGCCAATGTTAGTGCCTTGAAGGGCGTTGGGCTAAACCTGGCAGCACTTCCGCATGAAGCACTCCACCTCTTGCAGGATGGTGTAACTTTAAAACTGAG
Organism: Pinus tabuliformis; assembly: GCA_031772625.1. Taxonomy (NCBI): domain Eukaryota; kingdom Viridiplantae; phylum Streptophyta; class Pinopsida; order Pinales; family Pinaceae; genus Pinus; species Pinus tabuliformis. Next base: position 870,727,457 of record CM062810.1, on the reverse strand, counting down.
TCCTGAGAGCACCGTGCCCTCCAGGTGATCAGTGAACAACGCTTCAACAACGAACAGATGGCCCTAGAGAGAAATGCTGCCATTGTCTCTGAGACCGAGGTGACCAATCAAATAAATAATATTATGTAGGTCATTGAGGAGGCATGCAAAATGGTCCTAGAGTTGGCAATTCTAGAGGAAGAGCCAGTCAAGGTTTGCATCTGCAAGCTGGCCACAAGAGTGCGTGAAACTTAGACAGAGATGGCACGGGTTCAGCTGGAGATGAACCTGCAGATTATAGAGCTATATTTGAGGGCCCAGCCTTCAACATTTCTAGAATTAAAGGAACAGCGGGCGACCACTATGATAGAGGTAGTAGCGATGGTGGAAAGTGTAGAAGTAGACTACACATAGTTGTTCTAGCAGTCATTTGAGGTCTTGACAATCTTGTAGGAGGACCCATACATACAGAGGCTATAGATGGAAGTGTGTAAGCTAAAATAGTGCTATGATGAAGTTAAGGGCATAGTGCAAAGCATCGCTTTGACACAGAGGTTAGCTATGCTATAGGAAGGCAAGCAGCTGAAGGAACAAGTGGATGTAGTGCTACAGAAGGAACCAATGTTAAAGGTGTAACTAAAGCCCTGTTTGGAGGAAGCTTATATAGTCATAGGAAATATTGAAGGCAAGCTTGTGACTCTGCAAGCGATGCAACAAAAGCTTCAGGCTAACAGCACAGGAGTAGTGATAGAGACGATAGTGGAAGATGTGAAGTAAGCGGCAGCTCAGTGCACGGTCGAGGTAGCGGTCATATGGGTTGAGCTTGATGGGCATTGTGCAAAGATCTCCACGCCTACTAAGTGACTTGATGGTGAGTCAGGATGTTTTTTTTGGGGGCCTGTTGGGAGCGGGATCCCCCAAGGGCAGTTTTGGGGCTAAAATCCCATGTTTGAGTCAAATTTTGTAATAAAATGGTAAAATCTCCGCATTTTGTGGTCACAAAGCATGAAGGTGTCATGTGTCATAAAGGGTAGTCTACCCTTAGTTTTGTAAAGTAAAGTCGGTTGTAAGAGATCTACCCATGGTCCACAGACCATGGGATTGTATAAAAATAGCTAAGCTCTAAGTAGTTTGAGAGACACAACATGTAAGAGAGTCATAACTTTGAAGCAAGAAGTATAAGTCTTAGGTTGTAACGTAGGTAGAGGCTCTACAGCCGAGTGCGCAGAGGCCTAGGGTAGAAGTCTACAGCTAAGTGCATGGACACCTGCAACTATGTGTAGGGTAGATAGAGTTTGTAATCACTTAGAAGTTATCAATAAAGGGAATTATTTGGCAATTTCTATGTGTTTGTTCTATTGATGTATTTGAATATTTTATGTATGAATTTTCTTTATTATGCTTATATGGTGCGCGAATGACAGCAATTACATTGAATAATTGAACACAATTATGAATATTTGTTTACGTAGTGTTAACTATAGTTATTTGATAAAGATAAGTAAGAGACTTAGAGTAATTTTGGAACCTGCACAGACTGCTGCCCTAGCAGCACAAAAGTATCTGCGTAGCAGGTGAGGACTGTGTGAAGGTCGATTGTCCTTTTACAGAGGTATTAAAGGACAGAATAGAGGGCTCGTCTTGTAAGCCCTAGAGTGAAGCGACCTGCGCGAAGGCAAGGATGGAAGGAATCAAACGACATCACAACCATCTCAGGGTGCGGAAACTTGGTTCCAGCATCCCTCCGTATTGCTTCGAGTGAGACTTCGGTCCGCGCTCCGTGGGCTGATGCCAAAAGGGCCAATAGTGTAGGGATTTGTTTGGCTCATTAACACTGACCCTATGTAAGGTCTCCTCAAGCCAACACCTTCTTTTGGAAATACTAGTGCTCCCTATATGGTGACGTTGTCCCTTCTTGGATTGACCATTGGTCTACCAGTTTCGTTATTTTCAACCTCAGTGGTTCCAAGTGTCCAAACTTCTTTTCAACCAATTTCTCCTCCACCAGAATAACATCAACCTCATATTGATCCTAAATTTGACCCCTTTCCTTCTTCGCCTATTTTTTCACCCTGTTCTTCCTTTTCACCTCGTGAAAGTTTAGATTCTAGTAATCAGGAATCTAAGAAGAAGAAGAGGATGAAGAAGAAGAAGAAGAAAAATAATCAAGGGGGAAACCAAACAACTATTGTTATCAATGTAGCTAATGAAGAAAATTGTTCCAAAGATCCCAGAAAGTAAAATCCCTTTGCATGTTATGTAAGGGTGACCACCTTCTTCAGAATTGTCTGGGTATTCCCAAGGTCTTAGAAATGTGGTCCACAAGTTCACATTGACCTTTGTCATCAGCCTCTGGCGATCATGCTAGTGATAAACAATCAACTAGTAAAGATCATGGGAAAGAGGAAAAAGTCAAATTTCCTTGTAAGTTTTGTGAAAGTAATCATCCCATTCACCTTTCTCCTCTTATGGATGAAGCTTCCAAAGATTTGGAAAACCTTATAGTTTCTCAACCTCGTCTTCTGACTTGGTATTGAAAGCTTTCCCCTAATCCTTTTCTAGTTGATCAAGTGATTGATCAAAAGTCATCATTGGTCAACCCCACTCCCTCTGAAACTGAGTCTCATGAGTTCATTCTCAACCAACCATTCATTGAGAAAATAGTAGACTTGGCTCCACCTTCAGTTAACCATACCTTTCCAGTAGATAGTGAACCCCATACTTCTCAAGTTCCTATGGTATCATCAGTTTCGAATGAACTAGAGGGAAATCCTCATGTTCCAGAGGTGCATGAGAGTAGTCCTCCTATTCCCATAGAGAAATAGAGTAGCTTTCACATTCCTACAACACCAGCTCCGAGTAGTTTAGTCACTTATTTTGATTGGAGGTTAATGGCAGGATATCGTCTTCTGTCTTGTGTGCCTTTCTAGATTACAATACATTCTTACCATATGGTTGTACCTAGCACAGTCATAAATGAGGGCACATATATTAACATTTTGTCCTCAAATACTTCACAAGCATTAGGTTCTCCTCAACTTGTCCCTGTCACCCATAATTTGTTAAATTTTAATAGGGGAACTAGTCAACCATTAGGGATCCTTCCTAGGTTACCTATTACTTTGGGAGGAAATACTGTCTATATAGACGTGATGGTTTTCCAAGGCCCTTTAGATTTTAACCTACTCCTTGTTCATGATTATGTTAGGTAATGGGAGCTCTTGTTTCTTCTCTCTTCTGAGTGATGTGTTTCCCGCATGAAGGAAGCATTGTGATCATTGATCAACTTACATTCATTGGTCCTAAATCACCTCCCCATCAACCATCACCCCTAAATGGTTATTATATGAAAGTGGTATCACCCTCGCCATAAGTTAATTATGTGACCACTTGTTCCATTTCCACATCTACTGATGATCTAGTAGGTGATGCAGTACATCATGTATTGGGGTCATTGGAGCCCAATTTTTCATTTGGATCACTAGAAATGTATCCCTTCTAGAGTTTTATTCTCCCATCTAATGAGAATCTCTTGGAGGCCATCTCCTCTTTTGGTCTGTGATCAAAAGGATGGAGTAGAGTTCCTTGTATTGTGTCAATCTTGTTAAAAAATGAAACAAGGGCCACGAGGATAGTTCTTTTACTATGTCCACCTCATTAAAAAATGAAATAGGTGCCCATGAGGATAATTATTTTACTCTGTCAACCTCATTAAAAAATGAAATAAGGTGTCATAAGAATGGTTCTTTTCCTGTGTTAAGCTTGTTAAAAAATGAAACAAATCCCTTTCCAATTCAAGTCTTTGATTAGATCTCGTAAAATTCCAGTCGAGTCTTTCATGTGATCTTGTAAGTGAACCTTCATTCCATCCACATGTTAGTAACCAGTTGTCTACTTAGGTGAATGAAGTGAAGCTTAGGGGGCATGTACTTGGAATTGAGTCATTATGCCAGGGGCATGCAAACTTATCTCAAGCATAGTTTATCTTTGTTTCAAGCTTGTGTAAAAATGAAACCAAATCCAAGCATAGTTTTTTCTTGTGTTTCAAGCTTGTGAAAAAATTAAATCATTTTCAAGTATACTCTAGCATAGTTTTTGATGTTTCAAGCATGTGTAAAAATGAAACCATGCCCACTTTACATCTCGATATTGCCATTTTTATCAGCCTGTTTGTCCATATGAGCCTTGGTTTTTTCTATTCCATCATTACCATCTCTTTGGCCGATCATACACTTTCACTTGGTTGTTTTACCCTTTTCTTGGGGAGCATCTGCTATGAATGGTCTTATTAGCCAGTCTCTTGACCATTACATGGTTTGAGAAATTCCATCATGACTAGAAGCAGTTGCTATCATTCTATACCACTCGTTCTTCCAGACAGAGTCATCTTTCAGCTCTTTTTTTACTCTAAAGAAATGAAAAGATCACCGAGTATTTGTCTTTTAGAACTTGTTAAATTAAATGAATTAACATCATCTCGGTATATGTTTAACCCTTTTTCGAGCTAATATTGTCTATTTATGAAAAAGGTACACCTTGGTCGATATGATCAAGAGGTTCTCTCAGATATTTTTCTCTACATTTTCAGATTCGAGGTACAAATTACGAAAAGGGACATGATGGAGTTTTCTTTTTCATCTATTTTTCAAATGCTCTAAATAGAAAAAGATACCGAGTTATTATCTCGTTGGACTTGTTAAAACTTAAACGACGAAATACTTGTCATCATGATGAGCCCAAGTTTATCCTTCCTAGGATTCGTAAAACTTACAAGGATGGATTCATCTGAAGCATGAACTTATACGAAAAGCATAGGGTATCCTCTTCAATATTGTGTAAAAATAAAGAGGTACTTACTAGAAATAGTGGGGAGAAAGGTGAAGGTGAAACATCTCTTGTATAGGTAGCCTGTTACTCTTCAACATGACATTCATTAGTTTCTTGTGTCAGGTTTGACATATCCTCACTCACTCACTTGTCCTTCTGGGTTTGGGTGATCTATTTTGCCTCTCATTCCACTTCATCATTATGATCGTTGGTCCTATGTTGAGTCAAATGCTACCACACTCTAGAGTCATGTCGCCAATATATTCAAGAGAAGTCCAATCTGCAGTTATTTACCTATACACTGTTCGAGTCATTGTTACAGTCTTGAAAATTATTCCACTTTATTCCTTGTTTTATGCCAATGATGGGGGATTCATCATTTAGCTCCTTTGATGGGTTGCTTCTTGTCGACTTGAGCTCATTATCCAGGAAGATGTCTTAGAAACTCCCGTTTAGTACCTTAGAGCTTACATGCCTTAATGACAAGTTCTTCACATCTGATGATAGGTTTTCATTATTTTCCTTTGATCAAATGATTCCATGAGTGTTCGACTTCATCTTAGTTTTCATATTCACAGATTGTACTCTCGTACCTTGAGAGCCATTTTCATTATTGGTAGTTTCACTCGTGCCTATTAACAATCCACATCATTGGTTATTAATCATGTGGTTTCCTAGAATGTTCGACTTCAACATGTTTATTCACATGTTAGGATTCGTACTCAGTTCGGGTCGGGATGGAACACAAGGCCCTGGGTCTTGTGTGATATGACTAAGCTTGCATGGAGTTATATGTTGTTCATGATTGTACACATGCTTCTACTATACAAATGACTGTGACCATACCATGGGAATTTATATTTATGATGATCCTTCTATATTGGATGGCTGCGTCCATGCCTTGGATCTTAGATTTATAGATGATCCTTCTCTATTAGATGGTTGCGCCCATACCATGGATCTTTTCATTTACTCTTTATCATCCAGATGGCTGTGCGCATACCATAGATTCATGTCTTGATCTCAGATACGTACATGTATATGTGCCCTTGATTTTTAGGTCTCCTAATAGTGTGTGTCCTCTTCTTTGAAAAATATCCTAAAGAATCTCAGCCATCACACCTCATTCTGCCTTCATGCTTTAGGGGGAATCCGTTACATAATATTTTGTCACACCTCTTGAACATCCTTGTGACATAACCTGAAGTGCCCGAAACATTACTATTATGCAGTGTACTCATTCATGTATACAACTCACATCCCTCCTAAGACATTGATTGGAAAATTCCTTGAGCTTTCCCTGAAGAAATATCTCTAAAACCCTAAATTGAGAATCATTTCTCTTATAAGGCTTAAAATATGATGGTCGCATGTTGCATTGTATTTGACCGGAGATGGCATCGCTCTATTCCATTGCACACCCGTGATGATCCCAAAGAGGATGAGAAGCTTCATGATCTAGAAGCTTCCAGAGTGACAAGCTGGAGGTTTTTTGACATAGATGAGGTTGAATCTTCCCAACTTGTCCACTTGGTATTATCGCTATGAGCTACGTCCTTGAGATGAGGGCCTAATCCTATCTTTTGAGAGGTCCTAACTCCCTTTCCTAGTCTATAAACACATCCTCTCTTATTTCAAAATGGTTGGTCTACGTCTATTTGCACCCTTATTCTAACATTGTGCCTATAGGTTATTCATTTGACTTGGAGAAGGAGTTCTTGGAGAGTTCTTGGCTTGGACTTGGATTACCACTCAAGGAGAGCCTATCAACATAAACTATTTGGTTGTAATCTTCCCTTTATTTTCTAATGATACACAAATTCGGGTTCATCTTCCCAAAATGCATATGTTCATGTATAATTTAGCTTGACATTCCTTGACCAGTTAAGTAGGTTTCTATTAGATTTTCTATTTTTTATTGGCATGCCCTGTTGTGTCTTGATCACTTGTGCAGGTGCATAAACACTGAGAGAAGCAGGAACAAGCCCGTGATATATGCAGTTCAGGGTCTTCAACAAAGGAGATCAGAATATCTTCAGAACGAGGTAGGCCATCTCTTTCGTTCTTCTTTTCAATTGTAACCTAGGAAGATGTCTAGTTGATTGTCACTTTAGTTTCTAGACCCACTCAATAGGCTAGAGGGACCGTCTCTGTCCACAAAGAGGATTTACCTTAACAACAAGAACACAAAGTTGAAATCAATCCAAGTGGGTGACATTATAGACAAAAAATATTTCCTTATTGAGTGTGAGTTGGAGCCTACAAAATAGGGAGTTGGGGTATCCATCTTATGCATGTATGAGGAGAGCTTGTAGGTCAGTACCTCCTGTAAGTGGGTTCTTCCATAAATCCATGAAGTTGGTGCTTCATGGTAAACTAATTAGGTTTCTATGAAGAAGGGAGTTTTTTTCTTCTTACTATTGGGTGTTAGCAAAAAATATAAGGGATTTGGTGCTTCTTATAAGTGGTGAGTACAAAGACATATGATGTAGATAGAGTAGGAGTTTTTATTTGCATCATAATAGCCAAACATAAGTATTTTTTCCCTTTTGGTTTCCATGTCAAATATCTGTGTTCATCTGAGTATGTTCCTCATGGTGTTTTGATTTGTTCATGTGTTGTTTTATATTTTTGTGACATGATATGCTATTGATGATCATGTGAATTACTACAAAGCCTGAAATGAAAATACAAATTAGCATAAAAGTAAAAGTTAGCCTTAATACTAATTCAACCCCCCTCTCAGTATTAACATTGTTTCAAACAATTGGTATCTAAGAAAGGTTCCTTCAGGAATATATTAGCTACATAAAGTTGGATCAAAAGGAAACGTGGCTAATCAAGTTTGGCTAACACCAGAAGGGGTCCCATTTTCAATGGAGCAAACTTTTCAGATTGGAAGTTTAGCATGAAATATTTTTTAATGGTTGTTGACTTAGATGAAAGGTGCTCCATAGTAAATGGAGAGAATGATGAGCCCGATGAAGAAGATAAGAATATTATTCTAAAAGGGACATTAGAATCAATAATAGAAAGGTTTAGAGACTATGAGTCTCTAAGAGAAATATCATAGAAGTTCCATTTTATATATGGAGAAGAAAGTCAAGAAGATCATGAGAAAACTGAAAAAACTTGTTGCTCAAGTAGTGAGTCAAATCCTAAAGAAGTTATTGCTGGACATAAGAAGGAGAGAAGGAATTATAAGAAGACATTATGTCAAAAGAAATGTGCCTACAAGATCGAAGACCTTCCTCCCAATATGTAAGTTGTTGTTCATCACTCTCCAGATGGTGATGAAGGAGAATCAGAAAAGAGACCAAACTGCTTAGGAGGTAAGATATTGTTTTGTGATAATTGCAAAGAAATAGGTAATTTATCATCTATCATATGCATCCTTTGAGGATAGGGATAGTCATACATATAATAGTTTTTATGAAGAAAGATCTACTTTCTTATCAATAGTTAATGAGGGTACCTTCAAAGAAGTGGAAGGAACACTCTATGGATATAATATGAGCATCTCTAGTAGTGGTGAAGAATATATACTTCTGAAATCTGTGGAAGAGTCCCTTGACATAGAGAGGAATCTATATCTCTATGGTGGCTCTGCTAGCACATCTAATAGTGAAGAAAAATATCAATATCAGAAGATTTATCTTAGAAAGAAACTCATATTTTCATTAGAAGCGATCGAGGTATGAGAAGAAAATCTCAAGTGAAAGGAGTAGTTTCATGAATATGATTTTGAGAATGATAAGATAAGAAAAAAAATTACGGATCTAAATGTTGAAGAAGGAGAGGTTAGCATATTGACTGAGTTGTTGACCAATGAGCTCAATGAAAATTAAGCCCATCATGAGAAACTGCAAGTTGAAGTAGTACATGATTTAGAGGAGAATAATCATCAGTTGTTTCAATATTAAAAGATTAAAATGGTGTAACAACCCCGATTAAAAATTCATGTAATGAAGTTAATAAAGGAGAAATAAGACTAAGGTCATGGGACACGTATTCTAAGATGAATGTGGGGAAAAACATCCTAGTGGATGTTCATTTGGTTTATTATGGCTAAGGGAATTGACAAAGGCATTGAAAAGGAAAACAAACATTAATTGGCATTTTAATTATGAAAATAAAGGAAAATAGGATGAAAGGAAGGTGAAAGGTCACAGGTTGCATGTCAGGAGGAAATTGAAGGAAAATTAGTTGAAATTGAGGAAAATAGAGGCCTCATTGACAAAAAGGCTTCGGAGGATCAATTCAGTTTTGGATCTCTCTCTCTATTCTCTCTATCCTCTCATATGCTTGCAAACTTATATCATTCTTGGAGCACTCTAGCATTGGAGAAAGGAAGGAAAAAGACAGACAAGAAAGTAAAGGGAAGCAAGGGTCAAGCAAGGAAGAGTTGGATCAAGGCACTACAGTGGGATTACTTGCAGGTATCTAGTTGCATGTACGATTTCCTTGCTAGTTTTGAAATGCATGTGTGTATTTGTTTCTCTTGTTGTTATTTGCTTGGGATTTTCTAGGTGTGACATTGGTTTCAGCTTTGCCTTGCCATTTGTGGATAACCATGGTGTGATGGGGCTATTTCATTTGGTTTAGCTCTGGATTGTTGGATTGTTTTGGAACAAGGTGAGGTGGTCTCAGAAAAATTCCCAACAACCTAGGAATCCCTTGAGTTGTAATGGCGGGATTGCGGTAAAGCCTAAGGGTGCAGACTGAAAAATTACTCAAGGTATTGGTGAAGAAATTTAAAGGAATCCAAGCTTGTGTTAGGGCCTAGTGATCCCTTGATCGTTTTTGGCGGGATTGCAGTAAAGCCTGGTAGTGTAGTTTTTTTTTTAGCCTAGGAATCCCTTGACCGATAATCAAGGGATTGCGGTAAATTTTGAGGATGGAGATGGGAAAATTTATCAATGTATTGGTGAAGAAATCCATAGGAATCCAAGCTTGTTTAGGGCCTAGTGATCTCTTGACCAGTTTTGATGGGATTGTGGTAAAGCCTGGTATTGTATGTTTTTGTTTGGGAAAAGGAATCCCTTGACTAGTAATGGCAAGATTGTGGTAAATCTTGGTTATATAGGTGAGAGTTTCAAGCCTAGGAGCCCATTGACCTATTTTGATGGGATTGCAGTAAATCCTAAGGAAGTCTTGCTTGATTTGTTGTGAGTCCCACATTCATGGTTGGAATATGGAACAAGGGTAATTCGCTGAAAGAAAGGTTTGGTTCAGCCCAATCTATGTTCAAGTGGTTACATGGAAGTCCCTCACTTGGTTGGATTTTGAATAAGTTAATAAGATTTATTTTCCTCTTATATTTCATGAGTATATATATTTGTTATTATGTGGCTTTGATGGTTATTCTATCATTGTTATTATTATAGTTATATGTTGGTTATAAGCATGGTTTTATGACAAAGTTTAGTTATGGTTCTCGTCATGTTTTGATTAGTGAATGAATGGTTAATGAGTGCATGACCTAATAGATGTTATTGCAACTATTATGAGACGAAATGAGACCTTATTGATGATTTTTAGATAATTATGAGACCCCTATATTTAGATATGCATTTATAACGTGTATATTACATGCTCACAATGTGTTTGACGAAATTTCTGTCAAATTTAGGCCTTGTTACATCAATTTCTTATCTAATATTTGCATTAATGACTTTTTTCTTGTGTCATTCATTATTCTGGAAAGTTCTATGAAGTTTTGGGTAGAGGTTTGGATCGTAGCCCTACCAAAGTGACTCAAATCCAGGGTAACATACACATAACTGAGTAATTTAGACTATAGTCGCTAGGAGGCATGATTATCCATGTGACTAGAGGATTACAATCATTTCCTTTCCTTTTTATGCAAGTGACTCAGATTCCAAGTTAGTTAAAAATAAAGCTAGCTAAGGGTTTGGTCACTTGGAGTGGTTGTTTATCTCCTAGCAGTCTTGTAGCTTCTGACGAATATTTGTAAATTTTCATTTTGTCGATTCCACTTCATTATTTGTAGCTAGGAGGTTGAGTCATATCATAGTAAATCTTCATCACATATTTACCCCAGTGGACCAATGAACTTGGGTAATTGTGGGAGGATGGAGGTTACAAGGTGGTATCAAAGCTCCCAGGTTCAACACTTGGACTAGATGGGTGGAATGTGTTTTTGATGCATCCATGTTGGTTGTATATGTATTTTTTATGCATGTCAATGTCTATATGTGTGTTATGCATGAATTTTTATGGTCATGGTTGATGTGCATAAGGTCATGGTATGCAGTTGGTATTATCATGCATGAGGTCGATACAATGTTATGATTATACATGTATTGTGCTAATCTGGTTGTTCTTGTAGACGAGATATCCTCCCCTAAACTATACTAAGGTATGTTGGTTATATTTATGTTTGATTTATCTAACATGATATGTTTGCATGAAGTAGAAGATCAAACATTAATATCAAAATGGTGGATTATAGTTCACGAGACTCTCCCTACATATCAAATGAAGAACATGGTTATGGGTACTTTCTTGACATAACAGACACTTTGAAAAGTTTGAAGGAAGAAATAAAATTTCAAAGTAGATAATGATGTAATCATTTAGTCACAAGAGATACTTGCCAGGGAATGAGAGAAATAACTTGAGGTCAATGCAGGTATCCTTCAGAGTTTGTTAGACTTGCAAAGACATAGTCTGCCTAGGATCAGTCATGGACAAGAGGACAATGCTAATGGAGCATATGGTAGTAGTTCTCATGGTGGGCACAGGTCAGATAGAGATGGCATTGTCATAGATGGAAGATTATTGTATACATCTGATAGGAGAGGAAGTGGACATGGGATTTACTATAGTTCTAGTTCAGGCAGGTACCATGGTATCATCGCTATCATCCTTACAAGAGGGGTGACAAGGGATGTTTTCCAGATGAGTTCAAGAAATCCAAGCCACCTAAAATTGATGGAGCATTAAAGAAGCTAGAAGATGTAGAGGAATGGTTTCTTAGAATGAAAAATTTCTTTGAGTTGCATGATTACACCGAGAACATGAAGTTCAAGATAACTATTTCCAGTAATGAGGCAAAAAAGAAAACATTTGGTGGGAAGATGTGAAGTGGGTCAGAAACATCAGGACAAAGGAGTTGAGTTGGCATGAGCTAAAAAGTAATTTTAGAAATAAGTACTTGTCAGAGAGGTACTATGAAAGTAAAGCTAAGTAGTTATATGAGTTAAATATGGGATCAATGAAAGATGAGGAGTACATGAATAATTTCTCGGAGATGTTGAGTTATGTATCGTATATTAAGAATGAGAAAGCTAAAGTTCAGAGATTTGTCAGTGGATTACCATTAGCATTTAAAGATTATATTCAGTATCATGAGCCTCAGTCACTCGAAGAAGTCATTGGGAATTTGTAACACTGTTATGATCAATCAAAGCATAAGACAAAGTCTCAGTAGGGTTGGAAAGGGAGAGATAATACTATAGGAAAATGGACATCGAAGCGAACAAGACCTCTGGATGTAGGTGAGAAAGAGAATTTTATTTCTTACAAGAATTTTAGTGTAGTTGAGAAGGGACATGGGTCGCAGCCCGAAGAGTAGTATAATAGAGGCAATGGTAGGGGATAGTTGTAGTCTTGGATATGTGGTAAGGAGCATCTCAAGAAGGATTGTGTGTCGTATCAATGTGCTAGGCCTAATATCTATGGTGATTAGGAGGCACAAACAATTGGGGATGGTGGCAAATCATTCCTCGGATCTCTGCACCATTGCATAATAGGCAAGCAGATCAATAGGAACCTAATATCAAGATGGACAGTAAGCTTGGTGATCAAGTTTTTTATATTTTTATTAACCCTGGATATAATTATAGTTATGTTAACCCTGACTTGTTGGATAAGTGTGGTTTTAGAAAATAAGTCCATGCAGAGTCTTGGTTAGTGTAGTTGGCTACAGGTACTAAGAAAAGAGTTCATCATTGGGTAATATATTGTTCACTTGAGTTAAATTGTATTCCTACATCAACACATCTGAATGTACTTCCATTAGGATCATACAGTAAGTTTCTAGGTATGGATTCATTGTATTTTCATAGTACTAAGGTGGAATTTTATGAAAAGATCATTGAGTGCTAGAATGATAATGGAGAATAAAGAATCTTGTTGGGTAAGAAGAAGGAAACATCAGTCATAATGGTTACAACTATGCAAGAAAATCATAGTCATAGGAAAGTATGTGTGTTATTTGTAGTTTATATCTCGATTGATAAAGGTAAGGATTTTGAGAATGCATAAGTCTTGAAGAGGTACGAGATCTTGCAGTAGTTTCAAGACATGTTTCTGGTAGAGATTTCAGAGTTGTTGCCTCAAGGGGAAGTGGAATTTTCTAATGAGTTGGTACTAGGGGTAGCATCAACATTAAAGGCCCCTTATAGGATGAGCATAATAGAGTTAGTGGAATTGATGTTGTAGTTGAGGGGAATTCTTGAAAAGGGATACACAAGCCCAAGTGTGTCACCTTGGGGTGCACTAGTGTTGTTTGTGAAGAAGAAGCATGGTACTCTCAGGTTGTTCATCAACTGAAGGAAGTTGAAGAAGGTGGTGATTAAGAACATATGCCATTTTGCTATGATCGATGACTTGCTTGACTAGTTGAAGGGATTGGTAGTGTTCTCGAAGATTGACTTGATACCAAGGAGAAAATCAGACATTGGAACAATCTTGTTATGGACCTCCAAAAATATGATGACAACCTCATCAACCTGGTATGATGCAAGATCTTCCTTCTCAATTTCAAGGTTATGCACAACCATCTCAAATTAATTGGCAAACACCATTTCCTTGGCAACCTTGGTTGTCTCAATCCAAACCTCGAAACCAATCTTGGAGACAAGGTTGGCAAGGGCCTTACAGAAGAAATTGATAATATCCTCAATATTTTCCTCACTATCCTCAATGACAAGCTCAATTCTATTCATACTATTCACCTCCACCAGAACATCCATTTCCCACTCAATTGACCTCAATTCAACCATTACCATCCACACAAGTACCACAAAGATCCATTTCGACTCCACTTCCTGCACAACCATTTGGAATCCCCAACAATAAAACACCTCAATCCACTCATAATGTTGAGGTACTGCAAAATAAAGCACCAATTTCCATTAAAGAACAACAATCAGAAGAAGAAAAATATTCAGGTAACTTCCAAGAATCATGGATTCATGTTAAAGAAAAGAAGTTGTTGAAACTTGAGTGTCATGTATGTTTATCACCCGATCCTATGAATGAAGATCACATCTCTGAAGACTTGCATAGCATGATATCACGAAACCAAGGAAGACAAGATTACATTGAATCTTGGTTTAAGAAAGTTATCGAATCTCAGGATTCCATTCTTTAGTATCTTATGACACTATTCAAATAAAGGCATTTGGTCTCTCATACACGGGTACGTATCAAAATATATATTTCAAACCTGCATATGAGTATATCTATCATTTTGTTACACACATGGCTCTATTGGAAACATTCATATACTTAAAAATTAAAAAAAAAATTCAAGTAGAGAAATTAGGAAAAATAAAATCAAGCTTGATTGCATTTTTTTAGAATTTTAAATTTTTAGATTATATTTATTTTCTTGCATTTTAATAATTCGAAACACTTACATATAATTAAAAAAAATCAATGAAGTGTTTCTTTTTAAATTTATATGAATACATTTTAAAGAAAAAAGAACATATATAATTTTTTTAACAAAAACAAAAATAAAAATAAAAATATTAAAAAAACAAAACATTAAAATAATAATAATAATAATAAAAAGAAATGGGTGTTCTTAACACCCTCGCTACTCGTGCCCTTAGGATTTCTGATAATGAGAGCTTCGATAAGGAGAAATCCCATCTCCTTAATGTCTTCGTGGAGAATGGCTATAGTAGGCGCCTAGGTCAGAAGGCTTTCCTTAAAGCCTCTAGAAATTCGTTAATTAAAAAAGAACCTAAAGAATGCCTACTAGGTGTCAATCTTCCCTATGTCCAGGGAACCATGGACAAGATTGCTCGGATCCTTAGAAAGTATGACATTCCCTCAACCTTTAGGCCCCTCAACACCATTCGTAAATCCCTCCGGTCGGTGAAAGATCCCATTGACCCTAAAGACATGAAGGGAGTCTACTTGATCCCTTGTTCTTGTGGGACCCCCTATATCGAGGAAACAGGGTGCTCCATCCACCAAAGGATCAACGAACATGCAACTGACCTAAGACATGGGAGAACCAAGTCTTTAGCATTAGCAGAGCATGCGGAAAAGACCAAGCATCATGTTTGTATAGAGGAGGCCAAGGTTATTGCCAAGGTTGCATAGTTTCAGCACCGTAAATTCAGGGAAGCTATTGAAATTGAAAGAAGGCCTAACAATCTCAATAGAGATGATGGCTGGAAGATCAGTAGCTGCTGGATTCCTTTCTTCTTAGTCTTGCTTTCCTCCCCCCCACCCCCCCATTTTTTAACCTTTTAGAGCTTTTGAGGATCCCCTAAATTTCCTAAATCCTTCTCGGTCGAGCCTTATCTTTTCATTCCTCCTAGGGTTTCTCCTTTAACTCAGTGTTTTACTAATGGTCATGTTCTTGACCTTCTTTTTTTTTAAAATGTTGTAAGTTAATAACCATAGATTATTTAATAAAAATAAAATAGAATAGCATTCTTGTCCCTAGGGAATTAAATAAATTAAAAACCAAAGAAAAACTTTCTAAAACCCCCCTTTACTTATCCCTGGTGATTTTAATTAAAATAAAAATAAATAAATAAATAACCCTTGAATTCTCTGTAAAAACTTTTTAACTATTAATTGAAAATTGATTTATTTTATAATTAATTTATGTTAATATTTATATGTCCCTTTAACTTATAATTTGATCAAAATATATTTAACTATTTTTAGATTACTTGTATAACAAACTAATATTTATATATTATAACTTTATAACTAACAATTTTAGATTAATTTATTTAAAATTATTTTATTAATTTATTTTAATATATTTAATTTAAAATTAATTTATTTCAATATATATTTATAAATATATGTCCTTTTAACTTATATTTTGATTAAAAATATAATTTAACTATTTATAGATTACTCTATAACTAACTAATATTTATAATAACTGTGATAACTAACAATTTTAGATTAATTTATTTTATGACTTACTTATTCTAATATATATTTATAATTATAAAATGATCCATTTCATATTTTAATAGGAATATTAAATTATTTAATAAAGTTTTTAACCCTTATCTAAGTCAACTAGCCGTTTCTTGGTCAAATCTAGCCGTTGCCATTATAGCCGTTACTTGGTCTAGAATGTTCTGCTATCTATTTAATATGAAAAGTGAGATCTGTTCATTCAACTTGTCCTAACGATGAACCACCCTAGTTGGTTCGAAATGTGTCGGCAAAGGTTTTCTTCATGTGATTTACGCTGAAACTCTACTTAATAAATGCTATGCATCACAAAAGCCTCAATTCAACAAATAAACCATTATATATATATATATATATACACACACACACACACACACACACACAAAATATGTATTTGTGTATTAAAAAGAATAAATTAAACACCATACACAACCCTACTTAACTAAACATTAAAAAGCCCATACATAATAAAACATTAAACTAGGGTCGAGAGCATTAAAAAAAATCATATATAAAATTTTATCGATACAATGAAAATGAGAGTCATAAATCACAAGTCTAGAAATCTGGGTCCAGTGGCACTTCGAGAAAGATGAAATCATCAATCAAAGGTTTTTCAACATTAAAACCTACCAAAAATAATATTAATACGAAGCCCTTGAAGCAACCCAGGCCTGTTGTTGGTGGTCTCGGAGGACCTGGTTGGTGTTCTGCCTTTCAGGTTGACTGCAATACTAAGGATGTTCTCTAGCAACATTATAGTGGGAAAAAGCACAAGAAGAAGCTAAAAAAGCAAGACGCAAATTTGACTGTTCAGAAAAAATCAAATGAAAGAAACATGAGGCAGTTAGCCTTAGGAAACCATGCAAGCAATTTAAAGGAAGATAACAAATCAAAAGCAGATTAGCAGTAGGATATGATAGAAAGCTCACAACATCTAGAGAAAATTAAAAAATCGGAAGGGGAAGTTTCTGATTCTAACGCTGAGAAAAGAAAATTTTAAATTTTAAATGATGCCATACAAGCCATCACTCTAGACCATCACAACCAACAACCAAAGAGGACCACCATTTCAGGCATAGAAATTTAGTTGTATGAAGTTGCCCAGACACCGTGCACAAACAAATAATATCCCAAAAAACGTAACAGTTTTTATGAGTCATTTTCAAAATTCATTCTGTAACCAAATGAAAATGAGTCTCAAAAATATAAAACATGGGTTTTTCTCAAAACGGGGTGAATTATGTCTAGTGTGGGTGTTTTCCTCAAAATTCGTAACCGTTTGATAGATATTCAGGGTTCTATAGAGCCTTATTTGTGAGGTTGCGTAAAAAATGATTTTCAATTTAATGTACAACTATTTTAGTTGCGGAAATGCTGGAAGGATCATATCCGGTTTGCCTAATCTACAAGAGATGCACACACCAGTTACTAACAATTAGTTAAGAGATTTCGGCTAGAAAATCAATCCCTCTAGAAAGTCAGTGTGACAACAGCTTAAGTTTTCACAAGGAGATCTCACCTTTCGGGGTTCATATTCTCCTTCAATATGTCACTGTGGTGATGACAAATCTTACAGAAATCACACATCTCAACAGATACATCATACAGAAGGGACAACTTTTCTTAACATTGTAGTGTTTGTTTCATATGGGCAGCATATGAAGAGGTTACCGAGGTGACTTTAGGTGTTAGCAGCTGATACTAGGTAGTTGCAATGAAGCTCCTATCATAACAAACCAGTTTTCAGTATTTTTTTTTCTCGTCATGGGGATAAAAACTATGCATCAGAGTTATTTCCTAGATGCCCCAAAGAACTCAAGCAAAATCAAAATTTGGGAATATTGTCTCAGGACTGGAACTTAGATAAATTACATTCTAAACATGTTAGCATTGTGATTCTATGGGTTTCTCGTTGCTTCGATTGCAGACTTCACATCGATGGTATTTAAAAATCACCTTTGTGGCATCGTATACCGTTATATAGCTGAGACCTGAAATGAATTGAATTGCATTGATCTCTTTTCATTTAATTATGTATGGTAGCTCAGATTTACCTGCAACATAATGTCATCACTCATAAATTAGCTTGCATCAAATACAAACATTGTACTCTATAACATTGCACCCTATCTTCAATGGTATATGCATGGACAATATATGATGATGAGCCATACCTTGAGCTAAAAATTGCCTCCTGATAGATTTCTTAGCAACTTGTGTGGCATCGTAAACTAAACAATCATTCTAATATTCTTATTGAATTTACTTTGAGTCTAATGGAGAAAATGAGATTAATGTGCAAATCAGGCTTTTGATTAGTGGATGGAAATTCTCTGGATAAATTAATTGTTTCGTGCTTGATTTGCGAGATTTTTTCTAATGGTTTTCTTTGTTCCATAAAGTGTTTGTATATGGAATGATCATGTTTCTTCAAGTCTTGCAGACAAGGGCAACAAACAAGACTACGACATCAACATTTACAGTATTTTGGCTACAGAAACTGCACAATTCTGTAGCTGGAAAGTAATTATGCAACTTTGTATTCAATTCAATGATTGATCTGTTGACAATGCATTCTAATCAGAAATTCATAATTAGCATGCCATATTATCTACCTACTTCATCTTTCACATCAACATCATGTTGCCATATCACACTCACGCATGACTATTTTCACTGTTTTACCCAAATTGCAAATCAACTTAACTTTCTCATACGACATCGGATTTTGACGATTCAAGCATCTTTGGAAAGACCTCGATGAGATATAGAAAAATGAGAAAGATATCATTAGAGTTTGAAAAAATAAAGAATGAAGAAATTGCTGAAAAGAAACAATATGTAACTTGAGGCACTAATTTCAAGACAGGTAAAAATTCTTTTGGTTTTCCTTCTTGGATTTGTTCTATTAGTATCAATTCTCAGTTTTTTGTGTAAATGTCATAAATAGAGAGATTGATCACCTCTTTTTTATGATAAACTTACATTTCATTGCAGAAAAAGTACTAAGTTTTTGCAAGTTCCAAGAAGATAAACAAATGACCACAACCAAACAGTGCCTTTTAAAGACCAGATTTCATTAATGCATCCTTAGAGAAACATAAAAGATCAGAATTCAAGCATGAAGACATGATTTTGGGTAAGGCAAGGGGAAGAATTTCATCATATCCATCACATCATTGAAAAGCTTTTCAGAGACCACATTTCTTTCACAAGAAAATGATCAAAGCAGGAATAAGTATGAAACATCAATACATGAGCACATGATGTCAGATCAGATTCATCACTTGAAAGGTTTCAGATGCCAGTCTCACCACTGCATTCCTCCTTTTTCAGTAAATAAACCTTCATTGCATTCCCACTTCTTCAGTCAATAAAATTTTCATTCTATTTTCCTTTTCATGTTTTTAAATAAAACCTTGATCCACTATTCATTTTCCTTCACAGTCATTATAATTTCCTGCCTCTCTTTCACTAACCTGTAACCCAGGAATAAAACATTCATCTCCTCCACAAAGCTGATTCATTACATTTTCTTTCCATCTTTCAAATAAACCTTGATCTACTGCAAAACTTTTTCATTCATAGTCCTTCAAAATCATTGTTTCATGCTCGTGTTAAATGATGGAGGATTCCTTAAGGCCTCCCTTCTAACAAGTCTTGCCCTATCGACATCAGCACATTATCTAGGTTCAATACTAGAGTCCTTAGTAGTACCTTGAGGCTTGTATGCCTTAATGATAGGCTCTCTCACCAGCAATCATGGGAATACACGAATGTCCCTTGATCATTGGATCTTGCAAGTGGCTCGACATCAGCTCATCTAATCGCCCTTCACAAGATGTAGTTAGGTACGTTGGCACTCATTGACATTAATGGTGAGTTTCCTCGCATTGGTTAATGAAATTCATTAATGGTCGGTAATCCAATGAATTCTCTTCATGCTCGACATCAACTCATTTATTCGCATGACTAGAATTGTACTATCGGTTTTGTAACGATTGAAGACTACATCATTTAAGTGGTTTGCAGCAGATCAATTTGTGATAACAACAATAAAGATTCAAACCTTGTCATCACCAAATAGAACACAGAAGCAAATCCAAATTCCTTTGTTTACATACTCCATGACTCGACAACATTAGCAGCCACACTCTTCAGTATCCACAACTCATCTACATTGAAGGTAAGTGAAGGTATGTGGTTTTCTAATTTTTATTCATGCAATTCCTTAAAAGGCTAAAATTGTAATTTTGGAAAATTCCTCATTTACACTCCCTTTCTTGTATTTTCATAAACTGAAAAACACATTCAGTTGGGGGGAAGAGACATCAATTCATATTTACATTTCATACACTATCACATATTTTCATTTCATTCCAACTCGCATATTCTTTCCAATCAACTATTGTTGCATTATGATTCCAAAAGATTATATGCTTTGAAAATTATTATAGGACTTGAAAATAAAATTTTCAATGTTTTCATGAACTTTGATGCGACAAAAAAATAAAAAGCATTATTACACAAGAACCAATGCCCAAAATTTCGGTTGTCATACAAGAACATATGTTGCAATCAAATGTATTACACTTTGCAAAAGAAAAAATGATGACGCAAAGTTTGTAGGGAATCCATACAAGCAAAATCTCATAAAGGAACAAAGCATTTTGGAAAAAATAATCAACTTATGGATAAATGAATCAATGAAATAGTTGCATGAGGACATCCAACAACTTTAGTTAGGGGGTATGTTGAGTCTCAAAATTGTCTTCCATATTCTTCCATATTTTTATCATTTCATAAACAATTTAGCCCTTATTTCATAACTATCTAGCCTAAAACCCTACATCAGGTAACCATGTTCATGATTGTATGGGTTAGGATCCTTGTTTTTCAAAGTTATTTGTTTTATGTATTTAAAGTGAATTCATGATTAAAAACTAGGAAATTAACATGGTTTCATTTATATATGTGTGTGTGTGTGCATGTGTTATGAGTTTTGTGACATGTGTAGATAATTTGGAAGCTTCCAAGGAACGCTTATGCAACCTCCCAATATCAAATCCGAATTTCAACTCAAGAGGTGGACAATATTCCAAGGAGAAATATAATGGAGATCTTTATGAGTCATCGGATTTGTATCTAGTATTTAGGAATAAGTTGAGAAAAGTATGGATCTAGTAGATATTTAAGGGATCTACATTTATTGAGAACATACCCCTAATTCATGTATAAATAAGAGGAGCATCCTTCAAAGGAAGCTAATAGTTCTCATTTTATTTATTAGCACCAGATTTATGATTGTTCATTCAGCATGAATAATATCATTTTCTCCAAATCATGAATTATGAGTGTTGTTTGATTCTTAAGATGTGATAGATTTTCTTGTGTGCTCATTGAGGAATGGAAGGATCCCCATCAACCACAATCTCCATACAACTGTAACATAGTTTGATTTCTATTATTTCCTTTCATGCAAGTGTGCTTTGCTTTCTATAAGTGTGATTTTCTTTCTACAAGTTTTATTTACTTTCTTACATTTGATTTGATTGTCATTAAATTGCTTGCTTACTAGCTATATTAGTTTGCTTTCTTGACAACTAAATCACTAGTTTCTATTTACTGATTTCTAGATTAATTTACTTCTTTCTGGATTATCATAGTTTGATTCTTATAGTTGTTTATAGATTAATTTCTTTTTAATAGTTTAGAAAGGCCATGGCATTAATTCATTCATTCCAGCTTTAGAATTTAATTTAGTTTTCTTGCATGAGATTTATTTTGCAGTTTTCTTTAGTTATATTTGTAATATTTATTTCCTTTCTCTCTTTCCATCCTAAACAAACTTTCTACAATAGTTTCATCTGAGGTCCCATATGTTTTGGTTTGCTTCTAAGTTTACGAAACCCCTGGATTGACATATTAAAATGACAAGGGATTTAACATACCATTAAATCACCCTACATTTTTGGCGTCGTTGCTGGGGAAGCATACCTAGATGTAACTAGTTAGGAAGATTGTTTAGAAATCATTTTCATTAGGGTTATTTTCATTTAGATAGAAATTAAAAAATATAAAACATTCATAAAACAAAACCCCCATTCACTAAAAAAAAAAATCATCCATATCATGAATTCCAATTTTGTCGGTAGAAGAAATGGATGGAGATGGTGAAGATGAGGAAGATCCTTTTGGATTTCCCATTCAAGAAAATGATATTAATGTTCATATGAAGAACATCTCTCCATCTATACTTCATATCTTCAATGGTATGACATCAGAAGACCGAGAAAATTTTCTATTTGAATTTGAAATAATTTGTAGATCTTATGGCTACTTATTACACATTCAAAAGTTGAATTTGTTTATGGAAACATTGAAGGATAGAGCTCTTAAATGGTTGATGACTTTAGGAACAAATTCTCTAAGGACATGGGATGATATGAAAATATTATTTTTGGGAAAATACAAAGATTATTATATAAACCATGACCTTGGAAATCAAGTCTTTAAGATGAACCAAAAAGAGGATGAAAGCTTAGAAGATTTAGTGGAGAGATTTACATATCATTTCGAAAGAGCTAAAATGCATAATTTAGGATCAGAAATATTAAAAACTCTCCTACTAAATGCTATAAAGGATGAATGGGTTGATCTTCTTCACGTGGTGGGAAAAGGAGACGTTTCACAATTTTCATTCCAAGTGATTTGTGAATTGTGTAAGAAAATATCAAGAGGAAAAGCAAAGTATGCAAGATCCCCTCAGGACCTTGTTATGGAAAGAGTAGGTAAGTCAACATCAGTATTGGTAAGTCAAATTGAACTTAACAATTTTCTAGACATTTTTGGTAAATTAAAAGAACAAATTGATATGCTAAGAATTGGAAACAAGAAAACATTTGAGGATGTTGCTTCATTTATGTTTTTCCCTAAATGAAGAAAGAAACATGCTGTCCATGAATGTCCACTTGATAGCATTAAAATGTATGAAATTTTTGCATGATCACATACTATTAAAGATTGTCCATCATTACCAGGGTTAACGTCAATTTACCAAGGAGCAAATCAAACATTGGAACAATCTTGTTATGGGGCTCCAAAAAGATCATGGAAACCACATCAACCTGGTATGATGCAAGATCATACTTCTCAATTTCAAGGTTATGCACAACAATCTCAAAGTAATTGGGAAACACCCTTGCCTTGGCAACCTTGGCCATCTCAATCCCAACCTCAAAACCAATATTGGAAACAAGGTTGGCAAGGGCCTTACAAAAGAAGTCCATCGTATCCTCAATCTTTTCCTCACTATCCTCAATGCCAAGATCAATGCTATTCATACTATTCACCTCCACCACAACATCCATTTCACACTCAATTGACCTCAATTCAACCATTTCCATCCACATAAGTACCCTAAAGATCCATTTCCATTCCACTTCCTGTACAACCATTTGGAATCCCCAACAATAATACACCTCAATCCACTCATAATGTTGAGGTACTACAAAATAAAGCACCAATTTCCATTGAAGAACAACATCTAGAAGAAGAAAAATATTCAGGTAACTTCCAAGAATCATGGATGCATGTTAAAGAAGAGAAGTTGTTGTAACATGAGTGTCATGTAGGTCTATCACCCGATTCTATGAATGAAGATCACATATTTGAAGACTTGCATGGCATGATATCAGGAAACCAAAGGAAGACAAGATTACATTGAATCTTATTTTAAGATAGTTATTGGATCTCAGGATTCCATTCTTGATCTGAATGGAAAATGGCATCAGCCCATGGTATTGTGACATCCACCCATGGTATTCATTCAACTATGGAACCATGGTATTATGACATCCACCCATGATATTCATTCACCCATGGAATTGACCTGTGGTATTGTAACTAAAAAATACTATAAGTAACAAGTCACGTTTTGTAAACGAACAGATTGTCCACCATAATGTAGTCCTTAGAGTTATTATCTAATTTAATAAAAAAAATCTATGTGGTTTTTTCTATTGGGCATTCTACTCTTTTTCTTCTGGCACTTTCAATTTTTTAGATCTTGGGGGTATCCCCCCAAGATCCATTTCAATCTTTTAGATATTGAGGGCCTCCCTCCAAGATCTGGATCAGTGGTATTAGAGCGGGTTACGATTCCATGGGAATGAGGGTTTCATGCATATTTCAATTTCAAATTTTTGCAGCAATATTCAACAAATTTTAGACACATGCTGCAACCTCCACAGAGAACTTTCTTTGGCCAAGCAGGAAGAATTTTTCTTTTTTCATTTTTTTACAGGGATTTTTTTTTGGGTACGAGTTTTCAGATCAGATCTGAAACATTTGGTGCAATATTTACAAAAAAAATAACATATTTGTATTCCTTGTGAATAATTACCAAAATTTAAAAAAACATTGGCCAAATCGGAGTCTGGATGAGGGAAATATCACTGATTTAAAATTAGCTATGTTGTAGAATTTTTTTCTAATGACAACTAGTGGATGTCGACTCTCCTATCATTTTTTTAAGTTTCTGTGTAGAATTTCAAAAAAAATATGTATATTTGAGCTCCTCTTGAAAAATCACTGAATTTCGAAAAACAATGAGTTGAATCGGAATTCAGATGTGGGAGATATCACTGATTTAAAATCAACTATTTTTTCAGAAATTTTGTGACAACATAAAAATTGCAGCGCGAATCTGAGATTCTAGAGTGTCCTTTTACAAAATGTGACTTGTTACTTATAGCATTTTTTAGTTACAATACCACGGGTCAATTCCATGGGTGAATGAATACCATGGGTGGATGTCACAATACCATGGGCAAATACCATGGGTGGATGCCACTTACAATACCATGGGTAAATTCCATGGGTATATGAATACCATGGGTTGATTCCAGTTTCCATTCAGATCATCGAAGTACTGATAGCAGTGTCTAAATCATAGAGGTCACCCAGGCCGAATCCTACACCGAGCAAATAGGGTCAAAAAACAAAGAAAGATAAGTAGAAAGCACCACAGCCGATGCGCGCATCACCCAGAAAGTACCCATAGAAGGAAAATCCCACTGCACGAGAGAAGGGAAAGATGGTTGACTTAGAGCCTAAAGAGTATGTTTAAGAAATCCATATGGATGAGGAAGACATTAACATGGGGGCGGAGGACGTTGATGTTAAGGGATCTAACCCTATCTCTAAACTACCTGAGTGCATTCGTCCACATAGAGGTAAGACAAATGTTTCGAAGGACATTGATGAAAGAAAGGTCACACTACATACACCCTTTCTACCAAACAAAATCATCCTTGAAGGACCATGCTTGGGGCATGTGCCCCATTTGAAATTGGAGGATTGGGATTTGGCTGATACAGATCACTTTCCCCAGTTAGCACTAGATCAACTCATGCACTGCGTCTTCTATAAAGACTCTGGTGTGACCATGTTAAAGCCAAGAAAGTGGGTAAAAGGGGTGGATAAGGCTGGTCTATTAAACATGTTGTGGGTACTGCATTACAACCACACACCCATAACCATGATAGTGATCAAGCAGCTATTGTGCTTAGGGCATGATGGGTGCCTATGGCTAGAGAAGCCAATACTGATCACTGACATGCTGATCCATAGGATCACTTGGCTGCCACACACAAGAGAAAATCCAGCCATAGCATTTGGTGGAAATACAAGTGAGCATGACCTCGTCGAAGCAATGAAGGATAAATGTAAACTTGCTAAGAAGCCGCGCAGATACTCCATCACTAGCATAACCAACCTCGATGTCAAGATAACCGCTCAGATCTTGGTAGGAAAGATTATGAGGAAGTGTCATGCAGATGAAGTGCCAGCACCAGTAGTGTCATTAGAGGCCTAGTGCGTGGAGGGCGTACAGTTCAACTGGGTGTGCTACATCTGCAGTGAGTTCCTCGCAAACTATAGAGAGGCATAGGATCAAAGCAAAAAGTTTCACCATGCATGGCTGTTATTGTCCATAGTGCTGGTCGTATGGGAGTTGCCAGAGGATAGTCAATTTCCTTCGGTCACACAAGACCTACTGGAAGCAACGGAGTTCACTTCGCTCTGGGCTATGAAGGACCCTGAAAGGTCCAGGAAATCAAGGTCTTTTAGATCTCGATGGAGATGAGTATCCACATGGCCATCAACTACAAGTCGTGGTTGTTGCCGATAGTTTTTGATTAGCTAGCAGAGTATGTGGATTTCAAGGTAGACTTCCACCATGTCTCCATGCATCCAAGGAAGGATCATGAACAAAATTGGTATGACCTTCCATACTTGGCCACAGATGATGTGATCGCATCGGTCCTTAATCGTTGGCTAGTAGATTGGCACACCACTTCAAACTTGACAGCTGGGTCTAGCAAGTCTGTAGCAAAGTGAGAAAAGGAAGAAGGAGGCTTAGGATAAAACCAAGGCAGAGCGTGTTGCCGAAAATAGGAGGATAGGAAGAAGCGGAGGAGTGCAGCTCTGACAGGAGTCAGAAGTAACCTTCCCCAGAGACAGAGGAGGAAGAACATTAATCAAAGTAGGGAGGAGCAGACCCAGAGACTACTCCTTTTTGGATTAAGCGCAACAAGGAATAGAAGAAAGTAGGGCAACGAAAGAATTCCAAGGCCAGCAAGACTTCCCTTGACTCAATCACCTTGACTGATGTTGATTTGATTGACATTGGTGATGCGATAAGGGATGCAACAACAGAACTGCTGCAGTAGTTTGAGCAGCAGAAAAAATAGGGCTTGGGCACCATTCAGATAGGTTTGCATGAGCTAGAGATCTAGACAACACTGATACAAACTAGTGTGCGATAGAGCAGTGCAGTGTCAACTAATTTGATGCCTGGAACCTTAGAACCAGCACGGATGTTGTGCATCACCAGGAAATAGCACTTCCAGACGGAGTGTTGACTACATAAGAAGAAGCTGACAAGGCCACTATTAGTACCCTCAAGAGGGTTGGATGCAATTTGGCTGCACTTCCAAGTGAAACCCTCCACACTTTGCAGGATGGTGTGACCATGGAACTTCGGTCCTATGAACAGCGTGCAGTACACATTTCCAGTGAGAAGAGGGTGAACAACGCTTAGGTGGCTGCACATAAGAACTCCACTATTGATCTCTTTAAGGCCATCACAGACAAGAATGAGTGCACAACCAAGGTAGTGGTTGAGGCATCTAGGTATGTCCCAGAACTGGACATTCTCGAAGATGAGCTAGTGGATGTGGGAATGTGGAAGCTTGCTGTTGGAGTCCTCGAAGCGAGAACAGAGTTTGAAAATGTTCAGTTCAAATTGAACCTTAAGATTGTAGAAATTGAGTTGAAGGCCCATCCTTTGACTCTGCCAGAAGTCAAAGAGTAGCGCGAGGTGGCTGTTAAAGATGTCATTGCAGCAATAGATATCATAGTAAAGGATTGTGCTATGCTCTTCGAGAAGTCGCTCAAAGTAGTTGTCTGCTTACAGGAGGATCCTAATGTACAGAGGCTAGAAACAGAGGCGTAGGAGCTGCAATAGTGATATGACAAGGTTAAAGTGATGACACGCTCCATCACCATTACCTAAAGGCTAGCGAAGCTGAAAGAAGCAAAGGCACTGAAAGAGCAGGTGGACGCGGCACAACACAGGGAAGAATTATTGAAGACTTGGTTGAAGCCTTGGCTAGACGAAGCATAAGTTCATAGCCACCATTGAAGGAAAATTGGTTAGTCTACAAGAAATGCAACAGAAGGTATAGGTAGATGGCGCAGGGCCATCAATGGAGTAGCTAGTCGAGAAGATGAAGCAGGCAGCAACATAGTGCACCACTGAAGTCGTAGTGGTACAAGTGGAGCTAGGAGGTCTTCACGACAAGATCTCCACACCAGCAAAGTGACTCAAGGGTGAGTCACCAGATTTATGTTGGGGGCCTATTGGGAATGGGTCCCCTGGGGTCTGTTTTAGGGTTAAAAGCCCAAGTTTTGGGGCTAAAGGCCCAAGTTTTGTGTAAAGAATGTAAACTCTCTGTATTTTTTGGCCATGGAGCGTGAAGATGTAAGCAATAAAAAATGGTTTTCGCCCTTAGTTTAGATAGTTGTGTCAGCTTGAGGAGATCTGCCCTTGGTCTGCATACCATGGATTGTATAAAAGGGGAGTCTTAGAAGAGTCTAAGGCAGCTAATTCACAAGTTGGGTAGAATTCTGAGAAATTTTATGGTTTGTGATGGCAAAGAGTGAAGAATCTTAGCATAGGAAGAGGCTCTGTAGCTGAGTGCGCAGAGGCCTAGGGTAGAACTCTACAGCTCAGTGCACAGACCCCTACATCTATGTGCGTAGGGCAGTCAAAGTCTATAATGGAAATCTGGATTATCAATAAAGAGAAGTGTTATGGAATTATCTTTGTTTCTTTATTTATTTCTCTTATGAATGTTGCAATTATGTTATGTTGAATATTGGGGTTATGAATTAATGCAATATTGATGTGCGAATCTATGTATTTTACTTTGTCATATTAACGCAAGTAAGAAAATATGTTTCCGCGAAGATAACCATAACACATGTTAAAGTTAAGCAATACTTAAGAAAATATGAGTAAATACACAAGTAAGAGTAATTACAGAGGTGTGTAAGTGCCTTATCTATATATTTAGGGTCCGCAAAGGACAATCGGAGGCTTTCGCAGAGGCTTCAGGGACGATTAAGGGAAGTGCTTTCATAAGACCTAAAAGGCTTATCGATCTGCATCGAGGAAGGTTAGGGCTTATTACCAACATCACAACCATCTCCGGGTGCAAAAACATGGTTCTTGCATCCCCCCATACTGCTTTAGGTGATAGTTCAGTCTGCGCCCCGTGGATTGATGCCAAAAGGGCTAGTAGTGTACAGATTTCTTTGGCTACTTAATGTTGAACCTGGGTCAGGGCCCATCAAGCCAACAATGTGTGAGACAAATATTTCAAAAAATACCAAAAAGATGTCCGGTCACATCAAAAAGAAGAAAAACTTATAAATACATAAAATTACAAAGCACATGCCTAGTGCAGTACTAGGCATAATACTTTTTTGGATAGAGCCCGTTTTAGGGCTCAGTGAGTGGCATGCCTTCCCACTCCTGAAGTTCATATGCCCCTCTTGGCAGGGCCTTCATGACAATATATGGACTGAGCCATAAGGGTTGATGTGTTCCTTTCCCCAAGAGGTCATGTCTTTTATCATAGAGTAAAACAAGATCTCGCTCTTCGTAAGAACAGGGCTTGACCTTTTTGTCGTACTGGGCTTTGACCTGGTGCTTGTGGGCTTTGAGTGTCAATTCGACATCTCGACAGGTTTCATCCAGTTGATTGAGGTATAACAGGCACTCTTCTTCAGCAGTGGTACTAGGCAAGAGTTCAATGATGATTTCTAAGGAAAGAATCTGACACTCGATGGGTAAAATGACTTCTAGGGCATAAGCTAGTTGAAATGGTGTAAAGCTTGTAGTTTTTTTTACTGAAGTTTGGTATTCCCAAAACATAGGATATAACATTTGATTTCAATGGGTTTTCTTATTCCATACTAATCTGTAGATCATGGTATTTAAGATGCATTAACGACTTCTACTTGGCCATTAGCCAGGGGTAGTAGGAGGACGATTGGTCCTAGCAAAAACCGAGCAACGATGTTAAGTCAGACATCATGTGATTCTGAAAATGAGACCCATGGTCTACAATGATCATGTTGGGCACACTAAAGTGATAGCTGACCTGATTAAAGAGGAATAGCACCAAAGTTTCTCCATCAGCCTGGAAAGTTGGAAGGGCTTCAGCTCATTTCGTGAAATAGTCCATAGCTACAATAATGTAGTTGTGCTCGGCAGAGGAAGTGGGGTTGCAAGTGACGAATTCTATCCCCAATTTAGAAAAGGGGATGACAGAGATAACCAGGTGTAGTAGGGTCGAAGGAGTGCACATTTTCTTTGTAAACACTTAACAAGGATGGCATTGTCAGATAGCCTTGATACAATCTTTAAACAAGGTTGGCCAGTAGTAGCCTACGCGTAAATTTTTTAGAGCAGTAGACATGCCAGAAAGATGTCCGCCACATGCCCAAGCATGGTTGTCATTTAAAACGTGTTCCTCCTGTTTATGAGTAAGGCAACGTTGAAGAACTATATCAGCGCCACGATGATATAACGTATCATTCAACACTAAATAGTGTCACGCTTGGTGGTGGATGTGACAATGGTCACCTGATGATACTTCAGGGTGGAAACATTGTAGTAGAAAAGAGTGTCACCATACCAAGGGTTAGTAGATTCAATTAGATAGACAACTTCATTCAGAAGAGGATCATGGGCTATCTCGTTGGGATTGACAATAGGAAGATTCGAGAAAAGTTCGGCAAATACTAAGGATTTCTTCACCTTGGCAGTGGTGAGAACCAAATCAAATTGTTGGAGGATTACTATCCATTTGGAATATTTTCCTCCAATGACTTGATGAGACAAAATGGATCTCATGGGATTCTCCAAAGTGATGATGGTAGTCTGTCGCGGCAGTATATAGTGTCGAAATCGATTGACAGCAAAGACAACTGCCAAGAACAAATTTTCCACATGTGAATATTTGAGTTCGGGCCCAACAATGCTTTTTGATAGATAATAGATCACATGCTTGCTTAGATCATCGTGAGTTTGAACCAAGATCATTCCAAGAGAGGAAGGTGAGGCTACCAGGTATAGGAGAAATTCACGGCCATAGTTGGGAGTACTAAGGAGTGGCGCTGATATAAGCACCATTTTCAAGGCATCAAATGATCGTTGAGATTGACCATCCCACAAGTATGGCACTCCCTTCTTGAGTAGGAACATAAAGCCTTTCGGCAGCTCAACATAGTTTATGATAAACCGTCATAAGAATTTTTCTTTCCCTTACAAACGTTGGAGTTGCAAAATGGATTGCGGTCCAGGAAATTGAGTGATTTCCTTTACCTTATCACGATCAACCCTAATCCCATACTTGGAGACAATGAAACCAAGTAGATCTAGAGTTGACAAAGAAAATGCATTTATGTGAATTCAGACATATGTTATAGAACCTGCACCTAAGAAAAATAGCTCGTAAATGATCTAGGTGCTAAGCTCGCTTCTTGGAATGGGCTGGGAGGTCATACAAATGACCCTAAACAATGTATCTAATATCATGAAATGTGTAGTCCATATCCCATTGAAATTTTTCCCCAGCATTCTTTAAACTGAATGAGAGTTTTCAATATGCAAAGATTCCCTAAGGGAAAATGAAGGCAACTTTGTGTCGGTTTGTCTGTTTTATAGTGATCTAGTTATAGCCTAAGAAACCATCCATGAATGAGAAGGATTCACAACCAGCGCAGTCATCGATGATTTGGTCAATGAACAGTGTCTAATAATTATCCTTTCGACACGCAGCATTGAAGTCTCGATAGTCGACACAAACACGGATGGTATCTTTTTTCTTATTGATAGGAACTAGACTGGAAACCCATTTCATTAAGGGAACGGGGTAGAAGAAACCAGTATGTAATAATTTTTCCACCTCAGTCTTGATGGCTATTGTTTTGTGGTGGTGGACTTGTTTTCGGGAAAAGTGTCTATTCAGAACGACCCTATCCCACTGGGTTGTGACAGAGACCTCAGAAACAAACAAGGAAAACTACTCTTGTATTCTCCTTTATGAACTATAAACAAAGATGATTAAGATGAACCAACCTGTGTCTTACGCTAGTCCTTTGATCCAATCTCTCTTCTCTTTGGCAGCTCTCAGCTATCTGCTCCCTCACTTTCCCAGCGTCACCAAGTTCCTGCAAGTTCACAGAAGCAAGAAACTACACAAAGACATAGATTTATGTTCATAAAAAGCTTAGGATCAGATTTAAGCTAAACATACAAATATAACACACATAAAGGATATACAAGCATGTAGGAGAAACTAAAATAGTTTTATTGATAAAACAAGAAGATCCAGGAGGAGTTACAACCGATGATTCCTGATCCAGCATCAACCTCCTAGCATAGAATCCCTTCTTCACCTCCAACAAAGCATAAATCACTAAATACTCTGCTATCTATCACAAAACCAACAGCAATTCTCTGCAATGTACAAAATTCCAGCCTCTGGATCTCTTGGTAAGGGATCCATATATAGATGTATGCAAAGAGGATGAGTCAGCTCATGAATTGATTAGTGGCTTCTCTCTGTTAGTTATTGCTTCCACTTGGATACTGAGAGCCTTTTACTCATCACTGGTCGAATTCAGTGAGGCAAGTGTCATTGGAGAAGATTCTGGAAGCTTCCATTGTCTCTCCACCTCGTGGAATGACTCTGCCACTTGTCATTTCCCACTCAACGCACCCTGGTAGTGCATTCAAGTGAATTGCAATGCACCTAGCCAGTGTATTTGGGTGCTTTGCAACGCAGCTAGGTAGTGGAGCATCTGAAATGATCCTATTTTGACTAGTTCTGAGCAGTTTCTGGTGGAGAACTTCTGGGAGAAGCTGTAATTTGTTGACCTTGTTTCTTTAGGAGCTGGAACAACACTTTTAGGGACTTAGGATCCTTTGGTTTATGGACATTTCATGCTTATAGCTGTAAGGCACAAAAATGTCTATAAGAGTTGCCCCCTAAAGTATGAGGCCGTTTATCGGGTGAAATGCTTTATTAGGAGGATTTGAAGTTCTTCTAATGCTGGAGAGGAGACCTGTAATGAGATACAATACAATACATTATTTTCATACTGTTTTCATGATCTAGCTGAGGTGGGCATTCCCATGCTCAGCTTTATAAATTCATTTTCATGTACATAGGACAGACAATCGTCTGATGGTAGACTGATGATTCTGATGAAGTCATCATCCTTTTGGTAGGATGATTATCTGTGCTGCAATGCTGTACATTTCAATGTCTTTATTTTTCCTGAATATATATCGCAACCCGGATGGATGAGACTAGATCTGGGGTCTTCAATCTCGTCCGATCTTCACTCTAAGTACAATTTGATCCATGTGAGAAATGTTTTGAAGTCGAACATGGAAAGACATCGCTTGATTACCAGTCAATGATGTAAACTATTAACAAGCGTGAGAGGAATCACCGATAATGATAATGACCCTCAAGGTACTGCAGTACAATTCACGTGGTGTGAATAAAGGACTTGGTGTCGAACACCACGTAAAATCTTTCGGTCGAAGGTCGTTGATGTATACCTGTCGCCGGAAGTGAGAAACTTGCCATTGAGGCATGCAAGCTTCAAAGTACTGAAGGGGTGTTCCTAGATCAACTTCTTGGATAATGAGCTGATGTCGATGAGAAGCGATCCGTCAAAGGAGGGCCTTAATGAATCCCACATCAATGACACGGAATGGAGCAAATGATTTTGATGGAGGTGAAAACGATCTGGTGACATACGGTTCAGGGTGGCGGTCATGAAAGAGTGAAGTATAATGTATGGTAGTGGATGGGACACGGGTGACTTCTCTGGATGACTTCTCTTGAACATGGCGGCGACACTTATGTGATGGATCAGTAGCATTTACCCCGAATGTGGATGGTATGGCGTGACCATGGTGATGTGACCAGTGAATGAAACAACCCAACCCGACTCTGGCACGGAGTGGAAGTGTCATGTTCAAGAGCGACTTGCTACCAATAAAGTTTCTTTGAGTTTTCTTCCCAATTTTTCCCCAGTCATTTCTGACCAGTACCTCTTTATTTTTGTCAAGCTTGAGGAGGATAACATATGCTTGTTCTATAATTTTCCCTTCGGGAAAACCCAGTGCTACGTTTTAACGAGCCTAGCGATAGTGAAACTCGTTCTCGTCTAAAGACAAGTTTGTCGCTATTAATCTTTTTAACGAGTCTAACAACAAAGATAACTCGGTCCTTTTCCTTTTTAGGGAGCCTGAAAAGGTACGTAAAGATAACTCCGGAATTCCTTTTTTGTCATCTAATCCCTTAAGTCCAAAAAAGTATAAAATAATACAGAAGGGATGAATTTTCGATAGTTTTAACGAGCCGAACAAAACAAGCGCTCGATCTTTTTGTGCAATAATCCCTCAGGTCCAAAAAGATTAAAATCTAGAGGAGGGATAGCACTTCCTGTTGCTTTAACGAGCTGGAAGGCCAAAACTCGGCAATCTTTTCATATTTTACGAGTCAGATGAAAAGAGCTTAAAGAAGACTCGTCTTTTGAGGAACGAGTGATAAAACGGGTATCAGCTGAATCCAGGTAAGGTTTGGAATTTTCCAATCACGGCAGTGTCACAAGGATGGCTAGTGAAATCACTCTTCGCAGTTGTTCCTCAAAATGGGTAAACAATCAAATGGAGGTGAATGATCGGCCAATGGAAAAGTGGAGGTGACGGTGCAAACACGACCAAGGCTTTAATGGCTAAAGATGCTTCATTCACGATGGTTATTTATCGGAGGATAGTTCATTTTTTAACCAGCTTAAACGCGGGTGGAAACATTTGCCCGATCTTATGTTTGTTTTTTAACGAGCTTGATATATGTGCTAAAACTGCTCGATTAAGTGGTCTTGTTTTGATTTTTACCATAGATAGCTTTGTCCTTCCAAAGATAGTACTGTATTTCTTGACTGCTTCATCAAACTAGTTAGAAATGATCAATATTTGCTTTGAAAACGAGATTAAAATGCTAATACCTTACTTCGAACTACATAAAAGTAATTAAAAAGTGTTTTTTACCTCTCATTTTACCATTTCATTTGAACTTGGTTTGTTGGAGCTTTGGAGGTGTTTTCCCCCTCGATTTTCATCAGCTGATTTCGGGAGATTCTGTGGACGATTCTCGGCGCTGTCTGGACCAGGTAGGAGCTAAACCCGAGCTCTTTCATTTCATGGTTTCCCTTTTGCATTTTGTGCTCTGTTCCCTGCTTTTCTGAGCCCCTGGGGTTTGATGGGCTCGTTCTACCATCAACGCACCCTGGGTACATCGAAACCTGCGCTGAATGTTGGTCCTCATGAAGGCAGTTTGACATTCGATGCACCTGTAACACTGCTGCAGGTGCGTTGGGCACAGAAAGGAAAGTTGTTGCACAGTTTTTGATGGAATTTTTCCCTGTTTCTCATCAAAATCAGGATCTAATCTCCTCTCTTGTTTGTTTTTGCAGAGATATTGGAGCAAAATGACCCTTACATGGCGAGAATGAGAACATGAAGAAGAGGACATGATTTCCCTACATGATCCTGTTATAGTGAACGCGCTGCGGAACTGTGGCTTGCTGAAGTTCTTCCGTATCTCTAGCATGAGATAGCAGATTAACTTGCTGAAATATTTGCTTGACTCTTGGGATCCTATCAACTAGGTTTTCCAGATTAGGGGCAAATCTATCCCCTTGACTGTAGTAGACATCTATTTCTTGACTGGCTTGTCGAGGCGGGGTGCCCCCATCTCTTTGTCAGGTTCGGTCTGAGGAGGCGATTCTGTGAGAGATTATGTCCGTCAGTATTGCAGGGAAGGATCTCAGCCGAGTAAAGACGGCAAGATCATCATCCGTGATGTCACTGATAGGTCCCTTAGGACTATCCTATTTACTTTTGGTAGGATGGCTGGTAGCGTGTCTCTTCATGTAGCCAACAGATCCTATATGCAGCATGCCTTGGAATGCCTCCAACCGAAGGTGTTCAACTGGTGCGATGCAGTACTTCTTGTAATGAAAGAACAGTTGACCAAGATAAAGAACGGGAAGTTGAAGAACTTTGGGTTCGGTTCTATTTTGACCGCCTTTGCCTTGGAGAAGATACCACTGATGTAGCCGCAGTACATTGCACTCGATTTACCTTCTCCTACTGAACCACGCATTCAGAGATGGGTTGACCATATGTCTAGGCATGCTGGTCAATCTCAAATTTCATTTTCTGATACCTTCTTCAGGTGGTTTGATTGTCAGGAGATGGTCTATTCCGAGTATCCATATGCTGGCATGGACTTCCAGGGTGATCCAGATTTGGTACTGCCGGATGGAGAGCAGTGGGGTGCTATTGGTAAAATCTCTGACCATATTGTTGTTTACTATTTTGTTTATAATGTCCTTGTGCTTTGTTCTATCAAGACTCTAATTCAAACTCATGTGTACATGCAGATGTTGGTCCTGTTCGTCCAGTAGTTCGCCTGAGAGTACCAGCTGTTGCCCCAGCAAGAGAGGCCACCGGAAGGGTTATTCTTCGCGACCTTGATGTGGCCGAGACTCTTACAGCTGTGCAGGAGTAGGTTGAGAGCCTTACTCTTGGTATTCCAGATGTGAGGATCGACGAGCTACCTTTGCAGTTACAACGGCATACTACTGGTGTGCCTAGACGATGGACTCATCTCTTACGCATGGTCGCACAGGCTGTGACTTGCTATCACGAGCATCACTAGACTAGGGTGCCCCCTAGCATTTTGAGTTTTTGGGTCGTGTGACCGATTTTGTCTTGGTTACAGAACATTATGTGTAAACCATAAACAGCTATATAAGTATTTTTGATTTTCGGAGTTTTATTCTGGTTGAGTTATGTGATCCACATGTAGAGCATTGATGATGTGTTTCTTTTTATAAATGTTGCAAATGTCTATCTAACACATAGTTTGCTAATGAGTCGGTTAATGTGTTTAAGTTTCTGGAAATATGTTGGTATTGAATAAGATCAAATTGTCTTTCCAAAATCTTAACCCTTAGGAACATGCGATAAATAGCTGGGTTTCGGACGGAATATATACCATTGAGTTGTAGTATTACGAGCTATGAGTCTAGCCTGACGATTAGTCGGCTTATACCATGAGTGATGGCATCAGAGAGAATTTCTATCAACACACTATATTCAGCGATATTGTTTGTTGATTGACCAATACATACACCTCTGAAACTTACTAACTCGCCGCTTGGATCAAAAATGGCCCAGGCTGTGGAGGACAGGTTCCGCGAACTACGACTTGCTCCGTTGGCATATCCAACACATGGTTCCAATGGGTTTGACATTTGCAATAAATGTAAAAAGGTGGATTACTCGACCAAAACAAACACTTAGCGAAAACAAAAATATAAAAAAAGCACATTGGTTACTACTAGGCGTAGTAACGCTTGAGGTACAACCCATTACGAGGTTGCGCCAGTGGAATCCTGTCGTAATCCATCAACTCGTAGGCTCCTTTTGCTAACACCCGCTTAACAATGTAGGGGCCCATCCATAAAGTGTTAAATTTACCTGCTCCCAATTTATTGGATTCTTGGTCGTAAAGCAGGACCAAGTCACCTTCCGAGAAGACACGGGGTTTGACATTTTTGTCGAACTGCGCCTTGACTCATTTCTTATGGGCTTCGTTGGCCAATGCGGCGTCACGATGGGTTTCATCCAATTGGATTAATTCCAAGAAACGAGCTTCTTCTTCTGAAGTTCCGGGGAGGAGATCGATTGCAAGTTTGAGAGACGAGATTTCACACTGGACTGGTAAGACTGCTTCCAGGCCATATACCAGTTGGAAAGGGGTGAACCCGGTCACATTCCTTACCGATGTTCGGTAAGCCCACAAAGCTGAGTACAATATTAGGTGCCATCTTCTTTTGTGAACTCCGATCATCCTTTGCAGCATGCGCTTCAGGACCTTGTTGATCGCTTCAACTTGTTCGTTGGCCTGCGGATAATATGGAGCAGAGCTGTCATGAGATAGCCCTAGTTTGGCAGCTAATTCAATCATCATGTGATTGCGAAAATGCAATCCATGATCTGTGACAATAGCCCGTGGTACGCCGAATCTGGCGACTACATGATTGAAAAAGAAAAGGGCAGCTATTTCACCAGTATTATCTAATGTAGGCATCGCCTCGCCCCATTTGGTAAAATAGTCCACTGCGACTATAATATACCCATGCCCCCCAGTCGAGGTGGGGTTACATTTCATGAAATCGATGCCCCATTTGGCAAATGGCCCAATAGCAACTATTGGCTGTAATGGTGCGGGTGGTCTTCTGGTTTTGCTATCAAAAATTTGACAAGCATGGCAACTTTTGACTGCGGTTATGCAATCTTTGAACATGGTTGGCTAGAAATATCCTGCTCGTAAGATTTTTTGTGCTGTAGCATATCCAAATTGATGCCCCCCAAACGCGCCTGAATGACACTCATTCAGGGATTTTTTGGCTTCCTCATGGGTGAGGCACCTCCTCAGAACTGTATCAATACCACGACAGTAAAGTGTATCACCGACGATCATGTAGTCTTTTTCTTGGTATCGAATACATTTTTGTTCAAAGTGAGAGG
The DNA here is from genome assembly GCA_031772625.1 of Pinus tabuliformis. Classification (NCBI taxonomy): domain Eukaryota; kingdom Viridiplantae; phylum Streptophyta; class Pinopsida; order Pinales; family Pinaceae; genus Pinus; species Pinus tabuliformis. The sequence goes on along the minus strand of CM062810.1, from coordinate 870,689,176 downwards.
TATTTGGCCTGAATTTTTGGGTTTGGAGATAAATGATTATATCTCCATACCACTCATTGCTTGTAGATATCAGAAACAAACTTTCATCCACGATTGATTCTTCGGATGTTTCATCGTTGGACGACGATGGGAGATCGCATAATAATTCTGCGAAAACTAGAGCTTTCTTTGACTTGGATTTTACAAATTCCAGATAAAACTCTTGAAGGATTACTATCCATTTTGAATATTTGCCCCCCAGCAATTGTCGCGACAATATATAAGTCATGGGGTTGCAATCTGACAGAATGGTAGTTTTCCGAAAGAGGACATAGTGTCGAAATCTTTGTATCGCTTGAACTGCTACAAACGCTAGTTTTTCAACATAAGAATATTTTCTTTCCGTATCATTTAAGTTCTTACTTAAATAATAAATAGGATGTTCTATTCCATCAACTTCTTGAACTAAAACCATTGCGATGGTCGTATCTGCTGCAGCCAGATACAGGTTAAAATCTCTTTGATAATCAGGGGCGTACATTAATGATGCTTTCGTTAGGGAATCTTTTAAAGCATCAAAGGAAGCTTGCGCGACCTCATCCCAGTTAAAGGGTACCCCCTTTTTCAAAAGACGTGTATAACATTTAGCAAGTTCGGCGTAATTTGGAATGAACCTCCTCAGAAAGTTTGCTTTCCCTTGGAGTTTCTGAATCTGAAGCAAATTTGAAGGTGGAGGAAAATTTATGATTGCCTGGACCTTACAAGGGTCGAGATGAATCCCATCCTTGGAGACTACAAAGCCAAGTAAACGACCAAAACTGACACAAAATACACATTTGTGTGGATTGAGTCGTATCTTGTAGTGTCGGCAACATAGAAATATCGCTCTTAAATGCTGCAGATGATCAGTCCGCTTTCGCGAATGAGCCGGAAGGTCGTCGAGATAAGGTTGAACGATGTTTTTGATGTCATGGAAGGCATAATTCATTTCCCTCTGAAACTTCGCCCCTGTGTTCTTTAAACCAAAGGGTAATTTTCGATATGCGAATGTGCCCCATGGACAAATGAATGCAGTCTTTGCTGGTCCTGTGGGCAGATATTTATTTGATTATACCTGGAGAATCCATCCATGAATGAAAAGATTTCGCATCCGGCGCATTCATCAATTATCTGGTCGATGAAGGGTGTAGGGTAGTTGTCTTTTGGACAAGCTTGATTTACATCCCTATAATCGATGCACACTCTAATTGTCCCCTATTTTTTCATAACCGGGACAATGTTCGATACCCAATCGGTTAGCGGAACCAGGTAGATGAAACCAGCATGCAGGAGTTTTTCAACTTCTACATTAATGGCAGCGACTTTATTGGGGTGCACCTGCCTCAGCCGTTGTCGTACTGGTTTAACATCTGGATACATCTTGATTTCGTGTTCAACAATACTCAAGTCGATGCCTGGCATTTCACTATATGACCAGGCAAATACATCTCTGAATTTGAGAAAAAGAGCGTTATATATTTCCAGTTCTGAGGAGAACAACATTTGCCGACATAAATATTCTCTACAACATCTGTTTTGGTCGAGATATTTATGGCTATAGTCTCTTCAATGTTGGACAAGTTTCGCTCGGAATCCACCGTATTTACAGTATTTGATAGAAAATCAATTACTGAAGGATGGTAGAGGTCATTTTGAGTATCTTCTTCGTAATTTGGAAGAAGAGAACGATGGTGGGAATCATTCCATGGCGCTCCTTCAACTACCATAGCTTGGAGAATTCCTTCGTCGGTGTCATGCACTTGCGACCAAGGATCTGAAGGAGTACCATATTCTCTAGACCTATCCATCCAAACGCTTGATGAGTGTTGATTTGGTTTCGCCTCCCATGCCAGAAACATTGATTGCTATAATATTTCTATTGGGCTCGGGGGCAAAACCATTGCATGATCCATGTGGATATCGTTTTCTGAGATCTTTGCGGAAGATATCATATTGCAGGTTCCTATCGACGCTACTTCCGCCAAATCAATTGGAGGAGGAAGAGCGAAAGTTCCCATTAGTATAGGATCTTTTAGTAGGCCTACTCTGATATTCTGAAGCGAATGGGGGCTTCCATGGATCATGGGGATGCTTCCTGTAACTTGTGAACCATTGGGGAGGAAGTTTTGTTGGTCGACGATTGTAATCTCTCCCTGAAAGGGAAATGCAATCTTTCTAAAATAGGTCGACACAACAGCTGCCATGGCATATATCCATGGTCTTCCTAGTAGGATGTTGTAATCAAGATTCCCATCAATGACTTCAACATCTATTTCTACTGTTTTCCCTCCTAGTTCAACTTTCAAGTTATTTAGTATACCGTATGGGGTCTATGTCCTTCCGTCGAATGCTTTTAATGTTGTCGCAGATCGTGACAAGGTTGGAGATCCTAAAGTTTTCCAGCAGCTCATCAACATGATACATGTAGATGCCCCCTCATCAATAATTGTTTGGTGAACAGTTTTGTTGAGGGCTTTCACTTGAACAAGGAAAGCTAATTGAGCTGGTAACTGAGGATCGTATCCTTTGTGGTCGAAGGATACAAGATTTGAATCCTTTGGATCAATCCCACCAATGGCTGATAACAAAGCCTGCCTTTGGGATGGGAAATTTTGTAGTACTTCAAGAGTCGACATAGCGGATGGCGATTGGGCCAAATCTTCCACTATGTTATAATGTTGCGCCACTCTAGCGCGAGGATTAAATGTCGACTTGTGTACTACTCCCTTTGGTGGTTTTATTGTCAATTCAGGGATGGTGGGTGGTACAACTTCTGTCGAAGTTGTTGTCGAACTACTTGGTTGATCTTTATCCTTTTTGTTCGACAGCTGCGGATTCCCGTAATCTTTGTTCCTTGTCGAAATCAAAGCATCATTCTGCTGTTTTGAAATCGACAACATTAGCACTTGAGACGGGGAAGCATTTCCACTTTCAACCAGATTTGTTCCTGGATTCGGAAACGGATCGGTTAACACTACTGAGGTTTTCGAACTTTTAAAGAATCTTTTAAGCTCAGCTTTGTATGGACATTCTTTCATCCAATGATCCTCATCGCATATCATGCACCCTGAAGGTGGTTTCCTATTTCCAGGAGGGTTTGAAGAAGATTTTTCAGGAGATTGCTCATCCTGTTTCTTCTTCTTCCCTTTTCCTTTCTTCTTGCTTCCTGGTTGTTTGGTTTCTTTGCATTTATCTGTTGATACGGCATTTACTTCCGAAGCAAGAAGTTCGTCTTTTGCATTTTGACCTAAAACCTTACGGGCCTTTTTGGATGTGGCCCTTGTCTATTTTGTGTCTGTCGTGCCAATCACGCCATCGCCGGCATGAGAGTCATTGTTTGATTTAGGAGGATGAGGAATCGAGGATTGCGGTCTAGGGGCGTCAGGTATTTTGTCGTAGAGTGTGCCGGACTGAGTGTAAATCAAATCCAGATATTATGCATGAGCGATCACTTGCTCTTCTATTACGACTCCCCCCTTTGCCACATGTTCCGTGATGGAAGGCAGTAATGACTTGATAAACCATTCAGCTAATAGCTGATCGGGAACGTACGTCTTTACCATCCTACGACAACGTCGCCACTCATGGATATGATCAGATATGTGAGTGGCTGTTGTCTGTTTAAAGTTGGTAAGTAGTTCTGTTCCCGTTTCATACCTTATCGGTAATTGAAAATGCGTTAAAAAGGTTGTGGCTAAGGTGCTGAAGTTGTCGAACGAAGCTCTAGGCAATTCAATGTACCATTTTGCCGCCGGACCCGTTAACGTCCTTTGAAAAAGGCGAAGCCTTATCGAATCATCATTTAAAGTGTTTGATGAACACCATAGATGAAATGTCATCACGTGATTCGATGGATCTTCACCCGGATTTCCATTAAATTTAGGAATATCTGATGGAAGTTTGTGCGGAATCGCTGGCCACCAAGGGGCGTAAGCAATTGGATCGTTTGTTAGCCAGTTTAAATCAGGTAACTCTAAAGTTGCCATGAATGGTAACTGTTGATTCAGGTTAGGTGAAGCATACCCAGGATATGATGGAATCGCCTGAGCAGTTGGTCTTTGCATACCGGCATAATGCATTTGATTTTGGTATGTTTGGTAAGGTTGGTGGACTTGACCATTATAAAATGGTTGATTTTGACCGTTTTGAATGTACGGCTGTCCACTGTTTGCAAAGATCTGCTGCTCGGCACCTTGGTATACTTGTTGGAATTGTGGTTGTTGGTATTACACCAGCCACGGTTGTGAAGCCATGTGCTGTTGCCCGATACTAACCATTTGACCAAGGTGAGGGGTAATTGTACCCGTCTGTGTCTGTGTCGCCCCACTAGTTGGCGATTTTGGTTGAGTTGCAGGGTCAAGTGGCTGTTGCATTACAACCTGAGAAACTTGAGGTTGACATACAACATGCAGCACTTGAACTTGCGACACCGTCACAATAGCTGGCGTAGTCGGTATGTTTGACACAGGTACACATTGTTGCATTGAATATGCAACTCTTGGTTGTTGAGGTAGTATAGGTACCCAACCACTTGAGGTAATTCCAGTATAACCTGAATGTTGTTGTGAACTCCCGTATGGATATCCTCCCGGAGGTGGTAATGAAAGGGCATACTGCCCCCCATATGATGGTAATCCAGAACTCAAGGGAATTGTTTGCCCTTGGGGACCGGACTGCCCAAATTGACCTCCAAATGGATCAATTTGTTGAGACTCAACATAAGGGTTTCCGGATATAATTCCGGATGAACAAACAGGAACGGACCAGACCGTCGAAATAGCCCCTGGATGGGCTCCTTCTAGCGGCTGTGAGCTAGTCGGGATAGATGGTATGCCGGCAAACATTGTCGGAGTGACAGCAGGGAGTTCTATTGTCGTTGTGTCAGAAGACACAATCCTAGATGTTGACGGTTGTTCAGACATTTGTAGTCTATCCAAAAGATTACCTAGTGATTCTACAAGAACTTCCGCTGGTGGTAGAGTAACTTCTGATGTCGAAGGAAATAGAGTGACCCCGACTCTAAAATGTGTTGGAGTACTTGCTTGCGGATCTTGTACAATTTCTTCTATCGCAATCAGACTAGGTGGAAGGGGAAGGCCATCAGGTCCGTAAAATATTTCTGGTGCCGAAGAGGCAGCGACAGATGTTTGAAGAGTAAGACTCTCTGAACCGGTTATGGATGGAACTGGTTCAGTAACACAAGTGCTTGTTGTCAAACTAGGATCAGTACCACTGTCCTTCTGTGGATGTTTGACTTCTTCTGTTGAGGTAGGGATTCCAGAAATGTTTGGAGTAATCGAAGTCTCTAATGTCGTTGGAACACTTGTTCTAACTTTGATAGGAGACTTGGATCCGGTTAAACGAGTTCGCTTTGTCCGTACTGGTTTCGCTTCCGAAGACAAAGACGGTTGACTCGTAAGCCTCTGCGAACGACGGGGTTTCAATTGACTTTCTTCCACGATTGCGGATTACTCGATCAACTAAAATAAAAGGGAAAGTGTGTTTCCGTGTTAAATGAATTTTAGACACTTTTGACACAACTTGCTTTTTCAGTTTTAAAGAGTCGAGAAAAAACAAAAGATGACTCTAGTCTCCTTCGATTTTTAATGAGCCTGAAGTGACAAGTGCTCAAATGGACCTTTTCCGTTAAGGAGTCTGAAAAGGAACGAAAGGGACTGCTCTGGAGGTCTAGGTAGAGGGAGTGCCAAACCAATCACAAAAGTGCAAAATACTTTTTAGGGTACGGCAGTCAATCTTTCCGAATGATGTGTTCGGTGCATTGCGATCAGTAGGGCGGTCGACACGGCTTCCTATGGATAAAGGTTTTATGTCTATAGGGGTCTCCCAATATATACTCGATGGTAGGTGGGAGCACAAGTCCATACTGGCACTTATCGTCTCAAAGTGGAGGAATCACCCAACCATCAGTGAGGACAACAGTTACCAGGCTTTATGACGCCGGAGGACAACATTGATCTTTCTTATGAAGTTTTCCTTTTGGGTTCACCACGAGATGTAGATGTAATTCCTAAAATGCAATCTAAAGATGATAAGCAAGCTTTTATCTCTTTTCAGCAATGAAAATCCTAGCTACAAGGGGAAAAGAAAGACACAATCTTTTCTCAAAGAGCAAAGAGCACACTGTAAATGCACTTTTCCTAAATCAAGCCATACAAACTGTCAATATGCAAATGCACTTGTGCATGTATTTGTTTTTCACTTTCTTAATATTGATGCCTAAAAAGAATGTTTTTGTACAAATTTTAATTTGATTTCAAGTGAAAAACATAAACAAGTTTCTTTTCGAAATCAAAAGGTAGAGACGATTACGACACTTTATGATTTTGAAGTAAACACTTGTTTCGACATTAGAAATTCACAAATTCAAGCCAAAGGCAAAAGTAAAAGCGTAATCAACTGTCAACAGCAAATAAACTCTCTCCTAAGATCAAAATCGACACTTACGACAGATTTAAATCTAAGGACGCCAGTATGACTAGTTTACTTTTGCAATGGGAAACTGTAAATGACGTAACAAACACACAAAAACAAATACAGTTTCTTTTATACAACTGAGGTGGAATTAAGGCAAAGAAAAGGGGCTTTTAAACAGACAAACATACTGATCACAGGCTGCAAAAATCAGAGGCAAAACTAGAAAAAATGAGCAAAGAACCTCAGCTAGGCAGGGCTAGGCTGATCAACGCACCTGCTACACAGAGAAACTGAATTGCAACGCAGGTAGCCCTCTCGAGAACTGCACTGAAATGCATATTCTCTTTACAGAGCCTACGCTGAAGCAGAAATGAGAATTCTCTCCGGGTTCTGGGTCACGGTTTGTAGTTTAACCTATGGTTTTTGGCCAGGTAAAAGCAATCAATAGTGCACAATCAGAGGGTTGATTTACAAGAGGTTTAAGTGCTATCACAAAGGGTAATCAGATCATTTGTGAGTCAACTGTTCAGATCATAAATAGTTCCAGTGAATGGACTAGAGTAGCAGATGTCTACTTTGCATTTGTAAATGGCAAATGCAGTTCAATTCGCTACTCTTAAGTTTATGAGATGAACAACAATAGAAACACAAACAAACTAACTAGACACGATCCCCAGCGGAGTCGCCATTTTGTTTTCGGGAAAAGTGTCTATTCAAAACGACCCTATCCCACTGGGTTGTGACAGAGACCTCAGAAACAAACAGGGAAAACTACTCTTGTATTCTCCTTTGTGAACTATAAACAAAGATGATTAAGATGAACCAACCTGTGTCTTGCGCTAGTCCTTTGATCCAATCTCTCTTCTCTTTGGCAGCTCTCAGCTATCCACTCCCTCACTTGCCCAGCGTCACCAAGTTCCTACAAGTTCATAGAAGCAAGAAACTACACAAAGACATAGATTTATGTTCATAAAAAGCTTAGGATCAGATTTAAGCTAAACATACAAATATAACACACATCAAGGATATACAAGCATGTAGGAGAAACTCAAATAGTTTTATTGATAAAAAAAGAAGATCCAAGAGGAGTTACAACCGATGATTCCTAATCCAGCATCAACCTCCCAGCATAGAATCCCTTCTTCACCTCCAACAAAGCATAAATCACCCAATACTCTGCTATCTATCACAAAACCAACAGCAATTCTCTGCAATGTACAAAATTCCAGCCTCTGGATCTCTTGGTGAGGGATCCATATATAGATGTATGCAAAGAGGATGAGTCAGCTCATGAATTGATTAGTGGCTTCTCTCTATCAGTTCTTGCTTCCACTTGGAGACTAAGAGCCTCTTACTCATCACTGGTCGAATTCAGTGAGGCAAGTGTCATTGGAGAAGATTCTGGAAGCTTCCATTGTCTCTCCACCTCGTGGAATGACTCTGCCACTTGTCATTTCCCGCTCAACGCACCCTGGTAGTGCATTCAAGTGCATTGCAACACACCTAGCCAGTGTATTTGGGTGCTTTGCAACGCAGCTAGCTAGTGGAGCATCTGAAATGATCCTGTTTTGACTAGTTCTGAGCAGTTTCTGGTGGAGAACTTCTGGGAGAAGCTTTAATTTGTTGACCTTGTTTCTTTAGGAGCTAAAACAACACTTTTAGGGACTTAGGATCCTTTGGTTTATGGACATTTCATGCTTATAGCTGTAAGGCACAAAAATGTCTATAACAGGACTGGTCAAAGCCTTTGGCGGATAGGCTTGGCATTGTCATATACCTTGATCTCGTGCTTGAAAAACGATGGATCTATGCTAGGAATTTCCTCATAGGACCAAATGAATACATCAAGGAATTCCTTAGAAAGGTAGGTGAAGTTTGAAAGGAGTGCAATTGGCTCCAACATGGATGTTTTCCATGATGCCTTTCATGATAGAAATATCAATGAGCAATGTCTTTGAAAGATAGCCCATGTTCCCTTCCGAATCCAAAATTTGGATAGTCGTATAAGGCAAGGGAACGATTTTACGTGTGTCATAAGACAAGATTTGAATGGGCATCTTGTCTAAATTAGATATCGAGACACAATGGTGAGAGTCCTGCCAAGGTCACTCTTCAAAACACATGATCTCTCAAATAACTTCGTCCAAAGGTCGTACTTGACTGAGGAGATCGTAAGAAGGAAAATTTATGGAAGGGGAGGTGGTATTGTTGGTCGTGACCAAAGTGACTGAAGATTCAGATGTAGATTGAATGGCTTGGTAGGACAATTTAGTAGGTGACAATGACATTTATTCTCCATAAGCGTCAATTTTTGAAGGGGCCAGAAGGATCCAAGGATCGGTTGGTCCATGAGGAATGGATGAAACCATAGAGACCATCTATGGAACTACAGGTGATGGGAGAGGAAAACAACCCATCACGGAAGAGACCTCCAATAGACTAGTACTGATACTGACGTAAGAGTTAGGTACACCACCCACTAAGGGTACAGAACCGCTGGGTAACGGGGAGTAATCTAGGGTGCAAAAGAATAGTTGGTCCATTGTGACTATCCTACCATCCAATGGAAATAGGATGATGCGAAAGATAGTTGACACAATGGCAGTCATGGCATAAGTCCAACTGTGACCCAACAATAGATTATAGTCGAGCTTTCCATCTATGACTTCGATGTCCACCATTACTGTTTTTCCACTCAAAGTGATGGGGTAGCTAGCTAGGTAACTTTTTGGGATGAAAATGTGGTCGTTGAATGCTATAATGGAATTTGGCGGTGGGGATAGGGTTGGAGAACCCAAAGCGAGCTAACATGAAGCTAAGATGATGCAGGTTTAAACACCTTTGTCGAGGACAGTTCTATGTACTCGTCATCCTTTCGAAAATATTTGCACCTAAAATGCAAGCTAGTGTGAAAGGGGAGGTTTACATTTGTCCATGTAAAAAATTGCAAGCATGGAATCTTGAGGGTCGACCCCACCAATTGCCGAAAGTAGAGCTTTCCTTTGTGCTAGACAAGTTTGTAATACATTGAGTGCCAACATAGCTAATGGTGCTTGTGCTAGATCTTCTACAATACTGTAGTCTAGGGAAGCACGTGTAGATGCATTATGCGTTGTGTGACGAAGTGCCCCTTTTTAGGGGAAATCACAAGATCAACAGTCAACCTTTCAATATGAATACCATTAGGTAGTAGTGGGTGTTAGCACCTAAATCTCCCTTAGGCTGAAGGAAGGCAAAAATTAGGGTAACTACAAACCACACTCAGTCTGGTAGCTAGCCCTACCAGAGCAGGAGAGGGCTCTCTCCGAGTCACGCTCAGTGAATAAATGATCGAAAATGGTCTGAGATGACTTACAATACAATATTTACCTTAGGCTAGTAAGTGAATAGGGATTCTGGAAACAAATTTATGAAATGACCGAGCTTCTGGGATGTTATGGGACTAGCGCTCAGCAAATAATAGAGAATTGAATATGAAGGTGTAGATTATTCTGTGAGGCAAGGTAGTCGGAAAATGTAACAATTTAGTTTGAGGTACCGTGGCATGAAAATATTTCTGAAGAAAGTGAAAAGGGCATAGTGACATGAATCCTTTTCAACAGAAGAATAACACTGAACATGAAATTTTCCCACAAGCAGAGCAATAAAAATTGGATTTTACCTAATCTCACTCAGAAAATTTCACTGGAAATGAGCATGAAATGAATTATGAAACATAACTAAATACATATGAACACATAAGAAATACGTTTGCTACACTCACAACCACAAGAATCTCATGAAACAGAGCCGCTGCCTTTCATCAATTCTCTATCAAAAATACACAGTGAAGAAACAAAGTTTCTTTCCCACAGTCTCCCAGAAGTTACAAGCCAACCAACCATTTGCAAATAGCTTGCATACAATATATAGAATGTGTGAGGAAGAGATAGAATGCCCAAGGGTTGGGGAGTTACTCGAATCATTACAAAATGGAGACGGAGAGCCAACCATCAACTACATGTGCAGTGCTCACAAACATGACATTTGGCCTGGGTGACCCTTTGCCTTCCTTCGCCACTTGGATAGATGCCAATCTGGAGAAGAAACACCTTAAATGCCACCTTTGGTGCCAAAAAACCAAAGTGTAGATGATCGGGCCCACTTGGAGAAGTCGCGAACCGAAATTTTGCGAAACGGGAGCAAAGTGGCAATTTTTCCTCTGTGTGCCATGCCAACTTCTCTGTGCGTCGTGCCACTTTGGGGCCTGTTTTGGGGCACTTTCAGGTGTCCAAAATGTGCCCAAGTGGGCTTTCTGGAAAGCCTGTCTCATCTACTTTCTAACCCAACTAGAATTTTCTAATTTGGTGCTCAGTTTCCCCTCCAAATCTCCATTCGCCCAAGACTGCTTTTTGTGTGTCAAAAAAGTGGCAAAGAGGCCATTTTTGGGTGTTTTTTAACCTTTAGGAGACCCAGATCTTGCCCAAAATTCTTTCCTGGACACCAATATTCATAATTTTCCATGCTGAATCCAAATCTGCAAGCCATTCCTCATTTGGAGCTCTAGAATTTTAGCGTCGCGTCAATGGCGCGGCACACAGGGAGAAAATTCCTGTTTTTTGCCCAAAAAATCACCATGTGACCAAAAATTCCCAAAATTTCTTGAAATTTGGGTTGGAGGTTCTCTATGGGGCGTTATGATGGGCCAAGGAAGCCTCAGCCAAGATTCAAAGCTGATCTTGCTCTTTTTTCACTTTTGCCTTTCTTGTTGCTTTCCTCAATTTCGCCTTCAAACTCTTTATTCGGGCCTTGGTGCTCATGTTTCATGCCCTGTAATGATAAACCAGCCTCCTCAGTATGGTTTTTTCTCTGTCGGCCTCCTCCAGTGGTCTCTCCAGGTGGATGTTGATCTACTCTAGCTAGGACTCACGGTCATTGTTGATCTCTTGCTCCAAGGTAGTGAGTTGGATCCTCCTTTGTTGGGCAGCTTGTCAATTCTCGTAGATGTTTTGCAGCTCGATGATCTCATGCTGGTAATCAAGCTGCTTGTTTCTCTACTCCAAATAATTTATGATCCATTTGGACCTCTCCACATTGAGTTACACGTCTTGGATCTCCGTGTTCTGCTCTTGAATAGTCATCCTAATTCAGGTGCTCTCCACTTCTACATTATCATCCTGAATGAGGATGAAATTGGCCTCCTGTTCACCTGATGGCCCCTCATCATGCATAGGTTTCTTTTCCTTGTCCTATATCGCTCTGAGGGAAGCATCATCAAGCAAATCCAACTTAACCTTCTCTTTTTTCCTGATTAGGGTTTCCTGGAGTATTTTCTTCAACTGCTTGATTTTGACTTTGGAGACCTGATTCCTTGTGTAGCATGAGTAGCCATGTGTCTTTGAAATTTGTTGTCTCTTTTGGCCTTCTTAAGAAGATTGTTTAAATGGAAATTTACTTTGTCAAGCCAAAACTCCCTATTTTCATTCATTTCTCCTGCAATTAGGTTAATTGAAGACATCTGCTCCCTTTGTTGTTGAAGTTTCCCTTTTGAGTCCTCTAGTATTTGGATTCTTCCTTGTCACTTGCTCTTGATGGTCATCTGAATCACCTATGTCAACTAATTATTTTCCCTTTACATCTTCTTTGCTAACATCAACCTTATGCTTATTCAAGAGTAGTTGATTTACCTTAAATTGCTTATTATCCTGCTCTAGGAATCAAACCATGAAATTGGCCTTAGAAAAATTGTCCCTAAGCTCTTTGATCTTAGCATCTTTCTCCATGATGACCTAATCTACTATCTTATGCTATTCATTAACATTCAAGTTTACTATATCAGTGTAAAGATGGAATTGCTCCTCATCTTGCAAAGGTGCCTTATGTTGTGATGGTGATCCCTATTCTACTGATGTAGGCTTGGACCCTTCCACAATGTTTGGAGAAAACAATGAGTTTTTAAACCCTGGCAGCAACAACACAATGGCACAACCCTAGCAAAATGGCCCTTTGTGTTTCTTGTGGTTGCTTTATGAGTTTTGTTGCATTTCAATCATAGGCATAAAACCACCATATCTTTTATCAAATTTGATGAACAAGTAATTTTATAGAGCCTACCTTGCAATTTGATGGGCTTTACAAGAAATTTGAGTCAATTTGACACAATTTCAGGCCTTTTTTCCCTGTGCACCACGCCATTGTAAAGTTACACTGGAAATTTTCTCCCAGTGCGCCGCGCTCCCTCTATGCACCGTGCCCTTTTCCAGGTGACCTTTGGAGGCCTTCCCGGTGTCCAAATTGGGTGAAAAATAGCTCGTTGGAAACGTATTTTAGTTTACTTTCAAACTGAACTCGAATTTTTCAATTTGGAGTTCATTTGCCCTGTCAAAAATTAAATCTCCCAAGACTGGTCAAAATGTGCCAAATGAGGCTGCCTCAAGGCAGAGTGTTGTTGCAGTCAACTTTTGAATGCCTTCCTCAACTCCAAATTGAGCTCATGGTAGCTCATTGGAAATATATTTGTGTCTATCTATCATTTGACTCATCAAGCAAGTCATTTGGCCAACTGAGGTAGGAGAAAATTTGATTTTACCAAGGTCACTTCAGAGGTGCATCAATTCTCCTGAGGAAACTATATTTTTGAGATTTCTCCAAAACCATGACACCTGTGTAAAAAGTGAAGGAGGTTTTTCTTCCTTGGCATGTTCTGGACAAAAAAATCTCTTAGTTTTCCTAAATTCATCTTTTATTGCTCAGAAACCTCATTTGATTGAAACCTATCCCGATGTGTGGAACAAGGGATTTGTCGCAATGAAGCGAAATGACGGGGATAGGGAGCTTCTAAATTCTTGAGGAAATTTTGGGAAGTATGGAGGGATGTTAGGAAGTAGGGGAAAGTTGATTCTTAGAAATTGAGTGAGGGGAAGGGGTCCAAAAATGCAAAACACATGTCCAACCTAGAAAATTTCCAGGTTGTAGCAAGAAACTAGGGTTTGTGCGAAAATGAGGAATCTAGGGGATCTCAGTGATGGGAAGTGTTTGATAAGGTACTTTAAGGATAGGGGAAGGTGTATGAACATCAGGATACAAGTTTTGTCGATGATTTGGCCGTCCAAGAGAAATTGCCTTCAAAACCCTAGGAGAGGGAAATGACCTTACCTAGGCGCAACTAAAGCATGAATAAGGTGTAAAATGACCCAGTGGGACTTGACATGATAATGAAAACTCTCTAAATGATGGTACACTCAGCTGAACGGTGACATGGACAGACATTTGGACAAATTTGAAAAGGGTAAAATCAAACCCTAGACCTAATGCCTAGTGACCAAATTTTGCTTGAAGACTCACTGAAATAACAAAATTTGACCTTGACACCTTAAAATCACTTTGTAAGAGCATGTTTGATCACTAGAGGAAGCCTGTAAAGACTGACACTAACAGTGGGTTTTGACTCAAGGAGGCTTCCTCAACATTAGCGACTGGAGCTCCATAGGTTTTGGGTCTGATTTGAAGATCTATCGTTTCAAAGGTGTAAATGGTAGATGGTCCTTCACTAGCTAAAGGATGATGCGAACTATCATTTTCCCCTTGCAGGGGTTGGGGTTGGTTTTCAATAAATTATTGCTATTGCTGAGTAGGGAAAGGGTTGTTTAGGACCACAAGGGTCTGGTTAGTGTCCTTTTTAGCAATGAAATCTGTGCATTCTTGGAGACGCAGACAACCATATGTCATATGGTCTTTCGCATAGATTTTGAAAGGGAATTTGGTGGGTTTGTCCTTTCCATCATTAGAGGGTGCAACAACCTTCCACTTTTGGTTGTACTACTTGGTTGACTGCTCTTCAAAAGGAGAGGTATTTTTCTTATCCTTCTTATTCTAACCACTGGGCTTTTGTATAGACTGCATAGAGTTTATCGCGGCGGTAGGAAGAGAAGTCCATTTGGTAGAGGGGTCAACTAACAACTGGGCAATGTGACCACTAAGTTTTTTTATAGCAGCCCCAAAGGTAGTGCCAATAATACCATCGACGTGTGCACCAGGTTGCTGAGTAGTGAGAGCATTAGAGTTTTTAGGGGCATTGGGAATGATGTTGTATAATGTGCCAGACTGTGAATAAATCAAATCTAAGTGTTGGGCATGATGAATGGATTGGTCTTTCGTGACCATACCACCTAAGGTGACATATTTAGTGATTTCAGGGAGAATAGATTTGCAGAACCAATCCGCTAGTAGATAGTCTCGAGGGAAGTTTTGACTAGCCTCCACCTACATCTCCATTCATGGATATAATCAGATATGTGGGTGGCGGTGTCTTGACATAATGAAGTAATGTGTTATGTTCCAGTTTCATAGCAGATGGGTAACTAAAATGATTTAAGAATTCCATGCTAAAGTGCCAGAGGTATTGACTGACACATGTGGTAACTCAACGTACCATTTGGCTACATTTCCAAAAAGGGTGCGGGGAAAGAGCCGTATCCATAGCGGTTCTACGAAACCAGATATTCTGGGATTGATCCCCAGGGGAGTCACCAATTCTACTATAGGGATTAATGCACAGGTGTTTGGTGATGTAGAAACCCTCGAGGATCTCCTCAAGATCCTTGAAAGACTGTCAAATTAGCTGTAGTTGTCAGAAATATGCATGCATATTTATGGTAAAAAAATGAGAATCAAAGTGGGAAGAAGGACTTATTACCTCAAGTCTTGGTGTGGTGTTGCTGGAGAGCGCAAAGTAGCAAGGTGAAAGACCCTTTAGCTAGCTCCAAATCAAAATATGCACATAGATAAGACAAGCATAATATCACAACACATAACTTTGACAAACAATGCATTAACATATAAAGATATCTAATTACATGTATCTAAGCCACTCATAATAATGAAATTGCATAAATATGTAAACAAATTACACTACCAACATTGCATAGTGGACAACATAATTGCAGTTCTTTATTGATGTAGAAAAGAGTGATTACAACCATCTGTTGTCTCAGCCTTCCCTTACTCCTTCAGCTCCTCTCTCTCTCTCTCTCCCTTCTTAACCTCTTGCTATGCTTTAGTTAGAGACTATGCTTGATAGTCAAATAGGAAATCCTTTCAAATGTTTCGGCCTCTTCCACAATGGCCCTAGCCTCTCATATATTGCATGAGAGGATAAGCCTTGCCAAATCCTTCATGATTTCCATTAGGCAAAAGTAGTGATGTTTCCATGCCTTTGTGCTCTTTCCCATTTGTAGACTCCATTAGGAATTAGTAAATCCTCCAAATAGGTCGAGTTCTGATGTTTCCCTACTTTTGTGAGCTAACATAGGAGAGAATATTAGGATATTTCTCGATCATCTCATCCTTTGACCCATATAATCTCAATTAGGTTGAATAACGCCGTTCTCGAGGTAACAAACAACGTTACCCTAGGCACTAACACACCCTTAACCTTGTTAGGAAGCTTTATAAAATAGGTTGCTAGTTCCTAGATAGTGTTAGCTTGACAAATGGGCCTGTGAACTTGGTTAGTCCTTCAGTCATCCTGCTCTTCTCCTCTGAGTTGATGAGGAGGTCATTTTCCTGTATAATAATGAGGTATCATATGTGTCAAACAAAGATTGTATGCCAAAGTTATGACCACAAGAAGTTGATGTATGGACTAACCCTAACAAGGCCCAAAAACGTTTGGCGCTTCATCTCATAGGGTTTTTTTGGATGTTTAGGGTTTTCCCTTGATTCTTAATAATGAAAAGGCCTTCAAGCCTCATTGTAATAGATTTTAGAAGGCATGTAGCTGTCACATCTCTTCTCAGAGATAGCTACCATCTCCCAAGCTAGCTTATTTCCATTCTATATGTAAACAAATTTTAGTATTTGTTATTAATGAATTGAAGTTAAATTTTTATTGTAGCTCTACATTTTCATTTCAATATGTATTTCATTTCATTCATGCATAAATCTGGATCACTTCCAAAGCTCATTCAAGGATTTAAATGACTATCTTCTAGATCAAAACTTTACAAACAAATTTCTCAACCTCTCAATGTTATTCCAAACATCAAGAGCTATTGGATAGATGAAATTATTACGTTGGATGGTGGCATCAAGTTTTTTGGAATTGAGGTCAACTACACTAGCATTGATGTTAACTAAGTCCATATGACATTGATGTTGCTTAGAGTTTCAAGCTCAAAGGAAGTCTCATGGTTGTTATAGTATTTAGTAGAGGACCATCATAATAATAGTTAAGTCAAGAATCTAAACTCTTATAACTATGATTGTTTGTTCGCCTAGGTTTTGAAGGAAATTCTATCTTAGGACATCAAATTAGATGCTCTTGAAAATGGCATAGTTGGATAGTACTTGGAAATATATTTCCAATGGTATGCTAAAGTCCAAAAAGTACCCCTTGAATCCAAATATATGGCCAATCAAAGGTAGCAAGAACAATAGCCAAAGTTGCAGAGCTAAAGTTGGTGAAGGTTTTAGCTGGCACTAGTTTGGAATTTGGCGAAACATGGTGGAAATATTGGTGGAGAAGCTAACAAAAGGTTGAGGTTAAAGAATGGTCAAGTTCTTGGCGAGATATGGTGTTGTGCATCCCCACCATCTCATCGGTGGAAATGTAGGGGCCCATTCTCTCCCACAGGTTAACAAGAAAGGAGGATCTACATTGGGTGGTTTTTCCATACCGATGATCGGGAGATCAACTACCCATGTTAAAAGTGGGATCCCCTCCCCATTTACCATGAAACAACATAAATGGCCCATAAAAAAACATGATGGTAAACAATGATGTGGCAAGATTGGCATAGTGGAAAATTGGCCGAATAGGTTACAGGAAGAATAGGTGGTGATTAGCACACAAATGCACACATAGAACACATCACCGCAAAAGGTATGATGCCAAAAAATCCAAAGGGAGTAGAGGTTTAAACATCTAGGTAGAAGGAGATGGGAGGACGTGGCATTCAATGTGGTAAAGTGGCAGAGAAATGGACCAATAATGATAGTGAGGTAGGACCCCATGGGATGCATCACCTAGGAGATCCTTTCCTGGAAAATTCAAAGGCAGCCAAAAAATCCAATAAATAAATTGCATAAAATCAAAGTCCTTGGACCCCTCTTCCATCATACATGTTGATGGCATGGACCTATCCAAAGATGACACATGGTGTGATTGTATTGGCCAACAAAGTTGATGTAGAGACACAGTGGCATGTTGATGTTAGCATAACATTGATTCAATTAGGGTGTGACATGTGTCATGTAGATTTGGAATTTTCAGTTAACTAAGTGTGCTGAAAATGAGTGACACATGGCACCCTTGTAGAGGTGGCATATAGGTAGCAGTGACACGTAGCCTCAGAAGCATATGAGGGTTCACAAGTAGAGAGTTATGAGGAAATAGTTCTAGGACATGATGGAGTGCAGGTGTTCATGCCACATCATCCAGATTGCTTAGTGGTTGGTCCATGTATTTGGTGGTGGTGCCATAGGTATATGTAATCCTAGGCTTCGAAATGTCAGGGATCCTGAAGGTTTCTATGTAAGTCACAGTGGAGTTTCTATGGGATGACAATCCATCAGGACACGTTAGAGGATAGGATGACATAAAACTATAGTAGCAAACCATGAGGAGGCGCATAAGTCATGGAGAAGTGGTCCTAAATGACACGTATGCCTAGAGAATTGACCTTGGAAGGTTTGGAAGGTGCACCATAGTTTATTCCCATGGAAATAAAGTCAGGGGATAAAGTATTACATGAAAACTTGGTTCTATGTGGTTGAGTGACCAAGGGTGTAAAGGGTAGATGCATGCTAAATGAGCCCTTAGGGCTATTGCACAAAGGGGACCCAACATGTAGTCTAGTAGGGGTTTTTTGTGTTAAAGTGATTAAGGGCCTTCGGGATTATTTTACCTAGAAACATTATGGGAGTATATTGGAAAAGTGTTATGGGCTTAGCTATGTGGTAATTTGGATATGATCGGGTCGAATACAAATTTAACACTATGGCCTATACTTAGCAGTTATGCCAAGAGTGAAAATTCTCTATTGTGTGGTTAATGTGGCTAGAACAAGTTGGCAGCTAAATATGGAAGAACTGGTGGCAATGGTAGATTTTGAACTATTGGAAATTTTTGAGTGTAGGAGATAAAGATAAAGAGGACCATGATTTTTAGACTAAATTTATGTGCCTAGGTAAAATAGAGTGATCCATACCTGAGTGTTCTTGGTGCCATGAATAAATAAATGAGAAAAATAACCTAGGGAGTAATGGTGGTCAAACTAATATCATAAAATCAATGTTTGGAAGTTAATATCACTAATGACATGCTATAGCATAAATTCATCAACTGACTATCCATATTTAATATCACTGCATTGGCTGAGTAATATGATGTAACAGGAGGACAATGAGCCATGCTAGAGTAGATTCTGAGCACTATGATCAATTAATAAACATGGAGGGTTATCGTGTATGTTAAGTTGTGTTATATTCTTTCCACGACTAGCCCATGTAGTTAACTGGGGGTTTGGGGGGGGGGGCAGAGCACTCCCTTCATTGCACCGATTGTGTAGTAAGGGGGGGTCACTGGGGGTTTGAGGTGTACTTGTAATCCCACTTTATGGGGTCTGAGGCAGCGCCCTAGAAAATTTTGGTTTTGTACCCTATGTTAGGTTGGGTAGACCCACCTATGGTTTTGTGCATGATTTTCACACATGTTTTTTTGGACGCGATAGTTTTCAGTCCATGGTATTGGACGCGATGGTTTTCTGGTCCATGGTATTGGATGCTTCGGCATGTATAAATATGTATTATAACATTGAAAGGAACATAGTGAAAAATCAAGCTGGTAGTCCCGGTTTTGGGATCCAGGGGGAAATCTCTGTGTATATGTGTTTTATGTGTCATGCTCTCACATTGTTTATTTTTTGTGTTTTAGAATTCGTATGCAGGTAATTTCTGTATGGGGTTAAAACCTACATTTGGTATCAGAGTAGATTTGGCTTCAAGGGGACGCCTTTGTTACTAAGAGGTTTCGATCGGGCCTATGGTAGACCCTGTTCAGTGGGAGATCTACAAGATCAATTCTAGTGGTGAAAGAAGATGGAGAGCAGTGGAAAGATAGAGATCGAGAAATTTAATGGTCAGAGTTTTGAGTTGTGGAAACTCAAGAGGGAGGATCTGTTGGTGGATAAAGATCAGTGGATCACGGTAGATCTGGGTACTAAACCAACGAGAGTGTTCGAAGAAGAATGGAAGAAGTTGGATCAGAAGGCAAAGAGCACAATACGATTGTGTGTCTCAGATTCAATATTGTTGAATGTATCAAGGGAAGCTACAACGAAGGCTTTGTGGGAAAATTTAGGGACTTTGTACTAATCTAAGTCTCTGGTGAATAAACTGTTCCTGCGAAAAAAGTTGTATAACCTGAGGATGAAATATGGAGACTCGGTGACATAGCATTTGAATGCTTTTAATACTGTGGTAAGTCAGTTAGCATCTGTTGATATTAAAATTTCAGATGAAGATAAGTGCATCAGTTTGTTGTGTTCTTGACCAGATTCATGGCATAGTTTGGTTATTGCTATAGGTAGCAATGCAACTGCCTTGCATTTCGATGAAATAGTCTCAGCCTTACTGACGGAGGAGATGAGACGAAAAAATATGGAGAGCCAAAATGGTGATGCCTTGTCTATATGAGGATGGTCCCAGAACAGAAACAAAAATAAGTCATCGAGTGGGAGATCTAAATCTAGAGGGAGATCTAAATCTCCAGGAAAACCTGTAAAGGTGGAGTGCTAGAAATGAGGAAAGGAAGGCCACTTCAAAAGGGACTGTAAATCTAAAGATCTTGACAAAGGAAAGGGATCTGATGAGGCTCCTTCTACAGAGGCAAAAACCACCTCAGATGAAGGTGGGGATGTGTGCTTGGCTTCTTCAAGTACACATGTAGATCATGAGGCAAGGTTGATTGACTTAGGTGCATCCTTTTACTTCACTCCCCATAGAGAGTGGTTCTGCAAGTATGAGAAATATGATGGTGGTGATGTCTTCTTGGGGGATGACAGGAAGGCTAAAATCATTGGTCGCAGAAAAGTAAAGTTGAAGTTGGAAGGTGGAAGGGTTAGAATGCTTCCAGGTGTTCTACATATTCCTGCATTAGCCAGAAATTGGATTTATGTAAGCAAGATGGATGATGCAGGTGTAAAAATAGTGTTTGAGAAGGATACATGCAAAATGGTTTGGGGAGCACTGATATTGATGCTGGGAGTTTGGGTTCGAACTCTGTACAAGTTGCAAGGTAGCACTATTATTGACAGGTGCAATAGTTCTATGGTTCTTGAAAGTGGAGTAGAAAATCTAGTGGTCTCTAGAGAGAAGACCATGTTGTGGCATCAAAGGCTTGGATATATTGGAGAGAAGGACCTTCGAATACTTCATGGTAAAGGTATCCTAGAAGGTATGAGTAATAGCTCTCTGGATTTTGATTTCTGTGAAAATTTTGTATATGGGAAGCAGAATCAGGTGAGTTTCCCATCTGTTGTTAAGAGGATGAAACATATATTAGAGCTTGTGCATAGTGATGTGTTTGGAGCTATGAAGGTTCCATCACTGGGTAAGTCTGTGTACTATGTATCATTTATAGATGACTTCCCAAGGAATACATGGATATATTTCCTTAAGAAGAAATCTGAAGTCTTTGATAGGTTTAAAGAATTTAAGGCTCTAGTGGAAAACCAGACAGAGAAGAAGATAAAGGTGCTGAGGACATATAATGGTGGAGAGTTTTGCAATAAGAAATTTGAAGAATTCTGCAAGAAGTGTGGTATAGCATGGTAGAAGACTACTCCATATACACCTCAAAAAAATGGAGTTGCAGAAAGAATGAATAAGACATTGATGGAAAGGGAAAGAAGCATGCTCAATGGTGCCTGGTTAAGACAAGAATTCTAGGCAAAGGTAGTGTATACTGTATTTTACCTAGTCAACAGGTCACCTTCATCAATGTTGGAGGATAAGACTCCATAAGAGGTATGG
This sequence comes from Pinus tabuliformis, assembly GCA_031772625.1. Lineage (NCBI taxonomy): Eukaryota > Viridiplantae > Streptophyta > Pinopsida > Pinales > Pinaceae > Pinus > Pinus tabuliformis. The sequence goes on along the minus strand of CM062810.1, from coordinate 870,667,711 downwards.
ACCGGTAAGAAACCCTCTCTTTCACATCTGAGGGTATTTGGATGTGATGCATATGTACATGTTCCAAATGAGAAACGAACCAAGTTGGATAGTAAATCTGAAAAGTGCATATTTATTGGGTATCGGGATGGTTTAAAGGGTTGCAAGCTTTGGAACCCAGTCACATAGAAGGTTGTGTATAGCTGAGATGTGGTGTTCAGAGAGGTAAAAGATGTTATTAAACATGAAATCCAACCAAAGGAACCTGAGAAGATAGAGTTTGAGCTAAAGGAGGAAGAATTAGACTCTACAGCAGAGGAGGAATTAAAAGATGAAGAGCCACAAACTCCGACTGTGAGAATATCAGTTCGAGAAAGAAGGTAGCCAGAAAGGTATAGTCCATCTGATTTCTGTTCAAATTTTGCTTTGTCTTTTACTGATGATGATCCTAGAACTGTGAAGGAAGCAGTGGATTCAAAGGATGGAAAACTCTGAAAAGAGGCCATGGTTGATGAAATGGCATCTTTGCACAAAAATGAGGCTTGGGATCTGGTCGAGTTTCCAGCTAGAAGGAAACCCATTGGCAGAAAATGGGTGTTCAAAAAGAAGACAAATGCAGAAGGAAAAGTGGAGAAATATAAAGCTCGGTTGGTAGCAAAAGCTTATTCCTAGGTGTCGTTTGCCAAGGTAACTTCTATTAGATTACTTTTATCTGTTGCTACCGCTTTTGATTTTGAGGTAGAAAAAATGGATGTAAAGACAACATTTCTTCACGGGGATATGGAAGAGGAAATCTACATGAAGCAACCTAAAGGCTTTGTGGTGAAGGGTAAGAAAAAACTAGTGTGTAAGTTAAAGAAGTCTCTGTATGGGTTAAAATAGTCACCAAGGAAGTGGCATCAGAAATTTGATACATTTATATCAGGACCTGGCTTCACCAGAAGCAAAGCAGATCAATGTGTGTATATTAAATTAATTGGTGACCATGTTATTTATCTAGTCTTGTATGTGGATGATATGTTGCTGGTTGGAAATGACAAAGAAATTATCCAGGATTTGAAGACCCAATTGTCTTCCAAATTCGACATGAAAGATCTTGGTGCTGCAAACTATATTTTGGGCATGGAAATTAAAAGAGATCATACAAAGAGGAAGCTCTGGTTAAACCAGAGAAAGTATGTGGAGACAATACTGTAGAGGTTTAATATGCAGGATAGTAAACCGGTGAAGGTTCCTATTCCTGTAGGTGTGATGTTATCTGCTGAATAGTGTCTCAAGACACAAGAAGAGGAAGAGGACATGTCCCGTGTTCCATATTCAAGTGCATTCGGTAGCTTGATGTATGCAATGGTCTATACTAGACCAAACATTGCACATGCAGTGGGAGTATTGAGCAGGTTTATGTCAAAACCAGGCAAGGAGCATTGGACAACAGTGAAGTAGGTTTTCATGTATTTGCGTGGCACAAGTGATTATGCTTTGTGCTACCAAGGAAGACTAGGATTGGACATAGTGTTGGATATTCATGGTTTTGTTGATGCAGACTAGGCTGGAGATCTGGATCAGAGAAGATATACAAGTGGGTATGTGTTTAACCTATTTGGGGGTGCAATTAGTTGGATGAGTAAGAAACAATCTATAGTGGCACTATCAACTATAGAGGTAGAATACATGGCAGCCACTCATGCAAGAAAGGAAGCAGTTTGGTTGCAGAGATTTTGTTCAAGTATGGGGTTAGTATAGGAAGTTATAAGGATAGACTGTGACAACCAAAGTGCAATTTTCTTGGCAAAGAACCCCACATATCATTCAAAGACAAATCACATTGATATTCAATATCACTTTGTGAGGGATATGATAGAAGACAAAAAGGTGTTGCTAGCAAAGGTGGAAACTTTGAAGAATACTACAGATGCATTGACAAAATCTGTGAGCTCTGAGAAGTTCTCTTGGTTTAGAGAAACAATGGGCATTTCAGGGTTGGAAAAATGACTAGGCTCTCTTGTGCCCCCCTGTGGAAAGAAAACAACAAGTGGGAGAATGTTGGGTTGTGTTATATTCTTTCCATGACTAGCCCACATAGTTAATCGAGGGGCTAGAGGGGGGGTAGAGCACCCCCTTCACTGCGCCGATTGTGTAGTGAAGGGGGGTCACTGGGGATTTGAGGTGTACCCGTAACCCCAATTTATGGGGTCCGGGGCAGTGGCCAGGAAAATTTTGGTTTTGGATCCTATGTTAGGTTGGGCAGACCAACCTTTGGTTTTGTGCATGATTTTCACACATGTTTTTTTGGACGCGATGGTTTTCGGTCCATGGTATTGGATGCTTCAACATGTATAAATATGTATTATAATGTTGAAAGGAACATAATGAAAAATCAAGCTGGTAGTCCCGGTTTTGGGATCCAGGGAAAAATCTTTGTGTATATGTGTTTTATGTGTTATGCTCTCACATTGTTTATTTTTTATGTTTTAGAATTCGTATGCAGGTAATTTCTGTATGGGGTTAAAACCTACAGTGTGATATTAAGATCATTGATACTATTATGCAGATGCTAGAGAATGGAATGTAATATCATAATGGAAATCCTTGTTCGAGTACTCTCTTGGGATGTGTGTGATCGACAATAGGGAATGTATCATTGCTTGTGTAGCATAGGAGCAAAACTCTAGAATGAAAAGTTAGACTTGTATATTGTAGAAGAGTGTTGAGGGTAGTATAGTTTTGTGAAGAGCTTCGTGTGAGATAGTTCTACTGAGGGTGGCTGGGTGGTCATGAGGAAAATAATGGTTAAGAGCCTATAATCATGGTGACTGTGTGAGGGTCAAGAAAAGAAAACAAAGTATTGCTACAGAGTGGATAGGGTGAGGAAAAGGTTGGGTGAATGATGTTGAGAGGTGTATAGGGTTGATAATTGGTAATGAATAGATAATAAAATGAAGAAAAGTTAATGCCAGTTCAAATGGCCAAGGATAGAAGAATTGTTACACAATATTTTGTCACACCTCCTGCACTTCCCTGTGAAATACCCTAAAGTTCCTAAAACATGACCATTATGCAGTGTACTCATTCATGTATATAGCTTAGATCCCTCCTAAGACATTAATTGGAAAATTCCTTGAGCTTTCCCTGAAGAAATAGCTCTAGAATCCTAAATTGAGTATTATCACTCTTATAAGGCTTAAACCAACGATGGTTTTGTGTTACACTGTATTTTACCAGAGATGGAATTTCTATGTTCCCTTGCATACCCACAATCATCCCAAGGAGTTAATTTTCCCAAAGAGGATGAGAAGCTTCGTGATCTATAAGCTTCTAGAGCATCGAGCTGGAGGTTTTTTAGAGTAGATGAGGTCGAATCTTCCCAACTTGGCCTCTTGGTCTTATCCCTATGATATACCTCCTTGAGATGAAGGCCTAATCCTATCTTTGGAGAGGTCCTATCTCCCTTCCCAATCTATAAATTCATCCTCTCCTATTCCCAAATGGTTGGTCTATGTCTATTTGCACCCTTATGCTAAGATTGTGCCTAGAGTCTATTCATTTTACTTAGAGAAGGAGTGCTTCGAAAGTTCTTGGCTTGGAATTGGATTACCACTCAAGGAGAGCCTATTAACATCAAGGCTTTGGTTGTAAGCTTCCCTTTAGTTTCTAATAATACACAACTACTGGTTCATCTCCCCAAAATGCATATGTTCATGTATCATTTAGGTTCACATTCCTTGATAAGTTAAGTAGGTTTCTATCGAATTTTCTATTTGTTTTGGCATGCGTTGTTGTGTCTTGATCACTTGCGCAATTGCATAAACACTGTGAGAAGCAAGAACAATCTTGTGATACAAGCGGTTCAAGGTCTTCAACAAAGGATATTGGAATAGCATCAGAATGATGTAGGCCATCTCTTTCATTCTTCTTTTCAATTGTAACCTAGGAAGATGTCTGGTTGATTGTCACTTTAGTTGCTAGACCCACTAACTGGGCTAGAGGGATCATCTCTGTCCACAGAGAGGATTTACCTTAACAACAAAATGGTGACTCTGCTAGGGAGCCTATGATCCTTTCCATCCAATCCTTCACCTTGTTGTTGTGATGAGTTTGACCAACCATCCAATTCCAAACTTGTTTGCTTGTCTGTAACTATTTTCACTTTATGGTAATTGCTTTAAGATTCTTGATTTGTGCTATCGATGAAGATTTTTTATTTTTTCTTTATCTTTCTTGACCATCACGACTTTTTTCCTAACAGACACAATGACATCATGGATATGTTGATTACAGTAGTGATATTCACTACTTTTCTTTTAACAGGTTTAATGATATCAGAGGTTAAAGAAAATTAGGGTTTTCCTTCTTGTTTTTAGTATTTTTCCTTCTGTCAGTGGTTTACCAGTGTGATTTTAGTGTCCTTGTCTTGCTTGACATGTTTGTCTAATTACAATTGCCTCTTGATTTGGTTTAAGTGTGTTTGGAGCTCGATTTTCCTTCTAGGTTTTCTAGGACTTCTAGGTCATCCTTCATTCACTTATTGATCTTCTCTTCAAAGGTAAATTACCCTTGTTAGAAGAGTCTATGTGTTTTTGGACGTCTTTTGAAAACCACTTTTGGTTCTTAGGTATTAAGTTGTTTTCATTAGCGTCGAATTGAGTAGATGCTTTAAAAATCACTTTAGTGTTGTTGGCAAGAAATAGATTACAAAATTGTTTGTTGTGATTGAACTGAAAGGAAGTATTTGCTTTAAATTTTGTGTTTTGAAAAGGGAAAGTGAAAGTGTTTATCTTTTAAGTAGTTTTCGAAGCATTTGTTGCATTCAAAATAATCAATGTGAAATAGATTTTCACGATTATTGAGTTGTTTGAATTCTCTTTTTCTCTTTTGTACTAGATTACATTGATTACATTAAAGTGAAAAGGAAATCATAATTATATATTAAGGTAGATGGCTTTAAGATTTTACTTTTGGCATTGCATTTGGAAGATGAAAATGAAAGTTAATGGAAGGTATTTTTGCATGATGCATTATTGATTGAAAATTCTTCCCTTGATGAATCTAGCTTTCATTGAAAAGAAAAGTTTTCCTTTTCTCATATAGTTGCATCATAGGTGTTCAAGTAACATTTCTAAGCCCTTGAAATCAAAAAATAATTTTAAGATTAACTTTAAAAATCTATTAATCAATCTAAGGAGCCTTTGAAACATTAACGCTTCATACTTAGTGTTCTAGGCTAGATACATATTCTGATGTCTTTAAAACTTATCAGTTGTAATTCGCTCTTGCATTAGACAGTGCTAGCATGGGCTTGTGCTCTCCATACCTTCGAGTATATAAAGGGAGACCCTCATAGGTTGCAAAACTTTATCCATAGGAAGCCAAGTTTGCCACCCTGTAAACGTGATACACCAAACACAACATTCGGGGAGATTTCCTGCATGTACGTCAAGTCCTTGGTAAATATATTTGCTGAGTTATATATTGCAGCTCACGTTTACTTAATACTCCTTTTGCCTAGAGTCACCTGAGTAGTCATTTTGATCTTTTTTGATTCTTTAAATTTGAACAGATCATCAAGCACTTGTCCTTTCAAGCTCGCTAAAGTTACGAAAGTGACTAGAGTCATCTTTTAAAGTCCTTTTATCGAATCTTAAAACATGAGAATTAAAAGTTTTTGTTTCAAATTCTAAAATTAATTGACCACAGAACAATATCCTTCTTGTGGAAATACTCCTTAGTAGATCTTAAGTTGATACCAATGGCAACATTTCCCAAGTCTACTAGTCAAGGAAACCTCTTTGATGGGAATCCTAGTCCTTTTCCTTCTATTGAGAGTGGGATCCCCCGAGAGTAGATTTGGAGCTAAAAGCCCATGTTTGAGTCAAATATTGTAATAAAATGGTAAAGTATCTGCATTTTGTGGTTGTGGAGCACGAAGGTGTCATGTGTCATAAAGGGTATTCCACCCTTAGTTTTGTAAAGTAAATTCGGCTGTAATAGATCTACCCATGGTCCGCAGACCATGGGATTGTATAAAAAGAGCTAAGCTCTAAGTAGTTTGAGAGACAAAACATGTAAGAGACTCATAGCTTTGAAGCAAGAAGTCTAAGTCTTGGGTTGTAGTATAGGTAGAGGCTCTGCAGCTGAGTGCACAGAGGCCTAGGGTAGAAGTCTGCAACTGAGTGTGCGGACCCCTGCAGCTCTCTGCGCAAGGTAGATAGAGTCTGTAATCACTTGGAAGTTATCAATGAAGGGAATTATTCGGAAATTTCTATGTCTTTGTTTTGTTGATGTATTTGAATATTTTATGTATGAATTTCCTTTATTATGCTTATATGATGTGCGAATGACTACCATTACATTGAATAATTGAACACAATTACGAATATCTATTTACGCGGTGTTAACTATAGCTATTTGATCAATACAACTAAGACACTTAGAGTAATTTGGGAATCTGTACAGACCGCTACCCTAGCAGCACGAAAGTATCTGCATAGTAGGTTAGGGCTGTGCGAAGGTTGATTGTGTCCTTTCACGGAGGTATTAAAGGACAAAATAGAGGGCTCATCTTGCAAGCCCTAAAGCGAAGCGACCTACACAAAGGCAGGGATAGAAGGAATCAAATGATATCATAACCATCTCAGGGTGAAAAAACTTAGTTCTAGCATCCCCCGATATTGCTTTGGGTGAGATTTCGATCCGTGCTCCGCGGGCTGATGCCGAAAGGGCCAGTAGTGTAGGGATTTTCCTGGCTAATTAATGTTGAACCTGGGTCAGGCCCCCTCAAGCCAACAAATGGTTCTGTTGCTGGGACCGAAATTTTCATAAGAGATGTGTGATGTTGTATCACTGGAATCCAACTAAGAAGGTGATCGGAGACTGGTTCGATAGGAAGATCCACGAATTCATGGCAGAGGAGAACAAAAACCTGCGATTAATAAAGGAACAGTGGCTGGACAGATACTTGTATACAGAGATCCACGAGATCTTTTTCTGCTCTTTCCCTATTAAGCTATGTGAGTGGGTCGTGAATCTAGCAAATAGCCAAGGAAGGTGGAAAATTTATGGTCCTATTGTTTAGACCCCGGAGCTAGTACAGAATTTGGAAGCATCTGAGGACAAGGTCACCCACGATGTCGATCATTGGCTCAATCACATCATAGGAGGATTTGTGACTGAATTCATGGTCAATAGCTTAGTCATCTACAGCGAGGTGGAGCAACGCTTTTTCAAAGGAATGCGACATAAGTACGTAAAGTCTTTGAATACCTGGATTAAAATGCTATTGCATGGAAAATGAGTTATGTAGCTACCTTGATGTTCGGAACTACACGAAGCGGAAAAAGTTATAGGAATGAAGAGAAAAAGGGTCTAGAGTATAGTCCATTGATTTCACCTCCATGAGGTGACGAGAAAGGGATAGCGAAGGTTTCTCCATGACGTGCTATTCAGTTAATAAGGCAATGATTCCTGAAAATACCACCTCCACCCACACCACCTCCAACTTCACCACCATCACCTCTAACTTCACCCATACCACCTCCACCTGCACCACAGTTCAGTATGGCTAACACAGTAAAGCTACGTTTATTCAAAGGCTTGGGAAATGCTGGTCCGGAATAATTCTGGTTTGTTGTGAAAGCTATATGGGAAGCTCAAGGTGTTACAAATGATCATATAAAGAAGGCGACATTGGTTAGTGCTCTACAAGATCACGCACTAACCTGGTATATCAAGTACTCTAATGATAACTTGAATGTTGGAGTGGTAGACATCGAGACAACAATAAATAGAGAGTTCAATAGGCCTAAATCTGAAGCGCAGTCGATTATGGGATTAAAGGAGATCGTGATGAAACCAGGCAAGATTCCTTGGGAACTAAATCAGAGGTTGAAATGTACAATCCATGAAGGCAACATGAATTTGACAGATGGACAACATCGCGAGTGGTTTGTGGCTCCGCTACTACCACACTTAAGGGTCACACTATCACAACAAAAGATAACAACTCAGGCGAAGGCCTTGGAGATTGCAATGAGACTGCATGAAACTTCGATGCAATATCCAAACATGGGGCTTCAGTAGATCCATGTGCAGCTGAAGAATTTATGCCTTGAGATGCAAATTCTGAAGCAGGACAAAACGGCTTGACTAGAGGTGTGTGAGGAGGTATGGTGCTTGAAATGCAAGAGTCAGGGTCATGACAAGGACCATTTCTAGGGTTTTTCAAACTATATTGTAGGAGGAGGGCCAATGCCTTTAAGGCCAGAATCTCAAGCAAGACTTAGTGTGGGGCCTGCATTATTGTGTGCTATATGTCAAGTAGCATGAAAACGTGCCACAGATAACTATCATATGCTATAGAAATTTGTACAGACACCACAATAGTTGTTCTGCAACTTCTGTAGGTCGGTAGGGCATGATGAGCGCAATTTAAGGAGTTATGAATTGATGATGGATAGAACTCCCACTTATAGGGTTCAAACCAAAACCCAGCCCCCTGACCAGAGTGTAGGGATGGCGAGGATAGGATTTCAGGGGTGCAGATGAGGCCGAGGCAGAGTAGTACCTAGCATAGGTCAGGGATAGTTGATGTGCTACAATTGTGGAGGACCAAGAAACTATGCCCACTATTGCACTAATCTAATGCGTCTGTTGTGCAAGTATTGCATGATGTTTGACCATGAAATAGAAGATTGTCCTACGCTAATAGCTAGGATACGTGACAAAGGGGCGCTACCACATCTGCCAACTCAGAACTTGAAGATGATGAGGTTTGAGCTACGCGAAGAATATTCGAATGTAAACATAGTGCTCCGAAGTGGAATTGCGACGAGAGATGATAAAGGGAAACAACCAGAAGATAATGCGTGGATCTGCAAAGCTCCAGTGAAGGAGGCTAAGTTCGATTTGGAGCATGCACGTGAAACCTTAATGGAAGCTAAGAAGAGCTTCGCTGAGGCCTCCACCTTAGGAAGCAAGGATAAGCCTGACCAAGAGATGGACCCCTCTATGCTCACAACTTTCTTGGAGACCTGTATGAAGTTACTTCACGATAGTAAGGTTGTGAAAGGGTTACAAGAGCTCATTAATAGATGCGATGTAGATGAGACTCACCGCGTAGATAGGAGAGTATGAAATGGATCAAGTTATTTTGGACCCGGGGTCAAATGCGAATGTCCTGCCAAAGTAGACATGGGAACAGATGGGGAGACCCATGTTGCAATGGTCTATGATTCAGCTAATAATGGCGAATCAACAGAAGATCATCCCCATGGAATAGTTGCACGGGGTGATTGTGGATATTGAAGGTGTGAGCAGGCTAGCTGATATTGAAGCAATAGAGATAGTGGATGACATCAACCCCTATCTTGCACTCCTTGGAATTGACTGGGCTACCGATATGAATGGGGTAATAAACCTAAAGAAGTGAAAGATGATATTTGAGAAGAAAACGCTATACGTAATAGTACCCCTCGATCCTGCCGAAGGATCATGCTATACAGAACCAGTCCACGATTATGAGAGTGACGACGATCTGGATTGTATCTATGAGATAACAGTTCGAGATCAAGATTGGGTGTATCCCACCATGGATGGATGAATTACTTGGGATCGTGAGAGTTCCTACACTTCAGACTCTGATGAAGAGTTAGAATGCTGGTAGAATTGGTTACATGAAGTAATTACGCTGAATTGAAACATGATGGCCTAATCGTTGCACTGTGTGTCCTTAGAGGTATGAAATCTACCTACTTATGATGGATTGAATGAGGTAGATATCTTTTTGGATGCATTTGAAAGAGAGGTACCAGAAAACTAGCGCTTCCAGGTGTTGGACTAGGCACTGTGCACTACGACCACAAGATGGTGGGGTATGCATAAAGGAAGCTTTGATGATTGGTATGAATGTAGGAGGATGATGAGAATTTGATTCGGGAAGCGTAAGATGTGAATGACAGACAAGTATGATGGGCGGGATGATCCATGAATGCATTTGGCTAAATGGACCCAGGCTTATGGAGAAAAGCCCCAACCTGAGTGGGTGCACTTGTTCTGTCATACCCTGGATGTTGTCCCAATGAATTGGTATGTAGAAATAGAGATTTTCCATGGTATAGGTGAATGGGAAGTTCTACACGAGGGCTCTGTGATGACATTCAGTTTTGAAGATAGGTTTGACTATATTGATGAGGCGCTACTAGAAGTGAAAGCAGTTATCTTCCAGATACCACAGGATCCTTTAGACCTGGTTCAACCTTAGTGGGCTACTAAGCTAAGTCACGTGTTGGAATGCTATAATGTGACCACTAAAGAAGAAGATGAGGATCTGCAGAAAATTAACATTCCGGAAATAGAAGGTTACCGCGAGGTTAAAGGACCACATTGAGAACCTTGATATAATCGCGCCATTGAAAATGAAACAAGTGAATATTGGTATGGAGGCAGAACCCAAATTTGTGAAGATTGGAGACTGTTGGGACGACGCGACAATGGATAAAGTTGCTGAATTGGTCTGTGAATACCAGGATTTATTCCCTACCAATTTTACGTATCTGAAGGGGATAATCGGGGAACTAGGAATGATGAATATTACGTTGAATCTTGATGCGAAGCTAGTTATGCAAAAACTTTATCGTCTCAATCCAAAATATAAGGAGAATGTCTACTTAGAGTTAGACAAGATGCTCACAATAGGCATCATTGAGCCTGTGGAAGAATCTGACTAGGTAAGCCCAATGGTGGCACAAGAGAAGAAGGAGAAGGATGAAATAAGGATATGCATTGCTCTCAGGAAGCTAAATGATGCTTGCGTGCATGATCCTTTCCCAACTCCATTCACTGATGAAGTGTTGGACAATGTAGGTGGCCAGGAAGCATATTCCTTCACTGATGGGTTCTTGAGATACAACCAGATCAAAATCACACCGGAGGATAGGAGCAAGATAACCTTCACGACTGAGTGGGGTTGTTTTTAGTACATGGTAATACCATTTGGATTGAAGAATGTACCTACGATCTTCTCACGCATAGTTGTTTTTGCATTCAATGAATTTATTCATAAGTTCTTGGAGGTATACTTTGATGACTGGACTATGTTTGGGCTGGTAAAATGCCATGTATCAAGTTTGCACCTAATGTTGGATACCTGTCGAAGATACCAGATCACGCTCAATCTCAAGACGTGTTTGTTTTGTGTTCCTTTTGGGAACCTATTAGGGCATGTGGTTTGCAGATAGGGACTAATGATAGATCCTGCAAAGATAGCGGCGATATTGAACTTGGAAGCACCAAGGAGTGTGAAGAAGCTATGTGCTACCCTGGGACATATGGGATATTACATAAAGTTTATCAAAGGCTATGCCTAGATCACCATGCCTATGGAGAAATTATTGAAGAAGGATGTCACGTTTTGCTGGAATGATGACTGTAAGAAGAGCTTGGATATATTAAAAGAAAATATGGGCATCACGCTGATTTTAGTCTTCCCGAACTGGAAGAAATAGTTTCATGTGCATGTCGACGCATCATGTATAGCGTTGGGAGCAGTACTAACACAGGCTGGCAAGAAGGCTTGCACCATCCTATTATGTTTGCAAGCTGAAGATTATCCAAAGACAAAAATAACTATTCCACCACTGAGCGTGAAGGGCTAACCATGGTGTAAGCTCTTCAGAAGTATAGGCACTACTTGTTGGGAGGCCATTTTAAGATGTATACAGATCACTCCATGCTAAAGTGCCTGGTCAATAAGCCTGTGTTAGGTGGGAGAATCTGCAGATGGCTCTTATTGTTCTAGGAGTATGATTTTAAAGTTGTTGTGAAGCCTAAATGACTGAACGAGGGACTAGACCATCTTTCATGCATTGAAATAGGCAAAGAGCCCACTAATTTGGAGGAGGGATTTCCCGACGCGGAGCTATTTACTGTGTGCATTGCGGATAGTCATTTTGAGGATATAATACATTTCCTAACAACAAGAACTGCACCAGAAGGGTATACTGTCCAACAAAAGAAGGAATTAATGGTGCTCACAGTAGATTTCTCTATCATTTATGGGCATCTATACAATATTGGGATTGATGAGATATTGCGACAGTATGTACTTGAGTTCAAAAGAAGCACCATCCTCGCGAACGCTCATGGGGGTGCTATAGGAGGACATTATGCAGGAAGAGAAACTACGCAGAAGATTCTACGCATAGGGTTGTGGTGGCCAACCCTCCATCAGGACTCAAAAGTGTATTGAAAGGGGTGTGATGTGTGTCAAACGACTAAAATTCCATCGCAGAGGGATTAGATGCCTTTGAATCTACAGATGATAGTGCAACCCTTTGAGAAGTGGGTGATAGACATCGTGGGAACCATTCAACCTCAAGGAAAGACAGAAGCAAGATACATTATCACCGTGCTGAAGTGTTTGACTCATTGGGCAGAGGCACAACCTGTGAACAATTGCACAAGCACTATCGCTGCAAAATTCATCTTTGAGCATGTATTGACATGATTTGGATGTCCGAAGATCTTAATGAGTGATCGCGTTATGCACTTCATGAATGAGACGATTAGCACACCCACGGAGGAATTTTAGGAATACCACCAGAAAAGCACACCTTGTCACCCACATGATAATGGGACACTTGAGGCATTCAAGAAAGTGCTTGAAGACACAATGAACAAGGTTTTCAATGCTCAGCGAAGCGATTGGGACCTATGCATACATGCAATATTACGGGCTTATCTAACGACATGCAAGAAGTTGATTGGAAAACCCCCCTTTAGGCTCATCTATGGGGTGCAAGTGGTAATGCCTATGGAGTATATTGTGCCTAGTCTGTGCATAGCAGTGCTCATAGGTATGACGGATTGTAGAGCCCTCGAGGAGAGGCTCACATAGATGGATGAACTTGAGGAAGAAATATTTTTAGCTGGATTTCACCAACAAGTCCAAAAGCAACGCGAAAAGGCATGGCATGATCAGCACATCAAGCTGCACACATTTAAGGTAAATGACCTAGTTTTGTTATATGATAGTAAATTTGATAAATTTCTAGGAAAATTTAGAATGCACTGGTTAGGGCCCTATGTCATTAAGGAAATTACCAATGGAGGGGTGGTACAACTGGTCAAATTAAATGGAGAAACCTTCCCAGGAAATATGAATAGCAGTCACTTGAAGCCATACAAAAGTGGTCTGGCCATGTGACTAGATGAAGGTGGCACAGTATTAACATTCCAAGCAGCTAAAAGGAGGCACGGGACTATAAACTACACTGCCCGAGTTGGGGAGCTGCGTGATTGGAGGATGGTGCGAAGCAAGGAAGTGTCAATGGGTTCGTGACAGCATGGAGGGACCTACGCTACCCAGGGAGAAATCACGCATGTTAGACGGTGGAAGTGAGGCAAATGGAATAGGCAGCTGAAATTTAAGATGAAATTTATGGCTCAGATCCTTGAAAATCTGCCACCAATTTGGCATTAGTGAATTGATTTTGGGGCGAACGGTTGGATTTGAATTCAAAATTCCCTATAAATTGCAAGTGGATGTCTAGCAAGAAACACTTGGCATTTTGATAATTGAGTTGTTGAGTTCTAAGGTGCATATGAATCATAAGAAATAAAAGCTTCTAATAGCTACTGGGGTATTTGAGACTTTGCCGACTGTTAAGGGAAATGTTCCCCTAGGGCTTTTGGGCTAATACCCTAGCAAACCGAAAGTTGACAATACAGAGAAACACAAATTCCACACAGCCATTATGCTAGCATAAGAAAATTCTATGATAAGGGGTGTACCTGAGGTCCTACATTTGAGAAGGTCCTTTTTCTCCTTTGACCTACAAAACAACCAATTCAAGAAGGTACAATAGTATATGGACTAAACCTTATAAAGAAACCATCTTCATATTGTAAAGAAAGGTAGTTAGTTATGAATGTTAAAGAACCATTCATATATGAATTCTAACATGAATATCACAAACATGAAGAAGATTTATATCAGGAAAAAAGACGTGTTTCTTTTATTATAGACAAATAAGGTACAGAAAAGAACAATTTCACCTGAGTCGTCCTTTCGCAGGCTCCAAGTGAAGCCTTCCTCCGGATTCGCCCAGTCTCAAGCCTTTAACAAACTCCTTCCATGACTTGCTCCATGATATCTCAAGTAGTGGATGGACATCAACACACAAGGAAACAAGGGTTTCCTGTAAAAATGGGGGAAGTGTAGGAGGCATAAGGATCTTCAGACCTGGTCAGGGAAATCTCAACATAATAACCTTTCTCTCTCTTCTCTCCTCCCTTAGGCTTTCCCATTGAATCCTTTTTATACTTCTCCCAAAGTAGTTTTTTAGTTGGCAGTTGGTTGGGAACAGTTGGGCCACGGGCACTAACAGGTGATCAGTAGGTAAAACCTGCGATCTCCGCCTGAAATTAAGGAGTTTTATATTTTTTTAAGTTTTTTAATACATATACGCGGGTTGGGTATACACCTACCCATGTATACACGCGTTTAACTCAGAGCAATGTCACGTATAAGGGAAAAAAAATTGTTTTTTAAATTTTTGGACTAGGTCTAGAAGGAGGGGTTGCCCTAGGCCATGAGTGCAGCATCACCAACCATAAGAGTGAGATTTGGAGCTATAACAGATGCCCCCTAATATATGAGGTTAGAAGGGGTACATGATGGCCAAAATGTATTAAGCAAGTACATGGAAAGGAAATATGTCAAAAACCAAGAAGGACTTCACCAGAGTTTAGCCTGCCAAGCCACAAAAGGAGATTAGAAAGAAACACTGTCTGAGGCGGGCATACCTGTGCTCAAAAAAAGTAAAGCATGTCCGCATATCAAGTACAAGCAGATCCACTAAGTATACAAGTATAAATGACTGGAAAATACATAATGGATCATCTGATCATGATCGAACAAGTACATGTCTGAATATCACATATAAGAATGTCAATGATGGTGAAGGATGAACCAGATCACTGATATCAAGAACTGATCACAAAAAGTACCAACTGAGCATGATGGAATAGGATGGTACTACACTGCAAACTTATGTGCGAGCATATAGAATGTCACCATGACTATCTGCAACATATAAGGTGGAGTGGTATCAACTAGCAGCAACAGGAGAAACTGTCAAGTGAACCAATGAATGCTGATACAACCTGAGGTCTTCACCGACTGCCGTGGTACATTTCTACACCATGGGAATAAATGATCTGAAGTTGACCATGTGAGAAATCATTTGATTACCGGTCATTGATGTATACCATTAACAAACACGAGACTACTCACCGATAATGATAATGAGCGTCAAGGTACCTAGTATAATCCAATAAGTGTGAATAGATGAGCTGGAGTTGAACACCTGTAAGAATCTATCGATCAGGAGACAATGATGGTTTCCCACTGTCGATAGAGAAGGAAATACCACTAATGACTGCAAACCCCAAGGTACTGCCAAATGGACTCTAGATCTTTTCCCCAGAGCAATGAGTTGGAGTTGATAGGGAAAGATCCGCTAGAAGGAAGGCATTAAGGCATCCTTCATCAATTTAGCACAAGTGTAACCCGTAGGCCAATAATGTAGAAGGAATCGGATGAAAGAGATGTAGTAACCCAACCGAAGTACGTTTCCAGTGTACAAAAGATGTGGCTAGCGCACATCAGAAACCCTCTGAACCAACCAATAATGGAAGCTGACACAGAGGCGAGGTATCCACCAATAGGGTCAAATGGAAACCAAGGTACTACACGAATCCCAATGTGTGATAATGTAAGCTGATGTCAAACATAAGGGAAACCACTCAGTCAAAGACCCATGATACTGATCGATGCTGAGCACAAGGTGACCTATCAATAATGAAAATAGGGCCAGGGTGCGGCTCTAGGCCTGTCCTCAGAGCAAGATGTCGTCGTCAATAAGGACAAGACCTGCCAGCAAGAAGTCAATGGAGACCATCTCAAACCAGCACGAGAAAAGGACCAATATAACTGATGTGATGATAGACATGATACTGACAACCAGAGATGGCCGACTGAAAAATGAGTCAAGAGACACCGCAGAGAGGCTGATTCAGGCTAACTTCCCTTGAACAAAAGCACGACTCAATGTGACTATGTGGCAGCATATTATGACTCTGTATAAGTTCGTCATGCAGGAGGCACGAACAAACCCTCCATATGATTGGAAGAGATAACCAATCGGGGGAGAACTGACTCAATAACAATGTTAAGGCATACCTAATTCAAACTAAATCCCACCCAAATGGAGGAGAATTTGCTTTGAGTTCCTTGTTCAAGGGCGACACGACTGACTCTAGCTGCCAACAATAAATGGAAATACTGTCCCATTCCCGCTCTTTTTGGAATATTTAACTTTTTTGTATTTTTCTGTTAAGCTTGAAAAAGAATAAAATAATTCTATGGTACAGTGGAAAGAACGAGTGTCGGTGAAACAGATGATCTAGCTCCTGGGAATGGAACGTTCCTATGCTCAATGCAGGGAGGTGAGAACTAGTCAGTGACACTCAAAGGTGTGTTCCTTCCACGGGTCAAGGTGTGTCAAGCTGCAGAAGTCAAAGGTATGCAAGGTTGATTTTGTAGTTGTCATGGTCAAAAGCTGGCTTAAACACGAGTCCAAGTGAAGATGGCTCTAGGCCAAAAGGTGCAAGTAGTCAACATGCAATGTAGTAGTACAACTCAACACAAAGGAGCCTCTAGGGTATAAGGCCAGAACGAAGCGAAGAAGCAAAGAGGAATGAGTCTTCATCACATAAGTCATGGCGGGACTACAGAAGACTCCCGAGCCTACTAAAATCAGAGCAGCATGGGCAACAAATGTCAGTGAGGTGCTAACTATGATGCCCATGTAAAGGATGGCTCTACCATCGTGTCATGATTTAAAGAATCGGCAAGTGAAAATGGCTTGCAAACCATAAGTGAAAATGGCTTGTAAAGGATGGCTCTACCATCGTGTCATGATTTAAAGAATCGGCAAGTGAAAATGGCTTGCAAACCATAACACGATGGGGTCGACCCTATGGCAGATGTATCGACAAATGAAGGCCAGTATGCATAATGCAACGGAAAAATGGTGTCCCTAACCTATATGCCAATGAGAAAACGATACCTGCCATGACGGGTCAGCAGTCATGGAACCGTCTCGAAATTGTCGAAAAAATGTCCAAAATGTCCTGAAAATCAAACCATTCTCGAGATTCCAAGCTCCCAAGTTAAAAGTCACATGAGGCCAAACAAAATAAAATTTTGAAAAAATTTTGCATTTTCAAAACCTATAAAAGAGCTTTTGGACTCACCATTTTCACCATTTGAGTTTGAGAGCAAAGAAGTGGAGCAAAAGGAGCAAACTTCCCATACACCAATTTCAACCGTTCAGATTCTTCAAAAACCTCCAGGTAACTCTTATACTTGTCTTGCAATTGATTGTGACTAGTTTTAAGATTTTTAATTAATGTTTTACCGTTGAATTTTTTGCCAAAAATTTCACCGCGGCATATACACGGGTTGGTAATATGAAACCCGCGTACACGCGGGCCCTATACACTATTGTGTGCATAGGGACCCGCGTATACGCCGCGAAAATTTTTAAACAAAAAACTAATGGTTGAAAATCGTTTTTTCTTCAGGATGCTGGTCACTTGGCGAGAAAGAGAGCATGTTGCGGTAGATGATGAAGTCATGAACGATCCTGATGCTTTGGATGCCCTACGGGGATGTGGTTTGCTTAAATTCTTCAAACTGTTGAATATGAAAGAAAACACACGTCTACTTGAGATGCTCATTGATTACCGGAATATCGAGGAGGATGCCTTTATGATTGAACAGATGCCACTCATGATAGAAGTGGGAGATATCTATTTCATCACTAGCCTTTCCCGAAGGGGAGAGGTAGTACATTCCCGGGGCAAGACACGGAGCAATCTCTCAATCGAGGACTACGTATAGATATATTGCCCGAGACATCCCAAGAAGGTTGGCAGTCAGATTTCCATCACACATGTGGTGAGTTTACCGCTGAGGATAATCCTGTTCACTATAGCTCGAGTGAACAGGTCAGCTTCTCTACACCAGGCATCACAGCTAACCATGAGCGTGGCAGTCGGCTCTCTCACCACTGTATTTGACTGGTGTACTCCTCTTCTGGCCAGTATGAAGAGCCAGCTCACTTCTATCAAGAGGGGACAGACCAAAAACTTTAGATATGGGACTATTCTATGTTCTTTCTTTTTTGAGAGGGTCCCAACACTCTGCCCTAAGGTAGTAGTTTCCATCAGCACCCCACGAGATCCACGCATGGGCAGGTGGGCTGATCTGATGAAACATCTAGGGGGTGGAGACATCCCACAGACTGCATTTGATGATGAGTTCTTTACCTGGTGGGATCAGCAGATCATCGCCATAGATGACTACCCTTATGCTGGGTTGGATTTCCGAGGAGATCCTGATCTAGCATTACCACCGACCGCAGCATGGGGTGACATTGGTAAGTATTTTTTGATTTTTTGATTTTTTTTTATTTTTCAAATATAATAATGAATTTTTGAAAAATATTTTTGATGGGATTCAAATGACTAATATGATGATCATGTTCCAGATATTGGGCCGGTACGACTAGATGGGTTCCCGCGGCATGGACGGCACGGCCGAGGAGCCGAAGAGGTGCCTGCTGATACAGAACGACTTCTACATACCGTTCAGTGACACTTGGTGAGACTGACTCACCAAGTACCGATGGCTACCGTAGAGGAACTTCATGAGGATATGCATCGTCATGTGGTTGGCATGCCACGTGACTGGGTTCGCACTTTTTGGCATGTGGCCAATGCAGTAGTTACCTACTTAGCTGCTTATCCTAAGCTGGGGCATTAGATATACCAAACATGACTATATATATATATATATATATATATATATACAATTCAACTTTTTGATGCTTGATTTTATTGTGATGAATGATTGATATGCCAGTCTAATGCTTGATTAGCGATAGAATCAGCTAACCAATTATGAGATCTTGGAATGTGAAAATAATTAGAATAAGTAAATGATCTTTGCAACAACCTCACCCTTAAATACTCGCGATATAAACATGGATCCCTTACCTGATAAATGTTATTTAATTGTGACACTATCAATTGTGAATCAAGCTAAACTACCAACGAGTCAATTCCATAGAAAATTGCCTTGGATAGTAAATTAATGACGACAGTATACTCAGCCATGTTGTTTCAAGCGGGACCGATGCATACGCCCCTTGATACCATCAATTGACTAGTTGGATAATAGAGTACCCAAGTTGCGGAAGCGAGATTCTAAGTGTGCCGACTAGCACCATCGGCGAACCCAAAATAGACCAAGTCATCCATCAACACCTGCCACAACAGACCAAAAAGTGTTGATATCAAAAAACTCTCGATGAGATATGTAAAAATATACATAATGTACAAAGAAGCCATTGCCTAACTCCTACTTAAGCAAAGTACTTCTTTAGGTAGAGCCCGTTTTGGGGCTCCGCCAGCTTGCTTCCCTCAAAATCAATTAACTCATACGACCCTTTTTCTAAAACTCGTTTAACAATGAAAGGACCGTACCAAATAGGCTTAAACTTGCCTGCCCCCAAGGTGTCCTTATCTTGGTCATAGACTAAGACAAGGTCACCTTCAGAAAAGACTCGAGGATGGACAGCTTTATCATACTACGTTTTAACCCTTTTCTTATGAGCCTCATTCATCGTGGCAGCATCTCAACGCTGCTCATCGAGATGTTCCAAGTGAAGGAGGTGCTCTTCGAGACTTGAAGTCTCTGGAAGGAGCTCAACAACTAACTTAAGAGATGGAATTTCACATTCAACCAGAAAGATATATTCCATCCCATAAACCAATTGAAAAGGTGTAAAACCAGTAGCAGTCTTTATGGAGGTTCGGTATGCCCAAAGAGTCGGATACAACATAATGTGCCAATTGGACCGATTTTTGTCGATTGTCTATTGTAGGATTGTCTTCAGAGTTTTGTTAACTGCCTCGACCTATCCATTATCCTGAGGATAATAAGGAGACGAATGCTCCTGCCGGAAACCCAATTTGAGAGCCAGTTCAGACATTAGTTGATTTTGGAAATGACTGCCATGGTCAGTGACAATCTCTCTCGAGATACCGAATCTTGAGATAATCTGATTAAAAAGGAACAATGTTTCCATGTCACTATCATTTTTATAAGCGGGCATGGCTTCGGCCCACTTCGTAAAGTAGTCTATAACCACGATAATATATTTGTGATTCCCCGCTGAAGGCAGATTGCAAATCGTAAAATCAATACCCCACTTAGTAAAGGGACCAACGGTGACAACAGGAGAAAGAGGAGCTGGATGTGCGTGCATCTTCTGAGTATAAATTTGACATGGGTGACAGTGTTTGACCGCTTCAACACAATCTTTAAAGAGAGAAGGCCAAAAATAGTCGGCATGCAAGATGCGTTGGGTTGTAGCAAGCCTTGATAGATGACCACCACAAGCTCCACTGTGGCAGTCATTTAGCACTAACTCTGCTTCCTCTAAGGTTAAACAGTGCCAAAGGACTGAATCAACCCCTTGACGGTATAATGTATCACTAATGATAACATAATTTTTAGCCAGGTGACGTGATTTTCGACATTCATCCTTGGAGAAAGTAGAGGGAAACTTCGAAGTCTGGAGATAGACAATGATATCTCCATACCAAGGGTCGAGTGAAGAGATGAGGAATAAATTTTCATCGGGAAAACTTTCCTCATAAACAATATCCTCTCCACAAGACAGCTCAGAAATTAGCTCAGCGAAAACCGTGGATTTCTTAGACTTAGCAGACAAGAACTCGAGATCAAATTCTTGCAAAATGACTATCCATCGATTATATTTGCCCCAATCACTTGTCTATTGAGGACAATTGAAATGGATTAATCACCGCTAAGACAAAAGTTTTGCGTAGCAGGATATAATGACGGAGCCGTTGGACAGCATGGACAGCTGCCAAAGCCAACTTCTCAACCGGAGAATAGTGAAGTTCAGGACCTATTAAGCCTCGGCTCAAATAATAAATCACATGCTCTGTGAGAGCATCATCTTCCTGAACGAGAACCATACCAATGGTTGATTCAACTGCAGTGAGATATAAAAGGAAGTCCCTACCATAATCCGGTGACTCAAAAGTGGGGTAGAGACTAATGCCTTTTTCAAAGCATCAAACGACCACTGCACAAAGTCATCCCATACAAATGGAACTCCTTTCCGTAGCAAATGCATGAACCCTCTAGTGATCTTGGCATAGTTCGCTATAAACCATCTTAAGAAATTAGCCTTCCCTTGAAGACTTTGAAGTTGTCGAACTGAGGACGGGGGAGGCAATTGAACTATTGCCTCAACCTTGAAGGGATCAACCCTAATCCCTTCATTTGACACAATGAACCCTAACAACCGACTGGACATAACGGCAAAAATGCACTTGTTGGGATTCAACTAGATTTTATAAAAACAACATCGCTCGAAAACCATTCGAAGATGACTAGGGTGATCAATTCTCTTTCGAGAACAAGCAGTGAAATCGTCCAAGTATGCTTCAATGATATGTTTGATGTCATGGAAAGCATATGACATGGCCTGCTAAAAAGTGGCTCCAGCATTTTTAAGACCAAAAGGCATCTTTCTATATGCAAAGGTACCCCAGGGACATATAAAGGCTGTCTTATGTTGATCTTCAGGATGGATAGAAATTTGATTATAACCAGAAAAACCATCCATGAAGGAAAAAATCTCATTACCCGCACACTCATTGATAATCTGATCAAAGAATGGTGTGGGGTAATTATCTTTCGGACAAGCCATGTTTAGGTCCCTAAAATCGATGCATACTCGGATTGTTCCTTGATTTTTATCCACAGGGACTAGATTAGAAACCCAATCAGTAAGAGGAACAGGGTATATGAAACCCGCCTTTAGTAGCCTCTCAACTTCAGCTTTGATAGCTGCTGCTTTCCTAGGATTAACCGGCCGAAGCCTTTGACGAACTGGTTTGGCGTTTTCATACGTCTTGATCTCATGTTGAACTATATAAGGATCAATGCCAGACATTTCTTCATAAGACCAAGCAAATACATCTCGAAACTCCTTGAAAAGGTCGGTGTAAATTTGAATTTCTTCAGGGGAACATTCGATTCTGATGAAGAGATTCTTGATCACCATAGGGTCCCTAGAGATGTTTATAGGTATTGTTTATGAAATCACCCACATATTACCTTCGACACAAACGTGTGCTAGAGCCAAAGGATTTGACACCATACAAACATCACTAGTAAAGAGGAAGAAAGTATGAACGATGGTGTAAGTCTTCCCAAGGTCGATCTATACCCATCATTGCTTCGAGGATTGCTTCTTTAGAAGGTAAAACATAATCTAAGCAGTCCAAGATAGAGGTAGAATCAAGGCTCCAGGCCGTGGCCACATCACCATCTAACTCCTCTTCGGAAAAAGGAGTAGAGTGGTCGTCTGTAGAGTTAACGATAGACTGATATCTAAGCTCAGCTGTAGACATAGGGAATGCCATTCCATTTACTTGTCCTTTAGCTAATGTGGTCGTAGGTGAAGGTAAGGTCCAAGGGTCTGAAAAATAATGAGTTCAGAAGAACTCTTCTCGAGGAGACTCCTTAGATGATGAAACGACATTGATTCTAGCGATAGGAGAGGGAAGATCAAAAGTACCCATCAATGAGGAATACATCCCCACTCCTAGATTCTCAGTAGGTGGACGAGGGTTATCCACTAAGGGAACAATAGAGTCAGAGATTGCTTGAGGCTCA
Organism: Pinus tabuliformis; assembly: GCA_031772625.1. Taxonomy (NCBI): domain Eukaryota; kingdom Viridiplantae; phylum Streptophyta; class Pinopsida; order Pinales; family Pinaceae; genus Pinus; species Pinus tabuliformis. The sequence goes on along the minus strand of CM062810.1, from coordinate 870,644,889 downwards.
ACTAGAAAGTAATCCAATTGATCAACCTTAACGATTTTCCTTTCATGAGGAAAGCAAATGACACGAAACAGAGTCGAAACAACGACATCCATTTCGTATACCCAGTTCCTTCCTAAGAGGAGATTGTAGTCTAGGTTAGCATCTATGTCTTCTACTTCAATATTGACGACCTTCCCCCCAACACATATACGAAAGGTCGAGATAATCCCATGCGGCTTATGAGAATGACCATCAAATGCAGTCAAGACGGTAGTGAAGGAACAACCGAAGGTGATCCAATAGCCTTCCAGCATGACATCGACATGACGCACGTGGAAGCTCCTTCATCAATAACAGTACGAAAAATGTTAATTTTCCGTCATGTAGACTTTATTTGGAAATCCATATGATGAGGGAGTCGCTTTTTGACATTTAACATGTCGAAAGTGAGCACTAAAGAGTTAGTTGGATCAACTTCCCCAATCGCGGAAAGTAAAGCACTTCGTTGAGCCGGACATGACTAGAGAACCTCTAAAACGGACATGGCGCACGGACTCTGAGCCAGATCCTCAACAATGGAGTAGTTCTGGGTGGCCCTAGCATTAGGATTAATAGTCGTGTGTTTAGTGGAACCTTTCAATATCCGTGGTATAGTCTCGACAGGGGGTCGCTCAATATGAAGGTCAGTATTTTCGGGAGCAGTCTTGTCCTTGGAAGTTTCAGCTTCACCGTAATCACATGAACGAGTAGCCACATGGATGTTAGAACCCATCATGAAAATATTTGATGATTTTTCTCCTTCCTGGTTGCCCCCTGCGGAGGTTCTAGGGTTTGAACTTGCGCCAGCAAGAAGTTGCTGCCCTTGGGGAAAAGGGTTGGTTAACACAGCCTGAGAATTAGAAGTCCCTTGCTACCCTAACAAGAGCTGAGCATCTTCAATCTTGGGGCAGAGATGAGTTAAATGGTCTCCAACGCACAACTTGCATGGAAACTTGACTTTCTTTCTAGACTCATTTCTACCACCACCAGCATTATTGCCGGATTTATTTGCGTCAGCCTTCCCATCTTGGTTCTTTTTCTTACTTCGTCCTTTCTTTTTCCCATTGGAATTTTGATTTCGTTTAGGGTTATCAGATTGGACGGCATTAATCGAAGAGGTTTGGGAAGCAGGAGGGTTAGACGATGTGACTTGGTTGTTAGGAGAAGTTTGCAAAGACAACTGCTGTAATTGGCTCAACAAGTTCACCGCATTTGTGTCTACCAATCCAACAATACCATCCACATGGGGACCTGGCTTCGGCTTGGCTATATCAACCTTAGATCCATGAGCATTTGGAAAGTATTTTTGTAGGATCCCAGACTGAGAGTAGATCAATTCTAATTGTTGGGCCCTAAAAATAGCTTGCTCCTCATAATAGACTCCAGACATGGAGACATCCTTAGAGATCTCAGGTTGTAAAAATTTCAAAAACCATTCGAGACGGTACTCCGGAGGGATTTCAGCTTTAATGAGCCTCCTTCTCCATCTCCATTCCTGAATGTGGTCAGAAATGTGAGTTGCCTTATCCTGACAAAAAGTGGCCAGAAGTTCAGTTTCGGCATCATAACGAACAGGCAACTGGAAATGATTTAAGAAAATATTAGCTAAGTCAGCGAAAGATGTAAAGCTGCCCCATGGCAACTCTATATACCATTTTGGCTGCATTACCAATCAAGGTGCGTTGAAAAAGTCTCAACCTAATCGAGTCATCAATAAGGGAGTTCGATGAGCACCACAAATGGAATTTGGTTACATGGTCTCTTGGGTCTTCACCGCTCTTCCCTTTGAATTTTGGAGTGTCTGAAGGGAGTTTGGTTGGGACCAGAGGCCAGGCCAGATTGTGTTTGATTGGATCGTTTGTTAACTTAGTGAGATCTGGCAAATTCAAAGTTTCCAGAAACAGAAGCCTAGGAGGACCTTGGGGATTCCACCCAGACTGGGCGGAGCTCCCAAAGTTCTGAAAAGATTGGCCTAGATTTTGGAAGGCACCAGGCTGCCCGAAGTAACCAACAGAACCGACTGAACCAAAAGGTAAGCCTTGTGATCCAGCAAAATTCAGAGTTTGACCAACTCCGGCCGCAAAGCCTCCATACCAGCAAAGCTTCCTCCTAAAGGATTATAAGGACTTGATAACCCCTGATACGGATTCCAAGTTGAAGCTAAGGGAGGAATAATTTGGAATGAACTAACTGTGGAGTACGACCTATTCCCTTGTTGGACAAAAATTGGATTCCCAGTTCCCATGCCACTAACCGCAGGGTTAGTCCAACCTTGGAAAGGATTGCTGCTTTGTCCTGTAGAAGAAAAAGGCATAGATCCTACTGTCGGGTTGGAATGTGGTATATGACCACTTCTGAAAGGAAAACCCTAGAATGAAGCTGATCCACCCAACATGGACGTGGCAGCACTAAACGGAACTGACGGAATACCCTGTGAATGTGTGCCAAATGGGAAGAATCCAGAACTAAAAGCATTGGTTTGGGAATTTCCACTTGTGGACAAAATGGAGGTAGACCCAACTAAAGATGCGCTAGCAAAATACCCAAACAAATAAGCAGAGGAGATGGAAATCGTTCCTCCCCCTTGTATTGATGTTGGAGTTTACATAGTTGTAGCACTTGTAGTAGAAGCCATGCTTCCAGTAGTGGTCATCGACGGTAAGTGCGTAATGTGACCTGGACTTGACTGTTTATGCATCAAAGTGCCAATGTATTGTAATACTTTTGGATGGCTAGATGGTAGGGGAGAATTCGGAGCTGCTAATGACTCTGAGAGTTCTTCTACCTCTATGTTATTCTCTATTTCAAAGAGAACTCGAGAAAGAAATGGAGTGTTCCTTTCTTGTTTTGCGGAAGTGTCAGGCCTTACTTGAACACTAATGCCCATGAGAGGAGGATCAATCATCGATGCATCAGCTGCCGTGGAACGAAATCCACCGGCAGTATTACCTCTGTGCCTTCTAGGAGAAGGCTCTAAACTTGGTGGTGAAAGACCACAAAGTCTTCGAGACCGTCTAGGTGATTGGTCAGCCACTTTGAATTTTTTGTTAAGATCTAACTAAAGACTCAAAAAATTGAAATCTAGGCCAACTAAGAGCACAGAGCGCACACTATAAAGTCCCTAAAGATATCAGCTAGTCAAACAACTTCCAAGTATTTCTAGTCTGGGTGATTAGGACCAGATACCAAAATACAAGAAAGAGAATTAAGGGGCATTCCGAAGATAGTTTGGGATAATGACAGCCAGTCCTATCAGCGAAGGTAACAGAGGAAGTTACGTTGACCTCCTAAAAATAGCCTACGCCGGTGCAAAACCCCAAGCTTCGCAAGGGTGCCCTCCAGTGAGAGTGATGCAACGTCGACCTCAGGTGCCACGGGATTCCCCTCCGTAGCCACCTGTGTAGATCCCTAGGAGTAGCAACTATGGATACCAACTCGTCGCAAAAGCCAGGCGGAACAGTCGTGAGGTAAGTTCAAACAAGTAGGAGAGGGCGTATCTCTCTTCCCTGTCTTCACAGACCCTCGTGCTTAACTCCCAAATCCGGAGTTTTCCTGGTCTTCCTAACGCTATTGGATTTTCACTCACTATTCAGAGTCCTATGTTTGACAATTTAAATGGTCTTGGAGGGTTAACTCTCCACTCGCCTAATCCAAAGCCCTAAAAATCCTAAAACTTGTTAGTGTATCTAACTCAATAATAAAAAGTTTTAGTGAATTTTAATTAGCGCTTGATTTTAAGATAGGTTGTTCTTTAAGTCACGGGATAAGCAGAAGTGAAACTAGTGGTGTTTTGACGCAAAAGAAATTGATAAAAATCAAACTACATACAAATGCCCTTGTTTTCATTTTTCGATGAAAAGAAATTTCTACAGGGTTCAGAGGAACTTCAAATAAAACAAATTTTTCTTTTATTTTTGTTAATTCAAGCTTCACACTCATAAAAGTTAACAAAGCTATGAATGCCTAAAAATATGTACAAATCAATCCTAATGCAACAAGTATATGCTGATGCAAGACTCAAAAGTACTCTAAAATCAAGAAATGTAAGTTGCTTGCTTATCAATTTTTTTTGTCACTTAGAATGTTTAGATGGAATATGAGTTACTACCATTCATTTCGTCTAAACACTAAAAACAAGTTTCAAGACAAACAAAAAGCACTTTCATTCACTAAAGGGAAACCAAATCAAAACAAAGTTCAAGAAAGCAAAACCAAGTTTTTCAAAAAGTTTTCTTCAAAAGCAACAACAAAAGAGTCTTTTCAAAAATGCTCTCAACAAAATGAAACTTTATGATTGAAGAATAGGCAACAAACACTTTTGCAAGTTGACAACACACAATGGATGAAAACTCAACAAAAATAAATGTGTTTAAAGATGCTCTTAACAATCAAAAGCAGCAATGAAAGCTTTGGCAACAAAGACCAAAAATATCAAAAAGATAAATCTCAAGAAAGTGTCAATCAACAACTTTCATGAAACAAAAAGTGGATGGTCACAAAAAGCAGTTTTGTCAAGCAAACAAAAAGTTACCAAAAACAAGATTTAACACAAAGATTGAGATCAATCTTCCTGCCCTGATGAATCAGAGCAGCCAAGATTCCCAACAAGAAATCTTGCGTGCTTAAGCGAAAAACGATGACGCTTGCAAAAACAAAAACAAGACCAACACTTCTTACAATCAGAGAGAATTTGGAATCAGATGCTTGCTGTAAAACTAACAATTGACACTGGAAAGTGACTGTTTAAGATTGAATCAAACTAGTAGACAGACCTTCACAGACAAAAAGACTTAAATAATCTTGAAAATTGCAAGATATACGCGACTGTACTGATGTACAGATTGCGTGTATATGCAACTGTGCCTAAGGAAACCTGCGTATACATGGGTTCACTTAAGGAAACATGTTTATATACGCCTCTGTAAGCAAGAAAAACAACACATATAAAATATTTCAAGAAAGAATAAAAAACAGACTGAAGAAACTGACCAAACTTACAATTCAAGAACAGACTACACAGCAACAGTAAGAAAACAGGCAGCTGAGCCCTGATTGGCTTGAAAACACTCAAACTAGGAACAACAACAGTGTTGTCCCCAATGGAGTCACCAATTCTATTAAGGGAAATGTTCCCCTAGGGATTTTGGGTTGATATCCTAGCAGACTGAAAGTTGTCTATACAGAGAAACACACATTCCACACAACCATTACGCTAGCCTAAGAAAATTCTATGATAAGGGGCATACCTGAGGTCCTACGTTTGAGAAGGTCCTTCCAGGGTCCAAACCCTTCTTGGAGTTCCTTTTGCTCCTTTGACCTGCAAAACAACCAATTCAAGAAAGTACAGCAGTATATGGACTAAACCTTATAAAGAAACCATCTTCATATTATAAGGAAAGGTAGTTAGTTATGAAATTTAAACAACCATTGATATATGAATTCTAACATGAATATCACAAACATAAAGAATATTTATATCAGGAACAAAGACATGTGTTTCTTTTATTATAGACAAATAAAGTGCAGAAAAGAACAATTTCACCTAAGTCGTCCTTTCGCAGGCTCCAAGCGAAGCCTTCCTCCGGATTCATCCAGTCTCAAGCCTTTAACAAAATCCTTCCATGACTTGCTCCATGATATCAGAAGTAGTGGATGGACATAAACACACAAGGAAACAAGGGTTTCCTGTAAAAATTGGGGAAGTGCAGGAGGCACAAGGATCTTTAGACCTAGTCAGGGAAATCTCAGCATAATAACCTTTCTCTCTCTTCTCTCCTCCCTTAGGCCTTCCCATTGAAACCTTTTTATACTTCTCCCAAAGTAGTTTTTTAGTTGGGAGTTGGTTGGGAACAGTTGGGCCATGGGCACTAACAGGTGATCAGCAGGTAAAACGCACGATCTCTGCCTGAAATTAAGGATTTTTATATTTTTAAAGTGTTTTAATACATATACGTGGGTTGGGTATACACCTACCTGCATATACATGCGTTTAACTTAGGGCAATGTTGCGTATAAGGGAAAAAACATTGTTTTTTAAATTATTGGACCATGTCTGGAAGGAGGGGTTTCCCTAGGCCATGAGTGCAGCATCACAAACCATAAGAGTGAGATTTGGAGCTATAACACCGACGGGAACACATGGATTCTTGCAGAAGATCATGTCAACACCCCCAGAAATTATAAATATATAGCAAGTAGTAGAAGAGCTAGCATAGGAAATGGAAAGAGAGGAAAAAGTAGCTACTCCTAAAGTGGCTGAAGTATTTAGAGGTCCCTTAGTCAACGAGAACACTGAGATTGAAGCCAGCCCCAACCAAGGAAGCTAGGAAGAACAAGAAGGGAAAGAAACCTACCATATTGGTGCACACCTCACCAAGATGAAACCCAAAAAAACCCACTGCACAGGAGAAAGGTAAGGCTATAAACCTAGAAGTAGAGGAGGAAGATATAGAAGACATCCCGATGGACGATGAGGATATGGGAATGGAAGTAGAGGAGGTTGAAACCCAAGGTCCAGACCCTATTACATGGTTTTTGGAGTATGTCTCTCCATGCAAGCCTACATCCAGGGTTCCAAAGGACATTGATGAGAGTAAGACTCCCCTAAAAACCCCTCTGCTACAAGATGAAATTGCTTTTGACGGTCCGTGGGTGCTGATACTGAAGCTTGAAGACTCGGACTTGGTAGACCATGTGAAGTTCCCACACTTGGTGACCGAGCAGCTAATGCGCTGCATCATAGACGTGAATACGAGAATGATCACATTGGAGTTAGTGGCCCAAGGGTGTAGAGAAGGCAGGGTTGTTCAACCTGATTTGGGTCTTGCACTATAACCGCACTCCGGTGACAGTTTTGTTCATCAAGCAACGTATGTGCTTGGTGCGTGATGAGTGTCTGTGGTTGGAGGAGCTGATACCCGTCATAGATAGGTTAATCAACTGAATAATGTGCCTACCATATATAAGCGAGAATCTAGCGACGATCTTTGGTGGCAAGGTTGGCGAGCAGGCTCTTACAGAATCAATGAAGGAGAAATTCAAGTTAGTGAAGAAGTAGAGCGGGTACGCTATCTCTAGCATATGCGACCCCGCTGTGAAGGCAGCCAAATAGATCCTTGCAAGGAAGGTGATGCAGAAGTGCCACGCCGATGAGGTGCCGATGCTTGTTGTCACGCTCACACAGCACTACATGGAAGGATTCTAGTTTAACTGGTCAGAGTACCTTTGCGAAGAGTTCTTGGTGAGTTGTTGCGAAGCACAAGAGCTCAACAAGACGTTCCACTACACATGGCTCTTGCTGTCGATTGTACTAGTAGCATGGAAGATACCAGAGGACATCCACTTCCCTTCGGTCATGCCAGATCTCCCTGAAGCAACAAAGTACACTTCACTATGGGCAACCAAGGACATGCAGTGAGTTCGAGATAGCAAGATCTTCTAGATCTTAATGGAGATGAATATCAAGATGGCCATCAATCACAAGCTACGATTGTCACCCACAGTGTATGCTAACCTACAAAGCTATGCCGAGTTGAAATTCGACTTCCATCAAGTCTCCATCAGGGCATAGAAGGACCCTGCACAAAAGTGGTATGACTTACCGTATCTGACCACGGATGACACCATTGATGCAGTGCTTGATCAATGGTCGACGAGTGGTGCACTACCATGGAATTGGTAGTGGGTGGAAGCAAGTCTGCTGCGTAGAGAAGGAGGAGGCCAATATGAAGATGGCATAGCTAGTTGAGAAGAGGAAAGAGGAGGCCACTGATAAGGCCTAGGCATAATAGGCATAAAAGTAGGTAGGTAAATAGATAGGTGGCATAGAGCGGGTATCTGACAAAGGGGTGTGGTCACCTTTGCTTGAGATAGAAGAGGAAGACACAGAACAACATGACGCAGACCCCCAAGAGACGTCCGCCAGCATTAAGCACAGAAGAGAGCTAGAGAAGGGAGGGTCCAGAAAGAAATCCAAGGTGACCAAGTCCTCGCTGGACCCTATCACATTGATGGAGGGTGACTTACATGATATCGGTGACACAGTTAGAGATGACACTGTGGAGGCCCTGCAGTAATTTGAATAGCAACAAGAGATCATCCTAGGGGCCATCCAGACTGGGTTGTAGGAGTTGCAAAACCATGCATCGTAGGTTGGTGCAGTGTCTACCAGCTTCGCTATCAACACTTTAGAGGTTGTCGATATGCTATGCACGAAGGCTTCTAGTGCGATAGTGGTGTCGGATGGAGCACTCACCATGGAAAATGAGGCTGATAGTCCCACTGTCAACGCCTTGAAGGGTGTTGGACTGAACCTAACAGCATTTTCGTGCAAAACACTCCAGCTCTTGCAGGATGGAGTAATTACAGAACTAAGGACCCGAGAGCACCACGCCCTCCAAGTGATCACTAAACAATGGATCAACAATGAACAGATGGCCCTACAGAGAAATGCTACCATCACCACGGAGACCAAGGTGACCAATCAGAGCAAGAATATTACACAGGTTGTTGAGGAGGCATGTAGAATGGTCCTAAAGTTGGCCATTCTGGAGGACGAGCCAGTTGAGGTCCACATCCGTGAGTTGGCCACAGGAGTATGTGACACTCAAATTGAGATGGCGCCAGTTCAGTTGGAGTTGCACCTGCAGATTACAGTGCTATAGTTGATGGCCCAGCCTTCAACATTGCCAGACATAAAGGAACAGTGGGCGACCACTGTCACAGTGGTAGTAGTGGCGGTGGAAAGTACATTAGCAGACTGCACGTAGTTGTTCGAGTAGTCATTTAAGGTCCTGACAAGCTTGCAGGAGGACCCAAACATACAGAGGCTAGAGACGGAAGCACGCGAGCTACAACAGTGCTATGATGAAGTTAAGGGCATAGCGTGAACCATCGCGCTGACACAGAGGTTAGTCAAGTTGTAGGAAGCCAAGCATCTAAAGGAACAGGTGGATGCAGTGCTACACAAGGAAGCAGTGCTAAAGGTGCAACTAAAGCCCTGTCTAGAGGAAGCTTATGTAGTCATAAGAAATACTGTAAGCAAGCTTCCGACTCTACAAGCGATGCAATAAAATCTTCAGGCTGACAGTGCAGGAGCAGTGACTGAGAAGACAGTTGAAGATGTGATGCAAGCGACAGCTCATTGCATGACCGAGGTAGCGGTCATATGGGTCGAGCTAGATGGGCTTGTACAAAGATCTCCATGCTTACTAAGTGACTTGAGGGTGAGTCACAATGTTTGTGTTGGGGGCCTATTGGGAGTGAGATCCCCCAAGGGAATTTTTGGGGCTAAAAGAATATGATTGAGTCAAAATTTGTAATAAAATGGTAAAGTCTCCACATTTTATGGTCATAGAGCGTGAAGGTGTCATGTGTCATAAAGGGTAGTCCGCCCTTAGTTTTGTAAAGTAAAGTTGGTTATAAGATATCAACCCATGGTCCATGGACCATTGGATTGTATAAAAAAAGCTAAGCTCTAAGTAGTTTGAGAGACAACATGTAAGAGAGTCATAGCTTTGAAGCAAGAAGTATAAGTCTTGGGTTGTAGTGTAGGTAGAGGCTCTGCAGCTGAGTGCAAAGAGGACTAGGGTAGAAGTCCAAAACTGAGTGCGCAGACCCTTGCAACTATGTGCGCAGGGTAGATAGAGTTTGTAATCACTTGGAAGTTATCAATAAAGGGAATTATTTGGAAATTTATATGTCGTTGTTCTATTGATGTATCTAAATATTTTATGTATGAATTTCCTTTATTATGCTTATATGATGTGCGAATGACTGTAATTATATTGAATAATTGAACGGAATTACGAATATTTGTTTATGTGGTGTTAACTATAGTTATTTGATAAAGATAAGTAAGACACTTAGAGTAATTTGGGAATCTGCACAGACCGCTGCCATAGTAGCGTGAAAGTATCTGCGTAGCAGGTTAGGGTTGTACGAAGGTCGATTGTGTCCTTTCGCGGAGGTATTGAAGGATGGAATAGAGGGATTGTCTTGCAAGCCCTAGAGCGAAGCGACCTGTGCGAATGCAGGGATAGAAGGAATCAAGTGACATCACAACCATCTCACGGTGCGAAAACTTGGCTCCTGCATCCCCCCATACTGCTTCAAGTGAGACTTTGGTCCATGCTCTGTGGGCTGATGCTAAAAGGGCCAGTAGTGCAGGGATTTGTTTGGCTAATTAACACTGAACCTGGGTCAAGCCCCCTCAAGGCAACACCTTCTTTCGGAAATACAGATGCTCCCTATATGGCGATGTTTTCCCTTCTTGGACTGACCATTGGTCTGCTAGTTTGGTTATTTTTGACCTTAGTAGTTCCAAGTGTCCAAACTGGTTTTCAACCAATTTCTCCTCCACCTTAATAACATTAACCTCATGTTGATCCTAAATTTGACGCCTTGCCTTCTTCGCCTATTTCTTCACCTTGTTCTTCCTTTTCGCCTAGTGAAAGGATAGATTCTAGTATTCAGGAAGCTATGAAGAAGAAGATGAGGATGATGAAGAAGAAGAAAAATAATCAAGGGGGAAACCAAACAACTATTGTTACCGATGCAGCTAATGAAGAAAATTCGTCCAACAAGCCCTTGAAAGTAAAATTCCCTTGCATGTTATGTAAGGGTGACCAACCTCTTCGGAATTGTCTGAGTATTCCCAAGGTCTTAGAAATGTGGTCCACAGGTTCACATCGACCTTTGTCATCAACCTCTGGCGATCATGCTAGTGATAAACATTCAACTAGTAAAGCTCATGGGAAAAAGGAAAAAGTCAAATTTCCTTGTAATTTTTATGAATGTAATCATCCCATTCACCTTTATCCTCTTATGGATGAAGCTTCCAAAGAGTTGGAAAACGTTACAGTTTCTCAACCTCATCTTCTGACTTGGTATTGAAAGCTTCCCCTAATCCTTTGCTAGTTGATCAAGTGATTGATCAAAAGTCATCTTTGGTCAACCCAACTCCCTTTGAAACTGAGTCTCGTGAGCTCGTTTTCGGCCAACCATTGGTTCAGAAAACAATAGACTTGGTTCCACCTTCAATTAACCATACCTTTCCAGTAGACAGTGAACCCCATACCACTCAGGTTCTTATGGTTTCATCAGTTTCGAATGAACTAGACAGAAATCCTCATGTTCCAAAGGTGCATGAGAGTAGTTCTCCTATTCCCATAGAGAAAGAGAGCAGCTCTCACATTCCTACAACACCCCCTCCTAGTATTTTAGTCACTTCTTTTGATTGGAGTCGACTGGCAGTATATTGTCTTCTGTCTTATGTGCCTTTCCAGATTAAAATACATTCTTACCAAATCATCGTACCTAGCACAGTCACAAATGAGGATGCATCTATTAGCATTTTGTCCTCAACTACTTCACAAGCTTTAGGTTCTCCTCAACTTGTCCCCGTCACCCAGACTCTGCTAAATTTTAATAGAGGAACTAGTATACCATTAGGGATCCTTCCTAGGTTACCTATTACTTTGGGAGGAAATATTGTCTATATAGACGTGATGGTTGTCCAAGGCCCTTTAGATTTTAACCTACTCCTTGATCATGACTATGTTTATGCAATGGGAGCTCTTGTTTCTTCTCTCTTTTGAGTGATGTGTTTCCCGCATGAAGGAAGTGTTGTGATCATTAATCGACTTACATTCATTGGTCCTGGATCATCTCCCCATCAACCATCACCCCTAAATGGTTCTTATGTGAAAGCGATATCACCCCCGCCATAGGTTCATTATGTGGCCACTTGTTCCATGCCCACATCTACTGATGATCTAGTAGGTGATGTAGAACATCATGTACTGGGGTCATTGGAGCCCAATTTTTCATTTGGATCGCTAGACATGTATCCCTTCCAGAGTGTTATTGTCCCATCTGATGAGAACCTCTTGGAAGCCATGGGCTCTTTTGGTCTGTGATCAAAAGGATGGAGTAGAGCTCCTTGTATTGTATGAAGCTTGTTAAAAATGAAATAAGGGCCATGAGGATAGTTCTTTTACTATCTCAACCTCATTAAAAAATGAAATAGGTCCCCATGAGGATAATTCTTTTACTATGTCAACCTCATTAAAAAATGAAATAAGGTGTCATGAGAATGGTTCTTTTCCTATGTCAAGCTCGTTAAAAAATGAAACAATTCCTTTCTAATTGAAGTCTTTGATTGGATCTCATAAAATTCCAGTGGAGTCTTTCACTTGATCTCGTAAGAGAACCTTCATTCCATCCGCATGTTAGTAACCAATTGTCTACTTAGGTGAATCAAGTGAAGCTTAGGGGGCATGTACCTTGATTTGAGTCATTATGTCGGGGGCATGTAAACTTATCTCAAGAATAGTTTATCTTTGTTTCAAGCTTGTGTAAAAATGAAACCAAATCCAAGCATAGTTTTTTCCCATGTTTCAAGCTTGTGAAAAAATGAAATCATTTTCAAGGATAATCTAGCATAGTTTCTGATGTTTCAAGCTTGTGTAAAAATGAAACCATGCCAACTTTACATATCGTCATTACTATTTTTATCAGCCTGTTTGTCCAGATGAGCCTTGGTTTTTTACATTGCATCGTTACCATCTATTTGACCAATCATACACTTTCACTTTGTTGTTTTACCCTTTGCCTGGGGAACATATGTTATGAATGGTCTTATTAGCCAGTCTCTTGACCATTACATGTTTTGAGCAATTCCATCATGACCGGAAGCAGTTGCTATTATTCTATACCACTCATTCTTCCAGGTAGAGTCATCTTTCAACTCTTTTCTGACTCTCAAAAAATGAAAAGATCACCGAGTATTTGTCTTTTGGAACTTATTAAATTAAATGAATTAATGTCATCTCAGTATATGTTTACCCATTTTTCGGGCTAAGATTGACTATCTATGAAAAAGGTACACCTTGGTCGATATGATTAAGAAGTTCTCTTCGATATTTTTTTCTACATTTTCGGATTCGAGGGACAAACTACGAAAAGGGGAGCATTTGAAAAAGAGATGAAAGAGTTATTATTTTGTTGGACTCATTAAAACTTAAATGGTGAAAGACTTGTCACCATGAAGAGCTCAAGTTTCTCCTTCCTAGGACTCGTAAAACTTATAAGGATGGATTCATCTGAAGCATGAAATTATACGAAAAGAATATGGTATCCTCTTTAGGCTTGTGTAAAGATAAAGAGGTACTCACTAGAAATAGTGGGGAAAAATGTGAAGGTGAAACATCTCTTGTATAGGTAGCCTATCACTCTTGAACATGAAACTCATAAGTTTCTCGTATCGAGTTTGGCATATACTCACTGACTCACTTGTCCTTCCGGGTTTGGGTGATCCATTTTGCCTCTCATTCCACTTCGTCATTATGACCCTTAGTCCTATGTTGAGCCAAATGCTGCCACACTCTGTAGTCATGTCACCAATATATTCAAAAGAAGTCCAATCTACATTTATTTACATATACACCATTTGAGTAATTATTATAGTCTTGAAAATTATTCCACTTTATTCATTCTTTCATGTCGATGATGGGGGATTCATCATTTCTCTCCTTCGATGGGTGACTTCTTGTCGACTTGAGCTCATTATCCAGGAAAATGACTTAGAAACTCCCCTTTAGTACCTTAGAGCTTGCATGCCTTAATGACAAGTTCTTCACATCGGACGATAGGTTTTCATTATTGGCCTTCGATCAGATGATTCCACTAGTGTTCGACTTCATCTTTGTCTTCACATTCACAGATTGTACTATGGTACCATGAGAGCCATTTTTATTATTGGTGGTTTCTCTCGTGCCTGTTAACTGTCCACATCATTGGCTATTAATCATGTGGTTTCCTAACATGTTCAACTTCAAAACGTTTATTTGCATGTTAGGATTCATACTCTATTCAGGTCGGGATGGAGCGCAAGGCCCCAAGTCTTGTCTGATATGACTAAGGTTGCATGGAGTTATATGTTTTTCATGATTGTACACATGTTTCTACTATACGGACGATTGTGACCATACTGTGGGAATTTATATTTATGATGATCCTTCTATATTGGATGGCTGCATCCATGCCTTGGATCTTAGATTTATATATGATTGTTTTATATTAGATGGTTGCGCCCATACCATGAATCTTTTCATTTAGTCTTCATCATCCAAATGGTTTCACCCGTACCATAGATTCACGTCTTGATCTCATATATGTATATGTATATGCTTCCTTGATTTGTAGGTCTCCTAATAGTGTGTGTCCTCGTCTTTGTAGAAGCTCGTAAAGCATCTCATCCATCACTCCCCATTCTGCCTTCATGCTTTAGGGGGCATTTGTTACACAATATTTTGTCACACCTCCTAAACGTCCTTGTAACATACCCCGAAGTGCCCGAAACATTACCATTATGCAGTGTACTCATTCATGTATACAACTCACATCCCTCCTAAGACATTGATTAGAAAATTCCTTGAGCTTTCCCTGAAGAAATAGATCTAAAACCCTAAATTGAGAATCATCGCTCTTATAAGGCTTAAAAAATGATGGCTTTGTGTTGCATTATATTTGACCAGAGATGGCATCATTTTGTTCCCTTTCATACCTTTGATGATCCCAAAGAGGATGAGAAACTTCATGATCTAGAAGCTTCCAGAGTGACGAGTTGGAGGTTTTTTGGCATAGATGAGGTTGAATCTTCCCAACTTGTCCTCTTGGGCTTATCACTATGAGATACATCCTTGAGATGAGGGCCTAATCTTATATTTGGAGAGGTCCTAACTCCCTTTCCCAGTCTATAAACATATCCTCTCTTATTCCCAAATGGTTGGTCTATGTCTATTTGCACCCTTATGCTAAGATTGTGCCTATAGGTTATTCATTTGACTTGGAGAAGGAGTGCTTGGAGAGTCCTTGGATTGGACTTGGATTACCACTCATGGAGAGCCTATCAAGATAAAGTATTTGGTTGTAAGATTCCCTTTATTTTCTTATAATACACAACTTCTAGTTCATCTTCCCAAAATGCATATGTTCATGTATCATTTAGCTTGACATTCCTTGATCAGTTAAGTAGGTTGCCATCGAATTTTCTATTTCTTTTGGCATGCCCTATTGTGTCTTCATCACTTGTGCAGGTGCATAAACACTGAGAGAAGTAGGAACAAGCCCGTGATACAAGCGGTCCAGGGTCTTCAACAAAGGAGATTAGAATAACATCATAACGAGGTAGGCCAACTCTTTCATTCTTCTTTTCAATTGTAACCTAGGAAGATGTCTAGTTGATTGACACTTCAGTTTCTAGACCCACTCATTTGGCTAGAGGGACCATCTTTGTCTGCAAAGAGGATTTACCATAACAACAAGAACATAAAGTTGAAATCAATCCAAGTGGGTGACATTATAGAGAAAAAAATTTCCTTATTGAATGTGGGTTGGAGCCTACAAAATAAGGAGTTGGAGTGTGCATATTATGCATGTCTAAGGAGAGCTTAGAGGTTAGTACCTCTTGTAAGTGGGTTCTTGCATAAATACATGAAGTTGGTGCATCATGGTAAACTAATTAGGTTTCTATGAAGAAGGGAGTTTTTGCTTCTTACTATTGGGTGTGAGAAAAAAATATAAGGGATTTGGTGCTTCCTATAAGTGGTGAGTCACAAAGACATATGATGTAGATAGAGTAGGAGTTTTTATTTTCATCATAATAACCAAACATAGGTGTTTTTTCCCTTTTGGTTTCCATGTCAAATATCTGTGTTCATATGAGTATGTTTCTCATAGTGTTTTGATTTGTTCACGTGTTGTTTTATATTGTTGCGACATGATATGCTATTGATGATCATGTGAATTACTGGAAAGCCTAAAATGAAAATACAAATTAGCATAAAAGTAAAAATTATCCTTAATACCGATTCACCCCCCCCAGTATTAACATTGTTTCGAACAATTGGTATCTAGTAAAGGTTCCTTCAGGAATAGATTAGCTACATAAATTTGGATCAAAAGGAAACATGGCTAATCAAGTTTGGATAACACCAGAATGGGTCCCATTTTAAATGGGGCCGACTTTTCCAATTGGAAGTTTAGAATGAAATATTTTTTAATGGTTGTTGATTTAGATGCATGGTGCTCATTACTAAATGGAGAGAATGATGAGCCTGATGAAGAAGATAAGAATATTATTCTAAAAGGGATATTAGAATCAGGAACAAATTGGTTGAGACACTACGAGTCTCTAAGAGAAATATCAGAGAAGCTCCATTGTATATATGGAGAAGAAAGTCAAGAAGATCATGAGAAAACTGAAAAGCCCTGTTGCTCAAGTAGTGAGTCAAATCCTCAAGAAGTTATTGTTGGACATAAGAAGAAGAGAAGGAATAATAAGAAGACATTATGTCAAAGGAAATGTTCCCAGAAGATCGAAGACCTTCCTACCAATACGTAAGTTGTTGTTCATCACTCTCTAGATGGTGATGAAGGAGAATCAGAAAAGAGATCAAACTGCTTAGTAGGTAAGATATTGTTTTCTGATAATTGCAAAGAAATAGGTAATTTATCACCTCTCATATGCATCCTTTGAGGATAGGGATAGTCATACATATAATAGTTGCTATGAAGAAAGATATACTTTTGTATCAATAGTTAATGAGGGTACCTTCAAAGAAGTGGAAGGAACACTCTATGGATATAATATGATCATCCCTAGTAGTGGTGAGGAATATATACTTCTGAAATCTGTGGAAGGGTCCCTTGACATAGAGAGGAATCTAGATCTCTATGGTGGCTCTACTATCACCTCTAATAGTGAAGAAAAATATCTAGATCAGAAGATTTATCTTAGAAAGAAACTCATATTTGCATTAGAAGATATCAAGGAGCTATGAGAAGAAAATCTCAAGTGAAAGGAGTAGTTGCATGAATATGAGTTTGAGAATGATAAGATAAGAAAAACAACTATGGATCTAAATGCTCAATAAGAGAGGTTAGCATATTGACTGATATGTTGACCAATGAGCTCAATGAAAATGAAGCCCATTGTGAGAAACTGCAAGTTGAAGTAGTACATGATTTAGAGGAGACTAATCATCAGTTGTTTCAATATTAAAAGATTAAAAGGGTGTAATAACCCTGATTAAAAATTCATATAATGAAGTTAATAAAGGAGAAATAATACTAAGGTCATGGGACATGTATTCTAAGTTGAATGTGGGGAAAAACATCCTAGTGGATGTTCATTTGGTTTATTATGGCTAAGGGAATTGGAAAAGGTATTGAAAAGAAAAACAAACATTATTTGGCATTTTAATTATGAAAATAAAGGAAAATAGGATAAAAGGAGGGTGAAAGGTCATAGGTTTCATGTTAGGAGGAAATTGAAGGAAAATTAATTGAAACTGAGGAAAATAGAGGCCTCATTGACAAAAAGGCTTCGGAGGAACAGTTCACGAGTTTTGTCAGTTCAGTTTTGGATCTCTTTCTCTCTATTCTCTCTATCCTCTCATACGCTTGCAAACTTATATCATTCTTGGAGAACTCTAGCATTGAAGAAAGGAAGGAGAAAGATGGACAAGAAAGTAAAGGGAAGCAAGGGTCAAGCAAGGAAGAGTTGGATCAAGTGACTATAGTGGGATTACTTGCAGGTATCGAGTTGCATGTATGATTTCCTTGCTAGTTTTGAAATGAATGTGTGTATTTGTTTCTCTTGTTTTTATTGGCATGGGATTTTCTAGGTGTGACACTGGTTTCAGCTTTGCCTTGCAATTTGTGAATAACCATGGTGTGATGGGGCTCTTTCATTTAGTTTATATTTGTATTGTTGGATTGTTTTGGAATAGGGTGAGGTGGTCTCAGGAAAATTTCCAAGGGCCTAGGAATCCCTTGAGTTGTAATGGTGGGATTGCGGTAAAGCCTAAGGGTGGAGACCAAAAAATTACTCAAGGTATTGGTGAAGATATTTGAAATCATCCAAGCTTGTTTAGGGCCTAGTGATCCCTTGATCAGTTTTGGTGGGATTGCGGTAAAGCCTAGCAGTGTATGTTTTTTTTAGCCTAGGAATCCTATGATCAATAATCGGGGCATTGTTGTAAAGCTTGAGGATGGAGATGGGAAAATTTCTCAAGGTATTGGTGAAGAAATCCATAGGCATCCAAGTTTGTTTAGGGCCTAGTGATCCCTTGACCAGTTTTGGTGGGATTGTCGTAAAGCCTGGTATTGTATGTTTTTGCTTGGGAAAAGGAATCCCTTAACTAGTAATGGCAAGATTGTGGTAAATCTTGGTTATATAGGTGAGGGTTTCAAGCTTAGGAGTCCCTTGACCTATTTTTGTGGGATTTCGGTAAAGCCTGAGGAAGTCTTGCTTGATTTGTTGTGAGTCCCAGATTCATGCTTGGAATATGGAATGAGGGTAATTCACTGAAACAAATGTTTGGTTAAGCCAAATCTATGTTTAGGTGGTTACATGGAAGTCCCTAACTTGGTTGGATTTTGAATATCTTAATAAGATTTATTTTCCTCTTGTGTTTCATGAGTATTTATATTTGTTATTATGTAGCTTTGATGGTTCTTATATCATTGTTATTATTATAGTTATATGTTGGTTATATGGTTAATGAATGCATGACCTAATAGATGTTATTTCAACTATTGTGAGATGACATGAGACCTTATTGATGATTTTTAGATAGGTATGAGACCCCTATGTTCAGATATGCATTTATAACTTGTAGAATACATGTTCACAATCTGTTTGATGAAATTTCTGTCATATTTAGGCCTATGTTCACAAACGTTAGTTATGGCTCTCATCATGTTTTGATTAGTGAATGAATGGTTAATGAATGCATGACCTAATATATGTTATTTCAACTATTGTGAGATGACATGAGACCTTATTGATGATTTTTAGATAGATATGAGACCCCTATGTTCAGATATGCATTTATAGCTTGTAGATTACATGTTCACAATCTGTTTGATGAAATTTCTGTCATATTTAGGCCTTGTTACGTTAGTTTCTTGTCTAATTTTTGCATTAATGCCTTTTTTTCTTGTGTCATTCATCATTCTAGAAAGTTATATGAAGTTTTGGGTAGAGATTTTGATCATAGCCCTAACAAAGTGACTCGGATCCAAGGTCGCATACACATAACTGAGTAATTTAGACTGTAGTCGCTAGGAGGCATGATTATCCATGTGACTAGAGGCTTACAATAATTTCCTTTCCTTTTTATGTAAGAGACTCAGATTCTAGGTCAATGAAAAAGAAATTTAGCTAAGGGTTTGGTCACTTGGACTGGTTATTTAGCTCCTAGCAGTCTTGTAGCTTCCAACAAATATTTGTAAATTTTCATTTTGTCGATTCTGCTTCATTATTTGTAACTAGTAGGTTGGGTCATATCATCGTAAATCTTCATCACATATTTAACCCAGTGGACTGATGAACTTGGGTAACTGTGGGAGGATGGTGGTTACAAGGTGGTATCAGACCTCCGAGGTTCAACACTTGGACTAGATCGGTGGAATGTGTTTTTGATGCATCCATGTTGGTTGTATATGTATTTGTTATGCATGTCAATGTCTATATGTGTGTTATGCATGACTTTTTATGGTCATGGTTGCTATGAATAAGGTCATGGTATGCAGTTGGTATTATCATGCATGAGGTCGATATATTGTTATAATTATACATGTATCGTGCTAATTTGGTTGTTCTTGTAGATGAGATATCCTCCCCTAAACTATATTGAGGTATGTTGGTTATATTTATGTTTGGTTTATCTGACATGATATGTTTACATGAAGTAGAAGATCAAATATGACTACAAAATGGTGGATTATAGTTCATGAGACTCTCCCTACATATCAAATGGAGAACATGGTGATGGGTACTTTCTTGACATAATAGACACTTTGAAAAGTTTGAAGGAAGAAATAAGAATTTGCAATGTAGATAATGACATAATCATTTAGTCACAAGAGATAATTGCCAGGGCATGAGAGAAACAACTAGAGGTCAATTTATTTATCCTTCAGAGTTTGTCAGACTAACAAAGATAGAGTCTACTTAGGATCAGTCATGGACAAGAGGACAATGATAATGGAGCTTATGGTAGCAGATCTCATGGTGGGCATAGGTCAGATAGAGATGACATGGTCATGGATGGAAGATTATTGTATACACTTGATAAGAGAGGAAGAGGACATGGGATTTACTATAGTTCTAGTTTAGGCAGGTACCATGGTCATCATCGCTATCATCCTTACAAGAGGGGTGACAAGGGATATTTTCCAGATGAGTTCAAGAAATACAAGCCACTTACAATTGATGGAGTATTGAAGAAGCTAGAAGATGTAGAGGAATGATTTCTTAGAATGAAGAAGTTATTTGGGTTGCATGATTACACTGAGAACATGAAGTTCGGGATAACTATTTCTAGCCTCAAAGGGAAAGCAAACATTTGGTGGGAAGATGTGAAGCGGGTCAAAAACATCAGGACAAAGGAGTTGAGTTGGCATGAGTTTAAAAATATTTTTAGAAATAAGTACTTATCAGAGAGGTACTATGAAAGTAAATCTAAGTAGTTATATGAGTGTTACAAATCCATTTGGGAACATCAAATCCCAACATTTAGATTAGTGTTTTAGGGCTCTTCAAACCCTAATTTTAGTTGCTACATGCCCTAAACAATTCACCCCTTTGAATGCCTCCTTCTGAGAAAGTTTCATGACCTAAGACATCCAGAAATGGTCTCTAAAGGGACTAGCACAGATAGATACACTGCCAGGGTTCTTTGCAGCGTAGGTAGATACACTGTCAGGGTGCTCTACAGAGCACCTAAGCCCTCTTTAGGCTGCACTAGGTGAATTTGAGTGAAATGAAATTGAGTTTTGTGGAATATTCTGATCTCTTGGAGTCATCTAGAAGCTTCCCTCAGTTATCTACTCCCATGAGCTCGAAAATGGATGAGGAATGAGTTAAGGAGCATCCTATCCTCTCATCCCTTCCTCCATGGAACTAATTCTAAGTATGGAAGGCCATTCAATGTCACCATCACTGACAAAAACTCCTTCATCTTCCTATAAATTGACCACTCATCTAAGTGATCAGGGGCTGGCTGGACTATGTTGAATTGTAAGGAGATAATGCTGCTATGAGACCTAATTTTGGAGCAAATGATATGATGCCACAAGCTTGTCTTGCTTTTGATGTGATGTGGATGGGATCCGAGCTAGAGGAATGACTTTGAATCAGACACTGATGGTTGTAATTCCTTATTCTACCTAATAAAGTTTTGAACCTTTTTCCATATTTGTGTTCTTTCATAATGCTTATATGTATGAATTGCTTCTGATTCCTTTCATTTATATTCAGTGGATCATATGCTTTGATCAGTTTTCGTCTTCATTGTGTTGACAGGGTACTTTTCAAGCGGATTAAGTATGGGAAGGAGTGACAGAATCGATACAAGTGAGACGAGAGGAAAGCAGAACTATAGGTAGGCCTTCTATCCTCTCTTCTTATCAATTGCTTATAAGGAAAGTCTAAAACACTTTAAATTGTTGTTCTAGGCATAACTAATTGTCTAGTGAATTAGTGTTTATCCGTAGATGCTAAATTCTCCAAAAAAATTGGCGACTCCATTGGGGAAGAATCCTCTTTCTTAATAGCTTATCCACCTCCTAAGACATCCTTGTCAACTCTATTTGTGTTCATAGATTGTAATTCAACTATTTACATTGAAAAATTGGTCAAAACTATGTCAAATTGCCTCTTGAAATGGCTTACTATCACCAACATAGGCTTGTGAGGGACACAGTGGATGGCAGAGCATCCCTGGCTTAGGGACAGTGCTCTGAAGTGCACTCTCTCCCTTTCTGGGCTGCGTTGATCCTCCTAGGATCAGTTTCCCACCTTTGGAAAGAGTTTTACCAAGTTTTCTCTGTTTGTTTGTTTGTTGATTGATCAATGAATGTTATGTCTCAGAGAACAATTTTTATCTCCTTTACCAGCCCTACCTTGATTTGATTGATTAATGTTTCTTTAAAGTTTTCTTTGTCATTATCAATCTATATTCAAAGTTAGAATATAGTTGATTAATATTCATTCGAAAGAAAGTGTCGTAAAGTCTTCTTTTCCTTCGAAACAGAATTGTCATAAAAGTCTTCGTTCTTGTTAAAGATTGATTGATTGTATGTGCATATTTCCTTTTTGTTCATCATAACATTAAGGGATTCGGAAAGAAAAACTTTCATTGTTCATATTGTAGTTTGTGAATGCTTGAAAGGAATAGCTAGGGAAATTGCATTAGATGTGCCCTTTGCTCTTTGTCAAAATCTGATTTCTCTATCCCTACTAGCTAAGGATTTTCATTGTTAAATTGGATGGAAAGAATGCTTATCATATTAGTTGCATTTTAAGAATTGCAAACATACATCACATGGTGAACCTTGAAAGGAAAATTCTAAAGAAGATCAAATTAAAATTTATCTGAATTTACCTAATGGAGCATTGTCACCTAATGAAAAACATTTAGAGGTCTAGGCTAGAGACATGTTCTGGTGTCATAAAGTAAAGCAGTTGTCGCTAACTTGTCTACAATGCATCCTGAGTGTGATACCTCATTCCACATACATGAGTATATCGTAGCTCGTTGACATACCTTCGGGTATATAGGGTGGTGTTACATTATGTGAAGTATATGGGAATTCTCTCATTGTGCAGTTTTGCATTAGACAATGCTTATATGGATTGGGCCTCCATGTACTTTTAGATATATATGGGAGGACAACACTAGGTTTCTATCCATCCTTAGGTAACCGAGTTGGCTACCTTGTACACTATGATACACCAAACATAGCAGTCAGGGAGATTTCCTTCTCGTACTTCTTGGTTCTCTAGGAGGTATTCTGTAGTTCACAGTTGCTTGGTAAACCTTTTGCCTAGATTATCCATCTTTTGTTTTGTTATGTCACTTTGATTAACATAAAAATAATTGACCACAGATAACATCCTCCATGATCACTCCTTATTTGATATTAAGTTGAAACATATGGCGATAAATCTAGAGTCCACCTATCAAGGAATTCCTTTTGATGGGAATCCTAGTCCTTTTCCTCCTTTCGAAAATATTGGTGCTCCTTATATGGCTACCTTGTCCCTTCCAGGATTTAGCATTGGCTTGCCAGTATGGTTTTTTTCAACCTCCTTGGTTCAAAATGTCGTGATTTCTCTGTAATCGAGTACACCTCCAACTAGACAAAAACCATTTGATCCTAAAGTTGACCCTTTTCCTTCTTCCTTAGTTGTTTCTTCCTCCCCTTCTTCCTCTTCGCCTGGTGAAAGTATTGGTACTAGTAACTAGGTGGCTAAGAAGAAGAAGAAAGGGAAGAAGAAGAATAACAAGAAAATTCAGCAAAGGGGCAATCAAGAAACCATTGCTTTGAATGCAATATATGATGAGAAACCATCTGTCAAGCCTCACAAAGTTTGATATGCATGCAAACTTTGTGCGAGAGACCATATTCTTCGAAATTGTCCTAATATTCCTCATATCTTAGAAGAATGGTCTTCTCATTCACATCATCTTGTGTCATCAACTTCTAGAGATCATGCTGTTGACACACCATCAACTAGTGGTAGTAAAGTTCATGGAAATAAGGGTAAAGTTAAGTTTCCCTATAGGTTATGTGAAGGGGATCACCCCATTCGCCTTTATACCTATTTGGATGAAGCCAAAAAAGTGTTGGATAACCATCCTGCTTCATCATAGCGACTTCCATCTGGTTACAGGAAACTCTCCCTAAATCCTTCACTAGTTGATGAATTGACTGACTCAATTAAACTGTTGGTCAAACCCACTCTCTCTGAAAGTGAATCCTATGAGTCTATACCCGACCCAAATCAACAGGTCGACCTTCAGCTAATCGTACCTTTCCCAAAGAGAGTGAATATGATACCACTCAGGTTCTTTTTGTTTCTTCATATTCCAATGAGCTTGGGGGCAATCCTCCTGTTCCATCAAGACAGGAGGAAAATCCTCCTGCTCTCGTAACTCAAGCAGTTAATTCTCCCATTTCTATAGTACCCCCTCCAAGTATTCTAGTCACTTCCTTTGATTGGAATCGACTGGCATGATTCTGCCTTCCTTCTTATGTGCCTTTCCAGATCATAGTACAAGTTCGTAATATGATTGTATTTGGCACTATTTTAGATGAGGTGCATCTGTGAGTATCCTTTCCTCAACTACTTGGCAAGAACTTGGTTCGTTCCTGCTTGTGCATGTTACCCAGAATATGTTGGATTTTAACGGAGGAACCAATCAACCATTAGGGATCCTCCCTCAGTTACCTATTACTTTGGGAAGAAAAATCATTTATCTGAATGTGATGGTAGTACCTGGCCCTTTAGATTACAATTTACTACTCGAGCGTGACTATGTTTATGACATGGGAGCTATTGTTTCAACACTCTTTCGAGTGATTTGTTTCCCGCATGAAGGAAAAATTGTCACTTTTGACCAACTTTCATTTCCTGGTCCAAATATGGCTCCTAGTCAACCATCTTCCCTAAATGGTCCTTTTGTACCAATCATATCATCCCCTCCACGAGTTAATTATGTGGCAACCTGTTCTATACCTACATCATCTGACGATCATTTCAGTGATGTTATACATCATGTACTGGGGGAATTGGAACTAGATCTCTCCTTCATGACCTCTTATGAGTTGTGATCAAAGGAATATGAGGATAACTCTTTTATTGTGTCAACCTCATTAAAAAATTAAACAGGCCCATGAGGATAGTTCGTTGTCTTGTGCCAACCTCATTAAAAAATCAAATAAGGGTCTACGAGGATAGTTCCTTGTCTTGTGTCAACCTCGTTAAAAAATGAAACAAGGAATATAAGGATAGTTTTTTAACTGTGTCAACCTCATTAAAAAATGAAACAGGTCCATGAGGATAGTTCTTTTACTGTGTCAACCTCATTAAAAAATGAAACATCTCCCATGAGGATAGTTCCTTGTCTTGTGTCAACCTCATTAAAAAATGAAACATCTCCCATGAGGATAGTTCCTTGTCTTGTGTCAACCTTGTTAAAAAATGAAACAAGGAGTATGAGGATAGCTCCTTGTCTTGTGTCAATCTCATTAAAAAATGAAATAAGGAGTATGACGATATTTCCTTTTCTTGCGTCAACCTCATTAAAAAATGAAACAAGGTCCCCTAGAGCAAAGTTCCAAGTCAAGTCTTTGAATAAGTCTCGTAAAATCCCAGTCGGGTCTTTCACTTGATCTCATAAAAGAACCTTCATTCCATCAACCTGATAGCCACGAGTTGTCTACTTAGGTGAATGTAATGAAGCTTGGGGGGCATGCACCTATTGGTAAAGTTAAGTTTCCCTGTAGGTTATGTGAAGCGAATCACCGCATTCACCTTTGTCCCTATCTGGACAAAGCCAAAAAGTGTTGGA
Source organism: Pinus tabuliformis (assembly GCA_031772625.1). Classification (NCBI taxonomy): domain Eukaryota; kingdom Viridiplantae; phylum Streptophyta; class Pinopsida; order Pinales; family Pinaceae; genus Pinus; species Pinus tabuliformis. The sequence continues at coordinate 870,619,441 of CM062810.1, read as the reverse complement.
TAACCATCCTACTTCACTACAGCGACTTCCATCTAGTTCCAGGAGACTCTCCCTTTCATCATGCTGAGGGCATGTAAACCAATCTCAAGCATAGTTTTTCGTTTCAAGCTTGAGTAAACATGAAATTGAATCCAAGCATAGTTCCCTATGGTTAAAGCTTGTGTAAAAATGAACCCATTTCCATTTTAACCCTTGTGATTGCCATTCTATCAACCTTTTCTATCAGATGAGCCTTGGTTGTTTCATTCCACTTCCACCATCCCTTTGGCTGATCATACGCTTTCACTTGGTTGTTTTATCCTTTTTTGAGGAATAGTTACAATGAGTGGTCTTATCAGCTAGCCTCTTCACATAAATCAACATGTTTGGAGAAGTTCCAACATCACTGGAACCAGTTGCTACCCTAGACACCACTTCCTAAAAATGGAGTCCTCTTTAAGCTCTTTTTGGACTCTCTAAATATGAAAAGATTGTCGAGCATTTGTCCTATCCAGCTTGTTAACAGATTGGAAATGATATCTCTCTTGTATTATTTTACGCTTTTTTTGGATTGAGAGATTAATTTATGAAAAAGAGCTTGTGGAGTTTTCTTTTTGTACCTTTTCAAACTCTCTAAACTTTTTAAAAACATCAAATAGCGACAAACTTGTCCATCTAGACAAAACCGAGTTTCACCTTCACTAGACTCGTTTAAACATCAAATAGTGATGGATTCACCCGAAGGGTGAAATTATACAACAAGCATATGTTATCCTCCTTAAGCTTGATGAAAATAAAGAGGTACTGGTCAGCAATGACTGGGGAAAATGGAAAAAGGGGAAGACCACTTTATGGTAGCAGGTCGCTCTTGAACATGACATTTTCACTCCATCACCATGACTATTTGGGTTGGGTTATTAGCTTGATGGTTATCACACCATTGTTCTATCATACCATCCATTGTCTTTTTTTGGGTCAATGCTACCAATTCACTTTATTGTCGCTGACATGTTCAAGAGAAGTCATCCAGTCAAAATCCATCTTTTGCAATACCATAAACCTTCATTTTCATGATCGCCATTCCTGAACTTTGTGTCATTAGTCAAATTAAATCTCTAAAATCACTACACTCATTTCATGTCATTGATGTGGGATACATCAAGGCCCTCCTGCAACAAGTCGCTTCTTGTCAACATCAACTCATTATCCAAGAAGTTGACTTAGAAACACCCATTCAGTACCTTGAGGCTTGCATGCATCAATGGTAGGTTTCTCACTTTCGACGATAGCAATACATCAATGGCCTTCAACCAAAATAATTTGTATGGTGTTTGACATCAAATAATCAATTCACACCATGCAGAATGTACTGCAGTACCTTGAGGATCATTATCATTATCGGTGATTTCTCTCGCATCTATTAACAGCTTACATCATTGGCTGGTAATCAGATAGTGTCTTCCCATGTTCGACTTCGGATCACATATTCACATGGTTAGACATGTACTTGAGTGAACGGTTGAATGAGATTGAAGACCCCAGATCTAGTTTAATCCATCTAGGCTGCGATATCAGGAGTACTAAATCATATGTACAATGGCTTTACATTGATAGTCATTCTGATCATGGGTCTATATCTGTAGATGACTGCTTATGTACATGTAATGAAAGTTTATAGGTTGAGCATGGGTTGCCTTCCCTCAGCAATTCATGTGAAATCAAATATCATGATATATGTATTGTAATTGATGCAGGTCATCTTCCACTTCGATACCTCCTCATCACATTATAAAGCATTTCATTCGACATTGGCATTTTTTTCGACTTCATGCTTTAGGAGGTAGCTATTATAGATCCATTTGGGCACATCAAATCCCAACATTTAGATCAGTGATTTAGGGCTCATCAAACCCTAATTTCAATTGCTACATGCCCTAAACAAGTAACCGCTTTGAATGCCTCCTTCCCAGAACGTTTCATGACCTAAGACATCCATAAATGATCTCTAAAGGGACCAGTGCAAGTAGATACACTGCCAAGGTGCTCTCCAGTGCAGGTAGATACACTGTCAGGGTGCTTTGCAAAGCACCTAAGCCCTCTTTAGGCTATGCTAGGTGAATTTGAGAGAAATTCAATTGGGGTTTGGGGAATATTCTTATCTCTTGGAGTCATCTAGAAGGTTCCCTCAGTCATCTACTCCTATGATCTCAAAAATGAATGAGGAATGAGTTAAGGTGCATCCTATCATCTCATCCCTTCCTCCATGGAACTAATTCTAAGTATGGAAGGCCATGCAATGTCACCATTAATGACAAAACCTCCTTCATCCTCCTATAAATTGACCACTCATCTAAGTGATCATGGGTTGGCTGGACTATGTTGAATTGTAAGGAGATAATGCTACTATGAGACTTGATTTTGGAGCAAATGATATGATGCCACAAGCTTGTCCTACTTTTGATGTGATGTGGATGGGATCCAAGCTGGAGGAATGACTTTAAATCAGACACTGATGGTTGTAATTCCTTCTTCTATCTAATAAAGTGTTTGAACATTTTTCCATATTTGTGTTCTTTCATAATGCTTATATGTATGAATTTCTTCTGATTCCTTTCATTTATATTCAATGGATGGTATGCTTTGATTGGTTCTTGTCTTCTATTGTGCTGACAAGGTACTTTCAGGCGGATTAAGTATGGGAATGAGTGACGAAATTGATACAAGGGAGACGAGAGGAAAGAAGAACTATAGGTAGGCCTTCTATCCTCTCTTGTTATCTATTGCTTATAGGGAAAGTCTAAAACACTTTAAACTATTGTTCTAGGCACAACCACTTGTCTAGTGAATTAGTGTTTATCCGTATGCTAAATTCTCCAAAACAATGAGTTAGATATGGGATTAGTGAAAGATGAGAAGCACATGACTAATTTCTTGGAGTTTTTGAGATATGTATCGTATCTTAAGGATGAGAAAGCTAAAGTTCAGAGATTTTTCAGTGGATTACCATTAGCATTTAAGGATTATATTGTGTATCATGAGCCTCGGTCACTGGAAGGAGTCATTGGGAATTTGAAACATTGTTATGATCAATCGAAGCATAAGACAGAGTCTTAGAAGGGTTGGAAAGGGAGAGACAATAATAAAGGTAAGTGTCCATCGAAGCGAACACAAATTTTGGATGTAGGTGAGAAAGATAATGTTATTCCTTACAAGAATTTTAGTGTAGTTGAGAAGGGACATGGGTCGTAGCCTAAAGAGTAGTAGTATAGAGGCAGTGGTATGGGATAGTTGCAGTGTTGGATATGTGGCAAGGAGCATCTCAAGAAGGATTGTGTGTTGTATCAATGTGGCAGGCCTCATATCTATAGTGATTAGGAGGCACAAACATTTGGGGATGCTGGGAAAATCATTCCTTGGATCTCTACATGATTGCATAACAGGCAGGCAGATCAATAGGAACCTAATATCAAGGTGGACAGTAAGCTTTGTGATCAAGTTGTTTCTATTTTTATTGACCCTGGATATAATTATAGTTATGCTAACCCTGACTTGGTGGATAAGTGTGGTTTTAGAAAAGAAGTCCATGCAGAGTCTTGGTTAGTGCAGTTGGCTACAAGTACTAAGAAAAAAGTTCATCATTGGGTAAGATTTTGTTCACTTGAGTTAAGTTGTATTCCTACATCAACACATGTGAATGTACTTCCATTGGGATCATACAGTAAGCTTATGGGCATGGATTCGTTGTATCTTCATAGGACTAAGGTGGATTTTTATGAAAATTCCATTGAGTGCTTGGATTCCAATGGATAACAAAGAATCTTGATGGGTAAGAAGAAGGGAACATTAGTCATAATGGTTATATCTATGCAAGAAAATCATAGTCGCAGGAAAGTATGTGTGTTATTTGCAGTTCATATCTCCAGTGACAAAGGTAAGGATGTTGAGAATGCAGAAGTCTTGAAAAGGTACTTGATCTTGCAGCACTTTCAATACATGTTTCTAGTAGAGATTTCAGAGTTGTTGCCTCATGGGGATGTGGACTTTTCTAATGAGTTGGTACTAGGGGTAGCATCAACATTAAAGGCCCCTTATAGGATGAGCATAATAGAGTTAGTGGAATTGATGTTGCAGTTGAAGGAAATTCTTGAAAAGGGATACACAAGTCCAAGTGTGTCACCTTAGGGTGCGCCAGTGTTGTTTGTGAGGAAGAAGCATGGTACTCTCAGTTTGTGCAACGACTACAGGAAGTTGAAAAATGTGACGATTAAGAACATATACCCTTTTCCTACAATTGATACCTTGTTTGACTAGTTGAAGGGAGCAGTAGTGTTCTCAAAGATTGACTTGAGATCTAGATGTCCTTAGGTACGCATCAAAGAAAAGGACATATATAAGGCTAATTTCTAGACCAAGTATGGGCATTATGGGTTTGTTGTGGTTCCTTTTGGTTTAATTAATGCTCCAACTACTTTCATGTTCTTGATTAATAGTGTGTTTTGTCCTTATCTGGACAAGTGTTTGACTATATTCGTTGATGATACATTGATATATTTTATGAATGAGGAAGAGAATGTTGAACACTTAGTAGTAGTGTTTAGATTGCTAAGAGAGCATCAGTTGTATGCCAATATTAGTAATTTTAGTTTCTTTTAGACAAAAGTTCACTACCTGGTACATGTTTTTTACAAGGAAGGCATAGCAGTGGATCCAGAAAATATCAAAGCTATCATGGAATGGGAAGCTCCTAGGAATGAGGATGAGGTTAGATCACTCATGGGGTTAGCAAGTTACTATAGGAGGTTCATCAGGAAATTTTCACAGATTGTCTATCCTATTACATCATTGTAGATAAAAGGAAATAAATTTGAATGGATAGAGGAATGTGTTGCAAGTTTTGTGCAGTTGAGGTAGTTGCTTACAAATGCTCCAGTGTTCAAGATTGCAGATCTTAATAAAGATTTTGTGGTATGTACAAATTCTTGCAAGAGAGGACTTGGTGGAGTCCTGATGCATGAGGGGTATGTGGTATGCTATGAGTCAATGAAATTGAATGAGCATGAGGAGAACTATGTGAAACATGATCTTGAGTTGGTAGCGATCGTTCATGCATTAAATATGTGGAGGCACTATCATCTTGGTAGGAGTTTTATTCTGATGAGTGATCATAGTGGGCTAAGGTACTTATTTGACCAACCAAATCTGAATGTTAGGAAAGATAGATGGTAGATTACAATCAATGAGTTTGACTTTGAGATCAAGTACATTAAGGTAAAGGAGAACAAGGTTGTAGATTCTATTAGTAGAAGAATACATGTGAATCACATAGCATCTTGTTGGCAGGTGTAAATATTCCTCCTGAAACGAGTGAGTATTTGCCCAATCAGGGTCCCAATTAGACCCTTTTTTGTTTAGATGATCATATACTCTCTGGAAAAAGGCTCGGTTGCATGTGTTAAACTAAAACTACTCTAATCTAAAAAAGAATTAAAAAATTAGACGAAATATATGACATATTCTATCATTTATAATTAGCTACAAAAAGATAAATAGACTACTGGTAGGATGAGATCCATTCAAACAACAGGGGAATAAGGGATTCATATAAACATAATAAACTAGGTGAAATATCATGTTATTTGAATCCTGGATGGATTTAGCATCCAGCTAACGTCACAGATAAGTTATGAAAGAGTTTTTATATAAAAAAACTCAAAAAGTAGTTTTTATTTATTTTTATTTTTTATTTTTTTTTCTCAGGTTTTCATCCTATTCAAACTATTTATTTTTTTGTTATTTTCTGAAATATACATGCATGCATCCACAAAATAAATCTTAAGAAACAAATCTATCTCGAACAATGAGAGAAATTAATATTCTACCTATGGAATATCGGATCCCAATGATTAAGCAGTAATGAAAAGTCAACAATTCACAAAACTCTACTGAAAGTTGGATGTACATTGTAACATATCATAGGATTTTTTTAACAAAAAAATCAAATTCATTAAGAATTAAATAGCACAAGTTGAAGAGGAATGCCAGATGCATCTGTTAAATAATTAAAGAGATGTCTAGACATAAATATCATAGCTCATAACTAATTAAAACTGAAACTAGTCATAAAAAAAGATGCTACTTCAAACACAATTTCTTGAGAACTTACACTAATGCAAGAGGTTATATAAATACTCGAAAAAAAAAATGATATGTTTCAAAAATAAGATAAATATTAAAACAAGAAAATCAAAAGATTTTCTGAAAGTTAATATCTACTTCGAAAAATATATATTATGTCATTGTTCAACCAATATCTCCTTGAGAAGTAGGTAAGTTCTCCTCATCTTAGGAATCTTCATAGTTTAGGTTGAGCAATAGATGGTGTGCATGAACCTCGATATGTTTCACACATTGTCAATACACCTTGGAAACAACTAAAAAATGAATCGAAGGGAACTAATTTATGTCGATTTCGCAAGTGGTAATCAAACCTTGGACCTTTTTCTCTCTTTTCCAATATTTTCTTTCAAATGTAGCAATAATATTAATTTTCTCAAAAGGAAGTTGGAGAAATTTCTGGAAAGTTTGTTCCATCTAGACCTTGATCCTTTTAATTTCTACCTGATATTTGATGACAAGGTCCTATGTTGGTTTCCTTAACTCCTCTGGAACAACTTCTTTAGGTGGATTCGAACTTGGAAGATCAAATTCTTCAATAAAATTAGTCCCTTTCTCCCAAATTGCTAAGCATTTCCCTTGGGCATTTTTGGTCCATTCTATAAATTCTCTAGCTTCTTCCTCTCTATGGTTCAAACATGAAATAATTAATCTTTTATCTATTTTAGAAACCTTTCGAATTTCATCAAATTGAAGTTCCTTCTCCTAGTCAATAATATAAAAAAACATCGTTTTAATGTATTTGTTTACTCCTACTATGGAATCCATCCTTTTATTTAAATCTATAATTTCATGATAAAATCTTGATATTTTATCCATCTATTTATAGAACTTTGATTCATGTTTTCTTAAAATCAAGCAAATTTGTAATGCTTGTTCTTTGAAAATCTTTAGACTTTGTGTATCTTCATGATTTTGATTAAGTTGACTTTGAAGAGAATCAATTTTCTCTTTCAAAGTCATAGTCATGACTTCAATACTACTTTCAACCTCTTCCTTCAAAATGCGAGTGTGATTTTCATGTCCTTTATTTAATTCTTGAATATGCTGCCCATGCTTTGATTTTAATTCTTTCAATTCTAGTTGAAAATAATTTTGTGGATTTTCCCTCTCTACTACAAAGCCTTAAATAAGAGTTGCGGAGTACTTTTTACAATTATCTTCATTAAATAATTCCTTTTTCTCTAATTATTCTTCCAACACTTTAATTCTCTGTAAATAGTTTCCATATGAGGTTGTTAACTCATTGAGATGATATTGGTCATAATTTACGAAAGTGCCTAAGGCCTACAAATATTCATTAACCTTCTCTTTTACATCTCCTTGAGCTTGCCAACTGAATTCTAAAACAATTTCTAAAGAATCATGTTTTCTTTTCTCTGTTCTCCTTACTACTCATTTGGTCTGAAAATTGAAATAGTAATGTGTTAAATAAGGCACTGTATCAAGAATTGCTTCTAATTCAGAAACGGGTTGGAAAAAAATGAATCCCAAGGGATCTTGGTGGAAATAAGCGTCATTGAGGTCTTATGAGATGTAGTAGAAATAAATCATATCTTTGTTTGTTGCTCCATTTCCTCCTTACTTCTTTGGGAAATAATATCATCATATATTTTTTTATCCTTCTCCTCATCAATTTCCATTTCTTGACTTTGTTTAAATTCATGTTGCTTCATCTTTGTCTCTCTAGTGGAATTGATCAAAATGATTTATTGCTCACTCATTGTCTCATTTTCTACTGATTTTATTATTACTATGTTTTCTTGATTTTCTTTAACAAATTTTGTAGTTGTAACCTTTTTTGTAGCATGCTTCTTTTTATTTATTTCTTCACTTCTTTCTTCTGCTTTACCTGTAACAACAACATATTCCATTTTCTCAATTTGGATTTCTTCTTCTTGTTGAGATACAACTGAAGAATCTAAAGTGATTTGTTTGAAATTAAATTGAAATAATTCAGAAGTCTTTAATTCCTCAAAAGAAATATTGAGTTGAAGAATTTTTTCTCTTAGGAAACTTTCAAAAATAATTTCCCTAAATTCTTGTAATTGGGATATTTCTTTGCTATTTAAAATCTTCCCTCTGTCAATGGTTTATTGAAAATCATCAATATCTATGAAGGTTTTATCAAAAGGGGGCTCTTGATGAGAAAATATTTTCATATAGCTAACTGCTATATAATCAAATCTAATGATCTTATGGAGGTCATAACCATACTAAGGCAAAGAATGCAGCCAAACTTCCTTAAGGTATTCTGCTTCCTTGAATCCTTGTCCCTTGTCTCTAATATTTATTTCTCCAAACTTAATGGGAAACCCAAGGAAAATTTTCTTCTGCAATCTTACTTAAATTTCGGCCTGAAAATTTAAAGCTGCTTGATTCGCTAATTCCCTTAGGGTGAGTCTTTCATAAATATAATGGGTTAAGAGATGAGGGCCAACCTCACTCCCATAGAATCTTATATAGGAAAACAACTCTTCAACAAACTAGTGACCAATGGAATCTAGGAATTCTTTCATATTTTGATTGATTCTCTAAAGGGTTTTACCAAACATGATTTCATAGAAAGGAATCATGACATAATGGAAAATATGGTAAAAATGAATTTTTAATTTTTTTCTCCCACATTATTAGGGCATAATTTAGAATAGGGAGCTGCAAGTTAGCAAGATAGTTCCATTTCATGAGGGGAAATGGAACTAAGGCAATAACAATGTCTATCAAAAAAGAAAACATATGGAAAATATTTTCGTAGCTGAGTTGCTGAGGGAAGACTCTAATGACAATTTTAAAGCATCTATGATGTTTTGTGACAAAATGTCAGCCCAATTGAGACACTTCACATCATTCATGATACTATGGATTGCAGGAATCAATTTGGTTTTGCAGTGTTTAGGATCATGTTCTCCACATAATCGGGTCAAAATTTTGATGAGAAATGTTATAGGATTCTTGAAAATAGAGACGAGGTATTCTTTGTTGGCCTTATGATTAAACCCTTCATTTTCTTCTCTTAACCAATCTTCAATTAAATTGTCATAATTTTCTCCACTTTTTTTGAAAATAGTGTTTTGGAAATTCTTGAGAAAATCAACATTGCATTGAATTTATGGGAAACTAATCTTATATATGGATGACAAAACTTCTAGTTTCCAGGAGGCTATAATTTTTTTTTGTGGTCTAATAATGTTCTAGTTCGCACATCCACATGATTAAAGATCCATGAGATCATATCACAATATGGAAACATTATAGCTTTCTACCTTGTGTAATTATGTTCTTTCAATGCCCTCCAATTGGTTATTCTTTGATTGAGAAGTTCTTACACTTTTTAACCATTCTCTATCTTCAAAGAAACCAAAAATTTCTTCCCATTTCATCATACTTGCTTTCTATATCTTATAAGTGGAGTCTGAGATGAGAAATAGGTTGAGATTTTATTCTTGAGGTTGTGGATTCTCTACTTCTTTGATCTTCTCCTTTATATGCTTTACATGTTGTTTAGCCGCTAGTGATTTTCCTTTTTACCCCATTTTATGGCTTATAAATAGAAAAGAGACAAACATGAGTTATTCCTAGTAAAAATATGAAATAATGATGAATAAAATTTCATTTTTACAACTTACTTACAGAGGAATTCTACAATTTCGTATCATATTTCTCAAACTCAAAGCTTTTCAAAAACAGTTCTAAGGGACGAAAAGAACATACAAGCGAAAACATTGTAAGAGGTTATGAATTTTTTTATTAAAACTCGGAAAGAGTGTAAGAGGTTGAAAAAATTTATTTCTTTATAAAACATAACTCCGACCTCTGACTTATAATTTTTTTTTTTTATGTTTTTCTAAAAATTGTCAATTTTTTTTAGGTCTTTTTAAGAACCAAAATAAAAATTTTGGGTAGGGATTTCATTTTTTCTTATGTAAAAAAACAAAAAGAGGCTGGTTGTAATATTGACAACATATGGTGACACACTTGAAGAAGTAGTTATTTTTATCAAACTTAAATTTATAGCTGAAAATAAAATAAAGTTTTCAGAATTATTTTCTAATTTATGATTTATCACTGATATACTTAATAAAGTGACAAAATGGAACAAATGATAAAAATAGAAGTATTAATGAAAGAAATGAAAAATTTGTGCAATAAGAGTCGAATAATGAAATTATTTATATCTTTAGATCCTTATAATTCAATCATCATCTGATATTTTAAATTTTTAATACTATAAAAGTTTTTCTGATTTGTGTTCTAATAATCTCTCTTTGAAACTTTAATTTCTTCACTTTGGTTACTGTAAATATCCCGTTTAGTCGGAAAACAAACATTGACCCACTACCGGCAAGTGTTCATATCCCTAATGAGTTTATTTTTTCTTCCTTTAATTTAAAAACTCGTGTCTTCACTTTTTATCTTATGATTGACTTTGAATTTTATTATACATAGGCAAGTGACATAAGTGAAGTTTTTTAGAGAGTTTCTTTGATAGAAAGTACTTTGATGTATTAAAATAAACTCAGATTTTGTATTGTATTATACATTTTCTTGAAAGAATTTGATTTATTTGTTGAAGTATTTGAAGATAATGGAACTCTTATAACATAAAGTAATCAATCAACCATTTTCCATGCTATGGAAAGTTTAAGTAAGAACTAAAGTAATATCAAGTATTTCTCGATTCTTCATATTTTGAGAATACTTTGTCCTAACATAAAATAATATATTGGTAAAAGTATGTTTCTTCAAACATGTAATCACACTTGTAATTCTACAACTAAAAAGTCAAATAAAAAGAAAGTGTATGTATAGGAAATATGAAAATGATAAAAGTGAAAATAAAAACAATTTCTAGGATACCAACATCCTTTCGTAAAAAAAAATATTTACATATGTTCTTCCAAAATTTTCATTATGAAAAATATATTTTCAAAATTTTCCCATTCACTGGCAAATTTTCTACTTGGCCTTCTAATGTTTGTAAAATGTAGGTTGAAGGATCAAGTTTTGAAATTTTTTGAAAATTTCCAATCCAAAGATGTTGAAATTTAGAGTGTCTTTCCTTCTCCTCACAACTTTTATCCAATTTGAGAACTAGGTCACCCACAACAAAGTCTCTATCAAATACTAATTTTTTATCAAATCATCTTTTGATTATTTGTTGATGTTAATGAAACTTATCTTTTGTGTTTTGTCATTCCTCTTCCAATTCTAACAACATGTATAATCTAACATCCATATCTCTGATTGAATTATGCCTTACAAATTGAGCTAACTGAATAGATGGAGAGAAAATATTTGGGGGAAAAATGGCTTCCTTACCATATACTATAAAGTATGGAAAGCTCCCCAATGTTCTTTTAGGAGTGACTCTATCATCCCATACGGAGTTAGATAACTGATTATGTCGATTCGTTTGGTTATTTTGATTTTTTTTTCCAGAATTTGAATCAAGTTTTTCTTTTTGGATTTCACTAAACCATTACCTTGAGGGTAATAGTTAGAAAATAATTTAATCTTGATACCTTTTTCTAGGAAAAATTTAGTCATATTAAGAGAAGGAAAATATGAAGCATTATCAAATACAAAATAAAATGGAGCTCCAAACCTTGTGATTATATGGGTTTCTAGGAATTATCATACATGTTCATCATTGACTTTTTTCAAAGGGATTGCTTCAGTCCATCTTGTGAAATAATCAATAGTTGTGATAATGTATCTATTTAATTTTGAGGAGTTTGGGTTAGTCTCACCAATGATATCTAATCCCCATTTCTAGAATGGTCCTTCAACTTCAACAGGTTGAAGAGGAAGATCATATCTTTTTTCCTTTCCTGATGTTGTTTGACATTCCTTACATTTCCTCCCGTATGAATAGTAATATTTGAATGGAGTGGGCCTGTAAGATCCTGCTCACAAGAATTATGGGTAGTTGTTTCTCTTCCAAAATTCCCACCAGATGGTCAGTAATTGAATTCTACTAAGACATTTTCTACATCAGATTTCTCAAGGTGTCTTAATAAAACATCATCATAATTTTCTCTAAAATAATTCCATCAATTAATTAAAATTTGGAACATTTTAGACATAAAGTTTGTTTCGTTTAATTGATAAATGTTCAGGAGAAATACCATGAATTAATAAATTCTTTGTATCTGCATATGATGTATTTGTTGGTACAAGTATGCATATAATTTGTTCTTGATTCATTTCAAATTCATTGCACCATCCTATTTCGGAATTAGAACTTTGAGATTCCTCTAGATGGTATGCTTCTGCTTCAATTGATAACTTACATAGACCTTGTACTCTGATGACTTCAGATGGTTTAATTTCTAAATCATGCTCTTGTAATCTAGTCATCTAGTTTGTTATTGTTTCTCCTAAATATTTTTGAACTAATAAATTTCTAACCATAGGGTGGGGAACAATCACTTTAGTATGAGATTTCAGTAGGAAAGGTCTAAAGTGTTTAAAAGAATGATAAAAAACATAAAATTGTTTTTCTATCTCTGGATAATTTAATTTAGCACCCTAAAATCCATAAATCATGAATGAAATAGTAATTCCCATATCTTCATAATTATTTTGAGTTAGGAATGCAACATAAGAAATATCAGATGAAAATATGTAGAGTAAAAATTCTTTATCAAAAACTAGACTGATCAATGTTGGAGCAACAACAATACCTTCTTTGACCTTTTGAAAAGCATTTTTTTCTAGAGGTCCCCATTTAAAAACATGATTCTTTCAAATCATATCTTGCATTGGTCTGAATGTTTAAGCAAAAATTGTTATAAATCTTTGAACAAAATTAATCAGTCCTAAAAACGATTGCATAGATTTTTTATTATGAGGAAGAACAATTTGCAATATTGATTTGATTCTATCTGGATCAATAACAATATTTGTTTTAGAAACTATGAATACCAATAATTTACCTTCAATGATAGTGAATATTATCTTCTAGGATTTAATGAGATTCCATATTTTCGACACCTTTCAAATATTTTTCTCAAATGATCAATATGTTGAAATATTTTCTTTGAATAAACGATGATATCATCCAAATATACAACCATAAATTTATTGATAAGTACATTAAAATTAATATCCATTGCTCATTGAAAAGTATCCCCAACATTGATTAATCCAAATGGAATATTTTTATAAGCATATGTGCCCATTTGGTTCGAAAATTAGTTTTAATTTGATCCTCTGGTAAAGTAAAAATATGGTTATAACTAGAGAATCCATCAATAAGAGAGAAAATATAAGATCCTACAATTGATTGAAGAATCTGTTCCATTGGAGGGACATAATAATTATCTTTTGCAAGTTATTTATTTATATTTCGAAAATCAATGTAGATTCTAATATGTTTTCTTTTCTTTCGAACCAGAACTAAAGTTTATACCCATTATGAATGCCTCACTGGAAGGATAATCCGAGCTTTTAATTTTTGTTAAGCTTTTCTTTGATTTGGCCCTCAAGTCTATGATGCATTTTCCTTATTTTTTGTTGAAAAGGTTTAATATCATATTTGATTGGAATTATATGTTGTATGATTTTAGTATCATAAACCTTCAAATCATCATAATTCCAGGTGAAAACATCCTTGTATTGTTTGAACAATTTGATAAATCGGGATCTTTCAGTAGGTGTACAATTGCTTCCTAAATTAATATTTTGAAGTTTTTTTTTTGTTCCCAGATTAACAACTTCAAATTTCACTGAGGAACTATTTGTTTTGAAATGTGTATTACCTTTGAATCTATTTTGAAAATCATATAAATTTTCCAATAGTATTACATATGTTGGAATAAAATTTTGACTTTTTAGGTCATCATATATTCTCCAATTTTGAATATTGTCGTGGATTGAAGGTTTGAAAATAATTTCAACTGAAAAAATGTTATGGGGAAATTTTTTTGACTCGCATAAGCTTTGATGCAATATTAGCAAGTAGGTCAACGTCAGAATTTTGAGAGTGGGGTATAGAATCTAATTCAAAGTTTTCAAAATTTTGAACTAAGTCCCACACTTGTTGTCTATAATTTTTCCAAATATTAGATACACAATGAATGGTTTTATTGCATTGTTTTACAATAATTTCTTAAACACCTAAAAATTTGATGTTTTTGACATCCATTTCGATTGCTTTGCGAAGACCTTGCAAGAAAGACTCGTATTTAGCTACATTATTGGTACAAGGGAAATTTAATTTGCAATAAAGGAGAAATTTCTTCTCTTGGGGATCAATTAAGACACATCCAATACCAACTACTTCATTAGATTTGGATCTATCAAAATATAAAGTCCAACTGATAATTTGATCAGTTGTAATGATAGACGAAGCTTCACCATAGGAAATTTATCTTGAATTTAAGGTTGGTACTTGGATAAAATTTAGGCATTCGATTTGAGTTTCCAATACAAAGGATTCTTCAGATAAGAAATTACCATGATGGGTATCAAATTTATAACTACCCAATGAAGATTCAAAAAAATTGGTTAGCTCACTAGAATTTTCAAGGTCGTTAATTGTATGTTTCATGTGATGTTCCTAACCAAACTTGACTTTATTTGGCCTACCATTTAAGGGTAGCCATAAACGAGACCAATTTGTTGAGATAACCATTAAGTTTTTCTAACCAACCTTGGCTAAGAATTAAACCATATGATTCTAGAATATTTGTGACAATAATGTCAATTATCTAAAAGATTTTGGGATTTGAAGAAAGTTTGATTAATACCTTTTTTGTTTCTCCTAAAACTTCTACACTTGATCTATCAAGTTGTATGATCTAGGTAAATGAGTTTGTAGGATACATATTTAATTTTTGAACAATAGATAAGGGCATTACTTTAGATGAAGCCCCTGAATCGAATAGACAATTATGCACATTTTTGTTGCATATTTCAAAAGTTAAAAGGAAAGGAGGAGTTAGAGAGGATGATCTATCTCCAATTAAATTTGCATTGATATTAGAAATCTTTTTATATGTAGGTAGCTTTACTAGAATTAGAGTTTTTAGATGGATCATTCATTAAAGATTTGGTCAATTTATCTCTTTGTTGAGTGAGTTTTGATAATTCAAATAGAGGGATATTAGTTCTATTTTTATTCGTGTCTTCAACTAATTCATAATCAAATTTTTTTAGAAAAGGAAGAGAATTAGGTGTAGTAGTAGCTTTATCAGTCATTTTGTTTCTCTTGGTTTCAGCTGGAGGATTAGAATTTGATCAGGATGCATGATTTGGAGAAGTTTTTTGACTTTTTGATCTTGTTTGTACAATGTTAACCTCTTCTTCATCTTCAACATAATCATTATAAATTATTCCTCCTTTAGAAACATCGCATGAGACATTAATTTTACTAGATTACTCTTGTTTTTTATCTTGTTCTTCTTGTTGGCTTTCATTCTCAGCTTCTATAAATACTTTAAACATGTTTATAAGATTAAAAAAAAATGTTTTTGACAATGTTTATCATTATGAGCTTGAGAAGAACCATCACAAGCATAATCTTCATTGTTGAATTCTTCAAGACTGGTTTGATTAGGATTGGGAGGTGGATTCCTTCTAAATGGTCTCCAAGGTTTTTTTTATTACTGGAGCTTTAGAAAGATCATTTTTTACATAAATTATCTCATTAGACATATTTTTAATTACCTTTTGGATAGAGTCTAAATCGATATTATCTTTTTCTTTTCTTTCATCAATTGTTTTACTAGTTGTATCCTTTTTACAAGAAGATATTATTTCTTTCTTGTCCTAATGCATGTTTCACTGCAATTTTTTATATTTGTTTTTCAACGTTTAGGGCGTCCTTCATGTTTCCAACTAATGTAGATTTTTCTTATCTAATAAGAACAAATTCAATATTATAAGGAAGAGAAGTAGTATATACCTCATTTAGTGTTGGAAATAATAATGAGAGGGGGGGGTGTGAATCAGTATTATAAATTTAACAATTTTTCATTTCCATAAACAGATTGATATACGTTACTTCTTTTAATTCAACCTGCATATATACGCAACTGTGTTTAGAGAAAACCACGTATATCTTACAGACTTATAATTTAGTTAGCTAATCTTAATCTGTGGATCAGAACCATAAAATAGTAATCAAGTGTAGTAAACAGTACAAGAAATCACACACATGAACACAAGATATAAGGTGGAAACCCAATGTGGGTGAAAACCACCTGCCACAATTCGTCTCTATCTTCTTTTAACAAGAAACTTATTTTTATAATATTTTTGTACTGGTGCAGTCTTATACTAGTACGCAGGCTTCTACCTACAGAAGGCTACAACCTTCTCTCGTTCTCCACCTTCTCCTGGAAGGCAGCTACAACCCCCTTAGCTCTTGTACTAGATGATGTACTAGTACGTAGGTGTTGACCTACAGAAGGCTACAACCTTCTCTTTTCTTCCAGGGACAACGTTTCATAAATTTTCAGATTGGATCCATCAATAACATCAATCAAACATTAAATATATCTGCATCAACCAATCTTCTTTGCACCAACCAAAAACTGAATCAAACAATCACTTCTCTGTATGTTGTAGCCAAAATACTGTAACAGTAACTAGAAACCAATCCTAAACCTAGAACACTACAGCAATAAACAAAAGTAGCTAAAACATATTTTATGAGACGTACTCTACTTCAATATGTAGAACCTGCATGCATACGATGCTATATTAAGGCAAACCTGCGTATACACTGCTTTGAATTACCGAACAAGCATGTATACGTACCTTTGCTATGTTGAACCTACGTACAAATCTGTAAAAGATAATTTACCCTTTTCAACTATTCAGACATCAGTTATACCCAAATCATCAGATTTACAGATCAAGTCATGTGCCAAATATAAAAGATCAAAATCACACAAAGATACTTCTCTTCAAGCCTTAATATCTTGACCCATCAATAGAACTTATCCTTCTTCTAGCGCTTAGGTTCCTCCTTGATTCAGATCCAGCTATGCACCATAACCCAAGGACCAATATTCTAGATTTTTCTCTTCATAAGATATTCATTCCTTGAGTGCCTTTACCAAATGATCTCCTCCTCCTTTTATAGTCTTAGGCCTTACTCAATAGCATGGTCCAAAACCACTTAGAACCAATACCTGGGTCCAAATACTTGGGTTCAACACTTCAGACAAGATACCATGGTCCAAATACCAACGACCAAAAACCAAATTTTCCAAACTATGCGCGCTTTTTTGTGCATGAAAGTGTGTGTATACGCATGCATGCCTTTTGGTCTATGAATCTGCATGTATATGCAGCTTGGTCAATGGGAACCTGCGTATACCTCCTTTTCCTTTATTCTGAGAGCCTGTGAGCCTAAACTGTCATCTGAGAGACTTGTTAAGTGAGTTGCCATCAAGGACAATACCTGTGTCATAGTGCCAAGCCTGTGTCATAATGCCAACAATCTCCCCCTTTGGACTTGATGGCAACCCCAAATCACTCTCCCCCTTTGTCGTCAACGGCAAACGGTTATGCTCCCCCTGAGTACATGGTGAAATCTCTACTCTGTTGTGCTGTCCATGCTCCCCCTGACTATACGCAAGGTCTGCAAAAAGATGTTAGACAAGAAAGAACATGACTCTATACATTGTAGATGACCTTCCTATCACCAAAGACTCATACATACATCCATCTCCCAAATAAATGGGGATATACCATACTTGACTCATTCCCCCAACCAATTGAGGATATACCAAACATTTATGCATGATAAAACAAGAATATTACATCATCCATCCCAGGCATAGTGGGGAAACAAAATAGGTCGTTACGTGACCTTGATAATAAAAGGAATGCATGACATAGAGACCAAATATCTAAGACAAGACTATGATAGTCTTCAGCAACTATCATCAGCAGCATCAGTCAATCACTATCCAAACTAGCAACCATGATCTCCCTATGCACCTGTTCCACCGGAATAAAAAACAACTGTTAAATTTTACAAAGATCTTCTAAGGTAATGCAAACAATGCACTATTAGAAGTATATGCTCCCCCTGATCCTGTACCAAATGATCAGACCCACATCAGACTCTTTTCACCCTGAGTCTGGCCCACTAATAGTCTTCAAACCAACATATACACGATTATATCCATAGAAACCGTCTTATGTATGTGGTGATCTTCATGAAACTCATGTACAACCATTTTTCTCTGAAATGGATAAGTGTCAATAGCAAAATGATGTATCAACTACTTCCAGCTTCTCT
This sequence comes from Pinus tabuliformis, assembly GCA_031772625.1. Lineage (NCBI taxonomy): Eukaryota > Viridiplantae > Streptophyta > Pinopsida > Pinales > Pinaceae > Pinus > Pinus tabuliformis. The sequence continues at coordinate 870,601,026 of CM062810.1, read as the reverse complement.
CTGAGGTATTCAAATGTCTCCCTAGGAAGTGGTTTGGTGAATATATCAACAACCTGTTCCATGGAGGGAACATACTCCAATTTGACTTTTTGTTCAAGCACTTGTTCCCGAAGAAAATTATATTTTATAGGTATGTGCTTGGTCTTAGAATGCATGATAGGATTCTTTGAAATGTTGATTGCACTTGTATTATCACATAGAATGGATATGGGTGGAGTACAAGTGATTTGAATGTCTTTCAATGTTTGCATCATCCAAAGGAGTTGTGTGCAGCAAGATGCAGCAGCCACATATTCTGCTTCAGCTGTAGATAATGCAATTGAACTTTGTTTCTTGTTGAACCAAGACATTAATCTGGAACCCATAAAGAATGCACCACCACTAGTGCTTTTTCTGTCATCCATGCTTCCTGCCCAATCTGCATCTGTATATGCATGAAGTGTGAGATTTGTATCTCTAGGATACCATAAGCCATAGTTTTGAGTTCCTTGAAGATATTTGAAAATCCTTTTAACTACCTGAAGATGTGCTTCCTTTGGATTTGCCTGAAATCTTCCAACTATTCCCACTGCATGCATGATGTCTAGTCAGGTACCTGTTAGATAGAGCAGACTCCAATCATGGATGTATAAGTTGGTTGATGTACTACTACTGATTCATCATTTGCGTTGAGGCTACATCCTGCTACCATAGGGGTACATACTAGTTTCAAATCTTCCATGCCATATTCCTTCAAGATCTGCTTGAGGTACTTGGTTTGTGATAGAAATATATTGTCTTTGTTTTGTTGGACTTGTAAACCAAGAAAATATGTGAGCTCACTAAGCAAGGACATTTCAAATTCTTTTTGCATCACCAAACCAAAGTTTTGACTCACGGCTTCTTCATTGCTACCAAAGATGATATCATCAACATACACATCAAGTATTAGCAATTTATCATTGTCAATTTTTATATATAGATTGCTATCTATTGATCATATTGAAAAACCTTGTTGATGGAGGCATTTGTCCAGATGATAATACCAAGCCCTTGGAGCCTGTTTAAGACCATAGAGAGCCTTTCTTAGTCTGCATACAAGTTTTGGATCATTTCCAAGGATAAATCCATCTGGTTTCTCAATATACACTTCTTCTAAGTCTCCATTTAGAAAGGTATATTTCACATCCATTTGATATACTTTGAACTTCTGAAAGCTAGAAAGAGCAAGGAACATTCTTATGGATTCAAGTCTGGCAACCGGTGCAAAAGTTTCTTCAAATTCTATACCTTCTTGTTGAGCATAACCTTTACAAACAACTCTGGCCTTGTTTCTAATAACATCTCCGTTTTCATTCAGCTTTTTTTTGAATATCCATTTGGTCCCTATGACATTCTTATCATTAGGTCTAGGAACCAATTCCCAAGTGTTACTCTTTTTAATCTGCTCAAGTTCTTCATTCATGGCCTTGACCCAACATTCATCTTTTCATGCTTCACTTATATTTCATGGTTCGATGGAGGAGAGCAATGCTAGATATCTTGAAGCTTCTATAATAGTTCTTTTTGTTTGTACACCTACCTCTTTCTGCCCCAAAATTTGAGTCTCTAGATGGTTCTTCTGGACGTACCTAGATGGAGACTTTTCTTATACCCTTATCTATTCTTCTGGTGCCTCATAAGTTTCTTCTTCAACATTAGTCTGATTTGATGTTGAGGGATAGTCCTCATCATCTTCAAAATCTTCAGTTTTTATCTGTTTTGGATTGTTGCCTGCTTCATCAATCACCACATCAATACTTTCAACAATTTTATCAAGTCTTTTACTGTAACACTTATATCCTTTACTTTGGGAAGGGTAACCAAGGAGAATTCCTTCATCTGCTCTAGGTTCAAACTTGCCAAGCTTTTCATTAGTCCTTTTGATGTAACATTTTATTCCAAAAACTTTGAAGTATTTTACAGTAGGAGTTTTACCATACCAAAGTTCATGAGGAGTTTGAGTGTTGTTTACCTGGACATTTGTTTTGTTGAGAATAGTAATGACAGCAAATGCAACTTCACCCCAGAAGGTTGCAGGAGTTCCAGACTCATCAAGCATAGCACGAGCCATTTGTTTAACTGTTCTATTCATCCTTTCTACCACACCATTTTGTTGAGGAGTCCTTGCAGTAGAGAATTCCCTTCTTATTACATGTTCTTCACAAAAGTCAAAAAATTCATCCAAGGTAAATTCCCCTCCTCGATCAGACCTAAGGCATTTGATTTTGTGATCTGATTCATTTTCAACCAAGGCTTTGAAAGCTTTGAACTTTTCGAAAGCTTCATCTTTATGCTTCAAAAGTCCTATCCAACACATCCTGGAAAAGTCGTCAATGAACAATATAAAGTATTCTTCTCCACGAGGTGACTTTTTCCTTGATGGACTACATAAATTAGTATGGACAAGTTCAAGTGGCTTACTATCTGATCCTTCCTTTTGAGGAAAATGTGTTCTGGTTTGCTTACCAAACTGACATGATTTTCATATTGTATTGTCTGGAATTCTGATGTCAGGAAGATCGCGAATAGCCTGATATTTGCATGCTTTCCATATCTGAGGGAAGCTTAGATGCCCCAATCTTCTGTGCCATAGCCAGTGTTCATCATTTTTTCTTAGATAGCATTATTGTTGTCCTCCCTTCAGTATGTATAAATTATTTGGAGTTCTTATGCCTTTGATCAATGTTTCTCCTGTATCAAGCTCATGAACAATACATCCTTTTGGTCAAAATACTACCTCATTTCCTTGATCACACATTTGACTTACACTCAATAGATTATGCTTTAAGCCATCAACATACATAACATTCCCACCTTTGAAATTTTCTTTTAAGAGAACAGACCCTTTACCTTTTATGGCTACAGGGGTGCCATTTCCAAATGAGACCTTCCTTTCCTTTTTAAGGCACTATATGACTAAAGCTTTTCTTTATCACCTGTCATATGTTTTGAGCATCCATTGTTGATGTACCACTAATTTTCCTGTCCTTTCACATATAAGGCTATATCACATCTTTCTATTTTCGGTTCTTTCTTTCTCCATGTTTTGGGACCCAATGAAGCTTGCTCCTTCTGAGATGTTTGCCGAAGCTTACTCCTGCATTCAGAATCTTCATAACCGAAGTTTTTACAAATAGAGCATTCTATTTCATTTTCGAGAGCAAAAACATTATTGTAGGTCCTCTTCATGATCCCAGTCACACTCCTTTGATTTCATGTTTCTCTAGTCATGATGGTCTTGTAGGCAACACATTGAGCATCTTTGTGTCCAAAGTAATGACATGAGAAACATTGACCATTAAAGAAATTCCTGTGATTATCAAATCTACTAACCATGTGATTGTAGTTTCCATTGACATTCATTCCTGAAGCAAATTTGGAATGATTTACCTGCAGTTGGTTGTAGCTTCTGTTCATCCTTGAAGTAGATTGACCCTGATTTACCTGGTGATCTGCTTTATGCCTTTATTGATGATTGTCAACCTGTTCACTTCTCCTTGCTGCATCAAGATAACTTTTGGAGGTGGATGGCTTCTGTGCTTGAGATGCTTCATCAATATATCCAAGACCTATCTTTATTAGAGGAGAACACCGCACTTTGATAATCTCATATAAAGTTTTAGATCCTTTAGCAAATCTAAGATTAAGAGCTTTTGTTTTCTCAATATCTTTTCTAAGTCCCACAATTTCACATTCTAACTTTTCATTGTGTTTTTCCCTTTCAGCAAGTTGGAATGTCAGAGTATCTATAATCATACTCTTTTCTTCTAAAAAAATTTTAAGTTTAGAAATTTCTTCATAGAGATCATCTTCATCTATAGCATCCAAGAAATCATCATCTTCAAAAGCCATCAAAAGTCTATAATCATTACTATGTTCATCTTCATCACTATTTGAATGTCCATCGCTGTCTTGTGTATAATAGCTCTTCTTACTTATGCTCTATTTTCTATTCCATTTAACTGGTTCCTTACCTTTATCAAGCTTATCTTTATGATGACATTTGGCTGCATAGTGATCGACTCTTCCACAAGCAAAGCATTTGAAAGGTAACTTACCTCTGAATCTTCCAGAACCCCATTGAAGGTTCTTGACAAAATTTGATTCTTCCTCTCCTTCTGACATATGTTTTGACTCATTGTATTCTCCTTTTCCTGAAGCTTTGAATGCAACTTCTCTCACGTCTGATGGACCCCCTTTCTCATTTCAAAAATAGTTAGAATTCCATTCAGCTGTGACATAGTAATACTCTGGAGATTCTACTTTTCTTCTATGCGAGAAAATTTTGATTCAAACTTAGAAGACAAGGATCTTAGAACCTTTTCAACTAAAGTAACTTCTTTTATCTATTCACCCAAATTTTTCATGCAATTAACAATCTCATCTATACGTAGGAAATAATTAGCTACACTTTCATCATTGTGCATTTTGAGAGTTTCATATTGAATTTTGAGAGATTGTAGTTTTGCATGTTTTACCTGATCGTCTCCTTGATAGCTTAGAATGATATTTGTCCCATATTTCTTTGGCAGTTTTGAGCTGCATAACCTTGATGAATTCTGATTGTGATAGACCCCCCAATAGAGTATTGATAGCCTTTGCATTTGCTTCATTCTGTTCTTTACCTGTCATATCTTAGTAGGAGTTGCTACTGGAAATGTGTATCCTCCTTCCACGATATCCCAAATTTCTATTCCAAGAGATTGAAGATAGGCTGTGATTCTTACCTTCCAATAGACGAAGTTTCTCCCATCAAAAATTGGTGACCTGATGGATGCCTCTTTTTCCTAGTTGCTCATGATGATAAATCTTCCTTCAAGAGATCAAGCTTCTTCTGAAGGACTTGCTCTAATACCAATTATTGGAAATAATACTGAGTGGGGGGGGGGGGGGGTGAATCAGTATTATAAATTTAACAATTTTTCATTTCCATAAACAGATTGATATACGCCACTTCTGTTAATTGAACCTGCATATATAAGCAACTGTGTTTAGAGAAAACCGTGTATATCTTATAAATTTATAATTTAGTTAGCTGATCTTAATCTGTGTATCAGAACCATAAAAAAATAATCAAGTGCAGTAAACAGTATAGGAAATCACACACATGAACACAAGATATAAGGTGGAAACCCAATGTGGGTGAAAACCACCTGCTGCAATTCGTCCCTATCTTCTTTTAATAAGAAACTTCTTTTTACAATATTTTTGTACTGGTGCAGTCTTATACTAGTACGCAGGTTTCTGCCTACAGAAGGCTACAACCTTCTCTTGTTCTCCAGCTTCTCTTGGAAGGGAGCTACAACCCCCTTAGCTCTTGCACTAGCTGATGTACTAGTATGTAGGTGCTGACCTACAGAAGGCTACAACCTTCTCTTTTCTTCCAAGGACCACGTTTCATAAATTTTCAGACTGGATCCATCAATAACATCAATCAAACATTAAATATATCTACATCAACCAATATTCTTTGTACCAACCAAAAACTGAATCAAACAATCACTTCTCTGAATGTTTTAGCCAGAATACAGTAACAGTAACCAGAAACCAATCCTAAACCCAGAACACTGCAGTAATAAACAGAAGTAGATAAAACATAGAAGTAGATAAAACATATTTTATGAGATGTACACTACTTCAATATGTAGAACCTCCATGCATACGTTGCTATATTAAGGAAAACCTATGTATACGCTGTTTTGAATTACCGAACAAACATGTATATGTGCCTTTGCTATTGTGAACCTGCGTACAGATCTGTAAAAGATAATTTACCCTTTTCAACTATTCAGACATCAATTATACCCAGATCATCAAATTTACAGATCAAGTCATGCGCCAAATATGAAAGATGAAAATCACACAAAGATACTTCTCTTCAAGCCTTAAGATCTTGACCAATCAATAGAAGTTATCCTTCTTCTAGCGCTCAGGTTACTCCTTGATTCAGATCCAGCTATGCACCATAACCCAATGACCAGTATTCTAGATCTTTCTCTTCATAAGATATTCATTCCTTGAGTGTCTTTGCCTAATGATCTCCTCCTCCTTTTATAGTCTTAGTCCTTACTCAATACCATGGTCGAAAACCACTTAGAACCAATACCTGGGTTCAAAACTTTGGATGAGATACCATGGTCCAAAACCATAGGTCCAAATACCAAGGACCAAAAACCAAGTTTTCCAAACTGTACACGCTTTTCTGTGCATGAAAGTGCGTGTATACGCATACGTGCCTTTTGGTCTGTGAATCCATGTGTATACGTGGCTTGGTCAACGGGAACCTGTGTATACCTCCTTTTCCTTTATTCTGAGAGCCTGTGAGCCTGAACTATGATCTGAGTGATTTGCTAAGTGAGTTTCCATCAAGGACAATACCTATGTCATAATTTCAAGCTTGTGTCATAATGCCAACATTTAGAACATCATCACCTGATCTAGAAGTTGCTGGGATTCTGTTAAGGATAGAAAGAAACCTTTGATTGATTCACCCAAATTCATCCTAATATTTGATAACTCTACCATTAGAGTTGCTTTAGTTTTATCCTCTCCATATTTTTTAATAAATAAATTCTCAAAATCTTGTCAAGTAGTAATAGAACCATCAGCTAAGGTACAATACCAAGTTGTAGCTTTTCACTCAAAGGTATATAAAAATAACTTGCAAACTTGATGTTCATGCTGAACTGCTCCTAACTTGAGGGATCACATGAATTGTTTAACATGTTCTTCAGTAGTAATAGGACCATCAAGACCGCATTTTGGAATCCATCTTTCAGAATTCTTTAGTAAATCATGTTAATCCCTAGGAATAGCAATAGGTATAATAGATAGCCAAGGTTGACCTGCTATAGGTGACTTTGGGGAATATGAACTTGAACCTGATGTGTGACGTGATGGAAGGATTTGAAGATGAGGTCCTATAGGAGGGAGAATCGGAGGCAGAGTGTTGGATTAAGGGAGTCTAACCCAGGTTCATAGTTGTTTGCACCAACCATCAAAACCCTAACTGATGGCCCTTTCAGCAACAACCTGCATAGTGCAGGCTACAGTTTCACCCGAAGCATTATTTGGGGATGCTAGAACCAGGTTTCCGCATCCACAAATAGTGTGATAATAGGTTTCAAGCTCTTTTAGCTCACATCTGCCTTTGTGCAGATTAGTATCCTTCTATGGTCTAACATTGTAACTCTAAGGAAATGGCTTCTAGACCTTCGCGAAGGTCTGCAATTAGTTTTTACAAACCCTAGAGAGGCAAATCATCCAATTTTGTGCACTAATTACTAAACCTAGATCTACCTACGCACAGATCTACCCAATTCGTTAGAAATCATAAAAGAATTAACCCTTAACTTTGTGAGCACAGATAACCACCTAATTCATGCATAAATATTATAGATTCAACATATTCACACAGCAATTACACATTATTTCATGGAAAACATATTAGTAAGTGACAGAACATAACATTAACATAATTCACAATAATACTTAGATGCAAATTATTTCTTTATAATTATTCTTTATTAAGCTTCAATGTTCAGATTATAGACTCCTTTATCCTACGCACTTAGCTACAGGAGTCCACACACTCAACTGCAGACTTACCAAGGCCTCCTGCACACTCAACTGCAGGAGCCTTCACCTTTCACCTAAGTACAAGAAGCAAAGCCTTTCTTCCTTAGCACTTGCCCAAAATAGTCTTTATCTTGACTTAGCTACTCTTCGCTACCTCTTAGACTCAGTATGACTCAACTATATATATCTTTCTTCAATACAATACCATGGTCCGCGGACCATGGGTGAGTTTCAAAACTGACCCAAACAAGGGGCTAAAACTCCTTTAACTCCCATCTAAATGAACACTTTGCATCCATATTTAGCAAGGAATTTACATATTTTGAAAAACTTACACAAAAATTTGGATTAACTAACCCCAAAAATGACCCTAGGGACCCTATCCCAACAAGCCCCCAACACGAATATGGTGACTCACCCTTGATTCACTCAGCTGGTGCCTTGGTCTTTCTACGTAGACCATCTAACGAAACCTGTCATGCTAAAACTTCAACAACACTCTGCACCACACCCTGTTGCACTTCTTCTACCAACTTGTCTATTGTCGGGCCTTCCACTGCTAGTCACATTGTCCTATGTGTCTGCTGTAGCACCTTGAGCTTTTCCTGAAGTGACAGAGTAAATTGGCAGGCTTCATCTATCCATGGCTATAATCTAGCCTTTAGAATCACCTCCTTTCTCTGTAATTCTTCCGTCTATGCTTGCAACTGCTTGCCTTCCTAAAACTTTGTGAGGCGTTGTGCTGGCACATAAGTGCACGCAATCACTCAGACTTCATCATACTTGCACTACATCTCCCAGAAATCTGTGTTCAACATTTGCAATTTTGGGTCCTCTTGCAATTTCCTCCATAATTACATGGCTTGGTCAGACATATTTGCACATTCGGTGACCACAGTATCCAATGTATTCATATTCTCTTTAATCCCTGCTCCGTGTTGCTTCCGAACTTCCAATGAAGTAGTTGGTTGCAACTTCAACTACAACTTTTATATCTTCATTTGAAAATAAAAATTAACCTTGTCGATATCATCCTTTGACACACGAACTGTAACAACTAATTTACAGACTTTTTCTAAAGATGCGACATCCTCTAGGATGTTCAACTCATGAACTGTATTTCAAGCCCGTTTGATGGTTGTCTCTAGGCTCTGACTTCATGTCTAGAGCTCTTCCTTTTCTTTCAACACCTAAGCTTTCTTCACGAACATATTCTTATTATTCACCTTGAACTCACTTATGACTATGAGGGTGCACTCCTCCCTGATCCTTAGCTCATCTGAGACCTCATGATGCAATGCATGGAGAGTCTCAAGCAGTAGCATGGCGAAGTTAACTCCCATTTCCTTGACTACACTCAACACGATGCGATCCTCACTTGACTCCGTGCAAATAGACCCTTCTAGTAAAGGTATGACTCTCAAGTCCAGAGTTTGTTCTAGCTTTGCTACTGTTCCACTTCCTTACACTAGGCTCACTTGAACCCCACTTGATTACCCAATGCTCACTTGAATTCAGCCAGTCTGAATCTGCAGCTCATAAAAAATCCATCTAGATGCTTCCCAACATCTGCATATATTGTTCCTGGAACTGCTGCCATAACTCCATTTTTGTGTCTCTGACTTTGTCACCGATCTCGTTGAGATCCCCCTCTTTCAGGACCATCATTTTGATGCCCATATGCTTATCTCACTTACACTTCTTGTGTTGCCCAATAGTCTACTCCTTTCCGCACCTTTTCAAGGTGAAGAGTGTGATCTTCCCCTCAGCATCGCCTCCTTCTTGGCCTAAAATTTCTTGCTCATCTGTGTGTTGCAAAGTCGATTTTTCAACTTCTTCAGTATCCTGGCATTCTTTCTCAGCCTGTTCTTTTGTAGCATGCTCTTTCTCCACACGCTCCTTCTCCACATCTGTGTTATCCAACTAGCATTCAAAATAGAAGAAAAGATAGATAAATGACTTAAAATCAACCTTTTGAGGGGGAAACCTCCTTTACATTACTCAAATGAACAATTCTTTGATGCTACAAATAAAAACACCTCCTTTCTATATAGGAGTCTAAGGGGTCACAATAAAATCAAGCTGACATAACAATAATAATATAAGGGCACAAAAATAATAATAGTGGGCTTCTGTGGGACACAATAATAACAATATGGGGATAATAGGGGCACAACAATAATAATAAGGCATAAAATGACAATAGTAATGGGGGAATCACTAGTATTATAGGGACATAACATTCCCCTCTCATTCAAAAAAGTGTTTTCCACAACACTTGAGTAGTTCTGGATGCTTCTGTATAAAATTCTCATCCTCCCGTGTGGAATCTTCAGCAGGTAAGTTCTTCCACTTCATGAGATACTCTGAAATTGATCAATTTCGTAGTTGTCGAGTTCTTTTTTCTATGACTACTTCATTTTCCAATATTATTTTTCCTTCCTCGTCAAGTTCTGACAATATTGTTTGAACTGGTAGCTTGTCACCTATAACCTTATTTAAGCTTGAAACATGGAAACTTGGGTGCACTCAGGAAGTTGCAGGAAGCTCCAATTTGTATGCCATAGTACCAATCTTTTGCAACACCTTGTATAGACCATAATACTTTGGTGATAATATATTATCCTTCTTAGCTTTCTTCAGGGACATTTGTTTATATGGTTGTAGTTGTAGAACTACATCAAAACTTATTTTGCTGTGATCTTGATCTTCCTATTATTTCATTCTATTCTGCACCAAAGTGAGATTATCCTTTAAGAGTTGGAGAACTTGTTGTTGATGCTCGATGTGATCTTCCACTACTTGAACCTTCCAATTTTCTCTTAAATATGATGTGATGGACAGTGGATGATATCCATAAAGTGCCATAAATGGCATCATTTTTGTTGCAGTATGGAAGGAAGTGTTATACCACCATTCAGCCACAAGTAACCATTTGACCCATTGTGTCTGTTTATCAGATACAAATCAACAAAGATATCCTTCAAGACATTTGTTTACTATCTCAATTTTCCCATCAGATTGAGGATGATAAGATGAGCTATGAGCTAACTGAGTACCAAGATAATAAAATAATTCTATCCAAAAATTTCCAATGAAAATGAGATCTCTTTCGCTTACAATAATGTTTGGGTTTCCATGTAGCTTTTGAATTGTGCCCATAAATGCAAAATAAACTATACTATCTTTAAATCGATGAGGTAATTCACAAAAGTGTGCATAGTCGGTAAGTATATCAACTACCACCAAGACGACACTCTTTCCTTTTGTTGGGATAGAGTCCCTAGGGACAATTTTGGGGCTAAAAGCCCAAGTTTTGGGGAAGAAAGCCCAAGTTTTTGTATGAAATGTGTAAAGTATCCGCAATTTGTGATCGCGGAGTGCATAGATGTAAAGTGTCATAAATGGTTTTACCCTTTTTTATGTAAGTTGTGTTGGTTGTAGAAGATCTACTGATGGTCTGCGGACCTTGGAATTGTATAAAAAGGAGTCTTAGAAGAGTTTAAGGCAGTTAAGTTTAGGCATTAATGATGATGAATGTAATAGATCATTAGCGGAAAGAGCTAAGAATCTTAGAGTAGAAGAGATTCTTTGTAGTTGCGTGCGCAGAGGCCTAGAATAGAGTCTGCAGCTATGTGCGCGGACCCCTGCAGCTATGTGCAGAGGGTAGTTTGAGTCTATGAGAAGATATGAAGCATTAATAAGGAAGATTACTCTAGAAATACCTGTGTTTGATCTATTTACTTCTATTATGAATGAATGTGTTTATGTTATGATGAATAACGAGTTTATGATTTAATGTTGTATTGATGCGTGAATCTATATGTTTTACATTGTTATATGAACACAAGTAATAATATCTGCTTACGCAAAGAATATCTTAATGCATGTTAAAGATATCATACACTTAATCCAATTTGGATGACAAAAGACTTAAGATTGATTACAGAGGTGCGTAAGTGGTTGATTTTCTTGTTTAGGGTCCACGAAAGATAGTCATAGACCTTCGTGAAGGTCTAGAGGCTGGTAAGAGGAAGTTATATCGATAAGCCTCGAGGGCTTGTCGATCTGCAAGAAGGCAAAACCAGGATATAAAATGACATCACTACCATCTTTGGGTGCAGAAACTTGGTTCCAGCATCTCCCCATATTGCTTCTAGTGAGACTTCAGTCCGCGCTCCATGGATTGATGCCGAAAGGGATAGTAGTATAGGGATTTGCTTAGCTATCTTAACGTTGAACCTGGGTCAGGGCCCACTATGCAAACAAATGGTTCCATTGTTGGGACCAAGATCTACATAAAGAGATGTGTGATGTGGCATCACTGGAATCCAACTAAGAAGGAAATTGAAGATTTCTTGGATAGAAAAATCCATGAATTCTCGGCGCAAGAAAACAGGAACCCACGATTCACAAAAGAACAGTGGTTATATAGGTATCTGTACACAAAGATACACAAAATTTTCTTTTGTTCCTTCCTAGTCGAATTATGTGAGTGGATCACTAAATTGGCAGATGGCCAAGGAAGGTGGAGGCTTGACAGTCTGATAGTGTGGACCCCAGATTTAGTGTGGAGATTGGAAGCCTCTGAAGATAAGATTGCACATGTTGTCGATCACTAGCTTGATCATATCATAGGAGGATTTGTGACATAGTTTCCGGTCGATAACTCAGTTAGCTATAGTGAAGCAGAGTGATGATTCTTTAAAGGACTGCAAGGTAAGTATTTAAGATCTTTGAATACTTGGATTAAAATGCTCTTGTATGAAAAGAGGGTTATGAAGCTACCTTGATGTTTGGAGCTACGCGAAGTGGAAATTTATTCAGGGATAGAAAAGGAACAGGATCTGAATATAACCCATTGATTGAGCCTCCTCTAAGTGATGATGAAGAAGCAACACAGGCTTCTCTGCAGAGCGTTATCTAGTTAATAAGGAGAGGTTCCCATGAATACCACATCCACCCACACAACCTCCATCTTCACCTCCACTGCATACACCTTTGCCCACACTACCACCATTCAATATGGAAAATTGAGTAAGATTTCCCATTTTCAATGGCTTGGGGCATGAGGACTTGAACCAGTTTTGGTTCATCTCAAAGTTTGTATGTGATGCCTAGGGAATTATAGATGATCATGTTGGAAATAATACTGAGAGGGGGAGGGGGGGTGAATCAGTATTATCAAATTCTTTTCAATCTATCTTCCTTATTTATACTTTGAATAATTCTTCAAATATTGATCATTACTTTGTATGTCAGTATCATAAAATAATGAGCAGGAACAAGAAAAGCAAATAGTCACACAAAAGAACACGAGATATAAGGTGGAAACCCAATTTGGGTGAAAACCACCTGCTGCAATATGTCTCTATCTTCTTTCAATTAGAAACTCCTTTTACAATTATTTTGTACTGGTGCAGTCCTTTACCAGTATGCAGGCTACAACCTGCAGAGAGCTACAACCCTCTCTCGTTCTCCAGCTTCTCCTGGAAGGGAGCTACAACCCCCTTAGCTCTTGTACTAGCCAAGATACTAGTACGTAGGTGTTGGCCTACTGAAGGCTACAACCTTCTCTTTCTTCCAGGGACCACGTTTCATAAATTTTCAGACTGGATCCATGAACATCAATCAATCATCAAGTATATCTGCATCAAACAATCTCCTTTTCCCAATTAGCACTGAATAAAGTAAACACTTCTCTGACAGCAGTACCCAGAACACAGTAACAGTAACCACACACCAAATTCTGAACCCAGAATACTGCAGCAATAGACAGAGGCAGCTATATCATAATTTAAAGATATAAGCTACTTCAACAACCTGAAACCTGCGTGCAGATCTATAAAGGATAATTCCTTCTTTCAAATATTCAGACACTAATTAACCCAGATTGTTAGATTTATAGATCAAGAATGCACCTCATATAACAGATCAAAATCATGCAAAGATACTATTATTCAAGCATAAGGATTATGACCCATCAATAGAACTTATCCTTCTTTATGCGCTAAGGTTCCTCCTTCATTCAGATCCAGATCTGCACCATAACCCAATCACAAATATTTCAAATCTAGCACTTATTAGATATTCAATTTATTCGATGATGCTTTGCCAAATGATCTCCTTCCTCTTTTATAGTCTTAGGCCTTCCACAATACCACGGTCCAAAACCATAGGATCAAAAAAATTGTTGGACTAATACCATGAACCAACCAAGAAAGTGCGTGAGATCAACACTTTTGGATGCAATACCACAAGCCAAAACCATAGGATCAAAAACTATAGGACTAATATCATGAACCAACCATGAAAGTGCGTGAGATCAACACTTTTGGATGCAATACCATGGACCAAAACCATAGGATCAAAAACTGTTGGACTAATACCATGAGCCAACCATGAAAGTGCATGAATTTTTCTCTTCATGAAAGGGACTTTTCTCTGCATGAAAGTGCGTGAACTTTTATCTACATGAAATAAACTTTTCTCTGCATAAAAGTGCGTGAACTTTTCTCTACATGAAATAAACTTTTCTCTGCATATAAGTGCGTGAACTTTTCTTTTCATGAAAGGGACTTTTCTCTGCATGAAAGTGCGTGAACGTTTCTCTACATGAAATAAACTTTTCTTTGCATAAAAGTGCGTGAACTTTTCTCTACATGACATAAACTTTTCTCTGCATATAAGTGCGTGAACTTTTCTCTACATGAAAGAAACTTTTATCTTCATGAAAGAAACTTTTATCTTCATGAAAGTGCGTGAACTTTGTTGCACTATAATTTATCATCTGAGATGAGTGGGTTGCCATCAAGTACAAAATATGTATCATAATGCCAACAATCTCCCCCTTTGGACTTGATGGCAACAACAACCAAACACTCTCCCCCTTTGACATCAAGGGCAAAGGGTTATGCTCCCCCTAAGAACATGCTCCCCCTGACTATAAACTAGATCTCCAAAGAAGAACCATAATCCATCAAACACCATAAATGACCATGAAAGAGATAGAGACGTATTGCAGCAATATTCAGACCAACATCCATGATCTCCTTCTGTACTTCCTCCATAATGCCAACAATGCATGATATGCTCCCCCTGAACCTATGCCATTCGATCTTTGACCAATCCGCAACCCAGCACATGTACGCATATACTTCAGATGAACCTTGCATACAACCAACAATCAGAAGAGATTCAACAACAAGATGATGCATCAAAAACCCCTAGCTTTTGCCTGAGGTATTCAAAGGTCTCCCTAGGCAATGGTTTGGTGAGTATATCAGCAACCTATTCCTTAGAAGGAACATACTCCAACTTGACCTTTTGTTCAAGCACTTGTTCCTGGAGAAAGTGATACTTGATTGGTATGTGCTTGGTTTTTGAATGCATGACTGGGTTCTTTGAAATGTTGATTGCACTTGTATTATCACATAAGATGGAGATGGGTGGTGTACAAGTGATTTGAAAATCCTGCATGGTCTGCATCATCCAAAGGAGTTGAGTGCAGCAAGATGCAGTAGCAACATATTCTGCTTCAGCTGTAGACAAGGCAATCAAACTCTGTTTCTTGCTGAACCAAGATACTGATCTGGAACCCATAAAGAATGCACCACCACTTGTGCTCTTCTTGTCATCCACGCTTCTAGCCCAATCTGCATCAGTATAAGCATGAAGTGTGAGATCTGTATCTCTAGGATACCATAAGCCATAATTTTGAGTCCCTTGAAGATATTTGAAGATTCTCTTTACTGCCTGAAGATGAGTTTCCTTTGGATTTGCCTGAAATCTTCCAACTATTCCCACTGCATGCATGATGTCTGGTCGGGTACCTGTCAAATAAAGTAGACTTCCAATTCTGTAGGTTGGTTGATGTACTGCTGCTGATTCATCATTTGCACTGAGGCTACATCCTGTGACCATGGGTGTACATACTGGTTTTGCATCTTCCATGCCATATTTCTTCAAAATCTGCTTGAGATACTTGGTTTGAGACAAGAAGATCCCTCCTTCCTTTTGTTGGATTTGCAGGCCAAGAAAATATGTCAATTCTCCAAGCAAGGATATTTCGAATTCTTTCTGCATCACCAAGGCAAAGCTTTGACTCATAGATTCTTCATTGCTGCCAAAGATAATGTCATCTACATACACAACAAGTATTAGCAATTTGTCATTTTCAATTTTTATATAAAGATTGCTATCTGCTGATCCTTTTGAAAAACCTCATTGATGAAGATATTTGTCCAAACGATAGTACCAAGCCCTTGGAGCTTGTTTAAGACCATAGAGAGCCTTTTTCAGTCTGCATACAAGATTTGGATCATTTCCAAGAATGAAACCATCTGGCTGCTCAATGTATACTTCTTCTTCTAAGTCTCCATTCAGAAAGGCTGATTTCACGTCCATTTGAAATACTTTGAACTTTTGAAAGCTTGAGAGAGCAAGGAACATTCAGATGGCCTCATGTCTTGCAACAGGAGCAAAATTTTCCTCAAAATTTGTTCCTTCTTGCTGCGCATACCCTTTACAAACAAGTCTTGCCTTGTTTCTAATTACTTCCCCATTTTCATTCAACTTATTTTTGAAGACCCATTTTGTCCCTACAACATTCTTATCCTTTGGTCTAGGAACCAACTCCCAAGTGTTGTTCTTTTCGATCTGCTCAAGTTCTTCATCCATTGCTTTGACCCAACATTCATCTTTGCATGCCTCTTTTACATTTTGTGGTTCAGTGGAGGAGAGTAATGCCAAATAGCTTGAAGCTTTTGCAATTGTTCTTCTTGTTTGTACACCTGCTTCTTTTTGCCCCAAAATCTGAGATTTTGGATGATTCTTCTGAACGTACTGGGATGGAGTCTTCTCTTCTATCCTTATCTATTCCTCTGGTGCGTCTTGAGGTTCTTCTTCTTCATCATTCTATATTTGAGGGTAGTCTTCATCTTCTTCGATATTTTCATGATTTACTTGCCTAGGAATGTATCCCTTTTCATCAACCACTACATCAATGCTGTCAACAATTCTTCCAAGTCTTTTATTGTAGCACTTATATGCTTTGCTGTGTGGAGAATAACCAAGAAGAATGCCTTCATCTGCTCTAGGTTCAAGTTTGCCAAGTTGCTCATCAGTATTCTTAATATAGCATTTGCTCCCAAAGATTTTGAAGTGCTTTACCGAAGGAGTCTCACCATACCAGAGCTCATGAGGAGTTTGAGTGATGTTCACTCGGACATTTGTTTTGTTGAGAATAACAACCGCAGCATATGCGAATTCACCCCAAAAAGTTGTGGGAGTTCCAGACTCATCTAGCATAGCACGAGCCATTTGTTGGACTGTTCTATTCATCCTTTCCACCACTCCATTTTGCTGAGGAGTTCTAGCTGTAGAGAATTCTCTTCTTATCCAATATTCTTCATAGAAATCAAAAAATTCATTTGAGGTAAACTCCCCACCTCTGTCAGACCTGAGGCACTTAATTTTGTAACCTGATTCATTTTCAACCAAGGCTTTGAAGGATTTGAATTTCTCGAATGCTTCGTCTTTGTGCTTCATAAGTCATAACCAAACAAACCTGGAGAAATCATCAATGAATATTATCAAGTATTCTTCTCCTCGAGGTGTCCTTTTCCTAAATGGACCACATACATCTGTATGGACTAGCTCAAGAGGCATGCTAGCTGATCCTTCCTTCTCTGCAATGTTAGTTCTGGTTTGCTTTCCAAACTGACATGATTTGCATATGGTGTTGTCTGGAATTTTGATATCTGGAAGACCACGAACTGCCTGATATTTGCATGCTTTCCTTATTTGTGAAAAACTTAGATGCCCCAACCTCCGGTGCCATAACCAGTGTTCATCATCCTTGCTCAAATAGCATTGTTGTTGTCCTTCTTCAAATATGTATAGATTATTTGGAGTTCTTCTACCTTTGATCACTGTTTCACCTGTATCAAGATCACGAACACGACATCCGTTTGATCTAAATATCACCTCGGTTCCTTGATCACACATCTGGATGACACTTAGAAGATTATGCTTCAATCCATCAACATACAAAACATTTCCAGCTTTGACCTTTTCTTTTAACTGAGCAGTGCCTTTTCCTTTTATAGTTGCAGGAGTATCATTTCCAAAAGAGACTTTCTTTCCCTTTTCTAAAGTAGAATATGATTCAAGTTTTTCTTTATCACCTGTCATATGTTTCGAACATCCACTGTCAATGTACCATATATTTTCTTGTCCTTCTGCATAAAATGCTATCCCACATCTTTCTGTTTGTGGTTCCTTTATTCTCCATGTTCTGGTGCTTGAGGCTTGTTCCTTTGTCTGCTGAAACCTACTCCTGCATTCAGAATCTTCATGACCAAAGTTATTGAAAATAGAACATTCAACTTCATTTTCAAGAGCCGAAAAGTTGTTATAGGTCCTTTTTGTAATCCCGATCATACTTCTTTGTTTTTGAGCTTCTCTAGTCATGATTGTTTTATATGCAACACATTGAGCTGCTTTGTGACCAAAGTTATGGCAAGAGAAACATTGCCCATTGAAGAAACTTCTGCGATTATCAAATCTACTGGCCAAATGATTGTAATTTCTATTGTCATCCATTCTTGAAGCAAATTGAGAAGATTTTACCTGTGGCTGGTTGTAGCTTTTGTTCATCCTTAAGATAGATTGCCCCTGGTTTACCTGATAGTATTTGTTCGTTCTTGATGTAATTCGTCCCTGCTTTACCTGGTGATCTCCATTGTGCTTTTGCTCATTCCTTCTTGCTGCATCAAGATAACTCTTTGAGGTGGATGCTTGAGATGTTTCTCCATTATACCCCAGACCTGTCTTGTTTAGCGGAGAACACTGTACATTGATGATCTCATCCAGAGTTTCAGATCCTTTGACAAACTTAAGATTAATAGCCTTTGTTTTCTCAATTTCTTTTCTAAGGCCAACAATTTCACCTTCTAACTTTTCAAGATATTTTTCTTTTTCATCAATTTGAAATTGTAGAGTATCAATGATCATATTCTTTTCTTCTATACATGTCTTAAGTCTAGAAATATCTTCATAAAAACTATCCACATCTATAGCATCCATGTAATCATCATCTTCAAATGCCATTAAAATTTTATAGTCATTACCTCGTTCATCTTCATCACTATTTGATAGACCATCACTGTCTTCATGAGTGTAGTAGCTTTTCTTATTTGCATTTTGTTTCTTGTTCCATCTGGTAGGTTCCTTTCCTTTTTCAATCTTATCCTTATGAGGACATTTGGCAGCATAATGACCTACTCTTCCACAAGCAAAGCATTTAAAAGGTAGCTTACCTCTGAACCTTCCAGAACGCGGTTGAAGATTTCTGACAAAATTTGATTCTTCTTCTTCTTCTGGCACGTGACTTGATTCATAGTATTCTCCTTTGCCTGAAGCCTTAAAAGCAGCTTCTCTCCTGTCTGATGGACCTCCTTTTCTCATTTCATAAGCAGTTAGAATTCCGTGTAGCTGAGACATAGTAAGAGTTCGTAGATTTTCCTTTTCTTCTATTGCAGACACTTTAGATTCAAACTTGGGGGACAATGATCTTAGGACTTTTTCAACCACAACAGCCTCTTTTATTTCTTCATCCAAGTTTTTCATACAATTAACAATCTCATCTACCCGAAGGAAATAGTTAGCCACACTTTCATCATTATACATTCTGAGATTCTCATACTGAATCCTGAGGGTTTGAAGTTTTGCACGTTTTACCTGTTCATCTCCTTCGTAGCTCAAAACAATCTTGTCCCATATTTCTTTTGCGGATTTATATTGCATAGCCTTCACGAATTCAGATTGAGATAAACATCCTAGAAGATTATTAACCGCCTTTGCATTTGTTTCATATTTCTTCTTCTCAGTTGAATCTGTAGGAGTAGCTGATGGAAAAGTATACCCTGTTTCTATAATGTCCCATACTTCTGTACCCAAAGATTGAAGATAGGCAGTAACTCTTACCTTCCAATATACGAAGTTTGTTCCATCAAAAATCGGTGGCCTGATTGATGCTTCCCTCTCGTAGTTGCTCATGATGTTAGATCTTCCTTCAAGCGATCAAGCTTCTTCAGAAGGACCTGCTCTGATACCAATTGTTGGAAATAATACTGAGAAGGGGGGGTGAATCAGTATTATCAAATTCTTTTCAATCTATATTCCTTATTTATACTTTGAATAATTCTTCAAATATTGATCATTACTTTGTATGTCAGTATCATAAAATAATGAGCAGGAACAATAAAAGCAAATAGTCACACAAAAGAACACCAGATATAAGGTGGAAACCCAATGTGGGTGAAAACCACCTGCTGCAATATGTCTCCATCTTCTTTGAATTAGAAACTCCTTTTACAATGATTTTGTACTGGTGCAGTCCTTTACCAGTATGCAGGCTACAACCTGCAGAGAGCTACAACCCTCTCTCGTTCTCCAGCTTCTCCTGGAAGGGAACTACAACCCCCATAGCTCTTGTACTAGCCAAGATACTAGTACATAGGTGCTGGCCTACTGAAGGCTACAACCTTCTCTTTCTTCCACGGACCACGTTTCATAAATTTTCAGACTGGATCCATGAACATCAATCAATCATCAAGTATATCTGCATCAAACAATCTCCTTTTCCCAATTAGCACTGAATCAAGTAAACACTTCTCTGACAGCTGTACCCAGAACACAGTAACAGTAACCACACACCAAATTCTGAACCTAGAATACTACAGCAATAGATAGAGGCAGCTAGATCATAATTTAAAGATATACGCTACTTCAACAACCTGAAACCTGCGTGCAGATCTATAAAGGATAATTCCTTCTTTCAAATATTCAGACACTAATTAACCCAGATTGTCAGATTTATAGATCAAGCGTGCACCTCATATAACAGATCAAAATCATGCAAAGATACTATTATTCAAGCATAAAGATTATGACCCATCAATAGAACTTATCCTTCTTTATGCGCTAAGGTTCCTCCTTCATTCAGATCCAGATCTGCACCATAACCCAATCACAAATATTTCAGATCTAGCACTTATTAGATATTCAATTTATTCGATGATGCTTTGCCAAATGATCTCCTTCCTCTTTTATAGTCTTAGGCCTTCCACAATACCACGGTCCAAAACCATAGGATCAAAAAAACTATTGGACTAATACCATGAACCAACCATGAAAGTGTGTGAGATCAACACTTTTGGATGCAATACCATGAGCCAAAACCATAGGATCAAAAAATATAGGACTAATACCATGAACCAACCATGAAAGTGCGTGAGATCAACACTTTTGGATGCAATACCACGGACCAAAACCATAGGATCAAAAACTGTCGGACTAATACCATGAGCCAACCACGAAAGTGCGTGAACTTTTCTCTTCATGAAAGGGACTTTTCTCTGCATGAAAGTGTGTGAACTTTTCTCTACATGAAATAAACTTTTCTCTGCATAAAAGTGCGTGAACTTTTCTCTACATGAAATAAACTTTTCTCTGCATATAAGTGCGTGAACTTTTCTCTTCATGAAAGGGACTTTTCTCTGCATGAAAGTGCATGAACTTTTCTCTACATGAAATAAACTTTTCTCTGCATAAAAGTGCGTGAACTTTTCTCTACATGAAATAAACTTTTCTCTCCATAAAAGTGCGTGAACGTTTCTCTACATGAAATAAACTTTTCTCTGCATATAAGTGCGTGAACTTTTCTCTACATGAAAGAAACTTTTATCTTCATGAAAGAAACTTTTATCTTCATGAAAGTCCGTGAACTTTGCTGCACTATAATTTATCATCTGAGATGAGTGGGTTGCCATCAAGTACAACATATGTATCATAAAGCCAACAGATCACATGAAGAAATATATTTTGGTCATTGCATTACAAGAACACGCGCTAACATGGTACATTAAATACTGTATTGATATCCTGATGGTTGTGTTGGCGGACATTTAGACTGTTGGAAAATACTTAAAGGGGCGGTGAATCAGTATTCCTTAGCAATTAGCACTTCTAAATATTTTCATAGCATTAGTTAATATTCAACTATTATTAACGTTTATGCAGTAGTAACAGTAAATAAAAGAACCCAGGAGGCACAAATTAGGTGGAAAACCCCCTCTAGGTCAAAAACCACCAAACTCTTTTCTAATAGATTCTTTAATCTTCAGCCCCAACTGAAATGAAAGCAACAAATTCCTATAATTCTAGAGAAGCATTCTTCTCCAGCTCCCACTGGATGGATGCTCCAATGCCCGAGATTCTACTGAATGGATGCCCCAACACCTAATGAGCTACAACTCACCCTAGCACCACCCTACCACCTTGAAGTTTACACAGGCTTGAACCTGTTGGTGACTTCATACACTAGCCTAGCACCAACCTACCACCCTATATAATAATAAAAGAAGAATGGACTCCCATACCATGGAAAATGGTCCACTTTACAATGATATAGAATGATGTAGTAGAAGAAGACACACTAGACCATAACCCCAACTATGACACAACTACCTAATGATGATCCTAGATCTCCCAACACTACCTCTTCAACTCTTGGTATATAGACACTTATACAACTTTTACAATGACTATGTACAATGATACTTCTACAATGATTGTATGCAGTGCTTCCCACTTGAAGACTTAATATGGTTAACTTCTTGCTATTGTTTTTCACCTTGATTGTTGCTCTTGTCATGCTACCCGTTCTCACTCTTCATATCATTATATTATGCATTGAGTCTTCTCTTGATGAATATATAATACCTACGAAAAGTAGTCAAGGAAATACCCATGACATGATAATATCAAAACTTCCCTCATCCTGCAGAGCATTTGTCAGTGCTAAACAAAAACAACAAATTAGAATACAAAGAACCTAATGAAATTAGGAAATGAACATGCATATACAGAAGATACTTACCTGTAACTTACACCTGCTACATCATTTTGTTGTACCTTGCTCTTTTCCGCCCTAGAAATTCTGGTCCTTTGCACCCCTTGACAACACTTGATCTAGTTTTTCTCGTCTTCTAGGAGCATGATATTTAATCTAATGTATCTTTATGATTTCAAATCCCCAATATGTGATATTTGGTTCTGTAGTATCACCCTGAGTCTTCTTTCCAATGCCATAGGTATGACCCAATTTGGACTCTTCAAGACAAAGTTATTCCCAATCTCTCAGAATGACCTAATTATGGACTAGTTCAGTAGAGCTAACTTGTACGACGTGCCACATGTCCTTGTTTCCTCCTTCGGCTTTAAAATTGATACATAGAAAACTAAACTCCGTGCACTATCTACCACTTTTTATAGAATTCCAATCCTCTTCTCAGAGAGAGAGTTATGATGATTTTCCTAAGGTCACTTCTTTGAGATGAAATTCGGGAACTTGCAAAAATCCTAACTTCCATAGATCATATCTCTGAAAATATAGTGAACCAAGACTTGAAATTTGGTCACGACATTCTTCGAGATTTCAAATCAAATGGGTTTTTATTTCAAAATCTAAGACTCCACAAATGTGAAGTTATAGCAAATATTCCACGATCACTTAATTTGGAGGATATATGAGATTTCTTTTCGTAGAGTTGAGAGGGGCTTCTATAGAGAATATTGGAGGGATTTTAGGCACTTAAAAAAATATCAATTATTGACTATTCAATTACCAAAACTGATTATGAGTACCATGCCACAACCCCATATGGTTTTAGCCCACTAACTGGGGTTACTAACTTCAAACATGAATATCTATCAAACCGTGAAGAATTACTTGGCATGCCATATATCAATGGAAACATATCGATGAGTAGAATCCATCTAGAAGATCATTTACTTAAAATTGAGTAAGTTTCCAAGAAAAAATTCCCTTGCAAGATCAGGGTAGCCCATGGTGCTGCTTGGGTTTACACCAATGATAACCTTGGATCATATTTAGATCAACAATCTCCCCCTTTGGCATTGATGGCAACCCAAGTACTCCCCCTGTGATCACGGCACCTCTTCCTACTACCTTCTCACCCCCTTTGACATCAATGCCAAAGGGTAACTCCCCCTGACACAAAACCATCCTGCGGACTTATACACACTTCCACACCCTCTTTATTTTTTGAATAAGTAAAATCTAATGAGAACTTAGGAGAATCCCAAGCTTCTGACAAAGATATTCAAATGCTCCATGAGGTAAAGGTTTAGTGAAGATATCAATGATTTTTTCTTTTGTACCAACATATTCAAGCTTTATATTGTTTTTGGTGACCTTCTCTCTAACGAAATGATATTTAATCGGAATGTGCTTCCTTTTGTAATGCACCACATGATTCTTGGAGATACTTATGGCGCTAGTGTTATCAAAAAATATGGCAATAGGCTCATAAAACTTGACTTGAAGATCTTGAAAAGTTTCCTTCATCAAGAGAACTTGAGTACAAGAAGCTATTGCCATGATATATTGTACTTCTGCTGTGGATAACGAGATTGAGGTTTGTTTTTTTCTCAACTATGATACGAGACAACCACCTATATAGAATGTTGCTCCACTAGTACTCTTACGATCATCAACTCTTCCTACCCAGTATGCATCTGTAAAGGCTTGAATAATGAGATTGTTTCCCTTGGGATGCCACAAGCCATATTATGTTCTGCCCTTTAGATACCGAAGAATTCTTTTGACGACAATAATATGTGATTCTTTTGGTGCTACTGGGAATCTTGCTACTTGTCAAACTACTTGCATAACATCTAACCGGGAGGCTATTACATATAGAAGACTACCAATCATAGATATGTACAACCTTTGATCCACATCCTTAGATGCATCATCTATGCTCAATTTGCAACCTGTTATCATCAGGGTAAGAATGAGTTTGCAATCTTCCATTTTTAATTTCTTGAGCATTTCCTTGATGTACTTGCCTTGACATACAAATATTCTTTTCTCTTGCTGAGATATTTGAAGCCCTAAGAAATATGTCTACTCACCAACTAAAGACATATCGAACTCACTTTGCATCTTTGTTGCAAAGTTCTTACTTAGTTGATCATCATTGCTACCAAAGATTATATCATCCACATATACCTCAATGATTGTTAAATTATCTTTATCTATTTGTATGTAAAGATTTCTATTAGCAGTAACTTTCTTGAATCCTTGTTGACGTAGATATCTGTCAAGATGAGCAAGCCTTGCTCTAGGAGCCTGCTTAAGACCATACAGAGCCTTATTTAACCTGCAAACATAGTCTTCTTTTTCTGATAGTAGAAACCTTTAGGTCGTTCGATGTAAAGTTCTTCTTCTAATTCTCCATTTAGAAATGCTGATTAACATCCATTTGATATAATTTTATTTTTATTGAACATGCATAGGTGAGAAACATCCAAATGGCTTCCATTGTGGCAACTGGTGCAAATGTTTCATCGAAATTAATTCCTTCCACTTATGCATATCCTTTACAGACTAATCTTGTCTTGTTCCTGGTAACCTGTAATCCTTCAATTGTTTTGCTCCCCCTGAACCTTTAATGAAACTAGCATCTTGTTCAAACAACCTTCCTATCAATCATAGACTTGTGCCATATATTGCTGCATAGATTCCTCTTGTACAAACATTAAGGAGTCAACAAGCTATATTATTCAAAATAGTGAGTCACCTAATGGGCCATATTGACTTGAGTCATTATCTGAAGAATCTGCTAATTCCTCATGACCTTTTGCTTTTAAAAATCCTGAAAGCATGACTACTGAAACCTTGTTATCTACTTTGTCTTCCTGTACCTGTTTCCTTTTCCAGACCTTCTTATTGCTACAATCTCAAGCCATGTGCCCATAGTTATGACACTTTAAGCATTTAATGTTGTCCATAGGAGATTCCATCTGATATCTGCAACCACGAGCATTATGGCCATAGTTATGGCATTTGAAACATTCAATATTTGGCCCATCTAGCACGTATTCTCTTCTGACAAAATCATCGTGGAGCTTGTCTCGTGATCCTGAAAACTTTCTTCTAGGGTTTTGCAGATAATTATTGTACTTGTCAAAAAAATTGCAATCCCTAGCCATATGTCCATAACTACCACATAAAAATCAATAACCATTAAATAAACGAACATACATGGAAGATTTGTCATTCTTCTTTGGAGGCGGTGTTGTAGTTTTTTGTGGTCCTTTGTTCTTGATTTCTTTGGTCTTGTTCTTTGGAGTTGCAACATTCTTCTTTGGCTTTTCACTTTGATCAACTTCCTTCTTAGAATCATCCTGCGAAGCTGTGGAGCTTGTACCTTCATCAATTGGAGCTTTACCATCTTTAATTGGCTTCATTTTCGCTTCTTCATCTGTCTTATCTTGTAAGTATTCTTTTTGTGATCCCTTGAATTTGTTGATCTCATCATGAGTTGCATCAAGTTCTTCTTGCTTTTGAGCAATATCTTCTTGAAACCATCTTTTCAAGATCTTCCTTCTTTTTTCTACCTCCTCAACTTGTAGCTTGAGAATAGTGGTATTCTCTACTTCTCTGTTGAGAACATGTATCTATTCCTTCTGCTTCTTATTTTCAACCATGAGCTTGCTTATTTCTATTTATGATGTTTCTAATTCCTTTTTATTTTGGTCAATGACAGATATGTATCTTTGATAAGATTCCTTCCTTTTAATTTCTTCATGCATCTATTGTGTGATCCTACTAATCTATGCAAATGTTGTGTTGAGTTCTTGTTGCTTCTGTTGGACTTCTCTCTTGAGGTCTCATGTCAGTGTATTATTGATTTCTTCCAACTTATGTTGAAGTGACTCTTCAATACATTTGTGTTCTTCAACTTCAATTTTGAGACCTTGAACTTGTTCTTCAAGAGTATTGGAATGGATCTTCTCAGCCTTGAGCTCTTTTATAAGCTTGATTTCCTCCTTAGAAAATTCTTCTATGGTCAACCCTTCCTCATCATACATAGAAGGATCTGAGTTTTTAATAACATCTTGACCTGATTTTTTTGTTGAATAGAGATTATGAAGCTTTTCCCAAAGAGCTTTAGCTATTGAACATTCACGAAATTTTGTTTTCACATAATTTGGCAGAACATTCAAAATTACATTCATGGCCTTTGAATTCTACCTTCTAGCTTCGTCGGTAGATTTTTCTCCAGAAATAATTGATTCCCATACTACATGTACCTGCAAAGACACTTCCATCCTAGATTCCCATATCCAGTAATTATCTGCATCAAAATCAGGGGTTGGTACACAATACTCACTTTCTTGAGATTTTGTTGTATGTGTACCTTCCTTTGAAATCCTTGTAGCCTTCTTCTTTGACTTTTCCATCTCTATGCTCTAAAAATTGACTTCCAACAGCCGGTTACTTAAGGAACCAAGATCTGATACCAATTCTTGGAAAATACTTGGGGGGGGGGGGGGGGGGGGGGGGGAGGGGGGTGAATCAGTATTCCTTAGCAATTAGCACTTTTAAATCTTTTTCAGAGAATTATTTAATCTTCAATTATTATTAACATTTATGCAGTAATAATAGTAAATAAAAGAACCCGTGAGGCACAAATATTTTAGGTGGAAAACCCCCTTTAGGTCAAAAACCACTGACCTCTTTTCTAATAAATTCTTTAATATTCAGCCCCAACTAAAATGAAAGAAAAAACTTCCTAGAATTCTATAAAAGCATTCTTCTCCAGCTCCCACAAGATAGACTCTTCAATGCCTGAGATTCATCAGTAGTCAACTGAATGGATGCCCCAACACCCAATGAGCTACAACTCACCCTAGCACCACCCTACCACCCTAAAGCTTTCATATGCTTGAACCTGTTGGTGACTTCATGCACCGGCTTAGCACTACCCTACCACCCAATAGAAGAATAAAATAAGAATGGACTCCCGTACCAGGGAAAATGGTCCAATTTACAACGATATAGAATGATGTAGAAGAAGAAGACACACTAGACCATAACCCCAACTATGACACAACCACCTAATGATGATCCTAGGCCTCCCAACATTGCCTCTTCAACTCTTGGTAGATAGAAACTTGTACAACTTTTGCAATGATGATTTTACAATGACTCTGTATAATGATACTTTTACAATAATTGTATGTAGTGCTTCCCACTTTAAGACTTTATATGATGAACTTCTTGCTACTGTTCTGCACCTTGGTTTCTGCTCCTGTCATGCTACCCTTTCTCACTCTTCAGAACATTATATTATGCCTTTAGTCTTATCTTGATGAATATATAATACTTGCAAAAAGTATTCAAGGAAATACCCATGACATGATCATAGCAAAACTTACCTCATCCTGCAGAGCATATTTCAGTGCTAAACAAAAATAAGAAATTAGAATACAAAGAACCTAATGCAATTAAGAAATGAACATGCATACACAGAATATACTTACCTATAGCTTACCTATGTTGCATCATTTTTTTGCACCTTGCTCTTTGCTGCCCTAGAAAGTCTAGTCTTTCGCACCCCTTGACATCACTTGATCTAGTTTTTCTCACCTTCTAGGAGCATGCTATTTAATCTGATGTATCTCTATGATTTTAGATACCCAATATGTGATATTCAGTCCTGTAGTATCCCTCTGAGTCTTATTTCCAATGCCATGGGTCTGACCCAATTTGGACTTTTCAAGATAAAGTTATGCCCAATCTCTCACAATGACCTAATTATGGAGTAGTTCAGTAGAGCGAACTTGTACGGCGTGCCACGTGTCATTGTTTCCTCCTTCAACTCTAAAATTGATACACCTACAACTACAGTCTGTGCATTATCTGCCATCTTTTACAGAATTCCAATCCTCTTCTCAGAGAGAGTTATGAAGATTTTCCCAAGGTCACTTCTTTGAGATGAAATTCAGGATCCTACAAAAACCCTAACTTCCACAGATCATATCTCCAAAAATATAGTGAAACAACATCTGAAATTTAGTCATAACATTCATTAGGATTTCGAATCAAATGAATTTTCATTTTAGAATCTAAGACTTCACAGAAATGAAGCTATAGAAAAAATTCGACGATCATTTCATTTGGAGGATATATGATATTTCTTTGTATAGAGTTGAGAGGGGCTTCTATAGAGAATGTTGGAGGGATTTTAGGAGCTTAAAAAATTATTAATTATTGACTATTCAATGACCAAAACCAATTATGAGTGCCATGCCACAACCCCATAGGGTTTTAGACCACTAACTGGGGTTACTAACTTCAAACATGAATATCTGTCAAACCGTGAAGAATTACTTGTCGTTCCATATATCAACAGAAACATCTCGATGAATAGAATCCATCTAGAAGATCCCTGACTATAAATAAAGTAACTTGTCAGTAAAAATTCCCTTGAAATATTAGGGTATCCCATGGTGTTGCTTGGGTTGACATCAATGACAACCTCAGATCATCTTTAGATCAACACATACTGCAACGAATAAGGAATTCAGTAGGCCTAAGTTTGAAGTGCTACCAATCATTGGATTCAAAGAAATCATGATGAAGCTTGAGAGGCACCCTGGGAGCTCAATCAGAGATTGAAGTGCAAGATCCATGAAGCTAACATGAATCTTATGGATGGGCAGCACCGCGAATGGTTTGTAACGTCGCTCTTGTCGCATCTAAGGGTTTCTTTATCACAGAAAAAGATTGGTACCCAGGTGGAGGCCTTGGAGGTTGCGATGAGAATGCACAAGACACCAATTCAAGATGTTTCTTTAGGAGTTCAGCAAATTCACGTGGAGTTGCAAAACCTTTTCCTAGAATTCCAAAGTCTTGTGCGAAGAGGTTTCGTATTTGAAATGTAAGAGTCAAGGACATGATAAAGATCATTACCATTTCTTTGCGAATTATGTTGCAGGAGGAGGGTCGATGCCTCTGATGCCAGGAGCTAAAGCAGGGCCAATTTTAGGGCCCACGCTATGGTGTGCTATCTGTAAGGTAGCTGGAAGACATGCCACAAATAATTGCCACTTGCTGCAGAAATTTATACAGACACCGCAACAACTCTTCTGTAACTTCTGCCAATCAATAGGTCATGATGAGCGTAATTGTAGAAGTTATGAGTTAATGATGGAAAGAACATCTGTGTATCGAATGCAGATAAAATCTTGACCTCCAGATCAAGGCGCTGGGGTGCTGTGAGGAGGATATCTAGGGCGCAGAGGAGGCCAAGGTAGTGGAGGACCTCTGAGAGGTTAGGGGAAGTTGTTTGCTACAATTGTGGAGGTCCAAGACACTATGCATGAGAATACACAAACCTAGCGCACCTATTGTGCCAATATTATACCCAGTTTGACCACGGGAAAGAAGACTACCCTGTATTAATAGCTAAGATGAGAGAAATGGAGACACAGCCTCAGCAACCTACATAGAACCTGCATAAGATGAGGTTTGAACCCCACGAAGAGGACCCCAATGTGAATATTGTGCTACGAAGTGGAATGAAAACTGATGAAGATAAGGGAAAGAAACATAAAGAAGGTGAATGGGTCTGCAAAGCTCCAGAAAAGGAGGTTGGCTTTGATTTGGAGTATTTGAAGGAAACCTTAATGGAAGCGAAGAAAAGCTTCAGCGAGGCTTCTACCTCAGGAGGTCAGGATAAGCAGTCTGAAGAAATAGACCCATCCATGCTTACTACCTTTTTGGAGAGTTGTATAAAGCTATTATGCAATAGAAAGTTCGTAAAGGGATTACAAGAGTTTATCAATAAATGTGTTGGTAATGCTCCTGAGGGACCACATGTGCTCAAGAAAATTGGTAAGCATAAGCATAAGGCAAGAATGTGGTGGGAGATGAGGCTCTCCATGCAAATAGGAGAGTATGAAATGGACCAAGTTATTTTGGATCTTGGGTCAAATGCGAATGTTTTGCCGAAACAGGCATCGGAGAGAATGGGGAGACCTGCACTACAGTGGTCTCCTATTCAATTGAGGATGGTGAATCAGCAAAAGATTATCCCCATGGGAAGATTACAGGGAGTGACAATCGATATTGAAGGTGCAAGTGCATTGGCGGATTTCGAAGTAATAGAGATTGTTGATGATAGCAATCCCTACCCCGTGCTCCTTGGGATCGACTAGGCTATCAAAATGAATAGGGTGATCAATTTGAAGAAGTGGACAATGACATTTGAAAGAAAATCGCTCCACTTGGTAGTACCTTTAGACCCTGCATAAGGACCGCACTATCCTGAACCGGTTCGCGATTACGAAAGTGATGATGATTTGGACCAAATTTATAAGATAACAACACAAGATCAAGATTGGGTGAATCTAATAGTAGATTGATGTATTGCATGGGACCATGAAATCTTCTACACCTCAGATTTAGATGAGTTGGAACACTGGCAGAATCGATTACACAAAGTGTCTACACTACATTGTAACATGATGACCAAATCGTTGCGTTGTGTATCGTCGGAGGTAAGAAGTTTGCCTTACTATTATCGTTTAAGTGACGTTGATAAATTTCTGGATGTGTTTGGAAGGGAAGTGCTATAAAATCATCGTTTCCAGGCCTTGGACTTGGCGTTGCGTGCTACACCTGCAAGATGGTGGGGTACGCAGAAAGGAAATTTTGATGGATGACATGAATACCGAATACTGATGAGGGTGCGGTTTGGTCACCCAAAGGTACGAGTGATAGATAAATATGATCTGAGGAGTGATCTGCATGATCACTTAGCCAGATGGACCGATGCTTATGGAGCAGAACTACAACTGGAGTGGGTGCATCGGTTCTGTCACACCTTGGATGTAATACGTATGAATTGGTACTTTGAGACAGAGCTCTACCATGGCAAAAATGAATGGGATATTTTGAGTCAAGGATTCTTGATGACATTCAGCTTTGAAGATGGATTCGAGTGCATTTATGAACCACTATAGGTGGTCAAAACAGTGATCTTTAGAATCCCATAGGATCCCATGGATTTGATTGAGCTAGATTGGACCACCCACCTGCGCCATGCGCTAGAGTGCTACAATGTGACTGTTAAAGAAGAAGAGGAGGATCTGAGGAATGTTAATATCCCAGAGATAGAAGGTCACTATGAAGTTGAGGGGTCGCAGATAGAAAATCCATATATCACCACACCGCTGAAAATGAGACAAGTGAACATAGAGACAAATGTGAAGCTGAAGTTTGCGAAGATAGGGGACCACTGGATTGATGCCACGATGGAAAAGGTCACTGAATTTCTCCGCGAGTACTAGGATTTGTTCCCTACAACGTTTTTAGACCTGGAAGGGATTATAGGCAATTTAGGAGTGATGAGGATAATATTGAAACTAGATGATCCAGGTCCAGGTGTGATGCAGGACCCTTCCAAGACCTTTTACTTTCATCATGTGTTAAATTGCATTTTTAAAAGAACATAAGTGAATACATTTTCATGCTGTAAAGAAGAGGAACATGAAAATCATAACCAACATGAAACTCAAGGCATTGATAATGGAGATCGTCCAGGAGGGACTATGTCTCCGGGCCCCGATGTCAAGATGGTGTAGGCTGCTGCATTAAGTGTTGTCAATAGTGATGATGTACATAAGAGATGATGTCGCTATCATACAAGGAAAATTCCCTCATGCAGGAGTGGCCCCAAGAGATGTTTTGCTATAGGAACTCTCAGTCAAAAGGGATCCTATCAGTATGACACAAACTCATGCATGATGATCAAGAGCACCCTGCCAACATGGCATAAAAGGGATCTAAATGCAAACATACATTACGAAAACATGAGTATCCCATCAACATACACCAAAGGGATCTCAAAACACAACATGACATATCATGACAACAAGTACATCACACAATTGATTTCACATCACATTAAGCAGGAATCATCAGACAAGTAAGAAATAGGATCCCACATCAAACATCACATAGGAATTTGTGCAACACAATGCATAGTAAAAGAAGTACATGAACCCATTGCATATACCTCACATCCAGGGGCCATTTGAAGAAAAGTATGTCAATCTACT
Organism: Pinus tabuliformis; assembly: GCA_031772625.1. NCBI lineage: Eukaryota > Viridiplantae > Streptophyta > Pinopsida > Pinales > Pinaceae > Pinus > Pinus tabuliformis. Next base: position 870,568,422 of record CM062810.1, on the reverse strand, counting down.
AAAGTTGTTCGTACCATCGATATCATGGCATCGAATCTCAGGAAATGGCTGCTCGCACATTAATGATGACACCTGCACTCCACATTGAAAAGTGGCATCGAATAGTGCAAAATCGACTATCAAATTTCTGAATTCTGAGAAATTGAGAATCTGGGGCTCAAGGAATCTTTTAGATTCCCCTGGATTCCTCAAAGATTCCCTCCTCTGGGTCCTCTAAAAGTTGGCTTCTCAGATCAGGAAACTGATTGAGCCATCAGGTTCATGTCACTGAGAGGTGTAAGATCGACATAAAGTTTGTCCAATTTGGACACTGCGAAAATTTTATCCTCCTGGAAATTTCACTCAGTCATGGTTCCACCTGCATAAAATTAATAAAAAAATGACTCTTCCTCATTTTCCATGCCCACTCATGGTTCCTCCATCTGCCCTCTGGTGCACTGGTGAAATGAATGTTTATATAAGTTCCCTGGTGGATTTAACAAGGAGTCAGTTTGGTGTGTTCGTAAAGTTGGTAGCTTGTTGAGGAGGGGTCGGGTGGTCAAACCCTGCCCCTCTTTTTTATACATTGAAAACCAAATGCATATATATCTAGGAGGGATCTGGTCTGCATTGGGCGGCCCTCCCCTTAATGCCCACATACCTCGTATCGGTGGCGTATTACCCTTTGTTGGTGCAATTTTCATTTTTGGAGTACCGTTGTACGTTGTAAGTTGGGTTGTACCAAATGTTAATGAATATGGTGTGGAGGTGGTACACCATAGGGGGTGGGGGCCAACCCATGTGGGCTGGGCGGGTTCGATCCCCATCGGCCTCAAATAACAATGCATGTGGTTAAAGGTGGGGTGTGGTTCCCCAAGTGGCGAGGTTATGGCCACTCACCCCAAGTGGTTTTTGGTTCGTCGGGTCCGAGGGCGGTGGGGCCATGGTCGTCTGCCCAATTATTATATATATTTTGTTATATGGGTATGAGGGGTGGCAGGGGTGGTGACCCACCACCACATTTTTGTTTTTTATTTTTTAAATAGGTCCTTCTAAAATTATTCATATTTTAGGCCGAAGGAGACAAATTAATGGGGCATAAATTTGCCCGAAATCTGGCCTAGGTTGGCCGGAATTGGTGGCTGGGTTCTGTCCAAATTGTGGCCTCCTTAAGCGTCCCTAGTCAGCAAAAAGTCAACCAAAATTTGACTGCTTCTAACTTTCGTATACAGACTCGGTTTGATGAACCATTCACATCACTATGATCAGGACAACGAGATATTTGCTCTGGCCCTAGTTCGAAATCATTCTAATCACTTTGATTATCAAGCTTTCATGATCCCTCTTTGTCCAGTGTGTGTTTCTAGAGCCACCTGGATCAATTCTCCCCACTGAGGAGCTTTTGGTCCTCCAAAACCATGAAAAATAATCTGCAGCTTCTTTGTACCTTGTCTGCACCACAAGCATCCCGAAAGGTCTCGCTTCCATCTCCTTTACCTTTGTTCTTCAGATCCTTGAGCGATGAGTCGACACCTGCAATCTGTAGTACATTGTTTTGCAAGTTACATGCTTGTCTTAATTGACCAACTAATGATCCAAGCGTCCCACACTTGCCACTAGTTTATAAGACATACTCGGTGGTCACGTTTACAACAAGATGGAAACAATACCCTAGCTATGAAAACAAGGCCAACATATCATTGTTGCTTCAACAAGTGATGGAAAACTCATCATCACTGTAACACATGTTTTACAAAGATAAGGCAAAACACTATTTTATTTGACAAGTGATGGAAACACGACATCACCTTCACAGTTTATCATGCAACACAAAATAAGATTAGACATCATTGTTACCTAAAAAGTGATGGAAACACGTCATCACTTTTACATTTAAAATGCAACAAATGATTTACAAAAGCATGACCATGAAATGATAACATATCTAGAAACCATTTTTCACTTATCAAGGTGAATGGGTCGCCTCCTTGTGGCTATTTTTCTTGTCGAACAATTGTTTCATCTGGTTCATGCACTAACACTTTGTCTTTAAGGCGTTGTTTTGGATGGAGCCTCCAACAAATGGCTATTTGATGGACACTTCTGTCGCAATGACTACAATAGGTTTTCTTCCTCAAGATCTGCTTAACATGTTTCTTTACCTGCTATTGAGGGGGTCTTTAACACCTCATCCTTTTGTGTGCTACCATTCTTTTCCAACAATTATAAAATGTATGGTTATGTTATCCACAAAAGGTACATGTTTCTCGATTCCATGTTTTATGTTCATCATTAAAAACATGATCAAAATCAAAATGAACATTCGAATGTCAGGACTGGTTATACCTTTTCTTGCTATCTTTGGTGTAAGTATGGCAATGAGAGCTTGCCTCAACTCTTTCCCTGCAATGGAAACTGCCATGGGATGATGGGGATGTTTTCCCATAATTCTCTTTCTTCAATGATTTCGATGATGTCTCAGACGAATCTGACACCTTCTATCATTCTCCTTTAGTGTATCTCAATCCTGCAAATTGAGGTCTCTACATAACCTTCAATGGTTGAGTTATGTCTTGGTTATTAACACCAAGTTTTCCTTTTTCCTCCTCGTGCCTCATCTTGGTAAGGAGCCTTATGTTTTTCCTTCTCATTGGGATCTCCAAATATCCAACAGAAATCATACAATGCAAAGATGAAACCAAAAGGAAATCAACATCTTTTACCTCCTCTATCGATTTGGAAAGAATTGATGAGGGCTTCTCATCATCTGTTGTTGGTGGTTCGCTAGCTATCTCAGCACATTCCCCAACTTCATTCCTGACATACCCAAGTCCTATTCGATAGGGAAATTCTTCTACTTTGATGGGGTTGAAAATGCCTTGGAAATTAACACCCAAGCCTTTCCCTTCATACCCCATTCTCTTCAATAGTTTGGAGCCAATTCCTATGGTATGATTTTCAAAAATAGCGAAATCATCATTAGGAAACATACATGAATTTAGAGAACTACTTTTTACCTCACATGGGTCACGCTGCAACTTTTCCAAGGCCTCGTCCTTTGCTTGCAGTTGTCATAGCAAAATATTTTTCCTCTTTCTCTTCATGTAAACACATCTTCAATTTGACATTCTCTGTTTGAAGGTTTTGATTGTTGTGCTTCAGTTCTTCTAGGGCCTCTTCCATGGCTTGAAACTAAAGCTGCAATTGCTCCTTTTCCTCTGTCTCCTTTTGTAGAGTTTCATCATTATTTCCATGCTTTCAGAAATTTTGAGCATGGTCTCGTACATCGCTTTTTCATCTTCTGTCGTTGCACGTGCCATTGTTCCCGCTTTCAATTCACATACACACAAAGACCGCTCTGACACCACTTGATCTAGGTACGGGTGTGATGAAGGACCCTTCCAAGACCTTTTACTCTCATGATGTGTTAAATTTCATTTTTAAAAGAACATAAGTGAATATATTTGCATGTTGTAAAGAAGACGAACATGACAATCATCAGCAACATAAAACTCAAGACATTGATAATGGATTTCGTCTAAGAGGGACTACATCTCCGAGGCCCGGTGTCAAGATGGTGCAGGCCGTTGCACTAAGTGTTGTCAATAGTGATGATGTACATAAGAGATGTCATCGCTATCATACAAGGAAAATTCCCTCACGCAGGAGTTGCTCCAAGAGATGTTCCATTATAGGAACCCTCAGTCAAAAGGAGTCCTATCAGTATCACACAAACTCATGCATGATGATCAAGAGCATCTCGCCAACATGGCATAAAAGGGATCTGAATGCAAACATACATGATGACAACATGATTATCCCATAAACATACAACAAAGGGATCTCAAAACACAACATGATGAATCATGACAACAAGTACATCACACAGCTAATTCCACATCACATTAAGGAGGAATCATGAGACAAGTAAGAAACAAGATCCCACATCAAACATCAAACAGGGATCTGTGCAGCACAATGCATAGCAAAAGAAGTACATGAATCCATTGCATATACCTCATATCTAGGGGCCATCTAAAGAAAAGGATTTCAAGCTGCTGAAGCTATTCGTGCCATTGATCTCTCAGCGTCGAATCTCATGAAATGGCTGCTTTCACATGAATGCTAACACCTACACTCCACATTGAAAAGTCGCCGAAAAATAAAATGAGCAAATGGAAAATTTGAACACACCATCAGATTTGTGGTGTCGAATAGTGCAAAATTGATTGTCAAATTTCTGAATTATGAGAAATTGAGAATCTAGGGCTCAAGGAATCTTTTAGATTCCCCCTAGATTCCTAAAAGATTCCCTCCTCCGGGTCCTTTGAAAATGGGCTGCTCAAATCAATAAAATTACTACGCCATCGGGTTCGTTTCGCCAAGAGGTGTAAGATCGACATAAAGTTTGTCCAATTTGGACACTGCGAAAATTTCACCCTCTTGGAAATTTCGCTCAATCATGGTTCCCCCTGCATAAAATTAATAAAAAATGACCCTGTCTCATTTTCCATGCCCACTCTTGGTTCCTCCATCAGCCCTTAGGCGCACTGGTGAAATGAATGTTTATATAAGTTCCCAGATGGATTTAACAAGGAGTCAGTTTGGTGTGTTGGTAAAGTTGGTAGTTTGTTGAGGAGGGGTCGGGTGGTCAAACCCTGCCCCTTAACCCCCCACAGACCTTGTATCAGTGGCGTATTACCCTTTGTTGGTGCATTTTTCATTTTTGGAGTACCGTTGTACATTGTAAGTTGGATCGTATCACATGTTAATGGATACAATGCGGAGGTGGTATGCCATATGGGGTTGCCCGGTGGGGGCCGACCCACATGGGCTAGGCAGGTTCGATCCCTGCCGGCCTCACATAACATTGCATATGGTTAAAGGTGGGACGTGGTTCTAGGGGTGGCAGGGTTATGGCTACCCACCCCATGTCATTTTTGGTTGGCCACTTCCAGGGGCAGAAGGATCATGGCCACCCCCCCCCCCCCATTATTATATATATTTTGTTATATTGGTATGAGGGGAGGTAGGGGTGGTGGCCCGCAACCACAATTTTTTTTTTATTTTTATTTTAAAAAATAAGGCCTTATAAAATTATTCAGATTTCAGGTTGAAGGAGACAAATTAACCAGGCCACAAGTTTTCCCAGAATCTGACCCAGGTTGGTCGGAATCTGGTGGTTGGGTTCTATCCAAATTGTGTCCTCCTTAAGCCTACCAAGTCAGCAAAAATTCAACCTAACTTTGACTGCTTCTAACTTTCACATACGGACTCGGTTTTAGAAACCGTTCACATCGCCATGATGAGGACGATGAGAGCTTCGCTCTAGCCCTAGTTTGAAATTAGTTTGATCAATTTGATTTTAGAGCTTTCATGAGCCCTCTTGGTCTTGTGTGTGTTTCTGGAGCCACCTGCATCACCAGACACGAACCCTGTGAAGAAGAGGCCATATCACCTTAATCCTAAATATAAGTAAAGGGTCCTTTTGGAGTTAGATAAAATGTTAGTGGCGGGAATCATTGAACTAGTGGAGGAGTCCGACTGGGTAAGTCCTATTGTAGTTCAGGAAAAGAAGTTGAAGGATGAAATAAGGATACATGTAGATCTCAGGAAGTTGAATGACACTTGTGTGCATGATCCTTTTCTGACTCCGTTCACCGATGAAGTGTTGCATAATGTAGGAGGACATGAAGCATATTCATCCACTCATGGGTTCTCGGGGTACCATCAAATCAAGATCGCACTGGAAGATAGGAGTAATACGACATTCACGAATGAATGGGGATGCTTTCAGTATACTGTAATGCCTTTTGGACTAAAGAATGCGCCAATGATATTTTTGCGCGTAAGCATCGTAGCATTGAAGGACTTCATTCACAAGTTCTTGGAGGTATACTTTGAAAATTGGATGATGTTTGGGCTAGTAAAGTGCTATGTAGCTAGTCTAATCTTGATGTCGGATACATGCTTGAGGTATCAGATCGTGCTAAACTTGAAGAAGTGTATATTTTGCGTCCCTTTCGAAATTTTATTAGGTCATGTAGTATGTAGACGAGGATTAATGGTGGATCCAACTAAGATCATGGTTATAATCAATTTGTAGGTGCTAAGAACTATCAAACAACTAGGAAAAACACTGGGGCATGTAGGCTATTATTGAAAATTCATCAAGGGTTATGCTTAGATTACTGCGCCAATGGAAAAACTAATGAAGAAGGATGCTACATTCTGTTGGAATGAAGAATGTTAGTAGAGCTTGGATGTGTTAAAAGAAAATATGGTCACCACGTCGATACTAGGCTTCCTGAATTGGAAGAAGGAATTTCATCGCGACGTGGATGCATCATGTATTGTGCTGGGACCAGTACAGACACAGCCCAATGAGGGAGAGTTGGATCACCCTATGATGTTCACAAGAAGGAAGCTATCTAAGGCTAAGAAGAATTATTCAACAATAGAGTGTGAAGGTTTGGCTATGGTGTACATGCTCTAGAAGTTCAAAAACTACTTGCTAGGTAGACACTTTAAAATTTATATAGACTATTCTGCATTAAAGTACTTTGTCAACAATCCTGTGTCGGGGGAGAATATGCATATAGCTACTGTTGTTTCAGGGATATGATTTTGAAGTCATTGTAAAGCTAAGGAGATTGAATGGAGGACCAGATTATCTGTCACACATTGAAACAGGTGAGGAGCCCACTAATTTGGAGGAAGGATTGCTTGATGCACAGCTCTTTGCGATGCGCATTGCAGATAATCTTTTTGTAGACGTCATACACTTTTTGACTACAAGAACGACTCTAGAAGGGTACACCAACCAACAAAAGAAGGAATTGGTGGTGCGCGTGACAGAATTTTCCATTATTGCAGGTCACTTGTATAAGATGGGAGCAAATGAGATATTGCAACATTATGTGCCTAAGTTTGAACAAGGTAGCATCTTAGTTGAAGCTCATGGAGGGGTTGCAGGAGGCCATTATGCAGGAAAAGCAACAATGCATAATATTTTACACGCTAGGTTGTGGTGGCTGACACTACATAAGGATTCCAAAGCTTATTGTAGGGCATGTGACGCATGTCAAAGAATGGGCAGGCCATCGCGGAGGGATGAGCTACCTCTGAATCCACAAGTGTTGTTGCAGCCATTTGAAAAATTGGTAATTTATTTTGTACGACCGATTCAACCTCCAGGAAAGAAGATGGGTGCACGATATATCATCACTGTGACATAGTATTTGACCAGATGGGCAGAGTCATGGCCCGTAAAGGATTGTACAGGGGAAACAACAGTGAAGTTACTATTTGAATATGTGCTCACTAGGTTTGGTTGCCTGAAGATTTTGATGAGTGATCACAGTACACATTTTCTTAATGAAACGATCAACGTGATGATGAAGGAATTCCAAGTTTATCATCAAAAGGGCATGCCATATCACCCTCAGGCTAATGGGATGATGGAATTGTTTAATAAGATATTGGAGAATGCGTTGACAAAGATTTCCAATGCACATAGGAATGTTTGGGACGTGCGCGTGCCAGCGGTGTTATGGGCTTATAGAACTACTTGTAAGAAGCTGACTCGACAGACAACTTTTCGACTCGTCTATGACATATAAGATGTGATGCCGATGGAGTACATTGTACATAGTATATGGATAGATATGCTCATAGGAATGGTGGATCGTGGAGCCTTAGAAGAAAGGTTCATGCAGTTGACAAAGCTGGAGGAAGATAGATTTTTGGCTAGATTCCATCAGCAAGTTCAGAAGGAGTGCAAAATGGCATGGAACGATCGGTACATCAAACTGTGCACCTTCAAGGTAAATGATTCAGTTTTATTATAAGACAACAAGTTTGATGAATTTCTAGGAAAATTTTGGATGCATTAGTTGGGGCCATATGTCATCAAAGAGATTACCAATTGTGGAGCAGTTCAGCTCGTGAAATTGAATGGATATCCATTTCCAAGAAAGGAAAATGACAGTCGATTGAAGCCATACACCGGAGATCTAGCCAGATGACTATATGATGGTAGCACACTCTTAGCACTTCAGGCAGCTGAAAGGAGGCACGGGACTATAAACTACATTGCCTAGGTTATAGAGCAAGACGACTTGGGGACTCCACAGAATGGAAGAATGTCACAACATTAGCAAAAGTACGAAGGGAGCTATGCTATAGGAGGAAATACCATGTAGGGCAAGTAGAAAGTGACCATTACTGTCAGATTTCATGATTTGACAGTGAGAAAATGGTTAAGAGGAGTGGGGGGGTGGCATTTAAGGCTGAATTTAAGAGCGGGATCTTTGAAAATATGCTGCCAATCTAGCATTTATGAGAGGATTTTGTGGGGAGTGATTAGATTTAAATTTGAAATTGCCTATAAATTACATATGTCCGCTCAATGAGAGACACTTTGCATTATGAGAGCTTATGTGTCGTTCTATTAGTTGCACATGAACCTGGTGTTTTTTTAGGATTTGGTGGCCAGTTCAATATTTGACAGGTTATCTAAGGAAACATAGGAGCTCCTTAATAGCCTCATGTCTGCACTGGTAGAAACAACAAGCGTGGAAATCACTATGGCCTCTAAAGGGGGTGCCCCTGAGGTTGTGGCTATGGAGGTGCCCATCACAGTGCTAAAATCGTTGAGGTCGCCTAAGCCGAAGCCTACACCACCAAGAGAGGTCCCCAAGACAAAGAAAGATAAACAGAAGAAGACACTGCCACTGTGTGAGTCGCCAAGGATGCATCAGAGAAAAGAAAAGCCAACCGCACAGGAAAAAGGAAAAGTGGTTGATCTTGAGGCCGACAAGGGTGCAGAGGACACTAATATGAGCGCAGCAGACATTGATATTGCGGGGGTAGACCCTATCTCGAAGCTGCCAGAATACATCCCTCCTCGCCAAGGCATGGTGAAGGTCCCAAAGGACCTAGATGAGGGAAAGCTTCTCCTTCATACACCCCTGCTGCCAAAGAATATCACATTTGAAGGTTTGCGCTTAGCACATGTCCCACATCTGAAGCTTGAATATTGGGACTTGGGGGACAATGAGTGGTTCCCACACATGGTTACAGATAATTTCATGCAACGAGTGTTCTACAAGGACCCGGGTATCACCACACTGAAGCCGGTGAAGTGGATTCATCAGGTAGAAAAGGTAGTATTGTTGAATCTACTACGGGTACCACATTACCACTGCGCTCCCATAAATTTGATTGTTATCAAATAATTGTTGTGTCTCATGCATGACGGGTTCCTTTGGTTGGGAGAGCCAATCCCTATAACTAACATGTCATGAAATTGAATGGGTATCCATTTCCAAGGAAGGAAAAAGGTAGTCGATTGAAGCCATACATCGAGGATCCACCTAGATGACTATATTATGGCAGCACACTCTTAGCACTCCAGGCAGCTGAAAGGAGGTGTGGGACTAGAAACTACATTGCCTAGGTTGTAGAGCTACACGACCGGGGGACTCCACAGAATGGAAGAATGTCACAACATTAGGAAAAGCACGAAGGGAGTTGTGCTATAGGAGGAAATACCATGCAGGGCAACCAAAAAGTGATCATTACTATCAGTGTTCATGATTTGACAGTCAGAAAATGGCTAAGAGGAGCGGGGGGGTGGCATTTAAGGCTGAATTTAAGGGCGATATCTTTGACAATATGATGCCAATATAGCATTTATGAGAGGATTTTGGCTGGAACGGTCATACTTGAATTTGAAATTGCCTATAAATTACATATGGCCATTGAATGAGAGACACTTTTCATTTTGAGAGCTTATGTGTCGTGCTATCAGTTGCGCATGAACCCTATTTTTTTGAGGATTTGGTGGCCAGTTCTGTGTTTGATAGGTTACCTAAGGAAACCTAGGAGCCCCTTAATAGCCTCATGTCCACACTGGTAGAAACCGAAAGCACGGAAAGCACTATGGCCTCTGAAGGGGGTGCCCCTGAGGTTGTGGCTATGGAGGTGCCCATAGCAGTGCCAAAATCGCCGAGTTCACCTAGGCCGAAGCCTATGCCACCAAGAGAGGTCCCCAGGAAAAATAAAGATAAATAGAAGAAGACACTGCCACTGTGTGAGTCACCAAGGAAGCATCAAAGAAAAGAAAAGCCAACCGCGCAGGAAAAAGACAAAATGGTTTATCTAGAGGCCAACGAGGGCACAAAGGACACTAATATGGACATAGAGGACATTAATATTGAGGGGGTAGACCCTATCTTGAAGCTACCAGAATACATTGCTCCATGCCAGGGCATGGTGAAGATTCCAAAGGACCTAGATGAGGGAAAGTTTCTCCTTCATACACCCTTACTGCCAGAGAATATCATGTTTGAAGGTTTGCGCTTGGCACATGTCCCACATCTGAAGCTTGAAGATTGGGACTTGGGGGACATTGAGTGGTTCCCCCAGCTAATGGATAATTTCATGTAGCGAGTGTTCTACAAAAACTCAGGTGTCACCATGCTGGAGCCGGTGAAGTGGATTCATGGGCTAGAAAAGGTAGGATTGTTGAATCTACTATTGGTACCGCATTACCACCGCGCTCCCATAAATTTGATTATTATCAAACAATTGTTGTGTCTCGTGCACGACGGGTTCCTCTAGTTGGGAGAGCCAATCCCTATAACTAACATGTTGATCCATAGGATCACCTTACTACCACATTCATGGTTGAATCCAGCCAAGGCATTTGGTAAAAAGACAGTTGAGCGTGACTTCACCCAAAGGATGAAGGAAAAGTTTAAGCTTGTTAAGAAGCCATGTGGATATTCAATTTGGAGTATTACAAACCTTGCGGTGAAGGTGGCCACCAAGATCTTGGCTGGCAAGGTGATGAGGAAGTGTGACGCAGACAAGGTGCCAACAGTAGTGGTTTCACTAGTAGCCTAGTGCACAGAAGGTGTACAATTCAAATGGGTACGCTACCTGTGCAGCTAGTTCCTCATGAACTGTAGGGAGGCACAGGACCATAGCAAAATGTTCCACTACTCATGGATGTTACTATCAGTTATGTTGGTCACGTGGGAATTTTTGGAGGACAACCAATTTCCTCTGATCGTGAAAGATTTGCCAGAAGCAGTAAAGCTTGCTTCACTATGGGCCACAAAGGATGCTGACCGGGTCTGGGAGAGTAAAATATTTTGGGTGTTGATGGAGTCGAGCATTTGTGCAGCCATCAACCATAAGCCATGGCTGTCACTAACTATCTTTGAGTCGTTGTCTGGATACATGGAGTTCAAAGGGAACTTCCACTATATCTCCATCCGCACACGAAAGGACCTAGAACAGAAGTGGTATGATTTACCATACCTAGCGGCAGATGATGCCATCACAGCAATCCTTGAGTGTTGGCTAGCAGACTGGCGCATAGCGTCAAAATTGTTTGTCAGGTCTACTAAGTCCTTGGAAAAGAAGAAAAGGAAGCGACCCAATTGAAAGTTCAGTAGTTGGCTGAAAAGAGAAAGAAGGAGACTGAGGAGAAGGCATGCGCAGAAGCAGAGCATGCTGCCAAGGAATTCTGAGGAAGAGCATGAATCTAACAGAAGCTAGAAATTTCCTTCACCACATACAGAGAAAGAGGAAAGTAAGGACAGGGCAGTGGATATATGGAAAGCACTCCCTTCTAGGTTAAGTAGATTAGGGAGCATAAGAAGGAAGGGTCGTGCAAAAAGACCAAGGCCACTAAGTCGTCACTAGACCCGATCTCCCTAAAAGAAGGTGACTTGGGTAACATTAGGGACAAGGTAAGGGATACGACCACAGAACTACTGTAGCAGTTTGAGAAGCAATAGAAGCAGACATTAAGTTCCATTCATATGGGTCTGCGTGAGATGCAGATCCAAGCCACTAGAATGTAGACAAGTGCAGGGAAGAGCAGCACGACCTTAAACATTTTAGCACTGGGGACAACTGAAGCAGTGGAATTGGTTCATTCTTTGGATCTCCAGACATTCTTACTACCGGATCGAGCTTTGAGTGTGGAGAAGGAAGCTGACAAGGCTATTGTTAGCGCTCTAAAGAATATTGGTTTGAACTTGGTTGTGCTCCCAAGTGAAAGCCTTCACATGTTGTAAACAAGTGTGATTGCAGAATTTAGGGCCCGAGAGTAGTGCACACTGAGCATGATCAATGAGAAGAAGGTTAACAATGAACATATGTTAGTTAAGAAAATGGCAGTGATAGACACTTGGAATAAGTTCCAGGAGAAGAATGAGCGAACCGCAATAGTGGTAGCAGAAGCATGCATAACCATTCTGGAACTGCACATCCTAGAAGAGGCGATGTTGGAGGCCAAGATTCGGAAGTTGGCTACAGGTGTGCACGAGGTGAGGATCGAGATGGTAAAGGTTCAGTTTGAGCTGAACCTAAATATTACAGAGCTCAAGTTGAGGGCATAACCTTCAACTCCACCAAAGGTTAGAGAATAGCGCCAGGCACCTGTCAAGGATGCAGTTGTTGCATTAGAAGTTGCGATGGCAAAATGCACTATGCTCTTTAAGTATTCGATGGAGGTCCTCACAAGTCTGTAGAGGTTAAATACCAAGGCAAGGGAATTTCAGTAGCAGTATGACAAATCCAGAGCAATGGCAGACACTATCGCTATCATGCAGATATTGACAAAGCTATAGGAGGCAAAGCAACTAAAAGAGTAGGTGGAAGTAGTGCAGCAAAAAGAGGGAGTCCTCGAGGCTAGATTGGGGCCTTGGATGAATCAGACCTATGTGCTCTCCTCCACCATTGTGGAGAAGTTGGCTAGGCTGCAGAATACATAGTAGAAGTTCTAGGAAGATAATGCAGGACTAGCAACAGAGCAGCTGGTGGAGCGAGTCAAGCAGGCAGCTACGCAGTGTATAGATGATGTTGCAATGGTGCAAGTGGAGTTGGGAGTCTTTTCAGTAAGATCTCTGCACCAGTAGAGTGACTCGGGGTGAGCCACCATAGTTTTGTTGGGGGATTGTTGGGACAGAGTCCCCTAAGGTCAATTTTGGGGCTAAAAGCCAAAGTTTTGGGGCAGAAAACCCAAGTTTTTGTATGTAAAGTGTAAAGTCTCCGCAATTTGTGGTCGTGGAGCACATATATGTAAAGTTTCATAAAGGGTTTTACCCTTTTGTTTATGTATGTTGTGTCATCTTTAGAAGATCAACCCATGGTGTCATGCGGAAAGAGTCAATTTTGTGGACAAAACCGACCTCCCTAGAAGCTAAGGCTTTCTAGTGACAAACAAGACAATTAAACACTATCTTTCCCTAAATATGTGTTTGGAATACAAGTAATCAGGTGTTTATAACATACCTTTAGTCTAACTCTTTGTAGCAGTCCAGCCTCGCCAATCCGGATGAGCTCCTCCGTCTCTTCGAAACCTGCATTCACTAACAAGCAAACGATTACATAGCACCTAAATAACTCATAAAATAAAACATATTCATCATACAGACCAAGGAGTATATGAAACAAATCATGTATAACAACTTGTTGAGAAAAATGAGCTTAATTGTATTAAGTGGAAACAAAAGAAACCATTACAACCTGTGCCTTGGTGTTGTGCAGGTCCCTCCCAGGGTCCAGCAAGAGTTCTCCTTTACTTTGATCAGCTCACCCACTTCCAAATGAAGCTAAGAAAGGATGGGAATCTCTCATCTCAAGCTCTATAAGGGAGTCCTAATCTCAGCAGCATCTACCCTTAAGAATGTTCAGCTTTCAACCTCCCCTCCCTCTGGCCCAATGCCTGTATTTATAGTGCTTTGGAGGAAGTTAATCAGGTCCACCATGAATGGGATAAGACCCTCTTTCAATGGGATAGCTCCCCTCTTCATGGGATAAGTTCCTCTTTCATTGGGATGCATGAGCCATCTAGAGGTGCTCAATCCACGTCAAACCATCTTCTAGAATGCTCTAGAAATGACCACAGGTAACTTTTTTGAAGTGAAACTTGCACCTTTTGACCTTTACAGGAGTACGCACCCACCCCTTTATATACAGAGCGTACAAGTACCCAGGTTTAATGAACTGGAGGTGCATACACGCAGGTAAGGCTAAGAGAAACTGCGTAACCAGAGTTAATTGATTTTTTAAGGACTTTCTCTCTTTCTTGGAGTTTGACATGAGGAGCAGAGGTATGAGACTTGCCAAGGAGGATAGTGTGACAGTTGGTAGAGCCATACTAACTGCAAATAGTCATGGTGACAAATTTTAGTGTAACAGATTGCCCCCTAAAGTGTGAAGCCTATAGTAGATTTAGGGTTTCATATCTCTAGGAAGGGTGAAGTACTTTATCATTTCAAGGATTATCTTGTGGAGAGCCTGGTTGGAACCTGCAAGTATTCAACACAAAATACATGTATGAGATCATATCATCGCTGAGGTAGGCATTCCCATACTCAGATCAAAAACTTTAACTAACAAACTAACTACTGCTCTGATACAGGAATGATTTCGCAATACATCATAACCATAGACTCATGTAGACACAGTATGGACGCAGCCATTTGTTTATAGTTAGTCTACTATATAATGAATACAAAACTCCTCGCAGCCTGGATGGTGGAAACTAGATCCAGGTTCTTCATTTCTACTTCCCAAAATAGTACGATTCTATCCATGCGAATAAATGAGTTGATGTCGAGCATGGTAGAAACCACTTGATTAACAGTCAATGATGTAAACTGTTAACAAGTGTGAGAGAGACCACCAGTGATTTCAATGGTTCTCAAAATACCCAGTACAATCCATGAGATGTGAATGAATGTGCTGATGTCGAACATGTCATAGAATCCTTTGATCGAAAGTCAATGATGTAAACTGTCGTCGAAGGCGAGAAATCTGCCATTGATGCATGCGGATCTCAAGGTACTGACGATTTCTAGATCATCTTTCTATATAATGTGCTGATGTCGATAGAAAGCGATCTATCGTAGGCAAGCCCATGACACGAAATCATAGATCAAGTTGAAGAAATGTAGCTGTAAGGACTGACTCAGGGATGGTCGAGATGGATGACGGGTATTTTGTAGATGAATGGTTTATTTGCAGTGACTTCTTGAACACATAACGACACAACAGATGGCTTGGTGACATTTGACCCAAAGTTAATACCCGGCTGAAGACTTTCAATGTGGTTCAATCAACTATGAGGCAAAGGATTTCCCAACCCAGGTAAATGAAAAGTGTCGTGTTCAAGAGTGGTGACAAGGTTTCTTTTGAGACAAAGGATAACAAATAGGCTCATTTTCCTCTCTTTTCCCCCACCATTTCTGGCAAGTACCTCTTTATTTTTTACAAGCTTGAGGAGGATAACGTATGCTTGATTATAAGCTCATCCTTCGGATGAGTCCAACTTAGTTTAGATTCGAACCCTAAGAAGGAGAGGTCCGTTCCTGTTTGTAATCGAATAGGTCCTTTACTGTGAAATTTTAACGAGTCCAGTATAGGAGAAACTCGGCGTTTTTCAATTTTAGAGAGTCTGAAAAACTTAAGAAGACTCCAGGGTTGAACTTTTTCGTAAATTTGTGTCTCCCAAGCCCGAAAAAGTATAAAATAATACTTGAGAGAACCGCTTGATCTTTTACGACCAAGGAGTACTTTCATAGTTAGTGTCTTTGACCTGAAAAGTAAAAAGTGATCAAGGACACGTCGTTTTATTTCCAATATCAAGTTTGAAATGACAAAAACCCGACAATCTTTTTCCTGTTTTTACAGTCGGAAAAGGGCTATAAGGGGACCGTCTTTTAATTTCGTTTTAACGAGTGTAAAAGAAATGCTCGGCAATCTTTTCATGTTTTAGGAGTCAGAAAAGGGCTTAAAAGATGACTCTGATGTTTTTGTTTGTGAAAAATGACAATTTTCCCTGAAAATCCTTTATTCTGCACAAAAACCAACACATTACTCATACCTGTTTAAGATAGATAAAAATACTTTGAAAAATACCTTTTCACGGTGGAAAATAAACAAATTTAACATTCATTTACTCAAAAAACCTATAAAAAGGGTTTTTACCATTTCATTTTTACCATTTTACTGTTGAGGAGAGAAAAAGGGCTTTTGGCAAGAAACTTCCCATGGATATTGCGGAGAATCTGACCGTCGAAACCGAATGTCGTCTCTTCAGGTATTCTACAACATCCTCCCTTGCATTTCCATCCGTTTAGAATTTGTTTTTAAGCTTTAGTTTCATTTTTTGGAGGCCTTGGGGTTTCAAGGTCCGCTTTTCGAGATACGCAGGTGCTCCACAGGTGACCTGCGTACCCCGACATTTTCTCAGTTGGGAAAATGCTGGGCGTACGCAGCTTGCCTTAAGAGAATCTGCATACACACGCTCTATCTCTAAAGGCGGGCTGCGTACACCGCGGAGTGGATTTTCAAACCCCCAATTCTCCAAAATGAACCAAAAAATTTCAATTTTATGGACTCTAATAGATGTTTTATGGCATGTAGATTGCCCACCATGCTTGATTGGCGCGAGAGAGAACACAAAGATGTTGATTTGGCCGCCATTAATCACCAACCTTCCATTGATGCTTTGAAGGCATGCAGTCTTTACAAATACTGGGCCATACCTGGCATGAGGGCCCAGGTGCACTTTCTAGAGTGGCTGGTTGAAAGGTGGAACGTTCAGGATCAATGCTTTTACATTGGAGGGCACCAGCTCGAGATAGAGCCCTCAAATATTTACTTTCTCACTGGTTTGCCCAAGAGTGGTGAACAATTGACTCTGTCCGGGACTAGGCCGGGTAGCCAGTCCATCGCTAGTCTCCGTCTAGAGTGGTGCAATAATCAAAACCAGGAGAGGGGGATAGAAATTAAAAAGATATCCCGACCTGAACTTATGGTAATTGCCTTTACAGTTACCAGAATTTGCAGAGCTGCCGCTTTGCACATTGCCACCGGGTCCCAAATGCAGATGGCGATTGATTGCTATCGAGGCACCATTTTCAACTGGTGTGATGCTGTGTTGGCCAATTTAAAGGGCCAACTAACTAGGGCAAAAAACGGGCAACTAAATATTTTTGGTTATGGGCCTTTAGTTGTGAGTTTTGCTCTAGAGAGGGTTCCGATGCTGATCCCGCAGCAGCTTACTATTGAGGCTGGGCTTCGTCAAGAGCCTAAGTTGATGCGATGGGTTGCGGTGATGGCCCGTCATCCTGACGAGGGCACGGAGGTTGTCCGATTTAGATCGGAGTACTTTCACTGGTTAGAGGACCAGGTCTTCTCGATACAGGATTTCCCTTATGCCAGAGTCAATTTTCGTGGAGATCCGGACATGATTCTTCCACCGGGAGAACAGTGGGATGACACAGGTACTTCATTTTTCACAAGTTTTTAAATTATCTATATTTTTTGTTTTTTATATCGTCTCAAAACTGACAGTGAAAATTTTCAAAATGCAGATGTAGGCCCACAGCGTCCAGCCAATCTCCGGCCTTTCGAGAGGAGACAACTAGTTGCACCGGCACTGGTCCCACAGAACGAGGCTACAGAGACCTTAGCTGAGTTGGAACAAGACCTAGAGCGTCTGACGGCAGATATACCAGAGACTACTATAGATGATATTCCTATCAGGCTTCAGCGCTATGTAGTCGAAGTCCCAGGACCTTTTAGAAGGTTCTTGTGTAGGGTAGCCCGTGCAGTGGTGTCGTATAGAGATCATCACCAGTGATTGGATGATCGTTTTTGTAGACACATGTGACATTTTGGTTTTTTGTACTTATCATTTTTGCCGATCATAAGGTGTTTTGCAACATATGATCGAAGACGATGTATTTTTGACACACTCCTATCTATATATATCATTATTACCGGCTTATCTTGTTAAACATGTGTGATTAAATGTTTTTAAATTTACATGTATGATTATCGCAAATGTCTATTTAACATTCGAGAAGAAATTGCATCTACTAATGTATTTAAAGAACTTGGAATATGTTGATATTCAATGTAATCAAATTCACGTTCCAAGAGACGCACTCTCAAAAATAACCTTAATAACACTGGATTTCTAATGGCATACACTCTATTAAGCTGTAATACAACGAGTTCAGAATCTAACCTCACTATCAAACTCTGAATCCCAAATGAAATAGATTCAGACAATAACTCAATCAGTGCACTATATTCTGCAATGTTGTTTGTTGTTTGACCGAGGCTTACCCCCTGCATAGAAACTAACTCGTCAGAGGGCGAATAAATAACCCAAGCTGCGGAAGAAATATTCCATGTACTACAACAAGCACCGTCAGCAAATCCAATGTATGTTTGGAGAGGCATCGACATCTGCAAATATCAAGCATAAAACCAAGATAAGCAGAATAACGACGAAAAACACACTTTCTAAGCTAAGCACACTGTCTAAACTAACAAACACACCAGCTGGAAAGAAAAATTAACCTAACTAACCTAACTAAAATCTCCACACCCATCATTTAAGCATAATACCTCTTTAGGTAAAGTCCATTTCTGGGTTTACCCAAAGAGTCCACGTCAAAGTCAACCAGCTCATAGGCCCCTTTTACTAGCTTTCGCTTAACAATGTAGGGCCCATGCCACATAGGAACGAATTTTCCAGCACCTATTTTATCGTTAGCTTGATCATACAATAGCACTAGGTCTCCTTCCGAAAAATTTCGAGGGGTCACATTTCGATCATACTGAGCTTTCATACGTTTTGCATGAGTCTCGATCGCCAATGCAGCATCGCGTCGAGTCTCATCTAATTGAGCTAAGTATAATAAACGCTTCTCTTCTTCGGAAGTAGCTGGAAGTAATTCGACAGCCATTTGAAGTGATGGGATTTCACATTCAATGGGCAGCACAGCTTCCAAACCATAAACTAGTTGGAAAGGAGTGAACCCTATTGATGTTTTCACTGAGGTTCGGTATGCCCAAAGCGCGGAAAATAACATGTTGTGCCAATTCGACCAATGAATACCAATGATTCGTTGGATCATGATAACTAAAACTTTGTTGATGGACTCAACCAGACCGTTTGCTTGGGGATAATAAGGAGTTGAGCTATCATGACGCAAGCCAAGCTGGCCTGTAAGTTCTGTCATCATAATGTTTCGAAAATGGCGCCCATGGTCAGTGATTATCGCTTGTGGGACACCAAACCTAGCAATAATGTGACTGAATACGAAAATTGCAGCTATCTTGCCGTCAACATCGAATGTAGGCATCGCCTCGGCCCACTTAGTAAAATAATCAACCGCAAGGATGATATACGCATGCCCCCCGGCCGAGTGAGGGTTACATGTAATAAAATCGATACCCCATTTGGCAAAAGGACCAACCGCAATTATAGGGTGGAGAGGAGTAGGTGGAGCGTGCATCTTGCGATCAAACACTTGATAGTTGTGGCATTTTCGGACCGCAGTAATACAATCTTTAAACATGGACGGCCAGAAGTAGCCAGTGCGCAACACCTTTTGGGCTGTGGCGTACCCAGACATATGACCGCCACACGCTCCAGAGTGACAGTCATTCAAAACCCTTTCAGCTTCTTCGTGAGTTAAGCAACGTCGGAAAACCAAGTCTGCCCCACGACGATAAAGAGTATCTCCAATAATTTTGTACCGTTGGGACTGGAATCGAATTTTCCGACGTTCCGACTTTGAAACTTCGGGCCGAAAGGATTGGGTTTGGAGATAGACGATTATATCTCCATACCACGGATCTAAAGTGCTGATGAGAAACAAAGATTCGTCCGCAATGGGTTCCTCTGCCACAGTTTCCGTGTCAGCACGCGGGAAATCACACATCAACTCTGCAAAAACTAAAGATTTCTTAGACTTAGATTTTTCAAATTCCAAGTCGAACTCTTGCAGGATAACGATCCATTTAGAGTACTTGCCCCCTAGCAATTTTTTAGTCAAAATGTAAATCATAGGGTTGCAATCCGAAATGACTGTAGTTTTACGGAGTAAAATGTAGTGACGAAAACATTGGACGGCTTGAACGGCTGCCAATGCCAATTTCTCCACATGCGAATATTTTAGCTCAGTGGGATTTAACGTCCTACTAAGATAATAAATCACATGTTCTGTTCCAAATTCATCTTCCTGAACTAACACCATTCCAATAGTGGAATGGGAGGCGGCGAGGTACAAAAAGTAATCTTGGTTGTAGTTGGGAGGATGCAACAACGGTGCATGGGTCAACGCATGTTTAAGTGCATCAAAAGATTTCTGAGCTATCTCATCCCAAGAGAATTGAGCATTCTATTTCAACAACCGTGTAAAACCTTTTGTAACCTCGGCGTAGTTAGGAATGAATCGGCGTAAAAAGTTTGCTTTCCCCTGCAAACTTTGGAGTTGGCGAAGTCTCGAAGGAGGAGGCAATTTGATGATAGCTTCTACCTTCAAGGGATCGACGCGAATGCCGGCTTTTGAAACTACAAATCCCAGCAATCGTCCCACTTCTATATAGAAGACACATTTGTGTGGGTTCAACCGTATATGATAATGCCTACACCTCATGAAAATTGCGCGTAAATGGACAAGGTGATCAGCTCGATGTAATGAATAAGCGGGCAAATCATCAAGATACGGTTGCACAATGTGTTTGATGTCATGAAACGCATAAGACATCGCCCTTTCAAAAGTGGCCTCAGCATTCTTAAGCCCAAAAGGTAATTTGAAATAAGCAAATGTCCCCCATGGGTAAATGAAAGCCGTTTTTGGTTGATCGGCGGGTAGAATATTGATTTGATTGTAACCAGAAAAACCGTCCATAAAGGAAAATATTTCACTGCCAGCACAATCATCAATTATTTGATCGATATAGGGTGTTGGATAATTGTCCTTGGGACAAGCACGATTGATATCCCTATAGTCGATGCATATTCTTATTGTTCCCTGTTTTTTGTTAACCGGAACAATATTCGATACCCAATCCGTTAACGGGATCGGATAAATGAAACCTGTTTTCAACAGCTTCTCAACTTCTCCTTTAATTACAGCCGCTTTTCGTGGGTGAATCTGACGCAAATGTTGCCGGACGGGTTTAGCGTCCGGGTAAGTCTTAATCTCATGGACAACAATCGCGGGATCAATTCCTGGCATTTCCTCATAGGACCAGGCAAACACGTCGCGGAATTCTTGAAATAGGGCCTTGTATATCTGAATTTTGTCATCTGAACACGAGGCACCTATATGAATGTGCTCAACAATTCCGGGCTTGACTGAAATGTCAATGGGAACAGTGCGAGAGATGTTTCCTAAATTCAGCTCTGAATCAGGATGTTTCATTGGACTCTGAGTGTCTTTGACATATTCAGCTGTAAAGATTGATGAGAAATCATTTTCAAAACGATCATCCTCAAGTAAAAACGAAGATCTATGATGGAGATCTTCCCATGGTAAATCGTCTACACACAGGACTTCACAAAGTTGTTCGTCAGATGACACAACTTCGGGAAACATTATTAACTCTGAGGTTGAGGTGAAAAGTGATTCCTCATGGACCACATTCATTTGGTCGATTTTGGTTGAACGCGGGTCGGTAAAAGACTGCACGGCTTCATAAGCAATTTCATATGGACTCAAAGGCATAGCATCACCAAATGAGTCTATTTCAGATTCAGAAGGAACGATCCAAGGATCGTTGTAAACAATGGTATCTGATGTAATCATATGAATGGATGCAAACAAAGACACGGCGTTGATTGGAGGAAAAAGAAAAGTTCCCAGTAAACCGACATCTTTAACTAATCCTACGCCAACATCCTTATAAGGGATAGTCATTTTACAGACATGCTAGATACTTTCTGAAGAGGCTAGGTCGGATGAAAAGTAAGCCAACTGGTCTATGGTTACGATCTTGCCATTATGTGGAAACTTTATTACTCTGAAGACCGATGAAACGACCGCTGTCATAGCGTAAGACCAACTTCGACCCAAGAGAAGGTTGTAGTCTAGAGGGGCATCAACCACCTCCACATCCAGACTAACGGTTTTTCATTCAACCCCTATAAGAAAATCCTGTAGAATGCCAAACGGATGAAACCCACGGCCATCAAAGGCCTTAAGAATTGTCGGGGATTGATTTAGTGAAGGAGAACCAAGCGATCTCCAGCACTGTATCGACATAATACACGTGGAAGCTCCCTCATCAATTACAGTCCGATGAATAGGCCTGTTTTTTACTATCACTGGGATCTGGAAAGCCATCTGATGAGGTAAACGCGGTGTACTATTTTCTAGATCAAAGATTATTAGGTTCGGGTCCTGAACATCAACAACTCCTATAACCGACAAAAGTAATTTTCGTTGTGCTGGGCATGATTGCAGCACTTCCAAAGCCGACATTGCTGAGGGTGAAACAACTAGATCCTCAACAATGTTGTAATTCTGGGCCGCTCTTGCATGTGGATTGAAAGCAGACCTTCGAAGTACACCCTTGGCAGGCGGTTTGATTACTAAGTCAGGGTTAGGTTTCTCGATCTGTAGTGGATCGGAACCAGGAGCTGAGGTTGATGGATTTGACTGAGAAGATTCTGCTTCTTTCGATCTATCAACAGGACTTTTACTACCATAATCGTGTGACCGAGTCGCAATCCTTACATGAGACATCATCAATATGGGTTCTTCAGTGGCACTCGAGGAAGAACCTATCATTTTTCTATCTTTCGGAAATGGGTCCTTCAAGACAGTAGGAATTTGGGAACCCTTGACGATTTTCGCAACCTCGGCCCGATGAGGACAATCTCTTGTAAAATGATCTTCTTCACAAATAAGACAAGGATAACGAGCCTTGCGCTTTTCGTCATTGGTTTCCGACTTTTCTGTTTTCTCCTTTGGAGTTTTGTCTGCTTTATTCTTCTTCTTGCCTTTCTTTTTCCCACCGTTTTTTGATTTAGCCGTAGATGACTCTACAACGTGAATATCAGTGGAAACTTCAGCAGAAGATTCTCCTGTCGAGGAGTCTGGTAAGGTTATAATGGGCGAAGAATTCTTTGAAGACTTCTTCTTGCTTTTAGTATTCACCGTACCAATCATGCCATCAGCAGCATGAGATCCCGAAGGAGCAGCAGCGATTTGATTTTACTTTGGAAGATCTGGGATCTTTTCGTGTAACATACCCGACTGAGTATAAACTAAGTCAAGGTACTGTGCTTGAGCAATCACTTGCTCCTCAGTAACTACTCTGGCCTTAGCTACGTCTTCAGTAATCTTTGATAATAATAATTTAACAAACCATTCAGCTAAGATTTGGTCCGGGATAAAAACTTTCACTAATCGCCTTCGACGTCTCCATTCATGAATATGATCGGAAATATAAGTGGACGTCGACTATTTTAATGAAGTTAGTAACTCGGTGCCATTATCATATCTGACCGGCAACTGAAAATGAGTTAAGAACGAGGTAGCTAACTGACTAAAATTATAAAAAGAGGCCCGTGGTAACTCAATGTACCACTTGGCCGCGAGACCAATGAGTGTACGCTGAAAAAGACGTAAACGGATCGAATCATCCGAGATGGAATTTGAGGCACACCAGAGGTGGTAAGTCATCACATGATTTGACGGATCCTCTCTAGACTTACCCTCGAACTTGGGAATGTCACTGGGCAACTTATTCGGCATTGGCGGCCAAAACGGAAGATAATTGATCGGATCGTTTGTTAGGCGCGTCAATTCTGGTAAATCCAAAGTTGCGATAAACGGTAATTGCCAATTAGGATCACTAAAACTCTAGGTCACAACACCAGTCCTAGGAGGAGGATATCCAGGATAACTTGGAATAGGAATCGCATTCGGGATATTGTATCGTCCCGGAAAACCAGGATTAATCGGACCGTACTGGGGTTGCTGTGGTTGTTGATAAGTGTACCCAGGATACGGTTGATACTGGTAAACCGGTTGCTGGACAGCAGGCCCGTATTGGTACTGTCCCTGGTATGGTTGATAAACGAATTGTGGTTGACTAGTGACAACCGTACTTAAACCAGGCTGTCCTACAGGCATCTGAACCATAGTTTGAATCATGGATCCAGACAATGGTAAAGATGTCTGAGGAGTAGTGGCAGAGACAGTAGAAACTGGAGCTGTCGATACTCCAGAAGTAAGTGTGGTGGAAGGAACAGATGTTGCGGTAGTTGCAGCAGTCGTTTGAGATGGAGTACTAGGTGAAATGGGCGACTGAGTAACTACTGAAGATACAGAAGTTTGAACATTAGACTGGACTGGTTGCTGGGGTGGACTAGAAACTAAAGGTTGTCCAGTTTGAGATGACAACTGTACGCTTGGCTACAACACTTGTTGAACTTGCGATGGGTCCCACACTATGTTCATTCCGGGGTATTGACCCATGACAGGTTGAGGATATTGAGATCCATAACCAGATTGAGGGTAGGATTGATAATTGAAAGGTACATTTCCTGTACCTTGAACATAAGATTGACCTTGGGGTGGTTGATAACCTTGACTCAAGTACTGACCTTGGGGTAGATACCCTTGAGGTAAGTACTGATACTGGGGTTGACCTTGAGGCATAAATTGATACTTAGGTTGACCTTGGGGTACATATTGAGGCTGGGGTTGACCTTGAGGAATGTACTGTACCATGGGTACATACTGTCCTTGAGGTTGCCCCCCAGACGCAATTTATGTACCTTGAGGTTGCCCCCCAGGCGTTAATTGAGGCTGCCCCCCAGGCGGTAACTGGCCACCTTGAGGTTGAGAACTGGGAATTGAACCTGACATCATGTAAATGTCTCCTACGCCCAATGGTTTATTACCATTGTTTCCAGTTAATAACCCATGTCCAATGGGTTGAGGAGATGCTCCTGCAAAAGTACCAGAAAGTGACTGATACCCAGCAGGAACAGAAGGACCAGCGTACAAGAAAGATTCAGGAGATTGAGTAAACATGGACGACTGACTAGACATATTTAAAGGAGTATTAATACCTCTGGGTGGATAAGGAAAACGAGGTGGAGAAAAACTTGTCCCTGAGTTGTCCAAGTGATTAGTTAACGAAAGATACCAAGTAGTACTTCTAGGTGGACTGTAAAAAATGGATTCACCCTCCCTTAAATCAATAGTAGGTTGATCTTCAGGGATAGGGACGCCTATTTCTTCTTCTGGAGCAAGTTCTTCAATAGCTATCAAACCAGAAGGAAGATTTTCGGTGATGACTCTTTCTACACTAGGCGAATCAGGAACACTAGAAGTTGGAGTAACAGGTTCAGATATTTCAGGTTCTTCGCCTATATCACTAGTAGATGAAAAACTGCCAGCAAGCTCGGAAACTGCAACAGCTTCAGGATTATAACCTGTTTCTAGACTTTGGTAATCAGGATGAACTACCAACAAAGACTCTCCTTCTTCAGGTGAACCTACTTTACTGCCACTAGGAGTTACAAGGACTTTCAAACCTTCGTAATGACCCGGGACGTCTTCAGGAGGTTCGCCCCGAAGTCTACGGGACTTCCTCAAGAAATCGGCCACGGTAACAATCTCAGGAGACTGGCCCCGAAGTCTACGGGACTGTCTTGGTAATTCAACCACAGTTAAAAACTTTTAACTACTGCACACGCAAACAAAGTAAAATCTCAAAGCAAACAGCCTAAAGTCTCTAAAGAACCAGACAAATTCGAATCACACGCCTAAAGAATCTAGGGCGTCAAACCAAACAAAAACAGTAACCTTCCGGACCGAAAACACTAGTTGGTGATGAAGCCCAACATCGTCGAATTCAGTATAGAAGTGGTGGGTGGAACAGTTACCCCGGCAACCTGCTTAATGAATAGACCGGCACAAGCTCCTCCACTTTAACCGTCTCGAGTGAAGTGAACCCCCCGGAAAATCCAAGTGAGTCTAGCCGACGTCTACTCCAGGTACAATGGGATCTTCCCTCCACCGTCACCTCGGGTAGAATCTTAAAGATAATGGTCACTAAGGTTACCGACAGCAACAAATATACCTGGGGGAACAGTCTACGACCTGATAGCATGCAAGGGCAGAGTAACAATCTCAATCCCCTTGCCGGCTCCTTGACAATAATCCAAGGTTTACAAGGTTTACCGTCTGCGAAACCAGAGATTCTGGGTTCGATCCCCAGTGGAGTCGCCATTTTTTCATGCGGAAAGAGTCAATTTTGCGGACAAAACCGACCTCCCTAGAAGCTAAGGCTTTCTAGTGACAAAAAAGACAATTAAACACTATCTTCCCCTAAATATGCGTTTAGAATACAAGTAATCAGGTGTTTATAACATACCTTTAGTCTAATGCTTTGTAGCAGTCCAGGCTCGCCGATCCGGATGAGCTCCTCCGTCTCTTCGAAACCTGCATTCACTAACAAGCAAATGATTACATAGCACCTGAATAACTCATAAAATAAAACATATTCATCATACAGACCAAGGATCATATGAAACAAATCATGTATAACAACTTGTTCAGAAAAATGAGCTTAATTGTATTAAGTGGAAACAAAAGAAACCATTACAACCTATGCCTTGGTGTTGTGCAGGTCCCTCCCAGGGTCCAGCAAGAGTTCTCCTTTACTTTGATCAGCTCACCCACTTCCAAATGAAGCTAAGAAAGGATGGGAATCTCTCCTCTCAAGCTCTATAAGGGAGTCCTAATCTCAGCAGCATCTACCCTTAGGAATGTTCAGCTTTCAACCTCCCCTCCCTCTAGCCCAATACCTGTATTTATAGTGCTTTGGAGGAAGTTAATCAGGTCCACCATGAATGGGATAAGCCCCTCTTTCAATGGGATAGCTCCCCTCTTCGTGGGATAAGTTCCTCTTTCATTGTGATGCATGAACCATCTGGAGGCGCTCAATCCACGTCAAACCATCTTCTAGAATGCTCTAGAAATGACCACAAGTAACTTTTTTGAAGTGAAACTTGCGCCTTTTGACCTTTACAGGAGTACGCACCCACCCCTTTATATACAGAGCGTACAAGTACCCAGGTTTAATGAACTGGAGGTGCATACACGCAGGTAAGGCTAAGAGAAACTGCGTAACCAGAGTTAATTGATTTTTTAAGGACTTTCTCTCTTTCTTGGAGTTTGACATGAGGAGCAAAGGTATGAGACTTGCCAAGGAGGATAGTGTGACAGTTGGTAGAGCCATACTAACTGCAAATAGTCATGGTGACAAATTTTAGTGTAACACATGGTCCACAGACCATGGGATTGTATAAAAAGGAGAGTCTTAGAAGAGTCTAAGGCACTTCAATTCAGGCATTGATGATGATGAATGTAATAGGTCATTAGCAAAAAGAGTGAAGAGTAGAAGAGAGGCTCTACAGTTGTGTGTGTAGAGGCCT
Source organism: Pinus tabuliformis (assembly GCA_031772625.1). Lineage (NCBI taxonomy): Eukaryota > Viridiplantae > Streptophyta > Pinopsida > Pinales > Pinaceae > Pinus > Pinus tabuliformis. Next base: position 870,541,148 of record CM062810.1, on the reverse strand, counting down.
AAAGTAGAGTCTTCAATTGTGTGCGCGGACCCCTGCAGCTAAGTGCGCAAGGTAGTTTGAGTCTGTAAGAAAATGTGAAGCATTAACAAAGAAGATTACTCTGGAAATACCTATGTTTGATCTATTTACTTTTATTATGAATGAATGCATTTATGTTATGATGAATAATGGGTTTATGATTTAATTTTGTATTGATCTACGAAGCTGCATGTTTTACATTGTTATATGAATGCAAGTAATAATATCTTCTTACACGAAGAATATCTTAATGCATGCTAAAGTTATTAGACACTTCAACCGACCTGGATAATAATAGACTTAAGAGTGATTACAGAGGCATGTAAGTGGTTGATTCTCCAGTTTAGGGTCTGTGAAAGATAGTCGTAGACCTTCGTGAAGGTCTAGAGGTTGGTAAGAGGACGTTATACTGATAAGCCTCGAGGGCTTGTCGGTCTATCTGAAGGCAGAACTAGGGTATCAAATGACATCACTACCATCTCTGGGTGTGAAAACTTGGTTCCAGCATCCCCCCATACTGCTTCGGATGAGACTTCAATCTGTGCTCCATGGATTGATGTCGAAAGGGCCAGTAGTGTAGGGATTTTCTTGGCTATCTTAATGTTGAACCTGGGTCAAGGCCTAGTAAGCCAACACCTTCAGACTTAGGTAAACATGTGATAAAATCCATTGAAACCTCCTCCCAACATTGGCCTGGAATGGATAAAGGTTGTAATAGACCTAAGGTCTTAATTGTTTCAACTTTATTTTGTTGGCAAACCAAACATTCCGACACAAACTTTTGAATATCAGATTTATGACCATCCCAAATGAATTCCTTCTTAGCCTTGTGGTAAGTTTTTAAAAACCCTGAGTGTTGTATTAAGGGAGAGGTGTGAAATTCCATAAGAATCTTTTGTTTGAGTTGGGAATTACATAGGTATAAGTGATCTTTCTACCATAACAAATAATTTTTCCGGCTAAGTGTATCAGATGTACTAGGATCTTGTTGTAAATTTGAATGAGTTCCCACACTTCTTCATCATTCCTCCAAACACCTTGCTTCATTTATCCAATCTAGTTGGATAATAGAAATGGCGCAAAGCAATGCATCCACATCCTCATCCTTTCTCGAGATTGCATTTGCCACAACATTTTTCTTCCATTTTTTGTAGATGATTTCAAAGTCATAACCCAACACCTTTTTGACCCATTTTTGTTGCTCTTCTGGAGATAATCTTTGTTATAAAAAGTATTTAAGACTATGATGATCCATTTTTACCTTGAAGTGTCTTCCCATTAGATAGGGTCGCGATTTCTTGAGTGCATGTAGTATTTCCAACATTTCCTTCTCATAAATAGCTTTGTGTAAATAATTTCCTTTGATTGGACAACTTTTGGAAGCAATGGGTCTTTCTTCTTGGATTAAAACAACACCAATTCCATTTCTTGAGGCATCACATTCCATAATAAAGGTTTTTTTGAAGTCCGACGTAGCTAAGACCGGTGCTTGGCACATTTCCTCTTTAAGATGTTCAAAGGCCTTTGTTGCTTTTGGATTCCATGAAAATGCATGTTTCTTCAATAATATTGTTAGAGGTGCTGCTATTATCCCATAATTCTTAACAAACTTGTGATAATATCCTGTCAACCGGAGAAATCTGCACATATTCTTTATGGATGTGGGGATTTTCGATTCCTTAATGGATTTAATTTTCTTAGGGTCTACCTTAACACCTTCATGAGATACAATATGACCCAGATATTCCACCTCTTACACTCCAAAGACACATTCGGAGCTCTTTGCATATAACTGCTTCTCCTCCAATAATATGAGCACCCTATCAACATGTTGAACATGATCCTTCCAAGACTTGTTGTATATTAGCATATCATCAAAAAATACTAACACAAATTTTCTAAGCAAGGGTTTGAAAATGGAATTTGTCAAACCTTGAAATGTAGAAGGTGCATTGGTAAGACCAAAAGGCATAACCAAAAATTCATAATTACCCTCATGACTTCTAAATGTTGTTTTCAGAATGTCTTTAGTCTTCATTCTGATTTGATGATATCCTGAATGAAGATCCAACTTGGTGAAGTAGATTGATCCGTACAATTCATCCAATAATTCATCAATGACAGGAATGGGAAATTTATCTTTAATAGTGATGTTGTTGAGCTCCCTATAATCCGTACACATGCGCCATGATCACTCCTTCTTGTGCACCAATACTACTGGAGAAGAGAAAAAAATTTGACTAGGTTGAATTATACCAACTTCTAGCATTTTTGCAACCATACATACAATTTTACTCTTTTGGGCATAGGGATATCTATAAGGCCTGATGTTTGGAGGAACACTTCCTGGAATCAAATGAATAGCATGCTCATGATCACGAATAGGTGGGAGGCCTTTGAGAGTCTCAAATACCTTCTAATGATTGTCCAAGACTTTTTGGAGATTTGTAGAAATAGATGATTTCAATGTCAGAACCTTAGTGAAAATAATTATGAAATTATGCCTCCTTGTCCTTTCTTTATAAGCTTTGTCATTCCATTAGATTTGATTATCTTTCTCAGTTTCCCTACGATACCCCTTAATTAAACTTCCTTTCCTTCTATTTTTTTTCATGAAAAGATCTTGAGAATTAAAATAAATTGTACCCAAAGATTTTAGCCATTGGACTCCCAGTACAACATCAACACCACACATTGGAATGGAAAGAATTGGGCTATTCAATACATATTATCCCATGTATATCTTGATATTAAGCACTTTCCATAACAATTTATGGTTCCTCCACTTGCAACCATCACTTGACACTCTGGCACTGGATATAGGAAGCAATTCAATTCCTTGACTATCTTACTGTTGAGTCAAATTATAGACTTATAATTTGATTAACATAAATCATCAACCCAGGGCATGTAGGCTTGTGAGATGTTGCTCAAAATATATGCAGGTTTAACATTGTGACTGCTGATTAATCTAACTAGTCAATCATACAAAACTAATGCCTCTTTTCTACATCAACATTTAGCAACAAAGGCTATTGAGTGGATTGAAACATCTCTCTACAACCCTTAGTATTTCTGATGTTGATTAGGAAAATATAGAAAAATAAAACTTATAAAATACTAAGAAATTCACTCAACATTATAAATAAAATCTTGATTAAATGAAATCCACACATTAACATGAAACTTATCGATTCAATCATTTGCTGCTAATATATCAAAAAGAGTACATTAGCTATAAGAATAGATTATTATTACATAAAAGATAAAATGCATACACACTAAACTGTGGGAGTTGTGAGCAAAGGGGGCCCTCCCTTACAACCCCTTCAAGTTAGAAGATCTTGCTCAATGAAATAGAAAGAACATATAATATTCTATTAATATGAAAATTTAGTAGTTGATTACAATCTGATATATAGTATAAGATGAAACCAACGACCCCCTACCATATAAACTATAACAGAATTTATACAAATACAAAAGCCCATATGTGGTTCGAAGTAAGGAAAACTACTAATATTAGCCATTGGCTAATAGTCACATTATAAAATATCAAATTTATCTATATTGAGTCTAATCCATGACTGAAAGCATGGATTAAACGAAATTCGTTACATGGTTGTAGCTTTCCTCCATATGGCCAATGAGAGGAGGTCTGCAAATCTGGGCGGTTTTTTTGGCGGATCTGAAATGGACAATAGGACATCATCCATATGTGATAGATTCCCCACAAAACCCATTTTCTCGTTTGATTTATAAATTAGTGGAACATAGCTAACCATTGATTTTGCTGCAGGAAATCTGGGCAGTTGCAAGAAATCTGCATGTGTAGGAAATAAGATCGCACAAGTTGTCTGCAGGAGAATGTGGGCCTATTTCAAATCAAAACAAATCTGAATAAGAACACTAGATTATTTGGCATGATAGTTCAATAAAGAACAACTAGAATTAAGGAATTCTTAAGGTTAAGGTAAAAGACATTTTTTCATGTTAATTTTCATACCTTTAACATATGGCACCCTTTTGGCAAAAACCTAGGTATTATAACCGAAATAGGCATAATAATGGTTAAATTTAATTTAAAATGGGAGAGGTAAAGTCTAGAAAGGGTGTCAAAATTGGGCAAAACCAAGCCCCAACATCTCCCCCACACCTAGCTTCTCGCATGCCCCTTATGTAAGCAAAAATCTTGCACCTTCCGTAGAAAGAAAAATAAAAAGGAAATCATTCCTTGTCCTAAGTTGCAACTACTGTAGCCAACTGATCTACTACCTCTGCTAACTTGTCAAATTGGTTACCACTAGATTCTGCAGGAATTTGACCCTTTTATAATTCATTCTTCTTTTTCAAATAATGAATCTGAGCCTGCTTCTTTTTCATAAGTTGGCCTGCTTTCTGAACCCACTCCTTATGTTATTTTTGTATACGCAGGTTGTTCTCTTTCAAGATCTCGTTTTCCTTTCTCAAATCTCATTCCAAAACGGTGAGCTCAGTGATGATTTCTTCCAATTCCTGCAGAGACCGCTTATTCTAGGGAGTTACTTCCCCTTCATGATATCCTTGGAGGGATTGAGGTGAACCAAGGTCGTCCTTTTCTTGTTTTTCTCCTGTTATGTCATTCCCACTTTCATGTAGTGGGGAATCCTAGAAGGAAATTGATTCTTCGTCCATGAACTCAGCTGACTCTATCTTATCCTTACCTTTGGGTGGGCCGTGATGTTTCTCCTTCTTTTTATCAGGTGTCTTGGGAAACACCTCTGCTTTCGTAGTATCCTTTATAACCAATTGAACAACATGGCTCCTGGTAGATTTCTTAGCGGAGGTGGAAGTGCCATTCTTTGATTCAGGAATTTCTCCCACAGTCTCCCTTGTCACCACCACTTCTTCATCCTTTTCTTCTTCCTTTCTTTGTAGCCCAAGGGTTTGAGACTTCTTCTTCTTTGGTTTTTCTACAAGCTTCTTCTCAGTGGGCATTGGAGAATCAAGGTCATCTTTTCCTTCCTTCTTTACCATTGGCCCATGATTCCATGGCTTCTTCTTCGATTTTTCTGCTAGTTTTTCCTCTATAGACTCTTAAGGGTCAAAATCCTTATCTTCCTCTTTTTCCTTTCTCTGTAACCCACGTGTCTGCGATTTTTTCTTTATTTTTTCTGCTGGTGTTTCCTTCGAGGAATCCGAGTCTTCATTCTCTCCAAATTAATTCTTGGCGAAGAACTCCTCCCATGTCCACTTCTTGTCTTTCAAAACCTTTACCGGGATGATTTTCACCAGCCCATGGTGATAGAGGTTTTCCTCTAAATTGGGCCCCCTCTCCTTGGTGGTCGTTGACATCTTCATCACAGACATTCTCAAATAATACAACAAATTTAACGACTTGTCATGAAAATGGGCAAGGAGCTAAATGTGAAACAAGAATGCAAGCCCAAAGTTACCTTCACATGTTATATATTTCTGCATAAAAAATAACAACTATCGGTACTTAGTTTTCAAGAGATCCTGTGAAATCCCCATGCTCTAGTCAGTGTCTGAATGCTCTTTCCAAAGAAAAGACGTGCACAAACCCTTGTTGAAACACTGGTTTTTAAACCAGCACCCTCCCTTCTATGGAATTCTGCATGCCCGCGCCATCAAACCCTTGGTCAACCTAAACTGGAAATCCCTAGCTTGAGCTTTGTCACCATTCAAATTCAGGGCGAAAGACTTCATTACCTCCAAATTGTGGCTGCTAAATCGTTGGAAAAATGGAATCCACCCTTCTTTTTCAAGTCTCTCCTTACTACAAGGGTCGACTTCCAACAATTCAGGGCCATGCAGCTCGAAGTGGATGGGGGCATGCAATTTTGACATGGTGAAAAATGAGAAGACAAGACACATACACTTCTTTGAAAATATTGTGTTAAGCTTTTAGAAATTATTCACATAATAAGGGAGGGCCTTATTATGGAAAATTATCAAAACACACTAGATTTTCGAGAGACATGTTGTGATCATGATTATCATCATAATCCAACCTATAGAAAGATATGGAGAGTACGTCCACTAGTCGTGTCAGAATCATGGAAATCGGGTCTGGATCTGGATTTATGATGCACTAGGTTACGACCACGTTTTACTGCAATGGTAACCATAGCTAGAAATCATACAAATGTTAAAAAAATTAAAGCGTCAATTACCCCTTACTACAAGTGTCTTGTCATCGGTTGTACTTTACCCTTCTTACCTTCCAACAGTCTAGTCTTTGGATGATGTGTGCCTGTCCTTGAAATGATAACCCACTTAATAGTTAAATCAAATATATGACCTCATAATTCATGACCTCAACCAGTAATTAAAATTTGTCAGTACTTTAAATAATTTAGTCTAATGTTCTGTCCATGGCTTTTGTTTTTCAGAAAATCAGGGTGTCACTGCAAGAAATGGAACCATGACTCGCAAGCCTTCTGCAGGAAAAGGAATCATGATTCCTAAGCCTTCTATAGGAAATCATACCATGACTTGCAAAGCTTCTGCAGGAAATTGAACTATCAAACAACACTTCTCCCTCGTTTATGTATAGTTCATTGTACATGAATAAAGGTGTTGATGTTGAATGTGCAATGACATCATTGGATTACCAGCCATTGAGGTCAACTGTTAACCAATGCGAGGCGCATCACCTTTGATGCGAGTGAGGACCAAGATACCCTAATGCATCCTATTGGGTGTGAATTGATGAGATGTTGTCAAACCCCCTATAGGATCCAACAGTCAAGGAGCCATAGTGATTCCCCATTGTTGTTGACGAGATAGCCTATCATTAGGGGCTACAAGCTTAAAGACATCATAAGACTCTGATCTTTCACCAGGATAGCTTGCTGATGTCGATGGACCAAGATTATTGAAAGGCGGGCCTTAAGAAATACCACATCAGTCCAACACGAACTATCCAGGATTAACTGAAAACAAAATTTATTGAAAGGATCCTAAAGGACCTTCTGACCTGTAATTTTAATGAGCTCAAGGCGGTCCATGCTCGCGAGATTTTAATTTTAGAGAGTCTAAAACACTTAAAAAAGAAGACTCTAGGGGGCTCCTTTTCTGTAACTAGTCCATTAGGCCCGGAAAAAGGAGTAAACCTATACCCCATAGACATTCCTCTCATGGTTTATCGAGAATGAGGAGGAACAGAGTTATCTCATTGTGTCATCATGAAATCAGGAACAGATAGTGGAAGGAATGACTCCTTCTCTCACCATCTCCATCTCTCTTTTCTTCACAATTTCTTCCACAAATTCCTCATTAGATTAGGGTTTTTGATATAACTTGAGTCTATGCCCATTCACCAAGAAGGTAACATTCCCATCATCAATGGTTTTAACCCAAACAAACCCATTATCGAAAACTTTCTCAATTTCATAGGGGCCCAACCAATGTGTGTTAAATTTTCCTTTAAAGTTCTTAAATTTTGAATCATACAGCAATGTCTAGTCTCCCTCTCTAAAATGCTTCTTTTTAATGTATCTATCATGCCATTTATCCCATCGTTGTTGAATCAGGTCAATATGCTAAAATGCATCTTTCCCAATCTCATCCAACTCATTGAGCTACAAGATTCTCTGCTGCTGAGCTTCATCGAGGTCTATACCCAAATATGCTGCCATCTTAAAAGAAAATATCTGAAATTCAATGTGCAATAAAAATTGCTTTCCATAAACCAATTCATATGGCGAAAAGCCAATGGTATTTCTCTAGGTGACCCTGTAGGCCCACAATGCTTCAGGAAGTCGATCAGACCAATCCTTCTCACTGTCTTGGTAAGGATTCTCTCCAACAAATTATTCGTTGATTCCACCCACCCATTGACCTATCGACAGTAAGGGGTGGACTTTCGATGAGTAATCTAACATTTCTGCACAATTCCCTGCATAATATTTGATAGAAACTGAGTACCTTGAGTAGTGACTATCTCCCTAGGTACCCCAAATCTTACAAAAATATCAGAAAAAATAATATCTACCACTTCTTTCTCTGTTGCTCTAGATAGTCCTCTGGCCTCCACCCACTTCGTAACACAATTATTAAAAACCAAAATATACTTCTTCCTTTTGGACATAGGGTTGATGGGAGCTACAAAATCAATAGCCCACCTCTCAAAAGGTTTTATGAAAAATTGTGGCTACAAAGGCATCTTGTCTTATTGTACATGCCGCTCCATTCTCTGGTAGTTGTCACACTACTAGACATATTCTCTTGCATCTTTAAAAAGACTTGGCCAATAGTAACCTGAGTGAATAATCTTGTAAGTTGTCCACTAGTTTGCAAAGTGTCCTCCACACGGTTCATTGTGACGAGCTCTCAAAATGTCATAAATCTCATCTTCCCTAACACACCTGTGGATAATTAAATCAGGTCCAGTGAAGAAAATATCTCCCCTAATCCAAGAGTAATCAACACTTTTCCTAATAATTCTCTTTTCTTATTAGATGAAAAGTAAGGGGGAAACTTTCCTATAGCAAGGTAATTGGCCATATCTACAAACCAAGGTGTTTTAACAGAAATAGAAAACAAATTTTCATTAGGAAAGCTATCATTAATTGGAACATCCTCACCTGCATGGTTGAGTCTAGATAAGGAATCAACTACCTGATTTTCCTTTTCGGGCCTATCCAATAGTGTGATGTCAAATTCCTGTAGCAACGAAAGCCACCTAGTAATCCTAACATTAGTAACTGGTTTATTCATGAGATATCGAATGGCAGAGTGATCAATGTGTACAAAAGCATCATAGCCCCTGATGTAATGTCTAAACTTATTAATAATGTAAATTAAAACAAGGAATTCTCAGTTACCATGTAATTCAGTTCTAGAGGAGTTGAATTTTTACTAACGTAATAAATAGCATAGGTTACAGGATCCTCCTTTTGACCCAATATTCCTCCTATGGCTGAATCAAAGGCATCAATCGAAATATGAAAGGGAAATTTCCAATCTGGGCCTCTCAAAACTACTGCTGATGAATTTTTTTCCTTGAGTGTATCAAATGCAGCTTGACACTCATCATCCCAATGAAATTCAGCTTCTTTAGTCAATAATTTAAATAATGGAGAGGCTACCTTTGTAAAATTTTCAGCAAACCTCCTATAGTAGCCTGCATTTCCAAGGAAAGTTTGGACTCCCTTTTGATTGGTTGCTGGATGCAACTTTGAAATAACTTCAATCTTTGTTGGATCAACTTTAATTCCTACAGTAGAAACATGATGACCCAAAACAATACCTTCATTCATAATCATAAAAAAAAAAATCATTACTTAATGAGAGGTTAGTTTCTCTACATATCTGCAAAACCTTCTCAAGATTATGTAAAGCCTCTTCAAATGTATCACCCATAACTGTAAAGTCATGCATATAAACCTCTACGAAGTCATGCAAAAGATCAGAGAAAACACCAAGGACCACCCTGGAATGTGGATGGTGCGTTGCATAGACCAAATGGTAATACCCTATATGCATAGGTACCCCAAGGACATGTGAATGTAGTCTTTTCCTGGTCTTCTGGAGCTATCCTAATGTGACTATACCTTCTGAACCCATCTAGGAAGGAAAAATATTTTTTCCCTACTAAAGTGTCCTGCACATGGTCTATAAAAGGCAAGGGAAAGTGATCTTTCAAGGTAATCTGATTTAGTTCCCTGTAATCTACACACACTCACCATTTACCATTCTTTTTGGTAACAATAACTAATGGAGATACCCACTGGCTAGCTGAGATACAGTAGATGAACCCTACATTTAACAATTTCTATAATTCATCTTTCACAATTTCCCGTAAAGCAAGGTTCATCCTCCTTTGTGGTTGTCTCACAGGCCTAGCTTTCTCTTCTATATAAATATGATGAATGCATGTGTTTAGGTGAATTCCTCTCATATCTATGTATTCCCAAGAAAAAATGTCTGAAAATTTTTTCAATGCTTGAATTATTTGTTTTTCCTATTTAGAGGGCAAGGTAGAATTAATATTCAAAGGTTTTCCAGGAAATATCTCAACTACCTTACTCCCCCATTCAGTCATGGAATATGCAGGACATGCATATAATAGGGATGAATGTAGTTTGGTTGTTGTAATATACTCATGAAAATCTTGTAGATTAGTAATGATATCTAAACTATGACTAGACTATCCTTCTTCTTGCTGCGAAAAATCAGGATTAGAAATACAACAATTTATCAAATTCTCTTCTAAATTTTCTTTAAGGCCCATAGCTTGGGCTATTGTCAAAAATGGTTGGGTACAATTAGAATCATGTTCTTCTTCTTCAACCCAATGTGTATTTTTTGATCTTAAGAGAGGTTGAGCAGGGCAGGTAAAAATTAATGTGTTTTGTTTCATCTCCATGAGTGACAGTCATGTTTTCGGACCTACACCCTATATAAGCATCCGTCGTGGCTAACCACGATCTTCCCAAGATCAAAGGATTCCCTCCTAAGTTGGGTTTGGATTGAAGAACTTAAAAATATGTAGGGTACTTCCAATAATCTAATGAGATGACAATGTCTTCTAATACCCCCTCTGTCTTTACCTTAGACCTATCTCCTAGCTCTAACATGGTAGGAGTAGGCAATAAGTCAAAAGTTCCTCGTCGAGATAAGGTATCCATAATAATCACATTAATGGCTTCACCCAAATCAATTAAAGTTTTCTTTATAGGATGTCCATCGATAAAGGTGGTAACCACAGGGATTACATGGTCTGCATATTTTTCAGTAAGAAATTCGATAGACATTAAACTTCCAAGCTTTCCACCTACTTGAATTGTAGAGGGTGCTCTCTTTTGTCTTCATAGTCTCTTGGTACATAGCTCCCTTACTGTTTTGGCATAGATTGGGATATCCTTAATTACTTGTAGCAACGGGATATTAATGCATGCATTTCTTAGTTCAGACACAAGATCAAACTCGGGTTGTTTTAATTTCATTTCCAACCTCTCTAGAAAAGGAGGCTATATCATATGGGACAAGGAAGGTTATTGCAGCCTTGAAGTAGGTTGTTCTACTAGTTCAAGTGTGGTTTCATCTTTTGGCATTTCTAGAGTATCTTCCTCCACAATCTCTTCAATTCGTTTGGGCTAAGTCACCATTTTTCTGGATCTAAGTTGGATTTCTTGCAGTGACACGGGAAATTCCTGTAACATAGGAACAAAATTTTCTTACAGTGACTGTGGTACAATATAATAGGTAGGAAAAGTGGGATAAGTGACCAATCCAATGTTGTGAGTGGATTGGATGGTTTTATTATTGGGGTTAGACACTATGATATGGATTTAAATAGGAACACAACAAATCACAGAGATAACCGTAAACACAGAGATGCAACAGAAATAATACTTTATTTCATTAATGTAAAATACTGAAATATGCCTACAAGCAACAATGGAAATAAACAAGCTAGGGCGATGGTAGCTTATCTCTGAGAAGAGATGTGGTGGCCACATGCCTCAGAACTTTGTTACAATGAGGCTTGAAGGCCTATTTATTGTTGAGAAACAATGGAAAACCATAAACATCCAAAAACCTAACCCTAGAAGATGAAACGCCAAACTGTGGGCCCTGTTTGGGTAAATTGGTACATCAACTTCCCGGGGTCGTAACTTTGGCATATGATCTTCGTTTGACGTGCACAATATCTCGTTAGAAATATCTATATGAGAACTACAACTTTGGGAAGAGAAAAATTGGTCCATGGCCACATGTTTGTCCCAATTTTCCCAAAAAATGTCGTTTAGGGCCTCAAAATGGCTCCGGAAGTTCAGGACCAGAAAAACTGACAAAAATAGTAAACTGTGGTACAATTAGGGAAACTGAAAAGCTAAAAGGAACAATGGTGGGGGTCCAAGTGGACTTCGCAGGTGGCCATCAATATCCACTTGGATCATTCCTCCCCCTTAGGAAGCAATGGTCCCCATTGCATTGAGTTCCTCCATGAGATGAAGAAACTTCTACTAAACTTGGTCCCTGGTGAGCCACTTGCACTACTAAAGGAGTTGGCCTACTTTAACAACTCGATATAGTTGGATATTCTGTTGGTGAGTGTGCTTGATCTGTGTGTCCATGATCTGATTAGTTGTAGCTTGTTCCATGCAATCTGGATTTAACTCTTTAGGTCTGAGTTGTTCTACAATGTCAGATGTGTCTAGTAATGGTGGAAAGTATGGCTGAAGGCAGTCCACATTGAACATTGGGTGCAAGCCAAGGAATGGGGGAATGCTGAGCTCAAATGCATTTTCTCCCATAGCATTGGTAATTTTCTAAGGACCATATCAAAGTGGTCTGAGTTTTCGATAGGCTCCAGTAAGGCGTTCCTTTTGCAAATGGACCCAGACTTTGTTGCTCACCTGAAACTTGTGTGGCACCTGATGTTGATCATGTCGCTGCTTGTACTTGGAATTTGATTTCTCCATAATTTCATGGACCTACTGGTGAATATGTTGGATGTGCCCAATGAATTTGGTCACCTTATCTGTTTCAAACTGGACATGAGCGAAATCTACGAGTAGCTGCAAATGGCATGGCCACATCAATGGGACATAGTGGCTAGAATCCCAAGCCCACCTGAAAAGGGTTGTGGCCAGTTGAGCTATTAAGAGCCTGGTTGTAGCTATGATGAACATAGGGGAGGCTGTCATCCCATTTTTGTGGATGCTTTGAGTTGTACATGTGCAGAATGTGTACGATCATCCTATTGACAACCTCTATGTATGGACTTACTGAGTTTGGTGTCCAGCATCGACCAGAGACTGGACCAAAATGTACTGAGGAACCTGCTGTCTCGATATGAGATGATAGACTGTGGGATCCAAAAGTGTACCCACACTTGTTCAAAGAAGAGTTTAGCATTGGCTTCTGCTTTGATATTCTTCTTGTAGACCGCCATAATGGCCATCTTCGAGAACCTGATGATGACCACAAAAACACGGTCATTTCCATGCTTAGTGGAAGTAAGGTCTGACATGTAATCCATGGAGATGTATTCCCAAGGTCAACTAGGGGTAGGCAACGGGGTATAGAGGCCTTGATTCTTGATGTTCGGTTTCTCAATGGCATAGGCATGCATGATCTGATGTACTTCCCAACATCCTGTCGAAGATTCAGCCAATAGAAATACTTTTGCAATACTGGCACCATTTTCTTGACCCCAAAATTCCCAGCAGCCTGACTGTAGTGTGCTTCCCAAATCTTCTTGGCGTGCTCACTTGAAGGAACACAAAGGTGACCCAGGTGACATAACAAGGCATCCTGGAGGTGAAAGTCTAGAACATGTTGATCCTCCAAGAGTGTCTGGAATGTGTGGCCGAATTCTGGGTTGCTTTTGTAGAGAAGTGGCCAATCAGAAATCTCGTGCCCACAAGAGTTGAGCACAGTGGTTAATGCCATGATCGGTGGTCAACTGAGGCAATATGCAACATTATTGGTGCTACCCTTCTTATACTTGATATTGAAATGGAACTGTTGCAGGTATGTGGACCACTTCTGATGGTGATCATTCTATAATTTCCCTTGGGTCTGTATGAACTGCAGGGGTCGGTGGTCTGTGTGGATGATCGTTTCCTTCCCCAAAATGTAATGCTTCTATTGTCAGTAGGCCTGCATAATGGAATACATCTCTTTGTCATATGTGTGATACTTCCGAACTGTGTCTGAAAGTGTCTCACTATGATATGCCACTGGATGCCCGTGTTGAGTAAGGATTGCCCCAATAGCATAGTCAGAGGCATTTGTCTCGACCTCAAATGGTTGTTGCAAGTATGTTAATGTGAGCACTGGTGCTGTGTAGAGGCGATATTTCAACTCTGTGAATGCCTTCTGTTGAGATTTAGACCAATTTTGCTTTCACTCCTCCCTTGGTGACTTGACTCAAGGGCGAAGTCATATGAGAAAATCACAACGCAAACCTGTGGTAGAAGTTGGCAATACCTAGAAAGCTGTGGAGCTCTGTCATAGTGGTTGGATATGGCCAATCCTAAATGACTTGGTTCTTGGTTGGATCCACATGCACCCCCTGTTCATCAATAATGTATCCTAGATAGTGAACCTAGGTCACGCCAAAAGTGCATTTCTCCAAATTGGCACATAACTTGTGTTGCCGCAGTGTTTGGAGAACTTGTCGGATGTGGTGGAGGTGCTCTTCCCAACTATGGCTAAAGATCAGGATGTCATCCAAGAATACCACCACAAATGAGTTGGTGAATGGCTGCAAGATGTCATCCATTAGTCTCATGAAGGTTGCAGGAGCATTCGTCAATCCAAAAGGCATAACCAACCATTCGAAAAGGCCCTCCTTGGCTTTGAAGGCAGTCTTCCACACATCAGAGGGTTTGATTGGTACCTGGTGATACCTTGACTTCAAATCAATCTTGCTGAAATATTTTGCGCACTTCAGTTGGTTCAAGAGGTCATCAATCCGTGGGATCGGGTACCTATTATAGATAGTGATCTTTTTCAGCGCCCAATAGTCAATATAGAGTCTCCAAGTCCCATCCTTCTTTTGTACCAACACGATTGAGCTCCCTTAGGGTGATGAACTCGGACGGATGTGACCTTTCTGTAGTAGCTCCTGAATCTACTTCTTGATTTCATCGTTCTCGAGAACAAAGCTTTGGTAGATTGGTCCATTGAGCAGCAGCACACCTGGGGTCAAATTGATGGAGTGCTTGACTTGACAGTACAAAGGAACCCTGCGGGGGAGGTGAAGATGTCCTCATACTCCTCCATGACCTTTTCTATTTGTAGTTGTCGTGTGGAGGGGCCCTGTCTAGAGGTCGTGGCCACCATCTTCTTCTTTCCTTGAGGAAGTATCATCAGTAAAACAAATTTCCCAGTTTTGGAAATGAGCTTACTGCATTTTTTTGAAGTAACCAAAGAGATGGTGGTAGGTGGTGCTACCTCGGGTATCTTGCACAACTTATTTCCTAGAGTAACAATAATAGCATGGGGCCTTGATTCATACATAGCATGTCGCTTCCACAAGTATGGTTGTCCTAATAATACATCAAAAACTTCAAGGGGAGAAATGTCACACAATACCTCATCTGTGAAGGGCTTGATGTTGTATGGAAGGCGACATTGTTGGCTCACGCGAAGATCCCATCCTTGGTGAAGCCACTCGATGGTGTACGGTTTTCGATGTGCTATGGTTAGTAAGCCCAGCTGCTTCATGACCTCTACTGAAATGAGGTTCTTTTGGCTCCTGCTATCGACAATGAACTATAGCGGGGAGCCCTTTACCCACATTTGGGAGTGGAAGAGATGCTCCTCCTCCTGTGGATATTTTGGTTCCTCCTTCTGTATCTTCATGGTGGCAACAGTGGCGTTGGGCTCCGCATTGATAATCTGCTTCCCTTTTTCATTCCCCTTGTCAGGTTTTGACTAAGAGTCGGAACATGCATCTGATTCTAAAACCTTTAGCTTGGCCACTAGTGGCTGCTTGGCCCAACACTCACTTGTTTTGTGGGTGGAGCTCTTATGGAACTCACACCACTTTCCTGTGTCCTTTTTCAGCTTCACGGCATTGTTCTTTTCTTGTAGCTTTGGTGGGTTGTCTTCGGCCGCCCCACCTTAGCTTTGTCCTTTGTTCTGAAGTTTGCAGGCACCTTTGCCTTGCTTCAAATTCGCAGATCCAAAGTCTCACTTCTTATATTTAAACTTTTGCTCGACCTTGACGGCATATCGGTATGCCATGCCGAGCGAAGGGATGTTCAGGAATTCTATTTCTTCCTAGATGTACTTGTGTAGGAAGCCATGGTATTTGAGTACCAAATGCTGCTCCAAATCCTTGATACCAAACTTTGTGTAAAGGGTATGGAAAATATTGGTAAACTTGGGCACGTCTTGGTCCCTCCCCTACTGTAGCGTGGTCCCCTTTATGTATTGATCCTCATAGCTTCCAACAGGGTAGTACTATTCCTTGATGGTATCTCGGAATGAGTCCCAAGTGGGTGCGGCTGAAAATAATGAGCCTTTACTTTCATCCTTCTGCTCGCAGTAGGTTTCCCACCAGTCCTTGACGTGGGGTGCTGCTTTGAGAAGAGCGAAAATAATCTCTTCCTCACTGGAAAAAACATGAACAGAAAAACAATCCTGTAGTAGATTTAACCATTTGTCGATGGAATCAATGTCTATCCGACCCTCGAATATGGGGATTTCAAAATTAACTTGTACCTTAAATGGTGTGGCGTTTCTAGATTAGTTTTTGGATGTTGATGCGTCGCCCCTGGGTAGCCACTGAAGGATCTAGGAAAAGTTGTCCATCATCGTATTCCTTTGTTGCTTGAGGGCTTCTTCGATCAAGATTTTGATAGGATCTTTTTCCCCCTCATTTTTATTTTCATCCACCATGGGAGGCCATCAGGATTTTCGAGGCTGGTCTTGCAAAAGTTTGACCAGTTCAAGCCCTAACTCCTTACATTCCAACCTCGTTGGGGACATGCAAAGAGAAACAGAGAAAAAGAAGACTGCTCTGATACCACTAATCCAGATTTAAAGTAGAACACAACAAATCATAGAGATAACCATAAACATAGAGATGTAGTGGAAATAATACTTCATTTCATTAATGTAAAATACTGAAATATGCTTAATAGCAACAATGGAAATAAACCAACTAGGGTGATGGTAGCTTATCTCTGAGAAGAGATGTGGTGGCTACATGCCTCTGAACTATGTTATAATGAGGCTCAAAGGCCTATTTATTATTGAGAAATAATGGAAAACCCTAAACATCCAGAAACCTAACCCTAGAAGATGAAATGCCAAACTCTGGCCTCGTTTGGGTAAATTGCTACATCAACTTCCCGGGGTCGTAACTTTGGCATATGATCTCTGTTTGACACACACAATATCTCGTTAGAAAGATATATCTGAGAACTACAACTTTGGGGAGAGCAACATTAGTCCATTGATCCATGTTGCTTCTAGGTTTCACAAAAAACATCGTTTAGTACCTCAAAACGTTTCCAGAAGTTCAGGACCTGAAAATTTGCTAAAAATAGTAGATTGTGCTAAAATTAAGGAAACTGAAAAGCTGAAAGAAACAATGGTGGGTGTCCAAGTGGGCTTGGTAGGTGGCCACCAATATCCACCTGGATCACACTGGCTAGGCAAGATGCTACATAGGACGAGATTGATTTAGTGGGGCAGGAAACTGAAGTTGTTGTTGTTGAGGTTGAATGATTTCTTGTTGTGTGGGCTATGGTGGATAAAAGTTTTGAGAAGGAAAATTATGTGTGGTAGGGTAAGAAAAGTTCCCCTGCAAAGGTTGTTGTGGAGGCCAAGTCTGCCAGGGCATTGGAATATTCAACATCTGATTTTGAGTATAAGGAACTTGATAATGCGACTAAGACATACCTGTAGCACATTGTTTCCATGGTCTTTAAGGTGCCATTACATAAAGTGCATTGACAACTCCTTGATATGCTAGATATGTTGTTGTAATTTTAGGAAGTCAAGGACATTGGTCAGTGGAATGCTCAGCTTCATAGATTCGACATACCTCTATACTATCTACATGGCATTCCCTCAAGGCATGCTTCTTCCTGCATTTTGAACAAAACACGGTCAGGGCTTTCTCTAGTTCCTCCTACTTTTCCTATTCCTTCTTAGCCTGTAAAACATCTAATTATGAAGATAACATGCTAAGAATATCAGTTTTAAAATTTTCAAATAAATTACCCATTTCATCTCTACTTACTCCAGCTCCAGCAACTGGCTTGACAAGCTTGGAAGAAGTATCTCTTGTTCCTCCTCCAAATTTAGAATTTCCTCTTGAATATCGTCGACATATCTCACATACCTCATCATAGCCCAACTTTGATATGTCACCTCCTCCCATTAAGTTCAAAATCTTCAGATATTCTTGCCTAATTTCTTTGAGAAAAATTGTTCTTTTAGTATCCTTGCTCAGTTGATTCATCTTGGATCTCTCTAAGTTATACTGAAATCCCTCCACCAAGTCCTTAAGACTCTCCTCCTCCTTTTGAGTCATGAAAAAAACTTCTTCTCTGAGCTCCCTAGTCTTGCAATAATCTTGATATTTCTTCAAGAATACCTTTTTCATTCCATCCCAAGTTGTAATGGAGTTTGAGGCCAACCCCATAAACCACCTGAGAGCCGCATCCTTCAATGTTGTGGGAAACAAATTCAGCTTCTGAGCACTGGAATAATAGTCATAGCTCCTGCATAACACATCGAACATGAACAAAAAGGCATCAGGATCTTCACTGGGAACCCCATGAAAGTTAGCCAAGGATGAGGGAGGAATATTCATCATCCGAGTAGCTCCCCCAGCCTCCTTGATAGGGAATTTGAATGTGACCATTTCTTATTCCTTCTCATCATATCCATATGTGTGACCAGTCCCCTCTTCATAAGCCATTTCGGATCAAAAGGAATCGGGACCCTTGTAAACTACAGATTCTTTGGAATGAATGGTTTGAAATTCTGGTTCTTGAATAGGATTGACGAGGAATCCTTTTTAGGTTGACCACTGAGCAAAGTTGTTGTATTCCTTGTGAGAGGAGATTCAAAATGGGTAGCAATAGAATATTTTCTTGCAAAAGTTGCCAATGTATAAATAGGAATATGTTCTGGGCTCTTTTCTGGACCACATAGCTCCTATCCGGACTCCTCTTCCCCTAATGCCTTATATCTTGCAGACTTCTTTTTCCTTTCCAGTGTATTGGAAAGTGAAGTGGTGCTCATACCACCACAAAAGACATTTGTGTATGTTGTACCCTATCATCTACTATGCAAATAAATTCAATGAAAATTACTTACCAAACAATCAGGACACGGATTTGGAAAATTTCTTACCTCCATAGGTGCATAGGATTTTCCCTTAATCTTACCATTTCGACTTCCCCAATCCTGAAAATTCCAAACAATACATGTGACACAAAAACACTTCAGTATTATCCCTTAACACCTTCCCGGTAACGATGCCAAAATATTGAGTCAAATTATAGACTTATAATTTGATTAACATAAATCATCAACCCAGGGCATGTAAGCTTGTGATATGCTGCACAAAAATATATGCAGGCTTAACACTGTGAGTGTTTATTAATCTAACTAGTCAATCATACAAAACTAATGCCTCTTTTCTACATCAACATTTAGTAGAAAAGGCTATGGGGTGGATTGAAACATCCCTTAACTCTTAGTATTGCTGATGTTGATTAGGAAAAGATATAAAAATCAAACTTACAACGAACTAAGAAATTCACTCAACATTATAAATCAAATCTTGATTAAATGAAATCCACACGTAAACATGAAATTTATTCATTCAATCATTTACTGCTGATATATCAGAAATAGTACATTAGCTATAAGAATACATTATTACTAGATAACCGAAATAAAATGCATACAAACTAAGCTACGAGAGTTGTGAGGAAAAGGGGCCCTCCCTTACTCACAACCCCCTTAAATTAGAAGAGTTTTCTCAGTGAAATAGACAGAACATATAATATTGTATTAATTTGAAAATGTAACAGTCGAGTACAATATGATATACAACATCAGCTGATGCCAACCCAACGACCCCCAAACTAGAACAAAATTTATACAAATACAAAAGCCAATATGTGGTTCGAAGTAAGGAAAACTGCTAATCTGAGCCATTGGCTAACAGTCCTGTTACAAGATATCAAATTTAGCTATAATAAGTCTAATCCATGACTGAAAGCATGGATTATATGAAATTTGTTACATGGTTATAGCTTTCATCCATACAGCCAACGAGAGGAGGTCTGTAAATCTGGGTAGCATCTTTAGCAGATCTGAAGTGGTCAATAGGACAACATCCATATGTGATAGATTCCCCACAAAACCTATGTTCTTGTTTGATGTAGAAACTAGTGGAACATAGCTAACCACCAATTTTTCTACAGGAAATCTAGGTGGTTGCAAGAAATCTGCTTCTGCAGGAATTATGGAGCGTCTACAAGAAATATGATTACACAAGCTATCTGCAGGAAATGCGGACCTTTTTTGAATCAAAAAAAATATACACAAAAACTCTAGATTAGTTGGCATGATAATTCAATAAAGAACATCTAGCTTTAAGGAATGCTTAATGTTAAGGTAAAAGACGCTTTTTCATTTTAATTTACATACCTTGAGAATATGGCACCCTTTTGGAAAAATCCTAGGTATTATAACCGAAATAGGCATAATAGGGGTTAAAGATAGTTCAAAATGGGAGAGGTAAAGTCTAGAAAGGGTGTCAAAATTGGGCGAAACCAAGCCCCAACACTTTCATTGAATACAATTATGGGTACTACCCAAATCAATCAACACTATTACCTTTTTTTTCTTGATGTTTCCTTCTATCGTGATAGTTTGAGGAGTGGTAATTCTAGCAAATGCATTACAAGATATGGTCAGATTCATTTCTTTTTTCTCTAGGGTTTTTTCCTGGTGTATATCCTCTTCTTTTGATGTTTCTTTTTCTTTTTCTTCCTCCTTTTCACAATCTATGTAAAATAATTTCTTCTTAGCACACTTATGACCTTTAGCGTATTTGTTATCACAACTATAATAATTTCTGTTTGCTCTTTTTTCTTCCAATTGTTGTGTTGTCAACCATGTAGGTTGTGGAAGGCTAGGGGCAACAACACTTCCATTTTTATAGTTGTGACTGGTAGGCTTCCTTGTTGCCATAATTTTGCTTTCCATGTTTCTTGCCAACCTGAATGCCTTCCCCAATTAATCAGCTTCCCAAAGGCGAACCTCATGTTGGATGTCATCCTTTAAAGTCCCTATGAACACATCAATCCTATGCTCCTCTGGAATATATTTTACTCTTATATTCAATTTTTGGAAGTCTTCAATGTGCTCCATCATTGAACCCTTTTGTTCGAGATTTATCAATTGGCTAAAAAAGGTGTTTCTTTTTTATCCTCATAATGTGCTATAATTTCTTCCATAAAAATTGCCCAAGTGACAATTTGTTCACAAGAGAAAAGCCATCAATACCATACAAATTGATTGGGTTCCAAATATATATTTTCAATGCATACATTTTGTGTGTTTTGTAAATTATGGAGATCAAAATATTGCTCCATCTATAGTATCCATGTTATGGGATCCTTGCCATCAAACTTCCTCATATCGATCTTTGGAACATGGTGGCTCTTTAATCTAGTGTTAGAGTATATGAAATCATGATTATCATTTCTTTTGTTCTCATCCTGAGTTTCCTTTACTACCCTTTCACCATTAGTAAGCATTTCTTGTAGCAACTTTGTCAAATCTATCTACAAATATTCCATGTTTCCTTTAAGCTTTTCTTCTATCTTAGCTTCCATACCCTTCTTTAAACCATCCTTGTTAGCTTTTGTTCCTTTTTGTGAGAGTGAAATTTTTTGCACTTGGTCTCATAATTTTGATATATCATGTTGCAATTCTTCCTCTTGTTCATGAGTCATGTTAGAGCTTTCAGGTTGCTTACTAGGTGTTTCCATTTTCTTTCTTTGCGGTATCAACTAATGATAATGATGCTTCACTATGTTCTTTGTATTCCTTCAAACTAATTTTTCAAACTTAAACTTATGCAAAATTTTAAAAAGACTACTCACCTTTTTTGGCTTTGTAGGATCTTAATATTGAATCTGTTGTATCTCTGTAATTGCAAATATCCTAGGTCTGCAATTCGATCCTATTGTAACCGTCTGTTTCCTTGTTCCAACCCCACAAGTCTGATAAAGATTAGATTCTCCAAGAAATAGTTATACCAAATCTCCCACAATGACCTTATTATGGGATTTTTCAATAGAGATAGCTTTTACGAAGTGCCACGTCTTACAGTTTCAACCTTCGGACCCAAAACTGATTCAAATAAATCTACAGTCCATCCTCTTTCTATATATTTTTACAAAATTTCAATCTGATGCTCAGAGATAATGTTATGGCTACTTTCCCTAGGTCACCTATTTGCTATATAATTTGAGAGCCTGCAAACACTCTAACTTCCTTGCATCATATCTCCTAAAATATAGTGATACAAGATCTACAATTCGGACATGTGGTTCATCCAGACTTTAGCTCAAATGGGTTTTAATTTTTTCTTCTAAAACATCGTAGAAAAACTGTTATAGCAAAGATTCCACAATGACTTATTTGGAGTAGTGAAACCCTAGAATCGAAAGCTCTCATAGCAAATGGCATGCAACCAGCTCTCTAAATAGAAGAAAAGATAGATAAACGACTTAAAAATTAGGCTCTTCAAGGGAGGATCCTCCTTAACATTACACAAATGAATGATTCTTTGATGCTACAAATGACAAAACCTCCTTTCTATATATAGGAGTCTAAGGGGTCACAATATAATCAAGTCGACATAACAATAATAATATAAGGGCACAAAAATAACAATAATGGGCTTCTATGGTGCAAAATAATAACAATATGGGGACAATAGGGGCACAAAAATAACAATAAGGGATAAATTGACAATAGTAATGGGGGAATCACTAGTATTATATGGGCTAACAAGCTGCCTTAGCAACAATGTCTTTCTTCTTCTACTCAGCCAGAGCTCGCGCAACCTTCTGGGTTACATCCTTACACTTTTGTGCAGCAGTCAACTGCGCAGCAGAGCTCTCTGCAACGTTTTTTGTACCTACACCAATTTCTATGGGTTCATACCACTCTGTTGGCCAACTCCCCACAATCTCCTGCACGTCCATCTCAGATATCAAATATGGCATCTTGTGCCATAGATGCTTTGGGTTCTTTCACGCCCTAATTGAAACATTGTGGAAATCAACCTTGAACTCCACGAAGGTTGTCAATTGCTTCACAAGGTTGGGGACAACCTTGGCCTTTGACTAATAACCATTTGAAGGTCCATCTCCATCAAGATCCAGAAAATTTTCGTCTCCTTAATCCTTTCCAAATCCTTTGTGGCCCATAGTGAAGCGAACTTCGCTACTTCTCGTAAATCTTCCACCAACAGAGGAAACTGGTTGTCCTCCGGTAACTTCCATGCTACTAATACAATAGACAACAAAATCCATGCATAGTGGAGCAAATTTCCCTCTTCCTGACCTTCGCAGTAGTTCACGAGGAACTCCTTGCATAGATACTTTGCCCAATTGTATTGAACTCCCTTTGCACACTAGGTAGCTAATGATACAACTAACGTCGGAACTTCATCCACGTGACTTTCCTTATGATTTTCCCTGCAATAATATGTGTGAAGAACTACACCATCTCATCCTGAATGGAATGGATAGAATATCCACATGACTTCTTAATGAGCCATATTTTGCCTTCATCTTATCTGATAATTCTTTCTCCCCACTTTTCCCTCCAAACTCCTTGGTAGGGTCCACCCCTTTGTAGGGCAGCTTTGTGATCCGATGAAATAACATGTCTATGATTGGAATGGGCTTTCCAAGCCATAGGGACCCATCATACACCAGTGTGAGTAGCTGGCACACACATACCGTGTTGATAGTCGACCTATGGAAATTTGGTACGTCGAGCATGTAAAGAAACCCGTTTTTATATATCAAAATGACCCCCTAATCAACTGAGAGGGGAAAGACATGATAGTTGAAGCAAAGATCAAGATCACAAGCCTTGTTTCCACACTAACGCTAGCTAAACACTGACAACATGCTTTTTAAATATTCTCTGTAAGCCTAAGGGAGTGTTAGTGACCCTACTAACTCTACTTATTAGTTTGGGGACAATTTTGTGGATCCTAATGACCATATAGAGGTAAAAGGAGCAAATTGACTTATAAATATCTCTATATTCCCTCCTAAATATACTCATAAAAGCAAGGAAACATCTAAAGTTTGACCTATTTATGGGATTTATAAATCCTAATGAAGGAGGCAAATGGGATAGAGCTCAAAAGCAACATCATTGCTTTAATGAGCATCTAGAGGTCAAACGAGCGAATTGACTCATAAATATCTCTATATTTCCTCCTAAATCTACTTAGAAAAGCAAGGAAACATCTAAAGTTTGACTTATTTTTGGGATTTCTAAATCCTAATGAAGGAGGCAAATGAGAAAGAGCTCAAAAGCATGGCAACATCATTGAATTTACCTTAAGAGACTAATGAGGCAGTCATTTTTCTTTATAACACTCACCTGCTCAACACCTCTGACCCACTTCATGGGTTCCAACTGCGTAACCCCAGTCTCTTCATAGTAAATTTTGGTCATATACTTGCTAGTCACCAAATGTGTGAACCTCTCATGGTCCGCGAGGTCCCAATCCTCCATTTTCAGTACTGGAATGCACTCTAATGTTGTGCCTCCAAATTCCACCTATTCAGGCAACAAGGGTGTCAAAACTGTAAATTTCTCAGCATCTAGGTCCTTGGTAACTTTTGTTTTTCCCTTCTGCGAAGGGATATACTCAGGGAGTCGTGAGATAGGCTTGATCTCTTTGGCATCCAATTCCTCTATGCCTTGGAATACTTCCTCCTCCAAATCAACCACTTTCTCCACTTGTTTATCTTTTTTCTCCTTTTGTCGCACCTATGGGTTCTTCCTCGGTCACTGTCTTACAGACATCTACTTCTTTTGTTTTTCTTTAGTAGGATATTGCTTCGGCCTAGGCGACATTGACATAGTAGGCATAGGGGTTGTAGCCTCCATACTTGAGATCTCAAGGGTCTCCACGTTAGAAATGAAAACTTGAGAACTCATGGATTCTATAGGGTTTGTGGTAGTCATTTGCTAGAGAATGACCTTCTGGTTCCACTCAGGTAAGTCTGCAAATGCTGGGCTTGACACAAAATCCTACCACAAATGATGACTCATAAGCAAAGTGCCCAGAAAACTCTCATAATGAAAAGTGTTCTTCGGGTGACCAACATGTGCAATTTATAGGAGGTTTTGAATTCAAATCCTACTGTTCCCCCCAATTTTGGATCATAAATGCATTTTTGGAGGCAGATCTTCAAATATTTTCTCCATAAATGGCACCTGCCCACTCTTATTAACTAAATTTTGGCCATCACATCATGAATAGTAACTCCAACGACTACTTTTGGATCCCTCTATTCGTCACCATTCACCATGGCATAGCTCATCCAACACAGATTCACCTGTCGCACTCCCATCTTTCATCGCACAACCTCCCTACCATATTTTTCACCCTGTCGGGCAACGTAGTTTATAGCCCTGCAATCCCTTGCAGCTACTTGGATTACTAAGACTGTCCTGCTTCCATATAGTTATTGCGTAGGGCCAAGATCCCCGATGTACAACTTCAGCCTACTTCCATTCCCTTTTCCAGGGAATGGTTCCCCATTCAGCTTCGTGAGCTGAATTACACCACCATCCATGATTTACTTAATAAAATATGGTCCCAACCAGTGCATTTGAAAATTTCCTGGAAATTTTGTGAATTTGTTGTGATGTAGCAGCATTATATCATCTACCTTGAATGTGCGCAGCTTAATATGTCAATCATGCCATGCCTTCCCATGTTCCTTTTGCACTTGATGTTGGAATCCTACAAGCAAGCGGTCTTCTTCTAACTCCAAGATCTGCACGGGTCGTTCCTTCGAGATCTCATGATCCGCCATCTCTATCAATGCTGCAATACGTAAATGTGGGACAATATACTCCATAGGAATTTCTGCTTCAATTCCATAGACCAACCTAAATGGCGTTTGACCTGTCAACTTCTTGTAGCTCGTCCTATAAGCCCATAAAATAGTAGGTACGTGCATGTCCCAGCCATTCCTCTGTGCATTGCAAACCTTCATCAATGCATGCTCCAAAATATTGTTAAAACCTTCCATTGTTCCATTCACATGTGGGTGATAGGGCATGCTCTTCTGATGATACACCTGGAATTATTCAAGCATCACGCTGATAGTTTCATTAAAGAAATTTGTACCCCTATCGCTCGTCAATATTTTTGGGCATCCAAACCTTGTTAAGACACATTCAAACAAAAATTTTGCAGCAGTGGTCATTGTACAATCCTTCACTGGCTGCGCTTCCACCCATCTGGTTAAATACTTTGTTGCAGTAATGATGAATCGTGCCCTTGTCTTCTTACCTAGTGGTTGTATTGGACCTATAAAGTTAGTGGTTCACTTATCAAATACCTACAATGAAACTTGAGGATTTAAATGAAATTCATCCCTTCACGAAGCCTTCCCCATCCTTTGGCAAGCATCGCACGCCTTGCAGTATGCCTTAGAATCCTTGTGTAATGTTGGACACCATAGCCCAGCACACACCTACGACTGAGCTTCCTTTCCTTTCTTCAGAATCCACAACTCCAACTACAGGCTTTCTAGCTGTGAATGAATCTATTTCACCCCAAGATTTGTATCCTATATAGGTGATGCATCCAGCCTCATCGTGATCTCCAA
Source organism: Pinus tabuliformis (assembly GCA_031772625.1). NCBI lineage: Eukaryota > Viridiplantae > Streptophyta > Pinopsida > Pinales > Pinaceae > Pinus > Pinus tabuliformis. The sequence continues at coordinate 870,514,737 of CM062810.1, read as the reverse complement.
GGCTTCCACTTGTGTCGCTATCTTTTGATGTGATAGAGGTACCCTTAAATGTGGAAAGAGAGATGCTATAAACCAGTCGTGATGTTGGGAATTTGTGATTACCATATTGGCCTACCTAATCAGGCATTTCAACCTCTAATGAAAGTCCCAAGGTGTCTCATATATCTTTCATTGAATTAACTTAAATTCAATTACCGACTGTGCCTCTAACTTAGGCTTACTAAATTCTTAGTTTAGAGTTAGTTGGGTATCTTTCAACATCGTGTTGGGTTTATCAGTGCAACACTTGATATACCATGTTAATGTGCGATCCTGCAAGGCTATAACCAACTGCGCCTTCTTAATATTATCATCCATAATATGATGTGTTTCCAAAATATCTCTTGTGACAAACCAAAATTGTTCTGGATCTTTGCTCCCTATTCCTTTAAAAATCAACATCTTCATCGCATTCGCCATGTTGAATGGTGGAATGGAGGTGGAGCAGGTGAAGGCATAGGTGGAGGTGGCAGTGGAGTGGATGGATGAGGTATCCTCAGAATACCCTACATAATTAACTGAATTGCACTTCGCAGTGTAGTTAGCACCATCCCTTCATCGTCACTTGAAGGGGATTCAATGAGTGGACTATATTATGGGCTAGATCCTCCATTTCTTCTAAATAATCTCTTGATTCACGTAGCCCCAAAAATCAAGGTAACTACATAACCCTCTTTTCACATAACAATAGTTTAATCGTAGTCCTTAATGATTTCAGATACTTACCTCACAGTCCTTTAAATAACCTTCATTCTACTTTGCTATAGCTCATATTCATGTCAATCGCTAAATAAGTTACAAAACTTTGTAATGTGCAATCAATCTAGCAATCCACAGCCCACGCGATATTGCTTTCTGAATTCTCTAGAAATCACATCATCTTAGGAATCCACACTATAAGACTGTTAAGCCTCCACGTCCTTTGACTATTAGCCAATTTAGAAAACCACTCATGTAGTTCTTCATAGAAGAAACAGAGAATGCGTCGGTCTCGTCTGTGTATAAAAATCTCTGCAACCACTCCTCCTTGGATAATTTAGGGAACCATTTATCACACATCAATGGGAACCATTTATCACACATCTCTTAGATAGATCCCAGTCCTAACAATGGAACCATTTGTTGGCTTAAGGGGGCCTGACCCAAGCAACAAAACTGTAACTGCTAGCCCTTTTGGCAACAACCGGCATAGCGTAGGCTGCAATCTCACCCGAAGTAGTATTGGGGGATGCTAGAAGCAGGTTTATGCATCTAGAGACAGTATGATAAGTGGTTTCAAGCTCTCTTAGCCCAGATCTTCCTTCGTGCAGATCAGTATCCTTCTATGTTCTTACATTGTAACTCTAAGGAAATGGATTCTAGACCTTCATGAAGGTCCGTGATTAGTCTTTACAGACCCTAAAGAGGTAAATCATCCACTTTCGTGTACTAATTACTAAACCTAGATCTGCTTTCGCACAAATCTACCCAACTAGTCAGAAATCGTAATAGAATTAACCCTTAACTTCGCGAACATGGATAACCACTTAATTCATGCATAAATATTATGGATTCAACAAATTCGTGCAACAATTACATATTATTTCATTAAAAAATATTATTAAGCAACAGAACATAACATTAACATAATTCACAATAATACTCAGATGCAAATTATTTCTTCAAAATCAATCTTTATTAAGTGTCAATGTTCAGATTACAAACTCCTTTACCCTGCGCACTCAACTGTAAGGGTCCACGCACTCAGTTGTGGACTTACCAAGGCCTCCTACGCACTCAGCTGCAAGAGCCTTCCCCTTTCTCCTAAGTATAGGAAGCAGAGCCTTCCTGCCTTAGAACTTGCCCAAAACAGAGTCTATGTTGACTTAGCTACTCTTTGCTACCTCTTAGAATCGCTATGACTCAACTATATATAGATTTCTTCAATACAATACCATGGTCTGCAGACCATGGGTGAGTCTCAAAACCCACCCAAAAGGAGGCTAAAACACCTTTAGCTCCTATCTAACAGTGCACTCCACATCCACATTTCACAGACACTTTACATATTTTTCAAAACTTATACAAACATTTGGGTTAACTAACCCAAAAACTAACCCTAGGGACCCTATCCCAACACAGAGGGATTGAAATTTGAAGAGTTTCCAAAGTATATGTAACTACTAAAATAAAAGTTGAAGTAGTTGAAGGAGTTACTATTTGAGATTCAATAGGAATGGTTTCCCAATCAACTTCTTCCAAAAGAAACAATAGGTTTGTAAAAGTTTTGACCTCAAATGAAGCTCTAGGACTGGTGTTTGTTGAGGATCTAGGACTAGCTTCCGAGGAAGAGTAATTATAGCTTTGACCTCATGCCTAGGTCTTCTCCTTTTAGATGAATCAAATAAAATAGGTGACAAACCCAAAACTTTACTCTGATATCGATTATATACTCTTGAAAATTGAATTTGAGGGTGCACAAGAACTGATGAAACCTCAGTTGATTCCTACGGGGAGAATGTGGTTGCCAACAGAACATGTAAGGGTTCAGTTGGATGAACAATGTAGATGAGGTGTTGATATTGTTAGTGTCAGTATCTTCATCCCTCCGTCAGTGATCAAATATTCTTGTTGCATTGCATGTTAGGTGTCTCACCCGATCAGCTGCATTCCATTAGGGTCATGGATCATCTGACGGTAGTGGCTTATTATACATTTTCCCTCATGTGCTAGCCCATTTTCATTCATTTAGATCATCTGCAGTCAATTTTTGTCTTTAAATCTACAAAAGTCATTTTTAGGGTTTTAGGTCTCATTAGGTCTAGGGTTTCGTCAATAAGGTCTTCAAAATTCTCAATAATGGTTAGCAGGTGCATGAGGAGGTCAAATAAAGTTTCAGCAACAATAATTTCCATAATCACTTGCTCAGTGATTGATTTTTCCTCTTTTGAGGAAAAACATAGTTTTTTATGTTTTCATGTATAAATTTGATGTGATTTCATTTTTTTCATATGTAATAATCTCAATGGCAACCTTGGTCACCTTGCCCAACCTCTGCAACTCCATCACCTGCAAGGCAAACAAAAATTCAAAGCATTCAGTTCATCAAAGGCAAAAATAAAGAAAACTGCCCAAAAACAGAGTTTTAAAAGCAAGTCAAAGGCAAACATTACAAAGCGGGTTTTTTTAAGTAAAAAATTAAAATCCTTTGTATATAAACCATTTGTTATGTTTAAAGAGATAATTTTCATCTAAAGGAGAAAGAGTGAACAAGAGAAAGGTCGTGTTGAAGCCAAAGAGAAAAATCACAATAACTTTGGAAAATCTTAGGGGTGCAGCGCATTGGGTCATGGGCATAGTGCATCCATCTGGCACAGTGCATTGGGCCGCGCTCTTCAGTGTAAAAATTACATAGGCATAGTGCATTGAAGTGTTGCAGTGCACTGGGTTTTTGGCAGGATGCACAGGGTTTGGAAGCTGATTTCATCCACAACCACCTCCCAAACTATCAAATTTGCTCAAACTTCAGTTGTTCAAGTAAGTCAAACATTCCCCCATGATCAAAGAATGATTTTCTCTTGGTGTTTATGGTGATTTTAGTGAGAAAAACTTGAAACCCTACCTCCTTGCAATTTTTGTCAAAAACAATTGCATAGAATTTACAACTTGTGTTTTTTGCTACCAACTCCACTCCTAGCCATTTCTCACTCCCTCACTCTTTCATTCCCTCATTCATTTTCTCCCTCTCATTACATTTTCATCAACCCATTCCCCCAATCCCCATATCCCTAAGTTTACTAATTCTAAATCCCTAATCCCACTATCCCAAACCCTAGTTAAAAATTCCCAAACCCTAACTGCTGCCCCAAAGCTTAAATATTGTTCCCTAAACCCTTTTATTCCCCAAAATCCTGTCAACAACATTCCCAAAACCCCTCATACACTTTCCCTCCACAGTCCCTCATACATTCTCATCCTTAACAGCAAAAACCTAAGAACACCATAAATCTCTTCATACTCATCAAAGAAAACTCAAACATTGGCAAACATGGAGTTAGATCCTTCGTATGATCAAAATGAGGAGACACTCAGTGATTCTTCTAGAGAAATTCATGCACCAAGGAGACCTCACAAGGGTGGTAAACATATACGAGAAGAGCCTACTTCACTTGTCGAGCTACTGGCTTGTCCTCATGCTGTCACATGCTTTCAACACCAATCTTGTTATCAGTTCTATGAAATGGCAGAGAGAGTCTAGTGCCATCATGATTTGGCCAGATTGTTTGTGCTCCATCTTCATAATGGTCAAGTCACTTTGGCAGGTGTGACATTCACCTTGACACCTGAGACTATTTCTCAAGCAACTGGCATTCCAAATGTTGGTGAGTAATGGAATAAAAGGCAGCAGATTGATAGAGAGCATTATGAGCCTTACATCAAGGCTGGTTATCAGAGGCATCTCAGTATAGTTTTTCCCTTCAGATATTTGAAGGACACATATGCTCCTTTCATGAAACTCATTATTAAATACTTTCGCTGTGAGGGCCGATTTTCTTGCCTATATGCCTATCACATCAGAGTGTTGATGCACTTCACTAGGGTGAGAATGATGAATCCCCCCTATTTTATTTGCTGAAACATTGAGAAGATGACCACCTTAGTGCATAGGAAGCCTCCTCAGCAGCAGTATAACAGTATATATCAGTTTGCACTAATCAAAATTGTGGTCTTGCATTAGCTTGGTTTACAGAACATCTCATGGGAGGATTTCATTTCACATGAGGTCTTTATAGGTCCTCAAGTACCCCCAGCAGTTTTTCATGAGACAGGAGGACATTCACATCAGCAGGAGATTCATGAGACACAAACCACTAGCATGCCAGTGTTTGTCACCTATCAAAAAGGCACTAGAAGGTTGTTTGTAGCGACAAAGCGAGTATTATCTCCACCCGTTGTGGAAGGGGTCTCGTTTCCTCTATCAGCAGAGTAGGTACAGGACAAGGCAAAGTGGCCATTACATGAGGAGGGGCCTTCAGGAGGGCAGGAGACAGATTTCATTCTTATTCAAGATGATGACACCGATTTGGGCCCACAAAGCTCAAAGCTCAAGGAGATCATTCAGGAGCAACAAGTGGACATTCATGATTTGTCTCTCAACCTAGAAAGAGCCAAGTGGAAAATCAAATATCTGGAGCAAAGAAACAAATAGCTAGAGGATCAGCAAACCATTATGGAGCTACAAAACATACAAGAAAACTAGCAAGCTGCCAAGAGGAGGAAAGTCAATCTCACACCACTTGAATAAGAAATCAATGCTGATCATGAATCTTGGCTTGAGAGGGAAAACATCCACTTGGAAAAGATGCTATAGAAGGCCACCAGAGAGAAAACTATGTTGAGGCACATGGCCCATCATTACTTGGCGAGAAACAAGGTGTGCAAAGCAAGAATCAGGATTTTGAAGGCCAAGTTGAAGAAGGCATTGAGGAAGGGAAAGGAGGAAGACAGATTTCAAATCTTGGCTGAGGCTTACTTGGCCCAATATAGCACTTGATGAAGGAAACTCAGCGAAAATTTCAAGAAATTTGGGACACTTTTTGCAATTTTGAAATTTTTGGCCTAAAAAACAGGTTTTTCTGCTTGATGCATTGCGCCGCTTGGTGCGCACTTTTGCTAGGGACCTCCTTTTGAGGAAAAATCAGCATTTCTAGATTTTTCATGGAAATATATTAATGCCCACAAATGGCCAAGAAATTTTGATAGGTTTTGAGCTTCCAAAAAGGTCACAAACACCTCAAAAATGACCTTTCTGCCCCTTTTTGGAGAGACAGGAAGCAGTGTTGGGAGAACTCAGTTTTGGAGGGGCAAATGGAGGAAACATTTAGAACTTCCACTTGTTCTGGAAATTAGACAGGTAGACCTTTCCAACAAGCCCACTTGGAGCAAATTTGGACACCGGGAAGGTCTCCAAAATTAGCTGAAAAAAGACACTAAGCATAGGGAAATCAGTGGGGCGCATAGGAGGAAATTTGCTCATTTTGGCCAAAAAAACTCTATTTTTCGCCTAGTTTCTTCATAGTTTGACTTTTCTCTTTCTAATAGTCAAAATAATGATGTAATTTAATGTGAATTGATGGATTTTGATGTAATTATGCTAAATTTTTACTCATAGATGTAGATTCATCCATCAAAAGTTAGTTTGCAACTAAATGAATCAATTCCCTAGTTTTTAGAGGCAAGCTGTTCCACTGCCTACTTTTTAGTTCTCAGTTCAGATTTTGTTGGAACAGCTCCTAAACTTATGAGCTCGACCCCTAGAGGCTAGGATGAGTTTTTGTTTGCCTATATCTTGTAATTTTTCAGTCATTGGCAAGGGTTGGACTTTTGGGACACCTTGGAGCTTCATTGTATACTCATTTCAGCAGTTTGGTGAAGGAATAGACCAAGGTTTGCAGCACTTTATGGATTCTTGTGGCATCTTGCTTTGGTATTGTGTTTCCTTCTGTAATTGTAAGTTTACATGTGTTTTATGTATGTCATCATCTCTCTTTGGTTCATCTTAACTAAATCAAACAAGGATAAAGGTAGAATTCATTGATTTGCAGTGCTCTACCTAGGGTTTATTTAGTTATTTATGTTTTCAGCTATTTGAAGAGGATCCCTAAGACTTTCATGCCCTCTTCAACTCCTCAACAGTCTATAATCTCTCCATCTCACTCAATTTGAAGTACCAAACCATTTTCCTACCTCGCCCCATAGAGATCTCTGCAAAACTAAGCCTCATTCCCTAGACCCAAATTTACCTTTCACATTTGAGCCAACAAAACATCATCAAATTCAATCAAAACTCTTCTAAACATATACCTAGCCTAAAATTAGTCTTTACATTAGTCATCTCAAGCCTTCCTTGATAAATTTTCATTGAGATTGATAAGGAGAGAGCGCTCTCCTGACCTGGTAGGGCTAGCTACCAGGTTAAGCGTGGTTTGATGTTACCCTAGATCCTACCTTTCTCAGCCTGAGGTAGATTTAGGCCCTAAAGATATCATATGATGTTATAGGATGAATAGGCTCAATAGGTTTATCAACCATACAATATATGTGGCCCTCCTTCTTGCACCAAATTGTTGATAGGCAAAAAGATTCCTCCTCTAACGAGTGAGTATTTGCATGATCAAGGTCCTAATTAGACACTTTTTCATTTAGATGGTCATATACTCTCCGGAAAAAAAGGCTCGATTTCCTGTGTTAAACTAAAATTACGGTAATCTAAAGAAACAAAATAATTAATTTAGGGGAAATATATGACATATTCTATTATTTATAATTATCTACAAAAATATAAACATACTACTGGTAGGATGAGATTAGTTTAAACAACCGGGGAATAAGGGATTCATATAAATGTAATAAAACATGTCAAATATCATTTTATTTGAATCTTGCCTAGATTTTGGGTCCATCTAACCATACATATAAGTTTTTCAAGAGTTTTTATACATATAACTCGAAAAAAAAAATTAATAAGGCTTTCACCTTATTCAAACTATTTGTTTTTTGTTATTTTCTGAAATATACATGCATGCATCCACAAAATAGATCTTAAGAAATAAAGATGTCTCAAAAAATGAAAGAAATTAATATTCTATCTTTGGAATATCACACCCCAATGATCAAGAAATAATGAAAATTTAACAATTCACAAACCTCTATTGAAAATTGGATGTAGACTATAACATATCATAGGAAATGTTTAGTACAAAAATCAAATATTCATTCAGAATTAAATAGAACAAGTTGAACAGAAATAACAAATGCATCTATTAAAGAATTAAAGATATGTCTAGACATAAATCTCATAGCTCATAAATCATTAAAATTGAAACTGGTCTTCCAAAAAGTTGGTACTTCAAAATTGATTCAAAAATACAAGTCTTTAGTCTTCATAATTTCTCGACCCCTTACACTAACACAAGAGTTTCTATAAATACTTAAGCAAAATAATAATAATAATATATGTTTCAGAATTATTGTAAGTCTTAAAACATGAAAATCAAAATATTTTCTGAAAGTAAATATCTACTTCTAAAAATATATATTATAATCATTGTTCAACTGATATATTCTTGAGAAATAGGTAACTTCTCCTCGTCTTCAGAATATTCATAGTTTAGGTTGAGTAATAGATGGGGTGCATGAACCTCGATATGTTGCATCCATTATGAATAACCCAAGGAAACAACTGAGAAGTGAATCAAATGGAACTGAATTATGTTGATTTGACAGGTGGTAATGAAACGTTGGAGCTTTTTCTTTCTTTTCTAATATTCTTTTTCAAATTTAGCAATAAGCTTAATTTACTCAAAAGGAAGTTGTAGAAATTTATGGAAAGTTTGTTGCATCCAGAACTTGATCCTTTTAATTTCTACTTGATCTTTTATGACGAGGTCGATTCATTGATTTCTCCAAATTCTTTTGAATTCCATTAGATTGAAGTTCCTTCTCCCAGTCAAGAATAAACAAAAAATTGGTTTAAATGTATTTTCCTTCTTCTACTATGGATTCCATACTTTAATTTAAATCTATAATTTCATGATAAAATCTTGAGATTTTTTCCATCTGTTTGTAGAACTTTGATTGATCTTTTCTTAAAATTAGGAAAATTTGTAATGCTTGTTCTTTGGAAATATCTAGACTCTATGTATCTTCCTCATTCTGATTGAGTTGACTTGTAAGCGAATCAATTTTCTCTTTCAAAGTCGTAGTTGTGACTTTAGTATTTCTTTTAGCCTCTTCCTTCAAAATGTGAGTTTGATTTTCACGTGCCATCTTTAATTCTTGAACATGTTGCTCATGTTTTGATTTTATTTCTTGCAATTCTACTTGAAATTAAATTTGTAGATATTCCCTCTCTACTACAAATCCTTGAATAAGAGTTGCAAAGTAATTTTTCCAAATTTCTTCATTAAATAATTCCTTTTTCTCTAATTGTTTTTCCAACACTTTAGTTCTTTGTAAATTGTTGTCCTATGAGGCTGCTAACTCATTGAGATGATATTGGTTGTAATTTACACAAGCACCTAAGGCCAACGAAAATTATTGGGCCTTCTCTTTCACATCTCCATGACCTTGCTAACATAATTCTGAAACGGTTGCCAAAGAATCATGATTTCTTTTCTTCATTCTCCTCACTACTAATTTGGTCTAAGAATTGAAATGGTAATCTATTAAAGAAGGCACTGTATCAGGAATTGCTTCTAATTCAAAAATTGGTTCGAAAAAAATGAATTCTAATGGATCTTGGGGGAAATAGGTGTCATTGAGGTCTTAGGAGATGTAGTAGAAACAATATTCATATTTTCTTGTTTCTCCATTGCCTCCTTACTTTTTTAGGAAACAATATCATCATATATTTGTTTATCCTTCTCCTCGCCAATTTCCATTTCTTGACTTTCTTTGTTTTCTAGTTAGTTATGCCCTGTCTCTTAAGGGAACTCATCAAAAAAATTTCTTTCTCACTTACTATCTCCTTTTATGTTGATTTGATTATTGTTGTGTTTGCTTGCTTTTCTTGACAAACTTTTGTAGTTGTAACCTCTATTGTAGCATGTCATTTTTTCTTTATTTCTTCATTGATTTCTGTTGCTTTACCTATAACAACATCTTCCATTTTCTAAATTTGGATTTCTTGTTCTTGTTGAGATACAATTGAAGGATCTAAAGTGATTTGTTTGAAATTTAATTGAAATAATTCAGAAGTAATTAATTCCTCAAAAGAAATATTGAGATGAAGACTTTTTTCTCTTAGGAAAATTTCAAAAATATTTTCCCTAAATTCTTGTAATTAGGCTCTTTCTTCACTATTTAAAGTTTCCCCTATCAATGGCTTGCTAAAATCATCAATATCTATGAAAATATTATCATAATGGGGATCCTGATCAACAAACATTTTGATATAGTTAATTGTTTTATAATGAAAGCTAATTATCTTATGAGGGTCATAATCATACCGGGGAAAAAGAATGAAGCGAAAACTATTGAAACTCTTATGCTTCCTTGAATCCATGTCACTTGTATTTGATATTTATTTATCCAAACTTAATTGGAAACACAAGCTAAAATTTCTCTTGCAACTTACCTAACTTTTGGGCCTGGTCATTTAAAGCATCTTAATTTGCTACTTCCCTTAGGGAAAGTCTTTCAGGAATATAATAGGGTAAGAGATGAGGATCAACCTCACTCCCATAGACTCTTTTATAGGAAACAAACACATCAAAAAACCAATGACCAATGGAATCTAGGCCTTCTTTCAAGTTTTGGCTGAATCTTGGAGGGGTTTTACAAACATGATTTCATAAAAAAGAATCATGACATAATGGAAAATGTCGTAAAAAATAAATTTTAAATTTCTCTCCCATAAGGGCTGGGTATAATTTTTAATAGGGAGTTGTTGGTTAGCAGGATAGTTCCATTTCATGAGGGGAAATGGGATTGATGCAATAACAATGTCTATCAAGAAAGAAGCCATATAGAAAATGTGTTTGTAGCCAGGGGGGAGACTCTAATGAAAATTTTAAAGCATCTGTGATGTTTTTTGACAAAATTTCATCCCAATTGAGACACTTCACATCATTCATAGGAATCCATTTGGTTTTGTAGTGTTCACGATCCTATTCTCCATATAATTGGGTCAACTTTTTGATAAGAAAGCTTATAGGCTTCTTGAAAATAGATGTGGGGTAATGAAATTTTAAATTTCTCTCCCATAGGATTTGGGTATAATTTTTAATAGGGTGTTGTTGGTTAGCAGGACAGTTCCATTTCATGAGGGGAAATGGGATTGATGCAATAACAATGTCTATCAAGAAAGAAGCCATATAGAAAATGTGTTTGTAGCGGGGAGGGGAGGGAGACTCTAATGAAAATTTTAAAGCATCTGTGATGTTTTTTGACAAAATTTCATCCCAATTGAGATGCTTCACATCATTCATAGGAATCCATTTGGTTTTGTAGTGTTCACGATCCTATTCTCCATATAATTGGGTCAAATTTTTGATGAGAAAGCTTATAGGCTTCTTGAAAATAGATATGGGGTATTCTTTGTTGGCCTTAAGCTTAAGCCGTTCATTTTCTTCTCTTAACTAGTCTTCAATTACATTGTCATAATGTTATCCACATTTTTTTAAAACAATGTTTCAGAAATTCTTGAGAAAATCAACATTGCACCGAATTTATGGGAAACTGACCTTATAGATGACTCATAGGACGTTTGGTTTCTAGAAGTCTATACTAGTTTTGTTGTGGTATAATATTATTCTAGTTCACACATCCACATGATCGAAGATCAATGAACTCATATCATAATATAGAAACATTCTAGCCCTAGCAGCTACATTCTGTAACTATGTTTTTATAATGTTTTTATGCAACTAGCTCACAAAATAGAAGAAAAGATAGATAAACGACTTAAAAATTATCCTCTTCGATGGGGAAACATCCTTTACATTACATAAATGAAAAATTCATGGATGATACAAATGATAAGACCTCCTTGTTATATGTAGTATTCTAAGGGGTCACAATATAATCAGAGCCTACATAATAATAAAAATGTAAGAGCATGACAATAACAATAGTGGGATTCTATGGGGCACAACAATAACAATATGGGGCTACACTAACAATAATAATAAGGGGAATACGCTAGTATTATAGGGACCTAACATGACCATCTCCTTCAAAAAAAATGTTGTCCCCAATGCTTGAGTAGTTCTAGATGCTTCTATATTAGGTTCTCACCCTCCATGTGGAATTTTCAGAGGGTAAGTTCTTCCACTTAATGAAACACTTTGAAATTAATATTTCATAGATATCGAGTTCTTTTTTCTATGTCTACTTCGGGCTCAAATATGATTTTTCCTTCTTCGTCAAGTTCTTGCAACATTGTTTGAATTTAGATCTTGTCACCAATAATCTTATTTAAACATGCAACATGGAAAAATGGGTGTACTGGGCAAGATGCAGGTAGCTCCAATTTGTATGCCATAGTACGATTCTTTTGAAACACCCTGTAAGGACCATATTACTTGCATGATAATTTATTATCCTTCTTAGCTTTCTTAATGGACAATTGTTTGTATGGTTTTAGCCGTAAAAATTTCCAATCACCTACCTCAAGACTTATTTCACTACGATGTTGGTTTGCCTCTTTTTTCATTTGATTATGTGCCAAAGCGAGGTTATCCTTTAATAGTTGGATAACTTGTTGTTGATGCTTGATGTAATCTTCCACTACTTGAACATTAGAATTTTCTCTTCAATATGATGTGATGGATGGTGGATTATATCCATGAAGTGCCATTAAAGGGGTCATTTTTACTGTAGTATGGAAGGAAGTGTTATACCACCATTCAGCTAGAGGAAACCACTTAACCCATTGTGTTTGTTTATCAAATACAAAGCAATGAAGATATCCTTCCAAAAATTTGTTCACTATCTCAGTTTTCCTATTAGATTGATGATGATAAGATGAGATATGAGCTAATTGAGTACCAAGGCAAGAAAATAGCTTTATCCAAAAATTTCCAGTGAAAATGGGATCTCTGTCACTTACAATAATCTTTCGGTTTCTGTGTAGCTTTTGAATTGTTTCCATAAATGCAGTAGCAACTATATTGGCTTTAAAAGGATGAGATAATGTACAAAAGTGTGCATACTTTTTAAGTATATAAACTATCACCATGATGCTACTCTTTCCTCCAGACTTGGGTGATAAATTCCATTGATACCTCCTCCCAACACTGACTTGGAATGGATAAAGGTTGTAACAGACTTAGTTTATTAATTATCTCAACTTTATTTTGTTGGCAAAACAAACATTCTCCCACAAAATTCTGAATGTTAGAGTTCAAGTCATCCCAAAAACATTCCTTCTTAACTCTGTGGTAAGTTTTTAAAAATCCAAAGTGTCCTCCAAAGGTGGAGGTGTGAAATTCCAAAATAATATTTTGCTTGAGTTGGAAATTCTTATAAAGATATAAGTGATATTTGTACCATAATGAACCATTTATGTAGTTAAATGTATCGGATGTACTCGCATCTTGCTGCAACTTTTGAATCAGTGTCCACACCTCTTCACCATTCTTTCATTCAGCCCTTGCTTCACTTATCCAATCAGGTTGGATAATAGAAATGGCACAAAGAAATGCTTCCACATCCTCATCCTTTCGTAAGAGTGCATCTGCAACACCATTTTGCTTCCCTTTTTTGTAGATGATTTCAAATTCATAAGCCAACATCTTTATGATCCATTTTTATTGTTCTTCTAAAGATAATCTTTGTTCAAAAAAGTATTTCAAGCTACCATGATATGTTTTTACATTGAAGTGTCTTCCCATTAGGTAAGGTATCCATTGCTTTAGTGCATGTAGTATTTCAAAATTTTCCTTCTCATAAATAGGTTTGTGTAAATACTTTCCTTTGATTGGATGACTTTCAAAAGCAATGGGCCTTCCTTCTTGCATTAAAACAAAACCAATTCCATTTCCTAAGGCATTACATTCCAAATGGAGGCTTTTGTGAATTATGGTGTAGATAAGACCAATGCTTGGCACATTACCTCTTTAAGATGTTCAAAGGACTTACTTTCTTTGGGAGTCCAAGAAAATGCATCTTTCTTCAGTAGTGTTGTTAGAGGTGCTGCTACTCTTGCATAATTCTTAACAAACTTGTGATAATCCCATGTCAGCCTGAGAAATCCTCGAATATTCTTTATGGTTGTGGGTACTTATCATTCCTTAATGTATTTGATTTTGTTAGGGTCTACCCTAACACCCTCATGGGATACAATATGGCCCAAATATTCCTCCTCCTGTACTCCAAATAAACATTTGGAGCTTTTCGCATGTAATTGTTTCTCCAATAGTTATAGCACCCTATCAAAATTTTGAACATGATCCTTCTAATACTTGTTGTAGATTAGTATATCATCAAAAAATACTAACGCAAACTTTCTAAGGAAGGGTTTGAAAATGGAATTCATCAAACCTTGAATCGTGGAAGGTGAATTGGTAAGACCAAAAGGCATGAATAAAAATTCTTAATGACCCTGATGAGTTCTAAATGTTGTTTTCATAATGTCTTCAATCTTGAATCTAATTTGATGATATCTTGAATGAAGATCCAGCTTGGTGAAATAAATTTCTCCATGTAATTCATCCAACAATTCATCAATGACAGGAATTGGAAATTTATCTTTAGTAGTAAGCTTGTTGAGCTCCCTATAATATGGATGCATATGCCATGATCCATCCTTCTTTTGCACCAATACTACTGGACTAGAAAAAGAACTTTGATGAGGTTGAATTATACTAGCCTCTAGAATTTTTGCAACCATATGTTCAATTTCACTCTTTTAGGCATAGGGATATTTGTAAGGTTTGATGTTTGGAGGAACACTTAACAAAATCAAATGAATAGAATTATCATGATAACGAATAGGTGGGAGGTCTTTGGGACTCTTAAACACTTTGGAATGATTGTCCAAGACTTTTTGGAGATTTGGAGAAATAAATGATTTGGATGTTTGAACCTCTAGTGAGCATAATTTAGCAATTATGCCTCATTGTTCTTTCTTCAAAAGATTTGTCATGCCATTAGAGCTTATTATATTTCCTGGTTTCCCTGTAGTACCCATCAATTCAACTTCCTTTCCTTCCCAATTTATTTTTAAGAAAAGTTCTTGAAAATTAAAATTTATCGTCCCCAAAGATTGTAACCATTGGACACCTAGTACAACATCAGCATCACCCATTGGAATGGAAAGAATTTTATTATTCAATACATATTCCCCCATGGTTAGCTTGATATTATGGAACTTTCCAAACAAATTTATAGTTCCTCCATTTGCAATCATCACTTCACACTCTAGTTCTATATATAGGAAACAATTCAATTCCTTGGTTGTCTTAGAGTGAATAAAATTATGGGTACTACCTGAATTAGTCAACACTATTACCTTTTTATTTTTTATATATCCATCTATCTTGAGAGTTTGAGGAGCGGTAATTACTACCAATGCATTACAAGATATGGTCAGATTCATTTCTTCTTTCTCTGGGGTTGGTTCTTGATCTATATCGTCCTCTTTTGTTTTTTCTTGTTCTTTGTCTTCCTCCTCTTCACAATCTACATAGAATAACTTCTTCTCAGCAAAATTATGGCCTTTAGTGTATTTTCTATCCCAACCATAAAAAATCCCTTTTGCTCTTTTTTCCTCCATTTTTTGTGGCACAAACCTTGTAGGTTGCGGAAGGCTAGGAGAGAAAACACTTCTAGCTTTATAGTTGTGAGTGGTTTACTTTATTGTTGCCATAATTTTTCTTTCAACTTTTCTTGCCACCTTGAATGTCGTCTCCAATGAATCAGGTTCCCAAAGGAAAACCTCATGTTGGATGTTATCCTTAAAATTCCTTATGAAGACATCAATCTTATGCTCTTATGGAATATCATCTACCCTAATATTCATTTTTTGGAAGTCTTAAATGTGCTCCACCATTGAACCACTTAAGTTTGAGATTTATCAATTGGCCATAGAAGGTGTTGTTCTTTTTATCCTCATAATGCACTATCATTTCTCCGTAAAAACTAACCAACTAATAAGAGGCTTATGAGAACAAAGCCATCAATACCATACAAACTGATTGGGTTCTAAATATAAAGATGAAATATGTACCTTCTTTGTGTGTTGTACATCATGGAGATCAAAATATTTCTCCATGTGTAGTATCCATGTTACCAGATCCTTGCCATACAAACTCCTCATATCTATATTTGGAATGTGGTCGGTATTAAACCCAACATTGGAGTCTGTAGAGTCATGACTAACATTCCTTTTGTTCTCATCATGAGTTTCATGAAATACACTTTCGCCATTAGGAAGCATTTCTTGCCAAAACTTTGTCAACCCTCCATGTCTGCTTTTAAACCATTCATGTCGCCCTTTATTTTTTCTTTTAAACCATCCATGTCACCTTTTATTTATTATTTTAAACCATCCATGTCCCCTTTTAATCCATCTATGTCCCTTTTTAGTTCATCTTTGGTTTCTCTTTGTGAGATCGAAATTTGTTTCACTTGGTCCCGTAATTTTGATGTATCATGTTGCAATTCTTCCTCTTCGCCAGTCATATTAGAGATTTATGAGGGCTTAATGGGTGTATAATTTTTAGTTTTGGAGTCATTTTAGAACCAAATACTAATATATATGCTTAAATATTCCCTTTGAATCACTTCAAATTGATTTTTCAAACAAACATTATGCAAAATTTAAAAAGAATACACACATTTTTCTTGATTGTTAAGAACTCGATATTGAAGCTAGTGTATCTCTGTAATTTAGGATCTCCAAGGTAGGAAATTTTTTCCTATATTCCTGTAAGTCTTATTTCCAACCCCATAAGTCAGACCGATATTAGATTCTTCAAGAAAGATTTATGCCCAAAATCTCTTGATGACCTGATTATAGACTAGTTCAGTAGAGTGAACTTGTACGGAGTGCCATGTGCCATTGTTTTGGCCTTCAGTCCTGAAAATGATAGACAAAAAGCTACAGTACGTGCAATTTCAATTACTTTTTATGAAATTCAAATTCTATTTTCGGAGAGAAAGTGATGATGATTTTCCCTAGGTCACCCATTTGAGATGGAAGTTTGGAGCCTGGAAAAACCTTAACGTCCTCAAATCATATCTCTGAAAATATAGCGAACCAAGATCTGAAATACATACACAAAGTTCACCAAGATTTCGACTTCATGTGGTAAAATAACATATCGCAAAAATTCCAAGATGTCCCATCTGAAGAATCAAAACCCTAGAATACAAATCTTTGATACCAAATGTTATGAAACCAGTTCACAAAATAGAAGAAAAGATAGATCAATGACTTAAAAATTAGCCTCTTCAAGGGGAAACCTCCTTTACATTATATAAATGAAAAATTGTTGGATGAATCAAATGATAAGAACTTCTTGGTATATAGGAGTCTAAGGGGCCACAATATAATCATAGCCTACATAACAATAATAATGTAAGGGAACAACAATAACAATAGTTTTCCTCTATGTGTCGCAACAATAACAACATGGGGGATACATGGGCACAAGAATAAAAATATGGGGATACACTAACAATAAAAGTAAGGGGTATACACTAACAATAACAATAAAGGGGATACGCTATTATTATAGGGACCTAAAAAATGCCCTCCAATTGATTATTCTCTAGTTGAGAAGTTCTTTCACTTTTTAACCATTCTCTATCTTCAAAGAAACCAAAACTTTCTTCTGATTTCATTGTACTTGCTTTTTGCATCTTGTAAGTGGAGTCTAAGATGAGAAATGGGTTGAGAATGTATTCTTTAGGCTATGGATTTTGTACTTCTTTGAGCTTCTCTTTTATCTTCTCTACTTATTGTTTAGTCGTTGGTGATTTTCCTTTTTTCCCCATTTTATGGCCTACAAATAGAAAAGAGACAAACATGAGTTATTCATATTAAAAGTCTGAAATAATAATGAAGAAAATTTCACTTTTACAACTTAATTACACAGGAATTCTGCAATTTGGTATCATATTTCTCTAATAACAACGTAAACTTTGAAACGGGAACTATAAACTCAAAACGAGAACTTTGCCCAAAAAACCCCGAAAAAACATGAAAAATAGTGCCAAAAATGAAAAGTGTGTATACTAGAATGATGGTATTTTTTTGGGGTCAACTTTGAACATGTTTTAAAAATGGCAGGGAGAACAAATTTTTTGTGCAAAAATTGTGCAAAAATCACCCTGAAAATGAAAAGTGCTAATAATGGAAGGATGGATTTCTTTTTAGGGTTAATTTTCAACATTTAAAAAAAATGTCAGTGAAACAAAATTTTTATGTGCAAAATTTGTGCAAAAAACACCCTCAAAACGAAAAGTGTTGATGCTCAAATAACACTTCTTTTTTTTTGGGTAAATTTTCAAAATTTTAAAATAATGGTGTAAAAGACTTTGTTATGACTCCGAAAAACATTAAAATTTCAAAAAAATAATGAAAATATAAAATTAAAAATAAAAACAATGAAAAAAAACAAAAAAAAAAAGTTTAAAAAAATACCAAAACGTAGATAAAAATATATATTAAAAACAAAACACAAAATTCAAAAACAAAATAAAATAAAATAAAAATAAAAAATAAAAAATCAATCATAAAAATGTAAAAAACAAACAAAAAAACAAAATTAACCTATAAAATATAAGAATTAAAAAATAAAAAAATTAAAGAAATAAATAATAAAAAAACATATTTTCAAAAAAATAACATTCTTTTTAATGTGGTAAACCATAAAAAAAAATTGGAAAAAAATAAAATTAAATTAAAAAAAACTATGAAATTAAGTAAAAATAGGAAATTTAAAAAGGCGTTAAGAAAAACTAAAAGAATAAAATTAAATTAAAAACAAACTAGCATAAAAAAAAATAGAAAAATAACAAAAAAAATTAAAAGAATAATTAAAAAACTACAAAAATTAAGATTAAAAACATTTTCAAAAAACCGTAAAAAACAAAAATATGCTGAAATTAAAAATAAAATAAAATCCCGAAAAACAATTAAAATTTAAAAAAAATACATATTTTCAAATTAAATATCATTTTCAAAAAAACATTAAAATTAAAAAAAGCTAAATATATTTTTGATATTTTTTAAAATAACATTTAAAATATTTAAAATATATATATTTTACAAATATATATAAAATTAAAAAACATTTAAAATTTATCTATACACACACACACACACACACACACACAATAAACATATTTAACAAAATTTATTTTTTATTTAAAAAAAACAATTTTATTAGCCACCGCCCCTATGGGCGGCTGGGCGATGGCTATTTGATTCCAAAAATCGAATAGCCACTTCCCAGCCACCCCCACGGGCGATTGGGCGGTGGCTATCCAATTCTCATAATCGGATAGCCACCACTCATCCGCCTTTGGTGGTGGCCGGGTGGTGGTTATCTAATTCTCAAAATCGGATAGCCACTGTTTGGCCGCCCGTGGGGGCAGCCGAGAGATGGCTATCTGATTCTAAGAATCAGATATCCACTTGAAGGGTGGTTATCTGATTCTGAGAATCGGATAGCCACCGCTTCACTGGTGGTGGGGGTGGTTATCTGATTCTTGGAATCGAATAGCCATCGCTCGACCACCCATTAAGGTGGCCATCCGATTCTCGGAGTCGAATCGCCATCGACCGAATGTCCGTGGGGGTGGCTATCCAATTTTCGAAATCGAATAGCCATCGCCCGGTTGCCCATGGGGGTGGCTATCCGATTCTGAGAATCAGATAGCCACTGCCCAACCACCCATGGGGGTGGGCAGGTGGTGGCTATGAAATTTTTGATATTCTACATATTTATACATCCTTAATTAATTTTTCAATCCACATGAAATAATTGTTTTTAAAAAACGATATTTTTTAACAATGGACATAAAAATAACCATTTTTAATGTAACTATAACTAAAAGACTACACATTTTGATAATTTTTTGCTAGAATTGACATGTCAAGATCACAATTTTTATACAAAAATTTTAACTAAAAATGGTTAAATAATAGTCTTTTTATGAATTTCATGTCAAAAAAAATAATAATAATCACTTTTTTCTTCAAAAAATAATGATTAACTTAAAAATTAATGTGAAAATCACATATTACAAATATTGAACGGATAACAGTATCAGTTTCCATAATTGGAATCGAATAACCACTGCCCTACTGCACATGGGGGTGGCTATCCGATTCTCGGGATCGGATAGCCACCGCTCAGCCACTCCCATGGGTGTCCGAGCGGTAGCCATCTGATTCTAAGAATCAAATAGCCACCGCCCGGCCACCCCCTTCTGATGAAAAATTACCACTTTTTTAAATCAACATGAAAATCACTACCATTCTAAAATGAATGTACATTAAAAAAAGTAAAGTGCCAAAAACTATTCTCTAAAAAAACATGTGTGTTCTGCATCAACACTTTTTAAAATCGGGTCATTTTTTTCCTATCTCTACAGAACGGGTAACAGTATCAGTTCCCATTTCAAAGTTTACATTGTTTAATTCAAAACTTCTTAGAAATAGGTCTAAGGGACAGAAACAACATTCAAGCGCAAAAGTTGTAAGAGGTTATGATTTTTTTATTAAAACTTGTTAAAGAGTATGAATTAATTCATACATTAATTTCCCATTTATGTGATCCAAATTTCTTTTTTGCAAATGGATATAGCACTAGAGGAATTTACTATTGAAATCTGAATGAATCAATTAAGCATGAAATGGTGAAAATTTAAATTTCAAACCAATTTATTTGAAATAAAAAAAATGAAATGGACACAAATCAAGAAGAAAAACAAATATTTTATTTGGGTAGTTGGATAGTCAACCAATTAGGTGGTCAGTCATTTTTTATTTTCTGAAATGTTTTATTCTTTCCCAACCTCAACTACACAAGAGTCGGGGTTTGATCGTAAGTTGGGTAGTTAGAAGGCCGGGAGGTCAGGCAAAAATGTTTGAGAAGATTGGGAGTTGGCCCGACTTTATAGTCGGGAGGTCGATTGAGTCGATTGTTTTGGATAGTCAGAAGGTTGGGAGGTCAGGTTTAAAAAAAATATCTATAAAAAAGGACTCCGACCTCCCACTTATAGAGTTATTTTTTGATGTTTTTCTAAAAAATTTCAAATTTTTAGGTCTTTTTAAGAACCAAAATAAAAATTTTGGATAGAGATTTTGTTTTTTCTGATGTACAAAAACAAAATAGGGTTTTTCTAATCCTAACAAAATAACTATGAGTTCATATGGGAAAGATTTAGAGGATCATATCTTACAGGTAGGGCAGCAAGATGACAGGTACAGGGACCGTAAGCACAAGTTACAACAACAGGGTATAGGTGAATAGGATGTGGATTATCATCTTAGAGCAGATGGTTTGGTGTGATTTAGGGACAAAATCTATGTGCCAGACAATAGTGAGCTCAAGAAACGTATCTTGAGGGAATTTCATGTTAAGCCATATTCAGGTCATCTGAGATATCAAAAGACTTTGACAATGTTAAGAAGTTCTATCATTGGCCAAACTTGAAGAAGTGTGGAAGTTTATGTCTAGATGTTTGGATTGTCAACAGGTAAAGGCAAAGTGTAAGAATCCAGGTGAATTACGACAACCGATTCCGATTCCATAATGGAAATGCGAGGTTATTTCCATGGATTTCATTATAGGTTTTCTAACGACATCTAAACAACATGATTCTATCATGGTTGTGGTTGATAGGTTGACTAAGGTATCTCACTTCATAGTAGTTAACTCTACTTATTTAGCTAGTGAAGTAGCATAGGTATTCATCAGAGATACAGTGATGTTGCATGGTGTTCCAAAGAATATTGTGTCAGATAGAGATGCCAAGTTCACTTCCAGGTTTAAGAAGGAATTACTTGTAGGTTTGGCTACAAAATTTGCGTTTAGTACAACTTATCATCTATAGACAAATGGAAAGACAAAGAGGGTCAACAAGAATTTGGAGGACATGTTGAGAATGTATGTGATGAACCAATAGGGGAGGTGAGAGGAGTATCTTCCACTGGTGGAGTTTGCATATAACAATGGGTATCAATAATATTTGAATATTAATCTCTTTGAAGTAGTTTACGGGCAGAGTTGTAATACTCCTATCAATTGGAGTGATCTAGGGAACATGGTACTGATTGGACCAGACATGTTGGTAGAGATGGAATAAGAAAAGTAGGTAATCAAGAAAAATCTAAAGGTAGCAAAGGACATGAAAAAGAGCTACGCATATCATCACAGGTTTTTTAAGGAGCTTCAGGTTGGGGAACATGTGTAGTTTTACATCAAATCAAAGAATCTTTCCTTGAGGATTGGGCCATTAGTGAAGCTAGCCCCTCGGTATTGTGGGCATTTCTAGATCCTTGAGAGGATTGGACCTATGGCCTACATACTTGCACTACCTCTGACAAATAAATTCCATGATGTTTTCCATGTTTCATTGCTTAGAAATGTATATAAGTGATGTTGATCATGTGATTTATTGGTTTTTATTGTAGGTGGATCCAGAAGGAGAATTCTAGCAAGAACCTTAGTGCATTTTTCAATGTAAACAACTTACGCTCCAGAATTGAGAAATCGAGCAAGTTAAAGTGCAGTTGAAGCACTTTGGGCCCAATGAAGCTACATGGGAGATGGTTGATCAGAAGGGGGCTATGTATCCTTCTCTATTCGTTGGTTGAGTGGATGTGCTTTGATATATGTTTTGATGTAGTGTTATGGTTATGTCCATATATGTATATGTTGTAAATATTTCATCGAACTCTGTTATAAAGCTCCAATAAGTGGTATGGTGTTCATGATACTTTATTTATCTTTTCGACAAATGGATATGAGGAAAATGTTGTATCGAGATATGTGATAAATCCCCATAGGCAGCATGTGTTTGATGGCTTATAAGTGTCATTGAAAATCAAGGACGGTGTTCCCTCAAGGGGGAGGGTTTTGTAATAGCCTCCGTTAAAAATAAATGTAATGAAGTTAATAAAGGAAAAATAAGACCAAGGTCATGGGACACATATTAAAAGTTGAATGTTGGGAAAAATATCCTAGTGGGTGTTCAATTGGTTAATTATGGCTAAGGAAATTGGAAAAGGCAATGGGAAAGGCATTGAGAATGTGAAGAGGCATTAATTGGAAGTTCAATTATGAAAATAAAGGAAAATGGGATAAAAGGAAGGTGAAAGGTCACAGGTTGCATCTGAGGAGGAAATTGAAGGAAAATTAGTAGAAATTGAAGAAAGTAGAGGCCTCATTGATAAAACAGTTATAGGCATTATGATTCATGTGTTGTCCTTGATTGTAACTCACTTGTAACAAAACAAGTATATGGTAACTATATGAATCCACAAGTCAGTTCAAAGGTGACAGAGTGATAGAACAAAATAATAGAATGATGGGACAAAGGTTTATATATCAGAATCAGAAGTTTGATAAAGGTAAATATTTGAATATCTATATTCGGGTTAGTGAAGGCAAAGTCACGTGTACATGAAGGTACAAAGAAGAAAAGTCTCGGGTGAATATTTGAAGATATATACACGAGTTCATAAAGGCAAAGTCACATATACACATAGGTTTGGTGAAACAAAGTCACTTACACTTTTTGCACCATGGTATTCTAAATACCAAGGGTCTTTGCCATGGTATTGGCCCATAGTAATGAGCACAACAACGGATATTGATCCCATCAAATAATACCATTGACATAACTAATGGTTTGACCCATGGCATTGGCTAAGGCTCTAACTATATAAGGAGGTGATCATCAAAGTGCTAAATGTGCATGTGAAAGGCTTTTTGATGAATACTTCAATCTAAAGTATATTTGCATTGTAAGGGCCATAGTTGTCACATAGATCTGAAATAATTATGCACCGATGAATAAAATTATGGATTAGGATCATGAGACCTAAAATTACTTTCCATTGTATGATCTTATCATGGATTGACTAGATATAAGTATTGATGCATGTTTTTATCTCTAAATATTATGATCTGGATCTTTGTGAAGTTTTGGAGAGCTATGTAATTTTAGGTCAAAATCTGTAGATCTGTACATAGG
This sequence comes from Pinus tabuliformis, assembly GCA_031772625.1. Lineage (NCBI taxonomy): Eukaryota > Viridiplantae > Streptophyta > Pinopsida > Pinales > Pinaceae > Pinus > Pinus tabuliformis. The sequence continues at coordinate 870,490,998 of CM062810.1, read as the reverse complement.
TTGGTCTCGGTGAAGTTGCATATACATGCGGTTTCATTTCTTCAAAGTTGTCTATATAGAGGAAAGGGTTTTTGTTCATAAGTGATTGAACAACCTGATCAATGTTGTTGTATCTTTGTTGTCTATCAATGATGTCTTCATGTTGATCTAGGTTGAGTGAAAATGTTTGAAGTAGAACTGATTAAATGATGAAGTTGAATTTGGTTACATGTTGATTGGTTGAAAATTTTATTGATGTTGTTTACTGTATGGGGGTTATGTAAGCTAACATAATATTTCAAAATATCCCTGGTCAAATCTTTGTCTGATTCATAATTATAAGTTTTCATTTTTCAGTATATTAAGATCTGTACTCAGGTTTCTCTACAGAAAAGCACGTATACACGTGGGTTGCCTTAAGTGAAGTAGCGTATACATTTTGGCATATGAATGATCAAGATTGTAGTTGATTATGTCTATTGATGTAGTATTTTGAGTTCATTTTTGTGTTCTGGTTACAATGATCTCACTGTTCTATTTGAACTAAGTTGGTATTTGCTTCAGTTGATCTACAAGTTGTGACGTATTAAATCAGGTGGATCCAGTGTGAAGATTTATGAAACATGGTCCACGGATGTTGTTGAGGGTTGGAACCTTTAGTGATGAAGTCGAAGCTTCCTGCCAGTAGGGACTGGTAATTAGATCAGGGGGTTGGAGCTCCCTTCCAATAGGAACTGGAGAATGAGTGAAGGTTGTAGCCTTTAGTAGGTGGGTTCTTGTGTACTGGCATGAGTCTGCACCAACACAATAATGTAAGAAGTTTTTGATATTAATAAGTTTGAATATTGAGATGACAGAAGTGGTGGTTTTCTCCCACATTGAGTTTCAACTTTAAATCTTGGGGTTCATCTGTGTTTCTAATGTGTGATACTTTATTCTGTTCTTACTACACCTGCTTCATTCTTATCGAATGCATGATAAAATTCTTACATTCTAGTTTAAGTTTAACAGATAAAGAATTAGTTGTTTTACAAGTTTACTAAGAATACACTAATTTATTTTACAACAGTCATGTGCATATATCAGTTGGGTTTAGTGAAGTCGCATATATATTTCAAATATATATATATATATATATAAAATAAAATAAAATAAAAATTATTATGGTGAGTTTTTAAAATACTGATTCACCCCCCCCCCCAGTATTTTTCCCAACAATTGGTATCAGAGTAGGTCCTTCAAAAGAAGCTTGATCACTTGAAGGAAGATCTTCCAAGATGAGCAATCAAAATGGAACAACGTCTATCAGACCACCACTCTTCAACGAAATAATTTCATATATTAAAAGATAAGAACCAGATCCTCTCTTCAGTCCCTTGGAGCATATGTTTGGGAAATTGTGGAAGGAGGTTACCAATATCCAACCACAGTTCCCACAGATGCAGAACAAAGGAAGACGTATGAAACCAATTCCAAAGTTGTCAATTCATTATTTGGAAGTCTAATCAAGTCAGAATTTGTCAAAGTTATGCAGTTAAACACAAAAAAAGAAATATGGGACAAAATCATTCAAACATATGAAGGTGATACCTAGGTAAAAAGTGCTAAAATCCAAACTCTTAGAATTCAATATGAAACTCACAAAATACATAATGATGAAAGTATTGCTAGTTTATTTCTACATATAGATGAGATTGTAAATTGCATGAAAAACCTAGGTGAGTAAATAAAGGACATCCCTTTAGTAGAGAAAATATTAAGATCTCTAACTCCTAAATTTGAGTCAAAAGTGTCTTCCACTGAAGAGAAGTAGGATCTACAAACTCTTACTGTTGTTCAACTTTACGAGAACATGACTTCTTTTGAAATGAGGAAAGGAGGTCCCTCAGAAGTCAGAGAAGTCACATTTAAGGAATCTACAAAACGAAAGGAAAAGGAAGAACAAAAGGAATCAAGATATATATCAAAAGACAATGAGGTGAAATTTGTAAAGAAACTTCAACGGGGCACTCGAAGGTTTAGAGGTAAGCTTCTCTTCAAATGTTTTTCTTGTGGCAGAGTTGGTCATTATGCTTCTAAATTTCCTCATAAAGGAAACCATGACAAAGGGAAAAATATTGTAAAAGGTAATATGAGATGGTTTGACAATAGAAGAAGTTATTATACTCATGAAGATAGTGATGGCTTGTCAAATAGTGGAGAAGGAGAATCTGATCAAGATCTTAAATTACTCATGGCTTTTGAGAAAAATACTTATGAGTCTAATGATAAATTTTTGGATGCTTTAGAGGAAAAATATTTCTTTGAAGAAATTACTGAACTCAAAATTTTCTTGGAAGAAAACAAAGTAGCCATAGATACATTGAAGCATCAACTCATAGAAAAATAAAAGCATAATGAGATGTTAGAATGTGAATTAGTAAGTCTAAGAAAGGATCTTGAGAAAATAAAAACTTTGAATCTTAGATTTGCTAAAGGATCTGTAACCTTGGATGAAATTAACAAGGTACAACTTTCTCTCATATGAAGACAGGTCTTGGATAATGGGAGAAACATCTCAAACATAAAAGTCTTCAGCCACAACTAGAAGCTATCTAAATGCAGCAAAAAACAATCAAGAAAGATTCAATTCTCAAAAAAAAGAATAAAGGCATTCCATAGGTAATCATGTTCACTCTAATCTAAGGATGAACAACAACAGAAGCACCAGTCAAAACGTAAACAACGCTAGAAGATTCTATGATAACACAAATTTCTTCTTTAATGGGCAATGTTTCTCATGTCATAATTTTGGTCATAAGGATGCTCAATGTGTTGCATACAAAACCACCATGACTAAAGAAGGAAGAAAATAAAGGAATGAGTCGAGAGTCAATAAGAAAACTTATAAGAACTTCTCACTTCTTATAGATGAAATGGAATGTTCATTTTGCAATAACTTTGGACATGAAGAATCTGAATGCAGGAGCAAAATACAACCAACATCTCAAAAGTAGCAAATATCAACAAATTCTAAGGTATGAAAAAGGAAGGAGTTACAGTCTAAAAGTTGTGGCATAACATTATTTGCAAAAGGGAAAGAAAATCAATGGTACATTGATAGTGGATGCTCAAAACACATGACAGGTGATAAAGACAAACTTATTTTATACAATTCTTTAGAGAAAGAAAAGATGGTCACTTTTGGAAATGACTCACTTGCTATCATTGAGGATAAAGATTTTGCTTTTCTAAAAGAAAAGGTTAAAGTTGTTAATGTTATTTATGTTGATGTATTAAAGCATAACTTATTGAGTGTTAGCCAAATGTGTGACCAAGGAAATGTGGTGGTATTTCGATCAAAAGAATGTGTGGTTCATGAACTTGACACATGAAAGACCATAATAAAAGGAACAAGAACCAAAAGCAATTTGTATATATTAAAAGGTGGCCAAGAACAATGTTACCTAGACAAGGTATAGGAAAATTTTGTGGCACAGAATATTGGGACATCTAAGGTTCTCTCAAATAATAAAATCAAGTAGGCTCAAATCTATGCGTGATCTATCCAACATCACCATACCAGAAAATACCATATGTAAGTCATGTCAATTCAATAAGCAAACCAGAGTTCAGTTCAATGGCAAAGAAGGATCAACAAGTAAGCCTCTTGAACTTGTACATACTGATTTGTATGGACCAGTAAGGAAAAAGTCACCTTGTGGAGAACAATACTATATCTTATTCATTAATGACTTTTCTAGAATATGTTGGATCAGTTTATTGAAATACAATGATGAAGCATTTGATAAATTTAAAGTCTTTAAAGCATTAGTTTAAATTTAACTAGACCTAAAAATCAAATGTCTCAAATCTTACCGAGGAGGAGAATACATATCAGATGAATTCTTTTATTTCTATGAACAACATGGCATAAAAAGACAAATTTATGTATCTAAAACTCCTCAACAAAATGGCATGGCACAAGGAATGAATAGAAATGTACAACAAATGGCTCGTGCTATGCTTGATGAGTCTAGAACTCGTGACACTTTCTAGGGTGAATCTGCACATACCATAGTAAATATTCTCAACAAGGCTCATGTTCATGTGAATAGTGATAAAACTCTGTATGAACTTTGGTATGGTAAGCCTCCCACTGTAAATCATTTTAGAGTTTTTAGAAGTAAATGTTTCATCAAACATAATGATGAAAAACTTGGTAAGTTTGAAGCTAGATAATATGAAGGAATACTTCTTGGTTACTCATCTAGAAGAAAAGGATACAAATGTTAGAATGAGGGACTTCAGAAAATTATTGAATTCATTGATGTTGTGATTGATGAAGCATGCACATATCCCAAAAAGGTAACATCAGAAAAAGAGGATGATGATGATGAATTATTTCCCAAATCGAATCACAATGATATAGAAGAAGAAATTAATGAAGCAACAAAAGAAGACACATCAGACAAAGAAACAACTTCATCCAAATATGTTCAAAATAATCATCTAGAAACTCAAATTCTAGGAGAAAAGGAAAATGGGGTACAAACAAGAAGAACCCTTATAGGATCTTCTAGTTATCTAGATTTATTATCCACCATTGAACCACAAAATGTAAATCAATATAATAAATATGAATGTTGGCTTAAGGTCATGAATGAAGAACTTGATCAAATTGAAAAGAATGATACTTGGGAATTGGTTCCAAGGCCTCATGATAAAAATGTTATTGGGACAAAGTGGATATTCAAAAATAAGTTGAATGAAAATGGAGAGGTCATTAGGAACAAAGATATACTTGTTTGTAAAGGTTATGCTCAACAAGAAGGTACAGACTTTGAAGAAACATTTTCACCAGTTATCAGACTTGAAGCCATAAGAATGTTTCTTGCACTTGCAAGTTTTTGAAATTTCAAAGTTTATCAAATGGATGTAAAATTTTCTTTCCTTAATGGAGATCTAGAAGAAGAAGTATATATTGAACAACCAAAAGGATTCATTTTGGGGAATGATGAAAACCTTGTATGCAAACTCAAAAAGGTTTTATATGGGCTAAAACAAGCTCCGCACGCATGGTATTATCGTCTTAACAAATATCTTCAACAACAAGGTTTCACAAAAGGATCCACAGACAACAACTTGTACATAAAAAATGAGAATGATAAAATGCTAATTATTGTTGTTTATGTTGATGATATCATCTTTTGCAGTAATGAAGAATCTATCAGTCAAAACTTTTCTTCTGTTATACAACAAGAATTTGAAATGTCTTTACTTGGGGAACTAGCCTATTTTCTTTTTCTACAAGTGCAACAAGAAAAAGATGGCATGTTTCTCTCACAAACAAAATATCTCAAGAAGATTCTAAAGAAGTATGGGATGGAAGATTGCAAGCCTATATGTACTCCAATGATGATGGGATGTAGCCTCAGTTCTAATGAGGTTTCTCCCATAGTAAACCGACCAGAGTACAGGTCTATGATTGGAAGTCTTCTTTATCTAACTCGTACCAGACTAGATATCATGCATGCAGTTGGGATTGTTGGACATTTCCAAGCCAATACAAAGGAATCACATCTTTAGGCATTAAAGATAATATTCAAGTATCTCCAAGGAACCCAAGGCTTTTGTCTATGGTATCCTAAAGATGAAAATATTACCCTTCATTCATACACAGATGTAAATTGGGGTCGAAATGTTGATGAGAAAAAAAGCACTAGTGGAGGTGCATTTTACATGGGGCCCTGATTGGTATCTTGGTTCAACAAGAAACAAAGTTCCATTACCTTATCTATAGCGGAAGCAGAATATGTGGTTGTTGCATCTTGTTGCACACAACTTCTTTGGATGATGCAAACATTACAAGACATACAAATCAAATTTTCTCCACCCATTTCCATCCTATGTGATAATACAAGTGCTATTAGTATTTTGAAAAATATTTTTATGCACTCCAAGAACAAGCATATTCCTATTAAGTATCACTTTATATGAGAACAAGTGCTTGAGAAAAAGGTTAAATTGGAGTATTTCCCTCCAAAGAAAAAATCGCTAATATATTTACTAAACCTCTTCCCAGAGAAGCATTTGAATATCTTAGACATAAACTGGGAGTTGTCTTTGCCTCCTTTTCCTGTTAATCTAGTCTGCTCAGTCTACAGGTAAAAATTCAGAAGGTTCTCTATACATAGGTTTCATGAACTATAGTCGCGTATATACATGAGTTTCTTTGTAGACAGTCGTGCATGTTTTTCTCTGATAGAAAAATAGTGAGACAAACTTAAGATCAGCCTCTAACATGCTACTGACAGCTATGATTTGATTTTTCTTGGTCTGATGTTGATGGGTACAATCTGTTGATATGGTATTGAGTTATGTTTTTGTCATTGATATTTATCTTGATGAAGATGCTTTGATGAATGAGTTGTTGACAATGAACAGGTAGCATAGGTAGCATCGTTGGAATTATGGTTGTTGAATTATGCTACTATTAATATGTTTTGGTCTCAATTATTAGTGTCATATTTTTCATTTGATGTAAAGGTCATGTGGAGTCCTATGATGTAATATGTATCATATTCAATCATGTATGGAATTTTGAGGTCATGTCAAATATGTAATCCCACTTGGTTGGGTGGTTTAATCAAATATGTATCCCCACCTAGTTGTGATGTAAGTATGAGTCCTTGGTGATAGGAAGCTCATACTCAATTGAGTTATAAATTCATGTTCTTCATTTGAAAATCTTTCTAAAGATTCAGCATGTGCTTAAGGGGAGCATGGATAGTATAGTACAAATCTGATCCAAAGGGGGAGCTTTGGTTCACCCTTTTCCCTTGTTTTCAAAGCAGGAGAGTACCTTGGTGTTTGAATAATAGTTATTTGATGTATCTAATAGGTTTCTATAGGTTGAGGTGATCAACACCAACATGGTTGCCATCAAGTCCAAAGGGGGAGATTATTTGTATTATGATGCATGTGTTTTCCTTGATGGAAACTCACTTATAAATAGAACAAGTATATGGTAACTAGATGAATCGACAAGTCAGTTTAGAGGTGACAGAGTGATGGAACAAAATAACAGAATGATGGGACAAAGGTTTACAGATCAAAATCAAAAGTTTGATAAAGGTAAATATTTGAATATCTATACATTGGTTAGTCAAGGACAAGTCGCGTATACATGCAGGTACAAAGAAGCAAAATCGCGGGTGAATATTTGAAGATCTATATGTGAGTTCATCAAGGAAAGGTTGCTTTTACATGCAGGTTTGCTAAAGAAAATTTGCGTACAGTTTCTACGCCATGGTATTCTAAATACCAGGGTGTTATCGGGAAAACTAGTTTCCATTCAGAGCTGCTAGTCCCACTAAGACGGGTAGCTATCTTAGAAACAAACAAACTAAATTTACTTGTGTTTTCCTTTATGAGAGATAGTTGAGAGAGAAGCAGAGAGTATCAACCTCAGTCTTTTGCTAGTCTCCTTGCTCATTTCCTCTCTCCCTTGATAGAGCTTTCGCCACTCCTTTCTCACTTGTCCCGCTTCAAAGAACACCTGTAGATTCAAGTTAGCAAAATACCATCAAAGCATAGAGATCTATAACCATAAACAATGTAGGATCAAATTTACATTAACCATATAAATGCATATACAAATACAAGATTCAGAGATATACAAGCATATGGAAGAAAACTCAAATAGCTTTATTGATAGAAGTAGTAGAAGAGAGGATTACAACCAAGCTATCTAATCCAACATCCTCCTCCTAGCATGAAAGCCCTCTTCACCTCATGAAAAGAAATATCACCCAACAATGTCTTCAAAGAGAAACCAACAACACTTCCTTGCAAATTACAAAATTCCAGCCTCTGGATCTCTTGGATGAGGGATCCATATATAGATGTTTATGGAAGAGTGAGTTAGCTTCTAGGATTTTGATTAGTGTCATTTCACTGATAGTTCTTGGTTCCACTTTGAGATTTCAGATCTCTTACTCATCCTTGCACAAATTCAGAGAGGCAATTGTCATAGGAGTAGTTTCTAAAAGGCTCTCTAGGTTTCCAACTAGCAAACTGCTTCTTCCATTTGTCTTCTCTCGCTCATCGTAGCCTACAGAAGGGATTTCCAGTATGCATTGCACCCCCCATGTGTAATAGGTGAGATGCATTGCACCCTATGCATGGAGCAGTCTATATGGTCCTGTTTTGACTAGTTCTAAGTAGTTTTTCATGGAGAACTTCTGGGAGATGATGTAATCAGTTGACCTTGTTCCTTTAGGGTATGAAAGAACAATTTTAGGGGTTTAGAAACCCTTGGTTTATGGGCATATGTGATTGGGGTTACAGTGCCCAAATATGTCTATAACACAGGGGTCTTTACCATGGTATTGTCCCATAGTAATGAGCGTGAAAATGGATATTGATCCCGTCAAAGAATACCATCGGCATAAGTAAGGGTTTAACCCATGGCATTGGCTAAGTCTCTAACTATATAAGGAGGTGAATATCAAAGTGCTAAGTGTACATGTGAAAGGGTTTCTGACAAATACTTCAATCTAAAGTATATTTGCATTGTAAGGGCCATAGTTGTCACATGTATCTGAAATAATTATGCGCCGATGAATACAATGATGAATCGGGATCATTAGACCTGAAATGAATTTCCATTGTATGATTTGCTCATGGATTGACTAGATATAAGTATTGAAGCGTGTTTTTATCTCTAAATATTATGATCTGGGTCTTTCTGAAGTTCTGAAGAGTTGTGAAATTTTAGGCTAAAATTTGCAGATCTATACACAGGTTGGTCTCAGTGAAGTCGCATATACATGTGGGTTCATTTATTCAAAGTCACATATCTAAAGGAAGGGTTTTTGTTCATAAATGGTTGATAAACTAGATCAGTGCTACTATATCTCTGTTGTTTGTCAATGATGTCCTCATGTTGATCTGGGTTGAGTGGTAAATGTCTGAAGTAGAACTGATTGAATGATGAAGTTGAATTTGGTTACATGTTGATTGGCTGAAAATATTATTGATGTTGTTGACTATATGAGGGTTTTGTGAGCTAACAAAACATTTCAGAATATCTCTAGTCAACTCTGTGCCTGATTTAGAATTACAAGTTTTTTGTTTTCAATTTTCTGTTTTCTATTTTCAGTTTTCAGTTTCCATTATATTAAGATATGTATGCAGGCTCCTCTATAGAAAATCATGTATAAACGTAGTTTGCCTTAAGTTAAGTAGCGTATACATTTTGGCATATGAATGATCGGGGTTGTAGTTGATTCTGTTTATTGATTCAGTATTCTGAGTTCATTTCTATGTTCTGGTTACAGTGATCTCACTGTTTTTTTTTTAATTAAGTTTGTATTTTCTTTAGTTGATCTACAAGTTGTGATGTATTAAAGCAAGTGGATCTAGTGTGAAAATTTATGAAACATCATCCACGAATGTTGCTTAGGGTTGGATCCTTAAGTGAGGAAGTTGAAGCTTCCTTCCAGTAGTGGCTGGTAATTAGGTCAGGGGGTTGGAGCTCCCTTCCAATAGAAGTTGGAGAACGAGTGAAGGTTGTAGCCTTTAGTAGGTGGGTGTCTACGTACTGGTACGAATATGCACCAATATAAGAATGTAAGAAGTTTTTTATATTAATAAGCTTGAAGACTGAGATGACAACAATGATGGTTTTCTCCCACATCAGGTTTCCATCTTAAATCCTATTGTTCATGTGTGGTGCTTATGTGTGATAATTTATTATGTTCTTACTACACTTGCTTACTACTTATCAAATGCCTGATAAATATCTTACATTCTAGTTTAAGGTTAATAGATAATGAATTAGTTGTTTTACAAGTTTACTAAGCATACGCTAGTTTCTTTTACAACAATTGCGTGCATACGTGAGTTGGGTTCAGTGAATTCGCATATATATTTTAGAAAAGAAAATTATTATTGCGAGGTTTTAAAATACTGATTCACCCCGCCCCCCCCCCCACTCAATATTTTTCCCAACAAAGGCTTATGAGGATCAATTCATGGATTTTGTCAGTTCATTTTTGGAGTTATCTCTCTATTCTCTCTATCCTCTCATACTCTTGCACACTTAGAGCATTCTTGGAGAATGCTAGAATCGTATAAAGGAAGGAAAAGGAAGGACAAAAAATCAAAGGGATGAAAGGATCAAGCAGCTACAATGGCATTACTTGTAGATATCTAGTCGCATGTATCATTTCCTTGCTAGTTTGGACATGCATGGTACATGAATATGTGTATTTGGTTCTCTTATTTCCATTTGTATGGGATTTGAAAGGTGTGACAGTGGTTTCAACTTTGCCTTTCCATTTCTAGATAATCATGGTGTGATGGGGTTATTTCATTTGGTTGAGATTTCGATTGTTGGATGGTTTTAGAACCGGGTGAGGTGGTCTCAAAAAAATTACCAAGGGCCTAGGAATCCCTTGATCGGTAACGACAGGATTGCGGTAAAGCCTAAGGCAGAGAAGGGAAAATTCCTCAAGGTATTGGTGAAGAAGTTGGGAGGCATCCAAGCTTGTTTAGGGCCTAGTCATCCCTTGGCCCATTTTGGTTGGATTGTGGTAAAGCCTAGTAGTGTATGTTTTTTTTAGTAGTGATCTCTTGACCAGTAATGAAGAGATTGTGATAAAAACTAAGGGTGGAGATGGGAAAATTACTCAAGGTATTGGTGAATAAATCTAGAGTCATCCAATATTATTTAGGGCCTAGTGATCACTTGATCGGTCTTGGTGAGATTGCGGTAAAACCTGGTAGTGTATGTTTTTGTTTGGGCCTAGGAGTCCCTTAACTAATAATGGTAGGATCACAGTAAAGGCTAGTTGTATAAGTGAGGTTTTCGGGCCTAGGAGTCCCTTGACCGATTTTTGTGGGATTGTAGTAAAGCCTGAGGAATCCCTAGTTGATTTGTTGTGAGTCCCACATTCATGATTGGAATATGGCATGGGGGTGATTGGTTAAAAGAAAGATTTGGTTCAGTCCAATCTATGGTCAAGTGGTACATGGAAGTCCCTTACATGGTTTTATTTTTCATATGCTAATAAGAGATTTAGTTCTTATATGTTTCATGAGTATTTATACTTGTTATCATGTGGATTTGATGGTTGTTCAATCACTGTTATTATTCTAGTTATATGCTCGTTATAAGCATGGTTTTATGACAGAATTTAGTTATGGCTCTCATCATATCTTGAGTAGTGATTGAATGGTTAATGAATGCATGACATAATAAATGTTATTGCAGCTATTCTTAGAGGTAATTAGAAATTCTTGATGATTTTTAGGTAAGTATGAGGCCACTATGTTCAAATATGAATTTATAACCTACAGATTACATGTTCACAATGTGTTTGATGAAATGTCTGTCACAGTCAAGCCTTGTTTAGTCAAGTTCTTGTCTAATTTTTGCATTAATGGAATTGTCCTTATGTCATTCATCATTCTAGAAATTTTTATCAAGGTCTAGGCAGAGGTCTAGATCCTAGGCCTAGGAAGGTGGCTTAGATCTTGGGTTCGCATGTATAGAATTGAGTAATTTTGACTGCAGTCGCTGGATCCATGCGACTGGAGGATTACAGTCACTGGCTTGCCTTATTATGCAAGTGACTAGGAGTCTAGGTCAGTGAAAAATCAAGTTAGCTCAGGGTTTGGGCACATGGAGTGATTGTTTAGCTCTTGGGGGTCCTGTAGCTCCCGAGGAAGGTTAGTAAAGCTTCATCTTTTTTATTCCACTTCCTTAATTGTACCTAGGAGTTTGAGTCATATCATAGTAACTCTTCGTCACATATTTACCTCGGTGGACCAGTAAACATGGGTAAGTTTGGGAGGAGGGTGGTTACAAAATGGCTCCAAGATCTTAGATGACATTCTCAGTAATCAAAGACCTCCCTTCATTAGCGTTGGTTTGGGCTTCAATGAATTTTCGAGTCTTGAGAAAGAAAAGGTCAAAGGAGAAACTAACCAAGTTGGGGAAACTAAGAAGTCTAACATCAATAAAGGTAAATAAATTATTGGATAATAGCAGCATCAAGGAAAGAAACAACAACATCAGAATGTTAAGCCACCTCCAAGAAAGATAATGAACAAAGATTCATGTCAACGACACCGAAAATATGCTATAGGCAACAATACAAACAACCATGAAGGACACATGAAGAACCAAAAAATGCCCATCCCCCCTCAATGAAAAGGATATCAAGGAATGTTATTTTCAGTAATCAAAATCCTTTTCATGGTTATTTATTTTCTTGTAACAATTATGGGCATAAAGCCATAAAGTGTAAATGGAATGCAAGAAAACAAAGAGTAATGGGTAGCAGTGACCCAAGAGGGCGTAGTATACCAAGGAATAAGCATGCTAACAACAATAATGGCTTTGACATGAATGTTGTTGGATATAGTTATATTTTCTCCCCATTGTTCTATCATGTTTAATGCTACAATTTTTGCAATTTTGGGCACAAGGAAGAAGGTTGCATATATAGTTGGGGAAAACATACTTCATATAATATGCATGCAAAGAAGCAACTCGATAGTTGAAGACAAAAATGAATAAAGGAGAAGATGAATATTATTTTGTCCTCAGAGCTCCATGTCAAGTGGAGATTTTGAAAAGAGGAGGAAGAAATCATCAAGGAGTTTATTTTTATCTTAAGAAAAGCCAAAGAAAAATTAAGAGGGATGATCCTCATAATTCAGTAGTAAAACCATTTTTAATTTCTAACATCAATGAACACAATATTATAGAAAGAAAGAGTAGCAACAACCTTGTTAATTCACCCTTGCAGATAAAGAATAAAGGTAGCTTGAAGATTTGGCTGAATAAAGAAGAAACTAAATAGAAGTGAAATTTATCCTTATGTGGTCAAGACAAAGTTCAAGATAGCCTAAATAAGAAGTTAAAAGGTACTTCTCCTGTCAGGACATAGCCCATCAAGGTTTTGAGGAAAAAGGAGGATAATATACTCATGGGGACTAGATACTCAGTTTCTCTTCACTAAAATAATAGAATAGCTTCAAGTGAAGTAAAAGATGTAAGATGAAGGAATAAAAAATATCTATACAAATTGTGCATCTGAGTGATGGAGGTAAGACTGAGTCCCTTTTTTTATTGAAACAATGAATTTATTTATTATATATATATCAACAGTGTAGGAGAGAATAAATTGTATCCAACATGAGTCAACAAGAAAGTCACAACAACATTCCATGTTACATTATGATGATGGAATGTAGCATAAGTGTGGAATAATGAGCCCATAGATAAAATTAGTTCCACGGGATCAGTCCCCGAGAAAACACAAGTAGGAAGATGCAAACAATTCAATGAAGGAGCATTCTCTAAGGGGGATATTCTTTATTAGAAAGTAGCAAACATCAATATTTGGTCTCAGAAACAAAAATTGCTTGGAAAATGAAAGGTTTGTCTTGAAAATGCATCAAGAAATTCATAAATTAATTGTGTCCTTGAATTAAATTTGGATAAAATTGTAATTCCACATCACAAGACAACTTGAACGAGTTAACTAAGTTAATTTGACTTAGTTGGCTTAGTTGATTTGAGTTGAGGGCCTAACTTGAGTCATGCTGAGCGTCTCATACTTTATAGGAGACCTGGTTGACTTTATTTTCAGTTATAATTAATTAATTTAGTTTAACGAAGTTAAAGTCAGTTAAACCAGTTCCAACTAATGGAGGAACTAGTAGGAGGTCTAATAGTGGGGTGTTGCTTCATGTGTTCAACCAGTTAACTAATAATTTAGCCATAAATAACTCATGCACATGTGATCTAAGAGTTACCCAGTTGAGATTGTAGTTCAAGGGAAGTGTACTATCAATTGCATAATTATTTGAATTGTACAGATGGATAAGTAGTCAAAGGAAGAGTCTAAAGGAATTTTGCAATCCAATGGAGGAAAATTCCTATTAAATAGCGGCCTAATTCCTCATTTAATAGCACAAGGAAATAGGGACTTTGGAAAGAAAAAGTTTGGTTGAGTAATTGCCAAGGCTTGTCTAGGAAGTAGTGAGATAGATAGAGATACTGCAAAAGTTGCTTAGGCTTTAGAAAAGAATTGTAATCTTCTCATATTTTTTGACTAATGCAATATACCTATAGCAGGGGTTTTCAGCTATGGATTTCCCTAAGAAATCATTTTTTTATGCGGCGATTGAATTCTTTTTCTTTTATGCTTCATGATTTATCAATCATTTAATTATTTCTGATGATGATTAGAGTATATTCAAGTCTTTTGCTTTAGCATATACCATGAGCAATTTGAATCTACAATGAATTTCTATAGTTTGCGTCTTAGGTGAAATACCCTTATTTCATTGAAGTTGTAAATTTTATTTTTTCTAGAAATATTGAGTTAATAAAGTCAAGAGGTTTTTATTTTCATGTTCCTTAATTGTCAATTGGTATCGCTATGTCAATTGGTAGTCTTTGGTTCATGTGGAGTAATCTTTTATGTAAATGGACATCTATTTTTGAGTAGTAGTCATGGAAGTTTGTCTGGTGCATTGTCCAATGTGTATCAATCCATTGGTACAATTAACGTGTTATTTTTAGTAGCAGTCCCTAGTTGTGGATGCACGATCTCATAGGAAGGTAATTTTATGCTCTAGAAAAATGAACACATACTCTGAAGCATCAAAAATAGTGAACAACAAGCCAAAATGCATCACTAACAATTGGTATGTGTAGCAGCAACAATACCACTAGCATTATGAAATTATATAAAAGATTCATTGGTAGAGAGAGTAAATAGCCATGATGACTCTAGAACTGGATGTGTCATAAAAGGAGAGAGTGAATGTTCAGGGGGTGCATATCACATATTTCTAGTGTTCTAGAAGTGGAGGATATAATAAAGGAAGACACAAGGTCTTGTTTTGCTAATGCTTGGTTTAAATTTGCTGGTGTATTTTCCCATGATGTTTGTAGCTAAGATTAGGTGGTAGACTTAAAGTTCATAATAAAAGATATATCAGCCCTTGAGAAGAGGAATCTAGAAAGGAGAATTCACATGAGAATATCAACCCTCAGACATTAATGAAAAGAAGGGGAGAGAAAACAGTTTGTAGCCTTTTGTCATTTATGTCAAAGGGGGAGAAAAATATTTTGGTGGAACTATTAGTGGCTCAAGTAGGGAAGAGAAATCCATTTTTTTTGGTTGGATGTAGCATGAGGAGTGGCCATCAATGATGAGGTGTTTCCATCAATTCCCAAGGGGGGGAACGTTGGATATTTGGCATTGTTAGGTTGGCTAGTGGCATAAGTGTGTTGGCATTGATATCAAATAGGTTGGCATTAATGTCAACTAGGTCATGATGGAATTGGTGTTTCTTGGAGTTTCGAGCTAAGGCATAGTCTCATGGTTGTTGTATTCTTTATTAGAGAACCATGGTAATAGCAGGTTAAGTAAATAAGTTTAAATCTTATAACTATGGTGGTTGGCTGGCCCAATATTTGAAGGTAATTTTGTCTTAGGAGATAATCTTAGATGCTCCTAGAAATGGAATAGTTGGATAATGCTTGGAAATATATTTCCATTGGTATGCTAAAGTCCAAAAAATACCCCTTGGATCGAAAGATATGGCCATTCAAAGGTAGAAAAACCAAAAGCACAAGTTGCAGAGCTAAATCTGGTGATGGTTTTAGTTGGTGCTAGTTTATATTTTCGCCAAACACAATGGAACTCTAGGTGGAGAAACTAATAGGAGGTTGAGGTTAAAGTGTGGTCAAGTTTGTGGCAATATCTGGTGCCATGTGACCCCACCATCTCATTAGAGGATATGCAAGGGCCCATGCCCTCCCATGGGTTATAAAAAAAGGGGGGTCCATAAAAAACCACAGTAATAAATGATGATATGGTAGGGTTGGTGCAATGGAAATGTGGACAAACAGGTGTTAGGAGTAACGAGCAATGATTGGTGCACAAAGGAGCCCATAGAACATATCACCCTGTAAGGTCCAAGCTCAAAAGATCCAAAGGAAGAAAATGTTTAAACATGTAGGGATAAGAAGTTGGGAGGACATGGCATTCAATGTAGCACAATGGTAGAGTAGTGGACCAATGTTGATGGTGCAGGGAGGACCCAACGGGACACATCACATCAAAGATCCTTCACAAAAAAATTCAAAGGGAACCCTAAAAATATAATAAATAAGTTTTTGAAAATCAAAGGCACGAGACCCCTATTCTATCGTATGTGTTGACAACATGGACCTATTCGAAGATGACACATGTCATGATTGTATTTATCGACACAGGTGGCATGGAGACACAATGATATGTTGACATCTGCATGATGTGGCACAAATGATGGTTTGACACGTGGCATGTGGATTTGGTGTTTTCAAGTACCTAAGCGAGTTGAAAATGAGTGACACGTGGCACCACTCAACGAGTGATAGGTAGCACCTTTGCAAAGGTGCTATATAGGCTAATAGTGACACATAACCCATGAAGCATATGAGGATGCATAAGTACAGAATTTTGGGGAAATGATTTTGGAACATGATGGAGTACAGGTGGCTAAGCCACATCAATTTGAAAACTCAATGATTGGTCCATGTATTTAGCGGTGGTCCCACAAAGAGATGAAATCCTAGGCCCCTGAAGGTTAAGGACCCTAAATGTTTCTAAGTGGCATTGGAGTTTCTATAAGATGATGAGGCATTGGGACACGCTAGAAGAAAATATTGCATACAAATTTTTATAGGCCATCTTTTCACATTTGGTCAATGTGCCTGAAAACTAGATCAATCAACATCCATGAACATGTTGTCATCATCTCCTCATAAAGCCCTAAGTGTGCCTTTTCCAAAAAGTTTGAGTTCTTGGGATTAATTGCTCAAAATAAAAAAATTTAGCCCCAACACACCCTTTCCCTTTAGCCACCTGCGTTCAACACAAGTTGATCAATTTTGCACCAACGTTGATCAACACTTGCTACTCACTTCTACAGGTGTGCTGATTTTAGAATTTCAGGAAAATTAAAAAATATTCTTAAGCTTACTCTTCTAGAAGCTACCAATGTTGTTTTAAATATTTACCATGGATAAGAGCTTGAATCCTATCTAATCATCCCTTGGAGACTTCACCTCTTATCCCTTGAGCTCACCATCCCATCATATGTGGATCTCAAGTCCATAATGGTAAATCCTAAACTACCATCCTTCTCCTATAAATTAACTTCCATCCATAGTATTAGGTTTAGATTTTGGAGATTCATAGTGCCCTCATGTTGCTGATTTTAGCCTAAAGGAGTCATCACTTTTATGCATTAGCGTTGGTTTTGATGTGTACTTTGTGATAAGAAAGGACACCTCAACTTGGGGAGACATCTACAAAGTCAACTTATATTTATGCTGGTTATGATTTTTGCTAACCCAAGTTCGATCTATACTGCGCACGAACAAAAACCTCTATCACTAGCCCTTTCAGCAACAACCTACAAGAAGATCGTAGTCTCACCCGAAGTGACTATGGGAAGATACAGAACTAGGTTTCTCCATCCTTGAGGGATGTGGAGATGTGGTATTTTTGCATTTTCATACTCTTAACATTCATAGATTACTATGTCGCATTCATTTAATCACATAACATGTCATATAACCTCATAAAACATCATTGTGTTGTAATAACATGTAACCATAATAAATTGCTATGCTACAAAAGATAAAATGAAAATATATGCTTGAAGACACCAATTTTACCATGGTTCATCCCAATGTGGAACTACGTCCATAAGGACTGTTCCTTATAATAATAAGTCTTGTACAACAAACAGTTCTTAACTTGTGCACTCAATTGCAGGTCCTCTATGCATTCAGTTGCAGACTCAAGCCTCTCTGCACTCAGTTGCAAAGCCTTGCCTTCTCTCCCCAATCCACAAATCACAAAGATACAACCATAACATATATATGGATCAATTCGATACCTCTCTTCTTTATTATTTGACCCTATATATACTATTACATCAAGGGTACATCATTACAATACCATGGACTCCCTAATACAAGAAACTATGGTCCATAAACCATTGATCTCTTACAACATTACAAAAGGAAGGGGATTCGCCCTATCCCAAAACCCTTATATATGTGGTATATCCAAAAATTCTTCGTTGCGTGGTACACTTCACACTCTGCTACATTCTTCACTGCGCACTCTGTTGCACATTTAAATGCGAATTCTTTACAAAAAAATAGAAGTTGGGTTACGCCCAATAGGGCCCCAACACTCACATGTGATTCATCCCAAGTCACTCAGCTCCTTTGCCTATAATTTTTGTTGCGATGTTGTTGTATGCACTTCTGAAATGTTGCAAATTTCTGCGACCTTTTCTTCACTGTGCACCTCTTCTTATATTGCGTCTATGACATGTTTTGTAGCTTTCTACATCATCACTGTCTCCCTGTATCAAAGCTCTTGAAGCTTCTAATCTACTATCTGGGATAACTGAAGAGCCTCATCTTGCCATTGTTGAGTTCTCTCCACTAAAACCTACTCTTCCTTACTCAATTCTTCTATCTTTTTCTAGATGTGATTTCCCTTATTGATCTTGGCGAGCTTCTATGAGATTGGTAAGGTCTTTGCAGTTGCTTAAATCTCTTCCAAATGTTTCTGCCTCTGCTGAATGTCTTCTTGCAGTTTCTGTACATTTGGATCTTCCTTCAGTGAAGTCCAAATCTGTAAAATCTTATCTAAAAGTTTTCCACAGTTTGCCACTACTGCAGAGATTCTGACCATTGCAGCATTTATGTTGGTATCTCTTTGATCTCTTACATCCTATGGTGTGGTTGGATGTAGTTTCATTTGCAGCTCACTAATTTGCATTTCATATTTGAAATTCACTGCAAAATTTTTCTCCTTATAACCTTTCACTGCAAGGCCGAGCTTTGTGACCTTGTCCTCCACCAGCTCTTCTTCTCGAACATGAAGGTCTGAAATTTATCTGCACGTTGCTTCCACTACCTCCTTGATCTTCTAGTGTTGTTATGCTACTCGATCCATTTATTGGATCACCTGCTTGAGCTTCTGCCAAAGCACAACTCACTCTTTTTCTATTTAGTTTCGAGGTTTGTTGTTCACGCAGCCTCATTTCTTCTATAATTTCTAAGTGCAGCTTATGTAATATTTGCAACGACACTACTGTGATGTTCATATTGATGTGCTTCTATTCCTTAGCCCGTTGTTTTAGCTCAGCAGATTCAATCTGTAGGGATCCTGTAGGTATATATTCTAACCTTGCTGCAAGCATAGGCTCTATATGCCTTTTTACTACAACCCTTTCCACTATATGCATTGTTTGTGTCACCCTCTATGTGAGTACTTCAATTCTGTGATCTTCTCTTCCACACCGGTCAGAAGTGCATCATAGTGATCTTCTAACATGCTCCAAGATTTTGTTGTTTCTTCCTGTATCATGTCCCTAATTTGATCTAAGTCCCCTTTAGTAAGGACCATTAGCATGACACTCTCTGTCTTATCGGCCTTCTGCTTCTTCTTTCTCTTTTAGGAAGCTTCACCCTCTACCTTCCTTTTTTCTACGATAGTGGGGTTTGTCTCTGTCTTTTCTGATTCTATGTTCTACTCTTATAGAGGATCTTGGTGATCGTCTTCATGTAAATCCTATTCTTCTAATTCCTTCTCATCCTTGTATTTATCTTTTCCACTTGCTTCGACATGCTACGCTATATCCTCCTTTGTCGCACTGTCTTCTAGTTGTGTTTCCAACACAGTCATCCATTTTGCACGCCACTGTTGTGCCTGTTCTAAGAGATCATCCACTATAACCAAATATGGTAGGGGATGCCATTTTTTTCTTAAATCGTTGTGAGCCTATATATACATTCTGTGAAAATCGGCCTTGAAGTTTTCAACAACATTATATTTTTTATATAGGCTCGGTGACAAACGAGGGTGTTGGTTCACTAACATATGAAAATCCATATGATACAATATGAAGAACATCATGTTCTCCATTGCTCGTGACGTTTGGGTGGTAAACCATAGTGAGGGATACTGTGTGCTTCACAGATATCTGATGCTGTTGGGGGGAAATATGAATCCTTTGTCTCTCTCCATGCTCACATTGCAATAACCAAAATTAACCACACATAATTGAACGTGGTACCTTTCTCCTGGACCTCATGGCAATCATCCAGAAATTCCTTGCATAGGTAATTGGCCCAGTTGTACTAAACCCCACTAGAACACTACACAACTAATGAAATCACTGAGGTAAGGACTTCACTACCCCAACACTTTCTCATAATCTCCCCAGCGAATATGTGTGCTGCGAAGCAAACCCCTTGGTCATTGATTGAATTGATGTCATACATGTGCTTCCCTTTTGTCAATCCGAACTTTTTCTTCATGCTTTCAGCTATGTCATGGTCCTAATCATTTCCAGTGAACTCTTCTGCAAGGTTCTTCCCTTGGTATCATAGTCTCGCAATCCTCCAGATCAACATTGGGTCTATGGGGATCCTCTTCCCCATCCATAAGAATCCATCATGCACCATCACGAGCAACTTTCACACACTAGTTGTGCTCCCCAAAATTCTTCTAAAGTGTGGCACATTTAACATATTCATTAGTCCTAACTCCTTTCAATCATTTTGCCCACTATTGTGGCTCTAGTCTCGTCACGCCACTCTCCGAGTAGTTTTCTTGCTTTGGGTATCGGTCTGATATGAACTGTGGGTACTTATTTTTATCGTTGAAGTCATAGTTTTTGAACTTCAACTGTGGTATTTTTCCAAGTAATTCTCCAGTAAATGGTACTTTCTCTGGCAGTAGGGTCGTGAAGGTGCTAAACTTTGCATCCTTCAAGTCTTTGACTGGTTTAGCATTTTGTTTCCTCGGTGGAATGTGTAGTGTTAGAGGTGATGGAAATTCTTTGCCACCTATTTCCATATACACCTCCTCCACTTATTCTTTGTTTTCTTTGACTTGCTTTCATTTTTGTTGAGGTTTGACAGGTTTCTTGTCTGGTTTTCTCTTTGTTCTTTATTTCTATGTTGGTTTCTTCCTTGGCGATCTCCACTTTTTTTGTGTTGATGCTATTGTGGTTGATGCTACTACAGGAATCTCAGCTGATGCTGTGGGCATACCAGCAACTTCCATGATTATAGATAAGCATTTCTTATGAATATTATGCACAATTTATTCCCAAGAATGCTCAAACGACATACAACAGCTAAAACTTCTACAATTTATTCGTACTCTCAAAACTAGAATTATCAATTCAAAAAAGTGTTTGATTTGGGTAGGAGGCGGCTTTTTATAAAGATTTTGATTTTCTAACCCCATCATTAGCTTAGATTTTGTCCATATTTTTCTCCGATTATGTTCACCAACTGCATATCTATCCTTAGATATTTTAACGTTAACTTTCCCTTTTAAGGGACATATTTTTCCGGTGAACTTCGACACATCCCATAGTGTAGCAAACATCTGTCTTACATGGCAGATCCTATGTGCTTCAACATAATCCCGACTGTAGAGAAGTATCTCCTTATGTCGTATCTCTCTGCATCGTATTTTATAGTCTAGCACCCACTTCCAACTATAGGTGGAACTAAGGCTCTTCTCCTTTCTTTCTTATAGTGAGGTTTTAGGGATAGGGTTGTCCCTATATAGATTCAACCTACTACCATTTATTCTTCCATGAATCAATTCTCCATTTAACTTAGCTAGTTGAACTGTGCCTCCATCAATAATATGCTTAATAATATATGGGCCTAACCAGTGCATCTTGAATTTCCCTGGAAATTTCATAAACTCACTGTCATAGAGGAGAATAAGGTCTCCTACCTGGAACTTCTTCTGCTTAATATATCTGTCATGCCAAGAATTTTCTCTTTCTCTTCGTACCTGCTAATGGAATCCCGCAATAAATTTGTCTTCCTCCAAAGTAATCAAATGTGCAATTCTTTCCTTCATTATTTCAAGGTTAGCCATATCATTAAAAGTTGCAATCCTCAATCTAGGCACGATGTATTCCATGGGCGTCACAACTTATTTCCCATAAAATAATCTAAAGGGTGTCTGACCTGTCAACTTCTTACGTGTGGTCTTATAAGCCCGTAAAACTGTTGGAATTCTAATATCCCAGTCATCTCTATTCACATTGCATACCTTAGTTTGTGCATTCTCCAAAATCTTATTGAATGCTTCCACTGTTCCATTGGCCTGAGGGTGATAAGGAGTACTCTTTTGATGATAAACTTGGAATTCCTCAGTCAATGCTTCAATAATTTTATTCAAAAAGTGTGAACCTTGGTCACTCATCAAGATCTTTATACAACCAATTCTAGACAATATATATTCAAAAATAAACTTCGCAGCAGTCTCTGTGCTACAGTCCCTTACTGGTTGTGCTTCAGCTCATCTTGTCAAATAGTTAGTCACTATGATTATGTACCTCGCACTAGTCCTTTTTCTAGGTGGGTTGATGGGTCCAACAAAATCAATAGCTCACTTATCAAAATCCTGTAATGTACCTTATGGTACCAATGTCATTTCATCTCTTTGTGAAGGCTTTCCTTTCCTTTGACACACATCACATTCTTGATAGTATTCCTTTACATCTTTATGTAATGTAGGCCACCACAATCCTACTCTCAAAATATTATGTGCAGTAGATTTACATGCATAATGCCCACCAGTTGCACCCTCATGAGGATCTCCTAGAATCATTTTCCTTTCATGTTCAGAAACATACCTATGCAGTATCTCATCTGGTCCTATCTTATATAATTGTCCCACTATCAATGAAATATTATTTTCCTTGACCACTAATTCTTTCTTCTCTATTGTAGTATATTCTGAAGGAGTCGTTCTTGTGTTAAAAAACTGGATGATGTCTCCAAAGTGGTCATCTACAATTTTGATTGCAAATAACTATGCGTTAGGGAGATTATCCTTTATATTGGTTGGTTCTTCCCCTCTTTCCAACCTTGACAAATGGTCAGGTCCTGCATTCAGTTTCCTAGTTTAACAATGATCTCAAATTCATATTTTTTAAATAATAGTAACCATCTACAAATCTTTCCTCCTAAAATAGTTTTATTAACCAAATACTTCAATGCAGAATGATCTGTGAAAATTTTAAAGCGTGATCCCAATAAATAATGTCTAAATTTCTACAAAGCATACACCATAGCCAATCCTTCCCTTTTTGTAGTGGCTATCTTCTCTTTCACTTTTAGATTCACTCAATATAGGACTGTATTCATTCTCTACAAAGGTCTTTGGGTCTTGTCGACGAGATCTTTTTCTGGTATCTATTCTATATCTTTTTCCTCTTAGCATTGTTCCAACCTCTTACTCAAATTTAATCTCTTTTCTTCCAAACATAAGTAAACTAACAATCTTATTTCATATGTAAAACTCATTTTTCACATAGAATCATCTTAATCTAGAGTTTCAAATATTTCAAATACTTACCTGATAGTCCTTTGAAGAATCATTGTTCTGCTTCATTGTGGGACATGGTCCAGTCTACTGCGAACTCAGTAATAAATCCTCCAAAGATGCTATCAATCCAGAAATCGTTAGCCCTTGGAATCATGTTGTAAGTTCTTTTGAGCTATTGTATCAATTCATGAGTCCATGTCGTAGGTTCTCTACCTTTAAAATAGGTCTTTCTTTCATTCAACGTTGATATCCACTTGTACAGTTCGATAAGAAATGATACGAAGAAAGTTTCTTATTGATCTGTGAAAATATATCTCTATAACTAGGCTTCAGACTTCAGACGAGGGTTTCTATTCTCTTAATCTGCAAATTCTCGCTCCTCCGATTCTAGCCAATTTTGAATCTCCTTCTTTGATGGGTGCCACATAAACATATCCCTCAAATAGATCTCAGTACTGACAATGGAACCATTTGTTGGTTAAGATTTGGGATAACCTGGGATTGATCTATATTGCACACCAACAAAACCGTCAATCACTGACCTTTTCAGCAATGACTTAGAAGCATATCGTAGTCTCACTTGAAGTGACTATGGGAGGATGCAAAACCAAGTTTCTGCAGCCTTGAGGGATGTGGAGATGTGGTATTTTTGTATTTTCTTACTCTTAACATTCATAGTTTACTACGTCACATTAATTTAATCACTTAACATACATATAACCTCATAGAACATCATTGTGTTGTAATAACATGCAACTATAATAATCTACTACACTATAACAGAGAAAAAGAAAATATACACATGAAGACACCAATTTTATTGTGGTTCATCCCAATGTGGGACTACGTCCATAAGAACCATTTCTTATAATAATAATTCCTATACAACAAATAGTTCTTGACTTGCACACTCAACAATGGGTCGTTTGCGCACTTAGCTGCAGAGCCTTTCCTTCTCTCCCCAAACTACAGATCACAATACAACCATAACATAGATCTGGATCAATTTGATACCTCTCTTCTTTATTATTTGACCCTATATATACTATTACATCAAGGGTACATCATTACAATACCATGGACTCCCTAATACAAGAAACTATGGTCTGAAAACCATTGATCTTTTGCAAGATTACAAAAGGAAGGGGCTTCACCCTATCTCGAAGCCGTTATACTGTGCGTATATCCAAAACTGCTCCGTTTTGCAGTCCACTTCGCACTCTACTACATTCTTCACTTCACACTCTACTCTACAAAATGCGGAGTCTTCACCAAAAACTAGGCAAACTCAGGTTGCACCCAACAATTTATGGTTGTAAACTCTTTCCTATATCTATTAATACCAATATCATCTTGTTTTCCTATATTTGTTGTATTATGTTTGCACTCATGTATTTCAATGCCTTGTAGATTCATTGAATAGAGATGTTAGATTATGCTACTTGATTGTTGTAGATCCTTTGCTTGTTTCAGTCATGTGTAAAGGTTCTAATTATAGCACTTGCAGCTACAATTGGAGCTTACAAGCAAGGAGGAACAAGAATCTTGCTACTGATTCGAGGTAGGCTTATTTCTCATTCTCTAACTTCTCGAAGGAAAATTCTATATTCTTTGCCTTTTGTTGTTCTAGACCAGTCCACTGGGTCTAGGGAATTCACCTTTGTCCAGAATCATAAATTTTGCATAACACACTTGTAGCAAAAAAGCAAGTGGAGGTGCACAAGTCATGGAGAGTTGGTTTCACGTGACATGTATGCTTAGAGAATTGACCTTGGAAGGTTTGGAAGGCCATCATTTATTCTGGGAGAAATAAAGCCAGGGGCTAAAGGATTACACTAGGACTTGGTTCCTATGTTCGCTAAGTGACCAAGGGTGTAAATGGTAGGTGCATGTTGAATAAGCCCTTGGGGCTATAGCCCAAAGGGGGCCTACCAGGAAGTCTAGTGGTGATTTTGTGTGTTGATGTAAGCAAGGTCCTATGAGCTTATTTCAATGAGAAATGTCATGGCTGTGTATTGGAAAAGTGTTGCAAGCTTATCTCTATGGGAATGTGGATATGATCGGGTCGACAACCAATTTAACACTATGGGATATACTTAAAAGTTATTTCAAGAGTGGTAGATCTCTAAAGTGTGGTTAATGAGGCTAAAATAGGTTGGCAGCTAAATCTAAAAGAATTGGTGGCAATGGTATATTTGGAATTATTGGTGACTGCTGAGGCTAGGAGATAGAGACAGAGAGGACCACAATTTGTAGAGTGAATTTATGGGCTTAGGTAAAAAAAAATGAACCATATCTGAGTTTTCCTCACACCATGAAGAAATAAATGAGAAAAATAGCCTTGGGAGTAATGGTGATCAGACCAAGCTCAAAGAAGCCACACCTAGAAGTTAATAGTACTAATGGCATGCTATAGCAAAAATTCATTAAGAGCCCTTTCTAGATCTAATATTGTTGTAGTGATTGAGTAATATGATGTAATGTGAGGTCAGCGAGCCCTTGTGAAGTACATTCTAATAAATATGATTTATTAATAAGTATGGAGAGCCATACCATGATATTAAGATCACTGATAACCTGCTGAAAATGCTAGAGAATAGAATGTAACATCAAAATGGAGAGCCTTGTTGGAGTACTCTCTTAGGTAGTGTGTGATGACAACAGGGAATGCATCATTCCTTGTGTAGCAGAGAAAAAAAACTCTAGAATATAGAGTTAGATTGGGATATTGCAAGAGAGTGTTGAAGGAAGTAGAGCTATGTGAAGAGGTCAGTGTGAGAGAGCGTTGATGAGAGAGGTCGAGTGTTCCTGAGGAAAATGATGGCCTAAAGCTCTTGATCATGGTGATTGTATTAGGGTCAAGAGAAAAAAATAGAGTGTTGTTGTAAAGTGGCTATAGTGAGGAAAAGTCTGGGTGAATGTTGTTGATGTATAGAGGTTCGATAATTGGTAAAGAGCAGAGAATGAAACTAGGAAAAGTTAATGTCAATTCAAAGGGCCAAGGATTGAAAAACACATAGTTAAAATCAATCCATATGGGTGTCATTACAAATAACAAATATTTCCTTATTGAGCCTGGGTTGGAGCCTACAAAATAGGGAGTTGGATCTTCCATCTAGTGGGTGTCTAAGGAGAGCTTAGAGGCTTGTGCTCACTGCAAGTGGGTGCTTGCATAAATCCATGAAGTTGGTGCTTCATGGTAAGCTAATCAGGTGTCTACAAGCAAGAGAGTTGGTGCTTCCTGCTAGTGGGTGCTAACAAACAATCAAAGGGAGTTGGTACTTCTTGTGAGTTGTGACTCACAAAGACATATGGTGTAAATGGAGTAGAATATTTTATTTACATCATAATAACCAAAGATAGGTGGTTTTTCCCTTTTGGGTTTCCATGTTAAATGTTTGGGTCCATATGAGTATGTTGCACATGGTGTTGTGATGTATTCATGTATTGTTTTATATTGATCTTGCATGATATGTTATTGATGTTCACATGAATGATTTCCAAGCTCAAAATGAAAATATAAATTGGCATAAAAATAAAAAATATCTTTAATACTGATTCACCAACTCCTCCTTCCCCTCCCAGAGTATTAATATTGTTTCCAACAAAATGGAGACCATTTCAATCAATTTTTGTGTGTACTATTTATGCTTCCCATGAATTGACCTATCCAATTGAGCACCATGATACTAAGTGGATACTATGTCAACTCATATTACTCACACATGTAAAACTAGTCACATGTAGACTTTTAGAGGGTCCAAAATCCTAATATTAATTGGGGCTTACAGCATGTAAAAAGCTACACCTATCCTTAGATGACTATCAAAACATGTTAAGTATTGCACTAATAAGAAAGAAATGAATTTGGTTTTCATTGTGTAATTTATTTTTCTATATTTGAACAAAGCATGTGTGAGTCTAATATTAAAGCAAAATAGAAAATGTAAAAAAATTAGATATATTATAGCTACCATACTAATTTCCACCCAACATTTTAAATACTTACCCTCTCTAAATTTTAACCGATAATCTCTTGAAATATATATATATATATATATATACTCACTCTTAACCATAAAAACTAAATATAAACTCATATATTCATTTTCCTTGAATAAGCGATCTATACATGATCAGACATAGTGGTGGAGCCATACTCTATACAGTTACCATCTACACATTACTAGATTCATTTTTGGGCTACATTATCCCTATACTCCTCCATATACTCCTCCATAAAGGTTCATATCACGTGTGGGAACGAATCTCATGTGATAATCCAGAACTCAATGTGCTTTCCAATGATCAAGGAGAGGGCTTTCCAATGATCAAGGAGAGGGCCTCTCACCAAATCCAAAAT
This sequence comes from Pinus tabuliformis, assembly GCA_031772625.1. NCBI lineage: Eukaryota > Viridiplantae > Streptophyta > Pinopsida > Pinales > Pinaceae > Pinus > Pinus tabuliformis. Next base: position 870,463,203 of record CM062810.1, on the reverse strand, counting down.
GGAATAGACCAATAAAATAAAAGAAAAGCCAGATGTCTTATTATTGGCATCCATGCATCTCAGTCTACTCGAGATTTTGTCATTCCTCTATCGGATGATACTATTCTTCCTTTATAAAATGATGGATTTTGTATATATATATATAATTTATTTTAAAAACTAAAATATATATAATAGTATCTGTTTTAACTTTTAAATATAATATAAATTTCATATTATATTTTTTAATAATTTAATGTTATAGGATAATTTTTATATAAATAATTAAAATTATTACAATTAAAATATTTGGTATTTTTTCATTTGATTTATTTATGTTTAATCAAATTAGTTTTAATGGGAAAGTATTAAATATTTTAATTGTTATTTATAGTTTAATTTAGAGATGAAATAGATTTTTTCATTTGAATCTCCGAAAATAATTTAAAAAAAAAAGTCATTTTTTATTGTTTAAAATGTATTTTTAAATACATAAACAGATTTAACACCCTAGAAAACCTCTTGAAAAACTAAAATTCTACAAATTAAATAACTTGCTCTCATTCATATATATAACATTCTTTTCATATTAAATAACAAAATAATTTTTTAGTTTTAATATAAAAAATTCAAAAATATTAATATGAGTGGATTCTCTACCCGCCCATTAAAGACAATTTAAGTTGAAATCAAATATTAAATTATAAAACATAATATATTATTTAATAAAATAAATATTAAATTACCAAATATATTATTTATTAATAAAATTTATAAGTTATAATTAAAAGCTATTTTATATATATATATATATATATATATATGTGTGTGTGTTTTATTATTTTCAAATTTAATGAGTAAAATTATATCTTTTAGGTGGACACTTCACCCATAATCATGGACTAGAAAGCCAATAGATGAGTAAAATATCCACTCAAAACGTCAGATACAGAAAAATTCTACACAATTTATATCCAAAAAATTCAAATTATATATATATATATAGATATATTGATTTTAAAGTTAAAAAAAGAAAAAGAAATTGAAACAATTTATTTATGAGAAGCAAATCAGAAAATAAAATATATAATAATTAAAATTATTTTATTATCTAAAACAATTTTTTAACGGAATATTCAGCCTTGAGCTCGTATTAGACCGCACTAGATATTCAGCCTCGGAATCAAGCCTTACCTCGTCCAACTAGTGTATAAATCAGTTTTTGTTTTGTTTTTGTTTTTTGGTTTTTGTTTTTTTTTTATATATATTAAAATATTGGTGTGGTATTTTTATTATTTTATTAAATATCTAATAATAATTTATTTATATATATATTTTATTTTATTTTGGAATTGTATAATAAATTTTTAATAAAATTGTGATTTTTTATTATTTAACATATTTTTAAATGCATAAATTGATTCAATATTCTAAAAACCCTTGAATTATTATATTTTTACAAATCAAACAACTTAAATTTATGATTTTAAAAGTCTATTAAATTTTGAACAAAATTAATTAGAAAAAATATTCAAAAAAAGAGTTATTTATATATTAGATAAACCATCAGATGTTGTTGCAAACACTCAAAAATGTCTTCATTCTATTCACTCAAGAATGTCTTCATTCTATTTAGTCGTGTAAGTTGGAAGGTGCCTCATGAGGATAGACCTAGTGAAAACATATGATAGTGTGGACTCAGAATTTCTAAGATTGATTCTTAGTAAGATTGGGATTGAGATCAAAGTATAGGTTACACATTGAATTATGGCTTGTGTTATCTCAGTTAATTTTACAGCCATTATCAATGGTCTTCCATTATATTTTTTTTTAAGGCATCGAGGGGTCTCAAATAGGGTGTGCCTTGTCTCCACTTTATTCTTGCTAGTTATTGATGGACATAGCAGGGAGATTGGTGATGCTCGCTCTAAGGGCTTAATTAAAGGATGTCGATCGACTAGGCACATCAACATTCCACACTTGATGTTTGTGGATGATGCCCTTTTCATTGGAGATATATTAGTTATAGAATGGTAGACATTTAAACATACTCTTATTTTGCGGAGGTATCAAGGTTATTCATAAACAAAGACAAATTATCTATGATTTCGACATCTAAAGAAGAGGCAATGATCATGAAGATAAGTCATATATTTGAGGTAAGGATGATCTTTATGGATGACAGTTTTTGATATCTTAGTTTTTATGTTAAAAGCAAACAATTATGGAAATAAGGACTAGGATTGGTTGTTTAGGAAAATTGAAAATTTGTCTTTGTGTACAAATAAGTGGCTCTCTTTGTGTGGGAGTTTGATATTAATTAAGTATATTTTACAAAATATATTTGTGTATTAGATGCAACTCTACATGTTTCCAAAAGAAGTCATTCAAAAAATAGAATTTATCGTTGCCAAGTTTCTATGGGTTGGGCCTAGTAACCTAACAAAAATACAACCTGTTCTACTGGCAGTGATTTCCCGTAAGGTGGAGACAAGTGGTTTGGGTGTAAAGGATACAAAATGTTTCAAGAGGGCATCATTGAACAAGAATGTATATAGGGCTCTAAGCAACAAAGGATTATGGAAAAAAATTATTAATGAGAAATATTTAAAAACTGAAACATTTGAGATGTGGATCAAAGAAGGAGCACAAGAAAGAAATAGAGCATCATATATTTGGAAGAGTATGATGAAGATTAAATATTCATTATTTGGGAGCCTGAGATGGGAGGTGGGATGGAGTGTAAAGGCATAAATTGGATTGGATGCGATTAAAGGCTTGGTTGGTGACCATTTACTATATGCCCCTCTTCTAAGGCGTATACATAACATTTTTTTTCTTTCTTAATCAAATTTATGTTGAACATTTTTCATTTCCTCTTACTCACTCTTTGCTCAATGCTTGAGAAATTGGACTTACAAGACCTTTAGCTGCTAAATGGGAAAAGTATATTTTACAGTTATAATTAGCATGAATTTCTCTTTTTGAGGAAGGGGATCATTTAATATGGGAGAGATGCATATGTAAGGGCCAAATTTCAGTAAAAGATATATACAACCTAGCCTCTCCAGATTGTAACTCGATGGATGAATTTTTATGGTTTCAAAAATCTTGGAAATGGGCTATCCCACAAAAACGTAAGTGTTTTTGTTGCCTGGTTTTACATAACAAAACTCTCACTTGGGAGATTCACCTTAAAAGAGGTTCTGTGGGGCCTCAGAGATGTGTTATTTGCATGTCCAACAATGAAAATGTGGGACATCTATTTCTCAGATGCCCTTTTTCTATTTTGATTTGTCATGGGGCACACATATGCTCAATTTCGTTGCGGTCTGGGATATGAGCTTGATTGAGGAATGCCTCACTCACTCGTTTTAGGAATAGGAGGAATATAGTTCTTTTCCCCTTTATACTTACTGGGGAATATGGAGAAGTGGGATTGCAAATATTTTTGAACAGATTGGGACAGATGTGGGAAGAAAAGTTTTGAAGATTGTTTCTTTTCTTGAGGAGATAGGCCTTAGAAAGAAGATCCTAGCTAAGAGATATGCCTAGTAGAAGGAGCTATGGTTTAGATTCATTGTCGTATTTTTTATGGGGCATCAACACAAAGGATTTATGGTTGTGGTGCTTATATTTTCTTGTAACCTAGTAGGTTTTACCATTTATTGTGGGCTAGTGACACTGATACTAACAGTTGTGTAGAGTTTATAGCTCTTTTGGGCATCCTCATTTGTGCCAAATGGCTTGGTATTGATCAGATATATGTGTTTGGTGATTCAAGAGAAATTTCGGTATTGGGGCTTTCTCATTTCAATCCTCCTTCTCCCTCTAATTGTATGCAATGTATAAGAACTCTAGAGAAGACTTTTCAAAGATTATATTTTCCCCATATATACAAAGATCAAAACTAGGTTGCAGATTATCTATCAAAGGAGGGATGTTCTTCATCCCAAGTGAGATCAAATTCTCTGCTTTTGGCAAATGGAATTCTATAAAATTTGAGGGGTATCAAAATATTATAGATACATAGTGATAGATCCCATTGGATTTTTGATGGCCTATTGTCTTGTTTCTTGTTCTACATGGACCATGTCTTATATGTTTGAAAGAAAAAGTTGATACATATTTTGCAATAGAACGAACGTGATGATGATAGATAACACTATATAACAGGAAGATAGTTTCTATAGAAAGAGGGACAATTATGTAGGTTTGATGTTAACATAGAACTTTTTTGAGAAATATTATAATTAGGGATAAATGTGGGATGATCATTGACAATATCAAGTGCATGTAACTATTTTTTATTAATAAGAGTATGTCATTTTTTTCTTCTGGAAGAAAAGTAAGTATATATATATATATATATATATATATATATATATAGAATGAAAAAATATTATTAAAAAAAGACAGTCTAATTTATAAAAGAAATAACTATTTTCACCTTGAAAAATTCTAGACACTCGAATTCTACAGTTTAAACAACTTAAACTTAAAGTTTTAAACATCTTTACAAAATTTTGATTAAAATTAACTAGAAAAAATGTCATGAAAAAGACCATTTCATATATATATAATTTCAACTATTATTATAAAATGTATTGATTTTTTTAAATATTATATAAATTAAAATTACCATAGATAAATGGCAAAGTCTATTCCTCCCAAACAAGATATTATTTTAAGTGATATTTCAAATAGTAACTAAACATTCATATGCATTATTCTTATTATTTATAATACTTGAATAACTAATGAATAAAGAAAATCGTATTATGTAAAATAATTCTCACTCCCAAGAAAATTTACATTTTATTATTACTTTATAGAATTTCAACATATATGATATTTCTATAAAATTTTTTTTTTTTTTAAATAATAGTTAATATCTTTTTTTATGAAAAGTTTTTCAGCATAAATAACATGATAATATTTTTGTCGACGGGTTTCGAACCAACGAGTGTAGTTCATCGTTAAGACAAATTGAAGAATCAAATCATGACTGCATATTAAACAGTGAGAGTAGATCATCCAATGGCTAGGTTTGACTGAGAAACGGCTATACTTAGAAACGGCTATATTAGATCACACTAGATAAATGACTAAGATTGACCAAGAATGACTATATTTGACTATTTAAGATGTTTAATTATATAATATTATTATGCTAAAACAAATGATACATTTTAATACCTATCCTATGCTATTTAAGTGAAAAGTTAACCAAATTTGAGTTACTGGAATATAATAAAATTGTTTGAAATGTTGACATATAATACTATATCTAGGGAAAATAATTGTTAGTAATAATTAATATTATATTATTATTATAATAATGTTATAGTATTAATCTTATTATTAATGTCTTGTGTAACTAATTAATATAAATTTGATTGTAAAGCTATATAATTGGAATAAGTATTAATAGATCTAGGGATATTAGTAAATGTAAGGATTTAACATTAACTAAAATAATATTAATTAATGTTATATTATCTATGCTAGATTATTTAGATTAGTCATGATATTTATACTAATATTTAACATATATTAAAAGTAATTATAGTGATAGTATTATTTTTATTATTAATGGTTAGGGTATCAATTCATTAGTAATCTAATAGGAACTTATATTAATAGTTCTAGGGAAATTAGTAATTGTAAGGATTTATTGTATTAGTATTATTAACATAATAGTGTTATAATAATAGTATTTAATTAAAGGATGGGTAACTAATTAGTATAAATTTATTAGTAAAGCCATCTACTTGGAATATAAATTTGCTATTTAAATATATTATGCTATATAATCTAACCCACTAAGAAATATATGAAAAGGATTATCTCTTAAAAATAAGAAATCAAGGAAGATTTCCAAAGAGGATCAAAGAACAATGGCTAAAGAAATCAGGTTAAAGGATAACAAGGGGAAATTTCTTAAAAAATCTAGAACAAGCTACTAAAAGAGGGAAGGGAGGAAGGGGAGGAAACGACTAGGAAACGAGGGTCGGGACCCTGCAACTACTGATCTTCGAATTGTTATCTCTATTGAGATTACATGGCCTTCTTTCTTCTTATTTTTTTGTGTAAATCAACATTTTTATATTAATTCATAGAATACATAAAGTACAAAATGGTCAGCACGCACAAACTATAGAGAAACTTCCTTGCCCGTTTACAACGATTATGAGCCGTTAAAGCTTTATCTGATGACCCCAAGGTCAACCACGCAAGGTAGCACAAAGAAAGGCTAGAGACTACAAAACATTGTTCCCTCTTCAACTGTATAGGGAAAGAAAGAAAGAAAGAGAGCCAGAGGGACATCCTATAACCTTGAGACCAGAGACAAAACATTTCAAAACAAGAAGTGCAAACTGAAATTGAAAAGCCATTACAGTGTAAGGAGAACATAATATTTAGTTGGAGCATCCGAGTTGACCGGACCAGTCGAATTTCCAGGCTTGGGAGTGCACTGAGTAGTTCATTTCCCCTGATTGGTACCTGTAGCTTCCTCTGAGAGATCGCCTACAACTGAGGGATCCTGACGAATGGAGTGCCTAAGGAGACTGATTAAGACACTCATTTTCTTTGAGAGAGTGCCGACTTCCTAAACTAGGGTGCTGAGTTTGAAATCTAAAGCATCCAGTTTCGTTGTGTGCTCTGTAGAAATTAGGGCGATAGCTTGATGAGCTTGATTGATGTATTCCCCTTGCATACTTATCACCTTGGCTAACATAGTTTTCATCCTCCAGGCCTCTGCCTGAGTGTGCACAAATTGAGTGGCCCGAGTGGTTGCAGTTCCCGGATCTTGAATCCATTCCACTTCCTTCTCCAAATCCTGCTCCTCCAGATGCTCTTCCTCCTCTGCGACAATCACTTCTAGCTTTTCTATCTTATGCTTTTCTTTGAGGGAGGTTCCCGTTTCATAAGAGTCCCGTGCTTTCTGAAGGTCTCTGTTAGCTGAGACATTTCGGCTTCCCTCATGAGCCATACTTCTATTGCGGAGCACAGAAACCTTGAGACTACTAAAATCACAACTGTTGCTATGTTGCATGTCGTGGGAAGGTAGAGTGTCGCATTCCTAGTGGGAGGCCTTAGTTATAGTAGATGGGGACCTTGTTTGGCTTGAGGCTTTCCACTTCATCATCGGATAAGTGCATATCCTGCCATAATAACTGCTGCTCCAATTCCCACATTCCTGTTCATGATACGAATCCTTATTATTTACTCTGCCATGCTTGAGCCAGTTTGTGGAATGCCAAGTGTCTTCCTTTGTGATTTACTACCGGTGTTGCGCATATTTTTTGTTGGATGTGCTTCTTGGTTCTAGCACTTTGTCCTTCTGTATTAATTCCCACTTCTTATTTTGTACTTCCTAGGTCTGCCACCCATTGCTCCTTCTATCCCTCTGATTGGTTGTCTTCGTTTACCTTTTAAGGGGAAATCCTTCGTACCCTTGCGTCACTTCTTCCGTTAACTTATGTCTTGCCTCAATAGAAGTGTGCACCTATTCCGAAGTTCGGTGCATGTGACCTCATGCCAACATGTGTCTGGGTAGGCTGAGGGATTATCGATTCTGTAGTTGGCCAAATGATCTGCCACTACATTCGCCTTTATTCTTACTGCATGAATGATTATCCTATCCAAGCATGATAGGTGATCTGCGATGAGTTCTATAACCTTGGAAAGCCTCCAATGCTTTGTGACCTTGCTCAGTTTGGCTCTTGTATACATTCTTCTTGCTGCCGTGATCGCTATTTGAGAATCCCCTTCCACCACAGTGGCTCCAGCTTTCAGTCACCTAAGAATTCTCAATCCTTGCTCTAGCGCTGCAAATTCCATTTCATTATCAGTCCCTTTGCCCAGCGATTGACTATATATATGTTGAATTTATCCTTTGTTGTCTCTAAGAACACTGCCAATGCCTACAGGCCCCATATTTCCTTTAGAGGCGTCGTCAAAGTTGAGTTTGAGGAAGCCTGTAGGTGGAGGAATCCAGGTATTCGCATTGGTACTTTGTTGTTGTCACTGATTTGATGAAAACGTGATGGTTCCCATGTCAATATCAAATGATTTCAGAATCTGTAAGTCTGAGATGGAGATGTTCTTGTCCTATTCTACTTTCCCCTTGGACAGAATTATTTGTTTAATGTTTTGCAAAATTGTATCTTTTGTAAAGTTTATGCTTCGAGTTTCATTTTGGAAAACTCGCCTAGTTCTTTCTTTCCAAATCATCCATGCTATAAACCCTAGGATAAGTTTCCAAATTGAATTCACCGTTTGGGTATTGAAGAAATTACCTCTCCAATTCTCTATGGTTTCTTGAATTGAATGCCTAACCCTATTAGTTCTCTTAAGAATGGTTTCCATCCAATTCCAGAGGTTGTCTTCCCATTCGCAAGTATTGAGGAGGTGATTCATGGTTTCCTCCTCAATTCCACACATGCGCATCAAGATGGGCCTATGAACCCTTTCTTCCTAAGGTTCTCCCATGTAAGCGTTATGCGGTGCATCATGAGCCAAAGGAAAATTTTGATCTTTGGCCATAGTTGAACGTCCCACACTTTGTTGTGCCAATTGACTTTTTCTTCATGCTCAGTTCCTTCTATATAGATTATTTCTTCTTTGAGTGTGAAGTTTCCCCCCTCAAGCTTACCCCAGTGTAATTGGTCAGTCTCCCCTGCTTTCCTTATCCTTCTTTTGGCCAGCTCTGTTTTCAGCTCCCTTAAACTTTTATTTTCTTCTTCCAAAGGTTCTGTCTCACTGAATATCCACATTCTCTATGCTTGGTCATTTTTATTAAGTTTCCAGTAATGGTTCACTGTTGTTCTCCCTAGCTCCTGGTTTCTTCTTTGGATGTCTAAGAATTCATGGCTTTCCAGCTTAGGGAGTTGTTGCCATGCATCTTCCCAAAAAAGGGCAGTCTTTTTGTCTCGAATTTCCCAAAAACTCTGCTCCTGAATTATATGCCGGTTAGTTCTCTCCAGGTTCCAAATTGGAGAGCCCTCTGTAGTTTCTTGCATTTAGATTAAATTCTGCAGTGTGTGATTGTGAGCATACTTCTCCTTCCAATGTTTGGCCCATGGTAAGTTGGGTTCCTTCAGCCACCTCCACCATAATTTTGCTCCATAGGCACGGTTCACAGTGAATGGGTCCTGCAGATTCATCCCTCCCAGATGTTTGGGTTTGCAAAGCTTATCCTATGCCATTAGAGACCATTTTTGTTTCCCTGAATTACCCGACTAGAGAAAAGCCCTTTGGATGACCCTCATCTTCTGATGAACCCCTCTAGGTGCTGGGAGAATGGAAAGCATGTAATGTGGAATGGTTTGGAGGATAGCTTTGGTGAGGACAAGGAGACCTGCCAAGTTAAGGGTTCTGTGTGTCTAATGATAACATCTTTTTTCTAGGTTGGCTAAAAGTTTTTGCCAGTGCAATTTCTTCCAGGGCTTGTTAGTCAATGGTATGCCAAGGTATCTTGAGAGGAGGCTGCATCTTTTGAAGCCTAGGATGCTTGAGAGATTTCTCTGTACAACTAGGTGCATATTGAAAAAGAAAATAGAGGATTTTGTTAGATTGAGCTCCATACCTAAGGCTTTACTGAAGTGATTGAGAATACTTTTGTATCCCATAGCTTCTTTGACCGAGGGCATGCCATGCAACATTGTTTCATCTACAAACTGTTGATGTGTTGTTGCAGGGCTACTGGGAAAGGGTTGGAGTCCTTCAATGATTCCTTCCTCTTCTTCTCTTCTGATTATTCTGCTTAAACCTTCCATTAAAATCACAAAAAGGAAGGGGGATAAGGGATCCCCTTGCCTCAAACCTTGCGAAGGAGTGAACTGGGCTATTGGGGCTCCATTAACCAGTATTGAAAATCTTGTGGATTTGACCAATGCTAGGATCTAGATTATCCATTTTTTAGCAAAACCAAAGGCTTCTAAAATAGCTTTTAAATAGTGCCAGTTTACCTAATCATAGGCCTTTGATAGGTCTAACTGCATCATCATACCTGCTTTCTTCTGCGTTTGAAGAGTGTGGATCATCTCTTATGCTAGTAAGATATTATCCAAAATCTATCTCCCCTCTACATAGCCTGATTTCTCTTCCAAAATAATACCTGGAAGAATTGGTTTCATTCGATTGGCAATGACTTTAGAAATAATCTTGTACAAGACATTGCATATCTCAATTGGACGAAACTTCGACAAAGTGTTAGCTTCCTCCTCCTTTGGAATAAGGGCAAGGAAGGTAGAGTTGAGGGATTTGAGGATTGAAGAGGAGCGCAGAGAATTCTCCACTACTTCCCATACCTATAACTTGACTATCGCCCAACAAGCTTTGTAAAAGTCGATGGTAAAACCATCTGGCTCAGGTGATTTACCATTTGCCATATCTTTTATGGCCTCTTCCACCTCTTCCAAGGTTATTTCTCAATTTAAAGCTATGTTTTGCTCCTCCGTGATGAGCTTGGGGATGGAAGTTAGAAGTTCCTCAATGGCCTCCTCTTTGTCCATCTCCAGCTCCTGAGAAATCTAGCTAAAGTGGGTTATAAGAAGGCTTGAGATTTCCTGATGAGTCTGTACAGAGGTTCCCTGATCATCTTTAAGGCTTAGAATTTTGTTAGCCCCTCTGTGGTCCATGGCAGATCTATGAAAAAATTTAGTGTTCTGTTTGCCTTCCTTAAGCCATTGAATTCAGGACTTTTTCTTCCAAATCATTTCCTCCTATTGGCATTGTAACTGCTAGTACAACATTAGCTTTTTTTCTCTGTTCATAGTCTCTTGGTCTATGTTACCTTAGATCCATCCCTCGTGAATTTGTTCCATTTGCTCCTCCAGTTTCTTTTTTTCCTTAAATATATTGCCAAAAACTTCATGATTCCAGACATTGATTTTGGCTTTGATGTGTTTAAGCTTAGCCTATAGAAGATACATTTTGGTTTCTCTTATGCCTAAAGGTTCTTTCCACCATTGCTCAATTTTTTGAATGAACGCGGGATGTGTGAGCCAAAACTTTTCAAATATGAAAGGTTTATTTTTGGGTGTGCCTTGGATTGTCGCAGTCAATGTTATGGGCCAATGGTCCGACCCTCCACTGGGAATAATGTTCAATTCTACAGTGATTCCTTCCAGGAGAATAAATTCTGTTACTAAAAATCTGTCCAAACAAGAGGCTATTTGCCTTTCACCCCCCTTTTGTTGCTCCACGTGAAAGCGCCACTCTTGGGGAAGATATCTACCAGTTTGGCCGATCTAATGAAGTCTATGAATGCTTCAGAGTCCCTATTGAGCATTCTAATGCCTCCTCTCTTTTCCGTGAGCGAAGTGATCATATTGAAATCACCTCCAAAGATCGCTTTTGCTTGAGGATATCTTAGCTTTAAGTTGGACAGAGTTCTTAGTAATACTAGTTTGGCCTCTAGTTTCTGAGGGCCATAATTATTGGTGCATAGATATGTTTCCGAATTCCCTACTATTTGAACTTCTATTGATATGTAAGATTTGGTAGCTTCAAAGGAGATGAGCTGGATGACCTGTGGATTCCACATAATGGCATGCCTCCCTCCCATCCATTGCTTGCAATTTCTAAGTATTCCGTTCCTTTACTGAATTTTTTGCTGATTTTAACCATCGTGTTGCTTGAACATTTAGCTTCTTGCACAAAAACTATGTTTGGTTTTTCATTTTGGACCTTCTTCTTTAACAAATGCTGTTCTTTTTGGCTATTTAGCCCTCTAACATTCCATGAAAGAAATTTCATTTTAAACAAAGTCTAGGAGGTCAGTGAGAATGTATCAAGGGCTTTCATCTTACCTGAATTTAAGAGCATCTGTCCCAGTTCTTGTAATGCTTCGTTGTTAGAACATCTTCCTCTTTTTTTCCTGTGCTTGGATTTGTTGGAGGTTTGATGCAGTCCTTGCATTTGTACCCCTGGCCCTTTTGTTGTTCCCAAGATCTTTCTGTACAACTCTAACTCTGCCTGTTGCCTTGCTATGAATATGTCATTTATTATGTTTACCTCCTCTTTCGATATGTGTTCCATTCGTTTCTTTCTCCAATCTTCTACCATATTTGGTAGATCCATACCTTCTTGCTCTAGCATGTCACTTAATTCCATATCTTCGAACCCAATTTCGTTGGTAACCATCTTCGAATCTTCTTCTACCTCTTCCGTTGTTCCTTGAACCTGAGGAGTAATATTTGAAGGTTTCGCCATCGGTTCTTTCATTTCTGTTGTTTTCCTAGGTCTACTTATTTTCATTGGTTCTTGCGCTTTATTGTTGTCCTCTAACTCTGTTTCTGTTTCTAACACCTCAAATGCATTGCTTGTATTTCCTTTGAAGTTCTTGCTTTAGTCTGTCATTTTTTGTTTGCTCTTTGTTTGGCATTTGGTCATGTAAAGGATTCTTTGTTCTTATCTCCTTTGTCTTCCTTGTTTTCCCTTGTCATTTTGTTCATTGGGCATTCTCTGATCAAATTTCCATGCTCATGACATTTTCTGCAACGGAACAGGATTTTCTCATAGTCTATGGCTAGGAAATATACTTCGTCTTTGTATTCCAACCATAGGCCGTCATGTAATGCTCCTAAAACATCCATCTCTACACAGATTCTAGCGCATGAGGTATATCTTTTTTGTAACGACGCTTCTGAGGCCTTGATGAAGGTCCCTAACTTGTTGCCTATTTGTTCCAGTGTTGCATGTCCCCAATAGTCAATCAGAAGAGAGAAAAGGTGAATCCATATTGGTACCTTTTTTAAGGTTTCCTTTTCCGGTATGAAGTTGGGTTTCCATGGCCTCATGTAAAGACCTGCTGAGGCAAAGTAATACGACCCCCATCAAATATTCAATCCTTGTCTTCTAGGTTGGAGAAAACTACTGTAAAGAAACCCTTGGCTCCTAAGTGTAGTCTTATATCTCCTTTGGGTTTCCATTGTTGCTTTATCCACATGCACAGTGCTCGCTCTGTTGGCCAGAACCCCATGAACCTACAGATCACTGCATGTTCAACCATGTGGTCATGGTACGCTTGAAGTTCTGGGTCAGAAATTATTACCCTTAGGGTTTCTGTGGCTTTGGGCTTGCACGGACCCTGGATTTTTTTCCTTGTGGTTGCTATCATTTTTCCTCCCTATTCCTCCTTGTCTTGTTTTAGATCCTCCTCTTCTCCCATTGCATGTTCCTTCTGCGTCTTGTTTCCTTGTGAAATATGTGCTTGGGAAGGATTCGTGTTGTCTTTGTCCGCTGTGCTTTTGCTTTCAACATTTTCTTTTTGTTTCTTGGTATTTTTACCCTCATTATTTCTCTTCCCCTTACTGGTTAGATTCTCCTGACGTGAATTCTCATACCCTAATATCGACACCCCCTCTTATGTTGTCTTCTCCATGTTCATCATTATCTCTTTGTATGATGGGATCCCAATGGACCCTGCGTTTTCCATCTGTCAGGTCAGAGTTTGCCCCCTTCTACGAAGCGCTGCCACTTTGGCTCTGTTCTGCTCTAGAGTAAGTACTTAGGATGCAATTGAAACTGTAACCTTCAAACCCTAGTTTAGAGAGCTTCCGATTAAACTAGAGTAGCTTTACTTCTGCAAGTAGATTGCTTGGTGTACTTTCAATCTCAAGGGATTCCATAAATTTTCGATGATGGAATTGTGAAACTCTAGTAATAACATTGGCCTTCTCAATACACACATGATGTTTGGTCTTCTCCACATGCTCTGCTAGTGCAAAATATTTGGTTCTCCTATGTTTAAGGTCAGTTGCGTGTTCACTAGTTCTTTGATTAATGGAGTGTCCACTCTCACCAATATAGGGGGTCCCACAAGAACAAGGAATAATATAGACACCCTTCATGTCCTTAGGGTCGATAGGATCCTTCACTAATCAAAGGGACTTACAAATGATGTTAAGGGGTTTAAAGGTCGAGGGAACATTATGTTTCTTAAGAATCCTCACAATCTTATCAGTGGTCCCTTGAATAGAGGGTAGATGGACCCCTGGGACTCATTCTTTAGGTTCTCTTTTAACTACCAAATTTTTGGAAGCTTTGAGGAAAGCCTTATGGCCCTGGTATCTACTATAATTGTTCTCAACAAAGACGTTAAGGAGATGGTATTTCTCTTTATCAAAGCTCTTTTCATTAGAGATCCTTAGGGCACAAGTAGCGAGGGTGTTGAGAACGCCCAACTTTTAAGCTGGGAAATGATGGGAACTGGCATGAAGATATTGCTCTGTATGTGTTTTCTTCCAAAACACTTGGTGGGAGAGGGAACCGTCAATATTCTTTGAAATAAGGATATCAAGGAAAGGGAGGCAACCATCGACTTCCTGTTCAATGGTGAACTTAATGGCAGAGGATTGACTGTTGAGATGATTGAAGAAGAGATCTAACTCCTCTTGGCCATGAGACCAGATGACATTAGTGTCATCCACAAATCTCCTTAATGTCTTTGTTGAGAATGGTTATAGTAGATACTAGGGTCAGAAGGCTTTCCTCAAAGCTTCCAAAAATTCAATAGTTAAAAAAGAACCTAAAGAACGAGTCCCAAGGGTCCATCTACCTTTTGTTCAAGGGACCATTGATATGATTGCGAAGATTCCTAAGAAACATAATGTTCCCTTGACATTTAGACCCCTTAACACCATTCATAAGTCCCTCCAATTAGTGAACGATCCTATCAACCCTAAGGACATGAAGGTTGTCTATATTATTCCATGTTCCTATGGGACCCCCTATATTGGTGAGACTAGATGCTCTATTAATCAAGGAATTAGTGAGCACGCAACTGACCTTAAACATAGGAGAACCAAATCTTCCACAATAGCAGCGCATGTGGAGAAGAACAAACATCATGTGTGTATTGAGAAGGCCAATGTTGTTAAATAATGAATCCATACAGGTGAGGATAGTTTTAAATAGAGGAGGAATGAGTTTTATGAACCCAACGTTTCAAACTACCAAGTAAGTCCATCATTAGAGGCTGCGACAATAGATATTCTAGAGATATTAATGATGTATCCATGAGCTATATTTAAGGTTATATATATGGGTTATGAAAGAAATTAAATCTCCAATTTTGTTAATATTCAGATTTTTTTTTTTTTAATTTAAATTTTGTTTACTTAATTAATTAAGTTGTTTAATTAATCAATTAATTTGTTTAATTACTAGAGTTTCACAATTCCATCATCGAAAATTTAGGGAAGCCCTTGACATTGAATGAAGGCCAAGCAATCTCAATAGAGATGATGATTGGAAGATCAGTAGTTGTTGGGTCCCAACCCTCGCTTCCTAGTCGTTTCCTCCCCTCCCTCTTTTAATAGCTTGTTCTAGATTTTTTAAGAAATTTCCCCTTGTCATCCTTTAACCTGCTTTCTTTAGCAATGGTTCTTTGATCCTCTTTGGAAATCTTCCTTGATTTCTTATTTTTAAGAGATAATCCTTTTCATACCTTTCTTACTAGGTTAGAATTATATAGTATAAGATATTTAAATACAAAATTTATATTCCAAGTAGACGACTTTACTAACAAATTTATATTAATTAGTTACCCATCCTTTAATCAAATACTACTATTATAACACTATTATATTAATAATAATAATACAATAAATTCTTACAATTGCTAATTTCCCTAGAACTATTAATATAAGTTCCTATTAGATTACTAATAAATTGATACCCTAACCATAAATAATAAAAATAATACTATCACTATAATTACTTTAATATATGTTAAATATTAGTATACATATCATGACTAATCTAAATAATCTGGTATATATAATATAACATTAATTAATATTATTTTAGTTAATGTTAAATCCTTACATTTATTAATATCCCTAGATCTATTAATACTTATTCCAATTAAATAGCCTTACTATCAAATTTATATTAATTAGTTACACAAGACATTAATAATGAGATTAATACTATAACATTATTATAATAATAATATAAATTAATTATTACTAACAATTATTTTCCATAGATATAGTATTATATGTCAACATTTCAAACTATTTTATTATAAATATTCCCTAATAGTAACTCAAATTTGGTTAGCTTTTCACTTAAACACAATATGATAGGTATTAAAATGATATTTGTTTTAGCATAATAATAGTATATAATTAAACATCTTGAATAGTCAAATATAGTCGTTCTTGGTCAATCTTAGTCATTTATCTAGTGTGATCTAATATAGTCCTTTCTCAGTATAGAGTCAAACCTAGCCATTGGATGATCTGATCTCCCTATTTAATATGCAGCCATGATCTGATTCTTCAACTTGTCCTGACGATGAACCACACTCGTTGGTTCGAAACACATCGACAAAAGTATTATCATGTGATTTACGCCGAAAAACTTTTCATAAACTTGATATGGATCCCAGAAACATCAATTCAACAATTAATATCCTTTATAACGAAAAAGAGTTGAGGATACCTCCACATATACTTTAAAGATTTTAATAATATTTAAATTTAACATTTTACATAAAAAAAAATATCTCCTCTAACAATCAATATCCTTTGTAACCGGAGTGAAGGCTACCTCCACATATACTTTCGAGCTTTTAATAATATTTAACTTTAAGATAACAATAGTTGTAGCTATCTCTATCTCCACATTTGCTTTAAAGCTTTTCTCCACATTTACTTTAAAGTTTTTAATAATAATAAACTTTAACATTATATATATTTAATAATTATACACAAAGAAATTTTTTATACCCTGTATTAAAATGTCATATTAATTTCTTAACTCAATATATTTTTTAATAAAAACAATATATTTCATTACAAAAAGCGGATGTACATCAATAGAGTAAGCCCAAGCATGATTAAATCCCCACAAAAAGCCATTTCATGAAAGAGAAGTATTTTTCTACGGAAATAAAAAAGAAATAGAACCCCCCATGTATGCACAACCTCGTCTTATCCCTCCAAAAAGGTTAGTATGGTAACTGGTTGGTTGTGCCCATATTCCTCCCAAATTAGCTATATTGCTCCACATAAGTCACCAAATTCCTCCCAAATCAGTTATATTGCTTCACATTAGTCATTAGAGAAGACTAGAAATAGATCAACATTGTCATAACCGGCTTTTCAAAATGAGAACAAAACTTGAAAAGTAGAGGTCAAGATTAATCTAACAAGATTAGTGTATAGTCTAAAAAACTATTAACCGATGGATATGGTGGGTTGTTAGGAGGGTCAGTCAAATCCTTCAAGGCAAAATCCGAGGCCACATAGTTCTCCACATGACTGAGGCAACAATCTATATCATTGAAGCAAAATCTGATATTTTGTAAACTGTGCTTAATGTCCTCTAGTCCAGAAAAAACATTGAAACTGTGAACTTGATTATCCTTCAAGTATCCATCTATTGATGTAGAGACAAAAAATGCAATAAGTGCAATCTCCTTTTTTGAAATCTTCCCGGGTTTGGAACCCATTTCAGATCATCTCTTCAAACTTTTGAGTTAGAGAAATATGGACACTTTGCAGACTCCTTTGATTCAAAGAATAATATCTCCCTTTGCACCTCCAAGGGGATTGAATCAAAATAGGATGCCATTGAATCCCATGCAAATGTGTGCCCTAGTTTGATGCCTACATGACCAGTGCCACCTCTTTGGCTCGCCATATTTGATAGGGAGGCATGGTATCCAAAACCAAAGAGCATAACATACAACCTGCCAACGAACCATGATTAACAAAACACACATATGGATGGACCGTCCGCCCTTCAAAGCCAAATCATAACACAATAATGCCATCCATCAAATTCAACAACAAAGGACCCAACTCAAGGGCCAAGTGAAATTCATCACACAAAAAAGGCATAAAATCGAGAAAACCCTACCACCAACAAGGCACTACGGGGCAGTTTGTAAAATCGCAATAACTTAATTGCCTAGACCTAATTCAGTAGACCCAAAACTGCAGAAAAAACAATACCCCCAACTTTTTGAAATAATGGATGATGACAATTTGGTAAACCAAACCCAAATTCACCAACACTAGAAGTAAAAAAATTGTATGCAAGGGAGAACTGCTCAGAACCCAGATAACGGGAAAGTCCAAACTTTAAAGCCATACTAAAAAATGACCAGGATACAATCAACCATAAATCAACAATGGATAGGGATAAGAAATACCTAAGAAATCACAATCAGAGAAAGGCAAATTAGAATACAAAATTACTTTTTAAAAAACAAGCCCTTGTATGGTGGTGTGCAAAAACAACACGAAATACATAGACTCATCAGTGAACCACTGAGAAGAGAAGTTGGAAAAAGGAAATCATTGTACCTCCATAATTTAATGCCTCGACCAAAAACCCAAAGCAACTACATAGCAGAGCAGGGAAAATGTGTCTCCCTATACCTTCATAAAACCAGAAGTGGCGGGATGAAAATTACACTTCACCTCCACTGCTACACACAAGGTACCTCCACCACCCCAATTGCATCCGCATGCATTTCCATGCCAGGCCATTACTGATGAATGATAAGTGTACTTCCTTCATGCCTTCCAAGAGAATCATGGATCACAACCTCATCTTGGAGATTTCTTAACTTAAATATCATATAACATCAAAATAGAATAGATGGTGACATGCGTTGTAAGGCACTTTGTGATGTAGAAAACAAGGCTCAAAACTTTGTGAACAAAAATCCAGTCATACTAATAATTGGTGTCACCTAAACGAGTGTGATCCCGGATAAGTTTGACTCGCCTGCTATCAATAACTGGTATCAGACCTGCTTCTCAAGACTCACCTAACACATAAAAGAACATTAAAATAAATAATTTAAATATTAAGTAAAAGAATAGCAACTATAAAAAGTGTTTCGATGTGACTGAAACGTGGGTTCTGTGGCTGCCACACTACGATAACAGATCCTAATTATTAGTGTTTTTATTATTAAACATTGCAGAGGCGCAGTGGTCATATCTCTGCACATCGCAGAGTCCAGTGGAAGCATGCTATCAGAAGCAACGTGTGAGCATGTGATTAGACTTAATTACCTTCTTCCAGCAGGTACAGTGCACAGGAAACGTGCACGTCTTCACTGCATTTTTTTCGTCGTCGTCTGAGGTCTCCAATCCATTGGATTCCCAGAAATAATTATAAATATTTCTTTTGCTTTTTATTTGTTAACGCAATAATTTACATGGACTATCAAGATTATAAATGTCCAACACATGCATAGATTCGCCGGTAGGAAATGGGTTATGATTTCATTCTAATATTACTAACTCGGATTAGGTTTCTTCTATTTTTGCTTTTTGCTTTCCGTGAGTTGCTGTGAGAATAAGCAAAGCTGGCGCTTATGTCACCTGGATTGGAATGTCCTTTGCAGACTATAATATGACATTTTTCTTTAAAATGTTCTGTATCATGCGATACAATAGAGATTCCTACTGTTAACAGGATGCCAATTATAGTTAAAAGTCTTAATAATACTTTACGCTGTTTGCTCAGAAATAGGTGATATTTGGAGATCAGAGACATGGAATTTGCGTCTGTCTGCGGAGTCTGCATATATGGAGACTTCTGGTAAATAATTACAAACTCCGAAGTTGATTTCTTTTTCTAATTCAATCTTTGCCGAGAATTTACTCAGCTTTTTAATCTTTGTCATCTCGGCATTACCCTTGGCATTCGTGAGAGTTCGTGTTTCAATGCCAATATATCTTACAGGAGACTCCACCTCGACATTCGTGAGAGTTTGTTTCAACTTAAGGACATATATTGGCCCGAATTACATTTGAAGTTTGGTTTTTTTGTTTTTTGTTTTTTAAGATTACATGTCAATGCTACCTCCTTGATATTATTGTAGAAAGTTGATATTCTTATGCATGGTTGTAGAAAGTTGAAATCATTAAACTTGCCATTTTAACAATATCCTTTAGTAGATTTATAATTTATTTTCATTTTTACATTAAAAAATAATCCCATTTTACTTACAATATAGCGTATGATTATAGTTTAATAAATTAAAATAAAAAATGTAACCTTCCTAAATTATAATATAAATAATAAAATTATAATAAATTTTTTTGGAAAAATAATAATAAATCATCATAAAAATATATAACAATTATTATAATAATTATAAAACTAATATAAAATAAATTAAAATCACATTGTTAATTTTTATATTAAATTAAAATCACATTATTATTTTAAATAAAAATAAAGATATTTTTAGTTTACAACTAGGTAGTGGCAAGTTAATGATTATATGATATAACATGTTATTAGCTATCCAACATGAAAAGCAACAAGAGGTTAACAAAAATACATTATATAATGAATTTGAATATGTTATAAAAAAAATGAAAGGTAAGAAAATGAATTAGTTTTCTTAATCTAAAAATTTTATTTATAGTAGTATATATTTATGTGAAATTTGAATTCTCCTAATAATAATATATATTTTTCATGCAAAAATTGTAAAATTGTAGAGATCAATTTTTCCTTGTGCATTTTTTTTTAATTTATAATCTTAATTTTGTATTTCTTTTAAATTATGAAAATAATATATTCTTAAATTACAAGATCTTTCATTGATGGTAAGAAAAAGGGTCTTACATTATCAAACACATTTTAGTTTTATTTTAGATTGTAGTTTAAAGTTTGTGCTTGTACACAGTAGTACACACGTAGATAGGGGAGAAGAATCATGTATTTTAAGATATGATATATTTCAAGACAAGAAAAATAATAAAAATAGTAAATAATATTATAATTTTTTTTTAATTATATATTTGGAATATGCAAGTCAACTCTATATATTTATAGTTTCATAGAAAACAGATTTATCTGGCCTATAGAAAAATGATGTCAAAAATAGAGATATTTCTGAAAAATGGAAGATGGAAGTTTTCATGTATCTGTAGCCCAAGCCAATACGTTTTTCATCACTAAAATATAATAGAGGTAACCAAATCAACAAACATGTATGTTAAAATTGTAGTTCCTACTAGGAAAGAAAAAAAATAATAAGATTTTAAGAGAACGCACATGCACATAGGGAAAGTGCACACACTCCTTAAATGAGGAATGCAAGAGATATAGAGAAAGGGAGGGATAGAAAGAGTATGTGGGAGTTGGAAAGTGGGGGGTGGGTAAAAGCGAGGAGAGGGAAGAGTGAGAGGAAAAGAGAGTGAGAGGGGTAGAGAGAGGGGGAGGGAGAGTGTGAGGAGGTGGGTGGTGGTGATGAAAGGAGGGAGGGAGAAAGAGAATGGGGGATAAGGACGAAATTTTAGAGAGAAGGGATAGAGTAGGGAGAGAGAGAGAGAGAGAAACGGGGAGAGGGGGGGCGAGTTGTAAAGAGGGAGATGGGGAGAGTGTGAGTGAGATGCAGAGAGTGAGAGGGAGAGAGTGTAAGGGGGGAGAAGGGAGGTGTAAGAGAAAGAGGTAATGGGGAAGGAGGGGTGTGAATATTGGGGAAGGGAGAGAGAGGGAGAGTATGGTGAGGGGTGGAATGGGAAAGAGAGAGAGGAAGAGGGAGAAAGGAAGAGAGAGTGAGAGATCATGCATGAGAGAAAGAGAGCGAGAATTAGAGGAAGGGATAGGGAGTGTGAGAGAGAGAGAGAGAGAGAGAGAGAGAGAGATAAGGGAGGGAGATATACTAGGAGAGGGATGGAGTTTGATAGGGAGAGAGAAGATTGAGTGATGACAATAAAAAGAGATAGAGAGGCAATAGATTAAGCAGATCAAGGGATTGAAGCTCTTTCAATCAAGGAAGCCACTACAGGAAGTATGGATGACCCAAAGGAAAATGAGGTATGTATGCTTATATTCAATATTGAATAGTCATGTCATATGATCGCAAGTAACATGGATCAATGCTCTATCTATAATGTGTCCTCATGTGTAATATGAGATGGTTGACAACAACTGGAGGAATTTTGATTGGAAATTCCTTGGAATGAAATGTGTAAAGAAAGGAAGGAAGAGATCATGGTATATGCAACCATGGAAAAGGAAATCAACATCCAAAGATGAAGATATCTGACTAGGATATCTCCATGAAACATATGAAGACTCTGATGGAGTCTTAAAAAGAAAGAGACCCTTGACAATATATATATCTATGGGAGATGTATCGATATGTATGTAGGATGTTGATGCAAACTAGAAGATGTTAAGATGAAAGACCATCACAAAGGTAGCTTTGATTTTAATGTTCATTTCTTTATTTTTGAACAAATATCTCGACGGGCTTATGCAGGGTTGTTGAAGGGAGATATATGGATGTCTTCCACCACTGATGCCCATGTAGTAGGATGAAAGATCCTTAAATAAAAATGGCATGAAGAAGGCAACATGGCATGAAGGAAGGTTAGATATGAATTAATGGATCACTTTCCGATGATGACATGACTAATTCATGGATAAAAGTGATAGATGGTCTATGCCCTATGAAGAAGTCCCAAACATGAAGAATCCTAAATAACGAAAAGAAATTGATGACATCATGAGGAGGAGTTATTCAAATAGTTGGTCGTCCCATCATCTTCAGCTGAGGAGCTACTGTAGGTCCCTAATTAAGAGGGAGCCTAGAAACAAGTTTCTTACTTGGAAGAAACTCAGAAGAAAAAATTTGTAATTCAAGAGGGAGCTTAGGTACATTTTGCCCGTAGGAATGAGTAAATTCCTTTATTGGAATAGATATGTCCTCCCTATTTAAGAGGAAGAGATAAACACATCATTCTTTTCTTCAGTTGGGAAGACATAATGGAGAATTGGGTAAACATCTGGAATTTGATACTCTTTGAGGATGAGTTAGGGAATCCTAGATAAGAGTATTTGTAGAGGACTGATATTCCTAGAGGACTGGGAATCTAAGATAAGAATAGTCCTAGTGGAACACACCCTAAGAACCCAAGTGGGGTATGTTATGAGAGAGATAATGATGAGGGTGTCTATACATCATTGGTCTCACCAACATTGTGCACAGATCTCATGGAGAGATAGAGTTGTTAGTCAAGGCCTTTCTATGTGAGAATGATGGTTGATATGATGCTAAACACATGGGTTACCAATCCAACTCTTCTTATGAGAATTCTTCAGATTAAGAATGACCAAGTACCATTATGAATACCTCCCTAGTTGAGAGGGAGTGTTGAAAAGTGTAATTAGGTTCAGTCTTCTAAATGATGTGTAAATTGTGATTTTATGTAATTGATGAAAAGAAGACAATAAAATTATTTTTGTATTACTTGAATCATAGGTTTCATGTTCAACGGATTTTAGTTAAGGTTCCCATTGTGAACCTTTAGGTTTCTTCATTTAGTCATAAAACTCAATTTGAATCAATGTCATGTATGAAGGACTCTTCTTGGGCATGATATATTTTTGTATGAGTCATTAAATGTATAAGAAGGCCCTCCAAGACTAAGAAAAGACACCTCCTACAATTCGGCTACAAGATGGAATAAATGATATCCTCCAAAAAGCATGTCGTCTCACCCTCACTCAAGTCGGCCTAATTTGACTGGGAAACAACTATAAATAGGGCACCTTGGTCTCATTTTAGAACAAGAATTTTGGTCAAGATCAAGCCTAAAATAAGAAGTATGAAAGTCACTTGGAAAGAAGCCTAATCATCAACAAATAAGGAAAGAAGGAGATTGAAGTCCTTGGCATTTTTTCTAATGTTTTTTAGGGTTATCTCTTGTCACACATGTGAAGAAAGGAGGTTGCATCTGTTGCAGAAGAAACTAAGAAGAACTGAGGTCTGCAAGATCACTTGTGAAGTTAGTTCATCAAGCCAAGTTGGAGAAGATAGTTTTTTTGTCCAAGCGAAGAAGTTTAAGGGATTAGATCACCATATATATCTCTCATGAGTGCTGCAACTAGGGTTTCCAAGGAGGACGAAATAAGGTGCAGATCTGAAGCAGAAGGAAGATGAAGTTGTAGGGTAGCTGAGAAGAAGGGAGGAACATGAATTTTACTTATCAAGGAAGCCTTGTGTCATGGTATTGGAGAGGAAAATATGTCAAGGGTCTTAGTCTTAGTATTCATCAATTGAAGTCTGTATAAGAAGAATTTATTCAAGTTTTCCTCTCAGGTTGAAGAGGTTTTGGCTCTGGTTAATAGCCTATATTCTGTGTCTCTTGTCTCCCTATGATTTATGCATTGGTAGTTGTTTCATGAAGAATAACACTATACTAATATAAGTAAAAGGAGATCCTAATATAAGAATTAAAAATAATTCACAAATAGTTATCTAAAGAAGAAAAATCACTTAATCTCCATGCCCTAGATTTCTCAATAGATTGGGGTTGTTTTCAAGGAGGGATTGTGGGAAGTAGGGAGGCATAAGGAAAGAGAGTAAGGTGGGTGAGGGACAGAGAGGGAGGGAGTGGTTTATGGGGATCAGGAAAAGTGAATGAAGGTGGGGAGAGGGGATAAGAGAAAAGAATGAGTGAGAAGTAGAGATTGAAGGCTAATAAGAGATGGAGGAAGAGAGAGAGGTATATAGGGAAAGAGGGGGAGATAATGGCGAAAGGAGAAAGAGAGAGAATAGAAAGAGGATGAGATAGTGGGGAAGGGAGAAAGAGGGAGAATGGAGTAGAGAGAGGAAGATGGAGAGAGGGAAGATAGTGAGTGAGTGAGCTAGCATTATAAGAGAGAAAGGATGGTGAGAGACAAAGGTGGAGAGAGAGATAACGAAGAGAAGGAGGGAGGGAAATATAAAGATAAAGGTTGATAAAGGGAGAAGATAGAGGGGGAGAGAGAAATATAGAGATGGAGGAGGAGAGGGAGATAAAGAGAGAGGGAGAGAGAGAAGAGAGGGAGATACTAAGAGATAGGTTAAATGGGAGAGGGGTGAGAGTGAGTGTTGGGTGCGGAGCTTGATTATCTTCCTCATTATTCAAAAGTTTTTTGTTTCAACCGCGTTGGATCCTTATTCCTAACGAGGTGAAAACATTGCTCGTTTAATCATTGTCAAGGGGGTCCGGGGGGGCCGATAATGACTTTTGTGAGCCTCCCCCTAGCAAGGGTTTAGAGGAAGTGCCTCGAAGCTAAAAATGGATGAAAATTTTCCTTGTAGAATATTGTAATTTTGTAATCAATCCGTGTCATTCATTAGGTTGATGACCTGACAGTAGAATTTATGTTAATTTAGGGCTTTTTCCCCTCGAAGGAAACCCTCAATTTATATGAGGGAACTGTATTGAAACATTCTATGAATATTCTGAGTGAGAAATAGAGAGGAGACTATGTGAGAGTGAAGATGAAATTATAGTGGATCTATTGCAGGTTGCATGTCTTTATTTTTTTGGATAATAGGAAAGGAAGGATTGGATGTTTCTTCGTGGACATAGCCAAAATTGGGTGAGCCACATATATCTTTGTCTCTCTTGTTTTATGCATTTCTATATTTGTGTTTCCGTAAGATTTTGTGTATTTCATTGCTCCGTAAATTAGTTTCTAAGAACTTGTATCAGCAATGAAGGTCTATTTGGCTGATAAACTCATAGGAGAAAAGGGTTCTTGGTTCAAGTTGGAGAAATGGAAGAAGATGGTAGGTTTAGGGTCGAGAAATTTAACAGTAGAAACTACTAGTTGTGGAAGATGTAGATTGAAGATTATATGTATCAGAAAGATCTATACCTACCACTGAGTGGAAAAAGAAGAACCCAATAAATATGATGGACATAGAATGGGAGATTCTTGATCGAAAGGCACTAGGAACAATATAGTTGTGTCTGGAAGCTTTAGTGGCTTCAACATTTCAAAGGAAATGACAAAAAAAGGTCCAATGATGACATTGTCCAAACTATATGAAAAACCCACAGCCTCAAATATGGTATTTATTATAAAGCATCTATTTATTATGAAGATGTTAGAAGGTGGATCTGTTGCTAATCATTTAAATGAATTTAACACGGTTACTAACCAGTTAATTTATGTAGGGGTAAATTTTGATGATGAATTTAGGGCTCTGTTTTTTTTTTTTCTAGTTAAGACTAACCTAAGTACCCACAGGGGATTTGAACCGGTGACCTATCACAAGGAGTGCCTTAACAGCGCACCCATTCACCGTCAATCCAAAACCCTGTGGGCAAAAGGTAGTGGGCTTGGCCCGGTTTAGACTAACTACTCGCACGACGAGCTACGACCTTGCTCGGGATTGAACACAAGACCGGTCCGTCATGACGAGGCCGAATTTACCACTACGCCGCCTCCACGACCTTGAATTTAGGGCTCTGTTACTTCCGTGCTCATTGCTAGAAAATTGGAATGGCTTAGTTATGGATATTAGTAACTTTGTCTCTTGATATAGTACTTTAAAGTTTGATGATGTTGTTAGTGACATCCTTAGTGAGGAAACGCAACGAAAAATCTTTGGTGATACGTGGGTGAGATATCAGATAATGCTTTGACTATATGGACTAGGGGAAGAAAAATGGAAAGAGGGAGGAGCTTAGGAAATCATATTAAGTCAAGAAAAGGCATATCCAAATCAAGATCAGGGACAATATGCTAGACATTAGGGGAGAAAGGACACATGAAGAAAGAATGGAAATATCAGAAGGGAAAAGAAGGAGATGTACAACATGAGAACAGTCATGAAACAAATGTGATAGGTGATGTGTTGAAATATGCTTTGATTCTTTCATTAGAGAATATTATTGATTCCTAGGTGGTAGATTCAGGGGCCTCATTCCATGCAACACCTAATAGGAAGCATTTTCATGACTATCTTCAAGAATATTTTGGGCAGGTTTGTCTAGGTGATGATAAACTCTGTAAAATCATTGGAATGGGTAAGGCTTTTATAAAGAAACAAAATGGAAACCAATCGATATTGAAGGAGGTAAGGCATGTTCCATATCTGAAGAAAAATATAATTTCAACAGGGAAGATAGGTGGTGAAGGTTGTGAAACTACAATCACAGACAAAACTTGGAAAGTCACTAAAGGAGCCCTTGTAATAACAAAAGGAGAAAAGATTGGTACATTATATTTATGCAATAGTATTTCTAATTATGTTAATGATTTAACCTCCATAGGCATAAACAAAACACTCTAGCATCATAGGATTAGGCACATGAGTGAGAAGGGGATGCAGATTCTTCACTCAAGATATTTCTTTCCAGGTTTGAAGCATTCTGATTCAAATTTATGGGAAAATTGTGTTTATGGTAAACATAAGAGGGTCAAATTTATCAGAGTTGGGAAGGGAAAGAAGAGAAAAAAATTATAGCTTGTGCATACATATGTATCAGACCTACTCGGGTATCATCTCATGGTGGCTCTCACTATTATGTTACTTTTATTGATGATGTGGCTAGGAATGTTAGGTGTGGAGCCTGATTATCTTCTGTATTCAAAGGTCTCAGCTGGATGTATACCCCAGGAAGACTGTACACCCCTCCACGTGGGGGGGACTTGCCCGCGGGGGTCTGGGGGGTAAATCCCCCCCAGCTGGGGTGTCCGGGGGCCAGTGGTCCCCCGGCGTGGGTTCGGGGGCAGTGCCCCCGAAGCTAAAAATAGATGTAAAATTTCCTTGTAAAAGTCTAGTAATTTCTAGTCAATCTGGGCCATTCATTAGGCGGATGATTTGACGATAGAAGTTATGTTTAATTTAGTGTTTTTTTTTGCCCTAGAAGGCAACCCCTCACTATATATGAGGGAATTGTATTGTGTCTATGGATATCTATATTCTTAGTGAGGAAGAGAGAGGAGATTGAGAGCGAAGAGGGTGTTACAGCAGATCTGATGTAGGTTGTATCTCTTTAGTTTGCTGGATAATATAATAAAAGAAGGACTGGTTGTTTCTCTATGGATGTAGCCCAAACTAGGTGAGCCACGTATATCTGTGTCTCTCTTGTTTTATGCATTTTCTGTGTTTATATTTCTGTGTTTAGGCGGATGATCTGATGATAGAAGTTATGTTTAATTTAGGGTTTTTTTTTCCCTAGAAGGAAACCCCTCACTATATATAAGGGAATTGTATTGTGTTTATGGATATCTATATTTTGAGTGAGGAAGAGAGAGGAGATTGAGAGTGAAGAGGGTGTTGCAGCAGATCTGATGTAGGTTATATCTCTTTAGTTTGCTAGATAATATAATAAAAGAAGGACTGGCTGTTTCTCTATGGATGTAGCCCAAACTGGGTGAACCACGTATATCTGTGTCTCTCTTGTTTTATGCGTTTTTTGTGTTTATATTTCTGCAATATTTTATGTGTTCCATTGCTCTGTAATATATAATTTTCTAACAAGGAAAACCATGATTTATTGTATTCAGAATAAATCTGATGTATTTGATACTTTCAAGAATTGGAAAGGTTTGGTTGAGAATGAGACAGGAAAGGAGTTGAAGTGTCTCAAATCAGGAAATGGAGGTGAATAATGCAACAAAGAGTTTGATAACTACTGTTTAGAACATGGAATTCGCAGGGAGAAGATAGTTCCAAGAACACCATAGGAAAATGGTGTGTCAGAAAGGATGAACATGGCAATCATTGAGTGTGCAAGGTGCATGCAATTTCATGCAGGATTTCCCTTACAATTTTGGGAATATCTTGTAGAAACTATTGTTTATCTAATAAAAAGATGGCCTTCAAGTTCCTTAGATGGAGATATTTCAGAGGAGGCATGGACAAGTAAAAAGGTAAACTATTCATTTTTAGAGACTTTCAGTTGTGAATATTTTGTTCACATTAACAAAGAAAATAGAACAATGCTTGAGGAAAAATCAAAGAAATGTAACTTTATTGGATATGGTGTAAATGATTTTAATTATCGCTTATATGATTATGAAAATAACAAAATCATTAGGAGTTGTTGTAGCAGATGGAACACCCTCCAAAATTTTGGCTTGCACTCAAATTTTGGAGCCTTCCTTGGTATTTCCCTTTATTGTTGCAAACACTCGAGCTCATTTCATGAGGTTCCTTAAAGTATTTTCACCCCTTTTGCTTGTTTGATCAACTATCATCTTTTGGCATGTTGAAGTGTTTTATTATTCTTACGGTCCTTTTCTGGTGAGTTCGAAGGTTTTTGTTTATGTGTTCGAGTTGTCCTAGATATGTAAAAATTGGTCACACTCATACACAAAGTTTCAATCAAATATCGAACAAGTGTCATCATAGTCATCCTAGGGTATATATTAAGTGTCGCACTTGTCACTTTTTGTTCTAAAAAGTATCACGAAGGCTAATGCTTTGTTTTTTTATTCCGATTTTCTATGTTGTCATGTCGTCGAAATATGCTAAGTGTGTGATCACAATTTCATATTCACTTTCCTCCCATACTTAGCCATTTTTCCAAAAATCCTCCCCACGAACAACTCTTGTTCACTGGACCCCAACTAAACTGTGCACTCCACAGTCTCAGCCCTTAGTGATGCAACATTGTGGCCAGGAACTACATAGTGCATAGTCATTGTCCCTTGGGATAGTTGCAATGCGTAATTCCAGAGTTAAGTAGACTTCCTTCCTCCCTAGAATTATGTAATAGCTTCTTCAAGCCTGACCTGAACTATGCATTTTGCAAGATAGATCATCAAGCTTCCTCCCTACCTATTAGAAAATCGAAATGCAAAAATGCGTAAGCCTTCCTTACCTCCCAAACTATGCATAAATTTCTCCTAGTGTCTTACCTCAGTCGGGACTCAATGATCCCAAGAACTGTGTATATTTGTCTACTCAGGTCCCTCTGCTACCCGTTCTTGCCTTGCCTTTGAAAGTTGCATAGACTTCCTCCCAGGGTCCCACCTTGTAGCAGCCATTGATGGTCTCAACTGCAAAAACCTGTCTCCCAGTGGCCTATGCGCAGTTTTTACCATCAATGAACACTGTGCTCAGGAGTTCCTTAGTCAATCCTAGGCTATGTTCTACACAGTCTAAGTAACCAGTATCCCTCCATGTCACCTATAACTATTCAATGTGTAGATACTAAGCCCTCTTTCCCATCTTGTCACCTATCCTGGCCCAATCCATGGATAAAAATGCATTTTCTTAGACTTGGAGGTTTTTGGATTTGATGTCGTCTCATCATGAGTGAATTGTAGGAACAGGTACACTGTTAGATCATGGAAAGATGATGAACGAGATGAAGAAGGAGTGAACATGCTAGAAGACTCACTTAGATCTAGATGGATTAAGAAGCTTATCAAGAACAAGGAAAGGGAATAGATGTAAGCAGCCACCTCTCAAGACCAAATATCATTAAAGACCCTGCATCATCAAGCTATATGGAGGATAAGAGAGAGCACATCCAAGAACACATCTATCAATCAGCAACAACAATGGCTTGGCATTGCCACCTCAACAAGTTAGTCCATGTTAGTAGTGTCATTTCAAGTCATGTCATGAGTTGTCAAAGGCCACATCACTATTATGGGCCATATCTATTGTAAATTGAATGTAATATAAAGTGGGACTCCAATGGACACACATGAATATGAAGAGTCATGTCAGTTGAAAATCCATAGGAAGTTGAACAGTCATGAGGGTAGTCCAAGAGTCGCAAGGGTGAAGCATCACCCTTGGTTATGTATACCCCCCCTCATTGTATGAGGAAGGTATTTTCACCTTGGATCATCCCACAAATCATAGAGAGTTTTAGTCAATTGTTTGAGGAGAAAGGAGTTGCTCCAATGTCCCACTACTGGGGCTAGTGATGTATGATGTAAATATGTGTCTTGGAACTTTTTCTTAATATAGAATCTTGTTCAGGCCATCACGTTTCCATGCATGACTTGTGGATGTTTGTAAGACTATTCTTTGAGAATTTTTAATTCATGTTTGTTTCACATGTACTAAGATAATTGAAATATTTCGGTTGTTTTAGTGCTTACCTTGTTGGGAATGTGTTGTATTAATTATCACTATTGTCTCATCCTTGTGGAATACTCCACACAATACTAGATAGAGCTTCCTCAATTATTGGTTATAATGACTATCACATACATTGTGGACTATTCCATTGGATGGTGGACAAATCTTCCCCTTTATTGTGGTTTTAATGACTACTACATCTGATGTGGACTATTATGTTGGATGTTGGACAAACCTTCTTGGTTCACGTGTGTACCTTATTGGGTGGTATCATTACCTCTCACTTAGAAGCTCTCTTTTCTTTCCCCCTTTTTAGTAAGATAACATAGAAATAGCTACGTTACACACTCACCAAGCACACTCACCTTTATTTTCGAAGGTACCATTGCAACACTCTCATGTGTTGAACAGAAAGATATGAGGAAAATCTCTAAGTATATGGCAATTAGGTCATCATACAGGATGAGACTCTTACACCAAATAGTGTGAGGTCTAATTGGGACCTCATATCGGGGACATCCCCTGAATGTTGGTGGATCCAACATCGTCAATAGGAGTAGAGATGTCATATTCAATGAAGAGGTCTCATATAAGGATCAGATGTAGGGAAAGAAATAGGAAAAGGAAAAAAAATAATACACAATGCTTGATGAGATAACAAAAAAAGTAAAGGTGCCTGAAAATCAAAATGATCAGCAAACACAACAACAACAACAACAACAACCAAAACAACATAAGGCACCCCAAACACCTAAGGGTGGTGTTAAAATATATACTAGGATAAGTATACCCCCGAATGATACTCTCCTTCATTATAGTATTCATTGTTGATTGATTCTGGTGAGCCAAAAAGATATGAAGAAGAAATGCAGGTAGAAACCAGTAAGTAGGAGAAATCCATGGAAGAAGAGATGGACTCTTTGATGCATAATGAGACATGGGACTTAGTCAAGTTTCATGCAGGTAAAACAACATTGCAAAATAAATAGGTTTACAAGTTGAAGGAAGAAGATGGAGGTAAATAGAGGTATAAGGCTAAACATGTGTTGGAGGGGTTTCCATAAAAGAAAGGTATAGACTTTGATGAACTTTTTTTTCTTTTAGTTAAAATGACTTCATTCAGAACTATTTTAAGTCGAGTGGTAGCAAAATATTTGCATCATGTGCAGTTAGATGTAAAGCCATCCTTTATCCATGTGGATTTGGAGAAGAAATATATATGCAACAACCATAAGGGAATGAGGTGAAAGGGAAGGAGAAGTTAGTGTGCAAAATGAATAAAAGATTCTATGGCTTAAACCAAGCTCCAAGGCAATGGTATATAAATTTGACAGGTTTATGTTTGAACAAGGCTATACTAGATGTTACGATGAACATTGTGTTTATCTTAAAACTCAAAATGATGGAAGCTATATTATATTGTTATTGTATGTAGATGACATCCTCTTTGTAGGGTATAACATGCAAAAAATAGCTATGCTCAAAGGAAAATTGGCATATTCATTTGCAATGAAGGATTTGGGTGCTGCAAAACAAATCCTTGATACGAGAATAAGTAAAGATAGGAAAAATTGCAAATGAACATTGTCGCAGAGTTAGTACATAGTAAAGGTGTTGGGAAAATTTAATATGTGGAAGGCAAAACCAGTTAGTACACCTTTGGCTAGCCATTTCAAACTAAGTAAGGGGATGTGTTCCAAGAACCAGGAAGATATGGATTATATGTGTAAAGTTCCATATGCATTAGCAGTTGGAAGCTTAATGTATGGAATGGTCTGCACAAGGCTTGATATTGCACATGTAGTGGGAGTTGTAAGCAAGTATATGAATAATCTAGGAAACGAGCATTGGATGGAAATAAAGTGGATTCTTAGGTATTTGAGAAGTACCACAAATCAATTATTATGCTTTGGTGGTTCAAACATTTATCTACATGGATACGTTGACACAAATATGGTAGGTGATAAAGATAACAGGAGGAGCACAATAGGGCATGTGTTTATTATAGTTGGAACAACTATTAGTTGGGATTCAAAATTGAAAAATGATGTTGCACTTTCAACAACAGAAGTATAGTGTGTTGTTGCTACAGAGGCTAGTAAAGAAATAATTTAGTTACAAAGGTTTATCGATGAACTGGGCAAGAAAAATGAGATGGGTAGGTTATAGAGTGGAAACCAGAGTGACATTCATCTTGCAAAGAACTCAAAATTACATTTAAAGACTAAAAATATATAGCTCAAGTACCATTTCATATAGTAAGTGTTGGAAGATTGATAGTTGAAGCTGGAAAAGATACACGCTAGCCAAAATCCTCTAAATATGTTAACAAAAGTTGTAACCAGGGAAAAAATGAGATTCTGCTAAGTTTCAATTGGTCATAAAGTATGATGGTGAAGATGAGAAATCTCTAGGTCCAAGTAGAGTAATTTTCCATCAAGTGAAGAAATGATGGAGTTTATATAATCAGTCTCCAATTGGGAGATTGTTGGATGTGGAGCTTGATTATCTTTTTTTTTTCAAATGTGTTGGATCCATGTTCCTAATGCGGTGGAAACGTTTCCTGTTTAATCACTATTAGGTGGGTCTAAGGGGGTCGGTGATGATAACATTTATGACACCCCCCCCGCCCTGACAAGGTTTCGGGGGCAACACCCCTGAAGCTAAAAATAAATGAAAATTTTCCTTGTAAAATATTGTAATTTCATTGTCAATCTGACCCGCTCATTAGGTAGATGATATTACGATAGAAGTTATGTTAATTTAGGGTTTTTTTCCTTAGAAGGAAACCCTCAGTTTATATGAGGGAATTGTATTGTGGCTGAATACAATTATTCTAAGTGAGAAAGAGAGAGGAGACTGTGTGAGAGCGAATAGCAAATTACAACGGATCTAGTGTAGGTTGTATATCTTCATTTTGTTGGATAATATAAAAGGAAGGACTAGTTGTTTCTCCATGGACATAGCCTAAATTGAGTGAACCACTTATATGTGTGTCTCTTTTGTTTTATGCATTTATGTATTTGTGCTTCTGCAATATTTTGTGGATTTCATTACTCCATAAATTAATTTCTAACAACAAGTGAGTGAGTGATAGTGAGAGAGAGAGGGAGGGGAGGAGAAAAGGATACATAGAGAGGCGGTAGGGGAGAATGAGGGAGATAGAGATATAGAGGGAGCAAGGGATGGGGGAGAGTGAGAGAGGGATGGGAAGAGTAAGATAGAGTTATAGAGTAACTGAGAGAGAGAATTAAAGGGTAAAGAGAGAGGTGTGGAAGAGAGTGAGTTAAAGAGGGAAGTGAAGGGGTGGTGAAGAAGGGATAAAAGGAGAGTTGGAGAGGGAAGAGGAAAAGGGAGAGATGAGGAGAGAGTGAACAAGAATGTATGTGTGAGAGGGGGGGGACGAGAGAGAGAGGGCAACATTTCCCTAGAGGGGAAGAAAAGAGTGGAGAAAGAATGGGGTGAGGAAGAGGGGTGAAGAGAAAGTGAGGGAGGGAGGGAGAGAGGCACTTTTCATTCAAAAAATAATCAAATTTAATAAGACACATTACATTCCACATACTACAATACTTTTCTCGCATGTTTCACTTAAACACTATCACTATTTCACACTCTTTATGGCATTATGAGTTATCCCTTTAGAGAGATAGGAACAACGATGGGAAGGGAGGCTTAGAGGTGAGAGAGAGAGAGAGAGGTTGGGAGTAGGGAGAGAGCTTAAGACGAGCTGAAATAGGGAGGGAGGGGGGAGAGACATAGAAAACCCAATGAGGGGTTATTGTGAAGGAGGGAATTACAGACATAGGGATAGAGAAAGAGAGTAATGGAGAGGGGAAAGAAAAAGAAAGAGAAAGAGGGGGTAGATGAGAGTGAAAGAGTGAGGGGAAATGAGGATATAAGGAGAGACTATGTGATATCCATAGAGTGAATTGGTAGAGAGAAGGGCAGGGGAAGAGAGAGAGCTAAATAGAGGAAGAGGAGGAGATTGTGGGGAAGGGAGAAAGGGAGAGAGTGGGGGAGAGCTGGAGTAAGTGAGAAAACAAGAGAGAGAGGGGTGAGTGGGGGAGAAATAGTGAGAGAGAGGGAGAGAGGAGAACAATGAGAGGGAGGAAAAGGGAAGAGAGAGAGGGGGACGAAATGAGAATGTGAGAGGGAGAGATAAATAAAGAAGGGGATAAATATTGGGAAGAGAGAGAGAGAAAAAAAGAGTGATGGAGAGAGAGGAATAACGAGAGGAAGAGAGAGTGAAGATTTGTGTGTGTGAGAGAGAGAGAGAGAGAGAAAGAGAGTTGGAGATATAGATATGGGAGAGAGGGAGGGAAGAAAATAGTAAGAGAGAGGGTAAGAGTAAAAGAGTGAGAGGGAGGAAGGGGTGAAGAGAGAGAGAGGGGGGTGGAGTGGAGTGAAGGATATATGGTTAGAGAGAGAGAGGGAGAGAGGATGGGAGAGAGAAAGAGATCGCGCAAAAGGTGTTATCACCAAAAAATTGATCATCTAGCCTAATTTGCTAGATGGATCGAAGTACACCATGTAAGGACAATTCTACCATAATAAAATTGCTTTCACTGTGAGAAATTACTTAATAAACCACCTTTGTTAAGTAATTTATAATTAAACCCATGAATAATAATTAAATAAATCACTATTTATTCAATTTTCTTCTAGGAATAATTAATTAATAATTAATTATTATTCCTTGTCAAATTTGACTAAATCCCTTAGGAATAATTAAATAAATAATTATTTGTTTATTATTCCTTAACCAAATTCTTGAGATGATAAATAAATCATTTATCTATTTATTATTTCTAAATAAAAGTTTAAATACTTTTTCCCTCCTAACCAAACATAATAAAATATTCCAAGTGGTTATTCCAAGAATTGTAGAAATTCTGACTGTAGATTAACCTAATAATGTAATATAACTAAAGAAAAATACTTTAATGTACTTCTACAATCAATTTGCGAAGGCTTAAAATATTTGAGCAAGATCAATCTGAACACATGTAACCAGAAGAAGATTCAATGCACATGAAACACAGAAGAATACTCAGGGGAAAGCCTCAGCTAAAAACCCCACTATCTGTATTATGATACAAGTTGGAAATATCTCAGAATTACACAAAGCCTTAGCTCTCACAGCTAGCCAGGTCTCAGTGAAATCCTCACAGATGCTCATAAGAAAAATATACTTCTCATTAGTCTTCCACTTGGCCCTCCAAGATCATATTTCCTTGTGCTATTTCTCTTGGGTGATCCTCCTGTTACCAAGTGGAACACTGATCACTCACACTGATCTCACACCCTGTAAAACTGTGCAATCCTCAAGGAATGAATTCCTTCTGCATGCATGAGTTTTGTTTATAGGAAAACACATGCAATTGATAGTACACTGTCCCTATCTTTAATCTCAGTTGGGTCTTTCTTAGAATAGACATGCATGAGTTACTGATGAGAGAATCTTCAGTTATCTAGAGTACACTAGTTGGATGCATTCATGCATTAACTGATTGAACTCACAATTAGTTCCTCAAATAGTTTTCAACTAATTTAACTGGACTTAACTCAGTAAATTGAGCTAGCTAATTACAACTCAGATATAACTCAATCTTATCTCCTTAATTAAGGGATAATCTCCTTAATTTAAGGGATAACAGTTGCATGACTTCAGAAAGACTTCTTACTTGAATTTCTCCAACTAATCAACTCAAGATGAATTAATTAATTATTTTTCAAGCAGTTGGTGAGATTAAATTCGAATTTTAATTCAAGGACAAATTAAAATTGGAATATTCTTGTTTCCACATTTCAACACTCCCTCTCAACAAGAAAGGAATTATCTTCCACCCCGATCCTGTCTCTATGGAACTCGAATTTACACTTTGACAATTCCTTAATCAAAATGTCCGCATTTTGTTCCTTGGTCATATTATACTGCAACAACATGATCCTCCTCACTACGTAGTCTCTGAGATGATGGTACCGGATATCGATGTTCTTGGACCTATCATGAAATACTAGATTCTCAAAGAGTTTGATACAACTATGGTTATCACAATAGATCACAGATGGATCCATCCTCTAATCAAACAAACCAACTAGGATCTTTCGCATCTAGATGGCCTTACATGTTGCCTGACTTGCAACCATGTATTCAGCCTCCACCGAGTTGAGTGAAACCGACCTCTATTTCCTGCTATTCCAAGAAACTACAGGTGACCCAAGGTTGAAAATCCCTCTTGATGTGATCTTCCGATCTGATGGACTCCCTGCCCAATCTACATCAGTGAAGCCCTGTAGCTTCACTCCCTCTGTCTATTTGTACCATAATCCATACTGAGATGTGCCTCTGAGGTATCTCAATACATGCTTTGCCACCTTCAAAAAAATCTTGGTAGGTTGAACCATCGCTTGACTCAGTTGGTTCACTGCATAGCACAAATCTGGTTGTGTGTTCACTAAGTACATCAGTGAACCCACAAGCTGCCTGTACAAAGTAGCCTATACTACTTCTCCTGAAGTAGCATCCTCCTTCCTCCAATTACCTACTAGAGGAGTCTGCATGGGCTTGCAATTCTCCATGTGGAATCTCCTGAGTATCTCGTTGGCATACTTGCCTTGAGACACAAACAACTCCCCATCCTTCTGCCATACTTCCCAAGGAAGTAATGCATGAGACCCATGTCTTTCATCTCAAATTCTCTTGCAAGGTCCTCCTTGCAAGACATGATCAACTAGTCATCACCTGTCACTATGAGATCATCAACATAAAGTACAATGATCAACGACTTACCTTTCACCATGATGTGGTATAGGTTCACATCCACTTCACTCTTTGTGAAGCCCAACCCGGTGAAGTAGTTGTCTATCCTAGTGTACCAAGCACGAAGTGCTTTCTTCAGACCGTACAAGGCTCTCTTGAGTCAGCATACATGCGACTCACGAACCAACGTAGCAAAACCTTACGACTGCTCTATGTATACCTCTTCCTAAATCTTTCCATTGAGGAGTGCAGTCTTCACATCCATCTGATGGATCTTCCAACCCATCTATGCTAATAGTGCCAACATCGATCTGATAGATGAGTACCTTGCGATAGGATCAAAAGTCTCATCATAGTCAATCCCCTCAACCTATGAAAAACTACGGGCAACAAATCTTGCCTTATGCTTCTCCACACTACCATCAGCGGCTTGCTTTACCTTGTAAAGCCAATGGGAACTCACAACTGACTTGTTCTCTAGTCTAGGAACCACGTCCCAAACACTGTTACGAACTATGGAGTCATACTCCTCCACCATAGCATCAACCTAAATTAGTTGCTGCACTACTTCCTCAAAGGAAGATGGCTCGGTCTCAACACATTCCCTAACAAGGGCCATGTATCTAGTGTACCTCTCAGTTGACCTCCTTTGTCTACGCTGAGAAGATGGTTCTCCCACATTCTCTCTTGCATCCATCAATAATCTGTCAGCTTCTCTTGTGCACTTCCATCCATCTCTGGAAGACTCTGCTTGAGTGGATGTCTCCACTCTTGGAACCTCTGCATGCAGCTGCACCACATCAGTTTGAGGCTCCTCCTCCTTAGGAACTAACAGTTCCTCCACAGCCTGTAGATGGAGCTCCCTCTCAAGGGAAACTCACATGGCCTTCTTCTCATCAAACTTGAGATCTCTACAAACCACTGTCCTCCGACTAGTAGGTAGATACACCCGATAGTTGTGGGGTGTATCAGTGTACCCCACAAGTATCCGCAACTCTGCTGTTAGCTCAAGCTCCTCCATGCATCCTTTGTCACATTGCAATATACCAATGAGCCAAAGATCCTGAAGTGACCCACATCTGGTCTCTTACCGGAGAAAGCTTCCTCTAGTGTCTTCATCACAAGTATGTGATGCAGGCTTCTAATATGCAAATAGGCCACTGTGTTGCATGCCTCAGCCCAAAAATGAAGTGGTAGGCCTTGGTCATGCATCATCACCCGTGTTGCCCCTACTATAGTTCTATTCTTCCTCTCAGCCACCCCATTCTGCCATGGGTTATGAGGTGCCATCAAATCTCGTTTAATTCCTTACGCTACATAGAAGTCCTTAAACTCTTGAGAGACATATTCTCCACCGTTGTCACTTCTCAAGGCCTTGATCTTCTTCCCTGGCTCTTTCTCGACCAAAGCTTTGAACTCACAAAACTTTGTGAAGGTTTGGTCCTTCTTTTGCCTGAAATAAATCCAGCATTTACGAGAAAAATCATTAATGAAAATCACATAATACCTTTGCTTCATTGTGGATGCCATCGAGAATGGTCCAGAACATGAATATGAACTCACTCTAAGATAGCCTCTGCTCGACTGTCTCGATCGTGAAAGGAAGACTTGGTGTACTTTCCCAAGGTACAACCTTTGCGTGTGTCAACTTGCTCAAGTTTGCCTTGGGAAGTCCTGCAGATATCTTTTGCATTATCTTCAAGGCCCCATGATGCAAATGGCCCAACCGCCTATGCCACAACTCACCAATGTCTTGGATTTGCACCAATTCTGCTTTTGTACTCAATGCTGCACAATCATCTACCTCTAGTTTATAGAGATTCTTCACCTGAATCCCTATCCTCTTGGTCTGACCCGTGGCTATGTGTCTTAGGAACACCTTTCCTTTACTGAAGACAACATCATAGCCTTTGTCCTCCAACATCATGATTGATACCAAGTTCTTCTTTAGCCCAGGCTCATACATCACATCTGTCAAGGTGAGAGGAGCTCCATGCTTCCTCTAAAAAGCAACTGTCCCCACTCCTGAAACACTATACCTTCTGTCGCCACACATCTCTATGCGCATCTTGAGGTCTTTCTCCTCCAAGGTATTGAATAAATTTTTATCACCGCTCATGTGGAAAGAGGCTCCACTGTCAAGATACTAGACACAACCCATCATCGATGACACCATGCATGTGATGAGGGTAAAGTCCATTTCGATCTGAGAGGCTAATGCCTCACCTTTCGATCCTTTCGAGGATCCCTTCTTGGACTTCTTCAATGGGAAATTAGTTGCATAGTGTCCCATCTCGTGACAATTAAAGAATCTCACTTTAGACTTGTCAACCTTCTTCCCTCCATGAGAAGAATTTGATTTGGAATGGGAAGCTTTTCCCTTCCCTTTCCTTGCCTTACCTACTAAGGCCAGATTTTCTTCATCATCATTCTTGGATGAAGAACCATCTTGCGTGCTCCTCCTGATCTCCTCCTGCATGATATCCAACCACAGTCGATCCCAATCCGACAGTTTATCCCTTCCATTCATAGAGTCTTGGTAGCTATTCTAGCTCTTTGGAAGGCCAGGGAGAGCGAGGCTCACCATATCATCATCGACAGTAGTTATTTCCACACTGCTATGCTCATCTCTATAGGTGGTAAGCTTGTTCAGATATGTGGAAATAGTATCACCCTTCTCCAACTTGATTTTTTGAAGCTTACCCTTGAGCACCAATTTCCTTTGGTCATTACTGTTCTGGTAGAAGCCCTTCAATGTCTTCCACATTGAAAATGGAGTATCCTTCCCATGGAGACTTGAGAAAATATGGTCTCAAACTCCCTCAAGGATGATTTGTCTCGTCTTTGCCACACACTTCTTCCACTCAGCCAACTCTTGTGCATTAGTTGAAGCTAGCTTTTGGATTTCTTGATCAATGAATTCATTCAAGCCATTGTCTTCTAATACAGCCTCCATGCGATCTTTCCATGTTATGTAATTCGAGCTACCATCCAAGGCATACTTGAGTCTTAAGCCATTGAACACCATTAGCCAACCTTGAAGTATGATAAGAATTTGATTTTTCACCTGCAACCTTGAACTTCAAACTTCGAATTCTCTTCTTAGTATACTATTCACAGCTCTGATAACATTTTCTCTGGTACCATGTAGAAATTTTGACTATAGATTAACCTGATAATGAAATATAACTAAAGAAAAATACTTTAATCTACTTCTACAATCAATTTGCAGAAGCTTAAATTATTTGAGCAAGATCAATTTGAACACATATAACCAGAAGAAGAATCAATGAACATGAAACACAGAAGAATACTCAGGGGAAAGCCTCAGCTAAAAACCCCACTATCTGTATTATCATACAAGTTTGAAATATCTCAGAATTACACAAAGCCTTAGCTCTCACAGCTAGCCAATTCTCAATACAATCCTCACAGATGCTCACAGGAAAAATAGACTTCTCATTAGTCTTCCACTTTGCCCTCCAAGCTCCTATTTCCTTGCACTGTTTCTCTTGGGTGATCCTCCTGTTACCAAGTGGAACACTAATCACTCACACTGATCTCACACCCTATAAAACTATGCAATCCTCAAGGAATGAATTCCTTCTGCATGCATGAGTTTTGTTTATAGGAAAACACATGCAACTAATAGTACACTGTCCCTGTCTTTAATATGAACTGGATCTTGGTAACGAAGATGATAGATATCCTGGGAAGGTAGTAGCACGAAGGAGCTCTGCAACTAGGGTTCCGGTAACTTTCAGAGACGGCACAGTCAAGCACAGCTCTGCATCCACCGAGGGTCTGACCTCCTGGG
Organism: Pinus tabuliformis; assembly: GCA_031772625.1. Taxonomy (NCBI): domain Eukaryota; kingdom Viridiplantae; phylum Streptophyta; class Pinopsida; order Pinales; family Pinaceae; genus Pinus; species Pinus tabuliformis. The sequence continues at coordinate 870,421,803 of CM062810.1, read as the reverse complement.
ATCGACACAGTGTCACAGGCTTTACTACAACGCACTTGGATCCCCCCCAGGGGAGGGCCTCAAAGCCCTCCCCTCTGTCCAATACCGCGCCACCAGGACATTCAGGGTCCCTCATCTTTGGATCAATCCATGAAGAAATGAACAATAATGAGATACCACAGCAGAATAAGTCCAAAGACTCGACCAGTCAGTCAGACAAGAAAGATGCAGTACCAGAAGGAAAAGATAGGCTAGAGGAAATGACCAAAGTCACATCGAAAACCTGCAAACCAATAGCAACTGAAAGACCCAAGATAGAACTGCCTAGTCAGAAGATCAACGAGCGAATACAATATATGACGGATCATGCACTCATCAGAAAATTTATAGGGTTCTGGCCGACAGAAAAAGCCCTGTATGGCTGGATCACGGCTAAGTGGAAACCCAAAGGCCATATCACATTGCAGCTAGGACCAAAGGGGTTCTTCACTGTGATATTTTTGTGCTTAGAAGACAAGTTCAGAATCATGGATGATGGACCATATTTTTTTAACTCAGTAGGATTGTATCTAAGGGATTGGGTAGAAAGATTTAACCCGGACAAGGAAGACCTCACCTGGGCTCCAGTGTGGACCAGAATGTATTCACTTCCAGAGGAATACTGGGATGAAGGGCTACTCAAGGACATTGGAAATGGGCTGGGGGAATACATAAAAGAAGCAGAAGAGATGAAGCTTCGAAGATACACATCCTATGCCCGCATCTGTGTCTTCATGCGCCTGGACAAAGCCCTGCCAAACTCGGTAAGTCTCTCTCATGATGATTATAAATGGATTCAACCTTTGGATTATGAACATGTACCTTTCGCTGCCGTAAATGTCATGCTCACGGTCATCTCTTTAGGGACTATCCGCTAAATTCCAAAGCCAATGTATCTGACCCCTCTGATTTGTCGGCCCAAGATGGCTTTACCAAAGTTCCTAGCCGCAAACGAGCGCACAAAAAACCTGCCTCCGGGAAAAAACCCCAGCAAGACACTGCTTCTATCCCCTCCACGAGTAACAGTTTTGAAATTCTGGCTCAAGCCTCAAAAGAGCAACCCTTGAACTCAAAGCATAGCTCCATACCCATCTCTACCTCTATAGTCCCTCCCCCCCTGGTTCCACCCTTGCTGCCCTCTTCCCTAAGGATAACAATGCAACCCCCAAGGAAAGCCAAAAAGAACTTGATGGAAAAGTAAATGATATGGAAGTAGATGGCACTCCAAACCAACCCCTGAGCTTAGAAGCAGCTACAACAGAAAATAGTCAGATGCAGGAGATGGATGAAGATCTAGAAAATTTCGATATTGAAGGATTGGACATTCATGAGCTTGAACTAGCATGTAAAAAGAAGGACTATGATAAACTCCCAGAGCTGCAACTCAAAAAAATGGAAGTTGTCCTCTTGAAGGCTTATCAGTAGAAACAGCTAGGCATCCAGCCAAGTAGTTACTGGGATGGAGGCCTCCCTCCAAAAGATTTCAAAAATAGGGGGAGGAGAACGGATCTCCAGCGAACAATTGAAGTAGGGAAAATCCTGGTGGATTCAGGTAGGTATACATAATTGACGAAGTACTACAAACCCTCCATCAATAGTGAATTATGAAGCTTACTTCATGGAATTTAAGGGGGCTCAATAGCCCAGGGAGACTACGAATTCTAAAAAACATGATAAAGATGGAGAAGCCGAAAATATGCTTTCTTCAAGAAACAAAGTGCAATAACAGTACTCTAGGATGCATCCTTTCTAGAGCATGGCCAGGATGCCAATCGTTGCTGTGGACACTGAAGGAGCATCGGGCGGGCTAGCCATAGTGTGGAACTCGCAAATGCTAACTCTCTCTATTTTTCATGCCTCTCACCACATTATCCAAGCCACCTTTCACATTACAGGAACTAATATTCATGGCCACCTTACAAATGTTTACTTCCCACAGGAAGCGGGAAAGAAAATAGCTTTACTCAACACTATAGAAGCTCTGAGCCTTAACAGAAGGAATCCTCTCTGGATCATTGGAGGGGACTTTAATATGATCACCAAGCTGGAGGAAAAGCAAGGAGAGAGAACTAGGATGGAACAGGAAAATGTCCACTTCAAAGATTTCATCCAAAATAATTCTCTAATCGACCTGCAATTTTGTAATGGTACTCATACTTGGAGCAACCGCAGAGCTGAGAAGCATCAAATCACTTCCAAACTAGACAGATTCCTCATATCAGACAACTCGGTTCATTTGGGAGGGGATATAGCGGCAGCAATTCTCCCTTACTTAGGCTCAGACCACTGGCCCATCTCCCTCCAATGGCAAAGACCAGGCAATACAACCAAACGACCTTTCCGCTTCGAAGAGTTTTGGCTCACTCACCCCGCATTCAAGGACTTCATCAAATCAACTTGGAGCACCTTCTTTCTGCCTGAAGGATCCAAAATGTTTCAGTTCCAATAGAAACTCAAATATCTAAAATCCCAAATAAAGCGTTGGAATCAAGAGACATTTGGAAATATCTTCAAGGTGCAACAAGAACTAAACAAGGAAATGGCCGATCTCTAGCAACAAATAATCATTGGGGGACACACTGAATGGACCTTAGAATAGGAGCAGCACATACACATTCAACTGGAGGAAAGGAGAAAGCAGGAGGAGATTCTATGGAAGCAAAAATTTAGGATTAGATGGTTAAAAGAAGGGGAAAGGAACACCAAATTCTTCCATCGAACCACTGTCCAAAGAAGAATGCACAACAATATCTCATTCATACAGAAGCAGGGAGGGGTAAGAGTGGAAAAGCATGATGAAATTGAGGAGGAATTTCTCAGGCATTTCAAGCAAGTTCATCAAGAGCCCCTGGCAGACAGAAGACCTGCTATAGAAAAAATAACCCAAAATGTACCAAAAATTATCACTGAGGAACACAACAAGCTTCTTCTTCACCCAATTCTGCCCCAGGAGGTGGATGTAGCTATGAACCAACTCAAGGAGGGAAAAGCCCATGGCCTGGATGGCTTCACGACCACCTTCTTTTACAATTTCTGGGAGCTGATAAAAGTTGAGGTGTGGCAAGTAGTGGAGGAATCAAGAGCTCTTCACTGGCTGTTACCCTCCCTGAATTCGACTTTTATTGCGCTCATTCCAAAGGAGGAGAAATCTAACACACCGGACAAATTCCGCCCAATAGCTCTTTGCAACGTTATTTACAAAGTGATCTCTAAAGTCATTGCCAATAGGTTAAAGCCACTTCTACCCCTGCTCATCTCGCCTGAACAATCCAGCTATGTGGAAGGGAGATAGATTCTAGACGGCATAATCCTCACACATGAAATTATTCACTCCCTCAAGCACTCCAAACAGGCAGGTATTATACTTAAGCTTGATCTTTCAAAAGCCTTTGATAAGCTAAGTTGGACATACATTCAAAAAATGTTAAATGCTTTCGGATTCTCTCCCATGTGGGTTCGCTGGATTATGAGTCTTATCTCCTCATCCTTCTTCTCCATTCTTGTGAACAACATCCCCTCCCATCCCTTTAGTCCATCCAGTGGAATTCGGCAGGGCAACCCTCTCTCCCCCTTCCTCTTTGTGTTAATGGCTGAAGGCTTGGGACGTCACATCAAACAAGCCCTCATCCCCCAGTAGCTCAAAGGTCTCTCCATTCACCTCTCCCGGCTATAACTCATCAATAGTTTGTTGATGATATCACGCTCTTTGGTTACCCATTAGTCCAGGAAGCCTCCCTCTTCAAATCCCTGCTCAATGACTTCTCTGAGGCTTCAGGCACCAACGTCAATAAAGCCAAATAACATATCTTTTTCTTCCATACTCCCCTTGTCGTGCAGCATGATATAGCTTGTATATTGGGCTTTCCCATTGACACTCTCCCTTCCAAATATATTGGATCCCCCCTCATTGATTCTGCCATCAGGCATTCCTCTTAGCGCATCCTCATCGAGAAGCTGGAATCCCATCTCAATCTATGGACGCACAGAACGCTAAACATTGCAAGTCGCGTGGTGCTCATAAAAGCTGTGCTTCAGGCAATGCCGCTTTATTTATTCTCTATCCTTGCAGCGCCCAAGTGGGTAATTAAAAGAATAAGGGATCTACAACGTAACTTCCTATGGGGGAATACAGCCACCAACCGCAAATGGGCCCTGGTAAAATGGACCACAGCTTGTATGCCTAAAGAAATGGGTGGCATAGGCTTGAGGGATCCCAATCACAGCAATGCTATAATGTGCGCTAAAATCTGGTGGCAGTGGCTCTCTTCCCCTGACAAGCCGTGGGCCGCCATATGGACAGCCAAATACGCCAATCATAGACCTCAGGAGGAGCTTATAAGACTCACACCCAATGCAAAAGGTTCCCTCATTTGGAATGCTGCCAAGCAACATTTTTTGTTGATTCAGCAACATAGTTTTTGGGAAGTAAGAAATGGTAGAATAGCTCGATTCTAGACAGATGCCTAGAACCAAATTCCAAAGCTCAATAGCATTCTCCACTCGCTTCCAAGCCACATCGGGGAGGAACAACAACAGAAAAAGATTTGGCAGCATTGGACGTAGGAGACAGTGCAAGGATACAGATAATGGGAGCAAGGTGACGGGTTAATCAGGAATGCAGATCACCCTTTTATGAAGGATCTGGAAAAGGAGCTCCAAAAACGATGCATAAGATACTCTGAAGGCAGGGACATTTTACGATGGGGCTATAGGCCTAAAGGTACCTTTGCTACCTCAGAAGCTTACAAACTAATATGTACTGACCCTTCGCCCCCCGATCCCATTTGGGGGAAAATATGGGATTCAGGTATCTGGCCCAAAGTCTCCCTTTTCCTATGGCTGGTCGGGCATCAAAAAATTCTCACCTGGGATAGGTTGAGGCGAAGAAACTACCACGGCCCTTCAATATGTGTCAACTGTAAATCGCAGGAGGAAGCCCTCTAGCACCTTCTGGACTCATGCACCTTGGCCAATCACTTATGGGAGAAGGCAAGCTTTAGGTGTCAAAGAAGATGCAAAGTGGCAAAGGACATCACCAATTCTCTTCATCACTGGCAAAAGAAACCCTACAAAAGTGAAATCCTTAACCATTTATGGAGGATAATTCTAGGGCTACTCATCTGGGGCATTTGGAAAGAAAGGAACAAGCGCATATTTAAAGACCAAAGTTCTCCCTCAGAAATCATTTGGAGCAAATTCTATATGAATCTCAAAGAAACTCTGATGCTATGCTCTTGGACTCCAGAGGACCTTCCCTCACTCGATAATGAGAAAGCCATATGGGCGAACTGGAATATGCAACTCCCTCAAGAAACCTACATTAAAGCCCCCTCAAGAAGCGTCAACACAAAAAAGGATTCCTGGACAGCTCCTCCGAAGCACACCTACAAGCTCAACTTTGACGGAGCTTCAAAGGGAAACCCTGGAAAAGAAGGTTATGGTGGAATTTTTAGAAATCATGTAGGATTGCCTCTTCTGGTTTACTTTGGAAACATTGGATCGGACACCAATAACTCAGCTGAACTGGAGGGTTTATGGCAAGGTCTCCTCCTCTCATGGAAACACAACTTCCAACCCCTGGAGGTCGAAGGTGATTCCATGCTCCTTATCAACATGGCCAAGCGGCTCCTAAATGGATCTCATGCTAGGAAAATAGCCACTAGTTGGAGACTCAAGGCTAGATTGGAAGCCATAGAACAAGTGCTTCTCAACAACAGAGCCATAATATTCAATCATGTTAAGAGGGAGGGAAACAAGCTCGCTGACCTCCTAGCCAATGTGGGTGTGGAAAGTGAACATACTCTACTCACAGGAACTCTAGAAATAATATCGAACCATGATCAAGTACAGGAATGCAATCATCTGGTCCAAAGAGATGTTGCCCCCTCGGATGTGGGTGTTTAGCGTTGCATTCACTGCAATGGGACTGGAGTGGGCGGAGCCGAGACGCCACCTGCCAGCCTTGTACAGAGGACCGAAGGCATGTGGAGGGAGGATCATACGCAGGTGGGTTTAACAGGGTGTAAGGGAATGTTTAAGGTTAACATTAATTCGTCGTCCCTCCTCGCACGCACTGACTGTTATCGGCTCTTGGCTCCCATGAATGCCATAGTTATTGCGGGAGGGTCTCGAGGCAGGGGAAAATTCTTATTAACCAGTTTCCGCCATGGTTACACTCTATTATTTCTTGTGTTGTGTTGGATGGTTGCGGGTGTTGCTAGCGCGAAGTCTCCATGGTGGTTGGGCTTTGGCTCTACCTCACCGTCCCCCGCTATGGCTTTGGGCACCCGTCCACAGGCCTGTGTGTTTGGTCTGCGTTACACCTCTCCTGTGGTCTGTTCTGTAAACATTCACGGTGCTGTCATGCCTCGGCTCCGCCAAAGGATGCTCAGCTACAGAGGCACCACACGGGGCGCTCCTTCTTGCCCTTCCTCCGGTGATGCCGCCTCGAGTCAGTACCCACACTCTCGCAGTGGAAGAGGGAGCATTTTGAGGCCCAGCCAATTTCTCGAACCCAGCTCCGCAGGCTCCTCGTCTTCGCCCTCCTTCAGCTCAGCAATCTTCACCTTCAATTGTTCCCTTAATCGCCCACGGATCACTACACATGTTTCAGTCCTATTTCTAGAGGAAGCCCAAGAAGAGGGCGAATCTAGTGCTCCGATGCCAATTGCAGACTCACCGCGAGAGATGGAACCACCGGCCAGCATTGTCAATGACACTACAATGGTGCCTGTTCCTCCAGTCATGCATGAAAATGAGGCGACCCAAGCTCAGGACCTGGCTGACGGGGGTGGTGCAGGATCATGGAGGAGATACCAGATGTTTAATCAAGCTTTTCAGCTTCTTAACAGGTTTTGCGGCCCAGTTGAGAGGGATTTTTTGTCAAATGTGTCGATCTTAGTTTCTGCTATTGTGTCGAGGTCAATCTTTTGTTTCTGCTGTGTTTTTTTGTTGTTTGTGTTCCTCTGGATCCCCTGCGCAGGACTGCAAAACAAAGTCTTGTCCAACATCTATGTTCTGGACACTTGCTGTTTCAAGTGGCCTTCCTTTCAAGCCAGCTGGCTCATTATGCTCACTATGTTGTAATTTTACTCTTTTAATGTGAATAATAGTATAGCCTTATTTAGAAAAAAAAATATGAACTGGATCTTTCACATAATAGACATGCATGAGTTACCGATGAGAGAATCTTTAGTTATCTGGAGTACACTAGTTGGATGCATGCATGCATTAACTGACTGAACTCACATTAGTTCCTCAAACAGTTTGGAACTAACTTAACTAGACTTAACTCAGTAAACTGAGCTAACTAATTACAACTCAAATGTAACTCAATCTTATCTCCTTAATTAAGGGATAATCTCCTTAACTAAGGGATAATCTCCTTAATTTAAGGGATAAGAGTTGCATGAATTCAGAAAGACTTCTAACTTGAATTTCTCCAACTAATTAATTCATGATGAATTTATTAATTATTTTTCAAGCAGCTGGTGAGACTAAATTCGAATTTTAATTTAGGGACAAATTAAAATTGGAATATTCTTGTTGCCACATTTCAACAAGAATGAGGTTAATAATATTTTATTATTGCTCATTATTCGAGGATAACTCAATATTTTGTTATAAATAAAATGGTTTTCCATTCATTATTCGCTTTTGATTATTTTCATTATTGCACTCATTGTTGTAACTCTGATTATTTTCATTGTCGCACATCATTTTTTCCGTTTGAGTTCCCATTGAGCTCAAAAATTTTATTTGTTGGTTTTACACATTATAGAGGAGAGAGACTCTACACAAGCTGAATGCATTTGAGGATAGCCCAGAACCAATCCAATATATGGGAACTACTAACATTTATTTGTTCCCTTCACAGGTGTTATAATAAAATCTATTCTTTGCATATATGGTTTCCATTGGATAATTAAAGTTATTACTGTTTATTTTTTATGTTTAACTATGATTGTGGCATAGATCAGGAAGTTGGCATGTTTTGTTTCTATTAGTTGATGTAGATATACAATGTTTAGAAACCATTTGTATTATTGGGATTGTTTGTCATCCATTATCTGAAGTGTTTCCTTTTCGTACATATTCGAGGAGAAAACACTACAACAAAATTGGCAACTCCACTGGTTGTTTACTTTAGATCCAGAAGCATGGGTAACCATCAATTTTTAGCTTAGGGTTTTTCTTTTTCAATCTCTTAATGTTGTTTACTATCTTTTTAACCCTATATCTGTCAAATTTCTGACTTCCGCAAGCTTTCTGTTCTTTTCCGCAGGTCACAGGAACTAGCCGCAATAGAGACGAAAATTTTTATGAGATTTGCTGACCAAGAATCAAGGAGAAGAAATTGCACTTTTCTACTCAAAAAGTGCAATGTGAAGTCCAGAGTGCATCTTTTAGCCCAAAAAGTGCAATCCCCCCTTAAAACAGGTCAGTACCTGTGATTTTTAAGGTTTCCAGGTTTTTATCAGATCTCTTTCTGGGTATTGCCGAGAGCTATCTACTAGGTTTTTTGACCTCTATCTCATCCTGCTTAGGCCTTGACCTACTCTGATTTACTCATCTAAGTGGAATTTATCCCCTTAGGGCTTGTAGTATGCTTCCACCTTTATAGCAGGAGTTTAGCTAAGTAAGAAGTCTCAGTTTCTGTAGCACCTTCAGCCATCTTTTCTAGATCTTTACCCTTCTATTTCAGATCTCCAAAGATAGGTTGTTTCCATCAAAAGTTTCATTTTAAACCTTGTTTGGTAATATCCCTTAGGGTCCCATCAGTTGCCCCAGGTTTTTCACCCATCTCCCTATCTCTTTGCATCAATCTTCATCTTTGGTTTTTTTCTATAGCTGCACCACTTTCTAGTAGCGTAGTGTCATTTGATCCGAGTCAAACCAACACTTGGATTTATTGAAATTTTTATTGTGTTTTTAGTCAATTTCGCCACCAACCATAACATTGTTTGCAAACCCAGTTTCGATCGGGTTTAGTTAATTGATTTTCTGTTCATTTTTTGTTGTTAATTACAGTTCATTTTCAACAATATTTTTTCTTTTTTCAAACACGATCTGGACTTAATTAATAAACACACTTGCACACAAAAGCACACCTTAAGTGAAACACGTAGTTTACATTGCCAAGCCAAGAATTAACACAATAAATTTATCTCCCCACATAGAGACAAAGAGATATTTCTGATCTCCCTTCACCATTTTTGTGTCACGTGTGTCTTACCACCATAGCACCACCAAGGCATTTATCATGGAGACTCTTATGCCTTCGTCCCTAGTTTCCTCTTGGGCATATTATTCCTCCCCGTAGGGTTCGAGTTCATAATCCCCTGAGTCCCCATACTGACTCTTCTCTTGGTTTATCTGATTCCTCATCTAATTCAGAGCCTCCTTCACCACATTTAATCACCATGTCTGGACCCATAGTTGGTGCAGGAATCCAACCTAGTGTTGGCAATGGTTCTACCCTGGTGGTCACATCTGGTAGAACAGTCTCAAGAACTATTCCAGCAGCCTCCATGCTCCCTTTTATGGCTGGTTTAAGTCTCTCAGATTTTATCCAGTTGATAAATGACCCTATACACAATGATGTTGGTTGGCCTGCTATGCCGACTAATCTTCCCTAAGACATCCCTAAGTTTGAGGGTAATTCTAGAGAATACCCCACCAATCACGTCTACTCCTTCCACATGTGGTGTTCATCCAACTCCATTACCGATGACTCCATTCATCTTCTGCTGTTCCAATGCACGTTCACTGGAGATGGTGCTAAATGGTATGTAGACTAGCCTGTCATATCTCATTCCATTTTCATGACACTTCCTGAAGTGTTCCTCTCATATTTTCAATTACCTCTCTGGTAGGACACTGGTATGAAGCTATTGACCTCATTGCGCCAATCCTCTGCCACTCGCCTTTCCAATCATGTTCAAGAATCATGTATAAGGAGGAGCACATTTCATGGCCCGCACTTCAAAGACCATGTCTACCTAGATTGGTTTCTTAGGAGCCTTTTATCACCCATTGGAAAAGATGTCGTGTCCCATTTTCCTCAGACAGAGGAAGAATATCTCCAAATTGCTATGAGATATGACCCGATTTATGCGCAATCTGGTTACGTCTATACCATCATTCCAGACCTCCCTCGTCCTAGAGGTTCCAATGCACTAGGGGCATCTCACACTGCCGACAGTATCATTGGAACCCTTTCACACCATTCGCCATATAATCAACAAAGTTATGCATATCTGCAGGGGGGCACCAATTCCTCCAACACATATGCCCCTCCTGCTATCAACATTTTTTTAGGGCTAGCTAATGCTCAACTTGTCTACCAATCCATTGCTGCTCCCTATGCACAACCGAGTGCTCCAACCCCTCAAGCATTAGCACCACAGCCTCCCATGCATCCTCAGCCCCAACAGCCACCCACCCTTCAGGGTCAAGTGTTTGCATAACAGAGTGCGATGAATCCCCAAAATTAGAAGAAATAGAATAAGGGGAAGGGTAACAAGAGTAATCATGGTAATCAAGGTAATCAACCTAGTGAACCCCACAAGAACCAGTCTAACACCAAAAACCAACAACAGGTCATCCAAACCAAGCAGAACAAGGCTATTCGTACAAACAAGCCTTGTGAATGTTGTGGTATACATGATGATTATACACATGATTGTCCTCTATTCCCCAGATGTGCCAAATGTAGGAATCTCAAGACACTTCTATAGGTCAACAGCCCATCCAACAATCGCCTCAGAATCCTGCTCCATCTCAACAGGTATTTCTTACAAATCCTTTCCCTCAGCAAGGATTTGTTGCTACTCAACCTCAACCATATCAAGCAGCCCATCCACCCCAACCCTCTAGTCTTGGTGACTACCAGATCCTTATGATGAATCTCGATGAGGTTAATCCCTCCAATATGAACTTGCAAACTCAGTCGCGTCAATATGACAAGTCATCGACTTCGTCTGCCATTGAGTCCAAAACCAAAGCATCTACTGAGCCTCTTATGATACCAAATGGTCTACTACAAATCCCTCAACCTAATGTTAAAGCTATTCCCAAGATCCTAAAGGAACCATTACATTGTAATGCGGCATCTAACCAAGCTACCCATACATACAATATAGTAGATGACTTGGCACAATCACCTGCTACCATGTCAACACTAGAAATCCTCCAATTGCGCTGCTCTCAAAAGAAATCTCTACTAACTCGTTTGGGCCCAGTAGATCCTTCCGATGATCGTTTGATTGCCTTCCCAGTTGATACATCAGAACATCCCCGTTTACCTTCATCCATTGCTTTCCAGATACCAGTCTAAGTCCATAATTCCATCATCTCGTGATGCATTATTGACAAAGGTGCATCCACTTGTGTGATGTCCACTACCATTTGGAAACAACTTAAGTCACCTCAGTTGTCCCCATCCACCATCACTTTGCATGCTCGAGATAGATAATCCTCCTAGACTCTTGGAATGTATCGTAATTGTCTCGTGACTATTATGGGAAAGACTGTCCATGTAGACATTGATGTTATTGATGCCCCTATAGATTAAAACATTCTCTTGGGTCATTGTTACACATATGCCATGTCACCCATCACATTTGCGATTTTCCACAAGATGTGCTTCCCCCCATGAAGGGAAGACTATCACCATCGATCAGTTGACTTACTACGAGCCAACATCCGTGACCTCCCACGCGTCCATTATCTCATCAATGTCAGATAAGAAGCCTTCAACTCCTCTCACCAATGGGTGCTTTCCCTGGTCCTCCCCCTCTCATCTCAGAGCCTAACTCTTTGAGTGTTTGCATGTTACAAGCATCATGCTCTGCTCTCAAGCAGTCTAGTACATCTAATCAACAACCAACTCCTCAACACCCTGTAGTTGCCATCCTAGCCAAGCCATCCAAATCCACCCCCCAGGACCTCCTCCATTTGTGGGTTCTTCTCCTATGTTTCCACCAGGAATTGTTCCTCCAAGTTTTAACCATCCAGGCACTATCCCACTAGGACATTACCATGCAGGCCAGATACCTTTCTTAGTTCCCCTCCGAGAATATTTCCTTTCCCTGTCATGGCTTCGGTGGTCCTTCCTAACATGACTTTAGGGATCCCAGTATGGTACATTGATCCCCCTACAAGCATTCCTCCTGGTCATCCAAGACCTTATCATGCTTTGACCCCAGTTCAACTGGTCCCTACGAGCCCTGTCACTGCTTTAGCTTCATCACAACCTCAATAGGAACCCACTAGTATTGTGAAAGGATCCAGACATGGGTGGAAAATTAAGAGGAAATAACTTAAGGAAAAGGCACCCTAAGATCGTCCATCCCCCAAGGCCCCAAAGCTATCACCTCTGTGTGCTTGGTGTAAAGTTGTTGGGGGTGCCACCAATAATTGTCCCGAACTTCCTCATCTCTGTAGGAATTTACAGGGTAAGTTCCTCAGAAAGAACACCAAAAGGACACCGCTCACAACCAGATCACAAATCAATACACCAGTATTTTTGACATGGTTAAAACCCTCAAAGAGGGAAACAGTCCATGGCCTGAGCCAACGTGGCCACTTCAGGCAATTTATTAATAAAAGAATGAAAATTTACATAAGCTTCTCTCATGCACGGATTTTCCTACAAATGACCCTCCATGCGCTTTAAATAGAATTCATGGACCAATCAGGTGTCAAGCCACGGATCAAGTGTCGGTAATACCGAGGAGAGAATGAACCGTCGGATCACTACATATCGTGACCGTCGGATTGTAAGTTACAAAATGTACAACGGTAAAGAAACACACTTTACCTAACTCTATACCTAACTCTACACTAGACCAAGTTGTACTTAACTATTTCCTATGTGTCGGAATATCCTAACATCCCCCCTTAAGAACAACTTGGGATAGGATTGAAGGATTTACAAATATGACACAATAGGAGAAGGAAGGAGGCACTAGAGCCTATCCCCCCTTAGTGACAACTTCCTGAACTCCAACCATAAATCGAAGTTTAGTGAACTTCGCCTCTGTGAGAGCCTTTGTGAAGATGTCTGCAACTTGATCATCTGTTGAACAATATTGCACTTCAAAAACATGGTCGTGAATGAGCTTTCTGATGAAGTGCATGTGCAGTTCAATGTGTTTGCTGCGCTGATGTTGAACTGGATCTTTGCATAGATGAATGGAACTTTGATTATCACACCAAAGTGTAGTTGGATGCTGCTGCTGAAAGCCAAATTCTGACAGGATCTGACGAAGCCACAAGGCTTCCTTACTAGCTTCTACGGCACCACGATACTCTGCTTCTGCTGATGAAAGAGAAATGGCAGCTTGTTTCTTACAAGCCCATGTAATACAATGTAGGATAGGAATTTACAGGGTAAGTTCCTCAGAAAGAACACCAAAAGGACACCGCTCACAACCAGATCAAAGATCAATACACCAGTATTTTTGACGTGGTTAAAACCCTCAAAGAGGGAAACAGTCCAGGGCCTGAGCCAACGCGGCCACTTCAGGCAATTTATTAATCAAAGAATGAAAATTTACATAAGCTTCTCTCATGCACGGATTTTCCTAGAAATGACCCTCCATGCGCTTTAAATAGAATTCATGGACCAATCGGGTGTCAAGCCACGGATCAAGTGTCGGTAATACCGAGGAGAGAATGAACCGTCGGATCACTACATATCGTGACCGTCGGATTGTAAGTTACAAAATGTACAACGGTAAAGAAACACACTTTACCTAACTCTACACTAGACCAAGTTGTACTTTACTATTTCCTATGTGTCGGAATATCCTAACAATCTCAAACCTTTGGTTCATGAAATGTTCCCTGAGTCAAATATACCTAAAGTCCATGTTAACTTACCAAGTCCACCTAAGAAACTCATAACGTTATGCACAAATCACCCTTATGCCTTGTGCAATCATCATGGTCATTATTCCCATTGTTGCACTCATCTCAATGAGTTTCGTGATTGCCTTGAGGTTCTTTGCGAATACAAGACCACTCGTAGTGGAACACTGTTACACATCATTTTGTCATTGTCCCTGTACTCCTAGTTCCTTGATATTGTAGGACTTCTACAGTGAACCCCACATGCTTTGCCTTCATGAAGAAACTCCTATTGTGTCCCTCTTCATGAGTAGATCAATTCCGTTCTGCACCATTTCCCTTGAAACTTCTATTTTGACCTGTTTACAAGACTGACACTAATGGCCTTTGTCTCCCCTGCATCGATGTGCAGAGATTAGCACTATCCCTAGTGCTAACCGGAGTGACTGAGCTGTTTTCCAGTCACACCAGTCCTGTTATGGAAATTCTTTTAAATTAAGAGCCAAAGCTTCCAACTCTAGAAGTTTCGTAACAGAAGTCTGGTAAATGGTTTGGCTAGATGCGGTTGAGGATGTCAGTTTGAGCTCCTTTCCCCTATAATGATGGAACTACCTCAAGGGATAAAACATTTTCCCATGAGAAGAGGATCCATCTCCCATCCATTCATTCTTTATAAACCTCCTTTCTTCCCAAGCACAATCTATTGTTAATGTTGGTGTGCTAGTGCTATTTTGGTTTGGAGTAAACAACAACCTATTCATATTTGTAGCTATCTAGTTATGTGAGGGAGAAGTGTGATTTGATTTGGAGTGAAGCCTAAAATGGAAGAGCCTTAAAACTATTGTTGATTGAGATCACCATGGAATGATAGTAGAAGTGTGTGGGAACCTAGTCTTGTCAGAGGTGAACCACAATGTCAAGGCAATGGTTTTAATATCTTCTTTATATCAATATATATGCAACTATTGATTGGTTTCCTACATGATTTTTCATATTACATATTCATGGCTTAATGTTTCTTGACTTGTTAAGTAGGTTGAATTACAATTTGTCTATTATCAATGTTGTTGTTTGATGTTGTTCACTTGTTTCAGGTGTTTAAAGAAGGAAGCAAGAGATAGCTGGAGTGAGAAAGCAAGGACATCATCAAATGAGATAAGCGTACTAAGAGGTAGGCCCTCTTAATTGGTTGTAACCTAAGGAAATTTTCCATAGAATGTATCTATTGTGGCTAGACCCATTATTAGGCTAGAGGAATTTCTTTGTGTCGAATTATAGGTGTACTTACTCCTTACATTTCGTTTTCAGTCCCTTGCGACTTTGACCTCTATTACACAAGTTTGAAAATTTTTCGTTTTCTTGTCTAAGCGTATCTTTTCTGGCATGGGTCACATTGGTTGTCTTGTTGTTGGAAAAGTGAGTGTTTCACTAGTGTGAATGAGCCTCTCCTTTCATGTTTTCATATGCTTGAAGAGCTTATTGTCTCGAAAAGTTTTTCCTTGAAGAATTGTATGTGAAAAGTTTATTTCATTGTTTCATGAAAAACTATGAAATTCTAGTTTGTTGGATCTTTGTGCTATGATAACTTGCATCACTAAAATACTAGAATTTCATTGGCATTTGGAAAAGGAAAATAAATCTTTTTCTTTCCGAAGGACTGTTAAATATGCGCTTGTTAGGAAATTAGGAATTGGAATGCATTTTTGATTAGTTTATTTTTCGAAAAAGTAAGGTAGTGAAAGATCATTTCACTTTTAGTTGCTTGGTTGTTTGCACTTGATTGAGTAGTTTCTACCCTATCTAGTGTAAGCATTTCATTGAATTGAAAGGGTCTTGTCTCATTTAGTTGAATTTAAGGTTTTTTGAGTCACATCGCTAAGACTTGAAAACTAAAACATAACTCAAGATAAACTTTAAAATGAATTCAATTAACCTAAGGGGAATTTCACATTTAATGATCATAGCTATAAGGTCTGGGCTAGAGACATGTTTCAACGTCTTTAAACCTAGCAATTGACGTTAGCTTCAGCATTAGACAACACTAGGATGGATTTGTGCTCCCTGTACCATCGAGTATATAACGAGAGACCCCTCTAGGCTGCAATCCGTTATCCTTAGGAAGCCGAGTTGATCACCTTGCAAACGTGATACACCGAACACAACATTTGGGGAGATTGCCTACTCATGCTTCTTGGTTCGCCAGGAGGTATTTTGTAGTTCACGATTACTTGGTAATCATGTTTACCTAGATCATCTAGAGTAGTCATTTGATATTTTTGACTCATTAAGCTTAAAAGATCATTCAATAACTTGTCCTTTCGAGCTTGTTTCCAATCGAAAGCAATAGAGTCATCTTTGTTTCTTTCTCGACTCTCAAAAAATGAAAGAGAACCTGTCTTTTATGCGTCTTAATAATTGATTGCCCATGATCTGAAAACACTCTGTTAGTATTTTCTGAGACCAAATTGTGAGTTTCCCTTAAAGAACATTTTAAAGCCTTGAAGTTAATTTTTTTGTTGACTAAGACAAGGTCATCATGGTTGAACCATCTGGTTCATCTAGTTCCTCTTCCTCTCCTCCGTCTAAAAGATTTTCTGGGGAGTCGTTTCCTGAGTTACCAGAGTCACTGAAGGACCAAGGTGTTGAACTCAGAATTGTTCTGAGCATTCAACCTTTGTCATCTCATCCTCTACCTACTTTTGATACTGGGTTATTTGCTGATCTTGGCCCAGAATCTCCGGACAATCCCGTTCACACTCCCGAGAACTCGCTGACCATTGATGGTCAGCTTGGAATGGCTATCTACCCTCTGAATCCTTTGTTTGACCCTATTGTGATATCACAGCAACATCCTTATATTCTGTATGACCAACCAGGTGTTCCTTTGGAACAATCCCCTCATACTTCTTCGGCCATTCATCGTCACTTATTTCCAGACATGGAACTCGAAGGTGATGCTCCAGTCACCTCTCTAGACGAGTCTGAAGTTTCTACTCCACACACTGTTGAGGAGGAAGAGCTACCTTTTCCTCCTGAGGGTTTCCCCTATTCATGGGGTATTCTCACTAGTTTTCCACCCAACTATGTGTTCTTAGCAAAGTTGGTTTCAGGTACACCTAGTGCCTTTTCACTTTACCATAACCTTGTTTGGGCTTCAAGTTCCATGCCTACTTCAGTTGTGTTCATTGCAAACATGACTTCCCAGTAGGTTATTACCTCACTTCAGGTGCAACCCACCGTTCTGAATACCCTTGTATCGTCAATCCCAGTTACCCATTAGGCACAATCAATAGTTTTGAAGAATGTCTCTGTCAGTTCCTCCATCCATCTAGTCAGTGGCTAGGCTGTGCCACCACCTGGGGGGGAAAACTTGAATTTTTCTATGGTTTTAGATGCCACCCATGTGAGTGGCTGACAATCTCACATGCTTGGTATGAACCAACCTTCTTCTGGTATTATTCATAACCCTGCTGATCCTACTGGATCGAGCAATGTCTAGTACCAATGGGTTCAAAATCCTATTGGTCCATCTAGATCGATCAATGTTCAGTATCAGCAGCCCTATGGGGCTCAGGTCCAATACCAAAATCCTTACGTTCCATATGCTTCTCAAGGAATGGTCAATTAACCTTACACCCTCCAATCTGGACAGTACATTCAGTGTGGCTATGGGCATATTGAGTTCAAAAATTTCCTGGGCACTGTTCAAGTACCCTTGCAACAGCAAGGAAAACATCTACAACAATGAGGGCAACCTTTGTTACCACAAGGGAAACTTTTGTTCCGGAAAGGGCTCTCCACAGAACCGCAAGGGCAAATGATCTCACAGCAAGGTCAACCCTTGCAACAGTTGCAGAAAACCATGCAGCAGTAGATGCAATATGCTCCGCATAGCTCCCAATCCATGTCCTCACAGGGCCAACCTCTGTATCCTAAGGGACAAATTTTGCAACTGCAAGGTCAACCCTTGCAACCACAAAACAAACTAGGGGAGTAGCAACCCTTGTATACATATCAACAAGGTCAAACCTTTCAAGGGTAGGGTCAAGGTCAAGTATTGCAGCAGCAGGCTCAAAATCCTAATGTCCTAGGTCAACAAGTCCAGAATCCTATTTTCCAAGGGCATTAGGTACAAAACCCTAACGTTGTAAGTCACCAGGTTCAAAATCATTTTGGTCAAGGTCAGCAGGTACAGAATCCCTATGTTGAAGGGTAACAAGTGTATCAACCTTATGCCCAAGGACAGCAGGTCCAAAATCCTCTTGTTCAGGGACAATAGGTTCATCACCTATATGTTCAAGGACAACAGGTCCAATATCCATATGTCCAAGGTCAACAAGCTCAACAACCTTTTAACCCATACGTTGCTTAATAACAACCTATGGCCAGATAGTTCCAAGGTATTCAAGGTCAAAATCCTCCCTATGGTCAAGGTAATCAACAATGGAGGCAGCGGCAAATGCCATATGGCCAAAATCCCCCACTGTGGGGCCAAAATTCTTACCAGTAGGGATGGGATCCTCCATTCGGATCCGCTGATTGACATCCCATGCATTTTAACACCCAATTTCCATTCTTGGCCACATTCAAGTTGCCAAATGTATCTCGCCTTATGAATGATCCCATCCTTCATTCACCATATTGGCCTCTAGTGTCATCCAAGATACCAAGTGGTTGTCCAAAGTTTGATGGGAAAGCTAAAGAAGATCATCAAGCCCACGTGATGACATATCATCTCTGGTGCTCATTGAACTCGTACATTGATGATTCCATTCGTCTCCATATTTTCCAATAAACCCTCATGGGTGCTGCAGCTAAGTGGTACATCGAGCTGCCTCAAAGTACTTACCATGACTTTAACTCTTTAGCCATGGCTTTGCTCACACATTTCCAACTGCCAGTTCACTATGAAAATGGAACCTATTTGCTCACATCGCTTAAGCAAGATACTACGACACACATCTCTAATCACATCCATGAATGGAGACGTAGATGTCACCTAATCAAATTTGAGATTGCTGATCAGTTGCTCACTAAATGGTTTACCAAATCATTCATGGCCCCAATTGCTCGTGATATAGCTATGGGTGGATGTATCACTGAAGAGTAAGCCATCACTCGTGCCAAGTACTTGGACCTAGTTTACTCTCAGTCTCGCAGTTTGTATGAGTTATTACCGAATGCTCCACGGCCATCATCCCATCTCGCAGCATGAAAGTCACAAGTTGTACCTCCCATTGATGGAGTTATTGGTTCAGTATCCCAGGCCCCTAATAAATCTTCTTCCAAACAGAATTTGGTCTCAAATGTTGTTCCTAATAGTTCATCCCGAAATCCACCTAGCCCTGGTAAAACCTCAGAGGTCCACACTGTCTAGTCTACCGCAGCGGAAAAATCCTTGAAACGAAAGAAGAAAGGCAAGGAAAGGGTAAAGCTGATGCCCTAAAGCAGGGTCCTCCCAAATCGTTTGTCAGTGAATCTTCACAATGAAACCTAAGTATCCCTACTTCATTTGTGAGGAATATCACTACACTAAAGATTGTCCCTGGTGATCCGAATTTATTCGCTTACTCAAAGGGACACCTATTTTCCTCGAAGAGCCATTTCCATCTTAGCATACCCAAATGGTAGACCAACCCCAATCTGCTTCCTCTAGATCTCAAGTGTTCATGATGAGTACGCCTAATAATGTGGCTACTAGATCGAAAGATTATCAAACTTCTGCTTAGACAGCTGGGAAAGAGAAAGAACCTGCTCCTTCTTCTTCTACCCCAAGTTCTGGCCCTCTTCATATTGAGTTCCCTAACCCTGATTCCGTTATACGGCCACCCTCTTGAGGTGTGCCACAAAAATCCTCATATAATCCCAATGCTCTAGCGACTCAGCACTACAATATTGTGGAGGATTTGACTCAGGCCCCATCAGCCATGTCAGCTCTCGAGGTGCTCCAAGTGCCCATCACAGTGGAAATCTCTGTTGTCAGCTATTGGGGACATCAATCCCACCGATTCCAATTTGATATGTTTTGATCTAGAGAACCATGTTCCACGTCTTCCTCATCAGATTTCCTTTCTCATTTAGGTAATCATCAATGAGAAGACCATCCACCAAACTATCATCAATGAAGGTGCTTCCACCTATATCATGTCGATCGCATGTTGGAAGGCTATTGGTTCTCCTACTTTGAACCAATCTCTAAAAACTTTGGAAGCTTACAATGGGTGTGATTCATGACCCTTCGGTGTCTTACCTAACCTTTCCAACACTCCAGAAGGCAAGACAATGCAAGTTGAGGTAGAAATTGTTGATGCCAATCTCAATTACAATCTTCTACTCAGCCAAAGTTGGACCCATGCTATGCATGCCATATCCTCCTCTTTATTTCACGTGATACATTTTCCCCATCAAGGGAATATTGTCACTGTCGACCAGCTATATTTCTTTGCCTCTTCCTCCTCAAATGGCAATGTTCCATATGTCAAGCACATTGGTGCTCTCTATGAGAGTGTGGGGGTAGGCCTTTTCAAAGATTCTGCCTTAATGGGAATTTTTCCACTCCCACCTCCTCATGTTCCCTCTGTCAACATGATCTCGGTCAAATCTGATCCTTGGGTCATACCTTCACCAAATCTTGTTGATACCTAGGTCGAGGATATGTTGCTTAGTGCTGCCGAAGTCAATTATGTGGAAATTATTTCGGTTTCAAGTTATGCATCCTCTGATTCTTTTATGTCGAAGACCTCTCTCGATACATACTCTCAATCCTCGTGGCTTGGCACTTTGGAATCGCCTAATCCATTAGCTGAGACCTTCCTTGCTGATGAAAATATTGTGGAAGTCATGTCTCTCAAGGAACTACCTTGGAATGATACTCATCATCGCTCTTCGTTCCTACCTCATCCAGAGGTTATGTCTACCGTTTTCGAAGAGTCCTCTTCTCCATTTCCACTACCAATCGTCACTCACGAAGTATGGTTGGAAGGAAATTTGGGTAATATTACCCAAATGATGTCGATTGACATTTCTATCAAACCTGGTATCGTTGAACACGTTCATATTGGGCTATCTTGTTCTCCAGATGAGATCAAGACATATACGCGTCTATTTCAGGAATTCCGTGATGTGTTTGCATGGTCCTACGAAGGAATGCCCAGCATTGATCCTAGCATTGTAGTGCATGAAATACCAACTTATCTACACGTGAAGCCTATTCGCCAATGGCTTCACCTAGTGCACCCTAGGAAGGTCGCCCCTATTAAGGGTGAAGTTGAAAAACTTCTCAAAGTTGGGTTCATCTACCCCATCTTCCTTATAGATTGGGTGTCCAATATTGTCTCGGTGATTAAAAATTATGACATGATCCACGTTTGCATTGATTATCGAGATCTCAATCATGTATGTCCTAAAGATAACTATCCTACTCCCTTCATTGATCAAATCATTGATGAATGTGCTGGGAGCAAGATCTTTTCCTTTATGGATGGTTTTTTTGGTTACAACCAGTCAACATCGCACCAGCCGATCAAGAAAAGACAACTTTTATCTGCCCGTGGGGTATGTTTGCATACAAAACGCTCCCTTTAAGCCTCAAAAATGTTGGGGCTACATTTCAGAAAGCAATGTCCTATGCATTTCATGATATTCACAACATTTTCCAGCCTTACCTTCCCACTCATTCTCGTAAGCGCCAAGATCACCCAGGCCATTTTCGGCAGATTTTTCTACACTGCAGACACTATAA
Source organism: Pinus tabuliformis (assembly GCA_031772625.1). Classification (NCBI taxonomy): domain Eukaryota; kingdom Viridiplantae; phylum Streptophyta; class Pinopsida; order Pinales; family Pinaceae; genus Pinus; species Pinus tabuliformis. Next base: position 870,400,190 of record CM062810.1, on the reverse strand, counting down.
CATTCGGTTAAACCCACACAAATGTGTTTTCTGCCTAGAATCCAGACGATTCCTCGACTTCATCATTTCCAAGGATGGTATTCACCTTGATCCATTAAAAGTTGAGGCCATTATAAATTTACCCCCTCCATCTTCACTACACCTTGTCATTACTGTTGGTCCTTTTTCCAAATGGGGCATCGATTATATGACATGTAACCCTCGTTCGGCTAGGGTGCATGGCTATATTATCATCACTGTGGATTATTTCACCAAATAGGCCAAAGTGATGCCTACATACTCTGTAGACAGTAAGACGGTGGCTCAATTCCTTTTCAACCATGTTATTTCCAAGTTCGGCGTACCTCAAGCCATTGTCACAGACCATGGCTCCCATTTCAGAGATTACATGATGGCTAAGCTGACATCGCAGTGGGCTTGTGCCATGATGGATCAACCTCATATTACCCTTGGGCCAATGGACACATTGAAGTCGTGAACAAAGTCTTGGTCACAATGCTTCAGCATACTATTGGGATGCACAAGTCAAATTGGCATCTCATACTCTTTTTAGCTCTATGGGCCTACTGAACCTCAACCAAAGACACAACTGGTTTAACACCATTCTAGCTGGTCTATGGTCTGGAAGTAACATTGCTGATTGAATGCGAGATTCCTTCACTAAAGTTAGCTGTTGAACTCCTCCTCGAAACGTCACATCAAGAGGAACACCTCTTATATTTAGAACAACTAGATGAGACTCACCGTCTCGTTGCCTTGTTTATCGAAGCAAAAAAGAAATGGGTCAAATCCCATTTCAATCAATTGGTCTCCCCTCACACATTCTCTGAGGGTGATTTGGTCTTACTATATGACCAAGCTAATGATAAGCTGGGGGCAGGCAAGTTTGAAACCATGTGGCATGAGCCCTACATTTTGAAACATTTGGTTCATTTGTTTGTTTACTAATTATGTCAAGTTTCTAATTTTCTTCTTCATTTAATCCATCTTTCAGTCGTAACATCTTCATTGCTTCATTTTCAATTGAATGAGTGAAAGAGTCTTGTTTGTTCTCTTACTTCGAGTGTCTCTTTTCTATTTCTAAGCATAGATTACATTGTTTGGTTTGTCGATTGAAGCATTTGTGTGATTCAAGTAAGAAGTTTCTTTTAGTTTCATTTATCATGATTTGGATTTGATTGATGCTTGTTGTTCGAAATTGTGAAAATTTTCATTAAAGTGGTTTATGTGAAAGATTCATTTTTCATTTTACGAAAAGAAGAACATCATTCTAGTTTACTTAAGTGAAAATATTGCATTAGTAGCATCATTGAGAAGCCATAATTGTATCATCATAAGCATTGGAAATGAAATGAAACTTCTTTTGTTGTTAAGGGAAGATTAAGTGCATTTAGGACATGTATTAGTGAAATATTTCATTCTTTGATTGTTGCATTGATTGTGTGCTCTCTATCCCTCAGTTAGTATTAACTTTCATTGAGCAAAGATCTCTTTTCTCATATAGCTGCATGTAGGAGTTTTCTCAAATGACAACAGTAGGGCCTTGTAATTAAAACCTAATTCAAGATCAACCATTAAAATTTATCAAGTTAACCTAAGGAAGCATTGAAACTTAATGTTTGTATTTAGTGGTCTAGGCTAGAGACGTGTTCCGGCATCTTTAAACCTAGCAGATGTCGTTCACTTCGGCACTAGACAGTGCTAGTACAAAATTATGCTCCCTGTACCATCGCGTATATAAAGGGAGACCTCACTAGCTTTGCAATCCTTTATCCATAGGAAGCCGAGTCTGCTACCTTGTAAACATGATATACCAAACACAACATTCGAGGAGATTTCCTACCCATACTTCTCAGTTCACCGAGAGGTATTTTGCAGTTCACGGTTACCTGGTAATCCTTTCACCTAGATTATCCCAAGTAGCCATTTTGGTCTTTTTGACTGTTTAAATTTAAATATCATCAAGAATTTCTCCTTTTGAGCTCGTTAAATTTGAAAGCGACTAGCATCACCTTTTTCCCTTTTTTCAACTCTTAAAACATGAAAAGGAAAAGTTTTGTTTCAGTGTTCTAAAATTAACAAAGTTATCTTCCTTAGTGATTCTTTAGGGTCGATTCCAATGGCAACATTTTTAGAGTCTACCAGTCAAGGATTCCCCTCAAATGGGAATCCTGGTCCTTTTCCTTGTTTTGGAAATTCTGGTGCTCCTTATATGACAAAGTTGTCCCTCCCTGGGTTTACCATTGGTTTACATGTCTGTTTATTTTTGACCTCGGTGGTCCTGAGCACCCCAAATCCTGCCCAGCCATCTTCTTCATTTGAATCACATCATGTTGATTCTAATATTGAACTCTCCCCGTCTTCCCCTATTTCTTCCTCTTCCTCTTCTACTTCACCCGCTGAAAGTTTAAAATCTAGTAACCAGAAGGCTAACAAGAAGTAGAAGAAGACAAAGAAAAAGAAGTTATGAGAGGCCAACCGTGGAGATGTTACTGCAAATGCACCCCCCGTCGACAAATCTTCTGATCCTTTGCAGAAGGTACAATTCCCTTGCAGACTATGTAAGGGTGACCATCTCCTTCGAGACTTTCCTGGCATCCCAGGGTCTTAGAGATGTGGTCTCAAGATCTGAATCTACCATCCCCATCGACCTCCGGAGATCATGTCGATGATACACCCTTGGCTAACAATGGTAAGAAGAAGGGATAAATTAAATTCCCCTATAGGTTATGTGAAGGAGAGCATCTTCTTCACCTTTTTCTTCTTATGGATAAAACTTCCAAAGGTTTGGAAAACCTTACAGCTCCTCAAACCCAACCTCCCATTGGTTATCAGAGGCTTTCTTCTAACCCTCTCCTAGTTGGAAAAGAGATTGACTTGGATTCATCTCTTTCCCATCCTACTCTTCCTAAGCATCTCTCTCTTGTGTCTGTTGCCAACCAAACATTGGTCAAAAAGAGTGTCAACTTGGCTCTGCCTTCAGTTGTTCACTCTGTTCCCGAAGAGAGTAGTGATCATACTACTCATGTTATTCTGATCTCCTTAGATACTCATGAATCGAAGAGTGACCCTCCCATCCCAGTTTTTTAGGAGAGTCCTTATCCTCCTCCTGCAGGGCATGGGGACAATCATATGATACCCCGACCAACTAGTTTTTTCGTCTCTTTTGATTGGAGTCAATTGACTACTTTCCGCCTTCCATCTTATGTTCCTTTCTAGATCAAAGTACAAGCCTATAATATGGTATTACATGGTACTATATTAGATGAAGGTGCGTCTTTTAGCATCATGCCTTCTTCTACTTGGCAAGCTTTGGGCTCCCCACAGCTTGTGCCTGTCACTCAGAATATGTTGGCTTTTAACAGAGAAATCATTAAAACACTTAGGGATCCTTCCAAAGTTCCCTATTACTTTGGGAGGAAAGATAGTCTATATAGATGTGATGCTGGTCCAAGGTCCCTTAGATTTCAATCTTCTCCTTAGACGTGACTATGTTTATGTCATGGGAGCTCTTGCTTCTTCACTTTTCCACGTGGTTTGTTTTCTGCACGAAGGGAGAATTGTGACTGTTGATCAATTGTCATTCATTGGTCACCAGGCGCCTCCTTTGTAACCATTGTCCCCTATCAGCTCTTGTTTACAAGAAGTACCTTCCCTGTCATAGGTCAATTATGTGGCTACTCGTTTCGTCTTCGCCTGTGTTGATGATCACACAAATGGTATTGCACATTATGTATTGGGGGCATTGGAACCTGATCTATCTTTGGTACCAAATGACATGTATTCCTCCCAGAGCGTGGTTCTTCTATCTAGTGAAGACCTCTTTGGAGCCATGTTCTCTTATGAGTCATGAATAGACGTGAGCATAGTTCCTTGTATTGTGTCAATCTCATTAAAAAATGAAACAAGGGTCATGAGGATAGTTCTCAGTCTTATGTCAACCTCATTAAAAAATGAAACAAAGGGTGTGAGCATAGTTCTTTGTCTTGTGTCAAGATCATTAAAATATAAAACAAGGGCCTCGAGGATAGTTCTTTTACTGTGTTAACCTCATTAAAAAATTAAGCACCTCCCTTTTCAAAATCGAGTCTTTTATTCAGATCTCATAAAATCCTGGTCGATTCTTTCCAAGATCTCGAAAGTGAACCTTCATTCCATCCACCTAGTTGACTAAAATGAAGCTTCGAGGGCATGTACCTCAATTGATTCATATGTTGGGGGCATGCAAACTTATAGCAAGCATATTTTTTCATTTCAAGCTTGTGTAAACATGAAACCAAATCCATGTAGAGTTCTCCATGGTTCAAGCTTGTCTTAAAATGATCCCATGCCCAATTTACATCTCGTGATTATCGTTTTTTTCAGCTAATTTCTGCTAGATTAGCCTTGGTTGTTTCATTCCATTTCCACCATCTCTTTGGCTGATCGTATGCTTTCACTTGGTTGTGTTTCCTTTCCTGAGGGGCCATAGTGATGAGTGGTTTTATTAGCCAACCTCTTGACCATTACATGTTTTGTGCAGTTCCACCATTGCTGTAACTAGTTGCTACGCTTTATATCACTTGTTCCTCCAGGACGAGTCACCTTTAAGCTCTTTTTTGACTCGTAAAAGATGAAAAGATTGCCGAGTATTTTTCCATTTTTGACTCTTAAAAGAGAATAAAATGGGGGGTCTAATTTCAAGCTCTTTTCTGACTCTTTAAAAATGAAAAGATTTCCAAGCTCCTGTCATTTTGAACTCGTAAAAGGCCGCGAAATGTCATGCACCCAGTGTATGTTTACCCCTTTTTTGGGCTGGGATGCATTATTTACGAAAATGGTACTCCTTGATTGAAATGGTCAAGTGGTTCTCTCGAGCATCATTTTCTACCTTTTCGGGCTTGAAAGACACAAATGTATGAAAAGGGACCATGTGGAGTTTTCTTTTCCGTGTCTTTTTCAAACTCTCTAAACGTGAAAAATATAGCGAGTTGCACCTTTGTTGGACTCGTTAAAACATTAAACGACATTGGATTCATCACCATCACGAACATGAGCTTCTCCTTCCTAGGGCTCATTAAACTTACTAGGTCAGATTTGTCCGAAGGATGAACTTACAGTGGAAGCATATGCTATCCCCTTCAAGCTTATGATAAATAATAATTGGGGTACCTGCCAAAAATGGTAAGGGAAAATTTGGAAATTCGGTGAGTCATGTTAGCAGCTCACTCTTGAACATGACACTTTAGGCTTCGTGTTGAGTTGGGATATCCTCCTTTTCAGTTGACCTTCCCAGGTTGGGCCACTCATTTTTTCCTTCCATTTGATCTCTGCCACATCATCATGACCACTGATCCTATGGATCCAGCAACTGCCAAAACTCCGGAATCGTGTCATTGATATGTTCAAGAGTGAGTCCTTTTACAGTTACACTTACTCCTAATTCTCTATATCATCTGAAAGCATTTACATCCCTTTGTCTCGTGTCAATGATGTGGGATACATCATGGCCCTCCTTCGACATGGTTGATTCCTGTTGACTTCAGCTCATTATCCAGGAAGCTAGCCAAGAGACTCGCTTCTAGTACCTTAGAGCATGCATGCCCTAATGGCAAGTTATTCACACTCAATGACAAGTTCACATCATTGGCTTTTGATTGGGTGATTTCACAGGTGTTCGACATCAGTTTCTTTATTCACATTCCATGAACTCTGTCGCTAGTACCTTGAGATCCATTGTCATTATTGGTGATTTCTCTCGCACTTGATAATGGTTCACATCATTGACCAATAATCAAGCGACTTGCTAGCATGTTCAACTTCAACACATTCATTCACATGTTAGGATTTGTACTTTGATTGGGTCGTTTGGATCACAAGACCCTGGGATAATATTACACAAATCCAGGTTGTGAGGTAATGTGACGTTGTCATGTTGATATACATGTTTCTTTCATATGGCTGGCTGCAACCATACCATGAGTTTTTATATGTTATCCTTCTCATTATTGGGTGGTTGCGCCCATATCTTGGTTTCATTATGATCCTTTTTGTTGGATGGTTGTGCCCATACCTTGGATCCATTTACATTATCATTCTCTGGATGGTTGTGTCCATACCATGATTCATGTATCATTATTCATAGTATTCAGTGATGTATATGTATCTATGCTTACTTGCAAGTTTTCCAATGATGGACTCCGGTTCCACTTCCACTTATAAATCATTTCGCCCCCCACTCTAGTTCAGCCTTCACGATTTAGGGGGCATCTGTTACATAGAATTTTATCACTGTCCCTGTACTCCCCATCTACGATCCTAGAGGACTTCTACAATGTACCCAATATGCTTTCCCATCATGAAGAAACTCCCAATATGTCCCTCTTCATGAGCAAAATAATTCCCCTTTGCATCATTTCCCAAAAATCTTACTTCTATCCCAGTTTATAAGACCGATGCTATTGACCAATTTTCTCCTCGTGCTAATTTACAGAGGTTAAAACAAACCCTCACGTCTATCGGATCGACTGAGCCCTTTTCTAGTCGCATCGATCCTCTTTTGGAAGGTTTTTTAAATAAGGAGGCAAAGCTTCCATGTCTAGAAACTTTGTAATGGAATTCTGGTAGATGGTTGGGCCGGATATAGCTGAGGAAATTAGTTTGGGCACCTTTCCCCTATTATGATGGAACAACCTCAAGTGATAAGACCTTCTCGCATGATGAGAAGAACCATCTCCCATCCATCCAAGCTACATAATCCTATATTTTTCCCAAGGAAAAGCTAGTTGGAGTTTTGGAGCAAGTGTGAATAACCAGAAAGTCATTTATAGCTTATAACTTTCTAGTGTGTGTTTGAGGGAGAATAGTGTGATTTTGGTTTGGTTTGAGACTAGAGGGAAAGAGCCCTTAAACTTCCATTTGTTGGGGCTATCCATGAAGTAGTAGAAGAAGTGTGGGAACCTAGATACATCGGAGGAGACCAGCAACATCAAGGAACCAGTTGTAATCTCTTTCGGATTTATATTAATGCAACTTCGATTGATTTCCTACATGAAGTGTCATTTAACATCTTTATGGATTAATGTTCCTTGACCTATTAAGTAGGCTGAATATAATATTGCATGCTGTCACGTTTGTTGTTGTTGTTGTTTGCTTGTTTCAGGTATTTGAAGGAAGGAAACAAAAGATAGTTGGAGTGAGGAAGCAAGATCATCACCAAGCGGAATAGTGTTCTAAGATGTAGGCCCTCTTAATTGATTCTAGCTTAAGGAGATTTTCCATAGATTGTTTGTTTGTGGCTAGACCGACAATATTGAGCTAGAGGAATTTTTTTTGTCTGTACTGAGAATTTACCTGCACCACAAGGTTCACAAAACAACTGATGAGATGATGCAATCTACCTAACTTTATGGCAGAAATAAAGACACACAAATCAAAGGGATGTGCTATGATTGAAATTTCTTGAGGTAGAGTGCATTGGGAGAATTAGGAAGGAAATGGCCTTCAAAATCCTTTGAATAAATGCCCCCTTACTTAAGGATAATGGTAATCATGGGTAGAGATAGCTTCCATGATGTCCCCATCAGGCTGAGAGATGGGCGGACAAGAGGAAGACTGACTACATGATGTGGTGGTATTACCTGGTGCATCAACCTGAGAAAGAAGGTTCACATACACATCATCTGGAATGGTAGATGAAGATATCATAGTTGGAGGATCTACAGATGTTGAGACCTAGTATTATGTTGAAAGAGGTTCAATAAAAGCACATACAGAAACCTCAGAAAGGTTTTCCTGTGAGGAGCTCAAGGATGACGAAAGGTAAAGGATATGGCCTGTGGTGCCCATCATCTCGACATCAGGGAAAGGGATCACAACGGTAGGGCCAGAGTCCCCCTATTATGGTTGACTAGTGGTACCAGAATCCACGGGTAGAGGAGTAAATGATCCACTATGAGTGGCCTCCTATTCACGAATCACCCTAAGGCAATTGAAAAATTCATCAAGACGAGGGAAACAATGGGAATAATGACCATGATGATCACACAGGGCACAAGGGTGGTTTGTGCATATCATTTTGAATTTCTTAGGTGGGACTGGTAAGTTAACATGGACTTTCGGGATATTCGACTCAAGGAACACTTCATGAACCAAAGGTTTAAGTTGAGGAAGTTCAAGATAATTATTGGTGGTGTGTCCATCAACTTGACACAAAGCACACAAGGGTGTTAGCTTTGGGCCTTAGGGGTTGGAGGAGCTTGGGGAGCCTTGTCCTTAGGTTCTTTCCTCTTATTTTTTCCTCCTTGTCCGGATGCTTTCGCAACAAGAGCTGGTTCCTGTTGAGGTTGTGATGGAACTGAAGCAGTAGCAGGGGTCGTAGGGACCGGTTAAACTAGAGCTAAAGCATGATGTCGTCGTAGTTGACTAGGTGGAGTGCCTGCTGGGGAATCAATGTACCATACTGGGATCCCGAAAGTCACATTAGGAAGGACCAGCAAAGCCGTGAAAGGGACAGAAAATACTCCTGGAGGGGGGAATAAAAAAGGTATCTGGTTTGTAGGGTAATTTCCTGGAAGCATAGCTCTTGGATGGTTGAGACCTAGAGGAACAGTTCTTGGTGGGAACATAGGAGAGAAACCCACAAATGGAAGAGGTCCTGGGTGGGTGGATCTAGATGACTTGGTTGAGATGGAAACAATGGAGTGTTGAGGAGCTAGTTGTTGATCATAGGTATCAACCTTGTCAGAATCCATCATGAGGGTTGTCACATGGAATAAGTCGATCTTGTGGACAAGATAGACCTTCCTAGAATCTAAAGAAGACCAAATGACAAGCAAACCAACCAGACACTATCTTTCTCTAAATATGCTTTGATAAACAATGGAAAACAAGTGTTTTTAGGGCCTACCTTAGGTCCAATGCAAGCTTGTGGATGCCCTCGCTTCTTCGATCCAAATGAGCTCCTTTGTCATAAATCTGTAAACACAAACAAGGCAAACAAATTAAATAGCACCTGAAAAGCCAATTGCATAAAAAATATTTAACATGAAAGTCAAGGAGTCCATGAAACAAATAACATGAGATACTTGTTGAGAAAAATGAGTTTGATTGTATTAATTCAAAAGAAGAAGAACTTTACAACCTTTGCCTTGACGCTGTACAAGCTCCTCCCATGGTCCAGCAAGAAGTCTCCTCTACTTTGACAAGTTTCACTCACTCCCCAATGAAGCCAAAAAGATGTGTGATCTCTCCTCTTAAGCTCAACTAGGAAGTCTTGATTTCACCAGCATTTACCCTAAAAAATGTTCAGCGTCTAACCTCTCTAGCAACCAGCCCAATGCCTGTATTTATAGTGCAATGGAGGGAGGTTACTAGGTCCTCCTTCAAAGGGATAAATCCCTCCTTCAAAGGGATAGCTCCTCTCATCAAGGGATTAGCTCCTTCTCTTTTGGGATGCATGAACCACCTCAGAGCAAACAATCCACATCAAAATTCCTTCTAGAAACCTCTAGAATTAACCCAAAGTGAGTTTTTTAAGATAAAACTTGTGCCTTTTGACTTTCACAGGGGTCCGCACCTACACCGTTAGGGACAGAGCGGGCAAGTTCGCAGTTTTTGTAAATAGAAGGTGCGGGACTGTAGGTGACAGTGAGAGAAAGTGCAGAACCAGAGTTACATTGATTTTTAATGTCTTTCTCTCATTTCCAAAGCTTGACTTGAAGAGTTGAGGTATGAGACTTGCTTAGGAGGACAGTACAAGTGATGATAGACCCATACTGACTGCAAATAATCATGGTGACGATATTTTTGTGTAACAGATTGCCCCCTAAAGTGTGAAGTCTGTAGTAGATGAGGATTTCATTGATCATTTAGGAAGAGTGAAGTACTTTATCATTTCGAGGAGCATCTTGTGGAGAGCCCGGTTGGAACTTTTAAAAACATTCAATGCAAGATATATATATGAGATCATATCATCGCTGAGGTAGGCATTCCCATACTCAGATCAAAACTGACTAGAAAAACTAACTACTGCTCTGATACAGGAATGATCTTGTAAAACATCACAAGTATAGACTCAGGTGGACACAGTATGGACGTAGCCATCTGTTTATGAATTGTCCATTATATAATGAATACAAAATTCCTCGCAGCCTGGATTGTGGAAACTAGATCCAGGGTCTTCATTTCTACTTCCTGAAACAGTACGATTCTATCCATGCGAATGAATGTGTTGAAGTCGAACATGGTAGAAACCACTTGATTACCAGTCAATGATGTAAACTATTAACAAGTGTGAGAGAAACCACCAGTGATGTCAATGGCTCTCAAAGTACCCAGTACAATCCATGAGATGCAAATAAATGTGTTGATTTCGAACATGTCACGGAATCTTTTGATCGAAAGTCAATGATGTAAACTGTCGTCAAAGGCGAGAAACCTACCATTGAGGCATGCAGATCTCAAGGTACTGGCGATTTCTAGATCATCTTTCTAGATAATGAGCTGATGTAGATAGAAAGCGATCCGTCATAGGCAAGCCCACAACACGAAATCATAGATCAAGTTGGAGAAATTTAGTTGCAAGGACTGACTCAGGGATGGTCAAGACAGATGATAGATATTTTGTAGATGAATGGCTTATTGGCAGTGACCTCTTGAACACATAACGACACGACAGATGGTTTGATGACAATTGACCCAAAGTTAATACCCAGAAACTGGCTGAAGACTTTCAATGTGGTTTGATCAACTATTAGGCAAAGGATTTCCCAACCCAGGTGAATGAAAGTGTCGTGTTCAAGAGCGGTTACAAAGTATGACAAACAGGCTCATTTTTCTCTCTTTTCCCCCACCATTTCTGGCAAGTACCTCTTTATTTTTGACAAGCTTGAGGAGGATAACATTTGCTTGATTATAAGCTCATCCTTTGGATGAGTCCAACTTAGTTTAAATTTGAACCCTAAGAAGGAGTGGTTCGTTCCTGTTTGTAATTGAACAGGTCCTTTACTGTGAAATTTTAACGAGTCCAGTATAGCAGAAACTCGGCGTTTTTCAATTTTTAGAGAGTCTGAAAAACTTAAGAAGACTCCAGGGTTGACCTTTTTCGTAAATTTGTGTCTCCCAAGCCCAAAAAAGTATAAAATAATACTTGAGAGAACCGCTTGATCTTTTACGACTAAGGAGTACTTTTCGTCATTAGTGCCCTTGATCTGAAAAAGTAAAAAAGCGATCAATGACATGTAGTTTTATAACCAATATCGAATTTGAAACGACAAAAATCTGGCAATCTTTTCATGTTTTTATGGTCGGAAAAAAGCTGTAAGTGGACCGTCTTTTAATTCTGTTTTAACGAGTTTAAAAGAAACACTCGGCAATCTTTTCATGTTTCAGGAGTCAGAAAAGAGCTTAAAGGTGACTCTAAATGTTTTTTCGTCGAAAATGATAGATTTCGCCTGAATAATCTTTTATCCTGCACAAAAACACAAACATTACTCATACCTGTTTGAAATAGATAAAAATGTCGCAAAAATACCTTTTTAAAGTGAAACATAAACAAATTTGCAATTTGTTTACTCAAAAAACTTATAAAAAGGGCCTTTGTCAATTCATTTTTACCGTTTGAGTTTGGGTGAGAAAATAGTGCTTTTGCTCAGAAAACTTCCCGTGAAGATTGCGGAAAATCCAACCGTCAGAATCGAACGCTGTCTTCTCCAGGTAATCCACATCATCCTACTCTTCATTTTCAACAATTTGATTTTTTGTTTTAGTCATTTATTTCATTTTTGGGAGGGTTTTTAGGCATAAAACCCGCGCGCGGGGGCTCGTAGGTTTACCACTGCTGGCCTGCGGACCCCGACTTTTTCTCCATTGGGAAAAAGCTTGGGGTCCACACCTTCCATGTAGACAAAGTGCGGTCCCACGCACAGTGTCTAACCTGGAGGGTGTGGTCCCCGTCACAAGGGTTTTTAAGCCAAAAATTCTCAAAAATTGACCAAACAAAACAATTTCTAGCAATTTAATTTATCTTTATACTTGATGCAGAGAGTACATCATGCTAGATTGGCATGAATGAGAGCATGAGGACGTGGATGCTGCCGCATGGAATCATCAGCCTTCACTTGATGCTTTGAGGGCATGCGGCTTGTACAAATTCTAGGCCATTCCTAGCATGAGGGCTCAGGTGGATTTCTTACAGTGGTTGGTTGACAGATGGAGCATACAGGACCAGTGCTTCTTCATTGGCGGCCACCAGATCGAAATCGAGCTGGCAGACATATATTTATTAACTGGTTTGCCTAAGAGAGGCGAAGACTTGACTCTGTTTGGGGCTAGGGCAGGTGGCCAGTCTGTCGATAGCCTCAGACTAGAGTACTGCAACAGCCAGGCTAGAGACAAAGGGATAGACATAAAGACCATATACCGTCCTGAGCTAATGGTGATTGCCTTCACTGTCACCAGACTTTGCGGAGCTACCGCATTACATATTGCCACAGGATCTCAGATGCGTATGGAAGTTGATTGCTTTCGCGGCACCATCTTCAACTTGTGCGATGCTGTGTTGGCCAATGTGAAAGGCCAACTGACCAGGGCCAAGAATGGACGACTAAAGACCTTTGGTTATGGGGCTTTGGTCATGAGTTTTGTCCTAGAGAGGGTTCCTATGCTGATCCCGCAGCACCTTACTATTGGAGTTGGGCTTCCTCGAGAGCCCAAACTGATGCGATGGGTCGCAGTTATGGCCCGTCACCCGGACGAGAGGACAGAGGTTGCTCGATTCAAACCTGAGTATTTCCAATAGCTGGAAAACCAGGTTTTTTCTATTCAGGACTTCCCTTACACTAAGATAGATTTTCATGGTGACCCAGACATGACTCTTCCACCAGGAGAGCAGTGGGATGATTCAAGTAAAATCCTTTTCAATATTTTTCCTATTTTTATTTTTTTTTTATTTTTCCATCGTCTCAAAACTGATAGCAAAAGTTTCAAATGCAGATGTGGGTCCACAGTGACCAGCCGCTCTCTAGCCTTTCGAGAGGAAACAACCAGTTGCACCCGTGCCAGCCCCACAGGACGAATCAATAGAGGTTTTGGCCGAGTTGGAGGGTCATCTCGAGCACTTGACAGGAGATATTCCCGAGACCACTATAGATGACATTCCTCGTCAACTTCAGCGCTATGTGATTGGGGTCCCGGGACCTTTTAGAAGGTTCCTTTGCAAGGTGGCCCGTGCAATGGTTTCTTATAGAGATCATCACCAGTGATAGGATGATCGCCATATTGTGGGCATATGTAACATTTTTTTTTTGTACTTATCATTTTTGCCGATCATAAGGTGTTTTTCAACCTATGATCGAGGACGATGTATTTTTTGACACACTCCTATATATATATCACTATTACCGGCTTATCTTGTAAATCATGCTATGGAATGGTTTTAAATTTACATGTATGATTATTGCAAATGTCTATTTAACATTCGAGAAGCAATTGCATATGCTAATGTATTTAAAGATCTTGGAATATGGTGATATTCAATATAATCAAATTCACGTTCCAAGAGACGCACTCTCAAAAATAATCTTAATAACACTGGATTTCTAATGGCATACACTCTATTAAGTTGTAATACAACGAGTTCAGAATCTAACCTCACTATCAAACTCCGAATCCCAAATGAAATAGAGTCAGATAATAACTCAATCACTGCACTATACTCGGCAATGTTGTTCGTTGTTTGACCGAGGCTTACCCCATGCATAGATACTAACTCGTCAGAGGGCGAATAGATAACCCAAGCTGCGGAAGAGATGTTCCGTGTATTACGACAAGCACCATCAGCAAAACCAATGTATGTTTGGAGAGGCATCAACATCTGCAATATCAAGAGTAAAACCAAGATAAGCAGGAATAATGACGAAAAACACTCTCTAAGCTAAGCACAATATTTAAACTAAAACACACCAGCTAGAAAGAAAAACTATCCTAACTAAAAATCTCCATACCCATCCTTTAAGCATAATACCTCTTCAAGTAAAGACCATTTCTGGGTTTATCCAAAGAGTCCCCGTCAAAGTCTACCAATTCATAGGCCCCTTTGGCTAGCTTTCGCTTGACAATATAAGGACCATGCCACATAGGAACGAATTTTCCAGCGCCTAATTTATCGTTAGCTTAATCATAAACTAAGACTAGATCTCCTTCCGAAAAATTTCGAGGGATCACATTTCGATCATACTGAGCTTTCATGCGTTTTGCGTGAGTCTCGATCGCCAATGCAGCATCGCGTCAATTCTCATCTAATTGAGCCAAGTATAACAAACGCTTTTCCTCTTCAGAAGTGGCTGGAAGTAACTCGATGGCCATTTGCAGTGACAGGATTTCGTATTCAATGGGTAACACGACTTCCAAACCATAGACTAGTTGGAAAGGAGTGAACCCTGTTGATGTTTTTACTGAAGTTTGGTATGCCCAAAGCACTGAAAATAGCATGTTGTGCCAATTCGACCGATGAATCCTAATGATTCGTCGGATCATGATAACTAAAACTTTGTTGATGGATTCAACCAGACCATTAGCTTGTGTATAATAAGGGGTTGAACTATCGTGACGTAAACCAAGCTGGCCTGTAAGTTCGGTCATCGTAACGTTTCAAAAATGACGCCCATGATCAGTGATTATTGCTTGCGGGACACCAAACCTAGCAATTATATGATTGAACATGAAAATTGCAGTTGTCTTGCCGTCTGCCTCAAATGTAGGCATCGCCTCGGCCCACTTAGTAAAATAATCTACCGCAAGGATGATATACGCATGCCCCCCGGCCGAGTGAGGGTTACATGTAATGAAATCAATACTCCATTTGGCAAAAGGACCAACGCAAATTATAGGGTGGAGAGGAGCAGGTGGAGCGCGCATCTTACGATAAAAAATTTGGCAGTTGTGGCATTTTTGGACCGCCATAATACAATCTTTAAATAAAGACAGCCAGAAGTAGCCAGCGCGCAATATCTTTTGGGCTGTGGCAAACCAAGACATATGACTACCACACGCTCTAGAGTGACAGTCATTTAGAACCCTTTCAGCTTCCTTGTGAGTTAAACAACGTCGAAAAACAGAGTCCGCCCCACGTCGATAAAGAGTATCTCCAATAATCCTGAATTGTTGGGACTAGAATCAAATTTTTCGACGTTCTGACCTTGAAATTTCTGGCTGAAAGGATTGGGTCTGGAGATAAACGATGATATCCCCATACCACGGATCTAAAGTGTTTATTAGAAACAAGGATTCGTCCGCAGTGGGCTCCTCCGCCACAGTTTTCGTGTCAGCACGCGGGAACTCCGCAAAAACTAAGGATTTCTTAGACTTAGATTTCTCAAATTCCAAGTCGAACTCCTGCAGGATAACGATCCATTTATAGTACTTTCCCCCTAGCAATTGCTTGGTCAAAATGTAGATCATAGGGTTGCAATCCGAAATTACCGTAGTTTTACGTAGTAGAATGTAGTGACGAAAACGTTGGACAGCTTGAACAGCTGCCAATGCCAATTTCTCCACATGTGAGTATTTTAGCTCAGTTGGATTTAAAGTTCGACTAAGGTAATATATCACATGTTCAGTTCCGAATTCATCTTCCTGAACTAAGACCATTCCAATGGTGGAATGAGAGGCGGCGAGATACAAGAAGTAATCCTGGTTGTAGTTTGGAGGATGCAATAATGGTGCATGGGTCAACGCGTGTTTGAGTGCATCAAAAGATTTCTGAGCTATCTCATCCCAATAGAATGGAGTATTCTGCTTCAACAACTAGGTAAAACCCTTTGTAACCTCGGCGTAGTTAGGAATTAATCGTTGTAAAAAGTTTGCTTTCCCTTGCAAACTTTGGAGTTGGCGAAGACTCCAAGGAGGAGGCAATTTGATGATAGCTTCAACCT
This sequence comes from Pinus tabuliformis, assembly GCA_031772625.1. NCBI lineage: Eukaryota > Viridiplantae > Streptophyta > Pinopsida > Pinales > Pinaceae > Pinus > Pinus tabuliformis. Next base: position 870,384,279 of record CM062810.1, on the reverse strand, counting down.
TCGAGGGATCAACGCGAATGTCGGATTTCGAAACTACAAACCCCAGCAATCGACCCATTTCTATACAGAAGACACATTTGTGTGGGTTCAACCGAATACGATAATGCCTACACCTCATAAAGATTGCTCGTAAATGGACAAGGTGATCAGCTCGATGTAATGAATGAGCAGGCAAGTCATCGAGATAGGGTTGCACAATGTGCTTGATGTCATGAAACGCATAAGACATTGCCCTTTGAAAAGTTGCTCCGGCATTCTTAAGCCCAAAAGGTAACTTGCAATAAGAAAATGTCCCCCATGGACAAATGAAAGCCATTTTTGGTTGATCGGCAGGTAGAATATTGATTTGATTGTATCCGGAAAAACCGTCCATGAAGGAGAATATTTCGTTGTCGGCGCAATCATCAATGATTTGATCGATATAGGGAGTTGGGTAATTGTCCTTTGGACATGCTCGATTAATGTCCCTATAGTCGATGCATATTCTTATTCTTCCCTGCCTTTTGTTAACCGAAACAATATTCGATACCCAATCCGTTAACGAGATCGGATAAATGAAACCTGCTTTCAATAGTTTTCAACTTCTACTTTAATTGCAGCAGCTTTTTGTGGGTGAATCTGACGCAAACGTTGCCGGATGGGTTTAGCGTCCGGGTAAGTCTTGATCTCATGAACAACAATCGTGGGATCAATTCCTGGCATTTCCTCATAGGACCAGGCAAACACGTCGTGGAATTCTTGAAATAGGGCCTTATATAGCTGAATTTCGTCATCTGTACATGAGGCACCTATATGAATGTTCTCAACAATTCCGGGCTTAACCGTAATGTCAATAGGAATAGTTCAAGAGATTTTTCCCAAATTTAACTCTGAATCGGGATGTTTCATTGGATTCTGAGGTTCCTTGACATATTCAGTTGTAAAAATTGATGAGAAATCATTTTCAAAACGATCATCCTCAGGTAAAAACGAAGATCTGTGATGGAGATCTTCCCATGGTAAATCATCTACACATAGGATTTCACGAATTTGCTCATCAGAGTGAACAAGTTCAGAAAATGTAGTTAAATCCGAGGTTGATGTGAAAAGTGATTCCTCACGGACCACATTCATGAAGTCATTTTTGGTTGAACATAGGTCGACAGACGACTGCACGGCTTCATAGGCAATTTCATATGGACTCAAAGGCATGGCATTACAAAATGAGTCTATCTCAGATTCTGAAGGAATAATCCAAGGATCATCATAAACAATGGTGTCTGATGTAATCATATGAATGGTTGCAAATGAAGACGATGTGTTGATCGGAGGAAAAGGAAAAGTTCCCAGTAAACCGGCATCTTTAACTATCCCTTAACATCCTTATATGGGATAGTCATTTTACCGACATGCTGAATACTCTTCGAAGAGGCTGGGTTGGATGAAAAGTAGGCCAACTGGTCTATTGTTACGATCTTTCCATTATGTGGAAACTTTATTACTTGAAAGACCGATGAAACGACCGCTGTCATAGCATAAGACCAACTTCGACCCAAGAGAAGGTTGTAATCTAGAGGGGCATCAACCACCTCCACATCTAGACTAACAGTTTTTCCTTCAACCCCTATAGGCAAATCCTGTAGAATGCCAAAAGGATGAAACCCACGGCCATCAAAGGCCTTTAGAATCGTCGGGGATTGATTTAGCGAAGGAGAACCAAGCGATCTCCAACACTGTATCGACATAATACACGTTGAGGCTCCCTCATCAATTACAGTCCGATGAATAGGCCTATTTTTGACTATCACTGGTATCTGGAAAGCCATTTGATGAGGCAAATGCGGTGTATTATTTTCTAGATCGAAAATCATTAGGTTGGAGTCCTGAACATCAACAACTCCTATAGCCGACAAAAGTAATTTACGTTATGCTCGACATGATTGCAGCACTTCCAAAGCCGACATTGTTGAGGGTGAAACAGCTAAATCCTCAACAATGTTATAATTCTGAGCCACTCTCGCATGTGGACTGAAAGCTGACTTTCGAAGTATACCCTTGGCGGGCGGTTTGATTACCAAGTCTGGATTAGGTTTCTCGATCTGTAGTGGATCGAAACCAGGAGCTGAGGTTGATGGATTAGAATGAGAAGATTCTGCTTCTTTACCATCAACAGGACTTTTACTACCATAATCTTGCGATTGAGTCGCAATCCTAACATGGGACATCATCAGTATGGGTTCTTCATTGGCACTCAAGGAAGAACCTATCATCTTACTGTGTTGAGCTGGAAAAGGATCCTTCAAAACAGCAGGAGTTTGGGAACCCTTGACAATATTTTCAACCTCTGCACGATGAGGGCAGTCTCTTGTAAAATGTTCATCATCACAAATGAGACAAGGATAACGAGGTTTGCGCTTTTCATCATTGGATTCCACCTTTTTAGGTTTCTCCTTTGAATTTTTGTCCATTTTATTCTTCTTCTTTCCTTTCTTCTTCCCACCAGATTTTGATTTGGTTGTAGATGACTCTACAACGTGAATATCAGCGGAGATCTCTGCAGAAGAGTCTCCTGTTGGGGAATCAGACAAGGTTATGATAGGGGAAGAATTCTTGGAAGACTTCTTCTTACTTTTAGTGTTAACCGTCCCAATCATACCATCGGCGGCATGAGATCCCGAAGGAGCTGCAGTGATTTGATTTTTCTTGGGAAGATCAGGGTTTTTTTCGTGTAACGTACCTGACTGAGTATAGACTAAGTCAAGGTACTGTGCTTGAGCAATCACTTGCTCCTCAGTAACAACTCCAGCTTTAGCTACATCTTCAGTGATCTTTGGCAACAAAGATTTTACAAACCACTCAGCCAAGATCTGATTCGGAATAAATACCTTCACTAAACGCCGTCGATGTCTCCACTCATGAATATGATGTGAAATGTAAGTGGATGTCGATTGTTTTAGCGAAGTTAACAATTCCGTGCCATTGTCATATCGAACTGGAAACTGAAAATGAGTTAAAAACGAGGTAGCTAACTGACTAAAATTATAAAAAGTGCCTCGCGGTAGCTCAATGTACCACTTGGCCGCGAGACCAATTAGAGTGCGCTGGAAAAGTCTAAGACGGATTGAATCATCTGTAATGGAGTTAGACGCACACTAGAGGTGGTAAGTCATCACATGGTTCGACGGGTCCTCTCCTGATTTACCTTCGAACTTGGGAATGTCACTGGGCAACTTATTCGGCATTGGCGACCAAAACGGAAGATAATTAATGGGATCGTTCGTTAGGCATGACAAGTGAGGTAAGTCCAAAGTTGGGATAAACAATAACTGCCGATTAGGATCCCTAAAACTCTGGGTCATAAGACCAGCCCCAGGAGGAGGATATCCAGGATAACTAGGAATAGGAATTGTGTTCGGGATATTGTATCCTCCCGGAAAACCAGGATTAACCAGACCGTACTGGGGTTGTTGAGGTTGTTGATAAGTGTACCCAGGGTACGGTTGATACTGATAGACTGGCTGCTGCACAACAGGACCGAATTGGTACTGTCCCTGGTACAGTTGATAAGTAAATTGTGGTTGACTTGTGACAACCGTACTGATCCAGGTTGTCCTACAAGTATCTGAACCAAAGTTTGAATCGTAGATCCAGACGGTGGTAAATATGTCTGAGGAGTAGATACAGGAACAGTAGAAACTGGAGTTGTCGATACTCCATAGGTAGGTGGGGTAGATTTAACAGATGTTGCGGCAGTTGTAGCAGTCGTTTGAGGTAGAGTACGAGGTGTACTAGGCCTAGGCTGAGAAACTACCGAAGGTACAGAAGTTTGAATGTTAGACTGGACTGGTTGTTGGGGTGAACCAAAAACTAAGGGTTGTCCAGTTTGAGATGACAACTGTACATTTGGCTGCAATACCTGTTGAGTTTGCGATGGATCCCACACTATATTCATTCCGGGGTACTGACCCATAACTGGTTGAGAATACTGAGGACCATAACTGGGTTGAGGGTAGGATTGATAATTGAAAGGTACATTTCCCGTTCCTTGAACATACGTTTGATCGGGGGGTGGTTGGAAACCTTGGTTCGAGTATCGACCTTGGGGTTGATACCCTTGAGGCACATACTGATACTGGGGTTGACCTTGAGGTATAAATTGATACTGGGGTTAACCTTGGGGTACATATTGAGTCTGGGGTTGACCTTGAGGAATGTATTGTCCCATAGGTATGTACTGTCCTTGAGGTTACCCCCCAGATGCAAACTGTGTACCTTGAGGTTGCCACCCAGGCGTTAATTGAGGCTGCCCCCCAGGCGGTAACTGGCCACCTTGAGGTTGAGGATTGGGAATATAACCTGACATCATGAGAATGTCTTCTACGCTCAACGGCTTAGTACCATTGCTTCCAGTTAATAACCCTTGCTCAATGGGTTGAGGAGATGCTCCCGAAAAAGTACCAGAAAGTGACTGATACCCGGAGGGAATAGAAGGACCGCCGTATAAAAAAGATTCAGGCAATTGAGTAAACATGGATGATTGTCCTGACATATTTACAGGAGTATAAAAACCTCTAGGTGTTGGGTGATAAGGAGCGTGAGGTGGTGAAAAACTTAACCCTGAGTTTTCTAAGAAATTAGTCAAAGAAAGATACCAAGAGCTGCTCCTAGGTGGACTATAAAAAATTGATTCACGGTCCCTTAGCTCAATCACAGGTTGATTGTCAGGGATAGGGATGCCTACTTCTTCCTCTGGAGCAAGTTCTTCAATAGCAATAAGCCCAGAAGGAAGATCTTGGGTGATTACTCTTTCTACCCTAGGTGAACCGAGACCACTAGAAGTTGGAGAAACAAACCCCAATGTCGGAGTAGCAGCAAATTCACTTTCAGGCTTGGATATTTCAGGTTCCTCACCTATATCACTAGTATATGAAAATCTACCAGCAATTTCGGAAACAGACACTGACTGTGGATTATAATCTGCTACTAACGGTTGAAAATTAGGATGTACTATCAAAGAAGATTCTCCTTCTTCAGGTGACCCAACTCTACTGTCTCTAGGAGTTACAAGGACATTCAAGCCTTCAAGATGGCTCGATACTTCCTCAGGAGGTTGGCCCCGAAGTCTACGGGACTTCCTCAATAACTCAGCCACGTTTACAAACTCAAGAGACTGGCCCCGAAGTCTACGGGACTGCCTTAGTAATTCAGCCATAGTTAAAGACTTTTAACTACTTCACACGCAAACAAAGTAAAATCTCAATGAAAAGCACCTAAAGTATCTAAAAAATAAAACAAATTTGAATCACATGCCTAAAGAATCTAGGAGATCAAACACACACAAACAGTAACTTTCCGTACTGAAAACGCTAGTTGGTGATGAAATCCAACACCGTAGAGTTCAATACAGAAATGGCGGTTGGAACAGTTACCCCGGCAACCTTCTTAATGAATAGACTGGCACAAGTTCCTCCACTTAACCGTCTCGAGTGAAGAGAACCCCCCAGAAAATCCAAGTGAGTCTAGCCGACGTCTGCTCCATGTACAGTGGGATCTTCCCACCACTGTCACCTCAGGAAGAGTCCTAAAGAATATGGCCACTAAGGTTACCAACTGAGACAAATACACTTGGGGGAACAGTCTACAATCCGATACGCACGCAAGGGCATAGTAGCAAGCTCAATCCCCTTGAAGGCTCCTTGACATAATCCAAGGTTTACCAACAAGTGACCCCAGGCTCCTCGACAATGGTTAATCTGAGGTTTACCGTTTTTAATATGTGAATATCTGGCGTCGTTCCCAATGAGGAAGGATTGATTCCCACACTGGTTCGGACACGATCTTGTGCTTCTCCTTTAAGAGGAGCTTTCCCAGAGCATAAATGCGACAATTGGATTTCTTCCCTACCACAAGATACAGCTACTTGTTTGTTTTTACTATCTTGGAGAGTTAATTACTCTCCTACTCCAAGACACTAGCCTAAGCTAAGTTGGTGTATCAGAGCCCTAGAAATAAAAATGTTACTAGGTGAATTTTCATTTAAGCGTTAATTTTTATTGGTTTTTGTTTAAGTCAAAAGGTGCGGAGATGAAACTCGTGGTATGAAGACTCGACTCAAAATCACTAAAAATGCACCTAAGATGATCTAATCAATCTTTTTCTCTTCGATGAACTTCTAAACTAAGAAAGAGTTTGAGAATGCGAATACTTTGTAAACACAAATCTTTCTCAATTAAACAAATCAAAAGAAGAATTTTTTCCTTTCCAAAGCACTCAAAACGAGACAACTAGTTATTTCACAAAAATTTCCCTTTTTCGTTTCAAAGCACTCAATCACTACAAAACAAATTTTTTCCAAAAGAGATTTTTATATCTTTTTAATAAAACACTCAAAACTATAAAAATGACTAACTTTGAGATCTACAAATTAAAAAACCTATTTGAAGTCAAAGCCTACTAAAAGTCTTTTTAAAGGATGTTTTACTTAGCTAGATGTAAGCTAAGGACCAATTTATGCAGAATCACAAATAAGTCAAGAACAACCAATTTTGTTTTCTTTTTGAAAATGAAAATCCAAACTCTCAAACACAAGCTTTTCAAAGTTTTGTAAAGAGAAAACTCAAAGCGGATTCCTCAACAAGGGGAGATTTCATAAATGGTCAGACTCATAAGAAGGCTGGTAGACACTAAGGTGATCTGAAGTCCCTACAGCTTCTAATCTCAGAGCCACTACACAACCAAAATGAAAAACAAACCCAACAATCAAAACTCCTAGGAATTTCACTTAAAAGCCTAACACTAACGAAATCAACCTAAGGAAAGCTTCTGACAAGTTATATGCAGGTCTAGGCAGTGGATAACAATTTCTAAACAAACACTAAGCTGACTAACAAAGGAAATCTTAGGTTTTTTCAAAATTTTGACAGGGTCCGCAGGCCCACAGTTGACATAGGTGCAGTCCCGCTCTGTGCTAAAAGCCAAGATGTGGATAGGTACGCACTGTATCAAACGGCTAGGGTGCGGTCCTCTCCCAAAGTTATGAAAAACAAAAAATAACCCTGGATCTACAAACTCTACCCAATTTTACACACAACAAGCCAAAAACAGAAACAAAAACGCAGTTTCTCAAGTCAAAGTAAAAGCAAGGAAAACAATCAAGTCCCCAGCGGAGTCACCATTTTGTCACACGAAATAAGTCTATCTTGCAGAGAAGATAGACCTTCCTAGAATCTAAAGAAGACCTAATGACAAGCAAACCAACTAGACACTATCTTTCTCTAAATATGCTTTGATAAACAATGGCAAACAAGTGTTTTTAGGGCCTACCTTAGGTCCAACGCAAGCTTGTGGATGCCCTCGCTTCTTCGATCCAAATGAGCTCCTTTATCGCGAATCTGCAAACACAAACAAGGAAAACAAATTAAATAGCACCTGAAAAGCCAATTGCATAAAACATATTTAACATGAAAGTCAAGGAGTCCATGAAAAAAATAACATGAGATACTTGTTGAGAAAAATGAGTTTGATTGTATTAATTCAAAAGAAGAAGAACTTTACAACCTTTGCCTTGACGTTGTACAAGCTCCTCCCAGGGTCCAGCAAGAAGTCTCCTCTACTTTGACAAGTTTCACTCACTCCCCAATGAAGCTAAAAAGGTATGTGATCTCTCCTCTTAAGCTCAACTAGGAAGTCTTGATTTCACCAGCATTTACCCTAAAAAATGTTCAGCTTCTAACCTCTCCAGCAATCAGCCCAATGCCTATATTTATAGTGCAATGGAGGGAGGTTACTAGGTCCTCCTTCAAAGGGATAAAGCCCTCCTTCAAAGGGATAGCTCCTCTCATCAAGGGATTAGCTCCTTCTCTTTTGGGATGCATGAACCACCTCAGAGCGAACAATCCACGTCAAAATTCCTTCTAGAAACCTCTAGAATTAACCCAAAGTGAGTTTTTTAAGATAAAACTTGCGCCTTTTGACTTTCACAGGGGTCCGCACCTACATCATTAGGGACAGAGCGGGCAGGTCCGCAGTTTTTGTAAACAAAAGGTGCGGGACCGCATGTGACAGTGAGAGAAAGTGCAGAACCAGAGTTACATTGATTTTTAATGTCTTTCTCTCATTTCCAAAGCTTGACTTGAAGAGCTGAGGTCTGAGACTTGCTTAGGAGGACAATAGAAGTGATGATAGACCCATACTGACTACAAATAATCATGGTGACGATATTTTTTTGTAACAAGGGTCTAGTAGTCACTGAGAGAAGAAGTTTGGGGGGGATGGGCTGCTTGACCTGGCTAAGGTTGAGCAGCAACAAATCCTTGCTGAGGGAAAGGATTTGTGAGAACTTCCGTTTGAGATGTCGCATGTTTATGAGGTGATTGTTGACCTCTACAAGCTTCTTGAGCTTCCCATATTTGGCACATCTGGGGTAAGAGGGGATACTCATGTGTATAATGGCCATGTACACCACAACATGCACAATGCTTGTTCAAACGAATAGCCTTGTTCTACTTGGGTTAGACTGTGTTGTGTGTGGAGCCTGATTATCTTCTGTATTCAAAGGTATCTCTGCATTGGATCCCAGTTCCTAATGGGGCAGCAACGCTGCCAGTAAAATATTCGTTGCGGGGGCTATCCATGAAGTGGTAGAAGAAGTGTGGGAACCTAGATACGTCGGAGGAGACCAACAACATCAAGGAACCAGTTGTAATCTCTTTCGGATTTATATTAATGCAACTTCGATTGATTTCCTACATGAAGTGTCATTTTACATATTTATGGATTAATGTTCCTTGACCTATTAAGTAGGCTATATATAATATTGCATGCTGTCAAGTTTGTTGTTGTTGTTGTTTGCTTGTTTCAGGTATTTGAAGGAAGGAAACGGAAGATAGTTGGAGTGAGGAAGCAGGATCATCACCAAGTGGAATAGTGTTCTAAGATGTAGGCCCTCTTAATTAATTCTAGCTTAAGGAGATTTTCCATAGATTGTTTATTTGTGGTTAGACCGACAATCTCGAGCTAGAGGAATTGCTTTTGTCTGTACTGAGAATTTACTTGCACCATAAGGTTCACAAAACAGCTGATGAGATGATGCAATCTACCTAACTTTATGGCAGAAATAAAGACACACAAATCAAAGGGATGTGCTATGATTGAAATTTCTTTAGGTAGAGTTCATTGGGAGAATTAGGAAGGAAATGGCCTTCAAAATCCTCTGAATAAATGCCCCCTTACTTAAGGATAATGGTAATCATGGGTAGACATAGCTTCCATGATGTCCCCATCAGGCTGAGAGATGGGCGGACAAGAGGAAGACTGACTACATGATGTGGTGGTATTACCTGGTGCATCAACCTGAGAAAGAAGGTTCACATACACATCATCTGGAATGGTAGATGAAGATATCATAGTTGGAGGATCTACAGATGTTGAGACCTAGTATTATGTTGAAAGAGGTTCAATAAAAGCGCGCACAAAAACCTTAGAAATGTTTGCCTGTGAGGAGCTCAAGGATGATGAAAGGTAAAGGATATGGCCTGTGGTGCCCATCATCTCGACATCAGGGAAAGGGATCACAACGGTAGGGCCAGAGTCCCCCTATTCTGGTTGACTAGTGGTACCAGAATCCACGGGTAGAGGAGTAAATGATCCACTACGAGTGGCCTCCTATTCGCGAATCACCCTAAGGCAATTGAAAAATTCATCAAGACGAGGGAAACAATGGGAATAATGACCATGATGATCACACAGGGCACAAGGGTGGTTTGTGCATAACATTTTGAGTTTCTTAGGTGGGACTGGTAAGTTAACATGGACTTTCGGGATATTCGACTCAAGGAACACTTCATGAACCAAAGGTTTAAGTTGAGGAAGTTCAAGATAATTATTGGTGGTGTGTCCATCAACTTGACACAAAGCACACAAGGGTGTTAGCTTTGGGGCCTTAGGGGTTGGAGGAGCTTGGGGAGCCTTGTCCTTAGGTTCTTTCCTCTTAGTTTTTCCCCCTTGCCTGGATGCTTTCACAACAAGAGCTGGTTCCTGTTGAGGTTGTGATGGAACTAAAGCAGCGGTAAGGGTCGTAGGGACCAGTTAAACCAGAGCTAAAGCATGATATGGTTGTAGCTGACCAGGTGGAGTGCCTGCTGGGGAATCAATGTACCATACTAGGATCCCGAAAGTCACATTAGGAAGGACCAGCAAAGCCATGAAAGGGACAGAAAATACTCCTAGAGGGGGGAATAAAAAAGGTATCTGGATTATAGGGTAATTTCCTGGAAGAATAGCTCTTGGATGGTTGAGACCTAGAGGAACAGTTCCTGGTGGGAACATAGGAGAGAAACCCACAAATGGAAGAGGTCCTTGGTGGGTGGATCTAGATGACTTGTTTGAGATGGAAACAATGGAGTGTTGAGGAGCTAGTTGTTGATCATAGGTATCAACCTTGTCAGAATCCATCATGAGGGTCTAGTAGTCACTGAGAGCAGAAGGTTGGGGGGGATGGGCTGCTTGACCTGGCTAAGGTTGAGCAGCAACAAATCCTTGCTGAGGGAAAGGATTTGTGAGAACTTTCATTTGAGATGGCGCAGGATTCTGAGGTGATTGTTGACCTCTACAAGCTTCTCGAGCTTCCGATATTTGGCACATCTGGGGTAAGAGGGGATACTCATGAGTATAATGGCCATGTACACCACAACATGCACAATGCTTGTTCATACGAATAGCCTTGTTCTACTTGGGTTAGACTGTGTTGGGTGTGGAGCCGGATTATCCTCTGTATCCAAAGGTATCTCTGCATTGGACCCCAGTTCGTAATGGGGCGACAATGCTGCCCGTAAAATATTCACTGCAGGGGGGTCCATGGGGGGGTGGCTGCAAGGGGGTCCACGGGGGGCCAGCTGTAGGGGGGGTCCCGGGGGTGCGGCTGCAAGGGGGTTCCAGAGGTTGGTGGGGAGATCAGGGGCAGCGCCCCTGAAGCTAAGAATAGATGTAAAATTTCCTTGTAAAATGTTGTAATTTCGTAGTCAATCTAAGCCGTTCATTAGGCGGAGATATGACGGTAGAAGATATGTTTAATTTAGGGCTTTTTTCCCTAGAAGGCAACCCCTCACTATATATGAGGGAATTGTATTGCATCTATGTATATCTGTATTCTGAGTGAGGAAGAGAGAGGAGATTGAGAGCGAAGAGGGAATTACAGTGGATTTGCTGTAGGTTGTATCTCTTCAATTTGTTGGATAATATAAAAGGAAGGACTGGCTGTTTCTCCGTGGACGTACCCCAAATTGGGTGAACCACGTATATCTATGTCTCTCTTGTTTTATGTCTTTTCTGTGTTTATATTTCTACAATATTTTATGTGTTACATTGCTTTGTAATATATAATTTTCTAATAGATGGCCTATTGCTAGTTGTTGGTGTTAGGTTGGTTCCCTTGGGGTTCACTAGGTTGGTTACCTTGATTGACCTGGTTACCCTTGTTACCCTTCCCCTTATTCATTTTATTCGAATTTTAGGGATTGGTCGGACTCTGCTATGCAAAAACTTAACCCTGAGGGTGTGGTGACTGCTGGGGATAAGGATGCATGGGAGGCTACAACACTGATGCTTAAGGGGCTGGAGTGATAGGTTGTGCATAATGAGGAGCAACAGTTTGGTAGATGGGTTGGGGTCATGGAAACATGTTGCTAGCAGGAGGGGCATAAATGTTGGAGGAACTAGTGCCCCAATGTAGGTAGCCATAACTTTGTTGATTATATGGCAAAGAGTATGAAAGGGATCCAATGATACCATCGATGGTGTGAGATGCCCCCAGTGCATTGGCACTTCTAGGACAAGGGAGGTCTAGAATGATGGTATAGACATAACTAGATGGTGCATAAGTCAAATCATATCTCAAAGCGGTTTGGAGATCTTCTTCCTCAATCTGAGGGAAATGGGACATGACATCTTTTCTAATGGGGGATAAAAGGCTCCTAAGAAACCAATCTAGATAGACACAGTGTTTGAAAGGTAGGGCACAACATGTGCACCTCGTTCGATGCCACTCTTGAACATGGTCAGAAAGGTGAGTGGCGGATGATTCACAGAATGTGGTGAATATCTCAGTATCAGTGTCGAACCGGAGAGGTAACTAGAAATATGAAAGGAATTCTTTAGCAAGCATCACGAAAACAAAATGAGATGTGGAGGAATGGTCTACGTACCATTTTTCAGTGTCTCCAATGAGCGTGCGTTAGAAGAGCCGAAGACAAATGGAGTCATTGGTTATGGAGTTGGATGAACACCACATGTGGAAGGATCAAACACGGTTGTTAGGATCCTCTCCATAATTACCATCAAACTTTTAGATGTCAAAGGGAAGCTTAGTCAGAAAAGAGCACCAACCAGCATCATGGTGTAAGGGGTCGTTTATCAACTGGTTAAAATAAGGTAGACTTAACCCAGCCATAAAGGGGAGCATGGGAGCTACTAAAAGGATTCTTGAGACTCTTCTGCTTCATGTGACCATCGAGATAGAACTGGAGCCAACACCAGGTTGGGTTCCTGCACGAGTTGTGGGTCTATACATGGTGACGATATGCAGTGAAGGAGGCCTGAAATCAGATGAGGAATCAGAAGGACCGGGAGAAGAGTCGATATGGGGACACAGAGGGCTATGAACTCGAACCTGACGGGGAGGGGTAATATGCCCAAGTGGAAAATGGGGGTGAAGACATAATAGTCTCCGTGACAAATGCCTTGGTGGCACAATGGTGGTAAGACACATGTGACATGGAAATGGTGAAGGGAGATCAGCAATATATCTTTGTCTCAATGTGGGGAGATAAATTTATTATGTTAAGTCTTGGTTTAGCGGTGTACACCAAGTGCCCTTCACTTAAGGTGTGCTTATGTGTGCAAGTGTATTAATTGATTAAGCCCATATCGTTTTTTGTAAAAAAAAAAGAAAAAACCTTGCGGAAAATAAATTGAAATAAATAACAGAAAATGAACAACAAAAAAATTAACTAAACCCAACCCAAACTGGGTTTGCAAACACTATACTACTTGGTGGCTAAACCGATGGAAAATACATTGAAACGGTCAAGAGATTGGAATGTCGGTGTGACTGGGATCAAGTGACACTAAACTGCTGGAAAGTGGTGCAGCAACAACAAAAAATCAGAGGGGAAGATTGTTGCAAAAAGATAGGAAGATGGGTTAAACACCTAGGGAAACCAATGGGACCCTAAGGAAAATGACCAAACAAGTTCAAATGTGAAACTATGGTTGTTAGCAACCTATCTTAACAAATTTGAAACAGAAAGATACAAATTTGGAAAATGTGGCTGAGAGTGTTGTAGAAATTCAAACTACTCATTCAGCTAAACTCATCTTAAAAAGGTGGAAGTGTACTAGAATCCCTTAGGGGGGCTAAATTCGAAATCGACGAGTAAATTAGAGTGGATCAAGGCCTAAGTGGGATGAGATAGAGGTCAGACATCCCAGCAGACAACTCTTTGCAAAACCTAGAAACAGATCTGAGAAAAACTCTAAAACCCAGAAATCATAGGTACTGACCTGTTTCTCTGTAGGGATCACACTTTTCAGGCTGTTTAGTGCATTATGGCCTCTAGATCACACTTTTTGTGCCAAAAATTCTGATTTATTCTTTGTGGATCCTGGTAGGAAAATCTCGGAAAAAAGTGTTTCCTTTGTCGTGGCTGGTTCCTGTGACCTGTGAAAATGACCAGAAAGCTTGCAGAAGTCAAAAATTTATCAAATCTAGGGTTTAAAAACTAGGAAACATTAAGAGAAATGAAAAAAGAAGAAACCTTAAGCTGAAAACAAAAGGTCACCTAAGTTTCTAGATCTAAAGTATAAAACCCATTGGAGTCACCAATTTTGTATTGGAGACCAAGGTTTCATGAATCAGAATTATTCCCCAGCGGAGTTGCCAATTTTGTTGTAGTGTTTTCTTCTCAAAGATGTACGAAAAGAACCCACTTAAGATTGTGGATGTCAAACAATCTCAACAATATAAATCGCTACTAAACATTGTAGATCTGCAACCACTGATAGAAACAAAACCTACCAAAGTCGAGATCTATGTTAAAATCATAGTTAAACAACAAAAATAAAGAGTAATAACTCCAATCGTCTAATGGAAACTAGATATGTAAAGAATAGTCTTATTATAACACCTGTGAAAAGAATAGATAAATGTTACCAGTCCCCCTCTATGGGATGGGTTCTTGGATATCCTCAAATGTCTTTAGCTTGTGTAGGGTCTCTCTCTTCTATAATGTGTAAACCTAGCAAAAATATGGTGTGCGACAATGAAAATAATCAAAGTTACAACAGTGAGTGCAACAATGAAAATAATCAAAAGTGAATAATGAATGGAGAAACCTTCTATTTATAACAAAATATTGAGTTATCCTCAAATAATGAGCAATAACAAAATATTATTGATCCCATTCTTGGAATAACCACATGGAATATTTTATTATATTTGTTTAGGAGGGAAAAAGTATTTAAACTTTTATTTAGAAATAATAAATAAATAATTGATTTATTTATCATCTCAAGGAATTAGTTAAGGAATAATAAACAAATAAGAATTTATTTAATTATTCCTAAGGGATTTATTCAAATTGCACAAAGAATAATAATTAATTAGTGATTAATTAATTATTCTTAGAGAAAAATAAGATAAATAATGATTTATCTGTTTATTTTTCATAATTGGGTAAAATTTGATAAGGAATAATAATAAAACAATGGTTTAATTAATTATTCATAGAAGAAAATCAAATAAATAGTGATTTATTTAATTATTCTTCATGGGTTTAACTATGAATTACTTAACAAAGGTGGTTTATTAGGTAATTCATAACAATGAATGCAATTTTACTATGGTAAAATTGGCTTTACATGGTGTACTTAGATCCATCTAGCAAATTAGGCTAGATGATCATTTTTTCGGTCATAATAGTCCTCTTCCTATTTGCATGCATGATCTGTACACTTCAGTAAATCATACAACTAATAGTACACTATCCCTACACTCTAGTCTCAATTGGGTCTTTCTCATAACTGACATGCATGAGTTTCTGATGAGAGAATCTTCAATTATCTGGAGTAGCACCTATGGATGCACTAGTGCACTAACTGACTGTTAATCCTCTACTAGTTCAACAAACAGTTAGAACTAGCTTAACTATCCATAATTCAGTAAACTAAGTTATCTAATTACAACTCAATCTAAACTCATACTGGACCCCTAAAATTTAGGGAGAACATATACATGACTTCTAGATGACTTGCAACTCGAAATTCCCAAGCTAATTAAGTTAATTAAAGTCAATTAACTATTTATAAGTTGTTATGAGAACAAAATTCTATTTTAGTTCTCAGTTTAAATTCAAGGACAAATTTAAACTGGAATTTCTTATTGTCATTTCTCAACACTCCCTCTGAACAAGAAAGGGATTACCTGCTACCCCAATCCTATCTCTGTGAAACTCGAATTTGCATCTTAATAATCCCTTTGTCAAAATGTCAGCATCTTACTCCTCTGTGGGAATGTACTCTAACAACATGATCCACCTCAATACACAATCATGTAGATCTTGATATCGGATATCAATGTTCTTGGACCTATCTTGAAAAACTCGATTTTCAGATAGTTTTTTACAACTCTGATTATTGTGGTAAATCACTATGGATCCATCTATTGACCAAACAAACCAACTAGGATCTTCCTCACTGAGATGGCCTCACATGATGGTTGACTTGCAACCATGTACTCTACCTCTATCAAACTGAGTGCAACCAATCTCTATTTCCTATTGCACTAGAAAACTGTTGTTGACCAAATACTAAAAATCCCTCCTGATGTGCTTTTCTGGTCGAATGGAATCCCCACCAAATCTGCATCTGTGAAGCCTTTGAAGCTTCACTCCCTTTATCTGTCTATACCACAATCTGTACTGAGTAATTCCCCTGAGGTAGCTCAATACATGCTTTGTCGCCTTCCAATACATCTTGGTAGGCCTAATCATTGCTTGACTCAGTTGGCTAAATGCATAGCATAAATTTAGTTGTGTGTTCACCAAGTACATGAGTGAAACCACAAGCTTCCTGTAAATAGTAGCTTCCACTACCTCTCCTGAAGTAGAATCCTCCTTCCTCTAGTTTCCAGCTAGAGGAGTCTTCGTAGGCTTGGAGCTCTCCATGCAGAACCTTCTAAGTGTCTCATTGGCATACTTTCCTTGAGACATAGATAGCTCCCCATCACCTTGCCATACTTCCATGCCTAGAAAGAAATGCATGAGCCCCCAGTCCTTCATCTCAAAATCTCTTGTAAGGTCCTCCTTGAAAGATTTGATGAGCTGATTATCACCTGTCAGTATGAGATCATCAACATAAAGTAAAATGATAAATAATTTACCTTCCACCACTATGTGGTACAAGGTCTCATCCGCTTCACTCTTCATGAATCCCAACCTAGTGAAGTAGCTATTTATCTTGGTGTACTAAGAAAAGGGTGCTTGCTTCAACCCATACAACACTGTCTTGAGTTGACACAGATGTGACTCATGGTTGAAGGTTTCAAATATTCAGGTTGCTTTATGTACCTCTTCCTCAATCATTCCATTAAGAAAGGATCTCTTCACATCCATATTATGTATCTTCCAACCCATCATCGATAATAGTGCTAATATAGATCTTATCGACAAGTACCTTGCAATAGGAGAAAAGGTCTCATCATAGTCAATCACCTCTACATGTGAAAAGCCACAGGCCACAAATCTAACCTTATGGTTCTCCACACTACCATTTGCAACTTGTTTTACCTTGTAGAGCGAATAGGAGCTCACCATGAACTTTGCTAGGCCCCTATACTACTAGTGTGACTCCTTATTGTTATTAGTACAACCCCCTTATTATATTGTTGTACCCATGTAGTCCCCATATTGTTATTATTTTTCCCCATAGAAGCCCACTATTGTTATTATTGTGCCCTTACATTATTATTGTTATGTCAGCTTTGATTATATTATGACCCCTTACACTCCTATATATAGAAAGGAGGTCTTGTCATTTGTATCATTCAAGAATTGTTCATTTATGTAATGTAAAGGAGGTTGCCCCCTCGAAGACACTGAATTCTAAGGCATTGTTGTGGCCACCAACAATCCCCCTCTTTGTTTAGTATTAGCAATAACACTAAGCAAGTGGGGACCCTTAGTAAAAAATCCAAACAAACATTTTATAAAACTTTTTGTATTCTACTCCTTGAAATTATGTCGCATCACATGGAGAAGATAAAGCATCCCCTTATGAACATAATAAAAACTGCGAAGAAGCGATGCGAAATTCATCGCATCGCACACATTAAGAAGTGCTCTTAAATGAAAATCTTAAGAAATCTCCGACGGCTGATGTGCGACGTCGCATATCGCAATATCGCATAAGCAGCACACAATGATTTAATGACTCATGCGATCCGCGATGCTGCGATCTGGCGATATCTGCGATCTGCGATAAATGCGATCTGCGATAATCCAATCTGTAAAAGCTTGCGACGACACATCTAGGTAATGCAATGACGCGATGCTGCTATCACCCATTGCAAATTTCCTCGGCTCAACATTCAATAAAAGTTGTCCGTAAACCAAAAATTAGGCGCGCGCCTTAAAAGAAATTAATGAACATATGCCAAAGTGTTAATGTAGGACGGTTTTGTGTTTTTCGAAGAATCAGTTCATGATGGGTGTCATGATTTTATACATTCATAGAGGTTAGAGCTTTCGTATCAGTATTTATTATCATTACTCTTTTCCTTTGCATGAACTGCAGGAATGAAAAACAGGAAACTTTATGAAGCAATGAGCAGGAAACATCTAAGGAAAAGGGGAAAGCGTCAATGCTCGAAGAATAGATAAGAGATGACTTCATGAACAGATGCCGCATGCAACAGAACCACAGATTCCAGAGTATCACTCAACAGATGCTGAGGTCGATAGGTGATTCAACATTCAGGGTCAGAAAGCTCACAAAAGCAGCATGTTTACAAAAAATCGTGAAACTTCTACTCGGTAAAGGAAAAAGGCACTAAAGAAGGAAAACGCACCAGAAAAGCCCAGAATAAAGAACAGAGGCAGTTTTCAATGCGTGATTAGCGCCTAGCGCTAATTGCGCATCGCTAAGAAAATTTTTCAGAAAGCAAAGTCCCTAAATTGCTTAGTCATTCGCAAGTCCAGAAACCGAAATAGCAAAAGCAGAAGCAGTTTGAGAGAAATTTGGGTTGTTGCCAAGTACATACGCAGTAAATTCGCCCAACCAGAAGATAATTCTCAAAAATATCTTCTAGTGTACTAAAAAGTGGTGCCAGTGCTTGCCATTCTTTTTGCGTAACTCAAACAAAAGCAGAAGGCAACTAGCCGACTCTTCCCAGGCGAATGTTGAATGCTCGCAACATTTAAGGAGCAAATGCAGAAATAGTTATGAATTAGATTCAGTTTTTAGAAATAGTTTTGCTTTAGAAGAAGGGCGGTCATTTAAACCGTATCCTAAATTTATGTAATTAAGTTATTTAGTTAGCAGTATTTAAACCCTTCTCATGCATTTGGAGAAGGGTCCAGAAATTTGTCAAAAACTTGTCCTCAGAACATGCACTTTTGCACCCTCGAAGGGGGTTTTGATGAATGGATGGATCAAGGTTTATTAATGTTTGCATTTGATATCTGCTACTGATGTTGCACTTCTGTACTCTTAGTAGATGTTGGAGCAAGGAGAGATAAATCATTGTTGCTTGAAGCTTATGAGTAGGATCAGTCATAAATGGTACTTTTATCTCTTGGCCATTTCTGCTTATATTCTTAAAGTGACATACAGTTTTAGTTGTTTATATGTTATTGCATGAATGTGTGAGTTACCATTTGGCACTTTTGTATGGTGGAGCCATTTATTTATGTCTGATATATCAATAACTTATTATGCGATATGCTGTTCACAACTGTTTTGCCTAACTTTTTATGCAAAGTAGTTCATCTTAATTGATTTCTATTCTTATGATAGCTGAATGATCTTTATTACCAGTTATTGTCTGAAATCTTTTTAGATCGCATAATAGAAGAAATACACCCCGAGTTAGCATAGATTAGATGTGTTGTTTTTCATTAGATTACAATAGCATAGATTTAGTTTAAAAGTTTGAATTAGATTAGCTTTAAAGTATTCTTAGATCAGCAACATCCAACTCTGCACACACACACACCCTTAGATTGGGAAACTGGTCCCATTATCCCCAGTCAGACCTACTACACCAAACGGATAAGGAGCTGCCAACCAAGGTCCCGACCGGGTGGGTATCCCCCTTGTTGTCGACCCGATTTTCAGGGCTTCAACATATCTGGCACTAGAAGGAGGGCCCGAACTATGAATGGCACCTAAATCAAAATCTAAATACCATTCTGAGAGTAAATCGCCCTCATCAACTCCCCCAACTTCCCCAGTACGTTTAAATCCAGAGTCAGAAGTCGCTCGAGTATTAACCGCTGCTACACACCCTAATATTTCAGACCAATCTACCATTGAACCCCCTGAAGTTCAAACTCTAATTCAAAAACTCCAGGGATTTTCCATTTCTACTCAGAGGTCTGATAAATCTCAAAGCAGCGTGACTTCGCAGTACAATCCTGCTCATCCCCTGACTAGATTAAAGAGTGAAAAATTTTGGCATCCAGCCAACTGAATTGCCTCTCCCCACCAGGAAAAGAGCGAGGAAAACACCACAAGAGTCTGACAGTGAGACTCTTTCATCTACATCCTCCATTTCAACTCCCTCACCATGAAGTCAGCCACCCACATCTTCATTCCAAACCATCATCCATCTGCTTACTGGAACTCCCACAACCCCTCTTCAATCATCTACGATCATAGTGTCCTCATCTTCCCAGCCATAGGGATCATCTTCTGCAATTTCATTCACTAGCAACTCAACTATGGCCCAGTCTCCATGGAATAATCCTGGGGTAGTTTTAATGCCTCCACCATTGAGTCAAATACTGGCCCATCCTAAGAAATGGCTACCCAAATTCAATCCAGAAGCAAGCATGCTAGCTGAAGAACACATAAACAATTTCATGCTTTCTATCAATCTCAACAGAGTTACTAACGAAGATGCTATTGTTCGGCTTTTTCCCTACACAATGCGAGGAACAGCCGGGTCATGGTACTTTTCATTACCCTCCGGGTCTATCACAAGTTGGGACATTTTCCAAAGTCAATTCCTTACCAAGTTTGGTGATGACAGATCAACGACAACGTTAATCAATGACCTATCCAATCTTAAAGTCGAGGCTAGAGAACCCATCAAAGATTTAAATTTACGGTTCAATAAGATCCTCAACAAAATTCCCACTGCTTCCCAACCCAGCGAAGAAGTACGCTGTGAATGGTATATTACGGCCTTACCATCAAACTTAGCAATCTTGGTGGATAGGGCAAATAAAACAACCTTAGTTGAAAACTTGACAGAGGCGATAGCAGTAGAGAAACGCGTAATAGCCCTGGAAAAGAGATCTGCGATAGAGGAACGCAAGTCTAAAAAAGTCACCTTCAAGGAAGACTCCAAGAAGAAACAAATGAAAGACCCTTTCGATTTGGAAGGATTGCAAAAAGTATTAAAAACCATGTCCAATGAGATGATTGACATAAAAAAACAAGTGGTAGAAACTTCTTCGAAAAAGCCCTATAGAGCTTTTAAAAGAGGTCCTTCAATGGATGTGAAACCACCCAACGCTATTTCAAATGTCGAATCCGAAGAAGAGGAAGAAGAAGAAAGTACCACCGAAGGGCAGACTAATGACGAAGAAGTTGTGGAATTACAAGGAATGTGGGATTTCATCCTCCCACAAGAAGAAGATCAAGAAGCATTTCCGATTAGCACTCGAAGCAAAAATCAACTTGATCCTCCCCAAACTACCCCTAAGCAGAAGAGCACAAGCTCTGCAATAAAAGATAAAGTCGCAACAAGAAAAACGACCACTAAAGTGACTCAACCTAGCCTGGTCCAATCAGATCAGACAACTCAATCAAAAACACTAATAGTGTCGGATGAAATGGAATACAATATTATTGACGACATGAAAAAGACTAGGGCTAATATTACCCTTTAGGAATTGAGCAAATTGAAACATCAACAGAAGATAATGATGAAAGAATTACATGATGTGCCTATCACATCTTTGCCTACAGCTGTAGCTTCCCACAACATCGGAAGACCTCCAACCAACACGATCAATAAGATTGATCCAAATGACATCGCCTTGATTGGAGGGAGATCAAGGTCTCACACTCCCCCTTTCCTTCTCACTTATGAAATTTTCAATAAAAATGTGCATAATTGTTTGGTAGATTCTGGTGCTTCAACAAATATTTTACCCAGATCAATATGTGCCAAGTTAAATGTTCAACCACAAAAATCCGCAGTGCACATAGTTCAGCTTGATCGATCTCAAGTCGAAGTGATTGGTGAACTTAATCAAGTAACCATAAGATTGTCATCCAACCCAAAGGTATGTTAGGTTATTGACATTCTAGTGGCTGATATCCCAGAATTCTATGGCTTGATTCTTAGGAGGGATTGGTCCGAGAAACTCCATGGATACTTTTCAACCGACTGGTCACACATGTGGTTACCCTACAATGGTAAACCGAATCAAATAAAGGTTGAACGATAATTACACCAGAAGTACATAGTAACAGAATTGGAGGGAGAAAATGAAGCAATAGTGTATAACAACAGTATCATAGGCAATTACTCGGTAGATTCTTTTCTCAGCAATTTCAATGCTCATACATCACCTTACTTAGAAAATTCAGTTTTGTCCCAAGTCGAAATTTTTTCCCAAACTGATAATTCAAAGTGTGTTAATTTTGTAGATAAACCTATAAATACATCTTTGTTTTGGAAATTATATTTTGATGGCTCTAAATCTAATGAAGGAGTAGGAGCAGGGTGCGTTCTGATTAGTCCAGAAGGAAATAAGACCACGCTTACGTGCAGACTCGAATTCGATTGCACAAACAATACAGCAGAATAAGAAGCCTTGGTGCAAGGCCTATACAAAGCAATCGGGTTGAATGTCAAGTATCTTCAAGTCTTCGGAGACTCTGAGATCGTCGTCAAACAGGTACGTAATACTATTCATTGCCTATCAAGTCATTTAAAACACTATCAATCTTTAGTACAAGATCTGACTGAGAATTTCATAGCATTCAATATTTCGTCAATCCCGAGACTCCAAAACGCAAGCGCAGACCTTTTGGCTAACATAGCCTCTAGGCTTATTCCCTTCGAAGAGTTTAGTCCAGATAGATTCTCAATAGAATTAATCTTCAGACCATCAATCCCTGACAGCATTACAAATTGGAGAGTATTCAATGACGATCCCGATATTGTAAATTTTCTCACTTCTGAAGGATCCTACTCCAATCAGATAATTGACGAAGACCATCACGATCGACAAATACAAAAAAATGGCACTAATAATGCTATACCTAAATCGGTGTTTAAGTTAGAAGACTTATACGATTTGAAAAATCGGTTTAAAAGGTTTGCCAATTCAAAGCTCTGCAGTTGAACTCTGAACTACGAATTAGTAAACCTAGGAACCGATGATAAACCACAAAACATTAATCTAGGCATCGGCTTAGCCCCTGAAGAAAAACTAGCGTATATTCGTCTTTTGAGACAATATAAAAATGTCTTTGCCTGGAATTACGATGAGCTGAAGACGTAAGACACTTCTATCATTCAGCACACTATTCCTATGATTGACAATGAAAAACCTGTCCAACAGAAACTGAGAAAGATCCACCCCAATTTAGAAAATCAGATAAAAACCGAGCTAAATAAGTTGTTAAAAGCCAGAATAATTTTCCCCGTCAGACATTCCAAATGGGTCTCTAATATGGTACCCGTTAGAAAGAAAAACAGAGATATTAGAATCTGCATCGATTTTCGAAATCTCAACAAAGCCTGTCTAAAAGACAATTTTCCTCTCCCACCTATGGAGCAGATATTACAGGCAGTAGCAAGCTCAGAACTGATGTCTTTCTTGGATGGATTTTTAGGATATAATCAAGTGCTGGAACATCCAGATGATCAGTTGAAAACCACATTTAGAACTAAATGGGGCACATACGCATATCGGAAGATGCCATTTGGTTTGATCAATGCCGGTGCTACATTTCAGAGAGCCATGGACATCGCATTCAAGGGTTTAGTGAATAAATCCGTAGTAATTTATTTGGATGATATAATAGTGTACTCCAAGAAGCGAAGCGACCATCTCAAAGACTTAAAACATATCTTTCAACGATGTTTAATGTATGGGATTTCACTTAACCCAAAGAAATCTTTTTTCGCACTAAGTGAAGGGAAACTTCTAGGATTCATAGTGTCAAAATCTGGTATTCACATCGAGCCTGACAGAATCAAAGAAATTTCTGAAATATCCCTACCTCATAATAAAAAAGCCATGCAATCTTTCCTTGGTCAAATCAATTTTGTAAAGAGATTTGTCCCAGATTTTTCACGAATTGTGTCTCCTTTGCAAACCATGATTAAAAAGAATTCAAATTTTAAATGGGGTCAAGATGAACATGAAGCATTCAACCTGATCAAACAAGCTATCATTAATGCTCCATCTTTATCAACCCCGAATTTTTCAGAATCTTTTATCTTATACACATTTGCCTCAGAGAAATCATATGTTGCGATTCTAACTCAAGCAAATCAAGAAAAAGCGGAAGCTCCAATCGCATTTTTTAGCTCGAATTTACAAGGTGCTGAACTCAACTATTCAGATGTGGAGAAACAGGCATATGCTGTTTTCAAAGCAGTCAAATATTTCAGACCTTTCTTACTTAAAACCCATACTAAGATCATAGTACCGTTTCCAGCGGTAATAAATCTTCTAGTACAAAAGGATGTGGGTGAGAAAAGAGCAAATTGGATCACTGCTTTACAGGAATACGACCTTGAGATCAAGCCAGCAAACATTATAAGAGGTCAAGGCTTCTGCAAAATGTTAGCCGGAGCATCGCAGATTTCTGAAAATTCATCTGAACAGGTACAACTGTATGAGGTAAGCCTAAACGATGCAGAATCATTATATGCTGACATCATTTATTATCTTAAGAACGGGTATGCTCCATCACACCTAGATCACACTAAGAAAAGAGCTCTGAGATTGAAAGCTAAACAATATCAGCTCATAAATGATGTTCTTTTTAGAAAGAATTATGATTCTGTTCTTCTTAGATGTCTTGAGAAAACTGAAGCTGGAAAAGTTTTGCAGGAACTCCATGATGGACCAGCAGGCGGACACTATGCTGGAGATGCTACTGCACATAAGATCTTACGTGCAGGATATTACTGGCCTACGATGTTCAAAGGCTCACACAGTTATGTAAGGAAATGTCAAGTCTGCCAAACAACTGCTGGAAGACAAAAGAAGTCGTCCCTGCCACTACAGCCGGTAAACATCGAGCAACCATTCAGTCAGTGGGGCTTGGACATAATAGGTGAGATTGTTCCTCATTCTTCTAAGCAGCATAGATACATCCTCACGGCAACAGATTATTTTACTAAATGGGTAGAAGCAGTTCCTCTCAAGACAACTAATTCTGAAAATATTATTGAATTCATAGATCAATTTATAATCACTAGGTTTGGATTGCCAACGGCTTTAATGTTTGATAATGCATCATACTTTTCTGGAAATGCAATGACTGAGTTTGCACTTAAAAGAGGGTTCAAACTGAAATATTCGGCCAGCTACTATCCGCAAGGTAATGGGTTAGCTGAGTCAACAAATAAAAATCTAATCAGGATTATTAAAAGAACAGTTGAGTAGAACCAAAAGAATTGGCACAAAGCTTTGGTAAATGCTTTATGGGCAGATAGAATAATGAAGAAGGCTTCAATCGGCACTTCTCCCTTTAATTTAGTTTATGGGAAAGAAGTGGTTCTTCCAACTCACTTAGTCATTCCCTCTTTGTCTTTAGTACAATACATCGATGAAGTATCTACTTCCTCCATACAACTAAGACAAATGGAAATAATTAAATTAGAAGGAAAACGAGAACAAGCTAAGAAAACCCATGCTCATCACCAAGCACTAATAAAATCCTCTTTTGATTCAAGCATAATGACCAGAAAAAAATTTCAGATGGGAGATTTAGTTTTGAAATGGGATAAGGCTCATGAAGAAAAGGGGAAACATACAAAATTTCAAAAGATGTGGCTCGGTCCTTTTCAGATTGTTGAAGTCATAGGTCCATCAACGTTTGTGTTGCAGGATTTAGTAGGTAGAAGGGATTCTTTGCCTGTTAATGGACAAATCCTTAAAATATATTTTCCATAGAAGATTATTCTTCTATTTTGTAGAATAGTTTTTCTTTTCTTTTTCATAATAAAACCAGTTGTGAGTGGTTACTACAAGTATTCGCGGAAAAGACACCAATTCTCTTTCATATTTTGAGCTTTTGCTTGTATAAGTAGCAAAAAAAATTGAAAATCTGATTTTTATTATTGACAGATACAGTTAAAAACTTTAGCCTAGATATGATACTAGTTTCAACTTCAAAATTTGATGAAAGCAACCTTTAGCGAAGGAATTGTTTTATATCAGCACAATGAAAGGTATCAATAGCAAAATAAGGCTTCTCTGTAAAACTGTTGTTTTCAAACTCTATTATTGTCGTCCAGAGCTTTCTTAAGGAAAAACAATGACTTCCTCCCCGCTAAAGAAAATCGCAGCATTCAGAGGAACAATCCGAGAAACACTATATCTCAAAGAATAAGAGGTCTCATCACGAGCCGGCTTATCATGATCACAGATATTATAACTTGCTGACTTTGCCAATACTGTCCACCAAAACAGGGCAACGACTCAAGATTGTTGCAATCAAAAGACAAGGGGTCTCATCACGAGCCAGCTTGTTCAGCAAAAGTGTAAATCAAAGTGAATGACTGTGTCATAATTTTAGCTACCAAACCAAGACATTGTTCTTTGAGAATAAAAAGGAAAAAGTGTCGATGTGGATTTTTCTTCGAAGGTTGTAGATAGCCTTAAGCAGGATAAAGGATCATTGCTGGGTAACAGGTAACCCTGTGTTATAGACATTTTTGTGCCTTACAGCTCTAAGCATGAAATGTCCATAAACCAAGGGCTCCTAAGTCCCTAAAAGTGTTGTTCTAACTCCTAAAGAAACAAGGTCAATAAAATACAGCTTCTCCTGGAAGTTCTCCACCAGAAACTGCTCAGAACTAGTCAAATCAGGATCATTTCAGCTGCTCCACTAGCCAAGTGCGTTGCATAGCACCTAAGTCCACTAGCTAGGTGCGTTGCAACGCACTTAAATGCACTACCAGGGTGCGTTGAGAGGGAAATGACAAGTGGCAGAGTCATTCCATGAGGTAGAGAGACAATGGAAGCTTCCAGAATCTTCTCCAATGACACTTGCCTCACTGAATTCGACCAAGGATGAGTAAGAGGCTCTCAGTCTCCAAGTGGAAGCAAGAACTGACAGAGAGAAGCCACTAATAAATTCATGATCTAACTCATCCTCCTTGCATACATCTATATATGGATCCCTCATCCCAGAGATCCAGAGGCTGGAATTTTGTACATTGCAAAGAATTGCTGTTGGTTTTGAGATAGATATCAGAGTATTGGGTGATTTATGCTTTGTTGAAGGTGAAGAGGGGCTTCTTTGCTGGGAGGTTGATGCTGGATCAGAAATCATTGGTTGTAACTCCTCCTGGATCTTCTTGTTATATCAATAAAACTATTTGAGTTTCTCCTACATGCTTGTGTACCATTGATGCTTGTTACATTTGTATGTTTAGCTTAAATCTGATCCTAAGCTATTTATGAACATAAATCCATGTCTTTGTGTAGTTTTCTTCTTCTGTGATCTTACAGGAACTTGGTGAAGCTGGGCAAGTAAGAAAGTAGGTAGCTGGAAGCTGTCAACGAAGAGAGAGATTGGATCAAAGGACTAGCGCAAGACACAGGTTGGTTCATCCTATACCTCTTTGTTTATAGTTCATAAAGAAGAATACAAAAGTAGTTTTCTCTGTTTGTTTCTAAGGTAACTGTCACACCTTAGTGGGATAGAGTCGTTTTGAAGAGACACTTATCCCGATAACAAAATGGCGACTCCGCTGGGGACGATTGTCTAGTTAGTTTGTTTGTGTTTCTCTTGTTGTTTGTTTCATAAACTTAGAAGTAGCAAATCGAACTGCATTTGCCATTAACAAATGCAAAGTAGACATCTGCTGCTTCAATCCATTCACTGGATCTGTTTATGATTTGAACAGCTGATTCATAAATGATCTGATTTCCCTTTGTGATAGCTCTTAGACCTTCTTTAAATCTACCCTCTGATTGTGCATTACTGATTGCTTTTACTCGGCCAAAAACCATAAATTAAACTACAAAACGTGACCCAGAACCTGGATAGAATTCTCGTTTCTGCCCCAGCGCAGGTACTGTGAAGAGTTCCTGCATTTCAGCACAGTTCCCGAGAGGGCAATCTGTGTTGCAATCCAGTTTCTCTGTGTAACAGGTGCGCTAATCAGCCTAGCCTTGTGCAGCTGAGGTTCTTTGCTTCATTTTTTCCAGTTTTGTCTCTGATTTTTGCAGCCTGTGATCAGTGTATGTGTCTGTTTAAAAACCCATTTTCCTTGCTGTAATTCCGCCTCAGTTGTATAAAAGAAACTGTAGATTTTTTTTGTGTGTTTGTTACGTCATTTACAATTTTCCATTGCAAAAGTATAATAATCGTACTGTCGTACTTTGATTTAGATCTGTCGAAAGTGTCAATTTTGATCATAGGAGAAAGTTTATTTGCTGTTGATAGTCGATTATGCTTTTACTTTTGCCTTTGGCTTGAATTTGTCACTTTCTAGTGTCAAAACGAGTATTTATTTCAAAATCATAAAGTGTCGTAATCGTCTCTACCTTTTGATTTCGAAAAGAAGCTTGTTTGTGTTTGTCACTTGAAAGCAAATTCATATTTGTACAACAACTTTCTTTTTAGGCATCAATATTAAGAAAGTGAAAAACAAAACACATGCATGTGCATTTTCATATTGGCAGTCTGTTTGGCTTGATTTAGGAAAAGTGCATTTACAGTGTGCTCTTTGCTCTTTGCGAAAAGATTGTGTCTTTCCTTTCCCTTAGTAGCTAGGATTTTCATTGCTGAAAAGAGATAAAAGTTTGTTTATCGTCTTTAGACTGCATTTTAGGAATTACATATACATCTCGTGGTGATCCCAAAAGGAAAACTTCATAAGAAAGATCAACTTAAAATAAATTCAATGAACTTAACAACGCTTTGTAACTTAACGCACAACATTTAGAGGTTTAGGCTAGAGACGTATTCTGGTGTCGTAAAGCCTGGTAACTGTTGTCCTCACTGATGGTTGGGTGATTCCTCCACTTTGAGACGATAAGTGCCAGAACGGACTTGTGCTCCCATGTACCGTCGAGTATATATTGGGAGACCCCTATAGGCTTAAAACCTTTATCCATAGGAAGCCGTGTCGACCGCCCTACTGATCGCAATGCACCGAACATAGCATTCGGGAAGATTGACTGTCGTACCGTAAAAAGTATTCTGCAGTTTTGCGATTGGTTTGGTACTCCCTCTACCTAGACCTCCAGAGCAGTCCCTTTCGTTCCTTTTCAGACTTCTTAACGGAAAAGGTCCATCTGAGCACTTGTCACTTCAGGCTCATTAAAAATCGAAGGAGACTAGAGTCATCTTTTGTTTTTTCTCGACTCTTAAAAATTGAAAAAACAAGTTGTGTCAAAAGCGTCCAAAATTCATTTAATTCAGAAACATACCTTCCCTTTTATTTTAGTTGATCGAGTAATCCGAAATCGTGGAAGAAAGTCAATTGAAACCCCGTCATTCGCGGAGGCTTACGAGTCAACCGTCTTTGTCTCCGGAATCGAAACCAGTACGGACAAAGCGAACTCGTTTAACCGGTTCCAAGTCTCCTATCAAAGTTAGAACAAGTGTTCCAACGACATCAGAGACTCCGGTTACTCCAAACATTTCTGGAATCCCTGCCTCAACAGAAGAAGTTCAACAACCACAGAAGGACAGTGGTACTGATCCTAGTTTGAGAATAAATCCTTGTGTTACTGAACCAGTTCCATCTATAACCGGTTCAGAGGGTCTTACTCTTCAAACATCTGTCGCTGCTTCTTTGGCACCAGAAATTTTTTACGGACCTGACGGTCTTCCCCTTCCACCTGGTTTGATTGCGATAGAAGAAATTGTAGAAGATCCTCAAACAAGTACTCCAACGCACTTTGGAGTCGGGATCACTCTATATCCTTCGACATCAGAAGTTAGTCTACCACTGGCGGAAGTTCCTGTAGAATCGCTAGGTAATCTTTTGGATAGACTACAAATTTCTGAACAACCATCAACATCTAGGACTGTGTCTTCTGACACAGCGACGATAGAACTCCCTGCTGTCACTCCGACAATGTTTTCCAGCATACCATCTGTCCTGACTAGCTCACAACCGCTAGAAGGAGCCCACCCAGGGGCTATTTCGACAGTCTGGTCCGTTCCTGTTTGTTCGTCCGGAATAATATCCGGAAACTCTTATGTTGAGTCTCAACAAATTGATCCATTTGGAGGTCAATTTGGGCTGTCCGGTCCCCAAGGGCAAACAATTCCCTTGAGTTCTGGATTACCACCGTATGGGGGGCAGTATGCCCTTTCACTATCCCCTCCGGGAGGATATCCATACGGGAGTTCACAACAGCATTCAGGTTATATTGGAATTACATCAAGTTGTTGGGTACCTATACTACCTCAACAACCAAGAATTGTGTATTCGATGCAACAATGCGTACCTATGTCGAACATCCCGACTACGCCAGCCATTGTGACGGTGTCGCAAGTTCAAGCGCTACCTGTTGTATGCCAACCTCAGGTTTCTCAGGTTGTAATGCAACAGCCCCTTGACCCTGCGACTCAACCACAATCACCGACTAGTGGGTCGACACAGGTCCAGACGGGTACAATTACCCCTCACCTTGGTCAAACGGTTAGTATCGGGCAACAGCACATGGCTTCACAACCGTGGCTAGTGCAATACCAACAACCACAATTCCAGCAAGTATACCAAGGTGCTAAGTAGCATATCTTTGCGAACAGTGGACAGCCGTACATTCAAAATGGTCAAAATCAACCATTTTACAATGGTCAAGTCCACCAACCTTACCAAACATACCAGCATCAAATGCATTATGCCGGTATGCAAAGACCAAATGCTCAGGCGATTCCATCTTATCCTGGGTATGCTTCACCTAACCTGAATCAACAGTTACCCTTCGTGGCAACCTTAGAGTTACCGGATTTAAATCGGTTAACAAACGATCCAATTGCTTATGCCCCTTGGTGGCCAGCGATTCCGCATAAACTTCCATCAGATATTCCTAAATTTAATGGAAATCTGGGTGAAGATCCATCGAATCACGTGATGACCTTTCATCTATGGTGTTCATCAAACACCCTAAATGATGATTCGATAAAACTTTGCTTCTTTCAGAGGACGTTAACGGGTCCAGCGGCAAAATGGTACATTGAATTGCCTAGAGCTTCATTCAACAACTTCAGTACCTTAGCCACAACCTTTTAAACCCATTTTCAATTACCAATAAGGTACGAAATGGGAACAGAACTTCTTACCAACTTCAAACAGACAACGGCCACTCACATATCTGATCATATACATGAGTGGCAATGTCATCATAGAATGGTAAAAACGTATGTTCCCGATCAGCTCTTAGCTTAATGGTTTATCAAGTCATTACTACCTTCCATCACGGAAGATGTGGCAAAAGGGGGAGTCGTCACAGAAGAACAAGTTATCGCTCGTGCGCAATATTTGGACTTGATTTACACTCAGTCTGGCACACTCTACGATAAAATACCTGACGCCCCTAGACCGGAATTCTCAGTTCCTCCTCCTCCTAAATCAAACAATGACTCTCATGCCGGCGATGGCGTGATTGGCGCAACAGACACGAAATCGACAAAGGCTACATCTAAAAAGGCCCGTAAAATTTCTAGTCAAAATGCAAATGAGAAACTTCTTGCCTCGGAAGTAAATGCCGTGTTGACCGACAAGGGCAAACAACTGAAGCAACCAGGGGGCAAGAAGAAAAAGAAAGGGAGAAAAAAGAAGCAGGATGAGTCATCTCCTGGAAAACCTTCTGCAAACCCTTATGGGCAAAGGAAACCCCCTGCGGGGTGTCATATATGCGATGAGGATCATTGGACGAGAGATTGTCCACATATAGCTGAAGTTAAGAAACTCTTTAAGAGTTCAAAAACCTCAGCGGTATTGACTGATCCGTTTCCAAACCCGGGAACCAAACTGGTAGCTAATCAAAATGCTTCCCGATCCCAAGTGCTTATGTTGTCTATATCAAAGCAGCAAAATGATGCTTTGACAAGGAATAAAGATTACGGGAATCCACAGTCGTCGAATAACAAGGCTAATGAACAACCTAATAGTTCGACAACAACTTTGACCGAAGTTGTGCCACCCATCATTCCTGAACCAATGATAAAGTCGCCAAAAGGAGTAGTACACAAATCGACATTTAATCCTCATGCAAAAATAGCACAGAATTATAATATAATAGAGGACCTAGCCCAATCGTCGTCCGCTATGTCGACACTTGAGGTACTGCAAAATTGCCTCTCCCAAGAGCAAGCTTCATTATCAACAATAGGTGGGATTGACCCAATGGATTCCAATCTTGTGGCCTTTGATCATAAAGGATATGACCCTCAGTTACCAGCTCAACTAGCTTTCCTTATTCAAGTGAAAGCCCTCAACAAAACTGTTCATAGAACAATTATTGATGAGGGGGCATCCACATGCATTATGTCGATGAGTTGCTGGAAAAATTTTGGCTCACCACCCTTGTCATGATCGTCAACAATGTTAAAAGCATTTGATGGACGATCATACACTCCATACGGGATTTTAACTAACTTGCAAGTTGAACTGGGGGGCAAAACAGTAGAAATTGATGTTGAAGTAATCGACAGAAACCTTGATTACAACATCCTACTAGGAAGGCCCTGGATATATGCTATGGCCACAGTTGTGTCGACCTACTTCAGGAAGATTGCATTTCCCTTCCAAGGAGGAATTACAATCGTCAACCAACAAACATTTCTCCCCAACAGTTCACAAGTTACGGGAAGCATTCCAATGATCCATGGAAGCAATCATTCGCTCCAAAATATCGGAGTAGGTCTCCTAAAAGACCCTGCCTTAATGGGTACTTTTGCCCTACCACCTCTGAGTAATCTGGCGGAAGTGGCCACAGTGGAATATGAAACCTTCTATATCTAATGGATTTGGATTCCGAGGATGGTTCTTATCTCGTGTCGACCTCGTTAAAAAATGAAACAAGGAGTCATGAGGATAGTTCTTTTACTGTGTCAACCTCATTAAAAAATGAAACAAATCCCCTTTCCAAATCTCAAAGGTAAACCTTCATTCCAACCACCGAGTTGAATGCAATGAAGCTTGGGGGGCATGCACCTCGATTTACGTTATTATACTGGGGGCATGCAAACTTATCGAGCAGTGTTACCGCGAGGTTCAAGCTCGTTAAAAAAATAAACCCGGATCGAGCAGTGTTACCGCAGGGTTCAAGCTCGTTAAAAAATAAACCCACACCGAGCAAATGTTTCCACCCGCGTTTAAGCTCGTTAAAAAATGAACTATCCCCTGGTAAATAACCACCGTGATTGTAGTACTTCAGCCATTAAAGCCTTGGTCGTGTTTGCACCGTTACCTCCACTTTTCCATTGGCCGATCATTCACCTCCATTTGATTGTTTACCCATTTTGAGGAACAGCTGCGAAGAGTGATTTCACTAGCCATCCTTGTGACACTGCCATGATTGGAAAATTCCAAACCTTACCTGGAATCAGCTGCTACCCATTTTATCACTTGTTCCTCAAAAGACGAGTCTTCTTTAAGCTCTTTTCAACTGACTCGTAAAATATGAAAAGATTGCCGAGTTTTGGCCTTCCAGCTCGTTAAAGCGACAGGAAGTGCTATCCCTCCTCTAGATTTTAATCTTTTTGGACCTGAGGGATTATTGCACAAAAAGATCGAGTGCTTGTTTTGTTCGGCTCGTTAAAACGATCGAAAATTCATCCCTTCTGTATTGTTTTATACTTTTTCGGACTTGAGGGATTAGATGACGAAAAAGGAATTTTGGAGTTACCTTTACGTACCTTTTCAGACTCTCTAAAAATGAAAAGGACCGAGTTGTCTTTCTCGTTAGACTCGTTAAAAAGATTAATAGCGACAAACTTGTCTTTAGACGAGAACGAGTTTCACTACCACTAGGCTCGTTAAAACATAGCGATGGGTTTGCCCGAAGGGCAAATTATAGAACAAGCATATGTTATCCTCCTCAAGCTTGACAAAAATAAAGAGGTACTGGTCAGCAATGACTGGGGAAAAATTGGGAAGAAAACTCAAAGAATCCTTATTGGTAGCAAGTCGCTCTTGAACATGACACTTCCACTCCGCGCCGGAGTCGGGTTGGGTTGTTTCGTTCATCGGTCACATCGCCATGGTCTCACCATACCATCCACATTTGGGGTAAATGCTACCAATCCATCACATAAGTGTCGCCGACATGTTCAAGAGAAGTCATCTAGAGAAGTCACCTGTGTCCCATCCACTACCATACACTATACTTCATTCTTTCATGA
Organism: Pinus tabuliformis; assembly: GCA_031772625.1. NCBI lineage: Eukaryota > Viridiplantae > Streptophyta > Pinopsida > Pinales > Pinaceae > Pinus > Pinus tabuliformis. The sequence continues at coordinate 870,350,451 of CM062810.1, read as the reverse complement.
CCGCCACCCTGAACCATATATCATCAGATCGTTTTCACCTCCATCAAAATCATTTGCGCCGTTCCGTGTCATTGATGTGGGATTCATTAAGGCCCTCCTTTGACGGATCGCTTCTTGTCGACGTCAACTCACTATCCAAGAAGTTGATCTAGGAACACCCCATTCAGTATTTTGAAGCTTGCATGCCTCAATGGCAAGTTTCTCACTTCCGGCGACAGGTATACATCAATGACCTTCGACCAAAACATTTTGCATGGTGTTCGATGCCAAGTCCTTTATTCACACCACGTGAATTGTACTGCAGTACCTTGAGGGTCATTATCATTATCGGTGATTCCTCTCGCGCTTGTTAACAGTTTACATCATTGACTGGTAATCAAGCGATGTCTTTCCATGTTTGACTTCAAAACATTTCTCACATGGATCGACTTGTACTTCGAGTGAAGATCGGACGAGATTGAAGACCCCGGATCTAGTTTCATCCATCTAGGCTGCGATATATATTCAGGAAAATAAAGACATTGAAATGTACAGCATTGCAGCACAGATAATCATCCTACCAAAAGGATGATGGCTCTATCAAAATCATCAGTCTACCATCAGACGATTGTCTGTCTTATGTACATGAAAATAAATTTATAAAGCTGAGCATGGGAATGCCTGCCTCAGCTAGATCATGAAAATAGTATGAAAATAATGTATTGTATTGTATCTTATTACAGGTCTCCCCCCAGCATTGAAAGAACTTTGGATCCTCCTAATAAAGCATTTCACCCGATAAACGGCCTCATACTTTAGGGGGCAACTGTTATAGACATTTTTGTGCCTTACAGCTCTAAGCATGAAATGTCCATAAACCAAGGGCTCCTAAGTCCCTAAAAGTGTTGTTCTAACTCCTAAAGGAACAAGGTCAACAAACTACAGCTTCTCCCAAAAGTTCTCCACCAGAAACTGCTCAGAACTAGTCAAATCAGGATCATTTCAGCTGCTCCACTAGCTAAGTGCGTTGCATAGCACCTAAGTCCACTAGCTAGGTGCATTGCAACGCACCTAAATGCACTACCAGGGTGCGTTGAGCGGGAAATGACAAGTGGCAGAGTCATTCCACGAGGTGGAGAGACAATGGAAGCTTCCAGAATCTTCTCCAATGACACTTGCCTCACTGAATTCGACCAAGGATGAGTAAGAGGCTCTCAGTCTCCAAGTGGAAGCAAGAACTGACAGAGAGAAGGCACTAATCAAGTCATGAGCTAACTCATCCTCCTTGCATACATCTATATATGGATCCCTCATCCCAGAGATCCAGAGGCTGGAATTTTGGACATTGTAAAGAATTGTTGTTGGTTTTGAGATAGATATCAGAGTATTGGGTGATTTATGCTTTGTTGAAGGTGAAGAGGGGCTTCTTTTCTGGGAGGTTGATGCTGGATCAGGAATCATCGGTTGTAACTCCTCCTGGATCTTCTTGTTATATCAATAAAACTATTTGAGTTTCTCCTACATGCTTGTGTACCATTGATGCTTGTTACATTTGTATGTTTAGCTTAAATCTGAACCTAAGCTATTTATGAACATAAATCCATGTCTTTGTGTAGTTTTCTTCTTCTGTGATCTTACAGGAACTTGGTGAAGCTGGGCAAGTAAGAAAGTAGGTAGCTGGAAGCTGTCAACGAAGAGAGAGATTGGATCAAAGGACTAGCGCAAGACACAGGTTGGTTCATCCTATTCCTCTTTGTTTATAGTTCATAAAGAAGAATACAAAAGTAGTTTTCTCTGTTTGTTTCTAAGGTAACTGTCACACCTTAGTGGGATAGAGTCGTTCTGAATAGACACTTATCTCGATAACACCTGTTGAGGCTATGGACGCCTGCTGGCAGCAGAGGCTCTACCTACGACAAATGAGCATATTTTAAAGCCAGCACACAGAGAAGACTTTATTTTATCTTTAAAAAGACCAAGTAGTGGCTGATATAAGTACAAGAACAAGCCTGAGGAAGCAAACAATTAGAATAGAAAAAGGTTGAATTTAAATATCATTAATAGGATAAGGCATAATGTACTCTATCTGTCCATAACAAAGCTTAGATTTATGAAAATTTTTCTGTTTTGAAAGTTTAAAAAAAAATTCAATAGAAAAGCAGAGATAACTGGTTCTTCCAAGTGAATCGCCATTGTTGTGGCCACCAACAACCCCCCTCTTTGTTTAGTATTAGCAATAACACTAAGCAAGTGGGGACCCTTAGTAAAAAAATCCAAAAAAACATTTTATAAAACATTTTGTATTCTACTCCTTGAAATTATGTTGCATCGCGTGGAGAAGATAAAACATCCCCTTATGAACATAATAAAAACTGCGAAGAAGCGACGCGAAATTCATCGCATCGCACACATTAAGAAGCACTCTTAAATGAAAATCTTAAGAAATCTCTGACGGCCGATGTGCGACGTCGCATATTGCAATATCGCATAAGCAGCACACAATGATTTAATGACTCATGTGATCCGCGATGCTGTGATCTGGCGATATCTGCGATCTGCGATAAATGAGATCTGCAATCTGCGATAATCCGATCTACAAAAGCTTGCGACGACACATCTAGGTAATGCGATGACGTGATGCTGCTATCGCCCATTGCAAATTTCCTCAGCTCAACATTCAAGAAAATCTGTCCGTAAACCAAAAATTAGGCGCGCGCCTTAAAAGAAATTAATGAACATATGCCAAAGTGTTAATGAAGGACGGTTTTGTGTTTTTCGAAGAATCAGTTCACGATGGGTGTCATGATTTTATACATTCATAGAGGTTAGAGCTTTCGTATTAGTATTTATTATCATTACTCTTTTCCTTTGCGTGAACTGCAGGAATGAAAAACAGGAAACATTATGAAGCAATGAGCAAGAAACATCTAAGGAAAAGGGGAAAGCGTCAATGCTCGGAGAATAGAGAAGAGATGCCTTCATGAACAGATGCCGCATGCAACAGAACCATAGATTCCAGAGTATCACTCAACAGATGCTGAGGTCGATAGGTGATTCAAAATTCAGGGTCAGAAAGCTCACAAAAGCAGCATGTTTACAAAAAATCCTGAAACTTCTACCCGGTAAAGGAAAAAGGCGCTAAAGAAGGAAAACGCACCAGAAAAGCCCGGAATAAAGAACAGAGGCAGTTTTCGATGCGCGATTAGCACCTAGCGCTAATCGCGCATCGCTAAGAAAATTGTTCAGAAAGAAAAGTCCCTAAATTGCTTAGTCATTCGCAAGTCCGGAAACCGAAATAGCAAAAGCAGAAGCAGTTTGAGAGAAATTTGGGTTGTTGCCAAGTACATACGCAGTAAATTCGCCCAACTAGAAGATAATTCTCAAAAATATCTTCTAGTGTACTAAAAAGTGGTGCCAGCACTTGCCATTCTGTTTGCATAACTCAAACAAAAGTAGAAGGCAACCAGCCGACTCTTCCCAGGCGAATGTTGAATGCTCGCAACATTTAAGGAGCAAATGCAGAAATAGTTATGAATTAGATTCAGTTTTTAGAAATAGTTTTGCTTTAGAAGAAGGGCGGTCATTTAAACCATATCCTAAATTTATGTAATTAAGTTATTTAGTTAGCAGCATTTAAACCCTTCTCATGCATTTGGAGAAGGGTCTAGAAATTTGTCAAAAACTTGTCCTCAGAACATGCACTTTTGCACCCTCGAAGGGGGTTTTGATGAATGGATGGATCAAGGTTTATTAATGTTTTCATTTGATATCTGCTACTGATGTTGCACTTCTATACTCTTAGTAGATGTTGGAGCAAGGAGAGATAAATCATTGTTGCTTGAATCTTATGAGTAGGATCAGTCATAAATGGTACGTTTATCTCTTGGCCATTTCTGCTTATATTCCTAAAGTGACATACAGTTTTAGTTGTTTATATGTTATTGCATGAATATGTGAGTTACCATTTGGCACTTTTGTATGGTGGAGCAATTTACTTATGTCTGATATATGAATAACTTATTATGCGATATGTTGTTCACAATTGTTTTGCCTAACTTTTTATGCAAAGTAGTTCATCTTAATTGATTTCTATTCTTATGATAGCTGAATGATCTTTATTACCAGTTATTGTCTGAAATCTTTTTAGATCGCATAATAGAATAAATACACCCCTGGTTAGCATAGATTAGATGTGCTGTTTTTCATTAGATTACAATAGCATAGATTTAGTTTAAAAGTTTGAATTAGATTAGCTTTAAAGTATTCTTAGATCAGCAACATCCAACTCTGCACACACACACACCCTTAGATTGGGAAACTGGTCCCATTATCCCCAGTTGGACCCGCTACACCGAACGGATAAGGAGCTGCCAACCAAGGTCCGGACCGAGTGGGTATCCCCCTTGTTGTCGACCTGATTTTCGGGGCTTCAACAGGCATTTATCTCTCTTTTCTATCTTTTTGTGAGTTGGTTTCATAACATTTGGTATAAAAGCTTTGGATTCTAGGTTTCGCTACTCCAAACAGGTCACCATGGCATTTGAGCTATAACTTTTTTCTGTGACATTTCAGATACTAAAAAAAAACCATTTGGATTGCGATCGTTCCAAAGATCGAGTCCAAATTTCAAAGTTTTTCGTGCTATATTTGCGGAGATATGATCTGAGGAAGTTGGCCTTTTTGAAGACTCCCGAATTACATTCCAAATAGGGGACCTTGGTAAAATCGTCATAACTTTTGTTTTGAGCATCAGATTGAAATTTTGTAAGATGTTACAGAAAGAGGACAGACTATAGTTTCTTGTGTATACTTTTTAGATCCTAAGGTTAACACAGTGACACGTGGCACTTCATACAAGTTCGCTCTTCTAAAAAGGTATATAATCAGGTCATCTTAGGATATTGTGCATAACTCTTTCTTGGAGAATATAAAATTGATAAGACTAGTGCCATTGGAAATAGGACACAGAGGGCTGCTACAGGTCGCAATTTCAGAATTGGAATAGTCGAAATTATAGAGTTATAGTTGTTTCAAGATCGAGCTCCTAAAATCAAGAAAAGGCGATATGAGGAAGTTTGATGGCAAGGATCCGGTAAATTGGATACTTCAGATGGAGCAATATTTTGATCTACATGGTGTACCATTGTTACAAAAGGTATGTATTGCATCTTCATATTTAGAACCAGATCAATTTTTATGGTATAAAGGGCTTTGTTCTCGTAAACAACTTGTTACGTGGTCAATTTTCATGGAGGAAATGATAGCACATTATGAGGATACAAAGAGCAAAACCTTCTTTAGAGCAACACCACAACCATTGGAAAGAGAAAAAGGGCTTTGTTACAAATTTGAAAGTAAAATTATGGCGAAAAGGAAGTCTACCCCTCACAACTATAATAATGGAAGTGTTGTTTCTCCTAGCCTTCCACAACCTACAAGGGTTACACCACAACAATTGGAAGAAAAAAGAAAAAGGGGCTTTGTTACAATTGTGATAGCAAATGAACTAAAAGTCATAAGTGTGCTGCGAAGAAATTATTTTACATAGAGTATGAAGAGGAGGAAGAAAAGGATCAAGAAACATCAAAAGAAGAGGATATGCACCAGGACCCAACCCCAGAGAAAGAAGAAATGAATCCGACCATATCTTGTAAAGCATTGGCAAGAATTACCACTCCTCAAACTCTCAAGATAGAAGGACACATCAAGAATAAAAAGTTTCAAGAAGTGAAAGATCACATCGAGAAAGAAGAAATGAATCCAACCATATCTTGTAGTTCATTGGCCAAAATTACCACTCCTCAAACTATCAAGATAGAAGGACATATCAAGAATAAAAATTTTCAAGAAGTGAAAGATCACATCGAGCATCAAGAAATGAATCTGACCATATCTTGTAAAGAATTGGAAGAAATTACCGCTCCCCAAACCCTCAAGATAGAAGGACATATCAAGAAGAAGAAGGTTCAAACAGTGAAATATCAGGAAGAAAAGTATCAAGAAACATCAAAAGAAAAGGATACTCACCAGGAACCAACCCCAGTGAAAGAAGAAATGAATCTGACCATATCTTGTAATGCATTCTTCGGAATTACCACTCCTCAAACTGTAAAGATAGAATGACATATCAAGAATAAAAAGGTAATAGTGTTGATTGATTCGGGTAGTACCCATAATTTTACTAATTGTAAGATAGCCAAGGACTTGAATTACTTCCTAGATCCAGCATCAGAGTGTCAAGTGACGATTGTAAGTGGAGGAACCATAAATTTCTCTGGAAAGTGTCATAATGTCAAGCTATCCATGGGAGAATATGTATTGAATATCCCAACGTTTTCCATTCCAATGGGTGGTGTTGATGTTGTACTAGGAGTCCAATGGCTACAATCCTTGGGTACAATAGCTTTTAATTTTCAAGAACTATTTATGAAATTTTCTTCAGAAGGAAAGGAAGTTGAATTAAGGGGTATCACAAGGAAACCAGGAATGATAATCAACTCTAATGGAATGACAAAGCTTCTAAAGAAATAACAATGAGGCATAATTGCACAATTATGTTCGCTAACTATTCACACATCGAAATCATGTATTTCTCCCGATCTCCAAAAAGTATTGGACAATCATTCCAAGGTATTTGAGACTCCCAAAGGTCTCCCATGTATTCATGATCATGTTCATGCTATTCATTTTATTCCAGGATGTGTTCCTCCCAACATCAAGCCTTATAGATATCCATATGCCCAAAGGAGTGAAATTGAACATATGGTTGCAAAAATGGTAGAGGTTGGTACAATTATCCAACCAAATTTGATAAAGAAAGGAAGGTATGAATGGAAGAATGGCGAAGCAGGGTGGGAACTCATTCAAAAGTTGTCGAATATCCCAGTTCCAACAATATTGCCAAAACTTGAGAAGGAAGGAAAAAACATATTGGAACCTGAAGCATTTACAGAACCGAGAAGTCGACAGCTACGAAATCAATCAATTTCAAAGCATTTCATCAAGCGGAAGAACTTACCTATTGAAGATTTCACATGAAAGGACAAGAATTTTATATAGAAGCATTAAGAACTACTCAAGTGTTGAGGACAACACTTTTTGAAGGAGAGGGGCATGCTAGGCCCCTATACTACTAGTATAACCCCTTATTGTTATTAGTACAACCCCCTTATTATATTGTTGTACCCATGTAGTCACCATATTGTTATTATTTTTCCCCATAGAAGCCCACTATTGTTATTATTGTGCCCTTACATTATTATTGTTATGTCTGCTCTGATTATATTATGACCCCTTAGACTCCTATATATAGAAAGGAGGCCTTGTCATTTGTATCATCCAAGAATTGTTCATTTATGTAATGTAAAGGAGGTTTCCCCCCCGAAGAGGCTGAATTCTAAGGCGTTTATCTCTCTTTTCTATCTTTTTGTGAGCTGGTTTCATCACAAACTTATCCTCTAGTCTTGGGACTATTGTCACTTCTAGAGACAACCTTGGATTGCTTACAAGACTAGTGCTTGGTAACATCTAGATTTTATGTGTCTCATATGATTTTCAGGAAAACAGAGACATCATATACATTTTATACACATATGTAAATACATACAATAAACAACATGGGTTGTTTCATTCATCCAAGGTCATAAGCCATGTATTTCTGGTATTCTTTCACATATACAATTCACAGAAATATATGTATGAACAAGTGGAGGCCAAGTAGTTCGAGGACCTACAATTAATCATCTTTTCTAAGGCAATGAAAGAAGAGAAGGAGATAGAATAACTAATCATATAGAGCTTGAAACTTCAAGAATTATACACTTATTTGAGTTAAAGATAGACATAATGGATGAAAGAGGATTGGATGTTATGATTCATGGAGTGCTATTTAAAGATATAATCCAAAAGATACATACAGACATGTGCATTAAAAAGTCAATACAAATGAATCTATAAGAAGATATGAAATATTTCTGGCAACTACAATTACATGAAATCAGAGAGGAATGTGAGCATAATGGAATTTAAACATATAGGGAACATAATGTAGAACTCAAATTTAGGAATCATCACCATTTCATTAATATTATGAAAGATGCAAGTCTTGAAGTCATACAATCTCAGAAATAACATGTAGTTAATCTTTAGGATTCAGAACCTTTTCTAAGTGATTCTTCCTCCCTTTTATGAGAGGGGGAACATGAAAATTACAAAATATCTCAATCTAGAGCTTCCATCTATCTGCATGACTAGCAGTGTCAGCGTGTAGGCTTTGTTGCCTCCAATTATTACTACAGAAAGATAATTTTCTTGAAAATAAAACAAAATAACAATAGCGATCATAAAACAACAAAACATATTTAACAAGTGAAACTGAAATGATAGTACTATAAAAATATCTCCACGCTACTATCTTTGTTGGCCTTCAGTCCAAACGTGTTTCTGCTACATTATGCCTCATTCTCTCTCGGTCGGTTCCCTATAACTTTCGGTCTTCACAATTTCACTTCTTCTTTTACTCGAAGCTGGAGCGATCACCCATGATGGTCATAATAGATTTTGAACACTGCTGCCAACTCATCCGTCTCCTTAACTTCCTGTGGAACACTATCAGAGCCATACATGCCCTGTGAAACAGTTAATACAAGTGTATCGGAGCTCAAAGATTGGGGGCTTTAAAACTAAACAAGCTTTATAAACTACGAACGCCAATCTCCTTTAGCCCCCTATGGTTTATCCCCTTTCAGTGTTTCTACATCATAGGATTGAGGGCTATGACCTGGGGCTCACCCTTTATATCAGAGGTTTCTTATCAGTGGCTTGCACTTGGGGATGTAACATAGAGTGATGTGATCTCAGATTTCGTTGATTTCTGATCACCAACCACCTTCTTTTCTTAGCCCTTGCTTATTTAGTTCTTTATGTGACCATGGGCCAACCCCCTTATCAGAGCCCCTTTATCGCATGATCACAATCGAAGGTTTCACCATGGAATGATGCCTTGTTTCACCGATTTTTGATTGGTGATGTCATAACTGCCACATGTCACTTCCTGAGTGGTGACACGTGTCACCGAAATATTCCCCCATAGGACCATAAAAATGCCAGATCAGCATGCCATGTTTCCTCTGTACTACCACTTCATGGTGATGTTAGTTCCGCCATGTATTTATCAGCTCCAATAGTGCTCTACCACATGGCTCCCTGGAGGAGAGAGAAAGCATCCGTCTGTGCTTGGTTTTTCGCTGCAAACCTTTGTTAAATTGTTTCCGGCCATCCTGAAGTTTTAAAACCATCGTCGTATTCATCCCACAAGTTATTAAGAGTGCTCTGTTGGACCCTCTGATCATCGATATGCCTGGACCCACTGATCGTTGATATGCTTGGACTCGATGATCGTCGATTTGCGATATCAGCGATCGTTGATTTTACCCCAAACCTCTAATTGCATCATCACTTCCTGGACCCGCAAATCATTGATTTGCGATATTTTCCTCCCTTCAAAGGTGACAAAACCCCCATATTTAATAGGCTATATATTCTAATTTTGGGTCCATTTGAGGAGTTCCATATAATGTTGGAAAGCTTATTCCAAGAAATATCCAATGGAGAGGGATTGAATTAGCTCTGAGAGCTTATGTGGCTTGGAAAATGGCTCCAAAATTTATTGTTCTTTTTCACTTTGGACAACTAAAAACACATTCAATAGTGAGTGACAACATTGGCTCCACCTAGGGATGGGGCATTGGATTGAAATTTTTCAAGGACCTGCAATCTGTGAACTTCTATTTTTGGGCATGGAATGTTTTTAAACAAGATTTTGTGAAAGTGAAATTTTAAACAGAAAACTAGAAATTTCATATGATACTTACAATGTACGGACTGGTATTTACAATGAGTGCAAGATAGGTAACTTTAAATCTAGAAATAGAGTTTGAGAAACTGACCATTTACTGGAATCTCTAACGATTCACCTTCCAGATTTTTGAGTAGGTACGTATTATTTCCTTTTTCCTCTAAAATTTTGAAAGTATCGAACCAAAGGGAATCAAATTTTCTGTGTTTACCCTTTTCTTCCCATCCGATGTCCCATAGGAGAACTAAATCTCTTGGCTGAAGACGTCTATCCTTAGCCTTTTTGTCAAATAGGGATTTCATCTTATGTTGGTAATTTGCCAATTTCACCCCCACCTGTTCCCTATTTTCATGAAGCTCAACCAGTTGATTTATCCTTCACGTCAAAGAACTTAGCTCCTCCTCAAATTCTTGTAGTAACTTCACCACTGAAATTTCTAATTGGATTGGGAAGATTGTAGCCTTACCATACACTAGCTCGAAAGGTGATTTTTCAGTGGAATGTTTAGGAGTCACTCGGTTGGCCCAAAGGGAAAACTTCAATTAGGTGTCCCAGTTTCTTCAATTCTCGTTGATGGTCTTTTTCAGCACTCTCACCATGGTTTTCTTTGAGGACTCAGCTAAATTGTTTCTATGAGGACAGTAGGTAGTGGAGTGCCTGATGATGATATTGAACTTCTGACAGAAGCTGGTGAATTTTGTAGATTTTAACACTTGATAATTGTCAGTGATAATTTTGATAGGACAATGAAAACGAGCTAATATGTTCTCTTCCATAAACTATATTACCACTGAATTTGTAGCGTTTCTGGCTGGGATGGCCCCTACCCACTTGGTGAAATAATTCATGGCCATTAATAGTCACTTATGTTATCCACTAGAAGGTGGGTTTATCTCTCCTATGAAGTTTAGTCCTCACTGGCTGAAAGGTCCTTCCACATGCATTGGGATCAGTGGAAGTGTTGGTATCCTAAATTTCCCTATTTTCTACCCCATTTCCATCAATATCAACCGCTAGTTTACCTTAATACAAGACCCTTCTTCCCTGCACTAGTACAAGATGGTTACCATTTTCCTACACATGCTCATAGTTTACATTAAGATTTTCTACAGCACTTTATTAATCTTTTTATGTAGATTTCATGTTATTTACATATTCTTGCAACTCATATTGATTTCCTAGAAGTAATCACAGAATGTAGTGTTAATAATATATGAGTTGACTAGTGCAGGAAGATTCCTGCACCACCACTGTCTGAGATTCTAAGAGCTATCTTCCACGAGGACAAATCTCGATCTTCGACTCCGAGTTTAACTACTGATAAACTGAAGTAGATGGCGTGCATCCAGGAAATTTATCCAAAGATGGATCATGGCCCAATGAAGCTCATGTTGTTATAACCATTGGCAAAGTCTGTAATTCAGTTCTAAGTCTATTCGGCCAAGAGGTCTGAATGACAATTATATGTAATTAGTGTAAATGGTTTAGAGCTGAAGGATATATATGATGTAAATCGTAGATAGGAAAGGTAGTGAACCATCGGTTATTATTTTGGTCTATGTAATCTGGTTATCACCTTGTTCTGGGGTTGGACTGCTTTGAAATGTAATTTGTCGAATCAAGTAAATACAAGAGGATCATTATGGTTTGCACACACAGCATGTAATTTCATATTTGATGTGTTATCTAAAGTGCTAATCGCTTTCATTCCTTAGAAGGGGAACAGGCTGTCATCTCGTTGACCCCTCTCACATTCATGATTTAGGAAGATGGTGTGTTTATTTTGTAGCAGTTGTGTGATGAAATAGTTTAATCGTTCTGAATTAAATTATCTTATGTAACCTATGTGTGGAACAGATCCATAGTTTGCAGAGTATTTGTGTTCATTTCTATTTATAAGATATCTTTTACGCATTTACTTTATTCTTGTTGTCTATTTTAATTCACTTTCGAAGCAGATCGTGCGAGGAACTCTTTCCTTCACCAGTGCATGTTGTTTCTTGCACCACGCTCAGTCATTCGTTGCAGCAAAAATTAAATCACTCACCTGCATTTTATTTCCCATTATTTTGCAAGTGAATGAATCAATAAATCAAGTAACTATTTTTGGTATTAAAATTTCATCTCTAAAAATATCTAGAAGCAGTTATATTAACTACCAAATTATACTTGAAAAGAATATCATTATTGTGGGTGAAGTACCAAAACTGGTTGACACATGCAAAGTACTTAGGGTATTGATTGATTCTTTTGTAAGTGATTTATCTCATGAATTTTATTTCCCTTCTGAAGTTTAATGAGTTGAAGAATTTTCTTTCTCGCAGCTAGTTAATTTAGAATTTCATTAAAGTTGCAATTCCTTTTCAGCATATCTTTTCCGCTTTTGAAAGTAAACCAGAAATTGAGTAAAGGGAACCCTACTTTGGGGGAAGAGCAAGTCTCTTCACACCAGAAAAGAGTGCTCCAAGCCTTGAGGCTTACAGCACCTTCACTCAGACATAATTCTTCAGTAAGGAAGATTGAATATACTCTTACACAGAAATATTGTACCTACACTAGTGCAAGCAAGATTGCAATTGTGCAAGGATAGGTTGTTTGTGTGGGAGAAAGATTAGAAGAAGGGTAGAACTCGGCAAGGGCCCACTTTTCAAACTGCTTATCATCCATCTGGAGATTAACATAGCATTTCATTTAGCATTTAAGATTTTTTCCATTATGTGGAATTTCTTTACTTGATTTACTTCCAAATTGTATTTTACATTCCAGCACTAGATTTGCCTTGGTGTAAATTGCCTTTCCAATTGTTTTCTATCTGATTCTGCAAAACATTCCCTTCAATAAGTAGTATTAGAAATAAGAAAAGTTCATGCCATTTCTGGCATTGCTTGTGCTTCGTCTCTAAGTTTACAAAACCCTCGGGTTGATAATTAAGTGTTGAGGAGCTTGCTCAAGCACAATTCCTACACCCAACATTTTGGCGCTATTGTCGAGGAGGTGATTTGAATTGGTAAGAATTTTCCACTTTTTTGCAAGAGCGGTAAGTCTGCTATCATTTTTTCTATAGTGTGCTTATATTGTTTGAAGGAGTTCATAAGTGCCGATTTATTTCTAAAACTTGCAACGTTTACTTTTTGAATTTCATTTGTCATTTTTTCTGAAATGAATGCGTAAAAGAGGTAGGGGTCTAAAGCCCACTAGGGGCCAATGAAACACTGACAAATCTGAAACCAAAACTCATATTGGGCCTTCTTTTGTAGGTAGAAAGTCCAAACAAACTTAGACTCATCACACAGGAACAGTCCACCTAGGCTCTGGTAGCAGTAGTTCAGGTGTGACACAGGCCATAAAGGGGAAGAAAAGGACTGTTGGATCCATAGTCATCCTTCTCAGCCTATTAAGAGCGTTTCGTGTGGAAGAACAAAAGTGGCAGATATGGAAGACCACACAGAAGGAAGTGGTGAAAATCAGGTAAATGAGGAATAGTCTACTTTTGGATTCCCTATTGCGAATCCTAATATACAACCACAAATGAAAAATATTTCACCATCAGCTCTTCCTCATTTCTATGGTAAGGTACACGAAGATCTAGATGCTTTATTATTTGAGTTTAATATTTTGTGTAGAAGTTATGATTACTTATCTGATGCCTAGAAGTTAAAGTTGTCTCCTGCAACTCTCAAGGATGCAGCACTCTGCTGGTTCATGGGACTAGGAGGAAACACTATAAATTCTTTGGAGAAAATGAAGAAAGTGTTTTTATCAAAATATCAGGAATATTGTAAAACTATAGATATCCAAGATTAAATCTTTACTATTGTGCAAAATGATGATGAAATGCTAGAGGACTATTTGGAGCGATTCATGTATATTCTCCAAAGGTCAAAGCATAAATTTAATATAGGTACTATTAGAACCTTTTTCTTACGTGAACTTACTGATGAGTCTAGGAATAATCTAAATCTATTAGGACAAGGGGATATTGCTCAAAAACCTTTTGATCAAATCTGTGACTTGTGCAGGAAATTCTTGAGGAACCAATATAGATCTGGTAAAGGAATTTGGAATAAAAATAGGAAAACCGAATCTATTGATGCTATGATTATTGGATTAGAAAACAAAATGGAAAATATGAAAATTGAAATAATGAATAATGTTAGTAAACATATAGTCTCTTTGAAGTTACAACAAAAACTTGTAGAAGAGCAAGAAACATTGTCTATTTTCTGTTCAAGATGTAGAAGAAAGCATCCTCTAAGAGAATTTCCTCTAGACATTAAAGAGACTAATAAATGTGCAAATTGTGCAGATTACCATGCCACAAAAAAATGTCCCTCCCTACCTAGGCTAAAATTTGTATTCGAAGGGGGAAAACCTGAAGCTGAATCATTACATGCAATGGGAGCACGAAGAAATTGGCCTCAATTAAGTGCAGGTATGGTTCCTGAACCTCCACCACATTTTTTAAATTATAATGCACACTCATATTCCTATCCTAACACTGGCCACTCTTAGCATTGGCAACATGGGAATGAATATCAATATGGACAACCCTCCCAATCTTGGCAACAAGGATGGAGAGGGGCAAACCATTCACATCATTCACATAATTCCTATCATGCACTGATGCAATCATATCCTCCTACATATGCACCTTACCCAATGCCTCAACCATCATTACCTCAGCTAAGTCAACCTATGCCACCATTACCTTTACCTCCATTGTTTCGACCTTCTCAGCTACTTGCTCAACCTTTACCCAATTCTAATAATAAAGCGGTACAAATGATCCATTATATGACCCCGCTTTCATCATCTAGGTTTTAGACTAAACCAGTTGGAGTCAATGATCTCCAATTGAGATTAAGGAAAGTGTTAACCTCAGAAAATCAAAAGCAGTGCATGGTGATTATCGATGAGAAAGGAGAGGAGGAAACTCCTGACCATTCTAGAAGAGATGACACCATTCAGCCTATCCATGTACATTTTGAGCCCTTGTCATCTTCTTCCAACTGACCTCCCTATCCAGAGAGGTTAGTTGTGGAGAAGAAAGGCCCCATTCTTGAGTCTAGCCTAGCTTCTGAGCTTAGGAACCTTTTTATAAATGTACCTTTGCTCCAAGCTATCAGATAGATCCCCATCTGTACAGAAATCATTAGGGAACTCTGCCTTAAGAAGCCAGGGAGGAGAAGATTGGAACCCCAAACCATTCAATTTTTTGGTAGAGCAACAGAGTTAATGACGAGATGTATGAACATGGAAAAATATATCGACCCCGGAAACCCTGTTGTCTCTGTTCAGATAGGTGATGTCCTTGTCTCCAATGTACTTATAGACCTAGGGGCATCCATTAATGTTATGACCAAGCAAACCATGGATCAACTTGGATTGGTCCATATTCGTCCTACTCCCATTGTGCTTGAACTGACAGATAGATCTAAAATCAAGCCAGAAGGAGTATTGGATGATGTGATCATTTCCTTAGATTCTTGGGAATATCCCATAGATTTCGTTGTGCTTCAGCCAAAGAAACTTGTAGGTGGGCATCCCTTGATCTTATGACAACCATGGGTTGCTATGGTTGATGCTTATATTGGATGTCGTTCTAGTGATATGTATATTTCCCATGGGGATTCTAGAAAGAAAGTCACCCTATATCCACCTGCTAGATCTATTCAAGAGCTCCGAGACACTTTATGGTTAGACTATAGTAGTGATGAGGAGACCCAGCCTGTTTCATTGATACATTAGAATGTTGAGTCCTCATAGGAGGGTGAGATTCAAGACTTCCTAAACAATATAGACACCATGCCTAATTTTGAGTCATTAAGTCAGATCTTTAGTCTAGATTTTCAAGAAGGATATGACTCTCTACCTCCATCATCACCACCTCTAGCAACACCTTTGTTTACTCTAGAGCCTGACACTATTCTTGCTTAGATTAGTCCAAGTAAATCCTTGTATATCAGTTCAGACTTAGACCCTTCTCAACGAGAGAAGCTTGTGAATCTGTTGCGAAACCATCTTGTTGCCTTTGCATGCGGTTATGAGGATATGAAAGGCATCCCTCCTGAAACTTGTACACACCATATCTATATTATGGATGGAGCCCGACCTGTCCGACAACCCTAGAGTCGAATGAACCTAGTTCTAAGAGATGTTGTAAAGGAAGAATTGCAAAAATGCTTAGATGTTGATTTTACCTATCCAATTTTTGATAGCCAGTGGGTCTCTCCATTAGTATTAGTCCCAAAGAAATATCAGAGATGGTACATTTGCATTGACTACAGAGACTTAAATAATCCACTCTCAAAGATTACTTCCCCCTTCCTTTCATCGATCAGGTACTCGATACCCTTGCTAGTAAAAAGTACTTTTCTTTTCTAGATGGTTTTAACGGATATAACCAGATACAGATAGCACCCAAGGGTCAAGACAAACCACTTTTACATGTCCATGGGGTACATTTGTTTACTAACTTCTCCCCTTTGGGCTATGTAATCCCCTAGCTACCTTTCAAAGGGTAGTCTTGGCTATTTTTGCTAACCTCGAGTGTGTGGAAATCTATATGGATGACTTCTCTGTGTTTGGTGATTCATTTCAGGAAGCCTTCAAGAATCTAGAAAAAGTGCTTCTTCGCTGCCAAGATGCTCATCTTACCTTGAGTAACAAGAAATGCATATTAATGTACAAGGCATGTAGGTTTTAACCCTGTACAAAAATTACCTGCATACAAATTCTAAAACACAGAAAATAAAAAATGTGAGAGCATAACACATAAAACACATATACACAAAGATTTTCCCCTAGATCCCAAAATTGGGACTACCAGCTTGATTTTTCATTATGTTCCTTTTAATGTTGCAATACATATTTATGCATGCCGAAGCATCCAATCCCATGGACCGAAAACCATCACATCCAAAACCATGTGCAAAATTCATGCACAAAACCATAGGTAGGTCCGCCCAACCTAACATAGGGTTCGAAACCAAAATTTTCCAGGGCGCTACCCCAGACCCCATAGAGTGGGGTTACCTACACCCCTCAAACACCCTTTGACTCCCCCCACTATGCAATCGGTGCAATGAAGGGGGGACTCCTCCCCCTCCTAACCCCCTAGTTAACTACGTGGGCTAGTCGTGGAAAGATTATAACACAACCCAACATTGTCCCACTTATTGTTTTCTTTCTATAGGGGACCATAAGATAGCTTAGTCATTTACCTAGCCCTGCAATGCCCATTGTTTCTCTACACCAAGAGAACTTCTCAGAGCTCATAGATTTTGTCAATGCATCTGCAGTATTCTTCAAAGTGTCCACCTTTACCAACAACATATTTTTGTCTTCTATGATATCCCTCACAAAGTGATACTAAACATCAATGTGCTTTGTATTTGAATGGTAAGTAGGTTTCTTTGCCAAGAAAATTGCACTTTGGTTGTCACAATATATCCTTATAGCTCCCTGTACTAACCCCATACTTGAACACAATCTCTGCAACCAAACTACTTCCTTTCTTGCATGAGTGGTTGTCATGTATTCTGCCTCTGTAGTTGATAGTGCCATTACGGATTGTTTCTTACTCATCCAACTAACTGCACCTCCAAATAGGTTAAACACATACCCACTTGTAGATCTTCTTTGATCCATATCTCTAGCCCGATCTACATCAACAAAGCCATGGATATCCAAAACTTTATCCAATCCTGGTCTTCCTTGGTAGCACAAACCATAATCACTAGTGCCACGCAAATACCTCAAAAACCCACTTCACTGTTGTCCAATGCTCCTTCCCTGTTTTGACATAAACCTGCTCAATACTCCCACTACATGTGCAATGTCCGATCTAGTATATATCATCGCATACATCAGGCTACCAACTGCACTTGCATATGGAACACGGGTCATATCCTCTTCCTCTTCTTGTGTCTTGGGACACTGTCCAACAGATAACTTTACACCTACAGGAATAGGAACATTCACCGATTTACTATCCTGCATATTAAACCTCTGCAATATTGTCTCAACATACTTCCTCTGGTTTAACGAGAGCTTCCTCTTTCCTCGATCTCTTTTAATTTCCATGCCCAAAATATAGTTTTCAGCACCAATATCTTTCATGTCGAAATTGGAGGACAATTGGGTCTTCAAATCCTGGATAAATTCTTTGTCATTTCCAACTAGCAACATATCATCCACATACAAGACTAGATAAATAACACAGTCACCAATTAATTCAAAATACACACACTGATCTGCTTTGCTTCTGGTGAAGCCAAGTCCCCGTATAAATGTATCAAATTTCTGATACCACATCCTTAGTAACTGTTTTAACCCATATAGAGACTTATTTAACTTGCATACCAATTCTTTCTTACCCTTAACTACAAAGCCTTAAAGTTGCTTCATGTAGATCTCCTCTTCCAGATCCCCATGAAGAAATGTTGTCTTCACATCCATCTGCTCTACCTCAAAATCAAAAGCAACAGCAATAGATAAAAGTAATCTAATAGAAGCTACCTTGGCAACAGGAGAAAAAATATCACCAAAATCAATTCTCGGCACTTGGGAATAACCTTTTGCTACCAACCGATCTTGGTATTTCTCCACCTTTCCTTTTGCATTTTTCTTCTTCTTGAACACCCATTTGTCGCCAATGGTTTCTTCCATCCGGCAACTCCACCAAATCCCAAGCCTCATTTTTTTGCAAAGATGCCATTTCATCAACCATGGCCTCTTTCCAGAGTTTTTTGTCCTCTGAATCTACTGCTTCCTTCATAGTTCTGGGATCATCATCAGTAATAGATAAAGAAAAATTTGAACAGAAAGCAGATGGACTATACCTTTCTGGCTGCCTTCTTTCTTGAAATGATCTTCTCACACCTGGACTTTGTGGCTCTTCATCTTTTGATTCCTCCTCTGTTATAGAGTCTGATTCTTCCTCCTTTAGCTCAATCTCTATCTTCTTAGGTTCCTTTGGTTTGACTTCATGTTTAATAACATCTTTCACCTCTCTAAACACCACATCTTGGTTGTACACAACCTTCCTTGTTACTGGGTTCCAAATCTTATAACCCTTTAAAGCATCCTTATACCCAATAAAGATTCACATTTCATATTTACTATCCAACTTTGTTCGTTTCTCCTTTGGAACATGTATATATGCATCATATCAAAATACCCTCAGATGTGAAAGAGAGGGTTTCTTACCATTCCATACCTCTTGTGGATTCTTATCCTACAATGCTGATGAAGGTGATCTATTGACCAGGTAACATGTTGTCTCCACTGCCTCTGCCCAGAATTCCTATCCTAACCCAGCACCATTGAGCATTCTTCTTACCCTTTCCATCAATGTCTTGTTCATTCTTTCTACAACTCCATTTTTCTGAGGTGTATATGGAGTAGTCTTCTGCCATGCTATACCAGATTTCTTACAGATATCTTCAAATTCCTTACTACAAAACTCTCCATCGTTATATGTCCTCAGCACCTTTATCTTCTTCTCTGTTTGGTTTTCCACCAGAGCCTTAAATTCTTTAAACCTGTCAATGACTTCAAATTTCTTCTTAAGGAAATATATCCATGTATTCCTTGAGAAGTAATCTATAAATGATACATAGTACACAGACTTACCTAGTGATGGAACCTTCATAGGTCCAAACAAATCACTGTGCACAAGCTCTAATATATGTTTCACCCTCTTACCACCAGAGGGGAAACTCACCCGATTCTGCTTCCCATATAGACAATTTTCACAAAAATCAAAATCTGGAGAGACATTACTCATACCTTCTACCATACCTTTACCATGAAGTATTCAGAGGCCCTTCTCTCCAATATGTCCAAGCCTTTGATGCCACAACATGGTCTTCTCTCCAGAGATCACTAGATTTTCTGCTTCACTTTCAAGAACCACAGAACTGTTGCACCCATCAAAAACTATGCTACCTTGCAGCTTGTACATAGTTCTAATCCGAACTCCCCGCATCAATACCAGTGCTCCGTGAACCATCTTGCAAGTATCATTCTCAAACAGTGTTTCTACACCTGCATCATCCAGCTTGCTTATAGAAATCATATTTCTAGCGAATGTAGGAATATGTAGAACACCCAGAAGTGTTCTAACCCTTCCACCTTGCAACTTCAACTTTACTTTTCCGCGACCAATGATTCTAGCCTTCCTATCATCCCCTAAGAAGACATCACCACCATCATATTTCTCATACTCACAGAACCACTCTCTATGGGGAGTGAAGTGAAAGGATGCACATGAGTCAATCAACCATGCCTCATGATCTACATGTGTACTTGAAGAAGCCAAGTACACATCCCCACCTTCATCTGAGGTGGTTTTCGCCTCTGCAGAAAGAGCATCATCAGATCCATTTCCTTTGTTAGGAGCTTTAGATTTACAGTCCCTTTTGTAGTGCCCTTCCTTTCCACATTTCCAGCACACCACCTTTACAGGTTTTCCTGGAGATTTAGATCACCCTCTAGATTTAGATCTCCCACTAGAGGACTTATTTTTGTTTCTGTCCTGGGACCATCCTCATATAGACAAGGCATCACCATTCTGGCTCTCCATATTTTTCCATCTCATATCCTCCGTTACCAAGGATGAGACTATTTCATCAAACTGTAAGGTATTTGCATTGCTACCTATTGCAATAACCAAACTATCCCACAAATCTGGTAGAAAGAAAAACAAACTAATGCATTTATCTTCATCTGAAATTTTGATATCAACAAATGATAACTGACTTACAATAGTATTAAATGCATTTAGATGCTCTATTACCGAGTCTCCATCTTTCATCCTCAGGTTATACATCTTTTTCTGTAGGAACAATTTATTCATCAAAGACTTAGATTGGTACAAAGTCCATAACTTGTCCCAAAAAGCCTTTGTTGTAGCTTGCCTTGATACATTCAATAATACTGAATCTGAGGCACACAATCATATTTTTCTCTTTGCATTCTAATCTAACTTCTTCTATTATTCGTCTGACACTCCTGTTGGTTTAGTACTCGGATCTACCACAATCCACTAATCTTTATCCACCAACAGATCCTCCATCTTGAGTTTCCACAACTCAAAACTCTGACCATTAAATTTCTTGATCTCTATCTTTCCGCTGCTTGCCATCTTCTTTCACCACCAAAATCGATCTCACAGATCTCCCACTGAACAGGGTCTACCACAGGCCCAAGCGAAACCCCTCAGCAACAAAGGTGTCCCTTGAATCCAAAACAACTCTAATACCAAATGTAGGTTTTAACCCTGTACAGAAATTACCTACAAACGAATTCTAAAACATAGAAAATAAACAATGCGAGAGCATAACACTTAAAACACATATACACAAAGATTTTCCCCTCGATCACAAAAATGGAACTACCAGTTTGATTTTTCATTATGTTCCTTTCAATGTTACAATACATATTTATACATGTCGAAGCATCCAATACCATGGACCGAAAACCATCACATCAAAAACCATGGGCCGAAAACCATCGCGTCCAAATCCATGTGCGAAAATCATGCACAAAACCATAGGTAGGTCCGCCCAACCTAACATAGGGTCCAAAACCAAAAATTTTCAGGGCGCTACCCCAGACCCCATAGAGTGGGGTTACCTGCACCCCTCAAACCCCATGTGACTCCCCCCACTATGCAATCAGTGCAATGAAGGGAGGGCTCTGCCCCATCCTAAGCCCCCTGTTGGCTTAGTGGGGCCTGACCCAGGTTTAGAGGTGATTTAGCCAAGCAAATCCCACTACTACTGGCCCTTTCGACAGCATTCCATGGAGCGCGAACTGAGGTTTCACCCGAAGTGGTATGGGAGGGTGCTAGAACCAGGTTTCCGCACCACAATGTGACCCATTTTATTTACCCAAGTCTTCCTTAATTAGTCTCCATTTGCTGATTACTTAGATTAAATTCACATATAAGCATTCGTACGAGTATTCATCAAGTGCACGCAGTAAATAAAAAGAGTAAAAGTAATGAATAACATCAACATAAATATTCCAAAACAAATGCACATAATAAACTTCTCTTTATTATCTTTCAATCCCAAGTATAGACCTGACTCCGCCATGCGCACTCAGCTACAGGGGTCAACGCACTCAGCTGCAGGGGTTTGCGCACTCAGCTACAGGGGTCAACGCACTTAGCTGCAGGGGTTTGCGCACTCAGCTACAAGGGTCTGCGCACTCAACTATGGACTCTACTAGGCCTCTATGCACTCAGCTGCAGAGCCTTTTCCTACCACTACGACCCAGTACACTTTAGATTCCACTCTATGCTCTAACCATGCCTTCGCATCTCTCTCTATTCTCTCTTAAGTTAAGTTGTCTTTACACTTAGAGCCTCACTCTATTTATACAATCCCATGGTCCGCGGACCATGTATAGGCTGACACAACTTTACATTAAATTACAACACAATGCCTAGGGAGGACAACCCTAGGACTTGATTGTACACTTCGCGCTTTGCACCCGCACTTCATGGAATTCTACACCATCTTTGACCAAAACTTGGCCTTTAATCCCCAAAACCTACTGTGGGGGATCCCATGCCCAACAGGTGGCCAACACAATCATCGTGACTCATCCCGAGTCACTCTACTGGTGTGGCGATCTTGGCATGGAGCCTCTCCAACTGTGCCTGTGCTACGTGAAGGTCTGCAGTGCATTGTTCTGTCATCTGTTGGATTTGCTCTACTCCTTTTGCTTCTGAATCATCTGCATCTCACTCAATTCTCTTCTTTGGTACCAGCTTCTAGTGCTTGTGTGTTTATAATCCCGTGCCCCTGTCTAGCTCTTCAGGTCACGAATACTATGCTTTGGTCGGTTAGTCAGATAGTCGACCCACCCATGTAGGGCTTTAGGCGACTACTGTTTACTTTTACTGGGAAGGGTTCTCCATTAAGTTTGACTAACTAGACTGCGCCTTCATCTGTGACCTCTTTTACCACATATGGTCCCAACCAGTGCATTTTGAATTTTTCGGGAAATTTTTCGAACTTTCTGTCATACAGTAGCACTAAATCATTTACCTTGAAAGTGCGCAACTTGATATGGCAGTCATGCTAGGCTTTCTCACGCTGTTTTTGTACTTGCTGGTGAAATCTAGCTAGAAATCATTCTTCCTTGAGTTCTTCTAATTGTGCGAGCCTTTCTTCCAGAGCTTCGTGGTCCGTCATTCCTGTGAGCACTACTATTCCAGACTAGGTACGATGTATTCCATTGGCATGACTGCTTTCATACCATAGACCAACTGGAATGGTGTCTATCCCATCAATTTCTTGCACATTTTCCTATATTCCCATAACACAACAGGTATGCGGAGGTCCCCATCTGTTTGTCTCACCTGGTGAACCCTGTTCAAGGCTCCGCATACCTTATTGAATGCTTTTATGTGGAAGGTTTGTGGTGCGCATCGCCTTTCCTGCTACTATGTCCTGTTTTCATTTTCGATCCTTAGTTTGGGGTGTGCTTGAGTGGGCTACACAGCACATGTCTGTACCCATTGACACCGGTGGGTGTGCAAGTTGCTCCGTCCTTGCTGCCCAACTCTCATTCGAAGCTAGGAACTCCCAAACCATAGGCATAGAATCCTTCTACATTTGCGCCAGTCCTCAAAATTTCCTTGATGTGTACCCATCATCGTGCAGGTGTTGCACGCAGTGCCCACTTCAATGCATCGAACCGCTACTGTTCTGGTACTGCGCTTTCGAATTTTCTCAGGAATTCATCCACTGTTGTTAATCCATAATATGTCAATAGCTCTCTTACCTCTTTTGTCACAGAACGCAGTGATCTAATGATCATCTTTCAATTCAGTGTTGTCACTTCATGCAACCGATTTTACCATCGCTCTACTTCTTCGTCTAAATCCGAAGTGCAAGAGCTTTCACTCCCACGAGATCCTTCCATCTGCAGTTGGATTCACCCAATCTCTGTCTCGCAAAATTATCTTGTAAATACAATCAAGATCATCATCACTTTCATCGTCGTGCACTGGTTTAGTGTAGCGCGCTCCTTTGGTTGGGTCTAGTGGGACTACTATGCGTAGTGACTTTTTCTTGAAGATCATTTTGCACTTCTTCAGATTAATGACTCCATTCATATTGGTGGCCCAGTCTATTCCTAACAACGTGGGAGAGGGATTGCTATCATCAACATTCTCTATTACTTCAAAATCCACCTGTGCGCTTGCGCCTCCAATATCAACTGTTACCCCTTGCAACCTCCCCATAGGCAAAATATTCTGTTGGTTTTCCATTGAATAGGGGACCATTGTAACATGGGCCTGCCCATGCATTCCCATGTTTGCTTTGGTAATACATTCATGTCTGAACCCAAATCTAGGATCACCTGATCCATTTCATATTCCCTAATCTGTGCAGTCAACGTCATTTCCCTTCGAGCGTGCAATGCATGCTTCACCAATTTCTAGACGACGCATGGTTCCCCTAACCCCACACACCTAGTGATCAGTTCCTGTAGTCCTTTAACTACCTTGTTGTCGTGCAACAGTTTCATGCATGTCTCCAGAAAGGTAATGAGAATTGAAGGATCCATTCCTAGCTCTGGTTGATCCTTACTACCTGAAGTGGAGGCCTTCGTGAAGCTCTTCTTCACTTCCATGAATGTCTCCTTTGTGTGTTCTAGGTCAAACAAGGGTTCCTTTGCAGGAGCCTTGCGAACCCATGTACTTTCCTCTGGCTGCTTCCCCGTATCTTCTCCCATGGTCGTACTGCTTCTGAGCATCATGTTTACATTTGGGTCCTCTTCACATGGTTCAAACCTCATCATTTTTATATTCTGAGTCGGGGGAGGCTAGAATACCCCTTTTTCGCACATCTTTGTGATCAACATAGGACAGTCTATTGTTTCATGATCAAACTAAGCACAATACGAACAGGATATCCTTGTCGGGTTGGTAAAATCATGGGCATAGTGCCCTGTTCCTCTGCAATTGTAACAAATTAATTGTCCATGGCCCCTTCCTGGTCCCATTCCACCTTGTCCTTGACCTCGCCCCTGAAATCCAGTGTGCGCCATCCCCGCATCTGGGTCGAGGGCTCGCGTTTTGGTCTGCATCCTATAAGCTGGGGTCCTATCCATCATTAGCTTGTAACTGCAATGAGTGCACTCATCGTGGCCTACTGACCTGCAGAAATTACAAAAAAATTGTTGGGGTGTCTGTGTATATTTCTGCAGCAAAAGACAATTTTCCATCATGTGCTTCCCTCCTATTTGACAGATTATGCACCATAGATTGGGTGCTACACTCGGCCCTGCCTACACCTTCGGTCTCAATGGCATTGGTCCTCCTCCTGCCAAGTAGTTCGCGAACACTATACATTGATCCTTGTCATGGCCCTAGCCTTTGCATTTTATTTGCCATACCTCCTCGCGCGCCTCTGGCCGTGGCGCCCTATCCTGCTTCAAGCTTTGAATTTCCAAACATATATTCTGTAGTTTCACATGGATTTGTTGAAATCCAAACCTAGGGTTCTGTATCGAGGTCTCATGTAATCTCATCACCCTCTCCAACGCTTCAGCCCGGGTAGAAAGTTTCTGTTGTGAAAACACCATCCTTAAGTGTGGTGTCAGAGATGCTACAAACCATGCGTGATGTTGTGCATCCGTTAGCGTCATATTGGCCTTGCGGATCATACTCCTTAGCCTTTGGTCTAGATCCCAGGGGGTCTCACCCAAAAGCATCGCGATCTCTTTAAACCTGATGATTGACTACGTCTCTAATTTTGGCCTGCTAAATTCTCTGTTCAATGCAATCTGCATCTCTGCTATCCCTCCGTTTTTGTGGTCATTAGAGTGCCTGATGTACCACGTTAATGCTCGATCCTGAAGCGCTCTCACCAATGTAGCCTTCTTAATGTTGTTGTCTGTGACACCTTGTTCTTCCCATACTGCTTTTACCATGAACCACAATTAGTCCAAATCCTCATTCCCTACTCCTCTGAATACTGGTAGTTTGATCATGCTCACCATACTGAACCGTGGAGTTGGTGGAGGTGGAGTGGGTGGAGATGGAGGTGAAGGAGGTGAAGTGGGTGGCAGTGTGAGTGGAGGTGCTAACCACAAAATCCGCTGCCTTATCAAACTGACCATGCTTCTCAAAGAAACCTTCACCTGCTTCTGTAGATCTTTCCGCTCAGCGTAGTCCCAAACATTAATTTATTCGCATAACCCACTTTTCACATAACAACATCTTAATCTAGGTGTTCAAAGATTTAATATACTTACCTCGCAATCCCTTTAGAAAACATCGCAATCCCTCGTTGTAACTAACGGTCATGTCCACCATGAACTGAATGATAAATCCTCCTATTATTCGGTTGAGCCAGTGGTCCATAGCTCACGCTATCTTATCCTCTAAGGCTTCTAGTCTACGCACTAGTTCCGAAGTCCACACTATTGGTTTGTCTAGCCTACACCTTCCTTGGCTATCTTCTAGCTTCATGATCCACTCATACAGCTCCGACTGAAAAGATGTAAAGAAAATCTTGTGGATTTCCATGTAAAAGTAGCGATCCAACCACTGCTCCTTAGATATTCGCGGATTTCTATTTTCCTGTATCGCGAACTTGTGAATCCTCTTATCCAACCACTCTTCAAGCTCTTTCTTTGTAGGATTCCAGTGGCATGACATCAGACATCCCTTATGTAGATCCCGGTCTCGGCAACGAAACCATTTTTTGGCTTAGTGGGGCCTGACCCAGGTTCAGAAGTGATTTAGCCAAGCAAATCCTGGTACTACTAACCCTTTTGGCAACAGTCCGCGGAGCATAGACTGAGGTCTCACCCGAAGTAGTATGGGAGGGTGCTAGAACCAGGTTTCCGCACCCTAGGGATGTCTGATATGAGGTGATTGGTACGCTGTCCAACCTTCGCACTTACTGCGCTACGCGTACCTGCGGGCACCCCACGCCCTGTGATATTATCTTCGCGTAGTTATAGCCACAACACGACCCGTTTTATTTACCCAAGTCTTCCTTAATTAGTCTCTTTTCACTGATTACTTAGATTAAATTCACATATAAGCATTCGTACGAGTATTCATCAAGTGCGTGTAGTAAATAAACAGAGTAAAATTAATGAATAACATCAACATAAAGATTCCAAAACATATGCACAAAATAATCTTCTCTTTATTATCTTTCAATCCCAAGTACAGACCTAACTCTGGCCTACGCAATCAGCTGCAGGGGTCCCCACACTCAGCTACGAACTCTACTAGGCCTCTGCGCACTTAGCTGTAGAGCCTTTTCCTACCACTATGACCCAGTACACTTCAGATTCCACTCTATGCTCTAACCATGCCTTCACATCTCTCTCTATTCTCTCCTAAGCTAAGTTGTCCTTACACTTAGAGCCTCACACTATTTATACAATCCCATGGTCTACGGACCATGGGTAGGCCAACACAGCTTTACAATAAATTACAATACAATGCTTAGGGTGGACAACCCTAGAACTCAATTGTATACTTCGTGCTTCGTGCTCGTACTTCACAGAGTTCTACACCATCTTTGACCAAAACTTGGGCTTTGAGCCCCAAAACCTGTTATGGGGGATCCCATGCCCAACAACCACAATTAACTATGTGGGCTAGTAGTGGAAAGAATATAACAAAACCCAATAAGGCAGGAGTAATTTTTGGCCATCTTATTTCCGACAAAGGTATCTAGGTTGACCCTACAAAGATAGAAGTCATTTTGAGTCTTCCTATACCAAAAACTCAAAGGGAAGTGAGAGGTTTTCTAGGACATGCAGGCTACTATAGGAGATTCATTGAGAATTTCTCAAGGATAGCTACTCCCCTTTTTCGACTTTTGGCTAAAGATAGTGAGTTTTCCTAGTCAACAGCTTGCCAACAGTCTCTTGAGACATTGAAAGAAAAATTAGTTCAGGCACGAGCTTTGAGAGGACCAAACTGGTCCCTGCCATTCCATATTTCCTCTGATGGCTCAGATACTACTATTGGCACAGCTTTAGGATAGGAAGAAGACAAATAATCTTATGCTATTTATTTCATTAGTAAAAACTTGTCACCTGCTGAACTTAATTATACTGTTACTGAGAAAGAGTTTTTAGCTGTAATTTTATCTATTAATAAATTCAAACATTATATTACAGGATATGAAGTTTTTGTACATACTGATCATTTCACTATAAGATATTTGATGAATAAACCATTAACTAGTGGTATAGTGACTAGGTGGTTGCTACTATTGCAGGAATTTAATATTACAATTGTTGATATACCAGGGAAATCGAATGTAGTGGCAGATTATATTTCAAGATTAAATAATCCTGGTGAAGTAATTCCTATTGATGATGATTTTCCTGATGAACATCTTTTTGCTATGTCAACAAAGTCTCCATGGTTTGTTGATATAGCTAACTATTTAGTCATTGGAAAATTACCACCCCACTTATCCGCTGGTGAAAAGTGGAATATCATTCAGAAAAGCGCTGCATATTCCTGGATCCAAGGAGACCTCTTTTACACTAGAGCAGATCTCATTATCCGTAGATGTGTAAGAGAGGAAGAGGTGTTTGATATCTTAAAATATGCCCATGATGAACCATGTGGTGGTCACTTCGCTGATAAGCGAACTGCATACAAAGTGTTACGAGCTGGCTATTTTTGGCCTTCCTTATTTAAGGATGCTAAACAATACGTCAAGCGGTGTGATAGTTGTTAGTGAATTGGATAGCCTAACCAAACCAGTGAGATGTCTTTATGTCCTCAAGTTATAATTGAGCCTTTTGAAAAATGGGCTATTGATTTCGTAGGACCAATAAATCCTTCATCATCAAATAAAAAGCATATCTTGGCTTGTACAGATTTTGTTACAAAATGGGTAGAAGCTAAAGTTGTTCCTTTTGCTATTGAAGGAGTTGTTATTGATTTTCATTTTACTGAAATCTTTACTAGATTTGGTGTACCTAGAGAAATTGTTTCTAACAATGGATCATAGTTTATTTCTAATCTAGTACAGGGTGTAATGGAGCAGTACAAAATCCGACACAGGAAATCCACACCATATCACCCACAAGCAAATGGCCAAGTAGAATCCACAAATAAGGTGATTGAGTCTATCCTCACAAAGATGGTAAATATGAACAGAAAGAATTGGGCTGAAAAATTACCGGAAGCATTATGGGCCTATCGTACCACTTGGAGAAACATCACGAAACACACACCATATGAGCTGGTGTATGGGAAACAAGTCCTTTTGCCGATAGAATTCCATATCAAGACTTTCAGGATTGTAGTCCAATTGGGGCTAGATCTCTCTGAGGCACAACAGCAGCACCTTCTACAATTGAATGAGTTAGATGAAATCTGAAGGGATGTTGTTCAGAAGAACATCTTGGTTCAACAACAGCGCAAGAAGTGGCATGATAAATCCATTCAGAAAAATCAATTCCAACCAAGTGATTGGGTGCTTCTTTACAATTCAAGATTCAAACATTTTAAAGGAAAATTCCATACACACTGGATGGGACCCTATGAGCGGTCAAAGTGTTCGAAAATGGAGTAGTAGAAATCAAAACTATTGATGGATGGAATTTAGTGTTCCTAGTAAACAAGCATAGATTGAAGGTATATTTTTAGCCTCTTACTAAAGGAGATTTTATGCAGAAAGCCCAACAACCATTTGAAAAGGAGTTGGTAGATGATAACACTGACCTGTTGAAGAATTGATTCCTTCTTGTCCTTATTTGAAAAAGTATAAAAAGAAAAAAAAAACTGTAATTGTGAAAATCAGTTGACTGGCATGATTGCAGAAGGATCAACCCGAAAACCAGCATGCTGGTAGGAAGATCAAAAATTTTCATAAAAAGGGAATGTTACTTGAATTTTAGATATGCTAGCTACCACCAAGAAGAAGCAGGTTCATGAAACCGAGCCCTTACCCAAGTTTGGGGTAACTAGCATGGACATTTTTTCCAAGTAAATGCTTACTTCCCACTGCAGTTATTTTTCCTGCACCAGTGCAGGCATACTTCAAGGTAAAATCTTCTTCTATTTCCCATTTCGAAATGTCCCACTAGTTTCTTTTATAAATTCCCCAATGAGTTACCTTCCTCTTTCTTCCAAGAAACAACCCTTACCCGATTCGTAGAATCCCTCTTCTCCCTTGAATTTTTTTCCCACATCCCATTTTGTTTATCCCTCTTGATGATATTGTTCTAAAATCCCTGTTGTAATATTCCTTCCCATTCTGAAATTTTTACCCCTTTCCCACTTCTTTATTCCCTCATAAGTTGATTGCAGAATTTGATGCAGTTATTCAAAAGGCATGTCAAGAAGCACCAAAGGATGGCGAATACATTTTTCTTATATAGTGAGGCAAAAGTTTTAAAAGTCCAGCTACAGAAGTATGTCCTATCAGAGTTTCTATTTGGTAAAATTCTCTAGCGCAAAGATAGCGCAGTGCAAGCAAGTCTGATGCAAAGATACAATTGACCGTGGGAGTAATTTACAGAGTCCTAAAATGGTTTATGAAAGATCTATGGGCCTGTATTTTTGTACATATGTTGATATGATAACTCACTCCATGTTTTAAATTGATGCTTTGTTTCATTAATTACTAATCTAGGGATAAATCTTTAAAGTGCAAGGTGTGTAAGGCTAAAATCTAATCTTTTTTAATAAATGTTGAAAATAAGTCTGATTGAATTATGATGATGACTGCAGAAGGGTACTCCATCTGATAACCTGCACTCACCCTCTTTGCAATTATTTTGCACTATCCTACCATCATTAACCTACCTGTGATTAGATCATTCTAGTCATTGCATCACCGCCGCCCATACCGCCACTACATCTAATCATAGCAATTCACCTATAACGATGATCATTGACACAGATATACATCCGAAGTTGAAGGATTGTTCTATCATAGTTGGATAAGCAGGTCTAAAAAGATGGAAGGCAAGGAACCTCCAGTATAGAATTCTTAGTGAATGTTGGAGTTACTCTAGAATTTTTCCGAAGGTCTGATCAGTTAAGTGGAAGAGGTTAGAAATGGTACCTGTGAGGAGTGAACCACTATTGCTATAGGAGATTGAGCAAACT
Organism: Pinus tabuliformis; assembly: GCA_031772625.1. Classification (NCBI taxonomy): domain Eukaryota; kingdom Viridiplantae; phylum Streptophyta; class Pinopsida; order Pinales; family Pinaceae; genus Pinus; species Pinus tabuliformis. The sequence goes on along the minus strand of CM062810.1, from coordinate 870,319,483 downwards.
ACCGAGTATAGGAACAGTCTTGCACTTTTGCAAGAAATTGGGTTCCCGCCATTTCTCCAAAATTTTGACAGATTCGACATGGGCATAGTACTAGAATTTGCAAGAACGTTCAAGGAAGCCCAAGTTAGGGTCGGGTCCTTAAAATTTAAAATCACTGAAGAGTTCATTGCGCAAGCCATAGGCCTGCCACTTATAGGTGAGCACTGGTTTAAAAAGGAGCGGTAGAAAAAAAGCATTGGCAACAGTTCATGGTTGATAAGAAGATTGAGGTCGATTGGAGAAAGGGACTGCCACAAACCGCCTTGGTCAGAAAATGGTGAGATTTACTGTTTATATTATAGAAGTTTATCATAGGCGAAGGATGCTATACCTTGGAATTTGTATACCACCTTCGACTGCTGTCACATTTCGAGGTAGGGAAACTGATTAATTTCCCTCACTTCTTACTCAGGAGCCTTGAAAAGATGGCGAAAAATGTGCAGAGCGTGAGTGCAAGCCAGGTTGCAACCAAACTCTGCCACCATGGACTCATTATGATGCTGGTCAAGAAGAAGTTAGAGAAAAAGGGAATAGCATGGGAGGCATTTCTGAAGGAATTCTGAGCAAAGGATGCAGAAGAACCTACTAGCACAAGTGCAAGAAAAAAGAGAAAGGCAGAGACATTATCTCCTACCTAGCAAAGAAGTAAAGGCTCACCAGTGCAAGAAGAGAAAGGGGCCATTGAAAACACTCCACTTGTAGCAAAGAAAAGGAAAATTAGGACCTCGGCGAGGAGGAAACTTGTCGGCCAATGAAAAGATCAGTCAGGCTCCCCAACTGTAATCAACAACTCGCCCCATGTCTCCCCCATAGTTCACAATCTCTCGGTGCTTGTAGACGTAGTAGCACACACTTTGGAGGATGAGGAGAACGCAAAAGATGACGTGTTATTATCAACATTTGTCAGCAGGTTAAGGAGCAAGTGAACAATGTCGACACAAAACACTAGCGAAGTCCAAGAAAAGTAGGATGAAGAAGAATAGCGTGAAGAATCTCCTGACAATTTTAGTGAACCATAGGTGGAGATCCTTAATGATTTTGAGAACCAGGGCATTGAACACCCTGTAGTTTTTTAAGGACATGGAATTGAAGACCCTGCGGATTGTGAAGATCATGGTACTGAAGACCCCACAATTTTTGAAAATAGGGGCATTAAAATCCTTGTTGTGTTCGAAGGATAGGGTACTGAAGCCCCTGTGGTATTAGAAGAATGGGGAATCGAAACCCCTATTGATTTGGAAGGACAGGGTGTGGAATCCCCTGAGAAAATGGGAGAGCAAGTTAAGAGCCCGGAGGAATTAGGCACATAGGGTATTGAAACCCCTGGCATAGAGATTGGTGAGGGTATCCAAACCCTCGATGACAGCAAAACCCTGAGCATAGAAACCCTCGGCGATGTCTTAAAGCAGACTTTTGATAGTCTTGACCTTGATGTTGAGTCCATGGCAGAAAAGGTATTTTCTCCTGAAGATCTCAGTACAACACCGTCCACTCTCTTCCTTAATAGCAGAATAGTGGACTTGGAGCAACAAGTCCATGACCTGGAAGCTCTAAACCAGGTCATGAAAGAGCAGAGTTGGCAAAAACAAAGTGAGGTGGAATTACGGGCTGAAGTAAAGAAGCAGAAGTAGCAGGTAAAGGTGTGGAAATATCGGGCTTCCAGATGCTATAGATGCTTGAAAAAGGTAACTAAGTAGCTGCGAAAAGCCTAGGACAGGAAGCCAAAGATAGTAAAGACAAGAATAAACATTGAAGTGCAGAACTGAGGTGCGGCCACTCATTTTTGAAGGTTTTTTTGCAAAGGTAAAATGTTGTGTGAGGACACACAACAACTTAAGGATATGAGGATGTTTGTATCCTAAATTGCCCTATTTTCTACCCCATTTCCATCAATATCAACCTCTATTTTACCTTAATAAAAGACCCTTCTTCCCTGCACTAGTACAAGATGGTTACCCTTTTCTTGCACATGCTCATAGTTTACATTAAGTTTTGCTACAACACTTTATTAATCTTTTTATGTAGATTTCATGTTATTTACATATTCTTTCAACTCATATTGATTTCCTAGAAGTAATCATGGAACATAGTGTTAATAATGTATGAGTTGACTAGTGCAAGAAGATTCCTGCACTACCACTATCTGAGATTCGGAGAGCTATCTTCCACGAGGATGAATCTCGATCTTCAACTCCAATTTTAACTGCTGATAAATTGAAGTAGGTGGCACGCATCCAGGAATTTTCTCCAAAGATAGATCATGGACCAACAAAGCTCGTGTTGTTATAACCATTGGCCAAGTTTGTAATTCGATTTCTAAGCCTGTTTGGACGAGAGGCCTGAACGACAATTATCTATAATTAGTGTAAACGGTTTAGAGCTGAACGATATATATGATGTAAATCGTAGATAGGAAAGGTATCAAACCATCGGTTATTATTTTGGTCTATGCAATCTGGTTATTTCCTCGTTCTGGGATTGGACTGCTTCGTAATGTAATTTGCCGAATCAAGTAAATACAAGAGGATCATTATGGTTTGCACACACAGCGTGTAATTTCATCTTTGATGTGTTATCTGAAGTGTTGATTGTTTTCATTCCTTAGAACGGGAATGAGCTGGTTGGCCAGGGCCCAGCTAACCCAACTCGTTGACCCCTCTCGCTTTCGTGATTTGGGAAGACAGTGTGTTTATTTCGTAGCAGCTATGTGATGAAATAGTTTAATCGTTAATCTTTGAATTCTGAATTAAATTATCTTCTGTAGCCTATATGTGGAATGGATCTGTAGTTTGTAGAGTATTTGTGTTCATTTCTCTTTATAAGATATCTTTTATGCATTTACATTATTCTTGCTTTCTGTTTTAATTCATTTTCAATGCAGATCATGCAAGGAACTCTTTCCTTCACCAGTGCATGTTGTTGCATGCACCGCACTCAGTCATTCATTGCAGCAAACATTAAATCACTCACCTTCATTTTATTTCCAATTATTTCGTAAGTGAATGAATCAATAAATTAAGTAATTGTTTTTGGTATTAAAAGTTCATCTCTAAAAAGATCTAGAAGTAGTTATATTAACTACCAAATTATACTTGCAAAGAATATACTTATTGTGGGTGAAGTACTAAAATTGGTTGACACATGCAAAGTACTTAGGCTATTGATTGATTCTTTTGTAAGTGTTTTATCTCATGAATTTTATTTCCCTTATAAGTGTAATGAGTTGAAGCATTTTCTTTCTCGCAGCTAGTTAATTCAGAATATCTTTACAGTTGCAATTCCTTTTTAGCATATCTTTTTAGATTTCGAAAGTAAACTGGAAATTGAGTAAAGGGAACCTTGCTTCGGGGCAAGAGAAAATCTCTTGACACCGGAACAAAGTGCTCCAAGACCTGAGGCTTAGAGCACCTTAACTCAGACATAAGCCTTCAGTAAGGAAGATTGAATATACTCTTACACATAAATACTGTACCTGCACTAGTGCAAGCAAGATTGCAACTGTGCAAGGATTGGTTGTTTGTGTGGGAGAAAGATTAGAAGAAGGGCAGGACTCTGCAAGGGCCCTCTTTTCAGAATGCTTATCATCCTTCTGGAGATTAACATAGAATTTCATTCAGAATCTAAGATTGTTTCTATTGTGTGGGATTTATTTACTTGATTTACTTGCAAACTGTCTTTTACATTCTAGCACTAGATTTGCCTTGGTGTAAACTGCCTTTCCAATTGTTTTCTATCTGATTCTGCAAAACATTCCCTTCAAGAAGTAGGATTATAAATAGGAAATGTTCATACATTTCTGGAATTGCCTGTGCTTCGTCTCTAAGTTTACGAAACCCTCGAGTTGACAATTAAGTGTTGAGGAGTATGCTCAATCGCAATTCCTGCACCCAACATTTTGGTGCCATTGTCAGGGAGGTGATTTGAATTGGTAAGAATTTTACATTTTTTTGCAATAGAGGTAAGTCTGCTATCATTTTTTCTATAGTGTGCTTCTATTGTTTGAAGGAGTTCATAGGTGTCGATTTATTTCTAAAACTTGCATCTTTTACTTTTTGAATTTCATTTGTCATTTTTTCTAAAATGAATGCCTAAAAGAGGTAGGGGTCCGAAGCCCACTAGGGGCCAATGAAACACTGACAAATCTGAAACCAAAACTCATATTGGGCCTTCTTTTTTAGGCAGAAAGTCCAAACAAACTTAGACTCATCACGCAGGAATAGTACACCTAGGCTCTGGTAGTATTAGTTTAGGTGTGACATAGCCCATAAAGGGGAAGAAGGGGATTGTTGGAATCCATAGTCAGCCTTCTCAGTCTATTAAGAGTAGTTCGTGTGGAAGAACAACAATGGAAGATATGGAAGACCACGCAGAAGGAAGTGGTGAAAATCAGGTAAATGAGGAACAATCTACTTTCGGATTCCCTATTGTGAATCCTAATATACAAGCACAAATGAAAAATATTTCACCATCAGCTCTTCCTCATTTCTATGGTAAGGTACACGAAGATCCATACTGTTTCTTATTTGAGTTTGATATTTTGTGTAGAAGTTATGATTACTTATCTAATGCCCAGAAGTTAAATTTGTTTCCTGCAACTCTCAAGGATGCAGCACTCTGCTGGTTCATGGGACTAGGAGGAAACACTATAAATTCTTGGGAGCAAATGAAGAAAGTGTTTTTATCAAAATATCAGGAATATTGTAAAACTAGGAGCATTCAATATTTATATTCCTTGATGTTTGTAGCCCAAGGAGAAATGCTTCATACTCTGCCATGTTATTGGTTTCCTCAAACTCTAGTTTGAATGAGAGAGGTATCAAGTCGCCCTCAGGACTTACCAATAATGCTCTTGCTCCATTTCCCTCTTTGGAATTCACCCCATTAAAGCATAATCTCTGTACTTTGTTTTTATCTGTGTGTTGATCGTCTAACTGCATAGTTAGATGTACTTGCGTTTCTTCTAAGATGGTCTCATATTCTTCTAGGAATAGGAAGGAGAGGTCACTTTCTTTTTTATACACTTGAAATTTTTTAGAAACTTCAGATAGGGTCACATTTTTTACAAATATGGGCTCTCTGTACAACCTCCTTTCTTCGTCTCCAAAAGTGGGAATAGTGGCATAAGTTAGATCTAATTTGATAGAGTCCCCCTCCTTGGAACCCCAAGACCTGTATATGAGCATGCCGAACCGAGGGGGAATATCTGCCACTACTATTTCCATCACTATGCTCTTCACAGGGATCTGAGCCAGGTTTACCACTAGATCTTTTATCATTCCCAAGCATTTGACCCTCTTAGAGTCAAAGGAGTATAGGTCCTTGTAGGGTCTGGTGATATGCAAGCCAAGTTGTTCCATCACAGCTAAGGGCATGAGGTTATGCGAGGCTCCAGTGTCCAACATAAATTTGTGAAATGAGAGGTCTTGAATTACCAGGCTCACATAGAAGGGTGCAGTGGAAGGATCAAGTTCTTCCACATGAAGCTCAAAGACAACCATTGGTCTCTCTTCTTGAAGGTTTAAATAGTCATGGGTTGGTACTACGATGGATAGGAGTATGAACTGGGAGACTTGAGATTTATAAATGGGTTATTTTAGAAGATAAGTTAGGGGAACATGGATCTTTACCTTTTTGATTTCCTTCTGGAGATTGAATGCAGACTGGCCCTTTTCTACACCTCCTAGCTGTACCTCTCTTTCTTTATCACTGGTAGATTTTATCAGAATGGGTGCATTCTGTTCTGTGTATTCCTTAGAGCTATTGCATTCCTTATTTAAGGAGACTTTTACTTTGGATGAGTAAGGTTCAACTTCCCTTTCCCTTTATTTAACGTTGGGGGAATATCTTGGGGAGAAGTTTCCTCTTATTGTTCAAGTTCCCTTGACATCTTTTTTGAAGATCTAAGATCATACCTTCGATGTAGTTGTGCTTGCATGAAATCAGAAAATTGTTTACAATAATACCCTATTTCCTCCTCATTTACTATTGCTCCTCTATCATGGCACCTCTCATGGTGAGCCATGTTTCCCTATTCCTCTTCAGAGGAGGAGGAATACAAGTTTCCATGCATCTCAGGTGTATCTGGTGGTTGTTCATCTGGATAATCTTCTATATATATAGGAGGATGGATTTGATCGAGTTGATCTTTTCTTTCCCTTTGAAATATCTGCAATGGTGGCCTTCTGTATTGTGGGATATAACCTCAGTTGTTACCTTAAGCATTCTGTTTTGGAAGACTCTTGTTCTCAAGGTCAAGATTCACCACCTTATGAGATAAACTCTTAATGAGTTTATCCATTTCTTCCCACTTCAGATCTGGTCATTCTTTAGCTTGACTAGAGAAGGAAGTTTATTATTTTCCATTTTTCTTCTTAATAGGTTCCTTCTTTCCTCTTGACTTTGTTACAAAGGTGAAATTTGCTTCTAACTCAAGAGAATCAACTTGGAGTTGATCCAAGGTATGAGACTTCCTCTCCCTTAAGGTAAATCCAAATTCAGACTCAAAGGCTCCCATAAATATTACACAAGCAACAACTTTAGGAGGCTTTATCTCAGTAAGTAGGTTATTATACTACTTATTGAAACTTTTATGAACTCTGAAATATCCTCTTCTCACTTCTTCCATATAGCATTGAACTCTATGAAGACATACTTGTAATGTCTCTTTTCACCCCATTTTTGTGTTAAAGAGTTTTCAAGTTCTTCCCAGGTAGTGATGGACGCATTAGATAGGGCCTTAAACCATTTTCTATCTTCTCCATCAAGGGATTGCATAAAGAGTCTCAAGACCACATCTAGTTGTTCTACACTTAGATTCTTAGCAAAAGCACAAAAGGTTTTAATGTGTCTCTGTGCAGTGTTTTCATCCTCCCCATTGAACCTACGAAAAATATTTAGGTAGTCCTGAGGCCTAGCACTTAGGGGTTGATGTAAATCAAGAGAGGCAAATTTATTTAGTAAGAAACCCAGAACAACCATATGGATTAATGGGGAAGGATTAATATTTACAGGAAGAACTTCGGCCAAAACCATAGTGGTTGGAGTAACTAGACTGAGAGTAGTGTGACTAAGTGTATAGCGGATATTGCTATATTGAGGATAGCTTTACCTTTTTCAATCTCAAGAGGAGGAGAAAATAATTGAGATTTCTTTCTCTTCAATCTATGATTTGGGGGTATGATGCTCTAGCTCATCTTCTGTAGGGTATGTAAGGACCTTAGGAGTAAAATCTGAGTAGTGGATGACATCGTGTTGGGAGCTGGAGGAGGAATATTCAAATAATGATGAGACATTAGCATAGGTAGTAGGAGTTTTCTCCTCCTAGACTCTCCTGAAAATTAATTTCTTTGGGTCAGATACAGAAGGGGTTTTCTGCTGAGAGGTATCTGAGCGAGTTTGGGGCTTTCTAAGAGCCAAGTGATAAATGATAATGATATTTGTAGAGTCATCAAGGTGATGAGGATGCAATCAGAACGTCTTTTCTCACCTACACAAACAATGTTTAACTTGTCGTATCCCAAGGGAAACATCCTTAAATACGTTCCCTAGCAATGGCACCAAAAGATGTTGTCACCTCTAGAGACAGCCTTGGATTGTTTACAAGACCAGTGCCTAGTAAAATGTAGATTTTGTGTGTCTCATATGATTTTCAGGAAAACAAAGACATCATATAAATTTTATACACATATGTAAATACATACAATAAACAACATGGGTTGGTTCATTCATCCAAGGACGTAAGACATGTATTTGTGGTACTCTTTTACATATGCAATTCACAAAAATATATGTATGAAAAAGTGGAGGCTGAGTAATTCAAAGAACTACAATTTAGTCAGCGTTTGCAAGGCAATGAAAGAAGAGAAGGAGATATAATAACTCATCATATAGAGCTTGAAACTTCAAGAATTCTACACTTATCTGAGTCAAAGATAGACATAATGGATGAAAGAGGAATGGGTGCTATGATTCATGGAGCATTATTTAAAGATATAATCCCAAAGATACATACAAGCATGTGCATTAACAAGTCAATACAAATGAATCTATAAAAACATATGAAATATTTATGGCAGCTACAGTTACATGAAATTGGAGAGGAAATGTGAACATAATGGAATTTAAACAGAGAGGGAACATACTATAGTACTCAAATGTAGGAATCACCACCAATTCATCAATATTCTGAAATATTCAAGTCTTGAAGTCATACAGTCTCAGAAGTAACATGTAGTTAATCATTAGGGTTTAGAACCTTTTCCAAGTGTTTCTTCCTCCCTTTTATAAGGAGAGGGAGAACATGAAACTTACAAAATATCTCACGCTAGAGCTTCCAGCTATCTGCATGACTAGATGTCTCAGCATGCAAGCTTTGTCGCCTCCAATTATTACAACAGAAAGATACTTTTCTTGAAAATAAAATAGAATAACAGTAGTGATCATAAAACAACAAAACATAATTAATAAGTGAAACTAAAATGATAGTAGTGTAAAAATATCTTGACACCACTCTCTTTACTGGCCTATGGTCCAAACACGTTTCTACTACATTATGCCTCATTCTCTCTCAGCCAGTTCCCTATCGCTTTTGGTCTTAACAGTTTCACTTATTCTTTTACAGGAAGTGGGAGCGATCACCCATGATGGTCATAATAGATTTTGAACACTGCTGCCAACTCATGAGTGATGAGATCTCAGGTTTCACCAATTGTTGATTGCCAACCACCTCCTATGCTTAGCCCTTGGTTCTTTAGTTCTTTATGTGAGCATTGGCCCACCCCCTTATCAGAGCCCCTTGATTGCATGATCACAATCGGGGGTTTCACTACCAAATGATGCCTTGTTTCACTGATCGCTGATTTCCATCTAGTGATGTCATAATTGCCACGTGTCACTTCCTGAGTGGTGACACATGTCGCCCGGATATGCCCCCATAGGACCTTGAAAATGCCAAATCAGCATGCCACGTGTCCTCGTTACTGCCACACCATGGTGATGTTAGCACCACCATGTCTTTATCATCTCCAATAGTGCTCTACCACGTGGCCTCCTAGAGGAGAGAGAAAGGGTTCATCTACCCTTGTTTTTTCACTGAAAACCTTTGTTAAATTGTTTTCGGCCCTCCCTACTTTTTAACACCATCAACATATTCCTCCTACGACTTCTTAAGAGTGGTATGTTGGACCCGCCGATCATGGATATTCCTGGACCCGCCTGTTGTAGGGAAAAGTATCCGACTCGGATGACCCTATCCCACTCTAAGGGTGATAGTACCTCAGCAACAACTGTAAAGAAAACTACTTAAGGTTTACTTCTTTATGAAAGCAAAAGAGAGTGGATAAATGCACTAACCGTTGCCTTGCGCTTAATGTCGAATCCAAACTCTTCTTTATGGCTGCTTGCTCCCAGCTCCTTGCTCTATTGCTGGCCCAGCTACAATGAGATCCTGCAAAATAGCAAAGAAAGAAACTACAAGCAACATGCAATCATAACTGATTCATAGATTAATGTAAATCAAATATACCATCATCACAATATATCATTGAAACAAGAGCATATAGAAGAACCTCAATAGCTTTTATTAATGAAGAAGTAAAGGTTCCGAGAGTGTTACAACCATTGAAGGTCCTAATCCAGCAACATCTCCCGGCAGAAAGAATTTCTCCTCTTCACCTCTCTCAAGCAATCACCCAATAGCTCTATAGTGAAACCAACAGCATATCATTACTTTGCACAAAATTCCAACCTCGTGAGCTCATAGGAGAGAGCTCAATATATAGATGAATTGAGAAAGTATGAGTCAGCTTGCAACTGATGTGTAGCTGCCTTGTGTCCTCTCTCTCTTCAGTTGATCTTTAGTTCTTTAGTCCACTTGGAGAACTTTGCTTCCACTTGGAGAAACAGAGCCTTTGACTCATCACAAGTCGAAATCCCTGATCCAAGTGTCATTTTTGGAGCAATGACTCAGTGTGCCACTTGTCCCATCTCGCTCAGCGCAGGTGGCCTTTGTTCCACTTGCTTTGCAACGCAGGTACACCATGGAGGATCTGAGTTTCAGCGCAGAAGCCTAGTGGAGCACCTGCTTTGATTTCAGGATTTCTTGTTTTTTAGTGTTTTCAGGTGGAGAACTAATCTGAGAGCTGTTGGTTTGCTGACCTTGTTCCTCTAGGGGTAGGAACATCATGTTTAGGGAACTTTGGATCCCTTGGATTATTGACAATTCATGCCTGTTGCTGTAAGGCACAAAATTGTCTATAACAGATGCCCCCTAAAGTATGAGGTCGTTTATCGGGTGAAATGCTTTATTGAGAGGATCCGAAGTTCATTCAATTTGCTGAGAAGTGTCCTGTAATAAGATACAATACAATACATTATTTTTCATACATTTTCATGATCTAGCTGAGGCGGGCATTCCCATGCTCAGCTTTATAAATACATTTTCGTACATAGAACAGACGATCGTCTGATTGTAGACCGATAATTCTCTGCTGAAATTATCATCCTTTGAGAAGGATGATCATCTACTGTAATGATGTACATATCAAATGTCTTTATGTCCTGAATATATATCGCAGCCCGGATGGATGAAACTAGATCCGGGCTCTTCAATCTCTTCTGATCTTCACTCGACGTACAAGTCGATCCATGTGAGAATTTCTTGAAGTCGAACATGGAAAGACATCGCTTGATTACCGGTCAATGATGTGAATCGTTAACAAGCGCGAGAGGAATCACCGATAAGGATGATGACCCTCAAGGTACGGCAGTACAATTCACATGGTGGGAATAAAGGACTTGGCGTCGACCACCATGCAAAATCTTCTGGTCGAAGGTCATTGATGTATACCTGTCGCCGGAAGTGAGAAACTTGCCATTGAGGCATGCAAGCTTCAAAGTACTGAAGGGGTTGTTCCTAGATCAACTCCTTGGATAATGAGCTGATGTCGACAAGGAGCGATCCGTCAAAGGAGGGCCTTAATGAATCCCACATCAGTGACACGGAACGGAGCTAGTGATTGTGATGAGGTGAAAACAAACTGTGATGTGTGATTCAGGGTGGCGGCCATGAAGTGGATGAAGGATAATGTATGGCAGTGGATGGGACACGGTTGACTCTTTGCAGAACCACATCTCTTGAACATATAACGACACTGATGTGATGGATTGGTAGCATTACCCCAAAATGTGGATGGTGTGGCGAGGACCATGGTTATGAGACCGGTGAATGAAACAACCCAACCCGATGTGATACGAACGACAAAGTGTCATGTTCAAGAGCGACTTGCTACCATTAAAGCTGTGAGGTTCTCCAAATTTTTCCCCAGTCATTGCTGACCAGTACCTCTTTATTTTTGTCAAGCTTGAGGAGGATAACATATGCTTGTTCTATAACCTGCCCTTCGGGCAAGCCCATCGCTATGTTTTAACGAGCCTAGCGATAGGGAAACTCGTTCTCGTCTAAAGACAAGTTTGTCGCTATTTAATCATTTTAACGAGTCTAACGACAAGGAAAACTCGGTCCTTTTCATTTTTAGAGAGTCTGAAAAGGTACGGAAAGTTAACTCCAAAATTCCTTTTTCGTCATCTAATCCCTTAAGTCCGAAAAAGTATAAAACAATACAAAAGGGATGAATTTTCGATTTCTTTAACGAGCTGAACAAAACAAGCGCTCGATCTTTTTGTGCAATAATCCCTCAGGTCCAAAAAGATTAAAATCTAGAGGAGGGATAGCTCTTTTGGTCCTTTTAACGAGCTGGAAGGCCAAAACTCGACAAACTTTTCATATTTTACGAGTCAGTGAAAAGAGCTCAAAGAAGACTCGTCTTTTGAGGAACGAGTGATAAACAGGGATAGCAGCAGATTCCAGGTACAGGTTGGAATTTTCCAATCACGGCAGTGTCACAAGGATGGCTAAGTGAAATCACTCTTCGCAGCTGTTCCTCAAAATGGGTAAACAAACATATGGAGATGAACGATTGGCCAAATGAACGGATGGAGGTGACGGCATATAAACACGACCAAGGGCTTTAATATGGCTGTCAAAGGTTACATTTCTCAAGGTTATTTACCGGTTCATTTTTTCTGGGTGAGCTTGAACTGTTAGGGAAAGATTGCTCACAATTTATGTTTATTTTTTAACGAGCATGAACATTGCTAAAACTGCTCGAAGATATGTTTGCATGCCCCCCAAGCTTCATTGCATTCAACTTTGTTGGTTGGAATGAAGGTTTACCATTGAGATCTGGAAAGGGGATCGTTTCATTTTTTAATGAGGTTGACATAGTAAAAGAACTATTCTCATTGCCCACTGTATTTACAGTACTCGATAGAAAATCGAAAACTGAAGGATGATAAAGGTTATTTTGAGTATCTTCCCCACAACCCGGGAGAAGAGAACGATGGTGGGAATCATTCCATGGTGCCCCGTCAATAACCATTGATTGGATTATTCCTTTGTCGGTTCCATGCACTCGCGACCAAGGACTTAAAGGGGTGCCATATTCTCTAGACCTATCTATCCAAACGCTTGATGAGCGTTGATTTGGGGTTGCCCCCCAGGCCAAGAAAATTGATTGCTACAATATTTCTATTGGGCTTGGGGACAAAACCTTTGCATGATCCATGCTGATATCGTTTTCTGACATCTTTTGTGCGGAAGATATCATATTGCAGGTTCCTACTATCGCCACTTCTCCTACAATGAACGTTGGCGGAAGGGTGAAAGTTCCCATTAATGTAGGATCTTTTAGTAGGCCTACTCCGATATTTTGAAATGAATGTTCGCTTCCATGGATCAGAGGAACGCTTCCTGTAACTTGTGAACCATTAGGGAGGAAATTTTGTTGGTCAATGATCGTAATCCCTCCCTGAAAGGCGAATGCGATTTTCCTAAAATAGGTCGACACAACAGCTTCCATGGCATAAATCCATGGTCTTCCCAGTAGGATGTTATAGTCAAGATTGCCATCGATGACTTCGACATCTATTTCTACTGTTTTGCCCCCTAGTTCAACTTTCAAGTTACTAAGGATACCGTAAGGGGTATATGTCCTTCCGTCGAATGCTTTTAATGTTGTCGATGATCGCAACAAGGTTGGAGATCCTAAAGTTTTCCAGCAACTCATCGACATAATACATGTCGATGCACCTTCATCAATGATTGTTCGATGAACAGTTTTGTTGAGGGCTTTCACTTGGACGAGGAAAGCTAGTTGAGCTGGTAACTGAGGATCATATCCTTTGTGATCAAAGGATACAAGATTGGAATCTTTAGGATCCACCCCACCAATTGCTAATAACAATGTCTGCCTTTGGGATGGGCAATTTTGTAGTACTTCAAGAGTCGACATAGCAGACGGCGATTGCGCCAAATCTTCCACTATATTATAATGTTGTGCCGCTCTGGCACGAGGATTAAATGTCGACTTGTGTACTACTCCCTTTGGCGGTTTTATTGTTAATTCATGTGTGATGGGGGGTACAACTTCTGCCGAAGTTGTTGTCGAACTGCTAGGTTGATCTTTACCTTTATCGTTCGACACCTGTGGATTCCCGTAATCTTTGTTTCTTGTCGAAATCAAAGCATCATTCTGTTGCTTCGATATCGATAACATAAGCACTTGCGACGGTGAAGCATTTCCACTACCAACCAGATTTTTTCCTCGATCGGGAAACGGATCAATTAACACAGCTGGAGTTTGCGAACTCTTTAAGAATCTTTTTAGATCAGCTTTGTATGGACATTCTCTCGTCCAGTGATCCTCATCACATATCTGACACCCATAAGGTGGTTTCCTATCTCGAGGAGGGCTTGAAGAAGTTTTTCGAGGAGATGATTCTCCTTGTTTCTTCTTCTTCCCTTTGTTTTGATTTTTCTTGCTTCCTGGTTGATTGGTTTCTTTGCCTTTATCTGTCGATACGGCATTTACTTCCGAAGCAAGAACTTCTTCATGCGCATTTTGATTCGAATCCTTACGGGCCTTCTTTTGATTGGTCCTTTTCGGATTCCTGTTTGCCGTGCCAATCACGCCATCACCGGCATGAGAGTCACTATTTGATTTAGGAGGAGGAGGGATTGAAAACTCTGGTCTAGGGGCGTCTGGTATTTTGTCATAGAGCGTGCCGGACTGAGTATATACTAAGTCCAAATATTGCGCACGAGCAATAACCTGCTCTTCTGTTACGACTCCTCCCTTCGCCACATCTTCCGTTATGGCCGGAAGTAACGACTTTATAAACCACTCAGCTAAAAGCTGATCAGGAACGTATGTTTTAACCATTCTTCGTCGACGTCGCCACTCATGTATATGATCTGATATATGAGTTGCGGTTGTCTGTTTGAAGTTAGTCAATATCTCTGTTCCCGTTTCATACCTTATTGGTAATTGAAAGTGGGTTAAGAATGTCGTGGCAAGGGAGCTAAAATTGTCGAACGAAGCTCTAGGCAATTCTATATACCATTTTGCCGCTGGACCTGTCAATGTCCTCTGAAAGAGGCGAAGCCTTATCGAATCGTCATTTAAAGTGTTCGATGAACACCATAGATGAAACGTCATCACATGATTCGACGGGTCTTCACCTGGATTTCCATTGAATTTAGGAATGTCAGATGGAAGTTTGTGTGGGATCACTGGCCACCATGGGGCGTAAGCAATTGGATCATTGGTTAACCGATGTAAATCAGGCAACTCTAAAGTCGCCACGAATGGTAACTGTTGATTCAAGTTAGGTGAAGCGTAACCAGGGTACGATGGAATCGCTTGAACAGTTGGTCTTTGCATACCAGCATAATGGAGTTGATGTTGGTATGACTGATACGGTTGATGGACTTGACCACTATAAAGTGGTTGATTTTGACCATTTTGGATATATGGTTGTCCCGTATTCGTAAAGATTTGCTGTTCAGAACCCTGGTACACTTGTTGGAATTGCGGCTGTTGGTATTGCACTATCCACGGTTGCGACACCATGGGTTGTGGCGCTATACTAACCATTGGACCAAGATGTGGGGTAGTTGTACCCGACTGTACTTCTGTTGCCCCACCAGTAGGCGATTGTGGTTGGGTCGCAGGGTCAAGGGGCTGTTGCATGAGAACCTGAGAAATCTGAGGTTGACATACAACAGGCATTGTTTGAACGTGCGACACGGTCACAATAGCCGGTGTAGTTGGGATGTTTGTCACAGGTACACACTGTTGCATAGAATATACAACTCTTGGTGGCTGGGATAGCATAGGTACCCAACTACTCGTTGCAATTCCACCATAACTTGAATAAGGTTGAGAACTCCCGTATGGGTACCCTCCCAGAGGGGGTAATGAAAGGGCATACTGCCCCCCATACGGTAGCAATCCAGAACTCAAGGCAATTGATTGTCCTGGAGGACTGGATGGCCTAATTAGATTCCCAAAAGGGTCAATTTGATGAGTCTCACCATGAGAGTTACCAGACATTACTCCGGAACAAACAGGAACAGACCATACTGTCTAGATAGTCTCTTGGTGGACTCCTTCTAGCGATTGAGAGCTAGTTGGGACAGATGGTATGCCGGCGAACATTGTTGGATTTGCAGCAGGTAATTCTGCCGTCACCGTGTCATTTGACACAGTCCTAGATGTTGACGGTTGTTCAGACATTTTTAGTCTATCCAATTGATCGCCTAGTGATTCTATAGGAACTTCCACTGGTGATGGACAAACTTTCGTTGTAGCAGGAAATAGAGTGACCCCTACTCCAAACTGAATTGGAGTGGATACTTGCGGTTCCTCTATAATTTCCTCTATCGCAATCAGACCAGGTGGAAGAGGAAGACCGTCAGGTCCGTAAAAGATTTCCGGTGCCGAAGAAGGGGTTGTATCAAAAGCGACAGATGTTTGAGGAACAAAACTCTCTAGACCAGTTACAGATGGAACTGGTTCAGTCATACAAGTATTTGCCCCCAGACTAGGATCAGTATCACTGTCCCTCTGTGGCGGTTGAACTTCTTCTATGGAGGCAAGGTTTCCGGAAATGTTTGGAGTGACCAGAATCTCAGATGTTGTTGGAACACTTGTTCTAACTTTTAAAGGAGATTTTGAACTGGTTCGACGAGTTCGCTTTTCCGAGATTGTTTTCGATTCCGGAGACAAAGACGGTTGACTCGCAAGCCTCCGAGAACGACGGATATTCAATTGACTTTCTTCCACGATTGTGGATTACTCGATCAACTAAAATATAAAGGGGAAAATTTGTGTTTCCGATTTGAATGAATTTTATTAGACGCTTTTAAACATAACTTTGCTTTTTCATGTTTTAAGAGTCGAGAAAAAGCTAAAGATGACTCTAGTCTCCTTCGATGTATTAACGAGCCCGAAGTGACAAATGCGCGGTTGGACCTTTTCAGTTATAGAGTTTGAAAAGGGCCAAAAGAAACTGCTCTGGAGATCTAGGCAGAGGGTGTGCCAAACCTTTCGTGAAACCACAGAATACGTTTTACGGTACGGGTGGTCAATCTTCGTGAATGCTGTGTTCACTGCATCGCGATCAGTAGGGCGGCCGACACGGCTTCCTATGGATAAAGGATAGTTGCCTATAAGGGTCTCCCAATATATACGCGACGGTACGTGGGAGCACAAGTCCGTATTAGTGCCACCGACTCTCAGGAGGAATCACCCACCTTCGTAGAGATCAACAGTCACTATGTTTAACGACGCCGGAACACGTCTCTACCTAGACCTCTAGATGTTTGCGTTATGTTACAATGCGTTGTTAGGTTCATTCAGTATATTTTAAGTTGATCTTTTTAAAGTTTGCCTTTCAAGGTTCACCACGAGATGTATATGACAAATTCCTAAATGCAGCCTAAGATGAGAAGCAAGCTTTTTCAAATCTTTTTGACTGATGAAAATCTTAACTACTGAGGGAGAAGAAAGGCAAATTCTTTTCACACAGCTCATACAGCACAAACTAATGCACTTTCTCCTAAATCATCATGCAAACTTTTTCAAATGCAAAATGCACAATGCATGTATTTTCTTTTCCCTTTCTTAATGTTGATGTATTACAAAAAGAAAGTTGTTATATAACTTTGATTTCGATTTAAAGCGAAAACAAACAAGTTTGTCCAAAATCAAAAGACACCTTAAGATTTACTTGTTTAATCACTGGAAATACATGAAATCAAACCATAATGACGAAAGTAAAATGACTAATCAGCTATGGACAGCAAACAAGCTAACTCTTTAGACCAGCAAAATGCCTAACACAGGTTCAGATCTAAGAGGCCAAAAGCAAGACTAGTTTACTCTTCGTTATGGGAAATTGTAAATGATTAAGAAATACAAAAGAACAAGTACAATTTCGTTATATAACAGAGGCAGAATGATGGCAAGTAATGTTGGTTTCATAACAGGTGCAAGACTGGTAACTGGCAGCCAAATCTATAGTGAAAACAGGCAAGAGAAAAGGAGGAAACCCCAACAGCACTAGGCAAAATTGGGCCAACGCAGGTGCTGCACAGCCAGTCTGGCTCTCAGCGTAGGTAGCCCCTTCGGGACCTGCGTTGCAAAGCAGGTAGCCTGTGTACTACCTGCTTTGGAAAACGAAAGTTGCGTTTTCACAGTTTCCGGGTCATAATTTTCTCAAAAATGCACATTTTTTGCTCAAATCAGAAGCAATCAGTCAAGCACACTCAAAGGAATGATTAAGAAGGTGAAAAGCTATCACTAAGAGATTACAAGGATCCTTGTAGATCAGCTCTTCAAATCATGAACAGGCTCAGAAATGAGCCAGAGTAGCTGCCCTCTACTTCGCTTTTGATATAGTCAAAAGCTTTTCGATTTGGTACTCTTTTGTTCAGGAAATGAATAGCAAAATACTACAAACAATCAAACGGATACGATCCCCAGCGGAGTCGCCAGTTTGTTGTAGGGAAAAGTATCCGACTCGGATGACCCTATCCCACTCTAAGGGTGATAGTACCTCAGCAACAACTGTAAAGAAAACTACTTAAGGTTTACTTCTTTATGAAAGAAAAAGAGAGTGGATAAATGCACTAACCGTTGCCTTGCGCTTAATGTCGAATCCAAACTCTTCTTTATGGCTGCTTGCTCCCAGCTCCTTGCTCTATTGCTGGCCCAGCTACAATGAGATCCTGCAAAATAGCAAAGAAAGAAACTACAAGCAACATGCAATCATAACTGATTCATAGATTAGTGTAAATCAAATATACCATCATCACAATATATCATTGAAACAAGAGCATATAGAAGAACCTCAATAGCTTTTATTAATGAAGAAGTAAAGGTTCCGAGAGTGTTACAACCATTGAAGGTCCTAATCCAGCAACACCTCCCGGCAGAACGAATTTCTCCTCTTCACCTCTCTCAAGCAATCACCCAATAGCTCTATAGTGAAACCAACAGCATATCATTACTTTGCACAAAATTCCAGCCTCGTGAGCTCATAGGAGAGAGCTCAATATATAGATGAATTGAGAAAGGATGAGTCAGCTTGCAACTGATGTGTAGCTGCCTTGTGTCCTCTCTCTCTTCAGTTGATCTTCAGTTCTTGAGTCCACTTGGAGAAACAGAGCCTTTGACTCATCACAAGGCGAAATCCCTGATCCAAGTTTCATTTTTGGAGCAATGACTCAGTGTGCCACTTGTCCCATCTCGCTCAGCGCAGGTGGCCTTTGTTCCACTTGCTTTGCAACGCAGGTACACCATGGAGGATCTGAGTTTCAGCGCAGAAGCCTAGTGGAGCACCTGCTTTGATTTCAGGATTGCTTGTTTTTGAGTGTTTTCAGGTGGAGAACTGATCTAAGAGCTGTTGGTTTGCTGACCTTGTTCCTCTAGGGGTAGGAACATCATGTTTAGGGAACTTTGGATCCCTTGGATTATTGACAATTCATGCCTGTTGCTGTAAGGCACAAAATTGTCTATAACACCGCCGCTTTGCAATATCAGTGATCACTAATTTTACCCCAAACCTCAAATTGCCTCGTTGGTTCCTGGACCTGCCAATCGCCAATTTGCGATATTTTCCTCCCTTCAAAGGTGACAAAACCCCCATCTTTAATAGGTCATATCTTCTAATTTTGGGGTCCATTTGAGGAGTTCCATATATTGTTGGAAAGCTTATTCTGAGCACTACCCAATGGAGAGGAACCAATTTAGCTCTGAGAGCTTTTGTGTATTCAAAATTCACTGCTTTTTTCCACTTTGGACAACTGAAAACACATTTGGCAGTGAGTGACAACAGGAACCACATCCAAACGTTGTTATGAACTAGGGAGTCATACTCCACCATGGCATCAACCCAAACTAGCTATTGCACTACTTCCTCAAAGGAATATGGCTCTATGACAACACATCTGATCATAAGAGCAATGTATCTAGTGTACCTTTCAAGTGACCTCCTCTGTCTGTGATGTGATGTGGGTCCTCCCACATTCTCTCTAGCATCCAACAACAATATATTCGCCTCTCTGGGGCACTTTCTCCTATCTTTGGAATACTCTTCCTGAGTGGATGTCTCCACTCTCAGATCCTCTACATGTGGCTACTCCACATCAATTTTAGGCCCTCCTCCTTACTAGCTAAAATCTCCTCAACTGCATGTAGATCAAGCTCCCTCTCAAGAGAAATGTGCATGGCCTTCTCCTTATCGAATGTGACATCCCTGCAAACCAATGTCATCCTGTTGGTCAGCAAGTACACCAGATAGTTGTGAGGTGTATCAGTGTACCCCACAAATATCCCAAAATCTGTTGTCAGCTCAAGCTTCTTCTGTGAATCTTTGGTCGCATGGAAATATACTGATTGTTAGAGCCTATATTTTCCTCAGGCTGAAAAGACAAGGTTCTAGGTCCACATCAAACCACGCTCAGCCTCGTAGCTAGCCCTACGAGGACAGGAGAGGGCTCTCTCCGGGTAAATCTTAGCGAAAGATAATCGATGGGGCTTGAGATGACTGATTTAACAACTGCTCTTAGGCTAGGTATGAAGTGCAGGGATTTCATTTGAGTTTTTAAGGGTTTTGTTGGAAAAAGGGAAAGGCAAATTTTGGGTCCGGAGATGAGGCCAGATTTTTGCAGAGTTCAGGTAGGTGCAAGATAGGCAGTCGTTTTGATGCTTTAGATTGAATGAATGGATGGATCAGACCAGTGAGGAGCTAAGGAGGGTAAGAGGGTCTCAAGAGTCCTCCTCAAACAGATGAAAACATGTATAATTAAACAAAATATCAAGGCAGAGCACAACAGTCCAATGAATTCTACCTTAATCACTCATTTGTTTAATTGCAGAAGAAAAGATAAGGGAAAATGATACACATAAACATCAATGAACTTACAAATACATAGAGAAAAACACCATCAAAACATAGAGCCACATGGATCACAACAAGTGCTGCAAAACCCTAGTCTTTCCTTTGCCAAAAATGCAGAGATAAAATGTACAATAGAGTGCCAAGCAATCCAAAGTATCCAACCCTGAAAATGACTGAGAAATTACATGATATAGACAAGCCTAACTCCTTCCCATGCCTCTAGGGGTCTAGCTCATCATTCTAGGAGCTATTTGAACCAATTCAAAACAAGGAACTGAAATCTAGGTAGTCAAACAACTTACCCCTATATGCTAGGAAACTGATTCATTCATTTAATTTTCACCTTTTACTGAATGAATCCTCTAGAACAAGTAAAAATGTGCCAATATTACATCATGGTTATCAAATTACATCATGAAAGATAAAGAGTAACATCAAAAAGCAAAATTGGTCAAAACTGGGCGAATTTCTGAGCTGAACAGTGAAAAATGGGCAAAAATCCTCTATGCGCTGCGCCTGATTCTCTATGTTTCGCGCCACTTTGGAGCTGACTTTGAGGCACTTCCCGAAGTCAAAATTGAGCCCAAGTGTGCTTGTTAGAAATGTATGCCTGTCTACTTTCCAACCCAAGTGGAATTTTTCAATTTTGCATCAATTTTCCCCTCCAAAAGTTAGTTCTCCCAACACTACTTCCTGTGTGTCAAAATAGGGGTAGTGAGGTCATTTTTTGAGGGTTTTTGGCCTCTTGAGGACTCAAAACCTGCCCAAATTTCTTGGCCATGCACCAGAAACCATAATTTATCATGAAAATTCTAGAAATGAATTTTTTTTTGGATTTGGAGCCCTCTAGCAAAAGCGAGCGCCACGTGGCGTGGCGCATAGGGAAGCAAAACCTGTTTTTTAGTGCAAAAAATTTCAAAATGTAAAAAATTGCTCCAAATTTCTTGAAATTTGGGCTAGCCCTTCTTTATCAAGTATCATGCTGGGCTAAAGAGGCTTCAGCCAATATCTGAAGACGATCAAGCTCCTTTTGCCTCTTTTGTTTCCTTATTGTCTTCTTTAATTTTGCATTTAGATTCCTTATTCGTGCCTTGCAAACCTTGTTCTGTGCCATATAGTGGAAAGCCATGTGTCTTAGCAATGCTTTGTCTCTATCAGCCTTGTCCCACAGTCCCTCTAAGTGGATGTTGACTCTTTCGAGCCAAGACTCCCGATCATCATTAATCTCTTGCTTCAATTAAGAGAGTTCAATCCTCCTCCTTTGGGCAGCTTGACGATTCTCCCTGATGTTTTGTAATTCCATAATCACCTTCTGATCTTCAAGCTGCTTATTCCTTTGCTCCAAGTATTTAATATTCCACTTATCCCTCTCCAAGTCGAGGGACAAGGATTTGATCTCTGTCTGCTTCTCCTGGATTATATCTCTAAGTTTGGCACTTTCCGGGCCCATATATGTATCATCATCATGAATGAGAATGAAGTCGGTCTCTCGTTCACCTGAACACCCCTCGTCCTGCATTGGACTCTTGCCTTTGTCCTGTACCTGTGGTGTTGATGGAGGAAGCGAGGCCCCTTCCACCCTGGGTGGAGCTAACACTCGCTTTGCTACTGCAAACAAATGTCTAGTGCCCCTCTGATATGTGATGAATACCGGCACACTAACGGTCTCATGGCGCTCATACTAATGAGAAGGTCCACCTGTCTCATGCTTAACCTCCGATGGTCCCTGTGAAGCTCTGAAAAACTCATGTGAGATGAAGTCATCCCAAGTGATGCCCTGCAATCCAAGCTGATGAACCACCAAAATCTTAATAAGAGAAAAATGATAAACACTGTTAAGTTGCTGCTGAGGGGTTTTGTGCTGCACAAGGGTGGTCATTCTCTCTATGTTCCAGCATATGAAATAAGGAATGTTCATCATCTGCACCTGGGTGAAATGCATGAGCAACCTGATGTGATAAGCATATAAACGAGAGAACCGTCCCTCACAGCTGAAATACTTCATGATTAATTTCATTAGTGGAGCATATTCATCTTTAAGATATCTGAATGGAAACACTCTCTTGAGATGCCTCAAGAAACCGGGTTTAATATATGGCTCATAATGCTTCCGGTCAATCTTCTTCCTCTTGTTCCTTGATTCTCCAATGTTTGGTATGCCGGTTGCCAGTGAAATGGTTTCTGGTGTAAGTGTGAAGGTGACACCAGCCAAAGTAACCTGATCTCCATGTAAATGCAGCACAAATAGACGAGCCAACTCATGATGAAATTGAACATTAGCCACCTTTTCACAAAACTCATAACATGACTGATCCTGAAAACAGAAGATGGCTAGAGGGCAGGCCTGTAATTCAGTGAGGGTTATTGGTTCTTCTCTGATATGTCTGTCGCCTCTATGAGGCCTCCGGGGTGCATGTTCCTCCATGGGTGAGTCACTTTGGGTTTCCATTTCATAATCAGCTGAATGCTCGGATGCCATAACTGCTGTACAAAATGCCTTGGAGAAAACTCATTACTGATGTATGAAAGCTGTGTTGGGCTGGACTTTAGTAATGTGCCTAACCTTTTCCACCAAGGGGAAAACAGTGAAACAGGGACTGTTAGGAGAGAAGAAAATAGTGAGGGATTAGGGGCTATTGGGATAGATTTTGTTAGGGAAATATGGGAGAGGGTTTGGGATTTTATGTATGGTAATAGGGTTTAGGATTTTACATTCAGAAATTTGGGAAAGGGAATTTGGGATAGGGTTTTAGTGGTTTTAGGGGGGTAGGGAACAATGAAATCAGGGGAAAATGGAATAAGGGAGAGAAGAAAATGATGAGAAGAGAAAAAACTTGGTGGAAAACAGTTGTCAAACCCTAGGCAGCAACTTTTATTTGAGGAATTTAAGATGATAGGGTTTGATCATTTGTTTAGACACTCAACACATCAAACATCATACGATAACTACCAACCTTTGATGAACAGGAGAATTGGAGCTCAACCTACTTGAAACAAAGGAAATTTGTACGTTTTTGGCGTTTGGAGGCCATTCTGGAACTTTTCGGGCTGCTCAGGTGTATGTGCCGCATAGCTTGCCCAACACGCCATGCCCGTGTAAAATAACACTGCGCGTTGTATCCCAGTGTGCCGCGCGCACTCCAAACACAGTTTTGGCTTGGAAAATTACAATTTCACCCTCTCACCACTAAACTTCGACCTTTTTGATCTCTTGGATGCAAATGGATGTTTCAAAACAATGAGAACATCTTATAGTGATGGATTTAATTTTTGTTTCTCACAAACCCACTTTGTAATGTTTTGAAATTGGCACTTTTTTCACAATTAATACAACTCTGTCTTTTTGTTTCCTCCTTGATTTTTTGGCTTGAATGATGAATCTTTTGGCTATTTTTTACAGGGATAGTGGCATGTTTTGACTAAGGAAGACCAGGGCTGCGCCTGGAGAATTCAACAACTGAAAAACTTTTGAAAATTACATGGAAATTTATTACAAAACGAAATGACGGATTTTCTTCAAAACAGAGTTTTGAAGAAAAGTCGTAGTCGAGCATATGATGATGAAAATATTGGAAATGAAAACTTATTAAGGACCTCCCTCATGGGTCTGCTGGCATTGTTGGACATTGTTGAAGACCAAATCAACTGACCCTAGACCTAGTGACTGAAATGACTTTTGCTGATCAAGAGACTAAAACAGGACTGTAAGTGACTTTAAAACTTGATTTTTATGAACAGACCTGAGCCAACATGGATAAGGCATGAGGGGTAATGAATGACAAGACCCTTCTGTTAGATTATGGCATGCCCTTAGCATAATGCAGCTGAGTGAATCGAGCGAGACACCTAAAAATGAAATGCAATAATAGAAATGTTCTCTGACGAAGGGATGACCAGACCGACTCTAACATTGGCTCCAATGGGGATGGTAGCTCCTGGGAGGTGCCAAGAATGGCAGATCTCTGGAAGAGCTAGACAGTGCCTTCGTCCATTGGGCCATGGAGTCATTATTTTGACAAACAACACAAGACTTTGACTCATTTATTGACTGAAACCTCACTGAAACTGACTCAATTGTGAAACTGAAATGACTAAAAAACTGACTCGACAAACTGAACTCAAAACTTAAATCTTTCTTCAGAATTATAGCCTTCACTTCGGTCCCCAGACTGAAGAAAAGATCACAGCACACACTTGCAATGAAGCTGAAATAAAATGGTATTTACAGTGACAATGTAAACAGCAGAAACAACTCAGAAATGATATCGCTTGAGTAGCCGACCATTGACTGGCCCTCCTAGACAGTCTTCCCCGTTCATCTCCTTCAGAAGAAAAGAATTTTGACCCTGCTATGCAGCAATTTTGAAGGGACCTTTCCAAAGATTCTCGAACTTACCGTGCTTACCCTTTTCCTCATTCCTTGCATCCCATTTTAGCACCACGTCATCCAACTGAAATTTGTCCACCTTCGCTTTTCTGTCATAAATTTTCTTAATTCTCTCCTGCAACTTGAACGTGTTTTGAAAAACTTCTTCTCGTGTCTGCTGCAAATGAATCATTTGATTTAGTCTTCTCTGCATTGGATCATCTTCACTACTAGCCTCCTAAAAAAGTTTGACAACCGGAGCTGCGAGAGAGGTAGGAAACACTGTATCAACTCCATAAACTAGCTCAAAGGGGGACATACCAATGGATTTCTTCTGACTCACTCGATCTACCCAAAGTGCATGGACCAACTTCTTGTGCCAACTTTTCTTGTTTATTTCCAGCAACTTTTTAATGATGTTAACCAAAGATTTGTTAGAAGACTCCGCCAATCCATTGCCTTGCGGATGATAAGCAGTTGAGTGCCCCAAAGTAATGTGATATTTATTACAAAACTCAACCATCCTTTTTTATTTTAAAGCTGCTACGTTATCAGTGATTAGCTTATTCGGGCAACCAAAATGAGACAAAATATTATTCTCAAGGAATGAAATTATTACCGCATCCATAGCTTGCCTAGTGGGAATTGCTTCGATCCACTTCGTGAAATAATCTGTCGCCGTGAGGATCCATCTATGCTGACCTGAAGAAGCAGGATGAATTTCACCAATGATATCCAACCCCCACTACTGAAAAGGAGCACTCACCTCAATGGGCTTAAGCAAAAAAGGCTATAATTTCTGCCTTCCTTCAAAAATCTGACAGTTATGATAGCATTTGACAGTCTTGAACACATCAGCAAACAATGTTGGCCAATAGTATCTAGCTCTCAAAATTTTACTTGCCGTTGTTTTCCAAAAAAGGTGACCGCCACAATCTCCTTTATGGAAATCTTCCATGACTTGGTTCGCTTCTTCTTCCACCAAACAATTTAACAAAACACCACTGGGATCTTTCCAATAAAGTGCAGAATTCAAAATACAAAACTTAGTAGCCTTTAACTTAAGAGTTCTAGCTTTGTTTCTAGCCATACCAGGTGGTGGGGACAAATTCTGAAGCACATATATGATATCTGAATACCACGGAGAAAGAATAAAGATTTCAGATACCTGAATTGACGGACCTTCCTCATTTTCATCGGACATAACATCAATTAGATTTATGTCTAAGACGTGCAGATTTGATTCAGCCATTAACTTTGATAATCCTTGTCCTTTAACAAGCTTTCTGGGCTTTATCTCCACATCATACTCCAGCAAAGCTGCAATCCACTTGCCTCGTCTTCCTTCTGGATTTGTTTGTACCAAAATATCTTTGACAACAGTGTTAGGAACATAAGCCAAAATATGGGAATGCAGAATATATACGCGAAAATATTTCAATGCTTTTACAAGTGCAAGGGCTTGCTTCTCAATAATGTTGTATTTCAAAGCAGCATCTCTTATAGTTCGGCTGAAGAAAGAAATTGATCGTTCGTGCTCATCTTTTTTCTGCATTAATACAGCTGCCATAGTATGCTCCAAAGCAAATGAAAACAATATAAAATCCTGAGTGTAATCTGGGCTGATTAGAACCAGAGCTGAAGAAAGAGCCAATTTTACTAGATTGAAAGATTTTATAGCCTCTTTAGTCCATTTCACTTGGTTGTCCTTCTTAAGCATGTTTGTAATCTCTCTTAGGTGTTCAGCAAGATTAGGTACAAAGCGGCGTAAAAAATTCATCTTACCATTAAAAGATTGAATCTCCTTCTTGTTCCGGGGAAGGTCAATTTTCTGAATCGCTTCTACGCATACTGGATCAATATGAATGCCATCTTTTGATATGATGTGTCCAAGTAGTTTGCCTTCATCCATGGTGAACAAGCTCTTCTTCGGATTCAGAGACACACCATATTTTCTGCACTTTTGAAAGACAGTTTTCAAATGATACATGTGTTCTTCATCTGAATTAGAAAACACCATCAAATCATCAAGGTACACCACCAAAAATACATCCTTCTCATTTACGAAAGCCATATCCATTGCCTGTTGAAATGTGGCACCTGTGTTCTTCAACCGAAAGGCATTTTAGCATAATGAAAAGTCCCCCACGGAGTGGTGAACGATGTTTTGTCTCGGTCATCTTCATGGACCAAAATTTGGTTATATCCATAATAACCATCGAGTAGTGACATACGAGATCCTCCAACTACTCGCTGAAGTATGTGATCCATTTTTGGCAGTGGATAATTATCCTTTAATGAAACTTTGTTGAGATTCCTTAAATCAATGCACAAATGAATCTCACCTGTCTTCTTTCGTACGGGCACCAAATGGATATCCAATTAGAAAATCTGATGGGGATGATGATTCCTGATTTATACAACCTGTTTACCTCCTTCTCAACTGATGGCAGCAATTTTGGATTAAGCCTTCTTAACTTCTGTCTGAAATGTTTCTGATTAGGCTTAATAGGAATTGTGTGCTGAATTATATTGGTATCATATGTCTTCAAGTCGGAATAATCCCAAGCAAACACATCGGCAAAGGAGGACAAAAAACTAATATATTTGGCCTTTACCTTTTGTGGTAATGCTTTGGACAACTTTACCATTTTCAGATGTTCAGTTGTTCCAATATTCACCTCTTCGACTCCCTTCTTTGTTGGCTGCAATGTTGGTTTGCGGGCTACGTCATCATGATCAAAGAGTTTTTCTAAAGGTATCAAGACTTTAGGAATCACATTATCCTTGAGCTGCAACACTTCAATTTGATTGATCTGCACATCATCTTTTCCATCATCATATTCTACATCAATTGAGGTATCTTTGAATTTACCTTTGTTTTGCAGAAAATCATCAATTTCCTTATCATCTTGGAAAACCTACCAATATCTCTGATTGTCTAGGACAGTCGGACGATGTTTCACATGGATTTCAAATTTATTACTTGAGTTCATAGGAATCTTCAAATTACTCGATGCCTTAACAAGTGCATTTGCAATACTATTTTGAATACGAGGCACACACGTCAAGGTATAATCTAAAAACAGCTTCAAGATGTCTAGAACAACATTCTGGTATTCCCACATCTGAGGATGCTTTGCTTGATATTCACCTTTAACTTGGTTAATCCCCAATTCGGAGTCACCATATACTGCAATCCTCTTAGCATTCAGCTTTCTTAGAATTTTTAGGCTAGCAATCAAAGCTTCGTACTCAGCCTCATTGTTTGAGCAATCAAAGGAAGCTTGTAAGAACATACCCGCACATTACTAGGCACTTTGTTCGGAGTAGAAAAAGGACTGCGTACCCAAATACCAATTCTAGCACCATCATTTCCTACTGCTCCATTGAAATCCATGGTCCATAGACCATCTTCCTCTTCTTCCAAGTGCTGAAACTCTTTTTGCTGTATTTTTTTTGCTTGCTGTCCATTATCTTTTCATGATCGCTGAATGGTATTGTCCTGTTCTTGACTTTCTTTCTTCAAAAATTCTCTGAAATTCTCTGCTATTTCTGGAATATCATCTGCTGCAACTAACTTACTATCAATCTCATTGAAACTATCTGAATACAAAACAAAAGACTCTAAATCTGTATGTACATAATTAATCGAATGATTAATTGGTTTCTCCTTGCTTGTAATCATGTATTTCATTTTTTTCTCCCGATAAAGTTTTCTCATTTGGCCAAACACAGGAATCGTTGCATAGGAGAAATCAAGTTGCATTGTTCCTTTAATATTTGCTCCCCAAGATCTGGAAAGAAGCATGCCAAATCTAGGAGGTATATCTGCCACCACCACATCCATCAAAACATTTTTAGCCGGAATCTGATCCAAACTGACCACCAAGTCTTTAATGAGCCCAATACATCTCACCCTACTAGAATCAAATGAATAAAGCTCATGGTATTTCCTAGTGATGTCCAAACCCAACTTCTCCATGATAGCCTTCGGCATAATATTGTGGGAGGCGCTGGAATCAAACATAGCATTATGCAACAGAAACTCATGCACTCTCAAATTGATATAAAAAGGAGGCACATCACTGTCTGGAGACTCACCATTCAATGTTGGTCCAAAAATTAGTTCAGGTTGATCATCTTCCACACTCACCATATCAGACATTGGATCAAAATTCAAAATTTTGGAGACCTGACCTCTATAACTGTTGTTCCTCATCAGTTCAGTCAAGGGAATGGATACCTTCAATTTAGAAATTTCATTTTCTAAACTAAAAGCAGAAGTCTTTTCTACCTCTTTGGCTGGAACATCTTTATTTTTAGCTTTATCTTTTGATACAATTGGCTAATTGACTCTTTCATTTGCTAGTGGAGACTTATTAGGAGTAGGATCAGCAATTTCTTTTCCTTTATTTGGTACAACAGGTGGCTCATTCTTAGATGCTGGAACTTCCTTTCTCTTCTGGATTGGATTGATGGGGACATTTCTATTTCTAAGTGAATACTGATGCTGCTGGGTGGACAAAGCATGCATATAACCTCTCTAATACTCATCCGACTCCTCTTCAAGAGCTGTGTCATTTGCCAAGATAAAATCTGCATCCTGTTGTACATCTGAACTTTCTGCATACTCATCATCTTCAGTGATAAAGGTGGGCATATCATCAGGAGTGAAGAAGTGATTTTCTTCTCATATTACATTGTCTTCATCATCAGATTCGGGACCAACAAAATTCTGCTGAAGAGGTGTCTTTACTTGCTGCTGTTGTGATGCCAGTTCTTATGCTCGCTGCTCATGCTGTTTGATCCTAAATTGAGGTTGTTGCTAGCCACGGAAATTAGGATTCTGAATCTACGGTTCAGGCTTATCAAGTGTTAACCTTTCAATCATCTTTTCTACCTTGTGGAGCACTTGATCTGAGGTAGAAGCTTCTTCCTTTATTGAGACTCTCTTCTCAGCTTTCAATCTAGCTCTCTTGTCATTCAAATTTGCCTCAACACTAACGGCAATTTTCTGCATTTCTTCTAAGGTAGCTGGATCTCTCTCTCTTAATTGATAAGCCATGTCCGGATCAAAACCATCCAAGAACTTAAGCAAAGCTGACTTTCTAGATGGCCTTAAATCATCAGGAATTGCATTATAAACCGCATTGAATCTAATACAATAGTCTTGCATGGACTCACCAGCATTCTGCTTGATCTTGGTATATTCAGAAGTGATTTGAAGAGGATCTTTCTTTACTTCCCAGCGATCCAAGAACTGTCTTTGAAGCTCTTCTAATGTGGGAATACTTCTAGCTGTCAAAGCTCTGAACCATTTTCTTACCTCACCTGCGAAAGTCTGCACGAATAATCTCATGGTCACGTTTTCTGCATCAATCTCATGAAGCTCGAAGAAATCCATCATTTTGTCCACATGTTGCTGAGTTGTGGTACCATGAGGAGTGCCATCAAACAAAGGAATTTTACTCTGATAATCTGCGGGCATGTCACCCAAAACTTGAGGCAGCGCGAGAGGTGCAAACCGAGCAGCCATTGCTCTTGGTGGATTTGCAATCGGTCTTGGTGAAGTTGGGGGAGTGGGTGCAACTGATGTGTGAGGTGTGTGAGGAGGGGTATGTGGAGGTGAAGAAATCTTGGGTATTTTAGGAGTAGAAGGAGTAGATGGAGGCGATACGACTGCAGATTTTTGATCAGAAATAGTAGGCTACGGGGGAAGGGTGGGAATGAAGGGAGGTTCAGCGAGAATTCTTGAACTAGATGCAATTGTGGATGACCCAAGGGTTGCAGAAGCAGTCTCTAAGAAATCAGCAATATTAGAAGCCGTAATTGAAGTCTGGAGCTGGTTCAAAATGTAATCTTCAATGTATTTATTAGCCCTTTCAGTTTCAAGATTTCGAACAAACTCAGGATTTAAGGCAGTGGAAGCGATAGCACTTTCAGATTTGGTTTCGAACAGAGACAACTCAAACTTCTCATCAAATTCTTGATCCTTAAGATACTCAAAATTGACAGGACAGGACTGAGCTTTGAACATGGGAATGATGGAACTTCCTTGGTGAATGATTCTTGGAATCAGATTGAGATTTTCATAGACAAGAGGAGGATCAGGATCTAGATTTTCTCTGGTATGTCTTTTGGAAGCCAGTGTGTTATTATTTCAAGAAATCAAAGGGACGTAAACAACTTGTTCAGCCTTTCAAATTCTAAACTTATCATCCAAAAGCTTAGAATTCTTAGGTGTACTAGGGTAATTTACAAATCAAGTGTCATGATTACAAGCTAAACCGGAGATTGACTGAAGCAACGTTTATCTACTTGCACTAATGCAAAGCAAAAGCATTTCAAAGGCTACCTGGCATAACATCAGGCTCCGTCTGTAGCTTATAAAACAAATGACATCAACAAGAAAACCATTTTCTTCCCCAGTATGGTCGCCACTATGTTAGATCCTAGATTTGCCTCAGGCTGAAAAGACAAGGTTCTAGGTCCACATCAAACCATGCTCAACCTCGTAACTAGCCCTACGAGGACAGGAGAGGGCTCTCTCCGGGTCAATCTCAGCGAAATATAATCGATGGGGCTTGAGATGACTGATTTAACAACTGCTCTTAGGCTAGGTATGAAGTGCAAGGATTTGATTTGATTTTTTAAGGGTTTTGTTGGAAAAAGGGAAAGGCCAATTTTGGGTTCGGGGATGAGGCCAGATTTTTGCAGAGTTCAGGTAGGGGAAAGATAGGCAGTCGTTTTGATGCTTTGGATTGAATGAATGGATGGATTAGGCTGGTGAGGAGCTAAGGAGGGCAAGAGGGTCTCAAGATCCCTCCTCAAATAGATGAAAACATGTAGAATTAAACAAAATATCAAGGTAGAGCACAGCAATCCAATGAATTCTACCTTAATCACTCATTTGTTTAATTGCAGAAGAAAAGAGAAGGGAAAATGATACACATAAACATCAGTGAACTTACAAATACATAGAGAAAAACACCATCAAAACATAGAGCCACATGGATCCCAACAAGTGCTGCAAAATCCTGGTCTTTCCTTTGCCAAAAATGCAGAGATAAAATGTACAATAGAGTGCCAAGCAATCCCAAGTATCCAACCCTGAAAATGACTGAGAAATTACATGATATAGAAAATCCTAACTCCTTCCCATGCCTCTAGGGGTCAAGCTCATCATTCTAGGAGTTGTTTGAACCAATTCTAAACAAGGAACTGAAATCTAGGTAGTCAAACAACTTACCCCTATATGCTAGGAAACTGATTCATTCATTTAATTTTCACCTTTTAGTGAATGAATCCTCTATAACAAGTAAAATTGTGCCAATATTACATCATGGTTATCAAATTACATCATGAAAGATCAAGAGTAACATTAAAAAGAAAAATTTCTCAAAACTAGGCGAATTTCTGAGCTGAACAGTGAAAAATGGCCAAAAATCCTCTATGCACCGTGCCTAATTCTCTATGCGTCGCACCACTTTGGAGCTGATTTTGGGGCACTTACCGAAGTCCAAATTGAGCCAAAGTGTGCTTGTTGGAAAGGTATGCCTACCTACTTTCCAACCCAAGTAGAATTCTTCAATTTGGCCTCCATTTTCCCCTCCAAAAGTTAGTTCTCCCAACACTGCTTCCTGTGTGTCAAAATAGGGGTAGTGAGGTCATTTTTTGAGGGTTTTTGGCCTCTTGAGGACTCAAAACCTTCCCAAATTTCTTGGCCATGCACCATCAACCATAATTTATCATGAAAAATCCAGAAATGCAAATTTTTTTGGATTTGGAGCCCTCTAGAAAAAGCGAGCGCCACGTGGCACGGCACATAGGGAAGAAAAACCTGTTTTTTAGTGCAAAAATTTTCAAAATGTCAAAAATTGCTCCAAATTTCTTGAAATTTCAGCTGGCCCTTCTTTATCAAGTATCATGCTGGGCTAAATAGGCTTCAACCAATATCTAAAGACGATCAAGCTCCTTTTGCCTCTTTTGTTTCCTTATTGCCTTCTTTAATTTTGCCTTTAGATTCCTTATTCGTGCCTTGCAAACCTTGTTTTGTGCCATGTAGTGGAAAGCCATGTGTCTCAGCAATGCCTTGTCTCTTTCAGCCTTGTCCAGCAGTCCCTCTAAGTGGATTTTGACTCTTTCGAGCCAAGACTCCCAATCATCATTAATCTCTTGCTCCAATGATGAGAGTTCAATCCTCCTCCTTTGGGCAGCTTGACGATTCTCCCTGATGTTTTGTAATTCCATAATCGCCTGCTGATCTTCAAGCTGCTTATTCCTTTTCTCCAAGTATTTAATATTCCACTTACCCCTCTCCAAGTCGAGGGACAAGGCTTTGATATCTGTCTGCTGCTCCTTGATGATAACTCTAAGTTTGGCACTTTCCGGGCCCATATCTGTATCATCATCATGAATGAGAATGAATTTTGTCTCTCGTTCACCTGAAGGCCCTTTGTCCCACATTGGCCTCTTGCCTTTGTCCTGTAACTGTGGTGCTGATGGAGGAAGCGAGGCCCCTTCCACCCCGGATGGAGATAACACTCGCTTCGCTGCTGCTAACAAATGTCTAGTGCCCCTCTGATATGTGATGAATACCGACACACTAACGGTCTCATGGCACTCATACTGATGAGAAGGTCCACCTATCTCACGCTTAACCTCCGATGGTCCCTGTGAATCTCTTAAAAACTCACGTGAGATGAAGTCATCCCAAGTGATGCCCTGCAATCGAAGCTGATGAACCACCAAAATCTTAATAAGAGCAAAATGATAAACACTGTTAAATTGCTGCTGAGGGGTTTTGTGCTGCACAAGGGTGGTCATTCTCTCTATGTTCCAGCATATGAAATAAGGAATGTTCATCATCCGCACCTAGGTGAAATGCATGAGCAACCTGATGTGTTAAGCATATAAACGAGAGAACCGTCCCTCACAGCTGAAATACTTCATGATTAATTTCATTAGTGGAGCATATTCATCTTTAAGATATCTGAATGGAAACACTCTCTTGAGCTACCTCAAGAAACCGGGTTTAATATATGGCTCATAATGCTGTCGGTCAATCTTATTCCTCTTGTTCCATGGTTCTCCAATGTTTGGTATGCCAGTTGCTAGTGAAATGGTTTCTGGTGTAAGTGTGAAGGTGACACCAGCCAAAGTAACGTGATCTCCATGTAAATGTAGCACAAATAGATGAGCCAACTCATGATGAAATTGAACATTAGCCACCTTTTAACAAAACTCATAAATGACTGATGCTGAAAACAGAAGATGGCTAGAGGGCAGGCCTGTAATTCAGTGAGGGTGATTTGTTCTTCTCTGATATGTCTGCTGCCTCTATGAGGCCTCCGAGGTGCATGTTCCCCCATGGGTGAGTCACTTTGGGTTTCCATTTAATAATCAAAGGAATGCTCGGATGCCATAACTGCTGTACAAAATGCCTTGGAGAAAACTGATTGCTGATGTATGAAAACTGTGTTGGGCTGCTCTTTAGTAATGTGCCTAACCTCTGCCACCAAGGGGAAAACAGTGAAACAGGGACTGTTAGGAGAGAAGAAAATAGTGAGGGATTAGGGGCTATTGGGATAGATTTTGTTAGGGAAATATGGGAGAGGGTTTGGGATTTTATGTATGGGAATAGGGTTTAGGGTTTTACATTTAGAAATTTGGGAAAGGGAATTTGGGATAGGGGTTTAGTGGTTTTAGGGGGTAGGGAACAATGAAATCAGGGGAAAATGGAATAAGGGAGAGAAGAAAATGATGAGAAGAGAAAAAACTTGGTGGGAAACAGTTGTCAAACCCTAGGCAGCAACTTTTATTTGAGGAATTTAAGATGATAGGGTTTGATCATTTTTTTAGACAATCAACACATCAACCATCATAGCATAACTACCAAACTTTGTTGAACAGGAGAATTGGAGCTCAACCTACTTGAAACAAAGGAAATTTGTACGTTTTTGTCATTTGGAGGCCGTTCTGGAACTTTTCGGGCCACTCAGCTGTATGCGCCGCGCCTTCCCAGTGCGTCGCGCCCATGTAAAATAACACAGCGCATTTTCTCCCAATGCATTGCGCCTCTCCAGCGTTCCACACCTTCTGCCCAATGCACCATGTGCACTCCAAACATAGTTTTGGCTTGGAAAATTACAATTTCGCCCTCTCACCACTAAACTTCGACCCTTTTGATCTCTTGGATGCAAATGGATGTTTCAAAACAATGAGAACATCTTATAGTGATGGATTTAATTTTTGTTTCTCACAAACCCACTTTGTAATGTTTTGAAATTGGCACTTTTTTCACAATTAATATAACTCTGTCTTTTTGTTTCCTCCTTGATTTTTTGGCTTGAATGATGAATCTTTTGGCTATTTTTTGTAGGGATAGTGGCATGTTTTGACTAAGGAAGACCAGGGCTACGCCTGGAGAATTCAAAAACTGAAAAACTTTTGAAAATTACATGGCAATTTATTACAAAACGAAATGACGAATTTTCTTCAAAACAGAGTTTTGAAGAAAAGTTGTAGTCGAGCATATGATGATGAAAATATTGGAAATGAAAACTTATGAAGAACCTCCCTCATGGGTCTGCTGGCATTGTTGGACATTGTTGAAGACCAAATCAACTGACCCTAGACCTAGTGACTGAAATGACTTTTGTTGATCAAGAGACTAAAACAGGACTATAAGTGACTTTAAAAAATGATTTTGATGAATAAACCTGAGCCAGCATGGATAAGGCATGAGGGGTAATGAATGACAAGACCCTTTCGTTAGATTATGGCATGCCCTTAGCGGAATGCAGCTGAGTGAATCGAGCGAGACACCTAAAAATGAAATGCAGTAAGAGAAATGATCTCTGACGGAGGGATGACTAGACCGACTCTAACACTGATGACACAAAATTCCTGAACTGACCAACATCTGGCCTCTTACCGGAATAAGCATCCTCTGGTGTCTTCATCCCAAGAATTCGATGCAGGCTACGGTTCTCCAAATAAATTGTTGTGTTTCATGCCTCAACCCACAAGTGTAATGGTAGGCCCTAATCATGTAACATCGCTCATGTTTCCCATACAATGCTTATGTTCTTCCTCTCGACCACCTAATTCTATTTTGGGTTATGGGGTACCGTCAACTCCCATTTAATCCCTTATGTTGTGCAGAAGTTCTTAAGCTCATTTAAGACATACTCACCACCATTATCACTCCTCAAATATTTAACCTTCTTTCAGACTCTTTCTCAGCCAATGCTTTAAATTCACAAAACTTTGTGAAAGTTTGATCCTTCTTCTGTATGAATGAATATCCAGCATTTACGAGAAAATTCGTCAACAAACATAACATAATACATGTGTTTGGTCATGGATGTTGTCGAGAATGGTCCACGCACATCTGAATGGACTCACTCTAGAATTGCCTACGCTCGACTATCTCTTTCGTGAAAGGAAGCCTTGATGTATTTTCCCAAAGTACAACCCTTGCATGTATCAACTTGCTCTAGCATACCTTTGGGAAGACTAGTAGATCTACTGCATGATTTTCAAATCCCTATGATTCAAGTGGCCCAATCACCTGTGCCACAACTCGCCAACATCTCGACTCTACACAATCACTTCTTTCGTATTCAAAGCAGCACAATCTTCTACCTCCAGCTTATAGATATTCTTCACCCAAATCCCTGTATTCTTTACTTGATCCATGGCTATTTGTCAAAGGAACACCTTTCCTTTTGAGAATATCACATCATAGCCTCTATCCTCAACCATGGAAACAGATACCAAGTTCTTCTTCAGCTTGGGCACAGACATGACATTCTTCAAGGTGAGTGTAGCCCCATGCTCCCTCTAAAAAGTAACCATGCCCAATCCAGTAGCACTATACCTCTCGTCGTCACCCATCTCGATATGCATATGGAGATCTTTCTCCTCCAGGTCACTAAATAACTCCTTGTCACTAGTCATGTGGAATGATGCTCCACTGACTAAGTACCATACACTTCCCATCATTGATGACACCATGCATGCAATGAGGGAAAATTCCAATTCGAATTGAGAGGCAAAAACCTCACCTGCCGCTCCTCCTAAGGACTTCTTAAGTGGACAATTTGTAGCAAAGTGTCCCAATTCATGACAACGAAAGAATTTCACTTTCACCATGTCTTTCTTCTTGCCTCCATGAAAAGAATCTGATTTGGAATG
Organism: Pinus tabuliformis; assembly: GCA_031772625.1. NCBI lineage: Eukaryota > Viridiplantae > Streptophyta > Pinopsida > Pinales > Pinaceae > Pinus > Pinus tabuliformis. The sequence continues at coordinate 870,282,570 of CM062810.1, read as the reverse complement.
GGAAGGTTTCCCTTTCCCCTTCTTCACCTTAATTTCTAAGGCATAGTTCTCTTCATTATCAATATTTGATGAAGAACCATCCCTGGAGTTCGTCATGATCTCCTCGTACATAAAATCCGACCACAATCATTCCCAATCTAGCAGCTTCTCCTAACCATTGACAAAGCCTTGATAACTATGCCAAGTCTTTAGGAGTCCCAGAAGAGAAAGAATCATGATATCATCCTCGGAAACCATGATTCCAACACTTCCAAGTTCATCATGACATTGATTGAACTTGGTCAAGTATTTTGGAATACCCTCACCTTTCTCCATTTTGATTTTTCGCATTTTGTCCTTTAATGCTAATTTCCTTTAGTCACTATTCTTTTGTTACAAGTTCGTCAATGATTTCCACATAGCATACAGATTTTCCTTGCCATGGGAACTCGAGACAATGTGGTCTCGAACTCCCTCAAGGATTATTTGCATCGCCTTCACCACACACTTCTTCCATTCAACCAAATTCTATGCATCCGATGCTACTGCTTAGGAATTTCTTAATCAACGAATTCCTTCAAGCCATGATCCTCTAGCACAACCTCCATTGTGTCCTTCCAGGCTATATAATTCGAGTCACCTTCCATGGTATACTAGAGCCACAAACTGTAGAACACCATATGTCGATCCTGAAGTATGTATTGCAAATTTGAATTTCACCTATAACCCAAAACTCAAAACTTTGAAATCTCCTCTAGTATATTGACTTCAACTCCAATACCATGTATATTATCCTGTAGATTCACAAGCTCATGTAATATACTAAAATAAGAGATAATAATCCATTTCTACTTTCAACCAGCGAAAGCCAATAGATCAATGAAAACAATATGAACAAGAAGAAGACAAATCAATAGCACATAACACAATAATTTTTTCTGGGGAAATCCACTACTCAAAACCCCACATATCTATATTGCATTAATTAGAAATATGAGTGAAGTTATAAAGCTTGTTCTAACTAGAACAATTCCGCACAAGTATGCTCAACCCTCTACCTCACAAGCCTACACTGACCAACAGTTAGCCAGTTTATGCAGCCTCTTAAGCCCCTATTTCCTTATGCAATTCCTGAGTGGAATAGCCCATATTTAATTAGGAATTTAGTGCTTCTAAAAATGTGAAATCTAATCTAGGTCCTCTTTCTGATTGCATGCATGATCTATACACTTCGTAAATCATACAACTGACAGTACATTGTCCCTGTACTCTAGTCTCAACTGGGTCTTTCTCAGAAATGACATGCATAAATTTCTGATGAAATAATCTTCAGTTATCTGGAGTAGCACCTGTGGATGCACCAGTGCACTAACTAACTGTTAATCTTGTACTAGTTCAACAAATAGTTAGAACTAGTTTAACTCTCTATAACTCAGTAAACTGAGTTATCTAATTACAACTCAATCTAAACTCGTACTAGACCCCTAAAGTTTAGGGACAACATATACATGACTTCCAAAAGAATTCTAACTCAAAATTCATAAGCTAATTAAGTTAATTAAAGTTAATTAACTATTTACAGGTTACTAGGTTACTATGAGAATAGAATTCTATTTTAATTCTTAGTTTAAATTCAAGGACAAATTTAAATTAGAATTTATGGTTGTAATTTCTCAACACTTCGGTTTCTTAAACTCTCTTATCAGTGTTGTTTTAATATCGGCAAATGTTCTGTTCTAATTATCTGAATATTTCATACACCAATTCAATGTTCTATCTTGGAATGTCATAAGGAGCTGTGATTTCTTTATGTTCTCACCGCTCATTTGTTTCATTGTCCATATAGCTTCACATAAAAACCAAAATTGTTCTGGATCCTCCAATCAAGTTCCTTTGAAAACAGGAAGCTTAATATTGTCATCCATACTTCTTCTTGGAGGGGGATGGGGAGGGGGAGTAGTAAGGGGAGGGGGATGTGGGGTAGGAGGGGTAGGAGGGGTAGGGGGAGTAGGGGGAGGAGGAGGAGGAAAGCCAACAATACCTTGGCTATTACTGGATTCTGGCTTCTGTGAACTCTCAGGGTGGAAGGGTGAATACTTCAAAGATACCTAGGGTTTATCATAGTGGTTTTCTTCTCATTCACTTTTATATTCACTTAAAAGAGGACTATAATCACTCTCTATAAAGATATTTGGGTCTTTTCCATGAGATCTCTTTTTGGTATCTACTCTATATCTCTTTCCACTTTGTGTTACTCCAATATGTTGCTCATATTTATTCTCTCTTCTTCCAAAAATAAGTAAACTAGCAATCTGGCTACATCTGTAAAATTCCCTTTTCACACAGAAGCATCTTAATGCAAATTTTTAGATATTTTAAATACTTACCTCGTGGTCCTTTGAATAATCTTTGTTCTGCTTCATTGTAGGACACAATCGATTCTATGACAAACTCAGTAATGAATCCTCTCAACATGTTATCAATCCAAAAATCAATTACCCTTGAAATCCTATTGTCACTACTCTTGAGTCATTGTATCAGATCAAGAGTCCATACCATAGGTTCTTCACCTTTAAAACAGTTCTTCCTTTTGGTCAACCTCTATATCCACTCATACAGCTCAACAGGAAATGAAGCGAAGAAAATCTCGTATTGATCTATAAAAGTATACTTTTGTAACCAAGCTTCGGATGTCAGACAAGGGTTTCTATTTCTTGATTTACAAATTCTCGCTCTTTTACTTCTATCCAGTCTTGAATCTCCTTCTTTGACGGGTGCCACATCCATATATCCTTTAGAAATATCCCAGTCTCGACAACAAAACCAATTGTTGGCTTGGGTTGGCTTGACCCAGATTCAATCTTTACTGTGCACCAATAAAACCCTCAATCATTGGCCCTTCAGCAATGACCTGCAAGCAGATTGCAGTCTCACCCGAAGTGACTATGGGAGGATTCAGAACCAATTTTCTGCAATCTTGAAGGATTAGGAGATGTGGTATTATTATTTTATCTTATTCTTAGTACATATCAATTACTTTGTTGCATTCGATTAATCACTTAAACATGCCATATAAAACCATAAACCATCATTGTGCTGAAATAAAATGCAACTGTAATAACTTCTACTCTATAATAGATAATAAGAAAATATACACATCAAAACACGAATGCACCGTGGTTCACCCCAGCGTCGGGCTACGTCCACAAGAACTATTCCTTAATATAATAAATCTTTGAACAACAAACAATTATTGGTTTGCCCACTAAGCTGCAAGCTATCTGCACACTAAGTTGCAGACTTAGGCCTTTGCACACTCAGCTTCAGAGCCTCTCCTTCGCTACCAAATTACAAATCACAACAATTCACCCATAACATTCATCTGGATCAAAATACTTGATGATTCTCTTCTTATTATTTTACCCTATATATATTATTACATCGAAGGGTTCCATCATCAAAATACCATGGACTCCCTAAAACAAACAAATTTTTCCCAAAACTCATTGATCCTTTACAAAAATCAAGCGCTTTTACAAAAAGGAGGTGCTTCGACCCACCCCGAAGCTCTTATGACACCACATGGTAAATTCAAAATGCTCCAATGTGTGATCCACTTCGCACTGAGCTGCATGCTCCATTGTGTGCTCTGCCCCACAAAATGCAGATTCCTTGCCAAAATCTAGGCCAAGTTGGGTTGCGCCCAATATGGTCCATCTTCCTAGTACCTTTTGTTGAAGAATTTACTCTAAACATAGGAATGGGGTGTAATAATTTTCTAATAATGTCTCTTAGTAAATTCTTCATTTTATATTACATATTTGATTGAAAATATGTATCGTGTTTTTATTTCTTTGGCTCATATACATGTGAGTACCATCCTTTGATCACATATGTCCATAATTGTGCATTTGATTATGAAGTTGAAGTTGAGTTTAACCAATTTAGTTGTGCTAGCCACTTTGATCATAACCCAATGAAGGGAAATTTAGGTTATGTTAGAAAATATTCATGATATTATATGATTGGGATTTCATCTTAATGTATTATTTTTAAGTGCAAGCAATGTTACATGTTTGACCACAGTAATGTATAGGAAGATTTTGATATTGGTTTAATATGAAAAAGTGAAGAGAATGTCAGATTAAAGGACCATTATGTTCTTACTTGAATGTGTAGTATAGGAATTGGCGGTTAATCCTATAATATGAGATAAAAATATGTTTTTGGGATCAACACTATTATAATGGAAAGTGGGGAATATAATAAGAGTGATGGAGATGGAAACTAAGATGTGGATTTAATTTCTAATACTCTTTTCATTAGTATCATTAATAGAATATTCTAGATGAATGATTTTCATCTTCATATTATTATCATTTTAGACCAAGCAAATGTTTTCCATTATTAACAAATTGTGAATAGAGAATTTGATTTTTAACTTTATTAATATAAGCTGATGAAAGTTATTTAATTATTTGTTTCTCGATTGGTTTTGTTAATGCTTTTAAATATAATCTTCGTAAAATGCCTATTAACTTTAAAATATAATAAATATTAACATCAACATGAGAATCAATGCATCCCTCATCTTTCTCAACACAAGATACTCTTCATGAATTAGAGACCTAGAGTATATGATAAAATAACATGAAAAGTCTCTTGGAAGGAACCCTAAGAAATATTGATGCTTAAAATGTTGGATGGGACCTCTAGCTCTGGTTGGTCTTATGTTAATGATAGAAAAAATCATAATATCATATATATTTCGTTGATTTCCTTAATGTATGTCAATGAGGTATATGTCAAAGTGTTAGCACAACATCATCAAAATTTCATCCATGCATCTTCCTATATTTGCAACACCATCTTCAACCAATCCCATATTTGCAAGGTGCTAAAAAAAATTAGACATTTTACATATTATCATAATCCATAATGTACATATTTATCTTAACTAAAATCATTATGGCTATAGTATCCTAAGATATTCTAGCTCTTCTACGTGACATAAGAGGTTGTTCACCACTCATTTTTCCATCCCTATAGAGGGATACTAAATAATGGAGGATGGGATCCCCCTCAATACTCGAGAAGGACTTCACTCTAGAAACCACTGTATAATCTGATATGGCTTCCTCCCCTCTTCTAGGAATGATCATACCCATGTATGCATATATGTAATGGTTAATTGAAACCTAGGGTGACAATTGAATTTAGGCCAACTCAATAAAAATATTTCAAAATATAATAAAATAGATATGGCACAAGCGCAGCGTCCTCCCGCAATTTAAGAGTATGATGAACATTTCTTAGAAAAATGCTAATTCCAAATGTATAATAACCATGTCCATGTGATGTAGAAAATAGTAGTTGATGCATTTCCCATCACCAACAATATGGTGCATTGTATTAAGGATAAAATTAGTAACTTAGATGGCATCATACTATAATGTATTTATCATTCGTTAACCCCCAACTACCAAGAAGTCCCTACTGGCATACGCCTCGTGATCAAATCTAATGGTCAAAAATCATGTCCATGTGATGTAGAAAAAAGTAGTTAATGTATTTTCCATCACCAACAATATGGTACATTGTACTAAGGATAAAAGTAGTAACTTGTATGTTATCATACTAGAATGTATTTATCATTAGTTAACTCCCAACTATCTAGAAATCCCTACCAACATTTGCCTCATGATTAACATCATCACATATGTGAGTTGGGTCTATGAAAGAAAACAAAGATGCAACTCAAGGGATGAGAGAGCAACTTGTCCCCTTCTAAATAATAAGACAATGAAATAAATAATCTTCTCAGTGAAGCTAACCCACATATCTATCCAAACACTAAATGCATGTTATCCCAATTCCAATAATAAATCAACTAAATTACAAAATTATGAATCAATTAAATTACAAAATCATAACTACCCTTAATATTAATCTTAAAAAAAAAATCTTAAAATTTCAAAAAACTAAAAAATTAAAAATGCGTAACATAGAGAGAAAGAAAAAAAAAATTCATGGAAATAAGTCCTCATAACACCCTAAAAGAACTCGCTAACCATACTTCATTCACATAGAAAAAATCTTAATCAGAATATATAAAATTAAACTCTCCATTACATAAAATAAAAGAATTTAATTTGTTAAATATATATTTCCGATTTAAATTCTCTGTCCACTATGCATTGATGTGTTCTATTAAAATCTATGAGCAAATACTTCTATAATAAGCATGCACACAAAAAGAAAGTGCACGGGTCCAAAATCACATGGAGCACTAAGTATTATACTGTTTATTGAATACAACACACCATTTCATTCTTGGTCCACACCTCCACCTCCTAAGTTGTCGCTCCATAGAAAAGAAATGCAACATGATGCTAAGGCAATTGGAAGTCTAGATATATCAGAATGCATTTACGTGGAAGTGCATCCAAAAAGTATGTATCCAGTGGGAGCCTTGGGGTGCAATCGATATTAAGCGATATTAAGCGTTGTTGAGTGATCCTTCGCTGGTACATCGAAAAGTGGTAGAGTAAAAAATTAGCAATGTTTGAATCATATTTTTGATAGCGATAATAAATTGAGTATCATTAACTTTTAAGACACTCGAAATCTTAAAATTTAATAACGGTAACTTAAATTTACAAAAATCTCTACCAAATTTTATAAAAATATTAACAAAATTATGGAGTAAAAAAATAATCTAATTAAATTAGCGCCATCGCAATGATTAATTCCTTCACCCTTTAATATGTTCAGTCTGATTGGATGCCCCATAGACAATGTGAGTGATTGTGAATTGACACACTGTCACTGTGGTGTCTCTGCTGGCGTGCATTTCTTTCACCAGTACTTCATAGTTCAGCTTGAGATCTGGCGTCCATTTCTTCACCAGTACTTCATAGTTCAACTTGACACCTTCTGAACTCATCGATGTGCTTATATATGGTGGGGAAACGTGCATAGAAAGCTACTTTACATGTGAGTGCGTTTAGTTAAAATCAAGGTAACGATAAAGCTGGAACATGAAATATTTTGATGATGTATAAAAATAAATGTATAAGTGAAAAAACTCTAAACTTAAAAAGTTGATGGTGAAGTAGTGATTGGCCCTCCACAAAATACTTTGTAGTTTCTGGAGGTTATGAGCCAAACCTGCCTAGTTGTTAAATAGCCAATTATAATTATTCATATACAAATAGAAAATATGTAAGGTGTTCCGTTTTACTATGCTTATTCAACATAAAATATCAAAAAGATTTATTTATGATAATAATGAAAAGCATATCAAAACAATTTTACAAATATACAAACATGGTATCTTGAATCATAAAATATAATTCTATTTTTAAAAGCTTAAAAAGTTTATATCTATATATTCACTGAGTGAGATAATAATTGACCTTCACAATATACTTTCAATTCACATACATGGAATGAAATATACAAACATAGTATCCTAAATCATTAAAATTAGAAAAAGCTTTAAAAGTTGGTATCTATATGTTCACGGAGTGAGATAATAATTAACCTTCACAATATAATTATAATAATAATAATTATTATTATTATTATTATTATTATTTAATCGTTGCATTATACTAGTAGATAATTGGTGATAAGTATTTTTATTATACTTGTCAAAAGAAGGTTATAATTTTTTTTTTTTTTTTTTTTTTTAAATGCTGAGTTTTAATTAATTTTTAAATTTTAATTTTACGAAATTTATTAACATTTAAAAAATATATTAAACTAGTTATTTTTAAAATTAAAAAATAATTGATAATTAAAAAAATATATTAAACTAAATATTTTGAATATTAAAAAATAATTTTTAATTTTTAAAAATAAAAAGTGTTTTTTTCTAATTTGTTTATGACTATTTTTATGTGGCTTGAATTAAATTGTGAGATATTAAAATTATAATAAAAAAGAAAAAATCTAAAAAATATTTCTCAAGTGTCATAATAATTTACACTTTGTTACAATACCATGAGTGAATGGCTTATTAATTTATAACTCATTTCAAAATCAAAATATTTTATAAATACTTTATTTTATTTTAATTTTATATTAAATTAAAACTTAATACTTCCACTATAACAAAATTCTTCACCATAGATATTTACCCCATTTTATGGGCTACTAAGATGACTTATCAATACCAACAAACCATAACTAATTTAAAAAAAAATAAAAAAAAAAATTATAAATATTTTATTTTAATACTTTGTATGAAGTTTTTCCTATGTTTATTGCAACCATATCCATTAATTATGGCATAAATATGTAACGTAGTTATCACATGGTATTGTATTATGCAAAGGCTACAAGATCTTCAACTTATAGTCCAATCAAATGTTTGAATGATATTTTGTTTAATAGTATTGAAAATAAATATTTATTTTTCAAAGTTAAACATTATACAGTGCATTGGCCAAGGCTAAACAAACACTGGTCAACAAGAAAATCTATTGCTAGAGTTATGCTTTGGCAGAGACTAATAACACTATCACAACCATATAAATTAAATGGTTGGTAAATTCCCATAGGTATCAATCCATAACAAGTGTTATAGGGAAGCTTAGTTCGTGCCACATAAGTTAGAAATTATGCTCTAGGGAGATTTGCATAAAACAATTATAACTTACATTGGTCAATCCTAAATTAATAATGATAAATAGAAAAATAGAATGCTACTCATAATTTGAGTTGTGAATTTGATAAATTAATTTATTGTTTAGGCACAAGGACTAGCATAAATTTTGGTATGCAGTAATACATATTTACATTTTTACTCATATATAATTGATGAGAAAAACATAAATAGTGGTGGGAAAACCTCTTGGTAAGTATATTTATTTACATCTTATTCCTGTTCATTTTTTTCCAAAGACTTGCTTAAATTATGGTGGGAAGTAGTTGATGGTAAATATGTTATTTAACCTAATATGTGTGGTTTTCAAGGATTTTATTTTTAGATTGTTTTCAGAAAATGTTAAAAATAAAAAATCACTACAAAAATATCTAAAAATCATGCATGAATATGGCACACATATCCATAAATGATGGGAAAATGTATGTGAGGTAGTTATCCACATGGCATATTGCAACAAGACCTTCAAATTAAGGTCTAATCAAATATTTGAGAAATTGTTTTTTATTTTGTCAAGTTGTCTATGTCCACTAGAGATGACTATAGGCTTTGGCCTGAGAAACCGTGACCTAGGGGGCATCTAAGCCATCAAAATCACCCGAGGATCACACCTAGCTCAGGCCACACCAGCCCTTAACATGACTAGATTTTATCCCACAAAGTTTCAAACCTATGAGCTTGACATCACGGAATGACTTAACAATACACTCCATCATCATCTATTCTACGCCTCATGGGTGAAAATTAGTTTTTTTAATAATATTGTAAAATAAATATTTATTTTTCAAAAGTTAAACAGTATAAGTTGCATTGATCAATGCTAAACTAAAAGTAGTCAACGGACAAATCAATTTCTAGAGTCCTTCTTGGACGAATAACCATCAAAACACTTACTTCATGATACATTTCACATTGCTAAAATTAAGAAAATCATAAAAGTAACTAAATTAAAAGTTTATTTTAAATTGTTATCATTATTATTATTATTATTATTATTGTAATTTTAGGTGTTTCTTTTCCATTACTTCAAAATTAGCAGGTGTTACATCATAAGCATCCATGCCCAGATGGTCTCAACCTGCCCATATGGAAACCAAGTCTGTTGACCCTCTGGTTACATCATAACCAGTCCAAAAATGAAAGTATCTAATGTAGAAATTATGATTGTAGATTAACCTGATAATGCAATATAACTAAAGCAAAATACTTAATCTACTTCTACAATCAAACTTGCGGAAGCTTAATCGATTTGAGCAAGATCAAGTAGAACACATATAACAGAGAAGAAGAATCAATACACATGAAACACATAAAAATACTCAGGGGAAAGCCTCAGCTAAAAACCCCGCTATCTGTATTATCATACAAGGTGGAAATACATCAGAATTATACAAAGCTTTAGCTCTCATGGCTAACTAGCTCTCAGTACAATCCTCCTGGATGCTCACACGTAAACAAGGCTTCTCACAAACCTTCTCCTCTACCCTCCAAGCCTCCTATTTCCTTGCCTTATTTCTCCTGGGTGATTCTACTATTACCAAGTGTAACACTAATCACTCACATTGATCTCACACCCTATAAAACTGCACAATCCTCAAGGAACCTTGTTCCTTCTGCATGGATGAGTTTCCTTTATAGCAAAATTCCTCCAACTGATAGTACAATGTCCATGTCTTTACTCTCAAATGGGTCTTTGTCTGAACTAACATAGATGAGTTATTTATGAGAGAATATTTAGTTATCTGGAGTACACTAGTTTCATGCATGCATGCATTAACTGACTAAACTCACAATTAGTTCCTCAAATTGTTTGGAAATAATTTAACTAGACATAACTCAGTTAACTGAGCTAACTAATTACAACTCAAATGCAACTCATCCTTATCTCCTTAATTAAGGGATAACTTCCTCAATTAAAGGGATAACTGTTGCATGACTTCACTAAGACTTCATGTTTGAATTTCTCCAACTAATTAACTCAAGATGAACTAGTTAATTAGTTTTCAAGCAGCTAGTGAGAATAAATTCAAATTTTAATTCAATGACAAATTAAAATTGGAATATCCTGAAATGTTATCTACGGAAATGCTATTTTTAGCATTTTTATTTTTAGCATTTCTTGTTGCTATTTTCAACACTCCCTCTCAACAAGAAAGGAGTTCAACTCGATCCCGATCCTGAACCTTTAGATTGTTATGCATGCAACACTTCTCCCTAGCATTGTTGCTCTAGCAACTCCAGAAATAAAAAATATCCAACCTGAATCGGTATGATGCATCTGTCATCAAAGTCTCTAACTATTATTTCCTTTGTTGACTGAAAAACTCTACACCTCTGTGCTCTTCAGTATCTGACTACTCTAGCCTCTGTCACTTTGATCTCTGACTACATCAATCACATTGATTCCTCCTCTCTTCATGTTGCATTGTGCCTCTGCTGCTCCATCTGCATCTGCTCCCTCTGCTGCTCCATCTGCTGCTCCATCTGCATCTGTCTCTACCCACTCAGTCAGTCCTGCTACTCCTCATTGGGGCTCCCATGGAAAGTTCTAATCAAAGAGGTTAGGCACCTCAAGGATCCTATCCCTATTTCAGCCTTCATGGGACAATCACTTCACATCATCCCAACTCACACCTGGAGGTATGGTTGCATGTGATCCCTCTGCTAACTTCATCAATTGTGGCTCCTCCACACTTCTCTGAGACTTCTTTTGGCGCTGCATGTTGAGAGGTAAGTTACTCTCCCTCTCAACCACTAAGTCTCTAAGATTGGCCTTTCTCCTCAAGGCTTTGCATGCATCTTGAACCTCAAGAGCATACAGGTTCTGTACCCATGAACCAATCTGTTTCACCTGTCCTGTGGTGATGTGTCTAAGGAAAACCTTTCCCTTACTGAAGAAAACATCGTAGCCTTTGTCCTCCAACATCACGATCGATACCAAGTTCTTCTTCAATCTAGGCACATACTTCACATCTGTCAAGGTGATAGAAGCTCCATGCTCCTTCTAAAAAGTAACTGTGCCCACTCTTGAAACACTATACCTTTCATCATCACCCATCTCTATGAATATCTTGAGATACTTCTCCTCCAAGGTACTAAATAAACTTTTATCACCAGTCATGTGGAATGAGGCTCCACTATCAAGAAACCAACAACAACCCATCATCGAAGACACCATGCATGCGATGAGGGTGAAGTCCATTTTAAACTAAGAGGCCAATGCCTCACCTTCATATCCTTCCGAGGATCCATTCTTGGACTTCTTTAAAGGGCAATTAGTCGCATAATGACCCATCTCGTGACAATTAAAGCATCTCACTTTAGATTTGTCACCCTTCTTCCCTCCATGAGAAGAATTCGATTTGGGATGAGAATCCTTCTCCTTCCCTTTCCTTGCATTACTTGCTAAGGCCATATTTTCTTCATCATCCTTGGATGAAGAATCATCTCGTGTGCTCCTCCTCATCTCCTCCTACATGAGATCTGACCACAGTCATTCCTAATCTGGAAGTTTCTCTCTTCCATTCACTGAGTCCTGGTAGCTATGCCAACTCTTAGGAAGACTGAGGAGAGCAAGACTCACCATATCATCATCGGCTATCATTATTCCTACACTTCCAAGCTCATCTCTACAGGTGGTGAGCTTGTTCAGATATGTAGAAATAGTGTCGCCCTTTTCACACTTGATTTTTCGAAGCTTTTCCTTCAGCACCAGATTCCTCTGGTCGCTACTGTTCTGATACAGGTCCTTCAAAGTCTTCCACATTGAAAACGGAGTCTCCTTCCCATGGAGACTCGAGACAATATGGTCTCGAACTCCCTCCAGGATGATCCGTCTCGCCCTCGCGACACACTTCTTCCATTCAGCCAACTCTTGTGCATTAGTTGAACCTAGCTTTGGGATTTCTTGATCAATGAAATCCTTTAAACCATTGTATTCTAATACCACTTCCATGCGATCCTTCCATGCTATGTAATTCAAGCTGTCATCTAGTGCATACTCGAGTCTCAAGCCATTGAACGCCATTGGTGAACTTTGAGGTGTGATAAGAATTTGATTTTGTACCTGCAATCAAGAACTTCAAACTTCAACTTTTGCCTTCTCAGTATGTTTTTCACAGCTCTGATCACCTTTGCTCTGATACCATGTAGAAATTCTGACTATAGATTAACCTGATAATGCAATATAACTAAAGCAAAATACTTAATCTACTTCTACAATCAAACTTGCAGAAGCTTAATCAATTTGAGCAAGATCAAGCAGAACACATATAACAGAGAAGAAGAATCAATACACATTAAACACAAAAGAATACTCTGGGGAAAGCCTCAGCTAAAAACCCTATTATCTGTATTATCATACAAGGTGAAAATACATTATAATTATACAAAGCTTTAGCTCTCACAGCTAGCCAGCTCTCAGTACAATACTCCTGGATGCTCACACGCATACAAGGCTTCTCATAAACCTTCTCCTCTGCCCTCCAAGCCTCCTATTTTCTTCCGTCGTTTCTCCTGGGTGATCCTACTATTACCAAGTGTAACATTGATCACTCACATTGATCTCACACCCTGTAAAACTACACAATCCTCAAGGAACCTTGTTCCTTCTGCATGGATGAGTTTCCTTTGTAGGAAAGTTCCTCCAACTGATAGTACAATGTCCCTATCTTTAATCTCAACTAGGTCTTTGTCTGAACTGACATGTATGAGTTATTTATGAGAGAATATTCAGTTATCTAGAGTACATTAGTTTCATGCATGCATGCATTAACTGACTGAACTCACAATTAGTTCCTCAAACTGTTTGGAACTAATTTAACTGGACATAACTTAGTTAACTGAGCTAACTAATTACAACTCAAATACAACTCATCCTTATCTCCTTAATTAAGGGATAACTTCCTCAATCAAAGGGATAGCTGTTGCGTGGCTTCACAAAGACTTCATGTTTGAATTTCTCCAACTAATTAACTCAAGATGAATTAATTAATTATTTTTCAAGCAGCTGTTGAGATTGAATTCAAATTTTAATTCTCAATTTTAATTCAAGGACAAATTAAAATTGGAATATCCTGAAATGCTATCTATAGCAATGCTATTTTTAGAATTTCTATTTTTAGCATTTCTTGTTGCTATTTTCAACATCTAAGAGTTTTGAGCAAAGCTAAATAAACATAATTTTCTTGATAACCTCTAATATCTATTTTTCTATACCATATATCCAAAATTAATTGCCAATCTATCAAGGAAAATTAATCTTCAGAGGAGTCTATCAGGGTTGGACCTTTAGCAGTAGATCCAGGTTGCTCTTTCGGAGGCATGCACATAATGTGTCTCTCAATACTAGCCAAGCATGCATTTTGTTGTTGTATCTAACACTGGATTAGTTGTAGTTCCCTATTAATAACTTGCAATTCATCTGCATAACCTAGTTCACCTGAAAGTGGCAGCATTAAAGCTGTAGCCAATAGAATTTCCATCATCCAGTAAATCTGAAACATTTGTAGGAAGAGGGTCCTCCTACCTCTTGTATTTCTAGGATCAGAGAGAATATCTCTAAAATCAGCTAAGAAGTCCTACTAACTGGGTTCCATATGTGCCCAAATCTCAGCCTCCCAAGCATTAATTGCTTGGTATGCTCAAACTTGAGTACTCATCCCATATACATTGGTTTTGACTCTACCCATACACCCAGTACTTCCCATTCCATGGCCCCAGGAAGGCATATTCTTGGTGTGGTCATGACTGCTCTCCTTGATAGAGCTAGAACCTCCACTATTTTGCATTGTTTGTCTCACCATGATTATCCACCATTGGCCACTGAACACTTGTCTAAATTTCATGGCAAGGAAAAGTGTAGGCCCAACTTAATACGATGGGTAAGGGTTGCAAAAAATATTTCATGTTGAGTTGATAGTGTGAGTCTTGGAGTTTCATGTGTAGTGCTTACTTGCAAGGGTTAGCAAATGGTAGTGACCATGAAACGATTTAATAAAATTGACCCTTAATTGGCTTGCATGAAATATGTTAAGGACATGTGTATTATTTCTTACTCACTTGTGATGTGATTGGCCCCTGGCTCTTGAACTCAACCACATATCTACTATCATGCAAAGCCATGCCTAGGTGGAGGAACAACCTCTATTCAACCTTACTAGAACCCAAAAGACTAGAAAATTCTCGACCTCCCAGTACTAATTTTTCTCACATTGTATCATTTCAACCCATATCAATTTGGCCAATGATGGTGGCTAGAAATCACCACCCACCCCCCCCCCCCCCCCCCCCCGCCCTCGGTGCCCCATGGACATCCTTTACCCTAACCCCAAATCGTTAAGATGCCAAATAAAACCATGGGGATTTGAAAACCCCTGCCCCATAGCCAAAGAGTCCCAATGATATGGTGGTTAACTCGTACTAAATTAAACAATCCCATATATAGGAAAATTTCCCAGGAGCATAGATGCCCACGCCCTACTGCAAAATTCCACCATTCCCCAAACCAAACACCAACTCCCAGGCAAACAATCCACAGGAAATTGACAATGAGATGCCACAAATCAGACATTAGATAGGGGGAAAAGCCATCTAAAATGTACCCACTATAGCAATGGCGAAGGGTCGAGGACACGTGAGCCCCAACCAGAATAGCAGCCCATTCCACGTCCTACGCCCCTTCTGCTACTAGCTTCTGCAACTTACCAGTTCAGAGAATGCAATTGGTTTGTCTCATCCGACTGACACCAATTTTATTATCTATGTTAAAGCCCTTAGACTCCTCTGTATTCCACCACCTCTGCACATAATAACTCCCAAGTGTTTGCTGCATATGATTACATGTATAGGGGTGGCCATGACACCCCCTCCCTTACATGTCTTAATTATAATGACGGTGACCCGCATCCCATAGACCTTCATATGTGGCTCACATCCAGGTTAGGAAATTATCATTATTATTAATTATAAAAGAATTTATATATATATATATATATATATATATATATAACAAGATTTTTAACTTAAAGATTTACCCCACTTTATCATGGTGATTCTTAATTTATAAATATGCTTTGTTAGAATATCATATACCAATATCATAACTTCTAAATACCAAAAGTCTAAAAAACCATCACCTCAAATAACAAATATTTATATAACATTTTTTAATCAATCAATTTAATTAAAAAATAATAATATTAACTTTTATTTTATTTTATGTATAATACTATAAATATAAATATATTAAATTATTTAGTAAAACTTAAATCTCTGCTATTTAATAGTTATTAATAGTTAATTTTAAAAAAACATAAAAGCCAACCATTTTTAAAAATTTCATCGAAAACAAAGAATGGTTCCAAGAGAATCTTGACGAGAGACATCGTCGCTTCTTTTATATGCACCTTTTCGTTAGTTAAATCTCTGATGTGATCTGAATGGTTCGTAAAGTTGTTCTGACGAATAATCAGAGTAGGTTCTTGGAAACTGGATGAATATATTTCGTGGGCCATAACCCTCAGAGAAATATTTAAATCTATTTTCCATTGGATGAGATTACAGAGTGGTAGAGTCACTATATGTCCATCAAGTGATTCCATTATTGACCTACCTTGATTATCCACTCTATGGGCCCTCGTTCTTCATTAAAAAACCAAAAAAGCGAGCAGCCTCCTGCGGTGCTCCAAACTTACTAAGCTTGCAGCGCTTTCTCATAAAAGAAGAACTAGAACATCGCTAGTGAGTCGCACCAAATCTAAATTGAAAGAGACAAATAGGAGTAAAATCATAACCTCTCTCCAAAAATATATGTATAGTTTATTGTTAAAATGAGAGCAAAAATATAATGTAAATTTATCATAATAGTAATTTTTTTAATTGTGTGAATAAGTAGTTTTTGAGTGTGATTTTTTAGAAAGTTTTCTGATTTAATTTATGATCTAATTTTTCTAGAATTTGTAGGGATTCATTGAAATCACAAAATTTACTAAGTATTTTAGTGATTTTTTAGGGGGTTGAATTTATATATACAGTCAAAAAATCAATTTAAATAACACAAAACAAGATTTGACCAGGAAAATCGCACTTACTACTCTTTTTTTCAAAATTGCAGAAAAATTTATGGTAACTCAGTTGTCAAATTAGCAGTGGGGACAGTTATCATTTACTGCTATCAAGTAATTAGCAGTGGAGATAGTGATCAGTCACTGCTATAGGGGAATACAGGCTGACATATCACTGTTATTCAAAGAAATGGTCCATAAAAAAACAGATTTCATTTCAGCCAGATATGTATGGGCATTCAATACGGATTCGCCAATATACATCTTACACTATTTGTCAATATACATCTTACACCATTATTAATAACATTTTTTCTTAAATTTTGAATAATCTAAATTAACAATTTAATTATATTATAGAAGTTGCAAATAAAATTAGACATTGAAATTAGTAGAAACAATTATTCTTGAATGGAAGTGAATGAGATATGGAAATTAGTAGAAACAACTCCTCTTCAATGGAAGTGAATAAGATACAATGGGGGGAACAAACTCTTTAACATTAAAAAAAGGAACCCTTAAAATTGTAAGTTGGTCAATCAAAAGATAGTAATTAATGTTGTAGTTTTTAATGATAAATATTTAGGCAATTTCTTAATTACTAAAGTAAAATATAAATTAAAAAATCATCAAATTAGAACTATCAAGAATCATCAAATTAGAATTCTTGTTTTTTTCCTAATTGTTCAAATAGAAGTGAATGAGATATTGGAATTAGTAGAAACAATTCCTCTTTGTCAATCAAAAGATAGTAACTAATGCTGTAATTTTTAATGATCAATATTTAGACAATTTCCTAATTACTAACTGAATAAAATATAGATAAAAAATCATTAAATTAGAACTATCAAGAATCATCAAATTAGAAATATTTTGCTATTTTCCTAATTGTACCAAAAGATAGTAACTAATGCTTTAATTTTTAATGACGAATATTTAGACAATTTCCTAATTACTAACTGAATAAAATATAGATAAAAAATCATTAAATTAGAATTATCAAGAATCATCAAATTAGAACTATCTTGCTGTTTTCCTAATTGTTTAAAAGATTTAGAAACCATACTATATTTTCTTTACAAATTTCTTAAAAGAAAAAAACTAAATTACAACCAATTTTATTATGAATAAATAATTCCAATTACATTACTCACTCATCAAAGAATTATAAGAAAGAAATTAAAATTAAAAAAGAGGAAAAAATATTTTATTGTGAAAAAAAAAAAATATATATATATATATATATATATAGTGAAAATAAAAATTTAATATAAAAACTATTTATTTAATTTTTATACATATTTTTAGAGAACTTTATTATTTTTAATATAAAAATTAAACAAACAATAATGTAAAAATTAATAACAAGTCAAATTTACTAATGCATCAAAATAACTTTGATATAAATAGAACTCTGAATTTTTTAATCATTAATCACAAGAGTATTGCAGAACAAACAGGGAAAATTAAGTTTTTAACGGCTCAATAGTTTTAAACATCTATATAAACGGAGAATTACGTTCAACCGTTCAATATCTACAACTGCATGACGAAACTAAGGCACGGAAAATGGAGTAGGAACGACTTCTTGAAGAACACAAATCAAAGAAAATTTTAAAAATAAATTTGGGAGACTATGTGTCCGAACCGAATTTCAGCGTATTAATGGCTGAATCAGACCGAATTGCTGAATTTTCGAATTCTTTAGCCCGATTCGACCGAATTTGGTAACTATGATTATGGATACTTATGGGTCTTGAGCTATTAACCTTTTTTTAAGTAAAACCTAAAGAAAACCTTTACCAATATAAAAACAGTTACATATACACCCAAAAAAACATAAAAAAAAAAGAAAGAAAGAAAAAAGAAAGGAAGGAAAAAAAAAAAGAAAAGAGAAATATGTAGATTTATGAAAATGATTTTTTTTTTTAAACCACCTAATTTGACCTTTCAAATTGTAAATTTATATCGGTACTGCTGGACACCTTTAATTGAAACTTATACGGTTATAACAGGGCACTCTAGAAGCAAAAAGCAATTGCTTAATTAATACAATGAACAGAGATTCGTCATGGCCGAATCCAAAAATGATAGAAGAGAGGCAAAGTGACTGTGACGTGGGTTCTTTCGGTGCCTCACAACAATAACGACGATCCCGAGTATTATTTTATAAATAACCTATCATTAGCGGACACATCTCTGAACATCGCAGAGTGGAACTGTAAGCAAGGGATCAGAAGCAACGTGTGAACATGTGAGTAGACTTAAATATCTTTGTCTGGCCAATACTGCGCCCACAGAGCCTGCACGTTCTCAGTTTATTTTTCGACGTCTCCATATAACTGAATATTTCTCTTTACGCCAAAAGCCTCTCACTTTTAACATCGCTCTGTTCTTTAGCTTTTCATTTGTCAAAGACTAATTTAAATAGCTTCTCAGAATTATAAATGTCCAGCACATGCCTAGATTCGTTCGCAGTTAGTGGATTATGCTTTTTTATCTGACATTACTACCTAACTCCGTTCGTCTCTCTTTTATTGATGCTCTCTGTGAGTTGCTTGGACCATCGCAACAAAACCTGGTGTATATGTACGTGCAATGGAATGTACTCTGTAACCCATGTTACATTTTTGCTCAAACGGTTTTCTGTCATGCAACCGAGATTCCGAATGTTAACGTGAGCCGTATTCTTCCTGTTTATCGTATGGGAGATTTTTTGGCATATTAGATCAGTTGGAATTACAAGTTTTGTGAACTTGTGACCTCTTTATTATTGGAAGGTTAGATTTTAAATTTTTGTGATTTATATTGATGATAAAAATATCTTTAGGATTAACCATATTAGTGAGGTTTGATTTATGTTTCTAACCATCTAACCTAATGGCGTTCATGGTCTTGACGAAATCCTGAGTCAAAATTCACTAATGTGACTATTTCAAAAGATATTTTCATCATCAATTTGAATGTTGTAGAAGTTTTTCATATTACTGAATCTACATATACAATCAAAACAACATCTTAAACAACAACAACAAAAATTGTTTCACAACATTTTGGCCAAAAACTCTTAACTAGTTAGACAACACCTTAACTAAGAAGTATCAGTATTCAGTGTTCCAAAAATCAGTTAGGTTATCCATCCACTATGAGTAAATAAATGTCTTTGATAAAGTGATTATTAAAAGCTGCAAAATCCATTTGTAGTAGAGGATAACTAAGCTAAACTGAACTTAATTTCATTTCAGATTCAGAAAATATTTAAGAATTTGATGGACAAGAGCAGATGTCTTTGACTATTAAAAGTTACAAAATTGATTTGCAATGGAAAATACTTAAGCTAAATTAAATTTTACTTAATTAAACTTAACTGACTGACAAAATTAAACTTAATTGAACTTAACTGACTAACAAAAAATCATGGCTCTTGGCTTGTGTCAGTCAAATTTTAAAATACTCTAGCAATCTACAATGTGTCAGTCAAATTTTAGAATACTCTAAAAATATGCCATAAAAATAAAAATCACATAATAACAATAGTCTAATAAAACAATTTTTAATATTTTCCAAATAATAATTTTAACTAAAATCTAATTAAATATTAAAAAAATTTATTAAATATACACAATTAAACTATTCAAGAACAAATAACAACCATAAATTCATTTTTATATTAACAATGCAATTTAAACACTAACTAATAAATACATAACAAGATTTCTGCCTCATCCAAAATTATATAACTTAATTTTATTAAATATACACGATTAAACTATTTAAGAACAAATAACAACTATAAATTCATTTTTATATTAACAATGCAATTTAAACACTAACTAATAATACATAACCAGATTTCTGCCTCATCCAAAATTATATAACTTAATTTTGTTGAAAAATCCCAAAACGTCGCTCTGTTGTGCTCGAATCCCTATGGATATTTTTCTTTAGTCGTCTTCTTTACATCTTTGTCATCTCGGAATTCGTGAGAGTTTGCATTTCAAAGTTGTTTACGAACATTGAATACCATCAGAAACTATCTTTTCTATGATTGCATTCATGATTGTATCTTACATCAATGTAAAGGTGGTAAACGTGATATTAGAGGTGGGATAACATAACCTTAAAAAAAAAATTAAGATTTGTTAGATTTGATAGCACTAGGTTTGCATTACTTGCCTCTCATCCTAGCAAGTTGACATCAAGGTTATAATGGTGGTGAGTTTTGGTTGGAAATGTTAGCATTGCTGGATTTGGTGTAGTTGGTGTGGTTGCGGGTGGTGTTGCTATTGTGTGGATTGTATATGCATATAACAATGGCACTTTATGACGTTGGCCCTAGCGTTGGAGGTCGTTAGTGTTGGTTTTGGGTGTTGGAGATTGGGTCGTGTTATGGATGCATGTTGTGGGTTCTAGTTTGTTGGCACACAATTCATTTTTGAGTTGTAGGCATTAGAGTCAGAGAGGAAAAAGGAGTAGGGCTATATCAGAGCATGCAAGGATGGCAGTGAGTTTTGGTTCATAATGCTAGTGTTGTTGGATTTGGTATAGTTGGTGTGGTTGTCGATGGTGTTGGTGTTGTGTGGATATGCATATAATAGTGGGAACTTGATAAGATTGGCGGTTGGAATCAGTGCCATAGCGTTGGAGGTCACTGGTGCTAGAGATTAGGTCATGTTATGGATGCATGTTATGGGTTCTAGTTTGTTGGCACAATTGGTTAAAGGTGTTATTGATGATTTGTGGGTTCATGGTGTCAGTATAGCTGGCTCATGGAGCCCGCATTGTAGTGTAGTGTTTACATCTTAGCTTGGCAGAAACTAATATTATATTCGATAACTTCTTCATGCAAGCCTAAGGTGTGAAGTGGTATGTATCCATTGGTGATCAATCTACGTCTCTATAGGTTTTTTGCCTCTTCATGGCAAACATTGTAAGTTTCTAGGGGGAAGAGGATTGGATATCCTTGGAACTTGGACTAGTCGTGGTGCCAGTGGGTTTTGATCCTTGCACATGCCTAGTGTTTCTTGGCTCTATCATGGAAGCGATTGGAGGGAATGCACATTTCGAATAATGTCTCTGCCAGTCAATGTGGTTGGTGAGGTTAGTAGGTTTTTTTTAATTTGTTTCCTCTCCATTTAAGGACATTGGGCTAATAATTTGAAGCTTAAGTGACATAGCCATTGGGATTACATAATGTTCTTAGACGAATGTTAGTTCTAGATTGCGTCGTCATTCGATATATTGTTGGGATTGGTGTACTTAATTGATGCTAGTAGGGCTGCTCGTGGAAACATTGTATGACCAGGCGAGTCTCTCTCTATAGAAACTGGACACTCTTACGTGGATGTTGTTGACTTATCATGACAATGACAATGGGTCAAACATCATTTAGACTTGCCCCACTGGCTAAGAATGGACCTCCACAAGGCTACCCCTAAGTAATCAGCTGATTGTGGAAGTCAATCATGTGGTTTTGACCTATTTTTGGTGTTGGGATCAACCATGTGGGAGTTTTGATTTGTTTTGACGTTACCTATGGGTCCAATATCAATTAGTCGTGACACTCTGGAGGTTGAGGGACCTCCACAGGGTTTCCTTAGGTTAGTTTGTTGACCTCGTGCCCGCACCATTAGCAGATTTACTGGCTGTGGGTTTTACTATGCGTAGGGTGACATTACTTCTACCTATGGCCTGTGGTTATTTGCACTTTGGACATAATCTGGTCCCTTTTATTGTCTCTAGAGGTCAGTGTTAATTTTTGCAACTGTGGTCAATTTCCACCTTGGGCAACTTAGATGACCAAGATGATGATCGTATTAGATTCCTCTTTTCAAGACGACTAAAATCGACCTAAAGATCACCCAATTTGGTCAAATGGAAAGGTTAATTTTTGAATTATTTTATTCATACATGTATTATGGAATGGGTCAGCCCTAACCACATGTGTAAATTCTTAGGTCGGTGTCAACCCCAAGTGGACCCTCATGAAAGCCTATAAATAGAAGAGAGCTTAAGATAATTTGGACACATTGAACAAGCCATCTTCACTTCTCTTATTTTCTCGGTTCGCATAGTTCTGTCGGAGCAAAGTTTGCATAAGTGTCTAAAATCTCAGGGTCAAAGCTCGCACTGATCTAGGGTTTTCTAGATCTCAGACGTTGGCATGGAACTGGACATTTTAGTCCCTGGAAACTGCCAGAGTGTGTTATGGGAGTGTCCAAGGAGCCTTGGATGTTATCACAGTGGGTTATGGGAGCGTCGATGGCTTCAGAGATAGATCAGGTTGTATTAGTCCCCAGACGCTCATACAGAGTGGTCCTAAGAGCATTCACACTACCATAGATGCTCTCACAGTGGCCTCATGAGAGCGTCCAGGGCTTTATG
The DNA here is from genome assembly GCA_031772625.1 of Pinus tabuliformis. Lineage (NCBI taxonomy): Eukaryota > Viridiplantae > Streptophyta > Pinopsida > Pinales > Pinaceae > Pinus > Pinus tabuliformis. Next base: position 870,259,473 of record CM062810.1, on the reverse strand, counting down.
TAGGTCTGGTTATGTTTGATCCCGAACGCCCTTATCCAGTTCACCTGAGAGTGTCCATATATGTTCTGGACGTAGTCATCCAATTATGCAAAGAGCGTCTAGATCTGTTATAGATGCTCACATAGCTCCTCTTCCCTATATTCGAGACTCATGGATGAGATTTATGTATTCCAAATATTCCTCTCAGTGATAGTAGTGTTCAGTAGTATCCAGCAGTTGTTTACAATTGGTGACAACAAACTTCAGTCCTCAGAATCAGGGTTTTGATTATAAGCATGATTAGGTTTGTTTCATGGATATTATAGTTGTTGGATAGATAAAGTTATGGATCATTGTACTCTATTTTGTTGAATCATTTGATGACGATCTAAGAAGAAGAAGATTTTCACGGGTTTTCCCCATAATGGGTTTTTCCCTGGTCTTGGACCAATCATGGTGCCTTTATGTGTGTGCATGCTTTTCTTCTGTTGTTCCTTTATGTTCTGTTGCATTGATGATGATGATGATGTTGTTCTTTCTATATAATTGCATATTTTGATGAATAATCGTGTAGATTTGAATAATGTTCTGTTGATATGGAGTGAAATTAATGTAGAAATGAATAAATGCAACTATCAAAGAAAAGAACAATGTAGCCCTATGAAAAATTAACATGGTATCAGAGTTGGGCTAAAGAAAAGCCATGGAGATCACCCCGATGATGAAACCATTGATGGAAGCAAGAAGAGGATGGTGGAGACCTAAAAGAATTATAGGGTTTGAAGAAAACCCTACGCAACTTTATTATTAAGGTTTGGTGGATTTAATGAGGTTAGGGTTGGAGAGAAAACACTAGTTTATGGAAACAATATGAGATATGGAACCTAGCTGGTCAATGTGAAGATGCTCAAGAACTCGACAAAGATTTGATGAAGCCCCGCATGAGATAATCCTGAGCATACCTGGTTGGATAATTGAAGGCAACATTGGTATATGAACCATGGACATTGATATCTCCTTCAAATTAGTTCAGGAGGGAGAAGATCACCTCTCATTGAAGATAAGTATTTCTTGACTTATGATGTCTCTTACTTTTGTTTAGACCTATACATCTCATGATTATGTTTATTGATTATACTTCCTGGATATGTGTTTGAGTATATCGATGTTTCTAACCTCCTTGATGAGATGTGATGAGTAGATCCTTCTTGAGGATCATTTTGAGATGCAAATCTAGAAAGAGATAAAGAGGTACTTGATTAAAAGGTGCATAGGTACTTGAATACCACAAGGTATGCATGGTATGTTGTATTTCATCTATAACTTTGGATGGCTCGATAAGCCCTAAGGTATGATGAGAATGTATCTTTCTTTGATGGCCCATACATGCATATGAAAGTAACTTGGATCTATGTTTCCTATGATGAAATGATGCACCTGGTGTTCAACATTTTGATCTTCTTAAATTCTACGAGGCTATCTAATGTTGATACATTGATACACTTGATGATTGGCTAACATCCATCTGTTGGACATCTTGATCCTATAAAGAAGGCTAGCACCTTGGCTCTAGTAGATGATACTCTTGATACTTGTCATGCATGGATCACGTTGTATTTCACATAGAAGGATAGCTCATTGACTCCTATACATGGGTCTATTAATAATGCTTTTGATAAGCATGATGAAAGCACATGGAAAGAGATATTGGCACTCTCATTGTTTTGATGAATTTTTATTGAATGACCTTACTTGATCTTATTGATAATGAAGAGCATGGTAACTTTGATGTTAGAGGTATAAGTGTAAGATTGATATCTAGGTCTCTTACTAACAGTTGTACCTATTTCCCATAGGCGGTCCTTGGCTACAAAAACTACGCCAGGAAACCGACTCAACTAGCCTTTAGGTTCAAGCTAGCCCTTGAATGAAAGGGGGCTCCCTCAATTGTTACGAGGCTTTCTTTAACAATGTTCACTTGTCACTGAACAACAACCTTTGAAGCACAATGGCCAGATTTATGGCTTTAATTGGGGGTGGTTGACAATCAATGACAATCCCTATTCATGATTAAAGGCCTCTCTCACAAGGTCCCTTCTCAAAGTGTCAGCTTCCAGCCTAACAGAATGGCTTATCTTTTCAAGTATTATGATAGAACAATGTAAGGAGATTCCTAATAATTGAGCAGTATCACTCAAATACTTTCAATAGATCTCTCTCTCATTTTAATCAAACAAATATATAAGAAAAGATGCCAGGGATTCACAAAAATTCAAACCTCCATCACAATGGAGGCTTGCACAATTGAGCTTTCCTGAGTGGCTTTATGCTCTTCTTGGTAGCATAGGGGCTGTTATTTTTGTTCTTTTAATACTCTTCTTATATGCATCCTTGTCCATATAGACGATACATATCCTAGAATTCCAAGGAATTACAAAAGGCATGAAGTGAATAAGTGGTGCTTGGAAATCTCATGTATGGGTGTGGTAACTGTAGTTGCAATTTTTTTTGCAGCACTTCTACTTTGGTATTATGAGAGAAAAATGATAAAGTGTGTTCAAAGAATGATTTTCTCAACAATGTTGCACAATGAAGTTGGTTGGTTTAATGATGAAGAGAAAAATGCAGATGCATTGTCTATGCGTTTTGCAAATGATGCCTCCTTTGTTTGTGCTAATTTTAGCAATTGAATTTCAACTCTTATTCAAAATGCAATAGTTGATATTGTTTCTCTTGTCATTTGGATGCTGCTAGAATGGTTCTTAGTCCTTGTAGCTTTGGGAACCTTGCTGCTTTTGACAATTTCAGCGATTGTACAGAATATATGCAATGTCACACTAAATTTGGAGTAAAAGAGAAAGTAATTTTAGATAATGTATTATCTATCTCTGGGGTGGAGTTATAAGTTGCAACAAATTGCTGAAGATTGTGCCAGTAAGTCAACACATATTGATAATATGGAGAGTGATGCTGATATTAAATTGGTGAGATACTTTTTCAATTCACTGAGTGTTTGAAATTTGACGCTTGTTCTGACATTTTTGAAAATCTTACACTTGCAACAACAAAATTGCTAGAGATGGTTGCCACGACAATTACTTGTATTGCAGTTTTCCTAAGATGGGGCATTGTATTAAAGCCTGTTTATAAGGATAATTTGGTCGAGACTCTATAGTTTAGCATCCTCGGTCATATTTGAAAGGACCCACAAACTTTTGGGCATGGCATCAACTTATCTACTTGGACAGAGGTGTTAAAGCTCTGCAAAATTGTTATTCAGAACGTTGCAAATGAGACATAGGTCCCTTACTTGCAATCTATAACCAGGGAGGATAATGTTCGAAGAAAAACAAATATTAGAAAAATGAATAATTCAATGAAATTGGAGACTAAGAATGGGTCTCTTGAAAATCCATTTACCCTCATATTTCGAAGTAGCTATTACAACAGTGCTCATCTCAGGGTGGAGGACAAGAGGGGATAAAACAAAATGGACAACTTTGGTGATGATAGAGAGGATGCATTGGTGGTATCCGATTCCAAAGAGCTATGAGTTGAAAACAAAAGATATTTAGGAATTTTCTATCCTACAATTCCAGATTTCTAAATAGTAACCAGAAGTGGAAACACTTTAGCATATCCTGGGTATTGAATCATCAAATTCCCATTCACATCAGAAACAGTGACAACTGGATATCAAAGTCGTACAAAGTTTCAACAAATCTATCATTCAATCAAAGTCAGTAAATATAATATTATCCCAGATTTGGAGATAGAGTTTGAGGACTTGAGGATTAGCCAACCAAGGATTAGATTCCTTTTTTTCATCAAGTCCACAAGAAAGAGACACCTTGCAGCAAATTATCAACCAAAACAATTTGTTGTAACACAATTTGGACATATAAGAGCACACACTTAGCAACAGAGATCCCATATTCTATGGCACAAAACAAGTAGATTATGGCATGAAATAAGTAGTAGATGATCATTTTGCAGATTTTGAGCAACTAGTGAACCAATTCCAGATTTCAAGGCAAGATACTTGCAAGTAGTTCAAAGTTTCGAGCAGATAAATTAGAGAGATTGTTTTATTTTTAGATTATTGCTCAGGATTTTATTCCATAGTTACTATAACAGTCAGGAGAGATTTTGTCTATATATTCTTTCATTTGTAATAAACTAGGGTTGGCTTTTGATGCCAAGGCTCTTAACTTTGTAATATCTTCTCTTATAGGATTTCTAATGAAAGCCTTCGGTCTCCAGTTTATGACATAATTTTTGTTTCTAGTATGTCTTTCTAGTGTTTCCATAACTTGTTTTTTGCACATGTTCAAAGTATTATAGAAGATATGGGTAAGAATAAATTGAGTTTTGATCTCTCTGAAATCCCCTGTAGATTAATAATCATTTAAAGAGATTACTATATTGGATCGTCTGTCTAAGTTATTCTTCTTTGAACTGATTTTATTATTTGTCCTTCTATCTTCTCCTGAATATGTTTTGTTGGGCTGCAGAAATCTTCTACACACATCCAAATTTCCCTAGTTTTTAATTAGTTAGGCTGAGTACTCAATTATTAGGAATCTCCTTACATTATTCTATCATAATCCTTGAAAATCCAAGTCATTCTGTCAGGTTGGAAGCTGGCATTTTGAGAAGGGACCCTGTGAGAGAGGCCTTTAATCATGAATAGGGATTGTCATTGATTGCCAACCACCCCCAATTAAAACCATAAAAAAATCCATCGTGCTTCAAAGGCTGTTGTTCAGTGGCACGTGAGCAACGTTAAACAAAGCCTCGTAACAACTGGGATCCCCCTTTGGTTCAAGGGCCAGCTTGAACCTAAAGGTTGGTTGAGTTGGTTTCCTGGCATATTTTTTTCATCCAAGGACTACCTACAGGATACAAGTACAACATTTGACGTCGTTGTCGAGGAGCGAAGTAACGAAGGGATCTTTCTTCGGAGAATGATAAAGATTAGATCTATTCCTTGCTGGTGAACAAGGAATAGGAATTTATTATTGGTTGCATTGTTTTCACCTGGTGACTCCACTTTGTCATATGGCGATTCGACTGGATTACTGATTCCATTGTTTCAAGATTTCAACTACCTTTACTATTATGCAAGGTTCATTGATAGTTGCAATCAACAATATATCTCTTTTCCTCTCAGCCATGATCAGAAATCTAAGATGTCGACAAAGGATGCAGTTGTTAAAGTTCACTTGTGAGTATAAGTTTCCTATGGGATTTGATGTTTATATTGTACATATATTTCAGATTTTCAGCTACTGACAACATGGTTTTTCAATAAACCCACTCCTCACTTGGTTACATTGGAAAGAAGATTACACCTAACAGTGTAAATCTTTTCAGTTCAGTTAAATAGAGGTGTGTGGGATTGAGTGGTGTGATTTGAATAGTATACGATAAATCAATTTATAGTTTTATTCTTTAGAAAATTTCATCTTCAAATTTCAATGGGAAAGAGTATTCGGATTAGTACAGATATATGGTTGCATTTCACAGTTGCAGGTTTTTAGTGTGCAGTAGCAAACTATTCAAATGACAAGATTGATCCATGAGGATTGGTTATATTTTTATATTATGACATATGAATGGTTGATGGTTTTATAGTATGACTCCATGTCTAACAATTTGCAGCATGAGGATTGTTTCATTTTAAGCAAGCTGTTAGGCAGTGAGTGAGTAATTATTTTCAAGCAATAGTGTTTGAAGTTCTAGTGAAATTTTCTTTATTGTTTATATTCTTTCTATTGCTAATAGTCAGCAATAGACAACAGATGCATTCGTGTAACTGGTTATAATGGTCAGATTTTAAGTTGAAAGTTACAGATAAGGATTGTAGTGTTTCAATTGGGAGTATCAGTTTGATTATAGCAGATTGTAGCTTCAGGTCACAGGTTTACGGTATGAATCCATGCCCAACACTTAAGGCAATTGGTCTGCTAGTTCTCTGCATCCCACATGGGGAGGCGGTCCCCATCGGATTCGATGTTGTAACATATTTTGTTACACTGAAAATTACAAATTTTCAATGGAATTTGGCAGTTGTTCGTAGCCCAATTCTTTTCAAACAATTATAAAGTTGTTGTCGGTAAATAATGATATTTTAATAAAAGTTTTAATAAATGCTAAATCTATAGAAATATTGTATATATTTTTATAAATTTTGTTTATTTATTATTTTTGATAAAATTATTAGACCAAATATCCAATCTCCAAGTTATATGCCAAAGTTTATTATTCATTGGGTAGCACATTAAATCACATGCCAAGTACATGGGATAAATATCGAGCACTTTTCAGTAGTAAGATATTAGTGCATTAAGATCAACAACTTTCATTTCACTTCGGATCCCCCAAGGTCATCCGAGCTTTAACAGCTAGGGGGGTTCGAAGTCTTGTTTTGAAAAATAAAACACTTCTCCACGTGGCATATTCCAGTGCCTTTTGGACCTCCTAGGTCTAAAAACATTTACCATTATGGACCACCCCCCCTCGAAATATACTTATGGTTTCAGTCACTGCATTGACATATGGTCTGTTTGCTCAAACTTGTTCAGGAAGGGAGGTCGAGTCTTGAAGATCAACCATTTTATTTGCTTGAAACCTGGACTCCGATGATGCAGCTGATGCATATTCTCTCCTTTTTGTTTATTCTTTCGACTATGCCCAGACTCGATTGGCTAATAATAACAAGGTTGTAAGCAACCATCGCCATTTGAGGCTCCACTACATTAAATAGTTTCAAACTTAGAATACAAGGCTCTAACATACGGTTCTGACCCAGAGTCATACAATTCATCAAAACCAACAAATGCACCCAATGTAGGATCCTATTTCCATCATGATGAAAGGAATACAGTAACAAGTCATCAGCAGAAGGCAAAGAATAAGAGATTCGTTGGTTAAAAAGTTTTATTTGTGAACGAAAAGGAAATTTTTGTTTTACTCTGTCTCATTAAAATTTTGTAGTGATCTATAGATAGTGAATTTTGGACTTCATTTCCGGGCAAATAGAGATGAATTTCAAAATCTCGGAACATGGGTTTTGTGCTGAACGGCATCAATTAGGTCTCATGCTGGAATTTCTGCAAATTTTTTAGTTGTTTAAGAGATTTTTTGTGTTCTTAGAAAGGGAATTTTTCATATTTCGTGAATGTCCAGAGTCTCTTGTCTCACCACTCTTGACATTTGATCCTAAAAATGAGTGTTCTCACTCAAATAATTTCAATAGATATCTCTCTCATTTTAATCAAACAAATATACAAGATAAAGATTCCAGAGATCTACAAAATCTCAAGCCTCCATCACTATGGAGGCTTCTGCAATTGAGCTTTCCTGAGTGGCTTTATGCTCTTCTTCGTAGCGCAGGGGCTTCTATTTTTGTTCTTTTAATACTCTTATTATATGCATCCTTTTTTATATAGATGATACATATCATGGAATTCCAAGGAAGCATAGAAGGCATGAAGTGAATAAGTGTGTTGGCTTGAGGGAGCCTGACCCAGCTTTAACATTAATTAGCCAAAAAAATCCCTACACTATTAGCCCTTTCGGCATCAGCCTGTGAAGTGTGGACCGAAGTCTCACCCAAAGCAGTATGGGGGGATGTTGGAACCAAGTTTCTGCACCTTGAGATGGTTGAGATGTCATTTGAATCCTTCTATCCGTGCCTTCGTGCAGGTCACTTCACTCTAGGGCTTGTAAGACTAGCCTTCTAATCCAGCCTTCAATACCTCTGTGAAAGGGCACACACGACCTTCGCGTAGCCCTAATCTACTGCATAGGTACTTTGGCACTGCTAGAGCAACATTCCATACAAATTCCTCAATTAATCTAAGAGATATGCTTATCTTACCAAACAGTTATAGTTAACACCGTGTAACCAGATATTCGTAATTGTGTTCAATTATTCAATGTAATTGCGTTCATTCACGCATCATATAAACATAATAAAGGAAATTCATACATGACATGTCAAGATGAAATAACATAACAAATACATAGGAATTGCAGCTAGAGGGGTCCGCGCACTCAACTGCGGACTTCTACCCTAGGCCTTTGCGCACTCAACTTCAGAGCCTCTACCTACGCTATGACCCAAGACTTAGACTTCTTCTTCAAAGCTATCACTCTATTACATGATCTCCCATTGTCTATCTCTTCTATAAACTACTTAGAGGTTAGCTCTTCTAATACAATCCCATGGTCCGCGAACCATGGGTAGGTCTTTTACAACCAACTTTATTTTACAAAACTGAGGGTGGACTACCCTTTTTGACACATAACACCTTCGCACTCTGTAACCATAAAATGCGGAGTCTTTACAATTATATTACAAAAATTGACTTAAACATGGGCTTTTAGCCCCAAAACTACCCTTGGGGGATCCCGCTCCCAACAAGCGCCCAACACAAACATCATGACTCACCTTCGAGTCACTTGGTAGGTGTGTAGATATTTGTGCAAAGCCCGTCTAGCTTGAACCAGATGACCGCAACTTTGACCAAGCACTAAGTTGTTTCCTGCTTCGCATCTTCAATGATCTTTTCGGTTACTGCTCCTGCGCTGTCAGCCTGAATTTTTTTTTGTGTCGCTTGTAGAGTCACAAGCTTGCCTTCTATGTTTCCTATGACTGCATAAGCTTCCTCCAGCCAAAGATTTAGTCACGCCTTCAGCACTACTTCCTTGTGCAGTGTTGTGTCCACTTGTTCCTTCAGCTGCTTGGCTTTCTGCAGCTTGGATAACCTCTATGTCAGCGCGATTGTTCATGTCGTGCCCTTAACTTTGTCATAGCGATGTTGGAGTTTGCGCACTTCCTTCTCTAGCCTATGGATGTTTGGGTCCTCCTGCAAGCTGGTCAGGACCTCAAACTATTTCTTGAATAATCGTGTGCAGTCTGCTACTACGCTCTCCACCGTCGCAACTACTTTTGTGATAGTGGTCATTCGTCGTTCCTTTACCTCTGGTGGTGTTGAAGGCTAGGCCCTCAACTGGAGCTTCGTAATCTATAGGTTCAGCCCCAACTGAATGCATGCCATCTCTGTCCAAGTGTCGCGCATCCCTATGGCGAATTTACAGATGCAGACCTCAACTGACTCCTCCTCTAGAATGGCCAATTCTAGGACCATTCTGCATGCCTCCTCCATGACCTACATGATCTTCTTGCTCTGGTTGGCCGCCTCGGCCTCAGGGACAATGGCAGCATTTCTCTGTAGGACCATCTATTCATTGTTTATCCTCTATTCGCTGATCACCTAGAGGGTGCGGTGCTCACGGGCTTTCAACTCTACGATTACTCCATCCTATAAGAGGTGGAGTGCTTCACGCGGAAGCACTGCCAGGTTTAGTCCAACTCCCTTGAAGGCGCTGATAGTGGGCTTGTTAGCCTCATTTTCCATGGTCAATGCTCCATCCGGTAGCACTATCACACTGGAAGCCTTCATGCACAGCATATCGGCAGCCTTTGACATGCCGATAGCCAAGTTGGTAGACACCATATCAGCTTGCGATGTGCGGGTCTACAACTCTTGCAACCTGGTCTGGATAGCCCCTCGTATGATCTACTGCTGCTTTTCAAATTGCTGTAGGGCCTCTGTGACATCTCTAACTGTGTCATAGATGTCATATAAGTCACCCTTCGTTAATGTGATAGGGTCCAACGAGGTCTTGGTCACTTTGGATTTCTTTCTGGACCCTCCCTTCTCCAGCTCTCTCGGCCACTTAATGCAGGCTGACATCTCCTGAGGGTCCACGTCGTGCTGCTCTATGTCCTCCTCTTTGGTCTCAGGTGAAGGCGACCATGTGCCTTTATTAAAGCCCCGCTCGATGTCACCTGTTTTTTTTCCTGCTTCCTTTCCTATCTGTTCCGCCTGGGCCTTCTCAGCGGCCTCCTTTTTCCTCTTTTCGACCAGCTACACCATCTTTAGCTTGGCCTCCTCCTTCTTCTTCTGTGCAGTGGACTTGCTTCCACCCACCGCCAAGTCCATGGTAGTGCACCACTCTGCTGGCCATTTATCAAGCACTGCATCAATGGCATCATCTGTGGCCAGGTACGGCAAGTCGTACCACTTCTATACAGGGTCCTTCTACACCATGATAGATATGCAACAGAAATTAGCTTTAAACTCAGCATAGCTCTGCAAATTAGTGTATACCGTGGGTGACAATCATGGCTTACGATTGATGGCCATCCTGATATTCATTTCCATCAAGATCTAGAAGATCTTGCTGTCCCAAACTCGCTTTGCGTCCTTGGTCACCCACAGCGAAGCGTACTTCACTGCTTCAGAAAGGTCTGGCGTGATTGAAGGGAACTAACTCTCCTCTGGTAGCTCCCACGCTACCAGCACAATCGAAAGCAAGATCCATGCGTAGTGTAAGCTCTTGATTTTCTCTTATGCTTCGCAACAGTTCACCAGGAACTCTCCGCGAAGGTAGTTCAACCAGTTAAATTGGACTCCTTCCGAGCACTGTTGTGTGAGCACAATGCCAGACGTTGGCACCTCGTTGGTATGACACTTCCGCATCACCTTACCTGCAAGGATATACGTTGCTACCTTCACTGCAGCATTGTAGATGCTGAAGATAACATACCCGCATGGATTCTTTACCAGCTTGAATTTCCCCTTCATCAATTTTGCGAGCGCCTGTTCGTCACCCTTGCCACCAAAGATCATAGCTCGATTTTTGCCTGTATACGACAGGTGCGTTATTCGGTGGATTAACATATCTGTGATGGATATCGGCTCATCTAGCCACAAACACCCATCATGCACCAAGCACAACAGCTACTTGATGACCAAAACTGTCACCAAGGTGCGGTTATAGTGTGGCACCCAGAGCAGGTTCAACAATCCTTCCTTCTCTACCCCCTTGAGACACCTTCGCTGCTCCAACACGGTCATTCCCATATTGGTATCTGTGATGTGACATATCAACTGCTCGGTTGTCAGGTGCAGGAACTTCTCGTGGTTCACCAAGTCCCAGTCTTCAAGCTTCAGTATCAGCACTCAAGCCAAGCACGAACCATAAAAAGTAATTTCATCCGGTAGCAAAGGGGTTTGCAAGGGAGTCTTACTCTCATCAATGTCCTTTGGGACCTTGGAATTAGGCTTGCATGGAGGAACATACTCCGGAAACCATGTAATAAGGTCTACACCCTAGGTTTTAACCTCCTCTACTTCAACCCTGACATCCTCATCATCCATCGGGATGTCTTCGATGTCCTCCTCCTTTGCTTATAGGTTTATGGCCTTGCCCTTCTCCTGTGTAGTGGGCTTTGGTGGGTTTCTCCTTGGTGATGTGCGCACTGGTATGGCAGGCTTCTTTCCCTTCTTGTCCTTCGTGGTCTCCTTGGTTAGGGTTGGCTTTAGTCTCAGTGTTCTCGGTGATTTATGGACCTCCGCCAATACTTCAGCCACTTCTGGAGCAACTACTTCGGCCTCCATATCAATTTCCTGCACATTCTCCTCGGCTGCCACTTCTTTGGTGTTCATAGCTTCTATGTGTGTCGACATGATGCTATTCACTAGTTCCTATGTCTCCTTTGACAATTGTTCAAATGCCGGACTCGCTACCATATCTTGAAGGAATTCACAGTTCAAGTGCTCCTGAGAGTGCAACAACCCAATTCTCAAAATGGAAAGTGTTTTTCGCTGGATAGCCACTTGTAATTTATAGGGCATTTTGAATTCAAATCCAACCATTCCCCCTAAAATCAGTTCATTAATGTCGGATTGGTGGTAGATTTTCAAGGATCTAAGCCACAAAATTCATCTTAAATGTCTGTCGCCCACTCCATTTGGCCTCACTTCTGTCGTCTTTTCATGAACAGTGACTTTAACAGTCTCTTTCTAGCTGACCTGTGCAATTTCTCCCTAGGTAGCATAGCTCCCTCTGTGCTACCGCAGACCCAGTGACACATCCTTTCTTCGCACCATCTTCCAATCACGCAGCTCCCTCACCTGAGCAGTGTAGTTTATAGCCCCATGCCTCCTTTCAGCTACCTGGAGCACTAAGACTATGCTACCTTCATTTAGTCATATGGTTAGACCACCATTGTATGGCTTCAAGCGACTGCCATTCACCTTTCCTGGGAAGGGTTGACCATTCAATTTGACCAACTGTACCGCTTCTCCATTGGTAATATCCTTAATGATGTAGGGCCCTAACAAATGCATCTTGAATTTCCCTGGAAATTTATCAAACTTACTATAATATAGAAAAACTAGGTCATTTACCTTAAGTGTGTGCAGCTTGATGTGTCAATCATGCCATGCCTTTTCGCGCTACTTTTGGACCTGCTGGTGAAATCCAACCAAAAACCTTTCTTCCTCCAATTCATCTAGTTGTGCGAGACTCTCCTCCACGGCTCCGCAATCCATCATACCTGTGAGTGCTACTATGCGTAGACTAGGCACGATGTATTCCATAGTAATTACCGCTTCAACACCATAAACATGCCGAAAAGGGGTTTGTCCAGTCAACTTCTTGCATGTCGTTCGATAAGCCCACAGTACTGCAGGTATGCATAGGTCCGAATCACTTCATTTAGCATTACAAACATTGATCAGTGAATTTTCAAGCACTTTCTTGAATGCTTCCACCGTCCCATTAGCCTGCGGGTGATAAGGTGTACTCTTTTGGTGGTACACCTGAAATTCCTCCGTCAGCGCGTTGATCGTCTCATTCAAGAAGTGCATACCGCGATCACTCATCAAGATCTTTGGACAACCAATTGCATCAGTACATGCTAAAAGAGGAACTTTGTAGTGGTTGCGCCTATGCAATCCTTCATAGGTTGTGCCTCTGTCCAACGAGTCAAATACTACGTCACCGTGATCATGTACCTTGCTCTCATCTTTCCTTGTGGCTGAATAGGTCCCACAAAATCTATCACCCACTTCTCAAAGGGTTGCAACATCATTTGTAGATTCAAGGGCATTTCATCCCTCCGCAATGGCCTACCATTCCTTTGACACACATCACACGCCTTGCAATATGCTTTTGAGTCGTGATGAAGGGTTGGCCACCACAACCCTGCGTGTAGAATCTTCTATGCAGTTTCTATCACTACATAATGGCGCCTGTGGCACCCCCATGAGCATCCACGAGGATCTTGCTTCTTTTGAAATCAGGTACATACCGTTGCAATATCTCATCAGTCCCCATCTTGTACAGATGCCCAATAATGACATAGAAATAAGCCGCATGCCCCACTAATTCCTTCTTTTTTTGGAGAGTGTATCCTTCCAGAGCAATTACTATTGTTAGGAAGTGTATTATATCCTCGAAATGACCATCCGTGACACGTATTTCAAATAGCTACGCATTAAGCAATCCTTCTTCCAAGTTAGTAGGTTCTTCCCCTATTTCGATGCGTGACAGATGGTCTGGTCCCACGTTCAAGCGTCTAGGCTTCACAACCACTTCAAAATCATACTCCTAGAACAATAAGAGCCACCTACAGATTCTCCCCCCCAACACAGGCTTATTGACGAGGTACTTTAGCGTGGAGTGATCTGTATACATCTTGAAATGGCCTCCTAGCAAGTAGTGCTTATAATTTTGGAGTGCATATACCATAGCTAGCCCTTTGTGCTCAGTGGTGGAATAATTCTTCTCTGCTTTGGATAATCTTCGACTTGCGAACACAATAGGATGGGCCAAGCCTTCTTCGCCAGCCTGTGTTAATACTGCTCCCAGCGCTATACATGATGTGTCCACATGCACATGAAACTCTTTCTTCTAGTCTGGGAAGACTAGAATCATTGCGGTGACTATCTTTACTTTCAATATATCCAAGCTCTTCTTGCAGTCATTGTTCCAACAGAATGTGACATCCTTCTTCAGCAGTTTCTCCATAGGCGCGATGATCTGGTCATAGCCTTTGATAAACTTTCTATAATATCTCGTATGTCCCAAGGTAGCACATAGCTGCTTCACACTCCTCGGCGCTTCCAAGTTTAGTATCACCACGATCTTCATGGGGTCTACCATAAGTCCCTTTCTACAAACCACATGCCCCAACAGGTTCCCAAAAGGAACACAAAATAGACACTTCTTGAGATTGAGCCCGATCTAGTATCTCCGACAGGTATCCAACATCAGAAGCAAACTCGCCACATGGAGTTTAACCAACCCAAATATAGTCCAGTCATCAAAATATACCTCCAAGAACTTATGAATAAATTCCTTGAATGCAACAACAACTACGCACGAGAATATCGCAGACGCATTCTTCAATCTAAATGGCATTACAATGTACTGAAAACAATCCCACTCAGTCACAATGATTATCTTGCTCCTATCCTCCGGCACGATTTTGATTTGGTGGTACCCAGAGAACCCATCAGTCAAGGAATATGCTTCATGGCCACCTACATTGTCCAACACTTCATCAGTGAATGGATTCGGGAAAGGATCATCTACACATGCGTCATTCAACTTCCTGAGATCCACGCATATCCTTATTTCATCCTTGTGCTTCTTTTCCTGTACCACCATTAGACTTACCCAGTGAGATCCTTCCACAGGCTTAATGATGCCTACTACAAGCATCTTTTCCAGCTCTAAGTGTACCTATTCCCTATATTTCGGATTGAGATGGTAAGGTATTTTCTTAACCGACTTTACGTTGGGTTTCAATGTAATCTTCATCATACCTAGGTCCCCGATTATCCCTTTCAGGTTCGTAAACTTGGTAAGGAATAAATCCTGGTATTCGTGGAGCAATTCAACGACCTTATCCACCATCGTGTCATCCCAGTAATCTCCAATCTTCGCAAATTTGGGTTTTGCCTCTATACCAATGTTTACTTGTTTCATTTTCAATGGCACGATTATATCCGGGTTCTCAATCTGTGGTCCTTGAACCACGTAGTGACCCTCATCCTCTTCTTCAACAGTTACATCGACTCAGCTGAGTAGCCCATTCAGGCTGAATTGGGTCTAAAGGATCCTATGGTATCCTAAAGATTGTTTCTTTCACCTCTTGTAGCACTTCATCAATACTGTCAAACCCGTCCTCAAAACTGAATGTCATCATGAATCCTTCGCACAGGATATCCCATTCACCTGTCGCATGGCAAAGCTCTGTTTCTACATACCAATTCATTGGGACCACATCTAGGGTATGACAGAACAAGTGCACCCACTTAGGTTGGGGCTTTTCTCCATAAGCCTAGGTCCATTTGGCCAAATGCACACGTGGATCGTCCTGTCCATCATACTTGCCTATCAGTCACATATTAGGCTTCCCAAATTGTGGTCTCATCATCCTCCTACATTCACTCCAATCATCAAATCTTCCTTTATGCGTACCCCACCATCTTGCGGGTGTAGCGTGTAGTGCGCAATCCAACACCTGGAAGCGTTGCTTTTCTGGTGCCTCCCTATCAATTGCATCCAAAAAGATATCTACCTCATCTAGACCATCATAAGTAGGCAAATTTCTTACCTCTGACGACACACAACGCAGCAATCGGGTCATCATGTTGCAATTCAGTGTAGTTACTTCATGTAACCGATTCTATTAGCGTTCTATTTCTTCATTGGAGTCTGAAGTGCAGGAACTCTCGTGATCCCATGTAATCCTTCCATCCATAGTGGGATTCACCCAATCTTGGTCTCCTGCTGTTATCTTATAGATACAGTGCAGGTCATCATCGCTCTCATAATCGCGGTCTGGTTCAGTATAGCACAATCCTTCAGTAGGATCGAGGGGTACTATTACGCATAAGGATTTCTTCTCAAAGATCATCTTTCACTTCTTCAGATTGATTACCCCGTTCATATCAGTAGCCCATTCAATTCCCAGGAGTGTAGGATAAGGATTGTTGTCATCCACTATCTCTATTACTTCAAAATCAACCAGCGCACTCGCTCCATCAATATCCACGGTCACCCGCTGCAGCCATCCCATGCGGATGATCTTCTGTTGATTTGCCATTCTTAGCTGAATCAAAGACCACTGCAATGCAGGTCTCCCCATTTGTTCCCAAGTCTGCTTCGGTAGGACGTTAGCGTCTGACCCCAAGTCCAAAATAACCTGATCCATTTCATACTCTCTTGTCTGCACAATCAGTCTCATCTCCCGTCCTGTCCTTGTTTTATGCTTGGTAATCTTTCATACTACGCGTGACTCACACGACACAGTTCCAACACATCTATTGATGAGCTCTTGTAACCCTTTCATAGCCTTACTATCGCACAATAACTTCATACAGGTCTCTAGGAAGGTTATGAGCATAGAGGGGTCCATCTCCTGCTCAAGCTTATCCTTGCTTCTTGAGGTGGAGGCCTCAGCGAAGCTCTTCTTAGCTTCCATGAAGATTTCACGTGCGCACTTCAAATCAAACTCAGCCTCCTTCGTCGAAGCTTTGCGAACCCATGTATTGTCTTCTGGTTGTTTCCCCTTGTCATCTCCTATCGCGATTCCACCTCCGAGCACTATATTTATGTATTATCTTCCCCGCATGGCTCAAACCTCATCATCTGCAGGTTCTGAGTCGACGGATGTGGTAGCGCCCCTTTGTCACATATTCTAGATATCAATGTAGGACAATCTTCTGTTTCATGTTCAAACAACGTGCAATACTTGTACGATGAACACGTTGGATTAGTGCAATCGCAGGCATAGTGTCTTGGTCCTTTGCAATTGTAGAAAATCAACTATCCTCGACCTCTACCAAGTCTTTCTCTGCCCCGCTTTCTTCCACGCCCCTAAAATCCTGTCTGCACCATCCCTACGCTTTGGTCAAGGGGCCGCATTTCAGCCTGAACCCTATAGGTGGGAGTTCTGTCCATAATCAGTTCATAGCTTCTGCACGTACGCTCATCATGTCCTACAAACCTACAAAAGTTGCAGAATAGCTGTTGCGGTGCTTGTACAAACTTCTGTAGCAAGTGATAGTTATTTGTGGCATGTTTTCTGGCTACTTGATAGATAACGCACCATAATGCAAGCCCCACACTAGGTCTTGCTTGAGCTTCTAGCCTTAAAGGAATCGTTCCTCCTCCTGCAATGTAGATTGCAAAGACCGAGCAATGGTCTTTGTCATGACCCTGACTCTTGCATTTCAACCACCATACCTCCTCACACACCTCTGTTTGAACCGTCCTGTCCTTCTTTAGACTTTGCATCTCAAGGCATAGGTTCTTTAGCTGCACATGGATCTTCTGAAATCCTAGATTTGGATCTTGCATCAGGGTTTCATGTAGCCTCATGGAAATGTCCAAGGCCTATGCTTGAGTTGTTATTTTCTACTGCGACAACGTACTCCTTAAGTGTGGTAGTAGTGAAGCTACAAACCACTTGCGATGTTGTCCGTCTATCAAATTCACATTGGCTTCGTAGATTGTACACTTCGACCTCTGATCTAGTTCCCAAGGCATCCTACCATTGTTGGCATTATGATACATATGTTGTACTTGATGGCAACCCACTCATCTAAGATGATACATTATAGTGCAGCAAAGTTCACGCACTTTCATGAAGATAAAAGTTTCTTTCATGTAGAGAAAAGTTCACGCACTTTTATGCAGAGAAAAGTTTATTTCATGTAGAGAAAAGTTCACGCACTTTTATGCAGAGAAAAGTTTATTTCATGTAGAGAAAAGTTCACGCACTTTTATGCAGAGAAAAGTTTATTTCATGTAGAGAAAGGTTCACGCACTTTTATGCAGAGAAAAGTTTATTTCATGTAGAGAAAAGTTCACACACTTTTATGCAGAGAAAAGTTTATTTCATGTAGAGAAAAGTTCACGCACTTTTATGAAGAGAAAAGTTTATTTCATGGAGAGAAAATTTCACGCACTTTTATGCAGAGAAAAGTTTATTTCATGTAGAGAAAAGGTTTGATCTCACGCACTTTCATGGTTAGTTCATGGTATTAGTTCGACAGTTTTTGATCCTATGGTTTTTGGACCGTGGTATTGTGGAAGGCCTAAGACTATAAAAGAGGAAGGAGATCATTTGGCAAAGCATCATCAAATGAATTGAATATCTAATAAGTGCTAGATCTGAAATATTTGTGATTGGGTTATGGTGCAGATCTGGATCTGAATGAAGGAGGAACCTTAGCGCATAAAGAAGGATAAGTTCTTTTGATGGGTCATAATCTTTATGCTTGAATAATAGTATCTTTGCATGATTTTGATCTGTTATATGAGGAGCATGCTTGATCTATAAATCTGACAATCTGGGTTAATTAGTGTCTGAATATTTGAAAGAAGGAATTATCCTCTATAGATCTGCATGCAGGTTTCAGGTTGTTGAAGTATCGTATATCTTTAAATTATGATCTAGCTGCCTCTGTCTATTGCTGCAGTATTCTGGGTTTAGAATTTGGTGTGTGGTTACTGTTACTGTGTTCTGGGTACAGCTGTCAGAGAAGTGTTTACTTGATTCAGTGCTAATTGGGAAAAGGAGATTGTTTGATGTAGATATCCTTGATGATTGATTGATGTTCATGGATCCAGTCTGAAAATTTATGAAACGTGGTCCCTGGAAGAAAGAGAAGGTTGTAGCCTTCAGTAGGCCAGCACCTACGTACTAGTATCTTCGCTAGTACAAGAGCTAAGGGGGTTGTAGCTCCCTTCCAGGAGAAGCTGGAGAACGAGAGAGGGTTGTAGCTCTCTGCAGGTTGTAGCCTGCGTACTGGTAAAGGACTGCACCAGTACAAAATCATTGTAAAAGAAGTTTCTAATTGAAAGAAGATAGAGACATATTGCAGCAGGTGGTTTTCACCCACATTGGGTTTCCACCTTATATCTGGTGTTCTTTTGTGTGACTATTTTCTTTTCTTGTTCCTGCTCATTATTTTATGATACTGACATACAAAGTAATGATCAATATTTGAAGAATTATTCAAAGTATAAATAAGGAAGATAGATTGATAAGAATTTGATAATACTGATTCACCCCCCCCCTCTCAGTATTATTTCCAATAGAGCAATGGTCTTTGTCATGACCCTGACTCTTGCATTTCAACCACCATACCTCCTCACACACCTCTGTTTGAACCGTCCTGTCCTTCTTTAGACTTTGCATCTCAAGGCATAGGTTCTTTAGCTGCACATGGATCTCCTGAAATCCTAGATTTGGATCTTGCATCGGGGTTTCATGTAGCCTCATGGAAATGTCCAAGGCCTATGCTTGAGTTGTTATTTTCTACTGCGACAACGTACTCCTTAAGTGTGGTAGTAGTGAAGCTACAAACCACTTGCGATGTTGTCTGTCTATCAAATTCACATTGGCTTCGTAGATTGTACACTTCAACCTCTGATCTAATTCCCAAGGCATCTCACCTCATTGCATCATGGTTCTTTGAATCCCACAATCGACTACACCTCAAATTTAGGCCTACTGAATTCTCTATTCAGTGTTGCCTGAATGTCTGCTGCTCTAGTATTCTGGTTATCATTAGAGTACTTAATATACCAAGTTACCGCGTGATCTTGCAAAGCACTAACCAACGTTGCCTTCTTTATATGATCATTTGTAACACCTTGAGCTTCCCATACAGCCCTCACAACGAACTATAATTGGTCCAGGTCTTCATTGGGAACAATGGAAGCTTCACTGTATTTGCCATACTAAACTACGGTGGAGGTGGAGGTGGTACGGGTGAAGTTGGAAGTGATGGAGTTGAAGTTCGAGGTGGTGTGGGTGGAGGTGGTATTCACGGGAATCCTTGTCTTATTAACCAAATTGCACTTCGCAGAGAAACCTTCGCTATCCCTTCTTCGTCACCTCATGGAGGTGAAATCAAGGGACTATACTCTGGACCCTTTCTTTTGTCGTTCCTGTAATTTTTTCCACTTCGCATAGTCCCAAACATCAAGATAGCTGCATAACCCATTTTTCGCACAATAGCATTTTAATCCAAGTATTCAAAGATTTTATGTACTTACCTCCCGGTCCTTTGAAAAATCACCTCTTTGCCTTATTGTAGCTGACTGAGGTGTTGATCGCAAATTTAGTCACAAATCCTCCTATGATATGATCAAGCCAATGATCAATAACATGGCCGATCTTATCCTTTGATGCTTCCAACCTTCGCATTCGCTCCGGGGTCCACACAATAGGACCGTCAAGTTTCCACCTTCCTTGGTTATCTCCTAGCTTCGTGATCCACTCATATAGCTCAATAGGGAAGGAGTAGAAAAATATCTCATGGATCTCTGTATACAAGTATCTGTCCACCACTGTTCCTTTTTCAGTTGCAAGTTTCTGCTCTCCTGTGCCGCGAATTTGTGGATCTTTCTATCCAACTACTCTCCAATCTCCTTCTTATTTGGATTTCAATGATACGACATCACACATCTCTTATGCAGATTCTTGTCCCAGCAATGGAACCATTTGTTGGCTTGAGGGGACCTAACATAGGTTCAATGTTAATTAGCCAAACAAATCCCTACAATACTAGCCCTTTCGGCATCAGCCCGTGGAGCGCAGACTGAAGTCTCACCTGAGGCAGTATGGGGGGATGCTAGAACCAAATTTCTGCACCTTGAGATGGTTGTGATGTCATTTGAATCCTTCTATCCCTGCCTTCACACAAGTTTCTTCGCTCTAGGGCTTGCAAGACTAGCCTTCTAATCCAGCCTTCAATACCTCCACGAAAGGGTACACTTGACCTTCACGCAGTCCTGATCTGCTTCTTAGGTACTTTCGCACCGCTAGATCCGTGTGTCATACAAATTCCTCAATTAATCTAAGTGATATGCTTATATTATCAAATAGTTATAGCGAACACCACGTAACCAGATATTTGTAATTGCGTTAAATTATTCAATGTAATTGCATTCATACGCGCATCATATAAACATAATAAAGGAAATTCATACATGACATATCAAGATGCAGTAACAGAACAAAGACACAGGAATTGTATAATATCTCTTTTTATTAATATCTTCCAAGTGTTTATAGACTTTGTCCACCCTGCACACATAGCTGCAGGGGTCCACGCACTCAGCTGCAGACTTCTACCCTAGGCCTCTGCGCACTCAGATGCAGAGCCTCTACCTATGCTATGACCCAAGACTTAGACTTCTTCTTTAGAGCTATCACTCTATTACATGATCTCCCATTGTCTATCTCTTCTCTAAACTACTTAGAGCTTAGCTCTTTTTATACAATCCCATGGTCTATGGACCATGGGCAAGTCTCTTATAGCTAACTTTACTTTACAAAACTAAGGGCGTACTACCCTTTTTGACACATAACACCTTCGCACTCTGCGACCACAAAATGCGGAGTCTTTACAATTATATTACAAAAATTGACTTAAACATGGGCTTTTAGCCCCAAAAATGCCCTTAGGGGATCCCGCTCCCAACAAAGTGGTGCATGGTAATCTCATGCATGGGTGTGATAACTGTAGTAGCAAATTTTTTTTGCAACACTTCTATTTTGGTATTATGAGAGAAAAATGACAGAGCTTGTTCAAAGAATGATGTTCTCAACAATGTTGCACAATGAAGTTAGCTGGTTTAATGATGAAGAGAAAAGTACAAATGCATTGTCTATGCATTTTTCAAATGATGCCACCTTTGTTCGTGCTACTTTTAGCAACCGAATTTCAACTCTTATTTGGAATGCAATAGCAGATATTGTTGCTCTTGTCACTGGGATTCTTCTAGAATGGTGCTTAGTCCTTGTAGCTTTGGGAGCCTTGCTACTTTTGATAGTTTCATCAATTGCACAGAATATATGCAACATCAAACTAAATTTGGAGTAAAAGAGAAAGTAATTTCAGATAATGTATTATCTATCTCTGGGGTGGAGTTATAAGTTTCAACAAATCGTTGAAGATTGTGCTAGTAAGTCAACACATATTGATAATATGGAGAGTGATGCTGATGTTAAATTGAAGAGATGCATTTTCAATTCGCTGAGGGTTTGAAAGTCAGCACTTGTTCTAACATTTTTGAAAATCTAACACTTGCAACAACAAAATTTCCAGAGATGGTTGCCACAACAATTACTTGCATTGTAGTTTTCCTCAGATGGAGCATTATATTAGAGCTTTTTTGTAAGGATAATTTGTTCGAGACTCTAGAATTTAGCATCCTCAATCATATTTGAAAGGACCTAAAAACTTGTGGGCATGGAAACGACTTATCTACCTGGACTGAGGTGTTAAAGCTTTGCAAAATTAGTATTTAGAGAAATAGGTCCCTTACATGCAATTTATAACCAGGGAGGATAATGTTAGAAGACAGATAAATATTGGCAAAATGAATAATTCAGTGAAATTCGACACTGAGAATGGGTCTCTTGAAAATCCATTTACATTCAAATTTCGAAGCATCTATTGCAACAGTGGACATCTCAAGTTAGAGGACAAGAGGGGATAAATGAAAACGGACAACTTTGGTGATGATAGAGATGAATCATTGGTGGTATCTGATTCCAAAGAGCTACGAGTTGAAAAAAAAATCATTTAGGAATTTTCTATCCTACAATTCCAAATTTTGAAATAGTAACCAGAAGTGACAGCACTTTAGCATATCCTTGGTATCGAATCATCAAATTCACATCCACATCATAAACAATAACAGCTGGATATAAAAGTTGTACAAAGTTTAAACAATTCTATCATTCACTCAAAGTCACTAAATATAATATTATCCCGGATTTGGAGATAGAGTTTGAGGACTTGAGGATTAGTCAACCAAGAATTAGATTCCATTTGTTCATCAAATCCACAAGAAAGAGACACCTTGCAGCAAATTATCAACCAAAACAATTTGTTGTAACACAATTTGTACATCTAAGAGCACACAATTAACATCATAGATCCCATATTCTATGGAACAAAACGAGTAGATTATGGCATGAAATCAGCAGTAGAGGATCATTTTGCAGATTTTCAGCAGCTAGTGAACCAATTCCAGATTTCAAGGCAAGATACTTGCAAGCAGTTCAAAGTTTCCAACAGATAAATAAGAGAGATTGTTTTATTTTTAGATTATTGTTTAGGATTTTAGTCCATAGTTATTGTAATAGTTGGGGGATATTTTGTCTATATATTATTTCATTTTTAATAAACAACTGTTGGATTTTGATTCCAAGGCTCTTGACTTTGTAATAGCTTCTATTATAGGATTTCTAATGAAAGGCTTCTGGCTCTAGTTTATGACATAATTAGTGTTTCTAGTATGTATTTATAGTGTTTCCATAACTTGTTTTTTGCACATGTTCAAAGTATTATAGAAGATCTAGGTAAGAAGAGATTGAGTTTCAATCTCTCTGAAATCCCCTGCAAATTAATAATCATTTAAAGAGATTAGTATATTGGATTGGTTGTCTAAGTTATCTCTTCTTTGAACTGATTTTATTTTTTTCCTTCTATATTCTCTTGAATATGTTTTGTTGGGTTGTAGAAATCCTCTACATGCATCCAAATTTCCCTAGTTGTTAAGTAGTCAGGCTGAGTGCTCAATTATTAGGAATCTCCTTACATTCTTATATCATAATCCTTGAAAAGATAAGTCATGTTGTTAGGTTGGATGCTGACATTTTGAGAAGGGACCTTGTGAGAGAGGCCTTTAATCATGAATAGGGATTGTCAGTGATCGCCAACCACCCCCAATTAAAACCATAAATCTAGCCATCATGCTTCAAAGTCTATTGTTTAGTGATAGGTGAACAACGTTAAATAAAGCCTTGTAACAACTGAGGGAGCCCCCTCTAGTTCAAGGGCCAGCTTGAACCTAAAGGTTAGTTGAGTTGGTTTCTTGGCGTAGTTTTTGTAGCCAAGGACTGCCTACAGGAAATAGGTACAACACTAACTATGGTCATGTCTTGATGTGATGAGTAACTATGTCATATCTGATTGTCCTAACTTGATGGAGTGACTTGATAGAAAGTGTCATTGTGTTCATAATTTCTTAGATATGATGTTGCATATATATGCTTCTTTGAGTCTAACCTTTCATGAAATATTGATGTCATGATGTTGATAGCCATGATCGATATATGTTTATGATATAATAGATCTATTGTTACTTAACTCTAGCAAAGACGGGTTGATGACATGAATAAAGATGAAGGAAGTGGATTGCCAGTCAAAGGGAGAATCTCTTGTGAAGATTCTTACTCACACAACTATTTGCATTCTGTATTATTGAAGTATGACTTATGTGCATCTAACATTATTAAACTACAACAACTCTCAAACTTGAAGATTGTACATAGATTAGGGTTTCTTCTATGGATGTAGACATTGAACTAGGATATCTTGTCCCTAGATGCACACATGCTAAGGCTCATATAACATTCAGGAAGCTAAAGACACTCCCATGCTAACCTGAAGGGAGCATTCAGGGGTTTGACTACAGTTGACCATCACCTGAAGCTTCTAAATCTATCTAAACTCTGAATCAAAGTGTCTCTAACAAATTCTGCCACTATAATCTGATTTCTGAAATTGTTGATCATTGTGCATGAAATCAGATGTTCACCTAGGAGATGCTAGTCTTGCATATGTGTGGCATATAACAACATGATCTGCAAGCAAGAAAAGATTAAATGTTTTCCATAATATGAACATGCATACTGAACTTGTATTTTTAGGTGATCGAGACATACAAATAGATATGTCACTATGTTTTTGCTATAAGAGGTTAGCATGATTTAGCTGATTGATATAGATAAATAGTGTTCTGTCATGATGCTTGACAATAACTTTGAATTGATGATTGAGATGTGCTTTGACTATAGATATATCTATGATAGAAAATTTGGACTTAACCTAATGTCTAATGATTCGATTTGATGATTTTTTTATTTTCCCTAATGTCTATGTGGGCACAATGAATTATGTGGGTATTTAGAAAATTGCCCCCTTGTTCCTAGCACAATGGTTGAAGTATTGATAGATGTGATTCAACATGAACATGGAACCTGTATGACTCATCCTTGGTGTATGAATTTTCATCTAGTGACATAAATGAATTATGTTATAATTATGACCTGATAAAGCTTGGATTGATATTGCATAACTGATTACAACTTGTTGTCATGATGAAGTCGTGATTTGATATGAGTTCCTCCCATCTCCTAGTGGAAAGAATTGATACTATGATATTGATGACTTTGATAATAGTTTTGATCTAACTTTTGAGATTTGATAAGCTAACTCTATTGATGTGATAGAACAACATTGATATATGTAAGGTTGATTATTTTAGCTTAGCAAGGCATTATGCTTATAGCATTGCATGAAGCAATCTCCCTGATTCAGATATGTTTATATTTGATAGTTGTCTAATGAAGTCAGGGTGATGAGTTCCAAGGCATGTCTTTGATATTGATTATGGTTTTGATTTTTTATACTGATGGTCTTCTCTTGATAGGTGATGAGCCTCCGTTGTTCTAAACTAGAGGGAGATAGGTTTTGAAGCTTGAAATGATGTATCGTGGCATGATGAATCAATTTCTGGAATTTGAGAAAGAATTTCCATATTGCAAAGCTATTGGAAAAAAAATCAATAATGGAAATGCAAATCCTTGGACACTCCTATTTGAAGTTCAAAGATGATTTTGAACTTGACATGACATCTTACTATTGATTGAAGCATTGATGTTCCATTTTGAACATCCGCTTGTATATGTATGATGTGCATAGAACCTGAATAAATTCATGATTGAGTTGCTTCACTCACATAGAGTTGCCACCAAACATCCTTTGAAATATCTGCATGAGGTGTTCTATTTTTAGAATGAGATATTTATTCACAGATGTATTGCTAATATTTGAGATTATTTCTGCTAAGCACATTTGGATGTATGAGATCTGCCATGATATCTTAGATGAGAGGTCCATAGCATGACCGAGGTTGAACATGATGTTGCTAGCATGGCTAGCTATGATGCAGGATGAAGAATATCCTTAAAGAGTTGTTCGAGCATGATCTCGATATGACATGGATACATTGTGAGATTTGATTGGCAGAAAATCCCATATTTATAGTTGTGACCAAGATACTCTCATATATTGAGACAATACAGTTTTTCGAAACAAGCTCAGGCCTGTGGTTGGCACCTCCTTGAGAGGGAGAATGATTATGGTATCATTTTGTGATTTATATGATTATTTGTATTCTGACATAATATTTGATTTGATGCCTTGTAAGAATAGGAAACAACTACTATTGGGACAAGCTAATACTAGATTTTAGTATGATGAGAGCAGCGTGATTGAGGAAATTGAGCAAACTCTTCCTCCATGGCTGAGCTCCCAAGGTGAGGAATTGAGGTGGAGGGCTCCTGGGGTTTATGGAACTCTAGAAAATAGGGTATGGCCCCTATTTGTTACCCATATGGATGGAGAATGTTTCTCCCCTATCTTCATAGGGTCAAAGAATAATGCTACCCTATTTGGTCTTTACAGATTATATTCTAGTTGGAATCATACACACAAATAGGCCGGTTTGTTAAGAATATTGCTCCTCGTTTGGCCAACATGTTGAGAGTGTACTTGGGGTGTACAACCCAAGTATATTATGATGCAGATGTTCTACCACATGACTATTTAGGGTCATCGATGGGAAGATCAATAGGCAATATGATGGGTTGATATAAACCTATGGGATTCTAGGTTGAGATTAAGCTCCCTGATGAGATCCCAGGGTCGAGATGTGCTCCCTTGTGTGTTTTGTTATCCTATTGATTGATATGGGGTTGTAGATGTATAGCTCCCCCATGAGATTCTGAGTCAAGATGTGCTACTTGATGTGGTTCCAAGTTGAGATGTGCTCCTTGATGATATGCTCTCCAATGATGACTGATGATGATATTCCGGTTAGCAGCCCATTGGAAAGGATTCAAGATAACAGCCTGATGGATAGAGGGTGATAGCTTAAGCTCCCCTCCATTAAAAAAATATTCTTCTTCTAGGTTTGAGAAGGTTCCACATATAAGCAGGAACAATCAAGAGGTAAGAAGGAATAAGAAAAGGATAGATCGAGATGTACATTGATGATTTGTGATGATGAGACACTTGAGATGGACATAGAATGTTGACTAAATGATAGATATGAACTGTGATCATACATTATCACACTTGAGGATTCCAGAATGACATATTGATCGATGGATAAATTTTGGCTGGTGGAATTCTCCCTAGTTGAGAGGGAGTGTTAATTTTTGCAATTGTGGTTAAATTCCACCTTGGACAGCTCATATGACCAATATGATGATTTCATTATATTCCTCTTTTTGAGAGGACCAAAATCGACCTAAAGATCACCCAATTTGGTCAAGCAGAAGTTGAGTTTGGAATTATTTTATTCATACATGTATTATGGAATGGTTCGGCCCTAACCACATGTGTAACTACTTAGATCTACCTAAACCCCAAGTGGACCCTCATGAATTCCTATAAATAGAATATAACTCAAGCTCATTTGGACACATTGAACAATCCATATTCTCTTCTCTTATTGTCTTGGTTCGCACAGGTCTATTGGAGGAAAGTTCGCATCAGGGTCTAAAATCTCAACGTCGAAGCTCGCACTGATCTAGAGTTTTCTAGATCTTGGACGCTAACATAGAACTCGAAATTTTAGTCCATAGACACTGGCACAATGCATTATGGGAGCGTCTAGGGAGCCTTAGACATTGGCACAGTGGATTATGGGAGCATCAAGGTTTTCAGAGATAGATCAAGTTGTATTAGTCCCCAGATGCTCGCACAAAGTGGTCCTGAGAGCATCTGGGCTGCCATAGACACTCACACAAAAACCTTATGAGAACATCCAGGGCTTGAAGTAGGTTTGGGTATGCTTGAACCTAGATGCCCTCATCCAGTTCACCTAAGAGCATCCAAATCTATTTCGGCAGTCATCCAGTTATGCAGAGAGCATCCAAATCTGTTATAGACACTCACACAACTCCTCCTCCCTACATTCATGACTCATGGATGAGATTTTTGTATTCTGAATATTCTGCTCAGTGACAACAGTGTTCAGTATTATCCAAAAAATTTCTACAGTCCGTGACAAAACACTTTAGTCCTCAGAATTAGGGTTTTGATTATAAGCATGATTAGATTTGTTTCATGGATATTATAGTTGTTGCATAGATAAAGTTATGGATCATTGTACTCTTTTTTGTTGAATCATTTGATGACGATCTAAGAAGAAGAATATTTGAAAGGGTTTTACCCATAGTGGTTTTTTCCCTAGTCTAAGACCAATCCTGGTGTCTATATGTGCACGCATGCTTTTCTTTTGTTGTTCCATTATGTTCTGTTGCATTGATGATGATGATGATGTTGTTCTTTATATATAATTACATATGCTGATGAATAATGGTGTGGATATGAATAATTTTATGATGATATGGGGTGAATGTAATGTAATAATGAAGAAATTCAATTATAAAAGAAAAGAACAATTTAGCCCTATGAAAAATTAACAGTCAGTGGTGGCTTATGTATGCACACAGGTGGAGTATCTAACTATTGGTAAAATAACTGGATAAATATTGTATTAAGATGGGGGTCGTGATGGGCATGTCCTAACTTAGGGGAAAACCTGCTAAGTAGTCATTGATATTATCATCAATCCAATCATCGGCCAACTAGAAAGCGGCCATAGTCATATAGTAGGAAGTGGCAACCTATGATTTGAAGATTGAGTATAATGAGCAGTGATTACACACATATACACACAGAGGTTGTTGAAGGGTTGAGGTGGATTTGTAAAGTGCAGGTGGATGCTTTGTGTTTTTCTAAAGCGGACCATCATCGACTCTTTTCTCTGTTTCCATATCAAGCCATGATTTAATATTTGAATATACTTCCAACTTGGAAGGGTTGATCAAAATCAATGTTTCCGTAGAGAATGTCATTAGTAATTAGTCTGGTTTTCCTCCTGGTTTAACTATATTTCCAAGTGATAAAGAACCCTTAACAAAGTAGGAGGACCATGAAGGAAATAGGTTGGGCATGTCTAAGAAGGCTTCCCATGACAAGCAACATAGGAGGACAAAGAAAAATTCAATCAAGGTGAGCGAGTATGTCCCTAGATTATTGCTCGAGGTGGATATATATTGAGATAGTGTGGAAAGACTCAAATAGAGGGTGTTGGTTGGGCTTTCAAAATTTTCCAAAATGAATGGGGTTTAGATGACAGGGTGGATTGAGAAGAGTTGGCTACCCATTTTCACATAGAGGCCAAAGGTGAGCGTCCTCCTCAATGGATGGTTCATCTTTCTCTTTCTAAATTTGGAGGATGCTGAGAATATTGCCTCTATCCCTTTGGTTCGATATCGAGGTTTTCTCTTGCTCCAACACTGGTCTGTGGGTTTTTATCTCGTTAAATATGTTCCTAAGAGGAAAATCTTATGGTTGAAGCTCTCAGGGCTCCCACTGGAGCTCTGGACAAAATTGACTATCATGGAAATTTCCAACAAGATTGGAAAGTTTTACTTCGTGGATGAGGGTTTCTCAGGTTTCCTTGATAAAAGGTTCGCATGGGTCTTTGTTGAAGTTGATTATATGGGAGGGTTACTAGCTGATTTGGATATATTATGGGGGCATATTTAGTTCAGGTGTCAGGTAGACTATTGGGGTGTTCGCTTTAGGTGCATTGGTTGTCATGATAAGAGACACTTGAATGTTGAATGCCCTCTAAGGTTTGGGGGTAGGCATCCATGGTTGGGTCTGGATATACCCAAAGAAGGGTGAGATATGATTACATCTCGATAGGTGGATTATAGAAATACATCAAATAAGGAATGTATGGCACATAAGGCCCAGATAAGAGATCACTCGACCTCTCTTCATGGAAATTTAGACAAGCCCAACAATGCAGACCCTAAAATAAATTAAGGGGGAAATACATATGCCCAGTGGCTCCTCTATCACATACACTTTGGCACAAGGACAACGTAGGTCTTGGGGAAATAATTTTTCTCATGATTCATGACAAATTGCAAGCACACATATAAATCCCTCTTCTACAATTATTATCTCGAGGGTGACTAAATCTGATAAGATTGTTGGCCTAAAGGTATAACAACATTCACCTCTATGATTTGGTACTTTCCAGGGGAACTCCTCCTACCCATTATCTAAGGACATAAAATTGGATTTTTTGGATCGATAGGAATCTCTTGGCCTAGAGCCCCTAACCATGAAGAAGGATTTTTTCAAGAACAATAGGTGACAGTCATTCCTGAATCTAGGAAGAGCGTGATGACTCAGAAGAAGCAAGGAATCAAATACAAAAAGGTGTCTTCCTATGTTTGGGTGTCGTTAGATATTAATGCTTGTTTCTCGGTAGCATTAGAGGAGGCCCAATACCCCCCTTTTGATCTAGGATCATCTAGTGTTGACATTGGCCCTGAAGAGGCTTATGAACTTGCGGATCTTAAAGGGAACATACCCACAAATATTCTTTATTAATGAAGGTAATATCCATCAACATGAGGGGCTTGGGATATACACATAAACCTATATTCTTTCATAATATCATAATGCTAAATCAACCCTCTATTGTCCTTTTCCAAGAAATGACGACTAATAAAGTAAAAGCCAAAGATCATTTAATTAAAATATGTCTAGGATGGGTGGTATGTGTGGTGTGTGCCTTAGCACACTCTAGGGGTCTGGCAGTAATGTGGGATCCCAACTATTTCATTTGAATCATACAAATTATTCACTAGGATCATTTTTTTCGGCCACAAGTGAGGCTCAAAACATTGTTTATGCATACTTAATATATATAACTTGTACTCCAGTCACATATGTTTTTGGAACCACCTAGATATGAGTGTGATCACGGACCTACACTCTCTCATTTTGATAGGATATTTGAACCTGACATTGGTAGAGGAAAAGGTGTTGGGGTAGAAAGGCAAGTTGTATGCCTTATAAGGTTACTTCAAGGACTTATTTGATCATAAGCTACTTAGATATATTTTCCCTTATTTCCTTTATCTGACATGGAGGAAAAGGGGATCGAATTCTGAGGGAATAGCCAAAAGGATGTACCACATTTTTGTACATTATATTTTGGCTAATAGTTTGAGTCAACTTTTTTCCTAGACAAATTATACTGATATATCAAATCATCAAGCGATATTCCTAGAATGGTCATGGGGAAGATGTATCGCGAGATTTTCCCTTTAGGTTTAATAATATATGGCTCGAGGATAAGGATTTTTTTTACTTAGTCAGAGCTTCATGGTCCAATACCCTAGAGATTGCTCAAATGCCAAAGATGGAGGTGGTAAGTCACAAGTTTGGAAGATTGAAGACTGAGTTAAAGAAGACAGTAAGAAATCAGAGAAAGGAACTCGACAAGGAGCTAAAGTAAGTTGACATGGAAGTTGCGTTTTGAATGACACCAAAGGTTTGGGTTTCCTCACAAAATCTACAAAGAAGGCACTCCTAGAACTTGCGACAAGGAAACATAATATTTTGAAACAACAAGAGGAAGAACAACGAATGAAAAGCATGGTAGCATGGGAGGCAGAAAGGGACAAAAATACACATTATTTCCACAATCTAGCCTTGAAGAGGAAGACAGGCAACACCATTTGGCACATCAAAGATGGTGGGAATAATGCCCTAACAAAGGAGAAGGATATGAAAAATGAGGTTGTTCGGTTTTTTAATAATTATTTTAGGGCGAAAGAGGGAACAAACTCAACTAAATAGTTAGAATTCACGAATCTGTTCCCCTGCATGGCGGATGTAGAGACCAACATGGTGTTGATCAAGCCCATGTCAATGGAGGAACTTTAGGGGTTTATGAAATCATTGGCCCAAGACACATTAGAGATATTTTGAGGTCTAAGATGGGCATCAAAACAAAAATATACAACCAAAATAAAATTTATAAGAATCAGTAGTATTCAAGATGATGATGTCAACCATAGGGGATGATTCACCATTTTTGGAGTAAAAAAGTAAAATTATTGAAAAAATAAAAAATAAAAAACTACTTTTTCAACTCATATTTTCAACTTATCTCCCTAAATTTTTACTCAAATTTTGAGTGGGAGGACTCATTGGATGCAAAATTTAATTCCTCATCCAAGGAGTACCCATGTTGCATACTTTCAATGGACCCTACTACACAAAAAATGATAAATACATGAAAAATGTGATTGCAATCATGGTTTTTCATGTATTTCTCATTTTTCATGTAGCAAGGTCCATCGAAAGTATGCACCATCGATACTCCTTAGATGAGGAATTAAATTATGCATCCAATGAGTGCTCCTACTTGAAATTTGAGTAAAACCATAGGGAGATAAGTTTAAAATAAGAGTTGAAAAAATAGTTTTTTCTATTTTCCTTCTAAAATTTGATGATGTAGTCTAATATTATTTTATTATTTCCACTATTGATTTATAATGTTCATTAAGATGACCATTTTAGACCTAAAAATTTTTGTAATGAAGGCCCTAGCCCATATCGCTAGCTAGTTAAGCTCTTTCTACATTTTATAGACCTAATGGGGTTGTACCTTCTAGGCATGATTGAAGAATCTAGAATTCTAGGCTACATTCTAGGGTCTATAAATGCCAATTTGTTACATGATCCCCCAAAAGTCTAATTGTTCCTACTTTGCATATTATAGGCATATTTTATTATGTAATTTAGAGTACAAGATGATATCTAAATTCGTTTCCAAGAGAATCAAAGAGATGTTTTCATCACATCTTATGTCACAAAAAATTGGACTCTTATCCAACCGAAAGATATAGGACAAAATTTCCATCTCTCAAGAATTCATCCATAGAATCAAATCTCGTAGATTAGAAGCATGCCTGATGAGAATCGATTTAATTAAGGAAATGATAACATCGAATGGGAATTCCTCAAAATGATCCCGTACAAAATGGTTTTGATCATAGGCTTATTCATTGGATTATGGCATGCTTTAAAACAACGAATCTGGTCATTCTTATCAATGGAATTCAAACTGATTTCTTTAGGGTTTCCAGGGGTCTTCGAAAGGGTTATGCACTATAGCTAGTACTTTTCATATTAGTCATATATGGGTTGAGCAGAGGAATCTGAGATGCCAGGGGTTGATTACAGGTTGTAGGGTTATGTTGTAGCGGCTACAACCACCCTCCAAAATTCTTCCTTCGCTTCATTTTGGAGCCTCCCTACCTCAAATCTTAATAGCTTCTCTTGCATTTCTCAAGTACTCATGCTTTCATTTGACTTTATCTTTCACTAGAAAACTTGTGTCTCTTACTTACTTTGTTGTCTAACCACAAGCTGACCCCTGTGACTTGGTTGCGTCTGATTCTTGCACTGCCTTGGAAAACTGCTCAGTCCTAGAGGGTAGGCAACCTTGCTCTTAGGAATTGCGTAGTGTAGCCAAGCAATGAGCCCTGCTCTCAATAATTGCACAATGCAGCCCAGTAGTGAGCCTTGCTCTCAATAATTACACAAATCAGCGTAACAGTGAGCTTCGGCTCCATAACTGCGCAGACCCAAATGACATATTGTCTTCATCTAGGAAATTGTGTAGAGCCTAAGAGGCAGCCCAAATCCACTCAACCCATAAATTGCACAGAACCTACTATGCTCAAAAACTGCTAAGTGCATGAACCAGAGAGTTTCCTGATCCTTCCCAGAACTGCGCAATCTTTCTGGGAAGTGCATGGTAGTTTTCTTGAAAAAAAAGAATCTAAGAGGAAAAGCATCCCTAGGAAGTAGGGATCCATTATTAGTTTCCCAAAGATGACACCTTTGCATCTTTAGAAGTTTTTGCCAAGTATTGTTGTTGTCCTTGATCTCAAGCATATGCATCATGAACTCTATTTTCTCAAATCTATGAAATGGATGCCTCTAGACCTCACTTCTGTATTCGATCATCAAGCTCTAGCTTCCCTAGGATATCAAGGAGCCTTTAGAGCATTTTCATCACTTTTCGAGGTGAATTTTTCTTTTATCGTCTTATGACGTTTTTTCTTTCGCTTCTTCTTGTTTAGATTGTGAGAGTGTTGTTTCACTCATTTTTTTGAATGACCGCTGGCGTATTAACTTATTTCATCTTGTAGAAGTGTTGTTTCAAGTTATACATTACCTTCCCCAACCGTTGTGTGAGTTTTCTCGTTTTTGCACCAACGCTCATCGTTGCGGAAACTCCCTTCACATGCTTTGTGTTCCTTTAGTTTAATCAATTTTTGCACTTGTTTCACACGCATACATCTACACTTAGTCAGATCTTCACTCAACATCACACCATCCTTTAGATCTTCTTGTTTTCACACTCCCCATGGGCATATCTGGGCTCCCCTTGCCCAGATCTTACATCTCACTGCATGCACTGTGCAATCTGTGAGCTCAAGGCCTTTGGCTTGGCTTCTATAATTTCATAGAGTCTGTCCTAAGATAGCTTCAATTACACACTTCACAGTTCCAAGAGACAATCTCCTAGCTTGGTCGCTAAGATTGTGCAGTGTGCAGTCTGCCCCAGGACCTGTCCCATACTGAACTATGCATTGCGCAGTTCCAATCATCATGCTTCCACACTGACTATTGGTACCTCGCAATGCACAGTTCCCACAGTCAGTCAGTCACCCCTGTCAGTCAAAAATGTCCATTTCCTCTCATCATATGCCCTAGTTGCTACTTGATCATGTTACAAAGTTATATTTGTAAGAGATAATGTTTGCTTGCCATGAGTGTCATTTCTGCCCCACAAATACTGCACTCGTGAAGTGCTTCTCTACAACAATCATTATACCATAGCACCAAAGAGAGTTGTTTCAAGAGTGACCACTAAAAGCAATACATGGGAAGTAGTTGAGCAAGTGCCAGTTTACTTGCCAATATATGTAGATGCCCAACTGTTTATATAAAATGAGTCAACACTAAAATGGAAACAAGACCAGGAGTAGTGGCAGAAGACCACAATCCAATACAGGATCAAGGAAAGAGGAAATTGCTGACATAATAGAAGGAGAACAAACTTGCAAAGTGAAAGCGGATTCAATCTCCATGCAGGAATATTTGAAAGCAGAAGAAAAAGGAAGTATAGGACACATACATTAGAGTGAAGGAAGAGAGAAAAGAAGAGCTTGCAAGTAGCAGAACTGAGATTGCATCAAGCAGAACAAGAGTCGAAGGAAGAACACGAGTTAAGAAGTATAAATAGAAAGAAGAAAAAAGGCAAGGTTCAATGAAAAAGCAAAAAATGCTAATACAGGTTGATGAACTGGAACAACCAGTAGCTGAGGAAGAGAGTGAACAGATGCAAGTTCCCTCACCAAAGCTAATCACAAGAACCAAGTCCAATTGGAGGTCGACAGGTACATGGAATAGTTGATGCGCGAGGCCACTAGTGATGACTTGCAACTGAGCACAGACAACATGCAAAAGTACATTAGTGGTCTAGCCACACTCAGGACAATGTTGTGCATGCTTCAGGGCAAGACAAACACAGGTTCCAAGACCACATGCCCAGATGTCATGGAGGGAAGAGTCCACTTTCAGCAAGACAACATCAAGCAGTTTGGGGACATCACAACACAATAACAATCTTGGCATCAGTACATGACCAAGAAGCATTAATTCTATGTTGCCGAGTTCATCTTTCCCCAAACCTCGGAGTCACAGTGTTTTGTCTTGTTATGTTGTCTCTAGCCTATTGTTTCTCACGTGGGTACATGTGGAAAATTGTATTATTGTAAATATGTTGTAATTGAAATTCCAAGTGTCGCTAGTTGAATGTGAACAGTCACTATGTAATGTGAAGAGTCAAGGGGGTAGTCCAACAGTCAAAGGGGAATGCCAAGGGTCACCCCACCCTTTGCTACATGTAGAACCTCATAACTCATAGTACGGGCTTTTGGGAGCCAAGATTTTGCCTAGGCATTGCTTAGAGGAGGCTTGGAGAATATTGTGATGAGCCTTGGCTTCTCCACAATGTAGAATGAATACATCTCTTTGGAGGAGAAGGTAGTGTTGACTGTAATGTTCCACTATTGGGGCTAGAGGTTGTAAATGGTGTATGTATGGATGGAACTTTCACTTAATAATATAATAGATCCAACATGTTTTCAGGCATATGTTGTTATTGTAGCTTGGCTATTCTAGTTACTTTAGAAATGTATGTTATTTCACTTACGCATTTGTGTATGAACTATTTTGTATACGATTGTACGAAACTTGTCGAAGACGTGTTGTTGTATTAACCCGTCACTTTGGATTGTGGACTATTCCTCTTCCAACTTGTGATGTCATTAAGCTTATGTGTTCCTTTTAGGATGCGTACTATTACATGCTTCTAAGTGACACATTTCCTTTTCCCCTCTGTGTGTTAGAACCCCCATGCATCTCACTTGACTTGCTACAAGGTCACACACTTGCTTCTAACAAAGTTATCACACTTACCTCTACGTGCTACTGCAGTCAAGGCATTACTTTACTACCCACTGCTTGGACTCCTACTTCAAATGGTCTGAGGTCTAGTTGGGACTTCTTACTAGGGAGATCCCTTGACATGTTGGTGGGTGAAGCACTATCGACGAGTTACAATAAATACCTAAATCTCACACCTCGTGTTCATGGATGACCTACTTTTCACAAGGAAAATAAATGTAAATGAATGGTGGGATTTTCATTATATCCTATCTAGGTTTTGGGTAGAATTTAGGCTCATTATAGACAAGGAAAATCTAAATTGATTACTGATAGTTTGGATGTAGAGACAATTGAGGATATTTCCAGCATATTTGAAATAAAAGTGGTTTCGCTAGCTGGAGGTTTCAGGTACTTGGGATTTATATTGAAGACAAACAAGTACGTATTTCTAGACTGGGAGTGGCTAATCAAGAATTTTGAGAAAAAATTGGACCTCTGGGCTCACAAGTTGTTACTCTCAGGGGAAGACTGGTCATGATCAAAGCGATCGTGCAAGGGATATCGATTTACTATGCCTAAAGAAGCCATCAAAAGAATAGACTCGATGATTCCTAATTTTCTCTTGGTTGGGGAAGGAAAACAAAATAAAATACATTTGGTCCAGTTAAAGCTTTTATCTCGAAAGGAGGGAAATGGGGGATAAGGCATTAGATACACTGAAAGTTTTAGTATGGCCCTGCTTGCTAAAAATATTTGGAGAGATTCCAAGGACAAGGCTTATGGCAACAAGTGGTTAGAGAAAAATACCTTAAGAACATATCTCTTGAGGGATGGACTGGCGTTGGCACTCCTGAAAGGAAGGATGTTTCACATATTTGGAGAATCTTGATGAAGGAAAATCATTGACTTGTGGGAAATATGCTATGGGAGGTAGGTAGGGGAGAAAATACAATAGTTTTCCTTGCTGCTATCAAAGGTATGAAAAATTCCCATTTGCTTTCTTGTCCTATAATATATTTTCTTAATCATCTGGGTATCTTTTTTCTTAACCAGTTGACTAGCTATAGACCTTCCTTACATAATACCTTTGGTTGGCCTAAAGCTAAATATTTGGCCTCCTAGAGGTATTTTTGAATGAATGGGATCGATATATATAAAGGATTAGTCAAGTAGGAATCATGTTGTTTGAGAAGGTGGATAATCTGGCATATGGTGGATGTGAGACAGTACGGAAAATACTTTCCAAGCTCATACATAACATAGGGGCATGTCATTCCTATCCATGCTGTGTGGAAGACACTTGCTTAGTGATGGGAGATTCCTTTGAAATTGAAGTGCTTCATGTGGCTAGTATTTCACAATTGGATTCTCACATGGGATAATCTCACTAGAAGGGGTTTTCAAGGGCCAGACGTTTGCTCTATGTGTGGTGGGGTGAGGAAAGAGGTGGTTCATCATTTCCTTTCATGTCCATTTGCGATATCCATTTGGAAAGAGGTATCAAATTTTATAAACATTCAAGCATATATGGAAAGATCTTCTATAGACAAATTTCTTTCACAATGGATCGAGGATAAGAAAGAACATAGGGCACTCCCCTGCTATATCACTTAGGGTATATGACAAAGTTTTAATGCCAAAATATATTATGAGATTTCTCCTTGTGTCTGAAATACAAGCTTGAAGATTGTGGAATACTTTTAGGAGATTGGGCCTTAGAGTCCAAAGTCAAATAGGATAAAATGTTGCTATAGAGAAGTTGGGTCATCCATGTCGATAGGATTTTTTGATGGTGCTTCAATTAATGGGGTATGTGACTGTGGTGTACACATTATTTTGGATTTAGGGTAGTCCTATCACTTTAGTTGGTTCGGGGGTGCATGTACTAAAAGCAGAGCATAGATGCTTTCCTTATGGGGGGTCCCGAGGTGTGCTAGTTGGTTGGATATTGAGGATATGGAGCTATTTGAAGAATCCAAAATAATAATGGACTTGGTACAAGGGTGCTCTTCCTTTGGGTCACCCTCTTTATATGACTGGATGCAAAAAATCATAGCATTGTTAACATATTTTAAGAACATCTCCTTCTCCCACATATACAGAGAACGACATGGTGGCAAACCTCATGTCCAAAAGTGGTTGCACATCTTCGTTGGGTGTTTTTTAGTTATAACTCCTTCATTGGTAGTCTTCTCATTTTCGGATATTTATTCTTATGTGTTCTCATTTCTCTTATTCTTCACCAATGGTGAATCATCACCTTTGAGTATTTTCTTAGATGTTGGGTTACAGTTGAGCTTAATTTCCATCAAATAGGACCTTGCACCAGGTAAAATATGAAGGTTTTTTCTGCCACGTTGATAGAGCAAGATCTAATGATCTAGTCAGTTTTTGTTTTTGCATATTTAGTCATAATAGCTTAAGCCTTGGATATTGTCTTGCAACACTCTGTTTGTCTCAAGGATGTTAAGAGGACACTATGTTTTTCTTGTTGTCTATTACATTAGTTTTAGATCTGCTAGGAGTTTTCTTTGTATTTTTGTGTTCAGCAAGGTAGATCTTTCCTTTTCAATCCATAAGAAAAATGTTCACAACACATAATATGACATACTAAGGAATGATAGGAGAGAAAGAACTTTGGAATTGTAACTTCCTTTTTTCAATAGAAGAGTGTAAGTTTTTTAAGTTTGTAAGAAAATGTTTTTAACACTTTGAAAAACCCTTGGGGTAGTTGGATTCTAAGTTCACTCCTCAAACTTGTGATTCCAATGAATCTCTATCATATTATGGACAAATTAAACTGAAAAATAAACCATAAAAACTTCCAAAAGAAATATCTAACAAATAGCCTATGCTAAAATTTACTATTAAAAAATAAATTATAACCTCATATATATATATATATATATATATAACTCCAATTCATTCAACATAGAAATGAGTTATTTATTAATTATTATATAAAATAATAAAAATAGTAAATTAGTATTTTAATAATAAAAAAATGATTTATATAGTGAGATTTATTTTAGTTATTATAATTTTTATTTTATATTTTTATTATGAGTATTATTATTAAAATTTTAGATTATTATATATATATATATATATATATATATATATATATATATATATATATATATATATATATATATATATAGATATATCATTTGACTCTTATGAATAAATTATCATAATTTTAAGAAATTAAACTAAATTATTTATAAAAATTAATTATACATATATATAATAATAATATTTTTTATTAATACCTTTTAAATCAAATCCAATGTCTTATATGTAGGCTATTCAAGAAAATGTATTTTTATTTTCATTGTGAAAAACACGATGAGGATGAATCACATTGGGTGGTTCGAAACACGTCAATCATATATTTTTGAATATGATTTCACCGAAATATTTTCTTGAAGGTATACTGTAGAAAGTCAAACAGTTGATAAATGCTTGTTAGTAGGTGCAAGTCTTGTGATGCATTCTCTTTATGAACGTGAAAAAAAATTAAGAATATGATCTATGTTAATTTTACATGTAGTGTCCCAACTGACTCCATGAAGTTACAGGTGCTAAAACTATTGCCCTTAATAAGGAAGCAAAATCTTTTTAAATCATTTGAACAATTGATGTAAAATGATAATGGTGGTCTTAGTAAAAGAGGTTGATTATAATTAATCTATTAATATCGATCACAGATGGAATTCTAAACTTTGCAATTGCATGATGATTGTTATGACACACACACACACATATATATATATTGAGAGAAAGCTTATGGAGATCTTAAGTTGGTTTTGATATATATAGTTGATAGCAATCCTATGGATGTGTGAACAACTACAAGACTATGCATTGACTTAAATTGGTAACATGACCAATGGTATATGTATTTTTATTTCATTAATGAAATAATAGTTGAGTGTGTGTGGTAGCACATGGGAGGAATAGAAGACTTGAGGACTCAGTTCAGGGAATTGGAAACTAAGCTCAGAATTTACAAGGTAGAGATAAAGAAACTTAACAGGCAACCATAAGAGCTTGACTGAGTGGAGTTCTAAACTAAAAAATCATTTGCAAGAACTGTCATATAAAACTAAATCCTCATAAATGGAAAAGCACATTGGCAGGAAGAGGCCCCATGAGGATGAAAAGGAGAAGAGGATATTTCCCTACTGGTATTGTAGAGAAAGGCATCTGAGAAAGCATTTTCCTTGCAAGTAGGAAAATAAGTAAAATAGCATATGCGATTCACAGGGACATGAATCAGAAATGCGAGATGCTAAGAAAGAGGGGGCATTCCCTCAAACTCCTATATATATATATATATATATATATATATATATATATATATATATATATATATATATATATATATATATATATATATATATATACACACACGTGTGTGTGATGAAAATATCCCTTGTGAACTATTAGGGAAATGTAAGACTTCAAGGTTGTTGTGAACCTTGTGAAGAAGTCTTGAACTAATTTTGGTACATGAATATAAACGTGTGTATACATATGTGAACTTATATGATTGCTAAAAGTGTCATGAACTCTGGACTTCTAGGGACTATTTTATTCTTATACTTATGTGTTGTGGTTTTAATTTTATCGATTTCATGGATTGATATCATTTGATTATGCAATTGTACATGGCCATGTTGTTTTGTCTATGGTTTTACTTTATGATTCTTGTTGTGGATTTCATTTCTACAAAGTTTCCCTTTGTTCCCTCTTGAAAGTTTCTTTGATTTCATATAAATTTTCAATTTTGTGCTTGGGGGCATAAAAGCAAGTTGTTCGGGGTGGTGGGAAGCCACAAGAGGCTCTGGTAGAGGGTTGAGGAGGACCAATAACAATATAAATTTAAATAGGCCTACAAATAATCCATGAGCATAAATGAAATGAGAAAGGTCGGGAAGGGGCACTGCATGGCTGCATGAAGAGAATGTTGGTGGTGGGAAGATGGGTTAGAAAAATGTCATCGCTAGAATACCTTGAAACATGATTCCTGAAATGACAAGCATAAATGAGGAATTATAAATGGCCAGAATTTGAATGTGTACACAGTTGTAGCTAAAATAACAGTTGAGAGTGTTGTGTTAACAACAAGTCAAAGGATAAAGGGAGCAATTAAAAAAAACCAAAACCAAAAACAAAAACAAAAACAAAAACAAAAACAAAAAACAAAACAAAACAAAAACAATTCCTCTATCTGCAAGCAACATTTGTCAAATTTTCATGCATATTTGCATAAAATCAAGGAATTATCTAAAACTTGATTCTAGTTGACACGAGTTAATGCATTTTGATAGTCAAGTGGGTTGGTTGGTCCCTAGGATATCAATGGATAGTGATATGGTAGCCATGAGAGTGGCTCGAAGGAGGTTCTCGTGACCTTAACCCAATTTACATTTATAAATATGTGATATGTTCATGATCATGTCAATGGTTATATACATATATAAATTTCATTGTGATTGATAGGTTATTTTCTAGATCATCCTTGTGAAAGAATGATTTATCATGCTTATGCATTTATCATGTGAATGGATCGCAAATTTGTGATTCCCGGTTACAATAGGAATCAATTAGGAAAATTGTAGCCTTGGTTGGTTATGACTTTAATATCATGTGCATATAATTCTTATATTGTGCCCACACGTATATTATGAATAGGGGATGATGAAGAATATATCAGCAAAAGGAAAGCAGTGTGATCTGTGGCAAGCTCGGACAAGCATGGATAAAAAAAAGATCTTGGATTTGGATTATGGATGCATGCAGTAAAGCATGGGAAAAATAGTAGAGGAATTGTTGCCTAATGTCTATGGATGGAGATGGCATGGACTCTGGATTTTCAATATTTTTGTGTACATATCGTATTGTGCCACATGTATTGTGTATGTGCTATGTTGTATCATGTGTGTGTATGTATTGTAGTGCACATTTTATATGCATGCATATGTTATGTTATGTGTTTAGGAGATGTAGGTATGGGAATTTCTAGGCCTATGTTTATTAGGAAAGGTAGAATGCGTAGAATGGGGGTTTCCAGGGCCTGTAAAGGTGTGGGATACATCTATATTCCTATCGACAGAAGACCACTTGGTTTGGTAGTGACTACCTGGTTGGTAGTGCCCATAATCACAAGGGAGTAATTGGGCTTATTTATATTTATTTTTTAGTAAGTGTTATCCTTAGGGCCAATGAACCACTTAATAATCTTGAAATCAAAGATAAGAGAAGAGGAGAGAAGGAATTGGGTGATTTCTGAGTTTGGAAATCGATCAAGTGTGTGTATGTGATCAGAGAGAAGAGAAGAGAAGGCATTTGGTTCTTGTTGGGTTTGTAAATCGATCCAATGTGTGTATAGGAAAGGAGGAGGCCATTGGATGCTTATAGTTTGGCAAAATGATCCATTATGTGTAAAGAAATAAGAAAATAGAAATTCAAATATGAGTATCAATTTTCTTTTCATTTCATGAATTTCTAAATTATAAAAATAAATTAATATGTTGATCTATGGTGGTTGGTTTATGAGCTAACATGGTTTTCATTGATAGGATGCAAAATAAAATTACAAGTTTCATTTCCTAGATAATATTCTAAGGAGGTAAGATTTAAATTATTATAATTCCTTATGATGATCCTCATGATGAATTGTGTGTCCTGATGTAGGAAAGCATGGAAATTACCTAGTTGGGTGAATGGACTTGGCTACAAGGTGAATTGAAGCAGCTTGAAGATATCATAGTGTGCAATGGCACGCCAATTAAAATATTTTAGGAATAAGGCCATTATAGGACACTGGTACCCACTAGTGTCCATTGAATTCCATGAAGTATTCAACGACCAGTATAGAAGTGTTGAGGTAGATACTTTACTCAGTTATGAGATCCTTCTGATGTGAGGAAGCCTTGCCAAGGAATGGATCACCCGAGGGACCAGGAAGCAGAGAATGGGATGCCTAAACTTGGAAGGTGTGTGACTGGATGGAAGGGGATGGCCAGATTTCCTAAGCGACTGGGAAGCAGAGAAGGGAAGGGTGGGAAATAAATTGGCTTTGGCCATCATCATATTTGATTAGAATCGAAAGCACATTGGGAGTGTGCCCAGAAGAAAAGAGTCAGAAATTGTTCGTTGAAGGAACAAGAATTGCAAGATAGTAGCGTTAGACATTGGAGGCAAGGTACACTCTAGAGAAGAGGAACAAATCAAAGTTGGATTGATCTGAGCAAAAGAACCAAAATATTTTTAAAAAGTCCATTGGGAGATGGATAAATTAATTAATAAATTTTTACTGAGTGGTTGGGTGAGCCACGCATATAAAATTCTAAAAGCTAAAATGGTCTATAGAGGCAAGATGAGCAAGATCATTCCACGTACCAAGTGAATCTGTAATATAGCCACAAACGGTCTATAAAGTCAACAATAAGAATAATATTGTACACTATCATATGTATCTTGTAGAGCTA
This sequence comes from Pinus tabuliformis, assembly GCA_031772625.1. Lineage (NCBI taxonomy): Eukaryota > Viridiplantae > Streptophyta > Pinopsida > Pinales > Pinaceae > Pinus > Pinus tabuliformis. Next base: position 870,215,609 of record CM062810.1, on the reverse strand, counting down.
CAAAGAAGATAAAAAAAAATCATATACTAATGATATCAACAAAATTTCACCAACAAAAATCAAAGACAATCCATATGATTGGAAAAACCGTGAAACGACTATATGCGGCCTATAAAGAAAACAGGAAGATAAACCTGCAACAATTCATAAGAAGCCTATTGGGTTACATAGATGAGCCAGAGAATTCCATGTACTAGGTGAATCCATAATTTAGCCATATACGGTCTGTAGAGACAACAATATGAAGAAAATTGTATTATTTCATATGCAGCATGAGAGCTACAAATAAGATTAAGAACAAATCACATACTAATTATACCAATAAAATTACACCATTAGAGACTTATTTCCCCTATGAAAATATACCTAAATTATCTATGGTAGGAGTCTAATGAGGAAGAGCCAATTTGATTTTCCACAACCTCCCTGTAATTTTTTCCATAACCAATCCATCTTTTGAGAGTCGATCAACATCTGAATTCCTTTCCCTATAGATATGAGTATATGAGAAGAAAATAAAATATTTTTTTAATCAAATTCCTTCCTCCACAATGGGTTGTAAAGTAATATTCATGCATGGTTGAGTATAATTTATCCAATTTATGATAATCATTAAGTCCCCGGAAAATTTTATTTGTGTGCATCCCTTTGCTAGTGCAAAAATTAATATATTTTCCCAAGCCATGATTTTATACTTGTTACTTGTCCTTGCACCAAACTTGATTTTGGTGTAAAAGGAATGAGATTCAGAAAGGAAAAGGATGAAACCCCCACCGTAAGGTTGCCTTTAATTGCATTATTCTCCATCAGAAAAATCCCAAGGAATAGAAAGATCACGGTTTTTTATATAATCACCCTAGGAGGGTTTGTGCCCTTTTCCTAAGGAAAGAGATCCAATATTGAAAGTTTTTCAACAATTATTTGATTAGGAGATGAAATATTCTCCTAAAAAATGGTTATTTTCCAAGCCAATAGACCCCCAATTTATGATTAAAGGTAAGGATTTGAAAGCCCAACTCAAAGGATTGGAGAGCCAAGCCCTCTAGGCATCCTCTAATTTCTCAGCCTCCCATACCACATTATGTCTCTAACTGTGTTTTCAAACTTTCCAAACATGCTAATAAAAAGGACAAGACATAAATATGTGATTAACCAATTCTACCTTATTCTTTCATAGAGCACACCATCTAGGCCCAACCACAAATATTTTCTGAAGAATGTCCCTAGTGGGGACCCTATTCTAAAACATACGCCGCATAGGGAGTTTGGATTTAGCTAGGAAATTTGCGTTCCAAAGTTCCTTCCACCACCACTTGATGATAACTTCTTCTCTAACAACCATTAAAGAAATGTATCACAGTTTTGGGGTATAAGATCCATAAGGATATATGCTCCATATTAATTTGTTTTCTTTGTCTATCATCCTGATATGATCTATAGAAAGAGCACTTAAAAAACCATTCCATAACTCCCTGTAGTCCCCTTCCAGAGCCAAATCATCTGGTGACAACCATTCCTGACTCCATAATGAAGTGGTATCTAGATTAGAAATGCGAGAGATTTTAGAGAACCCACTATCTCTCAAGAATTCAATCATGGGGGTGGGGGGAGGGTATGACTATGGCCACTACTTGGCCAAGGATCAAGGCCAGTTCACACACAATCCTCCTTACCAACTGTCCAATGTAAGCCACTGACAATTAGATTAAAAGAATTTATAACATCCCTCCAAATGGAAAAATTGATTATTCACAGCTTATCCATCCTCCTAATCCAATCTTCCAACGAACATGGGGAAATATGTTTTTGAATGACAATCAAAGACCATAAACTTTTGGAAGATATCAAACTCCAACCACACTTTGCAACCATGGCCTTGGAGAAGGAGAAGATATTCTTTAGGCCCTAGATGCCCATAATCTTTGGCTTAGCTAAGCTGCTCCATTTAGCCCAAGTAAGAACACCCTAATCTAGATTACTCAACCAAAGAAAATTGGAACATGCTCTTATGATTTTTTCGCAGATGTAACAACCCTGGTTAAAATGCATGTAAAAATATATAAGACCACAGTCATGGGACACGTATTCCAAACTAAATGTTGGGCAAGACATCCTAGTGTGGGTGTTAACTCGGTTTATTATGGCTAAGTAATTGGAAAATTTAATGAAAAAGGCTTTGGAAAGGCATGAGGCATCTTTGCAACATTTATTTATGAAAATAATGGAAATTAGGAGAAAAGGGAGGTGAAAGGTCATAGGTTGCATGTCAGGAGGAAAATGAAGGAAAATAATGGAAAATGAAGAAAATAGAGGCCTCATTAATTAAAAGGCTTATGAGGATCAGTGTGTGGGCTTAGTTAGTGTAAGCTTGGTCAAGATAATCTTGGCTAGTGTAACCTTTTGTCAGTTCAGTTTTGGAGTTCTCTCATTATTCTTTCTCTCTCTCATATTATTGGAGACTTAGAGTTTTTTCTTGGAGCATTCTTGGAGGGTGTGGCATACTTGGATTTTGGAGCAATAAGGAAAAGGAAGAGTAGGAAATCGCAAGAGGACATCACAATCAACAGCTATAATGGGATTTTCTTGCAGGTATCGACTTGCATGTATGTTTTCCTTACTATTTTTTTCATGCATGACATATGCATGTGGATTATTGGTCACAATCTATCACTGGCATGGAGGATTGCTTGGATTGGCAGTGGGTCCTTGCCATTTCCTGGATAGCCATGGGGATTTTTGGTTTATTCCCTTGTTTTGTTTTGGTTGGTTCTCATGTTTCCTTAGCTTGGGTTGAGTTATTAGTTCCTGGAAGCCCTGGTTGGAAAAATTTCTCTAGAAGCCTTGTAACATCTTGGGTTGAGTTACTAGTCTTGGAAGCCTTGGTTGGAAAAATGCTCTGGAAGCCCTTGGTGGGGTGAGTTACTAGTCTTGGAAGCCTTGGTTGGAAAAATGCTCTGGAAGCCCTTGGTGTTTTCAGTTACTAGTCCTCGAAGCCTTGGTTGGAAAAAATGCTCTACAAACCCTAGAAGGCTTGGATAGAGACCAATTTGATGATGGTTTTGTGATGTCCAATCATGAGGTGGAATCACTATTTGATGGGTTGAGGTAGATGGCCTATGGAAGCCCTGGATGTTTTTGTATTGATGTGTTCTATGAGATCCCACATTCATGTTTGGAATATGGCACGGGGGTGAATGCCTGAAGAGAGATTTGGCTCAACCATTCTACGGATAGGGGGAACGTGGTAATCCCATATCGGGTTGGATTTTGCATCATTAGTATGAGGTTATTTATCCTTGTTATCTCATGAGTATTATACTCGTTTATATGTGGATTCTATGGCTATTGTATCCTTGGAATTTTTGTTGTTAATATGCGGGCTATGAATATGTATTATGATAGTGGCTATGTATGGCTCCCATCATGTTTTTACTTGTATATGAATGAACAATGTATCTACGACCTAATGGATGAAATGGTAGTTAATGTGTTGAGGCATTAATGTCTCTTAGCCATTTTCAACTAAGTGTGAGACCCCTATGCTCAGATCTAATATTTACACCTATAGATTACATATTCATGATATGTTTGATGAAATTCCTATCATGGATAGTAGGGGTCCAGTCAAGGTCTTATTCAAATAAAAAAAAAATCACTATCATTTCCCTGTTATCTTACTATTCTGAAGATGTCATTCTATTTTGGGAAATGCTATGGGCTCTAGGCCTAAAGAAGTGGATCAAATCCTGGGGAAGATGGCACAACACTATGCAAAAGATTCCCTAGACGTTGGCTTGTAGGTCTGTGAGAGCATACAGAGGTCCCTAGACGCTGGCATGCCCATAGCATGAGAGCGTCCAGAGGTCAAGTGGTCGAAAATCTCAGTGGGACCTAGGGGATGGATGGCATAAAGGTTGGATTGGTTCTTAAGGGTCCTATTGTTGATGTTGAATGTTTGTATCATGTGTTTCCATCAGTTCCACCTCCTTAACGTGACTTAGGAAGTTGAATCATATCATAGCGGCCTCTTATCGCATGTTTACCCTAGCTGGTCATTTGCTTGGGTAGATGTGGGAGGAGGGTGTTACACAAGATCCCTTTTAGGATCAAAGAAAGGGGCATCTAGTAAACGAGTATTTCTTCTAGAACATATTTGATTAATACTAACCAACCAACTTTAGAGAGTCATCAAGAGGACCAACTCTTTAGTCTCTTCTCAATCTTGGTTGTGAGCAAAATCCAGTCCTCCTTTCCATAGTAGTTTGGCCTGAGCTTGAAACCCAAATACTTCAGACCCTATTCTAATACTCTGAAATCAAAAGGAAAAATATAGTTGATATGACGGATGTCTCTATCATCTAAATTTTTCACTAAGATGGTTGACTTTCTATCATTTATTAACATGCCCGTAGTTTTTTTAAACACCCCAAGAATATTTGACATCAAACTCACTTCATGAGGGGAGACATTGTATAATATTAAGAAGTGATTGATAAAAAGGAGATGAGTTAAGGATAAAGGCTAAACAACAACAATACTATAAAACTCACCCCTTCATTTTGACTCAGAAAAAGATGACTTAGACCCTCCACAACAAATAAAAACAATAGGGGGAAGAGGGAACATCCTTAATCAAGACCTCTTTGCACATGAAAAAAACAAGAGTCTACACCATTAATTAATGCAACAAAAGAGAAATTTTTAATGAAACTCATCACCTACTCAATGAATACTAGGGAAAATCATATGTTAGCTAAGAAAAGCTCAAATAAATCCAATTGACCCTATCATAGGCTTGAGATAGGTCAATCCTTTTAACACCCCCCTCCCAGGTCTACCTAAAGTAACCATTCCAATCAGGGTAAACATGAGAAGAGAGGTCATTATGATCATATTCAACTTCTTGTGTGACCTTAAGGAAGTCGAATCGACAAAACAAGACCTTGTAGGCCTCCCTCGGGTGCTTCAGGACCCCCAGGAGCTAATCCACCACTCCAGGTGCCCATCCCCTAAGTTAACCTAGCATTTCAATGAATTAGACCCAAATTCGCTACCATGACAAGGCATGCATGTGATTATAAAGCTATAGTCACTCCCATGGTGCTTGCAAGGGAGCGAATGCAGTCTCTCTCAGCTAGTTCTGTGCCAAAGACTACAAGATTTGAGCCACTTTTTTAGGGCTAGTCTCCAAACCAATGCCTAGCACTTGATGAGACTTTCCAAGACAATAAATCATAGCAAGGCAAAGCCTCTAACACAAAACTTGATCAAGGGATTGACCTAACCAAGCCTAACTATGACAGAAATTTTGTCAAACACGTAGTAAATATGTAACCTACATGTATAGGATACAAAAGAGAGCATAAATGATTGAAACAACTTATGAAACATAACCAAAAGGATCACCTCCTTCTCCATTGAGCTACAACATCATCAATTAGGTCTTCCATCCATCCATTTAATAGTTCCAAGTAAATACATGAAACAACCATGACATAAACCAGTCATCTAACCATGCTTATAACCGGCATTAAATAATGTAAATATCAGAGATATGAAAACCACTAAATCCACATATAAATCAATTCAAAAGTAAGATAAAATAGCTTTTATTAATCATAAGTGATGAGCACCAGTATTGCAAAAAGGACGTTGCAACTCCTGGGGCTACAGACTTTACTTCATCAACCCAAGGTTCATACAAACTTGGAGTTGACAGTGTTGTATACAAAAGTAGATGTAATTGGTCTACTCTTTGTCACTGCTGAGCTGGGGTGATAGACCACTAGGATTTCTCAAACTAGCCTTCTATTGACTAGAAGAAGTTTGATTACCAACTTGGAGAAGGGAAATTTACCCTAATTGGAAGAAAAGAAATGTTGTTTATTGCATGAAGGAAAGACTGAAAGAAATGCTTGCAAAACAACATGAAATCCTCTATCTACTTGCTAACATACTTTGCTTGCAAAATAACCCTACTTTAACACATGTGAGGTTTTAACTAATCTAAGCATGAAATCTGATCTAGACATTGCTAACTGCTGTGTGCAAGAATAAACATAAAAGAACCTTTTCTTGTTATCTTTTTTCTTGAAAAATGTAAATGCTAATCTTGCTTAGTTCTTTGGCAGGGGAGACAGGTGTGGAGGAAAAGGAGTACAATGGTTCAGATGGTTTTGAGGGAAAGTAGGGGCCTAATCCTGACTTTAGTGATGATTTTCTCAAATTGGGCTCAAAACAAGCTACTACAGGTTTTCCTACATGATGTCTACAAGAAGTACTGGTTCAGCTATAGGATCCCCTGTTTTAATACAGGAACAAACTGAAAGCTTTGGGAACGGTCTAGAAGGTGGTATGGAGCTTGGAAAAGGTGAATGAGGAGGGAATAAGGCATGGGAGTGGTAGGAACTTACTTAGAACTCAAGCCAAAGCTTTAAGATGGTTGGATTTTCTCAACGGAGATGGCAAGTTTTCCTCATAAGACAAGAATTCAAATTGAGACCTTAGTGACTTTTGGCAATCATGGGTGGATATGGCTTGGCTTAGGCTAATGAGATGAGGTCTCCCTGCAATTTAGAAACTCCTACAACAACACACATCATTCTTGGCATTTATACATGAATTCATCAAAAAACAAGAAAGGTTTATTCAAGTAGAAGAAAATAGAGTTGTCACCATTTACTTGCTAAGCTAATGCATGGAAGTGCTTAAAACAAATTTGAAAGAAATATGAAATCAGTGCAAAACTTAAGAGATCATAAAATACCAATTACAACTTACCCTCTGAAACTGAAAAGTAATGACCTAATTAGAAAGAAAACCCTAGATTACACAAAAAGCAAGAATTCTGTATTTTTGGGCTGTATGGGAAGTGTTCCTCAAACCATGATCCCTGAAAGGGAGAAATGAGCTGAAAACCAGTTGCTGTCAGCCCTTTTTGAATATATTCTTATCACTACAATTCTACTATTAGAACTATCCACAAATGGAAGAAAACTAATTAAATATACCAATACTTGCAAATAAACAACACCAAAATTAGTTTAACAACTAACTATGAGTATAACCTAAGCATACATATACAACAAAAGGAACCTCTACTACTAGGGTTGGGCCCTAACCCAAGAGATTTAGCCCTCTGAGTCAACTTAGTGTTGGATCAAGGGAATGCTGCTCATTTTCATTAAAGAAATCAGAAATACATAAGAGTGCTTGGTTACAATGCTTCAACTTGAAAACTGCTTAGCTATATTGAACAAAAAATATGAATCCTAATGAGGCCCTAGGCCTCTTGATTTATACAACTGAAGTTACCAACAACTTCCTTAAATTTAGGGAGGCTTGGCTCCAATCTCGAGATCAACTGGTCTTCAACTATCACTGGCTTGGCTGCCAATGAACTTCATGACTCGGCTGCTTGCAACTCCGAGCTGATGAGATTTGATTGAGGAATCTTTGAGTGAGTGAGGAGTTAAGGAGGGAGATCATGTCTCCTAGGATCCCGCTTGCATGTCTCCATTCGAGTTCCTGCACTTTAATTAGCCAAAATTTTCTCCAAAACCTACAATTAAAGCACATTAGACCACTATACATGACATCTCATCTTTACTCTCCTCATTAGGAAAAACATAATTAAAACATGTAAAGAATGATAAGAAAAGTTGATTTTAGTAAGCTAGAGGTGCATTAAGGTCCATATAATTTACCCATTGATGAGCCTCATCATCACCCCCTTACTGAAAATGTTGCTCATCCTTTGATAAACTCAATCTATGTCCACGTATTTCATTGCTTTGGTGGCATCCCTAACATTTCAGGCTTCTGTTGTAGTCTCCTCCTTTTGTGGATAAAACCCTACATTCCTCTCTATTTCTTCCCACTGCATTCTTTCTTCTTCTTCCTTTCTCCCCGCTAACATACCCAAATGAAATGGTGGGCTAAGTTTTAATCCAATCCAGTTGACTTTGAGTCTCTGTAATGTTTTATTATACATTGGGACTTAGTGCATCCCTCATTCTATCAAGAGAATGATATTCTTTGATCTTTAGGTTGTAGGATAAGGTGTTCCATCTCCTTTGGAAATCTTGCTGGCTATCATCTTGTTACACTAAAAAATGTCACCATGACCACTTACAGTTAGTATGACTCAAATCAACAGTCATGCTACCCTCTTAGGCAAGTCTTATGCCTCTGTTATCCATCTCAAACTCAAAGAAGAGAGAAAGTCTTGTCAAAAATATGTTTATCTCTGGGGTCGCAGGTTCTCTCTAGCCTTACATGCGGGGACGCTGACCATGTTCACAAAAGATGCGTCCTTGGACGCTCTGTATGTTAAGCGACAGGTGCGTCCTTCTGTAAAAGGCAAAATGCGCGAGTTTCATCTTAAAAAAGTTACTTGTGGTTACTTCTAGAACTTTCTAGAGGTCGGTTTGATGAATTGGATGCGCCTCCAGTTGGTTCATGTATCTCTATTAAGGGGGAACTTATCCCATCAATAAGGGAGCTATCCCACCCAAAGAGGGGGATTATCCCATTGATGGTGGACCTGAATAACCTCCTTACAGCACTATAAATAAAGACATTGAGCCAGAGGGAGGGGAGGTTGGAGCTATACATTTTCTTTGGGTAAATGCTGCAGGAATTAGGACTCCCATTTAGAACCTTGTGAGGAGAGATTGTCTTTGCTTGATTCTACTTGGAAGTGGGTGAGCTTTGTCAAAGTAGAGGAAAACCCTTGATGGACCCTGGGAGGAACTTGCACAACACCAAGGCCAGGTTGTAAGAGTTTCTTTGTTTCGTTATTAATACAAACTGGTTTATTTTTCTCAATAGCTTGTGTTAATGAGTTATTTCATGTGTTCCTTGGTCTGCATGTTGAATATATGTTTTATTATATGAAATGCAAGTGCTTGGTAATTGTTTGATTGTTTGTGGTTGCAGGAATTGACTTGAAGGAGGAGCTCATCCGGATCGACAAGGACGGACTACAACAACCGCGTTTTGGAATAAGGTAAGCCTAAACACTTGTAGTTTTCATGTTTTAAAAGGTGTATTTAGAGAAAGATCACTCCATTTTGTCTTGTTTGTCGCTAGAGAGTTTAGACTCCTAGGGAGGTCAGTTGTGTCCGCACAAACGACTTTTTCCGCCACGACAAATTGGCGACTCCACTGGGGAATCCATTAATGTGAAAGTCTTTTCCTTTGTGTGAACTTTGCTCTGAGAAAATCATTTTTATTTTCTGGTTTTTGACTGTGACAATTAGTATTTGGGTGGCTTAGCTTTAGATTTAGTTAGATTTGGTTTTTCTTAACTTTTCCAGAAGGACGCACCCTCTGAGTACTGCACAGTGCGTCTTTGGACGCGCTGTTGCCGTTTGAACAGAGCGGGCCCGCGCCTGTTCTAACGGGTTGCCTGCGTCTTCCTGTAAAAATTTAGGAAAACTCCATTTTTGCTTTAATTGCTTTTAGATTTTGGTTTTTCTTAGTGTTTTCTGCCCAGATCCTTTAGTACCCTGTCAAAAATTTTCACCTGAACTTGTTTCATTAGCATTCCTGCTTTTAGCTTTCATCAATTGGGTGTTTTGAGTCTCTTTTTTGAGAAATTCTTAATTTGAATTCCTTTGTTCATTACTTGGAGGTTTCTCTCAGTCTTTTCACAATTTTGCATATTTTTGCTTTTGTTTTTGCAAAAAAAATTTCCCCCTCATTCGCCGGGGGGGGCTAAATTGTGTATGAGTGTTAATCGCCTTTGAGTGTTTTTATGTTTTGATCTTTGGAACTCTCACCCAATTTTCTCGACTTGCACTTGATTGGTTCTTAGATTACATTAGAATCATCTTGTGTTTGAGAATTCTCTTGCATAGATCACATTTGCATAATTAGAGTTCTCAATTTCAGAATATGAATGAAAAATGCGCATAGATTACATTTGCATACTTTTCATGTGAATTGTGCATAGATTACAATTGCATAGTTTACATTCTGAAAAATCAATCGTAGATTTAGATCAGCTTTCTTTGATTTGAATTTACACAAAAATAAAAATAAAAATTGGTTTGGAATTGATTTGCATTAGTTTTTCTTGATGAAATTAGTGCATTAGAGAATTTGTTAAATTTTCTCTTAATGATCAATTTTTTGCATTGTTGGAAGTGAATGGAAACTCTCTCCTTACTCTAGTTAGGATTCATCGAATTGAAAGGATTGCATTATCATATTTGATTGCATTCAGTTGAGTCGGGTCATAACACCATTGGTTTCATCTCCATTTACCCATTTGAGTAATAACAGCCTTAATAACACAACGCTTAATTAAAATTCATCTAGTAATTTTTACATTTCTAGGGCTCTGAAACACCAACATAGCTTAGGCTAGGGTCTTGGAGTAGGTGAGTACTTAACTCTCCAAGACTACAAAACCAAACAGATAGTTTATCTTGAGTAGAATAAATCCAATTGTTTCAATTGCACTCTGGGAAAGCTCCTCTTAAAGGAGAAGCACGAGCTCGTGTCCGAACCAGTGAGGGGATCATTCCCCCCTCGTTGGGAACGACGCCAGACAGTACGTATTACAAACGGTAAACCTCAGATTAACCATTGTCGAGGAGCCAGGGGTCACTTATCGGTAAACCTTGGATTGTTGTCAAGGAGCCGGTAAGGGGATTGAGCTTGCTACTCTGCCCTTGCGTGCTGTCGGAGTTTAGACTGTTCCCCCAGGTGTATTTGTTACTGTTGGTGACCTTAGTGACCATAATATTTAGGGTTCTACCGAGGTGACGGTGGAGGGAAGGTCCCACTGTACCTGGAGCAGACGTCGGTTATACTCACTTGGATTTTCCGGGGGGTTCACTTCACTTCGAGACGGTTAAAGTGGAGGAACTTGTGCCGGTCTATTCATTAAGCAGGTTGCCGGGGTAACTGTTCCACCCGCCATTTCTGTACTGAATTCTGCGAGGTTGGGCTTCATCACCAACTAGTGTTTTTGGTCCGGAGAGCTTACTGTTTGTGTGTGGTTTGACTCCTAGATTTGATAGCGCGTGTTAATTTGTTTGTTTTTACTTTTAGAGACCATAGGTGTGAATTGTGAATTTTAGTTGTTAAGTGTGAATTGTGAATTGTTAATTTTAGTTTTAAATTGTTAATAAAATTCACTGAAGTTGAATATAATGGCAAATGTTCCGGAATTTATCAACCTAGGAACCCCTCCTAATGAGAATCCTAGTACTTTTCCTTACTTTGGAAATGTTGGTCCTCCTTATATGGCTACTTTGTCATTACCTGGATTTACAATAGGTTTACCGATATGGTTATTTTCAACTTCGTTGGCCCAAAATACTCCAATTGTTCCATCTCAACCGGATGCTTCACCTCAACAGAGTTCACCATCTCAACATCACCAACCTTCTGTTGACCCTTTACCTTCTTCGCCTAATTTTTCTTCCTCCATTTCTTCCTCTTCGCCTGGTAAAAGCCTTGATGCTAGTAACCAGGAGGCTAAGAAGAAGAAGAAAGGGAAGAAGAAGAAGAAGCAAGATAAGAAAGAAGTCAACCAACCAACCATGGCTGTAAGTGTTAGTTGTGTTGAGGAAAATTCCGACATGCATTGTAAACCCAAATACCCTTGCAGGCTTTGTAAGGGTGACCACTTCCTTGTCAATTGTCCTGGTATTCCAAAGGTCTTGGAAGTATGGTCAGAAAAATCTCATCAACTTTCCGTTGATCCATCAACCAGTGATAGTCAGGTTCCTGGGAAAAAGGGTAAAGTTAGGTTTCCTTGTAAGTTATGCAAAGGGAGTCATCAAAATCACATTTGCCCTCACATGGATGAAGCCTCAACATTGTTGGAAAAACTTACTGTTCCACGGCAAGAATTTCCAACTGGTTACCGTAAACTTTCTCCCAACCTACCGTCAACTGACGGAGTGATTGATTTAAATTCAAGTACAGTCGATCACACTCTCCCATTGGAGAGTGAAACTCATGTCACTCAGGTTGATGATCCGTTAGTTGATCAAGTGGTCGATTCAATTTCACATTCGGTCGATCACACTCTCCCTTTCGAGAGTCAATTTCATACTGCTGATGTTCTTCTTGTTACATCGGATTCTTCTACGTCGGGGGGCATTTCACCTGTTTCTACAGAACCCCCTCCAAGTACTGAGGTCTTTTCCTTTGATTGGAATAGACTGACAGAACCTCGTCTTCCTTCCTCCATCCCTTTCCAAATCATTGTCAAGGCGGGTGGTAGGGACATACATCGTACTCAGGTAGATGAAGGTGCTTCTGTTAGTATTTTATCCTCAACTGTTTGGAAAGCTTTGGGTTCCCCTCAGCTTGCGCCTATTATGCAGAATCTGAAAGCTTTTAACAGAACCATTAGTGAACCTTTAGGGATCCTTCCTAAGTTTTCCATTACATTGGAAGGTAAAACTGTCTGTATTGATCTTATGGTAGTTCGAGGTCCCTTGGATTTCAATTTACTCCTTGGGCGAGACTATGTTTATGCAATGAAAGCTGTCGTATCGACACTCTTTCGCGTGATGTCTTTCCCTCACAATGGCAGTATTGTGACTGTAGACCAGCTTTCGTTCCCTAGTCTTTTTTCAACTACCAATAATATGACACCCCTAACTGTTCCTGATTCTAAAGTGGTATCTACCCTGCCACGGGTTAATTATGTGGCAACTGATCCCATGTTTTCAGTTACCAAAGTAAGTGAGCCTCTCACTGTTGATTTAGATCCGGTAATTGACATGGAAAACTCTATGGGATTACATGAACACGATGTTCTTATCCCTTTTGAGTCCCTTGACATGTGTTCCTTCCAAAGAACCGTTCTTCCTTCTGATGAAGATCTCTTGGAAGCCATGATCAAGGTGTGTCCATTGACATGTCTTTCTTCCAGTTAGAAGCCATGCTCAGTGTGTCCGAGGAAAGTTCCTTTTACTGTGTCAACCTCATTAAAAAAATGAATCAGTGAGAACGAGGATAGTTTGTTCCTCTTTCAACCTCGTAAAAAAAAAAAAAAAAAAAAAAAAAAAAAAAATGAAATTGGATGGTGAGGAAAGTTCCTTTTACTGTGTCAACCTCGTTAAAAATGAATCAGTGAGAACGAGGATAGTTTGTTCCCGTCTCAACCTCGTTAAAAAATGAAATTGGATGTTATGAGGAAAGTTCCTGTTACTGAGTCAACCTCATTAAAAAATGAATCAGGTAGATAGTAGGTTATATAGGAAAGTAGGATTAGAGAGGAAAGTTCCTTTTACTGTGTCAACCTCGTTAAAAAAAAAATGAATCAGTGTGTCCGAGGAAAGTTCCTTTTACTGAGTCAACCTCGTTAAAAAATGAATCAGTGTGTACGAGGATAGTTTGTTCCTCTCTCAACCTCGTTAAAAAATGAAATTGGAAGGTACGAGGAAAGTTCCTTTTACTGTGTCAACCTCGTTAAAAAATGAATCAGTGAGTACGAGGATAGTTTTTTCCTGTATCAACCTCGTTAAAAAATGAAATAGGCTAGCATGAGGACAGTTCTTTTACTGAGTCAACCTCATTAAAAAATGAATCAGATAGATTTTAGGATATGTAGGTAGATTGTAGAAAGTAGGGTTTTGAGGACAGTTCCTGTTACTGAGTCAACCTCATTAAAAAATGAATCAGGTTGGAGGACAGTTCCTGTTACTGAGTCAACCTCATTAAAAAATGAATCAGGTTTGAGGATAGTTCCTGTTACTGAGTCAACCTCGTTAAAAAATGAATCAGGTATGAGGATAGTTCTTTTCTTGTGTCAACCTCCTTAAAAATGAAACAACTCCCTTTTCAAGTTAAATATTGAAAGTAAACCTTCATTTCATCCAGCCGGTTGAATGCAATGAAGCCTGGGGGGCATGTACCTCGCTTTGCATCATTATGCTGGGGGCATGCGAACTTTTTGAGCATAGTTCCTTGTCTTGTGTCAAGCTCGTTAAAAAATGAAACAAGGGTAGGTTAAGTAGGTAGATTGTAGAGAGTAGTCATGAGCATAGTTCTTTGTCTTGTGTCAAGCTCGTTAAAAAATGAAACAAGGATTTTAGAGCATAGTTCCTTGTCTTGTGTCAAGCTCGTTAAAAAATGAATCAAGGTTTTTTATGAGCACAGTTCCTTGTCTTGTGTCAAGCTCATTAAAAAATGAATCAAGGATTTTAGAGCATAGTTCCTTGTCTTGTGTCAAGCTCGTTAAAAAATGAATCAAGGTTTTTTAGAGCATAGTTCCTTGTCTTGTGTCAAGCTCGTTAAAAAATGAATCAAGGTTTTTTATGAGCACAGTTCCTTGTCTTGTGTCAAGCTCATTAAAAAATGAATCAAGGATTTTAGAGCATAGTTCCTTGTCTTGTGTCAAGCTCGTTAAAAAATGAATCAAGGTTTTTTAGAGTATAGTTTTTTGTTAGGTAGATTGTAGAGAGTAGTTATGAGCATAGTTCCTTATCTTGTTTCAAGCTCGTTTAAAAAATGAAACAACTCCCACAAGTCTTTCCAACATCTTGAAAGTAAAGCTTCATTCCATCCACCTCATTGAATGCAATGAAGCTTGGGGGGCATGTACCTTGGTTTGCATCTTTATGCTGGGGGCATGTGAACTTATAACAAGCATAGTTTTTCATTTCAAGCTTGCGTAAACATGAAACTGAATCCGAGCATAGTTCTTTTCCTGTGTCAAGCTCGTTAAAAAATGAAACAAATCCTCCTCTAATTGAGTCGAGAGTTTGACTAGACCTCATAGATGTTAGGTTGTATGTTTAGGTTAGTTATTTCAGTTTTTACAGTTTTAGGTCGAGTCTTTCAAATGATCTCATTCATGAACCTTCATTTCATCCAAATGGTTGAATGAAATGAAGCTAGGGGGGCATGCACTCTAGCAGTTATGCTTAGGGGGCATCAAGCACAGTTTTATCTCTGTTTCAAGCTTGTGTAAAAATGAAACTAATTTGAAGCATAGTTTTTATCTGTTTCAAGCTTTTGTAAAAATGAAACCTATCTTGAGTCAATTTTAGTTATTTTCAAGACTCGTTAAACTCATGAAAATACCGAGATTATTTTGCTATCTTTCATTCTCGTAAAACAAATGAAAATGCCGAGTTCTTTCCGTCTTTTCCTACTCGTAAATTAAATTGAAAGTCGGCCATATGAGTACATTTTTATCATTTTTTCGAACTCGTTAAAACTTACGAAAAAGTGAAAACCATGAGTACATTTTTATCCCTTTTTCGAACTCGTTAAAACTTACGAAAAAGTGAAACCTTGGAGTCATCTTTTAAGCCCTTTTCTGACTCCTAAAACATGAAAAGATCGCCGAGCGTTTCTTTTACACTCGTTAAAACGGAATTAAAAGACGGTCCCCTTTTAGCTCTTTTCTGACCGCAAAATCAAGAAAAGATTGCCGGGTTTTTGTCGTTTCAAACTCGATAAGGAAATAAAACGACGTGTCCTTGATCGCTTTTTACTTTTCAGGTCAACGACACTATTATGAAAGTACTCCTTGGTCGCAAGATCAAGCGGTTCCCCCAGGTATTATTTTATACTTTTTCGGGCTTGAGGGACACAAATATACGAAAAAGTTCAACGTGGTGTTATCACTGAAAATGCTGTTGTCAAAAATTTTTAGTCTAGCTTAAAGTCAGGGTGTTTTCGCAGCGCCTGAATTCTGTTTAGCAGTTTCGCAGCGCTACCTGTTTGAGTGGTTTCGTAGCGTGCTACGAAACTGGGGATTTGATTGAGTTTTCAGTGGAGGCCTGAATCATAGCATGTCTGTTGTACACTGACTGCAACTGATGTGGATGAGGTTGATGTGCTTAAAGGTCTAAGGTTGACTAAAGAATATAACTCTGGTGTTGTTGCATATGATACTCTGATCTATGGATTTTGCAAAATGGCCAGAGCAATCTGAAGAGCTATTAGGGTTGGTTGTCGATTCTCGCAAGGCATTTGATGGTGTAGTTCCTCACGGTGGCCAAAGAGCATCGCACAGTAACATTCCTTCATACCAGCTACATAAACAACATAGGAATCAAGTTGTTGTTTCAAATCTTGGGAATTGAGAAATATGGAGATGAATGTCGGTGATTTCTCCTCCATAATCATAGTTGGAGTATGCGTAATGGAAAAGAAGGTTCCTTCTGCTGCCAAGAAGTACATCCTGGATTGGCTGAGGGAATTTGGTGAATTTGAGATCATAATATTTGGAGACATCATCATTCTTGAAGAAGCAACGATGAAGTGGTCAATTTGTGATTGTTTTTATTAAACCAGCTATCCTTTTGAGAAAGTTGAAGCTTATGCTACTCTGTGAAAGCCTTTCCTTCTGAATGAGCTTAGATCTTAACATCCTCTCCATGATAATCGAAAGGTATATGAGCGCCTTCAAAATTTTGGCATTCCCACTCCAAGTATGCACTTGTAAACGGGGATTACCTCTATCAAGAGTTGGACTATTTTGTGGAGCAAGGGATTTTGTTCAAGTCCATGAAAAGTGAATTATGAAGCCTTTTGTGAAAAAACAGTTCATGGATATGATCACAGTGTTATGATTTACTACCCAAGTTCTGCTGGTGGAGGAATGAAAAAGCTACTTTAAAGGGTTAGAAATCATTCATGTGAGTTTTGTCAAGATTTTAGAAATGTACGATGGAAGGGTCAGCCTATTGATTCCAGTTAAAGGGAATGATAAGGAGCGCATTTCCTGGAGTTGATGTGGAACTTTCAAATTATCCCTCCACCATTATCGAAGTGTGGGCTCAGCAAGTTTGTGCCAGTGTTACAGATAGGCAGCATTGTGTTATTGCTGGCAGAAGAAAAAAGGGACACCGAGAATTCTGTTTGGAATCGGTGTAAGAGATTTGTTTCTTCCCAGCCATTGAGTAACATATATTAAAGTTCATCTATGCATTCTATGAAACATGAACTTTTCAGCCAGAAAACGAGAGATTAGAGGCCGAACTCTTCTGGTGTTGATTTTATAATTATTGTGCATTGGTAACGTGGTATGAGGCCAGAACTTTTCTCAACAACCATAGCCCCTGTATTTGTCATCACAATGGTCCGAATGGTAGCAATGTAGAAGAAGAGTTTAGTAAATGAATTCTTGAAGGACGAATGGTATCGTTTGAGAATTTGCGAGCCAAGCTTTTGCTAGAAAAGGGATTTATCTGTGATTTAAGTCACACCCTGCTACCTTAAAAAATCAAGCAAATCCTCTTTCATGGCTTATGCGAAATGCATTGCAGCCGTTTCTTCAAGGCACACGGGCTTTTAAAATAACTGATATAAATGAAAATGGCGTAAATGTTATTAAGCACGTTGTTGCATTATTAATGAATATATTGAAGGCATGAAAGTGCTCTTATGAAATGCAGCGATTAATGCCAAGTGTCAAGTGGCTTTTATGAGGGTTTGATTGCCACAAGGTCGCCACTATTATTGACACCCGGATTGAGATGTGGCGCTTCAGATGGCCATATACATTAGCAAAATCACCAGAATCACAACGACAGCTGGAAAGGGAGATTATAAAGTAGATTTTAATAGCTGATGGAGTGAAAGGAGACATTCAAGGGCTAGTATTTATGCGTGATTCGAAAACAACGGGGGATATGAAGATTTCTGTTTCCATTATCATGTTTCGGTTTCTGTTATTGTGTTTTTGGGTTGCCTGAGGCGCGCAGAGAGCATCAATGTCAGATTTGCATAATAGTGCCCGGAAGGAGAAGGTTCAGAGTGTATCTCAGAGTTCAAATTACAACAGCAAGGGTTTCAATTGTAGATTGAATTGCGCAGAAGATGTGAATTTAAAAGTATCCTGAACATGTTGGCGGTACTGAGGAGGTTCCAGAATGTATTATATGTTGATATTTTTACATCTTTCTGTGGTTGTGTGCAGTTAACACCAGGTGCTTTTGTCTGTCTACAACATACAAGAATGACTTTGTGAAATGCAACCCAGTACTGTCATGGAATGTTGCTTTCTATCCTGGGATGGGATTCAAATCGTGTTGTTAAGAAATCTCGTTTTTCAGAGGATGAAGCACGTTTCTATATTGCAGAGATTGTGGATGTCCTTGAATACCTTCACAAAGTAGGACTGATACACCGAGATGCAAAGAGAATATATTTCTTCAAATCAATGGAAAACACCTCAATTTCAATTATTCCGACTACTTCAAACGAGAAGACCTGCACATTTGTTGGTACAGCTGCCTGCGTTCCACCAGAGGTCCTTAAGCATGCACCTCCAACAATTGGAAACGATCTATGGGCACTGGGTTGCGCGTTGTATCAGATGCTGTCTGACATATTACCTTTTAAAGATGGCAGTGAGTGGCTCACATTCCAAAGGATCATGGATAGAGATTTCAAATTTCCTGAATATTTTTCTTCTGAAGCATGGCACCTTATTGATTGTTTGCTGGATATGGACCCATCTAAAAGATTGGCTTCTGGCCCTGAAGGGTATGCTTCTCTCTAGAGTCATCCTTTCTTCAAGGGAGTTGACTGGGATAATGTTAGGAGTATGCTGGCTCCAAAGTTAGCCCCACCATTAACTGTGACTCTAAATGGGAGAAATTTCTAGATCCAGGGGAGTTCATTGTGATGGTTTCATTAGTTAAGAAAATTCGGAAACTTTACAACAAAAAGATGCAGCTGATTCTGACAGACAAGCCGAAGTTGATATAGGTAGACCCAGTCAAATTGGTACAGCAGGGTGAGATAGTTTGGTTTGATAATCCTAAGGAGCTTAATGTCCAAGTGTTGAATTCTTCCAACTTTAAGATCTGTACTTTGAAAAAGACCAACCCATTTGAAGATTTGAAGGCAGCAAGGAATACTACAGTGACTTTATATTCCAGTTGGGATTTATGAAGCTTTTTATTGGTTTGATGCTAATCAAGTTGGCTGTGATATGTAATGACAGAAGCAAGCTTCATCTTCTTAAAACTATTTAGGTTCTTAATAGCTGTACAAATGTCTGAAGAGATCATGAATCTAAGCAGAAAACGCTTCAAAGATACATAGGTTCTGTTTTGACATCTACAGCAGTTTCGTAGCGCGCTACGAAACTGCTGTAGAATGCTGTTTTGTGGAAAAACAATGAATTTTGATGATGAGGTCAGTTAATGGTAAAAGAAGGTCTCAAACTCAGGCAGGGAGATCATACATGGGTTTCATAACAACTCAAACAGTGACAGGTGTAGCTCTTGAAGAAAAAATAAAATATTTTGTTTATTTTCATAAAGTTTTCTCAAAGGCAATTTATGACCGAGCTACTAGCGTATTGGTGGGGTTACCAGAATCTTCGGTTGATACACCTGTTGGTCCTTGAAGTATCCAGATCATATAGCATATGGTGGTTATGCGTTGTTAATTGAAGGTTCAAAGAACTCGGAGTGTGGTCTTTAAATGATAAAGAGGAATGGAAGACAGGGGACCGTGGATATAGGGTGATTAATTTTATCAATTAATAAGTTGTCTTACAGCTAGCATCCGAGACCAGCTTGCTCGGTGAATGCTCCCTTAACATATCTCAGCCATAATGAAAATCATACAGCTGTCCAGCATCCAAGAAAGCATCAAGTCTGCGAGGAGAATGAAATTAGTATTTTAGTTGGATTAGGATTGTGTGTAATTTTAGTTCAGCATGTTTGTAATTAATGCAGTAGTTAAAAGCATGTAGGAGTAGTTAATAGCCACCTTCGAGGCTCCCCTCATGCTGGAGGAGGAAGCTCGAGGTGTTTTAGTTTGCTTGCCTATATAGGGATCAGATTAGAATGTAAAAAGGGTTGGACTGTATATACAAAAACAGAGTTTTTTAGAGCTTATGAAAAGACTGTTACAGTAATGGCAAACAGGGTTTTTTCTTCCCAAGATTCTCAATGCATCTTTTTGTTCAAATGTGATGGTGGTTTAGTTTCTTAATGTTCTTTTTACAGCCTTGTTATGGCACAATCCCTCAGAATTCATATTATATGCTCTGACTTCCTGTGTGCTTGACAAGCTGTGGGTTTTGGTGAAGCATGTTAGAACATCACTCAGAATTCATTTTTTAATGCTCTGACTTCCTGTATGTTCAGCAGGCTTTGATTTAGGTAAATTATGTTTGAACATCTGATGATGCAAAGAGCCTTGGCTTCCATGAGATGACTGTGATTTGGTTTATTAACTGTGAGAGACTCCATAGCCCAATGAAGACCAATTTGATGTATGTCCAGCCAGCTATATTTTTATAAATGTGTGAAGAGTTAGCCCTCTAGTGTTTGAAGGATTTTGTCAAGAGTCATGAGAGAGCCCTCTCTGATTAGGAAGGCTAATTCCTAATCTAAAGTATGGTCTGAAACAGTTACATGAGACCTTGCTTGGTTGCAGTCCCTAGTACTGGTTTTGTGATAACACGTGGAGTCTCCTTTTGTTTTTTCAGACTCTCTAAAATTGAAAAACGCCGAGTTTCTCCTATACTGGGCTCGTTAAACTTTTACAGTAGAGGACCTGTTCAATTACAAACAGGAACGAACCACTCCTTCCTAGGGTTCGAATTTAAACTAGGTTGGACTCGTCCGAAGGATGAGCTTATAATCAAGCATATGTTATCCTCCTCAAGCTTGTTAAAAATAAAGAGGTACTTGCCAGAAATGGTGGGGGAAAAGAGAGAAGAATGAACCTGTTTGTTACCTTTTGTCTCAAAAGAAACTTTATTACCACTCTTGAACACGACACTTTTTCATTCACCTGGGTTGGGAAATCTTTTACCTCACAGTTGATCAAACCACTTTGAAAGTCTTTAACCGGGTTTCGGGGATTAACTTTGAGTTATTCGTCACCAAGCCATCTGTCGTGTCGTTATGTGTTCAAGAGGTCTGCAAGCAAAAACTTTCATCTGCAAAATACTTGTCATCCATTTGACCATCCCTGAGTCAGTCCTTACAGCAACATTTCTTCAACTTGAACAATGATTTCGTGTTGTGGGCTTGCCTGCAACAGGTCGCTTTCTATCGACATCGACACATTATCTAGAAAGATGACTTAGGAATCGACAGCACCTTGAAGTCTGCATGCATCAATGGCAGGTTTCTCGCCTTTGACGTCAGTTTACATCATTGACTTTCGATCAAAGGATTCCGTGAAGTGTTCGACATCAAAACATCTATTCACATTTCACGGGTTGTGCTTGGTACTTTGAGAACCATTGACATTACTGGTGGTTTCTCTCACGCTTGTTAACAGTTTACATCATCGACTGGTAATCAAGTGGTTTCTAACATGTTCGACATCGAATCATTTAATCACATGGCTAGAATCGTACCAATTCGGGAAGTAGAAGTGAAGACCCTGGATCCAGTTTCTACCATCCAGGCTGCGAGGAATTTTGTATTCATTATCTATGTAGACTAATCATAAACAGATGGCTGCGTCCATACTGTGTCTACAAAAGTCTATAAAAATGATGTACTGCAAGATCATTCCTGTATCAGAATAGTTAGTCCATTAGTTAAAGTTTTGAATCTGAGTATGGGAATGCCTACCTCAGTGATGATATAATCTTATCCATGTATTTTGTGTTGAAAATTGCAGGTTCCAACCAGGCCATCCACAAGACAATCCTTGAAATGATAAAGCGCTTCACCCTTCCTAGAATTACAAAACCCTAAATCTATTCCAGGCTTCGCACTTTAGGGGGCAATCTGTTACACTAAAAAATGTCACCATGACCACTTACAGTTAGTATGACTCAAATCAACAGTCATGCTACCCTCTTAGGCAAGTCTTATGCCTCTGTTATCCATCTCAAACTCAAAGAAGAGAGAAAGTCTTGTCAAAAATATGTTTATCTCTGGGGTCGCAGGTTCTCTCTAGCCTTACCTGCGGGGACGCTGACCATGTTCACAAAAGATGCGTCCTTGGACGCTCTGTATGTTAAGGGACAGGTGCGTCCTTCTGTAAAAGGCAAAATGCGCGAGTTTCATCTTAAAAAAGTTACTTGTGGTTACTTCTAGAACTTTCTAGAGGTCGGTTTGATGAATTGGATGCGCCTCCAGTTGGTTCATGTATCTCTATTAAGGGGGAACTTATCCCATCAATAAGGGAGCTATCCCACCCAAAGAGGGGGATTATCCCATTGATGGTGGACCTGAATAACCTCCTTACAGCACTATAAATAAAGACATTGAGCCAGAGGGAGGGGAGGTTGGAGCTATACATTTTCTTTGGGTAAATGCTGCAGGAATTAGGACTCCCATTTAGAACCTTGTGAGGAGAGATTGTCTTTGCTTGATTCTACTTGGAAGTGGGTGAGCTTTGTCAAAGTAGAGGAAAACCCTTGATGGACCCTGGGAGGAACTTGCACAACACCAAGGCCAGGTTGTAAGAGTTTCTTTGTTTCGTTATTAATACAAACTGGTTTATTTTTCTCAATAGCTTGTGTTAATGAGTTATTTCATGTGTTCCTTGGTCTGCATGTTGAATATATGTTTTATTATATGAAATGCAAGTGCTTGGTAATTGTTTGATTGTTTGTGGTTGCAGGAATTGACTTGAAGGAGGAGCTCATCCGGATCGGCAAGGACGGACTACAACAACCGCGTTTTGGAATAAGGTAAGCCTAAACACTTGTAGTTTTCATGTTTTAAAAGGTGTATTTAGAGAAAGATCACTCCATTTTGTCTTGTTTGTCGCTAGAGAGTTTAGACTCCTAGGGAGGTCAGTTGTGTCCGCACAAACGACTTTTTCCGCTACGACACATCTCCTAGCAATCTTAGCATGTCTTCAAAATAAATGACTGCTTGTTCATGTACAACAAGGTATGGTGGTGCAATCTTGGGATCATTTGCAATGAGGTTGTGATCGTTGATGATAGCCATTAGGTTAGGTTGTTATGCTCTGATGAAAAGGGGTTTTGCTTCTTCTCTTGCCAAAACCTTTTTTGTTTATGTAGCTTTGTCTTCCTCATGACTCATCCAGGATGACAAGGCCATTAGTTGTAAGTCCCCTAGATTTAGATTTGGGTCCCACACATTTAAATCTGTGAGAGCTAAATTGTGTAAGTAGAACTCAAATATCTTTGCTTTATCCTCCAAGGTGCTTTGATCACAGAGGTCAATGAATTGCATGTAATCTTGGAAATGCATAGTTCCTCTTTCTACTAGTGTTTTTTATCTGAAAATGTAGCCATTTTTCTTTGAGGTATAAGGCATATGACTTTGTGGGCATCCTGCATTGAATTTCCTCCATGGATAAACTTGCCATAGTTTCCAATTGTCCTTCCTTTTCCTATAGTTTCTTTCTTAGCCATGTGTTCTCAGCCTCTAATTGAGATTTCATCATTGTTTCTCTATCTCTTATGCTACTTAATTCTCTGCCCATTTCTTGTAGCTTCTCTTCCATGTGGCCTACCTCCTCTTCCCCTTTTGATTTAGCAATTTGCATCCACAGATGTGTTCTTTCTCTCTCATTTTCAAGTTCAAAGAATAGAGGAATGGAAAAATTTTGTGGTATCACCCTACCTCTTTCAATGAATCTGTAGTAGGAGCTGAGGTTTGGCTATGGGATAGGCTCCTTTAGCTCCTACGAGTCTTCCTCTATTTTTTCTTGAGTAATTCCTTCCTCTTTTCCTTCCCTTTTCCCTTGTAGCCTTTCCTAATATTTTTCCTGTGTTCCTATAGGTTTGATAGGGTTTCCTGTAGTATTGCTTTTGCTTCCTGTAGGCTTGACTGTGTTTCCTATAGGAGACATTTTCCTTTTGTAGAGGTTGACATAGTGACACGTCTCCTAACATAGGTGATTAGTGACTTGGGAGAAGCTTGTTTTGATGTTCCTTCTCCTTCCTTCTTCCCTAGAGGGACTACCTTCTCTTGTTGTTTTGGTGAGTCCTCTATGATAATTGGAGTCTTGGTAGGGGTCTGAGGTCTCCCTTGTTTAATTCGGATGCTCTTCCTTGTTTAGAAGTAAAGTGGAGTTTACCTCTGTCTCTTTCCCTTTTCTTTGACGGGTGTACTTAGGGCAGTTAGAGCAGTTGTTGCCTCCTTCTCTGTAGGCTCTAGAGATACTCTTGGTGATTCTTCTTCTACCTTGGTCTGCTTTTCAGTATTTTGTTCATCCTTCTGTACTTCATCCTCTTTTTCATCCTCTTTTTCATCCTCTCCTTGATGGAAACTCACTCAAATGACAGATCACAGTTCAGGCTCTCAGAATGAAGGAAAAAGAGATATACGTAGGTTCCTCTTAACCAAGGTGCGTATACACGTGGGATAGATGATCAAAAGGCATGTATACGTATGCACGCACTTTCATGAAAAGAAAAGCGCGTACGTGTGGGAAAACTTATTTTTGGTCCATGGTATTTAGTCCATGGTATTTAGTCCTTGGTATTTGGACCCATGGTTTTGGACCATGGTATCTCATCTGAAGTGTTGAACCCAGGTATTTGGTCCAAGGTTATTGATTCTTTATGGTTTTGTACCATGGTATTGAGTAAGGCCTAAGACTATAAAAAGGGGAAGGAGATCTTTGGGAAAAGGCATTCACTCAAGCATTGAATATCTGATGAAGAGCAAGATCTAGAACACTGGTCATTGGGTAATGGTGCATATCTGGACCTAAATCAAGGAGGAACCTGAGCTCTAGAAGAAGGATAAGTTCTACTGATGGGTCAAGGTCTTAAGGCTTAAATAGTAGTATCCTTGTGTGATTTTGATCTGTTATATTTGGCGCATGACTTGATATATAAATTTGATAATCTGGGTATAACTGATGCCTGAATAAGTGAAAAGGGTAAATGATCTTTTATAGATCTGTATGCAGGTTCGACATAGCAGAGGCGCGTATACACGATGGTTTATTAACTCAAAATATCGTATACGCAGGTTGGCCTTAATATAGAAGTGTATGCATGTAGGTTCTGCATATTGAAGTAGCGTACATCTCATGAAATATGTTTTAGCTACTTGTATTTATTGTTGTAGTGTTTTGTGTTCAGGATTGGTTTCTGGTTACTGTTAATGTTTTCTTGGTACAACATTCAAAGAAGTGAATGTTTGATTTAGTTTTGCTTGGTGCAAAGGAGATAAGTTGATGCAGATATACTTGATTTATGTTATTCATGGATCCAGTCTGAAAAT
Source organism: Pinus tabuliformis (assembly GCA_031772625.1). NCBI lineage: Eukaryota > Viridiplantae > Streptophyta > Pinopsida > Pinales > Pinaceae > Pinus > Pinus tabuliformis. Next base: position 870,190,476 of record CM062810.1, on the reverse strand, counting down.
TTATGAAACATGGTCCTTGTAAGAAAAGAGAAGGTTGTAGCCTTCTGTAGGTCAGTACCTACGTACTAGTACCTCAGCTAGTACAAGAGATAAGGGGGTTGTCGCTCCCTTCTAGGAGACACTGGAGAATGAGAGAAGGTTGTAACCTTCTACAGGTAGCAGCCTGCGTATAGGTATAAGACTGCACCAGTACGGAAACATTGTAAAAAGAAGTTTCTAATTAAATGAAGATAGAGACGAATTGTAGCAAGTGGCTTTCACCCACATTGGGTTTCCACCTTATATCTTGTGTTCTTATGTGTGACTGTCTGTTTGATTTTACTGTTCCTAGTTACTGTTTATATGGTTTGATGCACAGATTAATGATCAACATCTGAAGAATAATTTAAATTGCAAGTCTATTGGTTATATGCTAGTTTCCTTAACTGCAATTGTGTACATACGCGGTTTTTACTAACTGAAGTAGCGTATACAAATCTAATTGTGAAATGAAAAATAATTGACTTGTTAATACTAATTCACCCCCCCTCTCAGTATTATTTCCAACAATTGGTATCAGAGCAGGTCCTTCAGAAGAAGCTTGATCGCTTGAAAGAAGATCTATCATCATGAGCAACAACAAAAAGGATGCATCTATCAAGCCACCAATCTTTGATGGAAGTAACTTCGTCTGTTGGAAGGTAAGAATCACAGCCTATCTCCAATCTCTTGGTATAGAAGCTTGGGATATCGCGGAAACAGGATACACATTTCCATCAGCAACTCCTACAGATACGGCTGGTAAGAAGCGGTATGAAAAAAATGCAAAGGATGTCAATACTCTATTAGGGATTTTATCTCAGTCAGAATTTGTCAAGGTTATGCAGCTCAAAATTGCAAAATAAATATGGGACAAGATCGTTTTGAGCTATGAAGGAGACGATCAGGTAAAACGTGCAAAACTACAAACTCTCAGAATTCAATATGAAAATCTCAGAATGCACAATGATGAAAGTGTGGCTAATTATTTCCTACGTATAGATGAGATTGTTAATCGTATGAAAAACTTGGGTGAAGAAATAAAAGAAGTTACTTTGGTTGAAAAGGTTCTAATATCTTTGTCTTCTAAGTTTGAATCAAAAGTTTCTGCCATAGAAGAAAAGCAGAATCTACAGAGCATTACGATGTCACAGCTACACGGAATCCTAACCGCGTTCGAAATGAGAAAAGGGGGACCATCAGACATGAGAAAATCTACATTCAAAGCCTCAGGAAAAGGATAATACAATGAGTCAGGACATATGTCAGAAGGAGAGGAAGAATCAAACTTTGTCAAGAACCTTCAATGGGGTTCTAGACGATTCAAAGGTAAGCTACCTTTTTAAATGCTTTGCTTGTGGAAGAGTCAGTCACTATGCAGCCAAGTGTCCTCATAAAGATAAGCTTGACAAAGGTAAGGAACCCGTTAGATGGAATAGAAAATAGAATGTAAGTAAGAAGAGCTATTATACACATGAAGACAGTGATGTATTTTCAAATAGTGATGAAGATGAACAATGTAATGATTATAGACTTTTGATGGCTTTTGAAGATGATGATTTCTTAGATACTATAGATGAAGAAGGTCTTTATGATGAAATTTCTAAAATTAAAATTTGTTTAGAAGAAAAGAACATGATTATAGATACTCTAACATTCCAACTTGCTAAAAGGGAAAAACACAATGAAAAGTTAGAATGTGAAATTGTGGGACATAGTAAAGATATTGACAAAATAAAAGATTTTAATCTTAGATTTGATAAAGGATCTGAAACTTTAGATGAGATTATCAAAGTGCAGCATTCTTCTCTAATCAAGATAGGTCTTGGATATACTGAAGAAGCATCTCAAGCATAGAAGCCATCCACCTCCAAAAGATATCTTGATGCAGCAAGGAGAAGTGAACAGGTTGACAATCGACAACAAAGGCATAATGCAGATCACCAGGTAAATCAGGGACAACTTACTTCAAGAATGAACAGAGATCACTAAGTAAATCAAGGGCAATCTACTTCAAGGATGAACAAAAGCTACAACCAACCACAGGTAAATCATTCTCAATTTGCCAAAAGAATGGATGTCAATGGAAACTACAATCATTTGGTCGGTAGGTTTGATAATCGCAGGAATTTCTTCAATGGCCAATGTTTCTCTTATCATAACTTTGGACACAAAGCTGCCCAATGTGTTGCCTACAAGACCATCATGACTAGAGAAGCTCAAAAAAAAAGGAGTATGACAGGGATCATGAAAAGCACCTACAATAACGTTTCTTCTCTTGAAAATGAAATAGAATGTTCTATTTGTAACAACTTCGGTCACGAAGATTCTGAATGCAGTAGTAGGTTTCGGCAAACAACTCAGAAGGATAAAACTTCATTGAGTCCCAAAACATGGAGAAAGAAAGAACCCCAACCAGAAAGATGTGGTAAAGCCTTATATGTCGAAGGGCAGGAAAATTAGTGGTACATCGACAGTGGATGCTCGAAACATATGACAGGTGATAAAGAAAAACTTCAGTCATATAGTGCCTTAGAAAAGGAAAAGAAGGTCTCAATTGGAAATGACACCCTTGCTGTTATGAAACCAGCTCGAGAAAAGATAGAAAAGATAGATCAATGCCTTAGAATTTAGCCTCTTCGAGGGGGCAACCTCCTTTACATTACATAAATGAACAATTCTTGGATGATTCAAATGACAAAACCTCCTTTCTATATATAGGAGTCTAAGGAGTCACAATATAACCCAGCCGACCTAACAATAATAATATAAAGCCACAAAAATAACAATAGAGGGATTCTATGGGGCACAGTAATAACAATATGGGGATAATAGGGGCACAAAAATATTAATAAGGGGTGCGACTACAATAGTAATGGGGTAATTACTAGTATTATAGGGACCCAACATGCCCCTCTCCTTCAAAAAAGGTGTTGTCCTCAACACTTGAGTAGTTCTGGATGCTTCTGTATAAAATTCTCATCCTCCCATGTGGAATCTTCAGCGGATAAGTTCTTCCACTTGATAAGATACTCTGAAATTGATCGATTTCGTAGCTGTCGAGTTCTTGTTTCTGTGACTGCTTCCGGTTCCAATATAATTTTTCCTTCCTCGTCAAGTTCTGGCAATATTGTTTGAACTGGGAGCTTGTCGCCTATAACCTTCTTTAAACATGAAACATGGAAAACTGGGTGCAATCGAGAAGCTGCAGGAAGCTCCAATTTATATGCCACAGTACCAATATTTTGCAACACCTTGTATGGACCATAATACTTTGGTGATAATTTATTATCCTTCTTAGCTTGCTTGAGGGACATTTGCTTATATGGTTGTAGCCGTAGGAATACCCAATCACCTACATCAAAACTTCTTTCGCTGCGATGTTGATCTGCCTATTGTTTCATTCTATTCTGTGCCAACACGAGGTTATCCTTTAAGAGTTGGAGGACTTGTTGTTGATGTTCGATGTGATGTTCCACTGCTTGAACCTTAGAATTTTCTCTTAAATATTATGTGATGGATGGTGGCTGATATCCATAAAGTGCCATAAATGGGGTCATTTTTGTTGCTGTATGGAAGGAAGTGTTATACCACCATTCAGCCAGACGCAACCATTTGACCCATTGTGTCTGTTTATCAGATACAAAGCAACGAAGATATCCTTCCAAACATTTGTTTACTATCTCAGTTTGCCCATCAGATTGAGGATGATAAGATGAGCTATGAGCTAATTGAGTACCAAGACAAGAAAATAATTTTGTCCAAAAATTTCCTGTGAAAATGGGATCTCTGTCACTTACAATAATCTTTGGGTTTCCATGTAGATTTTGAATTGTTTCCATAAATGCAGTAGAAACCGTACTCGATTTAAATGGATGTGATAATGCACAAAAGTGTGCATACTTGGTAAGTCTATCAACTACCACCATGATGACACTCTTTCCCTCAGACTTGGGTAAACCTGTGATAAAATCCATTGAAACCTCCTCCCAATGTTGGCTTGGAATGGATAAAGGTTGTAACAGACCCGGTGTCTTAATTGTTTCAACATTATTTTGTTGGCAAACCAAACATTTCGCCACAAATTTTTGAATATCTGATTTAAGGCCATCCCAAAAAAAATCCTTCTTAACCCTGTGGTAAGTTTTTTAAAATCCTGAGTGCCCTCCTAAGGGAGAAGTGTGCAATTCCATAAGAATCTTTTGTTTTAGCTCGGAATTCTTACATAGGTATAAGCAATCTTTGTACCATAAAGAATCATTTTTCCAGCTAAATGTATCAGACGTACTGGAATATTGTTGTAACTTTCGAATAAGTGCCCATACTTCTTCGTCATTCTTCCATTCCTCCCTTGCTTCGTTTATCCAATCTGGTTGGATAATATAAATGGCACACAACAATGCTTCCACATCCTCATCCTTTCTTGAGAGTGCATCTACCACCACATTTTGCTTCCCTTTTTTGTAGATGATTTCAAAGTCATAACCCAACATCTTTGTGACCCAATTTTGTTGCTCTTCATAGGATAATCTTTGTTCTAAAAAGTATTTAAGGCTATCATGATCCGTTTTTACCTTGAAGTGTCTTCCCATTAGGTAGGGTCGCCATTTCTTAAGTGCATGGAGTATTTCTAACATTTCCTTCTCATAAATAGCTTTGTGTAAAAACTTTCCCTTGATTGGACGACTTTCAAAAGCAATGGGTCTTTCATCTTGCATTAAAACGGCACCAATTCCATTTCCTGAAGCATCGCATTCCACAATAAAGGTTTTTGTGAAGTCCAGTGTAGCTAAGACCGGTGCTTGGCACATTGCCTCTTTAAGATGTTCGAAGGCCTTTGTTGCTTCTGGAGTCCATGAAAATGCATCTTTATTCAATAATGTTGTTAGAGGTGCTGCTATTCTCCCATAATTCTTAACAAACTTGCAATAATACCCTGTCAACCCGAGAAATCCTCGTAGATGCTTTATGGATATGGGGATTTTCCATTCCTTAATGGCTTTAATTTTGCTAGGGTCTACCTTAACTCCTTCATGAGATACAATATGACCCAAATATTCCACCTCTTGTACTCCAAAGAAACATTTGGATCTTTTTGCATATAATTGTTTCTCCTCCAATAGTTGTAGCACCCTGTCAACATGTTCAACATGATCCTTCCAAGATGATGAGCCCCAAATTTGGTAACATTTTGGGCTCATTTGGCCTAACTACCCTTGCTCAACCCTTCATTTTTCATAACTTATGCATCATTTTTTTGTATATTTATGTCATTTGTACGAATGAGGACAGTCACTATTCCTAGGTGGCTAACACATGTTTATTTCAGGTTTTTTGATATTTAATGGAGCAAAACCACGCAGATGAGGGCTAGGAGACAGCCAAGATGGGATTGAGATTTTGTAGGAAGGTTGTCCACAGCATTGAATGGCCTTCCTCGTGATCTTCACCCCCAACTCCGAGCTCCAACAGCCACCACCACCGAGCTAGAAGGCAGCCAAACGGATTTTGAGGAAGCAGCAGATTACTCTTAGTTTGGTCAGCCAAACCCCACTAATTTAGGAGGCCAGCTTGGCCCTCGTAATGTATAAATGATGAGGCTGTAGCCTTCGAGGGGGACTTTTGAAACCTTGTTGCATATTCTGAACTACGAGCTGATAGCTCTGTTTTGCTCTTTTGTAAGCCATTTTTGGCATGTTATTTGACTTATGACTATTATATTTTAATGAAAAGCAGGCAAATTTGAGTTCAGTTCTGAGTTCTTAAAGGAGCCATAGCTCTCGGGGTTGGGCCCAACCTGAGAGCCTAAGGCCTCCTTCCTTTGTATTGTTACCTTTCTTTCAACATTGTATTTCTTTTCCTTTACATGCATTTGGAAACGCAGTTTGCTGAGTTGAATTTCTTGGTGTGGTTAAGTAGGTTATTTTTATGAACAGAGTTGCTTCAGTAGTTTAGATTAGAGTAAGGAGACTGGAGTTAATAAGAGTTCCAAAAAGGGTTGACTGCACACTCACTTTCACCTCTGTTTAGGGACTGGAATTGCAGACCGTGCCACCCACCAAAAACATTGTTTTACATGTTCATGCAATCTTTGATGCAATATTTTCGTTTGTAGAAGTGTCCATGCATTTAGATCTTCTGGAATGATTCTTTGCTTCAGCACCATGCATGATTTTCCTCAGAAATAACGTTGTTGTTCTTTGGTTTTATTAAAACAGTTAGAATAGGTTGATGAAATTTCGATTATGTGCAAGACGTGGATGATTTGTTTCATTTACACTGTGCAATACTACTCCCTCACTCCCTTATCCTTCTAAGCTGTGCCTAGGCCATCTACTCATCTTCCAGTTAGACCACTTGCCTCCTAACTCTTCTATCACCCACGGTATTCTACCTTTTCGGCCTTCCATTCCCTCTACCCTCCTCTAGACCAACCAGCTTTGCACACCCCCTCTTCATCTCATCTCTCTGTCCATAAGCCATTATAAACCCCCCTCCTACCTCCCTATCCATCCATGCAGCCGCTTCCACTCATCCATCACCCAAAAATCCGATTGTAGAACATCCTGTAGGAATTACTGAACTTCCTGTAGGAATTCTGAACATCCTGTAGAACCCCTGCAGACTTCCTGTAGAAGCTCATAAACATGGTTGTTTGGCATCCAGACTTTGTGAAGCTCTCTGAAAGGATGTTAGGGACTCCTTAGACCCTCTCTGAGCCTTCCTGACCGCTTCCAAGCATTCCTCCCCTTGATCTATCCCTGCACAGTCAAGACCCAGTTAGAAGCACATGCATAATAATTCCAACAACTTGAGCAAAAGTACAAAAATATGCTCTATTCAGATGAAAGTAGTCTAGACACATGCATCTCACCTTAATAGAAGTAATGGCATCACTTTCAGTAGTTTGCATTCCCACCGTTGCATCAGAAGGACTAGCTGGTAGAATTAGGGTTTGCTAGGGTTTTCATTTCTTGTTGGCTTTCAGTTCATTTTTGCAAAGTAGGTTAATTCCCTTTGAGTTAGCTTTCGTTCATCAGTTAAAAAGCTTCTTCTGAGAGCTCATAGAAATTGGCTTGAGCCCTAGCGGACTTGTGTCAGCTGACCAAGTGACAGCTGCGACAAGAGCTAGTACTTGTGCATACAGCACCGTCGCTTCCAAATTTGTTACGAACTACCGGGTTGATAAAATTAGAGAAGGAAGCTCCAGGAGTTGTAGCATTATTGCTACAATACTGGAGCCCACCATCTTTTTGGCACCGTTGCCGAGGAAGCGTCAGAGTATTAGTAATTGTTGCTTTTCTTCTATTTTCCTACTCTCGCCTTCTGCTAAGTAGTTTATTTCATTTCCATTCTGCAAAAGTAGCATAGACATTTCCTACTTTCATAGATTAACATTTCAATTCCGCAATTTCATTTTTGCAAGCGTAGATTTGCATTTCAATTCTGCAAGCGTAGACTAGCATTTCAATTCTACAATTTCATTTGAGCAAAGTAGATTAGTTCTTTCCTGCTTTCATCTCAATTCTGCATTTTCATTTCAGCAAGATAGTTAGTTGTAGATCAATCTGTTTCAGTTTTTGCAGGTACCAGAAAAAACAAAAGCAATCAAAATTCTTTCCATTTCATGCCTCATAGGAATCGAGATAAAACAGGCAAATTCTTACCCAACACCCCCACCACATCACTGAGTCACCCTTCTCTCTTCTTTGGTGACAGTGATCCAGAAGAACCTATAGGTGAACCTCCTGAGATATACGAAGATCCTATAGCAGAAGAAGAGTTAGAGACCACTCCATCTGAAGCTATGGCTGACAATAGGGGAGAAGATGAGAGGATAGAAGGTGCCTTCCCCATCCGAGAGACCAATGGAGACATGAAAATCAAGAACATAAGCCCCTCCGCTTTACCTCACTTCCATGGACTGAATACTGAAGATCCTGACACCTTCCTGTTTGAGTTTGTTGTCCTTTGTCGAACCTATGACTATACTGAAGATGAGCAGAAGCTGAAACTCTTCCCCTCAACCCTTAAGGATGCAGCATTACGCTGGTTCATGGGCTTACCTGGGAACAGTATCACCACTTGGGCTCAGATGCAGAAAGCTTTCAATACCAAATACCGGGACTACTGTAGGTCCAAGGAAACCAAGGGAGAAATCTTTCGGATGACCATGGGAAATGATGAGTCCTTAGAGGATTACGAGGAAAGGTTCCAACTTAGCTATAAATGGGCCAGGTGCACACTTGACCCTGAATCCCTCAAGTTGGTCCTGCTCCGAGGAGTCCCTGAAGACCTCTTAGATACCCTTCACATGTTAGCTGGAGGAGATATTTACCAACTACCTTATGAGGACATAAAGAATGTGTTTAGAAACCACTCTAGGGCAGCCCGGAAAAGAGGTAGAGGAAACCTCCTCTCAGCTGGTATTCCTTTCTCCAAACATGAGTTTGCAAATCAATTAGAGGATCTCAAGAGTTAGGTGAGACAGACCATTACCATGCAACTTGATACTTTCCGAATCCAGCAGAAGAAAGAAGAAGCTGAGAGGGCCTTGGCTATCTTCTGCCCTAGGTGTACAAGGAAACACCCTAAGAACGAATGCCCATTACATTCGGTTGAAGTATGTTTTGTTTGTGAGGAGGACCACCCCACAAACCAATGTCCAACATTACCTGGGTTTAAAGCCATGTATCAAGGGACAGAAGCCCCCACTGAACCTCTCTATTTCCTCAACCAAAGGAGGCCACAAGGACCTAGACCTTACCAGCAGGGGATGCAAGGGACACCCCAAGCTTATTACAGCCCCAACCAATCTACTCCTATGCCTTCCTCGGGTCCCCTTGCTCATCCTTCCTGGTCTATGCCTCCTCCATGGTCTTACCCACCTCAGTACCATACTCAACCCACTACTCATTCATATCACTCACACGCCCAGCCACAGCCTCAGTGGAATGCACCTCAATCGGGGTGGAGGCCCCAGTACAATACTCCTCCCGCCATTTTGCCTCCACCACCAGTTCAACCACAACCATTACCTCCTGCTCCTCCAAGGCAACCTCAAATGCCTGCTCAATCGAACCCGAACCCCAACAACAGACAGGCCCAGCAGGTATATACTAGGGAAACATCATGCCCTACCTATGTTGTGGAGATCCAGGAGATCAATCTGCGATCTGGAAAGACTCTTTCGGATCGCCAACCTCCTCCCCCAGAGGACGAGGAAGATAAACAGGAAAGTGAACCAAAGGCTATTCCACCCTTTCCTGAGAGACTAATAGCCACCACACAACCCAACCCAGAGGAGGACAAGCTTCTGGGAGAACTCAAGCAGTTGTGTGTGAAAATACCACTTCTCCAAGCCATCAAAGATGTACCGATATACAACAAACTGGTTAAGGAAAAGTGTTTCAGACACCCAGGCAGGCGAAAGAGAGATGCTTCAACCATCAATGTCATAGGATAAGTGTCTGATCTTATGTTGGGACAAGTCATCTGCCCAAAGTATCTAGATCCTGGGAGTCCTGTAGTAGATGTCCACATCAATGGCACCATCATACCTCACACCTTGATTGATCTGGGGGCTGCCATTAATGTGATGACCAGAGATACCATGCTCAAACTCAACCTTCAGGGTTCCTTGAGAAAGACCTCGACAGTCCTACAGCTAGCAGATCGCTCCACCGTGACTCCCGAAAGGATTGTAGAGGATGTCTTGGTCTCTGTTGACTCTTGGGAATACCCTGCAGATTTCTTGGTTCTGCAACCAAAGGCAAAGCTTACTGGATACCCTCTTATTTTGGGAAGGCCTTGGTTAGCCACTACAGATGCTTACATAAGCTGCCGTGCAGGAAACATGACCATCAAAAATGGTCCTATGTCCAAGCAGCTAGTCCTATACCCTCCTGCCCAACCCTCATTAGAGCATGACTTACCACTTTGGTTGGAGGAAGGAGAAGAGGATGAGGTGTACTCAGCACCTTTGTGCACCCTAGACACCACTAGGGGAGATCCCCCAACCGAGGATGATTTGATTGAGACCTTGATCCAGAATCCACCTCCCAGTGCACTGTCCTTAGAGGAATTGGTGGAGGATGCCCAAGCCAGCACCTTAGTGGACCTTTTTGCGACCAACCCTGTCACTCCCAGAGTCAAAAATGTGGAGTTCAGCCCTGAGAGAACGTTAAAGATCAGCTCCTCCCTATCTCCTTCCCAGGAAAAGGAGCTGTGTAGTCTGTTGGCCAGTCATCTAGATGCTTTTGCTTGGAGCTATAAGGAGATGAAAGGAGTACATCCTTCGGTCTGTACCCATCACATCTACATCAAAGAGGATTGTAAACCGGTTAGGCAACCCCAGAGGAGAATGAATCCAGCCCTTAAGGACATCGTCAAGGAAGAATTGCAAAAACTGTTGGATGCCGGATTCATTTACCCCATCTCGGATAGCGAATGGGTGTCCCCTTTGGTGTTGGTTCCCAAGAAAAATGGTAAGTGGAGAATCTGTGTGGACTACCGAGAACTGAACAAAGCTACCAAGAAATATCATTTTCCTCTACCTTTCATAGATCAAGTGTTGGATGGATTGGCAGGAAAGAAGTTTTTCTCTTTCTTGGATGGGTTTAGCGGGTACAACCAGATCCAAATCAGACCGGAAGACCAAGATAAGACCACCTTCACTTGTCCTTGGGGTACCTTCGCTTACCGAGTTCTTCCCTTTGGACTATGCAATGCTCCTGCCACCTTCCAGAGAGCCGTCTTGAGCATCTTTTCTGAGCTGGTCCATGATGCGGTGGAAATCTATATGGATGACTTCACTCCTTATGGGTCCAACTTCCAGGAAGCATTGTCCAATCTGGGAAAAGTCCTAACCAAATGCATTGAGATGAACCTGTCCCTTAGTCCTGAAAAATGTGAATTCTTGATGACTGAAGGGACCATGCTAGGCCATACCATTTCTTGCCAAGGGTTACAGGTGGACCCTAACAAAATTGCTCTCATCAAGAAGGTTCCACCTCCCCAGAAGGTAAGGGTTGTCCGAAGTTTCTTAGGATTAGCAGGGTATTACAGGAGATTCATTAAAGACTTCAGCAAGCTAGCCTCGCCATTGTTTGGCCTCTTGGCAAAAGATGTGGAGTTTAAATGGACTGACGATTGTCAGAGGGCTCTGAATGAATTAAAGGACAAGTTGGTGTCTGCCCCAATCTTGAGAGGTCCAAACTGGGCCCTACCTTTCCACATCCACACTGATGCCTCGAACAAAGCCATAGGGGCAGCCTTAGGACAAGTTGCACAAAAACTTCCATATGCCATTTACTTTTTTAGCAAAAACTTATCCAAAGCATAACTGAATTACACTGTAACTGAGAAAGAATTCTTGGCCGTGGTCCATGCACTGAACAAGTTCTGACATTATATCACTGGCTATCAAACATTTGTACATATTGATCATGCTGCAATTAGATATTTAATGAATAAACCAGATGTGAATGCTCGTATTATTAGATGGTTACTTTTGTTGCAGCAGTTTGATTTGACTATCGTTGACAAACCAGGTAAAGAAAATGTTGTTGTTGAATTTTTGTCTAGATTGGATTTATCTGCAGATAAGGATGGAATGGTGGATGACCAGATGCCCGATGAACATCTGTTTGCTATTTCAGTACTCTCTCCATGGTTTGCTGATATAGCAAACTACCTTGTTTCAGCACAGTTCCCTCCGCACCTATCCTCAAGAGAGAAGAGCAGAATCGTCAGAAAAAGTGCCTCATTCACTTGGATCGGGGGCAACCTGTTCAAGCTTGGCCCTGATCAGATCTTAAGGCGTTGTGTAAGGGAGGAGGAAGTCTTTGATATCCTCCTCACCTGTCATGATGGGCCTTGTGGAGGACATTTTGCAGCAAAGAGGACTGCCTTCAAAATCCTGCAGGCAGGCTACTATTGGCCCACACTTCATCAAGATGTCAGAAGGTATATCAGCCAATGTGACTGATGCCAAAGGATGGGGAAACCGACTCAAAGGGATGAGATGCCTCTCCAACCTCAAGTGACTCTTGAGCCATTTGAGAAGTGGGGTATGGATTTTGTGGGTCCAATCAACCCTCCTTCGAGGTAAAGGTCTTACATCATTGTGTGCACCGACTACCTGACAAAGTGAGCAGAAACTAAGGCAATCAAAGCAGCGACAGAAGAAAAGGTGGTTGAGTTCTTAAGAGAAAACATCTTCTACAAATTTGGCTACCCAAGAGAGCTAGTCACTGATCAAGGAAGCCAGTTCACCTCCAACTTAATTGAAGACCTACTAGCTCATCACAAAATCAAGCATAAGACTTCCACCCCCTATCATCCTCAAGCAAATGGGCAGGTGGAAGTCACCAATAGAGCATTGGAAGGGATCTTGACTAAGGTGGTGAGCAGCAGCAGGAAAGATTGGGCACATCGCCTGGTTGAGGCCACATGGGCTTACAACACCACTTGGAAGACCACAACCGGCTTCACACCTTATGAGCTGGTCTATGGGAAGAGAGCTTTGCTGTCAATTGAATTTGAATACAACACTTTGAGGATGGCAGCTCAGCTAGACCTAGATCTCAGCCATGCCCAACAAGAAAGGTTACTGCAGCTGAATGGATTGGACGAGCACCGAATGCAGGCCCTTCTTCACTCAGAAGTGGTTCAACTTCAGAGGAAGGTGTGGCATGACCAACACCTCAATGACAAGCAATTTCAGCCGAGAGATTGGGCGCTGTTGTATGATTCCAGGCATAAAGATTTCAAGGGGAAGCTGAGAACCAGATGGCTGGGACCATATGCAATGGAAAAATGTCATGACAATGGATCTGTTCTTATTCGGACCATTGATGAGGAGGCCATCCCCATGCTTGTCAATGGGCATCGACTGAAGATCTACAGGAAACCTCTCTCAAGACAAGAATTCATCAAAACTGTGGAGAAATCAGTGCTGGTCATAGAGAAGGGTTCTGCCTCTGCTTTGGGCACACCCTGAAGATCTTAAAAAAATAAATAAATAAATAAATAGATAAAGATCCTTGGGTGAAAACCTTTCTGAGGCTCCCAAGGCAGATGGTAGGGGTGAAAACCTCATTGAGGCACCCCTGCTGTCTTTCAAAAAAAAAAAAGAGATTTGAAAAAGACCCTTGAGTGAAAACCTCTCTGAGGCGCTTAAGGCAGATGGCAAGGGTGAAAACCTCATTGAGGCGCCCCTACTGTCTTTCAAAGAAAAAAAACAATAAACAAAAAAAAAACAGGGACAGCAAGTTCACAATGTGGCAATGCATGCAGGTTGCAGGTATTCTATGAAGGAAAAGAGGTCCCTCAACTCCAAGACAAGGGTCCTTATTATGCTACCAGGTGACCTCACCAGCACCTCCTCCGAAAACACTCATCTTCTCCAAGGTATGGGCACGATTTCATAACAGCTTAGTCTTCTACAGGAAGCTATAGACTTTCTACAGGAAGTTCCGTATTTCTACAGGAAACTTCCTGTAGAAGTTTTGGACGGCCCAGAACTAATTGTGTGGGGAGATCTAACGACCAAGGTTCGGCATGGAGGCATGCAAGCTACTATTTTCTCCATCACACACTGCTGTCACCTCCTTCTACCACCCCAGTTGACATGCAATGAAAGTACCTGCACAATCAAAACAGATCATTGAATTATCAAGAGGAAGCGATTCTTAAATGGGAAAAGATGCCGAGATGCCATGCAATACTCATCACAGCTATCCAAGGGCCCTGCGAGCATGATCGTGATGCCACTATCTTCACCGTTCAACATGCACCCGAGGAGGAAAAACTGCTACAGGACATCCTACAGGAATCCCGTAGCAGTTCAGCCAGCTAGAGTGTACACCATTAAATCGCCTGCAACATGCAACAATAGAGCAGGCACATGCACCACCCGCAGCTAGGTAATAAGCATCGTAACCATCAGTAGCCTGTGAAAAGGAAGGACCTCCGGGCCTCTGAAAATAGCAGCAACAAGCAAATCTAGTCATCATCGTCCTGAAACCTGGAAAATCATGTCGCGGCCACACAGGTAAGTGCCTCGCCCTTTCTTTCGTCGAATTACATGAATAATACTTTGAAATGTTTGCAAGTATGAAATGAATGGGTTGAGCGGTCGTATGGCCATTCGACTGGCCACGTCGACCAGTCAGATGGTCTAGTCGGATGTGTAAAATGGTGGTCGTGGCAAGAAGAACGGGTAGTGGACACGTGAGAACCGTCCAGTCGGGGAGAAGCGTGTTTTAACAGAAATGACGGCGGCAGATCTGCGAAGAATGATGCAACAGTCAGGGAACTTGCAGTGGAATGAGTAGATGACATCGTCCAACGGTCTGGTAGGGACAGCTCACCCCCGCGCCACGAATTCCGCCGGATTCAAATCTATCGGCTAGATCGCCACCCCACGCATTTATCATCAGCCATTTAGAAGTCGAGTGAGCATCCGAATTCCTCTGAAGCTCGATACTCCAAGTCTTCTGCCTGTTCGAACGTCTGGTAGCAGCACAGAAGGCGCAGAACCACTGCAGTGCTCTCCAGAACCCATGCGCTGCTTCTACAGGAAAGCTCCGCTACAGGAAGCTCACTGCCACGAGGAAAATTAGTCTCTTCACGTCAAAGGTGGTGAAGTAAAAAGGTAAGCCTGAACCTGTGCCTCCCATGCAATTGGTTTCGAGGGTGGCGGAGTCGACGTTCTACAGTCTGATCATAAAAAGTTGCAAGTATTGTCTTCCGTTTGCATGAATTGTCGTCGAGGTGTATGTAAGGTTTTCTACAGGATGTGATTTGTAATTAAGCCCTGTTAAGGCTCATCTGTAGATAGTCTTTGCGAATTGTGTGCATGGCAGGGGCGTGATCCTATGCTCTGTCCCAAAAGGCTAGTTTTTGAATACACACCCGCCACCTCCAGCTAACATAGCAGTTTTTCACCATGCCGGGTGGGTTCATCAGAAAGGAACCAACCAACTCAAAGAAATTAAGGGAGAAACCTAAGGTGGTAGAGCTGTTCACTCGTGCACAATGGATGTCGTTCTGCGACAAATTGTAAGGATATGACGATGAGGTGGCAGAGGAGTTCTTGCGAGCTCTGAAGCCAAAATCAAAAACGTTGGCCACTGTCAATTTCAGGGGTTTGAGTCTCAGACTCACCCCACAATTCATCAGCCAAGTTACTGAGCTCCCAATGGTGGTACCATGGGACAAAGAAGAGAGGAAATTAGGCCAAAAGACTAAAAAGGAGTTCTTCCCACCAGAGGAGCAATTCTCAGAGGATAAGAACGGGGTTCGCAGAACTAGCTTACTACCACTTTGGAGCGAAGTCAGCCTCCAAATTATGAAATACATCACATGTGAAGGACGGTTTAGCATTGTGTATGGGTACCATTTTCGGCTACTGACAGAGTTAAGGCATCAGATGGACCTACCTGCAGAGAACAAACTAAGTGTTCCCTACTTTCTACTGCAGTCTATGACAGAATGTGCCACCAAGTTGAGAGAAGGCACACCAGACCAGGTAGCTCATCACGGGCTCATTAAGCTCCTCGTGGAGGATGCACTCCACACATACAAGGTCCCTCTCTCGTGGGAAGCCTTCCGAAATTTGACTAAGGATGGCGATATAAAAATGTTGACCGAAGAGCTTGGTTCCTCCAGCAGCGAGGAGAAGGAGTCAGTACCCACAGAGAAGAAAGAAAAAGGCCAGAGACCCATGGCCAAAGCACCGAAGAAAGAGCAAAAGGAGAAACAAGAGAAAAAGGGTGCCAAAGAGAAGGATGACACACCCATGTTGACGGCCAGAGAGAAAAGATTACAAAGTAGGGTGGACAAGACTGAGCAGGTCCACGTCAGTAAAGGAACCTCGACAGCAGCCTCGACCAAGTCAAAAAGCAAAACACACTCAGCAAAACAAACTAAAACGGTGCCACCTGTTTCTACAGGAAAACCAAAACCGGCTTCTACAGGAAGCCAGAAATCAGCTGATAAAGGGCCTTCTACAGGAAGCCCTGAGAAAGGAAAACCCAAGGAAAAGAGAGCCGACATTCTTGCAAGGGAGGCAGCAGCCGTGCTGGCCGCCCTCAGTACACCTCCTAAGCCAAAGGAAAAGAGAAAGAGGGAGGCCCCTCTATATTTTAAAGCTAGGAGAAGTGTGAGAATCAAAATAGGCAAGCCACAGCCTCCATCCAGCAGCCCAATTACTATAGAGGATGCCCCTACTTCACCCAGAGAGAGGTCCCCCTCAAAGATATCAGTCACCTATGAGAGGGGGAGCCCGAAAAAAACTACTTGGAAAGAGAGGTTAGACCAGTTGGCCTCAAAAGCCCGGCTACAGGATGCTGAGGCTGCTCTACAGGAAACCTCAGCTCGGCTTAAGGAGATAGAGAGGATGGAGGGAGAAGCACCCTCATCACCACCGAGGGAAGATGAAGTAGAGCCACCAAGAGAAGAAGAGAAAGAGCATATTCCGGAGCCTAGCCCTCAGCCAAGTCTGAGCTCATATTATAACTTCTTAGAAGCTGGCAAAATTATACCACAGAAATTCACTGTGCCACTGTTCTTTGCATTGGAGGAAGAGAGAGTACGAACCCACACGTGGATGAAAATAGCCAAATCAAAATGTGTGGCAGACATAGGCCCCTTGGAGGAGCAACTCAAGGAGGCAAGAAAGGAATTAGCTATGGCTAAACACGTGGCAAATTGCCAGCGGGTGTTCCTACAGGAAGAGAACGAAAAACTTAGACTACAGCTACAGGAGCTAAGGAGAGGAACGGGCACATCCTCAGGGGACATCACAGCAGAACAGCAAGGCAGAGAAGGACTGCAAGTCAGTCTTGGGGAGCCAACCACGCATCTACAGGAAACAGAACTGCAAGCGCAAATTGAGGTGCAAGCTCTCAAACAACAGCTGCAGTAGAAAGAGGCACAATTGGCCTGCATGGCCAGTTGGGCCATGGATGCTATACAATGCAGACAGCCGGCCAAATCCTATGGCCTATACCTGAGAGACCAATGGCTACAATTTCAAATCAATACCTTAGCGCAAAGGGGTATCTCTCAGCTCCAAGACCCACAGCAGTTTACTGAATTATGCAATACCAGTTCATCAGAGGATAAGGCCAAACTATCGGAGTTTTATCTCCATAATTTGGCCCTTCCTAATGTGACTTCATGGGATCCCAACACGGTCTTAGGGGATATGCAGTTAATGGCATTTGCCTCATGGTTGAACCATGAAGACAAAAGAGCAGCAGAAGCCAAAGCGGTCATGAACCGAGAGCTGAATGAGCCATTTCTAATTAGAGCAGAACTAGGGGATCCAACTGCATTAATATCGGCACACCAACACTTGTCCACCGACCCTCAAGCTTTATTGAAATATATGGATCAGCAGGCCCAGGCCATAGCGCATTTCGAGGATATGGAGAGACTGTTAAGGTACAACTATGTTCAAGCTTGCACCCGCCGATGGAATACATTGGCCCACAGTCTAAAAATCAAGGAATATCACACTCCAACTCGAATGAGGGAAGCTCTAGTACGGGTGCCCCTCTATAAGAAATCTATGCAGAACCTCTAGGCCAGCTGGATTGGCCTCAAGCTAAGCCCACCTCTGCTGTTAGGATTGATGGAAGGCAGCACAGAGAAAGATGAGCATGAACAGTGGGAAGAGGTGGAAAGAAAGGCTGGGTTCCATGTCAGTAAGGAGGACACTACTGCAGAAGCTTGGGATGTGAGGGTGGCAGTGAAGGCAATGAAGGACGAGGAGCTGGATTAGTTGCTCAAGGATGAGCAGTCATTTTAGCTGGGGGGTGATGATGAGCCCCAAATTTGGTAACATTTTGGGCTCATTTGGCCTAACTACCCTTGCTCAACCCTTCATTTGTCATAACTTATGCATCATTTTTTAGTATATTTATGTCATTTGTACGAATGAGGGCAGTCACTATTCCTAGGTGGCTAACACATGTTTATTTCAGGTTTTTTGACATTTAATGGAGCAAAACCATGCAGATGAGGGCTAGGAGACAGCCAAGATGGGATTGAGATTTTGTAGGAAGGTTGTCCACAGCATTGAATGGCCTTCCTCGTGATCTTCACCCCCAACTCCGAGCTCCAACAGCCACCACCACCGAGCTAGAAGGCAGCCAAACGGATTTTGAGGAAGCAACAGATTACTCTTAGTTTGCTCAGCCAAACCCCACTAATTTAGGAGGCCAGCTTGGCCCTCGTAATGTATAAATGATGAGGCTGCAGCCTTCGAGGGGGACTTTTGAAACCTTGTTGCATATTCTGAACTACGAGCTGATAGCTCTGTTTTGCTCTTTTGTAAGCCATTTTTGGCATGTTATTTGACTTATGACTATTATCTTTTAATGAAAAGCAGGCAGATTTGAGTTCAGTTCTGAGTTCTTAAAGGAGCCATAACTCTCGGGGTTGGGCCCAACTTGAGAGCCTAAGGCCTCCTTCCTTTGTATTGTTACCTTTGTTTCAGCATTGTATTTCTTTTCCTTTACATGCATTTGGAAACGCAGTTTGCTGAGTTGAATTTCTTGGTGTGGTTAAGTAGGTTATTTTTATGAACAGAGTTGCTTCAGTAGTTTAGATTAGAGTAAGGAGATTGGAGTTAATAAGAGTTCCAAAAAGGGTTGACTGCACACTCACTTTCACCTCTGTTTAGGGATTGGAATTGCAGACTGTGCCACCCACCAAAAACATTGTTTTACATGTTCATGCAATCTTTGATGCAATATTTTCATTTGTAGAAGTGTCCATGCGTTTAGATCTTGTGGAATGATTCTTTGCTTTAGCACCATGCATGATTTTCCTCAGAAATAACGTTGTTGTTCTTTGGTTTTATTAAAACAGTTACAATAGGTTGATGAAATTTCGGTTATGTGCAAGACGTGGATGATTTGTTTCATTTACACTGCGCAGTACTACTCCCTCACTCTCTTATCCTTCTAAGCCATGCCTAGGCCATCTACTCATCTCCCAGTTAGACCACTTGCCTCCTAACTCTTCTATGACCCACGGTATTCTACCTTTTCGGCCTTCCATTCCCTCTACCCTCCTCTAGACCAACCAGCTTTGCACACCCCCTCTTCATCTCATCTCTCTGTCCATAAGCCATTATAAACCCCCCTCCTACCTCCCTATCCATCCATGCAGCCGCTTCCACTCATCCATCACCCAAAAATCCGATTGTAGAACATCCTGTAGGAATTACTGAACTTCCTGTAGGAATTCTGAACATCCTGTAGAACCCCTGCAGACTTCCTGTAGAAGCTCATAAACACGGTTGTTTGGCATCCAAACTTTGTGAAGCTCTCTGAAAGGATGTTAGGGACTCCTTAGACCCTCTCTGAGCCTTCCTGACCGCTTCCAAGCATTCCTCCCCTTGATCTATCCCTGCACAGTCAAGACCCAGTTAGAAGCACATGCATAATAATTCCAACATTGAGCAAAAGTACAAAAATATGTTCTCTTCAGATGAAAGTAGTCTAGACACATGCATCTCACCTTAATAGAAGTAATGGCATCACTTTCAGTAGTTTGCATTCCCACCGTTGCATCAGAAGGACTAGCTGGTAGAATTAGGGTTTGCTAGGGTTTTCATTTCTTGTTGGCTTTCAGTTCATTTTTGCAAAGTAGGTTAATTCCCTTTGAGTTAGCTTTCGTTCATCAGTTAAAAAGCTTCTTCTAAGAGCTCATAGAAGTTGGCTTGAGCCCTAGCGGACTTGTGCCAGCTGACCAAGTGACAGCTGCGACAAGAGCTAGTACTTGTGCATACAGCACCGTCGCTTCCAAGTTTGTTACGAACTACCGGGTTGATAAAATTAGAGAAGGAAGCTCCAGGAGTTGTAGCATTATTGCTACAATACTGGAGCCCACCACAAGACTTGTTGTAGATTAGTATATCTGATCCAGGTGGATATTGGTGGCCACCTACCAAGTCCACCTGGACCCCCACCATTGTTTCTCTCAGCATTTTCAGTTTCCTTATTCGTAGCACAACTTACTATTTTTAGCAGTTTTTCGGGTCCTGAACTTCTGGAGCCGTTTTGAGGCCCTAAATGACGTTTTTTGGGAAATCTGGGGGCAACATGGGTCCATGGACCGATTTTGCCCTTCCCAAAGTGGTAGTGCTCGGATAGACGTATGCCAAAGTTACGACCCCAGGAAGTTGATGTACCAATTTACCCAAAGAGGGCCCACAGTTTGGCGTTTCATCTCCTAGGGTTAGGTTTTGGAATGTTAAGGGTTTTCCATTGTTTCTCAACAATAAATAGGCCTTTGAGCCTCATTGTAAGATAGTTCAGAGGCATGTAGCCACCACATCTCTTCTCAGAGATAAGCTACCATCGCCCTAGCTGGTTTGTTTCCATTTCTGGTTGTAAGCATATTTCAGTGTTTTCCATTAATGAAATGAAGTATTATTTCTGCTGCATCTTTGTGTATATGGTTATCTCTGTAATTTGTTGCGTTCCTGTTTAAATCCGGATCAATATCATCAAAAAATACTAACACAAATTTTCTAAGGAATGGTTTGAAAATGGAATTCATCAAACCTTGAAATGTTGAAGGTGCATTGGTAAGGCCAAAAGGCATGACCAAAAATGCATAATGACCCTCATGAGTTCTAAATGTTGTTTTCGGAATGTCTTCAGTCTTCATTCTGATTTGATGATATCCTGAACGAAGATCCAACTTGGTGAAGTAAATTGATTCATGCAATTCATCCAGTAATTCATCAATGACGGGAATGGGAAACTTATCTTTAATAGTGAGCTTGTTGAGCTCCCTATAATCCAGACACATGCGCCATGATCCATCCTTCTTGTGCACTAATACTACTAGAGCAGAGAAAGAACTTTGACTCGGTTGAATTATACCGGCATTTTTGCAACCATATGTTCAATTTCACTCTTTTGGGCATAGGGATATCTGTATGGCCTGATGTTTGGAGGAACACTTCCTGGAATCAAATGAATAGCATGATCATGATCACGAATAGGTGGGAGACCTTTGGGAGTCTCAAATACCTTGGAATGATTGTCCAAGACTTTTTGGAGATCTGGAGAAATAGATGATTGCAATGTGGAAACATCTAGCGAACATAATTGTGCAATTACACCTCTTTGTTCCTTTTTTAGAAGCTTTGTCATACCATTAGAGCTAATTATCTTTCCCGGTTTCCCTGCAATACCCCTTAATTCAACTTCCTTTCCTTCCATGGAAAATTTCATGATAATTTCATGAAAATTGAAAGCTATTGAACCCAAGGATTGTAGCCATTGTACTCCTAGTACAACATCAGCACCTCCCATTGGAATGGAAAACATTAGGCTAGTCAATACAAATTCTCCCATCGATAGCTTGATATTATGGCACTTTCCAGAGCAATTTATTGTTCCTACATTTGCAACCCTCACTTGACACTCTGGTGCTAGGTATAAGAAGCAATTCAATTCTTTTGCTACATTACAATGAATAAAATTGTGGGTACTTCCTGAATCAATCAACACTAGTACCTTTTTCTTCTTGATTTGTCCTTCTATCTTGATGGTTTGAGGAGTGGTAATTGCCGCCAATGCATTACAAGATATGGTCGGATTCATTTCTTCTTTATCTAAGCTTTTTTCCTGAAGTATATCCTCTTCTTTTGACCTTTCTTTCTCCTTTTCTTCTTCCTTTTCACAATCTATATAGAATAATTTCTTCTTAGCACACTTATGACCTTTAGTGTATTTGCTATCACAACTGTAACAAAGCCCTTTTGCTTTTTTTTCTTCCAATTTTTGTGTTGTCAACCTTATAGGTTGTGGAAGACTAGGAGCAACCACACTTCCATCTTTATAGTTGTGAGTGGCATGCTTCCTGGTTGCCATAATTTTGCTTTCCATTTTTCTTGCTAACCTGAATGCCTTCTCTAATGAATCAAGTTCCCAAACGCGAACATCATGTTGGATATTATCCTTTAAAGTCCCTATGAACACATCAATCCTATGCTCCTCTAGAATATCTTTTACCCATATGTTCAATTTCTGGAACTCCTCAATGTGCTCCATTATTGAACCCTTTTGTTTGAGACTTATCAATTGGCTAAAAAAAGTGTTGCTTTTTGTATCCTCATAATGTGCTATCAATTCTTCCATAAAAATTTCCCAAGTGATAAATTTTTTACGAGAGAAAAGCCATTGATACCATACAAACTGATTTGGTTCCAAATATAAAGTTGCAATACGTACCTTTTGTGTGTTTTGCACATTATTGAGATCGAAAAATTGCTCCATTTGTAATATCCATGTTGCAGGATCCTTGCCATCAAACTTCCTCATATCAATTTTTGGAATATAGTGGGCTTTAGATCCCACATTAGAGCCTAAGAAATCATGATTAACATTTCTTTTGTTCGTATCATGAGTTTCCTTTACTACCTTTTCACCATTGGTAAGTATTTCTTGTAGAAAATTTGTCAAATCTGTCTTCAAATCTGCCATGCCTTTTTTCAAATTTGTGTTCAAATCTATCTTCAAGTTTTCCATCTTAGCTTCCATGCCATTCATCTTAGCTTCCACGCCATTTATCTTAGCTTCTGTTAACTTTTGTGACAGTGACATTTGTTGCACTTGTTCTTGTAATTTTGATATATCATGTAGCATTTCTTCCTCTTCTTCATGAGTCATGCTAGAGCTTTCAGGTTCCTTACTACGTGTTTGAATTTTCTTTCCTCGGGGCATCAATTACCGATAATAATTCTCTACTATGCCCTTTGAATTCCTTCAAAATAAATTTTCTAACCAAGCTTAAGCAAAATTTTAAGAAAATCTACACACCTTTTTTCACTTTGTAGGAGCTCGATGTTGCCTCTAATGTATCTTTATACTTTCCAATCATCTAGTTCTAAATTTGTGACCTGTAGTAGCCCTCTGTGTCCTCTTTCCAATGCCATAAGTCTGACCCAAATTGGATTCTCCAAGGAAGCGTTATGCAAAATCTCCCACAGTGACCTGATTATAGACTAGTTCAATAGAGTGAACTTGTACGACGTGCCACGGGTCACTGTTTTGACCTTTGGATCTGAAAAACGCATAAAGGAAACTACAGTTCATCCTCTTTCTGTACTTTCTTACGAAATTTCAATCCGATCCCCAGAGAGAAATTTATGACGATTTTTCCCAGGTCACCTGTTTGGAATGTAATTCAGGAGTCTGCAAAAAGACTAAATTCCTTAGATCATATCTCCATAAATATAGCACTAAAATCTCTAAAATTCGGACCCAAGGTTCAACACGATTTCTTCTCAAATGGGTTTTTTTTTAAACTTCTAAAACGTCACAGAAAAAAAGTTATAGTGAAAATTCCACGATGACCTGTTTGGAGCAGCGAAACCCTAGAATCCAAAGCTTTGATACCAAATGTTATGAAACCAGCTCAAGAAAAGATAGATCAACGCCTTAGAATTTAGCCTCTTTGAGGGGGAAACCTCCTTTACATTACATAAATGAACAATTCTTGGATGATTCAAATGACAAAACCTCCTTTCTAGATATAGGAGTCTAAGGAGTCACAATATAACCCAGCCGACCTAACAATAATAATATAAAGCCACAAAAATAACAATAGAGGGATTCTATGGGGCACAATAATAACAATATGGGGATAATAGGGGCACAACAATATTAATAAGGGGTGCAACTACAATAGTAATGGGGTAATTACTAGTATTATAGGGACCCAACACCTGCACTCATAAAAGGTAAAGGATCTGTTCTTTTAAAAGAAAAAGTCAAAGCTGGAAATGTTATGTATGTTGATGGCTTAAAGCATAATCTATTGAGTGTCAATCAAATGTGTGATCAAGGAAATGAGGTAATATTTTGATCAAATGGATGTATTTTTCATGAGATTGATACAGGAGCAACAATGATCAAAGACATAAGAACTCCAAATAACTTATACATACTCAAGGAATGACAACAACAATGCTATCTAAGCAAGAATGATGAACACTAGCTATGGCACAGAAGATTGGGGCATATAAGATCCTCTCATATAAGGAAAGCATGCAATATCAAGCGGTTCGTGATCTCCCTGACATCAGAATTCTAGACAATACAATATGCAAATCATGTTAGTTTGGTAAGCAAACTAGAACTAATTTCTCTGAGAAGGAAGGATCAGCTAGTAGGCCACTTGAACTTGTCCATACTGATTTATGTGGTCCATCAAGGAAAAAGTCACCTCGTGGGGAGGAGTACTTTATATTGTTCATTGACGACTTTTCCAGGATGTGTTGGATAGGACTTTTGAAGCATAAAGATGAAGCCTTCAAAAAGTTCAAAGCTTTCAAAGCCTTGGTTGAAAATGAATCAGATCGCAGAATCAAATGCCTCGGGTCTGATCAAGGAGAGGAATTTACCTTGGATGAATTTTTCGATTTTTGTGAAGAACATGGAATAAGGAGAGAATTCTCTATTGCAAGGACTCCTCAACAAAATGGAGTAGTGGAAAGGATGAACAGAACAATTCAACAAATGGCTCGTGCTATGCTTGATGAGTCTGGAACTCGTGCAACCTTCTGGGGTGAAGCTGCATTTGTTGTCGTTACCATTCTCAACAAAATAAACATCCAGGTGAATAGCACTCAAACTCCTCATGAACTGTGGTATGGTAAGACTCCTACAGTCAAATACTTCAAAATCTTTGGAAGAAAATGTTACATCAAAAGGACTGATGAAAACCTTGGCAAGTTTGAACGTAGAGCAGATGAAGGCATTCTTCTTGGTTACTCTTCTCGAAGTAAAGGATATAAGTGTTACAATAAAATACTTGGAAAAATTGTTGAAATTATTGATGTGGTGGTTGATGAAGCAGGAAACAATCCAAGGCAAGTAAAATCTGAAGATTTCGAAGATGATGAGGACTATCCTTCAACATCAAATCAGACTAATGATGAAGAAGAAACCTATGAGGCACTAGAAGAATAGATAAGGGTAGAAGAAAAGACTCCATCCAGGTATGTCCAGAAGAATCATCCAGAAACTCAAATTTTGGGGCAAAAAGAGGTAGGTGTTCAAACAAGAAGAACTATTTTAGAAGCTTCAAGCTATCCAGCATTGCTCTCCTCCATTGAACCATGAAATGTAAGTGAAGCATGCAAATATGAATGTTGGGTCAAAGGCCATGAATGAAGAACTTGAGCAGAGTGAAAAGAATAACACTTGGGAGTTGGTTCCTAGACCAAATGACAAGAATGTCATAGGGACAAAATGGATATTCAAAAACAAGCTGAATGAAAATGGAGATGTTATTAGAAACAAGGCTAGACTTGTTTGTAAAGGGTATGCTCAACAAGAAGGTATAGACTTTGAAGAAACTTTTGCACCAGTTGCCAGACTTGAAGCGATAAGAATGTTTCTTGCTCTTTCTAGCTTTCAGAAGTTCAAAGTATATCAAATGGACATGAAATCTGCCTTTCTGAATGGAGACTTGGAAGAAGAAGTGTATATTGAGCAACCAGATGGGTTTATCCTTGGAAATGATCCAAAACTTGTATGTAGACTCAAAAAGGCTCTCTATGGCCTTAAATAGGCTCCAAGGGCTTGGTATTATCGTTTGGATAAGTACCTCCATCAACAAGGTTTTACAAAAGGATCAACAGACAACAATCTATATATAAAAATTAACAATGATAAGTTGCTAATACTTGTTGTGTATGTTCATGATATCATCTTTGGTAGCAATGAAGAAGACTTGAGTCAAAACTTTGCCTTGGTAATGCAAAAAGAATTTGAAATGTCCTTGCTTGGTGAACTCACATATTTTCTCAGTTTACAAGTCCAACAAAACAAAGACAGTATCTTTCTATCACAAACCAAGTACCTCAAGCAGATCTTGAAGAACTATGGGATGGAGGAATAAAAACCAGTATGTACCCCTATGGTAATAGGATGCAACCTCAGTGTAAATGATGAATCATGTAGGAATTTACAGGGTAAGTTCCTCAGAAAGAATACCAAAAGGACACCGCTCACAACCAGATCTCAAATCAATACACCAGTATTTTTGACGTGGTTAAAACCCTCAGAGTGCAAGGAGGGAAACAGTCCACGGCCTGTCCCAACGTGGGTACAGACAATTTATTAATCAAAGAATGAAAATTTACATAAGCTTCTCTCATGCACGGATTACCCGAACAATGACCCTCCATGCGCTTTAAATAGAACTCATGGACCAATCGGGTGTCAAGCCACGGATCAAGTGTCGGTAATACCGAGGTGAGAGTGAACCGTCGGATCACTACATATCGTGACCGTCGGATTGTAAGTTACAAAATGTACAACGGTAAAGAAACACACTTTACCTAACTCTAACCTAACTCTATGCTAGACCAAGTTGAACTTAACTATATCCTATGTGTCGGAATATCCTAACATCCCCCCTTAAGAACAACTTGGGATAGGATTGAAGGATTTACAAATATGACACAATAGGAGAAGGAAGGAGGCACTAGAGCCTATCCCCCCTTAGTGACAACTTCCTGAACTCCAAGCATATATCGAAGTTTAGTGAACTTCGCCTCTGTGAGAGCCTTTGTGAAGATGTCTGCAACCTGATCATCCGTTGGACAATATTGCACTTCAAGAACATGGTCATGAATGAGCTTTCTGATGAAGTGCATGTGTAGTTCAATGTGTTTGCTGCGCTGATGCTGGACTGGATCTTTGCATAGCTGAATGGCACTTTGATTATCACACCAAAGTGTGGTTGGATGCTGCTGCTCAAAGCCAAATTCTGATAGGATCTGACGAAGCCACAAGGCTTCCTTACTAGCTTCCACGGCACCACGATACTCTACTTTTGCTGACGAAAGAGAAATGGCAGCTTGTTTCTTACAAGCCCATGTAATAGGTCCTGAACCAAGAGTGAAGACATAACCGGCAGTAGACTTCCGATCATCAAGGTCACCAGCCCAATCAGAATCAGTGAAGCCAACTAACAGAGGAGCTGCTTTGGCACTGTAATGAATCCCAAACTGTACTGTACCTCGAACATAACGAAGTATTCTTTTAGCTGCTTTCCAATGACTTTCACGGGGGTTTTGCATAAAACGAGCAACAAGGCCAACAGCAAAGGAAAGATCAGGACGAGTATGGGTTAAATACAAGAGTTTTCCGACAAGTTGATGGTATAAGGTAGCATCAACTTCAGGAGAAGTACAAGAGACTGAAAGTTTGACTCCAGACTGAAAGGGAGAAGGGGCTGGCTTACAGTCTTCCATGTGAAAATGACGAAGAATATCACAAGCATACTTGGACTGGGAAAGGAAAATACCTTCTTGGGATTGCAAGACTTGAAGACCGAGAAAATAGTGTAAGTGTCCTAAGTCTGTCATTTCAAATTTCTTTTTAAGGCTGGACTTCACATGGTTTATAAGGTTGGGATCACTACTAGTAAGAATAAGATCATCAACATAAAGAACAAGGATGATAAGAGAGTTGCCCACTTTCTTGGTGTAGACAGTATTGTCAGAATGACACCTAGAAAAGCCAGATTCTAAAAGAAAGCTATCCATTTTGGCATACCAAGCCCGAGGAGCTTGTTTGAGGCCATAAAGGGATTTCTTAAGTCGACAAACGAGGCTGGAGTCTGTTTGTATGAAGCCAATGGGTTGTTCCATATAGATTTCTTCCTGCAAGTCCCCATGCAAGAAGGCAGATTTAACATCCATTTGATGGACTTCCCATTTTAAAGAGGCAGCAAGGGAAAGAACAAGGCGGATAGAGTTCATTTTGGCAACTGGAGAGAAGGTTTCAGTGTAGTCAATGCCTTCAACCTGTGAAAAGCCCTTAGCAACTAGACGAGCCTTATGTTTATCAACTTTCCCATCTGGTCCATACTTGGTTCTGTAAACCCATTTGCATCTAACAAGTTTGCGTCCCTTTGGTAGAGGAACAAGATCCCATGTATCATTTGTCATCAATGAATGATATTCTTCATTCATAGCTGCTTCCCAATGTGGATGGCCTGAAGCTTCTGCAAAAGTGTCAGGATCATGATTTACTGGAGCTTGAGCCAGTAAAGAAGAGGCTCTTTCAAACTGAGAACGTGTACGTCGCTGATCTGTAGGATCACCGGCAAGATCACCTGCTGCATCCCGAGTAGCACGGACCCATCTTGGAAGTTGAGGATCCTGAGAAGGTGGGGGAGGATTATCATCCTCGCTTTCATCATCAGAAGAAGAAATGTTTTCAAAGATAGAAGAGATAGGAAGAGGTGGCACATCCGCCGGACTAGGCTCGCAGGCCGATTTATTTTCATCAAATTTTACATCTCTTCTAATGATAACATTTTTGGACTTAAATGGAATAAGTCTATAACCTTTTACATCTTCAGAATATCCAACAAAAGTACATTTCTCACTCTTAGGTTCTAAAGCTTTATGCTTTTCATCTGGAATATGGGCCCATGCTTCACTTCCAAACACACGAAAGTGACTTACATATGGTTTAATGGAACTCCAAGCTTCTTCTGGAGTGATATTCTCTAGAACCTTAGTAGGAGTGCGATTGATTATATAATTTGCACAATTAATTGCTTCGGCCCAAAAACTAAGACTGAGTCCTTTAGATTGCAGCATACAATTAGCCATTTCCTTTAAGGTGCGATTTTTCCTTTCAGCTACACCATTTTGTTGTGGAGTGTATGGAACAGTATGTTGCATTTGAATTCCATTTTCGGTGCAAAAGTTGATGAATGCGTTTTTAACATATTCTCCACCATTATCAGTTCTTAGCTTAAGAATTTGATGTCCAGATTGTTTTTCAACAAATGCTTTGAAGGCCAAAAAGTGCTAAATACTTCGCTCTTGAGTTTTAAGAAGTATACCCAAGTGCGTCTAGAGAAATCATCAATGAAAGTTAAGAAGTACTTGCAGCCAGAGAATGAAGCAACAGGAAGAGGACCACATAAATCACTGTGCACAAGCTGTAAAGGGGCTGAGGCGTGCCAAGAGGCACGTTTGTCAAAACTGTCCCGATGATGTTTTCCGAGTACACATCCGGAACAAACACCATCTTTGCAAGATACCATAGGAAGACCTGTCACCATATTTTCTTTACATAGATGTTGAAGGGAGCGATAGTTTAAGTGACCAAACCGCTCATGCCAAAGTTTGCTCACTTCATCATTATGAGCAACAAACACTGAGGGAAGATGGGATTACCCAAAGTTGTGAAACTTATAGAACCTTTTGGAATCATCAGCAAGACCAGTAGCTAGAATCTGTTTAGGATCTTTTAGATCCTTGATTACAACATCATGAGGTGAAAATTCAACAATTTTACCTTCACCTGAATGAGTTATCTGATAGACAGATAGAAGGTTGCAGGATAAGTTTGGAACACATAATACATCATTGAACTGACCATTGTCTAGATGAACAGTTCCAGTCCCTACAACATTAAGAGATCTATCATCACCAACATATATATTTTTGGTGTTACAATCATTTAAAGAAGAAAACATGGCTTGGTTTTTGGCCATGTGACAAGAGGCTCCAGAATCAATGAGCCACTCATGAGAATGAGCAGAAGAAGAAGATACATTTAATGCATAACCAGACTGAGATGATTGACGATGACATGCAGAAAGTGCCGTTCCAGAAGTTGAAGTTGAAGTAGGCTCCAGATGGATGTTATGTTTCTTCATTGCGGCTTCCAAGGCTTCCATCTTCTTAAAGCATTTAGATTCTAAGTGGCCATCTCGATTACAAAAGTTACAATGTCTGTCAGTCCTCTTCCATTTGTTTTTATTGGTCTTGTCATTTTGCTGAAATGATCTTTCATCTTGAGGCTGAGTTGGTTTAGGACCATTCCTTTGAGGATAAGACTTCTTAGGATTCTTTGAATTTGGTTGCTGCTGGGCGGCTAACGCTTTCGAGGAAGAGTTTCCAAGATTAAGAAGACCAAGGTGTAAGAGTTTTTCTTGTTCTCTTATTAAGGAATCACAAAAGGAGTCAAAGGAAGGGGGTTTGTAGTCTTTGCCTTGACAAATGAAAGCTTCCCTTGTAGAATGGAAAGTGGAAACAAATACAGAGTAGGCTGGTCCCAACTTAGTAAGGATGGAATAAATAAGGTTACCATCTTCTTTCTTAACTTTAACACCTTCCAAGAGATATCTAAGGGTCTTGAATTTGGACAAGAAATCTTCAATGCAAGAAAAATTATTAGGATCCAAAGTAAGCAACTCATTCTCAAGTTGATGGGCTCTAATTTCATTTTTAATCCCAAAAACTTTAGCAAGTTTTTCTAATGCTTCATGAGGAGTTTCAATTTCTGCAATGTGGAATCTAAGATCAGGAGAAACAGACATTCCTATCAAACCACGTGCTTGATCTTGTCTATTTTCCCATTTTTCGGCCTTGTCTTCATCTTTGGGTTTCTTCTCTTGGTCTGTGGCTATTCTGAAGAGACCTTTACTTCTAAGTAAATCTCCCATGTAGGCTACCCATTGGAAGTAGTTAGTGCTGTCAAGAATGACTTGGCATGGACTTTCCATTTTTTGAAAAAAAACTGAAGCTGAAGATGCTGAAAGTAAGTGGTCCAATGGATAGATCTCGAAAAAATAGGCGGTTTTAAAAAAAACGGCTCTGAAAAAGGCTTCCGGATGAAGAAGTTATGGCTTTTTGAAAAAAAATTGTTGACGTTGCCGGCAAAGTGCGCGAATGTGCGGGAATGAAAAAATCCGCCCCCACAAAATGGAGACTTGAACCCAAGACCTCTACTCTCTTAAAAAGTCTTTGAACCAATTGATCTATACAAAATATTTGAGAGAGAGAGAGAGAGAGAGAGAGAGAGAGAGAGCGGGGGGGGGCCTCGATTTGCGTGTTTGCCTTGGGAAGACTCTTTTCCCCTACAAAACACAAAACACAAAACCCAACATGAATATGCAAAGAAAACCGAACCTTACGGCTCAAAGTTAGCTTTAGCCAAAAAACTAGAATTTTAAAAAAAATCTCAAAGTTAGCTTTTAACCGAAAAACTAAATATTTTTCTCAATGTTTCTGATTTTCCAAGATCACACTAAGGTGCAGGGAAAAGAGCATACGCATGAGAAAAATCCTTTCTTTCTGTTTCTGATTTGCCCAGATCGCACAGAGTCGCAGGGCAAAGAGCATACGCAGAAATGAAAGGTATAGATCCGGGAAAAAAAAAGGCTAAATAAACCGAAACCGAAATAAGCAGAGAGAAAATGACAGTAAACTGCAAAAAAAAACACTATATACCTCCCGATCTGAAAAATGACGCAGCTAGGGCTACCGGAAACCTTTTCGCGTGAAACGAAAGGGGTTCCTCACTGAAACAGATGCTCCGAACGCAACAGAGTAGTCCTCTCGGCCCGAAAGCAGTCAGAAACAGCAGATCTAGGAAACGACAGCCGCATGCAGTTCTACCGGCTTCAGATTTGGATCACCAACGGACGCGGCCCTCAAATAGCTCTGATACCATGTAGGAATTTACAGGGTAAGTTCCTCAGAAAGAATACCAAAAGGACACCGCTCACAACCAGATCTCAAATCAATACACCAGTATT
Organism: Pinus tabuliformis; assembly: GCA_031772625.1. Lineage (NCBI taxonomy): Eukaryota > Viridiplantae > Streptophyta > Pinopsida > Pinales > Pinaceae > Pinus > Pinus tabuliformis. The sequence continues at coordinate 870,158,841 of CM062810.1, read as the reverse complement.
TTTGACGTGGTTAAAACCCTCAGAGTGCAAGGAGGGAAACAGTCCACGGCCTGTCCCAATGTGAGTACAGACAATTTATTAATCAAAGAATGAAAATTTACATAAGCTTCTCTCATGCACGGATTACCCGAACAATGACCCTCCATGCGCTTTAAATAGAACTCATGGACCAATCGGGTGTCAAGCCACGGATCAAGTGTCGGTAATACCGAGGTGAGAGTGAACCGTCGGATCACTACATATCGTGACCGTCGGATTGTAAGTTACAAAATGTACAACGGTAAAGAAACACACTTTACCTAACTCTAACCTAACTCTATGCTAGACCAAGTTGAACTTAACTATATCCTATGTGTCGGAATATCCTAACAAATCAGCAGTAGTACATCAACCCACCTATATATCCATGATTGGTAGTCTGCTCTATCTAACAGGTACCCGACCAGACATCATGCATGCAGTGGGAATAGTTGGGAGATTTCAGGAAAATACAAAGGAAACTCATCTTCAGGTAGTTAAGAGAATTTTCAAGTATCTTCAAGGAACTCAAAACTATTGCTTATGGTATCCTAGAGATACAGATCTCACACTTCATACATATACAGATGCAGATTGGGCAGGAAGCGCGGATGACAGAAAAAGCACTAGTGGTGGTGCATTATTTATGGGTTCCAGATTAGTATCTTGGTTCAGCAAGAAACAAAGTTCAATTGCATTATCTACAGCTGAAGAAGAATATGTGGTTGCTGCATCTTGCTGCACACAACTTCTTTGGATGATGCAAACATTGCAAGACATTCAAATCACTTGTACTTCACCTATCTCCATTTTATGTGATAATACAAGTGCAATCAGCATATAAAAGAATCCTGTCATGCATTCCAAAGCCAAGCACATACCTATCAAAAATCATTTTCTCTGGGAACAAGTGCTTGAACAAAAGGTCAAATTGGAGTATGTTCCCTCCAAGGAACAGGTTGCTGATATCTTCACCAAACCACTGCCCAGGGAGACATTTGAATACCTCAGACAGAAGTTGGGAGTAGTCAATGCATCATCTTGTTGTTGACAATTATATGTTTCAGAGAAAAGTGGGTGTACGCGAGTTTCATGAAGCGTATCCGCGTATGTACGCCTGTTTATGTAGATGCAGTCACGTATATATTGGTTTGAAGAAAATCAGTGGGGCTAGACTCAAGATGAAAAGAGTCTGATATGGGTCTGACAGAGATCATCTGGCACAGGTTTAGGGGGAGCATATACTTCTAATAATGCATTGTTGGCATTATCTTAGAAGATCTTGGTTCAATTTCATAGCTATATTTGTTTCAAGTGGAACAGGTGCAAAGGGAGATCATGGGTGCCGGTTTGAATGATTATTGACAAATGTTGATAGTTGTTGATGACTTTCATAGTCTTGTCTTAGATATTTAGTCTCTATATCATGTATTTCTTTTACTATCAAGGTCATGTAACAGCCTATTTTGGTTTCCCCACTATGCCTGGGATGGATGATGTAATATTCTTGTTTTATCATGTATAAACTTTTGGTGTATCTCCACTTGGTTGGGTGGATGACTCAATATTGGTGTATCCCCACTTTATTGGGAGATGGATGTATGAATAGAGTCTTTGGTGATACGAAGGTCATTTATGATGTATAAAGTCATGTTTCTTCTTGTAGAACATCTTTTTTCAGACCTTGCCTACAGTCAGGGGGAGCATGGACAGCACAGCAGAGTAGAGATTTCAGCATGTACTCAGGGGGAGAATAACACTTTTCCCTTGATGACAAAGGGGGAGAATGACTTTGAGTGACTTGGGTTTGCCATCAAGTCCAAAGGGGGAGATTGTTGGCATTATGACACAGGTTTGGCACTATGACACAGGTGTTGTCCTTGATTGCAACTCACTCAAATGATAGATCACAGTTCAGGCTCTCAGAATGAAGAAAAAAGAGATATATGTAGGTTCCTCTTAACCAAGGCACGTATACACGTGAGATAGATGATCAAAAGGCGCGTATAAGTATGCACGCACTTTCATGCAAAGAAAAGTGTGTATATGTGGGAAAACTTATTTTTGGTCCATGGTATTTATTCCTTGGTATTTGGACTTATGCTTTTGGACCATGGTATCTTGTCTGAAGTGTTGAACCCAGGTATTTGGTCCAAGGTATTGATTCTTTATGGTTTTGGACCATGGTATTGAGTAAGGCCTAAGACTATAAAAGGGGGAAGGAGATCTTTGGGCAATGGCATTCACTCAAGCATTGAATATATGATGAAGAGCAAGATCTAGAATACTGGTCAATGGGTAATGGTGCATAGCTGGACCTGAATCAAGGAGGAACCTGAGCGCTAGAAGATGGATAAGTTCTATTGATGGGTCAAGGTCTTAAGGCTTGAATAGTAGTATCTTTGTGTGATTTTGATCTGTTATATTTGGCACATGACTTGATCTATAAATCTGATAATCTGGGTATAATTGATGTCTGAATAAGTGAAAAGGGTAAATTATCTTTTATAGATCTATACTCAAGTTCGGCACAGCAGAGGCACATATACACGCTGGTTCATTAACTCAAAATAGCATATACGCAGGTTGGCCTTAATACAAAAGCATATGCATGCAGGTTCTACATATTGAAGTAGCGTACGTCTCATGAAATATGTTTTAGCTACTTCTATTTATTGTTGCAGTGTTCTTTGTTCAGGATTGGTTTCTAGTTACTGTTAATGTTTTCTGGGTACAACATTCAGATAAGTGACTGTTTGATTCATTTTTGTTTGGTGCAAAGGAGATAGGTTGATGCAAATATACTTGATTGATGTTATTCATGGATCCAGTCTAAAAATTATGAAACGTGGTCCCTAGAAGAAAAGAGAAGGTTGTAGCCTTCTGTAGGTTAGCACCTACGTACTAGTACCTCAGCTAGTACAAGAGCTAAGGGGGTTGTCGCTCCCTTCTAGGAGAAGCTGGAGAATGAGAGAAGGTTGTAGCCTTCTGTAGGTAGTAGCCTACATACTGGTATAAGACTGCACTAGTACAGAAACATTGTAAAAAGAAGTTTCTAATTAAAAGAAGATAGAGACGAATTACAGCAAGTGGTCTTCACCCACATTGGGTTTCCACCTTATATCTTGTGTTCTTAGGTGTGACTACTTGTTCTGTTTTACTATTCTTGGTCACTGTTTATATGGTTTTATTCACAGATTAATGATCAACATCTGAAGAATAATTGAAATTACAAGTCTGCTGGTTATATGCTAGTTTCCTTAACTGCAGTTGCGTACATACGCGGTTTTTACTAACTGAAGTAGCGTATATAAATCTGATCGTGAAATGAAAAATAATTGACCTGATAATACTGATTCACCCCCCCTCTGAGTATTATTTCCAACATCAAGGATCTGTTTCAACAAGATCTAAACTAGGAATTGAAAAATAGGCAGTGGAACAACTTGCCTCTAAAACTATGGAAACTGATTCATTCATCCTCAAACCAACTCTAACTGATGTATCTACCTTATCAAGTCATTTTTCATCATATTTACATCATAGTACATCAAATAACATCATATTACTTCATCAATTTACCAAAGAGAGAAGAAAAAGTCAAACTAGCAGCAAACTAGGCGAAATTCTTAACAAACAGGAAAAACTGGCAAATTTTTTTGCTATGTGCAGTGTCATTGATCCTATGCGCAATGCTTTTCCAAGACCAATTTTGGAAGGCCTTCCAATGTCCAAATCAGGTGAAGAATAGCTTATTGGAAATCTTGGTGAGTCTACTTTCTGGGACAGCTTGAATTTCTGAATTTGGAGTCCATTTACCCCACCAAAAATTGATTCTCCCAAGACTGCTTCCTGTGTGGCAAAAAAAGTGGCAGAGAGGGCACTTTTTGGGTGTTTTTTGCCCTTTTGGAGACCTAGAACTTGTCCAAAACTCTCAACCATTTCTAAGCTTTCACATTTTTCCATGCTGATTCCAAAAACCTAAACCATTTTGCAAGAAGATGTCCCCAACAAAAGCATAGCGCCACTTATTGGAAAAGCTTGTTTTTCAATTTCAAAAATTCAAAAATGACAAAAATTGCTCCAAATTTCTTGAAATTTGGCATGAGTGATCCTTGTTAGGTTCTTTGTTGGGCCAATGATGCTTTAGCCAAGATCTTGAGTTTGTCTTGCTCTTTCTTGTTCCTCAAAACTCTTCTTAGCTTGGCCTTTAGCCTCTTTGTCCTTGCATTACAAATCTTTTTCCTTGATGATCAAATCTTTGACACTCCTTGGATTTTGAGCATCCAAGTCCATGACACTCACCTCTTGTGCCACCTCATGGTCCACAAGGACAAAATCTCCATAATCACTGTCCATTAGCTTGATTGACTATAAATGCTAGTGAGGAAAGAAAGGTAGTGTGGGTGAATGATGAGTATGAAGAGATTCTCAAAAGAAAGGGAATGAGTGGGATGAGACAGGGATATGAGTGAGATTTGATATGATGTAGGGTTTGAGGGAATAGGGTATGAAGGGGATGACTAGGGTTTTGGGAATTTAGGGAATAGGATTTCAGGGATGGTGTAAAGTTTGTGTATGTGAGGTAGGGTTTATTAATGAAGTAGGTGCAATGAATATGTAGGATTTGGGAGTTGGGGGTAATAGGGTTAAGGTTTTGTAAATGAGAGTGGGGTTTGGAGAGTGAAACTTGATGATTAGGGGATAGGGAATGTGAGAATTAGGAATTGGGTTAAGGTTTTGTAAATGAGAGTGGTGTTTGGAGAGTGAAACTTTGATGATTAGGGGATAGGGAATGTGAGAATTAGGAATTAGGATCAGTGAATAGTGTATTAGGGCTAGGGTTTGATGTAGAAAGTAGGGTTTAGTGGAATAAGGCTTAATGACTGATGGATTGTGAAAAGACTTGGTGAACTAGGTGTGAATGAATGAGAAGAGCAGAAAATGACCTTTGGTGGCTTATGAAAGGTAGTTTTAGCTTATTTAGGGTTTATGAGAGAAATCTCAATGCCAATAGGGTTTGCTATGAAATGATGCCAAACACACTCAAGAAATCAAGCACACTTCTTTCTTAGCAAGGAGGAATGGTAAACTTACTTGGCACCAGCATTAAATAGCTTTGGAGTTGTTTTGATAGCAATTTTGATGTGTTTTCAACAAGTGCGCAACACCAATTCTATGTGGAGCGCCAATGTAATTTTACACTGGAAACCTGCCATAGGTGCGCAACACCAATTCTATGCACAGTGCCTTTTTACAGACCAGTTTTGGAGGCCTTCCTGGTCTCAAAATTAGGCACGGGATAGCTTGTTGGAAAGCTTATCGAGTCTACTTTCCAGAACATCTTACATTTTCCAATTTGGAGGTCATTTTCTATGTCAAAAGTCCAATCTCCCAAGACTGGTCAAAATGTGCAAAATGAGGCTGCCTAAATGCAGAGTGCTATTGCAGTCAACTATTGAAGGTCTTCCTCAACTCCAAATTGAGCTCATGTTATCAGGAAAAACAGTGTCCATTCAAAGCTTCTAGTCCCTCTAAGACGGGTAGCTATCTTAGAAACAAACAAAATAAAGTTACTTGTGTTTTCTTTTATGAGAGATAGATGAGAGAGAAGCAGAGAGTACCAACCTCAATCTTTCGCTAGTCTCCTTGCTTGTTTCCTCTCTCCCTTGATAGAGCTTTCGCCACTCCTTTCTCACTTGTCCCGCTTCAAAGAACACCTGTAGAGTCAAAGCAGAAAAATACCATCAAAGCATAGAGATCTATAACCATAAACAATGTAGGATCATATGTACATTAACCATATAAATGCATATATAAATACAAGATTCGGAGATATACAAGCATATGGAGGAAAACTCAAATAGCTTTATTAATAGAAGTAGTAGAAGAGAGGATTACAACCAAGTTGTCTGATCCAGCATCATCCTCCCAACATGAAAGCCCTCTTCACCTCGTACAAAGCAAGATCACCCAACAATACAATGTCTTCAAAGAGAAACCACCAGCACTTCCTTGCAAATTACAAAATTCCAGCCTCTAGATCTCTAGGATGAGGGATCCATATATAGATGTTTGTAGGAGAGTGAGTCAGCTTATGGGATTTTGATTAGTGTCATTTCACTGATAGTTCTTGGTTCCACTTGGAGATTTCATGATCTCTTACTCATCCCTGGGCGAATTCAGAGAGGCAAGTCTCATATGAGCAGTTTCTAGAAGATTCTTTGAGTTTCCACCTAGAAAACTACTTCTACCATTTGTCTGCTCTCACTCATCACACCCTATAGAAGGGATTTTCAGTATGCATCACACCCCCCCTGTGTAACAGGTGATATGCATCGCACCCTTAGCATGGAGCAGTCTGTATGGTCCATTTTTGACCAGTTCTAAGCAGTTTTTCAGGGAGAACTTATGGGAAATGATGTAATCAGTTGACCTTGTTCCTTTAGGGTATGAAACAACACTTGTTGTTGAAAAGTGTGCAACAATAAATGCTTGTTGAGAATGCAACAAGATGATGGAGCTTAGTGGAAAGGAGTCACCTTCACTAAGTGGGCCTGCAGGCAAATTATGGTGCAAAGTCTATTTTTAGACTATGTCTATTTTTAGACATATGGATCATGGTCTATGAGTTGCAGGATGTTGTTTATGGATGATTGGTCATGTTGGGAAAAATATATGGACTTCTATTTTTGGATCACAGCAGGAGTGATCAGAGTCTATTTTTAGACTGCTAGTCAAAAATAGAAAAGTCAAATATTATTGTCTCATAATAATATTTAGACTATAAACTTTATCTTATCCTCTTAGAGCACTTCAGTTTGAGCTAAAGATGTTGCACATGCAGCTGGCAGAATGAAATACACTTTCTTTGTGGGTCAGTTGAGCTATTGCATGCAAGACATCAGTTAGAATTCATGTGGTTGAGTTCTGTGGAGTTGGATGAGCAGTTAATGGAGTTGTGTTCAGTTTGACTTAGTTGTATTTAGTCTAACTGGCCAATAGACTAAGTGATGAGTTATGTGAATTAGTTATTAATTAATTCACTAATTATTAACTCATAATGCAACTGAAGAATACATCAGTTAACTCAGTGCATGTACAGTTCAGTGGAGACAGGTGTTAGAGGTTGAGATTGCTATCAGTTGTGACTATAGTTGTGCATGAGATCTTGCACAATCAAATGATTGAGTATGCCCATGAGAATTGCATACGCCCACTGATATAGCCTGTGCTCACGTGATTTCCAGTGTGACTGATTCTCCAAGGTGAATAGAACTTGGAACGAGTTTGGATTCAATTCATTCTCTTGCAGGATTGTGCAGTGGAGGCAGGCAAAGTAGTGGAGGAGATTTGGAGATCAGATCTGAGCTGTATTGTGTGTAACAGGTGGAGATAGTACTGAGTACTTGTGAGGAGTATTGTACTATGTAATGTTACATGTTCTCAATCATTAATATACAGATAGTGTGTGGTTTTCAGCTGTAACCTTTCCCCGGGTTACATACTATGTTAATGTGTGCACGTTGTTGATGTTTCATTGTTATTGACGCTGCTAAATTGATGATCAATGTAGAGGAGGTTATGTATTATGCATGTATTCCACAATAGTGTATAATCGAGATAATCTCTATGAATAAGTGTCATATTATTCAAAATTTCTACACTTTAGTGGTTTAGAAGCCCTTGTTTTATGGACATATGTGATTGGGGTTGCAGTGCCCAAATATATCTATAATAGCTCATGATAGCTCATTGGAAAAATATTTGTGTCTAGTTATCATTTGACTCATCAAGCAAGTTATTTTGCCGACCAAGCTAGGAGACATCTTGATTTTCCCAAGGTCACTCCAGAAGTGCATCAATCCTCCTGAGGCCAATGATGTTTTCAACATTTCTCCCAAACCATGAAATTTGTGTAAAAACTGAAAGAGGCTTTTCTTCTTGGGTCACTGAGGAACAAACACCTCGCTCACTTTTTCCAAATTCATATTTTATTGCTTAGAAACATAGTTTGAGTAAAACCTATCCCGATGTGTAGCACAGGGGATTTGTCGAAATGAAATGAAATGAAGGGGATAAGGGGCTTCTAAATTCTTTAGAAAATTTTGGGAAGTAGGGAGGGGTGTTAGGAAATAGGGGAAAGTGGAATTTCAAATATTGAGTGAGGGGAAGGGGTCCAAAAGGGAAAAACATAGGCTTAGCCTAGAAAATTGTCAAATTGTAGCAAGAAGCTAGGGTTTGTGGGAAAATGAGGAATTTGAGGGGTATCAGTGATGGGAAGTGTCTAATAAGGTACGTTAAGGATAGGGGAAGGTATAGGAACATTAGGATACAATCTTTTTTGATGATTTGACCATACAAGAGAAATTACCTTTAAAACCCTAGGAGAGGGAAATGAGCCTTACCCAAGTACAACTCAAGCACGAACAAGGTGTAAAATGACCCACTGGAACCTGAAATGATGATGACAACTCTCTGAATGATGCTACACTCATCTGAATGGTGACATGGACCGACATTTGGACAACTTTGAAAGGAGTGAAAACAAATCCTAGACCTAATACCTATTGACCAAATTTTACTTGAAAACTCACTGAAATGACAAAATTTGGCTTTGACACCCTAAGACCACTTTGTAAGAGCATATTTGATCATTGGTGGAAGGCTTCAAAGACTGACACTAACAGAAACCTTAAGGGGAGTGTAGTTATCCTGCTAATACTTTCAAGGGTAATTGCTACTGACAAACCCTTCACTACAGTAGTGGCAATGGCTCTAGTGAGAGGTATGAGTGACATTTCAAATTATCTAGCCACATCATCATCGTATCCCCTCAGTAGCTCAAATAACCTCATCCATTGATTCCTTGAAAAGATTTCTACCACAAGGGGATGTTGGTGTATTCTGGATGTGTTGGTGGGCTCTCTTTTGTTGAAACCTCCTATAATATTTCCTGGAAAGTCTTGTCTGAGTGAGGTTTGGGTGGCTATAGTTTAAGAACTTGCGTAGGTGATGAGGTTTCAGAATTTATCCTTCATTAACCTTCACAAAATTCTCTCTACCTTTATGTGTATAGAAAATACTCAAACTGAAGGAGTATTTCTTTTTTAAATGAAAAACACAGAAGGTATGGCACCTACCTCCCTTTCCTATGATCTGGTGATGAGAACTCTTGAATTGATTGCCCTTGATGTCTTCTTGCAAATCTGTGTGGTAATTCTCTTTGTATCTTGTAGCCTTCCTGTAGTTTCTTGTAGGTTTCCACTGTAGGGATGCCGAGAGTAAATTTCCTTTCAATGACTCCTCGAAGCTGCATCTGCCTTCAGCTTTTCAAAATAACTAATACTTCGCATGGGAGTCAATGATTATTTCTATTTGTGGATGATTTCACTTGGTGATGTGCTGGCTAGCCGAGTACGAATACCTCCTTTCGGACTGTTGGTCCCACTACAAGTTCATAATATCACCTTTCCTCGTAATCATCTCCCAATTTCATTCTCTGTAACTTAACCACTTTTTTTATTCATTCCCCTTTTTTGATGTGACCTTACCACGTGTGGAGTTGATTAACCCTTTCTCTTTTCATTATCTGAGTGAGGGTGGCCAAGTTAACTAGCCATTATCGCTTATAAAATTAAATTCCTGAATTATTCCTACAATTTAATCACATTCGTACCTATGAGGGAGTATTGGTGAGATGACATACCTGCTGGCCCTTTGCTTTGCTAATGCATGTTAGAGAGTTGTGATAATTCATTGTTCTTTGACTTAGCTGCAGATTCTTTCACTGTGTTTTTTTCTTCTTCTTTTGTTGATGATTTGTTCCTTTGATGATGCAAAAGTGCTGAATTTTTTTGCTGCTGATCTCTGGAGGAGCTTCCTCATCACTGTAATCCTTGTGCTGAAGGTGGATTGGAGTTGTTGTGGTCTTTTTTTGGAATAGGCTACTATAGGAATTCCTACAGGATGTCCCATAGTTGCCTTTTTCTTGAACTTTTGCATCTCTTCTCTGCTTCTGAAGTTGCATGGGTATTGAAATTAGTGGAGAATGTGGTTATGGAGTGGAAGATGAGGTATGTTATTGTGGGCATGCCCCTTTTTGATGTTTTTTTTTTTTAATTGATTTTATTTTTTATGGATACAAGGGTGACATGGTCATGAAGGGTGTTGGTTGAGGTGTGGTGAGGCCAAAGGCTCTTTTCCTATCCCAAAATAGGTTTGTGTCACCATTTTTCCACTGGGCTGCCCTTCCTGTACTTTTGAAGGCCTCCTATAAAACCTATAGGAAACTCTTTTAGTATTACAGGGAATCCTATAGAAAACACAAAATTGCTTGGAATTGGAATCTGGAGTTGAGTATGGATGGAAGAACATGGGAAGTATGGAGGAGATGAGATGGATGAAGGACAACATTGTTTGTGGTAGGGTTTGTTTTTCTTTATAGCTTGCGCACATCATATTCTTACAAACTTGCAAAAACATAATTGTTATTTTTGTATGTTTTCCTCTTTTTTCATTTATTTTTCTTCTTTTTTTTTTTGAAAAGACAACTAGGCTACCTTGAAGGAGGTTTTCATCCTTGTTGCTTTCCCTAGGCACCTCAAAAGAGGTTTTCACCCAGAGATCTTTTATTTTTTTCTCTTTTTTTTTTAATACTCTTGGGCTACCTCAAGAGGTTTTTGACCCAAAAGTTGGACTCAAGTGCCTCATGGAGGTTTTCACCTAGGTCCCTTTATTTTTTTCTTTTTTTTCTTTTTTTTTTTCTAAAAACTTGGTTAGGTGGAAGTTGAGACTTCTCCAATCACCATCAATGTCTTGCTGATGCTACTGATGAATTCCTGCTTTGATAAGGGCTTCTTGTAGACCATTAACCTATACCCATTTACAAGAAAAGGGATACCTTCTGCATTGATGGTTTTTATTTGAACAATTCCATTGTCATGGAACTTTTCTATCACATATGGTCTCAACCATCTGTTCATTAACTTGCCTTTGAAATATTTTTACTGGGAGTCATACAGCAAGGCCCAGTTGCCTTCTTGAAACAATTTTTCCTTGATATTTCTGTCGTGCTAAATTTTCATTTGTACCTGAGTCACTTCTATGTGTAGGAAGGCCTACATCCTAAATTCATCTAACCCATTCAATTGGGGCAATCTTTCCTGTTGTGCCGTTGTGATATCTACATCCAATTGTCTTGCCAACCTTAAGGTGTTGTATTTAAATTCAATGGACAACAGGGCTTTCTTCCCATAAGCCAATTCATAAGGAGTGAAGCCAGTGGTGGTCTTCCAAGTAGTATTGTAGGCCCAGGTGGCCTCCACCAATCTGTCTACCCAATCCTTCCTAATGCTACTAATCACCTTAGTCAGAATGCTTTCTAATGCCCGGTTAGTGACTTTCACTTGCCCATTAGCCTGTGGGTGGTAAGGAGTGGATTTTTTGTGCTTGATCTTGTGTTGGCTTAACATTTTCAATCATGTGAGATTTAAATTGACTTCCTTGATCAGTGACCAACTATCTAGGGTATTCAAACTTATAAAACACATTCTCCCTCAGGAATTCAGCCACCTTTTCGTCTGTTGCTACCTTGATAGCTTTGGCTTCAGCCAATTTTATTAAGTATTCAATGCACACAATGATGTACTTCTTCTCTCTAGATGGAGGGTCAATGGGCCCGATGAAATCCATGCCCCACTTGCCAAATGGCTTAAAAGTCACTTGAGGTTGTAGGGGCATTTCATCCCTGGATTTAGGCTTCCCAATCCTTTAGCACCAATCACACTGGCTAGTATACCTTTTTACATCGTGGTGGAGGGTGGGCCAGTAATAGCCAACTTGTAGTTCCTTGAATGTTGTTATTTTGGCTGCAAAATTACCTCCATAAGGCCCATCATGACAGGCCAGAAGGATGTCAAAGACTTCCTCCTCCCTGACACATCTTCTTAGAATTTGATCTGGACCTAGCTTGAATAGATTGCCCCCAATCCAAGTGAATGGGGTGCTTTTTCTTATGATTCTTCTCTTTTCCATAGAGGACGAATTTGGAGGGAATTGTGCAGATACCAAGTAGTTTTCTATGTCAACAAACCATGGAGAGAGAACTGAAATGGCAAATAAATGTTCATCTGGTAGCTGATCATCGACTATTCCTTCCTCCCCTATAGGAAAAGTCAATATGGATAAAAAATCTGCATCTACATTCTCTTTGTCGGGCTTATCAATAATAGTTAAATCAAATTGTTGCAATAAAAGTAACCATCTAATAATTCGGGCATTTACATCAGCTTTGTTCATCAAGTATTTAATTACAGCATGGTCGGTATATACAAATGTCTGGTAACCAGTAATGTAATGTCTAAACTTATTCAATGAATGTACAGTAGCTAGGATTTTACTTATTGTGTAATTTAACTCGGCTTTCGACAGATTATTAGTGATGAAGTAAATGGTATAAGGTAGCTTTGCATCCATCTGGCCTAGAGCTGCTCGTATAGCTTTGTCAGAGCCATCAACATGAATGTGGAAAGGAATAGCCCAATTTGGGTCTCAGAACATAGGTGCAGTAGTCAACTTTTCATTTAGGGTGTCCAGGGCTTCTTAGCAGCTTTCTGGCCATAAAAATTTGGAGTCTTTGGCCAATAACCAAAACAAGGGAGAAGCTAACTTGCCAAAATATTTTATAAATCTCCTATACTATCCAGCTAAACCTAATAAAATTCTGACATCCCTCTACTTCTGTGGAGTTGGGACCCTTTTGATGATGGCTATCTTATTTGGGTCTACTTGTAGTCCTTCCTAGGATACTAAGTGACCTAGAACAGTCCTTGCAGTCATCAAGAATTCACATTTTTCAGGACTAAGGGATAAGTTCATTTCAATGCATTTGTTTAACACCTTTCCTAGGTTAGAGAGAGCCTCCTGGAAATCACACCCATAGGGTGTGAAGTCATCCATATAAATTTCTACTGCATCATGGACTAGCTCTACAAAGATACTCAGGACTACTCTTTGGAAAGTGGTAGGGGCATTACATAGACCAAAAGGAAGGACCATACAAGCGAAAGTACCCCAAGGTTAGGTGAAGGTGGTTTTATCCTGGTCCTCTGGGCTGATCCGGATTTGATTGTACCTGCTCAATCCATCCAGGAAAAAGAAGAAATTCTTTCTTGCCAGACCATCTAACACTTGGTCAATGAAAGGTAGAGGAAAATGGTCCTTCTTTGTGGCTTTGTTTAGCTCTCGGTAATCCACACAAATCCTTCACTTTCCATTTTTCTTTGGAACTAGCACCAGAGGAGACACCCACTCACTATCCGAGATGGGGTAAATGAATCCTGCATCCAACAACTTCTGCATTATTCTTTGACTATATCCTTGAGAGATGGATGCATTCTCCTTTGGGGTTGGTGGACTGTTTTGCAACCTTCCTTGGTGTAAATGTGGTGAGTACACACCGAGGGGTGCACTCCATTCATTTCTTTGTAATTCCAAGCAAAGGCATCCAAATTATCTCTTAGCATGTTACATAACTATTCTTCTTGGTGTACAGAGAGAGAGGGGTTGATTTTCAAAGCTCTTTTAGGGCTGAATTCTATTGTCTTGACATGAGTATGATTTGAGGTAGCTAAGCATAGATCAATATGATGGTTTTCCTTGGTTTCCTTCACTACTTCCTCCAGAGACATGGTGTTGGGAGTTTGATTTCGGAGGATGTGTTCAATCAAATCATCTTCATTGGGTTGTCCCCCTCCTATGGTAGTTTCTAGGGTATATATTTGGGAGGAGTAGACATCATCTTCTTCCTCCTCTTCTAGCCATAACTATAAGTCATGTTTTAGGGATGGCTGAGTAGGAGGGTACAAGAACAATTGTTTGGACACATTTTTTATAGTCATATTTCTAACCCTACAGCTTATGTAGGCATTGACAGTGGCTAACCAAGGCCTCCCAAGGATGAGAGGATAACCATTGAATTTGGTCTTAGGCTGGAGAATTAAGAAGTCAGCAGGGTATTTCCAAGAATAAATGGAGACCATCAGATCCTCAATAATCCCCTCAAGAGCTACTATTGATCAGTCTGCAAAATGCAAGACTATCGTAGTCTTCCTTAATTATCCCTAAAGATTTAGCTTGAGCATAGTGTCCTTAGTCATCAAATTCTTGGAAGACCCAAGATCAATCAAGGTGTAAGGTTCAATGGAAATTCATTCCTAGGGTGCCTCCTTATGCATCTAAGTCAGAAGATGGCTAATGATCTCTCTGCTTCCTCCTGCTTCTGTTTGATTTGCATAGTGTCTATTTGCATAGCAAGGGTTTGTAGCATTCACTCTTAAAGTCTTCCAACATGTTCCCAATTTCCCTTTTTATGGATGTATTGGAAGAGGATGAACCAACCACTGCTTGACTAGCCCTACCCTTCTTTTTAGATGCCCTAGAATGATTTTTAAAAACTGTCTTGATATCATCATAGGGTGACTGGTAGATGTCCCCTCCAAACAGTAGGTTTAGGGTTTCTAGAAGATCTTCCCTGATCCCCCTCAGAAGGACTAACTTAAGTGACTCGGGATCAAGTGTGCACCTCGCCTTTTTGTAGCTGAGTTGGAATATTCCCTCATAATCCTCTAAGGACACATCATGTCCCAAGGTCATTCTAAAAATTTCCTCTTTGGTATCTTCGAGCCTACACTAGTCCTTATACTTGTTGTTTAAAGCTTCTTTCATCTGAGCCCAAGTGGTGATACTATCCCTAGGTAAACCCATGAACCAGTGCAGGGTTGTATCCTTGAGAGTGGATGGGAATAATTTCAACTTCTGATCATCAGAGGTGTAATCATAAGTTCTGCATATGACAACAAATTCAAATAGAAAAGTATCTGGGTCTTTAGAGGTCAGGCCATGGAAGTGAGGAAGAGAAGAGGGGCTTATGTTTTTCATCTTGGCATCCTCATTAGTTTCTCTGGTGGGAAAAGTGCCCTCAACTCGTTCCTTGTCTTCCTTTTCATTTCTATTTTCATCCATTGTGTCAATTGGAATGGTCTCTTCTTCTTCCCATATAGGCTCTTCAAAAATCTCTAGTTGTTTGCCTAAGGGGTCCTCTAGCTCACAACCATCAAAGAAGAGGGAAGGTTGGCTGTTTGAAGTGGTGGGGGTATTTGGAAAAAAATTTCCTAAGTTTTCCCTATTCCTACAAAGCATGAAAGGGGTGTTATTTTCTTTGAGTTTTAAACTAGCAAAATTGAAAGAAAACATGACTGAATTGCAACTATTTACTGACTAAAACTAATTGCAAAATGAAAGAGATAATGAAAGGAAGAAAGAAAGTAGAAATCACATATACTCAAACACCTCCCCAGCAATGGTGCCAAAATGTGATGAGCACCAGTATTGCAGCAAGGATGCTGCAACTCCTGGGGTTACCAACTTTACTTCATCAACCTGGGGTTCATACAAACTTGGAGGTGATAGTTTTGTATACACAAATATATGTAATTGGTTTACTCTTTATTATTGCTGAGTTTGGGTGATATACCACTAGGGTTTCTCAAACTAGCCTTCTATTGACTAGAACAAGTCTGATTACCAACTTGGAGAAGGGAAATTTACCCTAAATGGAAGAAAAGAAATGTTGTCTATTGCATGAAGGAAAGATAGAAAGAAATGTTTGCAAAATAACATGAAATCCTTTATCTACTTGCTAACATGCTTTTCTTGGAAAAGAACCCTAATTTAACACATGAGGTTTTAACTAATGTAAGCATGAAATATGATCTAGAGAGTGTTAACTGTTGTGTGCAAGAATAAACATAAAAGAACATTTTCTTTTTATATTTTTTCTTGAAAAATGTAAATGCTAATCTTTCTTGGTTCTTTGGCAGGGGAGACAAGTGTGGATGAAAAGGAGTATAATGGTTTAGATGGTTTAGAGGGAAAGTAGGGGCCTAATCCTGACTTTAGTGATGATTTTTCTCAAATCAGGCTCAAAACAGTCTACTACAGGTTTTCCTACAGGATGTCTATAGGAAGTACTAGTTCACCTATAGGATCCCCTGTTTTACTACAAGAACAGACCGAAAGCTTTGCGAATGGTCTAGAAGGTGGGATGGATCTTGGAAAAGGTGAATGAGGAGGGAATAACGCATGCGAGTGGTAGGCACTTACTTAGAACTCAAGCCAAAGCTTTAAGTTGGTTGGATTTTCTCAACAGAGATGGCGAATTTTCCTCATAAGACAAGAATTTGAATTGAGAGGAAGCAAACTAATTAAATATACCAATACTTGCAAATTAACAACACCAAAATCAGTTTAAAAACTAACTATGAGTATAACCTAAGAATATTTATACAACAAGAGGAACCTATACTTCTAGGGTTGGGCCCTAACCCAAGAGCTTCAGCCCTTTGAGTCAACTCAGTGTTGGATCAAGGGAATGGTGCTCATTTTCATTAGAGAAATCAGAATTACATAAGAGTGCTTGGTTACAATTCTTCAATTTGAAAACTGCTTAGCTATCTTGAACAAAAAATATGAGTCCTAATGAGGCCCTAGGCCTCTTGATTTATACACCTAAAGTTACCAACAACTTCCTTAAATTTAGGGAGGCTTGGCTCTAATCTCGAGATCAACTGGTCTTCAACTGTAACTGGCTTGGCTGCCAATGAACTTCAAGACTTGGCTGCTTGCAACTCTGAGCTGATGAGATTTGATTGAGGAATATTCGATTGAGTGAGGAGTTAAGGAGGGAGATCTTTTCTCCTAGAATCCCTCTTTCTTGTCTCCATTCAAGTTCTTGCACTTTAATTAGCCAAAATTTTCTCCAAAACTTGCAATCAGTGCACATTAGACCACTAGACATGACATCTCATCTTTACTCTCCTCATTAAGAAAAACATAATTAAAACATGTAAAGAATTATGATAAAATTTGATTTTAGTAAGCTGGAGGTGCATTAAGTTCCATATAATTTACCCAGTGATGAGCCTCATCAATAGGAAAATCCGACCAGGTTCAGGAATTCCAGATACCACCTAACCATAGACATGGTTGAACTAAATCTCTCTTTCATCCAGTCACCCCCATGCCATATTCCAAGCATGAATGTGGGATCTCATAGAACAACCAATCCAAGAAAAACCAAGGGAATACAAAGGTTAAACCACCTCCACCCTCATCAAACTGTGATGCCACCAAAACTGGTGCTTTAATCACTACTGAATAGAACTTGGAATTCCATCCGGAATCCATCACTATCCTTGAGGAGTTTTCTATCTCCTTGTCTCTTAGGCTTTACTGCAATCCAAACTCAGATCACTAGGCACTAAACTGAGACTTCTCCCTCGTGCTTTACCATGTATCCTGCCAAAACTGGTCAAGGGATTCATAGGAATTTGGGAATGAAACTTGAGACCACCTCTGCCCCAGATTCTGAAATCCATCTAGAAATTCCAAAGCTCAAAATTGAGATCAACATCCCAACACACCATGGCATCTGGAAAGAGGAAAGGATATGCTAAAAACCACTGTCATAACCCAATAAAACCATGCCATCGACAACGAGAGAACCATACACCAACATGCAAAGCCATGCATGTCCAAACTAGCTAGGAAATCACACATACAAAAGGTTACCTGCAAGTATTCATGTTGAAGCTACTTGATCTTGCTCTTCCTTCCTTGATCCTTTCATTCTTTCCTTTCCCTTTGTTTTTTTTTCCTTCCTTGATCCAAAGCCGGAGTGCTCCAAGGAAACTCTAAGTGACCAAGAGTGTGAGAGAGAGAGAAAATAATGGGAGAGCTCCAAACTTTCACTGACCAAGAGCTTACACTAGCAAGACCTCCCAACTAATCCTCATAAGACTTTTTATTGATGAGGCCTCTGTTTTTTCCATTTTCCATTGTTTTCCTTCAATTTCCTCCTCACATGCAACATGTGACCTTTTACCTTCCTTTTTTCCTATTTTCCTTTATTTTCATAAACAAACGTGCCAAAAATGCATTTTTTCCTTTTAATGCCTTTTAATTCCTTTGCCTTAGCCTTTTCCAATTTTCCTTAGCCAAAACACACGTCTAGTGATTACTACTAGGATATATCTTCCCAACATTCGACTTGGAATACATGTCCCTTACCCATGGTCTTGTTTTGCCTTTATTTACATTATTACATGGAATTTTCACCATGGCTATTACAGAACCCTCCCCTTTGGGGGAACACCATCCTTAGTGTTAAACCACATCAAGACCTCAGTAAAACCACTGAAAATCAAACATACTACCCATGGATATTTATAACTTAGCTCGTTGCAATATTTACAATGAATGACCTACTTACAATCAAAACATCATGACAACATGATAATCCCATACCGCGTATTGGAGCTTTATAACACAGCTCCTTACAGTATTTACAATAACCACATATACACATATGAACGTTTTCCATACTAGCAAATAAAGGATATGATGACCGTATCAATCAACAAGGGAATCCATAGGATCATCCCTGCACCGTCATAGTAATACCAGGATTCATATCCTTCCCAGGAAGTACAGAATCCACTGCCATAGTCAAAGTTGCATCTAATGTCTAGCACTACAAGCCTACGCCACTTGTCCTCTCAGTGAATAGTTACCGGCTCATTATTCTAGGGTGCACTCCCAGTGCACATCTAATTCCATCTAGCAATGCTCATGACAAAAACAAATATATATGTGACCTTCCCTTCTCTACTACACAATCCCCCAAGAAATTTGGCCACCCCCTTCCATGCAGTCACTCACCTTCCAAGTTCCCCAGAATCCCATATCCCAAGTGATCCATCCATTAGCAAGGCTTCCTCGCATCAGAATATACAAAACCAAGGCATATACTTTCCTCAAACCATCATACCAATAATAGCATGCTCATGGAAATTAATGGACACTATTGGGTACCAGTGTCCCACAATGGCCCTGCTCCTGAAGTACTCTACCAGCATACTACTACATGTTCCAACTTCTTTTGTTGTTGCTGCCAATTCTTACAGTTGATTTCAACCATCGAACTGGGCATGTTCATGAATTCCTGTTTCAAGCACATAATTTCCGTTAGATTCAAATAAATTGAAAAAACATCAAATCATACCTCATTTGAAGTTTGTCAATAAGGTACACTTGTGATCTTGTTTACTTCCTGTCACAACAAGTCAAATTAACATCTTTGACCAAATCATCATGTATAAAAATATCATGTCAGGTTAGCTCACAACATAATTATCAAATCATAAATCACATGTAACCATCATAACCAGAATTATAGATCACATATAATCATCATATACCATAATCATAAATCGCGTGCATAGTAAAACTAAAATAAAATGTTGATACTTATCCTTTAATCAATCCTTAGCTTCCACCTTTGTCTTTATTATGTATGCACTCTGGATTAGTTGCCACACCGGACAAACACCCAGTGCCTTCTCCTCAGCCATGTGCACATACACGTAGTGTGCATCACACACATACAACTACACACGTCATACAACACCATGCAATACATGCATCTACACCAATGCCATATGTACCACATGTACACAGTACTGCCTGTACATTGCAACTACCTGCACAATGTGTGCACAACATCACATGTACATGGCACCACCTGCACAACATGTACACAATGCCACATGTACATTGCATCATTGTACAACGTGTACACAACATCACATGCATGACATGTGCACGACACCACATGTACATAGCATCACATGCATGACATGTACATAGCACCACATGTACAACATGTACACAACACCACATGCTCACAACACCACTTGTACAATCATGCACATAGCACCATATGTACAACATGCAGAGAACACCATATGTACATAGCACTACATATCCATCATGTACATAGCATCATCTATACACAACACTGCATATCTAACATGTACACAACACCATATGCACACAACACCTCATATCCATCATGTACATAGCCATCTATACCCAACACTGCATATGCAATATTTGTACAACACTATTTGTACCATCATGTAAATAACATTGCATAAACAACATGTACACACACTATGTACACAACACCGCATCTGCACAACATCATAGATGCAACATGTACAACATATACAACATATGCACAACAATAGTACCTCACATCCAAAAGCACATTATCTCTACCGAGAAACCTTTCTCCTAATGTCTTATCTATGCTTGTCCCAGCATGTTGCAAACCACACTGCTTTCATTTCACTGATGTATCCTTCCACATTACTTGTCATAACATAAACATAGGCATAATACAAGTATACAATATCAATTCATATCCACATGATACTGACCTTATATATTTGTCATGACTACTCTTCCCACTTGATTCCTTGTGAACTAGGAATCTCTTCATGCCATTCACCTTCATAAGAAATCATTCCTTCACAAGAACGATCCCTGACAACCCTCTCAGACAATGACAACATACATACATACATATATATTCGTTAGCATCAAACAATCATCATCCTGTCAGACAACGACATACATACATACATGCATACATATATAAACATTAGCATAATTATGATCATGACACAATTACCAGATAACATAAGGTTTAGGTTAAGAGAACTTCCTTTATCTGTGTACAACATGTATAACATTTAGAACATTCATTCCCAACATAGCCAAGGCATCTAAAACCTCAGATCCATTTAATTTATCTTTTCTAGTTACCTTTCACATGTTTGTACTGCCACCATCCAATTACCACTACGGACCAACCAGTCCAACCGATTGTCATAGTCTTACCTTCCACTGTGCTTACTCATGCATAGAGCTTCATTTGAGTCTTACCTTACATGTTGGGTACCATACAAATCTCCTCGAGCTCCATTAACTTTCCTCTTTCCCAACCAATTCCCAAGACTCAAAACATAAAAGGCAACCCAAAAAAAAACAAGAAGAAGATCATTAAACCCATAACAACAATACCACATTGCAAACAAAGTGGCATAGCTATGCACTAAACACACTCAAAATCACAAATCAAGTGCAACAATCGCAAAATACCAAAAGCACAAGACTAACAACAAACACCATCACTCAGTCCCCGTGGCTCCCAAGGAAAGCTCTACCTGAGCCTTCTTCAAGATTCATGGCAATCTATCTTTCCATGCAAGTCCCTACATTATATTGCCATAAACACAATTTCAGTGCATAAATAAACATAACAACATCAATTACCTTATCTTTTCATGCCAAGCTTGCTGCCTTGCAATTGAACACATCCACGCCATCTCTCAAGGGACTCCAATAATCTTAACAGATCCACCTATAACTAGAGACTAGCTAATATACATGTCAAGTAGAAGTTCATGAATCTAGAAAATATCCACATAATGTCAACAAAATAAAGGTTAAGAAGGCTCCCTGTATGCAAAGCACTCATTCGTTCGGAATTAGGGTTTCCAAACCTAGCCAAAGAAATTCATGCCCAATTCCTTTCTTTTACCTTTTTCCTTGCTGCAATTGTGGCTTACTATGCACTATCACATCACCCAACTGTTAGTTATGTAAACACATCAACTATTACCTTGTCATGCTAATACCAAGCATGTTTCCTGCAACTCTTCACACATGTCAACCACACATTCCAAATATCAATACAATCATATATATCAATTCAAAATCAACCTTTACTAGGACTAATAATCATGTCATAATCCATCGTCGACTCATAGTCATCAGTCATAATACATAATGCTACAACTATCACCAATCATACTCAAGTACATGTCAACTATCTCAACTCATATGTATTAGCAAAATCATCTTAAAACAAGATCATTTGAACACATACTCATATTATGCAATTCATCAAACATTCAACCAACTTGCAACATGCCATGTTAAATAAATCAAATAGACGACATAATCAAACAATCAAGCACCAAATTACAAAATAATAAAACTTGTATCATATTGTGTCTTAGGGGAGGCTATCTTCTCTACACAATCAATCTAATTAGCACGATATGACTTCACAACAAATCAAATAAAACATAAATAAGATCATGATATCCATAATAGTCACTAGCTAACATGTTTACATCATAACTCATACACAATTATCACTCACACATATGCAAATTCAATCTAGATTAGTACAACACCATATCACAGATATGTCGGCTCATACCTGAATAGCATAACCATAACCATCTACATAGGCCAATCCAAATAGCATGATACATATAACATCAAGGTACAAATTATATAACTCTAATCATCAAGCTAACTATCATATATCAACATATAACCTAATCGTCAAGTTAACCTATAACATACTCATTAGCAGCATACAACATAGTCATCAGGTTATCTAATATAAAACAACAATAGAAATGGAATCAACTAAAGGTTACTATCATTCTTGACTATTCGACACATGTGCATATAACTACACTAATCAACTAAAATTATCATGAATGTAACCATAACATCAAAAGACATGTACATAACTCTAATGTATATAAACCTAATGCATATAACAATAATTTACGTACATACCTGCATACAATACCTGTATGAAAATATGTGCTTACCCCAAAGTCCAATGTTGCAACCTCATTATGATGCTCTACATCTCCTTCTCTATCTTAGCCAACACATTGCATCATAACATACCAATATCACCCTGATGACCTAAATTGCATATCATGACTTCACAAGGCATGTTTGACCTACTATTCATGCATAACTATAACCAAGACCATACATTCATGACCATAACCATTACTCCATTGTACACATTGCCTTATGCAACTATCAACCTACATAAGCAATGCTTAATCTATTACACATATGCATAACTGCACGTAGTCAAGCATAAGCGATCAATTCTTGTAATCAACCTACAAGACTGATGCATGTAATCAAATAACCAAGAATGCAACCTAACATACAAGGATGTAATCAAGATGCATATAATCATGTTATCAATCATATACTCCTAACAATGCATTCCATAAAATCAACATCAAGCTCCTCATGATAACCTTACTACCATCATGACTAATCATTATGCAATGCAACAAGCGCATGGAATGCAAGTGTAAGAGACACACATGCAACTGACATGCATGTGACCAACAATTTCACCCATATCTGTAGCACCAGATATGACCCAAAGAGAATGAAACCGCACTCTGATACCAATCTGTAACACCCCCCTCCCAGACCTACCCAAAGTAACCATGCCAACAAGGGTAAAAATGAGAAGAGAGGATACTATGATTAGATTCGACCACCTATCTGACCCTAAGGAAGTGGAATCTACAAAACAAGACCTTCTAGACCTCCCTCAGGTGCTTCCCAACCCCTAGGAGCTAATCCACAACTGCAAGTGCTTATCCCCTGAGTTAACCTATCATTTCAATGAATTATACCCAGATTCACTCCCATGACAATGCATGCATGCGACTGTAAATATATAGTCACTCCCACAGTGCCTACAAGAGAGAGACTGTAGTCTCTTTTAGCCAGTTTTGTGCCATAGACTACGAGATTTAAGCCACTTTTTCAAGGCTAGTCTCCAAACCAATGCCTAGAACTTGATGAGACTTTCCAAGACAATGAATTACACCAAAGCAAAGCCTCTAACACAAAGCTTGATCAAGGGCTTAACCTAACCAAGCCTAACCATGACATAATTTTTGTCAAACACTTAGTAAATATGCAACCTACAGGTCTAGGATACAAGACAGAGCCTAAATGACTAAAACCATTTATGAAACATAACTAGAAATATCACCTCCTTCTCCATTGAGCTCTAACATCATCAATTAGGTCTTGCATCCATCCATTTAATAGTTACAAGTAAATAAATGAAATAACCATGACATAAACAAGTCATCTAACCATGCTTATAACCAACATTAAACCATGTAAATATCATAGATATGACACCCATTAAATCCAAAATAAATCAGGGAAAATGTAAGAGAACTTAGGCTTTATTAATCATAGGCAAATCCGACCAAGTTTGGGACTTCCACGTGCCACCCAACCATAGACATGGCTGAACCAAATGTCATTTTCAACCAGTCACCCCTGTGCCATATTCCAAGCATGAATGTGGGATCTCATAGAATAACCAATACAAGAGCAACCAAGGGAATCCAGAGGTTAAACCACCTCCACCCTCATCAAACAGTGATCACACCAAAATTGGTGCTCCGATCACAACTGAACAAAACTTGGAATTCCATCCGGAATCCATCACTATCCTTGAGGAATTTTCTGTCTCCTTATCTCTCAAGATTTACTGCAATCCAAACCTGGATCACTAAGCCCTAAACCGAGACTTCTCCCTCAGGCTTTATTGTGTATCCTGCAAAAACCAGTCAAGGGATTGCTATGCCTTTGGGCATGAACCTTGAGACCACCTCTACGCTGGATTCCGAAATCCATCCAACAATTCCAAAGCTCAAAACTGAGATCAACATACCACACCATGACATCCAGAAAAAGGCAAGGCTAGGCTGAAAACCGCTATCATAACATGGCAAAACCATGCCATCGACAATAGGGGAACCATACACCAACATGCAAAGCCATGCATGTCCAAACCAGCTAGGAAATCACACATGAAAAAGGTTTCCTACAAGTATTCCTATTGAAGTTGCTTGATTCTTCTCTTCCTTCCTTGATCCTTTCTTTCCTTCCTTTCCCTTTGCTTGCTTTTCTTTCCTTGATCCAAAGCTAGAGTGCTCCAAGAAAACTCTAAGTGACCAAGAGTGAGAGAGAGAGATAGAATAATGAGAGAGCTCCAAACTTTCACTAACCAAGAGCTTACATTGTCAAGACTTTCCAACTGATCCTTAGAAACCTTTTTATTGATGAGGTCTATATTTTCTTCATTTTCCATTATTTTCCTTCAATTTCCTCCTCACATGCAACCTGTGACCTTTTACCTTCCTTCTCTCCTATTTTCCTTTATTTTCATAAATCAATGTGCCAAAAATACCTTTTTTCCTTTTAATTCCTTTTAATGCCTTTGTCTTAGCCATTTCCAATTTTCCATAGCCAAAACACACATCCAGTGATGCCTACTAGGATATATTTTCCCAACATTCAGTTTGGAATACGTGTCCCTTGCCCGTGGTATTTTTTTCCTTTATTTACATTATTACATGGAATTTTCACGAGGGTTGTTACAATCTCAATGACATCTCCTTTGAATTTCAAAATTTTCAAGTAGTGAATACCCTCTTGAGCTTTGCCAATTACTTCATGTACCTGCCTCCCCTTAAGAAAATTATTTTTTTCTTTGGAGATAGATCAAGAAAGGATGGGTTTGAGTCCTAAAGTAATAATTTTAGACACAATTTTATAAATAATGTTACAAAGGGATAGAGGAAAAAAATCATCTAGAGAATTAGGATGGCATGCCTTAGGGATGAGAGATATGAATGTGGAGTTGAAAGATGGTAACATGCTCCTGCCTGACTTAGATTTTCAATCAATCGTAGTAGATCGCTCCCCAGAAATTCATATAATTCAAGGGAAAATTCAACAACCCACCCATCTGGATATTTCCTTTTATCTTTTTGAAAAATATGTAAAACAGTTTATTTTCAACTTCAAGTGATTTCATCCATAATTTCCTTTTTATCTTCTACCTCAACCAACCTAGGGAACAATTGCACTTCCTAGATCACTTTAGATATAGAGGCTTCAATAGGAGACCTGAAAATATTTTCAAAGTGGTTCTTAGCCAAAGAAACAAGACCTTCGAAGTTCAAGATCTCCTCACCATTAGGGTTTTGAAGGCTCCAAATGGTATTAAGAATTTTCCTCCCTTTGGCATAGGCTTAGAAGAATTTAGTGTTTTCATAGCCACTAGCTAGCCAAATATCTCTACTTTTTAATCTACATTCCTTATCATGAAATTCTAAGAGTGATTTTCTTTTTCTCTCCAAAGATAAGAGAATCTGTCTCAAAACGAGGGAGGAGAAGCCTTCCCCAACTTGGTTAACAAACACATGGAGCTGATTTTCAATCCCCAACATTTCCTTATTTTCTTCCACCTTATTCTTATTTTCCCATTCCTTATTTTTTAATTTGATGATCTTTAGGTTTACCTTAAATTGATTGGTTGTAGAATAACCCATTTGAGGGTCATAAAATTTCTAATGAGAGCATACCAAAGACAAATAATCATGTTTTTAACTAGGAGGAGTTCATTTTAAAAGGGTTGGTTGGATTTCAAGATGCGTCTATGATTTATAGAAAAATGGGGGAGTGGTCTGAATCACCTCCTGAACCAATCCATTATTTTATTAGGGAGAGGCTATGCATCAAGTCCTTAGATAATAAAAACTAAAATTTTCTCATGGTGACTATGTCTAAACTAGTCACATGGTTCTTCCAAGTGGGAACCATTTTAACAAGTTTTGCATCCACCAATTTACACCTCATGGAGTCTTACAATCTTATTGACCAAAACTTGGGCTTTGAGCCCCAAAACATGTTGCGAGGGATCCCATGCCCAATAGGCCCCCAAAACAATCATCGTGACTCATCCTGAGTCACTCTGCTGGTGTGGCGATCTTGGCATGGAGCCCCTCCAACTGTGCGTGTGTTGCGCAAAGGTCTGCAACACACTCGTCTGTCGTCTGTTCGATCTGCTCTACTCTTTCAGTCGAATGCTCATTGTCAAGGGCAAATCCCTGTCTGATGGCATGCATCACCTTCATCTGTGCAAGCTTCCCTTTGATATCGACAGTGATGAGGAAGGCCTCATCAATCCAAGGATGGACACACACTTTAAGTACTGCCTCTTCTGTCGCATGACATCCACCTATTCCTTCAATGCCTTCATCTGTTGTATCTTTTCCAGCTGTTGGGTCAAGGCAACTGTTTGCGTTGTTCCACACACACTGTCATACTGCACTTGAAGCTCCCATGCCTCTATTTTCAAGTGCTGTAGGTGGGGTCCTCTTGTAAGGAAGTGAGGGCCGTGAAGGATTCTTCTAACATAGTCGTACAGTTCTGCACTGCCTATCCTATTTCCTCCAACCCTTTTTCGATAGTGTCAACGCAGTATTCCCTAACCTATGGGGGCGTGGATGACTACACCTTCAATCACAGTTCGACAATCTGAAGGTTGAGGTCTAGTTATACCCTTGTTGCTTCCTCCTTTGCCTCGCGGAATCCACTGGCCAATCTGTGAATTCACTCTCCTACTGGTAGATCTGTTGGGACAGCTAATTCCAGACAGTTCTATAAGCATCATCCATCGCCTGTGCCACTCCTTGAGTCTATGAAACGAGTTCATCACATTGTCAGCTGAGCTGTTCCATATTGATCTTTTGTTCACTCAATACTTGTAGCGCATGGCCTTCTCTAGCACGGAGCTCGGCTATGACTCCATCCTGTAATTGGTACATGGTTTCTTGTGGAAGGGCAGCCAAGTTTATGCTCAACCCCTAAATCCTACCCACCGCAGCTCGGTCAACTTCGTTTTCTGCCGCTAATGCACCCTCAGGGAGCCCAAAAGTGTTGGTCACACGGGCACGCAGCATCTGTTCCATCTCTGATGTACCTGCTGCGACATATGGGTCCATCATTCCTGTTTGAGGGGGCCGCACCTATAGTCCCTATAACTGCATTCGTAGAGCCCCCAACACAATGTTTTGCTCCATCATCACTTCTTGGGGCGCATCCTTAGTGACATCATGAACCATCATTCCAATGTCAAACATATCACCTTCTGTAAGCATGATTGGGTCAATGGACGTCTTAGATGCCTTTGTCTTCATTCTAGGGACTTGTTTCTCTGGGACGCGCGGCCATTTCAATTATTGTGAGGCACTTTTCGTATCCATGTGGTCGCCGTCCAGGTCGATGTCCTCAGCCTCCTACCTTGTGCACATTTCATGGCTCCCCTCTGCCTCTTTTATTGGCGTTGTTGTTGTTTCTTCCATCTGCACCGCTGCTGCTACATCGACCATCTTCTGTTGTGCTGCTGCTTCATGTTCCTAGCACCTCTTTTCGAATAGTTGCACAATGCGCAACTTGGTGTCCTTCTTTCTTTGTTGGGCTGCGACCTTTTCCATTCCTACCAAGTCCGGGGCGCGCCATTTCGGAGTCCATTTTTCCAGTGTTGTGAAGATGGCATCAACCGTAGCAATAACTAGAAGCTTTTTCCATTCCTTTGTTGGATCCTTCCACGCCTGGACATGAATGTTGTGCATGTCCACTTTAAACTCTGCAAATCTCTGCAGAATGGCATACACTATGGGAGACAATCATGGCCTTCTATTGATCCATATTTGGATGCTTGCCTCCATCAACACCTTGACTGCGTGAATCCGCTTTGCATCCTTCACGGCCTCAGGAAGGTCCTGGTTGATTGGTGAGAGCTGGCTATCTGCTGGTAGTTCGCCTGCTACCAACACAATGGATAAGAGCAACCACGCATAGTGGAAGGTCTTACCCTGCTCTTGGGCCTCCTTGCAGTTTATAAAAAATTCCTCACAGAGGAACTCAACCCAGTTTAACTAGACCCCTTCCGTGCACTACTCGGCCAATGCAACCACAGGCGCTGGTACTTCATCAGCACGACACTTTTGCATTAGTTTTCCAGCCAAGAGCTGGGTGGTTATGCGAATGCCTTTGTCCTTGATACTTGCAATTGCACAGCCACGCTTCTTCTTCCCCAACTTGTACTTGGTTTTCATGGCTTCTGCGAGAGCCAAATCACTGCTTTTACTAGTTATTTTGTTGGGGTCCCTTCCCTTACAAGGGAGCCAAGAAATCCTATGAATAAGTTCTGCGGTGATGGGAACAAGCTTCTCCAGCCATAGATACCCATCATGCACCAGGCATAGCAGCTGCCTAATGATGAAAATGGTGATGAGCGTGCAGTGAAAGTGGGGTATCCATCGTAGATGAAGTAACCCAGCCTTCTCTGCACCATGCAGCCATTTTTGCGGATCCAAAGTGATTAGTGACCCCCCCAACCTCTGTTTCATCAAGCTTTCAGTGGTCAGGTATGGGAATTTCTTGCTGTTTGCGAATTCCCAATCTTCGAATTTCAAGGTAGGCACCAAGCCAAGGGGAAGAACTTCAAAATTAATGTCGTCAGGGAGGAGTGGGGTCTAGAGCGCACTCTTCATGGCCTCCAGATCTTTGGACGCCCTAACTTTCCCTTACCACGAAGGGACGTACGTGGGTAACTTTGTTGCGGACGGCATTGGTGGGACATCATCCTCCCCATCATCTTGCTCCTCTATTTGATTAGTTAGAGCCTGTAAGTCTTCCTCCTCTTCCTCTGATTCAATGGTGACGGCTTTACCTTTTTCTTCCATCGACAATTTGTCGAACCGTGGGTTTCTTGGGTATACGCGGATTGGTCCCATTGTTTGCTTATCCTTCTTCAGTCGTGGCATCCATGGTGATTTTGGAACTTCTAGCGCAACCACCACATATCTGAGCTCCGTGTGGACCATATGGGGCTTCGCGGCCTCACCAACGGTGTCTTCAATGAATCGCACTTCTCGTCTGGTAGTAGTCAGCGTGTTTACACGAGATATGTTCTATCGCATACTCAAAGGTGGTAAGAGTGCTTGGCGCTCAATGCTCTGTAACTGCTCAAATCTCAAACAACCAAGTGTTGTCCCATGGCTAGCCCTGGGGGTTTTATAGCATCTTTTGAATTTGAATTTGACCATTCCCCCCACTTCTGATTCATTAATGCCTTCTTGGCGACAGATCATCCCAAATCTAGCTCTTAATTCATGTCTTAATTTCCCACCGCCCGCTCCTCTTTGTCTTAAATTGGACCTCTTGTCATGAACAGTCACACCAATGCTCACTTCCCAACCTACCCGCACGGCAACGCAGCCCCCTTTGCGTGGGCGTGACCCTTGTGACATGTTGATCCTACGCGAAAACTCCGTATTGCGCAGCTCCCTCACAAAGTCTTTTATAGTCCCGTGCTCTCTTTCAACTATTTGGAGCACTGAAACTGTGCTCCCTACGGCTAGTCAGGTGGTCGCACTGCCTGTGTGAGACTTTAATTCACCTTCCAGCCTAGTCCGTGGGCACTCCTCAACTATCCTTGCGACAGTCAGTGCCACACACCCTTCCTTATGCAGTGCACTCCCCTGGTTTCTTTGTTTGGTAAGGTGTGGTCGTAGCCATGGTAGCAGAGTCACAAATTCTCGGCAAAAATCTTATAATGCAGTCTGTATCTTGTCTTGTCATTCTTAGTTTGTCGATGAGACATGCTTGCATGATCTTTTTTTCAAGTGTTTTGATTTCCGCGTCCATTAACATGCTTTTCTTCCCCTCTTCTTTGAGTTCGTGAAGCTTAAGGTTCTCTCGCCGAATGGCTTGTTGAATCCGCATATGTTCCCCCTCGCATAGCTGCATGATTCCTTCATCCTGGTCCTTTCGTACTGTCCCAATGGTGGGAGCTATTGCATGAGGATTCCTTTCCTCCAAGATTATGGTCTCGACTTTATTCCTCAGTTTCGGAATCATCTCCACGCTCAGGTTTTTACACATGGCCCTATAGGCCCATTGAACCACTGGCACGCGCAGATCCCAATCAGTTTGTCTCGCCTGGTGAACCCTGTTCAGGACTCCGCATACCTTACTAAAGGCTTCCACATGGAACATTTGTGGTGCGTGTCGCCTTTCCTGCTGCTGCATCCTATTTCAATTTTCGATTCTGAGTTTGGGGTGTGCTTGTGTGGGCTACACGCACATGTCTGTACCCAACGAGATAGGTGGGTGCACAAGTTGCTCCGTCCTTGCTGGTCGACTCTTGTTCGAAGCTGGGGGCTTCTAAACCATAGGTGTATCATCCTTCTACATTCGTGCCAGTCGTCAAAGTTCCCTTGATGTGTACCCCACCATCATGCAGGTGTTGCGCGTAGTGCCCAATTCAACGCTTCGAACCGCTGTTGTTCTGGTACTGCGCTTTCAAATTTTCTCAGGAATTCATCCATCACTGTTAATCCATCATATGTCGGAAGCTCTCTTGCCTCTGTTGTCACGCAACATAGTGATTTAACCATCATGTTACAATTCAGTGTCGTCACTTCGTGCAACCGATTCTTCCATCGCTCTACTTCTTCATCTGAATCCAAAGTGCAGGAGCTTTCGCGCTCCCACGAGATCCTCCCATCTACAGTCGGATTCACCCAATCCTGGTCTCGTGCATTTATCTTGTAAATAAAATCAATATCATTGTCGCTATCATCATCGTGCACTGGTTCAATGTAGCGCGCTCCTTCTGCTGGGTCCAGTGGGACTACTATGCGTAGTGACTTTTTCTCGAAGATCATTTTGCGCTTCTTCAGGTTGATAACTCCATTCATATTGGTGGCCCAGTCTATTCCTAACAATGTGAGATAGGGATTGTTTTCATCGACAATCTCTATTACTTCAAAATCCACTTGCACGCTCGTGCCTTCAATATCATCTATTACCCCTTGCAACCTCCCCATGGGCAAAATCTTCTATTGGTTTTGCCATTCATAATTGAATAGGGGACCATTGTAACGTGGGCCTGCCCATGCGTTCCCATGTTTGCTTCGGTAATACATTCGCATCCGAACCCAAATCTAGGATTACCTGATCCATTTCATAATCACCAATCTATGCAGTCAACCTCATTTCCCTTCCAGTGCGTAATGCATGCTTCCCCAATTTCTGGACTATGCATTATTCTCCTAACCCACGCACCTAGTGGTCAGTTCCTGCAGTCCTTTAACTGCCTTGTTGTCGTGCAACAGTTTCATGCATGTCTCCAGAAAGGTAGTGAGCATAGAAGGATCCATTCTTGGCTCTGGTTGATCCTTACTACCTGAAGTGGAGGCCTTTGCAAAGCTCTTCTTAGCTTCCATGAATGTCTCCTCTGCGCATGCTAAGTCAAACTCGGGTTCCTTCATAGGAGGCTTGTGAACCCACGTACTTTCCTCTGGCTGCTTCCCCGTATCCTCTCTCATGGCCGTACCGCTTCTGAGCATCATGTTTACATTTGGGTCCTCTTCACACGGTTCAGACCTCATCATTTGTATATTCTGAGTCAAAGGAGGCTAGAATACCCATTTTTCGCGCATCCTTGTGATCAACGTAGGACAATCTATTGTTTCATGATCAAATTGAGCACAATACATACAGGATATCCTCATCGGGTTGGTATAATCACGGGTATAGTGCCCTAGTCCTCCGCAATTGTAACAAATTAATTGTTTGTGGCCCCTTCCTGGTCCCATTCCACCTTGTCCTCAACCTCGCCCCTAAAACCCAGTGCGCGCCATCCCCGCATCTGGGTCGAGGGCTCGTGTTTCGGTCTGCATCCTATAGGCAGGGGTCTGATCCATCATTAGCTCGTAACTGTGGCAAGTGCACTCATCATGGCCTACTGACATGCAAAAATTTCAAAACAATTGTTGGGGTGTCTGGGTATATTTCTACAACAAATGACAATTATCTGTTGTGTGTCTACCTCCTATCTGATAGATTGTGTACCATAAAGTGGGTGTCACGCTCGGCCCTGCCTGTGCCTCTGGCCTCAATGGCATTGGCCCTCCTCCTGCCAAGTAGTTCACGAACACTGGACAATGATCCTTGTCATGGCCCTGGCCTTTGCATTTTATGCACCATACTTCCTCATGTGCCTCTGGCCGCAGTGCCCTATCCTTTTTCAAACTTTGCATTTCCAAACACAGATTCTGTAGCTACACGTGGATTTGTTGAACTCCCAACCCAGGGTCTTGTATCGGGGTCTCATGTAATCTCATTGCCATTTCCAATGCTTTGGCCTAGGTAGAATGTTTCTGCTGTGACAACGTCGTCCTCAAGTGCGATGTCAGAGATGCTACAAACCATGTGCAATGATGTCCATCTGTCAACATCATATTAGCTTCATGAATCATACTCTTCAGCCATTGATCCAGATCCCAGGGAGTCTCGCCAAGGAGAATCACGATTGATTTAAACCCGATGATTGATTGTGTTTCTGACTTTGGCCTGCTAAATTCCCTGTTCAGTGCGTTCTGGATCTCTGCTATCCCTGTGTTTGGGTGGTCGTTAGAGTGCTTGATATACCATGTTAGTGTGCGATCCTGTAGCACACTCGCCAATGTAGCCTTCTTAATATTGTCATTCATGACACCTTGTGCTTCCCATACTGCTCTTACCACAAACCAGAATTGGTTCGGGTCTTCATTCCCTACCCCTCTGAACATTGGTAGTTTAATCGCACTCGCCATACTACACAGTGGAGGTGGTGGAGGTGGAGTGGGTGGAGATGGAGGTGAGGGAGGTGCAGTGGGTGGTGGGGTGGGTGGAGGTGGTAATCGTGGGATACACTGCCTTATTAAACTGACCGCGCTTCTCGGAGAGACCTTAGCGAACTCCTCCTCGCTTTCTCGCGAGAGTGAAATTAAGGGACTGTTTTCTAATTCTTTGCTACTTTTGTAGATTTTTTCACTCCGCGTATTCCCAAACATTAATGTATTCGCATGACCCTTTTTTCACACAATAGCATCTTAATCCAGGTATTCAAAGATTTAATATACTTACCTTGCGGTCCCTTGAGGAAGCGTTGCTCTACCTCACTGTAGCTCACGGTCGTGTCTACCGCAAACTCAGTGATAAATCCCCCTATTATCCGGTCGAGCCAATGGTCCACAACTCGCACGATCTTATCTTCTGATGCTTCTAGTCTGCGCACTAATTCCAGATTCCACACTATCGGTTGGTCAAGCCTACACCTTCCCTGGCTGTCAGCTAACCTCGCGATCCACTCATATAGCTCAGATGGAAAGGATGCAAAGAAAATCTCGTGGATTTATGTATACACATAGCGATCCAACAACTTTTCCTTAGATACTTGCAGAGTTTTGTTTTCCCGTGTCGCGAACTCGTGAATATTCTTGTCCAACCACTCTTCAATTTCCTTCTTTGTTGGGTTCCAGTGGCATGACATTAGACATCCCTTATGCAGATCCCAGTCTCAGCAACGAAACCATTTGTTGGCTTAGTGGGGCCTGACCTAGGTTCAGAAGTGATTTAGCCAAGCAAATCCCGATACTATTGGCCCTTTCGGCAACAATCAACAGAGTGTGGATTGAGGTCTCACCCAAAGTAGTATGGGAGGGCACTAGAACTAGGTTTGTGCACCCTAGGGATGTCTACTATGAGGTGATTTGTATGCTGCCCAACCTTCGCACTTACTACGCTACGCGCACCTGTGGGCACCCCACGCCCTGTGATACTATCTTCACACAGTTCTAACCACAGTGCAACCCATGTTATTTATCCAAGTCTTCCTTAATTATGTTTTGTTAGCTGATTACTTAGATTCATTTCATGTATAAGCATCCATACAAGTATATAACAATTTTGTTATGCTCTTAACCTGCACAATGATACCCAATACAGAATATGCGAAGAAAAGATACCCAGAACACAGAATAGCAATGATTTTATTATTCAGAGAGTAATGTTCACTTGCCTCTTTGAGGGGGAAACCTCCAATAGAGTAGAGCTCGATTACAAAATAAGACACGATACTCCTCGCAGGGAGTCTCTATCCTTTATATATGACTCATACATTCAATACCACGGGCCAATACCATGGGTTTTATTAATACTATCTATCTAATACTACGGCCCATTTGCAACTAATTGTGGTCCTGTCATTAATTGCGGGTTAACCACTTACAAATATTAATATGGGCTTTATTGACTCTTGACTATGACGTGATCCCATGACATAAATAAGGGGGTTAGGGTGGGACCCTAACAAATTTACGCACAGTAAATAAACAAAGTGAAAGTAATTCACAACATCAAAGTACAGATTCAAGAATAGATGCACAGAGTAAACTTCTCTTTATTATCTTTCAATCCCATTACAGACCCAACTCTGCCCTGCGCACTCAACTGCAAGGGTCCGCTCACTCAGCTGCAGACTCTATTAGGCCTCTGCGCACTCAGTTGCAAAGCCTCTACCTACTACTATGACCCAATACACTTCAGATCCAACCTTAACCTCGAACCATGCCTTCGTTATTCTATCTATTCTTACTTCGCTACCTTTACACTTAGAGCCTCGCTCTATTTATACAATCCCATGGTCCGCAGACCATGCGTAGGCCGACACAACTTTACATTAAATTACAATATCTTAGGGCAGACAGCCCTATGACTCATCCTAGACTTCACACTCCGCACCCACAATTCACGGAGTCTTACAATCTTATTGACCAAAACTTGGGCTTTGTGCCCCAAAACATGCTACGAGGGATCCCATGCTCAACAATTCCATCGAAGGGAATTTTACAATGGATGAGATTTTCTTGTCCGCCCATATTTTTATGGTTGAGGAACTAATTTTTCAGCCCCTTTCACACCCCACAAAGGATTTTTGGGACATTTCCTCAACCTTTTAAGTGATGATGTTGACTCTGAAAACTAGAGAAAAGCAAACCCTATTCTTCTTCTTGACACAGTGATTGTTATTCCTCTTCCTTACCTCCTTAGACCCCTCTACTTGATTTCCAACTCCTTTTTGTTCTTGAGAGGGTTTTTCCCTAGAAACCCTAGCATCATTCATGATGACAATTTCACCATCTTCTTATGTCAAATTAAGAATCTCCTTCACCAGTTTGCATGAGGAAGGTGGGCTTGCTAGCGCCTGAGATGGGAACCATGCATGAAAGACATATAAGGGTGAGAAACCCCCAGAGTCTTCAAAACCTTCTAAGAAACCCGTGTAATCCTAGATAAATTATATGTCTTTCCATGGACACTAGGATGGGAATGATACAGAACTCAGAACCGGAGGTCCCCTTGAAATATTCTTCAACCACTTATATCCACCCTCAAGCCCTAGGTAATCCGTAGCTGGAGGACTTGAAGGAAATGAAACTGAGGCTAGGGTTAGGACCTCTGAACTTCCAAACGACTACCCTATCAAAAACATACGTCACATGTGAAACAATAAACCCAATTGAGACCCATTGCATGCTAACCCTTTGAGTTGACTTCCTCGTGCACATGAATAAAATCCATGGGGTCAACCAATAACCTCCCACCTCTGGTTTGTAATCCACTAGCTCCTCCTCCTCTATGTGGGTCGAAAAGGAAAAATTTAAGATGCCCTCTAATACTGTTACTAACAAAGGATTTACCTCGGATTTATTGTTATTACAGCTCCCATTCAAGCCAATTGCGAGTTCAAGATCTATGCTCTTTGTTATGTCAACAGAACATTATCGAACATATTCATCTTCATGTTTAT
Source organism: Pinus tabuliformis (assembly GCA_031772625.1). Taxonomy (NCBI): domain Eukaryota; kingdom Viridiplantae; phylum Streptophyta; class Pinopsida; order Pinales; family Pinaceae; genus Pinus; species Pinus tabuliformis. The sequence continues at coordinate 870,122,495 of CM062810.1, read as the reverse complement.
TTTATTTTCATTTTTCAATAAGGATCACGTCCTTATGGAAATTGAGAAGCCTAATGATATACTGACATAATAATTATGAAATAGATTGATAAAGCATATATAAAATATTTCTACCTATCTCAAGATATGGGAATGATTTTAACATACCTACCATTTATATTAGGGTTTGACGCTCATAATCTCCATTCTCTTCTTAACCCATTCAAATCTTTTAAAATCTTGTATGGCAAACATACCTTGTGAGTGACATAAATATATAAGAAAGAAAGAACATGAATTCAATTTTCGTATATTATACTTAATATAATATATTTAATACTTTATATTATTTTTTATTTAAAAATATTTTAATTTAATAAAAAATAAAAATACATAATCATATCAATTGCAAAAAACAAAAAAAATGAAAAAGAAAAGAAAGATATACGTTACAAAATCAGAACATGAATTCAATTTTCTTATAATATACTTAATATAATATATTTAATATTTTATATAATATATTTAATACGTTATGTTATTTTTAATTTTTATTTAAAAGTATTTTAATTTAATAAAGACTAAAAATACATAATCATGTCAATGGCAAAAAACAAAAGAAAAGAAAGAGATGCGTTACAAAATGTAGAATTAATTTATCGAGAAAGGAGTCGTTGATTTATCCAGACCCTTTTGCCATATTATCCAACTCTATACGGTCTCGTTGACTTTCCAGAAATGTTCGACCTTGTATCTTTTGTACAATTTATAGTACAAGTTTGGTAAAGAGTAGATCAAATGTCAAGAAGCTTTCAAATGTTTTATGTTTTGTTTTTTAAGTTACAATTTGATAATCCAACGAGACATGTTATCTTAAGAGTCTGATGAAAAATAAAAATAACTGATGAAAAATGAAAATAACTTAATCAATTTGATTCGAAAACCCTTTTAAAAAAAATAGACTTAAAAACTAAATGAAAATGACCTTAACAAGTTTGGTGAGAAAATCACTTAAAAAAACATTTGATAACGGTAACTCAACTCTAGGTGTACTTTAACATACATCATCCACTTTCATTATTTCAAATTTTGAAGTTCGAACGGAATATTAGTAACCATTTATAAAAAATTAACCAATATTGAAACATTCCAATGATAATAAGTTAAATCCATGCCTACAAACACAACGATCCGGCCGTTATCGACGCCACTGACCAAAGCAGATTATAATATTATATTGTTAGAGTTAGGCAACATACCTCGTGATATGGACTCTAACACACATCATCTAACTTATCAATATTGCTTTCAATGTTTGAACTTCAAATGTATTGGAAGTAGGAATGTCAAAATCAAATTATTTGATTTCGAGTGTTTTTATTTTCTATGACTATTCAAACAATTATAGTTAGAGAAAAAAAAAGGTTTGGAAGTAAATGTAGGAATTTTAAAATCAAATTATTTGTTTTAACTAACCAAATGGATTTTGGAAATTCTCTAAGAAATATTTGATTCATAAATTTCTAAAGATTGGTAATTTATCTATCCGTAAATAATTTACTTATCAAATTTTATTTTTTATTAAAATAATAACTTGTATTATTAAAATGTTAATTTTTTTTCAAAATATTAAAACTTGTTACATTTATTAAATTTATACATTTTTCAAACTTGTTACATTTATTAACTTTATACATTTCTCAAAATATTTTTGTTTGGGTTATATTTTTTTAATTTTTAAAGTAGATAGATATGTATTTCGCATTGTTCTCTAGAGATGGTGTATCTAGTAAATAAGACTCATGAAATGGTATAAAGTTGATAAATGTAACAAGTTTTATTACAGGTTATATTTACTAGAAAATTCACTCTCTACAATATTTCTAGGTGGTAAAAAGTATTATATAAAAATGCAGAAGTAATGTAATAAGATGTTTTGCAAAGTTATTTGTATTTGGAGCTTTGTTTAGTTGAAAGTTTCCGCTAACATAAGCAAGTGAATATTACTTCCAATAATAAAGGTATAATATTTTGCTACTAATCTTTATTTGGTTATTGGGGTTGAGATCAAAGAAAATTTTAGGGGTTAATATTTGCACATAGGTTAATCTTCCATGTTTTTTTCCAAAAAATAGGCTTGCCATCTTTCATATTTTCTACAAGTGATTCATGTAAATTTTATAGAGACTATATATAATCGTTAGAAATTAAATATTTTTGCAAAAATATTGTCAAACATTTTATAGTTTGCATATTAGTGACTAGTAAAATTCACCCAGGCTTCTAAACATTATGATAAATTTTATCCTTGAAATTTTCCCTGATTGTGATCTATTTTTTATACAGTAAAAATATGCAACATATGGTAGTTTGGCTAAATATAATATGCAACATATGGTAGTTTGGCTAAATATATTTCATTTGCTAATAAAAATGGCATAAGTTGTATTAGAGCACTTTCCTAAGAACATGTTTTAGATTAAAAAAAATTCAAGTTGGAGATTTGTTCCAAAATCTATAAATAACACACTAATCTGTTGTTTATCCAGCAAAATTATGTTACAGGAAGTAAACATGTAAAAAATACAAGAGGCGTCATATGGTTTGAAACCCTTGTAACCCTTTTGGCACCCCTTTAAGTAGTATCACATCAAATAGAACCTATATATGGAGTTTTACCTCCACATACCCTTAGGTATATTAAATGTCCTCTAAGTGTCTTAAGCACATCTTAAGATAGGTTGATCAACCATCTAGCTACTACAGAGGCACCAAGAACAAAACATAGCAAGATTAATCTCTTGTACATGGGTAATAAAGTATTATGGCTAAGTGTATCATCAAACATATTTAGTTAGAGCGGTATGAAATTGGGTCAAGTATTCTGGTTGGAACCCACATGTATATTAAAGAGCTATAACACCTAGCATTCCTTTGTCCTTGGGACCCTTAAAGCCTTACTCCTCATTTATAGTCTTAGAAACTCATACAAGAGTGGTTTCCTTGAAAAATTGTGCATTTAATCATTGGAAATTGTACATCCTTTTACTAGTGAATGAAATTCCTAGATAATCTAAAATAACGATAATTCGAGCTTTATATTGCACAATATTATTCAAGTGGGAGCATAACTCTGTGGGAGTTTTAAAAAAATAAAAAATCTAAGCCCTCACCACACTTTTATTTGGGATCTATCTCATTAGACACATTGTATCATGTTGATCATTGTGGTACCACTCTCCAATATCCTTTTTTGATGTTCCCATTCACCCCATTATCTAGAAACTATCTCAATAGCCTTAGAAAACAACATTGATAACATTAATACCAGTTTCTATTAACATTTTTCTTATGCACCCCATCCTTATGGCTATAGAAAAGAATGATCTCAATAATTGAGTCTCAACCTTAGAAACTCTCTTTGAGAATTTGCAACACCAACTAGGTCATACCCACTCCTCTACTATGAAAAACTTTTCTCCCATCAATACCAAGCTCAACAAATTGGACTTAGTCATGGAAAAATTAGCTCAACTCATGACAATGTACAATCAATTCAAGAAATATTAATCCCAACTAAAGGGATTTGAATCATCCAATCCCATGGGAACTAACTATCAACAATTCATTAGTGATCCTATAACTCAAATCCAGCATCAACTTCCTAAAGTAGATCTAAGAAAATTTTATGGTTCCAACCTCATGAGCTAGATCACTTAGATTGGAAACTATTTTTCCCTACATGGCACCACCAATGACTTAATGAAACTCCATGTGGGTGTCTTATATTTTGATCCTAAATGGTGGAAATTATGGCAATGTCCTAAGAAATCACATAAGGTTATATTTCTTGGTTGTAATTTCTAGCAAATATCTATGAACATTATGAACTAGACACTCATTATTTAGGATTACCTAACAAAGTTTAAATAATATAGTGTAGTTGAAGTGTCCACCTCTGCATTTGAAAAAATTACATTTTGTATGGAAGGAATGTCCAATATCTTATTTATGAATGCTTTATTATTGGTTTAAAGGAAGTGATACATCCCCAAGTCTTAATGGATCTCCCCAGTACATGTCAAAGGAAGCCTAAAAGGTCATGACCACCTAAATAAAAAAACCTTCCTTTATTTTGTGTCTTCATCCCACCAATCCCTCTCCTCATTTTGTGCATCTTAAGATCCTCAAATTAACTCCTAGTAAAATGAAAAAGTGACCACTTAAAGGTCTCTATTACGATTATGATGAGAAATATCAAACTCTTGCTCTTTTGTTACCATAAAACCTACTCACACCTATAGAATACTTAGACCCTATACCACTTACTTCCTAAAGTGAAGCACTAAAGAGGAGGGTACAACTATGAACCTCTTAGAAGCATCAACAAGACAGGACCAGATAGACTACCTCAGACTTACCTTTACCCTTCACCCTAGGGCGATAGAGGGTTGCCCAACAAGTCATTGCTTAAGCCATGAATCACAGTAGGAAAGGAAAAGATTGATATTCATTCACTCATCAGCATAAACATAATGACCAGAAATATTTTATGGCCATTTAAAAGGACATTCTAGAAGATAATGATGAAGTTATACCCAAAGAACCTTTTCCTTCATTGCTTGACAAAATTCCTCCCTCTAATTAGTCAAATATGGAACCCCAAAACTCACTGCATGCCATAATTGTTATTTTATCTACCCAAGCCCTATATTTAATTTATTTAGTACATCAAACATCATATTCATTATCTTAATTAATGGTGGTTGCACCCGTAAATTTATTCACCATTTAATAGCCCAATAAATGTGTTGTAATATCATTGGTGTAAACAACTTCCACATCATGATTGCTTATGTGGGTTCTAGGAAATGTGGGGTGCATTATGACAATGTGTGGATTTAATGGGTGATTACTCCTTGAAAATCCACATATTTTCTATTGAAATGGGTGGTTGTGACATTGTCATCATGGATTTATAGGAATTATACATGAGTTTTCAAGACTTATATTGGCTTAGGTAACTGACCTGTAGGCTATAAAACTTGCTTGTAGGTATAGTTGACTATCTTATAATCATTAAAATATTGATTGGATGTTTGGTATGGGTCATTGGAATCAATTGATATTGATAGATGTGATATCTCACAAGAATAACTATTGGTAGGAGTAACTTGTGAGAAAAGTAATGTTGGATAATCTATTAGGGATTTCAAAGAATCGTAGAGGGAAACACTTAAATTAAGTAGAAATGCAATCACTATGTGTTACTAGTCATCACAACATGTTCTCTAAATATCACTATCACATATAAAAAAATTCTTAAAAGGGGCATCCATGTATTATTTCCCAATTCCACACCATTCAAGACTTTAATACTCCTTCCTAAAATATGCATCCTAACATACAATGCGTCTTGGTCAAATAATAATCCATATTTGAAACTCTTTGAGGCCTCTCACCATCTCGTGGTGCACATGATCATTCTATTCTATTCATACCATGTAGCCTCCTACATAAATGATGCCATTATCATCACCCATTTTCCAAAGAAATGATATTGAAAAGATAGTTTAGGACTTATTAGCTATTGGTGTCATCCACTCTAGTGAAAATCATTATTCATCTAATTTGTCATGGTTGTCAAAAAATAAGGCACTTGACACATGTCTTGAGTTTTACACTCTCCAAAAAATAGTCATCAAGGAAAACTTCCCCATTTTAGTCATTAATGATCCTTTGGATGAGCTCAAAGGTGTCCAATTATCTACCAATATTGATCTCCATTCTACTTATCTACAAATCCATATGAATGATAATAATATTTCTAGAACTACTTTTTACACCCATGAAGACAATTATGAGTTCTTAGTGATTCCTTTTGGCTTTTGTAATGCACCTTCCAAATTTTAGAGTCTCATGAACTACACCTTCCAACCATTGTCATGTCATTTTTCCTCACTGTTTTTAATGACATCCTAATCTATAGTAAAAACTTGGCAATGCTCATGTCACCCATGTAAATCAAGTCTCACAATTTATTTCTCATTACGAACACTATGTGAAGAGATCTAAGTATGCATGTCGCATCTATGAAGTTGAATGTTTGGGTCATATTGTTAGTAATCATAATGTATGACTGTCTTATTCTTGTATTTCCCATCACAAACCTTGTAAAAATGTTATTAGATGTTATGAGGATGAAATTACATAATTGAGTAAAATTATCATAACTATTCCATAAGGAAATAATTAATTTTTTCATATTTTTGTAATATTATGAAATATGATTATTTCATAATTGAGAATACCATAGTGAGTTGGAAAAAAACTCATACTTGAGCATGGAACTTACAAAAAAATCCACAATAGATCAAATATCCTAGTAGGCTAAAAGAAACTCGTAATTGAGTTTGGAACTTGTGCATGAATTGTAAATGTTTAGTTCACATGACACCAAGCCTATCTATGACTTCTATCTGCCTAATTCTCATGCATGATTTAATGTGTCTCCAAGCTCTTCTAATTTCCTATAGTAAGAGGGAAAATTGGAGCATAACGAGAATCTAAAGTTTTAGAGTCATAATGCAAGAGGAATAGAGAGAAATTCTATAGTTGCAGTGTCCTCAAGTGTGTGGAGAGGAATCAAGAGTGATAGACAAATAAACTTTAAGAGCTTCGAGCTAGGAAGTATTGTAAAATGTCTCAATCTATCTACTTTTTTGTACTTTCTTTGATAAATAATATAGACCAATGGAAATATTCCTTTCTGTGTATTTGATATTGATATTTTTATCTATTTCATTGATAAATTTTCTTTTACTTGAGAAAAGTAGATTAGATATAGTTGTTCCTTATAATATTTCATGCCAAATGAATTTGAGAATTGTATGTTTTGTCTCTTGTGTGTAGGTTATTAAATGCTATAGCTAAATCTCAATTCTTGAAGTTGCATAAAAAAGGATCATGCAAGGACAACATCCATAACAAAGTAACAATTATTTTTGTATCCTCATGGTATAGATTACATGAATAACTTATATCGAGAGTGAAATACCATTGTGTTCTATCCATTTTCTATCTCTAATATTGGTTAGATCATTGAGAATACTTTCTTTTCTACATAAGGGTTTCCTCTACAATAGAATTGGTAACTCCTCTAAGAAAGAATTTTTTTTTTCTTCCTTGGTTTTTAAGGAGTTTTTATTTAAAAGAGAGAAAAATAAGGAGGTGTTTTTTAGGTCAAATTATGTAATTTTCCATGTAGAATCTAAAGGAAATAGCTATAGGTTTGTATTTCTCTAAAACAATTATCCCAATTTAAGAGATAAACATCCAAATTAGAGTTCAAAAAGTAAAATTATCACTAATTAAAGTCAACTGTTTTTTTTTTTCTTTTAACGTAATGGCTACATCAACTATTTGGATGATATCTTTGGACAAATAGTTTAGATTGCCGCCAAACCAATACCAATAGATAGAGAACTTAATGAGCTCTCTTTTGGTATGTTAGATGATATATCTTCTACAAATACATAGTGCACTACAACCCCTGTAAATTTCTACTCTCAAACTTTAGGAAATTTTGCATTTGTTTTGGTTTGTGAATAGTGACCTTATCAATATCATACAAACTTTTAATTTTTGTTTTATTGTGTTATGCATTTTTATTTTCATTATCATTATTAGTGAAAAAAAAATAGTATTGAATAATCAACAAGGGTTTAACATTTTGGGTGCTTTACAGGTTGCATTAGTGTGTACTTAGAGTTTTAAGATCAAAATTATTTTGGAATTCTTTGCAATTGTATGTGGAATGTGAGATTGTTGTTTATCATTGAAAGGTTATGAAAAAGAAAAAGCTCTCTTCTCTCTCTTACACAATTTTTATCAAAAATAAAATGTGTATCTTGTGCATTAGTATATTTCAATTTTATTGGGTTTGAAAGAGTCAAAACACCATTTGGTATATTCTATACCATTTTTAGTAATCAATGGCTAATAAAAGAGGAAATTTCTTAATATAAAGTAATTAGGATCATCTTTTTAGAAAACCAACATAAAACTAGGACTTAGGGCCTTGCGTAGGTTTGGAGAGTAAATTCTCGAAGGTCATAAAATTGAAACTGGTAAATCATTAGAGGGATATTAAATGCATTTGCAACAAGAAGTGTTTTCTAGGAAAGTTCTTATAGCAAAATTTTCAAATATGAGGTCGCAGTAAAACCAGTGGGGTGATATTCCCTCTTCACTTGTTTTAGTTTATATTGGAGTACTAGATGTATGGGGGTTTCTTGATGTGCAAGGTCCTATGCTAACAATACCTCCTTAAGAGTTTAGTATCTTTTTTCCTACCAATATGTGTGGTCCTAACCCATGAATGTTCCACCTAGTTTCTGAGTGTGAAGTGTTATCCATAATTACCTTTTCTAGGGAATCACTTGGGTGATTGCAAGTGGTAAGCACTTCAATTACCTAAGGAAAACATTGAATATATGTTTTAGCTCTCTTAGGGGGTTCCCATCTTCATGAGGGTACTTGCACAACTAAGAAATCTTATTTGATGTTACCCTAACTATCTCTCAAAAATTCACTAGCTAGGTCTTGGGTAATCATATCCCCTAAGGTTTGGATATTGGAAGGCCCCTTTGTCCAAAAGTTTTCTTATTGATATCTTGTATTTGATATGTGTGTTCTCTATGGTTTATGGTGTCTATTTGATCACATTGCAATCATTTTCATTTCTTAAAACATAACCTTTCTTAATAGTTAACCAAAATATTCTCTTTTCATGTAAAAAAAATAGTTCTTTCTCTTGAGGAGAAAGAACCACCATCCACTAGGTGAAGGTTGTTGTCAACAAAAGATGGCACTAACCTAGTACACATTGAAATTTGGTCATTATTTTTAGGGTAGAGTAAGCATATAATGGTTTAGGTGGTAGATGAAATCCCACCACAAGACATTAGACCCCCTTGGGTAGATCCTTCCAACCTTGTGCTAGTATGAATTAATAAACCATATAGTGAACTTATTTCCTTTTATATCTATCAACACATGATTTTGGATATGACTGGGTCATTTAGTATGAGAGGACCTATTTCCTCATAGCTTATTACCTCAAGAAGAGTCTCTAAGGAAGGATGATCTACTATCAGATTTCAATGATGATGAATATGATGCAAGTCAAGACAAGGATGATGATAATATTAACTACTTGAAAGATCATATGGACATTGACAATGATACACTAGATGCCATTGTTGTAGACAATGATGTTAATTACCAAGACTTCTAAATTTTCATAATTATTTGTAATCCATGTTTAAAAAATGATGATTCTTATAGACTCAACTTTGAAATTCTTTAGTATTATTTGTGTCAATGCAAATTACCTATTGCAATATCATTAAAGTGTTCAAGGTATGGTACGAATTGTTTGGCAGAAAAAAATTAGGATTACTTGAATGCTTCTTCCATTCATTTTGTATCAACATATGTTCATGAAGACATAAAAGTTAATGAAATATTAATGTCTATATCACACAATGATTTGAATACGTAACTTTGTTAACTTCATTAATTTTATATTGTTTGCATTTTAATTTTGGTCGACCCACTTTTACATTTAACAATCGATCCAGGTAGGCTTTAATTTTTACAAGAATGTCGCACAAAGTCTATGATGAGGCAAATGATGACTAGTATAATATAGTCTTAATCCAAATTCATTGCACACACACTCTTAGCAATCAACAAAGTAGTTACATACTCCACATAGATTCAATGCAAAGAAACACTATAGAATAAGCTACTCTATCATTCAACCACTCTCACAACACTCCTAAAAACCATCACTCAGTCAATCTACACACACAAAAGGAAGTGCAATCCAAACTGTAACATCAAAGAAAATAATTCACTAGGACACTAAACTGAGGTACCAATCCAGGTCTTAAGTTGTCACCATCCAAATCTTACTACAATTAATTAAATTACACACAATTAAATATAACAACAACAGTCTCGCGGATCTAAGTGATCTCCTTGGAAGACTTGGAAACTTTATGGACATGCAAGAAATCCTTCATCTCATGGTAAACATGGACTCATTCCTCCACCTGCCCTGTCTCCTCAAAATGCATGGACCACCCTGTCGATCGATCTCTTTATCCTGCAATGACTTGGCCTCCCTGTTATTCTTCATTTGCTTGTGTGCACCCATGATCCTCATTACTTCCTCTTACCTCACTTCCCTTGCATCACACTCATAAGTGGTGACAGAGGGAGAGGTCATCGCCTAGGTCATGGAAGAGGGCGTGGGTAACCCCCAACCACCCTGGATGACACCTCCATGGCCACTTTGTTTGACCATAAAATATATGATCACATTCGCAGAGAGGTGGTGGCCATGGAAGAAGAGGAGCCCCGCCATGAAGGTTCATCTCTTTGGGCCCTTCGCAACCTCCTCACCAGGCATCTGAAGGGTAAGGAAGAAGCTAAAACAAAGGTCACCAACCGAATTTTTGAGCTCTCTATGCTCTTCAGCCACTCCTCCTTCTCCTTTAAGTGATTGTATAGAGGCCTGTATATCAATTATCCTCCCAATGTCCCTTCCGTTGCTGTGTCTCTCGTGCACTCCCCTACAACTAGCTCATCCCCTCCCCCCTCTTGCAAAGCTCCTTTGTCTCCCTCTGTGCTCCTTGCTCCCACACCAATGAATGAAGCTCCCCCCCACTGTTAGGCCCCTATACTACTAGTGTAACCCCTTATTGTTATTAGTATAACCCACTTATTATATTGATGTACCCATGTAGTGCCCATATTGTTACTATTATGCCACATAGAAGCCCACCATTGTTACTGTTGTGCCCTACAATATTATTGTTATGTAGGCTTTGATTGTGTTGGGACCACTTAGACTCCTATATATAGAAAGGAGGTATTTTCATTTGTATCATCCAAGAATTGTTCATTTATGTAATGTAAAGGAGGTTTCCCCCTCGAAGAGGCTGAATTCTAAGGCGTTGATCTATCTTTTCTATCTTTTCTTGAGCTGGTTTCATAACATTTGGTATCAGAGCTTTGGATTCTAGGGTTTCGCTGCTCCAAACAGGTCATCATGGCATTTTCGCTATAACTTTTTTTCTGTGACGTTTCAGAAGTTGCAAAAAAAACCCATTTGAGAAGAATTGGCACTAAACCTTGGGTCCGAATTTCAGATCTTTTCGCGCGATATTTTCGGAGATATGATCTGCGGAAGTTGGTCTTTTTGCAGACTCCTGAATTACACTCAAAACAGGTGACCTGGGGAAAATAGTCATAACTTTCTTTCTGAGCATCGGATTGAAATTTCGTAAGAAGGTACAGAAAGAGGAAGGACTGTAGTTTCTGTTTATATATTTTTCAGAGTCAAAGGTTGAAACAGTGACACGTGGCACTTCATACAAGTTCACTCTACTGAACTAGTCTATAATCAGGTCACTGTGGGAGATTGTGCATAACGTTTTCTTGGAGAATCCAATTTGGATCAGACTTGTGGCATTGGAAAGAGGACACAGAGGAATACTACAGGTCACAAGTTCAGAACTTAAAGATCCGAAAGTACAGAGTTACAGTTGTTTCAAGGTAGAGCTCCTAAAATCAAGAAAAAGCAAGATGAGGAAGTTTGATGGCAAGGATCCGGTAAATTGGATACTTCAGATGGAGCAATATTTTGATATACATGGTGTACAACTGTTACAAAAGGTATGTATTGCATCTTCATATTTAGAACCATATCAATTTTTATGGTACAAAGGGCTTTGTTCTCGTAAAAAACTTGTTAAGTGGTCAATTTTCACGGAGGAAATGATAGCACATTATGAGGATATAAAGAGCAACACCTTCTTTAGAGCAACACCACAACAATTGGAAAGAGTAAAAGGGCTTTGTGACATAATGGAAAGCAAAATTATGGAAACCAGGAAGCATACCCCTCACAACTATAAAGATGGAAGTGTTGTTTCTCCCAGCCTTCCACAACCTACAAGGGTTACACCACAACAATTGGAAGAAAAAAGAGAAAAAGGGCTTTGTTACAATTGTGATAGAAAATGCACTAAAGGTCATAAGTGTGTTGAGAAGAAATTATTTTACATAGAATATGAAGAGGAGGAAGAAAAGGATCAAGAAACATCAAAAGAAGAGGATATACGTCAGGACACCACCCCAGAGAAAGAAGAAATGAATCAAACCATATCTTGTAAAGCATTGGCAAGAATTACCACTCCTCAAACTCTCAAGATAGAAGGACATATCAAGAAGAAAAAGGTGCAAGAAGTGAAAGATCACATCGAGAAAGAAGAAATGAATCCAACCATATCTTGTAATTCAATGGATGAAATTACCACTCCTCAAACTATCAAGATAGAAGGACACATCAAGAAGAAAAATGTTCAAGAAGTGAAAGATCACATCGAGCATCAAGAAATGAATCCGACCATATCTTGTAAAAGACTGGAAGAAATTACCACTCCTCAAAAGATAGAAGGACATATCAAGAAGAAAAAGGTTCAAGTAGAGAAAGACCATATCGAGCATCAACAGCAAGTTCTCCAACTTTTAAAGGATAACGCCACTTCGGTGCAAAATCAAATGAAACAACAGGTAGATCAACATCGTAGTGAAAAATGTTTTGATGTGAGTGATTGGGTATTTTTACTGCTACATCTCAAGCAAGCTATTTATGAGAAGGAAATGTTGGCAATACTACATGCACTTAAAAAATGGCGACCTTACCGATTGGGAAGACGCTTCAAGGATGAGGATGTGGAAGCATTGTTTTGTGCTATTTATATTATCCAACACAATTGGATAAACGAAGCAATGGATGAATGGAAGAAGAACGAAGAAGTATGGCCACTTATTCAAAAGTTGCAAAAGATCCCAATTCAAGCAATATTGCCAGAAATTGAAGAGGAAGGAAAAATCATATTGGAACCTAGAGCAGTCACAGAAACAAGAACCCGACAGCTACGAAATCGATCAATTTCAGAGTATCTCATCAAGTGGAAGAACTTACCCGCTGAATATTCCACATGGGAGGACAAGAATTTTATATAGAAGCATCAAGAACTACTCAAGCGTTGAGGACAACGCTTTTTGAAGGAGAGGGGCATGTTAGGCCCCTATACTACTAGTGTAACCCCTTATTGTTATTAGTATAACCGACTTATTATATTGATATACCCATGTAGTGCCCATATTGTTACTATTATGCCACATAGAAGCCCACCATTGTTACTGTTGTGCCCTACAATATTATTGTTATGTAGGCTTTGATTGTATTGGGACCACTTAGACTCCTATATATAGAAAGGAGGTATTTTCATTTGTATCATCCAAGAATTGTTCATTTATGTAATGTAAAGGAGGTTGCCCCCTCGAAGAGGCTGAATTCTAAGGCGTGGATCTCTCTTTTCTATCTTTTTGTGAGCTGGTTCCATAAAAACAATCACTCATTCAATCCACACACATAAGAGGAAGTTCATTCCAAATTGTAACAAAAAAGAAAATAATTCATTGTCACACTAAATTGAGAGACCGATCCAGGACTTAAGTTGTCACAGCGTTCAAATCTTACTACAATTAATTAAATTACACACAAAATTAACTGTAACAGCAATAGTAACAACAATCAAATAACTGAGAAATATTTAAATAATTACGTATTCCACTCTAACTAACCAATGATCCCTACTAAGAAGGAGGGCCCTTCCTCCTCAGCAGGGGTTGATGTACTAAAAAGCACACAAACTACTCAGAGGAAATTATTGAACTACAAAGTTGAGATTTTCATTAATAAAAGTATCAGGATTACAGAGCTTTGGTTTTTCCCCTTTACAATCATATTCTCCAATTCTTCACTCTAGCCCTCATGGGAAAAAATCTTCTCTTTTAGAGATCTTACTTAAAATGAGAATATAACCATGATAATCTTTTGATGTTCACATGATCTTAAAATATAATGATATCTTTACAATTACACAACTATTTCCATATAAGGGGTAAAACTATAACAATTTTCTTTAAATACAAATAGAGTTACAATAGATCTCAACCAAATGATTTGGATGCTCCACAAATATCTCCAAGTGATGAGTTGTTTCTTTTGACTTTGATGTGCTCCTAGATCTAGTCTGATTAGAAAAGGAAACACATTCTTAAGAAATTGTTTGTGTAACAACAATAACTGCTTGAACCTTAATTAATCCAAATAGTCAAGGAACTGAAATGTAAACATGTAACAACAAGCTTCAACAAACCAACCAAACCTGGAACAACCCATACATTAGTTTTATGATAAAAAGCAACCTAATAAAGTAGTTCTAATGGCAAATTATAAGTAGAATTGGACTAAGAAAGCGACAAGTGAAAAAGGACATACTTAGGTTAATCAGGGTTGTTACAATAATAAGATATGGTCCTATTGGTCAAAAATGGATAAAAGAAATAGGAAAATAAGTAGGAAAAAGATGGCAATTTCGTGACCCAATATCCCCCCCCCCAGCTTAAGGGGTGGTCGTTACATCGATTTTATTGTATAATGTAATGGTGTCAGAATAGTATAATCATTCAGTATTATGACATGGTAAGGTATGTATTAATTGGATGAATAATTGGATTTCCTAGATTTTGTCTGATTAGGAAAGGCAACACATGCTTAAGCATTTGTCTATGTAACAACAAGAGCTCCCAAAACCTTTATTAATCCAAATCACTAAAGAAACTGAAATGTAATCTTGTAACTTCAAGCTTCGATAGACCATCCAAACTTGAAACATCCCAACCATTAACCATTAAACTACCTAACCTTTAAGCACCAAATCCTTTAGCTCTTGATGCTTAATCCCTTAAACCTTAAAACCTAATCCCTTAACCCTTAATACTATACCCTAAATCCCTAAATCCTCAAATCCCCTAACTACTTAACCCCCAACATCTCAATTAATTAACTATTTAGGCACATCTGACTCTAATTCTGAGGCTAAAAAGGGAGTTAACCAAGGAGATAATGCTCATGCAAAAAAAGGAGCTAAACCTGGCAATATTCCTAGGGCAATTGACAACGCTCTTTCTAACCTAATTTATGACGTTACTTCTGGCGCTAATTTTAGGCACTATTAATGTTGAAATTTATAGCACTATTATTTCTTGAATTAGCATCTAAATGTTTTGGACAATGAAAGCAACGCTAAAAGTTGTGCCATCTCAATAAATAACACAAACATTTTAAAAAAATGGAGAAAAATACACTAAAATAATCCTTGGAAGAAAAAAAAGGGAGCTAATCACAGAGATTTTTTGTAGTAAATAAGAATTTTATACTATCTAGAGATGTAATTTTTCTTGAATCTTCTAATGCTAACAATGTTGTTGAGTAGTGGCTTGATCGCTTGGACAAATTCGGGCAAGAAAAATCTTTTCAAGAATTTGATAATGAGATTCCACATCTTGAAGGAGGGATCCCTATCCTAGATCAATATGTGGAATCTCCTTCTCAAGAACTTTCTCACCCTCATGAAGCTCCAACCACTAATCAAGAATACACTTTGAGTGATGTGATTGAGAGAATTAGAAGGCTAAATTTTGTTTCAGCCCTATGTTATCTAAATGAAGAACTTGAGCCATCTAAGAAAGATTCTCAAAAATGGCTCTCCATGACACTTAAAAGTGTTCATCATGATGAGGTTGGAAAGATAGGAACAAGTTTTACTAGACAGAATGGAGGTGATGTAGATGATTTCCATTCAACGATTCATATGGATGTTTTTTATGATTGTGAATCAAATTTGTATACATATTTTGAGCCAAATTTCTTTAAAGAATCAATCTCTCATGATGCATAGAAAGAAGCAATATAGAGAGAGTATGATGCTCTGATAAATAATGGAACCTGGAAGTTGGTGGACGCTCCATTCGAAACTAAACCAATTGGCTGCAAGTGGGTCTTCAAGAACAACTATAAAGAAGACGGCTCACTTGAAAAGCATAAATCTAGGCTTGTGAAAAAATGTTTTTGCATAGAAGGAAGGGGTCAATTATAAGGAGACTTTTACCCTCACAACAAAATGGGCTACCATCCAGACTCTCTTTGCCTTGGTAACTCGGAATGGATGGAAATTCCATCAAATGGATGTAAAAACATCCTTCTTGAATGGAGATCTAAAAGAGAATGTTTTTATGACTCAACCAGAAGGATTTGTTGTGAAGAAAAAAAGAAAAAAGTATGCAAGCTTATCAAATCCTTGTATGGCCTCAAGCAAGCATGATGTAGGAGCATCAGGACTTAGCTAGCAATGTGAAAACTTGTTCAAATGTTGTGGCTAAACAGGTTGAAATTAATTGACTGATTGGTCAAAACCGGTTTTTACTGAGAGGGTTGGATCTCCCAAGAAATTAGTTATAATTCATTATTGTAATAATTTAGAGACTATCTTATTTTAGATTTAGAGATAGAGTTGTTAGCATAGGTGTGAAGAAGAGCTAGTAATTAGAAGATTGTTGTTAGATCTATTAAAAATAGAGATTTGCTATTAGATATGGTTAGAGTGTTTATCGATTGATAAAAGGAAGGAAAATGTAATGAGCGAGAGAGAGTGGAGTGAGAGCATAGAGAGAGTGTGTGGAATGAATTTTTGTGGAAGACAAAGGTCTTTTTCTGTGAATCTAGCCTAAGGTCGAGACTCTGTATTGTTTATTGGAAATAAAACAGTGTTGCGTGCATAGTGTATTAAACAACTTGTGGAGGCCTTCAAATACTTGTTTTCTCAGTATTCGAATGATATTAATGCTGTCTCTATGTTTTCCATACTTTATAGTAGAAATATTGTGTTAGAGGATCAATTGGCGAGTGTATTCCATTGTTCTGGTTTTGCAAACAGAAAATCCAAATACACTAAGTATCAATCGTAAAATGCAATTGGATCGAGAATCCGGATCTAAAATCCTTTAGACAGAGGTTTTGAATTCTACTAGGTCCGTAGAACCCAAATCGCATCGCCCTTGTGTATTTACTTGTTGTATCAATGAAAACCATTTATATAAAGAAATCACGCTAAACACTTAGCGGATTCGGAGAAGCGGACTTGAAATTGTATGCACGAGAGTTTTGGAACTTATCGGATCCGGCATATATGTGCATCGGCACTTCGAAGTGGGAGTGGTGAAGTGTTAAGCGCCCATTGTAATCGCTGATAGCGATCAGTGATATCACATCGGGCCGAGGAATAGCACTGATATAAGAACCTTGCGCCTGTCGATCGCCGATATTGCGATTATTTCTGAGCCGTTCGATCCGCCAGATCTGGATTTGCGGTAATAACTCATATAATTGTTTATAAAGGTGGAAAAGTGTTGTTTAATCCTTTTCAAAGGTTTTTGAGTCCCGAAAAGGAAAAAGAATAATTTTAAGCCTTTTTCTAAGCTTTTTAGTTCTGATAGAGAAAAGGGGTTATATTGTGAAAAAAGGGGTGATTGTTGGGTTTTATAAATCCATTTGTGGGTTTTATTAAACCATTGTTTCCGCTGCACCATTTTTGGTATCAGAGCAGAAGAAAGAGTTGTTTGCAGTGAAGATGCCACTAAGGAGAGGAATTGTGTGAGGAAGACCAGATCTAAATGCAGTTCTATTGGAAGAGGTACGGAGTCTACATGCACGAATGGAAACGATTGAGACTGCTCAGAGAAGAGCACCTGATGAAGGAGCTGAGAGCTCTTCAGAAGAATCTGCTGAGGAAGTGGATGAAGCAGAACAAGACAATGAGACTACGAAGGTCATCAAGATGCTAGCAAAAGTAGGAGGAAAACCCAAAGTGGAAATCCCTATGTATGAAGGGAGTCTGAATGCAGAGGAGCTTATGGATTGGATCAGATCCATAGAACAATACTTTGACTATGAAGAGGTTGAGGAGAAGAAGATGGTGAAGTTTGCAGTCACCAGATTGAAGGGTCATGCAGCGTTCTGGTGGGATGAGGTACAAACATCAAGAACAAGGAAAGGGAAGTCCAAGATCAAGCAATGGGACAAAATGGTAAGTAAAATGAAAGCCAATTTTTTGCCTAAAGACTATCATTTAAATATTTTTAAGCAATTGCAAAATTTAAAGCAGAAAGGAATGTCTGTTAAGGAATATATAGAAGAGTTCTATAGATTGAGTATTAGAGCAGGGCATGTAGAGGATGATGTGGAAAAGGTAGCTAGATATATAAATGGTTTAAGGTATGATATACAAGATGAGATTAGCTTATTAAGTTTGAAAACTATTGAGGATGCCTATCAAGCAAGTTTGAAGGCAGAAGAGAAAATATTGAGGATGCCTATCAAGCAAGTTTGAAGGCAGAAGAGAAAATATTGAGGAAACAGAGTCAAAGAAATAAAGGGAAAAGCTCAGCAAGAGGTAGAGGAGCTACCAGATCAAGAGGACAACAACATTAGCATGAAGCAGGAAGCTCAAGTAGCAGACCACCACAGAGGGGAGAATCTAATAGAGGAAGATTTGTGCCCAGAGGAAGAGGGCGAGGAAGAGATGTTCGGTGTTATACATGTGGAGAATGGGGACATATGTCATGGGATTGTCCTCATAACAAATCAGCAAGTCAGAGGAGTGAAAATGTGGCTGAGGCAAAGCTAGAACCACCTCGGCTTGTGGAAAAGGAAGAACCCCCTAAAGAAGGTGAATCATTTTTATTGAGAAGGACTTTGCTTAGGGCAGAGCCAGAGGTTGGAGAACCTCCACAGAGGAAGAATTTGTTTAGAACTACTTGCAAATCAAAAGGTAAGTGCCGCAAAGTAATAATTAACAGTCGAAGCACTAACAATCTTGTTTCTACAGAGGTGGTGGACAAGCTCGGGCTAGCAAAGACCCTGCACCCTACACCTTATAAAGTGTCATGGTTGCAGAAGGGACATCATATCATTGTGACTGAACAATGCAATGTTGAGATACAAATTGGTATGTATAAAGATGGGATTTTATGCGATGTAATGCCCATGGATGTATGTCATATATTATTGGGGAGACTGTGGCAGTTTGATCGGAAAGTGATTCATGACAGGAGGAGAAACACCTATACCATAGAGAAGGATGGAACTAAGCACATGTTGTTGCCATTGAAGAATGATGTTGATAAAGGAACACTTGGAAATAGTATTATGTTGATAAGTGGGCAAGAATTGCTACAGGAGGTAGTGAAAAGCGAGCAGTTGCCTTTTGCTATCGTAAGAAGGCCAAAGGTAATCTTAACCTCCACAAATTTAGATGATTTTCCTGAAGAAGTTAAAATGTTGTTAGATGATTTTGTTCATATTATCGTGGATGAGTTGTCGAATGCACTACCACCAATTAGGAGTATTAGTGATCACATTGACTTAATACTAGGAGCAAGCTTGCCAAATAAAGCAGCATATAGACTAACACCTTAGGAGAATGCAGAAGTTGGAAGGCAAGTACAGGAGCTGATGGATAATGGGCTAATTAGAGAAAGTTTTAGCCCATGTGTTGTACCAACAGTACTCAGTCCGAAGAAAGGAGGAGAATGGCATATGTGCACAGATTCCAGAGCTATCAACAAAATCACAATAAGGTACAGATTTCCTTTCCCACACATGGACAATTTAATGGACTGTTTAAGTGGATCAAAATACTTTACTAAGATAGATTTGAAGAGCGAGTATCATCAAATAAGAACCGGAGAAGGTGATGAATGGAAAACTGCATTCAAAACAAATAGTGGACTGTATGAGTGGTTAGTGATGCCTTTTGGGCTCACTAATGCACCCAACACGTTCATGAGACTAATGAACGAAGTCTTGAAGGAGTATGTAGGTAAATTTTTCATTGTTTACCTTGATGATATTTTGGTTTTTAGCAAAAGTAAAGAGGAGCATTTAGAACATATTAAGTTGGTCTTAAGAACTCTGCAGAAAGAGAAACTACTAATAAATTTGAAGAAGTGTAGTTTCATGAAGGAAGAGCTAGTGTACTTGGGGTTTGTAGTTTCTGAAGCAGGCTTGAAGATGGATCCAGAGAAGGTCCAAGCAATCTGGAACTGGCCTACTCCCAGAAGTATATTTGAGGTAAGAAGCTTCCATGGACTTGAAAGTTTTTACAGAAAATTTATAAGAGGGTTTAGTCAAATTTGTGCACCAATCCTTGAGAAAATCAAGGAGATCAATCAGCCATTTCGATGGACAGAAGCAGCAGACAGAAACTTTAATTTGTTGAAGAAGAAGATAACAGAAGAGCCAATTTTAGCATTGCCTAATTTTGAGAAAGTCTTTCAAGTAGAAACAGATGCCAGTGGGGTAGCAGTTGGCACAGTTCTGAGTCAAGAGCAAAGGCCAATAGCATATTTCAGCGAGAAACTGAATGATGCAAAGAAGAAATATTCTTCTTATGACAAGGAGTTTTATGCTATTGTGCAGGCTTTGAAAAAGTGGAGACATTACTTGTTGTCAAATGAATTCATTTTATATTCAGACAATCATGCCTTACAGTTTATCAATAATGAGCCAAAGCTGAATCAGAAACATGCTAAGTGGGTAGAATTTCTGCAAAGTTTTACTTTTGTAATAAAGCATAAAAGTGGTAAGTCAAATAAAGTAGCAGATGCATTGAGCAAGGTAAGTTTTATTATGCAAGAATTCAAAGTGGGTGTTGTAAGGATTTGAGGAAATGATTGAAATGTACAAGGATGATGAATATTTTAGACATATCTACACAACAGTTCAGAATCCAATGAGCCATAACAGAAGTCAGTGGATGGACTACCTCATTCAAGGAGGTCTATTATTTAAAAGCATCAAGTTATGTATTCCCAAATGTTCCATGAGGGAGAACATAATAAAGAAGAAACATAGTGGAGGGTTGTCTGGTCATTTTGGACAAGATAAAACCTTCGCTCAGGTGAATGCTTTTTATTATTGGCCCAAAATGCAAACTAATGTTAAGAAGTTTATTGAGAAGTGAAAGATATGTCAGCATGCCAAAGGAAGGAGTCAGAATACAAGACTGTAGCAGCCATTGCCCATACCAGATTGACCGTGGGATGCAGTCAGCATGGATTTTGTTCTGGAATTACCAAAAACTCAGAGAGGAAATTATTCTATTTACGTTGTAGTAGATAGATTTTATAAAATGGCACATTTTATTGCTTGTAAGAAAACTAGTGATGCAACATGCAAAGCTAATTTATTCTCTTCAGAGATTGTATGATTGCATGGTTTACCTGTAAGTATTATATCCGATCAAGATACCAAGTTTGTAGGGCATTTCTAGAGGACACTTTGGAAGAAACTGGGAGCTAACCTCAGTTTTAGTTCAGCATACCATCCTCAAACAGATGGAAAAACTGAAGTAGTGAATAGGAGCTTGGGAAATATATTAAGGCTTTTAGTATATTAGAATCCCAAACAGTGGGATCTGGCACTAGCACAAGCTAAGTTTTCTTACAATGATGCACCAAACCAAAGCACTAGAATGAGTCCATTTCAAATTGTCTTTGGAATGCATCTGAGAGGTGTGTATGAACTTAGGGATTTGGGAAAACAGAAAGCCAAAAGTGCAAGCGCTGAAGAATTTGCAGAACAGATGCAGAGATTACAGGAAGAAGTCAAGAGCAAATTGTAGGAAAGCGGCAACAAATACAACCAGAGGGCAGATATGAAAAGAAGAGAGAAATAATTCCAAGTGGGAGACTTAGTGACGGTGCATTTGAGGAAAGAGAGATTTCCTACTAAAACTTACAACAAACTGAAAATGAAAAAGATAGGACCTTGTAAAATTATAAGGAAATTTTTAGCCAATGCATATGAGATTGAGTTGCCAGAAGGGATTGGAATATCCCCCATTTTTAATGTTGCAGATTTATATCCATTCAAGGAGGCAAAAACAGAATTGTAGAAGGAAGCTCCAAGAGATGAAGTTCAAACCGTGAATTGGGAGAAAAAGGTACCAAAAGTAGTAAAGAAAGAAGTTGAAGCTATTTTGGATCAAAGAGTATCCAAGAAAACCAGAGGGCAGACTTATTTCCAATATCTAGTCAAGTGGAAAGAACAACCAGTGGAAGATTCCAGTTGGTTGACAGCAGCAGAACTACAGAAGTATGGAGTAAGTCCTGAAAGCTTGAAGGGAAAATCTTTTCTTCCCCGAAAGTCTGATGCAGAAGCATCGGGACTTAGTCATAAATGTGAAAACTTGTTCACATGTTGTGGCTAAACAGGTTGAAATTCATTGACTGATTGGTCAAAATCGGTTTTTACTGAGAGGGTTGGATCTCTCAAGAAATTAGTTATAATTCATTATTGTAATAAGTTAGAGACTATCTTATTTTAAATTCAAAGATAGATTTGTTAGCATAGGTGTGAAGAAGAGCTAGTAATTAGAATATTGTTGTTAGATCTCTTAAAAATAGAGATTTGTTGTTAGATATGGTTAGAGTGTTTATCGATTGATAAAAGGAAGGAAAATGTAATGAGCGAGAGAGAGTGGAGTGAGAGCATAGAGAGAGTGTGTGGAATGCATTTTTGTGGAAGACAGAGGTCTTTTTCTGTGAATCTGGCCTAAGGCCGAGACTCTGTATTGTTTATTGGAAATAAAACAGTGTTGCATGCATAGTGTATTAAACAGCCCGTGGAGGCCTTCAAATACTTGCTTTTCTTAGTATTCGAATGATATTAATGTTGTCCCTATGTTTTCCATACTTTATAATAGAAATCTTGTGTTATAGGATCAATTGGCGAGTGTATTCCATTGTTCTGGTTTCACAAACAGAAAACCCAAATACGCTAAGTATCGAGCGTAAAACACGGTTGGATCGAGAATCCAGATCTCAAATCCTTTAGACAGAGGTTTTGAATGCTATCGGGTTCATAGAACCCAAATCACATCGCCCCTGTGTATTTACTTGTTGTATCAGCGAAAACTGTTTATATAAAGAAATCATGCTAAACACTTAGTGGATTCGAAGAAGCGGACTTGAAATTGTATGCATGGGAGTTTTGGAACTTATCGGATCTAGCATATATGTCACATTGGCACTTCGGAGCGGGAGTGGTGAAGTGTTAAGCGCCGATTGTAATCGCCGATAGCAATCGACGATATCGCATCGGGCCGAGGAATAGCACCGATATAAGAACCTTGCGCCTGCCGATCGCCGTTATTGTGATTCATTTTGAGCCGTTCGATTGGCCAGGTTTGGATCTATAGTAATAACTCATATAATTGTTTATAAAGGTAGAAAAGCATTGTTTAAGCCTTTTCAAAGGTTTTTGGGTCCCGAAAAGGAAAAGGCATAGTTTTAAGCCTTTTTCTAGGCTTTTCGGTTCCGATAGAGAAAAGGGGTTATATTGTGAAAAAAGGGGTGATTGTTGGGTTTTATAAATCCATTTGTGGGTTTTATTAAACCATTTTTTCCACTGCACCAAAGCATCATGATCCTGGTACGAGAAATTGACTGAGCATCCTCTAAAACTAAATTTCAAACACTATGATATTGATGATGCAACTTTGTTTGTCAAGAAAATTGGAAAACTTGTTGTATATCTTGTGGTGTATGTAGATGATCTACTGATGACAGGGAATAATGAAAATTATATTGCATCCATAAAGAGATAATTAAATAAAGGTTTTGAGATGACATATTTTGGATATTTTCACTATTATCTAGGTATTGAAGTAACCCAACATCAAAATTTTATATTCCTTTCTCAATATAAGTACATTGGAGATTTGCTAAACAAATTTGGCATTGTTGAGTGCAATCCTTTGACCACTCCAATGGAACAAAATTTAAAGCTCATGTCTAAAGAAGGAAATGAATTTTAGGATGCAAAAAAGTACCAACGACTCATAGGAAGTCTTAACTACCTCACTACTGCCAGACCAAACATTTGTTGTTGGAATCCTTTCCAAGTTTATGCAAAAATCTTGTGAGGGTCATTGGTCTGCTGCAAAAAGAGTTTTAAGGTACTTGAAGGGAACTCATGACTTTGGACTGAAGTATACATAGGTGGATGATCCGGATTTAAGCAGGAACGCAATAGATTACAGAGATAACCATAAATATAGAGATGCGATAACCATAAAAATAGAGCTGCAGCGGAAATAATACTTCATTTCATTAATGGAGAATATTGAAATATGCTTACAAATAGAAATAAACCAGCTAGGGCGATGGTAGCTTATCTCTGAGAAGAGATGTGTCGGCTACATGCCTCTGAACTGTTTCAAACTGTGTTACAATGAGGCTCGAGGGCCTATTTATTGTTGAGAAACAATGGAAAACCCTTCACATTCCAAAACCTAACCCTAGAAGATGAAACGCCAAATTGTGGGCCCCGTTTTTGGGTAAGTTGGTACATCAACTTCCCGGGGTCGCGAATTGGTCGTACTATCTCCGTTTGATGCGCATGATAGCCCGTTGGAAAGATCTCTCCAAGGAATACGACGGAAAAGATGATTTTTATCAGAAAAATCACTGGCGGTGGATTTCCCAAAAAACGTCGTTTAGGGCCTCAAAACGGCTCTGGAAGTTTAGGACCCGAAAAACTGCTAAAAATAGTAAACTATGCTATAATTAAGGAAACTGAAAGAGACAGTTGTGGGGGTCCAAATTGGATAGGTGGGTGGCCACCAACATCCACCCGGATCATTCCTCCCCCCTTAGGAAGCAATGGTCCCCATTGCGTTGAGTTCCTCCCTGAGATGAGGAAGCTTGTGCTGAGCTGGGTCTCTGGTGAGCTGTTCTGCAATCTCTGATGTGTCCAGAAATGGTGGGGAGCATGGTCGGCGACGGTCCACATTGAACACTCGGTGCAAGCGAAGGAATGGAGGAACGCTGTGCTTCAAAGCATTGTTTCCCGTAGCCTTGTTACTGGTGTAAGGACCATGTCGAAGTGGTATGAGTTTCTGATGGGTTCTGGTAAGGCGCTCCCTCTGCAAATGTAACCAAACTTTGTCATCCACCTGACACTTGTGTGGTACCCCTCCAGGTAAGGAGAAGTTGTTCCTGTGTTCTGTCACGACTGTATCCCTTTATTGCTGCTGCTGTGTGGAGGAACCCTTTGCGGGGGTCATGGATGTAGCAACGATCTTCCCCTTACTTTGGGAGCGAACCAGACAGAAAATAAATTTCCTAGTCTGTGAGATGAGCTTGCTGCCTTTCTTAGCAGTAATCAAAGAGGTGGCGGTAGGTGGGGCTACCTCTGGTATCCTGTATAATGAATTATCCAAAGAAATGATGACAGCGCGAGGCCTTGACTCATACACAGCATGTCGTCTCCACAAGTATGGCTGGCCTAATAGTACATCACAAACATCCAGAGGTGTAACATCACACAATACCTCGTTTGTGAAGGGCTTGATGCTATAGGGAAAGCGGCACTGCTGACGAACTTTGAGATCTCGTCCTTCGTGAAGCCAACCGATACTGTACGGCTGTGGGTGTGGTGTAGTTGGTAGGCCCAACCGCTTCACGACCTCTGCTGAAATGAGGTTCTTTTGGCTACCACTGTCAACAATGAATTGCAGCGACGAACCCTTCACCCACATCTGTGAGTGGAAAAGACGTTCCCCCTCCTCTGGATCTTCGGGCTCATTTTCCTGGATCTTGGCAGTAGCAACAGTGGCGCTGGGATCCGCATCAATGATCTGCTTCCCTTTGTCATTCCCCTTGTCGAGTTTTGACTCAGAGTCGGAACATGCATCTGATTCGGAAGCCTTCAGCTCGGCCACCAACGACTGCTTGGTCCGACACTCACTTGTGTTATGAGTGGGACTCTTGTGGAACTCACACCACTTTCCTGTGTCCTTCTTTGGCTTCGTGGTGTTGTTCTTTTCTGACGGGTTGTCTTGGGTCACCCCGCCTTGGCTTTGTCCTTTGGGCTTTGGATTTGCAGATCCAAAGTCTCACTTCTTCTGTTTGAACTTTTGCTTGATTTTGACAGCGTATTGGTATGCTGTGCCGAGTGAGGAGATGTTCAAGAACTCCATATCTCCCTGGATGTATCTATGTAGGCAGCTGCGGTATTTGAGTACTAGATGCAGCTCAGAATCTTTGATACCCAATTGTGTGCGAAGGGTATGAAAAATGTTTGTGAACTCCGGCACATCTTGGTCTCGTCCCTGCCGTAGGGTGGTCCATTTGATGTATTTGTCCTCATAGCTTTTGATAGGGTAGTACTGCTACTTGATGGCATCCCGGAAGTCATTCCAAGTGGGTGCGGCTGAAAACAGTGAGCCTGTGCTTTCATCCTTCTGTTCGCAGTAGGTTTCCCACCAGTCCTTGACGTGGGGGGCTGCTTTGAGAAGAGCGAAAGTAATCTTTTCCCGACTTGAAAATTCATGAACAGAAAAATACCCATCGAGCAGATTTAACCATTTATCTACGACATCTGCATCTATTTGACCCTCGAAGATGGGGATTTCAAAGTTTACTTGTACCTTAAATGGTGTGGCATTTCCAGAGTAACTGTTGGAAGCCGATGCGTCGCCTCTAGGTAGCCGCTGAAGGATTTGGGCAAAGCTGTCCATCATCGCGTTCCTTTGTCGCTCGAGGGCTTCTTCAAACAATATTCTGATAGGATCTCCTGCCCCCTCATCTTTCTTCTCATCCGCCATGGGAGGTCGTCGAGATTTGCGAGGCTGGTCTTGCAAAGGTTCGACCAATTCAAGCCCTAACTCCTTATATCTCGACCTCGTTGGGGACATGCAAATAAAAACAGAGAAAAAGCTGACCGCTCTGATACCACTGATCCGGATTTAAGCAGGAACGCAATAGATTACAGAGATAACCATAAATATAGAGATGCGATAACCATAAAAATAGAGATGCAGCGGAAATAATACTTCATTTCATTAATGGAGAATATTGAAATATGCTTACAAATAGAAATAAACCAGCTAGGGCGATGGTAGCTTATCTCTGAGAAGAGATGTGTCGGCTACATGCCTCTGAACTGTTTCGAACTGTGTTACAATGAGGCTCGAGGGCCTATTTATTGTTGAGAAACAATGGAAAACCCTTCACATTCCAAAACCTAACCCTAGAAGATGAAACGCCAAATTGTGGGCCCCGTTTTTGGGTAAGTTGGTACATCAACTTCCCAGGGTCGCGAATTGGTCGTACTATCTCTGTTTGACGCGCATGATAGCCCGTTGGAAAGATCTCTCTGAGGACTACGACGGAAAAGATGATTTTTATCAGAAAAATCGCTGGTGGTGGATTTCCCAAAAACGTCGTTTAGGGCCTCAAAACGGCTCTGGAAGTTTAGGACCCGAAAAACTGCTAAAAATAGTAAACTATGCTATAATTAAGGAAACTGAAAAACTGAAAGAGACAGTTGTGGGGGTCCAAATGGGATAGGTGGGTGGCCACCAACATCCACCTAGATCAGTGGATGACTTCAACTTGATTGGATACTCTGATTCATACTTTGATGGAGATAAAGAAAATGGATTATCAACTTCAAGTTATGATATGAGTCTTGGATCAGGAGTTGTCTCCTAGAGGTCATGTAAAAAGTCAATTCCAATAGATTCCACAACAGAGGAAGAATATGTGATACCTGCAGAAGCAATGAAGGAAATTGTGTGGCTCAGGAAAATTCTTGAAGATTTACAAGAGAATAAGTGCATTCTACTCCTCTTTTGATTGAAAATACTTCTACAATAAAATTGGCCAAGAACCTAAATTTCCACGATCAAACCAAGCATATCAATATAAAGTATCATTTGATTCGATATCATGTTGAGGCCAAGACTATTCACCTACGCCATTATTCCACAAATGAGCATATTGTAGAGATCTTCACTAAAGCGCTTAGAAGAGAAAATTTTTAAAGATTAAAAATGATGCTTGGACTCACCAA
This sequence comes from Pinus tabuliformis, assembly GCA_031772625.1. Lineage (NCBI taxonomy): Eukaryota > Viridiplantae > Streptophyta > Pinopsida > Pinales > Pinaceae > Pinus > Pinus tabuliformis. The sequence goes on along the minus strand of CM062810.1, from coordinate 870,094,606 downwards.
CATCCCTTCAGATAAAGAGAGGAATTTTGAATCCTAATATTTAGGGATTTGGAAATATTGTAAATGTTGTAAATACAAAAATCCGAAGATGAAGAGACATTGGAATATGAATTCCAATAGTATCCCTTTCCTTATATATATTAATGATTTTCCTAATAGAATGCCTCTATTCATGAAGTTACCAATGCTTTGCCTGATAAGAAGAAAGTACAATCTAGTGCGTCAAAGTAGAAGGAGCACTTGAAAGCTTTTATGGAGGGGAATAAGAAGTGGAAAGGGGGAAGACAAAAAAATAGCAACCACAACGCACTATTCCAAAAGAATTTGAAAACATTAGATAATATTTATTATCAGAAACAAAAGTCAAAATAGTTTGACTGAAAATCGATTTTATATTCCCTAAAGAGACTAATAAAAACAAAAACAACAACCATTAAAATTATAATTTAATTCTTACATAATCAATAAATTAAAATAATACAATTATGATTATAATTTAATTCAATTATGATAAGACAATAAAATAATTCAAATTTACAAAAAAAAAAAATTGTTCTATTGAACCAAATCTGACATGACCGACGACACATTCCTGGGGAAAAATCATGAACTCTAGGATTGCATTAACAAATGTAAATGTACAATGGAAATATAAACAACTTGAAGAATTCACCACCAAAACCTAATAAACCAACTTGATCAAAAGAGCTCCTTTCCCATATGGGAAGGCATATTTGTTGAGGAGACAAAACGATTCATATCTAACTAATTTACAAGTATTGAGGAGTTAACAAACGAAAGCAAATAATTCTTATGGTGGTTGGTCTTTTTTTTACACGATTCATATCTAACTAATTTACAAGTATTGAGGAGATAAGACACGAAGGCAAATAATTCTTGTGGTGGTTGGTCTTTTTTTTACATCATTGTCCTCCTGTGCATCAAATTCGGAAGACACCTATGTTAGTTCCTATGCCTACATAGCTTTGGTACTCGTGCAAATATTTTCTTAGAAAAAATCTCTATGTATCCCAACATAACTACTCACTACTTTTGAGCATTGAATGATTGCCGCATCTTGTTCACTTCAATACTTATGAAGGTCATTAAGGCAATATTTCTATGCAAACCCCATCACTTAATTCATCTCTATCTCAATATTGAATCGGGAAGAAGAGGTATTATTTGTTTGATTGCCACATTTTGTCCACTTCAATACTTATGAAGGTCATTAAGGTTGAACAATATTTTTATGCAAACCCCATCACTTAATTCATCTCTATCTCAATGTTGAATCGGGAAGAAGTATTATTTGTTTGTAGGGTAGTATTTTTTTTAAGGTAGTATTCCATTCGTCTCAGTGGGCATGGGCACTAATACTCTTTATATGGGGAGGTTGTGATTCTTCTATAGTCATTTGGTTTGGCAATTGAGTCACCATTTTCCAACATCCAAAAATTATATTTTATATTTTAAAGATATATTGACATAGTAATTATAAAGAAAATTTGTACTCTAAGTATTTATATTTATCTCAAAATTGAAAACAATTCTATCTTTACTAAGATTTATGTTAGGGTCAACCCTCATAACCTTCTTCTCTTCTTTGGAAATTCAATATCTTATATCACAAACGAAAGGTGTACATTGGCCATCACATACCTTGTGAATGGCATGAATGTATGGGATATAACAAAACCTTAAATCATACCAAGTTCAATTTTCACAATTCTATCTTTACTAGGATTTATGTTAGGGTCAACCCTCATAACCTTCTTCTCTTCTTTGGAAATTCAATATCTTATATCACAAACGAAGGGTGTACATTGGCCCTCACATACCTTGTGAATGGCATGAATGTATGGGATATAACAAAACCTTAAATCATACCAAGTTCAATTTTCTTATATTTTACCCTTGGTGATATATGTGGTATTATATATTATTTTTTATCAAAAAATACTTCACTCTGAAAATTTAAAAATATAGTTAAATTAAAAATATAGTACTCTATAACTATATGAACTTTAAATTTATTATGAAAATTAAAAATACATTACTCTATAATTATATTTGTTGTGTAAAAAACTGTTACTCTATCTATATCTTCTTGTTGAAGCAAAAGACAACATTTTGACTCAGTCAAATTACACCAAAATAATAAATTAAAATAATAAAATCAATAATATGATGATGGTGGTGGTGGTGGTGGTTACCGTCCACTGAGACCAAATTGGTCTATCGGACCTATAATTTTCTTTCTTAGTTTCTAATTGTCTGGCTCCTCATCTTTCTTGGCGATATTGGTGCTGTAGCTTTCTTTTTTTTCTCTACGGTCTTCCAATTTTCTTTATCCTGCATCTCCTTCATCTCTTCTAATTCTTAGGATATTGGTGTCTTAGCTTTGCGATCTATTGTGTTCGTCCTTTTGATGATAGTCGGAGAAGAAGTTTTGTCTAGGAGATCTACTTCGTTGTTAAATGGAGATTTATTTTGTGCGGTATTCAAACCCTCATAACTTGATGGGTTGTCGAGTTCACTCTTTTGTTGTTGGGCGGGGCTTTCCCCCTGCTTGTCTTGAGAGTTGTTTATTTCTTTACCGATTTCTTGTGATTCAGAGTTTTCTCGAGAGTATTCTTCTTTGATGACAGTGTAGTGTTCCTTTTGTGCTCCTTGCCACCATGTAAATCTATGGTGATTTTTTTTAGCAGAATTTTTCTAGGAAGATTTTGGGCAATTTCTGGCTAGGTGGCCTGTCTCAAAGCAGGATCGACATCTGAAGAGGAAACTTTCATAATCGAGTTTCTAGTTCCACACATAGTTTTTACTTGTTAGGTGTATCTCAATTGGGAATCCGACACTGAAGTCCATTTCCACACAGATGCGTGCATAGGTGGTTCTGGCATATTCGTCTATTTCTACGCACCTGCAATAAAATTTCCCAATTGCGTTTCCAATGGCTTTTAGCGAAGAGAAATTCCAGAGATGCAAAGGTAGGTTTGGCAATCTCACCCAAACTGGTGCTGAGGTTATCACTGTTGTTGAGGGATCAAATGATGGGTTCCATGGCCTCAAGAATAGGCCTGATTTTTCCCAAAACCAAGGGCCGGAATCTAGAATACATTATTTGCTTTCAAATTTTTCAAAATCCACTATAAAGAAACCCCTAGCACAGGGGTAGATATTAATTGCATCAGGAATTAGAGGCTTCCATACCTCCAAGATCCAACTGTGGAGAGCTATTAGCCGCGGCCAAAAACCATTGAATCGACAGATTAAGGCACTTTCAGAGAACTTCAAAGCCTCATCGAGTGAGGCCTAGACCACCTGGATAGTGGGGGCTAGGGCTTCACTGACTATATGGGCAGGAGCTTACCCCCCAGAGGCAGACTGATCTGAGCCAACAGTTATTTTCGCGAAGCTAGGAGCCATCTCGAGAATGCTCTTGTGCTGAGTATAGAAGATTGCCAAAGAGAAGCCACAGAATCGACAGATCTACAAATTGGAGAGCTGCAAGTCTGGATAACCGCTCTATATCTCAAGAGAGCCGTAGATTTGGAGAAATAAGCGACGCCAAGAGATGGAAGCCATAGAATCGACAGATCTACAACTTGGAGAGCCGCAGATCTTGATAGCTACTCTATATCTCAATAGAGCAGATATGGAGAAATAAGCCACGCCAAGAGATGGAAGCCACAGAATCGGCAGATCTACAACTTGGAGAGCTGCAGATCTAGATAGTCGCTCTATATCTCAATAGAGCCGTAGTTCTGGAGAAATATAAAATCGTGCAGGACGAGGGTTCTAGAGCATCATTTCCACAACGCAGCCCTCTCAAAGCTTAATTCCATAGTTACCTTCGATCCTGATCTTGACGTTGTGGTCGTGGCTTCCTCCAAATAAAACTACAGTGGTCCGGGAGGGTAAGCAACAAATTAATCGAAATCCAATCCAAGGAGCAGCCCTGAGATTTCGACCCACTCGGCCAATAATACAATCACGGCTATAGAGATTTCACGGAAATAAGCCGCAAATCTGGAGAAATAATGTCGCAAAGCTTCACAGAAATAAGCTGCAGATCTGGAGAAATAAGCCGCAGATCTGCAGAACTAGTAAGCAGGGCGGAGCTGAGATCCAACGCTCACGGGTGCAGTTCTAGATCTAGACGGAGATTCATAGACAGACAGATCCGGCGAAGTTACCTGTCCATCTCTGCTATCAACCAATACAACATATGAACCGTATTGTACTTAAACCAACTCTGCAATCTCCCGAAGAAACAGATGACCTGGTGATGCCGCAGAGTTTCACGGAAATAAGCCGCAGATCTGGAATAATAATTATAATTATAGCTATAGTTATAATTATAGTTATCATTATAATTATAATTATTATTAATTAATCTATCCATTTAGTTGGCAGGTGCCCCTTTAAAATAAAAATAAATTATGTTCTAAATAGAAAAATAGTGTAAAAAAAAAGTGATTATGATGTTTAAACCTTTTGCTTTTCAAAAATATTTCAAAGGGAGATTTAAATAAACTATTTGAGGATTTATGTAGATATCAACTTCATATATATCTATATATATAAAAAAAATTGTTAAAATAAAATATTTTGATGTGGTAGATAAAAAAATATTCAATATGGGTTATCAATAAAATATTTCAATATGAAATAATATTGACATATATTTAAAAATATATGAATAGTAAAAAAACCATATTAGCATATAATTAAAAATATATTAATAATAAAAAATATTTTAATTTGTGCTGATAAAACGTCTCCTTGTACATGTGATGTAAAACATTTGACTATCAATTAGGTATATATTATATGTCATTTAAAAAAAGATGTATATATCATGAAAAAAATTAAGCTTTTATGGTTAAACCGTTCATTTGGTCCTATATATAGCATTCAAAAATACAATTTAAACAATTAAAATTTATATATTTTATTTTGCACTTTAAAGAAGTTTGCACACAAGAAATTTGATCTCTCTGGGCTCAGATTAGATCTTTATTTAATATGAATATATTAACTAATAATTAAATTAACTCAAGTTTATTTTAATTTCAGATTTATTAAAAGTTGAGAGAATCAAATCTCCTGAGATACAATTTTTTTTAAATAAAAATAAATGTAATCTAGTAGATCAATTTTTTAATAAATATAAATCCATTGTCTGACCTTTTATAATCTTAATCAACTTTCCCAATAGTATATTCTTTCTCAGATTTCTTATACAACCTATAGTGCAAATTATGTTAGAGGAGCTCAAAGGCCAAGAAGACCTTATTCTTTGTAGGTCTTCCCTTGTTATCCTTGCAAACCATTAATCCAAATATTAATGTAATTACTTTCCTCTATTTTATTAAATACTTCTTTCATATATCTTCGTTGGCAAACCCGAGTAACCAAGTTCATTCAGTTGTGTACAGCAATATCAAATTAAAAAATAAATTATGAGCCAAAATACTCTTGCAATTATTGAAGCAAATTATGAGCCAAAATACCCGTGCAATTATTAGAAGCCCAATGAAAAGCATTTTATATAGCCGAATAAGTTTGAGGCTCCCCATAGTAGTTTTGTCTCTTCCCTGCCAAACAACACATATCTACTCTTATCCTAAAATTCGAATAAAACATAAAAATAGTTTAATCAATTTGGTTTAAAAAAACTATTTAAACTTGAAAACAGAATGAAAGTAACCTTAACGAGTTTGGTGAGAAAATCACTTTAAAATAATTTAATAACATATAATCATCCAACCTCACATTACTTTCAAAATTTGAACTCGGAAGGGACTGTAAGTAACCATTTGTAAAAAAATATTAATCTTAAAACACTTCAATTATAATAAGTTAAATCCATACCTACTAACATACCCACCCAACTGACCATTATTGTTGCCAGTGACCAAAGCAGTTTATAATATTATTTTGTTAGAATTAGGGAACACACCTCCGGATATGAACTCTCGCACACATCATCTAACTTATCATTAGTGCTTTCCAAGCTTTCCATGTTTGAAGTTGAAATGTATCGAAAGTAACTTCTCATTACCGCTTTCCATGTTTGAACTTAACGTGTATGGGAAGGTAGGAATTTCAAAATCAAATTATCACACCGCGTTTTTTTATAATTTGATCAATAATTTAATAAGTTTAGTTTAAAAAATAAAAAATATATATTTGTTTTAATTTTAATTAAAAAAATCTAAATCATATTCCATAAATAAAGTAAAAATGATTTTATAATTTTTGATCATATTTAATAATATATTTATGGAACTTATTATTATAAAATGATTCTATAATTATTATTATCTACATTTAATAATATGTTTTTTTATAGTGAGAAATTTATCATAATTTAGTGATCAAACCACAGACAATTATCACTCATTATATTCACCAATATAGGCTTATTCATCACTTTTATTTAAAAAAAACCGCACCTGGAATTACCCCTTTTAATCGAACAAAAACAATTTTTAAAAATACTCTAAACCAAACATTCAATAATACACTTATGACACTTACCATTAAAAATTAACAATTTGCCAATAAAATTTACTTCCCGTAAATAACAATTAAAACAAAATTCCATGATTACGAGTTAAATCCACATTCAATAATACACCCACCGAACGTACCATTATTGCTGCTCTACTCAGAGAAATTTATAATATCATTAAGCCTGACTTAGGCTGCATAACAGCGGATTGTAAACAGGTCTGGTGCAAGCCCCCAGACTGCACGAGCATTAGACTTTCGAATATTTAAAAACCTAACTGAATACACCACAGAATTTGAATATTATAAAAGCCCATTGTAGAATATCAATATGCATGTTATAATAAATTGATAAATTCTTTAAAAGGTGGTAGAAGTGGCCTCCGCATCTCCCAATCCCAACAACTCAAGTATGCGATAGACGACAGTTGTGATATATCGTCATCTGAACCGGGCAGACTGCAAAAGCTTGTGATGTTAATGGGGAAGCACCGCCATAGCCCTAGGCTCTATGAGGGATATTATTGAGGTTGAAGTTTCAGACCATTTTGCTTCATGATTAAACAGCTCAGGAAGGCATGGGATTTTTTGCAGTAATACCACTAGTGTTTGGCCTACTGATATCAGTCTCATGCGTTGCAACGTCTGATACTGCTTTAATGTCTGCCGATGGAAAGGCACTGCTAAAAATCAAATCTTGTTTGATAGATCCCGCAGGCCATCTGAACGATTGGCATGAAAATAATGGCAAGCATTGCAGCTGGACTGGGGTCACCTGTAACGCCTATGGAAGAGTTACTGAACTCGATATTTCTGATATGAATTTGACTGGTAATATTTCCGATGATATTCAGCTGCTTACAGACCTTCAAAGCTTGAAGATCTGTTGCAATGAATTTTCCACAGCTTTGCCGGATTCGATAGCGAATCTGACCCACTTACTGGTTTTTGATATAAGTCACAATTTCTTTGTCGGCGGTTTCCCGAGCGGTTTGGGTCGAGCGCAGGGACTGGTCAATATTTCTGCATACAGCAACAATTTCACGGGAAAGCTGCCGGAGGATCTCGGCGAGCTTTCGAAGCTGGAGTATTTGGATTTGAGAGGAAGCTACTTTGAGGGCAGTATTCCCAAGTCGTTCAAGGGGCTTTTAGGCCTGAGATTTCTAGGCCTGTCAGGCAATAATCTGACTGGCCAGATTCCGCCTGAAATCGGCCAGCTGCCATTGCTGGAGCGATTGATTCTCGGATACAATAAATTCGATGGCGGCCTTCCTGCAGAGATAGGGAATCTGACAAAGCTTGAATACTTAGATCTGGCCTATGCTAATCTCGATGGCAGCATACCAAAAGAATTGGGAGGTCTCAAGAATCTCCATACTTTGTTTCTTTACAAAAATAAGTTCACAGGAACTATCCCGCCCGACTTCGGCAACATGAGTTCCATGATGTCCTTAGATTTATCTGATAACTTTCTCTCGGGGACCATTCCTCCTGAAATCGGGAAGCTCAGAAATTTGCAGCTGCTGAGCATTATGTACAATAATTTCACCGGGATTGTGCCTGCTAGCATTGGGGATCTCCCAAAGCTTCAGACGCTGGAAATATGGAACAATTCCTTGAGTGGTCATTTGCCACAGCAACTTGGACAGAACTCGCCCCTGGAATGGCTGGATGTCTCGTCCAATTTCTTCAGCGGTCCAGTGCCTGCAAATTTGTGCAACAGAGGCAATCTTACTAAACTTATTCTGTTCAACAATGGATTCTCTGGTCCCATTCCCGACAGTTTGGCCAAGTGCCCCTCGCTGTGGAGGGTGAGGATGCAGAACAATGAGGTCTCAGGTTCAATTCCAGCCGGTTTCGGCAGGCTCCCAAATCTGACGAGGCTCGAATTGGCTCACAATCGGCTCACGGGAACTATTCCAGGAGATCTCAGTCTGTCGCCCAGGCTTTCTTTCATCGATCTTTCTTACAATCTGCTCCATGGAGTTCTTGATTCAGAAATCTGGAAAATTTATAACTTGCAGCGGTTTTATGTTTCTAACAACAATCTATCGGGATCGATCCCTGGTCAGTTCGATTCCTGTCTGTATCTCTCTGTTCTAGATCTTTCTAATAACTTTTTTTTCGGAAGCATTCCTGTGGCTATTAGCAAGTGTGAGAAGCTGGTGGCGCTGGACTTGAAGAACAATAATCTGAGCGGAAGTATTCCTTCTGAACTTGCAGTAATGCGCGCTCTAGCAATTGTGGATCTCTCCATCAACAATCTCACGGGCACCATTCCAACCAGATTTGGCAGCTCAGCTTCACTGGAAATTTTCAATGTCTCTTATAACGATCTCTCCGGCTCTGTTCCGACCGATGGGATGTTCAGAACAGCCACGGCTGATAGCTTTGCGGGGAATCACGGACTCTGTGGAGGAATCCTGCCCCCTTGCAACCCCATTGATACATACAATGTGTCAGGCATGAGTTTGCCAATGGCGTGGCTAATTATAATGTTGGTTACTATCGGTGGAGGCTTGGTTCTTGTAGCTGGAGGGCGGTTTCTGTACAAACGTTACTATAGCTGTAGCCAGGCCCTCGAGAACGAGGACAGCGACGCCTGGCCATGGAGGCTGACGGCCTTCCAGAGACTCAACTTCACAAGCAGCGAAATCTTGGCTTGCATAAAGGACTCCAACATCATAGGAATGGGAAGCACCGGTACAGTTTACAGGGCCGAGATACCCCGAGGCGAGGGCGTCGTGGCTGTCAAGAAGCTCTGGAGATCGCAGAAGGAGCTCGGCGTTGACCCCTCCAATACCTCTTTTATTGCAGAGGTCGATTTGTTGGGGAATCTAAGGCATAGGAACATACTCAGGTTGCTCGGCTACTGCTACAACGATGTCCACGCATTGTTAATCTATGAATACATGCCCAACGGGAGCCTGGCAGAGGCCTTGCACGGGAAGGGATCTTGCGGCAGCAATCTGTTGGTTGATTGGGTTTCGAGGTATAACATTGCAGTGGGTATTGCTCAGGGACTGTGTTACCTTCACCATGACTGTTTTCCTCTTGTGGTTCACAGGGATGTTAAATCCAATAACATTCTGCTCGACTCCAACCTGGATGCCCGTGTTGCAGACTTTGGGCTGGCCAAGATTATAGAGACGCAGGCATCAATGTCGATGGTAGCAGGTTCATATGGCTATATTGCTCCAGGTATCCATCTAGTTTTTCATTTAGTCAAAACAATAATAGCAGCAAGATTTCGATACGAATATGGATTCCATTGCAAACCAATATTAGGCATTGTCCAAAACTGATTTTTATTTTTCCCAAAATCTTGATATTTTATGTAAAATGGGTTTTTGATTTTATATACGGATTCAGTATATTATTGCACTTTTATGAAAAATTTATAATTCAAGTTTGTGATTTTAACAAATTTTTTTGTTATATATTCTAGATATATTAGATCAGAAAATATATCATTTCCTGTGATATTCTATTCTAGATAGATTAGATCAGAAAATATATCATTTCTTGTGATATTCTAGACAGATTAGATCATAAAATATACCAGAAACTTTTCAAAACTTATAATAGATAGACTATGGCCAAACTAATAACAGATAGACTATGACCAAATGATTAGATAAAAAAGTACAATAGAATACATATATGACTACCATTATGGAGAGGTTACAACTAAAACTTGTGATTCCAACAAATTCCTGATTCTAGACAAATTAGGAAATATGCCCAAAAACCTTCCAAAATTTATAATAAATAAACCAAGGCCAAATAAATGACGACCATTATGTTCAATTACAACAACATTTTCTACTTCTTATTCCTGATTCTATTCCTTATTCTACTTGATTCTAGATAAATTAGATTAAAAAATATGCCCGTAAACCTTCCAAAACTTGTAATAAATAAACCAGGGCCAAATAAATGACTACCATTATGATTTAGCAATTACAACATTTTCTACTTCTTATACTTTAATTATGATTAATGATATAAAAATCACCTAATCAACATATATCAACCTAATTAACAATAAACATCAACCTAATTAGAAATTAACAACTTACTAATGAGATTGAACTGAGATTGAACTAATATTAGTATAACCATGCAAAAATGTTATATATAAAACACTAATATCAACATATATCAACCTCATTAACAATTAACGAATTACCAATGAGATTGTGCTAATATTACTATAACAATGCAAAATTGTTATATATATATATATATATATTAATTTCAATTAATTGAAATAAAATCTTTAAAAGCTCATGTGAGGAGTTCTTAAATTGATTAACCCTAACATATTTGGAATGTATCGGAGTATATTTCGCATTATTCCAAATCAATAATGTCCGCACTGTATTTCATATTACTACTTGGCCAATGTTTGCAACCGATTTGATTTTCAGGATTTCAATTATAATCTGGTTAATTAGTCTGGTTTTGTATCTGATTCATTTCGGTTTGCTATTTGATAAATTTGTGACAAATGTTAATTTTGTTTCAGAGTACGCGTACACGTTGAATGTGGACGAGAAGAGCGACATATACAGCTTTGGTGTCGTGCTCATGGAGCTCTTGACAGGAAGAAAGCCTGTCGACCCAGAGTTTGGAGAAGCCGTGACTATTGTGGAATGGGTTAGAGAAAAAATCAGAACGAAGGAGGGCATGGTTCAGGCCCTGGATTCCAACATTGGAGCTAGGTGCAGTCACGTTCAGGAAGAATTGATATTGGTGCTGCGGATAGCGGTGCTCTGCACCAGTAAATTGCCCAGAGATAGGCCCTCCATGAGAGATGTCGTGACCATGTTGGCTGAAGCGAAGCCCAGGAGAAAAAGCAGTGCAGCTGCCAAAGAAACCGCCGTGTTCAGCCCGCCTCCCATTTCAAGTCTGCTGTGAGTCTAAACGGTACTATGGCCGCCATGTACAGTCCCATAAAATCTCTGGAAGAAAACTCAAATCATGACGAAGGGATATTCACTGTATTAATCTTCTGTACGCAATTTGTTGAATTCATTGATGATGTATGGCTCCATTGACAACCGAACTTGTGGCGGCAAATGGTGGCATGGATTAATACTAGGAAGAATGAGATCCTGCTGCCCGGTGCCCGATAACTGTTATTTCTCATTGATTCAGTTAACAAAATCAACCTCTTAATAAAGATGGAAGCTGAAATCTGTAAAAGATCGTCTTTGATTTTAATTTTATTGTTTGTTGAAAATTCAGATGAAATCTCAATCCGAACACGCCAAACTGAAACTTCCCCAAGTCCGCTCCCGTTGAAAGCGCCTTTCTTCATAATTACTTTTTTCATTGTAATGTGTTTCCTTTTAATACAATGGGAAAATCTATAACCGGAGCATTAGTAATTACTAATTGGGATGGAGGGGCAATAATTATATTGGTTGTTATTTGCTGGTTGAGGTTAACTTATTTTATTCATTTTGATTCCAGGAAAATAATGTCACTTGTGTAGATTTTATTGAGAAGGAAAAGAAGGAAAATAATGTCACTTGAAATTCTTCACAGCATCTCGCATCTCATATAATGTGAAGATAATGTTATATGAAGATAATGGAACATGTTTTTATTTTTAGTAAACGTTTATTTTTAGTAAATGTTTATGGGTATTAGATTGTTAGCTTGTTTCTCTTTGATTTTGGGTGGTTAATCTATTTCTTCTATTTCAAAGAGGACAAACTTAACCGGTTTTCTTTTTTCAAGGAAAAGAAACTCTTAACAACAACATAATTAAGATATAATTCAGACCCAATTGTTCCATCGTTGACTCAAGCCTCACTCCAGCATGAGAGATATGTGTAATTTCATTTGTGTTCAACATGGACACGTTTCTCTTTTAAAAAAATATTTTCTAAATAAAAAAGTTAATGTCATCTATAATAAAAACAAAATTTAAATAAAAAATTAATGTCATCTATAATAAAAACAAAAATGAATATGCATCTTCTAATTAAAAGCATTAGAAAACGCAAACTCAAAAAATATTCAATAAAAGTAAAAATGAATATGCATATATAGTTACTTTTAGTTAAAAATATTATAAAACATCAACTCAAAAAATATTCAACTCTTTGTTATAAATAAAATATTTAGATATTCACCCAACTTATTATAATTTCATATCAACTTTAAAAATGATAAAATAATTAGGAGTTAAAAAAAAATGTGAATAAAAAATTTAAAACTTATATTTTTAAAAATTATTTCAACATAGGATTTGAATAAACTATTTGACAATCTATGTTATCTATTTTATAGTATTTCAACACAGGATTGACCTTAGCGGAGGATTGTTAGATAAAATCATCCTCAAGTGTGAGAATAAGGAATATACCCAACCACATGATTACTAGATAAAAATATCTTCAAGTGTGAGAGTAAGGAATATACCCTACCGCAGATTAGGGAAATACAAATTTTAAATGGAAAATATCCTAGCAACTTAGACACCTTGAAAATATATATCACTCTTAAAAAAAAAGGAGTTTTGTAACTCGCAGTAAAAGAGAAGCACCCGTGGATGGAGAGATGCAAAGGCAGAAATAGGTACCAAGAATTTTTTAGGTTAAAAAAAACATCTCCTAGCAACATAAGACGTCTCCATTGCCACACTCTCAACCGTTAGTAGAGGAAATCCCGCAAAGGACAATGAAAGAGGGAAAAAATGAGTAGCAAAGGACAATGAAAGAGGGAAAAAATGAGTATGATCATTTTAATAGTGTGAAAGAATCTGTCAATTCGTTTTAATTGGTTGCTATGGATTTTTCTTTAAAAAAAAATTGAGGAAATGGGCTTATCTTTAGTTGTGTCGGATAACAATGTAGGATGGGTTGATTTTCATAAAAAAAGGGAGAAAAGAAAAACTTATGAATCAATTTAGTATTTTTAAAACCAGATTTAAGTTTATAGTTTTATGATGTACTCTGTTTCTATATATATATATTCAATTTAAATAAACTATGTGAAAAACTATGTTCTTAATTTATGTGGATATCAACTTTTTATATTTTAAATTTCCATAAGGAAATCTATATATATTGATCAATTGTGATATTACATATATACAAAAAGTGTTGTCTCAAAATAGGGAAACTAGCTTGGACACACAATCAATCGGTTAAGAGACTATCTCAACCACACACCAAACTAGGGACATGTAGATATAACCACTCCTATAGAAGTAAGAATTACATTTTCCAACAATTTCTGTGTTAAAAATAAATTATTGTAATGTTGTATCTGATACAATATTAAAAAATACAATTTAAATAATAAAAAATCATAGAAAAATGTAATTTTTTTTCAAATTTTACATTTTAAAAGAGAATTACACTTCAAGAAATTTAATCACTATTAACTCATACTAAATCTATATTTAAAATAGATCTATACTTGTCTAAATTACCTCAGCTCATGCTAAATTTATATTTAAAATAAATTTATACTAATATTGCTAAATTACCTAAAAAAAAATTACCCCAAAGTAAATTACACCGTTTAATTTATTTTTTCAAATTGATATGTAACTGAAACTGTCATTAGTTGAAAAGCGAGAAAGCACGGGCAATCCCTGTCAATAAAACAGGGATCTACGGAAGCGATGCACGGCGACAGAATATGGTGACGGCAGAAAGCACAAAGAGATTCATAACTGATAAGTACTCAACTACCAATCAGCTCCATGTGGAAGTGACCCTTAAACAGGGTAACACCCAATGTATTGTGATTCCAAATTTTTTTCAAAAGGAGTTGTTTTTAGTGTGATTTCTTTGGAAATTTTTAGGATAGGTTTTTCTGGTCTAATTTCTGTAAAATTTGGTAGGATTTGATTAAAATCACACTTTTGATGGGTAAACCCTGCACAATCCAAGTGCTTTATGAGTTTTTCAGCGCGCTGAATCTATATATACAGTCAAAAAACCAGTTTAAATAACACAAATCAAAACTTCACCTTAATTTTTCCACCCATACCCAGAAAGCCAAAAAATTAATCTAAAAACAACTCCGCTCCACACACATCTGGAGGTCTTCCTGTTATCTGACTGGATGGGCCATCAATCTTCCGTTTGAACTTTTTCAGATAGTGGGTTTAAAGCACAAAATAGACCCAAACTAAAAAGCGGCTCCAAACTAACAGTCCAACTAAAAGGCGACTCCAAACTAGCCGTTCAACTAAAAAGCGACTCCAAAGGGGCATGGTCCCTTTGAAACTAATTGCCCAATTGAAAACCGGTTGGAACGGGCTCCGGAACTTCCATTTAACCTTTTTGTAGCGATTGGATGCAGAGTGGGAACTTCTGCTTAACTTTTTCCAGTAGTGGATTAAAAGCACAGATTAGATCCAAAGTAATTGCCCACCTTAAAAGCGATGAAATAGCTCTTAATTAATACTTTTTCAGTGAGCTTCTATTATATTTGATTTATGGGCACATGGAAATTGAGCACACTGTGGACCGTATATTAAAGTCTATGTTAGTGTAGATTTCATCTGGATAAGAACAGAGTTATTTATGTTATAAAATATAGCCATGTTAAAATTGAAGTACATCTAATTTAATGATGATTTTTTAAGAAATAAATAAATTATAATCATCCTTCATTATTTCATTATTATATATAAATTAATTTAGATGATGATAATGGTATTAGTTATTACATTTTTATTTTAAAGTTGGAAAATAATAATTTTTTTTTTTTTTTTATTAGAGTTTTAGTAAATTAAAAGGTTAGTAAAGTCAATATTGAAATAATATTATGAAATTGAGATTTAATGTAGGTGTAAAAAGGGTATTTTTAGAGAAAATATTTTTAATTTTTAACCATTTTATTGTAACAATGATGACAAATTTTCTGACTCGTTGTATTTATGAATTGTCTAACATCATATTTCATTTTCAAGCTTGTGAGAGTTTGTTCTTATTTTATTAACATTGTTTTTTATTTATTTTTACCCTAATTACATCAAAGAAATACTTTTCATCCTCATGACTAGAGTTACCTCATTGCATTATGTTAATTTCCTCCCTCTTTTAGTTCTTTTACGCGTCACAATTTCTTTTTAAATTTAAGATTAATGATATTCATTGTTATTATGCAAAGTAACCTAGTTTTGGATACCCCAATGATTTTCATAACCCTACTTGAACCATACGTGGTTTTGACTAGAGTTGAAGCAATCTTAGGAGCCTTTCATCTTCCATGTTGTTTATCTTCTTCTTCACATCAAATACCTAATCATAGCCATTGCTCTCCTTTGGGGAAAGACTTACTTCTATGAGGATCATAGGATAGGGTTTATTGCTTTTAATTTTAAAATTTTAAATTATAAAATAGTTTTGGACTTGCTCAACCTTTTTACAAGATTATTTAAAGATGTTGGAGCCTCAAACATCACGACCATATAAGATAATAAGAGTGACAAGATTCGCAGACAAGAATTTATTCTCATCCCAAAGCTACAAGTTCATTGATTTACAATTGTTTCAATTCCACAATAAGTTTTCCACACTCTATTTATCATTTTTCAATGGTACAATTCTAAATAAGTTTCTGATGAAGATCAACTCCAAGAAATCTATATGAAATATTTTTTTCCAAGTTGTTATCATCCATGAAATTAGAATAAGTGACCATTGTTTGGTTTGATTTGTCATAACTTTTTTTTGTTAGTGTTAATAGTCATACTAGATTTGTAAAATACCATGGATATTCCATTGGATAATTCATCACAACAAACCTATTGGAATAAACCAAAAATATACAATAAGTGTGAATCTCTTTAGATTCTTGATTTGTTATTACTATTTTGTTTTTTATGAATACAAGAGATAATATGAGGAAAGTAGAGAACAAAGAAATACAAGTACACACCAATGATAATGAACACCAAGATGGGCTTTATGAAACCATTATGGGAGAAAACCTACCTGGAAGGTGAAGCTACTCTGCTTTCTTTTATTTGGAATGGAAATGATGCAAGTACAAAGGAGAAGGCACTCTCTATGGAGTTTCTTAAAACATATGGTCCATGGGCTACTACAAAGCACAAAACCCCTCTTTTCTAGTAATGGTTGCAAGCTCAGTGACTGCATTGCGTAGTTTTCTAGGCCAGTAGTCATTGTCCCTTAGAATTGCCCAATGCAAGACTAGAGGATAGTCACTGGTAAAAAATGTGCATTTCCTAAGAGGAAGACAATGCCTTCCCTTTCAGGATTGTGCAATGCTGTCTTGGTGAGGCAGAGTCTGGGCCAAGGCTACCCAAACTCGCCGACGGGCAACTAAAAGCGAATGTGAATGTGAATGCATGGTGATACTGAGTGTCAGAATAAGTGAATGACTGTGCATGAAAATGGTGAATGATAGATTCAGAAAACGGAACAACATGCATGTGGGTGAGGCGAGTTGTCGAATCGATGACCGCTCTTGAAAAACAGTTTCATGCATGCGACAATAGTGAGATGTTAACGAAAACTAAAACGATGCTAGTACAATCTAGTATGTATCAGAATGACAGCAAGCACTCACTGAAATAAAGAAGAAAACATTCATACGAAGCGAAACAAAAAAGGCGCTAGAAATGCAACACAAGACATGGAAGGCGGACTTACCCCAAAACAACTGAGATGAATGTGTTGACGACTCCTAGATGCACTGTGGGATGTCAAAGCTGCAAGTTTGATGTGAGGAATGAGCTCTGCAATGTATGGTTCATGAGTTTTGATAAAATCGATGATGTGATGTGCATGCCACAAGTCTAGGAAGAGCGACACTTGGTGGGAGGTTTCCGAAATGATCCTTGCATGCAACCTCCAACTGCTAAAAGTATATCCCTGAATTAAGGGATGCCTTTGCATGCTCCCTTGGGAGAAGTAGCCCATGCATGCAAATTGGTTTTTCTCGGTCCTGGAGGGAACCAGTCAAGTCAATTACACATGCAAGAGGCTGCTCAACTGCTAGGACAAAATGCGCATTTCTGGATGGGAGCTGGGCTGATTGCCCATGAGATTTGTGAAATTTCTGGGCAGAGCAGCTGACTGCTGCCCAGGATTGCGCAATTCTTGGGCTGAGCAGCCCTACTGGGAAGAATTACGCAATTTTCTGGATGAAGCTTGACTGGAAGAATTGCACAATTCTGGAGCCCAGCAGGTTGCTAGACTGAATTGCGCAATTTCTGGAGGGAAGGTTGGTTGCCCTCTAGAACTGCACAATTTCTTGAAGGAGCTACTTAGCTTGCAGTTAGACCAAGTCCAGAAAAATAGCCTGTGAGGGGGATGCATCAAGATCTGATAGACATGCTACCTTTCTGCAAGAAAAACACTAAAGCTTGTGTACTTGACGAAGTAAGACATGCTGCTATGAAAGGTTGGTAGGGAGGCTCCAAAATGAAGCTAAGGCAAAATTTTGGAGGGTGGTTGTAGCCACTACAAGAGTTGGGAAAAAATATATTGTGTGGATGTAATAATTTTAGTGTTTTATGTTTATGTTAATAATATTTTTCTTTTACTCCACCCTATCTTTGTGAATTTTGTTTATTAATTTTGTTTATTATATTCATATTTATTATAGATGGTGGATGTCCTTATTATTTCACTTGAGTAAGCAAGGATATTATTAGTCTCAACATGGGATTATAGTAATTAAATTTAGGCGCTAGCATTATTAGTCCTTGTCGTTAACCTAAAATTTTTAACCATGTTTCATGAAAGGATGATTTCTCAACCTATGAAATTGACATAGTGATTTCTAGGACCAATCAGATATTTGATCATCTTATTTGGCATCTTCCTGAGGCAGAGAGGTTACATACTTCATATAAATTCTTTCTTCATATAACTTCGATTTACTTCATTCATATTTCTAAAATGGTCTGAAATGGAAACTAATGCTAACATTAGTTTTAGTAAGCATTAAATGCTTGGGGTAATATTTACTTCCTAGTATTTGCTAATGTATACACTTGCTAATATATACATGACACAACTATGTGCATGTAGTGGTGTGCTGTCGAAACAAGACACTTCTTTTTGTTCTTCTTCGAAAAATTAACTGACGGCTTCAGACTTGGGTCAGCAACAAAGGGGACTGTGGATGCCAAGGGCACTGAAGAAGAGGGGTAATAACAACTGCAAAATTGTAATCAAATCCAAAATGAGAAAACAACAACGCTTGGTGGGTACCTGCTCAAGATCCAACAACAAATGTATAACTTTGAAAGAGCCAACAAAAAATGTCACTATAGCAACTTACCTTGAACTTGTTGAATCACTTGGAGTGCACAAGATATCAAAATAATTGTTTTTAGGTATGTATTCATTTTAATAGGGAGATCATTTAAATGTTTTGAATTAGCATATGAAATATCATATATTCATTAAGGTCGTTTAAAGTATTGTATTAATGTCATGAAATTATTTTTTCCAGCGGTAAAAGACACATAGAAGAAATAACCAAAAATTACCTCACTAGGTTAAATAAATCCGTCAAATTCTTCACGTAATCCCCTTAGGGTATATCCATAAAATTATTCACGTAATACCCTAAGTCACACACTAGGGGGGATTCTTGATTCCAGTCCCTTGGAAGGACATAGCCTATCCCTTAAGAATTGTATTGCAATGCAAGTTCCAATTCCTCCTCAAAGACACCGACCCAGTATTCGACCCCTTCACCTTCACGTTTTCCACCACGTCGTCTCCACTGACGTTTGTAAGGAGGATGAGGTAGAAGTATTAGTTCCCATCAGTGGTGAACCTCATTCCTTATTCCTTCACACACGCCACTCTGCAAACAATAATCATCAGAATGTTACACTATAGTTATTTAACGTTTTAAAACCAACAAGTATATTCCTTTTGAGATTTTAAAGGAGAGAAACTGAATACCTTTTGTATTGGATGGGTACGATTCGATCCCTATATGTGGTGATATGTTGGAATGCAAGCATTTCCATGTCAAAGTTCTTTCATGGAGGGTTGCACAATCCACCATTGTTGCTGGGGAGGGTGTAATTGGGAAGGCATAAATCAATAGTAGTGACTACAATAGAAGAGCTTTCTGGAACACCACATGGGATCAACCACACATTTTAACATGTTGTGGGATGCCCCATTGTTGAAGAGAGAAGTGCAGAGAGTAGCGATGGAAGTTCCATACCCTTGACTGTCTATATGCAACAATGTGTTACCCTTGATTATCTATGATTCTAAGTCTCTTCAAGCTCTTCGTCATAAAAAATGGCATTTTGTAACAAAATATGTCAGATAGGACAAGAGCGTCAACATATTACAAGGTTTAGAAAATGTATAGAAATTATCTTGACGTGGGCTCTATTAGATGCCAATATTTATAAAAATGTAAAGCAATGGTCTCGACATGGGGACAGGTGGATTGCATGCAAGACCATAGGCCCACCCAAACTTTCACTTATTTTTTTATTTTATTTTATTTGAGCAAAGGTAAATTCATGGCAATGCATGAGTTTGGTAGTATGCGATGGTGTAGTTGAAATGATTGATAGCAATTGCATTTGGAGGTATTGAGTATGCTAAGAAAAATGTCATATTTTGATTCTTGTGACACTTATCCATTCAGTAGAGTACTTACTGGAACAAAATATGATTATAGGGATATACCATTGTAGTTGAATAAGTTATACAAATTAGTGCAGTTATTGTTAGTTTTTGATGGTTGGGTAGCATTGGACAAGAGTTATAGTCTCAACTTCGGTCAGAGAGGCTTAGAAACACAAGAACTCCAAATCCAAGAAAAGTGTTTTCGGAGAAAACACCAAGAGATGGCTCAATTAAGTTAATTAATCAGTAATTAATTATTGCCTAAGTCTAACTTAGGGAAAATGATTAATTAATAGGAATTAATTGAGAAAGGTGATATTTCTTAAAAACTCACATGGATCAACTCAAAAATTATGTTAGCCATTGATGAATAGTTAATCATGGTCATTGGTGAGCAACTGAGAGATTATAAGAGGAGCTCGATGGTGTTGGAGCTAGACACACAAGAAGAGCGAGTTTCCTTGGTAGGTCGATTTTCTAGAGAGCATCATTTAACCAAAATAATTTGAGCCAGAAGGAAGTAGGAGAAAGGGGGAGATTAATAGCATATTTACAGAGGAGGATTCCAAATTCAAAAGATTCAATTGAGAGAGGGACGAGTTTTCTTCAAGAAGATGTGTAAGGCCTACGTAGAGGGATTTAGAGGAGTGTTCAATTCAACTAGAGCAAGAGTTGATTCAGTTACTAGAGGCTGGGATAATGATTCAAAATTAAACAGGAACGCAACAAATTATATATACAACCATAAGTACAGAGATGTAGTAGAAATAACACTTCATTTCATTCATATCAGAATACTGAATTATGCTTACAAATAGAATGGAAATAAACTAGCTCGGACGATGGTAGCTTATCTCTGAGAAGACGTGTGACGACTACATGCCTCTGAACTTTGTTACAATGAGGCTTAATGGCTTATTTATTATTGAACAATAAGGGAAAATCCTAAACAACCAGAACCCTAACCCCAAGAGATGGAATACTAAGAGTTTGTTAGCCTCGTTGGGGTTAGTTGGGTAGCCAACTTCTCAGGGTCATAACTTGGTCATATTATCTCTGTTTGGCTCGTACGATACCTTGTTGGAAAAGTCTCTCTGAGTACTACAATATTTGTAGCATGCCCTTGCCTATGGATATGGGCCTGCTGTGGACCTAAAAACAACACTTTTTATGAGGTCAAAACTTCTCCAGAAGTTCAAGTCCCACAAAAACTACTAAAAATAGTAAATGCTAAAATAAACAAGGAAACAAATGAAACTAACTGGAGGTCTAGGTGGAATAGGCGGGTGGCAACCAACATCCACTTGGATCAGTCCTCCCCCCTTAGGAAGCAATGGTCACCATTGCATGCAGAGCCTCCATGAAGTGAGGAAATTTTTGTTGAACCTGGTCCCTGGTGAACTACTTGCCTTGGAGAAGGAGTTGGCCTGCTTTGACAACTCAATATAGCTGGATCATATGTTGGCAACTGTTATTGATCTATTTATTCGTGATCTAATCAGTTGTGGTCTGTTCCGTGCAGTTTGGGTTGAACTCTATTGATGTGAGTTGTTCTACAATGTCGGATGTGCCCAACAATGGTGGAAAGTATGGCTGAAGATAGTCTGCATTGAACACTAGGTGTAGACCAAGGAATAATGGAATGATGAGGTCGAATTAATTTCCCCCACAGCCTTGGTGATGGTATATGGCCCATATCAGAGCGGGAAAAGCTTGCAGTGGGGTTCAACAAGGTGCTCCTTCTGCAAATGTAGCCAAACTTTGTTGCCCACCTGGAACTCATGCGAAACCTAATGTTGATCATGGCGTTACTTGTACTTAGAATTGACTCTATCCAATATATCATGGACCTACTGGCATATGTGTTGAATGCACTCAATGAAGTTATTAGCCCCATCGACTTTAGACTGGAGGTGAGCTGAATCTACCTGAGTAGCTGCAAATGGTATGGCCACATCAATGGGAGATAATGGCTAAAACCACAGCCCTACTTGAAAGGGGCTATGGCCTGTTGAGATGTGAATAGCTCTGTTGTACTTGTGATGGACATAGGGGAGGCTTTCATCCCATGTGTGTGGATGCTTCGAGTTGTACATGCACAAAATGTGTACAATACTCCTACTAATGACCTCTATTTGGCCATCAGTTTGGGGATGGAAATCCATGGAATTAGTAAGTTTGGTATATGGCATCGACCAGAGGTTTGACCAAAATGCACTTAGGAATATTCTATCCCAATCTGAGACAATGGACTGTGGGATCCCTAAGTGTACCCACACTCGCTCAAAGAAGGGTTTAGCAGTGGCCTCTACTATGATACTTTTTTTGTAGGGCACCATAATGGCCATCTTAGAGAATTTGTCGAGGACCACGAAAACACAGTTGTTTCCATGCTTAGAGGAAGGAAGGTCTAACATGTAATCCATGGAGATGGATTCCCAAGGTCGACTAGGAGTATGATGAGGAGTATATAGGCCTTACTTCTTGATGGCTGGTTTGGCAATGGCACAGGTAATGCAGGGTTCAATTTACCTCCCAACATCCTGATGAAAGTTTAGCCAATAAAAATAATTTTGTAGTACTGCCACTATTTTCTCTACTCCGAAATGTCCAGAGACCTGATTGTAGTGCGCCTCCAAAATCATCTTAGCACGCTCATTTAAAGGAACACATATGTGTCCCAGGTGGCATAACTGTGCATTCTAGAGGTGAAAATTTGGAACTTGCTTACCTTCCAGGAGTGTTTGGTATGTGCTGCTGAATTTTAGATTACTCTTGTAAAGATGTGGCCACCCCAAAGTCTCATTCCCATAGGAGTCAAGCACATTGTTTAAAAACATGACTAGTGGTCGGCTGAGGCAATCTGCAACATTCTTGGTGCTGCCCTTCTTGTACTTGATGTTCAAATGGAATTGTTTCAGGTATGTGGACCACTTCTAATGGTCATCATTCTGCAACTTCCCTTTTGTCTGTATGATCTGCAAGGGTTGGTGGTTTGTGTGGATGACTGTTTCCTTCCCCAAAATGTAATGCTTCCATTGACAGCATGCCTACATTATGGAATACGTTTATTTGTCATAAGTGGGATACTTTTAGACTGTGTCTAAAAGTGTCTCACTATGGTAACCCATTGGATGCCCCTGGTGGGTAAGAATTGCACCAATAGCATAGTCGAAGGCGTCTATCTTAATCTCAAATGGTTGCTGCAGGTCTGGTAATGTGGGAACTAGTGTAGAGAAGAGGTGATGCTTCAACTCGGTAAATGCCTTCTGTTGGGTTTTAGACCAAAAAAATTTTCTTTCACTCTCCCCTTGGTGACCTGAGTTAAAGGCCAAGTGATATGAGAGAACCCAACACGAACCTGCGGTAGAAATTGGCAAGACCTAGAATGTTGCGAAGCTCTTTTAGAGTGGTTGGGGCTGGCTAATCCTGAAGGACATGTATCTTGGTTGGGTCCACATGTACACTCTTCTCATCAACAATATAATCCAGATATTGAACCTGGGTCATGCCAAAAGTGCATTTCTCCAAATTGCCACACAACTTGTCTTGTCGCAGGGTTTGAAGGGCTTGTTGAATATGGTGGAGGTGTTATTCCCAACTCTGGTTGAAGATCAAGATGTCATCTAAATACACCACCGCAAATGCATTGGTGAAGGGTCGCAAGATGTTTTCCATCAATATCATGAAGGTTGCAGGGGCATTTGTCAACCCGAAAGGCATGACCAATCATTTGAAAAGGCCCTCCTTGGATTTGAAGGTAGTCTTCCACACATCAGAGGCTTCAATAGGTACCTGGTGATAATCGGACTTCAATTCAATCTTGCTAAAATATTTGGCCCCCTTGAGATGGTCTAGAAGGTCATCAATATATGGGATTAGGTACCTATTTTGGACAATGATCTTGTTCAGCACCCGATAGTCAATACAGAGTCTCCACGTCACATTTTTCTTCTGTACCAATACAATCAAGCTCCACAAGGTGATGAGTTTGGCCCGATGTTCCCTTTCTACAACAGCTCCTGAATTTTCCTCTTGATCTCATCGTTCTCTAGAACAAAGCATCAATAGCTTGGTCTGTTGGGTAGCGAAGTGCTCAGGGTCAGATTGATGGAGTGCTTGACCTGATAATCCATAGGTACCCTTGTAGGTGAGGCGAAAATGTTCCTGTACTCCTCCACGACCTTGTTCATTTGCTTATGTTGTGAGTAAGAGCCCTGTCTGGAAGTTGTGGCCATAACCTTCTTCTTTTCCTGAGGGTGAATCATAGTGAAAAAAAATTCCTAGTGTTGGAAATGATCTTAGTGCATTTCTTTGCAGTGATCAAAGAGATAACGGTAGGCGGAGCTACCTCTGGTATCCTGTACAACTTATTTCCCAAAGTAATAATCACATAGCAAGTTCTAGAATCATATACGTCATGTTGCTTCCACAAGTATGGTTGTCCTAATAATACATAACAAACTTCAAGAGGAGAAACATCACATAGTACCTCATCTATGAAGGGCTTGATGTTGTAGGGAAGGCAACACTATTGGCTGACGTGAAGATCTCGTCCTTGATGAAGCCACTGAATGGTGTATGACTCTATATGAACTATCATCGGTAGGCCCGACCACTTCATGAAATTTTCTGAAATGAGGTTCTTTTGGCTCCCGCTGTTGAAAATGAGCTGTAGTGGATAACCCCTCACCCACATCTTTGAGTGGAAGAGGTGTTGCCCCTCCTCTAGATCTCTAGGCTCACTCTTCTGGATCTTGGTGGTGGACATGGTGGCACTGGGCTCCACGTCAATGATCTACTTCCCTTTTTCATTCCCCTTGTTGGCTTTCGACTCAGAGTTGGAACATGTGTTTAATTCAGAAGCCTTCAGCTTAGCCACTAGTGACTGCTTGGCTCAACACTCACTTTTGTTGTGAGTGGAGCTCTTATGGAACTCACACGATTTTTTTGAGCCCTTCTTTGTCTTCGTGGTGTTGTTCTTTACTTATAGCTTTGGTGGGTTGTCCTGGGTCGCCTCGCCTTGGATTTGGTCTTTTCTTTGTGGTTTGGGGGTGTCTTTTCCTTACCTCAAATTCACAGATCCAAAGTCTCGCTTCTTCTATTTAAAATTCTGTTCAATTTTGACAGTGTATTAGTATATCGTGCTAAGCGAGGAGATGTATAGGAACTCCATCTCCTCCTGGATGTATTTGTGCATGTAGCCATGGTACTTGAGTACCAAATCCTGCTCATAATCCTTGATACCCAATTTTTTATAGAGGATATGGAAAGCATTTGTCAACTCCAGCACATCTTGGTCCCTTCCCTGTCGTAGTGTGGTCCACTTTATGTATTTATCTTCATAGCTCCTGAATGGGTAATATTGTTTGTTGATGGCATCTCGAAAATAATCCCAAGTGGGTGCAACTGAAAACAATGAGGATTCCCTCTCGTCATTTTGTTCACAGTAGGTTTCCCACCACTCTTTGATGTGTGGGGTGACTTTGAGAAGTGAAAAAGTATTTTTTTCTCGATTGGAAAAGTCATGAAATAAAAAAATATCCTTCCAACAAATTCAACCATTTATTTATGGTGTCTACATCTATTTGGCCCTCAAATATGGGAATGTCAAAGTTAACTTGTACTGTAAAAGGAGTGGCACCCCTAGAGTGGCTGCTGGATGAAGATGCATCACCTGTGGGTAGTTGTCGAAGGATCTGGGAAAAGTTATCTAGTTATCCATCATTGCGTTCCTATGTTTCTCGAGGGCTTCCTTGAGCAATATTTTGATAGGATCTCTTACCCCCTCTTCTTTCTTTTCTTTCACCATAGGAGGTCGTTTGAGTTCACGAGGCTGGTCTTGCAAAGGTTCAACCAAATCAAGCCCTAACTCATTATACCCTGACCTCGTCGGGGACATGCAAAAACAAACAGAGAAAGCGCTGACTGCTTTGATACCACTGATCCAAACTTAAACAGGAACACAACAAATTACAGATATAACCATAAATACAGAGATGCAACAGAAATACAACTTCATTTCATTAATATTAGAATACTAAAATATGCTTACAAATAGAATGGAAATAAACTAGCTCGGGCAATGGTAGCTTATCTATGAGAAGAGATGTGGAGGCTACATGCCTCTGAACTGTGTTATAATGAGGCTCAAGGGCCTAATTATTATTAAACAACAAGGAAAAATCCTAAACAAGGAAAACCCTAACCGAGGAGATGGAACACCAAGATTTTTTGGGTGTCGTTGGGGTTAGTTGGGCAGTAAACTTCCCCAGGTCGTAACTTGGTCATATTATCTCCGTTTAGCGTGTACGATATCTTGTTGTAAATGTCTCTCCAAGTACTATATGATTTTTGATAGGCCCTTGGCTATGGCTATGTGCCTGTTGTAGACCTCAAAAAACATTATTTAGGGGATCAAAACTACTCCGGAAGTTCAGGACTTGAAATGCTGCTAAAAATAGTAAATGCTGAAATAAACAAGGAAACAAATGAAATTTACTGGAGGTCTAGGTGGAATAGGTGGGTGGAAGCCAATATCCACTTGGATAAGATAAATCATAGGAGGCAAATCAAGTCACTTCTAGGGGAAGAGACAAGCAGAGCTTCAATATTCAATGTGTTCCAGAGGCAGTGCGAATTAGCCTATGCAGGGGCTCATGTAGGGGCATTTCGTGTAGCCCAGATCGACCAAATTTCATAGAAGAATTAGTTATGGTGTTGAGGTATTGGCCTCACAAATATTTGCCATGATTTATCTCATATTGGATTGCTAGATTAAGCATTAAAATTATACTAATAAATTCTACTCCTACATAATAATAAAACCCTCATATGCTGCACCATTTTTCCCATATTTGGCTTTTTCCGGGGACAATTGTCCAAAAATAACTGTGTTATTTCTATTGTGTGTGTGCTCTATATTTCTCAGTTTCATACATTTTATTTTTCACAACATTTTAATTGTGAAGGCATTGCAGTATCATTAATTCATTATTTTTTCGTAACAAAATAAACTACATAATTAATCCAGTTAGAAGATTTAATTCCAATTGCTGCATTTCAATGAAAATTTCACATGGAATTAGAGCAAGTTTGATAGATTAGTGGCTTAAAGAAGAAGAGGGATAAATTCATAGTTCAGAGGGAGCAATAGAACACTTTCTCTAGATTTGCGCAGAGCTAGCAAGGTAGTTTGAACTATTGGGCAAAGAGGTCAATTTTCCAGTGTAGGCAGCAAGAAAATTCGTAGAACCTGGTAGCAGATTCAACAAGAAGTGGTGAAGCTAGGAAGCATTTCTAGTGAAAAACATCACTAAATTCATAGTGAATATATGGGCACAGTTTATTAGTATAATTTTTGCAGTACCGGAATCAACGCTAGGTGGAAGGGAAATTTCACACACCGAGGAATTTTTCTCAAAGGATTTATAGTTTCAATCTTGAAGGAAATCTGAAATTTCTAGTGCAAAGGTAGAATCAATAGGAAATACTATGCATTCTAGAAAGGAGTGTGAATTTCAAAGAAGGTAGCCAAGTAGGAGAGGAGGAGATTCCTGCTTATTTCACAGTTTTGAGTTTTGTAGAAAATGGCCTTAGCGGGACTTCAAGATTAGGATAGGCTAGATGGAGCCTCAAATTATTTTATCTAGAATAATTTGGTGTCTTTCCTACTAAATGAGCGTGGTTTGAGGACATATGCAGAGATATTTTTTTCATTATTTATAGACATGTAGGAGATAGAGAACTACAATAACGAGATGGCCAAGGTGAAGAAGTTGATCCTTGATGGAGTTTAGGAACATGTAGTCTCACACATAGCAGCTAACAATATGGCCAAAGAGATGCAGGATGCTCTCATAGCACTATACTAGAATCCTTCTGAGAACTGGAAGATGTTCCTAAAAGAGAAGCTGAGAACCACTAATATGCATACGACATAAGGAATTACCCCCTACCTCACCAGGATTTAGGATATCCAGAATGAGCTTGCTACAATTGGAGAGATTCCACAAGAAGCTAAACATCAATGGTTTCATCGAGGAGTGGGCCACTTTTGTATAAGATATAACTAGAAGAGATCAAATACTATGTTGGGATAAATTGTGGAAAATTTCATGCAGCAGGAGATGAAACTTGCTCTAGTCAAGAGTAGTATTTGTGGCAGCAACATAGGATCAAAGAGTACAAAGGAGGAGGAGAATGCAACCCTTACATCAAAGGGTAAGGAAAATAAAGTTCCTAGTTAGGGACAAGTATCATAGGGAGGAGAAAGGAAGAAAAAGGATTTGTTGAAGATCAAGTGCTTCAAGTGTGGTGAGTTTGGTCACTACAGTACCCAATGTCCTCAGAGGAAGAAGGATAAGAAGGAGAAGTAGGAGAAGGGAGTATCTCTGGAAAATATTGATCATTTGTCCTCCAGGTTGGAGGAAGACTTCGTTTTGTATGTAGCTATACCTCTAGGAGATAGGTGCATAGACATTGAGCTCTAGGCTCTAGAGTTACATAGAGCTCAGCATGATCCTTCAAGGAGAGAATCAATACAGTGTTTCCTCTTCGATTGATACCCTTGCTACAGGGGCCCACAATATTCAGTAGCATTTGGATCCATGTTTAGGATGGTATAGTTAGTTCTTGAGAGATAGTTGTAGTATTAGTGGTAGTTAGATGCTAAGGGGCTTAGAGCAGCTGTAATGTAGACAATTACTCATTGGATAATGCATAGGCTAGCTGCAGAGCCACTCTAGTGGCATAGTTGATTCAGATATTTTGTTCTCAATTGCAGTAGCTGCAGCAACAACAACAACATGAGATCAATTACAATGTAGTGCAAAGGTTGTAACAGTACAAGGTGTATAGTACAGTGTCAGTAGTAGCATAGATGCAGGTTGGTTTAGCTCACAGTAGCAGATGAATCATAGCTGTGCAGTGACTTGGTGGGTAGTGGCAAGATGTCATAGTTGTCAGACATCAGCAACGTGTATGGGAGGATGTTATGAGACCATCTAGAACAGCTTCCTTGTTAAGATGGAATGTTAGTTTTTGATTGCTGGGTAGCATCAAACAAGTGTTCTAGTCTTGACCTTGGTTAAAAAGGCTTAGAAACACAAGAAATCTAGAACCCAAACAAAATTTTTAGGAGAAAACACCTAGAGATGGCTCAATTAAGTTAATTAATCAGTAATTAAATTTTTCCTAAGTCTAACTTAGTGAAAATGATTAATTAATAGGAATTAATTGAGAAAAGTGAGATTTCTCTAGAAACTCACATGGATCAAGTTAGAAATGATATTAGTAATTTATGAGGGCCTAATCATGGTCGTTGGTGAGTAAACGTGAGATTATAAGAGGACGTCAATGGGGTTGGAGCTAGACACCTAGGAAGAGTGAGTTTCCTTGGTAGATTGATTTTCTAGAGAGAAACATTAAACTGAAATAATTCAAGCTAAGAAAATGTAGGAGGAAGAGGGAGATCAATAGAAAATTTCTGAAGGAGGATTCCAGATTCGAAAGAGTCAGCTGAGAGAAGGACAAGTTTTCTTCAGGAAGTTGTGCAAGGCCTATGCAAAGGGGTTCAAAGGAGAGTTCGATTCAGATAGAGGAGGAGTCAATTCAATTACTGGAGGCTGGGATCAATTCCAGGAGGCCAAGAAAGTCACTTACAGGGGTAGAGATAGGCAGAGCTATATGATTCGACATTTTCTGGAGGTAGTGCGAATTAACCTACACAGAGGTTGTAGAGAGGCTCATGCAGAGGCATTTTGTGTAGCCCAGATCAGCCAGATTGCAGAGCAGAATTCGTTGTGGTGCTGAGGTATTGGGCTCATGGATATATTTCAATATTTCTCTCAGATTGGATTTCTAGATTAAGCATCCAAATTGTACTAAGAGTTTATGTTGTTGCATAATAATAAAACTCTCATTTGCTGCACTAGTTTTCTTGCATTGGGTTTTTCCAGTGAAAATTGTCCAAAAATAACTGTGTCATTTTTATCGTGTGTGTGTTCTATATTTCTTGGTTTCCAACATTTTATTTTCTACAACATTTTTTTGTGAAGAAATTGTAGTGTGATTAATTTGTTATTTTTCCGTAACAAATAAATTATTTTTGACGGTTTTGGAAATACGTTAACCAAGGGGTCTCCCCGATGTGAAGTCCCAATTAGACCTCACACCATTTGGAGTAGGAGCCCCAACTAGAAATACAACTGGTTTCCATTTTTCTTAGGGATTTTCCTTGGCTTTCATTATTAACATAAGATATTATAAAACATTCTTTGAAACAAGAAAATAAGATGACACTGTGAGGCATACAATTGTGATGTGTATAAGGTAATTTTATGGCAAGGAGAAAGAAAGTGAGCCTCTAGAAGAAAATAAATAGTACTATTATAAAAGAGACACATAAGAGAATAAAAGGATTGTTAGTTAACCTACAAAGTGGTTCACAAGACAACCAAGATCATAAAACCAAATACAACACACCTTCAACAACATAAGTACTAAAGCCACCAAAATAGTTCAATTTACTTAGTACATATGAATGAAACATATACCACAAACATGTAAAGAATAGTCCTACAATATTCACAATACATGCATGAAGATGTGCTGGCTCATCGAGATTCGTATATTGAAGTTCCAAAGTATACAAGTACAACGTTTCCACACTAGCCCCATTAGTGGAACATTAAGTCACCACTTGCTCCTCCAAAGGAAGATCTTCTCTCCTATGCCAAGCTAGAGAATCCAAGGTGCAATTTCAAGTCCCGAAAAAGCCCCTTTGCTTGAGTTATGAGGGTGTATTTATATCAAATGAGGTGACTCTCCACCTCCCATGTGACTCTTGACCTCGCTCATGACTCTAGAGCTTATATAATGAATTTTCCAATTATTACATGACCCTTGAGTTTCTATATCACTTTAGAACTCAATAGAGATTCTAGATATTCCATGTGGGACCATTGGTCTTCGACATATTTACATTTTCACATTTTGGAGAATTACATAATTACATTCAACAAATGATGTGGCAAGACACTTTGACACATGTGACTCCTTGAGATGATTATTAACAGTGATGACATGGAACTTCATGATGATGTGACTTTGCTAAGATACTCCTTTTGTTTCTTGCTTTTCATTTTCATGGTATATCTTGCATGTGTTTCATCTTCATCGTCCAAGGCACTGATTGATCTAGAGTCTTCATGTGATCTAGATCTTTTATCTTCTGTAGTAAGTTAGTGTCCCTTCATCTTCTTTCTTAATTACTTCTCCATCATTCCACTTTCACAAGTTTCTTCTTGTACGATCTCCTTCTCTTCCTCTCTCAGCATCATCATGTCTTGTCAAGATGTAATTCCTGAAAGTAGAATCCAGTCATGACAAGATGATATCAATCTAGAAATATCCTAATCTAGTTTGCTTCATGGAAATCATTGATTTAACTGGGACTAGGCACTAGATAGGGAGGAAGACTCAGGTATTGCGCAATGTGCAGTTTCAGGGGCCATGATTCATTGACAGAGGCTTGAGAATGTGCAATGCATAGTTCTAGAGGCTTGGGAAAGATGATTGTGCAATTGAGGAGCTTAATGAGGCAGTCTTGAGCCTTGAAGTTGACTAATGTGTAATAGAGGAGAGAGAGAGGCCTAGGGATTGTTCAATTATGCAACTCAAGGAGGCAGGATGAGAGCTTGAGGCTTACCAATGTGCAATGTGCAGAAGGAGGCTGACTGGGAGGATGAATTGTGTAGTTGTGGAGGTCAAGGGGCTAGGTTTTAGAATTGAAACTATGTAATGAATATTTTTAGAGGAAGACTGGTCAGTGGATTATGAAGTTGTGCAGCTTGATGGTTGAGACTATGCAATGTGTAGCAAGAGACTAGCTTGGGGGAAAGATTTCATAGTTTCTGAGGGTAGGGAGGCAATCCTTTAGCATTGTGGTTGTGCAATACATAGTCCTTGGTGGAAGGAACTATGCATTATGCAGTTCAAAGATATAAGGGATCAACTTGTGTATTTCTACTGTGTCATGCACACTTCAAGGAGGCTGAATGAGGTGAAGGTTGGTTGGGCAAGGATTTTCTAGAATTTGACTAAGTACGGGATCAATGAGATAGAAGTGAAACTAGGTTTAGAATTTATGAGTGATCACACAAACTCAAAATAATTGATGACACAACATTGAACACTCAGTATACAAGAACAATCATGATCCCCTTAATGTGATGGCAATACAACAACCTCCTCTAAGTGTGACACTTAGGGTACACTTTGTGACGACAATGATGACACTTGTGCGAAAGTGAGAAATACTTGGGGAATATGTCTGATGCATTTCCTTATGATGAATAGCACACAATAGTGCAGGAGAATGCCTCAAAACTGCCCTTCAAGAATGTACAATTTACTTCCTTCGACTTGGTGTGACACTTAAGATACACTTTGCGACGACAATGATGACACTAGTATGATAATGCATAAAAATTTCGTAATGGGTATAGTACATGTCTACATGGTAAATAGGACCCATTGGTACCAAATTTTCCTCTCGCAATGAACCACAACTCTGCGTTTATAATGTACAACACTTCCCATGCCAAAATATGACACTTGCGATAGTAAGAGAAAAGTGAAAATGACACTTGCAAATGCGAACGACATTGAAAGAGATACGTGAAAAAGCATGGATAACATGAATAAAAAACTTATTAAAGTGAAAATATGTGAAATAAATATCCATAAACATGAAGGAAACACTTTTGAAAGTGAACAAAAGCGACAGCTGGAAAAGCTCACCAAAATAGAAGTACAATTGCAACCAAAAGTGAGACGCTATCAATGAAAGTGCACACTAACTGTCAAAATAGGTTGAAAATTGCACATGCACTGTATTGATGGACTGTGCTATGCATATTCAAGCTTATTTAAAATAATTCACTCGTGAACTTATTATGGACTGAACATGCGTGAGAAAGTGGCTTCGACACTTAGAAACGAAGAAGAAGACTTAAACCATTAGCATAACATTAATCGATCATGAAGAAAATAAGGAATGGAATATCATTAGATCCTCAGTAGGCTCCAAAATTCATGTGTAGGCAAAATTTTTGAGGGTGTTGATTTTAGCATCAACACTTGGTGACATGCTAGTAGAACTCCAACTTCTCTGTTCAAGTTTTATCCTTAAGTGTAGGGTCTCAGTCTTTGAGGAAGTATTGATTCATTGCATGGATTACCTTATCTTCCCCATTTGAATCAGTTATGGATATAGTCCCCTCTATTCCTTTTCTCAGCCAAACATATTCACAAATCTTGCCAAAATTGCAATTATTTTGATTCAGGATAAGTGTAACATAAAAATGTGAGTTTAAGATAATCAGGGTCTTAGTTTTCATCTCTGGTGTTTCTTTTCTCCCAGCAAGTCTGGATAGTACCCTTGCAGAGTCACTATGTTAACACATGCATTGCTTCGCTGCTAGCAATCCTAAATAGTACCTCAGCGGAGTTTCTTGCTTCACCTCCCTGCACTTGAATCCTTTCTCTTCTTATTATTTCATGGGGAAGAAAAGGTATCCCAACTTATTGAGAGAAGAATATATTTTCCCCTTAGAGAAGGTTATATATACCTTTGATATTGGTTTGCTCGCTATTGAATTTCCCCTTTCCCTTCTTTTGCTTTATTAGATTGGAAAGAACAACACCAGTTAATTACAACATCGAGTCAAGGAATGAAGATCCTAAAATAGATATGGTCTTTATGGCTCGACCAAAGGATTTCCGTTTGAATGGATCGTATTTTCCATTCAAACATCATTGACTTTAAATATTTGTAAACTAAATATAGAGAAGAGGATCATAGATAAGCCAAACATTTTTCAACATCACAATTTCCCTTTTCAAACTTTGACACATTGTATTTTGAGCCAATGTTATGCAACCAGCTCACAAAATAGAAGAAGATATAGATTAACGACTTCAAAATCAGCCTCTTCGAGGGGGAAACCTCCTTTACATTACACAAATGAAAATTTCTTTTAATGATTCAAATGAAAATACATTCTTTATACATATAGGAGTCTAAGGGGTCACAATATAATCAGAGGTGACATAATAATAATGTAAGGGAACAAAAATAACAATAGTGTGCTTCTATGGGGCACAATAATAACAATATGGGGATTACATGGGCACAACAATAACAATAAGGGGCCTACATTGACAATTAAAATGAGGGAATACACTAGTATTATAGGGACCTAACATTCCCCTCCCATTCAAAAAAGTGTTTTCCTCAATTCTTGATTAGTTCTGGATGCTTCTGTATAAAATTGTCATCCTCCCATGTGGAATCTTCAGCGGGTAAGTTCTTCCACTTGATGAGATACTCTAAAATTGATCTATTTCGTAGTTGTTGAGTTCTTGTTTTTGCGAATTCTTCAGGTTCCAATATGATTTTTCCTTCCTGGTCAAGTTCTAGAAATATTGTTTGAACTGATATCTTGTCACCTATAACCTTCTTTAAGCATGAAACATGGAAATATGGGTGCACTCGGGAAGATGCAAGAAGCTCCAATTGTATGTGATAGTACCAATCTTTTGCAACACCTTGTAAAAACCATAATACTTTGGTGACAATTTATTATCCTTCTTAGTTTGCTTGAGGGACATTTTTTTGTATGGTTGTAGCTGTAAAAATACCCAGTCAACTACATCAAAACTTCTTTCACTGCAATGTTGACTGTCCAAGACTTTTTAGAGATCTAGAGAAATAGATTATTTCGATCTTTGAACCTCTAGTGAACATAATTTTGTAATTACGCCC
This sequence comes from Pinus tabuliformis, assembly GCA_031772625.1. Lineage (NCBI taxonomy): Eukaryota > Viridiplantae > Streptophyta > Pinopsida > Pinales > Pinaceae > Pinus > Pinus tabuliformis. The sequence goes on along the minus strand of CM062810.1, from coordinate 870,059,632 downwards.
CATAGTTCTTTCTTTAGAAGCTTTGTGATGCCATTAGAGTTGATTATCTTTCCTAGTTTCCCTATGATACTCCTTAATTCAACTTCCTTTCCTTCCCAAAAAAAAATTCAAGAAATGTTTTTGAAAATTAAAAGCTATCATACCCAAAGATCGTAACCATTGGACTCCTAGTACAACATCAACACCACCCATTGGAATGGAAAGCATTGGACTATTCAATACATATTATGCCATGGATAGCTTGATATTATTTCACTTTCCAGAGAAATTTATGGTTCCTTCATTTGAAACCATCACTTTACACTCTGGTGTTGGATATAGGAAGCAATTCAATTCCTTGGATGATCTAAAATGGGGCACTAAAGGCTTCTTGTCATGCTTACAAGAACCTCTCCCACTCCAAAGCTTATATATTCCCAAGATCTAGCTTATGATTGATAATTTGCGAAATTAAAAGAACTTGAAGTAAGTGTATGTCTTTGCTTGCCTTTAACTGTTAAGTGCTTATGTACATTTGCTTATGCTGATGTAAAACACACATAACAGTAACTAAAAAACAACAAATAAGAAAAAACATGAGACAATAATATAATATGGAGTTCACCTTGATATCTTGGGCTACGTATCCTTGAGCTCTAATCAACTTGACTAGGCTCTCTGGGATTATGGTAATCTTTCTTTTAAAAGTTCCACACTCAACTCCATTGGTTTACAACTGAACCTATGGGTTTAGAATACCATCTTATCCTTGGCTGTCTATACTCTACAGATAGATCTAGGCTTCTCTGGACAAGACTCTTTCAATCAATGCTCTGAGCTATCTTGAGCTCTAGCTTGCACCAACTCCCTCAGAGTTCTTTTAACTGTCTCTAGAACTCCTTCTTCTATCTTCAGCACACATCAGACATCAGAAATAGCTTGATCATTTGATCTCTTTGCTGTTATCTGGCTCTATCTACCCTCTGGGTCTCTGGCTCTCAGGCTCTCAGGCTTTGCAACTCTGTTGCGTTCAGCTCTTTGGCTCTGCAACTCTGCTGCGCTTAGGACTCTGAGGATTCACCCCTTGCCATTGCCCCCAAACTTTGGTGGCTTCCATGGCTTTCTCTGGAACTAAGGCTTTGCCTCCAACCTCTAGTGGCTCTACCTCTATCAGCTCTCTAAAGGGAAAAACTAGCTTCTTTGCTTGGCTCTTTGGCCTTTGAGGAACCCTCTGACTTTGCGGCTTCCATCCATTCCTCCGTCCCCAATCATGAGGAATCATTGCCTTGTGACTCTTCAGCTCTGCGTGCTTCATAACGCATCCCTGTTACAGAAATTCCCATTCATAATGTGGCACAGGTGTGAATGCTTAAAAAATGCCCGCTCTTAGTGTGGCACAAGTGGAATGCTTAAAACCCAAGAATTTGACAAATACACGGAAATACAAAGAAATCCCTTAAATCTGGATTTCAAATATTATTCAATCACGTTTATAATGTTTATTGGGTCCATGCCTTGATTGCTAATCACAATTGTGTTGCCTAAGAGTCATGGTCCATCCCCCATGCCTTTTTGCAATGCGATCAACTATCGCTGATTACTTTATCGGCATATCAAAATCACTTTATCGGCGCTATCGCAAGTCATTCTATCACATATGTGATGGCCCTTGATATTGTTACGATCCACTGATCGCCGATTGTCGATCGCCGGTATCAGCACATTGCATATCGCTATTGCAACAGCCCCGGGGGTCTTCCCTTTGACTGTGCCAATTGCTGATCCATCGATCTACCGAACGCAATCGCTTTATCGGCTCGCCCAGGTTCTGATATTGCATGGTAGCCTACCTCCAGTGCGATATGTCAGAGATCGCAATCAGAGGTCCTTAAGGCCTTTGGTCTAAGTCCTCCCTTTGAACCCTTTCTGATGCGAAATTTACATAGAACTCCACCTTTGACCCTTTTCTTTATCCGACTTGGATTTACAAAGGACTTGTGCGATTTAGCACCTTTTACCTCTTTTATGAAGTCTCTTAGACTTAGAGGTTTATCTAAGATCCATTTTGGGTCACGCCTTCCCACTAAAAAGCTTTTGGACTCCAAAAGATTGATATACTAATTTGAACAGTAAATGAGAGTACCTCACCCTCTTCTTTCAACCTCCATACAATTTCCTTGCATAGTGCCTCTGAACCAAAGCCTTTGAACACTCCCTTCCTGGATGTGCTTGTCCTCCTAGGAAGAACTGTCTTCCTCCTTGACTTCCTGCAGAACTCTTGCTGAGAAGGTCATAGAAGGTAGTTTGAACTTCTCTGCCTTGATCATTGATCCAAGGTGGCTCAAACCAATGTGAAGTTACATCTGCTTCACAAAATTTTCATTTGTACCTGTTTGACATACTGTTAACAACAACTGTTAACAACAACAGGATTACAGACAACAACTGGATGGCCTAAACTGTTGCTTTATCAAAAGAAATAGATTTCACATCTTGTGAACACCTCCATGTCTTTACATTTGCATACAAATGATTGACTAGATAACAAGCCAATAAAACATGCCTTTAAAACATTTGACCTTTCAAGTCAAGCATGTAGAAAAAGAATTCTAAAGTTCTTTTACAAAAATGAAACACTTCACCATCATCTCCATCATGGAGACCAAATCAACTTTTTCCAAGTCAACATTAACATTACTTGCATGATTACAACAAAGTAATCAACCCTTCAAGTTAATCACACATACATGTTTAAATACAAGGAAATCATCAACATCCATGTTTTCATGCATATCAAGCTTATGCATGCATTTCATCCTTCAGCTTTCACTTAAGCATACTGTACTTTCGAAGCTGAAATGAAATATAATGTTGTAGCAATAAAGTGAGTCTCCTACTCAACTTTTCCATTCACCTTCTTGGTAAAACCCTACAACTTGCATTCCATTAACAAAGAAATGCAAATAGATGCATTATATCAATAGACATGCAATCTTAATTGGATAAGAACTCTAACGATTTCTTACCAATCCATTTCAAAGGTCCTTCCTTTGTCTGCACATCAGCATCAACATATGAATCATCCTGAAACACATCAATCATGGAATCTTTCTTTCCATTCTTGCCATTTTCTCTTTCCACCTTCTTCAAGTTTCGTGGAAGCATTGTTGGATTCAGAGTCCAACGTTTTGCATCAATATGTCCTTGCTTATGGCAGTAAGTGCAACACATGTCCATCCTCTTGACAGCATGATTTTCCTTGTCCAATGGACCTTTGGCTTCTTGCTACCTTTCCTTCAAAAGTTTCCTATATGTGGTCATTCTCTTCCAACATCTAGAAACATTATGGTTAGCCAAACCACAAAAGGAATATGCAATGCTTTTCCAATGCTTATATGGAAATTTATCATGCTTAACATAGTCAAAAGGAATATGATTAGAACTAGATTTATACCTTTCTTTTTCACCTTTATTACCTTCATGAGGAGGTGAATCAAATGAAGAAGTAGCTCCCTTTGGAACACCATCAACCTCTTCAATGGTTTCAGAGTTTCCACAACTCTCTGGTTCAAGTGTATGCTTATGAACACCTTCTTCCTGAAAATGATGTTTCAAGCTATTGCATTCCCCAAGAATACAATCTTTACACTCTTGAGGTAAAAGACCTAAAATGAAACTCCTTCTTGGAACTGTTTCAATGGCCTTCATGGCACCTTTGGAACTCTCTCCATAAGCTTGTCCATAGCAAAGACCCAAATACTTAGACCTTTCCTCAACTATTATTGGCTCAACAATACTCTGTGCATGTTTGCACAAGCCTTTTCCTTCATAGCCCATCTTGGACATTAACTTGGAACCTATGCCTCTGGTATGTTTTTCAAAAGAACCAATATAAACATTCTTAGAGGAAATTGAAGACAAATTGGAATTATTTACCTCTTCTTCAAGCTGATACTTGACTAAGGCTTCCTTTGCAACAAAGAGCTGTGTCTCCAACTCATGCATCCTTTCCAGGTTCATATTTGCAATATGAAGTTGCCTCTCCATTTCCTGTAATTGGTCAGAAAGAAACTGCTTCTCTTCCTTCATGGAATTCAACTGCTCTATAAGTATGATGCTCTTCCTTCCATCCTCATACATTTCTCTCACCATATCCATCATGGTGAACAAGTCTTGCTTCATGTCTTCATCAAAGAATCTTGTGAAGAAAGGAGAATTTGAGGACTCACTTGTAGAGGTAGTCATTATCAAATGAAAAAAAGAACTTCAAACAAGATTGAAAAAGAGCTTATTCAAGCAAACCTTTTGCAACAAACCTCTTGTGATTCAAGGATTGCTTTGAGGTCCTTTGGGATAAGAAGAATGCCTTAAACCCTTCTTCCTTCTTGTCCTCTCCTCGACTTAGCTATCAATAGCTTTCAGCTCTGCAAACTCAAACAACCGTCAGTTTACAACCAATCAAACAACTAAATTCTTTCTACTGTTTGAACACCTTTCAAGTTAAGCAAGCAAATAGATTGCTTTGTCAATCAAGCATGATGATACCACCTGCTCTGGTATAACTTGGGATTTGATATAACCAACTCTGATACCACTTGATATAAAATAGGGCACTAAAGGCTTCTTATCGTGGTTACAAGAACCTCTCCCACTCCAAAGCTTTTGTATTCCCAAGATCTAGCTTATGATTGATAATTTTTAGAATTAAAAGAACTTGAAGTAGGTGTATGTCTTTGTTTGCCTTTAACTATTAAGTGCTTATGTACATTTGCTTTTGCTGATTTAAACACACATAATAGTAACTAAGAAACAACAAATAAGCAAACACATGAGACAACAATATAATATGGAGTTCACCTTGATATCTTGGGCTACGTCTCCTTGAGCTCTAATCAACTCGACTAGGCTCTCTGGGATTATGGTAATCTTTCTTTTACAAGTTCCACACTCAAGTCTGTTGGTTTACAATAGAACCTATGGGTTTAGAATACCATCTTATCCTTGGCTATCCATACTCTGCAGACAGATCTAGGCTTCTCTGGACTAGACTCCTTCAATCAACGCTCTGAGCTATCTTGAGCTCTAGCTTACACCAACTCCCTCAGAGTTTTTTTAACTGTCTTTGGAATTCCTTCTTCTGTCTTCAGCACACATCAGACATCAACAATAGCTTGATCATTTGATCTCTTTGTTGTTCTTTGGATTTGTCTGCCCTCTATCTCTCAGGCGCTCAGGCTTTACAACTCTATTGCGTTCAGCTCTCTGGCTCTACAACTCTGCTACGCTCAACTCTCTGAGGAATCACCCCTTTTCCATCGCCCCCAACCTCTGGTGGCTTCCATGTCTTTCTCGGGAACTGCGACTCTACCTCCAACCTCTGGTGGCTTTGCCTCTATCAGCTCTCTGAAGGGAAAAACTAGCTTCTTCACTTAGCTCTCTAGCCTTTGAGGAACCCTTCAACTCTATGGCTTCCATCCGTTCCTCTATCCCCAATAATGAGGAATCATTCCCTTGCGGCTCTTCAGCTTTGCATGCTTCATAATGCATCCTTGTTACAGAAACACCCGCTCATAGTGTGGCACAAGTGTGATGGCTGTTTCCAAATGGAAATGAACCGGTGGCCTCTTTCCAGAACGAAATCCACGAAATAACACATTCTTCATTTGGAACGGAAATACAAAGGAATACATAGAAAAACCCGTCATGGGCCTTAAGCCCAGACTTCAAATGGCCTTAAATCGCATCTATATCCCTCTCAGGTCCGTCCTGTCATCGTAAATCGCAATCGTGCAGGCAGATGCTTAAAACCCAAGAATTTGACAAATACATGGAAATACAAAGAAATCCCGTAAATCCGGATTTCAAATATTATTCAATCGCATTTATAATATTTATCGGGTTCATGCCTTGATCGCTAATCACAATCACGCTGCCCAAGAGTCATGGTCCATCCCCCATGCCTTTTTGCAATGTGATCAACTATCATCGATCGCTTTATTGGCATATTGCAATCGCTTTATCAGCGCTATCACAAGTTAGTCTATCGCATATGTGACGACCCTTTATATTTTTGCGATCCACCTATCGCCGATCGCCGATATCGACGCATCGCATATCGCTATCACAACAGCCCGGGGGTCTTCCCTTTGACTGTGCCGATCGCCAATTCGCCAATTGCAATTGCTCTATCGGCTCGCTCGAGTTCCAATATCGCATGGTATCCTACCTCTGATGCGATATGTCAGAGATCGTAATCAGGGGTCCTTAAAGCCTTTGGTCTAAGTCCTCCCTTTGAACCCTTTCCGATGCGACATTTACATAGAACTCTGCCTTTGACCCTTTTCTTTGTTCGACTCGGATTTACAAAGGATTTGTGCCATTTAGCACCGTTTACCTCTTTTATGAAGTCTCTTAGACTTGGAGGTTTATCCAAGATCCATTTTGGATCATTGGCTATCTTACATTGAATCAAATCATGGGTACTACCTGAATCAATCAACACTATTACCCTTTTCTTCTTGATATGTCCTTCTATCTTGAGAGTTTGAGGAGTGGTAATTCATGCCAATGCATTACAAGGTATGGTTAGATTCATTTCTTCTTTCTTTGGGGTTGGTTCTTGGTGTATATCCTCTTCCTTTGATGTTTCTTGTTCCTTTTCTTCCTCCTCTTCACAATCTATGTAAATTAATTTCCTCTAAGCACACTTATGACCTTCAGTGTATTTTCTATCACAACTGTAACAAAGCCCTTTTCCTCTTTTTTCTTCCAATTTTTGTGGTGTCAACCTTGTAGGTTGTGGAAGGCTAGGGGCAAAAACACTTCCATATTTATAGTTGTGAGTGCTAGGCTTCCTTTTTTTCCATAATTTTGCTTTCAATTTTTATTGGCAACCTGAATGCCTTCTCCATTTCCCAAAGGCAAAATTCATGTTGGATTTTATCCTTTAAAGTCCCTAAGAAGACATAAATCCTATGTTCCTCTAGAATATCATTTACCCTTATATTCAATTTTTGAAAGTCCTCATTTTGCTCTACCATTGAACCCTTTTGTTTGATATTTATCAATTGGCTAAAGAAGGTGTTGCTCTTTGTATCCTCATAATGTGCTATCATTTTATCCATAAAAATTGACCAAGTGACAAGTTGTTTATGGGAACAAAGCCATCAATACCATACAAACTAATTGGGTTCTAAATATAAAATTGCAATGCATACCTTTTGTGTGCATTGCACATTATGGAGATCAAAATATTGCTCCATCTGTAGTATCCATGTTACCAGATCCTTTCCATCAAACTTCCTCATATCAATCTTTGGAATATGGTGGGTCTTCAATCCAATTTTAGATTCTATGAATCATGATTAACATTTATTTTGTTCTCATCATGAGTTTCATCTAATATCCTTTCACCATTAGGAAGCATTTCTTGTAGCAACTTTGTCAAACCTTCCTTCAAACCTTCCATGTTTGATTTTAAACCATCCTTCACACCTTCCATGTATACTTTTATTCCATCCTTCAAAACTTCCATGTATGATTTTAAACCATTCTTAAAACCATCCATCTTAGCTTCCATTTCATTTTTGGTTACTTTTTGCGAGAGATAAATTTGTTGTACTTGGTCTTGTAATTTTGATATATCTTGTTGCATTTCTTCCTCTTCTTCATGCGTCATAGTAGACCTTTCTAGTTGCTTACTAGGTGTTTCCATTTTCTTGTTTCGAGGAATTTTGAAATCAAAAAATGATATCTATACTTCACTATGCCCTTTGAATAACTTCAAACTGATTTTCAAACAAAAGTTATGCAATTTTTACAAAAAAATACACACCTTTTTATTTCTTTTAGGAATTCGATCTTGAAACAATTGTGAATATGTAATTTCGGATCTTCAAGTTCCAAAATTTCTTCTTATGGTAGCTCTCTGATTCCTCTTTCCAACCCCACAAGTCTGGTTGAGATTGGATACTTCAAGAAGGGTTATGCCAAATATCCAATGATGATAGGATTATGGACTAGTTTAGTAGAGTGAAGTTGTATGGGATGCCATGTTTCATTGCTTCAACCTTCAGCCTTGAAATTTCTACACAGAAAACTATAGTCTGTTAAATTTGAGCCAATTTCCATGGAATTCAAATTCGATGCATGAAAAGAAGGTTATGATGAGTTTTCCTAGGTCACCTGTTTGAGACAGAATTCTGGTGCCCCCAAAAATCCTAACTTCCTCATAGCATATCTCCGAAAATATAGAGAACCAAGATCTATTTTTTACACGAAGTTATATGTGGTTTTAGCTCCATGTGGTAAAAAATTTAGCTTTTGAAGACTCGTAGAAAAAAATGTTATGATGATTTTTCCTAGGTCACCTATTTGAGACAGAATTCTGGAGCTCACAAAAAACCCTAACTTAGAGCATACATATGAAAATATGGTGACCCAAGATCTAAAATTTTTACACGAAGTTTTCTAAGATTTCAGCTCCACATGGTAAACATTTGATCTTTTGAAGTCTCGTAGAAAACAAATTATAGTGAAAAGGCTAAGATGACCGGTTTGAAGAAGTGAAACTTTAGAATCCAAAGTTCTGATACCAAATGTTATGCAACCAACTCACAAAATACAAGAAGAGATAGATCAACGACTTCAAAATTAGCCTTTTTTGAGGGAGAAACCTCCTTTACATTACACAAATGAACAATTATTGGATGATTCAAATGACAAAACCTCCTTTCTATATATAGGAGTTTGAGGGGTCACAATTAAATCAGATCCGACATAACAATAATAATGTAAGGGCACAACAATAACAATAGTGGGCTTCTATGGGGCACAATAATAATAATATGGGGATTACATGGGAAAAACAATAAAAATAAGGGGGCTACACTAACAATAACAATGATGGAATACACTAGTATTATAGGGACCTAATAACCAACAAGAAACATCTTTCATGCAAATTCTTATTAAGAAAAAACAAGAAATATAAGACAAGACATAACGAGAAGACAAAAGAAAAAATAGAGAAGAAGTAGACCTTAATTGAAAAGAAGCATGGGAGACAAAAAAAAAAGCACACCAAATGCAAGGATTAGTGCAGGGTGAAATGTAGGGTCATATAATGGGACTAGAGATCTTAAATGTAGCTAAACCTACTCCTAACCTAACGAGCTAGAAGGTCAGGGCTAAGTGTAATGGAATTTCCAGTGTAGCCACTGTAATTGCTCTCGACATGCAATCACAAAGATACAAGCAATTAAAATCAATATAAAGCATTATGCAAGAGTAATGAAAACAACCTGACAAACTTGCATAATGAATCAAAGGTATTTCTTATCAACAGAAAGATGTGCCATACTAACTAGATTTAACTAGTTTTGAGCTTCACCTTGTTGCTTGAAATGCATACAAACCTTGAAGGCTACTTGTGGAAGTGCATTCATTCGTGTTTTCAGTTTTTTAAAACATCAAGAAAGATCAAAACTTATTATTTGTGATGTATCTTTCCAAATAAGACTACTCTAACCATTAAGGGATTGGATCTCAATATTCAAGATAACATATTTGAAAACCTGGATACTCTTGAGAAAATGATATTTTAATTAACGCATTCAAATCACAGATAAAATCTCATGAGGGGAATTTATTATGATATTGTTTAGAAACCTTATCAAGATGGTGAGAACATGACATAATCATTAGCTCATGCTGAAGTGCCTCAGCTATCTAACAAACATATGAATCATGAAATGATAAACCATGAAGATTACTGGATTCAACAAAATCAATCAATGTAAAATGACTATGACCATATTGGTGACTATAAGATCCTCGATTCTCCATTGGCTCACTTTGTATTTTATTAGACACTATGCCAACAATATGAAAGATTATGGATTTTAAAACAATCATTGACATTGAAAACTTAGGAAACCAATCAAGATACCCGACTGGTGAAAGATTGGAAACAAAGGTTAAATCAAACCAAGTATTCATATCAACATAAAGGTTTTGATTCAATGAATGAATAAATCAATTTCTATCATTCAAGAAGAGAGATTGTGCCAAAATCATGATTAACCTCATGACATACACAAGAGGGAAAAGAAGGTGATTGATCTTAGAAGTGTTTGACAAAGAGAAATCCTTTGACCTGAAATGACCTTCGTCTTGATAATCAAAATGACAGGCTTTGAAACTATGTAGATTCACAAAATATGTGCTCTCTAAGCCTGGGTGTGGTGCAAGGGGTTTGCATGATGAACAATTAATTGAACATGAACCTTTCATATTATTAGAAATATTATCTTGAAGAACATAAAAATCAAATTTAAAATATTGAAAGTCCTTTAAGAGTGAACTCACAACCAGTGGAAAACTGTTGAGGAAAGAGTTATGCATGAAAACATGGATCCAACCTAGTTCAGAGATATTAACATGGTTGTAGGGGCTGAAGTGCTTCCACTTCGGGATCATTCTTTGAACTTTTTGATGGAGGATCATCGAATTATGGTGGCTTAAAAAAATCAGTAGGCAAATATGTACCACTATCATCAGATGTATCAATGAAAACACTATTAATGCCACTAGTTTGATCAGACTTAAGATTAAACATATCAGATTCTTGATGGATAGAGAATTGAGATACATCAATTGGAAAACTCCCTTGATCATTTCAAGTTGTAACATCTTCCTCCTGACATATGAAATATTTACAATTGAACAGATTATGGATAATAGATTAGAGTTTTTCATCTTCTAATCATAAGACCACACCATCCCGTTTGATTATAAAAAAAACCAGTAGGAAAAGGATCCAAATAATTTAGATGAGTTGTTGGTCTAAGAAAACCATCGAAAACATTCGGGTACAATGAATAATGTGCTAGAGGTGAGGAAAGATGAAAAGACTTAGGAGGAGAAACACCAGTTGTAACTAAGTCATATTAATCTTGTAAGAAAAATGCATCAACATGCATGATATGTTGCATGAGATTATTTTCATCATCATAATGATCGAAGATTGACATACCAATGTAACATTCAGATTGATCTTTTTTTCCTCAACAGGGTATACCAAAGATTCAAAATCCTAGAAATTTGTTTATTCAAATTTGACATATGAAGATGCATGAATCACAAAAATTTCAATCATTTGAATTGAAAGAGACTCCTATTGCAGGAATAGAAATTGTAAACTATGAGAACTAGCTTGCAAACCAATACCGTACAAATCCAAGCCCTCAGAAGAAGGAAATATATCATTCAATGTAATTGGATATCCATCACCACAACTATTAATGGAAACATGGATGTCGTGGTGATGGTTTTCCAAAGTCTCACCTTGAATGATGGATATGGAATCATTCAACATATTATTAATATTGAAAGATCGATTATCAACTAGAATGCAAGATTGTCATCTCGAAAGAGGGAAAAAAGATGAAACATATCTTCACCACCTTTATCCTCTACATGTGCAATGAAACTACCTTGTTCTTGATTACTTTCTTAAAACAACAAGATGAACATAATTAAATGTTGAAGTAGCTTTATCAAACATATCATGAAACAAGGAATCATGTGATGTAGATGGTAGAGGTTGAAAAGTATCCATTGAGGCAGTCAATTTTTCATTTGGATCAGATTCAAGTTTGGACTTATGTGCACTAATATGATCTTGAAGAGCTAAGGGATCAACTTTGATTTCAGGCTCTATGCAATTACTGAACCGTTCCAAGTTCTCCCCAATAGGATCTAAAGAATGAGAATGGGATGAAGGTTGAATGGACAGATCAACAATTCAATTTTCATATTTCCAAAATTCCACAACATCACCAGGAGGCACCAAAATTAGTACTGCAATAAGAGGAGGACAAGGAACAAATGGAATAATAGGTTCCTCCTCACAAATTTGGGATGTCTCATAATCAACATAAGTTGGGAGAGAAGAATCACATGGGGGTTTAGATTCAAAATATTTCAAGTTAAGTAGAATGAAACTCTAATATTTGTCCATGATAAAATATGAATCAATCACTCCATTGAGAAATTCATAGAAAAGGTGAAGAAACTGATTAAGAAAATCCTCTATGGATTTATCCTATTTCAATATGAGCAGATCAATCCTATTACATACACTTAATAATCACACCTGTCAAAGGCTTGATGAAGCTCCTTAAGGAATTGATCAAATGAATGAATGGAAGTGGATGGTAAGGTCTGACACCACTTCTTAACTTGACCTTCAAGAGTGATGGTGAATAATACAAAAACAACATATTCATCATCAATTTCATTATATTTACAAAAACCAAGAAAATCAAATAGATATGTTTGTTTATGAATGTACCACCATCGCTATCAAACCTGAATTGAGACAAGCCCTTAAACCATTCCTCAAAGATGGAAAATTTACTAGGGGAAAGGTTAGAAAATCACTATGGGATTATGATATGGGAAAGAGCCATTTGAGATAAGAGATTTAAAACTAACTCAATGAGCATAGCATGTCATTTGGCGCTACTTCTAGTGCCAACTGTTGACGGTGCTAGAAATCCATCAACCAAGGGGGTCTCTCTAATGTGAAGTCCCAATTAGATCTCACACCATTTGGAGTAGGAGCCCCAACCATAAATAAGGTCAGTTTCTAATATCCTTAGGGATTTTCCTTGGCTTTCATTATTAACATAAGATATTATACAACATTCTTTGAAACAAGCAAGTAAGCTAACACTATGAGGCATAAAATTGCAATGTATATAAGGTACTTTCACAACAAGGAGAAAGGCAGTTAGCCTCTAGAAGAAAAGTAATAGTACGATTCTAAAAGAGACACACAAGAGCACAAAAGGATCATTAGTTAACCTACAAAATGGTTCATAAGACAACCACAATCATAAAGCCAAATACAACACACCTTGAACAAGATAAGTACCAAAGCCACCAAAATGGTTCAATTCCCTTAGTACATATGAATGAAACATATACCGAAAACATCTAAAGAATATTCCTACGATATTCATGATACATGCATGAAAATGTGCTGGCTCATTGAGATTCATATATTAAGTGGAAGTGCCAAAGTATACAAGTACAATGCTGCCACACTAGCCCCAATAATGGAACATTAAGTTACTGCTTTCTCCTCCAAATAAATATATTCTCTCCTATGCCAAGCTAAAGAAGACAAAGTGAAAGTTCAAGTCCCCAGAATTCCGTTTTCTTGATTTATGAGGGTGTACTTATAACAAATGAGGTAATCTCCACCTCCCATGTGACTCTGAACCTCCCTCATGACTCTAGAGCTTCTATCATAACTTTTTGAGTTCTTACATGACCTTTGACTTTCTATATGACTTTAGAACTTAGTAGTAACTCTTCATATTCCATGTAGGACCCTTGGTCTTTAACATATTTAAATTTTCTAATTTTAGAGAATTACATAATTAAATTCCACAAATGATGTGGAAAGACACTTTGACACATGTAACTCCTTAAGATGACTATTGGAAGTGATGACATGGAACTTCATGATGATGTGGCATTTCCAAGATGCTCCTTTTACTGCATGCTTTGCATTTTCATGATGGATCTTACACGTGTTTGATATTAATCCTCCAAGGGGATCACTGATTTGGAGTCTTCTTTTGATCTATGTATTTGATCTTCTATAGTAATCTAGTGTCCCTTCATCTTCTTGCTCGATTAATTCTTCATGGTTCCATATTATCAAGTGTCTTCTCATATGATCTCCTTCTCTTCCTCTTTGAGCATCATCTTGTCATGTCAATATGTAATACCTACAAATGGAACAAACTCATGATAAGATGATATCAGTTCGTAAATATCCTAGTCTAGTTTGCTTCATGAAAATGACTGACTTAGTTGGGAGTGGGAACTGGACAAGGAGGAAGACTCAGGGATTTTCCAATGCACAGTTCTGGGGGCCAGGAGTGATGGATTGATGATTGAGACTGTGCAATGCATAGTTCTGGAGGCCTAGGAAATATGACTACGCAAATGGGGAGCTCAATGAGGTAGTATTGAGCCTTGAAGTTGCCCAATGCCCAATACAAGAGAGAGAGAGGCCTAGGAATTGCACAATTTCATAACTCAAGGATGCAAGATTACACCTTGGGGCATGCCACTACGCAATGCATGGAAGGATGTTGACTAGGAGGATGAAATGTGAAATTTTGGAGGTCAAGGGGCTAAGGTTGAGCACTAAGACTACATAATGCATATTTTTGAAGGGAGACTAGCTAGTGGATTATGTAGTTGCACAGTTTAAGGACTCAAGGAGGTAGCTAGATGACTGATATTTCGCAATGCATAACAAGAAACTGGCTTGGGGGTAGGCTTGTGAATTTTATGAGGGTAGGGAGGAAATCCTTGAGAACTATGATTGTGCAAAGTGTAGTCTATAGAGGCAGGATCAACACATTACACAATTTGATGAGGCATGGGATCAACTTGTGGCTTGCTACTATGAAATGTACAATTCAAGGAGGTTGAGTGAGGTTGAGGTTGGCTGGGCAAAGATTTTCCAGAATTTGACTAAGTGTTGGATCAATGAGATAGAAGTGAAACCAGTTTTAGAATTTATGAATGATCACACACACTCAGAACAATTGAAAACATAACATTGAGCACTGAGTACACAAGAAAAGTCATGATCCCCTTAATGTGACAACAATACAACAACCTCCTCTAAGTGCGACACTTAGGGTACACTTTGCGATGACAGTGATGACACTTGTGTGACAATGCTCAATACTTGGGGAATATATCTTGTGTATTTCTTTATGATGAATAGGACACAATAGTGCAAGAGAATGCATTAAAACTTCCCTTTAAGAATGTACAATTGACTACCTTTAACTAGGTGTGACACATAAGATACACTTTATGACGATAGTGACGAAACTAGTACGATAATGAAAACAACTTTCGGAATAGGTCTAGTACATGTATACATGATAAATAGGGCCAACTAGTACCAAATTTTCCTCTCACATTGAACCACAACTCAGCTTTTACCATCTGTGACACTTCCCATGCCAAAAGATGACACTTGCAACAGTAAGAGAAAGGCGTAAATGACACTTGCAAATGTGAATGACATTGAAAGAAACACATGCTGGAGTGAAGATAGAATGAAAAAGAAACTCATTAAAGTGAAAATGAGTAAAAGTGATAGTCATAAACATGAAAGAAGCACTTGTGAAAGTGAAGGTGCGCAAACGCGACAATTGGGAAAACTCACTGAAATAGAATTACAATCACAACCAAAAGTTAGATACTGTTAATGAAAGTGCACATTGACTATCAACATTGGTTGAAAATTTCATAGGCACCATCTTGATGGAATGTGCTATGTATTTTTAAGCTTGCATAAAATAATGTGCTCATGAACTTGTTATGGACTGAACATGCGTGAGGAAGTGACTTTGATAGTTAGAAACTGAGAAGAAGACTTAAACACTTAGAATAACATTAATTGATCATGAAGAAGATATTGAATGACAGATCATTAGATCCTCAGTAGGCTCCAAAATTCACATGTAGGAAGAATTTTTTAGGGTGTTGATCAAAGCAACAACAACTGCATAATTAATCTAGTTAGAAGAATTAGTTCCAATTATTGCATTTTAAGGAAAATTTCTTATTTACGATTTTGTATTTCTATAGATTCTGCTTTGAAACAATGGACCTATGGAAATAATTGGAAAACAAATTTTAATGAGGTACGTATATATGTATATAGGTTCTTCCTAGGTAAGTTCCATTTCAATTATTTTCTAGGTTTCTCTTGTATTCAAACTAATCACATTTGTACATTTTATTGGAAAAATAGAATTCTCTTAGTCATTTTTGTTTTTCAAGGAATCATAATTATGGTCCATCATGTTTAGTTCTCACTATGTCTCATATGGTACACTATATTCTATTTGAAGATATAGTAGTGAGGCAACATATGTAGGTGGAATACATTGGTGATTACTGCTTTGTTTTCCTACATACTCTGGTGTTATTATAATATCTGCATTAAATTATTTTTCTATGTAATGTAACTATATTCATATAAATCTTCAAGTTGTAGATGCAGACTGTAGTTGTGGAGGAAAGAGGGTGATGGGAATTTGTGTGAAACCAAAAAACGGAGATGTAGTTATTTTCTGGAGTGTGGTAAGTTTTGTCCTTGCTTAGTGTGATATCAATAATAATACATTGATTCTTTGACAATTTAATTGTGTTGGCCTTGTTCGCTTCCTGAATATCACCCATTTGTATATAGCATTCAAATGTCTGTAGAAGGAGAAAAAATAGTATAATGCTAACTAGTAAATATATGAATACTTCTCTGGATATTTTTGTTGATTATTTTCTAAGATCTAGTTCGCAATAGAGTATGCAGACTGAAGATTAGGTGCATTAGGTGATACAACAAAATTGATTTTAAGTATTTGGACATATGTTGTTGCTTTTACAAATAGAACAAATCTATATGATTTCTAATTTATATGTAAGTGACAAGTTCAAACCAACAAAGACAAATTATTTGATTATGTTCCAGTTCACCGGGTTAAATGTAGTGATGTTTTGTATTCTTGAAGAAGTGGCCTAAGTAGATATATCTAGGTTGTTTGAGAACTTGAGCCTTTTCCTTTATGTTAGTATTAATAAAAGCTCATATATGGACTGTCAACTCACTTGAATCTCACCATTTATTCTATTTTAGTATACTAATAGTGCTCAAATATGAGAATATGATGACTCTTCAAGTTATGGATACCATATTTTATGAAATGTAAAGGAAATGCATAATTTCTTTTTATCTTACAAGAAACCAAGAATTTTTTCAATAACATTTTTTTTTGGTGACGATGGCACAAGCAAGGTCAATAAAAAAATGTCACCAGTAAAAAAAATAAGAAACACAACTAGGAACGAGATTTTTAATGGGTTTCACCTAGAAATGCACTTTTGATCTGTTGTCTCTAGTAACTAGGACTATTATCGCCCTTTCTCATATACTCACATTCTTTGGAAAGGTTAGGCTAGCACCAAAAAGAGCACCAACAAAGTCATCTTCTTCTCTGTAGGGATAGTTTTATGAGATGGGTTGGGATTGTAGATAAAACTTGTTGAATGTTCTACTTAGTAGCCCTAAAATGTGAGCTGATTTTTTTCATTGGAATACAAAGAATATGATATTATTAAACCCTAACAAAAGTTTCTAAAGTACGTCATCACCCATTTCAGGGAACTTAATCTGATTTATCTCGAAAAAGAGTATTTTTCTCTCTTTAACAGTGAGAGCAAGGTGATCCTTTCATAAAAAATTTATTAACATATTTGAGTAGAATAGATATACCCAGTTAGGAAAATTTCAACCCAATTTAGTAAATCTTGTTAATACAATCACAATAGGTTGTTCTTCAAAAGGGATAATTTTATGAATCAACTGATAATTTAGACAAACTTTTTTCAATACAATATCAATAGGTTAGTCTTCAAAAATGATGATTTTATGAATTAGTTGGTAATTTAACCAACTCTATTTACCTATTAGTAAGGGACAACTACAAAGATTTGTAGTTTCCTGCAAGAGTTTTCATCTTATCAGGGACACATTTGTTATGGTAGGCACATTCAGTTGCCAAGTTTGTGTGAAATTTCTAGGCTTAACATGGAAACCATCTATTTCAAACACTAACATATGACATTAATTTTTTAATGGCCATTTGCACAATTGCTGCAAAACTAGGCCTTTCAAACACTAACATATGACATCAAATTTTTAATCGCCATTTGTGTTGTTGCTACAAAATTAGGCCTTTTGGGGAAAATGTTTCGTGTTGATGTGATAGTTATCATACTAGAATTATTATTTATTTAGATGATTATTTGTCTTGGTTTAGCATCATTTTCGTAAATGTGGAGGGTTGTTTTGTAACAATTGTACATTGAAAAGGATGGTTTTATGGGGCCAAGGAGATCAAGCTATGAGAGTTTGTGAACCTAGAAAAGAGATTGAAGAAGCTGAATGATTTGAAGCACGTCAAGGGGAAAAGAATAGAGCTTCAAAAGGTTTACACATATTATGTTTGATCATCTCTTAAGATTCCATGTTTGTTTTTTCACTCACAAACTATGTGCAACATTTTTTTGTTTTTTGACATTTCTACTTATTGAACTTATTAGAATCCATCTCTAGCCCATATCAAAACTTGTAAGGGGTAGATTGGTGCTTGTTAGATTCAATAAATTTATGATAAAACTTGACACTGCCAACCCCAATGCTCATAAGCTTGCTTTCATTTGACGAGTAATTCAAACATTCCTCTAAGAAATGTTTTTGTCTAGAAATGACAACTAGACTAAGCAACGTAAGGTAGCCCAAAAAACTTGTGGAACAATTATGGCATAGAGAGTTCCACCTCAAATTCTAAGTTGCATTAAGAAAAAAAAATACCTATTGTGACTTTTTTCAAAGATATCCAACTACATTATTTCTAGGAGAATTGAAAGCATGCTTGAAAAGGTGGGTATGCTTTAGGGAAGCCCCTACTCAAGGAAGGGACTTGATTTCTCCAACATTGAAAAACCAACATTATGTCTTGACTATTATTTTATTTTTTTAATTATTGAATGAATGAAAATGATTTTAATAAACTTTGAGGGGCCCTTCATGCTAAAATTGTCTAATCACTAAAAGAATTTGATTGAAAATCTTATGGGAGATTCGACTTTCTTATTTATGCTAGATCACTCTGGCGAGTTAATAAATAATTCATTGAAAGATCCACATAAATATTTATCTAAAAACTTACTATATTGAAGAAAATTCTTTGAAACACAAATTTAGTGTAAAATATAAGTTAAATTCAGATATTCCAAAAAAATCATAAAAAATCTTGTTGTAACGGCTGCAACACCCTCCAAATTTTTGGCCTACATCCAATTTCGGAGCCTTGGTTTTTCCTTGATGATTGAAAACAATCGGGCTCATCACATGAGCTCGTGTCGAGTCTTTACATGCTCTTTTCTTGACCGTTCACCAGTCGTCTTTTAGAATGTTAGTTGCAATTTCATGCTTACAGTCTTGTTCTGGCTATGTTGCAGGTCTCTCTTCGTGTGTACAAGTTGTTTTCACTATGCAAAAATTAGTCGCACTCACACATGAAATTGTATGCAATGTGGGCAAGTGTCGTCATGGTCATTCAATGATATATCTCAAGTGTTGTACTTGTCACTCACACCCTTTAGTTAGTCACATTAAGCATATTGTCTTGTTGATTTGAGGTGTCCCTTCGTCAAGTCATGTTGAGTGTGTTTTCACAAGGTCATGTATACATGAGTTAAATCACTCACACACTTAACCATTTTTCCAAATATCTGTCGACCAGACCACCCTCCACTAGCTAGACCTCCACTAAGCTACATTGTGTAGTCTCGACCGTTAGTGACCAAGCACTGTTGCCCAAAATTGCGTAGATTTTGAGGCTACCTGCTAGGTAGTCTGCACTGTGAAATATTCTAATCAACCTTACTAAATGTCACCTAGAACAAAGCAAAAGTTTCCCAAGAAGCTATCTCAATCTATGCTTCCTGTAAGCCTATCCATCAAGCCTCCTGCTGGTCAATCGAAGAATTTGACTTGGGCAATGATCCAAGGCTACACTCCTGCCAAACATTGCACGGAAGCTACCAACTTGCCTACTTTCACTACCTGAAGAAATTGTGCAAACAAGAGGGATAAGCACCCGCTTCCTATCACTGCACTGTCTCTAGAAATTGCAGAGTTTTGTCACTCAGTCCCCCTGCTGGCCTGCCTGTCACTCGTCCTGAAAATTATGAAATTTTCTTGGAAATTCCACCAGCTTCCTGGCACCCCACTCATCCTGGAAAATGCACAGACATGTCCTACATGACTGCCTCCCATATCTGTGTAGCTTTTGCTAGCATGCTCCCACAACTCAATCCCGGCCTCCTCTAGAAATCTGTACAGTTTTCACTGCCAGTGCCTCTTGCTGCCCGCACTACCTTCCTTGGAAAAATTGTGCATTTCTACCTCCCAGCTAAGCCAGATCCTACAGATGTCACTGTTGTCCTGGACTACTCAGTTCAGCTTCTCAGTGACTTTTGTGCAGTTTTTCCTGATAGTATCCCAAAGCCTTGCATCCTAGCCTAAAATGTGCTCTGTGCAACTTCAGAGTCTTGTCCTCTCTCCCGGTCACCTACACCCAAAAATGAAAGATGATGCATCATGGTAGACTAGGGGATTTTTGGATTTGATGTCATCTCGCCATGAGTGATTATAGAGACAAGTACATGGATGAGACATGGCGTGACGATGAATGGGATGAACAAGGAGCACATTCTAGGAGACTTTTTCACGAATGGTTGAACACATGAAGCATGCCAAGTACCAACGAAGGGGATACATGTACATGCAACAACAAGTGAACACCAAGACCATCAAGGACTTCGCACACCTTGTCATGTAGAGGTGAAGCTATGACACACCAAGAGCACATTCATCACTCAACAACATTTCAACTCGACATGAACACCACCATCAGCATGAACATACCAACATTGTCATGTTGAGTCATGTCATGAGTCATCTTGGTGACATCACTATTGTGGGACATACTATTGTAATCAATGTAATGTAACGTGGAAGTCCAAGAGACCCACATACAAATTTGAAGAGTCATTTCAATTGAAGAGTCATGTAAGTGAAACAGTCATGAGGGAAGTCGAAGTGTCACAAGGGTCAAGTTCATCGTTGGCTATATATATGCCTCATTTGTACATGCAAAAGACTTTTCACCTTATCTCCTCCAGCATAGCCTTGAAAGTTTGTAGTATTTTCTTTGAGGAGCGAGCAATGTCTCCAACACCCCACTGTCGGGGTTAGTGATGTATGGTGTACTGATGTGTCTTGAAAATTTTGCTTAATTCAGAAGCCTGTTAACATGCCAACACATTTTCACACATGTATTGTATTCATTTGTAAGAATATTCTTTGGATTCTTGTAATGCACGTTGCTTTAACTTCTACTAATATAGTTGAACTATTTTGGTTGTTTTAGTGCATATGTTGTTGAAAATGTGTTGTATCAGTTGTTATCATTGTCTCACTTGTGTGGATTTATTCATCAAACACTCGACAGATTCATTCTTGCAAACTTGTTATAATGGCCATCACACTTGTGTGGACTATGCTGGGTGTTGTATGTGCTATCTGTTCACCTTTGTGTATGTGACTACCACATCTGTGTGGACTACTCTGTTGGAAGATGTGTAGATCCTAATGTGTTGCATGTATCTAACAGATTTGGGACTATTACCTTTCAACTTGAGAATCACTCTCACCCTATCCCTCTATAGTGAAAGAAATTAGACATAGGTTACACTAAGCACTCACCAGGCACATGAACCTCGCTTTTTGAAGACTAAGTATACCACTCTCATGTGTTGACAAGAAAACGTTAAGGCATATCTTTAAGATAATGGCAACTGGGCCATCATATCGGATTGGACTCCTACACCAAATGGAGTGAGATCTAGTTGGGACTTCATACCGAGGAGATCCTCTGAGTGTTGGCGGGTCCAAAACTGTCATATTTTACAGTGCTAGAAGGAGGGTCACCAGTTGTTTATGGCTGAATGTCCTCTCACCCCCACTCATCAATCATCTGGTCAAGGCAGTAACTCACACTCGCTCTCAGCTATGCGCAACTATGAAGTTGGTTACTCCTCACCTCCCAGACGTGAACACGAATTTTCATATCAGAACCTTCGCTCTATTTGTCTCATCACCTGTCAGCTTTCCAAAGTAGTCAGACTGATCCCAGGAATACAAGATCTTCCATATGCATCAAAGAAGCCAAAGACCACTCCCACAGGAGTTGTTGTCTCATCAGTGGAAGAAGCAGTTCTTGCCACACTTGAAGGTCTTGCAGAAGCTATTGAGAATGGAGAGGAACCTCTAGTCTTCTGACAAGGAGAATAGGAAAACCTCATGATCCTGGGCTCAGACTCTAGTATAGGAGGTGGAGGTGGAGATGAACCAACAGACTCAGAGGAAAAACCATGATATTCTGAAGAAGAGGAGGAGGACAAAGAAGAAGAAGACATGGCTGACCAAAACTTGGAATGGATGAGTCAGGGACCATTGGCACTCCCAAGTTCTTTGCACAAGATGTCAAAATGTTCAGAGAGGATGTTGAAAAAGTACAACCCTGACAGAACAGTGAAGGTAGAAGACCACTTGGACAAATTCTACCTACAACTACAGACACTCGAGGTATAGTACGACGACATTGCATGTAGATTGTTTCTGTGTACCTTGGATGGACAAGTAGCAGTATGGTATCACAACATTCCTGTCAACTCCATCCAAAACTGGGGTATGTTCAAAAGAATTTTTTGGAAAAATTTGCTAATGACAAGACCCCTGCCATGTTGCTCAAAGAGTTGGGCAGTCTCAAGATGGAGTCGAAAGAGAAAGTGAAAGACTTTAATCAAAGGTTTTTATGCATCTTGAACAAGTTTGCAGCAGACATAAAACCTCATGACTCTGCCACTGTCAACTATTACATGTCTGCACTGCCAAACAGTATTGCATAGTTTGTCAAGTGAGTTGCGAAACCAACATTACTTGAAAATTACGAAGAGGCAATCACTATGGAAAAGGACTTGCATGCGATTGGAGTCATCAAGGATGATGAACCAACAAAAGACTCCAAAGATGTGAGTAGGAAGCCCCATGATGTTGCGAGTAAGTGGAAAGACAAGGAAGCATGTGACATTGAATGTAGAAAATCCTGTAGATTCACAACCTAATGCAATTTGCTAAAGCAAGAGACAATAATCTACTTCTACTCTTTACAGTAGAGATCATAAACATCGAGCAAACAATAATCAATAGAGGAAGAGAATCAAAGGCACATAACACAATAAATCTCCGGGGAAGGCCACAACTCAAAACCCCACTATCTGTTTTGTATTAATCCAACAAATCAAGATGAAATTAAAATTCTTGTTCTCTCTAGAACAATCCCAGCACTCAGTAAATTCAATATCCAACTCATAAGCAAGCTCAAGGCGAAATATTAGCCTCTTCACAGGCTCTCCAAGTCTCTATTCCAATGTGTAATTACTATGGAGGATAGCTTGTATTTAAAGGGAAATAAAGCCTCTAAAAACTACACAATCCCTCAAGGATTAGTTCCTGATTGCATGCACTATCAGTGCAACTTGGAAAAATCTAAAAAAAATAGTACATTGTCCTTGCACCCTAGTCTCAACTGGGTGCTTCTCAGAATCGACATGCATGAGTTTCCGATGAGTAAATATTCAGTTAACTACAGTAGCACTGGTGGAGTTCATTAGTGTCACCACTGACTGTTAACTCACTATTAGTTCTCTTGAAACTGAGTCTTCTATTTTACACCTCACAATTAACTCATACTGGACTCCCAAAAAGTAGGGAGAACATATACATGACTTCCAAAAGACTTCCAACTCGAATTTCCTAAGTTAAGTAAGTTTAATAAACTTAATTTAACTATTTTACGTTGCTATGAGAATAGAATTCAAATTTAATTCTCAGTTTAATTCAAGGACAAATTAAACTGAAATTTATTGTTTCCATTTCACTACACTCCCTCTCAATAAGAAAGGGATTATCAACTATCTTGATCTTGTCTTTGTGAAACTCGAATTTACATATTGAAAATTCCTTTTTCAGGATGTCATCATCTTGCTGCCCTGTGGGAATGCAATATAACAACATGATCCACATTAATACACAATCTCTGAGATGATGATACTAGATATCAATATGCTTGGACCGATCATGAAAGACTAGAGTTTTAGAGAGTTTGATACAACTCTAATTATCACAATAAATCACTGTCGGATCCATCTGTTGACCAAACAAACCAACCTGGATCTTCCTCATCCAGATAGCCTCACATGCTTCCTGACTTACAGCCATGTACTTTGCCTCTGCCGAACTAAGCGCAACCGATCTTTGTTTTCTGATGTACTAAGAAACTATCACTGACCTAATACTAAAGATCCCTCATGATGTGCTCTTTCTGTCGGATGGACTCCCTTCCCTATCTTCATTAGTGAATCCTTGAAGCTTCACTCCCTCTGTCTGTACGTACCATAACCCTAACTGAGTAGTGCCTCTAAGGTATTTCAATACATGCTTTGCTGCCTTCAAATATAGCTTGGTAGGCCTAATGATCGCTTGACGAAGCTGGCTAACTACATAACACATATTCGGTCATGTGTTGACCAAGTACATGAGTGAACCCACAAGCTGCCTGTAAACAATAGCTTCCACTACTTCCCCTGAAGTAGAATCCTTATTCCTCCAGTTACCAGCTAGAGGAGTCTCCATGGCTTTACTGCTCTCCATGTGGAATCTCCTAAGTATCTCATTGGCATACTTTCTCTGAGATACAAACAACTCCCCATCTCCCTGCCATACCTCCATGCCAAGAAAGTAATGCATGAGTGTCATGTCCTTCATCTCAAAGTCTCTTGCAATATCATCCTTGCAAGATTTGATGAGCTTCTCATCACCTATCAGTATAAGTTCATCTACATAAAGTACAATGATCAACAACTTACCTTCCACCGCTATGTGATACATGTTCGCTTCCGCTTAACTCTTCATGAAGCCCAACCTAGTGAAGTAGCTATCTATCTTGGTGTACCAAGCATGTGATGCTTGCTTCACCCCATATAATTCTCTCTTGAGTTGGCACACATGCGACTCATGGTCCAAGGTTTCAAAACCTTCAGGCTGCTCTATGTACACCTCTTCCTCAATCATGCCATTGAGGAAGGCAGTCTTCACATCCATCTGATGGATCTTCCAACCCATCTGTGCTAATAATGCCAAAATAGATCTAATTGATGAGTACCTTGCAACAGGAGAAAAGGTCTCATCATAGTCAATCCCCTCTGCCTGTGAAAAGTCACGAGACACAAATCTAGCCTTATGATTCTCCACACTACCATCTGTATATTTCTTTACCTTGTAAAGCTAATGGGAGCTCACAACTGACTTGTCCTCCGACCTCGAGACCACATCGCAAACATTGTTTCGAACTATGGAGTCATACTCCTCCACCGTCGCATCAACCCAAACCGACTGTTGCACTACTTCCTAAAAGGAAGATGGCTCTGTCAAAACACATGCACCCATAAGTGCCATGTATCTAGTGTACCTATCTGGTGACTTCCTTTGTTTGTGCTGAGAAGAGGGTGCTCCTACATTCTCCTGTGCATCATCCAACAATCTGTCAGTCTCTCTAGTGCGCTTTCTTCCCTCTCTAGAAGACTCTGCTTGAGTGGATGTCTCCACTCTCTAAACATCTGCATGTGGCTACTCCACATCAATCTAAGGTCCCTCAACCTTAGGAGCTAAACTATCCTCGTTCGCATGTAGCTCAATCTCCCTCTCAAGGGATACTCACACAACCTTCTCCTCATTGAACCTGATATCCCTACGAACCACTGTCATCCGACTGGTCGGCATGTACACTCGATAGTTGTGGGGTGTATTAGTGTACCCCACAAATATCCCCAACTCTATTGTTGGCTCAAGCTTGTTCCTTGCATCTTTGGTTACATGGAAATAAACCAATGACTCAAAAATCCTAAAGTGACCAACATTTGGCCTCTTACCAGAATAAGCCTCCTCTGGTGTCTTCATCTCAAGTATTCGATGTGGGTATGGTTCTGAACATAAAATGTTGTGTTTCATGCCTTAGCCCACAAGTGTAGTGGTAGGCCCTGATCATGCAACATCGCCCTTTCTTCCCCTACTATGCTCGTGTTCCTCCTGTCGGCAACCCCATTCTATTGAGGGTTATGGGGTGTCATCAACTCTCATTTAATACCTCTTGGTACACAAAATTTCTTAAACTCATTGGAGACATACTCACCACTGTTATCACTTCGTAGAGATTTAACCTTCTTGCCAGAATCTTTCTCCACCAATGCTTTGAACTCACAAAACTTTGTGAATGTTTGATCCTTTTTCTGCATAAAAAATACCCAGCATTTGCGAGAATGGTCATCAACAAATATAACATAATACCTATGTTTTTCCATGGATGTTGTCGAGAATGGTCCACACACATCTGAATGGACTCTCTCCAGAATAGACTTTGATCGACTATCTCTGTCTCCAAAGGAAGACTTGGTGTATTTTTCTAATGTACAACCCTTGCATGTATCAACTTGTTCAAGCATACCTTTGGGAATGCCGGTAGAGATTTGTTGCAATATCTTCAAATCCCCATGATGCAAGTGGCCCAATCGTCTGTGCCACAACTCGCCAATGTTTCGGCTCAACACCTTTTCCACTTTTGAAATCAAAGCAACACAATCCTCTACCTATATCTTATAGAGATTCTGAACTCAAATCCCTATCTTCTTTACTTGAACCATGGCTATGTGTCAAAGGAACACCTTTCCTTTAGAAAATATCACATCATAGCCTATATCCTCAAGCATGGCAATAGATACCAAGTTCTTCGTCAATCTAGGTACATGCATAATAGTATTCAAGGTGAGTGGAGTTGCATTCTCCCTCTGAAAAGTAAAGTGCCCACAATAGTAACACTATACTTACCGTCATCACCCATCTCAATATGCATCTTGAGATCTTTCTCCTCGAGTTTAGTGAATAAATTTTTGTCGCTAGTCATGTGGAATGAAGCTCCACTGTCTAAGTACTAGACACTTCCCATCATTGAAGACACCATGCATGTAATGAGGGAAAATTCCAATTCAAATTGGGAGGCCAAAGCCTCACCTGCCGCTCCTCCTGAGGAATTCTCCTTGGACTTCTTCAATGGACAATTTGTAGCAAAGTGTCCCATCTTGTGACAATGAAAGCATTTAACTTTCATCATGTCCTTCTTCTTACCTCCATGATAAGAATCTGATTTGGAATGAGAAATTTTACCTTTCCCCTTCCTCTCCTTAATCGCTAAGGCACAGTTCTCTTCATCATCAGTCTTTGATGAAGAGAGATCCCTAGTGTTCCTCCTGATCTCATCCTGCATCAAATCCAATCATAGTTGTTCCCAATTTGGTAGCTTCTCCCGACCACTGACAATTCCTGATAACTATGCCAACTCTTTGGGAGACTGAGAAAATAAGGGCTCACCATATCCTCCTCGGCAACCATGATTCCAACACTTCCAAGTTCATCCTGACATTGAGTGAACTTGGTCAAGTACTTTGGAATCATCTCACCTTTCTCCATTTTGATTTTATGAAGTTTATCCTTCAGTGCCAACTTCCTTTGATCACTTCTATTTTGATACAAGTCTGTCAATATTTTCCACATAGCATGTGGGGTTTCCTTTCCATGGAGACTTGAGACAATTTGTTCTCAAACTCCTTCAAAGATTATCCACCTTGCCTTCACAACACACTTCTTTGACTTGGCCAAGTTCTGTGCATCAATAGCTACTGGCTTAGGAATTGTTTTTTCAACAAATTCCTTCAAGCCATTATCCTCTAGCATAGCCTCCATCCTGTCCCTCCAAGCTATGAAATCTGAGCCGCCTTCCAAGGCATACTCAAGCCTCAACCCATGGAACACCATCTGCCAATCATGAAGTATGTATTGCAAATTCGACTTTCACCTGTAACCCATCAACTTAAAACTTTGAAATCTCCTCTAGTATACTATTGTCAGCTCTAATACCATGTAGAAAATCCTATAGATTCACAAGCTAATGCAATTTTCTAAAACAAGAGACAATAATCTACTTATACTCCTTATAGTGGAAAATTAAGATGAAATTACAATGCTTGTTCTCTCTAGAACAATCCCAACACTCAGAAAATTCAATTTCCAACTCATAAGCAAGCTCAAGGCCAAATCTTAGCCTCTTCAAAAGCTCTCCAAGTCTTTATTCCAATGTGTAATTCCTATGGAGGATAGCTTGTATTTAAAGGGAAATAAAGCCTCTAAAAACTACATAATCCCTTAAGGATCAGTTCCTGGTTGCATGCACTATCAATGCAACTCAGAAAAATATAAAACAAATAGTATACTATCCCTGCACTCTAGTCTCAACTGGGTATTTCTCAGAATTGAGATGCGTGGTTTTGTGATGAGCAAATATTCAGTTAACTAGAGTAGCATTGGTGGAGTTCATTAGTGTCACCACTGACTGTTAACTCACTATTAGTTCTCTCAATCAGTTTGAGAACTAATTTAACTGAACTAATTCATGAGATTGAGTCTTCTATTTTACAACTCTCAATTAACTCATACTGGACTCCCAAAAAGTATGGAGAACATATTGTTTCTGAGAAAACTAGTGTCTTTTCGATCTGCTAGTCCCACTAAGATGGGTAACTATCTTAGAAACAAACAATCAAAGAACTTTAAGATTTCCTTTCTGTATGATAGATAATAGAGAAGCAAAGAGGACCAACCTGGATCTTCCACTTGACTCCTTGCCTGTTTCCTCTCCCCCTTGATAGAGATTACCACTCCTCTCCTACTTGCCCCACTTTAGAGAATATCTGTAGAGTCAAAGCAACAAAATACCATCAAAGCACCTCGATCTATGATATCATAAACAATGCAGAATTAGAAATACATTGACTATACAATTGCATCCACAAATAACAAGATTCACAAATACACAATTATATGGAGGAAAACTCAATGAACTTTATTAATAGCAGAAATGGAAGAGAGGATTACAACCTAGCTGTCTGATCCAACATCATCCTCCCAACATCAAAGCGCTCTTCACCTCATGAAAAGCAAGATCATCCAACAATACAATGTTTCTTCTCAAAGAGAAACCAACAACACTTCCTTACAGATTACAAAATTCGATGCTCCAGATCTCTCAGATGAGGGATCTATATATAGATGTCTTGCAAGGGTGTGAGTCAGCTCTGGGTTTCTGATTAGTGTCATTCCATTGATAGTTCTTGGTTCCACTTGGAGATTTCTTTGATCTCTTACTCATCCCTGGGCAAATTTAGAGAGGCAAGTGTCATATGAGAAGTTTCTAGAAGATTCTATGGGTTTCCACTTAGCAAACTGTCTCTGCCATTTGTCTAATCTTTCTCATTGCACCCCACAGAAGTCTCTTTCAGTATGCATCACACCTGGCTAGTGTAGCAGCTAGTATGCATCACACCTTGACCATGGAGCAGTCTATATGGTCCAATTTTGGCCAGTTCTAAGTGGTTTTTCAAGTGGAACTTCTGGGAAATGATGTAATCAATTGACCATGATTCTTTAGGGTGTGAAACAACACTTTCAGGGGTTTAAGAGCCCTTGGTTTATCGACATATGTGATTGGGGTTGCAGTGCCCAAATATGTCTATAACAATTGCCCCATAAAGCATGTGGTTGTAAATCTTCTGATGTCGGGTGAAATTCTTTATCATGAGGATCCGATCTATTCGAACTGGAAGGTGACCTGTATAAAATAAAATACAATACATCATCATCATATTATTTTCATGATCTAGCTGAGGCGGGCATTCCCATGCTCAGCTTTATAAATTCATTTTCATGTACATTAGGATAGATAATCGTTTACTATTGCAGACTGGTGATTCCTTGTAGAGTCATCATCCCTTAGCTTGGATGATCATCTGTGCAGTTTCTGTGTACATTTGATGTCTTTAAATTCCTGAATATATCACAACCTGGATGAATGAAACTAGATTCGGGGTCTTCAAAACTCGTTCAATCTTCACCCGAAGTACAAGTCGATCCATGTGAAAAGATGTTCTGAAGTCGAACATGGAAAGGCATTGCCTGATTATCAGCCAATAATGTAAGCTGTTAACAGAGATAAGAGGAATCATCGATAATGATGATGACCCTCAAGGTACTATAGTATAATTTATGTGGTGTGAATATATGATCTGATGTTGAACACCACGCAAAATCTCTTGGTCGAAGGCCATTGATGTAAACCTGTCATCGGGAGTGAGAAACTTGCCATTGAGGCATGCAAGCTTCAAAGTACTGAAAGTGTTGTTTCTAAGTCAACTTCTTGGATAATGAGTTGATGTCGACAAGAAGTGACCCGTCGTAGGAGGGCCTTAATGTATCCCACATCTACGACACAAAACAAAGAAAATGATTTTCTGGAGGTGAAAATGATCCTATGATACAAGGTTTAGGAATGGCGGTCATGAAAAATGGAAGATGAAGGTATTGTAGCGGATGAGGCGTTATTTGGGTAGTGAATTCTCTGAATGACTTCTCTTGAAAATTTTAGCGACACTGAGATGGATTGGTAGCATTAACCCCAAAATATGGATGGTATGAAGGACCAATGGTGACATGACTGGTGAACGGAATAACCCAACCCAACTCAATCATGGTGATGGTGTGAAAGTGTCATGTTCAAGAGCGACTTTCTACCAATGAAGTTCTTTAAGTTTTCTTCCGTTTTTCCCTAGTCATTTCTGACTAGTACCTCTTTATTTTTGTCAATCTTGAGGAGGATAACATATGCTTGTTCTATAATTTCCCTTCGGGCAAACCTGTCACTATGTTTTAGCGAGTCTAGCGACAGTGAAACTCGTTCTTGTTCGAGTGGACAAGTTTGTCACTATCATTTTAATGAGTTTAATGACAAAGATAACTCGGTCCTTTTCATATTTATAGAGTTTGAAAAGGGACGAAAAGGAAACTCCAGCAGTCCTTTTTCGTAGCATAATCCCTTAAGCCCGAAAAGGTATAAAACAATATGAAAGGGATGAATTTTCGATCACTTTAGCGAGCTGAAAAAGACAAGCGCTCGATATTTTTGTGGAATGATCCCTCAGGTCCAAAAATATTAAAATGAAGAGGAGGGATGGTGCTTCCATTTACTTTAACAAGCTGGAAAGGCCAGTAGCGCGTCAATCTTGTCATATTTTACAAGTCTAAAAAGAGCTTAAAAGAGACTCGTTTTTGAGGAATGAGTGATGTTTTCGGGGAGCAACTGGTTCTAGGTAAGTTTGGAACTTCTCAAGACATGGTAGTGTGAAGAGGGTGGCTAACAGGATCACTCATCGCAGCTATTCCTCAAAAGGGTAAACAATCAAGTGGAAGCGTATGATCGGCGAAAAGAATGGAGGTGACAGTAAGAACACAACCAAGGGTTGAAAGGCTGATAGCATGGCGATCACAGAGGTCGTTTACTGAAGGCAGGTTTATTTTTTAATGAGCTTGAACCTTGCGTTAACATGTGCTCAGTGACGCCTTTATTTTTTAATGAGCTTGAACCTTGCGGAAACATTGCTCATGATAATAGTCAGAGATGTTCAATTTACCATTAAATGCTAGATTCTTTCGACGGTTGTACAACCTATTCAATCGCTCCATCAAATTGATTAGAAATACAAATACATGTCTGAAAAATGAGTTAAAAACTAACATTTTACTTGAAGTACGTGAATAGTAACGTAAAAGGCATTTTTGCCTCTCATTTCTACCATTTCATTCAAATTTGGGATTTTGGAGCTTTGGAGGTTTTTTCCCCCTCAAATTTCATCAGTTGATTTCGAGAGATCTGGTGGACTATTCTCCGCGCCATCAGGACTAGATAGGAGCTAACCCTGAGCTCTTCAATTGCATTCCATCCTTTTCTGATTTTGAGCAAGTTTTCCCTTTCTTCTGGGCCTCAAGGGTTTGAAGAATTCGTTCTCTCCCCATTGCACCTATCCTACATAAAAAAGTGCGATGCATACTGAGCTCAACATTGGCCAGTCAGTATGCATCTCACCCTGTACACAGGTAGGGTGCAATGGGCGCAGAAAGGAAAGTTTGTATAGTGTTTTTTCATGAAATTTTTGCCTGTTTTTTGCCCAAATCAGGATCCTAATTCATCTTTTGTTTGTGTTTCAAAGATTCATTGGATCAAGATGGTCATTACATGGTGTGAACGTGGGCATGAAGAAGAGGACATGATTACCTTACATGATCCGGGCACAGTTACTACATTGCGAAACTGTGGCTTGCTAAAATTCTTCTGTATATCTAGCATGAGGCAAAAAATCAATTTGTTGCAATATTTTTTCAATGCATGGGATCCGATCAACCAGGTATTCCAGATTAGAGGAAAATCCATTCCTTTGACAGTCGAGGATATCTACTTTTTGACTGGTTTATCGAGGTGTGGTGCCCCTCTCTCACTATCGGGATTCGCCTGTGGGGGTGAATCTGTGAGGGATTATATTCGCCAGTTTTGTAGGGTTGGATCTCAGCCCAGTAGGGATGGCAAGATCAATATCCAATATGTTACTGATCATTCCTTGAGGACCATTTTATTCACCTTTGCTAGATTTGCTAGTAGCACAGCTCTTCATTTAGCCAACAGATCTTATATGCAGTATGCCCTGCAATGCCTGGAACCAAAGGTATTCAATTGGTGTGAGGAAGTACTTCCGGTGATAAAATAATAGCTCTCCAAGGTAAAGAATGGAAGATCAAAGAATTTTGGTTACAGTTCCATTTTGACTGCTTTCACCTTGGAGAGGATTCCACTGATGTAGCCACAGTACATTTCACTAGGATTGCCAGCACCGAGGGAACCATGAATGCAGAGATGGATTGATCTCATGGCCAGACATGCTAGTCAGTCACAAATTTCATTCTCTGATGCCTTCTTTGAGTGGTTCGACTGTCAAGAGATGGTATTTGTAGAGTATCCATACGTTGGGATGGATTTCTAAGGCGACTTGGATTTGGTGTTACCGGCTGGCAAGCAGTGGAGTGTTATGGGTAAAATGATTTGACCATATCTTTGTTTATCTATTTTATAATGTTCTTGTGTGTTTTTTAAATGTTACCAAGACTAATCAAACTCATGTATGTGTGAAAATGTTGGGCCAGTGCGACCAACAGCACGCCCTAGGGCAGCAGTTGACATTCCAGCAGGAGAGGCTGTAGGGAGGGTTGTCCTTCGCAATCTGGACACAGCGGAGACCCTGGCAGTGTTGTAGGATCAGATTGAGGGTCTCACCCTTGGTATTCAGGATGTGAGGACCAATGAGTTACCTCTGAGGTTACATCACCATACTACTGGCGTACCGAGTCGATGGACTAGGCTCTTACGTATGATCGCATAGGCGGTGACTTGCTATCACCAGCACCATTAGTCTAGGGTGCTTTTCTGCATTTTTGAGTATTTGGGTCGTTCGACCGATTTTGTCTTGGACACAAAACATTTTGTAAAAACTATAAACAGTTATATATTTTTGATTTTCAGAGTTTTATTTCGGTTAAGTTATGTGATCCTGATGCAAATGTTAATGTGAAATGCTTTTTCCTTCATAAATGCTGCAAATGTCTATCTAACACACAATTTTCTAATGAATCAGTTAATGTGTTTAAGTTTCTAGAAATGTGTTGATATTGAATAGAATCAAACTGCGTTTCCAAAATCTTGACTCTTAGGAACATATGATAGATAGCTGGGTTCCAAATGGAATAGACGCCAGTAAGCTATAGAATGACGAGCTGTGAATCTAGCCTAACAACAAGTTGACGTATGCCATGTGAAATGGCATCAGAGAGAAGCTCCATCAAGATGTTATACTCAGCGATGTTGTTCATTGATCGACCAATACATATCCCCCTGAAACTCACTAACTCACAGCTTGGAGCAAAAATGGCCCATGCTGCAGAAGATAGGCTCCGTGTACTACAACTAGCTCCGTCAACATACCGAATGAATGTTTCCAAAAATTCCGACATCTGCAACAAATGCAAAGTGTATTACCTAACAAAAATGACAACTCTTGATGAAAACAAAAATGTAATAAAAGCATATCTATAAAGAGATTACTACACTTAATCAAGCATAGTAACGCTTAAGATAGAACCTGTTCCAGGGTTGCGATAGCAGAATCCCATTGTAATCTACTAGCTTGTAGGCTCCTTTTGCTAATACTCTTTTAACAATGTAGGGGCCCATCCACAATGGTTCGAACTTACCTACTCCCAATTTATCGAAGTCCTGATCGTATAGCAAGACTAGGTCACCTTCTGAGAAGACACTGGGTTTGACATTTTTGTCAAATTGCGCCTTGACACGTTTCTTATGATCTTCGTTAGCCAATGCTTCACCATGACGGGCTTCATCCAATTGGATTGGTTCCAAGAAACGCACCTCTTCCTTCGAAGTTTCGGGAAGTAGATCGATAACGAGCTTGAGAGATGAAATTTCACACTGAATCGGTAAGACCACTTCCAGGCCATACACCAACTGAAAGGGTGTAAATCCGGTCGCATTTCTCACCGATGTCCTATATGCCCATAGAGCTAAGTACAGGATTAAGTGCCAATTTCGTTTGTGGACTCCAATCATCCTTTGCAGCATGCGCTTCAGGAGTTTGTTGATGGCCTCAACTTGTTCGTTAGCCTGCAGATAATATGGAGTAGAATTGTCGTGGGATAGTCCTAATTTGGAAGCCAATTCAACCATCAAGTGATTGCGAAAATGTGATCCATGATCTGTGACTATAGCTTGTGGAACACCAAATCTATAGACTACATGATTGAAAAAGAAAAGAGCAGCCATTTCACCACTGTTGTTTAATGTAGGCATCGCCTTGGCCCATTTTGTAAAATAGTCGACTGCGACTATGATATACCCATACCCCCCGGCTGAGGTGGGGTTACATGTCATGAAATCTATGCCCCATTTAGCGAATGGCCCAACAACGACTACTAGATGTAGCGGTGCGCATGGTAGTCTGGTTTTGCGATCAAAAATCTGACAAGCATGGCAACTTCTGACTGTGATTATGCAATACTTGAATATTATAGGCCAAAAGTAGCCAGCTCATAAGATCTTTTGTGCCGTAGCATAACTAGATTGATGCCCTCCACACACCCCTGAATGACAATCATTCAGGACTTTTTCGGCCTCCTCATGCGTGAGGCACCTTCACAGAACTGTATCGACACCATGACAGTAAAGTGTATCACCAACGATCATGTAGTCTTTTGCTTGGTATCGAGTACGTCGCTATTCAGAGTGAGAGGTGTTCGGCCTAAAGGTTTGTGTTTGGAGATAGATCAATATATCTCCATACCACGGATCACTTGACGATATCAGAAACAGAGTTTCATCCATAATTGACGCTTTAGATGTTGAATCATTGGACGATGATGGGAGGTCGCATAGTAACTCTGCGAAAACTAGAGATTTATTTGATTTGGATTTTGTGAATTCCAGATCAAACTCTTGCAAAATTGCTATCCATTTTGAATATTTGCCCCCTAGTAATTGATGCGACAGAATGTAGGTCATAGGGTTGCAATCTAACAGAATGGTAGTTTTGCGAAAGAGGATGTAGTGTCGAAATCTCTGTACTGCTTGAATAGATGCTAGAGCTATCTTTTCAACGTAGGAATACTTTCTTTCTGTATCATTTAAGTTGTGGCTTAAATAATATACCGGGTGTTCTATTCCATTGTCTTCTTGTACAAAAACCATTGCAATGGTTGTATTTGTTGCGGCGAGATA
The DNA here is from genome assembly GCA_031772625.1 of Pinus tabuliformis. Taxonomy (NCBI): domain Eukaryota; kingdom Viridiplantae; phylum Streptophyta; class Pinopsida; order Pinales; family Pinaceae; genus Pinus; species Pinus tabuliformis. The sequence goes on along the minus strand of CM062810.1, from coordinate 870,024,080 downwards.
TAGGTTAAAGTATTTTTGATAGTCAGGAGCATACATTAATGATGCTTTTATTAGGGAATCCTTTAAAGCATCAAAAGAAGCTTGTGCAACCCGATCCTAGTTGAAGGGTACTTAGTTTTTCAAAATACGTGTATAACCTTTAGCAAGTTCGGCATAATTTGGAATGAACCTCCTTAGAAAGTTTGCTTTCCCTTGGAGTTTCTGAATCTGAAGCAAATTTGAAGGTGGAGGCATGTCAATGATTGCTTGAACCTTACATGGGTCAAGTCAAATTCTGTCCTTAGAGACTACGAAACCAAGTAAACAACCAGAACCAACACAAAAAACACACTTGTGTGGATTGAGTCGTATCTTGTAGTGTCGGCAATGCAGAAATATAGCTCTCAAATGCTATGGATGATCAGTCTGCTTTCGCAAATGAGCCAGTAGATAGTCGAGATATGGTTGAACGATGTGCTTGATGTCATGGAAGGCATAGTTCATTGCCCTCTGAAAAGTTGCCCCTGCGTTCTTCAAATCGAAAGGTAGTTTACGGTATGCGAATGTGCCCCATGGAAATATAAATGCAGTCTTCGACTGGTCTTGTGGTTGGATATTGATTTGATTGTATCCAGAAAATCCATCCATGAATGAAAAGATTTCGCATCTGGCACATTCATCAATTATTTGGTCGATGAAGGGTGTAGGGTAGTTGTCCTTTGGACAACCTTGATTTACATCCCTGTAATTGACGCATACTCGAATCGTTCCTTGCTTTTTCATCACAGGAACAATATTCGATACCCAATCAGTTAGAGGAACAGGGTAAATGAAACCAACATGTAGAAGTTTTTCAACTTCTACCTTAATGGCAGCGGTTTTCTTCGGGTGATCCGTTCGAAGCCGTTGCCGTACTGGTTTGACATCTGGATACATCTTGATTTCATGTTCAATGATTCTCAAGTCAATGCCTGGCATTTCTTCATATGACCATGCAAATACATCTCTGAATTTGCGAAAGAGAGCATAGTATATTTCCAGTTTTGAAGGAGAACAAGATTTGCCAACATGAATATTCTCTACAACATTAGGTTTGGTCGAGATATTTATGGCGATAGTCTCTTCAGTATTGGACAAATTTCGCTCAGAATCCACTGTATTTACAGTATTTTATAGAAAATAAAAAACTGAAGGATGATTTAGGTTGCTGGAATAATCTTCGTCGTTATCTTGAAGATGGGAACGATGGTGGTAGTCTTCCCATGGTGCCTCTCCTATCATCATTGACTGAATTATTCCTTCATCTGTAGAATGTATACGAGACCAAGGATCAAAAGAGGTGCCATACTCTAGAGACCTGTCTATCCAAACACTCGATGAGTGTTGGTTTGGGTTTGCCACCCAGGCCCAGAAAATTGATTGCTACAAAATTTCTATGGGGCTTGGAGGCAACACCTGGCAATGATCCATACTAACAAAATGTTTAGAATTCTTCTTAATCTTTAGCGATGTAGAAGATATCATATGATGGGTTTCCACGGTGGCCACTTCCACCAGATTACTTGGAGGCGGAAGGGAAAAAGTACCCATTAAGGCAGGGTCTTTTAGGAGACCCACTTCGACATTTTGAAGCGATTGAGAGCTTCCATGGATGATTGGAATGCTTCCCGTAGCTTGTGAACTGTTGGGGAAAAAGGTTAGTTGGTCAACAATTGTAATTCCACCTTGGAAGGGAAATGCAATCTTTCTAAAATATGTTGACACAACAACAGCCATAGCATAAATACAGGGCCTTCCCAGTAGGATATTGTAATCAAGGTTTCCATCAATAACCTCGACTTCAATTTCTACTGTCTTTCCCCCCAGTTCAACTTGAAAGTTACTTAATATCCCATATGGCATGTATGTTCTTCCATCGAATGCTTTCAATGTTGTTGATGATCGTGACAAGGGTGGTGAGTCTAAAGTTTTCCAGCAACTCATTGACATAATACAGGTAGATGCCCCCTCATCAATGATTGTTCGATGAACAGTTTTCTTGAGGGCTTTTACCTGTATAAGGAAAGCGAGTCGGGCCGGTAACTGAGGTTCATATCCTTTGTGGTTAAAGGCCATAAGATTGGAATCCATTGGGTCAATCCCACTTATTGCTAATAACAAAGCCTGCTTTTGGGAGGGACAATTCTGCAGTACTTCTAGTGTTGACATAGCAGATGGCGATTGAGCCAAATCCTCTACCATATTATAATTCTGTGCTGCTCGAGCACGAGGATTAAATGTCAATTTATGTACTACTCCCTTTGGCAGATTTATAGTTAGTTCAGGAATGATGGGTGGCACAACTTCTATGAAGTTTTTGTCGAACTACTGGGTTGATCTGTAGCCTTGTTGTTCGACATCTGTGGATTGCCATAATCTTTATTCCTCTTCGATATCAAAGCATCATTTTGCTGTTTCGAGATGGATAACATAAGCACTTGGGATGGGGAAGCATGATCGATAGCAACTAGATTAGTTTTTGGGTTTGGAAACGGATCAGTCAACACTGCTGAGGTATTTGAAGTCTTTAAAAATTTCTTGACCTTAGCTCGATGTGGACAATCTTTCGCCCAATGTTCTTCATTACATATGAAACATGGATGACCTGGTTTCTTTTGCCCAGTAGGGTTTTCAAAAGATTTTTCAGGAGTTGAATCTTCTTGTTTCTTATTTTTGTTTCTCCCTTTCTTCTTGCCCCCTGGTTTCTTTGGTCCTTTGCCCTTGTCAGATGACACGACATTAACCTCCGAGGCAGGAAGTTTGTCATTTGTTTTTTTACTAGAAACTGCAAGGGATTTACCAGATTGAGCCTTTGCGGTTTGCGTACTCGAGGTGCAAATCACTCCATCGCCGAAATGATAGTCCCTGTTTGATTTAGGAGGGGGAGGAACACAAAATTCTGGTGTAGGAGGGTCAGGGATTTTGTCATAGAGCATGCCATACTAAGTATAGATCAAGTCTAAATATTGTGCACGAGCAATGACTTTCTCTTCAGTGACAACTCCTCCTTTCACCACATCTTTAGTAATAGAAGGTAATAATGACTTAATAAACCACTCAGCTAGAAGCTAATCAGGAACATACGTCTTTACCATTCGACGACGACGTCACCACTCATGAATATGATCAGATATGTGAGTGGCTGTTGTTTGTTTAAAGTTTGTAAGGAGTTCTTTTCCCGTTTCATACCTTATGGGTAACTGAAAGTGGGTTAAGAAGGTAGTGGCAAGGGCGCTGAAGTTATCAAACGAAGCTCTAGGCAATTCAATGTACCATTTCACTGCCGGACTAGTTAGCATTCGCTGAAAAAGGTGAAGCCTAATTGAATCATCATTGAGTGTGTTAGATGAACACCACAAATGAAAAGTCATTATGTGATTCGATGGATCTTCACCTGGATTTCCATTGAATTTAGGAATATCAGAGGGAAGTTTATGAGGAATCACCAGCCACCAAGGGGCATAAGTAATTGGATCATTTGTCAGCCGGTTCAGATCTGGTAATTCTAGAGTTGCTACAAAAGGCAACTATTGATTCAGGTTTGGCGAAGCATACCAAGGATAAGATGGGATCGCTTGAACAGTAGGTGTTTGCATACCAACATAATGTATTTGATGCTGATAACTTTGATAAGGTTGATGGGCATAACCATTATAGTATGATTGTTGGTAATCGCTTTGAAAATGCGGTTGCCCATTACCTACAAAGCCTTGTTGTTCAGGTCCTCGGTAAGCTTGCTGGAATTGCGGTTGTTGATATTGCACCAGCCATGGTTGTTGAACCATTTGCTGTTGCCCAATATTAGATGATTGGCCAAGATGCGGAGTGATAGTACCCATTTGAGCCTGAGTCGTTCCAATTAAGGAAGCACTAATCTGAGGTTGTGATTGAGCCGTAGGGACAAGAGGCTATTGTACTACAACCTGAGAGACTTGAGGTTGACATACAACAGGTTGTGCTTGTACTTGCGACACAGTCACAATAGCAGGTGTAGTGGTGATATTTGACACAGGTTGGGCCGGTTGCATTGAATATACAACCCTTGGCTGTTGAGGTAATATTGGTACCCAACCACTGGATGTAATTCTAGTTTGACCTGAATTTTGTTGTGAGCTCTCATATGGTTGTTCCCCTGGAGGGAACAATGAAAAAGCATACTGCCCCCCATATGGTGGAAATCTAGTGCTCAAAGGATAGATGGGCCTTTGAAGACTGGGCTGCCCAAATTGAAACTGGTATGTAGGATCAATTTGCTAAGATTCAACATAAGAAATGCTAGATAGGATCCCAGAGGAACAAATAGGAACAAATCATGTCGTCGGAACAGTCCCTGGGTGGACTCCATCTAGTGATTGATAACTAGTTGGGACAGATGGTATACCAGCAAACATCGTAGGAGTGGTAGCAGGAAGTTCTTCTATGGCTGTATCAGACGACACAGTCTTGGATGTTGATAGTTGTTTAGACATATTTAGTCTATCCAAAAGATTTCCTAGTGATTCGACAGGAACTTGTAATGAAGGATGATTAAAAGAACTAACTTCAGGAATAGAAGGATATAAGTGGATCCTAGTTCCAAAATGCAATGGAGTACTAGATGGAAGATCTTCTATTATCTCCTCTATGGCAATTAGTCCAGGTGGAAGAGGTAGGCCATTAGGTCCATAAAATCTTCCTGGAGCCAAAGAAGGTATAGCTTCTGCAGTGACAGATACTGGAGGGGTGACACCTTCTGAATTCTGGAACTCAACTTCTAGATGTTCAGGTAAGTGAACTTCAGTTTCTGGATCAGCCCTAGATGGGGCTGTTTCAGGTATAGAAGTGTTTACCATTACACTAGGATCAGTTCTAATGTCCTCTTGTAACTGCGAAACTTCTTCTGTAAAGGCAGATGTACCAGAAATGATCAGAGTAACTGTAGTCTCTGATGATGTTGAAACACAAGTTTCAAATAAACCAAGAGAGGTGGACTCAGTTAAATGATACTGCTTTGCCTGGAATGGTTTCGTTTCCAGAGTCAAAGATGGTTGACTCGCTAGCCTCCACAAATGAAGGGGTTTTGATTGACTTTCTTCCACATTTCGAATTACTTGATCAACTCAAAATTAAAAGGGGGAAAATATTATTCCGAATTAAATGAATTTTAATGACGCTTTGACACAACTTTTCTTTTTCAATTTTTAAGAGTCGAGAAAAAGTTAAAGATGATTCTAGTCGCCTTCGATTTTTAATGAGCCTGAAGTGACAAGTGCTTAGATGGACCTTTTCTTTTAAGGAGTCAAAAAGGAACGAAAGTGACTACTCTGGAAATCTAGATAGAGGAATTACCAAACCAATTGCAAAAATACAATATACACCTTGATGGTAAATTAAAGAGAAGTTACCAAGGACTTTACATACGACAGTCAATCTTCCCAAATGCTGTGTTCAGTGCATTGTGATAAAAAAGGCGGCAGACACGGCTTCCTATGGATAAAGGATATCAGCCTATTGTGGTCTCCCAATATATACTCGATGTTACGGGGAACATAAGTCTGTACTGGCACTTGTCATATCAAAGAGGAGGAATCACCCAACCTTTGATGAAAACGATAGTTCCTAGGTTTTACGATGCCAGGATACGTCTCTAGCCTAGACTTCTAGATGTTGTGCGTTAGGTTCCAAAGCGTTTTTATGTTCATTGAGATTTATTTTAGAGTTGATCTTACTTAGAAGTTTTCCTTTCAAGGTTCACCACGTGATGTAGATGTAAAATTCCTAAATATGCAATCTAAGATGATAAATAGTCATTTATTTTCTTTTAGCAATGAAAATCTTAGCTACTAAGGAAAGAAGATGACGATTCTTTCAACAAAGAGCAAAGAGCACAGACTAAATGCTCTTTTCCTGAATCATTTTCCGCATACAGTCTAAATGAAAATGCAGATGCATGTATTTGTTTTTCATTTCCTTAGTGTGAGAATTTCAAAAAGGAAAAATAAGTACAGATCTGAATTATTTTCTTCAAAGCGACACTTTCGACAATTTCTTTTCAAAATGAAAGGAAGACTGAAACGACACTTTTCAATTTCGAATAGAAAACTATTTTCAACACTTTAAATATTAACAATTCAAATCAAATACAATGGCAAAAGTACAATCGACTATCTAGAAGAGGAAGACTTTACTACACTCTTCTTTTTGATTCAAAATGACAGTTACAACACTTCCGTATCAAGAGACAACAATTCGATTAAGCTACTTTTGACAAAGAAGGACTGTAAATGATAGACAAATACAAAAAAACATTCACAAATCCCTATCAATGGAGGCTGAATAATGTAAAGGAAGGAGGCTTTAGTAATGATATACTAATCAAAGCAGCAAAACTATTGAATAGAGCTGAAAACAAAGAGGAAAAAACCAAATTCCAAAGAGGGAAACAGTATCATTCAGTCATTGCACCTGTCCTTAAGGGAAACAGGGATGCATCTCACCTGCAACACACTGGAGGTGTGATGCATATAGGTTGCCAGTTACAGACAGTGCGATGAGCCAGGGAATGAAACTGAGCTTGGTTTTTGCTCAAAATTTGTAGTTAAGTTCAGTGATTTAGGCTGAGCTATGATAGACAGTAAAAACAAAGTACAGGGGTATGATCTTAAAAGGTTCTTGAGCTACCACAAGGATGTTTAGGATGCTTGTAAGTCAGATGTTCAGTTCATAAACCAACCTAGAGATTGACTGAAGCAACATTCATCTACTTTGCAGTTGCATAGCAAAAGTAGTTTGAAGGCTAGCTAGCTAACTTTAGGCTCCGTCTGTAGTTTATAAAGCAAACAACAATAACAAAATAACCAACTAATCGCTCCCCAACAGAGTCACCATTTGGTTTCCGAGAAAACTAGTGCCTTTTCGATCTTCTAGTCCCACTAAGATGGGTAGCTATCTTAGAAACAAACAATCAAAGCACTTTAAGATTTCCTTTATGTATGATAGATAAGAGAGAAGCAAAGAGGACCAACTTGGACCTTCTGCTTGACTCCTTGCTTGTTTCCTCTCCCCCTTGATAGAGCTTGCCACTCCTCTCCTACTTGTCCTGCTTTAGAGAATATCTGTAGAGTCAAAGCAACAAAACACCATCAAAGAATCTCAATCTATGATATCATAAACAATGCAGAATCAGAAATACATTGACCATACAATTGCATCCACAAATAACAAGATTCAGAAATACAGGATTATATGGAGGAAAACTCAAAGAACTTTATTAATAGTAGAAATAGAAGAGAGGATTACAACCTAGTTGTCTGATCTAGCATCATCCTCCCAGCATCAAAGTCCTCTTCACCTCATGAAAAGCAAGATCACCCAACAATACAATGTTTCTTCTCAAAGAGAAACCAACAACACTTCCTTACAGATTACAAAATTCTAGCCTCCAGATCTCCTAGATGAGGGACCTATATATAGATGTCTTGCAAGGGTGTGAGTTAGCTCTGGGTTTCTGATTAGTGTCATTCCACTGATAGTTCTTGGTTCCACTTGGAGATTTCTTTGATCTCTTACTCATCCCTGGGCGAATTCAGAGAGGCAAGTGTCATATGAGAAGTTTCTAGAAGATTCTCTGGGTTTCCACTTAGCAAACTGTCTCTGCCATTTGTCTACTCTCGTTCATCGCACCCCACAGAAGGCTCTTTCAGTATACATTGCACCTGGCTAGTGTAGCAGAGAGTATGCATTGCACCTTGACCATGGAGCAGTCTGTATGGTCCAAGTTTTGCCAGTTTTGAGTGGTTTTTCAAGTGGAACTTCTGGGAAATGATGTAATCAGTTGACCATGATTCTTTAGGGTATGAAACAACACTTTTAGGGGTTTAAGAGCCCTTGTTTTATCGACATATATGATTGGGGTTGCAGTGCCCAAATATGTCTATAACACATATACACGACTTCCAAAAGACTTCCAACTCGAATTTCCTAGTTAAGTATGTTTAATAAACTTAATTTAACTATTTTAAGTTTCTATGAGAATAGAATTCGAATTTAATTCACAGTTTAATTCAAGGAAAAATTAAACTGGAATTTCTTGTTTTCATTTCTTAACATTGAAACGCTTACTCATCTTGTAAAGAGCTTGATAACAGAGGTGTATGAACTAAAGAAACGAACAATCAAGACATCTGCTAGCAGTCGAACTCCCAGACAATAGAAGAAGAGCATATCATCAGGCAGCAACAACTTCCATGCTAAAAATGCGTAGAGCTCTAGCTTAGTGTTCTAGACGAAAATATGTGTGAACCCCAAGTTTTTCTCATTCCATGAAGACCATCACCCAGAAGGGACTTGTCCGCAATGGAAACAAGTTGTGGGCTCGGTGTGCAACAATATGATAAACATGGTAAACAATGCACAGTGTCAACCGGAAGATGAAGATGATGCAGAAAATGTTGCATCTCATGAGGCACCAAGTATTGGGCAGGTGATCAACATGTATCAATGGTCACGTGCAACATAGAAAACAAACACCAAGAAGCAACCCCCAAATAAAAATGGTCGATACAATCTCAGAAGTCAAGGGGCTCCCCTTACTGTAGGGGAGATGCAAGAAACGTTGAAACTAGTGATGAGGAAGGTTGATCCACCAGCCGTTCCAAAGCATAAATCTCAAAGAAAGCTCGAGAAGACAACTACAAATAAGAGTACATCCATGAGTAGTAAACTTCAGAACACTCTGCCGGAGAGTACAAACACGAGTCTAACCCAAAACACCTCAGTGAGTTTACTTGCTCTTGACTACAAATTTGTGGAAGATATGAAGAAAACCCGTGCAAACATCTTTTTGTTCAAGTTAGCTAAGCTCAAGGGTCAGCGGGATATTCTACTACGCGCATTGGGGAAAACATCCAGAGACAATAAAACCTCTACTAGAAAGGGAGCAAGCACATATCTTGGTTCACTCACACTTGTGATCAACACACTTCAGATGGAAGAATCAAATTATGTTTTCCCTCTATTCTTGCTCTCATTTCAAATTTTGAACTGCAATGCTCACAACTATTTGGTTGACTCTGACGCATCAGTTAACGTCATGCCACTCTCCATTTCCAAGAGGATCAATGCACAATGGAGCAAGACATCTACACAGATCATCCAACTAGATCGAACATGCATACCAGCCATTGGTGAAATTCTGGATGTGATCATCCGATTATCTCATGACAACCGAGTTCACCAGTGCATCAACATTTTCATTATGGATATACCAGAAGCATATGACTTACTACTTAACAGAGACTGGTCCAACAAATTGAATGTGTACTTTGACGCAAATTGGTCACACTTATGGATTCCCTATGAGGGAAAAATAAATAAGATCCGAGTGTTATCTGAGAGATACATGAAACATAATGTCACTTCCATCAATGGTGAGAACGATCCATTGGCTTTCACAGAAGTCATGTTTAGAAACTACCTCTTGGAAGCACAGCTGGGGTGTTATCTTGCACAGCCAGCTCCAACCCCACTAGACACGCAGTTGGGTCTCCTTCCTTTTCGAACTAATGGAAATGAAACATGTACAATACATTGTATCACTAGTAGCAGTAGTAGTACTAGCGCATCAAGCTGTCTATGTGCAGACGAGTTGTGGACCATGTATTTTGATGTATCAAAGACACAGGATGGCTTTGGAACCAGATGTGTCTTAATAGACCCAAAGCACAGGAAACACTTGATCTCTAGCCGCTTTCAGTTTGAGTGCACGAACAACACTGGTGAATATGAATCACTCGCATTGCGCTTGTACAAAGCCATTAGCCTCAATGTTTCTGTGCTCAAAGTGGTAGGTGATTCAGAAATCATGGTATGGCAGGTACGTAAAACCATACATTGTTCGTCACCTCATCTCAAAATTTATCAAGAAGAGGTATGGAAATTGATCTCTAACTTCTAAGCTTTCAATATCATTATTGTGCCAAGAATGTGTAATGCAACTGCCAAAGCCTTAGATAACACAACTGCTAGGATGACAATGCTTAGGGATATGCTTACTATTGAAATTTTGTATAATCCTTCTATCCCTAATAACATAACTAATTTATGCTTTTTCTTTATGATGATCAACAAATACTGTACTTCATGGCCAACGTTGATGTCTTCAAGGATGCAACGATTGAAGAAGATGAGCATGAGCAGTCTATGTAAGCCACAACTAATGACAAGAAATGAAACCTAATCCCTAAGGGTGTGGTATCTCTCAAAAAGCTTTATGACTTGTAGAACCACTTTCAAGGGCTAAGAAACAACAAAACCCATAGTTCCGCCATGATGCATGAACAAATCAACTTGGGAACAAAACAAGATCTAAAGTTCGTCAATATCGGTACGTGTTGTACACAATAGAAGAGGCAAGCCTTTGTCCTCTTTTTTAAGAAGTACCGGGATGTGTTCGAGTGGACATATGATGATCTAAAAACCTATGACACTTGAATAATCCAGCATGTGATTCTGGTCAAAGAAGGGGTCAAGCCATTTTAGTAGAAGCTGAGAAAAGTACATCTGTCACTTGAACCCCTCATACAGAAAGATCTGACTAAGTTGTTGGATGCACGAATCATTTACAGAGTTCGTTATTCTAGGTGGGTTTTTAACTTAGCTCATGTACATAAGAAGTCTGGGGAGATCCACTTATGCATTGATTTCTGAAACTTAAACCATGCCTCAAACAAAGACAAATACCCCGTGCCATCGATGGAACATATTTTATAAATAGTATCTACAACATAAATGTTTTCTCTACTCGATGGTTTTTCGAGATACAACCAGGTTCTGGTAGTGAAACCTAATAGATTGAAAACTACCTTCTGTACCAAGTGGGGTACATTTTCCTATAGAAGAATGCCATTTTTGATTGTGAATGCAAGCGCAATCTTTCAGTAGGCCATGGACATTGCCTTCCATGGACTTATTAGATAAAGTGTAGTGGTGTACCTTGATGACATGACTATCTTTCCCAAAAAATGGTTAGACCACATATGCCACTTAAAGAAGATATTCTAGCAATGCCAAAAATACAGGATATCTTTGAATCCCAAGAAAACCTATTTGCAGTGTCTGAGGGGAACCTCCTTGAGCACATCATTGCCAGAAGTGGGATCAAGGTTGATCCAGACCGAATTTAGATGATCACATAGATTCCTCACCTAGTCAATAAGAAAGCCATGCAGTCCTTCTTGGGAAAGATAAACTTCCTTCGGAAGTTCATCTCGGATTATGTGCAGATAGTGAAACCTATGCAAGACATGATCAAGAAGGATGTAGTCTACAATGGGGGTCAGAAGGAAAAGAATGCATTCACCCATATCAAGTGGGATATAGCAGATGTGCCTACACTTTACAACCCATACTTTAACAAGGATTTCTTACTATACATCTTTACCTCTAACAAACTGAGAAGGATGAGATGAACGATGAACGTCCCATCTCCTTCATGAGTGCAAGCATGCATGGACCCGAACTTGACTACCCCTCCACCGAAAAAACAACATATGAAGTATACAAGGCAGTGAAACACTTCAAACCCTACTTGCTAAAGAACCATTGCATAAATTTTGTGCCACACAGAGCAGTCAGATCACTGCTTGTACAACAAGAGCTGGGTGAAAGATGTATGAACTAGATGACAAGCTTGCAAGAGTATGATCTTGACATCAAGCCAGTTCACACTCTCAAGGGTCATGGTCTCTACAGACTCATAGCCAAAGTAGTCCATGCACAGGAGGAAGAAGAAGAGTTAGCTGGTTGGGAGCAAGAAATCGAGATGTATGATGTAGAGCGAGCACCACCCACCTCATATGGAAAGTCTTGGTATGAAGATGTGCGCCAGTACCTTGAACATGGCACCATTCTACCTCACTTCTCCATGAGATAGAAGAGGGAACTTCGCCTCAAAGCATTACCTTATTAGTTGGTGCACAAAGCACTTTACAGAAAGCACAACAATGGAATTTTGCTTCGGTTCCTAGAGACAAATGATTTAGAGAAGGTCTAGCATGATCTGCATGATGGACCAACTGGGGGCCACTTTGCAGGAAACACCATGGTGCACAAATTGATGTGAAACAATTTCTACTGCCCCACATTATTCAAGGATCCACATGCTTATGCCCGCAAGTGCCCGTTTTGTCAGTGATGCACCGACAGAACACAAAGGTCAGTAGCCCCAATACACCCTGTTGTAGTGACTGACATCATTGGAGAAATCTTCCTACATTCATCGAAACAACATTGCTACATCTTGAAAGCTACATATTACTTCACGCGGTGGACAAAAGTAGTTCTGCTTAAGCAAGTGAATGACCAGGAAGTCATCAACTTCCTTCAACAAAACACCATCTCATGGTTTGACATTTCGATATCACTTGTTTTTGACAATGCAACTTACTTTTCATCTTTAAAGCTTTATGATTGTACATTTCAATACGGTATCATTCTTAAACACTCAGCTGACTACCACCCGCAGGGAAATGGTCTCGTAGAATCTACAAATAAAAACGTTATCCACATTATCAAGAAGACCATTCACTTTGAACAATGTAACTAGCACTCCGCTTTGACGAATGATTTATGGGCTGACCATGTAACACCCAAACCATCTTTGAACACTTTGCCATACTTCTTGGTTTATGGAAAATAAGCCATCCTTCCACCAAACATCTACTTGCCTGCGCTCCAATTGTCCCAAGAATCCCAAGGCAAGCTTTGTCTACTAGTTTAGTGTAGGATGGATACACTTCAAAAGTTGCAGGAAGAAAGGATGAAAGCAAAATAAAAATTCACACTCCAATAGAACCGTATCAAGAGATGGTTCAACAAGAAGTCTGTAGGGAACACTAACTTCGATGTGGGTGACTTAGTCTTGAAATGGGACAAACCCCATGAGGACAAAGGAAAACATATGAAGTTCCAGTCCCTATGGATTGGTCCATACACTATCTAGGAAAATCTTGGCCCACACACATACCATCTACAATCACTTGATGGGAGGATTGACAACATTCCTATCAACGAACAAGGCTTAAAGCACTACTTTCAGTAAGTCAAGGCCACTCCCCGTTCCATGTACATAGTCTATTTGCTGCTTGTTGTCATTTCAATTTTCTTTGCTATTTTTTCTTTTCTTTGTTTTGTTTGCCTAATATCATGATATTTTTGGTTTTTCCAATAAGTGCTACCCTCTAGTGAGTTCTGGATATTGAATGAGTATGTGGTTGAGATCCAAAGAGTACTGTGATACCATAACACTTGGCCAGTCCTGTGTCCATCTTCTCTGTGCTTGGTTATAACCTTCAGCCAATTAAGTCTTGATAGCAAATACAAGCCTTCTGTAAGGGAACCCCTAGTCCAACCATGAACCTATGTCCACACTGGGAAACCCCATGCCTGTACTCAGTATTTTGCTCTATGTGTTTAAGCTCATCCAATTAGTAGAAATGGAGAAGGGGAAAATCTAAATGAGAAAACCTAAATCATAGGTCTTACATGCTTCTCCAAAGGAACAACCTCTTCTTCTCTCAACAAGTTGGGATCCCTCTTCCACCCCAAAAAATAAATAAGTGCCTATGCATAGTCCTATTTTCAAAAAATACAAAGGCAAAAGAAGAGAAAGGCTTCTTGCATAGAGAGGTGAAGCACACAACTCCATTGGGGTACTGACAAGGCTTGATGGCAGTGGAGAAAAGCATGTATTCCTGTGTGACTCCACTGGGGTACTGTCCAGGCTTGCTGGTAGTGGAGCAGCACCAAAGATGAAAACTTATACTTTGAAATTTTAAACTTATGACCCGAACTACCCTTCCCGATTTTGAAACACTATGATCAAGTTGAAACTTGTTGTTGTATTTGACTGAGTTGGAAAAGGTGAACCATGTTTGTCCATGGGGTAAGTGGGGAAATTGAAGTAACCCACACATCAATTCAATACTCCTTGATAGACCAAGGCCTTGTGTTGTCAATGAACCAAAATACAGAAGCTGGTATTCAACGAGTGTGTCACCAAGTGTTGTAACGGCTGCAACACCCTCCAACATTTTGGCCTGCGTCTAGTTTTGGAGCCTTCCTTGGTATTTCCTTGATGATTACAAGCACTTGGGCTCATCCCATGAGCTTGTGTCGATTCTTTACACCCTCTTTTCTTGACCGTTCTCCAGTCATCTTTTAGCATGTTGGTTGCAATGTCATGCTTGTATTCTTGTTCTAGACATGTTGAAGGTATGTCTTCATGTGTACAAGTTGTGTTTGATATGTAAAAATTAGTCACACTCACATATGAAGTTTTATGCATTGTTGCGCAAGTGTTTTCACAATCATTCAATGATATATCTCAAGTGTTGCACTTGTTTCTCGCACCCTTTAGTTAGTCACACTGAGCATGTTGTCTTGTTGGTTTGAGGTGTCTTGTCGTCGATTCATGTTGAGTGTGTGTTCACATGCTCATGTATACACGAGTTCAATCACTCACACACTTAACCATTTTGCCAAAGATCTGTTGACCAGACCACCCTCCACCAGCTAGACCTCCACTGAGCTGCACTACACAGTCTTAGCCCTCGGTGACCAAGCACTGTTCCTAGAATTGCATAGAGCTTGAGGTTGCCTATCAAGCAGTCTATGCTACACAATCCTAGAATCAAACTAACTGATTGCCACCCAAAAACGTGCAGAAGTTTCCCAAGACATTATCTCAGTCTGCGCTTCCTGCAAGCTTATGCATCAAGCCTCCCACTGGTCAACCAAAGAATTTGACTTGGGCAGTGACCCAGGGCTACAGTCTTGCCAAAAATTGCACAGAAGCTGCCAGCCTACCTGATTGTACTGCCTAAAGAAATTTTGCAGACAAGAGGGATAGGCACCCACTGCATATCACTAGACTGTCTCTGGAAATTGTGCAGTTTTGTTAGTCAGTCCCCCTACCGACCTGCCTGCCACTCCTCCTGAAAATTGTGCAGTTTTCTTAGATAGTCCACTAGCTACTCAACACCCCACTTAGCCTGGAAACTATGTAGACATGTCTTGCATGACTACCTCTTAGATCTGTGCAGTTTTGTCCAGCAAGCTCTCGTAGCCCAATCCCGACCTCCTCTAGAAATATGCATAGTTTCCACTGCCAATGCCTCCTGCTGCTCGCACTGCCTTCCTGGGAAAAATTATGCATTTCTGCCTCCCAACTGAGCTAGATCCCGCAAATGTCACCGCTGTCCCGAACTGCTCAACCCAGCCTCTCAGTGACCTCTGCACAATTTTTCCTAATAGTGTCTCAGAGCCTTGCATCCCAGCCTGAAATGTGCTCGTCATAGTTTAAGAGCCTTATCCTCTCTCGTGGTAACCTGCACCCGAAAACGAAAGATGATGCATCGTGGTAGACTGGGGGATTTCTGGATTTGATTTTGTCTCATCATGAATGATTGCAGAGACAGGTACATGGATGCGATATGGCATGATGATGAACGAGATGAACAAGGAGCGCATGCTAGGAGACTTGTTCACGAATGGATGAACACATTAAGCATTCCAAGTACTAGCAAAGGGGATACATGCACATGCAACATCAAGTGAACACCAAGACCATCAAAGACTCCACACACCTTGTAATGCGGAGGTGAAGCTATGATACACCAAGAGCACATTCATGACTTAGAAGAACTACATCTCGACATGGACACCACCATTAGCATGAAAATTCCAGCACTGTCATGTCAAGTCATGTCAAGAGTCATCTTGGCCAGATCACTACTATGGGCCATACTTCTATAATCAATGTAATGTAACGTGGAAGTCCAAGAGACCCGCATATGAAGTTGAAGAGTCATGTTAGTTGAAGAGTCATGTAAGTCAAACAGTCATGAGAGAAGTTGAAGATTCACAAGGGTCAAGTACCCTTGGTTATATATACCCCTCATTTGTACATGAAAAATACTTTTCACCTTGGCTCCTCCCACATAGCCTTGAGAGTCTGTAGTCTTTTCTTTGAGGAGCGAGTAGTGGCTCCAACACCCTGCTATTAGGATTAGTGATGTATGGTGTATGGATGTGTCTTGGAACTTTCGCTTAATTCAGAAGCCTGTTAACAGGCAAGCACATTTTCACACATGTATTGTATTCATTTGTAAGAATATTCTTTGGATGCTTGTAATGCAGGTTGCTTTAACTTGTACTAATATAGTTGAAATATTTCAGTTGTTTTAGTGAATATGCTATTTTAAATGTATTATATCAGTTGTTATTGTTGTCTCGCCTATGTGGACTACTCCATCAGACACTCAACATATTCATTCTTGTAAACTTATTATAATGAGCATCGCACTCATGTGGACTACTCCACTGGGTTTTGTATGTGCTATATGTTTGCCTTTGTGTTTGTGACTACCACATCCATGTGGACTACTTCACCAGAAGCTGTGCATATCCTGATGTGTTGCATGTCTCTAACAAAGTTGGGACTATTCCCTTTCTACTTGAGACTCACTCTCACCCTCTCCCTCTGTAGTGAAAGAAATTAAACACAAGTTACACTAAGCACTCACCAGGCACACAAACCTCACTGTTTGAAGACTAAGTATACCACTCTCATGTGCTAACAAGCAAGAGCTAAGGCATATCTTTAAGATAATGGCAACCGGGACATCATACCGGATGGGAATCCTACACCAAACTTTGTGAGGTCTATTTGGGACTTCATACCAGGGAGATCCCATGAATGTTGTCTAGTCCAACACTGTCAGCACATCCCAAATATAATGTCTTTCTTCATTTAATGAATTCAATATTGAGCCTTTCTTGCAGTGTTTATTTCACCTAGTTAGAACTTATTATTGTTTCAATGCTTGATTCTCACACAATAGTTTATTATTTAGCACACACACCAACAATCTTGCTCCAAAAAACTATCTTGGACAATGCTCGGGAAAATACAAGTTCTAAACAAGCCGTGATAAATAGGTAGCACAGATCAAAATAGACAACTTCAAAGTCAATTATTGTAACACTCAAGGCAGGGACTTGCTCGCCCTCAACTCCCCTTGTTAATACATGTTTTCATAATTATAATCTACACTTTTTAATAATTTTGAAATTCTTATATTTCTCTTTATTATTGATATTGGATTTCCTTGTTATTCTACTTTATTAAATATATTATTAATGTATGATTTTATAATTATAACTATAAGTATAATCTACATGTTATCATAATTTTTGCACTATATAATGTAGTTCTTATAATTGAAGGATGTAAAATATATAACATATTGATTGATGACTATAGTATATATTTAATCATGTTTAGTTAATATAATGTTTTAATTTGATATTATTTTTGAGCAATTAAAAATTTTGGTTGAAGTATGAAGAACTATAAATTTATGATTTTGGAACTCATATTGATCTATGTTAGATATTATGAGTAACCTGGATGAATACTAATAGAGGGAGAAGTCACATTTGAGGAATAGACTTTTGCTCAATTATGATAGTTAGAGTGATTGGCCATAGACATTTGAATTATATTTTTAAAGTTGATTTATGGTATAGGGCTCATAAATTATGGGTCTAATACATTAAACACTTAATTTATGACCTAAGTACTCTTAACCCTAACTCTAGTTTCACTTTATTTGTTATTAACTAAATTTAATAAAAATGTTTAGGTGAGCACCATGAAATATCATTAAATATAGTAAAACAAAAGTTAGTTCATGAAAAATAAATAGCACCTAAAAGAAAAATGTAAAATCCATAGTAAATTAGGTTTTTATACACTTTCATGAATTTACTTTTGTGACTCTCTTGTGACGTGCATGTGGCTTCCTTTGAAACCTACACAAGTTTCACAATAAATTAAAAGATATCATTGTCGGTAGGGTTAAAACAAGTAGGCCTAGCATAAGGATTCATAGGCTAGTGACAAACTTAGTTATAAGCCCCTTTCCTATTTAGGAGGAGTATTTGGGTAGAACCAAGTTTCTTCCATGCATGGGAATCATAATTCATGTAAGATATATTCACATCTAAAGATAGTTTTATGGATCTTCAATTATTCCTATATATAGGATTAATCGAGTGACAATTAAGAGGATTTTTTTATATCTAGAATTATATTGTAGAAATTAGATTGGAGACCACATTGTTTCTCTTTCTCACCTCAATAAGAACTATTATACTTGTTTGAAGCTCTTCCATAGCAAAGTGAGGATATTTTTCTTCACACATCTTTGAGAGAGACTAGCCATCAAAGAAGAAAAATGACCCTCCCAAGAAGAGTGTTAGAGCACACTTGTATCCAACAATTCTATTTAGGTTAAATTTCATGTTATATTAGTTAGACTATGAGTCCTTATATAATCGCAAAGTCCGAGATCACAAGTGTCATGATTTGTAAACCTTATCTTTTTTTTTTTGTTGCCTTGATCCAATTTGTTAGTGAGAGCTATATCTATAATGGCCATATTGATGTACTATAAATTCATAGCTTGAGATCAATACAATGTGTCGAGAATGAGTTGATCCTTTTTCTTTCCATATTTTGTCTTAGTTACACTTGTGCCTAGTAATTAACATTATACTAAGAGTTAATTATATACTCTATCAATGTATCTTTTCATGAGGTTGTAAGTAGGTCAACACCAAGCCCCTATAACACTCTTTCACATCATGTGCAATGTCTCATGTGCATGGCACTCAAATTTTTAATTTTGAACATTTGATAAATCATTCATGTCAAATTAAATTTATTTGTGGAATTAGAAAAATTGGAAGGAATCAAGAACTACAAGACTTGGAGTCATCATATGTAGAATACATTAGTCTTCAATAACTTATGGAAAGATAGTTATAATGGAGAAAATTTGCCAATTAATCCCATTGATGCTAGAGAACTAGCAGAATGGGAAACAAGAGATGGGAAGTCACTTGATTTTTGAGATGTCCAGTCACTAACAAGATTTATATACATATTAAAAGTGTATCTAATAATTGGACTGCATGGACAACTGTTAAAAATACGTTTGATACTCAATATGAAAGACAAAGGGTTGACCATCATACTAAATTTCTTAATCAAAATTTCATTGAAGAGGGAGACATTTTGGAATACATCTCTTGTTTAAAAAATATACGATGCTAGGAATTACCAAAATGTGGTTTTAAATATGTGAAAGAAACTTTTGTGAATTATTATACTACTTATGGATCCTTTTTCTTTATTTTGGTGTCTTGAATTCTACCCTTTCTTGGAATTGTCTTGAGTGTCACTGAAATGAATATAATTGGCCTCATGCACCACTTGCTTTCGATATTCAAGAGAGATAGTTTTCAATGCTATGAATATCTGATCAAGCTTACTCAGATGATCTCCATTAGATGAGCTTGCCACCTTCATTATTCTTGGGTGTTTCACAATTTTCTTGATAACCAAGACCTATCTTAATAAGAATGGATGTCTGCATGCAAAGAATGTGATCTAGGGACTCAATTTCTTTGTGGAACTTTGAATTAAGCTCCAATTATTCTCTTAAAAGGATAACCTCCTCTTCTAGTCTTTGACAATTTTTCTCTTTTTCATTTAGCTATTTGTACAAGAATTCCTTTACTCTTTTTTCTTCTTCTAGTTCAACTTTGAGAGAAACAATGATGTCTTCATTTATAATTTTGTCTTGAAATTGATGCAACAATTGAATTTCTTTATTTATTCAAGTTCTTTGGCCTCAACAATGAATAGTATTTCATACCTTTCTTCATTCATCTCACTTTCATTGCTTTCACTATCATTTTTTTCTTTTGAGTAATTTTGTTCTTACTTCCTTGATTTTTCTTTTGATACTTGGGTTTGAATCCTGACTCAACCTCACTATTATTCATATTGGAATAAGGACATTTAGTTTTATAATGATCAATTCTTCCACATTGAAAACATTTCAAAGGAAGCTTACCTTTGAATTTTCTAGTTCCTCTTTTCAAATTTAGGACAAACTTGGCTTCTTCTTCATTAGAGACATTATCTATTTGAAGAAAGTTAGAGACAATATTATCCTCCTTTACCTTCTCATCATGGTTTTCCTTGGTCTTTGATTCATCAAGAATGTGTACATTATAATAAGTCCTAATAGGTTTAGCTACTAGTTTTCCCATGTCTAAGTTTTGAATCTCACATCGTTTGGATTTAAATATGATTTCAAAACCTTGATCACATATTTCACTGACACTCACAATATTACACTTTAATCCTTCTATGTATAAAAATTATTGTGCTTTGGTTCTTCCATTATCAATCGTAATCATGACTCTTGTAATGATTTTAGCGGATGCATTATTTCCAAAATTAACTTTACCTCCATCTATTTCCTTGATGTTGATAAACCTATTTTTATCCCTTGACATGTTTCTTGAGAAACCACTGTTAACATACCACCTATCCTTTGGATTTTGAGCTTGTAAAATAAGTCCACAATTTTCTTTCCATATCTCAAGTTGACACTTTTATTATTCTTTGTGTTTACAATAATGACATAGGAGGTGATTATAAGTGGTTCCCTTGTGACAAAAAGAATGACATATAAAACAATAACTATTAAAGAATTTGTGGTACCTAGATATTTTCCTTTTGCTACTTTTTTTGGCCAGAACATCTTCCTAAATTTTCTTAGTTGACTTCCTTATTGTATCTGCATCTTTCTTGATATGTGAAATTATGTATTTCTTCTCCTATAAATTCTTTTTTGTTTCTCCTAGTTTCTTTTTAACTTCATCAATCTGCATTGTTAAGATTTCATTATTTCTTTTTACTTCCTCCAACTCAAATTTTGGTAGCATGAAAAATGTTGCATCTAAGTCCATATTGCTTTGATCCATGTTCCAAATGTTAACTATACATGAATATGACTTGCTCTGAGACCACTTATTGGTCGAAAGGTCATATTGAGAGGGAAGGGGGTGAATTAGTGTGAGACCAAATTTTCTATTTCACAACTTTTCATAATTAGACAACCATACAACAATGAACATAAGAATCATGTCATCAACTATAAAAATGCATCATCAAGATACTATCATATCAATAACATATCAAGAAACCATCACATCACAAAGAGACAATATTTTTAGGTGGAAAACCATATGGGAGAAAACCACCAACCTTATTCTTCTTTATCTTGAAATATTTATGTAGATTTGTAGGCTATGATTTGTTGGAGGAAACTAGTCCCAATAAATGCAAGCTTCCACCTATGTTAAGCTACAAATAGATTGAGGGACCAACCTTGAGGAATGCAAGTAGCTAATCCTAGTAGGCTACAACCTGATTGAGGCTCCAACCTTGATAATGAGCAAGATCTGTTGGACCTCAGAATTACTCTCTCCTTGACAACTTTTCTCACTTTTTTCTCTTGTTTTCCATAAAAGACAGATCCCCATCACTGATAAATGATAGATTTTGTCTCAAGGAGGACATTAAATGATTGAAATGTTATAATTTTATGTTTTTTCTATTTGAAAAAAGTTTTTGCAAATTAGCTATAGAACGCAGCCTATTCTGCAGCTAACTGTGTGTTCCATAGCTACTTCCATGGTTGAACAAGTTACAGGTGTCAAATGAAGAAACTGGCAACATGGGCATCTCTGGAATCGTCTCGACATGGATCTTATCCTAGTCATCCATCCTAGATCTATAAAAAAGCCAGCTCAAGACCACATTCAAAGGTGGAGTCAAACATATGAAACCCAGAAGCAATACGACTCTTTGTCTACCATTTCGTGGTTAATTAATAAATCCAATAGAGTTGTTGAAGCAATAACTTGGATCAGTCACCTGTGTCAACGGTTTTGTGCAACCACCTTGTTCGAATTCAAGTCACCTGTAGCTGATCAAACATTTACGCAGACTGGTTGTAATACGTGTAGACCACCTGTAGCTAATTTTCCTCAAAAGACAATTATGAATATTTTCTTTTAAATACCAGTTGAACAGAACTGGAGGGAGTTCGAAGTTTTTGATGTATTAAGTTTAAACTTATAAGCTCTATAATTTTGGACTTTTGTTCATGTTTTATAATACAAATCCGTGTGTTGACTGATGATCATTTGAAGGAGCATTTTGAATTAAGTTAGCAGCTCAACCTAGTCAGTTGCAGAGGGCCCCTGCGTTGAAGGAGGTTTTCTTTTCATTTGTTTTCTTCTTTCTGTTCAGTTTTAAATTCCTCATTTACTTTTAGCAGTGTTTATAACTTAGGTTGATTTCTTGTAGTTTTATTTCTTTTAGTTTTAATTAGTAGGATAATGTTAGAACTCAATTGTGCAATCTTGTTTCCCCAATCCATTTCATAAAGGAAACAACTTTGTTTCTAAACACAGTAAGATTGAAAGTAACGAGGATGCACTGTTGATTAGTTTACTCACTATTTTTTTTATTTATTTCTTAGTTCAGGTTGTCAATGAACTGTATTAATGAATGTTTTGGTCACCATTTCAAGCTGATATCCATCCTAAACTAAATGGTTGAGCATTCAATTTACATAAGGGTTGAAACCAATTAGTTACCTTCTGCATCTTTTTATTTACTTTTTACTAGATCATGAAGTACAGAAGTTGCTTGAATTCCATCTCAAGGAGGTTATATTTCAAAATTGAAGGTTAGAGTAACTAGAAGTACTTAAGTTAATTTCATTCTCTGTATTTATTCCAACATGATTTACAAATTTACCTTATAGTTTTAATAATTATTAATGAATTAGGATTAGATGAGAAGATAGGACAGATGCTCTTTTTTTCCTTCTTTTAACTTAGATTTTGACTAGTTTTAAGCTCTTGCTTCACCTTTAGGAAATTTAGATTTAGTTTCTCATAGTTCAAATTGTACATCATTAGGAATCAAAGAACAGAAAGCCCCAAGATAATATAAAATACAAAACAATGAAGTAAGAAGGGTTAACTAGCACATATAGTGCACTACACTTCATGAGCTTACGAGCCTCGGTTGATAATTTATGCAAAGAAATTTAGGACACTAAATTGACTAAACATTTTGGCGCCGTTGCCGGGGAAGTGTAACTAGGTAACCTTATCTCTTACATTCAAAAAAAAATTGATATGCATAGAGAAAGAGACTCTAGGGGTATATTTATAGCTAGAGGTAGGAGTTCAATTCCTACAACACCACCTACTCCATCAAGAACAAGAAGAGATACACCTCCACCTCAAGCTCATACTCCCAACCATAGAACTCCTGAAATTCCAGGGGCAGAAATCCAATCAAAAGAATCTCCTACTTCATCTACTAAGGCAGTTCTAGAGGAGAATAATGTTGGGTCTCCAACCACAGGACTGGCCTTTTTCACCTCCACAGGGGAGCACATTTTAGTTGAAGAATTAGGAATACCTGGTGAGGAAGAAGAAGTAGAACCTCTCTCCCATATCCCATTAATAGAAGAACCAGAGGAAGACAAAGTAACCTTGCAGGTTGAACCTTATACTGACTCTGAAGAAACTATAATGGTAGAAGAAGGAGAGGATGGAGAATTCACACTATTTGGAGGAGGGGGTAGAGGAAGAGGTAGAGGAAATAATGGAAGAGGTAGAGGAAATAATGGAGGAGGTAGAGGGAATAGGGAAATAGATAATTATTTTAGATTCCCTATAGTGGATGAAGAAACAAATGCCACAATGAAAAATATCTCACCTTCTGTTGTCCTAAATTTCCATGGGTTAAAAAGTCAGGATCTTGAAACATTTTTATTTGAGTTTGAAGTCTTGTGCATAACCTATGATTATCTAGAAGACTCTCAAAAACTTAAGTTGTTCCCTTCAACACTGAAAGGAGATGCTTTGAAGTGGTTCATGGGGTTAGTCACTCAGTCGATTAGAACATGGAATGACATGAAAAAAGTGTCTTTGGATAGGTATTTGGATTATTGCATGCCTACCAATCATAAAGATGAAGTGTTAAAAATGATGCAAAGAGAGGATGAAAATTTAGAGGATTTGATTGAGAGATTCAACTATAATTTGAAAAGAGCAAAGATGGACAATTTAGATGAAGATACCTTAAAAGCTCTTTTGTTAAAAGCCATTAGAGATGATTGGATAGATATCCTTAACATGATGGGAAAGGGAGATATCTCTCAACTCCCATTAAATGACATAGGAGAATTAAGTGTTCATCTCTCAAGAGGGAAATCCAAAACTGGGAAAGGTCCAAGAGATCCTTCTCTTGTTAGAGTAAGTAAATCTGCAACTGGATCAGTAAGTAGGGCAAAAATTGGTAATATGCTTGATGAATTCAAAAAATATATTCTAGGGAATCTTAGTGAGCAAATAGACACCCTTAAGTTGTAAAACAAGAAGAAAACCGAGGCTGATGCTTTAGATATTTTATATCCAAAATGCAGAAAAAACATGCTCTAAGAGAATTCCCTTTGGATGCAAAAATTATAGAGATTTGTATGATTTATTGAGAGAATTAGGAGACCAAGTGTTGTCCTTCGATTCCAGGTTTTTCAAGAAGAAACAGTTCCAAATTCAGCATAACCTCTTTGCTTTATCTCTAGAAAACCTTGGCAGGGGCCACAAAATCAGGGATTTAACAATCAAATGTATCTTCAGCCCCACCAAATTGGAATTCTTGGCAGAAACCTTGGCCTCAACCTCAATCTCAATCTCAATCTTGGGCACAAGGAGTACAAAATCCTTATCGGAGATTTTCTCAATATTATCAATATCCTCCATCATATCAAAATTATCCTCCCTCACACATTCCACAACAAAATCAACAACCACAACTTCAAAATCAGAACCCTCAACTTTCATTACCATTTCCACAACAAAATCCAGAACAAATTCCACAACAAAACCAAAATCCTCAACTCTTGCTGCCATTTCAGCAGAGATCAAATCAAGTACCTGCCCAACCATTACCAAACTCCAACAATAAAAATCCTTAGAATACTTAGATGGTGGAAGGAAAACAATTTCCAACTTATATGATCATTCCTCTAGATCTCAATGATGTTCAACTAAGATCTGATAGGGTATTAGAAAAGGAGGCCTTCTGTAGTTATTCAGGAATAAGACAATTCTGAGGAAGATTCTCTATAGCCCAATAAAATTTTTGAGGGAACATCTCTCCAAAACCAAAATACTGAAAATGAAAAACAGAAAAAACCAGTGAACTCAACTCTTATCATTGAGCAACCAGTCTCTACTTCTACACCTCCTTTTCCTGAAAGATTACAAGTTGATAGAGGAGTAGAAAAGCAGATCATGTTGCCTAATTATGATTTTCTAGATGAATTAAAAAATGTTTGTATCAAAATTACTTTGTTACAAGCCATTAAGGAGATTCTAATCGTAGCTAAAACAATAAAGGAGTTGAGCATAAAGAAACCAAGAAGAAAAGCAAAAGAAACAAAAAGAATTCACCTGGTAGGAAAAATAGCAAATATAATGATGGGAAAAATTGCCATACAAAAATATGTAGATCCAGAAAGTCCAATTGTGAAAACACATATCAATGGAGTTGAAATTCCAAATGCATTCATTGATTTAAGGGCAACAATAAACATCTTGAGCAAACAAACCATGGAACAACTCAAGCTTCCTAATCTTCTTTACACACCTACATTACTGCAATTAGTGGACAGATCTGCAATCAAACCAGATGGAGTGTTAGAAGATATTTCAATATCCTTAGATTCTTGGGAATATCCTGTTGATTTTATGATCTTGACTCCCAAGAACAATCTAGGAGGACATCCACTCATATTAGGAAGACCTTGGCTGGCCACATCTGATGCTTTCATTAGCTGTAGATCTGGTGATATGTATATTTCTGATGGGAATTCAACAAAGAAATTCACTCTATATCCTCCAGCAAGAAAAATCATAGAAATAGATGACAAAGAATGGATTGATAATGAAAATGACATTCAACCTCTCTTTACTATTTCAGATATTAGTGAAGATAGTCAAATCTTAAATACAATGGAAATTTTGTATCATCTCCAAAATATGAACATGATCAATTTCAAGAAAAATCCAATATTGAATATTTGTCATCTAGGTAGATGTCTCTTTATTCTATGGAAGAATTTGGTAGCTCTATAATTGAAATCTTTCCGGGGAGAACATTGAACATAAACAATAACTTGGAGAAATTACAACAGGAAAAGCTAATCAAGACATTACAACAACATTCTACTGCATATGCATGGGAATATACTGACATGAAAGGAATTAATCCTAAGACTTGTATACATCACATCTACATTGAGGAAAATTGTAGACCTATCAGACAACCTCAGAGAAGGATGAATCCAAATCATAGGTAAATTGTGAAAGAAGAGCTGCAAAAACTACTGAATGTAAACTTCATTTACCTAATTTCAGACAGCCAATGGGTTTCCCCTTTAGTGATTGTGCCTAAAAAGAATGGTAAATGGAGGGTGTGCATTGATTACCAAGAATTGAATAAAGCTACCCTTAAAGATCATTTTCCTTTTCCCTTTATAGATCAAGTGTTAGATACATTAGTAGGTAAGAAGTATTTCTCATTCTTGGATGGTTTTAGTGGTTATAATCAGATTCAGGTGGCACCTGAAGATCAAGATAAAACCACATTTACTTGTCCATGGGGAACCTATGCCTATCGAGTACTTCCTTTTGGGTTATGTAATGCACCTATAACATTCCAAAGAGCAGTACTAGGATTTTTTTCTGATCTAATACATGATTGTGTAGAGGTATATATGGATGACTTTACAGTCTATGGGAATACATTTGAAGAAGCTTTGGAAAATTTGGAAAAAGTTATTAAAATATGTAAGGAAGAAAACCTTTCACTAAGCCATGAAAAATGTTTTATGATGTTTATAGAAGGTATTGTTTTAGGGCATCACATTTCAGGAGATGGGATTAAAGTTGATAAATCTAAAGTTGAAGTCATCTCTAAATTATCAATTCCAAATTGCCAAAAGGATGTTCGAAGTTTTCTAGGATTTACAAGATAATATAGACGATTTATAGAAAATTTCACTAAAATAGCATCCCCACTCTTCAAATTACTCACCAAGGATTGTGAATTCAATTGGAATCCTGACTGCCAGATAGCATTTGAGACCTTAAAAACAAAAATTTCTGAAGCACCCATCTTGAGAGGTCCAAATTGGAAACTACCTTTTCACATCTCAACAGATGCTTCAGATATAAATCTGGGAGCTTTATTGGGACAAAAAGACTTGATTCCCTATGCCATCTACTATACAAGTAAGAATTTGACTCCCACTGAGTTGAATTATACTGTGACTAAAAAGGAATTTTTAGCTGTTGTTCATGCAATTACCAAGTTCAAACATTATATAACAGGCTATGAAACCTTTGTTCATACAGATCACTCTGCAATTAGATACTTAATGAATAAACCTATTACTAATGGTAGAGTTACAAGATGGCTCTTACTCTTGCAAGAATTCAATATTATTGTGCTAGATAGACCTAGAAAACAAAACACAGTTGCTGATTTCTTGTCTCGAATTCAAAATATCAAAGATAATAGTCTGGTTGAAGATGAGTTTCCTGATGAATATATTTTCGCAGTGACTACTCAAACTCCTTGGTTTGCAGATATTGTTAATTACTTAGTTAGAGGGAAATTGCCTTCACATTTGTTTCCTAGAGAAAAAGAAAAATCATTCAGATAAGTGAAAGATACTCATGGATCACTAATGAATTGTATAAAACAGGCCTAGATCTTATGATCAGAAGATGTGTTAGGGAAGATGAAATGCCTGAGATTCTTAAGGCATGTCATGATGAGCCGTGTGGTGGACACTTTGCTAACAAGAGGACAACCTATAAAATCCTTTCTTTAGGATATTATTGGCCATCCATCTTCAAAGATGCCAAAGAATATGTCAGGAGGTGTGACAGTTGCCAGAGGGTAGGGAAACCTACTCCTTCAAATGAAATGCCACTACAAATCCAGGTACTCATTGAACCTTTTGAAATATGGGCCTTAGATTTTGTTGGACCAATTAATCCTTCATCTAAGCAAAAGAAGTATATATTGGTATGGATTGATTATGTCACTAAATGGGTAGAGGCCAAAGCATTACCTTTTGCTAATGAAAAATTTGTAGTTAATTTTCTTTTTGAGGAAATCTTCACTCGTTTTGGTGTTCCAAGAGAAATTGTGATAGATCAGGGATCTCAATTTACATCTAAAATGGTGAAGGGTCTTGTGGAAGATTATAAGATCAAACATAGGAAATCTACTCCCTATCATCCACAAGCAAATGGTAAAGTTGAATCTACAAATAACGTGATTGAAGGAATTCTCACTAAGACTGTGCATCTACATAGAAGAGATTGGGCAAAAAGGCTTCATGAAGCCTTATGGGCCTATAGAACTACATGGAGGAACACACCGGGACATACAATCTATGAACTTGTTTATGGGAAACAAGCCCTGTTCCCTATAGAGTTTCAAATCAAAACCTTCAAGATGGCAGTCTAATTGGGACTGGATTTATCAGAGGCATAGAAACATAGATTAGAGCAATTCAATAAACTTGATGAAATTAGGCAAGATGTAGTCCAAAGAACTAGTATAGTCCAATAGCAGAGGGCTAAATGGCATGATAAATATATTAAAGAGAAGAAGTTTGAAGTAGGAGATTGGACACGGTTGTTTGATTCAAAGTTCAAATATTTTCAAGGGAAGTTTCAAACTCATTGGCTTGGGCCATATGAGATTGAAGAAGTATTTAATAATGGAGCAGTTAAGATAAGGACGATAGATGGAAGCAAAATACCTCTTCTTGTGAATGGTCATTGGTTGAAGAAATATCAAAAACCAATTTCAAGAGAGGAGTTCATTAAGATTTTCCAGAATAACTCTGAAATGAAGCTAGTGAAGAAGAATTCTTCTTCTCCACTAACTTAGTCTTTATTTTTCCTAAGAAATGACTGATAAAAAAAAAATAAAAAAATTTGTATGAGGTTCAAAACCAATCATTGATTGGCATACTTATATAGAAAATACAGGGTGAAAATAAGAGATTTCTGACATCCTATATTTTCCATTTCCTTTCTGTAATAAGTAGTGACAAAAAGCTACATTCATTTACAGTTTAGAGTCTACAAATTCATAATCTCATTCCATCTCATTCTGTCTTCATTTTTTTACAGTTCCACTTCATCTCATTGTCATATTTCATTTACATTTTATCTTTTTACAGTTTTACCCCATTTCACCCTATTTTTCATTTTATCTTACATCTAATTCCGTCTCATTGTCATAACTCATTTCCATTTTATTTTTACATTCATATTCCATAAGCCATATTTCACTTTTCATTTTTGTCACATTTTGCAGCTGATTCCATTCCGTAGCTAATCTGATTCTGCAACTACAACTTACTTATCAGCTCTGGCACAATTTTACAGCTCACAAATAAATCATGAATGCAGGGGAATTGAAGAATCAAGTTTTGGAGATCAACCATGCTCAAAGTACCTACAGATCAACACCAAAAGAATTATCAAGAAAAAGGTTAAGTTCTAAAGGTAAAAAGCAAAATTTATTTCAAACAACAAGTTACAAACATAAGTCATGTATAACATGAATGATCATATGTCTCCTTAACAAGTCATCATTTGATTTGAATTCCACTTCATGATACCACATCTCCGCCACATCTTCCACATTTGATACCAAATGGTCTATAATGATTTCATCATACCACACCTCCGCTACGTTCTGCATACTCCGTACTTTAACAGTGTCTAATAACTCCATCTTTTAATGATCATAACTATGATGTGACCAACGAATTCATGTCTCTCCAAACCCTCACTGTCTACTTATTCCACGCAAACCCATAATTCTTCTTCGCCATACTTACAGTCAGTCCACTTCATAGACTAGGAGAGTAATTCTGAAGGTTAGAAAATTCTATGAAACAGAGACCAAGCGACTCATTGTCAAGGCAAAGCCTGTAGGGGAAAAGTTTATGGAAGGGTACCCACAACTCAAGGAGATGCTGCAGAAGGCTGGATGGCTCAATTTCATTGAAAAATTTTATGGATATCACAAGGAGATCACAAAATCTTTTGCTAGATCATTCGATGGTACAAAAGTAGATATTGGAGACATTAAGTTTGCAGTAAAAGAATCTTACATAGCAGAGGCTACAAAACTACTAAGACTTGGTGAAAGAGGGTTCAAAAACAAAGAATTTCACAGTGAATCATGGAAAGTAATCTTCAGGAACCCAGGTATGGATGTCACTATGTTTAGAAAAGGAATTCGCATTTCAGCACTTAGAAGTAAGTGGAGAAGCATGCTTTTGATATTACAAAAATTTATTACCAATGAGGGAAGATTCAGATGCATGTATGTTTATCATATACGTTTATTGATGAACTTTCTAGAAAATGGAAACATCAACCTCCCTTTCTTCCTTCTAAACAGTCTAAGGAGGATGGCTTCAAATGTACAGAAGAAAATAGAATTCATAGACACAACTATGTACCATCATGGGTTGGTAAAAATACTGGTTGAGTTTCATCTGAAAAGAATAGGAGATACTTGGGAAAACTTCTTGATAAGAAACTATTTCCAAGAGGCACCAGAGTCACCTGAAGAGGGTAATGTCAGAAGGAGTAAGAGGAAAAATACCAGTATGACCATTCAAAGCAAACTTGAGTCCTCCACACAGAAAAATGATGAAGAACCAGTCTTTGAGACAAAGATCAGGGAGTAGATCAAGCAAAAAGGAAAGATAAAAAAGAAAGCTGGTGGAATTACTGAGAACAAACCTGAATCTTCATTACAACAAGATGATGAACAAATAATCTCTGAAAAATTGATAGAGATTAGGAAACAAATCAAGAGGAAGGAAAAGATAGGAAAGGAGGAAAAGGGTACAAAGGAGGAGAACATAAACCCCCTACAACTTAGAAGGAGCTCTAGACTTCGAGGTATGGTAAAGAAGGTATCATCAAAGGGAACAGAGTTCATAAATGTAGAAGAACAAACCCCAGTACCATCTCCTGATAATGTTCCATTTACATACAATCCTCAAAACTCTCCTAAACATTATTTTGAAGGCAGCCCCAACAAAGGATCCCCAGACATAGACCCAGTACAACAACAAATTTATGATTACTTAGAATCACTGGAAAAGAAAAGTGCCTCAATGGATCCAAGATCCTTAGTCAATCCAGAACAACCTGTCAATCCACAAGAACCTCTGACTGACTCTCTCAAACTGGAAATATGTGAGTTAGAGATATTGAACATGCATATCAAGAAAGAAAATGAAACCGTGAAGGAGCAAAGCAAATTAGATAAAGCCATTCATGATAATATAATACTGCACCTAGGGCTATGGTACAAGAAGAATAGGAATTTGAAGAGGAAGAATAGAAACTTGAACAAAAAATTCATCAATCTTAAATACAGACTTCTCATGAAGAAACCCAGGATGGCAGTCACTTCAAAGAGGAGCAAGAAAAGAAAGTTAGATGTACTAGCAGAGGTATCTGAGCAGACGCAATAGGAAAGAAGAGTTCAAATTTTTGGCAAAATTGCATGGGTACATGCAATTATTTTGTAGTGGGGGTATGTTGGACCTTAGAATTACTCTCTCCTTGACAACTTTTATCACTTATTTCTCTTGTTTTCCATAAAATACAAATCCCCATCACTGATAAATGATAGATTTTGTCTCAAGGAGGACATTAAATGATTGACATGTTATACTTTTATGTTTTTTCTATTTGAAATAAATTTTTGCAAATTAGCTATGGAACATAGCCTATTCTACAACTAATTGTGTGTTCCGTAGCTACTTCCATGGTTGAACAGGTTACAGGTGTCAAATGAAGAAACCAACCACATGGGCATCTCTAGAATCGTCTTGACATGGATCCCATCCTAGTCATCCAACCCAGATCGATAGGAAAAGTAGCTTAAGACCACAGTCAAAGGTGGAGTCAAATGTATGAAACTTGGAAGCAATAGGACTCTTTTTCTACCCTTTCGTGGTTAATTAAT
The DNA here is from genome assembly GCA_031772625.1 of Pinus tabuliformis. Lineage (NCBI taxonomy): Eukaryota > Viridiplantae > Streptophyta > Pinopsida > Pinales > Pinaceae > Pinus > Pinus tabuliformis. Next base: position 869,991,982 of record CM062810.1, on the reverse strand, counting down.
AAATCCAACAGATCTGTTGAAGCATTAACTCAGATCAACCACCTGTGTCAACAGTTCTATGCAACCACCTTGTTCAAATTCAAGTCACCTGTAGCTAATCAAACATTTACGCGGACTGGTTGTAATACGCGTAGACCACCTGTAGCTAATTTTCCTCAAAAGACAGTTATGAATATTTTCTTTTAAGTACCAGTTGAACAGAACTAGAGGGAGTTGGAATTTTTTGATGTATTAAGTTTAAACTTATCAGCTCTATAATTTTGGACTTTTGTTCCTGTTTTATAATACAAATCCGTGTGTTGACTGATGATCATTTGAAGGAGAATTTTGAATTAAGTTGTCAGCTCAACCTAGTCAGTTGCAGAGGGCCCCTGTGCTGAAGGAGGTTTTCTTTTCATTTGTTTTCTTCTTTCTGTTTAGTTTTAAATTCCTCATTTACTTTTAGCAGTGTTTATAACTTAGGTTGATTTCTTTTAGTTTTAATCAGTAGCATAATGTTAGAATTCAATTGTGCAGTCCTATTTCCCCAATCCATTTCATAAAGGAAACGACTTTGTTTCTAAAGAGAGTAAGATTGGAAGTAATGAGGATGCACTATTGATTAGCTTACTCACTATTTTTGTTATTTATTTCTTAGTTCAAGTTGTCAATGCACTGTATTAATGAATGTTTTTGGTCACCATTTCAAGCTGATATCCATCCTAAACTAAATGGTTGAGCATTCACTTTACATAAGGGTTGAAACCAATCCGTTACCTTTTGCATGCTTTTATTTAGTTTTTACTAGATCATGAAGTACAGAAGTTGCTTGAATTCCATCTCAAGGAGGTTATCTTTCAAAATTGAAGGTTAGAGTAACTAGAAGTACTTAAGTTAATTTCATTATGTGTATTTATTCCAACATGACTTACAACTTTACCTTCTAGTTTTAAGAATTATTCATGAATTAGGATTAGATGAGAAGATAGGACATATGCTTTGTTTTTCCTTCTTTTAACCTAGATTTTGACTAGTTTTAAGCTCTTGGTTCACCTTTAGGAAATTTAGATTTAGTTTCTCATAGTTCAAATTGTACATCCTTAGGAAGCAAAGAATAGAAACCCCCAAAACAATATAAAATACAAAACAATGAAGTAAGAAGGGTTAACTAGCACATACAGTGCACTACACTTCATCAACTTATGAGCCTCGATTGATAATTTATGAAAAGCAATTTAGGAAACTAAATTGACTAAATAGGATCTAACCTTTTATAGGCTCCAACCTTAATAATGAACAGGATCCAACCTACTTTGGGTGCCAACCTGATTGAGGCTTCAACCCCAGTGGAGGTTCCCACTCCTCCTTTGACTTTCACGTGGACCTCTATTTCATATCATTTTCAAACTAGATCCACCATCATTACATATTATTGAATCATAAATCATAATCTTCAATTTACAACCACTGCAACTACAATCAATATCACAACTTGTAACCATTGTCCCTAGACTGCCTACAACCAATTTCATTACAATAAATAATCATAAAAATCACTGTAATAGGCTAGTATACTACTTCCCATACTCTTCTTCAACCAACTCTTTGATATGGTCATTCAAAACCCTTCTCGGAACCTGTTTACACCACGTATCCAAAACAACTACAACATGCCCACAGTCTCTCAAAAAAAAAGAACAAGAGACTATGACCATCAAATAAGTGTTAAAGGAGAATCATACACCTCTGGTTATATTCAAATTTGATCCCTAGTCACCCAATTTCTTTTGGAATCCAATTTTGACCAATATTGACCCCAAAAACTTATAAAAAACATATAAAACTATATATTAAATGAAGTCTTCTACAAAAAGCCTCTTTTTGGGCACACTTCTATAAAATGACCAACATCCAGTGCTGGTGCGACAAAAGGATCATCTTTGGCCTACTAACCATTTTACAAAATAAAGCATATAGTTTAAAAAAATATTTAACTCTAACCTAACAACCATTGGTACTCGAACTTGGGCCTCGGTGGTCACAACATAAACTCCATGCTAATCAAGTTGCACCATGGTCCTTACTAGACCATGCTCTCAGATCATATTATAGTCATGCTCAGGGTCGGGGGTGGAAAATGGCCACTTGTCAATACAATTGTTGAATGAACTCATTATTTGTCAACATGACCTATCCTTCATGGCCTACCTCCGAGCAAGACTTAGATGGACATGCAATTATCCATGTGGCTACCTTTATGCATACATGGACTACCATTTCAAAAAAAAATATGGTTACATCCCTATTGATGTGGGATACCTCAGTGTATACTTGGGCTACTGTTGCAAACAAAGCATATGTTTATGCACTTGTTCACATGGGTTTCCACTACAAACAAACATATGGTCATGCCCCTATCCACGTGGGATTCCTCTATGTATATGTGGGCTGCTACTACAAATAAAACATATGGGTATGACCTTGTCCACATGGGCTTCTACTGCAAATAAACATATGGTTATGCACATATGTACATGAATCATCACTGCGTATAATAGAGTTAGGAAACCAGAACACAAAGAAAACTCCACTCATCTGATTCAAAACCATGATCAACTAAAGCCATATAATTGTAACAACCAAATAGTGTGTGTTGTTACAATCGATCATTTTTTCTCGTATATATACACATTTCATGTGGTATTAGGGCTAGGTTAACCAATTTTTGGCTGATGTCTAAGCTTTATGGGTTGGGCCCTTCTCCCCATTTGAGCATTGCATCTGATCGTTCCTCCAAGATTTAAAATACATACCAAGGACTATGTGGCCACTGCATATGACTAGGTCCATAGGGGTCCCTGGTCATTTGTGTGATGATGTCAACATGACATCATTACACCACATGATAACTCGTGAGGGGTGTCACGTGTCACCTACATTTAGACTTTCCACCAATCATGTATTTCCAAAACTTTCCTACCATCTGGCAAATTCTGGTGGTTCCACGTAACTCATGATGACATCATTGGTTGATATCTGCAACTGATTGTACTGATGACTCTATGAAGCTGCCATGTGTCATTCAACAATTGGTCCATGTCATTGTCAAATGAGATGCTTCCATGCATCATCATTCAATTGGGTCAATAAGACTAGTTAAATGTCAGACACCTTTGATTTCATCCAATTGTTGATGTGTAGTGGGTGTCGTTGATTAGCCCAAAGTTGCACACTACTTAGTGGTGATAAAGAGTGTACAGGTTTGCATGCTCAAGGTCGTGGATTGATCAGTAAATGATGGATTTACCTAAAACATGCACACCTATTAACAAACATGATGTTTGTGCTTTTTTACTAAGCTTTGGTCCCTTAATTAATATTAAAACTTTAATCGGCCATATCATCTCATCTGAGAGGAGTTTTTCTAAGAAATATATACCATTGGAAAAGGATTAACGAGACTTACACAATCATTGTTTTTGCAGGATCTTTACGATATCATAATAGCTACATCAAAATCTCAAATAAATTCAAGCACCTTTAACTTCTCTTGATGGAAACTTGTAAGATATCCAATTGTCGTTTTGATTGATAGAGAATCTTGGTACTTCTTTGGTCATGATAGGTAGTATTGTTGTTGTCTCACACATCCCCTTTGACATCAATGCCATCTTGTTGTCATCAATGACAACACTTGTGCAAGAATCTGATCCTTTTTTGTCATTTATGGTAACATCATTAGACATTGCTGGTCCTTGATGTCATCTAATCAGAAATACCCCCTGTGAAAATTCTTTCCTTGGCTAATTTCAATGTCTACATCAATGTATGCAGTCTCTCCCCCTTTGGCATCAACAGAAAAGGGTCATGAATATATGTTGAAATTACCATGTTGATGATCCTACATAAGTATCTATACATAACTTGTCCGTGGATGATCATGTAGACCTAACTAAACCAAGTTGCCTTCCTGCTGCTAAGCTGCCATAGAGTCTCCCCTTCAGACCATGCATTTTCTTGTGAACTCAATCCAAGCCTTCTGATGCTCATGATTTTTCTTCAAAAATCCTCCCCTAAGACCATGCTTCCTTCATCTATTAGTACCTATTATCTCTAATTTACCTTGAAATATTCCTTCTTTACATCTAAGATATCATTATCAAATCATAGTTCACATATTTCCCTCATACTTGTAGTTTCTTCTTCAAATTTTGATTGAAAAATAACGATATTGAAGAATCTTTCTCCAAGGAATTAGATCTGAGGAATCAAACGTAATTAAGGTCCATCTTAACCTCTTCTCCATCTTCTAGCATTTACAGGAATTCCCTCTTTATTGTACCATCTTGAGTTGAGTATGTAATCTCATGCCATATGACCTTCATTGTGACATACATGTTATTCAACACTGGGCTTCAAAACATGGAAATGGCTAAGCTATTCTTCTAATTTGGTCCACATGTATCCATCTAGGTAGTTGATCATATCCTCTATACCTGAACACATCATAGGTTCTGTAATCCTATGCTTTGTGCCCAAATTTTGTGCATAAGAAACAATAACCAAGGAATCTATTTTGATACCTGCATATAGAAGGATATCTTGATCTACTGAAGTTACTTATTAGAGGAGCCATTTTCTCTTGTCAATCAATCCTTGCTTGAGTGTTTCTAGTGGATACTTTTTGATGAGCCATATTCATTAGTTTCTTTACATTATTTATGCTTGTGGATCCTTTTACATTATTTTGGTTTCTTGAATTTTTCATTTTCTTGGAATTCTCTTGAGTGTCATTGAAATGAACATGCTTGGCCCAGTGCACCACTTACTTTGGATATTCGAGAGAGTTATTTCTAGATGCTATGAATGTCTAATTAATCTTCTTTGGATCATATCCATCAAATGAGCTTGAGGTACCATTGTTCCTTGGTGCTTCACAACTTTCTTGATAACCAATACCTATAACAATAAGAGGGGACCTATGCATGTTGAGAATGTGAGCCAAGGACTCAATTCCTTTGTCAAAATTTGAATTAAGCTCCAATTCTTCTCTTAAGAATATAAGCTCCAATTCTTTCATTTAGTTGTTCAAACATGAATTCATTTACTCTTTTTTCTTATACTAGTTCAACTTTGAGAGAAAAACTGATGTTTTCATTTAGAATTTTGATTTGAAGATTTTTCATAAATTGATTTTCTTTCCTTCTAAGAAGTCTTGTTTCCTTTAATGCGATTTTAATTTATCCCTTATAATAAACTTTTTCTTTAGGTTCTTTGGTCTTAGAAATGAATACTATTTGATCCCTTTCTTCATCGTTCTCACTTTCATTACTTTCACTTTCACTTCGTTCTTTTAAGTAAAAAATATTTTTCTTACTGGTTTTTTTTTTTTTTTTTTTACTTGGGATTGAATATTGACTCATCATCACTATCATTCATCTTTGCATAAGGAAAATTAGATGCATAATGACCAATTCTCGCACATTCAAAACATTTGAAAGGAATCTCACCTTTGAATTTGTTAGTTCCTCTCTTCAAATCTTGGAGAAACTTGGCTTCTTCATCATTGGAGATGTTATCTATTTGAAGAAAATGAGAGCCAATTTTATCCTCTTTTATCTTTTCACCATGGCTTTTCTTGGTCTTTGATTCATAAAATATGTATATATTATTATTGATCCCAATAGATTTAGCTACTAGATTGCTTGTGTCTGACTTTCAAATCATACACCGTTTGGAGTTAAATATGATGTCAAAACCTTGATCACATATTTGACTAGCACTCAAAAGATTATGCTTCAATCCTTCTAATATAAAACATCATGTGATTTGGTTCTTCCATTATCAATGTTAACTATGCCTCTTCCAATGATTTTAGTAGATACATTATTTCCAAAATTTCTTTACCTCCATCTATTTCCTTGAGGTTGATAAACTTAATTTGATCACGTTACATGTGTCTTGAGAAACCACTATCATCGTACCACTTATCCTTTGAATTTTGAGCATGTAAAATAAGGTCACAATTTGCTTTCCATATCTTAGGTGGACACTTTTCTTCTTCTTTATGTTTACAGTAATGGTATAGGAGGTGATTACAAGTGGTTTCCTTGTGACCAAAATAATTACATAGGGAACAATAACTAAAAATTAAATTGTGGTAGTTGGAAATTTTCCTTTTGATGCTTGCTTTGGCCAGAGCATCTTCATGAATTTTTTTAGTTGACTACCTTGTTGTATTTTCATGTTTATTGAGATGGTGAATTATGTCATTATTCTCCTCTAACTTCTTTTCTATTTCTCCTAACTTATTTTTAACTTCATCAAGTTGTATTGTGAATATTTCGTTATTTATTTCTACCTCCTCCAACTCAAATTCTAGGAGCATGACAAATGTTGCATCTAAGTCCATATTTCTTTGATCCATCTTCCACTAGTCAATTATTTATGAATATGATATTCTATAATACAACTTTTTGGACCAAAGGTCACACTTGAGGTGGGGGTGAGGGTGAATTACTGTGGGATCAATTTTATTATTTTGAGACTTTTCATAATAAAAAAACCATATATCAATGAATCATAAGCATATTGTCATCAACCATAACAATGCATCATCATATAAATAACATATCAAAAAACCATCACATTACAAAGAGAAACAAGCTTTTTGAGAAGATTTTTTAGCGTAAATCACATTTGAATGCATTTGTCGACGTGTTTCGAACCAACGAGTGTGGTTCATCGTCAGGACAAGTTGAAGATTCAGATCTAAGCTGCATGTTAAATAGACAGAGAAGAACATCCAACGGCTATATTTGACCATGCAATGGCTATATTGAACTGGTCAGCTAGAATGGTTAACGGCTGTATTTGACTGGGAAACGGCTAACCAAACTGGACCAAGGGATAAGGGCAGGAGGACATAATCGGTTAAAGAGTTAAATGCCTATTACCATATTTAAAAATAAATTAATTAATAGGAATTAATCAGTCATTGAAATGACCTATATTTAAGTAATATAAATAAATTTCTAGTTAGTTAGTTTAATATCAAATATAAACTAGGTAATGTGTTTATTCAATATGAACTAAAAGTATTAGTATTAAATATATATATATATATATATATATATATATATATATATATAAGTTATATAATTAAAGTCACATAATAAATAATTAGTAAACTAATAGTAAGTTAGTTTTAATTATATTAAATTAAAAGGGGCTAATATTGAATTTACATATAATTAAATAGTTAATGGAAAGTTTAATATCTATATAAATAAGGTAACATATTCAATTAAAATTAAACGGGTTGACATTATATTTATATAAGAGCTATATAATTAAATATTTAGTATTATCATATATTTAAACATTTAGTTAATTAATTGTAAGTTAGCTTTTATTCATATTTATTCAAAGGGGTTAATATTAAATCTATATATAATTAAAAATCTAATTGTAAGTTAATATTGTTAAAGTTAATACCATAACAACTAAATGTTGTTAAATCTATTAATCAATCTTATTAATAAAGCTATTAAAATAAACATAAACTTAAGCCTTATCTAATTAAATATATTAATAAAATATAATAAGAATAATTCCTAAAAGGATAACTCGATAATATAGTGGAATAAGGGACCAAGGACAAAAATTAATTAAATCAATGGGGATAAAGTAAGAAGATTGTTTTAAAGAAGGTTAGTTAATAGTTCTCATCTTAAAAAAGCCTTCATTAATAATCAGGTAAAGAAAGTTTTTATAAAAGGATTTTTATTTTTTAAGCAAACAATAAAGTTTATAATATTAATCGAGAGGAAGGGAAACAGAACAGGCGAACAAAAACAAAAAATCAAAGGACGATGAAAAAAGAAATACTGATGATCTAGAAAACGAGGGGGAAAGAGCACCAAAAGGAGCTGGGGCAAGGGGAAATGTCCAGGAAGAGAGGGTAGGGATCCAACAACTGCTAATTTTCCAGCCGTCATCTCTATTGATATTGTTTTGCCTTTTTTCAATCTCAATGGCTTCCCTAAATTTCCAGTGATGAAACTGAGCAACCCTAGCAATAACATGAGCCTCCTTAATACATACATGATGCTTTGTCTTTTCAGCATGCTCTGCTAAGGTGGAAGACCGGGTCCTCCCATGTTTTAAGTTTGCTGAGTGCACATTAATCCTTTGATTAATAGAATGACCAGTCTCACCAGTATTGGGGGTCCCATGGGAATAGGGAGTAACATAGACACCTTTCATGTCCTTGTGGTTGACCAGGTCCTTTACCGACCGGAGGGAGCTACGGATTGTGTTAAGGGGTATAAAGGTAGCGGGAATATTATGCTTCCTAGGAATCCTTGCAATCTTATCAGTAGTCCCTTGGATGAAAGGGAGATGAACCCCTAAGATTTGATCTTTAGGGTTTTTCTCGATCAATGAATTCTTGTTGGATTTAAGGAAATCTTTCTTACCGAGGTGCATACTATAACTGTTATTAACAAAGACATTAAGGAGTTGGGCCTTCGCTTTATCAAGGCTCCTTTAATCAGATATTCTTAGCGCACAAGTGGCAAGAGTGTTGAGAACACCCAACTTTTGAGCCGAGAAATGATGGGAGCTGGCATGAAGATACTGATCAGTATGTGTTTTCTTTCGAAACACTTGGTGGGAGAAGGAACCATCATTATTCTTTGAAATAAGAATATCGAGGAAAGAAGCAAGCTTTTTAGGTGGAAACCCATATAGGAGAAAACCACCAATCTTGTTCTTCATCATCTTCAATTATTTACATAGATTTATAGGCTATGACTCGCTAGAGGAAACTACCCCCAAGAAATCCAAGCTGCCACTTATGGTAGGATAGAACTTGATTGAGGCACAAACTTCAAAAGAATGCAATAAATTGCTCACTATAGGATAGAACCTAATTGAGGCTCAAAAATCGATAATGAGTGGGATCTAACCATTCTAGGTTCCAACCTAATAGCGGCTCCAACTTTGATTATGAGTGGGCTTCAACCTCCTCTAGGCTCTCACCTGATTGAGGCTTCAAACATAGTGGAGGCTCCCACCTCCTTCTTCAACTTCCTTGTGGACCTCTATTTCATATCATTTTCAAATTTGATCCACTATCATCATATATTATTGAATCATAAATCATAATTTTTGATATGCAACCATTGCCATTGCAATCATATCAGAACCTGCAACCATTATCACTATAGTCCCTGTAACCACTCTCACTGCAATAAATAATCATAACAATCAATATTATATCCTATCATACTACTTCCCATACTCATATTCAACCAATTCTTCGATCTGGTCATTCAAACCCCTTCTTGGAACCTCTTTACACCATGTATCCAAAACAACTGCAACATGTTGATAGTCTCTAAAAAAAAACACAAGAGATTCTAGCCATCAAATAAGTTTCCAAAGATAATCATACACCTCTGGTTACATTTATCTTTGATGATTGATACCTACCATCTTTTGGAATCCAATTTGGACCAATATTGATCCCAAAAACTTATAAAACCCATATAAACCTATATATTAAATTAAGACCTCTATAAAAATCCTCTTTCTAGGCACACTTCTACAAAATGACCAAAATTCAGTGCTGGTGTGACAAAATGTTCATCTCTAGCCTACTAACCATTAAAAAAATAGAGCATCAAGTCTAAAAAAAAATTAATTCTTACTTGACAATGACTAAGGCTTGAACCTTGGTCTCAATGGTCACAACATAAACTCCATGCCAATCGAGCTGCACAATGGTACTTGTAAGACCATGTTCTTAGATCATATTATAGTTACGATCAGGGATGAGGGTGGCGCATTAACCACTTGTCAATACAATTGGCGAATGAACTTGTTATCCATCAACATGACCCATCCTCCATGAGTTACCTTCTAGAAGGACTTATATAGACACACCATTGTCCACATGGCTACCTATGTGTATATGTGGATTGTCATTACAAATGAAACAGATGGTTACATACATGTTATCATGGGCTACTTCAGATTATATGTGGACTGCGACTGCAAATAAAACATAGGGTTATGTCATTTTCGACTTGGGATACTACTACAAACAAACTTATGGTTATGCCCATGTCCACATGGACTTCCTTAATGTATACATGGGCTGATACTAGAAATAAAAAATATGGTTACACCCATATCCACATGAATCATCACTGCATATAATAAAGTCGAGAAACTTGAACACATAGAAAACTAGGTTCATTTGATTTGAAACCACAATCAACCAAATGCCATCAAACTATTACAACTAAAAATTCTCATTTGGTATCATATTCGATTTATCGTTTGTTCTCATATATATACATATATATGTACATTCCATGTGGTCATGGGGCCAAATTAGCCAACTCTGGGTCAACATCTAAGCTCTAACATTTGGTCCAGTCTAACCATATGATTGTTTCATATAACCATGCCTCGAAGCCTTAAACTGCATGCCAAGGACCATGTCACCACTCCATATGACTGAATTCTTATGGTTCCTTAGTCATATGTGTGTTGACATCAGCATGATGTCATTATGCCACATGGAATTCTCTAAGGGGTGCCACTTGTCACCTACTTTGGACTTTCGACCAATTAGATATTTCCAAAAATTTCTTTCCACATGGTGGCCTCTAGTTGTGCAAAATCACTCATAATGATGTCATTTGCTATTGTGTTCTATTGATTGTATTGATTACTATGTGAAGGTGCCACTTTCCATTAAAAAATAGGTCCACATCATCATCAAATGAGATGCTTCCATTTGTTTTCATTTAGTTGGGTCGATAAGGCTAGTTAAATGTCACACATCTTTTCTTTCATCCAACCATTAAAGTATAGTGGGTGTCATTGAATAGCACAAAGTTGAACATCACTTAGTGGTGTATGTTTTTGCAGTCGAGGCCATGTATTTCTCATGTAATCATGGATTTTCCCAAAATATGCACACCTATTAACAAATTTGATGTTTGGGATTTTTCGTTAAGGTTTGGTCCCTTAATTAATATTGAAACTTCAATTAGCCATAACTTCTCATTTGGAAGGAGTTTTTCTAAGCATGATACACCATTGGAAAGGTATCAATAAGACCTACACAACCATACTATCTATACAATCTTTTGGACATCATAACAACATCAAAAAATCAAATAAATTCAAGCAACTTTAACTTCTCTTGATGGAAACCTGTAAGAGATCCAATTGTCATATTGCTTCATAGAGAGTCCTTATACTTCCTTTGTCATCATAGGTAGTATGAATGCTATCTCATACAACACTATGTATAACAACATAAAGGATGAATAGAACTCTGATGGGAATGGCTAGATTTATGTTGCATTTCAAGGGGTTAAGCACAAAGTATTGGGTAGAAGCAGTTCATACAAAAAATTATCTAAGGAATTGATCACACACATCATCCTTAGATTGAATTAATCATATATAAGATTTGTATGGCACTAAGCCTTTAGTTAATCAATTTATTTTTTTTGGCTCTAATTTTTATGCCTTAGTTCCTAAGGAAAGAAGGACTAAGCTAGAAAATCATAGTATGAAATGCATTCTTCTTGGATATTAAAATGAAAATAAAGGATAGAGGTTGTTATCTAATGGTAAATTTATTCTTAGCTGAGATGTTTTCTCTAATGAAGGGGAAATTAAAATTTTGTAAGAGCTTGATAATCTCCTTAATCACTTCAAGAAGAAGGTGAAAAAATAAGTTCCTAAAAAAAGCAAGTTTGAATGAGAAAGGCTTAGCCCCTGATATGAATATTCACAAGTTAGATATTCTCCTTTAGATTATGATTGTTCAACATAGGACAAATATAGTATAGTAAATTCACAACTCGGACACTATAGCAGACCAAACGGTTCACACAACTACTGAAAGATGTTCATGAAGATGAAAAACCAAAAAGTGACTAAAAGTTCAACTCAATCAAAAATTTCCTTAATCATTCATGATTCCATTTAACCAACAACATTATTGGAAGTAACAAAGCACAAATAATGGCATTGAGCCATAGTTGACGAATATGATTTGGTAATTTCAAATGGAAAATGTAATCTTGTTGATTCTTAATCAAATATTAAACCCATTGATTGCAAATGTGTTTACTGAATTAAGTATAAATAAAATGGTGAAGAGAAGAAGTAAAAATCAATACTTGTGAGTAAAGGATTTACTCAAACATAAGGAATTTACTATGAAGAAATGTTCCCCCCAACAATAAAGTGGAACAAATTCACGATGGTAATAAATTTGGCTACAAAATATGGTTGGATGCTACATCAAATGGATGTAAAAAGTGTTTTTGTTAATGGTGATTTGAAAGAAGAAGTTTATATGACTCAACCCTTGGGATTTGAAGTTGAATGGAAGGAGCATAAAGTTTGCAAATTCATCAAAGCCTTATATGTATTGAAACGAGTACCTGGAGCATGTTATGTTGAAATGGATGAAAACCTCAGGCATGTTTGTTTTCACTATAGTGAGTCCAATGATACTATACTTCAATATTAAATGTCAAAACTTGGTTATCATTCTTCTTTATGTTGATGACTCAGTCATTACAAGCAATCATGAAGATCACACGAGGTAGGTGAAACAGGAACTTCAAAAGGGATTTAAAGTGCCAGAATTGGGGTCAATTTGATATTATCTTGGAGTATAAGTTAGACAACAACATAATTAAATCCTCCTTAGTCAAACTAGATATGTTATATAATTTTTGAAGATTTTTTTCATGGAAGACTATAGACCCTCTCTTACTCTTATGGAACGAAATTTAAATATTTCAAAAATTTGAGGGGGAAAGTACTAGTGAATAGTACAAGCTATATATAGTTGATTGGAAGCCTCATTAACTTGACAAATTCTTGTCAAGTTTTGTCATGTACATTCACCATTCTTTCCATATTCATGCAAGAATCTAGAGAGTCATTAAAATGTAGCAAAAGAGGTCTATAGGTACATAAAATGAATAAAGGATTTTTGGATTCTCTATAAGAAGAATAACAACATTGGACTTATTATATATTTAAATGCGTATTTTGCAAGTGATACTAATGGTAGAACATGAAAATTATGTTATTTAATGAAAATGTGTTCAACAATAACATATTAGAGTTGTAAAAAACAAGCAATAGTGACAAATTCTTTAGTAGAGGAAGAATACATTTTAGCTTAGGAAGCAACATGTGAAATTGTATGGCTATGTAGAATTTTATAAGATCTCGGTGCTATTTTGGAAACACCAACTACATTATCCATTGGTAATCAATTAGTAACAAAAATGGCCAAGAAGACAATATTTCGTAATAACACCAATCATGTAAATACAAAGTATCTCTTCAGAACACATCAACAACAAAATCATGAAGCCAAAATATTGTCTGTCTAAATATCTAACTTCATATATTATCACCAAGCCATTAGGAAACATAAGATTCACCAATTTTTGAGAAGAAATTGGCATTTGTAAAATAAACTTTGGGATTTGAGGGGGAATCTTAACCTTGTAATCCCAAAATTCATTAAAAATAGGTAGTTCCCTTAGAATAATAAATGTATTATGCATACGTATTTTTCTTAGAACAATAAAGTTATTCTAGAAGCATTGTATTCCCTAGAAGATAGATATGTCTTGTCACATCCTTTTCATATTTATCATCATTTTTTGTTCATAAAGAACACATGGCATGTTGTGATGAGGCCAGAGAGGCTAAACATATGCTATGACTCTCACCATTTATGTAATTTTTTTCTTTGATTATTAAAATTGCATGTCTCATGGCACTTCTTATATCCTTTATAATAGTCATAAAAACATTGTCCGTGGGTTGTAACACGATTGGAAAAAAAAATGTTGGCAAGCCCTTGTGTATCCAAGTGATCAGAAGTTCAATCCTCCTAGACATGTCTCACTAGTCAAACCAAAAAAAAAATAGTCATCAAAATACTCTATTAATGCATTTTTTCATTAAGCTATAATAGGGTCAAGGAAAATATCCTATAAAATTATTTTACATTGTGTGTAATTCCTCTTATGCATATGAATGTTATACTAGTTTATCTTGGAATCTACATGATCTGGTTTGCAATCAATTGACAACACTTCAAACAAAAAAATCACCCCATAAAGAATTCAAAGCTCTAGCTTAACCACCACCACAATAAAAAATTATGAGACCACATGTCATGAGTTATAAACCTTATCTTTAATGAGGTATTATCATGATCCACTGATGGGTTGTTGATGAGATCTATATTTAGAGTGGTTAAATTGATGTACTATAAATTCATATCTTGATATCAACATGATGTATTAAGCCTTTTTTGCCATTTTTTTCTTTCTTCTGCTTGTCTTTAATATTTAACACTATTCATTGGTAATATGATTGTAATTTTTTCCCTCTACATCATTATTAAATTTTCATGGTTATGGATACTTTTTTTTTTTCTTTTATATAATGCACATTTCTTCATTTCATGTTTATTGTAATGGTCCAAACTTGTAATTGGTTTCACAAACTAATAATTGTTTGAGATGTATTTTTTCTCACCATTGTGACAAAAACCTCCAAATATATTAGAGATTCCCGCTTTGGTTAAATCCACAATTCTGTTTTTGTAGGTTTGTAGAAACTAGAGATTCCTCCTTCAGTTAAATCCACAATTCTGTTTTTGTAGGTTTGTAGAAGCTCCTCTCTAGCTTTCATCATGTTAGAAACCCATTTAGGTCTCTTGATATGTTGGAAGTTTATTTTCCATGCCACTTTAGTTATGGAATTCATATTTATGTAACAAAGGGACTTGTGTTATTTTTTCTTGAAAACCCGTGCAAGTCCCATTATATAGAACACTTTTAGCTTACATAATATACACTACTATTTATATACATATCCATGTAGATATACTAATTTGTTCCTATTGATATTCATTTCAATTCAACATTAAAACTAGTCAATGGGACATTTTTCTTCATGAGTTATGAGATCGTAATATTTAGTTTGTTGTCCATTAGCTAACTTAGTTGGTAGGGTGAGAAAAACTATTTTTTAACACATGGGTGATGAATTTATTTTTATTGCACATGGACTTGTAGATTGAAATTACAATGATTTATATTGATACCTTGTTATATTTTATTAGGACTAAAATATCTATTGTTGTAGTATGCTCTTCACCTTGTACTCATGGGTGATTTGAGAAAATCAGAAAAAAATTAGATATTAATTCATTTCCCTTGAAAATTTCACAACTCTCTAAGATATTGAATAGGTGGATTGAGTCCCCACATGGGGTGAATAGGGACAGGGTTATAAACACAGATGATGACCTCATTTCCACCTCACTTAGTGAGAAAGGAATATATGATTCCATCATTTTTTCTCATGATCAAACATGGTAGGACTTCACCTCAATTTATTTTATGACATTTCATTTCATACAATCCTTAGTTGAGTAGGACTGTATCCAAACTAGGATTGTCACATGAATAAGGCTTATGTTTAGCTGATGGGGGTTAATTTTCATGATTATGCCAACTTTCTCGAGAATGTACTCTCCCCTCCTGTTATTCTAGCTTGGAAGGGGTTATTTCTCACAATTTTCTCAACTTCTGGTTTTGGTTATTTCCCTTCTTTTAACCAGTCTTAGAGTGTCATTTATGGTTAGTCTCTAGCTTTGTTCTTTTGCTTGGGGCAACTCAGAATCTCTTTTATTTTTAGGCTTTGGCCTCTCTCATGGTGGGTTTTTAGTCCCTCCAATATGAGTTTTCTCCATATCCTCTACTTTCAAAAATGGTAAGGTAGCCTTCACCGTGCTAGCATGGAGGCGGAGATCAAGGCTACCTTAAGGACTTAAGGGTTCACATGCATGTGCAGTCATCTACTAAGACTTGTCACGAGTAGACTCCAATTGAAATAAAAGAGAAGATATAGGACCTAGAATATGACATCATGGGGGAGTGAGCATGCTTGTTTGATCCTAAGGTTACAAAAATGGTTACACTATAGGTTCCCGATGTGAGGAATAGACATGGGAACAAAAACCAATATATGTATACCATTTATCCATATTAGCATATGAAATATCTCTTAGGAAAAGTCCTATTGGGTAGAATAACGCTAGGACAATATTTTTTTCATGCCAGATGATATCATGCTTCAGTTGAAGGATATAGAAGGAATATTGGTACACATTGATGTAGGAGTTGTTTTATTACTAGGACCTAGTAGAAACAACCCTGTGGAACCAATCCCCATTAAGGTTGATGCCTCAATTTATTCTTAATATTGTTCATTTAATTTCTATATTTATTAATTTTTTCTTTCAGTACCACACATGATTGTTAAGGTAGTTTTCCATTGGTTTGTCAGTATTTTTTTATTTACTGGGATAAACAACAAATGTTGGCTAATATCCAACTATTTTTAAACCTATAAATATCTTGGATTGATGGTCATTGGTTCTACCAATGGGATATTTTCCTTAGCGAGAGACCATTGGAGGACTAGGAAAAAATATATATGTAACATTCTGAGATGAATAGAAGATTTTTAGCTTACAAGAAAAAAGGTGGAGTACGACCTGGATATGTTCACAAGTCTAATTTGTTCTTCTCTGCAATCATTTTGTAAAATCATCATTTAATAATTTTTTCAAATTTTCAAAGACATAGAATTTAAATAGTAAAGTAACAAACTTCTTATGTCCACATTCTTTCAACCTAATTTCAATTGTCTTAAAATATTTCACTACCTTTATATCACATTGTTGTCCTTTGACATGGAGTACATGTGCAAAGCACATAAAAATTCTTCTTTTTCCAAAGCACACTCTTCACCTTGTACACATTAGTGGTATTGATGAATTAGAAAGAATAAATATGTATAAAATACCTTGTTTGACATACCTTATATAAAACAAAAACTATATCAAATGCCCTAGTTTCATATCCTTAGAAAAAAATTCACTAACCAATACACTTAGTTCCTCCTTCATGAGGTGACAAAATAATGAAATGGTCTTGGATAAAATTTTGGGGATATGTATCTAAATGAATTTCCATTATAATTTTCATTTAAACAATAGAAATTGTCTCAAAAGTTTAAAAGTCTTCATTGGAGATAACCATGAATGAGAAAAGGCTTAGGTTCTATTATTTTAATGGATCTTCTTGAGCCACCCAATTCTTGTTTGATTTTGGCCCATGACATCCTCATGCTAAGAGTCCCTTTATCATACTTGAGATAGGTAACCTACTATTCAAAATCTCGTATTTCTGAATTGGCTGCATTTGTGGGTTGCATTCGCACCTAAGTCATATTTTTTTAGCTATTGGGATATACAGCTAATTCCATCATGACATGCCCCCAACACCCCTCATTATAATTTCTTTAGTCATATATTCACTACTAATCATTAGTGGCTTTAGACCCCATTGATGGGAACTCTTGGAATGCCCAACATTGTTTGAGAGGAAGGTTACTAGGTCTTAAGGAAAAACTATTTTAGGTTTTACACCAACTTTTGAAAATTTTAAACCCATGTAATTAAATATTTCTATTAGGTGAAATTCATTAAATTTTTTGTATCAATATCTCAATTTGTTTCATTTGTTTTCTTTCCATAGTTTATAAATACTCTGCTAGAAGTTCACAGATCACCACAAATAAAAGAATATATGGGACTCTTTAGCAGCCTGGCAGTCTTGATACCTATAAGGCCTTAAACAAATGTTAGGAGGAGTTCTTGGTCTTATTTATTTTCCAATTCATCCACCCTCTCTACATTCATCTTATAGTGTGGCATTGGTAAAATCATCTCTACTTATATCATCCGTGCTAGGATTGGTTATTCATATAATCTCTTCTAGAAGAGCATCCTTAGTAGGACACATATCCCAATAGTTAATTCCAATGGCATGTGCTCCATGACTCCATAATATGCTTAATTTTTCATATATGGATATTCTCAATTTACTATATTTGATGAAACTTACCAACAACCCCATTACATAATACATCTTTCCCACTGATGCTAACTAAGCATCCTTCATTTCCTAAAATTTGAGGGAAATCTAGGTGAATATCCATTAAAACATACCATGAATTTCCATCTGGTTCTATTATAATAATATCACAAAGGATTGTATTTGAGTTTTTTTATTAGAAAAAAAAAATAACTAGAGCTTTGGTCAAGCGATATGTCAATGAACAACAAGATCAAATGCTAACTTTGCATCTCTCATGAATGAATTCTTCAACCTTTCTTACACTAGTATGAAAATTATTATTGAATTGCAACAAATAACTTCCACATGTCCATGCGTGACATTAGTGGCATAGTTTATGCAAAGTCAATTTTAAGGACAAGCTCCTTCTAGACTAGTTTTAAAGGTTCCTTTTTTCTTTGATTTCCAAATATGTGTCCACCATGATGGCCCAAACCAAGGATGAAGCCATACTAGAAAACTTAATATTATGCTCAGTCTAGGTATATATACCAATTCAAATGAGAGAAAATAGGGGAATCTCATTACATGGATGGATTTATTGGGTTCATGGACCACTTTAGCCAACCTTGCCGAACGCACATCCATATATGTCCCCAATAATTATGCAAGCCACTATTGTGGATACCCCACACCTCATATTGTTATTGTAATGTTATAGTTCCTTAATAGTCTACCACACAACCTTCCTTCCCGAATGTAGGGTGGACATAACCCACAACATATATAGATTGGAATGCCCCCATAAGGAATGCATGGCCCCTCCTACAATGATTAGAACTGCAATGTATGGAGATATACTTTATTTCAACCAATATGGGAATTTTGCATAGAATAACCATTACTACACATTCCTCAGTCCCTCACAAGTTGATGTTATGCCACTATAGGCTCACTATCATGTCAACCTAAATTTTGTCTAGCCTTCACTAACTTAATATATTTAAGCATTAGCCCACGGGGCTTTGGATTAACGGTGAATGGGTGCATTGTTAAGGCACTCCTTGCGATAGGTCACTAGTTCAAATCCCCTGTGGGTGCTTAGGTAGTATTATCTATATATATATATATATATATATATTCAAGCATTAAAATAATTGAACTTCTTCATCACTCAATAGAACATACAAAAAAATAAAGGTAAAAGAAAATATACAGTCAATTAGACATATGGGGAAAATCCCCTAAACTTGAACAACAATGTTGGGGGTAATGCAAATGTTTTTAACTAGAACCAAAATAATGGAAACAATAAAAACCAACAAAAACAAAGGAAGAACAATAATCTTCAAACCAACTTCCCTTGCACATTAAGTGGAAAGTATAATTACTATACTCATCACTAGCCCTAAATTAGAAATTTCAGTTAGACGAAGAAATCAATGTCAAGTCAAGTTCCTACCACCCTTCCTACCACTCCATAGGTTGTGGCACCTTCCCCATAAAATTTCCTTCTACCACAAAAATTATAAACATTGCACAACTCATTTCCTCAATCCGTGGTTATTGCTACTTAATAGGAAATTGGTACCTTTTCCCATTACATAAGACAATGCCAACCTCCAAGATAATCTCAACTTGAAGACCTTTAATTTTGGAATATTTGTAATAACTCATCAATATGGCATGCCTTATGACTCATATATAACCACCTCAGACATTAACCAACCACTAGTGAACATGCCTTTATTTATTCCACATCTTAGTGGTGATGTTACTCCAAAAGTATGAAAGGTATCTGTAAGGCATATTTCCCATAACCCTCATATGAGGGTTCCTCATAGCTATAGAATAGTTTATGAGCTACCTTAATCTCTTACAACCATGTCAATGCTAAAGTTTAGTACCCTATTTTCTGATCCATAGTCTAATAATTTATATTCATACATGATGAAAGGCCATAGATCTTAGCTATGTAATGGTTTTGAAAATAAATAATAAAATCATCATGAACTAGTGATGGAAAAGGAAAAGAGTATGGGAACCATGATCCCATGAGAGGTAGGGTAGCTAGAGTGGCTAGACATTTTATTTAATTTTATTATGTATATTTTAATTAGTTGAGAAAAAGGTGCATATGTGATTTTCTTGAGGAAGCCATGTGGCATTTTGAGAGCACGCATATTAAACCATAACTTTTTGGTTGTCTTTTTTCCATTTCATTAACTCTTCACTTTGATTGCAATGTTATTTCATCTTGGAGAGAATACAATTTTATGGAAAAGAGCCATTGCTGTGGTTGTGGGTTGATACATATTATTTTCTAGCTAAAAGAACGCCTGAACACTTGATTGCATTGCCATTGTTGGTGAACTTGTCCATAGGATGAAAGTATCTAGTGCTTATAGCATTGAGATTTCCTAACCAATAGCAGCATACCCCTATATAGAAATGGAATAGATTGAACGATTGCATTGTATAGAAAGTGATTTCTCTCCTTAATTTATGCAAGATGAAGGGAAAAGAGAGATGGGAATTTAGATTTGGTAGCTATGACTATTATCTAAATTGTGTGAATAGAGAAATATTAATAGTTGACTGTCTATGAGTGATATAGTTAGCCTAGAGACCCATTCTTATCGCTTCATAGCCTTAGCATTAGGTCGCATGTTGTGAAGAGTTAATATGCAATAGAGCCAATGGTTAGGTGGAATGTTTGACATATGTAGTCAGTTGGTCAATCTTGTTGAAAATATTGCTAGTGATGTCAAAGGAGACTTAATATAAGAAATAATTAATATTTTCATAAATGTCAAAGGAGAATTAATAAAAGGGAAAATTAATTTGTCATCATTGAAGTAAAAGGAGAATTCATACAAGGAAAACAATAGGGAAATAATAATATAAAGAGTTAATTGACATATGCTATAAAATTATTTTATGGCAATGATATATATTAATACAACACAAAATCACTCACATGCACCATGATCTCTCTCCTATGTGTAATATTATGGGAATATACTATATGCTTCCAATGCCATGGGCTCACAAAACACCATTGGTAAATTCCACTTTGATCTTAGGTAAATTCCTATTTTCTAGGAGGAAGAGTACTCATTACTTGATTGTAGGAGATAAGGTAGAGTTGGGGGAATAAACGTATATTTATCATTATGATAAAAGTAAACTTGTCCTTTGGAATACACACAACTCTCCATGAAGGGTATCTAATAGATATAAATTAAAAAAAATGGGTGGCAAAGGTGACCGAGTGAAAATATAATATACTTCTATATAAACGACAATATTTGAAGAGGCTAAAAATATGAGCAAAGATTGAATATCATTCTAAGAAAAGGTGAGTTACAAAAACAGAATATATATGTGAATAAGTATCAAGAAGATTTGGTAAATGCAATGTGAATATTCAATATCTTTGGAAGAAGTTATATGCGCTAAAGAAGAAATTGTAACTCGAAGGTTGGTTCCACTAAAATAAAGAGATTAGTGTCTCTTTGTAGGTTATTGCTTAGGAATGGAGATTAATTGTTGGTGTAACAACCCTGATGAAAATTCCATGTAATAAAAGTTAGTAAAGGAAAAATAATAACCACAGTTTATGGGATACTTATTCCAAGATGAGTATTGGGCAAGACATCCTAGTGTGGGTGTTCATTTGGTTATTAATGGCTAAGGAAATTGGGAAAGGCAATGAATAAGCCTTTGGAAAGGAAAAATGGAATTTTTGGCACATTTGTTTATGAAAATAATGGAAATTAGAAGAAAAGGGAGGTGAAAGGTCACATGTTGCATGTGAGGAGAAAAATGACAGAAAATAATGGAAAATGAAGAAAATAGAGTCCTCATTGATAAAAAGACTTATGAGGATCAATTGGTAACCTTTTGTTAGTTCAATTTTGGAGCTATCTCATTATTCTGTCTCTCTCTCTCTCATATTCTTGGAGACTTAGAGTTTTCTTGGAGCACCCTTGGAGGGTGTGGCATACTTGGATTCTTGGAGCAAGAAGGAAAAGGAAGAGTAGGAAAGCACAAGAGGACATCGATATCTGTAGGTACACTAGATTTTTCTTGTAAGTACCGAGTTTCATGTATGATTTCCTCACGAGTTTTGGCATGCATGACATATGCATGTGGTTTGTTGATTGTGATATGTCATGGGCATGGAGGATGGATGGGATTGATAGTGGATTACCTAACCTTGCCATTTCCTGGATAGCCATAGTGATTATGTATCCTTTTCCTTGTTTTTTAAGTCTGTTCTCATGTTTCCTTAGCTTGGTTTGAGTTATTAGTCCTGAAAGCCTTGGTTGGACAAACTCTCTAGAAGCCTTGTAACAACTTGGGTTGAGTTACTAGCCCTAGAAGCCTTGCTTGGAAAAATGCTCTAGAATCCCTTTGTGGTTTTAGTTACTAGTACTCAAATTTGTGTTTGGAAAATTTCTCTAGAAACCCAGTAAAAGTTTTGGGTTGAGTTACTAGTCCTCGAAGCCTTGGTTGGAAAAAAGCTTTGGAAGCCCTGAAAGGATTGGATAGAGACCAATCTGATGATGGTTTTGTGATGTCTGACCATGAGGTGGAATTAATGATTGATGGGTTGAGGTGGATGGCCTCTGGAAGCCACATATCGTTTTAGATTCATGTGTTCTATGAGATCCCACATTCATGCTTAGAATATGGCATGGGGGTGAATGACCGAAGAGAGATTTGGATCAACCATTCTATGGTCGGGTGGAATGTTAAGTACCATCCCTTGTTTGGATTTTGCATCATCAATATGAGATTACTTCTCCTTGTATTTATATGAGTATTATACTGGATTATATGTGGTTTATATGGCTATGATTTCATAGGTATTTCTGTTGCTATTATGCTGATTATATATGTGTTTTATGATAGTAGCTATGTATGGTTCTCATCATGTTTTTACTTGTAAATGAATTATCAATGTATCTATGACCTAATGGATGAAATGGTAGGAAATATGTTGAGGAATCAATGTCTCTTATTGATTCTCAATTAAGTATCATACCCCTATGCTCAAATCTGTTAATTACACATGTAGATTATATATTTGTGATATGTTTGAAGAAATGCTTGTCATGGCTACTAGGGGTCCAGCCAATGTCTCATTAAAGTGATTGCATTTATACTATGATTTTCTTGTTATTTTACTATTTTGAAGATATGATTCAATTCTGGGTAGTGATGTAGGCTCTACGCCTGAAAAAGTGTCTCAAATCCTGGGGATGTTGGCACAACACTGATAAAAAGAGTCCCTGGATGCTAGCTTGTAGGCCAATGAGAGCGTCCAGAGGTCCCTGGATGTTGGCATGCCGATAGGATGAGAGTGTTCAGAGGTAAAATTGTCCAAAAGCTTAGTGGGACCTAGGGATTGGTTGGTAGAAAGGTTGGATTGGTTCCTGAGGATCCTAATGTTGAGGTTGAATGTCTGTATGGTGTGTTTCTGTCAGTTCCACTTCCTTAACATGACTTGGGAGGTTGAATCATATCATAGTGGCTTCTCATCACATGTTTACCCTGGTTGGCTAGTTTCTTGGGTAGATGTGGGAGGAGGATGTTATAGAGTGGTATTAGAGCATGGTTCACCTCTCAGACTGGATGGGTTGTGTGTTGGTCATACATGCATGTCAGTTGCATGTGTGTCTCTTACACTTGCATTCCATGTGATTTTTTCATTTGCATAATGTTGATCATGGTTGTAGTGATGTCATCAAGTAGAAGTTGATTTTTTTACTATGGAGTGCATCATCATGAGTGTATAACTGGTTACATATCATTATATTTCACTTACATGCATCATTATTGTATGCTTGGTTACATTCTTATATGTTTGGTTGCATTCTTGTATGCCTGGTTGCATATATCATTCTTGTAGGTTTGGTTATAAGTATTTTTTTTTTATGCTTAATTACATGTGTTTATGCATGCGTGTGGTTGGTTACACATTTCTTATGCATGATAATGGTTTCATGTGGTCAAGTGTATAGTGATGTAGCATTTGTTTCCATACATGAGTTCATGGTGTGTGTTGTTGTGAAGGTCATGCATTGATCACTGGAACCTAGAAAGGATGATGGTTGCATGGTAATATGATTATGTGTTATGTTTCTATATGTTGTCATGATTATGTTATACATTTATCACACTGATTTTTTGATCTTACAGAAAAGTTATTCTCCCTGAGCTATACTAAGGTACGTTGGTTTATTGTGATATACCTTGCAGGAAGAAATATCAAATGGCTAGCAATATGGTAGACTACAAAGATTCTCCCTATGAATCAAAAGAGTAGTATGGTGTTGGGAACTCTTATGATTTGGTAGATACACTCAGAAGCTTGAAGGAAGAAACAAGGAGTTGTAAGGTAGATAATGATAGAATCATACATGCACAAGAGAAGATAGCATTGGTAAATGCAGTGTTACTTTAGACTTTGTCCATTTTGCAGCGACATGGATCACTTCAGATCAACCATGAGAAGGAGGAAAAAATAATGGGGCATATGGTAGTATGTCGCATGGTGGTCATAGGTTAGATGGTGGTGACACGGTCAGAGATGGAATATTGTTAGACACTATGGTTAGGAGGAGGGATAGACACAGGTACGATTCTAGTTATGGTTCTGACATGCATGATGATCGATATCGTTATCATCCTTACTTCAGGAGTGATAGGGGACAATTGCTAGATGTGTTTAAGAAAGCAAAGCAACCTACTTTTGATGGAGAGATGAAGAAGTCGCAAGATATAGAGGCATGGTTGCTTGGTATGAAGAAGTTATTCAGGTTGCATGATTATTCAGAGAACATGAAAGATAGAGTAGCTACATTTAATCTCAAAGTTAAAGCAGACATTTGGTGGGAATATGTGAAGAATGTAAGAGGTATACATGAGGAATATATGACTTGGAGTGAGTTTGAGTGACTATTCAAGAATAAATACTTTTCAAAGAGATACTTTAATGATAGGGAAAAATAATTCTATGAGCTAAAGGTGGGGTCTATGACAGATGATGAGTACACTAGCATGTTCTTGGAGCTAATGAGGTATGTGCCTTTCCTCAAGGAGGAGAAGGCCAAGATTCATAGATTCACTAGTGGGTTACCAATGGAATTCAAAGATAGGATTGAGTTAAATGAGACTAGATCATTGGAGGAGGCCAAATGGAAGATAAGCATTGTTATGAATAATCGAAGCACAGATCCGAGACTAAGCCGGATTGGAAGGGAAATGCAAAGAATAAAGGAAAATGGGACAATAAGTGAGTAATACCACAATATTAAGGTAATAAGCAGAATGCTGCACCACCTAAGAGGTTAAATGGATCAGATAGAGGACAGGGACATCGATATTAGGAGCAAAATAAGGGTGCAAGATGGAAGATTATAGAGTGTTTTACTTGTGGCAAAGATCAGTGCATGAGAGATTGTCTATAGAATCAGGGTGGTAGGTCTCATATATATAGTGCATAGGAGGAACAAACTGTTATGGATGTTGGTCAAAGTGTTCCTCGTATTTATGTAGCATTGGATAACAAACAGGAAAACCATCAGGCATCTATCATTGAGATGGACGATAAGCTTTGTGATCAATTTATTTCTATTTTGATTGACCCTGGATCTAATTATATCTATGTTAGTCCTGAGTGGGTGGATAAGTGTGGTTTGAGTAAGGAATTTCATGCTGAATCTTGGTTAGTGTAGTTGGCTATAGGTAGAAATCAGTGAGTGCATTGTTAGGTGAGAGCTTGTGCATTTGATTTGAATGGAATGCCTTTTGCAACACATTTCAATGTATTACCGTTGGGATCATACATCATGTTTTTGGTCATGGATTGGTTGTATGTTCATAGAACATAGGTGGATTGTTATGGAAAAATCTATTGAGTGCTTGGATGACAATGGGGAACCAAGATTCTTGCAAGGAAAGAATAAATCCACATCAGTTAGGATGGTGAAAGCTATGAAAGCAAAGTGTAGCAGTGGGAAAAGGTGTAAGTTATTTGCAGTGCACATTTCTAGTGATAAAGGTAAGAAAGTTGAGGATGCAGATGTTTTGAGCAGGTACCAAGTTTTATAATAGTTCAAGGATGTATTTCCTAAGGATATTTAAAAGTTTCCACCTCACAGGGAGGTAGAATTTTCTATTGAGTTGTTTCCAGGGGTAACTCCAGCATCAAAAGAAACTTATAGGATGAGCACACCTGAGTTGGTGGAGTTGAAGCTACATTTGAAGGAAATGTTGGACAAGGGGTACATTAGGCCAAGTGTATCAACATGGGGTGCACCAGTATTGTTTGGGAAGAATAAAGATGGTACTCTCAGATTATGCATTGACTACAGGCATTTGAACAAAGTGACCATCAAGAATAGCCATCCATTACCGAGTATTGATGACTCGTTCAATCAGTTGAAGGGAGAAACAGTGTTCT
Source organism: Pinus tabuliformis (assembly GCA_031772625.1). Classification (NCBI taxonomy): domain Eukaryota; kingdom Viridiplantae; phylum Streptophyta; class Pinopsida; order Pinales; family Pinaceae; genus Pinus; species Pinus tabuliformis. The sequence continues at coordinate 869,965,519 of CM062810.1, read as the reverse complement.
CGAAGATTGATCTAAGATTTGGATATCATCAGGTACACATCAAAGGGGAGGAAATTTACAAGAGAAATTTCCCGACCAGGTATGGTCATTATGATTTTGTTGTAGTTCTATTCAGTTTGAATAATGCTCTGGCTACATTTATGTGCTTGATGAATATTGTGTTGTGTCCGTATATGGATAAGTTTGTTTTTGTGTTCATTCATGACATATTGGTATATTCTAAAAATGAGGAAGAGCATGTCAAAAATTTAGCAGTAGTGTTGAGGTTTTTGAGAGAGCATCATTTGTATGCTAAGCTTAGCAAGTGTAGTTTCTTTCAGACTAAGGTACATTACTTGGGACATGTTGTCTCCAAGGAGGGAATTGCAATAGATCCAGAGAAGATAAGGGCCATCATGGAGTGGGTATCTCCTAAGAATGAGATGAGGTGAGATCCTTTATGTGGTTGGAAGGCTATTGTAGGAGGTTCATCGGGAACTTCTCATAGATTTCCTATCCTATCACATCATTGCAGAGGAAAGGTAAGAAGTTTGAATGGACAGAGAAGTGTGAGGCTAGTTTTGAGCAGCTCAAGCAGTTGTTGACACATGAAACGATGTTAAAGATTGTGGATTCAGGAAAAGAGTTTGTAGTATGCATAGATGCTTGCAAGAAGGGACTTGGTCGAGTCCTTATGCAAGATGGACATGTTGTATGTTATGAGTCACAGAAGATAAATGAGCATGAGTAGAACTATCCCATGCATGATCTTGAATTGGCAGTGATTATACATGCATTGAAGATGTAGAGACACTATCTTCTGAGAAGGAGGTTTACATTGATGAGTGATTACAGTGGTTTGCAATACCTGTTTGACAACCTAATCTAAATGGTAGGAAGGGTTGATGGTTGGCTATGATCAGTGAATTTGATTTTGAGATTAGGGACATCAAAGGCAAAGAGAATAGAGTGGCCGATGCTCTTAGCAGATGGATATAGATAAATCACTTAGCAACTATGAGCTCCTATGGGACAGACTTATAGGATAGGATCTTGCATATAGGTCAATAGGATGATAGATATATGGAGATTATGCATAGGTTGCATCAGAGTACATGTATAGGTACAGGTGATAGTATAGGTATATGTACAGGTACAGGTACAAGTGCACATGCACAGGATATGGACTATTTCCTTACATCAGAAGGATTGGTCAGATTCAAAGACATGATATATATACCAGATAGTAGTGAGCTCAAGAAGGTGATCTTGAGAGAGTTTCACGCGAAACCATATTCGGGTCACCTAGGTTATAAGATGACACTGACCATAGTGAAGATATTTTATTATTGGTCAAACCTAAAGAGGGATGTAGCGGAGTTTGTGGCTAGGTGTTTCAATTGTCAGCATGTGAAGGTAGAGTGTAAGAATCCAAGTGGATGACTATAGCCAACAACAATTCCAGAATGGAAATGGGAGGTCATTTCCATGGACTTCATCACATGTTTACTGAAGACAGTGAGACAACATGATTCCATCATGGTTGTTGTGGACATGTTGATAAAGGTTGCACATTTTTTTCTAGTGAAGTTTACATTCTCAGCTAGTGATTTAGGATAGTTATTGATTAGAGATGTGGGCAGATTGCATGGTGTTATGAAGAAGATTATGTCAGAGAGGGATGCAAAGTTCACTTCAAAGTTTTGGAATAAGTTGTTTACAGGTTTGGGCATATAGGTGGCCTTTAATACAAATTATCATCCGTAGACAGATGGACAAACAGAGAGGGCCAATAAGATATTGGAGGACATGTTCAAGATATATGTGATGCATCAACAATGAAAGTGGGAAGAGTACCTTCCACTGGTAGCGTTCTCTTACAACAATGGATATCAGGAATCTTTGAAGATGAGTCTATTTGAGGCATTATATGGGTGGAGTTGAAATACTCTTATCAGTTGGAGTGATCCAGTTAACAAGGTGTTGATTGGAACAAACGTGTTGGTAGACATGGAATAGGAAATACAATTGATCAAGAAGAATATAAAGGAATCACAGGATAGGCAAAAGAGCTATGCAAATCAGAATAGGTTGTTCAAGGATTTCTAGGTTGGGAAACATGTGTACTTGTGTATCAAATTGAAGAAGAGCTCCTTGTAGATTGGATCATGTACCAAGCTGGCATCATGGTTTTGTGAAGCTTCAGTATCATTGAAGGGATTGAGCTAGTAGCATATCGACTTGCACTGCCTCTGATAGTGAAAGTTCATTATGTTTTCCATGTGTCATTACTTAAGAAGTATGTTAGAGATGTTGATCATGTGATTGACTGGTCTGTATTATAGGTGGAACCAAATGGAGAATTCCAACTGGAGCCTCAACGTATATTGTAAAAAATGTGCTCATGCTCCGGAACCAAGAAATCAAGTAGGTTAAGGTGCAATGGAAGCACTTGGGACCGATTAAGCTACATGGGTGATGGTGGATCAGATGTAGGCTATATAACCTTCTTTGTTTGCTAGTTGAGGCAAAGCAGTTTTGGCATGGTGTTTTGGTATGGTGTTTTGGTATATGTCTTGGTATATGTTTTGGTATATGTTTGGTGATTTTGTATATGTACATATGTATATGGATGTAAACACCACCATGAGCTATGTTATAAATATCCAATAAACGATATGGGTGTCATGTCGTTATGATGTTATGTTTGTTATGTTTTCATGTTGGTTTCCTTTCAAGTAGGTTGATCATTGCAAACAACGCAACGACTTAAGTTAAAAAGCTCCATTGGCAGTATTTTTTGCTTAAAATAGTATTGTGGTTATATGTGTTGTTGAACACTGAGGATGGTGTTCCCCCAAGGGGGAGGGTTCTGTAATAGCCCTGGTGAAAATTACATGTAATAAAAGTTAATAAGGACAAAATAATAACCATAGTTGATGGGACACTTATTCCAAGCTGAATGTTGGGCAAGACATCCTAGTGTGGGTGTTCATGTGGTTGTTAATGGCTAAGGAAATTGGAAAATGCAATGGCTAAGGCTTTGGAAAGGAAAAATGGAATTTTTGTCACATTTATTTATGAAAATAATGGAAATTAGGACAAAAGGGAGGGGAAAGGACACATGTTACATGTGAAGAGGAAAATGAAGGAAAATAATGGAAAATGAAGGAAATAGAGGCTTCATTCATAAAAAGGCTTTTGAGGATCAGTTGGTAACCTTTTGTCGGTTCAGTTTTGGAGCTATCTCATTATTCTCTCTCTCTCTCTCATATTCTTGGAGACAGAGTTTTCTTGGAGCACTTTTGGAGGGTGTGACATACTTGGATTCTTGGAGCAAGAAGGCAAAGGAAGAGTAGGAAAGTGCAAGAGGATATTAGGATCGACAACTACATTAGATTTTACATGCAATTACCAAGTTGCATGTATGTTTTCCTCACTAGTTTTGGCAGTCATGGCATATGCATGTGGCTTTTTAATTATGATTAGTCATAGTCATGGAGGACGGCCGAGATTGATAGTCGATTTCCTAGCCTTTCCATTTCATGGTTAGCCATGGTGATTTTGGATTTTTTTACCTTGTTTAGTTTTGGTTGGTTCTCATGTTTCCTTAGATTGGGTTAAGTTATTAGTCCTGGAAGCCCTGGTTGGACAAACGCTCTGGAATCTCTATAACAATTTGGGTTGAGGTACTAGTCCTAGAAGCCTTGGTTGGAAAAATTCTTTGGAAGCCTGTGGTGGGTTGAATTACTAGTCTTGAAGCCCTGGTTGGATAAACGCTTTGGAATTCTGGTAAAATCTGTGGATTGAGTTACTAGTCCCGGAAGCCTTGGTTGGAAAAATTCTTTAGAATCCTTGGAAGGCTTAGATAGATACCAATTTAATGATGGTTTTGTGATGTTTGATCATGAGGTGGAATCACTATTTGATGGGTTGAGGTGGATGGCCTTTGGAGACCTGGATGGTTTTGGATTGATGTGTTCTATGAGATCCCACATTCATGCATGGAATATGGAATGCGGGTGTATGGCTAAAGAGAGATTTGGCTCAGCCATTCTATAGTCCGGTGGAATGTAGAAGTCCCATCTTGGGTTCGGATTTTGCATCATCAATATGAGATTACTTCTCCTTGTATTTCTATGACTATTATATTGGATTATATGTCATTTATATGGTTGTGATTTCATTGGTATTTATGTTGCTATTATCTTGGTTATATATGTGTTTTATGACAGTAGCTATGTATGGCTCTCATCATGTTTTTACTTGTAAATGAATGATCAATGTATATATGCCCTAATGGATGAACTAGAAGTTAATATGTTGATGAATCAATGTCTCTTAGTGATTCTCAGCTAACTAGGTATGAGACCCCTATACTCAAATCTATTAATTACACCTGTAGATTACATATTCATGATATGTTTGACAAAATACCTATCATGGTGTTGTAGCGGTTGCAACACCCTACAAAAGTTTGGCCTGCACCAATTTTAGAGCCTCCCTTGAGTTTCTACTTGATGTTAGCAAGCACTCGGGCTCACCCCATGGGCTCGTGTTGAGTCTTTTCACCCACCTTGCTTGACCGTTCAACGAAGAGCTTTTGCATGTTGGTAACAATGTCTTTCTTGTGACCATGTTCTAGTTATACATAAGGTATTTACTTCATGTGTACATGTTGTGTTCATTATGTAAACATCCATCGCACTCACACATGGAGTTGTATGCACTATCGCGCAAGCATCGTCGTGGTCATTCAATGATCTATCACAAGCATCGTGCTTGACGCTCGCATCGACGATCATTCATGTTGAGCATGTGTGTCTTGATGGTTTGAGGCGTCTTGTAATCAAGTCATGTGAGTGTGTGTTTGCAAGGTTGTGTATGCACAAATTCACTCACTAACACACTTAGTCATTTTTGCTGAAGTTCTGATGACTAGATCACCCTCTAATAGCCAGACCTTCACCCTACCATTGACTAAAACGATTGTCACCCAGAACAGTGCAGAAACACCCCAGTAAGCCATTTCAAGTTGCGCTGCCTAAAAGCTGATCAATCAACCCTCTTGTTGGTCAACCAGAGAGTTTGACCAGGTAGTCACCTTAGGACTAACTCCCCTAAAAAATTGTGTGGATCCTATAGACAATGCTCGCTCTGCTGACTGAGAAAATTCCAGAAATAGGTCAGATAGACACCCAGTGCCTGTCCCTATCTCCCTCAGAAAATTGCACAGATTTCCCAGTTAGTCACCTAGTTAGCTGATCGGCTGCTCACCTGGAAAACTATGCAGATTTCATGAGCAAGCCCTCTGTAGCCCAGTCGTTTGCTCAAATTAGAAACTATGTAGAGATGGTTAGCAGGTCAACCTCCCAGCAAATGCGTAGGTTTTCCCACCACCAGCCCGCTGTCAGCTCCCTCTAGGAACTGCGCAGTTTTTGCAGCCAAGCTCCTGCAGGCCGCTACTAGCTCCCTCCAAGTAATGCGCAATTTTTTCTGCCAAGATCTTACTTCCCACTCACTCCAAAAATGGTGTAGATATTTCCTACCCAACCCTCCCGTAGCCTACATTGCTTCTCCCAAAAATTGCACAGATTTGTCCTCCAGCCGAGTCAGATCCCACAGATAGTCACTGCCAATCTAGAATGCTCATCTCCATCTCCCAGTGACTTCTTCACAGTTTTAATCAGCAGTTCCTGGAGCCAGCATCCCATCTCAAAAGTCGCCTCATGCAGTTTTGCAACCCTGTCCGCTCTCCCGGTCACCTACATCCGAAAATGATCATGCATCATGGTAGACTAGGAGATTTATGGATTTGATGTCATCTCATCATGAGTGACTGTAGATATAGGTACATTATGTGATGACAGATGGGATGAACAAAGGGAGTGCATGCAAAAGGACATGTTCATGAATGAACGAACAGATGACCATGTGAAGATGTGTTCATGGATGGATGGACAGATGAACATGTGAAGATGTGTTCATAGACAGACAGAAGGATGAACATGCAAAGATGTGTTCGTGGACGGACAAACAGACGAACATGAAATTTTTGTAAATGGATGAATATGTCAAGCATGCCAAAGTACAAGCAAGGAGAAACATGTGAATGCAACATCAAGCGAACCCAACGACCATCGAAAACTCCCCGCACCTTGCCATATAGAGGTGAAGCGGTGACACACCAAGATGACATCCATCACTTAGCAACACTACAACTCAACATGCACGCCAGCATCAGCATGAACATACCAGCACTATCATGCTGAGTCATGTCATGAGTCATGTTGAGTCATGTCATGAGTTATGTCGGCCACATAATTACTGTGGGCCATACTGTGTCAATCAATTTATTGTAACGTGGAAGTCCAAGAGAGCCACTTGTAATCTGAAGAATCATGTAAAGTTGAAAAGTCATGAAAGTCAAAGAGTCATGAGGGAAGTCGCACAGTCACAAGGGTCAGTTTTACCCTTGGCTATAAATAGCCCTCATTTGTACATGCAAAATACTTTTCACCTTGGCTCCTCCCACATAGCCTTGAGAGTCTCTAATCTTTTATTTGAGGAGTAAGTAATGGCTCCAACACCCTGTCCATAGGGTTAGTGATGTATGGTGTATCGATGTGTCTTGGAACTTTCGCTTAATTCAGAAGCCTGCTAACATGTTTTCACACGTGTTGTAACTGTTTGTAAGATTTATCTTGAACACTTGTAATACATGTTGCTTTAACCTGTGTTTAACACTTGAATTCGTTCAACTGCTCTAATACATATATTAACAAAAAGGTGTTGTACAAGTTGTTAACAATGTCCTACCCATGTTTGTTACCTCCCAGACATCAAACATAACCTTTCATGTAAACTCACTATAATGACATTGCACTCGAGCGTATTTCTTGATGAGTGTCATACATGATATCTTCTATTGTGTGTTATGACTACCACATATGTGTGGATTGCTCCTCCGGAAGCTGTGCACATCCTGTTGTGTTGTGTGTTCTTAATAGAGTTGGGCTTCCTCCCATCTGACTTGGGATTCACTCCCACCCTCTCTCTCTACGGTGAAAGAACCTTGACACAAGTAACACTATCAATCACCAAGAACACAAACCTCGCTACTCGAAGATAAAGCAGGCCACTCTCCTTTGCTGACAAGAAAGAGCTAAGGAAATTTTTTAAGATACTAGAAACTGGGCCATCATACAGGGGACTTCATACAGGGGTGATCCCCTAAATGTTGGCAGGTCTAGCACCGTCAAAATTTCTAACACTAGAAGGAGGGCCAAATGACAATTTGAGCTCGTACATCTAGGTTCAATCTCTTACCCAATGAATCATACACAATTCTTGCTCTCAGGGTGTTTCTCTCATTTCTCTGTTAATTAGCTATCAATCCCCGATGAGCTTCTCAATCACTTGTCCTTGTTAAAGTTTGACGGTGAGGACAAAACGTCCATAACCAAGCACATTTCTGATTTTCTTCATTTCTGTGAATCTCATGAAATCGATAGTGATGAGCTTGTTTGCGTACTCTTCTTCCTCACCCTTGAAGGTCGTGCTAATTAGTGGTGTCATACCCTGCCACCTGCTTCTGTCCATTCCCTTCTCACTTTCCTCAAGGATCTCCATCTATCCTTCGATGAGTGTGACCACCAAGATGTCTATGAAATAATATCTCGTTTAAGAATGAATCCTAGTGAATCAGTTGAAGACTTTGCTACCTACCTCCCTCACCTCTATCACAAAATTCCTGAATGGTTTATGGACCTTGACTCCATGAGCCAAGAGATGAAACGCTTGGTTCATATCTCACAAAATGGTGAACCTCCCAATTTACCTTCTTCCTTGAGTCTTACAGATCACGAGACACCTCATGTCTCAAAGAGGGTGCCCCCTCGCAGCGACTACAAAGCTAAGAAATCTGCACAGTGGGTACCCCCCCACAGTGGTTGCAAAACTAAGAAATCTACGCAACATGTACCCCCTCACAGTGGTTGCAAAGATGGAAAATCTGTGCAACATGTTCCCAACCCATTTGGTCGGCTATCTCCTTTCCCAATGGAGGAAATTTCAGAATGGTTAAGAAAGACTATGGTGAAAACAGAGGACATCACTATTCATAACCGAAGTCTTGAGTCTAATATGCATCTCTACCATCCTCCATCATCTACAAGCGACGACTCTTTGCACCATGACTTGCTTGAGCGATCTAATTCACAATCTATCCGCGCGGAGTCTCTTGATTCCCAAGCTGATGGCTTAAGTTGCAGTCATGTGCAAGGCAGTCTCATCATACAAGCAGAGGAGAAGGATAGTGAAGACACAATCAATTCCTCTCAAAACATTGAGCTTCCATTCTTGATCGATTCTCGATCCATGAATCTTGGTGAAACATCATGCAAAAAAAATTCTTTTGATCAACCTCTAGTCTTGGGTTGTCATCACTCCCATGCTCCCGTATGTTGTGATGAACACCCAAGCACATCCTATGATCTACTATCATATCATGTACACTCTAACTCAGATCTAGAATGCACACCAGTGAAATTAGACATCCATATCAAAGCTTCCTCTGGACCTCACTTGCATGTGTGTCCTATCGTTCATAGCACATCAACATGTGTCGGACATACTTTGCGTTCCCTTGCTTCTTCATCTTATGAATTGTCTCCTCAATCGACACAAGGCAGTGTGGTTTTCCATGATGAAAATAGTCTCAACACACAGGAACCTTCCCACTCGTCATCAACTTGTGTGTTGCATGAAGACAGCTCATCAAGTTAGCTTGTTGAAAATTTTGATGAAGCTCGTGATGAAGATGGTTGTCCTCGTAAGAGAAGGTTTGAAATTAGTAGCAACAGACATTCTCAAGCCATGCATGATCTCGTTCACATCTCAAAATCCAATTTTTCAATTATGGAAAGTTTCGGGACGTGCCAGGGAGTCGAGGCACTTCAATGTCTGTTGATGGTTATGTCAGGACCTCGTGACTTTGGCAAGCTCGTAAAAACAAATCAGATCTCATTTCTCACATACAATCCGTCTATATGCATGGTTTCACTCGACGTGGATCCCTATGTAAATAATATTTACTATTTTGGGTGTGTTATTTGAAAATTTAAGACTTTCACTAATGATTGAATCCATGAGTCTGTTGCAGCATGTTCATCTTCATGCACCTCTCTTACATCTAATTCAGGTTGGGAGTGTTTATCCCTCATGCAATCATGGGACAACAAAGTTTATCATCTCAAAGAATATTTTTATCCAGAATCATACTTATCGGATGTTCTGTCCCATAATTAGCTCCTTGGTATTTTTACAAATTTTTCACATCAACTCTACCCACTCATCACACTAGCAATCTCCCTGCGTGATGATGAGAGCACAACCTATCGCGTGAATCAAGTTACTCGTATTTCACCACAACCCAATTGGTTTCACACACTCACAGTGCTGGCATCCTTTCCACATTTCTATGATGACCATGATTCTTGCGCACTTTTTCACCAGTTGCAGGTGGGTGTTCTATCATGTCTAGTGCATAATGAACTTGGTTCCCTCATTCAGAGTGTTCGCACGATTGGTAAAAAAATTTCTTCGTTCATGTCAAATTAGGAATTCTGCATCTCAACTCATTGGTCTAATTTTTCTTCTATATTGGGTGGCTATCATGCAGTTTATCATTTTACCAATAGTACATCCAATGACAATTGCTTTGCACACTATGATCTTCACCGTGTAACATATTTATTCGTAGACTTCTGTCAAACAAGTGAGGCACTTCAGCCTATGTTGATGGCTATGGCAGGCCCTCATTGTCTTGATATGACCAATGAGAATGACCAGATCTATCCCATCATGATCCCCTCTCTCGAATTAGGAATCCCTCTTCTCAAAGATCACGAATCTTTCAAAACATCCATCAAAAATTTTATGATGCAATTGTTGAATGGCTGGAACAATGTTATTTGGCAAGTCATGCTGCAAGTAACAAGCTTCAGTCCTTCCTCACACTCGCTAACAAACTTGGTGCAAAACAACACACACTTGCAAGAGGCCTTCAAGGTTTTTTGAGAAATGGTAGTCACGGAAGAGGTAAGCATGTTTCTTAGGTGGTTGTGACACATTCTTCCACCCATAGGCGAGACCTTCTCCCTCGTGTGAAAGTTTGTCAAGTTCTTGCATTTTTTGTTGCACATTGTTTTTTATCTTATTTAATCGCTCGTATCTGTGTGACTGCAGATTGGGTACACCTACGGTGGCTTCACTGGAAATTTCATTTCACGTAACCTCAACTGTTTAGCATAGGAGTAGGAGTAGTGTTTTATTTTTCTCTTGTCTTTGCTTTGTGGTTTGCATGTTTGTTTGCCTACTGACTTGGTTTAGTTTGTGTGGTTGTTTGCTTTGATTTCTTGTCGTTGTGTTGGCTTTTCTTACTATTTTTGTTTCATTTTGTTTTGTTTGATTGATACCTTGTTATTTTTGTTTTCTGGAAATAAGTGTTGCCATCTACTGAGTTCTGCCTTTTGAATGAGTATGTGGCTGAAATCTAAGAGACTTGTCACACTACAGCACTTGTCCAGTCTTGCATCCATCTTCTATGTGCTTGGTCGTAACCTTTGGATGATGAAGTCTTGACAGAAAATATGAGCCGTATGCAAGGGGAAATTTGGTCCAACCATGAACCTGTGTCCACACTGAGAAACGCCTGCCTGTACTCAAAATTCTTCTTTGTGTATTCAAGCTCATCAAACTAGTAGATACGGAGAAGGAGAAATATCTAAACAAGAAAACCTATGCCACAAGTATTATATTCTTCTCCGAAGGAACAACCTCTTTTACTCTCAATAAGTCAAGATCCCTCTTCCACCCAAAAACAAATAAGTACCAATGCACAATCCTCTTGAAAAAAAAAACAAAGGCGAAAGAAGAGAAAGGCTTCCTGCATAGAGAGGTGAAGCATGGAACTCTACCGGGGCACTGACCAGGCTAGCTGGAAGTAGATTAATCTGTATGTTCCTATGTGACTCCGCTGAGGTACTGCCTAGGCTTGATAGAAGTGGAGCAACAACAGAGATAAAAATTATACCCTAAAAAATTTCAACTCGCAAGCCAAACTACCCTTTCCAATTTCAAAACACTGTGATCAAGCTGAAATTTTTGTTATGTTTGACTAAGTTGGAAAAAGGTGAACCACAACTGTCCATGGGGTAAGTGCAGAGGCCAAAGTAACTTGCACATCGATTCAATACTCCTCAAAATACCAAGGCCTTGTGCTATTAATGAACCAAAATAGAGAATTTGGAGTTCTACCAGTGTGTCGCCAAGTGTTGTAGCAGCGACAACACACTCCAAAATTTTGGCCCACATCCAATTTCGAAGGCTCCCTTGAGTTCTTACTTGATGTTTGCAAGCACTCAGGCTCAGCCCATGGGATCGTGTTGAGTATTTGCACCCACCTTGCTTGACCATTCAACAGACAACTTTTGCATGTTGGTAACAATGTCTCGCTTGTGACCATGTTTTGGTCATACACAAGGTCTTCGCTTCGTGTGTACATGTTGTGTTCACTATGTAAACATCTATCACACTCACACAAAGTGTTATATACATTGTCACAAAAGCATCATCATGGTCTTTTAACGATCTATCACAAGCGTTGTGCTTGCCTCTTGTACCGTCAGTCAGTCATGTTGAACATGTGTGTCTTGATGGTTTGAGGTGTCTCATCGTCAAGTCATGTGAGTCTTTGTTTGGAAGGTTATGTATGCACAAATTCACTTGCTCACACACTTAGTCATTTTTGCTGAAGTTCTGGTGACTAGATCACCCTCTAACAACCAGACCTTTAACCCACCATCGACTCGACTGACTGTCACTGACAACAGTGCAGAAACACCCCAACAAGCCATTTCAAGCTACGCTGCCCGTAAGCTGATCAATCAACCCTCTTGCTAGTTAATCAGAGAGTTTCACTGGGTAGTCAACTCGGGATTGATTCCCCTAAGAAATTGCATAGAGGACGAAGACCATGCCCACTCTGCTAACTAAGAAAATTATGCAGACAGGCCGGATAGACCCCCAGTACCCATCCGTGTCTCCCTTAGAAAATTGTGCAGTTTTTACAACCAGTCACCTAGTCAGCCAACCGATTGCTCACCCGGAAAACTACGCAGATTTCATGAGCAAGCCCTCTGTAGCCCAGCAGTTCACTCAACTCAGAAATTGTGTAGCAGTGGTCAGTAGGTCAGACTCCTAGCAACTGTGCATTTTTTCTCGCCAACAACACCCAGCAGCCCGCTGCTAGCTCCCTCCAAGAACTGCACAGTTTTTTCTGCTAAGCTCTCGCAGCCTGCTACCACCTCCCTCCAAGAACTGTAGATTTTTTGATGCCAAGATCTCGCTACCCTCTCACTCTAGAAATTGTGCAGATCCTTCTTGCCCATTCCTCCGGCAACCCACAACGCTTCTCCCAAAAATCGTGCAGATCCTTCCTGCCCAGTCCTCCTGCAACCTGCACTGCTTCTCCCAAAAATTGCACAGATTTGTCCTCCAACCGAGCCACATCCCACAAACAGTCACTGTAAATCTAGAATGCCCATCTCCATATCCCAGTGACTTCTGTGTAGTTTTCATCAATAGTGCTTGGAGCTCGAAACTCGACTTGTGAGGTTTCACAACCCTGTCTGCTTTCTCAGTAACCTACATCCGAAAACGATCATGCATCATGGTAGACTAGGATATTTATGGATTTGATGTCGTCTCGTCATGAGTGACTACAGATACAGGTACATGAAGGAACATGACGTGATCATAGATGGGATGAACAAAGGGAGTGCATGCAAAAGGACATGTTCGTGAATGAACAAACAGATGACCATGCGAAGATGTGTTCGCAGACGGATGAATGGATGAATATGAAAAGATGTGTTCACAGATGGATAGATGGATGAACATGTGAAGATGTGTTCACGGATGAACAAACTGATGAAGTTGCAATTTTCATGAATGGATGAACATGTCAAGCATGTCAAAGTACAAGCAAGAAGCAACCTGCGAATGCAACATCAAGTGAACCCAACGACCATTAAAGACTCCACGCACCTTGCTATGCAGAGGTGAAGCTGTGACACACCAAGAGGACAACCATCACGCAGCAGCACTACAGCTTGACATGCACACCAGCAGCAGCACGAATGCACCAGCATTGTCATGCCGAGTCGTGTCATGAGTCATGTCAACCACATCACTACTGTGGGCCATATTGTGTCAATCAATGTAATGTAATGTGGAAGTCCAAGATATCCACTTGTAACCTGAAGAGTCATGTAAAGTTTAAAATTCATGAAAGTTAAACAATCATGAGGGAAGTCGAACAACCAAAAGGGTTAGTTTTACCCTTGGCTATAAATAACCTTCATTTGTACATGGAAGATAATTTTCACCTTGTCTCCTCTGACATAGCCTTGAGATTCTGTAATATTTTATTTGAGGAGTAAGTAGTGGCTCCAATGCCCCATCGACAGCGTTAGTGATGTATGGTGTATCGATGTGTCTTGGAATTTTCACTTAATTCAGAAGCCTGATAATAGGCCAACATATTTTCACACATGTGTTGTAACTGTTTGTAAGATTTATCTTGAACACTTGTAATACATATTGCTTTAACCTGTGTTTAACACATGAATTCATTCAACTGTTCTAATACATATATTAACAAAAATGTGTCGTACAAGTTGTTAATGTTGTCCTACCCATGTTGGTTACCTCCTGGATATCTTACATAACCTTTCACCTAAACTCACTATAATGACTGTCGCACTTGCGCAAATTACCCACTGAGTGTCATACGTGCTATCATCCCTTGTGTGTTGTGACTGCCAAATCCATGTGGATTTCTCCTCTGGAATCTGTGCACATCCTATTGTGTTGTGTGTTCCTAACAGAGTTGGGCTTCCTCCCATCTGACATGGGACTCGCTCCTAACCTCTCTCTCTGTGGTGAAAGTATCTTGACGTAAGTAACACTATCAATCACGAGGAATGCGAACCTTGCTACTCGAAGATAAAGCAGACCAATCTCCTTTGCTGACATGCAAGAGCTAAGGCAAACATTTAAGATAATGGAAACCAGGCCATCATACTGGATGGGACTCCCACACCAAACAGTGTGAGGTGTAGTTGGGACATCATACCTGGGTGACCCGCTTAATGTTGGTGGGTCCAACATCGTCAAAACATGGCTAGTAGGGGTCTATTCAAGGTCTCATTCAAGTGACTGCATTTATGTGGTCATTTCCTTGTTATTTTACTATTCTGAAGATATGATTCAATTCTAGGTAGTGACTTGGATTCTGGGCCTGAAAATGTCGCTCAAATCCTTGGGATGGTGGCACAACACTGACAAAAAGAGTCCCTGGCCACTGGTTTGTAGGCCTATGAGAGAATATAGAGGTCCCTAGACGCTGGCATACCCATAGTATGAGAAAGTTCAAAGGTCAATTTGTCCAAAATATTAGTGGGACCCAGGGGCTGGTTGGCAGAAAGGTTGGATTGGTTCCTCAGGATCCTAATGTTGATGTTGAATGTTTATGTGATGTGTTTTCATCAGTTCCACTTCCTTAATGTGACTTATGAGGTTGAATCATATCATAGTGGCCTCTCATCACATGTTAACCCAGACTGACTGATTTCTAGGGTAGATGTGGGAGGAGGGTGTTACAATTGGCATTGTAGTATTGACATTGATGTCAACATGGTCATGATTCTTCCAGTTGAGTTGATAGTGGGTTGATTGTGATGGCATTGATGTCAACAATATGATATTACTCATGTTAGTTTGTGTTGGCATGTGTTGGTACTGATGTCGATTAGATGATTGCATTGATGGAGCTTGATTGTAGCATGATGGTCTTGGAGGACTTGGAAGGTGCATTGATAGACATGTCATGATGGTTTCCTAATGCTGCAAGATAGTTGGATGGTGTTTTTATAGATGAATATGCTACTACATGTTGATCATATTCATCTACATGTGAGAGAGATGGTTCATAGCACACTAGTTGAGTTATCAACTAGGTCTTCATTAGGTCTTCATGTTTATGCCTATGAGGATGACTTGTTGTAGTGATGTGATGGCTTGATGATGGTGCTTCAAAGGTATTGTAGGCTTGACAAAGGTGTTTCATCTTGTTCAAAGTTTTGATGGATTGAGGAGGACTTGTTGCCACATTTTCCAACCTTGTTTGTTGGCCTTCTAGGTCAACTTGGTAGTGAAACTTGGGAGGACTGTTTCATCTACTTTCATATAAGTTAGAGGACATGTTATAGGTTTAGTGGATAATACATATGCTGGAGAAGAGGATCCAACAGATGGAAGACGTCCTGAGATGAAGGATTGATGATTTTCCTCTTCCTTAGCCATAGTCACATGGAGCTAAGCCTGTGGGAGCAGCTGGAAGGCTCCAGTCACATGGAGGAAAGCCTATGGGATTAGCTATAGGAATCAGTTATATGGAGGCAATGTCATGCATGCACCTGGGGGATTTGACAAGATTTTCTCCACATTCCTTGTGTTGTTCAGAAGTAAATTAACTTTGAAATTCCTATGGGCTTCCAGAAAAAGTGAAAAAGGATGGAAATGGTTTGAAAAGGTCCTCTCATGATGTGAATTCATTTAGGGCATAAGTTATGGTTTTAGTGGGTTGATTTGGTCTAATTTGTGCACCTTTGATCCTAGCCCCAAGCTCAATTTCACCCTACATGTTTTATATAGTTGATCTTGGAGCTATGTGATGGTTGATTGTGGCTTGATGATGTATGTATGTGAGGTAGAAGGTATTAGAGAAGGATATTATACTTCAGACCTTGAGTAGAGCCTAGATGCTTCAATTTATGAGTGTTAATGATTGAATAATGAGCATATCTGAAGCATGTTGTAGAATAGATAAAAAATGAAGCTGCTTGAGTTGAGATCATTTGGAGAAGTTTTTGTATGTTGCTGGTGTATATTTTGTTGGTTACCTTCACACTTGTTTTTACATGAGCTCATATTACATTTTGTGCATATCCTTAGTGTTGTATGTTTCTAATTGTAATATGCAACAATTATGCTATGATGTGAGGGTTTGATATATGTTGGTATTAGTTTTATTGTGGCCGAAATTTTTCTATTAAAGAGCACATGTCTTTGTGGGTTTTGTTTTATATTTGATTTGACGATAGCTTTCTACTAAGAGCATGTATACAAAGATGATTTATTATTGAGTAGAGTATCTTAGATCTAGTTTGAAAATAGATGAAAGGAGGTCTACATAGTGGTAGAAGAGCAGTGACTTCATGAGAGAGGAGTAATGATAGCGAAGATTCAACAAAAGGAACAACTTCTCATCCTATTGTAGTTGGATAGTCCATTTGGAGTTTGGCGAGGATCGATTAATCATGGCAGGTTTGAGCGTATGGTATTCCATAGATCCATAGAGAATAGAGTTTGTCGAGTTGATCAGTAGTATCAAGTCTCCCAGCTGATGGGTGTTGGCATTTTGTATATTAGGTCGAGTCTCCATGTTGATGGCAATCAAAATTCTATGTAAAATACCAATTCCTTGACTAATAGAAATTCCTAGCAGAGCAGTAGTATTAGGGGTTGTTTTTCTCCCAGAAGGGTTTCCGCCTAAAATCTTGTGTCTCATGTGTGATTGATGTGATGTGCATGTTTATTGTTTTGTAGATGCTTATGGTTTTTAGTTATGTTTATGTGATGCACATTCTATGATGTTATTAGTTGTTGGTTAACATATGTGTGATTCAGTAATTGAAGTTTGAAATTGATAAAAATTATATATAGATCACACTGTTGATTCACCCCCCCCTTCTCGGTAATGCTCAAAGGTTTCCTATATTAATGTCTCGAGTAGGTAGGTTCCTATGAACATCTATAAGTTTAGGATTGTTCGTAAAAGGATTTGTATCAATGGGGATTGGTATCTCATGTAAGTTTATGCCTATGAATATTTGTAATAGTCGGTTGGTTCCTACAAAGACTTATATAGAGAAGTTTATCTTGTGGTTTTCTCTTGAAAGTGTTTCCATGTAAATTATGTATTACGTGTTCTATAGTTGATATATATTATTAGGTGATTTATTTATTATGGTGATTGAATTTAAATATGTAAAATAATGTCTTATACTAATTCACTCCCCTCTCTTAGTATAAATATGTTCTCAACAATTGGCATCATAGTGGTTTCCTTTAGAAATAGTTTAACCATTGGAAGGTGGATCTCAAGAGTACACATGTCTAATAAAGAATATTTCTTCACAATCAATATGCTTTGTTTGATAGAATAAACTATGGATTTTGGAAGTACAAGAATGTGTACTTATCTAATGGATCTTAGTTTTGACATTTGGAAATCTGTTGTGACTGGTTATAAAAATCCCACACCTCCACCAATATATCAGGATGGAAAGAAGGATATTGAACATACTGCAAAAGCCATGAATGATATATTGTGATATATTAGAACTAAAGTTTTTCAAGGTGATGCATTTTGAATTGACGAAAGAAATTTGGGACAAAATTCAAAATATATATGAAGGTGATGACAAGGTTAAGAAGGAAAAGCTCCAAACTCATGGAAGGTAGTTCAAGAGTCGAAAAATTAAAGATGAAGAAAATTTTGTAGCATATATTATTCATGTGGATAAAATTGTCAACATCATCATAGGTCTTGGTGAAAAGGTTTAAAAATTGATGATTGTACATAAGGTGTTAATGTCACCCCCCTTAAGATATAATGCCAAAGTTTTTGTATTGAAGAAATGAAGGATCTCGAAAAATTGACAATAGATGAATTGCATGGGATTATTTGACATATGAAATCAGGGCTAAGAAAGTGTAGCCATGAAAGTGAGATTTGGCCTTCAAAGCCTTAATGAAGAAAAATAATTAAGAGAATGAATCAAATAAAAAGAAAGCTCATTTTGTGAGAAAATATAAGAAATGATGTGATAAATATAAAGGTAAGCTTCCCTTCAAATAATTTAATTGTGGAAATTTAGGACATTTTGCTGCTAAGTGTCCATATGAGAAAATTGAAAGTAGCAATGATGGATAATACCATAACATCAAGAAAGAGAGAAAATATCATTAACACAAAATGAGCTACAAATAGGTTAAACTTGAAAAGAATAAGAAACTCCAATAAACAAAAGAAAAGTCTCTACTCCAAAGAGGATGGTAGCTCATTTGGATAGAGTTTAGAATGTATCTCTGATAGTGATAGAGAAGATATTTTATTTATGGAAATAGGTACAAATTTTGATGCCATGGAAAATTAAGAAAAAGGGAAAGAAAAGATAGATTCAAAACATCAATAAAATTCCAAAATATATAGGGAAGTGGTCTTAAAGAAGAGGTCATTTGTTCCTTAAAAAAAAGTAAGCTAAAGAAAAATAATTTGAAACCAAAGGAGCAGTAGAAATATGAACAAGAAGATTATGATTCAAAAGTGAAAATATCGAAAAGTATTGAAGAAACATAAAATACCATTATTATCCTAAATATTCAGTTAGAAGAAGCAAAAGGCCAAAATAAGGGGTAAGAATCTAGTTAAAGGAAAAGGAAGAAATCTGTGAAAGGTTTGAATTGGAAGTTGTTTCATTAGGAAAAAAATGGAGAAGTAAATTTCTTAGTTGAATATAATCTTTAAGTATGAAAATAGCACTAAAATCTTAGATGATATCATAAATTTCCAAAGGTCACCATTCATTAAGATTTGTCTTGTCTATGATACGAATCAAAACACTCCTAAAGAAAATTCATCCTTTAAAGCAACAAAGCCACCAAAGAATGTGAATGAAGAAAATCATAAAGGTTATGTTGATGGTCTCAAAATATCGATGAAAAATGAAGAAAGAACATGATGTCCCATGGAAACCTAACCTTCCTCACAAAGACAACAAGGACAATTTTGAAAGATCTTTTTCATCAAGGCAACCTCACAAAATTTTTATTAAAACTCCCACTTTGGGTATTCTTTTTTTCCAATCACTTTGATCATAAAGAAATATATTGTAGAGCACATGCAATAAATGATAATGTGAAAAACAAAAATAAAGCTACTAGTGTGTTTTCAAATAGAAACTATAAGTAATTTTCCTCTTTATTTGATTACATTGTTGTATGCTATAAGTGAAATTATTATGGGAACATAACATGCTTTTATAGAAGTGAAATTCTAGAAACTGCTATACAAAATAGGAAAGATGATACCCTTGCAAAAAAAAAAAAAAAATCCACAATTTTGGAAAAAGAAGCAAGAACAAGAAGAATAGAGGAATGAGAAATTTATGCTTGTAAAAACTACACTTCATACTAAAAATAATGGGAAGTAATGGTACATTTACAATAGATTTTCAAGTCACATGGGAAAAGGACAAGTTTCTAACTTTGAATACATAAATAGAGGAAATGTAACATTTGGAGATAATACTACCACAATTATAGTAGGGAAAAGTACTCCTAGTTTTCATAATTAAAAGACTAAAATAGAGAATGAATTGTGTGTTCAGGGTATGAAACATAATCTTATCAATACTAGTCAAATGTGTGATCAATGAAACACTCACACATTTCATTTTCAAGTTTGTCAGATAAGGAAGGCCAACTTAAAATTTTTAGTGTAAAATGCAAATAGAACCTTAAAAATGTATATATTATCAATTACATAAAGGAGAACAATTATGTATAGGAAAATTAGATGAAAATTGGTTATGGCATAGAAGAATGGGCCATATGAACTTTGATAATCAAGTGAAAATCAACATGAAATAAATAGTGAGAGACATGCCAAAGATCGCATAACCTTTAAAAATCATTTGTAAGAAATTTAAGTATGGGAAGGAAACACAAGAAAGCTTCAAGTCAAAGGAATGATCAACATTAAAGCCATTATAGCTTGTACATATAGACCTTTGTGGGCCAACAAGAACATGAAATTTACAAGGTGAAAATTACTTCATGCTGCTCATTGATGATTATTGAAGAATGGCATGGGATGTGTTCCGAAAAGATAAATTTGAAGCATTTGATAAGTTTATTTCAAAGTGTTGGTTAAAAATGAAATTTGTTTAAAAATCAAGTGCTTAATATCAGATAGAGGAGGTAAGTTTATCTCAAGTGAATTTGAAGAATATTATGATATTTACGGTACAAAGAGGCACCTTTTAGCTACAATAAATCCACAATAGAATGGAGTGGCAGAAAGGAAGAATCAAACCATATAAGATATGGATAGAACAATGATGAATTAAGCTAATTTATTCAAGAGGTTTTGGAGAGGAGAAATAAATACTGTAGTCTACATTTTGAATAGGGGGGAAATCAGATTCAAAAATAATAAAACACCTTATTAATTATGGAGGGCTAGACTTGCAATAATTAAATACTTTAGTTTTTTTTGGAGCAAGTGCTACATAAAGAAAAATGATGTGTATTTAGGAAAATTTGACTCCAAATCTATTGAAGGTATTTGTCTTGGTTATTCATAATAAAGAAAGGCTTATCAATGTTACAATAAAGCAATGTAAAAAATAATATAGAATGCTAATATAAAAGTGGATGAAGTAGGGAATTAGAAGGTGAAATCACAAGTAAATGTTCAAACAGAGGAGCCATGTTGAAATGAAGAAGAATAAGGAGAAAGAGAAGGAGAAGAAAATAAATAAGAAGAAATAGAATGTGAAGATGTAAAGTCACAATCTAGATTTTTCCAAAGGATTCATTTACAAAATCTAATTCTCGGTGATAAATAAATAGAAGTGAAAACTAGAAGAAGATTAGAAAGTGGACCAAAAAATGCAAACTTCTTCTTGCTATATAAAATAAATGTTGGGTAGTGGATCCCTCGCCTAACGATTTTGGGGCTTAAAGCCCATAGTTTAGGGTAACGATATTGTAAAAGCTCCACAAAGTGCACAAAGTGCGAACTTTAATGGGTCGAGTCAAAGGGTTGTCTATTCGAAAATAATGTAAAATAATAGAAAGCGAGTCTGCCTACCC
This sequence comes from Pinus tabuliformis, assembly GCA_031772625.1. Lineage (NCBI taxonomy): Eukaryota > Viridiplantae > Streptophyta > Pinopsida > Pinales > Pinaceae > Pinus > Pinus tabuliformis. Next base: position 869,944,471 of record CM062810.1, on the reverse strand, counting down.
ATGGTTTGCGGACCATGGGAAGGTATAAATAGGACAAGGTTCTAAGGATAGGAGGTAGCTTTTGGGGAAGATCTGATTTATTATGGGTTGGTAATTGCGATATTTTCTCTAAGTCTGTAAGTTTGGGTCGTGGGTGATAGTAGTAGAATAGGCTCTGCATCTGTGTGCACAGAAGCCTGGTAGAGTCTACAACTATGTGCGCGGACCCCTATAGCTGAGTGTGCAGGGTGGGAGTTGGAATGTACTGGATCAAAGTGAATAAAAGATAAGTTGTTCTCAAAATATGGTGTATTTATCGCAGTTCTATATGTGTATGGTTATGTTTTGATTTTATGCAAATCTGTAAGATTTATGGGTGTGTGCACTGGTTATAACTGTTGAATGCTTGCTTAAAGACATTAAGAATTAGATCTAATCTATAATAACCATGATAATAATAAGAATCTAAGAAGTTCCTCGTCACCAAGCTACACAAAGGCCTGACATATGAGCAGAGTAGCGCAAGTGCGCAGATCGGTTCGTGACCCTTCCAGTCCCCATCAAGACATCCCTAGGGTACGGAAGCCTAGTTCTAGCACTCTCCCCTACTACCTCAGCTGAGACCTTAGCCCGCGCTCTGCATAATGTTGCCAAAAGGGTCGGTAGTGCTGGATTTGTTTGGCTAAAACACTTCCGAACCTGGGTCAAGCCCCATCAAGCTAACAAATGGTTCCATTGCCAAGATCGGGATCTGGCTAAGGGATGTCTGATGTCGGAACACTGGAACCCTATGAAGAAAGAAATTGAAGATTGGTTGGATCAGAAGCTTCACGAGTTCGTGGTCCAGGAAAAAAAAACTCTGCATATATATGAGAAGAGGTGGTTGGATTGCTACATATACATGGAAATCCACGAGATTTTCTTCGTGTCCTTCATGAAAAAACTGTATGAGTGGATTGCGAGGCTAGCTGATAGTCAGGGAAGGTGTAGACTTGAACATCCCATCTCATGGTCTCCAGAGTTGGTGTGCAGGCTAGAGGCCTTTGAAGATAAAATCGCACAGGAAGTAGATCACTGGTTGGATCGGATGATAGGAGAGTTTATCACTGAATTCACGATAGACATGACTGTGAGCTACAGTGAAGAAGAGCTACGTTTTCTCAATGGACTGTGGGGTAAGTACATCAAAGCATTGAATACCTGGATTAAAATGTTGTTGTGTGAAAAATGGGTTATGAAAATCCATTGATGTCTAGGATAATGTGGAGTGGAAGAGGCTACCAAGAGATCGAAGGATTAGAGAACAGTCCCCTGATTTCTCTTTCGTGAGAAAGAAAGGAGGACCTCATTGGGTTCTCTCCGAGAAGTGCAGAGCGGTTGATAAAATAAGACATTCCACAGTTACCACCTCTATCCACACCATCACCCACTTCACCTACATCAACCCCATCTTTTCCCACCCCACCTCCACCACCTCCAAGAGTTAGAATGGTGAGTGCGATCGAGTTGCCCATATTTAGAGGCGTAGGACATGAGGAACCAGACCAATTTTGGTTCGTGGTAAAGCCAGTATGGGAAGCCCAAGGGGTTATGGATGATAACATTGAAAAGGATACTTTGGTGAGCGTGCTGCAGGATTGCGTGTTGACGTGGTATATCAAGCACTCTACTAATCATCCAAATGCCGAAATAGCGGAGATCCAAGATGAATTGGACAAAGAGTTTAGCTAATCGAAATCAGAAACTCAGTCTATCATTAGATTTAAGGAAATTGTGATGCTTCCAGGCGAGATTCCATGGGATCTGGATCAGAGACTGAAGAGCACAATCTGTGAAGCTAACATGACATTGACGGATATACAGCACTGTGCGTGGTTTGTGGTGTCTTTGACACCACATCTTAAGACGACGCTATTGCAGCAGAAGATTTCAACCCAAGTAGAAGCATTGGAAATAGCGATGAGGTTGCATGAGACTCCGACACAGGATCCTGGGTTGGGAGTTCAGTAGATCCATGTGCAACTACAAAACCTATGCTTGGAGATGCAAAATTTGAAATAGGGTAGGGCACCCAAGCCAGAAGTGCAAGAAGAAGTGTGGTGCATAAAATGTAGAAGCCAGGGCCATGATAAGGATCATTGTCTGATATTCACGAGCTATTTGGCAGGGGGAGGGCCAATGCCATTGAGACCAGAGGCATAGGCAGGACCCAGTGTAGCACCTGTGCTCTGGTACACGATCTGTCAGGTGGGAGGAAAGCACACAACGAACAACTGTCATCTATTGCAGAAGTTTACATAGACCCCCCAACATCTATTTTACAATTTTTGTAGATCTGTGGGCCACGATGAACGAGACTGTCAGAGTTATGAATTGTTGATGGACCGAACACCGACCTACAAGATGCAGACTGAGGCACGAGGTCAGGATCCAGCCACAACAATAGCGCATGGTGGGTTCCAGGGGCGAGGAAGAGGATGGGGAGGAAGGGGACCTAGACAAGGCCATGGACAGTTAATATGCTACAATTGTGGAGGACCTGGGCACTACGCGCGTGATTGTACCAACCCAACTAGAATATCATGTTCATACTGTGAGCAGTTCGATCACTAAATGATAGATTGTCCCACACTGATAGCACAGATATGCAAGAAAAGGGCAGAACAGCCTATGCCAAGGCAGAATGTCCAAATGATGAGGTCCAAACCACGTGAAGAAGACCCCAACGTGAATATGATGCTCCAAAGTGGCACAACCACAGGGGAAGATAAAGAGAAACAACCTGAAGAACATACTCGGGTTCGCAAGGCCCTTACAAAGAAACCTGAGTTCAACTTGGAACATGCAAAGGAGACGTTTTTGGAAGCTAAGAAGAGCTTCGTGGAGGTCTCTACTTCAAGTAGTAAGGATCAACCCAAGCCGGAAATGGATCCCTCTATGCTAACTACCTTTTTAGAGATGTGCATAAAGCTGCTATGTGACAATAAGGCAGTTAAGGGATTACAACAACTAATAACAAGGTGCACAAGGTCAGGTGAACTGCGTGTGGGCCGCAAAATTGGTAGGCATGCATTGCGCACCGGGCCGAAAATGCGATTGATGGCACAGATTGGCGACTTTGAAATGGATCAGGTCATCCTGGACTTGGGTTCTGATGCGAATGTGCTACCTAAAAATACATGTGAATGCATGGGAAGGCCCACATTACAGTGGTATCCTATTCAATTATGGATGGCAAACTAGAAAAAGATCTTGCCCATGGGGAGATTGCAAGGAGTAACAATGGATATAGAAGGCGCGAGCACACAAATAGATTTTGAGGTAATAGAAATTGTGGATGACAGCAACCCTTATCCCATGTTGTTAGGGATAGACTGGGCCATAGATATGAATGGAGTCATTAACTTAAAAAAACGGAAGATGGTATTTGAGAAAATGTCTATACGTGTAGTTATTCCGCTAGATCCAGTTGAAGGAGCATGCTACACTTAACCCGTACGTGATGATGGAAGTGATGATGACTTGGATTATATCTACAAAATAACTGCACGAGATAAGGATTAGGTAAATATGACTGTGGATGGGCGGATACCATGGGAGCACGCAGATTCCTCAGATTCAGAAGAAGAAGACGAACACTGGCATAATCGGTTAAGCCAAGTAACAATGCTAAACTGTAATATGATGACTAAATCACTACATTGCACATCAGTTTAGGATCGATATCTACCGATCTATGATGGGTTGACAGTGGTGGACGAATTCCTGAAAAAGTTTGAGAGCACGGTACCAGAGCACCAGAGGTTCGATGCATTAAAATGGGCACTGCGTGTTGGTGGGGAACACATGAAGGAACCTTTGAAGACTGGTGCGGCTGCAGGCAGATGATGCAAATAATGTTTTGGAAGTCATAACTACAAGTAACCAAGAAATACGATGGACGTGATGACCCACGCATGCACCTCACAAAATGGACCAAGGCCTATGGAGAAGAACTCCAGCCGGAGTGGGTACACTTATTTTATCATACCCTAGATGTCATCCCAAGGAACGAGTATACTGAAATAGAACTCCGACATGGTACAGGCGAATGGGATATCTTTCCTAAAGGATTTTTATTAACGATCTTATTTGAGGACCAATGGATGGATATTGTTGACGATGCGCTGCAATTTGTGAAGGCTGCCATTTTCAAAATACCACCTGGAACCAGAAGAAATAGTGCAGCCAGGGTGGTCTCATCAGTTGAGGCAGGCCCTAGAATGTTACAACGTGCAGGTAGAAGATGACGATGATGACCCCAAAAACATCAATAAATAGAGGGGAGTCGCGAGGTTCACGGACCAGCGATCGAGGACCTCGACATCACCGCGCCACTGAAAATGAAACAAGTGAACATTGGTACGGAGGAGGAGCCGAAGTACGCAACACTTGGGGACTATTGTGACGATGGCACAGTGAATAAGGTCATTGAATTACTCCATGAATATCAAGACTTATTCCCGACCAAAATAACTGAATTAAAAGGGATCCTCGGCGATCTAGGGATGATGAAGATAACTCTGAAACCAGACGCGAAGCTAGTTAGGCAGCATCTCCACTGTTTGAATCCAAAGTATAAGGAAAAAGTTTGCAAAGAATTGGAAAAAATGATTGCAGCGGGAATTATTGAACTTGTGGAAGAGTCTGACTGGGTAAGTCCCATGATAGTATAGGAGAAAAAATAGAAGGGCGAAATTAGAATCTGTGTGGACCTCTGAAAACTGAATGATGCCTGTGTTCATGACCTATTCTCGACACTGTTTACAGATGAAGTTCTGGATAATGTTGGTGGACAGGAAGCATACTCATTTACGGATGGATTCTCAACGTATCATCAGATCAAGATTGCATTGGAAGATAGAAGCAATAGCACCTTCGCGACCGAATGGGGATGCTTTTAATACACTGTTATGCCCTTTGGGTTAAATAATGCCCCAGCGATATTTTCACGGGTAGTAGTGGCCGCGTTCAAGGAATTCATCCATAAGTTTTTGGAAGTTTATTTTGACGATTGGACTGTATTTGGGCTAGTCAAGAAACATATCGTGAGCTTACAGTTGATGCTGGATACTTGCCAATGGCACTAGATTGCGCTAAATCTCAAGAAGTGCACTTTCCTCTTCCCCTTCGGAAACTTGCTTAGTCATGTGGTCTATAGACAAGGCTTGATGGTGGACCCTGGGAAGATTTCTGTCATACTCAATTTGCAAGCGCTGCATAGTGTCAAACAACTCCGCACCACATTGGGACACATTGGCTACTATTGTAAGTTTATTAAGGGATATGCACAAATCATGGCACCAATGGAACAGTTGTTGAAAAAAGACGCCATATATTGTTGGAATGATGATTGTAAGAAAAGTCTAGAGATTCTCAAGGAGAAAATGGTGTCCACTCCCATTTTGGTTTTCCCAAAATGGGACATTGAATTTCATGTCCATGTTGACGCGTTGTGTATCATGCTAGGCGTTGTACTCACGCAGGAAGGAGTGGAAGGAATTGATCACTCGATCACGTTCGCGAGTCTATGATTGTCCAAAACTGAAAAGAACTACTCCACTACGGAGTGTGAGGGGTTGGCGATGGTATACGTGCTCCAAAAACACTGCCACTATCTACTTGGTGGGAACTTTAAGATGTATACTAATCATTCTGTGTTGAAATACTTAGTGAATAAGCTTGTGTTGAGGGGGCACATTTGTAGATGGTTGTTATTGTTTCAAGAATATGACTTCAAGGTCATCATGATGCCGAGACGCCTAAACGCGGGTCCAGATCACCTATCGCGAATTGATAACGGTGAGGAACCGTCAAATTTGGAGGAAGGAATACTTGATGCACAACTCTATGTAGTGTGTGTCGCAGACGGCCACTTCAAGGATACAATCCACTTCTTAACCACAGGGACCGTGCCACAGGGATATTCAATTAAGTAGAGGAAAGAATTGGTGATACGCGCAATGGATTTTACTGTTATCACGGGGCACCTCTAGAAAATAGGCAACAATGAAATATTACAAAGGTATGTACCTGAATTTGAGCGAGGACAGATCCTTGCAGAAGCACATGGGGGGGTTGCAGGAGGAAATTATGTAGGACGCACAACAACACAGAAGATTCTTCGCACTGGAATATGGTGGCCAACTCTACATCAAGACTCAAAAGCATACTGTCAGGCCTGTGACGTATGTTAATGGACTAGGAAACCATCACAAAGGGACGAATGCCTCTCAATCCACAGATGACACTGCAACTGTTCGAAAAATGGGCGATCGACTTTGGGGGGCCTATCACACCTTAAGGAAAGACAGGTGCGCGCTATATCATCACTGCGATAGAATACTTGACTCGATGGGTGGAAGCACAACCAGTTAAGGACTGCACAGCCACTATAGCTGTGAAATTTTTGTTCGAAAATGTGTTGATGTGGTTTGGATGCCCGAAAATTCTAATGAGCGACCATGGAACGCAGTTCCTGAATGAAACTATCAACACGCTCATTGAGGAATTCCAGATATATCATCAGCAGAGTACGCCATACCATCCACAAGTGAATGGGGCCATCGAAGCTTTCAACAAGATTTTGGAGACTGCGTTGACCAAGGTGTGTAATGCACAGTGAAATGATTGGGATTTGCGCATACCTGCTATGCTATGGGAATATCGAACCACATGCAAGAAGTTGATGGGTCAGACACCTTTCTGGTTAGTCTATGGCATGGAAGCCATCATGCCAATGGAATACATTGTACCCAGTTTGTGAATAGCAGCAATGACAAGCATGGTAGATCGCGGGGCCTTAGAAGAAAGGCTCGCGCAATTGGAAGAACTTGAGGAGGAACGGTTTCTGGTTGTATTCCATCAGCAGGTACAGAAGCAATGGGAAAAATCTTGGCATGATCACCATATCAAGTTGTGCACGTTCAAAGAAAATGATCTAGTATTACTATATGACAGCAAGTTTGAGAAATTCCTTGGAAAGCTCCGAATGCATTGGTTGGGACCATATGTAGTCAAAGAAGTCACAGATGGAGGTGCGGTCTAGCTTGGAAAGCTTAATGGAGAGCTCTTCCCAGGCAGAGTAAATGGCAATTGCCTGAAGCTCTACATGGGTGGGCTGGCTACCTGACTAACCGACCGAAGCACAATATCATCGCTTCAGACAGTTGAAAGAGAGAGCAGGATAGTAAAACAATCTGTTAAGGAGCTGCGTATGTCATAAGGGTCATTGTTGTGCAGAAGGGGCTGTGCTGCTGCATGGATAAACACAAAGGTGACCATTGCTGTCATTGTTCATGAAAAGATGTCTGAATTACGAAGAAAAGGAGCGGGCAGTGGGAAATTAAGATATGAAGTACGAGCCAGATCTGAAACGATCTACCATAGATTTAACGTTAATGCGCCAGAAAAGGAGGGAACAACTGAATTTGAACTTCAACACGTCTATAAATCACAGGGGGGCATCCACCAAATGATCAGTGGTATCAAGAGAAGTAAGCTATTGTGCCTTCCTACCGGTATGGAACTATTGATCATTGACACTCAAGGGATAAGCCCAGGGGTTGTAATATGGCTAATGGAGATGCAGGACCTTCTGGATAGTGTGATGTCGACAGCCCCGGACGTCGTGCCGAGTTTAGCACCGATGGTAGGGGATGTACCAGAAATTCTTAGACGCGAAGTAGAACTAGTTTGGATGTCGCTGCCTAAACCACGGGTTGGACGACGACCTATGAAAGATAAGGGAAAGACCATGAATATTGAGACAAACGATGGAATTACAGTTAACAGTTTGTCTTTGATGCACCTTGAAGATTGGGATCTCGCAGACAGCAACATCTCTCTTGCAAAAATGCAACACATGCTATAGCAGACAATGCATATAGTGGACCAGAATTGGAAACTTGCTGCTTTGGCACCAAGAAGTCCCACCTTTCGCACCTCAGCTAGAGCTAAAATCCTATGAGGGGTCACTTTATGTTAACTGAGCAGAGCAGAATGAGAATCATCGGTTGAGCGAAGTAGTACAGGCAATGGATCAGGAGCTTGAAGGAGTTTTGCTGGAGACAAGGATGGAGCAACAAAATGAAGTGCGTCACTTGTAGGGATGGTCAATCGCGATGCCTTGGTAGCGTGTCTTGCCGCACCGATGAGTGACTTGGGATGAGTCACAATGATTATTTTGGGGGCCTGTTGGGTAGTGGATCCCCCACGTAACGGTTTTGGGGCTTAAAGCTGACAGTTTAGGGTAACAATATTGTAAAAGCTTTGCGAAGTGCGTAGAGCGCGAATTGTAATGGGTCGAGTCAAAGGGTTGTCCGTGCAAAAATAATGTAAAATAATAGAAAGTGAGTCAGCCTACCCATGGTCTGCGGACCATGGGAAGGTATAAATAGGGCAAAGTTCTAAGGATAGGAGGTTGCTTTTGGGGAAGATCTGATGTATTATGGTTTGGTAATTGCGATATTTTCTTTGAGTCTGTAAGTCCGAGTTGTGGGTGATAGTAGTAGAATATGCTCTACAGCTGTGTGCACAGAGGCCTCGTAGAGTCCGTAGCTGTGTGTGTGGACCCCTGCAGCTGAGTGCACAGGGTGGGAGTTGGAATGTACTGGATCAAAGTTAATAAAAGATAAGTTGTTCTGGAAATATGGTGTGTTTATCGCGGTTCTATATGTGTATGGTTATGTTCTAAGTTTATGCAAATATGTAAGATTTATGGGTGTGCACACTAGTTATAACTGTTGAATGCTTGATTAAAGACCTTAAGAATTAGATCTAATATATAATAACCAAGATAATGATAAGAATATAAGAAGTGCCTCATCACCAAGCTATGCGAAGTCCTGACAGCTAAGCATAGTAGTGCGAGTGCGCAGATCGGTTCATGACCCTTCTAGTCCCCATCAAGAAATCCCTAGGGTGCAGAAACCTCGTCCCAGCACCCTCCCCTACTACCTCGGGTGAGACTTCAGTCTGTGCTCCACGGATTGTTGCCGAAAGGGTCGGTAGTACAGGATTTGATTGGCTAAAACACTTCCGAATCTGGGTCACGCCCCATCAAGCCAACAATAAAGCCTGAAAATTTTACAAAAGTTAGTGAAGAGGAGCATTGGATTGACGATAAGGAAGAAGAGATAAAGAAAATCGAGAAGAATGAGATATGGGAACTTGTTCCATGAACAAGAGATAAAATGTTTATTGGCACCAATTGGGGTTTTAAGAACAATTTGAATGAGGATGTGAAAGTAATAAGAAATAAAAAAATATTTATTTGTTAAGGCTATGCTCAAGTTGAAGGTATTTATTTTGAAGAAACCTTTGTCCTTGTTGCAAGAATAAAAGTTTGAAACTATTTTTTGCATTTTCATGTTTCAGGAACATCAAATTTTATCAAGTGGATTTAAAGTCAACCTTTCTCAATGGAAATATAGAAAAGGAAGTATACATTTTGAATAACTAGAAGAATTCTTATTATCAGAAAATGAGGGTAATGTGTACAAGTTAAAGAAAGAACTTTATGGGCTAAATAAATCCCCTAAAGCCTGGTTGTCAAGACTTGATAAATAAAGAAGAAAATAAGGCTTTAAAAGAGGAATTCTAGACAAAAATCTCTATATCAGGACAACAAATGAAAAATAATTAACGATAGTGGTTTATGTAGATGACATTATTTTTGGAGGTGATAAGAACAAAATGTGCTGAAAGTTTGCAATGGAAATGCAAAAAGAGTTTGACATGTCATTTCTTAATGAATTTCCATTCTTTCTTGGTTTACATAATTTCCCATTCAAGAAAGGCATGTCCATTTCACAAACCAAGTCTATCAAGGAGATGTTGAAGAAATTCATAATGGAATATTATGCACCAGTCAAAACACCCATGGTCACAAGTTGTGAATTAAGAAAATATGATGAATATTTAGAAGCAAATAAAATATTGTGTAGATCAACCATTGGTATCATACTATATGTGACAGAATCAATCCAAAAATTATTCAAGAAATAAGATTGGTTACATGGTTTAAAGATTCAGCAAAACAGTCTCATGTGTAAGCAGTTAGAAACATATTCAAATATTTAGAACACACTTTGGACATCAACTTGTTGTACTCATTAGGTGAATATTATACTCTAACAACATATACAATGTGACTTGGGTAGGAAATGTTGATGATATGAAAAGTGCAAGTGGAGGAAAATTCCTTTTGGGAAATAATTTAGTGTCTTCATTGAGAAAGAAATAGCCTTTAGATTCTCTATCCAAAAAAAAGGTTGAGCATATAGTTGTAGAATTATGTTGCATACAAGTTCTTTGGATGAAGTAAACATTGAGAGTCATTAAGATAGGATATAGTCACTCAATATCAATACTTTATTGCAACAATAGTGCAATAAATATTTCAAAGAATATTGTTATGCACTAAAAACAATGCATATTCTAATCAAGTATCACTTCTTACAAGAAAAAATAATAGAGCAGAATGTTAATATGGAATTTATTTCCACCAAAGAAAATATCTCATATATTTTCACAAAACCCCTTTCCAAAGAGCCTATTTGAATATCTCAGATAGAAATTGAGAGCAATATCCATATCATCTAGTCATTAATGCTTAAGGAAAAGCATAAGTATAAGGGGAACATCCCTTTTCCATTGATATCAAAGAGGGAGAATTATAAAATGGAGGAGTTTATAATTGGGGGGAGAATTATGTTTTTCCTATTGGATTATGTATTTTTGCAGGGTTTCTATTAATGACAAAGGGGTATTGGAAATATTGTCATTAATTTTAAAGGATAATTAATATAGTACAAAATTAGTATTGTCATTAATGTCAAAGGAGAAATAATATAAGGAAGAATTCATGTTATCACTAATGTCAAAGGAGAATTCATGTAAGGCATAACTTAAGGTAGAAATGAATAGAGAGCTAATTAACATAAAACTAGTAATAATTATGGTAGTGATTTACATTAATACAACATAGAATTACTCACATACAAAATTGTTTCTCCCATATATTTAATACCATGCGAAAATACCACAGGCTTTCAAAATCGTATGATAATAAACCACCATTGGTAAATTTAGCTTTTATCTTAGTGTTGAATGGGAAGAAATATCCCAATAAAAAATAGGGGTTTTATTTGGTATAAGCTCCCAATTAGACCTCACACTGTTTGGTATGGGAGACCCATCAGGATTCCAGACTGAATACCATACTTCGTTTTGGGTGGATATTGTGAGATGTATGTGATCGTCATAATGGTGGGGTGCACCTATTGAGCTAACAGTTATCCTAAATGAAAATATGTAGCTATTCTAACCTCTCTAAGGGGAAGGAAGATAAGGAAATTTGAATTAATGAGTAGAAACTTCACATCCATGCAACCAAGGGATATTTAGTGGTAGTCTTTGAAAGAAATGTACACTTAACATATCGAAATCAAAACATAGAATAATCTGTCCTTGAACCAATAAGTACATAGTGAACAAAGAAAATGATGTGGAACCACAAGTAAGAAATTACAAGTCAATTTTTAGATTATTCCAAAAACAATATTAATGAATCTCGCAGATACATATATAAATGAATTGTTAGAGAAAGGTAAAAAATGAAAACACCATGATCATGAAGTGAAGTTCAATAGTGGCCTTCATGGATTCTCTATATTAAATGGCCAAATGAATATAAAGTCATTAGCTACCAATATTTGGTTCAAAAATACTTCAAAAAATATTCAAAATTCCATGTTACATTCAACTCTCCACTATTTCTAGGCATGAATGGTACGTGCATCCCAAGACTATTGGAATTCTCATGGAAAGTCACAAATTTTTAGCTTCTCCTATTTCATAATTACAATTACAATAAAAATTTGTTGAATTTTTTACAAGTCATATATGACAATTGCATCCTCTAGTGGAATCATCTCAATCTCTTTATGGTATGTTACCCATACTTCATGATAGGATTCAATCATTTTGATCCTACTTGGTAGAAACTATCCATGAAAAAAAGATACTCTTTAGTGTTCTGGTAGATTGTGGATAGTTCTCTTTTTACTGTGACTACGAAGAAGTTGAGGACTATATGTTATTGTGGTAGTTCCACCAAATGATGCTTGAGGTCTTCTTTGGCAAGCTTGGAAGTGAAATTTCTCAATGATATCTCTTTTGCATGGATGGATTCTTCCAGTGCCTTGGTTACCTCTTCAACATATTTGGCCACTCCCTAAGCTCCAACAGACAATAGTTTATTAAATTTGGTGATACTTTTATCTAGAGAAAAGATTTGTTGACACGGCCCAACTGAAAACAATCTAATCATATGTCAATTCCTTGCTACCAATACTTGGGAGGTTTGATGGGGCATGTGGATACTCTTTTGGCTATTATTCTAATAGACATATTGCATTTAAGACACCTTGTAGCTATGGACCTTGTTCTTTTACCTTTTTCCAAAGTGGTATTAATTCTGCCATGGATTCCTGAATGACTTGTAGATGTGAGTACATATGCTGGACCAATGATTTATAACAATCATGAAATTCCATATCATAGGCCCTATATTCATCCACCTTGACACTCATATACCTCATGGTCCTTGTTTCTATCCTCATAATTTCACCTATTCTTCCAACTAAGAAATTGAGGCATCCTTTTCTTAGAACTAATATAAGAGAACCTGAATGTTTCTTTTGGTTTCTTTGGAAAATATTATGCCTGAAGAATCTACTATGAGAAGAAATTTTCTAGCATCCAACACAATATTTCTCTTGTTCATAACATGTGGTTGTGGTAATTATAGTATAACATGCCTTCTATTTAGTGTTCCATCATTTTGTTCTAAGTGTTTTCCAATATGAACTCATTTAGATTTACCACATTTTTTTTATGGCATAATTATCATCTCTTTTATGGTAGATAACTTTCTTTGACATCTCAAAGCATTAGAATTTTGTTCGCATGGTGTTGGAATCGATGTCAACCTAGGACATCTACCTGAGGGGTGAAGTATGGAGTCAATTGTGTTGGCATTGATGTCAACAAGCTTAATGGAGGAATTTTCATCATGATAGAAGGTCTTTTGATATGTTACTAAGGTGTTTCTAATGTTTTCAGAGGCTCTAAAGGTGTTTGATAATCATTAAAGACAAATTGCAAAGTTCTAGGCATAGAGGAGGTGATTTTCCGTGAGTTAGGGAATCTTCTTTGGGAGACAATTATGCACATAAAAATGATAATAGTGTCATCATTGAGTTTTCCATACTATCCAGACAAGGATCATCTCTGGGAGCGAATTCTGTCCCACGAAGATATATGTAGGAGTAATTTTTTAATTGAGTGTACACATAAAATACCATGAGAATTTCCTAGAGTATTTTCCCAATTTTTTGGTCGTTTAGAGTTGACTTGAGTTGGTACACATTCTAGGAGGTGATCAAGTCAAAGAGAATTCTTATTAATGGTTTTTATTGATTTCATATTTCATGATAAAATGTAGGAGTGTGCAAGAGAATGGGTTACACAGTGTGAGAGTGTAAGCTACAATAATGTAGAGATAGAGTGCAGATTGGGAATAATATTTGCAACATATGTAAGAGGATGATGGATTTGTTGTGTATCGATGTGTCTAACATGTGCGTGTTGCAAATTGTATTGCTACCCATTGTTGCCGATGTTTATTACAGATTGTGCTATTGATCTAAGTATTGTTGCATGGGTTCTATTGGAGAGTTTATTGTTGTATCTTTTATATATTGTCATGCATAATATAATAAATGTATGATGTAATATTTTATTATTAGTGATGGATGCATATGATGTTGAGTATGATATTGTATGTTGTTATTGGGTTATTGAGTTTGATGATCAGATTGATAGTGTGAGTTGATTATATTATAGAGATATATATTAGAAAGATTGATTATGTTGCAGAGTTTTGTCTGTAGATTGTATTGTTGATTGATCATAAGAGACATTGTAAGTCTAGTATGAAATTGGACAAAATGTGTCTCACAAATTTTTGATTGCAGAGAGTAGTGGATCTAGTGTGAAAATTGTGAAACGAGGTCCACAAGAGGAACCTGAAGGTTGGGGCCTTTAGTGGGAAAGTGGTGGCTTGTGAATTTAGGGTGTAGAGACATATTTTAGGTAGAGACATGAGAACTTGGGGGTGGTGGCTTCCATCCAGTGGTGGCTATATAGGGTGTTGGGGCATGCAACAGGTGATGGCTTGCAAAAATCATGGGAGTGGTGGCTTCCACCACATGGTCACTTGCAAAGTTCATACAGGTAGTGGACTGGAGCGAGTAGCATCTCATGTGATTCACAAGTTTTGGCTTGAACCCTTATGATGGCCATTGATTATATGTACAAAGAATATTTCTGATAATAATAAATAAGTAGAAGAAGACAAGAATAATAGTGGGTTTTCCAGGTTGGGTTTTCTGCCTAACATTCCTTGTCCTCATGTGTTTGATTGATGTGTTGTGCATTTCTACTCTTATGATTGTTTGATGATTAGTATGTTTCTACTCATATGATTCACATGTTATGATCTATTAATGTTTAATGTTCTACTAATTACTTAATGAATGATTCATTTAATTTTGAAAGAAAGGAAAAAAGTGATAAAAGATTGAACAAGGGTACACTATTGGTTCACCCCCCCCTTGTGATGTAGGAAATGTTCCCTCTGCGGACAGAGGCAACCCCTCTAGCCCTAGAGTGGGTCTAGTCATAGCAAGACAAAACAACAACTAATTTCCTTAAACAGTCATTGTTGAAAGAGCCTACCTCAAACTGGTGTTCGATGGAGCTTTCATTGCACTGCTTTAGCTATCGTTTCCTTCTCCTCAATGAGAAATTCTACCTGAAACAACACAAGATAACAACAGAACATGTAACATAATACAACAATGATCTATTTACTTACAGAGTCAAGGAACCATAAGCTATCAAGTATATTTTACACAAGACATAGGAAATCACCATTGATTGTATTAAAATGAATAAAAGCAAAGCTTACAACCAAGCCTTGACGTCGCAAGCCTTCTCGAAGGGTCTAGTCGGTATGTTTCTTCAAGCATTCACTCTCAAAAGGGTCTCCCAAATGGATGATAAATCTCTCTCTCACTCACAAGCTCTAGTACAAAGCTAAGGCAATCCACAACCAATTGCTAAACTATTAGCAATTCACACTGCAAAATCACACCAAAGCTAGCTAATTTGCTCAAATCCCAAAACTAGCTAATCATAGCAATAGGGAGTCTTTTTATAGGAGGAGGAGTCTCCATGAAAAAAGGGGGAGGGAGTTTATCCTCAAGGGAGGTTTCTCAACAGGTGGAACTACCATCTGAGAGGGGGAAAGGCAAAATCCCTTGACCCAACAACTAGCTCTCGAATCGCCCAAAAGCATTATCTTTGAACTAATTCACCATATTTGGATCGTCGCAAGTCATACACTAGTACTCATTAACGACGTCGCAAGGAAGCAGTGTACGTAGAGCCATCGTCATAATAAATATCTTGAGGACTTGCGTTGAGCCCTAACATTCGACCGTCGCAGGAAACAGATGTACCCCTATGACGACATCACGACCTTATATGATCCAGGTGGATATTGGTGGCCACCTGCCAAGTCCACCTGGACCCCCACCATTGTCTTTCTCAACATTTTCAGTTTCCTTAATTGTAGCACAACTTACTATTTTTAGCAGTTTTTCGGGTCCTGAACTTCCGGAGCCGTTTTGAGGCCCTAAACGACATTTTTTGGGGAATCCGGGGGCAACACGAGTCCATGGAATGGACTCGTGTTGCCCGTTCCAACAATGATAGTGTTCGGATAGATCTTTCTAATGAGCTATTGTACGCGTCAAACGGAGATCATATGCCAAAGTTACGACCCCGGGAAGTTGATGTACCAACTTACCCCCAAACGGGGCCCACAGTTTGGCGTTTCATCTCCTAGGGTTAGGTTTTGGAATGTTAAGGGTTTTTCCATTGTTTCTCAACAATAAATAGGCCTTCGAGCCTCATTGTAACATAGTTCAGAGGCATGTAGCCATCACATCTCTTCTCAGAGATAAGCTACCATCGCCCTAGCTAGTTTATTTCCATTTCTGTTTGTAAGCATATTTCAGTATTTTCCATTAATGAAATGAAGTATTATTTCCGCTGCATCTTTGTGTATATGGTTATCTCTGTAATTTGTTGCGTTCCTGTTTAAATCCAGATCAGTGGTATCAAAGCGGTCTGCTTTTTCTCTGTTTTTCTTTGCATGTCCCCAACAAGGTCAGGATATAAGGAGTTAGGGCTTGAACTGGTTGAACCTTTGCAAGACCAGCCTCGCAAATCCCGACGGCCTCCCATGGCGGACGAGAAGAAAGACGAGGGGGCAGGAGATCCCATCAAAATCTTGCTCGAAGAAGCGCTCGAGTGACAACGGAACGCGATGATGGACAGCTTTGCACAGATCCTTCAGCGGCTACCCAGAAGCGGCGCATCGGCTTCCAGCAGCTCCTCTGGAAACGCCACACCCTTTAAGGTACAAGTTAATTTTGAAATCCCCATATTCGAGGGTCAGATAGACGCAGATGCCGTAGATAAATGGTTAAATCTGCTAGAGGGTTATTTTTCTGTTCATGAATTTTCGAGTCGGGAAAAGATTGTTTTTGCTCTTCTCAAAGCAGCCCCCCACGTCAAGGACTGGTGGGAAACCTACTGCGAGCAGAAGGATGAAAGTACTGGCTCACTATTTTCAGCCGCACCCACCTGGGATTCGTTCCGGGATGCCATCAAGGAGCAGTACTACCCTGTCGGAAGCTATGAGGATGAATACATAAAGTGGACCACGCTGCGGCAGGGAAGGGACCAAGACATGCCGGAGTTCACCAATCTTTTCCATACCCTTCGCACAAAGTTGGGTATCAAGGATTCGGAGCAACATTTGATACTCAAATATCGTGGTTGCCTGCACAAGTACATCCAGGAAGAAATACAGTTCCTAAACATCCCCTCGCTCAGCGCAGCATACCGGTATGCCGTCAAGGTCGAGCAGAAGTTTAAACAAAAGAAGCAAGACTTTGGATCTGCGAATCCAAAGCAGGGGAAAGGTGCCCCTAAACCACAGAACAAAGGACAAAGCCAAGGCGGGAAACCCCAAGACAACTAGCCGAAGCAGCAAGCAAAGAGCAACGCCGCGAAGCCGAGAAAGGACACTGGAAAATGGTGCGAGTTCCATAAGAGCTCCACTCACAACACAAGTGAGTGTCGGGCCAAGCAGTCACTGGTGGCTGAGCTAAAGGTTTCAGAATCAGATGCATGTTCCGACTCTGAGTCAGAACCCGATAAGGGGTATGAAAAAGGGAAGCAAATCATTGATACGGATCCCAGCGCCACTGTTGCTACCACAAAGATCCAGAAAAATGAACCCGAAGATCCAGAGGAGGAGGAGCGTCTCTTCCACTCCCAGATGTGGGTAAAGGGCTCCCCGATACAGTTAATTGTTGATAGCGGGAATCAAAAGAACCTCATTTCGGCAGAGGTCATGAAGCGGTTGGGCTTACCGACCATAGCACATCCACAACCATACACCATTGGGTGGCTTCACCAAGGGCGAGATCTTCGCGTGAGCCAACAGTGTCGCCTTCCATACAACATCAAGCCGTTCATGGATGAGGTATTGTGTGACATTGCTCCCCTTGAAGGTTGTGATGTATTACTAGGACAACCATACTTGTGGAAGCGACATGCTGTGTATGAATCAAGGCCCCGTGCTGTTATTATTACATTGGGAAATAAGTTGTTCAGGATACCAGAGGTAGCACCACCTGCCGCCATCTCTTTGATTACTGCAAAACAATGCAGTAAGATCATTTCCAAAACCAGGAAATTTGTTTTCCTGATGATACGCCCTCAAGGGAAGAAGAAGACAGTGGCCGCGGCCTCCAAACGGGGTCCCTCTGCACGGCAGCTACAGATGGACAAGATTGTGGAGGAGTACGAAGACATCTTCACCTCCCCGGCAGGGGTTCCTCTGCACTGTCAAGTCAAGCACTCCATCGATCTGACCCCAGGTGCACTGCTACCCAATGGACCAATTTATCGGAGCTCCGTTCTGGAGAACAATGAAATCAAGAGGCAGATTCAGGAGCTCCTGCAGAAAGGTCACATCCGTCCGAGTTCTTCACCCTGTGGGAGCCCGATAGTGTTGGTACAGAAGAAGGATGGGACGTGGAGACTCTGTATTGACTATCAGGCACTGAACAAGATCACTGTCCGTAATAGGTACCCGATCCCGTGGATTGATGACCTCCTAGACCAACTAAAGGGGGCGAAATATTTCAGCAAGATTGATCTGAAGTCAGGATATCACCAGGTACCAATTGAACCCTCAGATGTGTGGAAGACTGCCTTCCAATCCAAGGAGGGCCTCTTCGAATGGTTGGTCATGCCTTTCGGATTGACGAATGCTTCTGCAACCTTTATGAGGCTAATGGATGACATCTTGCGGCCATTCACCAACTCCTTTGTAGTAGTATATGTTGGAAATAATACTGAGAGGGGGGGTGAATCAGTATTATCTAATTCTTTTAATAAATCTTCTTTATTTGTTCTTTGAATTATTTTTGTATGTCAGTACCATAAAATAATGAGCATGAACAAAAGAAAACAGATAGTCACATCAAAGAACACAAGATGTAAGGTGGAAACCCAATGTGGGTGAAAACCACCTGCTGCAATATGTCTCTATCTTCTTTCAAATTAGAAACTCCTTTTACAATGGTTTTGTACTGGTGCAGTCCTTTACCAGTACGCAGGCTGCAACCTGCAGAGAGCTACAACTCTCTCTCTCGTTTTCCAGTCTCTCCTGGAAGGGAGCTACAACCCCTACTTCTTTTCTTACAAGGACCACTTTTCATAAATTTTCAAACTGGATCCATAAGCATCAAATGATCATCAAGTATAAGAGAATCACCCAGTCAACTGTAGTAACCAGATCAACAATAATAGGACCAAACCTAGAACACAACAATGATAAACAAAGATTTTAAGAGAAGTAAGCACCCTGCTCAACTGCTCGCCTGCTTACGTAAGCACCCTGCTCAACTGCTTGCCTGCTTACAGTACTCACCCTGCTCAACTGCTTGCCTGCTTACAGTACGCACCCTGCTCAACTGCTCGCCTGCTTACGTACGCACCCTGCTCAACTGCTCGCCTGCTTACGTACGCACCCTGCTCAACTGCTAGCCTGCGTACCTCGCTCTGAGTCCATTGAACTGCATGCAGACCTCCGCACCTACAACCCTTCTGTGCCTGCGTATGTACGCACCTGAACCGCTTCATTCCTGTGTATGTACGCACTTTTCTTTCACTGTACCTGCGTACCTTCGGGGATAGATGATTTCAAGACTTCAGAAATAACCCAGACAGTCAGATCTACAGATCTGAACATGTGCCGAAGAGATCTCAATCTATCAGTAGATTCGCCTTATTTAGATCTAGACATACTCCCAAGAGAGATCATAATATGTCAGATCTAGCCCTCATAAGATATTCAACCCAAAACATGCTAAAGCCAAATGATCTCCTTTGCTTTATATAGGAAATCTCTTCCTTAAATCATGGATCAATACCACGAGCCGACACCATAATAACGCAATACCGTCGGCTAAATACCAAGAGTAAAACATAAGAAAACCCCACATGTGAATTTCTTTGCCTTGAAATGTGTGCACTGGGGGTACGCACCTCCTGAACGGGATAACTGCGGGTATGTACGCACTTTATGTAACACTGACCTGCGTGTACGCACCTTATGCAAGGTGTACCTGCGTACCCCTTATTTTCTTCAATATTTGATAGCTGATCATCAATCTCTGCTGCTGACTTGAAGTACTGTGATCTATCACCTGAATGGGTTGCCATCAAGGACAACACTTTAGCCATAATGCCAACAATCTCCCCCTTTGGACTTGATGGCAACCTCAAAGCTTCAGCTTCATTCTCCCCCTTTGACATCAAGGGCAAAGGGTTATGCTCCCCCTAAGAACATGCTCCCCCTGAATATGAACCAGATTTGCAACGAAGAACCATAATCCACCATGAAAGAGATAGAGACATATTGTAGCTACTTCCAAGATCTCCTTCTGCACATCCTCCATAATGCCAACAATGCATTATATGCTCCCCCTGAACCTGTACCATCAATCAGAAGAGGTTCAGCAATAAGATGATGCATCAACAACCCCCAGCTTTTGCCTGAGGTATTCAAAAGTGTCCCTGGGCAATGGTTTGGTGAGAATATCAGCAACTTGTTCCTTAGAAGGAACATACTCCAACTTGACCTTCTGTTCAAGCACTTGTTCCCGGAGAAAATGATACTTGATTGGTATGTGCTTGGTTTTTGAATGCATAACAGGATTCTTTGAGATGCTAATTGCACTTGTGTTATCACATAAGATGGGGATTGGTGATGTACAAGTGATTTGAAAATCCTGCAAAGCTTGCATCATCCAAAGGAGTTGGGTGCAACAAGATGCAGTAGCAACATATTCCGCTTCAGCTATAGACAAGGCAATCGAACTCTGTTTCTTGCTGAACCAAGATACCAGTCTGGAACCCATAAAGAACGCACCACCACTTGTGCTTTTCCTGTCATCCACGCTTCCGGCCCAATCTGCATCTGTATAAGCATGAAGTGTAAAATCTATATCTCTAGGATACCATAAGCCATAATTTTGAGTCCCTTGAAGATATTTGAAAATTCTCTTCACTGCCTGAGGATGAGTCTCCTTCGGATTTGCTTGAAATCTTCCAACTATTCCAACTGCATGCATGATGTCTGGTCGGGTACCTATCAAATAAAGTAAGCTTCCAATCATAGATCTGTAGGTTGGTTGATGTACTGCTGCAGATTCATCATTTGCACTGAGGCTACATCCTGTGACCATGGGTGTACATACTGGTTTTGCATCTTCCATACCATATTTCTTCAAAATCTGTTTGAGATACTTGGTTTGAGATAAAAAGATTCCTCCTTCTTTTTGTTGGATTTGCAAACCAAGGAAATATGTCAGTTCTCCTAGCAAGGACATTTCAAATTCTTTCTGCATGACCAAGGCAAAGTTTTGACTCATAGCTTCTTCATTCCTCCCAAAAATAATGTCATCTACATACACAACAAGTATTAGCAATTTGTCATTTTCAACTTTTATATAAAGATTGCTATCTGCCGATCCTTTTGAAAAGCCTTGTTGATGAAGATATTTGTCCAAACGGTAGTACCAAGACCTTGGAGCTTGTTTGAGACCATAGAGAGCCTTTTTCAATCTGCATACAAGATTTGGATCATTTCCAAGAATGAACCCATCTGGCTGTTCAATGTACACTTCTTCTTCCAAGTCTCCATTCAGAAAGGCTGATTTCACGTCCATTTGAAATACTTTGAAGTTTTGAAAACTTGAGAGAGCAAGGAACATTCGGATGGCCTCAAGTCTTGCAACAGGAGCAAAGGTTTCTTCAAAGTCTATTCCTTCTTGCTGCGCATACCCTTTACAAACAAGTCTGGCTTTGTTTCTAATTACTTCTCCATGTTCATTCAATTTGTTTTTGAAGACCCATTTTGTCCCGATAACATTCTTATCTTTTGGTCTAGGAACCAGCTCCCAAGTGTTGTTCTTTTCGATCTGCTCAAGTTCTTCATCCATTGCTTTCACCCAACATTCATCTTTGCATGCCTCTTTCACATTTTGTGGTTCAGTAGAGGAAAGTAATGCCAAATAGCTTGAAGCTTCTGCAACTGTTCTTCTTGTTTGTACATCTGCTTCTTTCTGCCCCATAATCTGAGATTCTGGATGGTTCTTCTGAACATATCTGGATGGAGTCTTTTCTTCTATTCTTGTTTGCTCCTCTGGTTCTTCTTGAGGTTCTTCTTCTTCATCATTCTGTCGTTGGGGGTAGCCTTCATCTTCTTCGATGTCTTCATGATGTACTTGCCTAGGAATGTATCCCTTCTCATTAACCACTACATCAATGCTGTCAACAATTCTGCCAAGTTTTTTATTGTAGCATTTGTATGCTTTGCTATGTGGAGAGTAACCAAGAAGAATGCCTTCATCTGCTCTAGGTTCAAGTTTGCCAAGCTGCTCATCAGTATTCTTGATATAGCATTTTCTCCCAAAGATTTTGAAGTGCTTTACTGAAGGAGTCCTACCACTCCAGAGCTCATGAGGAGTTTGAGTGCTGTTCACCCGCATATTTGTTTTGTTGAGAATAACAACTACAGCATGTGCAGCTTCACCCCAGAAAGTTGCGGGAGTTCCTGACTCATCAAGCATAGCACGAGCCATTTGTTGGACTATTCTGTTCATTCTTTCCACAACTCCATTTTGCTGAGGAGTTCTTGCTGTAGAGAATTCTCTTCTTATCCCATGTTCTTCACAGAAATCGAAAAATTCATTTGAAGTAAATTCCCCACCTCTGTCGGATCTGAGGCACTTAATTTTGTGGCCTGATTCATTTTCAACCAAGGCTTTGAAGGATTTGAATTTTTCGAATGCTTCATCTTTGTGCTTCATAAGTCCTAACCAGACAAACCTGGAGAAATCGTCAATGAATAATATCAAGTATTCTTCTCCTCGAGGTGTTCTTTTCCTGAAAGGACCGCATGTATCTGTATGTACTAGCTCAAGAGGCATGCTAGCTGATCCTTCTTTCTCTGGAAATTTAGTTGTGGTTTGTTTTCCAAACTGACATGATTTGCATATGGTGTTGTCAGGAATTTTGATATCTGGAAGATCTCAAACTGCCTGATATTTGCATGCTTTCCTTATTTGTGAAAAGCTTAGATGTCCCAACCTCCGATGCCATAACCAGTGCTCATCATCCTTGCTCAGATAGCATTGTTGTTGTCCTTCTTCAAATATGTACAGATTATTTGGAGTTCTTTTGCCTTTGATCACTGTTTTACCTATATCAAGATCACGAACAAGACATCCATTTGATCTGAATATAACCTCGGTTCTTTGATCACACATCTGGCTGACACTTAGAATATTATGCTTCAATCCATCAACATACAAAACATTTCCAGCCTTGACCTTTTCTTTTAACTGAGCAATGTCTTTTCCTTTTATAGTTGCAGGAGTATCATTTCCAAAAGAGACTTTCTTTCCCTTTTCTAGAGTAGAATAAGACTCAAGTTTTTCTTTATCACCTGTCATATGCTTCGAATATCAACTGTCAATGTACCATAGATTTTCCTGTCCCTCTGCATAAAATGCTATCCCACATCTTTCTGTTTGAGGTTCCTTTATTTTCCATGTTTTGGTGCTTGAGGCTTGTTCCTTTTTCTGCTGAAACCTGCTCCTGCATTCAGAGTCTTCATGACCAAAGTTATTGCAAATAGAACATTCAACTTCATTTTCAAGAACCGAAAAGTTGTTATAGGTCCTTTTTGTAATCCCCGTCATACTTCTTTGTTTTTGAGCTTCCCTAGTCATGATCGTTTTATATGCAACACATTGAGCTGCTTTGTGACCAAAGTTATGGCAAGAAAAGCATTGTCCATTGAAGAAACTTCTGCGCTTATCGAATCTACCATCCAATTGATTGTAATTTCTATTGTCATCTATTCTTGAACCAAATTGAGAAGATTTTACCTGTGGCTGGTTGTAGCTTTTGTTCACCCTTAAGATGGATTGCCCCTGATAGTTTCTGTTTGTAATTCGTCCCTGCTTTACCTGATGATCTTCATTGTGCTTTTGCTCATTTCTTCTTGCTACATCAAGATAACCTTTTGAGGTGGATGCTTGAGAAGTTTCTCTATTATAGCCCAGACCTGTCTTATTTAGTGGAGACCGCTGCACATTGATAATCTCATCCAAAGTTTCAGATCCTTTGACAAACTTGAGATTAATAGCTTTTGTTTTCTCAATCTCTTTTCTAAGACCAACAATTTCACCTTCTAATTTTTCAAGATGTTTTTCCTTTTCATCAATTTGAAATTGTAGAGTATCAATGATCATGTTCTTTTCTTCTATACATCTCTTGAGTCTAGTAATTTCATCATAAAGGTTATCCACATCTATAGCATCCATATAATCATCATCTTCAAATGCCATTAACAACTTATATTCATTACCTTGTTCATCTTCATCACTGTTTGATAGACCATCACTATCTTCATGAGTGTAGTAGCTTTTCTTATTTGCATTCTGTTTCTTGTTCCATCTAGCAGGTTCCTTTCCTTTATCCTTATAAGGACATTTTGCAGCATAATGACCTACTCTTCCACAAGCAAAGCATTTAAAAGGTAACTTACCTCTGAACCTTCCAGAACCCCTTTGAAGATTTCTGACAAAATTTGATTCTTCTTCCTCTTCTTCTGGGACGTGGCTCACTTCATAATAATCTCCTTTGCCTGATGCCTTGAAAGCAGCTTCTCTTCTGTCTGATGGACCTCCCTTTCTCATTTCATAAGCAGTTAGAATTCCATGTAGCTGAGACATAGTAAGAATTCGTAGATTTTCCTTTTCTTCTATTGCAGATACTTTAGATTCAAACTTGGGGGACAATGATCTTAGAACCTTTTCAACCACAATAGCCTCTTTTATTTCTTCACCCAAATTTTTCATACAGTTAACAACCTCATCTACCCGAAGAAAATAGTTAGCCACACTTTCATCATTATACATTTTGAGAGTCTCATACTGAATTCTGAGAGTTTGAAGTTTAGCACGCTTTACCTGTTCATCTCCTTCATAGCTCGTGACAATTTTGTCCCATATCTCTTTTGCGGATTTATAGTGCATTACCTTCATGAATTTTGATTGAGATATACATCCTAATAGAGTACTGACTGCTTTCGCATTTGTTTCATACTTCTTTTTCTCGGCTGCATCTGTAGGAGTAGCTGAAGGAAAAGCGTAGCCTGTCTCTACGATGTCCCAAACTTCTGTACCAAGAGATTGAAGATAGGCAGTAACTCTTACCTTCCAATAATTGAAGTTTGTTCCATCAAAAACTGGTGGCCTGATTGATGCTTCTCTCTCGTAGTTGCTCATGATGAACGATCTCCCTTCAAGCGATCAAGCTTCTCTGAAGGACCTGCTCTGATACCAATTGTTGGAAATAATACTGAGAGGGGGGGTGAATCAGTATTATCTAATTCTTTTAATAAATCTTCTTTATTAGTTCTTTGAATTATTTTTGTATGTCAGTACCATAAAATAATGAGCATGAACAAAAGAAAATAGATAGTCACATCAAAGAACACAAGATGTAAGGTGGAAACCCAATGTGGGTGAAAACCACCTGCTGCAATATGTCTCTATCTTCTTTCAAATTAGAAACTCCTTTTACAATGGTTTTGTACTGGTGCAGTCCTTTACCAGTACGCAGGCTGCAACCTGCAGAGAGCTACAACTCTCTCTCTCGTTTTCCAGTCTCTCCTGGAAGGGAGCTACAACCCCCTACTTCTTTTCTTACAAGGACCACTTTTCATAAATTTTCAAACTGGATCCATAAGCATCAAATGATCATCAAGTATAAGAGAATCACCCAGTCAACTGTAGTAACCAGATCAACAATAATAGGACCAAACCCAGAACACAACAATGATAAACAAAGATTTTAAGAGAAGTAAGCACCCTGCTCAACTGCTCGCCTGCTTACGTAAGCACCCTGCTCAACTGCTTGCCTGCTTACAGTACTCACCCTGCTCAACTGCTTGCCTGCTTACAGTACGCACCCTGCTCAACTGCTTGCCTGCTTACGTACGCACCCTGCTCAACTGCTCGCCTGCTTACGTACGCACCCTGCTCAACTGCTAGCCTGCGTACCTCGCTCTGAGTCCATTGAACTGCCTGCGGACCTCCGCACCTGCAACCCTTCTGTGCCTGCGTATGTATGCACCTGAACCGCTTCGTTCCTGCGTATGTACGCACTTTTCTTTCACTGTACCTGCGTACCTTCGGGCATAGATGATTTCAAGACTTCAGAAATAACCCAGACAGTCAGATCTACAGATCTGAACATGCGCCGAAGAGATCTCAATCTATCGGTAGATTCGCCTTATTTAGATCTAGACATACTCCCAAGAGAGATCATAATATGTCAGATCTAGCCCTCATAAGATATTCAACCCAAAACATGCTAAAGCCAAATGATCTCCTTTGCTTTATATAGGAAAGCTCTTCCTTAAATCATGGATCAATACCACGAACCGACACCATAATAACGCAATACCGTCGGCTAAATACCAAGAGTAAAACATAAGAAAACCCCACATGTGAATTTCTTTTCCTTGAAATGTGTGCACTGGGGGTACGCACCTCCTGAATGGGATAACTGCGGGTATGTACGCACTTTATGTAACACTGACCTGCGTGTACGCACCTTATGCAAGGTGTACCTGCGTACCCCTTATTTTCTTCAATATTTGATAGCTGATCATCAATCTCTGCTGCTGACTTGAAGTACTGTGATCTATCACCTGAATGGGTTGCCATCAAGGACAACACTTTAGCCATAATGCCAACAGTATACTTGGATGACATTCTGATCTTCAGCCAGAGTTGGGAAGAGCACCTCCACCACATCCGACAGGTTCTCCAAACACTGTGGCAACACAAGCTATGTGCCAATTTGGAGAAGTGCACTTTTGGCATGACCGAGGTTCAGTATCTGGGATACATCATTGATGAACAGGGGGTGCATGTCGATCCAGCCAAGGTCCAAGTCATTCGGGATTGGCCCTCTCCAACCACTCTAACAGAGCTCCGCAGCTTTCTAGGTCTTGCCAACTTCTACCGCAGGTTTGTGTTGGGATTTTCTCATATTTCTTGGCCCTTGAGTCAAGTCACCAAGGGCGGGGCGAAAGCAAAATTCTTTTGGTCTGAATCTCAACAGAAGGCATTCAGGGAGTTGAAGGATCGCCTCTGCACGGCACCAGTGCTCGCGTTACTAGATTTACAACAACCATTTGAGGTCGAGATAGATGCCTCTGACTATGCTATTGGGGCAGTCCTTACTCAACATGGACATCCAGTGGCATATCACAGTGAAACACTTTCAGACACAGTCCGGAAGTACCCCAATTATGATAAAGAGAGGTATTCCATGGTACAGGCCTACCGACAATGGAAGCATTACATTTTAGGGAAGGAAACGGTCATCCACACAGACCACCGACCTCTGCAGTTCATACAGACCCAAGGGAAATTGCAGAATGATCGCCATCAGAAGTGGTCTACATACCTGCAACAGTTTCACTTGAATATCAAGTATAAAAAGGGCAGCACCAATAATGTTGCAGATTGCCTCAGTCGACCACCAATCATGGCGCTAACCACCGTGCTCAACTCTTGCGGGCACGAGACTTCTGATTGGACACTTCTCTACAAAAGCGACCCAGAATTCGGCCACACATACCAGACACTCTTGGAGGGTCGGCAGGTTGCAGATTTTCACCTCCAGGATGCCCTATTATGCCACCTCGATCACCTTTGTGTTCCTTCAAGCGAGCGTGCCAAGATGATTTGGGAAGCACACTATAGTCGGACTGCTGGGCATTTCGGGGTCGAGAAAACAGTGGCAGTACTGCAAAACTATTTCTATTGGCCGAATCTTCAACAGGATGTTGGGAAGTACATCCGATCATGTACTGCCTGTGCCATTGCCAAATCGACCATTAAGAAACAAGGCCTCTATACCTCGTTGCCTACCCCTAGTCGACCTTGGGAATCCATCTCCATGGATTACATGTCAGGCCTTCCTTCCACTAAGCATGGAAATGACTGTGTTTTTGTGGTCGTCGACAGGTTCTCAAAGATGGCCATTATGATGGCCTGCAAGAAGAATATCACAGCAAAAGCCACTGCTAAACTCTTCTTTGAACGAGTGTGGGTGCACTTTGGGATCCCACAGTCTATCATCTCAGATCGGGACAGTCGGTTTCTCAGCACCTTTTGGTCCAGTCTCTGGTCAATGCTGGACACCAAACTCACGAAGTCCACAGCCTTCCATCCTCAAACTGATGGCCAGACAGAGGTTGTCAATAGGATGATTGTGCACATTCTGCGCATGTATAACTCAAAGCATCCACGCACATGGGACGAGAGCCTCCCCTACGTTCAGCACAGCTACAACCGAGCTCTTCACAGCTCCACTGGCCATAGCCCTTTTCAGGTGGGTTTGGGATTCCAGCCACTATGCCCCATTGATGTGGCCATGCCACTTGCAGCTACTCACATGAATTCAGCGCATGTCCAGTCCGAAACAGATAAGGCCACCAGATTCATTGAGCGCATCCAACATATTCGCCAACAGGTCCATGACATTCTTGAGAAGTTAAATGCCAAGTACAAGCAACGACATGATCAACATCGGGTGCCACACAAGTTTCAGGTGGGCGACAAAGTCTGGTTGCATTTGCAAAAGGAACGCCTTACTGGAGCCTATCGGAAATTGAGACCACTCCGATATGGTCCTTACACCATTACTAAGGCTATGGGAGACAATGCATTTGAGCTTAGCATTCCCCCATTCGTTGGCCTGCACCCAGTATTCAATGTGGACCGCCTTCGGCCATACTTTCCACCATTGCTAGACACATCTGACATTGCAGAACAGCTCAAACCCACAGAATTAAATCTAGATTGCATAGAACAAGCGGCAACTGATCGGATCATGGACACACAGATCAAAAACACTCGCCAACAGAATATCCAACTGTATCAAGTTGTCAAAGCGGGCCAACTCCTTCAGCAGGGCAAGTGGCTCACCAGTGAACAAGTTCAGCAGAAGTTTCCTCATCTCATGGAGGAGCTCAACGCAATGGGGACCATTGCTTCCTAAGGGGGGAGGAATGATCCAGGTGGATATTGGTGGCCACCTGCCAAGTCCACCTGGACCCCCACCATTGTCTTTCTCAGATTTTCAGTTTCTTTAATTGTAGCACAACTTACTATTTTTAGTAGTTTTTCGGGTCCTAAACTTCCGGAGCTATTTTGAGGCCCTAAACGACGTTTTTTGGGGAATCTGGGGGCAACACGAGTCCATGGAATGGACTCGTGTTGCCCGTTCCAACAATGATAGTGTTCGGATAGATCTTTCTAATGAGCTATTGTATGCGTCAAACGGAGATCATATGCCAAATTTACGACGCCGGGAAGTTGATGTACCAACTTACCCCCAAATGGGGCCCACAGTTTGGCGTTTCATCTCCTAGGGTTAGGTTTTGGAATGCTAAGGGTTTTTCCATTGTTTCTCAACAATAAATAGGCCTTCGAGCCTCATTGTAACACAGTTCAGAGGCATGTAGCCATCACATCTCTTCTCAGAGATAAGCTACCATCGCCCTAGCTAGTTTATTTCCATTTCTGTTTGTAAGCATATTTCAGTATTTTCCATTAATGAAATGAAGTATTATTTCCGCTGCATCTTTGTGTATATGGTTATCTCTGTAATTTGTTGCGTTCCTGTTTAAATCCGGATCATTATAGTTCATCATAGAGAAACGTCGCAGGCAGAATGATGCTTACTTGCGATGATGTAGAAACATGGGTAAAAAGGGTCAATCTTTAGGATTAGAGAGCACTTGTTTAATCTTCTTGAATGAGTGGGATGATATGGACATATTTATTTGATGTATGACACAATGAAGACGTCTCTCAAAGATTGACTCTATCTGAGATTAGGGGATATGAGGCCAACGACAAATTACTATGTAACACCCCTTCTCAGTATTGTTCATGCTTCCAACAAGTGGTATTAGAGTGGGGGCTATTGGTTGCAACTTAATAGATGGAGAGTAGATATGGGTAGTGTTTGGTAAAAAATTGATTATTTATTTATTTATTTATGAATCCTCTAAGAGTATCTGTCATCACTAATGCAAATTTAAAGGTATTGCATGAAAAATATTAAATATTAATTATTAGCTTGTGGATCTAACATATGGAAGTTGCTCTATGAAGGAAGTGGCGAGGATCCACTTTCACGTAAAGTGATGCAACAAAGTACGCAAGCGAGATGCATTATTTATGAGAATATTTTGAGAAAATACTAGATCTAAAATCTACCAAGGAGATTTCAGACAAACCGCAAGTGTTGTTTGGAGGTGATAGTAGCAAAAATTGAGAGGTCAAGAAAAAGAGTAAGAAGAAGAAAAATCAGAAGGATTCACAGAATATAGAATCTCAACCATAAGATTCTCATCCCCCTAGTGCAAGTTCAACAAATCATGAGAAGAAATTAGAAAATAAAGAAATATAGGTATTGCAACATAATGGATCCAAAGGTATAAATACTCATAAGTTGTTTTTAGGTTATTTTTTGGATGGTTCTGATGATATTCATGTTGAGGTGCATATTAAATTTAAGGATGATGTTATGCTCCTTAAGGCTTAATATGAATAAGGTATGGTTGTTATTGAAAATATCTCCATTAAGGTTAGTAGAATGAAAATTGCATGTATGGAGAATGATAATTTGATGCATATTTTTTATGAAAGAGAGAATGAGCTAAGAGAAGAGGTTCTTAGCCAGAAGATCCAACTTCATGAATTCGAGAGGATTGAAGAGGTTATGAGCTTCCAATGGAAAGATAAGGTGGGTTGAGTTTAACAAATTGAAGGTCAAGTTGTCATGTTAAGGAAGAAACTTGAAGAAGAAAAAAACTAGTTGAAGTAAGAAAAGAATATGAAGGCCTTGGATATTTTGCTTGAGAGCCAAATATATCCCATGATAAGTTGATGCATATTTGATGAGCCTCATCATTGGGTAGCTATATGGACCTTAGTACAGCTCCAAGCCTATTAAAATCAACTCTTCTCATAATTCCTTACATATTTTAATTATATTTTGATTAATGAGATGAGTAAAAGTAAGATGTTATGTCTAGTGGTCTAATGTGCAATGATTGCAGGCTTTTGCGAGAAAATCATGGCAATTTTGGCTAATTAAGGGAAGAAACTCGAATGAGACAAGGAGGAGAGATTTTAGGAGATACATTCTCCTCATTTAATCCTCACCCGTTTTAATATTCCTCCATCAAATTACGCTAGCTCGGAGTTGCAAGTAGCTGAGTCATGAAGATCATGGGTAGTTGAGCCAGTGACAGTTAAGATCCAGTTCATCTTGAGTTTGGGAGCCAAGCCTCCCTAGATTTAAGGAAGTAGTTGGAGACTTCAGTTGTATAAATAAGGAGGATTAGAGCCTTATTAGTAATTTTTCTGATATTTTAATGAGAATGAGCATTTCATTGATCCAACACTGAGTTGACTCATAGGGCTGAAGATCTTGGGTTAGGGCACAACCCTAGTAGCAAAGGCTCCTTTTCTTGTACTTGTATTCTTAGTTGATTTGATAGAATAATGGTTGAATTTTTAGCATTATTTCATTGCAAGTAGTTGTGAATTTGATTAGTTTGCTTCCATTTGTGCATTACTTTAGCAGTAGCTTGGAAAGATAAATGAATGCCAAAAAGATGTTAGCAGGTGGATTTGGCCTCACTTCTCCCTTTAGGGACCATGGTTTGAGGAAATAACTCCTATGCAGCCCCAAAAAGATAGAATTATGATTTCTTATGGAATTTAGGGTTTTCTGCTACTTAGGCCAGCATATTTTTAGTTTTCAAGAATAAGATTCAATTGTCGTTTCTGATATCTTCAGCCTTGTTTTAGATCTCATAGTGTTTCACATTATTCTGCAAGTATTTCCATGCATGAACTAGGCAACTGGATAATGAAATTCTATTTTATTTAGTTGATTCAAAATCTTTCTTGTTTGACATGATTCATGGATAAATGCTAGTGATTGATGCAGTGCAGGGAGATCTCATGACCAACAACCCCAACCTAATCTCATCCATCCATCATCACCAAAAGCCACTAAGTCCCTTAGCCAATTCATCATTCCATAAGAACAACTTTCCAGGTTTGTTGAGCAAATCCAACCATCTTACAACCTCTGTTTTGAGCTCTGAAGAAGTCTTAGTCACTCCCTTGCCTTATTTCTCCCACCATTCACCTTCCCTAAGCCCTACAGTACCTTCCAAATCACTCCTCTTGCTCTCGACTAGATCCTATAGGAATACAGGGGATCCTATAGGAGCATTAGGACATCCTGTAGGAAGCATTAGGACACCTTGTACGACGACCTGTAGTGCCCTGTTTTGAGGCCAAATTGTGGAAAAAGCATCCAGGAAGACATGAGAAGACCCCTAATTTCCTCCCAAGCCATCTGACCTTTCACCACCATATGTAACCCACCTTCCACTTCACCAGGAGGCTTTAGCATTCATATTTTTCTCACAAAAAGGGACAAAAAGGAAAAAGAGTTATTGTGTTCATTTACATGCACATCAGTAGAGTGTTTGGTTATTTCAAATTGCATGCCTAGGACAGTAGGATTACACAAATGTTAAATTAGCATTCCTTTGAAGAAAATCCTCTTGGAAATTAGTTAGATGAGTGGTGTATTTAAGCATTTGATTTCAGTCTTTCCTTACTATAGTAGAAAATATTTCAGTTAGTGCAAATTCCCCCCTTTCCTCATTGGCAATCAAGCTTCTTCTGAATTAATAGAAGGTTGATTTGATAAACCATAGTGGTCTATCGCCAGCCTACCAGTGACAAAGAGTGGACCCATCACATCTGCTTGTGCATACAACACTGTCACCTCCAAGTTTGTATGAACCCCCGTTTGATAAAGTAAAGTTGGTATCACTAGGAGTTTTAGAATTCTTGCTGCAATACTGGTGCTCATCACTTTTTGGCACTGTTGCCGAGGAGGAGTCTGAGTAAAATGTGATTTTTCTTTATTTCTTCCATTTCTTATCTCTAACATTATGTTATTAGCTTCATTTTTTCAAAAGTAATTGTAAGTTGGTTTCCTTTCTTCTCTATTCTGCAAGTGAGATTTCATTCAATAGTTAGTTTCCATTCAGTTTGTTATTTCAATTCTGCAATTAGTCTCAAAGCCTGAAAAAAAACACAAAGCAAAGAAAAAAAAATTCTTTCATGCCTCGTAGGAATAGGGATAACTTAGGAAAAATTCTACCAAATACCCCCACCATTTCAAACAACCAACCTTCCCTCTTCTTCGGTAACTGTGAATTGGAGGACCCCTTAGGCAAACAACCAGAGATTTTTGAAGAGCCTACAGGGGGAGAAGAAGAAGGAGAACCCATTCCAACTAACCTAATGGATGAAAATATAAATGACAGAGGAGATATAGAAATATTTGAGGGTGCCTTTCCCATCAGAGAAACTAATGGGCATACCAAAATGAAAAACATAAGCCCCTCTGCTCTTCCTCATTTCCATGGCCTGACCTCAGAAGATCTAGATACTTTCTTTTTTAAGTCCCCTATCATATGCAGAACTTATGATTACAACACTAATGAGCACAAGTTCAAATTATTCCCATCCACTCTCAAAGATGTAGCTCTGCGCTGGTTCATGGGTGTACTTGGGGATAACATCACAACCTGGGCTCAGATGCAGCAAGCCTTCAACAACAAGTATGGAGACTACTGTAGGTCCAAATAGACTAAAGAGGAAATTTTTAGGATGACCATGGGACATGATGAATCCCTAGAGGGTTATGAAGAAATATTCTAGCTTAACTACAAAAGGGCCAGGTGCACACTTGATCCTAAGTCACTGAAGCTAGTCCTTCTCCGTGGGGTAAGTGAAGATCTTTTGGATACCTTAAACCTGCTAGTGGGAGGGGACATCTACCAACTACCCTATGCAGATATCAATACTATCTTTAGGAACCATTCTAGGGTAGCTAGGAAAAAGGGAAGGTGTAGTTAACCAATGGCCAGCTTATCCTCTTCCAGCACAACCATAAAAGGTGAAATTGGAAATATGTTGGAAGATTGCAAGAGTGAAATATTGCAAATCCTTGCCCTACAGATGGAAACTATGAAAATCAAGAGAAAGCAGGAGAAAGCAAAGAGAGAATTAGTCATCTTCTTCCCTAGATGCACAAGGAGGCACCCTACAAATGAATTTCCATTAAACCTGATCGAAATCTGCTCAATCTATGAAGAAAACCACTCCACACACAAGTACTCTTCTCTACCTGGACTAAAAGTTATGTATCAGGGAACTGAAGGGGTGACTGAACAACTCTGCTACATAAATCAAAGGAGACCCCATGGGCCTTGGCCATACTAGTAGGGCATGCAAGGGTCATCCCATACATATTACAACCCTAACCATAACACATCCATTCCCTCTTGGGGGGCCCCTGCTCATCCCTCCTAGTCTACACCTCCTCCTTGGTCTTTTTCACCTCAGTACCATTCCCAGCTGACTAGCCTATCATTTCAGCCATATACTCCGCCACAGCCTCAGTGGAATGCACCACCCCAGGGGTGGAGGATGCCAGACAACAATTCTCTAGCCTTATTGCCTTCACCTCCTACTCAACCATAGATTTACACCCTACTCCACCTAGAAAACCTCAGATGCCTGCCTAGCCAAATCCAAACTCAAACAACAGATAGGCACATCAAGTATACAGTGGAGAGACATCCTATCCTGCTTATGTTGTGGAGATTCAAGAAATCAACCTAAGATCTGGGAGAGTACTCCCAGACCACCAACCTTCATCTCCACCTAGGGAGAGTGAGGAGGAAAGAGAGGAAAGCATGCATAGAGTGAATCCACCACCCTTTCCTGAGAGATTAACTCATCTAGTCTAGCCTACCCTAGAAGAGAATGAACTTCTGGGTGAATTGAAAAATCAATGTTTCAAAGTTCCACTTCTCCAAGCCATCAATGATGTACCTATTTACAAAAAATTTATTAAAGAGAAGTGTTTCAAACATCCAAGGAGGCGAAAAAGAGTCACCCCTACCATTAATGTCATTGGACAACTGTCCGACTTAATGTTGGGGTAGGTAATTTGCCCAAAGTATGTGGACCCTGGAAGCCCTGTAATAGATGTGCACATCAATGGCACCATTGTCCCACACAATTTGATTAATCTTGGGGCTACCATTAATGTAATGACAAAGGACACCACACTCAAGCTCAATCTTTAGGGTTCATTAAGAAAGACCACAACAGTCTTGCAACTTACAGACCATTCCACAGTAGCCCATGAAGGGATTTTTGAGGATGTCATGGTATCCATTGAATCCTGGGAGTACCATGTAGACTTCCTATTTCTCTAGCCTAAGGCCAAGCTCAGTGGTTATCATCTCATACTTGGGAGGCCTTTGTTAGCCACTGTCGATGCCTACATCAGTTGCAGGGCTAGAAATATGA
This sequence comes from Pinus tabuliformis, assembly GCA_031772625.1. Classification (NCBI taxonomy): domain Eukaryota; kingdom Viridiplantae; phylum Streptophyta; class Pinopsida; order Pinales; family Pinaceae; genus Pinus; species Pinus tabuliformis. The sequence goes on along the minus strand of CM062810.1, from coordinate 869,909,153 downwards.
CTATAAAAAATGGGCATCTGTCCAAGCAGTTGGTCTTGTACCCTCCTGCTTGGCCATCTCTAGAACATGACTTAATTTTATGGCTAGAAGAGGAGGAAGAAGATGAAATCTACTCAGCCCAATTCTATACCCTAGAAACTGCCATGGGAGGAGGATAGCCAGATGAACATGATTTGATTGAACACATACTCTAAAGTCCAACTCCTAGCACCTTGTCCTTAGAGCAAGTAGTAAAGGAAACCAAGAGAAGCCATCAGGTTGATATATGATTAGCTGATTCAAACCCTACCCATGTTAAAATAATAGAATTTGGCCCTAAGAGAACTTTGAAAATCAACCCCTCTCTTTCTATACACCAAGAAGAAAAGTTGTGCAACATGATAAGGGAACATCTGGATGCCTTTTCTTGGAGTTACAAGGAAATGAAGGGAGTGCACCCCTCGGTGTGTACTCACCACATTTATATCAAAGAAAGTTGTGAAACAGTCTGACAATCCCAAAGGAGAATGAATCCAGCTCTCAAGGATATAGTCAAAGAAGAACTGCAAAAGCTGCTAGATGCAGGATTGATTTACGCTATCTCGGATAGTGAGTGGGTTTCTCCTTTGGTGTTGGTTCCAAAGAAAAATGGGAAGTGGAGGATTTTTGTCGATTACACATAGTGAAACAAAACAACAAAGAAGGACCATTTCCCTCTACCTTTCATTGACCAAGTGCTAGATGGCCTGGCAGGGAAAAGTTTGTTTCTTTCCTAGATGGATTCAGTCGATACAATCAAATTCAGATTAGGCCAAAGGACTAGGATAAAACCACCTTCACTTGTCCTTGGGGTACTTTCGCTTATATGCTCCTTCCTTTTGGCCTATGCAATGCCCTTGCCACTTTCCAGAGGGCAGTCCTGAGTATCTTTGCCGAGCTAGTCCGTGATGTAGTAGAAATTTATATGGATAATTTTACACCCTATGGGTGTGATTTCTAAGAGGCTCTATCCAACTTGGGTAAGGTGTTGAACAAATGCAAAGAAATGAACTTGTCTCTTAGTCCCGAAAAATGTGAGTTCTTGATGACTACATGGACTATGCTAGGTCATTCAATATCCCAGAAAGGATTGCAGGTGGACCCAAATAAGATATCCATCATCCAAAGGGTCCCACCTCCGCAAAAATATATGGATGTCAGAAGTTTTATAGGTTTAGCTAGATATTATAGGAGATTTATAAAAGAGTTCATCAAGTTAGATTCTCCTTTATTTGTGTTATTAGCCAAAGACTCTGAATTTTTATGGTCATAAAGTTGTCAAGAGGCCTTGGACACCCTAAAGGACAGGTTGACCACTGCACCTATTCTTCGAGGTCCAAATTGGACCCTTCCTTTCCATATACATTCTGATGCCTCTCATAAAGCCATAGGAGCAGCTCTAGGCCATATAGATGACAATTTACCTTATGCCATTTACTTAATTAGTAAGAATCTGTCAAAAGCCGAACTAAAGTACACAGTGACTAAAAAGGAGCTCCTAGTTGTGCATTCATTGAACAAATTTAGGCATTACATTACAGGCTACCAAACATTTGTACATACTGACCATGCTGCAATTAAACACTTTATGAATAAACCTGATGTGAATGCCCAGATTATTAGATTGTTACCTTTATTACAACAGTTTGATCTAACTATTATTGATAAGCCTGACAAGGAGAATGTTGTTGCAAATTTTTTTATCTAGATTGACATTTCTTGCAGGGGAGGAAGGAATGGTTGATGATCAGTTACTGGATGAACACTTATTAGCCATTTCAGTTCTCTCTCCATGGTTTTCTGACATAGAAAATTACCTGGTGTCTACACAGTTTCCACCAAATTTGTCCTCCAAAGAGAAAAGCAAGATTGTGAGGAAGAGTGTTACAGGGAAAAGTGTCTACACAGAACTGCTTATCCCACTAAGGTGTGACAGCTACCTTAGAAACAAACAAAGTAAAGCTAGTTTCGTTTTTCCTTTATGAAGTATAGATGAGAGAAGAACAAGGAAGACCAACCTCTGTCTTGCGCTAATCTCCTGGTTCGATTCCTCTCTCTCTTGATAGTCTTTCGCTACTTGTTCCCTTGCACGCCCAGCTTCATAGAGTACCTGTAAGATCACAGTAGCACAGCACTATACAAGAACATGGATCTAAAATCATAAACAATCTAGGATCAGATGTAAATTGACCATACAAATGCATGAAACATAAATTACACAAGAGTATGGAGGAAAACTTGAATAGCTTTTATTGATAAACAAGAAAGAGCCAAGGGAATTACAACCAGTTGTTCTGACCCAGCATCATCCTCTCAGCAAGGAAGCCCCTCTTCACCTCATACAAAGCTTAGATCACCCAACAATCTGATGTTGTCTCAACAAACCAACAGCAATTCCTTACAATATGCAAAATTCCAGCCTCCGGATCTCTGGGATGAGGGATCCATATATAGATATCTGTAAGGGAGATGAGTCAGCTTGTGATTTGATTAGTGTCTTCTCTCTGATAGTTCTTGCTTCCACTTGGAGATTGATGATCTCTTACTCATCCTTGGTCGAATTCAGAGAGGCAAGTGTCACAGGAGAAGTTTCTGGAAGTTTCCATGCCTCTCCACCTCGCGGAATGACACTGCCATTTGTCACTTCTCGCCCATCGCACCCCATAGAAGGGCTTTCTGAAATGCAACACACCCACACAGTGTGTTTAGGTGAGATGCAATGCACTTTGCCTATGGAGCAGCTGAAATGATCCTGTTTTGACCAGTTCTGAGCAGTTTTTCATGGAGAACTTCTGGGAGAAGCTGTAATCAGTTGACCTTGTTCCTTTAGGGGTTAGAACAACACTTTTAGGGACTTAGGAGCCCTTGGTTTATGGACATTTCATGCTTGGGGTTGTAGTGCCCAAAAATGTCTATAACAGTTGCCCCCTAAAGCATGAGGTCGTTAATCTTTTGATGTCGGGTGAAATGCTTTATTATGAGGATCTGAAGTTCTTTCAAGCTGGGAGGAGACCTGTAATAAGATACAATACAATACATTATCTTCATAATATTTTCATGATCTAGCTGAGGCGGGCATTCCCATGCTCAGATTTATAAATTCATTTTCATGTACATAGGATAGACAATCGTCTGAGTGTAGACTGATGATTCTGGTAGAGTCATCATCCCTTTGATTGGATGATTATCTGTGTAGCAATGATGTACATTTGATGTCTTTATTTCCCTGAATATATATCGCAGCCCAGATGGATCAAACTAGATCAGGGGTCTTCAATCTCGTTCGATCTTCACTCGAAGTACAATTCTATCCACGTGAGAGATGTTCTGGAGTCGAACATGGAAAGACATCGCCTGATTACCAGCCAATGATGTAAGCTGTTAACAGGCGCGAGAGGAATCACCGATAATGATAATGACCCTCAAGGTACTGCAGTATAATTCACGTGGTGTGAATAAAGGACTTGGCGTCGAACACCACGCAAAATCTTTCGGTCAAAGGCCATTGATGTAAACCTGTCGCCGAAAGTGAGAAACTTGCCATTGAGGCATGCAAGCTTCAAAGTACTGGACGGGGTGTTCCTAGATCGACTTCTTGGATAATGAGCTGAGGTCGACAAGAAGCGATCCGTCACAAGAGGGCCTTAATGAATCCCACATCAATGACACGGAATGGAGCAAATGATTTTAATGGAGGTGAAAATGATCTGATGACATACGGTTCAGGGTGGCGGTCATGAAAGAATGGAGTGTAAATGTATTGTAGCGGGTGAGACACAGGTGAATTCTCTGAATGACTTATCTTGAACATATCGGCGACACTGACATGATGGATTGGTAGCATTACCCCAAATGTGGATGGTGTGGTGGGACCATGGTGATGTGACCGGTGAATGAAACAACCCAACCCGACTTGGATGCGGAGTGAAAATGTCATGTTCAAGAGCGACTTGCTACCAACAAAGTTTCTTCAAGTTTTCTTCCCAATTTTCCCCACTCATTGCTGACCAGTACCTCTTTATTTTTGTCAAGCTTGAGGAGGATAACATATGCTTGTTCTATAATTTTCCCTTCGGGCAAACCCATCGCTATGTTTTAACGAGCCTAGCGATAGTGAAACTCGTTCTTGTCTGCTATGGACAAGTTTGTCGCTATTAAGTTTTAACGAGTTTAACGACAAAGATAACTTGGTCCTTTTCAATTTTAGAGAGTCTGAAAAGGAATGTAAAGGAAACTCCAACATTCCTTTTTTGTCATCTAATCCCTTAAGTCCGAAAAAGTATAAAACAATACAGAAGGGATGAATTTTCGATCCGTTTAACGAGCCGAACAAAACAAGCGCTCGATATTTTTGTGTAATAATCCCTCAGGTCCAAAAAGATTAAAATTTAGAGGAGGGATAGCACTTCTGGTACCTTTAACGAGCTAGAGAGGCCAATGGCTCGGCAATCTTTTCATATTTTACGAGTCAGTTGAAAAGAGCTTAAAGGAGACTCATCTTTTGAGGAACGAGTGATAAAATTGGGTAGCAGCTGATTCTAGGTAAGGTTTGGAATTTTCCAATCACGGCAGTGTTACAAGGATGGCTAGTGAGATCACTCTTCGCAGCTGTTCCTCAAAAGGAGTAAACAATCAAATGGAGGTGAATGATCGGCCAATACAGAGTGGAGGTGATGATGAGAACATGACCAAGGCTTTTAAAGGCTGAAGTACTACATTCATGATGGTTATTTACCGGGAAATAGTTCATTTTTTAATGAGCTTAAACACGGGGGGAAACATTTGCTCATGGCTTCTGTTTATTTTTTAACGAGCTTGAACTATGCGCTAAAACTGCTCGATGTGGGTTTATTTTTTAACGAGCTTGAACCTTGCGGTAACACTGCTCGATTAATCCAGTCGTATAATAAGAATGTCCCATTTAAATGGCAATTTTTAGAGTTTTTCCCCACATACTTTCTTTATGTAAGTTAGGAAACGACCAATCCAAAAAACAGATAAATGATCGCTCTTTGCTTGCACGCCAAAAGGTTTTCATGCCCCCAGGTATAAAACAGAGTTTCAAGGTCACCTTTTATTCATCCGACAAAACATTTGTTTTATTAGGAAAGGTCTACCTCTTTCAGGTTACCAAAGATTGTTCTATTCACAGTGCAAACAAAACATTTCTTCGGCGATGTCTACCGAAATAGACAAAGGCGAGTGGAGAAGATTACTCCACTCACATAACACTGACAAGAGAATCTTGTTCCAAAATAACTCCCTCTTCCAATCACGGATGGGAGTATAGACCAGTCATATATCTCTCGTGGAAACCTACCCTATATCCGAAGTTTTCCTGCCGAAGCAGACTAGGGTGCATGCCCCCTGGGTTTCAGTCATGTCTCCCGAATCACTCGCGCTCATCAGGTGGACGGACTGGAGATTGATGAGACATTCCTTGTGTGAAAAGACCATTCAGGGATGGCATATGACTATTTTCTCTGTGTGATCCGGGAAATGAAAGTTGGTCTACGAGCTTGACCACTCTTCCTTCGTGCGGAAAACACATCACTCTAAAGAGTGATGAGACAATGGCTCCCATGCAATAAATATAGTCTCATCCAAGGAGTAGATTATAATCTAGGGGTCCTTGAACTACCATTACGTTCATGTGAACGGTTTTCCCTCTCAGTGTTATGGGCACATTGGGAAGGATCCCTAACGGTCGACTGGTTCCTTTGTCAAAGCCTATTAGATTTCTCATCTCAGGCAAAAGTGATGGCGAACCAAGCGCTTTCCAAGCAGTCGAGGAAAGGATACTCACAGAAGCCCCTTCATCTATGATGGTACCAGCCATAACCATTCTATATACTTGAGCAATAATTCAGAATGGTATACTAGCCGGTAAATGGGGTCTGCCTAGTTGATTCCAGTCGAAGGAGACAACTAGGTTGCTTAGAGGTGGGACCGAATAGACGGCCGGGTACGACTCTAACGAACTTCCCTCCTGCGATAAAGGAATGGGTAAATTTCCCCCATGTTCGTCGGAGTCTGTGCTTACGAAAAGAATTTGGACGGTGTCATCCTTATTCTCTTCTGTGATTGTATCATCTGAAGACGGAACCTCTAAAGGCAAGACCGGGTCAACTGCCGCCTTGACCTTTTGACTTTCATCTGGTATGGGTTCAGATGGTTTGTCTTCAATGATAGATGCTTCAGCCGACCACCTAGGCGGGCCAGCCGGATTTTCAACTAGTGACGGACTCGGCAAGAGTTTTTTTATATCTAGGAGGAAGTCGTAACGGTGAAACCAGACGATCGTCCAAAACTCTTTTAGCCTCGTCTAAGAAGGGACAACAGTGGACGACATGATCGCCTTCGCACAGTTTACAAGGAAATCTATATTTTCCTTTTTGTCCTGGGGCTTCACTTTCACTAGTTGACGGTGTGCTTTCAACATGATCATCAGAGGTTGACGACACTGGGTTGTGCAAACGAGGAGACCAGTCCCTTAAGATCCGAGGGATGCAGGGAAAATCTCGATGATAGTGGTCTCCTTTGCAAATGACACATAGCGATTTAGGCCTAGTCGGTGCAGTGTGTGGATTTTCGCTAGACGACGCTTGGTTGCCCCCTTTCGCTTTTGGCTCCTTCTTCTTCTTCTCTTTCTTCTTCTTTTCCTTCTTCTTCTCAGGTACTTGATTTTTGGCTTTACCAGCCTCATCAAGCGAAGAGGTAGGAGGAGAGGAAGAATTGGAGGAAGTAGAGGGTTTGGGGTTGACTCTGGATTCGTCTAGTTGCTAACTCGATTGTTCAGGAATTGCGGTGTTCTGAATGACAGAGGTTGAGAAGAGCCATATAGGCAAGCCGATTGTCAGTCCTAGAAGCGATAATGTGGCCATATGGGGCACACCAACATCTCCCCAAGAGGAGAAGGGACTAAGATTTCCTCCAAGGGGAATTCCTTGGTTGGTGGATTCCATTTTCTCAACCTAAGATCAACGTAGGAAAGGGTGATGATTATTCTGTTTAAAATAAATTTTAGACGCTTTGAAACAACTTGTTTTTTCAATTTTTAAGAGTCGAGAAAAAACAAAAGATGAATCTAGTCGCCTTCGATTTTTAATGAGCCTGAAGTGACAAGTGCTCAGATGGACCTTTTCTGTTAAGGAGTCTGAAAAGGAACGAGAGGGACTGCTCTAGAAATATAGGTAGAGGGATTACCAAACAAATCGCAAAACTGCAGAATACTTTTTACGGTACGGCAGTCAATCTTCCCGAATGCTGTGTTCAGTGCATTGCGATCGATAGGGTGGCAGACACGGCTTCCTATGGATAAAGGATTAAGCCTATTGTGGTCTCCCAAAATATACTCGACGGTACATGGGAGTACAAGTCCGTACTGGCACTTATCGTCTCAAAGTGGAGGAATCACCCAACCATCAGTGAGAACAACAGTTACCAGACTTTACGACGCCGGAATACGTCTCTAGCCTAGACTTCTAAATGTTGTGCGTTAGGTTCCAAAGCGTTGTTAGATTCATTGAATTTATTTTATAGTTGATCTTGTTTATGAAGTTTTCCTTTTAGGTTCACCGCGAGATGTAGATGTGTAATTCCTAAAATGCAATCTAAGATGATAAACAGTCTTTTATCTTCTTTGTGCAATGAAAATCCTAGCTACTAAGGAAAGAGAGACAGTATTCTTTCACAAAGAGCAAAGAGCACACTCTAAATGCATTTTCCTAAATCGAACCAATCAAATAGTCTAAATGCAAATGCACATGCATGTATTTGTTTTCGACTTTCTTAGTATGTGAATGAAAAAGAAAGTTGATGCACAAATCTGAATTACTTTTCAAGCAACAATTACCAACAAGTTTCTTTTCGAAATCAAAAATGGAGACAATCACAACATTTTACGATTTGGAAATGAATACTTGCTTTTGACACTAGAAAAATTACAAATTCAGACCAAATACAATAGTAACAGGATAATCGACTATCTACAGCAATCAAACTCTTTCCTATGCCTAAAAACAACACTTGCGACGCTTTCAAATCAAAGGACAACAGTACAATTACGTTACTTTTGCAAAGGAGAACTGAAAATGACTCAAAAAACACACAAAAACATTTACAGTTCTTTTGTACAAAGGAGGCGGAATAACAGCAAGAAAAGGGGTTTCAAACAGAGATATACTGATCACAGGCAGCAAAATTCATGAATAGAACTGGAAAGAATGAATCACAGAAACCAAAACTGAACAATGCCTAGTCTGATCAGCGCACCTATAACACAGGGAATTTGAAATGCAACGCACCTACTACACTCGGGAAGTGCGCTGAATTTCAGATTCACAGAACAGTACCTGCACTGGGCCAGAGACGAGACTTTGCTTGGGTTCCGGGTCACAGTTTGTAGTTCAGTTCATGGGTTTTTGCCGAGCAAATGGTAATCAGTAATGCAACAATCAGGGGTAGATCTAAGGAGGATCTAAGAGCTATCACAAAGGGCAATCAGAGAGTTTGTAAATCAGTTGTTTAATTTATAAACAAATCCTGGAGATTGACTGAAGCGACATTTATCTACTTTGCATTTGCATAGCAAATGCAGTGCGAAAGCTACCTGGCTCAACTTCAGGCTCCGTCTGTAAGTTTATAAAGTAGACAACAAGGAAGATAAACAAACAAACTAATTCGTCCCCAGTGGAGTTGCCATTTTGTTGCAGGGAAAAGTGTCTACACAGAACTGCTTATCCCACTAAGGTGTGATAGCTACCTTAGTAACAAACAAAGTAAAGCTACTTTCATTTTTCCTTTTTGAAGTATAGATGAGAGAAGAACAAAGAAGACCAACCTCTGTCTTGCACTAATCTCCTGGTTCGATTCCTCTCTCTCTTGATAGTTTTTCGCTACTTGTTCCCTTACACGCCCAGCTTCACAGAGTACCTGTAAGATCACAGTAGCACAACACTATACAAGAACATGGATCTATAATCATAAACAATCTAGGATCAGATGTAAATTTACCATACAAATGCATGAAACATAAATTACACAAGAGTATGGAGGAAAACTTGAATAGCTTTTATTGATAAACAAGAAAGAGCCAAGGGAGTTACAACCAGTTGTTCTGACCCAGCATCATCCTCTCAGCAAGCCCCTCTTCACCTCATACAAAGCTTAGATCACCCAACAATCTGATGTTTTTTTTTTGAAGTGTGGTTCACGGGCACCAGAGTGGCCGCTACGTCCACATAGAGAAGCGGGGCAGCTCCACCCGAAGGGAACTGCCAGTCGGCCATATCAGGCCTAACCCCGAGGGCATCGAGGAGATTTGACCCCGTGACCTCCCAAACCGGGAGAGTACTAGCAACGGGAACTCGACCATTTGAGCTATCCCTCGGGACTCCAACAATCTGATGTTGTCTCAAGAAACCAATAGCAATTCCTTACAATATGAAAAATTCCAGCCTCCGGATCTCTAGGATGAGGGATCCACATATAGATATCTGTAAGGGAGATGATTCAGCTTGTGATTTGATTAGTGTCTTCTCTCTGATAGTTCTTGCTTCCACTTGGAGATTGATGATCTCTTACTCATCCTTGGTCGAATTCAGAGAGGCAAGTGTCACAGGAGAAGTTTCTGGAAATTTCCATGCCTCTCCACCTCGCGGAATGACACTGCCATTTGTCACTTCTCACCCATCGCACCCCATAGAAGGGATTTTTGAAATGCAACACACCCACACAGTGTGTTTAGGTGAGATGCAACGCACTTTGCCTATGGAGTAGCTGAAATAATCCTGTTTTGACCAGTTCTGAGCAGTTTTTCATGGAGAACTTCTGGGAGAAGCTGTAATCAGTTGACCTTGTTCCTTTAGGGGTTAGAACAACACTTTTAGGGACTTAGGAGCCCTTGGTTTATGGACATTTCATGCTTGGTGTTGTAGTGCCCAAAAATGTCTATAACAAAGAGCACCCCATTCACTTGGATTGGGGGCAACCTCTTCAAACTAGGCCTAGATCAGATTCTGAGAAGATGTGTCAGGGAGGAGGAAGTATTTGACATCCTTCTGACCTGTCATGATCGGCTTTGTGGAGGTCACTTTGCAGCCAAAAGGAAAACATTCAAGGTGCTACACGCTGGTTATTAGTGGCTCACTCTTCATCAGGATGTGAGGAGGTATACTAGTCAGTGTGATCAGTGCCAAAGGATGGGGAAACCTACCCCAAGGGATGAAATGACTCTACAATCTCAAGTGACTTTCAAGCCATTTGACAAGTAGGGCATGGATTTAATTCAACCCATTGACCCTCCATCTAGGCAAAATCAATACATCATTGTGTGCAATGACTATTTAACCAAGTGGGCTGAAGCTAAGGCCATCAAAGCAGAAATAGAGGAGAAAGTAGCTGAGTTCTTAAGGGAAAATGTATTTTGTAAGTTTGGGTATCCTAGAGAATTGGTCACTGATCAAGGTAGTCATTTTACATCTCACATCATTGAAAATATGTTAAGCCAACACAAGATCAACCATAGAACATCCACTCCTTACCATCCACAGGCCAATGGGCAAGTGGAGGTAACCAATAGAGCACTGGAATGAATTCTTACCAAAGTAATTAGCAGCAGAAGAAAGGACCGAGAAAATAGATTAGTTGAGGCCACTTGGGGCTACAATACCACCTGGAAGACCACCACTGAATTCACTCCTTATGAGCTAGTCTATGGGAAGAAGGCCTTGCTGTCCATTGAATTTGAATACAATACCTTAGGAATGGCAACACAACTAGATCTATATCTCACCAGAGCACAACAAGAAAGATTTCTCCAGCTAAATGGGTTAGATGAATTTAGAATGCAGACCCTCCTGTACATAGAGGTGACTCAAGTTTAAAGTAATATCTCGCATAACAAGGACATAAAGGACAAACAGTTTCAAAAAGGTGACTAGGATCTGTTGTATGATTCCAGATACAAGCATTTTAAAGGCAAGTTAAGGACTAGATGATTAGGGCCTTATGTCATAGAAAAATGTCATGATAATGGTTCAATACAGGTAAGAACCATTGATACAGAGGATATTCCTTTACTTGTCAATGGGTACAGATTGAAGGTCTACAAGAAGCCCTTGCCAAACTAAGAATTCATCAATGGCATCAGCAAGATGGTGATGGTGGTGGAGAAAGTCTCAGCTTCCACCCCATCAAGTCCCTGAAAAAAGAGAAAAAAAATTAAAGAAAAAGGAAGAGAAAAAATAATAAAGATACTCAGGTGAAAACCTCCATGAGGCACCTCAGTCACCATGTTGGGTTGAAAAACCCTTGAGGCATCCCAATGATGTCAAAAAAAGAAGAAGAAGAAGAGGAAGAAAAAATAAAAAGATCTTTGGGTGAAAACCTCTTTTGAGGCACCTAGGGCAAGTAGCTAGGATGAAAACCTCTTGGAGGCAGACTAGATGTTTTAAAAAAAAACAAAAAAGAGAGAAAAGAAAAATTTTGAAAATGTTGTTTGCAGGTCAGCAGGAGGAGGATCAGAGCAACTTCAGAGGAGCAGAAGGACCTGTACACTCCATATTTTCATTCCTCCATCCCATATTCTTCATTATCCCATCAATCCCTCCATTTATGAACTCCTCTGGCTCAGTTTACACAGGCTCTGTGTTTTCTATAGGATTCCCTGTAATCCTATAGGATTCCCTAGAAATCTACAAGAGTTTCCTATAGGAATTACAGTGGCTTGGGAAACCAAACAAAATTGACCCTAGAACAAGGGGATGACTAGCCTGTGTCAAAAAATAAAATGTTCACTCCACCACCTTATCACCATGCCATCCATCACCATGTTACCCCTACATTCATCCAAAAAGTCAATTCCAAAAAGATTACAGTTTTCAATGAAAGAAAACAAATAGAAGAGGGTGAGAACAGAGGACATGGGAATAATACCTAAAGGCTATACCTCTCACCTGCCAATCACTAGACCCATTCTCTACCCATGACAACAATCCTCATGATCCAAAATAAAGAAAATAAAATACAAAATGAAAGTTTAGGGCGAAGGCAACTACAGGACATCCTGTAGGTTTCCTGTAGGAAATCTTGTAGCATCCTATCCCACAAAATGAAATTTCACAGGGTTTCAATCATCTTTAGCATAGTGATCCAAATGTCAAGGAAGATTCTCCAGAGCTCAACAGCAGCAGCAGGATCATTAGCATCACTCTCTAGTACCTACACATCAAAGGAAACAAGCATCAAAAGAGGCCAATACAAAGAAAAAATATGCGGCAAATACACAACACACAGACATCATTCTCCAAAATGAAGCATCATCAAAGCATCTTACCCACAGGTATGTCATCTTGCTTATGCTCTCTCATTAGCACGATATGATAAAAAAATGTAGGATTATGTAAGAGTTGGTTTTATAAGCAAAGGTGGCTAGTTAACTTGGCCACCTTTGGCCTATCAATGATGAGAAAACAATTAGACCACTCCACATGTGGCAACAGTCAAATCAGAGGAAAAAGGGAGATAAGGCCAAAAATGGTTATATTATGGATGATCAAAGTGGGAGATGATTATGAGGTAAGGAGGAATGATGGAGTGATAGTGGGACCAATGGTCCAAAAGTGGGTGCTCATACTTAAGCAGCCATCACACCATCCCACACAATCACCCATATGAGGAAATAAAACATTGATTTCCATACAAAGAAGGCATTCGCAATCTCAAGGATTCATCAAAACAAGGTTGCTCTTAGCCTCTTGAAGTAGTGTCTATAGGAAAGACAATGAGTATTTTGCAGTGCAGGGGCACCTACAGGATCCTATAGGAAAACCTATAGTATCCTCCAGGAATACCTATAGGATACAGAGAAATCATCTATAGGATTACTAGTGGGCATTTAGGGAGGAAAGATCAAAGGTTGGCCTCATCAGACAGAAAGTAGCAATGCAACTACCTTGCAGTTTGATGAAATAGTCTCATCCTTGCTAACGGAGGAGATGAGACCAAAAAATATGGAGAGCCAGAATGGTGATGCCTTATATGTACGAGGATGGTCCCAGAAAAACCTGTAAAGGTGGTTTGCTGGAAATGCAGAAAGGAAGGGCACTACAAAAGGGACTGTAAATCTAAAGCTCCTGACAAAGGAAAGGGATCTGATGATGCTTCTTCTGCAGAGGTGAAAACCACCTCAGATGAAGGTGGGATGTGCACTTGGCTTCTTCAAGTACACATGTAGATCAGGAGGCATGGTTGATTGACTCAGGTGCATCCTTTCACTTCACTCCCCATAGAAAGTGGTTCTTAGGGGATGATAGGAAGGCTAGAATAGTTGGTCGTAGAAAAGTAAAGTTGAAGTTTCAAGGTGGAAGGGTTAGAACACTTCCGGGTGTTCTGCATATTCCTGCATTAGCCAGAAATCTTATTTTTGTAAGAAAGATGGATGATGTAGGTGTAAAAACAGTGTTTGAGCAGGATACCTACAAGATGGTTCGAGGAGCACTGGTATTGATGTGGGGAGTTCAGACTGGAACTCTGTACAAGCTGTAAGGTAGCATTGTTGTTGATGGGTGTAACAGTTTTGTTGTTCCTGAAAGTGGAGCAGAAAATCAAGTGGCATTTGGAGAGAAGACCATGTTGTGGCATCAAAGGCTTGGACAAAGTGGAGAGAAGGGCCTTCGAATATGTCATGGTAAAGGTATGGTAGAAGGTATGAGTAATAGCTCTCTGGATTTTTATCTATGTGAAAATTGTGTATATGGGAAGCAGAATTGGGTGAGTTTCCCCTATGGTGGTAAGAAGGCGAAACAAATATTAGAGCTTATGCACAATGATGTGTTTGGACCTGTGAAGGTTCCATCACTGGGTAAGTCTGTGTACTATGTATCATTTATAGATGACTTCTCAAGGAATACATGGATATATTTCCTTATGAAGAAATCTAAAGTCTTTGACAGGTTTAAAGAATTTAAGGCTCTAGTGAAAAACCATACAGAGAATAAGATAAAGGTACTAAGGATAGATAACGATGGAGAGTTTTGCAGTAAGGAATTTGAGGAATTCTATAAGAAGTATGGTATAGCACGGTAGAAGACTACTCCATATACACCTCAGCAAAATGGAGTTGCAGAAAGAATGAACAAGACATTGATGGAAAGGGCAAGAAGCATGGTCAGTGGTGCCGGGTTAGGATAGGAATTCTGGGTAGAGGTGGTGGAGACAGCATGTTACCTGGTCATTACATCACCTTCATCAGCGTTGGAGGATAAGACTCCACAAGAGGTATGGACTGGTAAGAAACCATCTCTTTCACATCTGAGGGTATTTGGATGTGATGCATATGTACATGTTCCAAAGGAGAAACGAACCAAGTTGGATAGTAAATCTGAAAAGTGCATCTTTATTGGGTATAAGGATGGTTTAAAGGGTTATAAGCTTTGGAACCCAGCAACAAGGAAGGTTGTGTATAGCCAAGATGTGATGTTCAAAGAGGTGAAAGATGTTATTAAATATGAAGTCCAACCAAAGGAAGCTCAGAAGATAGAGCTTGAGCTAAAGGAGGAAGAATCAGACTCTACAGCAGAGGAGGAATTAGAAGATGAAGAGCCACAAACTACGGGTGTAATAAGATCAGTTTGAGAAAGAAGGTAGCCAGAAAGGTATAGTCCATCTGCTTTCTATTCAAATTTTGCTTTATCTATTACTAATGATGATCCAAAAACTATGAAGGAAGTAGTAGATTCAGAGGATGGAAAAATCTGGGAAGAGGCCATGGTTGATGAAATGGAATCTCTGCACAAAAATGAGGCTTGGGATTTGGTGGAGTTGCCGGTTGGAAGGAAACCCATTGGTAGCAAATGGGTGTTCAAGAAGAAGACAAATTCAAAAGGAAATGGGGAGAAATATAAAGCTCGGTTGGTAGCAAAAGGTTATTCCCAGGTGCCGGGAATTGATTTTGGTGATATTTTTTCCCCTGTTGCCAAGGTAACTTCTATTAGATTACTTTTATCTATAGCTACTACTTTTGATTTTGAGGTAGAATAGATGGATTTGAAGACATCATTTCTTCACAGGGATCGGGAAGAGGAGATCTACATGAATCAACCTAAAGGATTTGCGGTGAAGGGTAAGAAAGAACTTGTATGCAAGTTAAAGAAGTCTCTGTATTGGTTAAAACAGTCACCAAGGATGTGGTATCAGAAATTTGATACATTTATACAGGGACTTGGCTTCACTAGAAGCAAAGTAGATCACTGTGTGTATTTTAAACTAATTGGTGACCATGTTATTTATCTGGTCTTGTATATGGATGACATGTTGTTGGTTGGAAATGAGAAAGAAATCATCTAGGATTTGAAGACCCAATTGTCCTCCAAATTCGACATGAAATATCTTGGTGCTGCAAACTATATTTTGGGCATGGAAATTAAAAGATATCAAGCAAAGAGGAAGCTATGGATAAACCAAAGGAATTATGTCGAAACAATATTTTAGAGGTTTAATATGTAGGATAGTAAACCGGTGAAGGTTCCTATTCCTGTAAGTGTAAAGTTATCTGCTGAATAGTGTCCCAAGACATAAGAAGGAAGAGGATATGTCCCGTGTTCCATATGCAAGTGTAGTCGATAGCCTGATGTATGCAATGGTTTATACTAGACCAAACATTGCACATGCAATGGGAGTATTGAGCAGGTTTATGTCAAAACTAGGGAAGGAGCATTGGATAGCAGTGAAGCGGGTTTTCAGGTATTTGCATGGCACTAGTGATTATGGTTTGTGCTACCAAGGAAGAGCAGGATTGGATAGAGTGTTGGATATTCATGGCTTTGTTGATGCAAACTGGGTTGGAGATTTGGATCAGAGAAGATCTACAAGTGGGTATGTATTTAACCTATTTGGAGGTGCAGTCAGTTGGATGAGTAAGAAACAATCTATAGTGGCACTATCAACTACAGAGGCAGAATACATGGCAGCCACTCATGCAAGCAAGGAAGTAGTTTGGTTGTAGAGATTGTGTTCAAGTATGGGGTTAGTACAGGGAGCTATAAGGATAGAATGTGACAACCAAAGTGCAATTTTCTTGGCAAAGAACCCTGCTTATAATTGAAAGACAAAGCACATCAATGCTCAGTATCACTTTGTGAGGGATATGATAGAAGACAAAAAGGTGTTGCTGGTAAAGGTGGACACTTTGAATAATATTGCAGATGCATTGACAAAATTTGTGAGCTCTGAGAAGTTCTCTTGGTGTAGAGAAACAATGGGCATTTCAAGGCTGAAAAAATGACTAAGCTCTCCTGTGACCCCCTGTGGAAAGAAAACAACAAGTGGTAGAATGTTGTTTTCAGTCCATGGTTTTGGACGCGATGGTTTTCGGTCCATGGTATTGGATGCTTCAGCATGTATAAATATGTATTGTAACATTGAAAGGAATGTAATGAAAAATCAAGCTAGTAGTCCCATTTTGGGATCCAAGGGAAAATCTCCGTGTATATGTGTTTTATGTGTTATGCTCTCGCATTGTTTATTTTTTGTGTTTTAGAATTCATATGCAGGTAATTTCAATATGGGGTTCAAACCTACATTTTCCAGTTAAAAATAAAGAAAAAATCCTCCATTTGGTTAAGGAATTTGAAGTTTAGGGAATTATATTGCAGAGTTATCATTTAAATCTCTCACCCACTAGAATTATTGAAATATACCAATACAAGCCTCCACAATTACCAAGGGAAAGATGATAAGGGGTTTTAATAAGAGGGAACCCAGAAATGGAGTAAGAATTCATCAACACCCTCCTGTAGTAGAAATCTTCACAAGGCACAGATGGATGGGTTTCTTTGAAAGAATGAGGGGATATGATGATGAGATGGCTAGAGACTTTGCTCTCTCACTCATATCCCTCACTATGACCCATGCCACTACTGTGGTGAAAGGCCTATAAGTAGAAATCAACCCTAAAGTCATAAGCAGAATCACCACACATCCTTTAGGGTTGCCTTAGAGAAAATAAGATAAGGGTAATAACACCCTTGCAAAGAAGAAAATATTTTTGAAATGGGAGGAGGCAATGGAGGACAAAAATGGGGTCAGAAGAGAAAGCCTTCCATACCCTTGGAATGAAGTTAGCTACCACCTCATTAAATATATATCATGTGAAGGGAGATATAGTGTGGTGTAAGGATACCATTTTAGGCTTCTCCAAGAATTGAGATTTGGAGTAGACACACCTCCTCAAAATAGACTAAGTATACCCTAATTTCTTCTTCAATCAGTGATAGATATGAGCATCAAAGTGCAGGAGGCAAAACATCAACAGCTAGCCCATCATGGGCTAATCAAACTTATCCTATAATATGCTCTCCAAAACCTAAGACTCCCTATTACATGGACAAATTTTAGAGACATGCAGGCAGAGGGAGAAATAAAAGCTCTTGAATATGAAAAAAGCCCCACTGCTAGTGAAAGGGATGAAGAGGAAATAGAGGAGGAAAAAGAGGAAGAAAAGGAGGAGGAAAATGAGGAAGATACAAAATAAGAAACAAATGAAAAGAGTGAGGAACTAGAGGAAGAAGAGGAAGAAAAAGACAAGGATGAGAAGGAGAATGGGAAAGAGGAAAGACAATAGAAAGAAGAACATAGGTCTATAATTCAAGGCAAAGAAGGGGAAGAATCAAAAAGGGAATCTCTAGAACCCACTGAGAAAGAGGCATCAACTGCTCTTACTGCCCCAAGTACACCTATCAAGTCAAAAGGGAAGAGACAGAGACAAACCCCATTATACTTTAGGACAATAAAAAGCACAAGGATCATGCAAAATAGACCTCAAACACCCACCAAAAGTCCTATTGTCATTGAAGACTCACCAAAGAAGCAAGAAAAGAGAGCTCCTCTTGAGAAAAATCAAGGAGAAGGATCATCAGGGCAAGCCTCTCCCAAATATCCCATCACCTATGTTAGGATACCTATCACAAGGTCTACCTCACAAAAGGGAAAAGATATCCTACGTGAGACATAGAAAGACCTATAGGAAGTAGAGGCCATCCTACAGGAAACTCTGCTAAACCTACAAGAAACTCTGAAAATGGACCAAGAAGGTATCACTCACCAAGAAACAAAGAAGGAAGACCCAAGACTGAGAGAACCTAGTCCTCAAACCAACCTTGATTCGTATTATAGGTTCATTGAAGGGGGTAGGCTTCATCCCACAGAAATTTACTATCCCCTTAACATTTGAACTTGAAAAAGGAAGGGCAAGAACACACAGGTGGATACAAATTGCCAAATCTAAAGGAGTGGAGGATGTGGGCCACATGGAAGAGAAAGTAAAGGAAATGGGTAGATATCTAAGCAACATAAGGGACAGAGAGGCAATGATGAAATCTCAGTTGGAAGCAGAGAATGCATGTCTAAGGGGACAATTACAAGAAAGGGAAAGCCAGTTGGCAGCTATGACCAGTTTATCCTTAGAGGCAATCCAGTGCAGGATGCCAGCAAAGTCTTATGCCTTGTATCTTATGGAACAATGGCTACAAATCCAAATTAAGACTTTAACACAGAGAGGCACTATGCCTTTCCAAGATTATAGAAAATTCATTGATATCTGTGATCAAATCACCTTGGAAGATAGAGAAGAAATGTCTGAGTGTTACCTACACAACTTGGCCTTGACATATTTAAATGTGTGGGACCCAAATTCAAAACTAGGGGACTTGTAATTAATGGCCTTAGCATCATGGATGAATCATGAGGAGGAAAGAGTTGCGGAGATGAAGAAGGTAATGGCAAGAGAAGACACAGAACCCCTCATGATAAGAGCTAAGCAATCTAACGCAACGGTTGTCATCAGCGCCCACAACCTGATTACAAATGATCCTAAGCTTGCACCTAGGTACCTTACTACCCAAGAGAAAGCAGTCACACACTTTGAAGACATGTTCAGGTTGTTAGGAAATGACAATTTGCAAGCTTGCCAAAGGATATGGAACACCTTTCCCTACAGACTGAAAAATCAGAGAATACCATTCTCCTCAGAGAATGAGACAGGCACTAAATAGAACACCCATGTACAAGCAAGCTCTACAAAGACTCAAAGTCAATTGGATTAGCTTGAGACTCATTCCACCATTTTTCTTAGGAATTTTCGAAGTTAGGAAAGAAGAGGAAGAAAGAAAGCAGCGGGAAGAGATAGAGAAAAAGGCAAGATTTTATTCATAGGAAGAACAAACTAGAGTAGAAACATGGGATGTCAGGGAGGCTACCAGAGCAATGAAGGACATGGATATAGATTGAGTTGCTCAGAGGATGAGAAACACTTTCAGTAGGGGGTGATAATGAGCCTCATCATTGGGTAACTATATGGACCTAAGTACAGCTCCAAGCTTATTAAAATCAACTCTTCTCATAATTCCTTACATATTTTAATTATATTTTGCTTAATGAGATGAGTAAAAGTAAGATGTTACATCTAGGGGTCTAATGTGCATTGGTTGCAGGTTATTGAGAGAAAATCATGGAAATTTTGGCTAATTAAGGGCAGAAAATTGAATGAGACAAGGAGGAGATATTGTAGAAGATATATCCTCCTCATTTAATCCTCACTCATTTGAATATTCCTCCATCAAATCACACTAGCTCAGAGTTGCAAGCAGCTGAGTCATGAAGATCATGGGCAGCCGAGCGAGTGATAGTTAAGAGCTAGTTCATCTTGAGTTTGGAAGCCAAGCCTCCCTATATTTAAGGAATTCATTGGAGACTTTAGTTGTATAAATAAGGAGGCCTACAGCCTCATTATGATTTAGATTTTTTATGTAGGATCACTAAGCATTTTCGAGTTCAAGACTTGTGGAAGACATTGTTATGTAATTTTTCTAATGTCATAATCAGAATGAGAATTTCCTTGATCCAACACTGAGTTGACTCAAAGGGCTGAAGCTCTTGGGTTGGGGCCCAACCCTAGCAGCAAAGGATCCTCTTCTTGTACTTGTATGCTTAGTTGATTTCATAGATTAATGGTTGAATTGGTTTTAACATTATTTCATTACAAGTAGTTATGAATTTGATTAGTTTGCTTCCATTTGTGCATTACTTTAGCAGTAGCTTGGAAAGATAAAAGAATGCCAAAAAGATGTTAGCAGGTGGATTTGGCTTCACTCCTCCCTTTAGGGACTCTGGTTTGAGGAAAGAACTCCTATGAAGCCCCAAAAATATAGAATTATGATTTCTTATGGAATTTAGGGTTTTCTACTATTTAGGCTAGAATCTTTTTAGTTTTCAAGAATAAGATTCAATTTTCATTTCTAATATCTTCAGCCTTGTATTATATCTCATAGTGTTTCACATTATTCTGCAAGTATTTCCATGCATGATATAGGCAACTAGATAATGAAATTATGTTTTCTTTAGTTCATTGAAAATTTTTCTTGTTTGACATGATTCATGGATAAATTCCAGTGATTGATACAGTGCAGGAGTTTCAACAGTGTAGGGATATCTCATGACCAGAAACCCTAGCCTAACCTCATCCATCCATGATCACAAAAAGCCACTAAGTCCCTCAACCAATTCATCATTCCATAAGAACAACTTTCTAGGCTTGTTGAGCAAATCAAACCATCTTACATGCTCTGTTTTGAGCTCTAAAGAAGTTTTAGTCACTCCCTTGCCTTATTTCACCCATTGTTCACCTTCCCTAACCCTACACCAACTTCCAAATCACTCCTCTTGCTCTTGGTTGGATCCTGTAGGAATACAAGGGATCCTGTAGGAGCATTAGGACATCTTGTAGGAAGCATTAGGACATCATGTAGGACGACCTGTAGTGGCTTGTTTTGAGGCCGAATTGTGGAAAAAGCATCCAGGAAGACAGGAGAAGACCCCTACTTGCCTCCTAAGAGATATGACCTTTCACCACCATCTCTAACCCACCTACCACATCACCAAGAGGATTTAGCATTCATATTTTTCACACAAGAAAAGGACAAAAAGGAAAAAGAGTTATTGTGTTCATTTACATGCACAACAATAGAGTGTTTGGTTATTTCAGATTGCATGCCTAGGATAGTAGGATTACACACATGTTAAGTTAGCATTCTTTTGAAGCAAATCCTCTTAGAGATTAGTTAAATGAGTGGTGTGTTTAAGCATTTGATTTCAATATTTCCTTACTATAGTAGAAAATATTTCAGTTAGTGCAAATTCCCCCCTTTCCTCATTGGTAATCAAGCTTCTTCTGAATTAATAGAAGGCTGGTTTGAGAAACCATAGTGGTATATCGCTAGCATAAAAGTGACAAAGAGTGGACCCATCGCATTTTTTTGTGTATACAAAACTATCACCTCCAAGTTCGTATGAACCTCGGGTTGATAAAGTAAAGTTGGTAGTCCCAGGAGTTGCAACATTCTTGCTGCAATACTGGTTCTCAAAAATATTTTTGATGAAAAAGAAATGATCTAAGTGAAGAGGATCTTAGCTTGAAGATCCATCTTGATGAAGCCAAAAGAAATGAAGAGGTTATGAGTAGCCAACAAAAAGAGGAGGGATGAGTTGAAAATATTGAACGTGAAGTTGTCATGTTGAGGGAGTATCTTGAAGAGAAAGATAACTAGTTGAAGCAAGAAAAGAGTACGAAGGCCTTGGATAGTTTCCTTGAGAGCCAAAGATATCCCATGATCATATATAGTCTTGTATTTCACAAGGGATACTCCACCTTGCATGCAGGAAAGAAAAATAATGTTGAATTTAAGAAGTATGTAGCAGGCAATAGTATTGGCAAGTGCAGTAAAGGAGGAAACATGAAGTATATCTAGTAGAAACAAAGAACAATATCTCAAGGGGAACCTACATTTTGAATACCGCTCACTCCTATGATTAAATATTGTGATAGATTATCATATTTCAACAGAATCAAAGCCCCTTTGTCCCTTTGATAGGTGAGGTATAATTCTATTCCCGTGTCTATTATGGACATGTGGCAGCCAACTGTAACAACCCTAGTGAATATCCTATGTAATAAAGTTAAAAAAGGTAAAATAATCACCATAGTCATGGAAAACATATTCCAAGATGAATGGTGGGAAAAACATCCTAGTGCGGGTGTTCATTTGGTTTATTATGGCTAAGGAAATTGACAAAGGCTTTGGAAAGGCAAAGTGGCATTAATTGACATTTTATTTATAAAAATACTAAGAAATAGGAGAAAAGGAAGGTGAAAGGTCACATGTTGCATGTGAGGAGGAAAATGAAATAAAATAACAAAAAATGAAGAAAATAGAGGCCTCAATGATAAAAGGGTGAGGATCAATTCATAAACATTTTTCAATTCATTTTTGGAGCTTTCTCTCTACTCTCTCTCTCTCTCATACTCATGGACACTTAGAGTATTCTTGGAACACTCTTGGAGGAGTGTGGTATACTTGGCATTTGGAGCAAGAAGGCAAAGGAAAAGCATGAAAGCACAAGAGGACATAATTTAGGATCAATAACTACAATGGGTGTTTCTTGCAGGTACCGAGTTTCATGTATGAATTAATTGCTAGTTTTGGAATGCATGACATATGCATGTGTTTTCTTGATTATTATTTGTCATTGGCATGGAGGAATGCCTATATTGATAGTGGATTTGCTTGGACTTTTCCATTTCCTAGATAGCCATGGTGTTGTGGGTTTTTTTTGGTTGGTTGGTTCTCATATTCCTATGGCGATGGGTTAAGTTATTAGTTATTGAAGCCCTGGTTGGACAAATGCTCTGGATCCCTACAAAAACTTGGGTTGAGTTACTATTCTTGGAGCCTTGGTTGGACAAACACTCTGGAGTCCTTCATGGGTTTAGTTACTAGTCCTAGAGCCTTGGTTGGAAAAACGCTTTGGAGCTTGACAACAACTGTGGGTTGAGTTACTAGTCCTCGAAGCCTTCGTTGGAACAAAGGATCTAGAGCCTTGGACAACTTGGATGGAGACCAATCTAGTGATGCTTAGTGATGTCCTACCATGAGGTGGAATCACTAATTGAGGGTTGAGGTGGCTTGGCCTCTGGAAGCCCTGGTTTGGTTTTTTTGGATGTGTTTTATGATATCCCACATTCATTCCTGGAATATGGCACAGGGGTGTCTAGTTGAAAGAGAGATTTGGTTTATCCTCGTCTATGGTTGAGTGGTTCGTGGAAGTCCCAGATCTAGTTTCAATTTTCATATGTTAATAAGAGTTTTTTTCCTCTTGTATCTAATGGGTAAATATGCTTGTTTATATGTGGTTTTTATGGTTGTTATATCCTTTTTATTTCTATTGGTTATATGCTGGTTATGAGCATGTTTTATGGCAATAATGATGTATGGCTTTCAACATGTTTTGATTTGTAAATGAATGAAAAATGAATATATGACCTAATATATGATAATGCAGCTAATGTGATAAGGCATCAATGATTCTTAACAATTCTGAAATAAGTATGAGACCTCTATGCTTAGATAAGTCTTTATGACCTATCAAATGCATCTTTATGACATGTTTGACGAAATTCCTATCATGGCTAGTAGGGGTCCAGTTAAGTGTTTGTTCAAGTATTTGCATTAGTATCATCTTTTTGATGTTACTTTTCATTTCTAGAAGTTTCATGAAGTTCTGGGCAGTGGCTTGAGACCTGGCCCTAAAAATGTGGCATCGAATATGGGGTTTTCGGCTCTGAATTGACTAAAGAAGTCCCCAGTTGCTTGCATGCCCTTGCTATTGGAGTGACAGGAGTGTCCCAATCGTATGCATGTCCATGTCATGGGAGTGACTAAGGCCATAGGTCAATAAAATGTTAAGTTTCCTCAGGGGTTGGTCACCTGGAAAGGTTGATTGGCTCTTGAAGGTTCTGTAGCTTGTGTAGAAGGTGATTGGTTGTGTTGTGTCAGTTTCACTTCCTTAACTATACATGGGGAGTTGAATCATATCATAGTACCCTCTCATCACTTGTTTACCCCATCAGACTGGTTAACTTGGGTAAATCTGGGAGGAGGGTGGTTACACCAACTGCATAGGCACAACTTTCAGATCTAATCAGTAGTATGGGTATCCAAGGAGATCAACCATTAGGTATACTTATACATTTAATGGTTTTTGTTTTTCTTGTAACCTGTTGGCCACAAGGCGGTTGATTGCAGATATAAACCATGGAGTAGAGGCATATTTCATGTGAGGAATAGATCAAATGGGTTCAAAAGAAGAATTGATCCCCTTGCATCATATCTTAGTCATGTGATGTGCTATGCTTGTGATAACTATGCTCTCATGGCTATAGATTGTATGATTTTCATTTCGTCAAGGCGTATTCAATAAAATGAACAGATGATTCATAGTAGACCTAAAAGGGAGGCAAAGGATATTTTCGAATAAAATAAGTAGCCTAGTACCATGTGGAAGAAAAAGAAGTATAATCCCATTAATTAGAGAGACAAACCCCCTCTGCAGTCCATGGTTACTTGATGCACATTCTTGGAAGACCGCAGAAATATATGAGAGGTCCACAGCCTTAGGGGGAGCATATGGTGGAAATATGGTGACATGGTATGTGTAGGAGTTGTAGCAACAACAAAATGGTGTGTAAAATAGCCTCATGCACATTTAGGTCCATAGGATCAACATTCCTATTGGAGGTATAATGAACTAAGGAGGAGCTATGCATGGCATGAAGGTTTCAAGGAATATTTGTCATTTCTCCTATTTCTTTCACTCATTCATTTGTAGAAACTTCATATATGTTTCCATGAGTGAAAAATAACATTTTTCATCCATATATATGCTATTAGTTATCATTAACAATTGCTTGAAAATATTTTGTACCGACCATGCATATAAGAGCATATTTGGTTCAACAATGTGTAGAGGAGAGTGAGACTTAAACCATATGTATGTACTTATCATGACATATTTTATGAGTTGGTTTAGTAAACCTATCATGAGAACATGTAGAGGTATTTGGCATGTATTGTGTTAGCCACATAAAGCACATGCGTGTGCAATTTTGTAGCCCTATAACATTGGTGTCTTCGTGAAATGGGTGATGGTGGAATTGTTCGAGTGTCATGCGTGCATAAGTAAGAGAGTCATGATGATAGAGAGAGACATTGGTACAATCATTCATGTCTTTTGATTGGTGATAATTATGCGAAGCGGTGTGTCAAGTTCAACTATGTATGATATTTTGGGTGTCAAAGTCTATTCTTCCATATTCTTGACAGATCCTTGTAATCACTATTGTTTACATTATTGGTGTATCGGTTGAGTGGTCCATGTCTTGGAGAGAGTTGTGAGTCTTGGTCATACATGAGCGAGAGTCTTGAAAGTTGTTCAACCATGGATTTCTTGATGGATGTAACATTTTTTTGCCATACGTAGGCCGTTATATCTCATTGATGTAACTATGTATTATGCCTATGAAGCTCTATAATCATTGTCAAATCATTTGGTTATGTATGCGTTGAGTCCCTGGAGGAGTAGCCTCTTGTATGTGACAAGGAGGCATTGGAAGAAGC
The DNA here is from genome assembly GCA_031772625.1 of Pinus tabuliformis. Classification (NCBI taxonomy): domain Eukaryota; kingdom Viridiplantae; phylum Streptophyta; class Pinopsida; order Pinales; family Pinaceae; genus Pinus; species Pinus tabuliformis. The sequence goes on along the minus strand of CM062810.1, from coordinate 869,883,627 downwards.
AAAAAGCATGTATAGTAATGTGGAAAATATGGTTGCAACCCCATTACATGTTTAGGGGAAGTCTACTCACGTTGGAGAAGGCATGGGGTTGGCATAAAAGCATGCACATAGAAGGAAACAATTTCCTTGGTTCTTCGTGATTATTTGCAAGTTCTTGTAGCTGATCATATTTCATCAGCATGTCACTTAGTATGAACAATGTGCAAATGGTTTTTTAGCCATACTTTTCGACCCTTTTCCATTGATATCAAAGGGGGAGAATAACATAGCCTTAAGAGGATAATGGCATCAACCAGTTTCAGGATTTTATGGAGATTAACTTGATGTTGTTGTTGTAGGTTGAGTTCAATGCCAAAGGGGGAGAATGTTGGCCATATGGTGTTGGCATTGATGTAAACCTAGGATGTCTACCTAAGGAGTCAACCATGGAGTCAATTGTGTTGGCATTGATGTCAACAATCTTGGAGTATTTGTGATGATGAGTATAGTCTTGATGATGTGTTACTAGGGTGTGTATGGAGTTTGCAAAATCTATATAGGTGTTGGAGAAGCATTGAAGATAAATGGAAAAGTTTTGGGCAAAGAAGAGGTGATTTTCCATGAGTTAGGACATCTTCTGTGGGAGACAATTATGCACAGAGAAAAGATAACATTATCATTGTTGGGTTTCCCATACTATCCAAGTGAGGATCATCTATGGGAGCTAGTTTTGTCCCAATGAAGATATCTATAGGAGGATTCAAAGTGAGCATGCACATAATATACCGTGAGAATTTCCTAGAGTATTTTCCCAAGGTTTTTGGTTTTTTAGTGTCTACATGAGTTGGTCCACATTATAGAAGGTGGTCAAGTCAAAGAGAATGAAGATTAGTTCATTTTATTGATTTCATCTTTCATCATTGATAAAATTATAGAGTGTGCAATAGAATGGGTTGCATAGTGTGAGAGGGTAAGCTATAGTAATGAAGAGATAGAGTGGAAATCGAAGATAATATTTGGAGCATATGTCAGAGGATGATGGAGTTGTTGTGTATCAACATGTCAAACATGCTTATGCTGTAGATTGTATTGCTACCATTTGTTGCTGATGTTTATGACAAATTATGCTATTCATTTAAGTATTGTTGTGAGGGTCCTATTAGAGAGTTTATTGTTGTAGATTTTATGTATTTTCATGCATAATGTGCTCAATGTATGCTACAACAGTTTAGTGTTAGTGATGGTTGCATATGATGTTGAGTATTTTAATGTATTTTGTTGGTTGGTTATTGAGTTTGATGAGAAGATTAATAGTGTGAGTTGATTGTATTGCAAAGATCTATATTGTAGAGATTCATTGTGTTGTAGAGTTTTGTGTGCAGAATGTATTGTCAATTGTGTTGGGATAAGGCTATAGCTATGGTTATGATTGGTGAATATGCAGGGTTTCTTATCCAATTCTATCCTTAATTTATTCCCGTATCCTTCTTTTCTCTTCATCCTATTCATGTTTGCTTATTTTTCTTCTCTCCCTTTATTTCTACATCTCTTCCAATTCTTGTGCTTCAAGTTCTATTTTGGGAGTTATTATGGTATCTTCCTCTACTATCTAGACTGCTTCTTGCTCCTACCTTATCTTGTCTTCTAGGCTCTTCTAAGTTATTTCTCACTTGGCTACATGTGTTGGGGATAAAGGTTATGGTTTAGCCTATTATTCCTACTTCTTCTTTGTGACAGGTTGTAATTGATTCTTGAAATAACTTATACATAATTCCATGCATTCTTTGGTTTTTCCTCTTATGCCCAAGTCTTTCACTAGTACTCCCATATGACACCACATGATTTGCAATGATTTTTTGTTAATAATATAGGATCATACTTGTGAAAAATTGGATCCAAAAAATAGAAAGGTGTATATGTATCTACCTCCTTATTATCCTTATTGATGTCCATCAATTGATAGGATCCAACGTGGAATAAAATATGTGGCCATGGATGCTTCCTAAATCTTGACAGAGGATCACCCACTCCTATATGAAATTGGTATGCTATTTCTAGTAATACCACATAATTAGTTACAAACTTAAGTAATATATTGGGAGGTTTGGTTTCCCTTAAAACTCTGATGAATGTACCATTTTCCTCCACAAATTAGTTTCCAATTACTAGGACTGTCTATGTAGCTCTTTCGAACATGTAAGGATCAACTTCATTAAATAAGGCCTTATATAAGGAAGTCATGAAGTCATGTAAAATATGTGTATTCCTGAATATAGTTTTCTTCTAGAGGATATTACAATTAATGTGTGTAGGTTCCTCTTGTAGGATCTATCTCCACTTCATACCTGTGAATGGCATTCTAGCACATATCACACCTAGTAGGTATGAGGTCATGTAAAGTTTTTCTCTTATCCCTCTCTAGGATTATAGGCATTCTCAATGTTGTCTTTCAAGTTTATTTATAGGATGCAAACCCAATTAAAGATTCTGCCCTTAGTGGATAATGTGTACATTGGGGGAACCAATATTTCTAAAAATGTTTCTACATTTTCTCTTTTGTATATCCTACAGAGCATGGAAGCCACACATTGGTATAGAGTCTTAAGCATGTTGATAGGAAATTATTTGTTGGATCACATTATTAATGCTTCTCTGCCAACCCATCACTTAGGATTTCCTTAGGTATGACCTTCAAACTTTTCAAGCAGTCTTTATCTTAAGATACCTCTTCTCTAGTAAGTCTATAATATAGTTCAATATTGGAGGTACTGAATGAGGCCAAAGGTTTTATATGGATGTCTTTAATCATGTCCTCCTTTGTATCTGAGTGTTGTGCAATTCATTATATTATCTCAATGCATAGAAATAACGGTGGGTGTGTTGCTACCTTTGGTAACTGTTGTGGCCACCAACAACCGCCCTCCTCATTTAGTATTAGCAATAACACTAGGTAAGTGCGGACCCTTAGTAAAAATTCAAAAAATTCAATTAAAACTCATGTACTTTACTCCTTAAGAAAAAATCGCATTGCACGAAGACTGATAGGGCATTTCCTTATGAGTAAAAATGATAAACTGCGAGAGTGCGACGTGAATTCCATCGCATCGCATACATTAAGAAACGCTCACATTGGAAAACCTTAAAAAATCGCTGATATCTGATATGCGATATCACATATCGCAATATCGCATAAAAAAACACATAACCAGTTAACGATTATAGCAATCCGTGATCTTGCGATAGTGCGATACTGCGATCTGCGATCGCGCGATACTGCGATCTGCGATTCTGCGATAAGCGCGATCGAGTGACCCTGCGATAACACATCTTAATGAAAAATGCGATAATGCGACATTGCGATGCTACGATGCGAATCGCAGAAACTTTCCATTGCAGATTTTCCCTGGCTCAACATTCAAGAAAAGTTGTCCATAAACCAAAAATTGGATACGCTCTTTAATGATAATTAATGAATGATACACCAAGTGTTGATGAAAGAAGGTTTTGTGTTTTTCGAAGAGTCAGATCACGTTAGGTGGCATGTTTTTGTACATCCATAGAGCTTAGGGCTTTCTTGTCGATTTTTATTATCATTACTCTCTCCTCATGTGCGAACTGCAGGAACGAAAAACAGAAGTAACACGAAGTAATGTGCAGGAAGCCATGGGGGAAAAGGGTAAAGCTCCAAATGCTTAGAGATAGAGAAAAGATGCCCTCATAAATGGATACCGCATACAACAGAGCCGCAGATTCGCAGAACGCTGCTGAGCTGTCCATTACCAATCTTTCATTCACAGCCATGGTTGAATGAGTAGTTGAACAATGCTGATATCAACAGGCGGTTTAACGCTCAAGGTCAGAAGCTCACGAAAGCAGTATGTTTACAAAATTTTGAAGCTTATACCCGGTGAAGGAAAAGGCACTAAAGGCGAAAAACGCATCAGAAAGGCCCGGATCAAAGAACGGAGGCAGTTTCCGATGCGCGATTAGCGCCTAGCGCTAATCGCGCATCGCTGAGAAAATTGCTCAAAAAGCAAAGTCTCTAACTTCTCAGTCACTCGTAAGCCCAGAAAACACAAGAAAGAAAAGGCAGAAGCAATTTGAGGATTAACCAAGTGGAACTTGGATTATTACTGGGCATACACAGTAAATCCACATAGCCAGAGGATGACTCTCGAGTATATCATCTATTTTTCTGAAAAGATGGTGCCAGCCCTTACCATTTCTGTTTGCTTAGCTCAACCAAAAGCGGAAGACAGTAGCCGACTCCATCCAGGCAAATACTGAATGCTTGCAACATTAAGGAGCAAATGCAAAAATAGTTAGATATTAGATTTAATTTTTAGAACTAGTTTTTCTTAGAAAAAGGGCGGTCATTTAAACCGTATCCTGAATCTGTCTAATTAAGTTATTTAGTTAGTAGTATTTAAACCCTTCTCATGCATTTAGAGAAGGGTCTAGAAATTTATCAAAAACTTGTCCTTAGAACATGCACTTTTGCACCCTCAGAGGAGGTTTTGGTGAATGAATGGATCAAGATTTGTTGATGTTTGCATTTGATATCTGCTACTGATGTTGCACTTCTGTACTCTTAGTGGATGTTAGAGAAAGGAGAGATAAATCATTGTTGCTTGAAGCTTATGAGTAGGACTAGTCATAAATGGTACTTTTATCTCTTGACCATTTCTGCTTATATGTTAAAGTGATATACAGTTTTTAGTTGTTTATGTATTATTGCGTGAATGCTTGAGTTATCATTTGGCACTTTTGTACGATGATAGCTATTTATTTGTGTTTAATGTATGAATAGCTCATTATGCGATATGTTGTTCACAACTGTTTCATCTAACTTTTTATGCGAAGTGGTTCATCTTAATTTGATTCCCTTTCTTATAATCACTGAATGATCTTTATTACCAGTTGTTATTTGAAATCTCTTTAGATCGCATAATAGAAGAATTACATCCCAGGTTAGTATAGATTTAGATGTGTTGTTTATTAGATTACAATAGCATAGAATTAGATTAAAGTTTGAATTAGAATAGCTTAGATAGGAACTGTTAGATTAGCAACATCTAATTCTACACACACACACTCATAGATTGGGAAACTGGTCCCATTATCCCCAGTCGGACCCGCTATACCAAACCGATAAGGAGCTGCCAACCAAGGTCCGGACCGGGCAGGTATCCCCCTTGTTGTCGACCCAATTTTTGGGGCTTCAACATATTTGGCGCTAGAAGGAGGGCCTGAACTATGAATGGCAAGTAAATCCAAATCTGAATACCATTCTGAGAGTAAATCGCCCTCATCATCTCCCCCGACTTCCCCATTACATTTAAATCCAGAATCAAAAGTCGCTCGAGTATCGACCGCTGCTACACACCCTGATATTTTAGAACAATCTATCGTTGAACTTCCTGAAGTCGAATCCCTGATTCACAAACTTCAACGATTTTCCATTTCTCCTCATAGGTCTGATAAATCTCAAGGTAGCGTGACTTCGCAGTACAACCCTGCTCATCCCCTGACCAGGCTAAAGAGTGAAAAGTTTGGCGTCCAGCCAACTGAATTACCTCTTCCCACCAGGAAAAGAGTGAGGAAATCACCGCAAGAGTCTGACACTGAGACTCTTTCGTCAGCATCATCCATCTCAACTACTTCACCGCGAAGTCAACCATCCACACCTCCACTCCAGATCATCGTCCAATCATCCACTGGAACCCCCACAACCCCACTTCAATCATCTACAATCATAGTATCCTCATCCTCCCATCCGCAGGGATCATCTTCTGCACTTTCCTCTGTTAACAGTTCAACAATGGCCCAGTCTCCATGGAATAACCCTGGGGTAGTCTTAATGCCTGCACCCTTGAGTCAAATACCGGCCCATCCTGAGAAATGGTTGCCTAAATTCAATCCCAAGGCAGGCATGCTAGCAGAAGAGCACATAAACAACTTCATGCTTTCCATTAATCTCAATGGATTTACTAATGAAGATGCAGTTGTTCGGCTTTTTCCCTATACACTGCAAGGAACAGCCGGGTCATGGTACTTTTCATTACCCTCCGGATCCATCACAAGTTGGGACATCTTCCAGGACCAATTCCTAACCAAGTTTGGTGATGACAGGTCGACGGAAACGTTAATCAATGACCTATCCAATCTTAAAGCCGAAGCTAGAGAGCCTATCAAGGATTTCAATTTACGGTTCAACAAAATTTTCAACAAAATTCCTACTACTTCCCAGCCTAGTGAAGAAGTACGATGTGAATGGTATATCACTGCTCTACCATCAAACATAGCAATCTTCATAGACAGGGCAAATAAAATAACCTTAGCTGATAACATGAAAGAGGTGATAGCAGTAGAGAAATGAATAATAGCCCTGGAAAAGAGATCCGTGATAGAGGAACGTAAGTCCAAAAAAGTCACCTTCAAGGAAGACTCCAAGAAGAAACAAGCAAAAGATCCATTTGATTTGGAAGGATTGCAGAAAGTTCTAAAGACCATGTCCAATGAAATGGTCGACATAAAAAAGCAAGTAGCAGAAAATTCTTCGAAAAAGCCCTACAGAGTTTTTAAAAGAGGTCCTTCAACGGATGCAAAGCCACCCAACGCCATTTCAAATGCCGAATCCGAGGAAGAGGAAGAGGAAATTTCCACTGAAGGGCAGACTGATGACGAAGAAGTTGTGGAATTAAAAGGAATGTGGGAGTTCATCCTCCCACAAGAAGAAGATCAAGAAGTATTTCCAGTTAGCACACGAAGCAAAAATCAGCTTGATCCTCCCCAAACTACCCCTAAGCCGAAGAGCGCAAGCTCTGCAACAAAGGATAAAGTCGCGACAAAGAAAATGACATCTAAAGCGACTCAAACTAGCCCAGTCCAAGCAGATGAAACTACTCCATCTAAAACACTGATAGTGTCGGATGAAATGGAGTACAATATTATTGATGACATGAAGAAGACTAGGGCTAATATCACGCTTTACGAACTAAGCAAGTTGAAACATCAACAGAAAATAATGATGAAAGAATTACATGTCGTGCCAGTTGCACCTTTGCCTGCCGCTGTACTTTCTCAAGCTTCCCATAACATGGGAAGACCTCCAACTAACGCGATCAATAAGATTGATCCAATCAACATCACCTTAATTGGAGGAAGGTCAAGATCTCACAGTCCTCCATTTCTCCTTACTTATGAAATCTTCAATAAAAATGTGCACAATTGTTTGGTAGATTTCAGTGCTTCATCGAATATTTTACCCAAATCTATATGTGCCAAGTTAAATATTCAACCACAGAAATCCGCAGTGCGCATAGTTCAGCTAGATCGATCTCAAGTCGAAGTGATTGGCGAACTAAATCAAGTAACCATAAGATTGTCATCCAACCCGAAGGTATGTCAGGTTATTGACATTCTAGTTGCCGATATCCTAGAATTCTATGGCTTAATTCTTAGCAGGGATTGGTCAGAAAAACTCCATGGATACTTCGCAACTGACTGGTCGCACATGTGGCTGCCCTACAATGGTAAACCGAATCAAATAAAAGTTGAACGAGAGCTACACCAGAAGTACATAGTAACGGAGTTAGAGGGAGAAAATGAACCAGTAGTGTATAACAACAGCATTATTGGCAATTACTCGGTAGATTCTTTCCTCGGCAATTTCAATGCTCATGCGTCACCCTATTTAGAACACTCTGTTTTGTCCCAAGTCGAAAATTTTTCTCGAACTGATAGTTCGAAATGTATCAATTTTTTAGATAAACCTGTAAATAAATCTTTGTTTTGGAAATTATTTTTTGATGGTTCTAGATCTAACGAAGGAGCAGGAGCAGGATGCGTTCTGATTAGTCCAGAAGGAGATAAAATCATGCTCACATGCAGACTCGAATTCGATTGCACAAACAATACAACAGAATACGAGGCTTTGGTTCAAGGCCTGTACAAAGCAATCGGGTTAGACGTCAAGTATCTTCAAGTTTTTGGAGACTCTGAGATTGTGGTTAAACAGGTACGTAACACTATACATTGCTTATCAGGTCATTTAAAACACTATCAATCCTTAGTACAAGATCTGACTGAGCATTTCATAGCGTTTAATATTTCTTCAATCCCCAGACTCCAAAACACAAGTGCAGACCTTTTGGCTAACGTAGCTTCTAAGCTTATTCCATCCGAATATTTTTGTCCAGATAGATTCTCAATAGAATTAATCTTTAGACCATCCATTCCTGACAACATCACAAATTGGAGAGTATTCAATGACGATCCTGATATCGTAAATTTCCTCACGTCTGAAGGATCCTACTCCAATCAAATAATTGACGAAGACCAGCACGATAGACAATTGCAACAAAATACCACTAATAATGCTATACCTAAGTCGGTGGTCAAGTTAGAAGACTTATACAATTTGAAAGATCGGTTTAAGAGGTCTACCAATTCAAAACTCCAAATTTCAACCTTGAACTACAAATTAGTAAACCTAGGGACCAATGCTAAACCACAAAACATTAATCTAGGCCTCGGCCTAGCCCTTGAAGAGAAACTAGCGTATATTCGTCTTTTGAGACAATATAAAAATGTTTTTGCCTGGAATTATGATGAGTTGAAAACATACGACACTTCCATCATCCAGCATACTATTCCCATGATCGATAATGAAAAACCTGTCCAACAAAAGCTGAGAAAGATCCAACCCAATTTAGAAAATCAGATAAAAACTAAGCTCAATAAGTTATTGAAAGCCAGGATAATATTTCCCGCCAGACATTCCAAATGGGTCTCCAATATGGTACCTGTTAGAAAGAAAAACGGAGATATTAGGATTTGCATTGACTTTCGAAACCTTAACAAAGCCTGTCAAAAATATAACTTTCCTCTACCTCCTATGGAACAGATACTGTAGGCAGTGGCGGGCTCAGAATTAATGTCTTTCTTGGATGGATTTTCAGGATACAATCAAGTGTTGGTACATCTTGATGATCAGTTGAAAACCACATTCAGAACTAAATGGGGCACATACGCATATCGGAAGATGCTATTTGGTTTGATTAATGCTGGTGCCACATTTCAAAGAGCCATGGACATTGCATTCAAAGGTTTAGTCAATAAATCTATAGTAATTTATTTGGATGATATAACAGTGTACTCGAAGAAGCGAAGCGACCATCTCAAAGACTTGAAACAAATCTTTCAACGGTGTTTAAGGTATGGAATTTCACTTAACCCAAAGAAATCTTTTTTCGCGCTAAGTGAAGGGAAACTTCTAGGATTCATAGTGTCAAAATCCGGTATTCACATTGATCTCGACAGAATCAAAGAAATTTTTGAAATATCCCTACCTCATAACAAAAAGCCATGCAATCTTTCCTTGGTCAGTTTAATTTTGTAAAGAGATTTGTTCCAGATTTTTCACGAATCGTGTCTCCTTTGCAAACCATGATTAAAAAGAATTCAAATTTTAAATGGGGTCAAGATGAACATCAAGCATTCAACCTGATCAAGCAAGATATTATTAATGCTCCATCTTTAGCAACCCCGAATTTTTCAGAGCCTTTTATTTTATACACATTTGCCTCAGATAAGTCATATGCTGCGATTTTAACTCAAGCAAATCAAGAAAAAGTGGAAGCTCCAATTGCGTTTTTTAGCTCAAATTTACAGGGTGCTGAACTAAATTATTCAGACGTGGAGAAACAGGCTTATGCTGTTTTCAAAGCGGTCAAATACTTCAGACCTTTCTTACTTAAAACCCATACTAAGATCATAGTACCGTTTCCTGCGGTAAGGAATCTTCTAGTATAGAAAGATGTGGGTGAGAAAAGAGCTAATTGGGTTACTGCCTTACAGGAATACGACATTGAGATCAAACCAGCAAACATTGTAAGAGGCCAAGGCTTTTGCAAAATGCTGGCCGGAGCATCGAAAATTTCTGAAATTCCATCTGAAGAGGTACAAATGTGTGAGGTAAGCCTAAACGATGCAGAATCACTGTATGCTGATATCATTTATTATCTTAAGAACGGGTATGCTCCTTCACACCTAGATCATACTAAGAAAAGAGCCCTAAGGTTGAAAGCTAAACAATATCAGCTCATAAATGATATTCGTTTTACAAAAAAATTATGATTCTGTTCTTCTTAGGTGTCTTGAGAAAGCTGAAACTGAAAAAGTTTTGCAGGAACTCCACGATGGGCCAGCAGGCGGACACTACGCTGGAGATGCTACTACACATAAAATCTTACGCGCAGGATATTACTGGCCCACGCTGTTCAAAGGCTCGCACAGTTACGTGAGAAGATGTCAAGTCTGCCAAACTACTGCTGGAAGACAAAAGAAGCCGTCCCTACCACTATAGCCAGTAAACATTGAGCAACCTTTCAATCAGTGGGGCTTGGACATTATAGGTGAGATCGTTCCTCACTCTTCTAAGCAGCATAGATACATTCTTACAGCAACAGATTATTTTACTAAATGGGTAGAAGCAGTTCCGCTCAAGACAACTAATTCTGAAAATATCATTGAGTTCATAGATCAATTTATAATCACCAGGTTTGGATTGCCATCCGCTTTAATGTTTGATAATGCATCATACTTTTCTGGAAATGCAATGACTGAATTTGCACTTAAAAGAGGATTCAAACTTAAATATTCGGCCAATTACTACCTGCAAGGTAATGGGTTAGTGGGTGGATCGATGGAATTAGAGGCCGAGAGCATGCAGGGGGTTTTTTCGAAAATTTTTTCCCGCGCGGCCTTCCATGGCAGCCATGACTACGTTCCTGGAGTTAGTTGTTGTGGGACCGAAGGCGATAGCATTTAGGGAAGTTGATTTTTCTGTCTGGCAAAGATGGCGTCGGTTTCAGGTGAAGCGAGGGTGTGATTTTTTCAAAAGGAGTCGTTGGACATCGATCTGACACCCGAAGACCTCCTCGCCTGTTGGGGTCTGGAAGAATCAGAGGAGAACCTGCATCATTTCTTCCTGCTGCAGGCAGTGATGTCAGTAAGCGCGAAAAGGTCAGCGGATGTGGGAGTTAAGGTAATAGATGCTATCGCCCGAAGCTCTGAGGGAACTATAATGCGGGAAGGGTGGCTAACTAGCTCTGCTCGGCCCTCGACGTTTGAAAAGCCGGGAAGAGATGTAAAAGTTTTAGGAGAAGAAGGTCAAAATCTAAGTTATCTGGTAGGATCGGTGGGTGGGGGTTCCAGGAGGGCCGAGGATCCAAATGAAGGCATCTATCTACAGACTGATAAGCGTTCTGAGTCTTCTGAGGCTATAGAGGGAGGAGATAAGCCGGAGGATCTGGGTGGAAAGAGGAAGAAGCCCAAAATCTGCAGGAAAAAGGCGGCAAGACCCAGTTGTGTCTTCGAGGTGGATATCCACATAGACAGGGCTTTGGAAGCATCGGAAACCCTTCTTGTCAGCAGAGTTGGTGGAAGGAAGTTCTCGGTGGCCTTCATTAAGAAATGGGCACTGGCTGAATGGAAAGAAGCTCCAGGACAACTAGAAGAGGTCAAGATGCTTGACAGAGGCTGGTTCTGTCTACGTTTTGGGCAAAAGGAGCATGTCGAATGGGTGTTGTCAAAGCACTGGAGCCTAGGGAAGAGGCCTATCTTATTCAGGAAATGGACGCCTCTCTTTGATGCCCAGAAAGAAAAATCAGAGGAGTTTCCAGTCTGGGTCAAACTAATGGGACTTCCTATTCATTTCTGGACTGACTCGGTTTTTTCCTCAATCGGAAATACTCTGGGTAAGTTCCTTGATGCAGACAAATCCTATTTACATTCTCATGACTGGAGCGCAACCCGCCTTATGGTAAGTTTAAATCCAAAAGAAGGTTTGGCAGATGATATACTTTTAAAGTATCGAGGCCAAGAGTTCATCCAGACCATGGACTATGAAAACCTCCCGTTCAGATGTCACCGGTGCAAAGTATATGGTCACTTGGCTCGGGATTGCCCTCGTGGTCATCATAGTCATCAAAGGCAGAGGAAAAATGGGTTTAAGACAGAGGAAAAGGAAAAAATGAAGATCACTGCTCAGAAGGAAGAGTTTCAGCCCAAGGAGGCCGAAGCTCTGGCAAATGTCCAGGAGTTAGGACCAAAACCTATGGAGGGCATTGGAATATCTCAGTCTGAGGTGACAACAAGTGCTGTTGTTTCAAATCATCTCTCTGCAGTTGGATTCTCAGCAGTCATTGCAATGGAAGCATTGAATCAGCCTTGTCCTCCCCCCCCTAAATACTCCTCCCCTCTCTTATCAAGTGCTTTGCATGTGTCGTGCAACGGTGAGTTAGATCATTTATGCCATCTCTCAAAAGATATGACAGACACGAAGATGGGACTAAACTCAACTAACAGTGTTCTAATGTCAGTTCCATCCCCCCCTCCTCTTGCTCCTACGCATTCCGGAGATGGAGGACGTGAATCTCATTACAATCTAAGGCCTTTAGCTACCAAAAAAGGAAAAGAGTTGGTAGTAGGCTGTTTGGCAATGGATGAGGTGTCCATAGGTCCAAAGAAGTTAAGAGGGAGGAAGTCAGACTTATCGAAAGCCAAGCTAAAGGCTATCAACGATATTGCTGGAGGAAAGCAGGTTGTCACTGCCAGGGGTGCTTAGAGCAAAGAAATCACCCCCCGAAGGTTTTAAATGATCATTTTATCTTTCAATTGTAGGGGTCTTGCTAGTACCCCCAAAAAACTAGCTCTGAAGGATCTGGTCAGGGCTAACAAACCTGATATCCTCCTTCTTCAGGAAACGCTTGGGAAAGGAGATGATGTTATAGGTTGTCTGCATAAGCTTTTGCCGGGATGGTGTTTTCACGCAGTGGATGCTAATGGGCATTCTGGAGGTGCGGCTCTAGGGTTTAATGTGAAGGTAGCACGTGAAATCTCATCATGGGGAGCAGAAAACATTTTGGTGGTGGAACTCTATTCCAATGAACTCTGTATTCCTTTTCTTTTTCTGAATATCTATGGTCCTAATTCAGAGTGGGAGAAGTTCTGGAACTCTTTCTTCGCGAAGTCCTTTTTGGCGCATCCAAATCTTATTATTAGTGGAGACTTCAATTTTTCGTTGGGCCTGACTGAATCCTGGGGGGTTAATGCTAGAGTGGATCCCCTTTCTGTTTTCATTCATCAGAAATTGGCCTTGTCGCCTCTTGTTGATGTTAACCCATCAAAGATGCGTCCCTCTTGGAGCAATCGCAGGATTGGCGATGACTGGATTGGGAAGAAATTAGACCACTTCTTAATAAGCGATATGCTGGTGGAGAAACTACAGGCATTCAGGCATTGGGTTGGAGATGGTTGCCTTTCTGATCATTTCCCGGTTCTTCTGGAGGTGAAAGGTGATTTAACTAAGCCAGGTATTCCTTTCAAGTTTAACTCCTCTTGGCTTTTGGATGCATCTTACATTAGTCTTTTTCATAAAACTTGGAGGAAAGCCATGGTAAATGAGAATGAGAACCAAAGTCAGTTGTTTATGGAAAACTTATTAAGGATGAAGGCCGCTTCAAAATGCTGGGCTCTTCAAAAGAAGCTAAAGGAGGAAGAAATAATGCAAGCGGTGATCTCAGAACTTGCCCTTCTCGAGGATCTAGACAGTCAGGGCTATGGCTCAGGTGCATCTCGATCGAGGATACATGAGTTGGAAATGGAAAGAAGGAGAATTTTGTAGCTCAGGGAGCAAAGTTGGCATCTTAAAAGCAGAGAGATCTGGTTACAGGCAGGGGACGAAAATTCCAAGTTTTTCCAGAATTATGCCAAAGGGAGAAAAAACACAAATACAATATGGGAAATGAAGAAAGCAAACGGTGATTTAGCGCTCTCTTTCGAAGATTTGGCTACTGAAGGGGTAAACTATTTCAAACACCTCTTTAAAGCCCCAGGTGAAGCCACAATCGCAGAAATTATAAGGGTTGCCCAGATTTTTCCTCGGTTCATAGAGGAGGAAGACAATGAATTTCTCATGGCACCTATTTCTAAAGAGGAGGTTGCAAGCGTCCTCAAATCGATGCAAAAAGAAAAAAGTCCCGGCCCAGATGGTTGGAATGTTGAATTCTTCCAGCATTTCTTTGAATTCATTGGTGATGAGTTAGTGGAGGTGGTGGAAGAATCTAGACTTTTAGGTTCTATCTATCAACCCTTTAATGCTACATTTTTAACTCTCATTCCCAAGTCTGATCTCCCAGGTTCTTTTGCCGATTTCAGGCCCATTTCTTTGTGTACCTGTGTTTACAAACTTATTGCTAAAATCATTGCTGTCAGGCTAAAACCCTTCCTTTCTAAAAATGTTTCCCCGGAACAGTTTGGCTTTTTAGATGGCAGGCAAATACATGAAGCTGTGGGAGTTGCTCAAGAAACGCTCCACAGTCTCAAAGTTGGAAAGAAAAAAGGAGTCGTTGTTAAGATAGATTTATCGAAGGCTTATGATAGAATCAGCTGGCTGTACCTGAGACTCTTGCTAACTCATCTGGGCTTTAGTTTTGAACTTGTAAGATGGATTATGAGCTGTGTCTCGTCTTCTTCCATAGTTGTTCTGATCAATGGAGCAGACTCCAGTTTCTTCAGTCCTCAACGTGGCCTGCGCCAAGGCTGCCCTCTATCTCCCCTCTTGTTCTTGCTGGCAGCAGACGGAATCAGTTGTTTGATCCATGAAGCAAAAAGTCAAGGTTTGTTGAAAGGAATAGAAGTTGCCCCGAATTTCTGGGTCACTCACCTTCTCTTCGTGGATGATATTATACTCTTCAGCAATGGTAGCCTTGATGATTGTAGGATGCTTAAGAGGATCTTGGACCTCTTTCTGAAAGCGACGGGCCTCTGTATAAATGAGAGAAAATCTACTATTACCAGTTCTGGTCTGGCTAGAGAGGAGGTGCGTAGGGTGACCTTGGTTCTGAACTTTGAAGTTAAATTGCTTGAGGATTCTTTCAAATATCTGGGGTTCAATCTGAAACCAGATAATTACAGGATAAAAGATTGGCAGTGGATCCTTGTAAAATTGGAATCGAAATTGAAACATTGGAGCCACAAGTGGCTCTCCCGGGCAGGTAGGCTTGTTTTAATAAAATCTGTTTTAATGGCAATTCCAGTGTATTGGGCGAGCTTGACTTGGGTGCCCAAAGGTATTATAAACTCAATTGAGAAACTTTGCAGCAGCTTTCTATGGGTGAGGTCAAAGTCTGATAGGGTTACCCCGTGGATCGCATGGGATAAAATTACTCGCCCTAAAGAGTGGGGGGGCTGGGGTATAAAAAATCTTGCTAATTTCTTCCAATCCCTTGCAGCAAAGTTGGCTTGGAGGATCATTACAGCGGAAAATCTATGGACTACAGTGACTAAAAGGAAATATATAGATCCATTATCAATGCTAGATTGGATCAGACTGCCGCAAAAGTCGTCCAAAAATTCCTCGGCGGTCTGGAAAGCAGTGGTCGCTTCTGTTCACATCATTGAGAAGGGGTTGGCATGGTATGTAGGAGATGGAACTCAGATCTGCTTGGGGCACGATCCTTGGATTGGCTGTTCTGAGGGGTTTAATCTATCTCAAGGTTTGGTTGCAGTTTTAAAAGACAGAGGTTTATTCACTTTAAACCAGGTAGCTGATCCCCGGGCCTCTTCCATTTGGAATCAGGGGTGGCTTAAAGGACGAGACTTAGATTTGACTGAAGATAGGTTGGAGGAATGGGACAGGTACACAAGGGATCTCGTCAACTCTTCGGTGCGGCTTTCTGACTCTCCGGATGAGTTAAAATGGGTTTTTGCTCAGAATGGCTTTTATTCCCCAAAGGAAGGTTACAAATGGATGATGTCTCAAAAGGGTTGGGAAATTCCAGACTGGTGGGCTAAACTGTTAGGAAGTTAAAAGGACCAGCTAAAACGAAATTGTTCTTCTGGTGTGTCCTTTTCCAGAAAGTTCCTACATGGGATTTCCTTCAAAGAAGAGGCAGAATTGGTCCTGGTAGATGTTCTCTGTGTAAAGACAGCGTCGAAACGGTTCAGCATTTATTTCTGTTTTTCCCTTTCAATTCTAGTCTTTGGGCAGCAATGCTAAGCTTAATAAATGTTCCTCATAGATGGGAAGGACAGGGACTCTTAGAGGCCTGGCAGAGTTGGTGGAACATTTCATTAAACGAAAGGGAACGATCCATTCCTTTACTCATTACTTGGGGGACTTGGCTGGCCAGAAATCAAGCTATTTGCAAGGACTCCACTTTCCCTATTGGAAGACTTGCCGCTGAGGGAGCGGCCATCTATGAAAGCATTCCTATCCCTCAAGCTCCTAATTCCTCCAGAGCTGTTTGTCAAGAAGTCATTAGACACTCTATGCCGTGGGCTTATTTTGATGGGGCTTCAGATACTAATGGTCAGTGTGGGGCTGGCTTGATCATACATTTTTCAGAAGAGAAGATGGTTAAAGCCTCAGTAGGTCTGGGACAGGGTTCAAATAATTTTGCCGAATTGAAAGCCCTTCATTTCCTCCTCTGCTGGCTTATTCTCCGTAATGTGCGAGAAGTTCAGCTTTTCGAGGATTCAATGAATGTGGTGCAATGGTTCAACGGAGCTCATCGCTGCTACAATCTTACTCTGCTTCCTCTGTTTAGAGAAGTATCTCGGCTCAGGAATCATTTCATGGAGATTTCTCTTAGTCATATATATCGGGAAAGGAATTCTGAAGCGGACCGTCTTTCTAAAGAAGGAGTAGACCGTGAGATGGGGTTGTGGGCTGTCTCGGAGGTTGATAATGGGTTTGCTCGGCCTGTTGAACAACCCATTTTCGCTTAATCTTTCTACACGTTTTCTCTGTTCCTGTAAATATATGTGTGTGTTTCTGTTTTTTTTTCCATGTCTCCATCTCTTTTATTTTCTCCCTTGCTAGATTTCTTGGGCTGTTTTCCCTATTTGTGGATGCCCGGGCAGTGGTTCCAGTATTTTCGCAGTGGCTTCCAAATCCTCAATGATATTGTGGATGTTTATTGTGGATCCGCGTGGTCTTTTACTCCAACGTTGCTGGTGGTTTTGGAGACTTTGTTTCCCTTGCAGTGGCTCTTCTTTGATTAGCTGCGGGCCGTTAGGGCTGTGCTCAAATGTTTTGAGCGGTTTGGGAGGAGTTCTTCCCTCCTGCGATGGGTGTTCTGTCAGCGAGCAGTTTTGCTAGCTGAGTCTCGCCCTGTTTGCTAGCGGTTTCAGGCTTGGCGTCTTACTTACATGTTTTATGTAACCCTTTTTATTAATAAAAGGTTGGAATTTTTCTGTGGAAAAAAAAAGGTAATGGGTTAGCTGAGTCAACAAATAAAAACCTAATCAGGATTATTACAGTTGACCAAAATCAAAAGAATTGGCACAAGGCTTTGATATATGCTTTATGGGCAGATAGGATAACGCAAAAAGCTTCTATCGGCACTTCCCCCTTTAATTTATTTTATGGGAAAGAAGTGGTTCTTCTGACTCACTTATCCATTCCCTCTTTGTCTTTAGTACAATACATTGATGAAGTACCCACTTCCTCCTTACAGCTAAGACAAATGGAAATAATTAAATTAGAAGAACAACGAGAACAAGCTAGGAAAACACATGCTCATCATCAAGCACTAGTAAAGTCCTCTTTTGATTCAAACATAATGACCAGAAAAGATTTTCAGACGGGAGATTTAGTTTTAAAGTGGGACAAGGCTCATGAAGAAAAGGGAAAACATACAAAATTTCAAAGGATGTGGCTTGGTCCTTTTCAGATTGTTGAAGTCATAGGTCCAACAACGTTTGTGTTACAGGATTTAGCAGGTAAGAGGGATCCTTTGCCTGTTAATGGAAAAATTCTCAAGAAATATTTTCCATAGAAGATTGTTCTTCTATTGTTGTAGAATAGTTTTTCTTTTTCATAATAAAACCCGTTGTGAATGGTTACATTAGGCATTTACGAAAAAGACGCCAATTCTCTTTTAGATTTTGAACTTTTCGCTTGTATAAATAGCAAATCTTTTGGAAAACTGATCTTTATTATTGACAGATACAGTTAAAAACTTTAGCCTAGATATGATACTAGTTTCAACTTCAAAGAATTTGATGAAAGCAACCTTTAGTGAAGAAATTGTTTTATCTCAGTACAATGAAAGGTAACAAAATAAAGATTCTCTGTAGAACAGCTATTTCCAAAAACTCTATTATTGTCGTCCAGAGCTATCTTAAGGAAACAATGACTTCCTCCCTGCTAAGGAAATCGCAGCTTTCAGAGGAATAATCCAAGGATACACTTTATCTTGAAGAATGAGAGGTCTCATCACGAGTCGGCTTACCATTATCACAGATATTATAACTTGCTGACTTTGCCAATACTGTACACCACAATAGGGCAATGACTCAAGATTGTTGCAATCAAAAGACAAGGGGTCTCATCACAAGCCAGCTTGTTCAGCAAAGTTATAAATCAAGTGAATGACTGTGTCATAATTTGGCTACCAAACCAAGACATTGTTCTTTAAGAATAAAAAGAAAATCAAAGTAATAAGTGTGGATATGGATTTTTCTTTGAAAGTTGTAGGTCACCTTAAGTAGGATACAGGATCATTGCTGGGTAACAGGTAACCCTGTCGAGGCTATAAACGTCTGCTGGCAGCAGAGGCTCTACCTACGACAAATGAGCATATTTAAAACTGGTTTACAGAGGAGACTTTATTTTATCTTTACAAGACCAAGTAATGGCTGATGTAAATACAAGGACTAGCCTGAGGAAGCAAATAATTAGAATAGAAAGAGGTTGAAACAAAATATCATTGACAGTTTAGAGCATAATGTACTCTATCTTTCCATAACAAAGTTTAATTTTCTGAAAAATTTTCTGTTTTGGAAGTTTGAAAAATTCAATAGAAAAACAGAGATAACTGGTTCTTCCAAGTGAATCGCCAATTGTTGTGGCCACCAACAACCCCCCTCCTTATTTAGTATTAGCAATAACACTAGGTAAGTGGGGACCTTTAGTAAAAATTCAAAAAATTCAATTAAAACTCATGTACTTTACTCCTTAAGAAAACATCGCATCGCGCGAAGACTGATAGGGCATTTCCTTATGAGTAAAAATGATAAACTGCGAGAGTGCGACGCGAATTCCATCGCATCGCATACATTAAGAAATGCTCACATTGGAAAACCTTAAAAAATCGCCGATATCTGATATGCGATATCGCATATCGCAATATCGCATAAAAAAACACATAACCAGTTAACAATTATAGCAATCTGCGATCTTGCGATAGCACGATACTGCGATCAGCGATTCTGCGATAAGCGCGATCAAGCGACCCTGCGATAACACATCTTAATGAAAAGTGCGATAATGCGACATTGCAATGCTGCGATGCGGATCATAGAAACTTTCCATCGCAGATTTTCCCTGGCTCAACATTCAAGAAAAGCTATCCATAAACCAAAAATTGGATACGCGCTTTAATGATAATTAATGAATGATAAGCCAAGTGTTGATGAAAGAAGGTTTTGTGTTTTTCGAAGAGTCAGATCACGTCAGGTGGCATGTTTTTTACATCCGTAGAGCTTAGAGCTTTCTTGTCGATTTTTATTATCATTACTCTCTCCTCATGTGCGAACTGCAGGAATGAAAAACAGAAGTAACATGAAGCAATGTGCAGGAAGCCATGGGGGAAAAGGGTAAAGCTCCAAATGCTCAGAGACAGAGAAAAGATGCCCTCATAAACAGATATCACATACAACAGAGCCGCAGATTCGCAGAACGCTGTTGAGCTGTCCATTACCAATCTTTCATTCACAGCCATGGTTGAATGAGTAGTTGAACAATGCTGATATCAACAGGCGGTTTAACGCTCAAGGTCAGAAGCTCACGAAAGCAGTATGTTTACGAAATTTTGAAGCTTATACCTGGTGAAGGAAAAGGTGCTAAAGGCGAAAAACGCATCAGAAAGGCCCGATGCACGATTAGAAAATTGCTCAAAAAGCAAAGTCTCTAACTGCTCAGTCACTCGTAAGCCCAGAAAACGCAAGAAAGCAAAGGCAGAAGCAATTCGAGGATTAACCAAGTGGAACTTGGATTATTACTGGGCATACACAGTAAATCCACATAGCCAGAGGATGACTCTCGAGTATATCATCTATTTTGCTGAAAAGATGGTGCCAGCTCTTACCATTTCTGTTTGCTTAGCTCAACCAAAAGCGGAAGACAGTCAGCCGACTCTACCCAGGCAAATACTGAATGCTCGCAACATTAAGGAGCAAATGCAGAAATAGTTAGATATTAGATTTAATTTTTAGAACTAGTTTTGCTTAGAAAAAGGGTGGTCATTTAAACCGTATCCTGAATCTGTGTAATTAAGTTATTTAGTTAGTAGTATTTAAACCCTTCTCATGCATTTAGAGAAGGGTCTAGAAATTTATCAAAAACTTGTCCTCAGAACATGCACTTTTTCACCCTCAGAGGAGGTTTTGGTGAATGAATGGATCAAGATTTGTTGATGTTTGCATTTGATATCTGCTACTGATGTTGCACTTTTGTACTCTTAGTGGATGTTAGAGCAAGGAGAGATAAATCATTGTTGCTTGAAGCTTATGAGTAGGACTAGTCATAAATGGTACTTTTATCTCTTGACCATTTCTGCTTATATGTTAAAGTGATATACAGTTTTTAGTTGTTTATGTATTATTGCATGAATGCTTGGGTTATCATTTGGCACTTTTGTACGGTGATAGCTATTTATTTGTGTTTAATGTATGAATAGCTCATTATGCGATATGCTGTTCACAACTGTTTCGTCTAACTTTTTATGCGAAGTGGTTCATCTTAATTTGATTCCCTTTCTTATAATCGCTGAATGATCTTTATTACCAGTTGTTATTTGAAATCTCTTTAGATCGCATGATAGAAGAATTACATCCCAGGTTAGTATAGATTTAGATGTGCTATTTATTAGATTACAATAGCATAGAATTAGATTAAAGTTTGAATTATAATAGCTTAGATAGGAACTGTTAGATCAGCAATATCCAATTCTACACACACACACTCATAGATTGGGAAACTGGTCCCATTATCCCCAGTCGGACCTGCTATACCAAACGGATAAGGAGCTACCAACCAAGGTCCGTACCGGGCGGGTATCCCCCTTGTTGTCGACCCGATTTTCGGGGCTTCAACAGTAACTTATATCAATTTAATGCCTCATAAACTTGGATGTTTGGCCGAACTCCATGAAGGTTATTTTTATTGAACTTCTAGTAGATTTGTAGCTAGCTATAGGTAGTGATTTATCTATTATTCATGGGGATTCTCAGAAATTTCAATCCTGTAGGGTTTTCAAGCTCTTCCTCACTTGGATTTTTAGTTATTGGTACCTTGTCATCCCTTCTCTTAAGTGTGGAAATGGCTTCCCTACAAAATATCCATAAGGAACAAATGTCTAGTATGTAGTTAGCCTTTAAATATGAAATTCAAAGGAATAGGGGATTTTTTTTCATGTTCTTATGGTGGGATGTAATGGCTAACCCACTATTTTAGAATATAAATGATTTGGGAGTATAAAAATGAATCCAAGAAGGCAACCATAGGTGCTTCAGAGAAGAAAACCTAGGTATTAAGAGGGAATACATATCTAGGATTTAAATGTCTTTGAAAATCTATTTATGATTTTATTGCACCATACTTAGCGTTACCCTATGAAAACATTTGCATAGGATCTTGGGAACAACATCATATAATTATAGGTTGAAAGAGGGGAGAAAAATATCAAAATAATTAGCTTGGGAGATGGGATGGCCCAATAATCATGTTTAAACCAATTTTCTAGCCTAGAAAAGGTGGTTTTCTTGCTAATTCGAATTGAATCATGTGGCACCTAGGTAAATTTGGATAGTGAGGGTGAAGCTGGGAGGAGAAAGAAATAGAACATCTCCCAAACTCTCATGAAATACTATTAAAATCATGCAATCAATTTCTTATTGCTGGTGACTAATTATAGGTCAAAATTACGTCCATAGAAATATATTCACTGTGTAAAAATCATGGTGGGAAAATAAGAACAAATGAATCAACATACAACAATTGAAAATATTACCTTAGGGATAAGTTTTAAGGAAAGAAAAATCCAAGGCCAATGATTTATTATATCCAAGTCATTTGAATAATTGAGGGGCTAGGTAGAGCCATTTCACTATCCATAGAGTGGAGTCGAGTGGCTTAGACTATGCTCCATGTTCTCTTCAATTTGAGATAATTCTAGGCTATGGCTCTTTGTCATTCTTCATATGGTTTCCATTTCCCTTTTCTATTATTTCATTGGCTTGTTAAATGAATGAGTGAGATTCATATCAAATTGGAAGTTGACAAATTTTACTTTTAAAGAGATTTGGATTTAAGTTTGGTTCCTCGACTAGTGCCATAGTGTTGTATTGTCTATTAGCTGAGCACTATAGTGCTAGACAAGGAACTAGTTGAACAACCAATAGTATTATGGAGGCTTCAAAAGTTTTAAAAAAATAATTTTAACCTCCAATCAAATAGTCTAGCATTGGCATGCCCCTTATCCAAGTGTTGTAACACTAGTATAAGGTATCAGTTATGGGTCCCATTACATGGGTACATAATTTAATTTGTAGATCAAAGCTTAAGTTTAGGCATTTATTCTTTGGTCATTAGCTTGGTGGTTATCCAAATTCTATACTGATGGCTAGGCTACCAAGACAGAAATACATGATATGAGGGTGGATCCCTTTACATGATTAACTTTACATTGGGCTCTCAATTTTTTTCTGTAGTGTTGGCTTACTGGTCAGTTTGATACTATAGTTTTGGCTTAGTCACTAAGACTTTAAAACACATTATGAGTGGTCAACTTGTTTTTTAAATATTTTCTTTTGAACTTAAATTTAGTATTCCAAATAGTCATATCATTTCCTTGAGGGTTATCCTGATGCTATAGCATTGGATCACCCATCAAGAAAGTGCTACATTATAAGTATTTTATTTTTCCTGAACCACAATGTATCACCGTTTTATTGATTAATGGGGTGGTGTCACACTAGGTTGAGGGTTAGTATAACATTACACTTGTGAAAAATTCTTTAAAACCAAGTTTATTATTGCAAATGTTGAATTTGTAGAAATGAAAGAAGAGTGTAAGGAATATTACAATGAAAATGATAATTTTGCAGATGTGATCAAGACTAGGATTGTTTTTTACGAGTTTCCTCCAAAGGTGATCTCATGAAGAAACTCTTGTTTTTTCATGTCTCATATCAAACATTACGTTGAAAAATCATTGGTTATTAATTACTCAATGCATGGGGTGTTGGTTGGTGGAATTCTAAATTCAATTCACAACATTTATTTGTCAAACCAACGTCTCGTAGACTTCGAGATGTAGCACAATCTATGCCAAAGGTTCTGGACAAATTCTATGAATTCTACCTCAATCCAAAAAAATGAAATCAATCAAGTTCAAATAGGCTTCAAATGAAATTATCGTCTTCTATTCCTGCACTATTCACATAGTAACACCAGAACCACCTCCAATAACTAGATCTCCACATAAAAATAATCAGCGACTCTTCAGAAAAAAAATTCACTCAATAGAAAAGAACTTAGGATTTTGATAGCACAATTAGTTAAATGAAAACTCCATACATGTACTAGGTAATCATTTAAAATACCATGTTCCTATACTTGTAACAAAAATTCCGGCACTGTGCATAAAATTATTTCCTGCATTGTGCTATAAAAGTTCCAATGGTATAATGAAATATTATTCCTACACTTGTACTTGTTCAAATACGGATTCCTGTACCATAGTGACCAATCAATTTTCCTTTGAAAAATCTAGTTGGTCTGTACAAAAATTTGCAGAGTTGGGGAGCATGAACCATCAGGATCAAGTGTTACCATGCTTTGGTCCTAGAATAGGCAAGGTGTTAAAATTGGCAACTAGGGCCAAATTCCACCTTGGGACAACTTATATGATGGATATGATTATTTCATTGGATTCTTCTTTTCAAGAGTTTTAATTTTGATATAAAGAACATCTCATTCATACAAGCAGAAGTGGAATTTTGAATTTATTCTCTCTCATGCACAAATTGTCAAGGTTGGCCTTAGTCAAATGTAGGCTCAAGAAGCCCAATGAATGTGTCTCATCACTCTCAACTAATTATATAAATAGGAGTGACTTTTATGCTCATTTGGACATCACTCACACACATCATTCTTCTCTCTATCTTTTCTTGATTGGTTCATAGAGCTTGGGCAACCTCTCTTTCTCCCATGTGTGGCAAAGAAGGATGAAATTTCAGAAGTGAAACTGTAGGCCAAAATTTCAAAGTGCATACTCGCTTTGACCAGCATTGACCAGGGGTTGTTTGACTATCTTTTACTACATTTTTTAGCATAATTCTGATCTCTTGAGGTTACATTCTCTATCATAGAAACCAAGGCAATTAAGGTTGTTTGGCATGCATTGATTGCAGGGCTAACTAAAGTTTGACTAGGGTTGACTATGTTTTTCTGGACTGTTTTGGGTTGACTTTGACCCTTCTTGAAGGTTGAATTGGACTATTGTTGATTGAGCTGCTTGGAGGAATTTTTGCTGCGGATTTAACGAACATTGACATTCTGGTTAGGGCTGAAGACTACTATTGATTGTTGATTTTGACAAGACTATTTTGACTATGTATTGGGGAAGTGAATTTGATCTATGTACTTTCTCTCTCTCTGATGAACAATTGAATAATAATAAGAATATTTAATCGAAGGGTTTTCCCCACATTGGGGTTTTTCCCTGCCATCTGCCAAATCTTGTGTCCTCTTGTCTTGGCTTGTCTTGGCTAGTCTTTTACATATGTTTTTATGTTCTATCTGCATGTATTGTCAATGTGATTGCTATTGGAAATAATTAGAAATTTTCATTAGGATGATAAGGAACATTGAAGTAAATTGTACTAAGCATAGAGCATACCATTGTTATCTAAAATTAGCATGGTATCAAAGCTCAGATGAAGACAAATCCCAAGAAAGAGTGAGGAAAAGAAATCACTATGGGAATTTGTTGGACAAAAATTTGGAACTAGTCCCAATGACGACTACATATTACTTCAAATATGAGGCCAAGCTTAAGGAAGAACTCAACTATCATGCATGGAAGATGTCTCTAGATTTTACTTTGGAAGAAAATGATGCTATTGACTATGTCAAAGGGAGAGTATTAGATCCTCCTTCAAATGCATCCACTTCTACACAAGAAAAGTACAAGAAAGGTGAGGGTAAAGCTAAGAAAATTACTGTCGATTCTACTCACAAGCCTTTCGTTGCCTATATTTCTAATTTGGAAACATCTAAGGAGATGTATGAAAAGATGGTTGGGATGTTCAAAGTAAATAATGTGAATCAAGTCTCTTTCTCAAGAACAAGTTGAAAGAGATCAAGATGGATATAGGAGAATCCATTAAATCCTACCTCATGAGGATTACGAAATCAAGAATGATCTCCTATCTATTGGAGAAGTTATTGGTGAGAAGGATCTCACTCTTATTTCACTTGGAGGTGTTACAAGAGAATGGGACACGTTTAACATTACCATCCTCAACAATGACAAGATTTTAGGATTTGATGAATTATTTGCTAGATGCACTCAAGAAGAAATAAGGATGATGGAAAGAGACCAGCCCTCAAATGGAGAAAATCCTACCACCTTCTTTGCTCATGCTAAAATGAAGAAAAATGCTAGTCCAAGAAGACAAGGTCAAGGTTTCAATCCAAGATTCAAAGAAGTAAGAAAAGGGAGATGCTTCAATTACAACATGTTTGGCCACTTTGCGAGAGAGTATCCTCAGAATAAGGATACTCCAAGAGATGATGACAACAATAACAACAACTTCAAAGGTAATGGTAATCAAAGGAATAACATGTTCAACAAAAAAGGAAAGAGGAATGCTCCCGTTGCTTGAAATGGAAATGGTCGTCCTCTCAAGAAGTCGAGAAACTCTAGGTATGAAGATGTTAAGGTTGTAGGAAGGCAAAAATAATTTTATCTTATTTCTGCCCTGACCACTTCCTCTCCCCTAGATAAATTAGATCATTGGTTGATTGGTAGTGGTGCCTCAAGGCACTTCAATGGGTACAAGGAGGCCCTCTCAGACTTGATTGAAAAGAAGAAAAATATGGATATTATACTTGGGGATAATGCCACTTATCCCATGAAAGGAATTGGCATTGTTACTCTTTAGTTAAATCAATGTCATACCCTTCATATACAAGAAGTGTTATATATACCTGATCTGAAAAGGAACTTGGTATCTATTTCTGCAATGGAAGATAAACATTTCAAGTTGACATTCATTGATGGGAATGTTCTTGTTTGGAAAAGGAACCTTAGAGATGCATTCATTGTTGGATTCAGGGTTGAAGGTCTTTATGAGGTTGGAGGAAATACATTGGAAGTAATGACTTATGATACTTCTCTTCAATCCGAATTATGGCAGCAAATATTTGTTCACCTTCATTACAAATCCTTACTTGATGTAAGGAATATGTTCATAGGTATGCCTAAATTCAACTTAGATCATGAATTTGTTTGTTAGGGTTGTGCGGCTAGAAGACAAACAAGGTCACCATTCCCCTCAAGTGAAATTCAAACTATCAATATTCTTCAATTGGTCCATTATGATCTATTAGGTATGTTTCCCATGACATCTTTGGGTGGATATTTGTACTATGCAATTTTTGTGGATTACTTCTCTCGCAAAACATGGATATATTTCTTAAAGAAGAAGGAAGAAGTGTTCAAATGGTTCCTCTCTTTCAAAGCCTTGGTCGAGAATCAAATAGGGAAGAAGATAAAAATATTAAGGACCGATAATGGGACCGAATATGATTCAAATGGATTCAATAAGTATTGTAGAGACTCTGACATTAAGAGGGAAACCACTACTCCATATACTCCTGATAAAAATAGAGTTGCCAAAAGGAAGAATCGAACTATCATAAAAGCCACTCGTGCCATGATTCATGACCAAGGTCTACCAAAGTTCTTATGGGGAGATGCTTCCAACACCATTGTAGATGTTCAAAATAGATTCCTGCATCAAGTATTGGACTTCATGACACCCAAAGAAGTTTTCACCAGTAAGAAACCTGATGTTTCTCATTTTAGAATTTTTGGTTGTCTTGCATATTTTCATGTGCCAAAAGAGAAAAGAAACTAGCTATATTCATCTGGGAAGAAAGGAACGTTGGTGGGCTATAGTGAAACTCTGAAGGCATATAAAATCTATGTGCCTGGTCAAAGAGAAGTGGAAATGAGTCATGATGTAACTTTCCATGAAGATTCTACCCTTAGGAAAGTCTGAGATATTCCTATCCTTAGGAAGGAAAATGATGATGATGAAGGGAAGCAATATGAATCTTCGTCGGATGATCTAATGCCCAATGTTGAAGGTCCAATGGATACCATTGATCCACCTCCTAGTGAGCCCTCTACTTCAAGAAAAACACATTTGTGGCTCAAAGATACTCTTAAAGATGTTGATAAACATATTACACCAATGGGGACATTTCATGAAAGGAAGAAGTCAAAAAGGTACCAAGGGTACTTAGTTTCCATGAGTACCATTGTACAATCTGAGCCTTGTACATTTGAATAATCCGTGAAACATCAAGTCTGGAAGGATACAATGAACAAGGAATATGAGTTGATCATGAAGAATGATGTCTGGGGTGTGGTTCCTATACCCAAGGACAAGTCAGTGGTCACTTCAAATGGCTCTACAAAATCAAACATGGAGCTTGTTGTCACTTTTTCTAGCACCTGTAGCACAAGTGCTTATAGAGGTATGAAAGCTTCCTAAAGACAACCTTGGTGTGAAGGAAGAGACCAGTGCCTAGGACTTCTTAAAGAGTGTTTGAAAGATTTATATTAAATACTTGTAACACTTCAGTTTCTCACAAATAATGAAAATGGGTTTGATTTAGAATCATTCATAAAGGTACCAAACATGAAGAACTATGTGTACATGAATATCTAGGAAATAATCTCCAGCTAACAGGTGGCCAAATCAAATTAGGAATGTGTAGCGATTTCATTGTTGAAACATACGTAATGGGAGAAGTAAATAGAAGAGGATTCCATCATATCAAGCTTAAGTTCTAAGAATTCTATATATCAAGAATCGAAAAGAAAATGAGTGAGAAAAAGTGTTGTGAGATGCTAAGATGCATGGAGCACTTTTAAAGACTCGATTTCCACCATGAAACAACCATTATCCATCAATGTTTTGACTTAAATGAATCTGCATCTGGAGGGAAATACAACTAGCTACTACTTGACATGAAACCTGTGAAGAATTTTAAACATATATGATAATACAAAGGGAGAAGGACATACTAAAAATCTAATAAGTTGGAATCACTTGGAAGTTTGTATTAATATCTTGTAGAAAACTAGCATACAACAAGCTTCAGACAAGCCTTTAGGAAAACAGGAAAAGGTCCCATAAGAGAGAAGTCTTTCCCAAAAATTCAGAACCTTTTTTAAGCGTTCCTTCCTTCCTGTTATATGGATAGGGAGACTTGGAAATTAGTTACACAAATATCTTAGGCCTGAGCTCCCAACTGTCTACATGATTAGTGGTGTGGGTGTGCAGGATCTATTGCCTAAAATTATTACAACTAAAAGATGTTTTTATTTCAAATAAAACATAATAGAAGACTAATAAAACAACTGAATAAAAAAAACATATGAAAACTGAACGATTATTTTAAAAATATCTCCACACCACTTCCTCGGATGGCCTCTGATCACCATGTTTTTTACACATTACTCTTCATACTCTCTTGGTTGGCTCCCTGTCGCTTTCAATCTTAATGAATTTAATTCTTTACTCACACAACCTAAGAGTGATCCCTCATGATGGCCATGACATATTCTAAGCATAACTTCCAACTCAGCCGTCCCTCTCGACTTCTTATAAAACACTATCATAGCCATTATATGCCTAGATACATAACCATAATACTATATCATAGGCTCTCAATATTGGCACTTTATACTTAGAAACATTGCGTAACAAGAAAGGTAATAGGCGAGTCGCGAGATTTGTGGACCCCTTCGTTTTATCCCATTTTCAACATTTTAATCTATAGGACGGAGGGTCATGACCGAAAGGTTGGCCTCGAGGTGCTAGGGCCTCTTATTCCTACACAAGGGCTATCATTCCTTTGTATTCTTCTCTTCTCCCTTGATCCTTGAAGCTATTCTTGTCTGTGGGCTAGCCCTCATATCGAAGCCCCTTTATTGGTGGATCACAATTAGAGGTGTTACATAGGGGTCGCAACATTCCATTTCGTCGATCGCCGATCTCTGATCACCCTCTATGCTTAGCCCTTGGTTCTTTGGATATTTATGTGACTGTGGGTGAGCCCTCATATCGGAGCCTCCTATCGGCGGATCATAATTAGAGGTTTTACTTTGATGTAGTGATATTCCTCAACCTGCAATCGTCGATTTGCAACCTAACATCATCCTTTGCCATGTGTCATCTTGTGAATGGTGACATGTTTCACCCTGTTTTGGCCCCTCATGACCCCTATAAATGCTAAATTTTCCTACCACATGTCCCCTGTACTACCACGTCATGGTGACATTAGACAACACTTGGCTTTATAGGGACCAATAATATTTTGCCACATGGCCCTCTAGATGAGAGAGAAAAGGCACTCCCTCTTTTGGTTTTGCGACTTAATTCCTTTGTAAATGCTTCTAGGCGTTCCCCCAGCGGTTTACACTAATTATTATTTTTTCCCCACAATTCCTTTATAGTGATCAATTAAATATCATTGGTTTTTGATTTGTGACTTTCCCTGACTCATTGGATCACTGATGTGCTCTTAGTGTCACTGTTGTGTAGTCGTCGACGTGCAATTTGCGATATCAGAGCTCTTCTACACGAAGCATTGAATGCCACGTTGTTTGGTCCTCTGATATGTGATTTTTGATGTGTTGGGACATCTGATTAACCTCAATGTTGTCAGGGAACTCCACTTCAAATCATTGATTGGACTTGTGGAAGAAGGATGCAACCTCACACTTAAAATTTTCCATGCTTTCCCTTTGTCTTCTAGTTTTGAGAGGAAGAAATTTAACTTTCTCTAACTTTGGATCCATAAGTCCATTCTAGGACTTCCACATACTGTAGGAAATCTTGTTCAAAAAACTATCTTTTCTACAATTGGAACACTTTTTGCAGAAGATGAGAACATTGGCTCCAACTGGGGATAGTGCCTTGCTAGCAAGGTGCTAAGAACCTACATACTAGTAGCCTTATATCTATTGGGCATGGAGTCATTTTATTCATGTATAAAAATAAAAACAGAAATATAAAAAATTGAAAGAATTTATGATATTTTACAATGGCTCACCGGTATGTATAATGGGTGAGAACTAAACCTCTTAATTCTGGAAATGAAGCTTGAGGAATTTCCAACTTACAAGCAACTCAAGCATTTTACCCTCCAAGTTCTCCAACATAAAAGTATTATTTCCTTTAGTCTCAAAAACCTTGAAGGGTACAAACCATAAGCGATCAAATTTACCATGTTTCCATTTGTCTTCTCTTCTCACACCCCACCTCAAGAATAGATCTCCTATTTGGAGAGGCCTATCCCTAGCTTTCTTATCAATCAGGGACTTCATTTATTGTTGGTAGTTGTCTAACCTATGATTTACCTGTTCTCTGGTCTCATGGAGCTCCACTAATTGATTTATCCTTTTATTTAGGGAGTTGGGTTCTTCTTCTGCATCTTGTAGCATCTAAGCAACTGACATAGAAAGATGAATAGGGAATACAACTACTTTTCCATAGACCAATTGAAAAGGTGATTTACCCATAGATATTTTTGGAGTGAACTTGATTGCACATAGTGCAAATTTTAGTTGAGAATCCTAGTTCCTCTTGCTTTTTGCAATTGTCTCCTTCTAGATTCTCACCACCATTTTATTAAAAGACTTAACCATCCCATTTCCTTGAGGATAATAGGTAGTGGAGCAGGAAAATGTGATGTTAAATTTCTAAAAAAAGGTGATAAACTTTGCAGACTTAAAATCTTGGGAGTTATCAGTCACAATCTTCACACAACATCCAAACCTAAGCAAGATATTCTCCTCCAAAAATTTCATTACCACAGTGTCGATTGCAATCCTGGTTGGGACTACTTCTACCCACTTGGTGAAATAGTCTATGGCAGTGAGGATCCACTTGTGTTGGCTACTGGAAGGAGGATGTATCTCTCCAATGAAGTCTAGTCCCCATTTCCTGAAGGGTTCTTCTACACAAAAAATGGTCAAGGGGAGTGGAACTACTTTCTTCTTTTTGAAAAAAAACTTGACACTACTGATAGGACATAACATAAGAATGAACATCTCTAAATAGTTTTGGCCAATCGAACCTTTCTTTCAATACTTTATGCATAGTGGTATTCCAGTTGTAGTTCCCCCCACAAACGCCACTATGGAACTCATCTATCACTCTTTGAGTTTCTGTCTCAACCAAACACAATAGTAGAATTCCCACCAAGTCTTTCCAGTATAGTTTCCCATTGGATATAATGAACTTCTGGGCTTAAGCCCTCAATGCTCTGTACTTGGATTTTTCCATCTTTGCTAGGCACCTCAAAAATAGGAGATAGTGGATGACATTTCGATACGAGGTGGAGGTTTCATATTTGATACGTATATTTTGGATTGAAGTATTGATCATGGGTTGGTTCCCCTATTCATCTTCTCCCGTTAATATATTGATCCCTAGGCCATGAATTTTAGACTTCGATAGGATTTTGGCCAACCCTTGTCCTTTAATGAGTTTAGTGGGATTTACCTCCATGTCGTACTCTTTGATTTTTTCAATCCACTTACCCCTTTTACCATCACTTTCCCCGTGTACCAATATGTCCTTAACAACTGTTGTTGGGACATAAGGCATGATGTTTGAAAGTAAAACATAAACTCTGAAAGCCTTTAGATCTTTTACTAGAGCATATGCTTGTTTTTCCAATAAATTATATTTTAGTTCAGCAACCCACAACACCTATATGAAGAAAGATATAGTTTTCTCATGGCCTTCCTTATTTTTCTGTAGTAACAAAACAACTACACTATGGGGGGAGGCAAAAGAAAAGATATAAAATGACCTTGAATAGTCTAGGATGACTAGCACTGGAGCCTCTACAAAATCTCTCTTGATTCTATAGAAGGATTCTTGGGAATCTGGGGTCCACTTTACTTCATTCTCCTTCTTCAACATCTCCGTAATGCCTTTCACTATTTTTGCATAGTTAGGAACAAACCTCCTCAAGAAGTTAATCCTCCCTAAGAAGACTTGGACCTCCTTTTATTTCTTGGTAGGGAAATATGATTGATGGCCACCACCTGCTTAGGATTGATCTTTACCACTTCTTGTGCTATGATGTGCCCCAACAACTTTCCTTCGCTCAAAGAAAACTGGGATTTCTTGGGATTTAGAGACATCCCATACTTCCTACATTTCTCAAAGGTGAGTTTTAGATGTTCAATGTGCTCCTCATTTCTTTTGGAGAAAACAATGATATCATCCAAATAAACCACCACAAATTTGTCCTGCTCTCCCACCAATGCTATGTCCATTGCCCTCCCGAAATTTTCCCTCCATTTATAAGGCCGAATCACATCCTTGCGTACATGAAAGTCCCCAAAGGTGTAGTTCATTCAGTATTCTTATGATCATCAAGATGCATCACTATCTGATTATACCCTAAAAAATTGTCCACGGTAGACATCCGAGTAGAGCGAACTACATTCTGTAAAATATGATCCATTTTAGGAAATGGGCAGTTTTCCTTCAAATAAGCTCTGTTGAGGTTCTTGAAATCTATGTATAGTCTTATTTATACATTCTTCTTCCTAATAGGAGCCATATTTGTAGCCCATACTGAGTACCTTAGTTGTACAATGATTTTAGCCTGAAGTGACTTCTTCACTTCCTTCCTAATGGATGGGGGTAGGAGGGGACTGATCTGTTTGAGTTTCTCCTTACACAGCTTCACATCATTCTTTAAAGGAATCTTATGTTGAATAAATTTTACATCAAAAGCTTTAAAATCATCATAAGACCAATAAAAAACATCTTAATGGTCTTTTAAGAGATTTAAGTACTTTTGTTTGTATTGATGAGGGATCCCTTTTGACAACTAAGGTACAATAACTCAATCAAAATAATAATAACTCACACTAACTTCAACGCATAACACACCACACAGTGAAATGATTTGAACAAAAATGAGTTGGGTTGGCTGGGCCCTAGCCAACCAACTCTTTTCCATTTAAGGAAACGAAATTAACATATATGCAACAGATCAAGCATTTATAGAAGAAAAAAAAAATCATGATCCTAGCATTAAGCTCATTTATTGATTAAAAATTATTTTCATAATACATTCAATAAAATGATAGATCCATCTCCAAAGGAGGCCTTGGATATACAAACTTCAAAAAATCAACACTATTACTTATCCACAATATCACTAAACTATCTATTCCTACAACTAGGTATATATTCATCTTGTACAGGCTCTCGATCATACCAAACTAGTTGCAACAATATATTTAGTTACCAACTGACTTCCATAAATATAAACCCTTTTGTTCTTTTGTTTTGCTCGAACCACTTGCAGGAGGTGAGTAAACAAAGTCGTGTTGAAGACCAAGGGTAGAATAACATGGTTCTTTCTTGGCAGATCACATCAAATCCTCATTCAACTTTTCAAATCCAACAGTCTCCCTCCTTTAGTGCAGGAACAAATATTAGTGTAGGAATCTTGGGATATCTTCCTATACAAGAGTCCTTTAATTTAAGATTAGTGATAACTACTACAAGAAGTTATTTAGGTAATATGAAGTTAAGTTTTTAACTAAAATATCAATATAATTACCCATTTTAGTATAAATAAGCAACATTTTATCCATTACCCAAAGAAACATAGAAAAGGTCAAAAATATATGCATGGAGGGTTATTTGACTTGTAAAAAAGAGGTTAAGGCAAGGGGTTTTAGGTAAGAATTGGAACATTTATAAGGCCTAACAGGGGGCTCCACTAAGGACTGACTGTGACAACCCCAATCTAGGTTTCCCTCACAAAATAAAATATAAATATTTTTACAAAAATATATTAAAATGGGCCAAGTCAAAGGGTCCTAGATTCTATAGCTGAGGAGGTTAGTTGCTTGGGATGTATGAGGTTTCCTTGCTATAGGAAATATGAATTTTTATAAAAACCATTAAAGGATAGTTAGTGTATCTTAAATAGACTGGTTTTTGAGTTTAATTGGGCTACAACAGAAGTATGCAGGCCCATGTTGCCTTGGGAGACACTTAGAAGGGAAAAAAGGAAAACAATTGATGGAGATGGAAGATTGTGCAAGCGACAAAGGAAAATAAGGACTTTGACTCACTCATGACATGGGGGGTTAGATCTTCATTTAGACACAAAGAACAATGACAATGTGTTGAATTTCCATGATCTTGGGTCTAGGTTAGAGTCTTAAAATCACTGACGCTACCAAGCCAAGATTCTTAACCATAAACTACTTTGCACAATGGAAATATAAAGCAGTAAATCACACATGCACACAACATAGACAAATTTTTAATTTTTCAACCCAACTTCGTTATATTGACAACATATAATACAACAGTCTAGGGCTCCTGTACTAGGGATAATGTCCCTTAGTACAAGATACAAAAATGGGGCTTGGTGTCAGTCCATCGACAACCAATATACCCTCAACAAGATACTCTAACCATCTGGTTGATGTAGTCGACTTCACAGCTCCCCTCAGTCATACGTTGTACCTTCTCGGT
This sequence comes from Pinus tabuliformis, assembly GCA_031772625.1. Lineage (NCBI taxonomy): Eukaryota > Viridiplantae > Streptophyta > Pinopsida > Pinales > Pinaceae > Pinus > Pinus tabuliformis. The sequence continues at coordinate 869,848,743 of CM062810.1, read as the reverse complement.
CCTTGGACTTCTAATCTGAAGCTCCTACCTCTATCAATTCTCCAAGTCTATCTAGCCACTAAATCTCGGCTATCCAATCTGAACTCTAGTTGTGCCTTAATCCATTAAGGCCACAACACATCATGACTCTTGTCAATTTGTTCATAGCTCCACTTGTGAACAACTCTCAATCTTCCCACTGTTGCTCCTCAGCTACTTAGGGACTTCAGCCCACTATGGTCTTCCTGCACTGCTCCAATGAAGACTAACATAGGGCACAAAGCACTACAACCTATCACTCCAAGATGTTTGTCTCCCATAATGAACACGAGCTAGGAGGACTGCCCATCATCTGCTGTAGAAGTCCTTCTCCACACATAAGTCTCGAGCTCCACAAATTGCTCCTGGTTGATCAGACCCTTGAGTTCATCAGCTTCTACTCTCATGACCACCTTTGTCCATTAAGGATTTGGTCACTTGGCTTCAAATTGGATACTATCACATTGTCCTCTAACAAACCATAAGTGCCCAATTTTGTCCACACTTGGTCTTCTCTCATGGTGCCCTTCAGTAGTCCACAAGAGACCAAGTCCACGTTGTAGCATCTGCACTGAGTTAGGGAATCCCCACAGTTCAAGAACCTTACACATGACTTCCCCCAAACTTCTCCAATCCACCATTTTCCTTGCAGTAGAGGATATATTGCACAAATATAGGCACCTCAATGTGTCCTCACCTAGGACACCATCAATCCATCCTACATGGGTCCATCTGCAAGATACCTTGCTCATTTCCTCTTGCCTCATGATCTAATGTATCTATTGTCACCTTGGCTACTTGGTAGGCCTCCCAACAGTCCATGTGGGCTCCTTCAAAAAACTCCTAAGGCCTCCTATAAGTAGCCCACAAACTGACCCAAGCAATGGTCAACACTTTGACCCAATGCACAAAAATGTTTCATTTCTCAATCACTGTGGAATGTGTCACTAGTGTAGGACATCTAATCACCAGATGTGCCCCTCCTCCTTGAATTCCATAGGATTCCCTTAACTGATCCAAATTTTTGGTAAAAGACTTCACCCAATACACATCTCTGATATTGATGTTCACACCTTGTTGCACTACTGTAATGCTGAACCACTCATTAGGGCACACCATGCTACCCTTAACCTCCACACATCTCAACAAAATAGCCTCCAAAAAACTACAACTCACCCTATAAGAGATCCTCCATTCATACATTTCCTTATAGGGTAGCTATCCACCCTGAACGTAGCTCCTAAAGGCCTCCAACTGCTGGCCGTGGTTTGCAGCCTAGCCGAGCAGTGGATTGTAACTTTGGTCCCCTCAAACAGTGCCACAATCTGTTGTTTAAACAATAGTCCCTTGCTCCTATTTACTGTGGGTTCTTCTACCCTGCAAATGTACCCAATAATATCCCTAATCATGACCAAACATCCCTAGAATAGGCCATGTTGTCACCTACAACAATGCAACTTTATTAGATAATATACCCACATTGTACTAGACCTCCTCACACTGTCCTTTTGGCTCCTTTACTACAGCTAAGCCTCACAAAAAAATCATAGCTCTCTTTGGTGTGTATTTCCCAATATTATATGCTTTAAGCCACATCCCTTCACCTCATATGTATACACATATGAAGGCTCAATGAATTAATGAAGAGACCCATCTATTGGACGATTTTTACACCAAACCTACATGACTTGGTAGGTAACCAATAATTTCATTGTCAACTTCAAATATTCATTTATCTCTAATGACAACTCGAATTCAGATGATTCATGTTGCACTGGAATCGTATCGCTTAGCACTATCATCCTCATCCATCACATGTCATATCTTAACCATGTTTTTGGCCCAAATAATGATGGGTGCAAAACCCCCAAGCTTGGACCTCAATCCGACAAGCCTATTTGTGGTGCTTTAGCCTCCAACCCTTGAACACCAGGGCCTGGAGTACCTCACAAGCTACACAAAAATCAACACTCCCTCTTAGTGAGGGAGGTACTTCCAAGACTAGGAAGTAACCATCATCATCCATTGACGAAATTAGCCCATATAACATCTATCACTTCAGCATACCCTATAGATGAATCCAACAATATCAGTAGTGACTCTGCCTCATCACATCCAAAATTCAAGATCTTGAACCTCCATAGGGTTTCTCCCTCTGTGGATAGACTCCCTTTGAGCCTACATAATCTCCACTGGCTCAATCCTGCAAGCACTAGTCCTCCTAAATCAAATACCACAAAATCCCTCCAATCTCAGATATGCAACATCACGATCCGATGAAGACTCGATCCTTCCAACCTATAGTCCATCACATGAAGCTATCTTGATCAACCTGATCTCGTCCATGCCAAAGAAAGCCTTGAGCTATCCCAACCATCCATGGAAAGACATAGAAAGTCCACAATCTACAAACCATCACACAACATACTAAAGTGCACCATGTTCACCACTAATCCACCAAAACACCCATCCCATCTCATCATGTAGTACATTGTGACCACATCTCCATGTATCTAGCTGAACCCTCTACTCCATTATCGAGACACCCACAACTCCCTCTGAGTTGCTTCATTGTGCACACTCTACCTCACTCTCCCTCAAAGTAGCTTAGATACACTCTAATACCATGTTGAATTTCCATGATCTTGGGTCTAGGTGAGAGTCTTAAAATCACTGACACTACCAAACCAAGAATCTCAACCATAAACTACTTTACACAATGGAAATATAAAGCAGTAAATCACACATGCACAAAACATAGACAACTTTTTAATTTTTCAACCCAACATCGTTATATTAACAACATATAATACAGCAATCTAGGGCTCCTATACCAGTGATAATGGCCCTTAGTACAAGATACAAAAATGGGGCTTAGTGTCAATCCATTGATAACCAATCTTCCCTCAACAAGATACTCTAACCATCTTGCTAATGTAGTCGACTTCACAGCTCGCCTCGGTCGTACCCTATACCTTCTAGGTCCTTTGGCTTCCAATTTGCAGCTCCTGCCTCTATCAATGCTCCAAGTCTATCTGGTCACTGAATCTCAACTATCCAATATGCTCTCTAGTTGTGCCTTTGTCCATTAAGGCCACAAAAAATCGAGACTGCTGTCAATTTGTTCATAGCTCCACTTATGAACAACTCTCAATCTGCCCATTTCTACTCCTCAACTACTTAGGGAATTCAACCCACTATGGTCTTCTTGCATTGCTCCAATGAAGACCAACATAGGGCATAGAGAGTTTCCACCTATCACTAAAAGATGTCTATCTCCCACAATGAACACAGGCTAGGAGGACTACCCACTATCTGCTGTAGAATTCCTTCTCCACACACGAGTCTCAGGCTCCACAAACTGCTCCTAGTTGATCAAACACTTGAGCTCATCAACTACCGATCTCACAAACAACTTTTTCCATCAAGGTCTTTCTCACCTGGTTCCAACTTGGACACTATCACATTGTCCTCCAACAAACCATAAGTGCCCAATCTCATCCACACTTGTTCTTCTCTCATGGTTCCCTCCAATAGTCCACAAGATACCAAGTCCATGCTGTAGCATCTGCACCTAGTTAGGTCATCCCCACATGTGGATACCCTTACACACGGCTTCCCACAAACTTCTCCAATCTGTCCTTTTCCCTACAATAGAGGATCTATTGTGCAAATCTATCCACCTCAATGTGTCCTCACCTATGACACCATCAATCCATCATACATGGGTCCATCTAATGTATCTATGGTCACCTTGGCTACTTGGTAGGCCTCTCAGAAGTCCATGTGGGCTCCTTCAAACAACTCCTAAGGCCTCCTACAAGAAACCCACAAACTGACCCAAGCAATGGTCAACACTTTGAGCCAATGCACAACAATCTTCTACTACTCAATCACTGTGGAATTTTTCACTAGTGTAGGGCATCTAATCACTGGATCTTCCCCTCCTCCTTGACTTCCACAGGTTGCCTTTAACTGATCCAAATTATGGTCAAAGACTTGACCCAATATACATCTCCAATACTGTTGTTCACACCTTGCTGCATTGCTGTAATACTACACCACTAGTTAGGGCACACCATGTTGCCCTCAACCTTCACACATCTCAACAAAACAACCTCCACAAAACTATGGTTCACCCTATAAGAGATCCTCCATGCATATGCTGCCTTCTAGGGCTACTATCCACCCTGAACGTAGCTCCTAAAGGCCTCCAACTACTAGCTATGGTCTACGTCCTACCCTAGTAGTGGACTATAACTTTAGTCCCCTTGAATAGTGCCACAATCTTCCCTTTAAACAACAATCCCATGCTCCTATTGCAGCTTCTTCTGCCATGCAAATGTACCGAAGAACAACCATAATCACACCCAAACATTCGTAGAATAGGCCACGTTGTCACCTACAACAATGGAACTTTATCACAGAATATACCCACATTGTACTAGGCCTCCCCACACCATCCTTTTGGCTCCTTTGTTGTAGCTAAGCCTCATGAAAAATTCAGAGCTCCCTTTGGTGTGTATTTCCCAAATTGGGATGCTTTAAAACACATCCCTTCACCTCATATTTATACACATATGAAGGCTCAACGAATTCATGAAGAGACCCATCTATTGGATGATTTTTACACCAAACCTACATGACTTAGTAACCAATAAGTATCTCATCAACTTAAAAAATTCATTTCTCTCTAATGACAACAATGATTTGGACAATTTTTGTTGCGTTGGAATCATATCATCGAGTACTATCATCCTCATCCATCAAATTTCATATCTTCATCATTGTTTTGGCTCAAATAATGATGGGTACAAAATCCCCAAGCTTGGACCTCAAGCCCATAAGCCCATTTGTGGCACTTTGACCTCCAACCCTTGAACACCAGGGCTTGGAGTACCTCCCAAGCTACTCAAAAATTAAAAAATAGAAGAGAAACAACAAGGAGTTTTCGAGAAGAGAAGAGAAGGTAAGACAATGATAATAGTTGGGTTGGAAATATTGGCATGAAGGGGGTCTCTCCTTGGTGAGAAACAATGGCCTCTTGATTCCATGTATGGCCACAGGGTGGAGATGGGATTTATCTAGATTCTCTTGATGGTTGGTGTGGGGGGTTGTTCCCTCGATTCATGGATGGAGGACCTCTAAATCATTTCTTTCTGTTTGTTTTTACAATAGGTTATGTATTCCCCAAAGTTGGTGGAAACATTATGTTTTCTTGGAGGGTGGAGACTTTCTTATATGGATTCCATTGAAATTCATGGGTGGAGGTAGTTTGCCTCTGGATTCCCTGTGTGTTCCCAGGTGGAAAATAAGCCTATTAAGTTCATGTGTATCTTGACTGGCTACCATTGGGTAGCTGGAAGGTGGAGGAAACTAGCCTCTAGATTCCCTATGCATTGTTTAATTGTTGAGTAGCTATTGGGTGGAGGAGCGAGGTCCTATGGAGTCCCTGTTTCACCTGGTAGTTGTTGTTTTAATCCTTTGACAAAGACCCTCAATCTATGGAACCTGGCTCAGGGATGATAATTACAAGTGTGCATTGGATTCAACTATCCATGGTTGGGTGGAGAGTCCTTGTATCTGACTAATTTGTCCTAAAAATTACAAGATAATTACTCTTTTGTTTGTTTAAATGATAATGAATCTATGTTCCATTATAGATTGAAATGGTGCATATAAATGCAATGAACATGTTTTTTCATTTCTCGTTTTGAATGGTTCACACAATGAAAGGAAAGGGACCAAGTTCCTATTATTCAACTGAATGTTTAGCACACTATGCAATGTTAAGGGTAATAAAATAGTATATAAAGAACCTAATCCAAAATCGTAACAATGAAAAATGTAGGAACTCTTTACATTAGATGTATAACGATTACATGGGAGATAACCTACTATGACAGGGTCGATGTGCATATGTTGGCTACAAGCATATATTGCAATTTTTATGGCAAGGTGTTGATGTTGGGGATTACTTCCTCTCTTAACCTTAATAACCTATGATTTTATATTAGGGGCTTCTTCAACCTTGAATTTTCAGTAGCATGAATTCCAACCCTAACGCCATTGGTGTTGAACGTTTGCATGCTAAACACCATCATCTATTCCATACCATGGTGATGAAATGGTGTGGAAGTTTCTTGCCTCATTGGATGCTAATAACCATGGTGTTCCAGGGTCGATAACTCCTTCAAAGGAGTAAACCTCTAGACAATTCTCAGGGCCAAATGTCGTGGAGGTCTTTAATAAGTGCCACAGTGTTGCTAGTCAAGGAATTTCAGGCCTTAGGGTGCACTTTTGGTGTAAGGATCTTTGAGGAGTAATGATATCCTAGTAGTCTTCTTGACATCTTATGAAACCCATGGATTTAGTAATTTTAACTCTAGCATAATCTTGGGAGGGATAACACCAATGGGTGCTTAGTGAGGCATAGTGGCCATGGAGAATAATTGGCACAGACTCAGATGGTTGTAGAACCATTGCAGCTGAGCCATAAGTAAATCCATCCCTCAATGACAAAGTTGCATAGAGCAGCATTGTGGAGAAGCTATGAAGGGATTTAAACTTATAATTTAATTAGATAAACTTAAGAAATGGTTCTAATGAAAGACCTAGATGTGGAAGCTTAAGATTGGATGCCATGATCTTGCCCTATTCTGATTGGGAAATGGAGAGGTGATGTGGCTTGGAGGCCACATCCTAGGATTTTATTTTTGCATTGCAAAAGAATTGCATGGATGACTGGGCACCAGGCCAATTAGGCCCACTGCTTGGAGGCGGGGATCCTTCTTATTGGCTGGAGAATAGCCCAACTTGCAGCTCATACCATTGGCCTTTATCTTGTAAGTGTATAGGAGGAGCTTACTCTAGAAGCATGGGATGAAATGGGGAAGAGACATGGTGGCCTCCACGTAACCTTGGAGGAACTAGGATTAGCGCAAGGTGAGCCATGGGACAACTCAACCCATAGGTATTTCCCTGGAGGTTGATTGTGAAGCGTAATAAGGAACGGTTAGGATGACTTTGCATGGGATGTAATGGTACTATAACGTTGTGGACCAATTGGAAGAAAGAGTGGGTGGAGGTAAGGCCGACCAACCCACGTGTCCTGAGGGTCTCATTCGGAAGGTGGGAGGAGGAGAAGTTGAGATATCTCTAGGATAATGGGATCGAGGTGACATGGAAACAAGTTGTAGTGGGAGATGAACCAAAGTAGCATGCCAATAACACAAGGTAACATGTCCTAGTGGTCCCTGTTATCACCCAAAAAGTGATCACCTAGCCATGTCTTACTAGGTTGATCAAAATACACCATGTAGGATGGGTTTTAACATATTGAAACCCACTTTGACCTTACGAAATAATTTAGTGAACAATTTTCCTAAATTATTTCTCATTAAAACCCAAAAAACCCCCATGAGAATAATTAAATAAATCATTATTTATTTATTATTCCCTCGAAATAATTATTAAATCATTACCTAATAATTATTTCTAACCATTTTTTACTTAACCACTCAGGAAAATTAAATAAATCATTATTTATTTATTATTCTCCTATTTTCCTCACGAGATAATTGTTAGATAATTATTTAATGATTATTTCTAATTCGTATTTGACCTAATCACCATAAAGTAATTAATAAATCATTTGCATTTTTTAATTACATTAACCAGTTTCTAAATAAATACATCTGACCATTTTGAATATTTTTTCCCTCTTAAAGAATATAATAAAATATTCATAAGAACTAGATTTTGATTTAATCTTTAATATTATTAAATTTATCTAAATCCCAATCTATCTCACTATTTTATTATAAATAGAGGGGTTTTATTCTCATTATTCACAATGACCATTTTAATTGTCCCCATTATCATCCTGTGAATTTTGAGCTCCCATATTGAGTTCAAGCCTTCATTACCATCTTTTTCCCATAACACATGTAAATCTAGAGAGAGTTGAATTATACTAAAGCACAAGATTCAAAAGGACCCATCCCACATAGGGGAATTTGCATACCCAAGTCTACAAACTCTCCTCGTCAGGTGTAACTATTCCAATTTATAATAATAATGATAAAATCATCTTTATTCCATTGGGTTTTGGTATTGTTACTTGTTTTTGCATGTTTCTTTATGTCTGCATGTTTACTTTTGTAGATTTTCTTAACTCGTTATTACAAATTTAAAGAATATATTACACCATATTTTGTTGTTAGCATTGCTAGTCACCAACAAATTAAGTGAAGCATTTTTGGTACACCTTTTCAAAAATTTTAGACTAACAAATTGTGACTCCATTGGGTCTTTAGTCATCAACACATAGCGACTGCACTGGTGTAGCAATTCAGAACCTTGCTTACTATTGTTTGAACAATTTTCAATGTTTTTTTCCAAATTTTTTCTTTCTCTCAATTCTCATTTCTATTTTTAGATTTATACTATTTGCTAAAAACTTCTTGCTTCTGTTGGCTTTTCATGTCTTTTGCAGGCCACAGGTACTAGCTGCATAGGAGATGGCACAATCTACAATAGATCTGCTGAATAGAACCCTTGGGATTAGAGCACACATTTTGGCCCCAAACATATGTCTCATAATGAACTTTTTGGAATGTTTCATGGATCCAGGTGCACTTAACAGGTCAAAACCTGCACCCTACCTTTTTTCCAGAATTTTTTCTTTTTTGCTTTTTTATTTTTTTATAGATCTTTTAGATTTTGTCAAGAGTGTTGCCTATGTGTTGGGAAGGGCTTCTTTTCTTTTCTTTTTCACCTCTAGGCCTCGATCCACTTTTTATTTTTCTCATTTTAAGGAAGGAAAAATCCTCCTAGGGTTTAGAGTACACCTCTATCAATTTGGGGAGAATTTCCTTAGTTGAGGAGTCTAGTGTGCAACACATTTAGCCATGTTTTCCAGCCTTTTGTAGTATTTTCTAGAAAGTTTTTACAACATTTTATTCTCCTTTGAGGCTTGTGTTGTGATTCTTCTCTAGGATCCCCTTGAGAACCCTTCTTTTTGTAGCTTGTTTTCAAAAATTTTCCAACACTTTTCTTTCTATTTTTGTTGGTTTTTCTACACCATTTCAGTAGATTTTTGCCTTAAGATTTGAGTCCCTTTAGAAATGAGATACTTTGGTGATTTTGTGTCTTTGAGTTACTTGTTTTTCCATCATTTTTCTTGTTTCTTGGTAGCCCTTTTGGGTGGAGAATTTTGTGCTTGAGCTTGCTGTTTATTTTATTGTTCATTTTCGGTATTATTGATAATTTATGCACTTTATGTTTAGTAGCATCAACATCATAAAACATGCTCAATTAACCCATCCATTGACACATTATTTAGACACTCACACACTAAGTGAATGTTAGCCTGGTTACAACCACAAAACCAAGTCTTGAGACACTCCACATTAATAATAAATTAACTCACATAGATTAAGCCCACTTGGGTAGTAGGGAAAAAAATATTTGTAGTTAGGTTTAGGATCGGTAGGATAGGATTCCAAAAACACCCATCAATCTCTTACACATAGAAATAAAAATTTGACATTGTACGAAGATTAAAATCCTTAAAAATACAACAGTCCAAAGCTGGTGCGCACCAATGACCCATTTGAAAGGGAGTTAGGCTTAGGTCTCAATGTGAACGAATCTCCATGAGGCTAGCTTGACTCCTTTTTCTAGGGCACCACATTGTTGACTGACTACCAAGAAGCCCAAGACTTGACTTCCCTCATGGGATGAAGGTGATCTTAGTGGGCAATCTTAGTGAAACACCCTATATGGTTGGCTCTGGGAAAAGTAGTCGCTCCTTTACCCTACCTTCCCCTGAACAACTTTGCATGTGGAGATTGGACCCCCTTAAGTATGAAGTATTTAGGAAAGCCATCTGAAATAGTAGAACTAGGACTTGTTTGAGGATTTATACCACATTTCGGCTAGAGGTATTTTTCATTTTGATACGATGTCTTTTCTTGGATTTGAGTAGTGTACCATGATTGTTAGTTTGCACGTGGCACCACTGCACTACATGTTTACTTGTTGTTTTCTACTCTCTTCCTTCATATTTACCCTTTAGTGACATTATTTTTTCTTGACACCATTGTGCCCCCTAGGCATTTGTCAAGGATATTTCTTGGCCTTCGCTAATAGTTTCATTTAGGACATTCTCTCACTCCTATTCATCGAGTAAGGATCCATCCTCCTAGTCCTCCATTGAGTCTGCATATAGAATCTAGTTCTTCTAATTCTTCTATCTCTTCCACTGATTCCCCATCCTCCCAACCCCACAACTTTATGATGTTAGAGCTAATTCGGCTGGTGAAAACCAAGGTGGTACCTCTGGTCCTAACGAAGGTAACCCTCAATGGGGTAATATTGGGACCTGTTTAGGTATGGCCACTAATCAACCTTTTCTTCCCTACATGGCTAGTTTGAGCCTTCCCGATTTAGGTAGATCATCAATGGTTCCCTTCTTCACGACCAAAATTTGCCTTCCATGCCTAATAAGATTCCCTCAGACATTACCAATTTTGAAGGTAATCATGGATAATACCACACCAATCATGTTCACTCTTTCCACATGTGGTGTTCATCAACTTCCACATCTGAGAACTCCATTCATCTTCATATTTTCCAATGAACTCTAACTGGTGTTGATGCCATGTGGTATGTTGATCAACCACATGCATCTCATTCCGCCTTTTTGACTCTTTCCAATGCCTTTCTTTCATATTTCCAATTATCTCTTTGATATGACACTGACATTGAACTATTGACTTGTTTTCATCAAACTTCTCCCACTCGCCTTTCTAACCATGTACAAGAATGGCCAGAAGGAATAACCTCTGTATGCTCATAAGTTTGAGGATCATGTTTATATGGATTATTTTTTAAGAACTCTCTCTAACAATAATTTTAAATACACATGAATAGGGATCTCTCTTGGGGTCCACCTCTTGTCTAGACCCAGGAATTCATGGCAAGCCCATATTCCATTCAGTAAGTAGGCGAACATGTAAAACTATGGATTCTTTCGTTTAGGTGCATTTTTTTCTTTTTAAAGTTGATCTATAGTTATTGTGATAATAAATCGTATCAATTGAATATCTTCCCTTCCGTGATGATCAAATATAGCATATAGATCCATCTTTCAAGGAAGGATTTAGTATTCCTTTGTCCATGTATCCAGCAACACATAGCCATCAAGTATTGGTAAATGTTTCTAAGGGATTTGTTGTTGTAAGTACTATTAGGCTTCTAGAGAAATTTAGTTGGTTCTTCCCACCATTACTTGATTACTTCTTTGGTATTCAGATAACTTCATGCTACATAGAATCGAGAATCCAAGTGTTGATAAGCCTTGAGAAAGTTGTAATATAAGTGAATGTCATGTGGTTGATAAGAGGCAAGGTGTTACGCATTGACATTGTTCAAGACCATGTTCTTCATGTCTAGGCCTTATTATACCAACTTGATAATATTGACACATGGTAGCACAAGATACTTACGGGTAGCTTTGTGGAACTTTGATAGCTTGACATTTTCATAAACTTCCCTATCCTTTAGATATTATGCAAACTCATTTAAGTTGATTACATATTTGATAGTGAGCCATATGATAGTATAGTCCTTTTCATTGAGGCATTGGGTATATGACAAGAGAGGAATTCTTGTCAAGGTACTGTCAATGGCCTCCTCACTACTACTCTTTGTGACCTCCTTTGATGATCCTTTCTTGGGAATCATGTTGTTATTTGATGATCAAAGACTGATGTGTCTTTCACCTATAGTACCTCATGAAAAATATGAACTCATGGTGATATCAAGTTAGTTCTGCAAGAGATCAATGAAACAATCAACTTACAAGTAGAAAATAGTCACTAGGAAAAGGGATGACGCAATGCTGGGCACCAAAGGGATAGATTGAGAACTGGAAATGTGCATTACATGTCTTTTGAAGGAAGATTGTGTAGTTCTTGTTTGTAGGGGAGCTAGACTGTGGACTGGGTTTGGTTAATGTTGGGAAAGGGGCTTGGATTGCACATTGCACGATTACAACTGGTAGGGTGGCCTTATCGCTGCATGTGATTGCATAGTGCATAGTTGGAGAGACTGTCAAGCACCAACAATGTCTCAATTTTAACCTACATAACCCTTTATTTTACCCTCTGTTTACAATTTAAAGGCCTTTATCTACACATTCCCTAGTCTCTAATATTGTAAACCTCAGAATATGGGTAGAGATTTTCATATCTTTAAAAAATGTTGATAGATTAATTTTTAATTGCTAACATGCTTACATTTAATGTATTTGTGATGTATTTTATATTTAATGAGTCATTAATCCAAATGAATTGCAAATTACTTTCTATAGGAAGCAGCCACATGCATTTTTTGATTCCTACACTAAGTGTAAAAGCACAGACTATTGGATAAAAAGGCCAGTTGGAAAGTGAACCAAGTTTTCATAAAATTTCTAAGATTGTTATTGAAGTCAAAGAGCGCTACCTTCCCCTAGAATTCAACAGATAATGGAAAACGCATAACCATTTCTTCTAAAAGAGAACAATATGATGTGGAGCAGATCTCAACGACTAGCTGACAAATCACCTGAAGGCTATTGTTAGGAACTTATTATAATTAGTTTTTATCTTGTTATGTACAAAATGGCTTGGTCATAGCTATGATATGTAATGTAAAATGTCTATATATTATGAGCCATGAGAGAAAATCGGTTAGGAATGTTGTGAGACGAGGAAAAATCAGTTTGAAATCTATATTGATAAGATCATTTTGGAGTTGGGCCTTTGATCTCAAGATGTATTAAGCATTGGTATTTTCTTAATAAAAAAGATTCAATGCAAGGTTCTATTTCTATTGTTGCGATATCATGTTAGTGTGTGGAGTGAGTGAGTGTGGAGAAGAGTCTGAAAACTGCATGTGCCTCATAGTATGCATATTTTTTGAGTTAGTTTTTAGTGACATCAGCAGAGAGCTGAAGCACATTTCAGCCATTACGTTTATGCCATGAGTGATTTGTTGATGTGTGATTGTAGTACTAATTGAGGAGAATTATTTTCTCCTTTTGTGGAGATTTGTTTATGGAGTTTTGATAGTAGTTTTTGCTCCAAATTTATTGGTTCTTTGATGCTATCTTACTGCAATGCTCATGTTGAGCAATTTTTTAGAGTCTAGTTTCAAAATAGATGAAAGGATGCTCGTACGGAGGCAATGAAGATATGGAGGCTTTGAGTAGACAGTGACTTGGTGAATTCAGTATAAGGAAGAGTTTTCTCTATCCAATAGGAGTTGGATAGTCCCATCGGAGTGGGGTGGGGATTGAATGATCATGGTGGCCTTCAGCAGATAGTAGTCCAAAGATCCAAGAGAGAAACATGTTCCTATATGAAAGGACCAAAATCATGTGAAATAAGAAAGTCTTCAAGGATCATTGGAGTGAGCTTATCCATGTATAATTTGTTTAGCTATTAATAATAGAATTAAGCAGCGCCGCAGCAGTAGGGTGGTTTTTTCCCCGGGATGGGTTTTCCACCAGAAACACTTGTGTCATTGTGTTGATTGATTTTGTGGTTTCCTTTTTATTTGTGTTGCACTAATCTCTGATTATATGTTTCAGTTTACGCATGATAAAGATTAAATAATTGGAGAAGAAGTTTATAAGTTCCTTCACTACTGATTCACCCCACCCTTAGTGGTGAATATATTTCCAACTATTAACACCACGCTCACAAACAAGAGAAGCTATATTCAGGATGTTGATAGCTGTCTAGTTGACTAGTACCGAACCTATAATAGAGTACTAAATTGAGTACCGAACTAAGTACAAAACGGTTGCCACAAAATGGTTGCTTTATGTATTCGTTGAACTGGGTGTTGGGCCTCCGATGACCCGTCCATGTACTCAAGTGTCTTCCCTATATTTAAGAATCTCATATATAAATCAGTTAATTAATAAGTCAAGAAATATAAATTCATTTAACACCTACTTAAACTAACCAAAGATATATGAAAATAACCCATATTAGTGATTCTTACCTCTACTATAAAATAACCAAGGTTCGCCAGTGTAGGTTGATTTCACATTGTCAAAAATGGTAAAGTAGGTTAGGTTATGGTGAAAATAGTAGGATAGGGTGTGAAAAGGGGTAACAATAGTAGGGCACAATAGGAGTTGTATGAATTTTGGTCATTTGGAGTTGAGTCAAAATGTTACCTGTGCTTTGAGTTGGACTAGCAATAAGGATATCTTTGACCTCTTCAACTTTTGGGCAGGTATGGAATGTGAAAGGAGGTGAACTATCATAATCTTCTTCATATTTGACTCTTGAGGAAAATAAGGTAAACTGTGGGAAACATTCTTCTGAATATTCTTAAATTTTGAAAGACAACTCAAAGTAGTTTATCTCAACCTTCTTAGAGGTGGAAGTTGACACCTCAAGTAATGATATCACAGGATATGGAGAAATGGGGGACCTCTCTTTCCAAACCCTCCTAGATATAATTTTTTCAGGGTCGAATATAGTGGGAGTTTTCTATTGAGAAGTGTCAAAATGAGTATGAGGCCTTTTGAAAGCCAAGGTGATCAAATGGAAATTTAAACAGTGGAGTTTCCAAAGGTGAGAGATCTTCAACCCACAACCCCTTTTTCTCACCTAACCAAGGGGTGTACAAGTGTCGTACCCAGGGAAAATATTTTGATTCATCCCCAACAATGACGCCAGAAGATGTTGTAGCTCTTAGAGACAATACTCGGATTGAGGAGAGGTCAGTGAATAGGAGATATTAAAACTATTTGTAAGATTTGCTTAAATTGTTCACTTACATTCAACATTGAACACATTTTTAAAATAGAATTGATTCAGAATATCATTCAAGAGGGTAGATGTAGTTAATATCAAAGAAAACTCATAGAATACTTAATATCAAGATATGGTGGCTAACTTACAGAAGCACATAGTTTGCTGGTCATTGTAGCAAGCGTGAAAGAAGAATATGAATAAAAGAAAACGATCCAATATATTGGACTTCGGTAACAAACAGATAAATGAAACATTGAATGACATATCATATTACGTAAAGTGCATATTAAGGACATTAAATATTATTAGTCACAAGAATATCATATTAACATTAGACATAAGTGAGGTCATGATTTCATAAAAATACACCCAACAACTACTATTAGATGTCATCTGAGAAGAAAACAAAGATGAATGGAATGAACACAGAATATAATACATACTACAACCTTATTTAGGCCAAAATCACCAAAAATGATTATTAATCTACAGATAGAGCATACATTTTCCCTTTCTCCATTAACAGTTCCAGAGCCTCTTTGAAACCAAAATTTGGAACCCTTTAAAATGTATCATAAACAATTTTTTATAAGGCCTTAGGATGAGTACCCGCTTAAAAAAATGTTCTCTCTTGATCTCCTAATGATTCATCATAACAAAAATGGTGCGAGCATGAAACTTGCACAGTTGTACTAACTAAACCCTAACTAACTTGAGTTCATTTCTTGAAATGAAATTTTTACAAAAACATAAAACAATAAAGTGTCATGATTAACACAATCAGAAAAATATTCATCTCTGCTGGCGAGGTTCTGGATGAAGAGCTTTTGGGTCGATGACCTAGAGTTGTGGAGGGTGGATGAATTGATCACATTTCTTTCATAGTGATGGACTCGGTAGAGGAGAGCGAGAGAAAATTTGATAAGCGATCTTAAGACTTGTCATCCCTGTATAATTTGGCCTGGTGCGAATAAGGTACTCACCAGCCATAGTAGCTGGAAATCTCTGCTTAGATAGCTCACTATTGTTTTTTCCTTTAAGGATGAGGTCTTCTCTTGGGAGGAATCGACTTTTATCTTAGCCTCCAAAAGTATCTGATTGTACTCCTCCCATGGGATCAATCCTCCTACAAGCTCCCAATAGTTGCGAAGGCCATCTCTAACCCTCTACTCAGATTCTAAGTAAAAAAAAACAACATCCTTTAACACCTTTTCTAGACACTCCTCGGCCTTGGCTCTAGATTATTCCTTATGGATAATCTTAGAGACCTCTAATATTTCAGTTATCTGGTCTACCACGTCTATGGCCCTGAAATAATTGAGTGGTTTTTCATTGACATACTAAATGAATATTTCAGCTATCTCAACATTCTTTTCATCCACCCCTTTGGAAGATAGGATAAAGAACTCATAGTCCTTGATTGCAACTTTTTTCTCGGCCATGAGGGTTAGATACTCCTAGTTATTCTTCATCTTTGTTATTATTTCATCCCATATATGTTGTTTTTCCTAGAGGAGGGACATGTTACCTTTCATCCTGTCTTTCAGTTTAGTAATTTCTTGGTTTGCTTCCTGTATATTTTTACTGATTAGTTATTCATTTGTCTTGGTAGTCTCTAGTTGTTTCTCCTTTTGTGCAAAGTTACACTTGGCATTGTATAAATCCATCAGTACTTTCTTGAGTTCTCCTTTTGAGATTTGCAACTCGGTGAGGGTATTAATGAGCTACTCTATGGGATTATGAATATTCTCTGGCATAAGCACTGAACAAATATGAGAGCTAATTTTTTGTTGGAGCTCTACTACATGTTTCTTGAGGGCCATCATTTCATTATTCTAGTCTATCAGTGCCTTGGCTAGAATATATTTTTCTTCCTCCACCTACACTAGTTCTCTGGACTGCACATGTTCACTAGTAGGCATCTTCATCTTATACCTCAGTTCTTGGATCTCAACCTATGAACTCTGGATAAGAGTTTCTACAACAACTTTGTCTTCTGGGTTCAATCCTAACTTTACAAGAAACTCTTTGAAGCTCTCTTTTTGTAAATTTAGAGCTCTAGCATTATCTTTCTCTTGCTTTATCTTTGTTGCAGCCTTCTCCAACAAATTTTCATCTTTATTGATGGTCATAGCATTCTAGCTTAATTCACTATACAAAATGTCTCCCACCTATCTATGAAAGTTTATTTGTCTAGAAAAGGGACACTTGTTAGGTCCAGAGATACATCCAGAGTCCCAAACTGTGAGCATGATGGGAGGACCGTGCGGAGGGGTGGTGTAGCGAAAAAATCATTTGGTTCCTCTCAAGGTTCATAGCAACCGAGAGTCTGCTCTGATAAGAGACTGAATGTGATGCGAGTTGTTGTTGCATCTCTTCTCTAACTTTCTTATTCCTTTCCTCTATCACCTTCCCTATTGTTCAACTAGATTCTAGCATTCTTGAGCTCCCAACATAACTTAGAAGGGATACCCTTGTAGATGAAGAGGAAGAAGCTTGAAGTGGGTCTTTTATGGTCACCTAGATGCCTATTTGATCTAGCTTTGTCTCAATCAACCTGGTTTCAATCTCTTCATCTACTTCTTCTTGGGTTCTAGCCCCTTTTCTAGAGTGAACATCTTCCTTTTCCATATCTCTGGTCTCTTCCACACTTTTATTTTGTTCCTTGTCCTTTTCCACTCGAGTCTCAATCTCCATTTCTGCATTAATAGGCTAGGAATCAAAGTTAGCATTCTACTCAACTTCTGGCCTGTGTTCATGAGCATAGGACGAGGCATTAATATTTTTCCTTCTCTTTGATATGATACCATGGGGGTCATAATACCAATTATATGCCATTTCAAAATCTAGTTATTTCAACATAATTTCAACTGACTGAAGATCTTACCTGGTGTTTACAATGAAGGGACCTATTGGTTTTCCAAATTTGAACATATAGCCTTTCTTAGCAGGGAAAAAGTGGATCTGATCCACATGTAGGCTATGTCTAATGAATTATAAGGAAAATATTTTCACTGGCATAAAGAGAGGTAAACGATAGAGAGGGAGCTCACACCCATAAACCATAATTTCATTGTATTCCTCAAACAAGTACCAATCACCAACCCTGGTGTCCTTCTTAAGCTAAAGGATTTATTTTTGTTGAGGAAAAATCTTTGGGGGGCAGACATTATGGATGATTTTGTATGAAGTAGCCATATAAGTGGATATGAATTGAGAATAACCCTCATTATTAGGTTTCTGCTTGACAACAACATCCCAATCAAAAAAATACTTTTGTTGTTTGTGTGAATCCATGAGATTAAGGCCCATGCATTCAAACTCATCTACAAGGGTATATAGGAACAAATAAAACATTATGGAATGATATTTGAAAAATGAAGTGATAGGAAAATGGTGCAACTGCAATATGATGGATTCATCTAGCAAAGAAGGTATATAAAAAATATGGCCTCACTGCATCATCATTCTTAGAAACCCTATGGTGGCTTTGGTGACAATATTGGCATCATCCTCCCCAAACAACTAGGAAATTATAGTGAGGATGGGTTGCACTACCTCTATAAATGTGGGTACTAGAAAAGTATCAGCAACAGGGAAGGATTGGTGGCTTGGGGCAAAAATCATCTGTAAGAAATCCTATTCTTCCTCAACTAGGAGGGCGGTATAACTATAAAAGAGGGTTGTTTCAGTAAATTTGTTGCCTCAGGAGAAACTGGGTATACCAAAGCCTTTTGAATTAACTCTGGACTTGTCTCTAGGATTTTATTCTCGTAGATCATATAAAAGAATTTTTCTCTTCTACATAAGATGATGCAAGCCAAGAAATGAACTCTAGAAAGTGATAGACAAATGGTACGACTTGGTAGTATAACCTTGATTCTACTACTCTAAAAGGGTCCTCTCCCTTGATATAGTGGTCATACATGTAGAATCGGAGGTACGACATGTGGTAGGGACATAATGGGTTGAAGATTTGTGACTCTCTATCCATGAGAAACTAAATGTTAGATGAGGGTTTGGCTTCCTACACTTTGGGAGTTTTAGGAGTCATTTTCTTCATTTTGAGCAAGAGGAAAAAATTACAAGCAGAAGGCTTGCAGGTTACCTGGTTGATATGGTGAAATTCAGACGAACAACATTGGTTGAGATCTGGAGTTGTCCGATAAGAAAATGGTGTTCTAGACTAGTGCAACAATGAGAGGACTCGACTGTAGAAAATAAGATTTTGAATTCAAACAGCTAACGGGTCAGGCCTTTATATGAAAAAGAAAATGGTAACTTGACATCTTGTAGGGTCATGAGGGAGTGACACGTGGCATAATGTGATTGGGAGGGTGATAGGTTGACACATGGAAGGGTGACTTTACCATTTTACATCCACACTCGCATGTTAGCATTGTCTGCACCTCGGCATAATGCATGGCGGGCATGTTCCCCACCTCTTCTCTATCAGGTGGATGATTGAGAGGCGGGATCAAGCCGAGTCCCCCCGATTTAATCCAGGTTGTTGATCTACCTAATCTACCTTATTGAATTTTCAACTTCGGGGGGTGGTGTTAGTGTATCTTTCACACCAGTTCCCCCCTGCAATGCCTCTAAGGTTTGGTTGGCTTGTGATGAACGTTGATCTGCCCAACACTTGTTCGACCTTTAAACATGGACCCCACTTTCCACTTATCTTCAAGGAATACTGGGATCAACGCAGTGACCATCTTTTCCTTTAACACATCTAAGCTTCGCTGACACTCTTCATTCCAACAGAATGTATCATCCTTCTTTATAAGCTTCTCCATTGGTGTAGTAATCTAGACATAGCTCTTGATGAACTTTCTATAGTATCCTGTCTGCCCCAACATTGTGTGCAACTATTTCACACTTCTTGGTGCCTCTAAATTATTTATAACTGCTATCTTAGTTGGGTCGACCATTAATCCTTGTTTGCAGACCACATGGCCCAGCAAGATTCCGAAAGGAACACAGAACAAACATTTCTTCAAATTGAGCACGATCTAATACCTTTGGCATGTATCCAACATCAAGCATAGGCTAGCTACATGTCATTTCACTAGCCTAAACATCGTCCAATCATCAAAGTATACTTCGAGAAACTTGTGAATGAAGTCCTTAAATGCTGCAATGACTACGTGCGAAAAGATTGCCGATGCGTTCTTCAGTCCAAAAGGCAGTATAGTATACTAAAAGCATCCCCACTTAGTTGTGAATGTCATCTTACTTCTATCCTCTGGTGTGATCTTGATCCGATGGTACCCCGAGAACCCATCAGTGAACGAATATGCTTCCTATCCCCCTACATTATCCAACACTTCATCTGTGAAAGGAGTCGAAAAAGGATCATGCATGCAAGTGTCATTTAGCTTTTTGAGATCTACACATATCCTTATTTCATATTTCTTCTTCCTTACCTGAACTACTATTGGGCTCACCCAATCAAATTCTTCCACTGGCTCAATAATACCTACTGCAAGAATTTTATCCAACTCTAAGCAGACCTTTTCTTTATACTTCGGATTGAGGCAGTAAGGCCTTTGCTTAATCATCTTTGTATCCAATTTCAACATAATTTTCATAACTCCCAGGTCCCCTATTATCCCCTTTTATTCTGAGAACTTTGTAGGGAACAAGTCCTAGTATTCCCAGGAGTAACTCAACAACTTTGTCCACTGTAGCTATTAGTGTCCGAGTGTGAATAAAATATTCAACCCTTTCCTACATTAATTCATCAATCCAGGTGCATACAACTTTCAAGGCAACGTGAAAGGTATATGCAGGGGCAAGGTTGCAGCCTTACATCAACCAAGGATTCATGATTAAGAAATCAACACATTGCTATGACAATAATAGAAATTAAATCGTAGAAATTAAGATGTATTCAAACAATCTATAAGGATCTGTAACAACAATAAAGAAATAAACACAACAAGTAAAACAACATACATAAAAGGAAATACGCAGCACCTGATCAGAAGAGTGGGCCCAACTCTCTGATCAGGGCTGCGTTAAATTACAACTAGAGATAGAACAACAAAATTGCTTGTATTTTATTAATCTGTAAAGAAGTTGTTACAATACATATCTCTACATGGCTAACCCTTCACATAGGAATAAAACCCCTTTTATACAATACATGGGTAATAACATATTCCCCAAAACCTGGCAACTAAATGCCCAAAATATACAATAGTTTAGAACAACACTAGTCAGCGAGAGAGCGAGAATGGGAACGATCCAAAATAGGCTTGAAAATAGCGAGTTGGTTATGCCATCTCAGCATTAACGAATAGCTGTTGTGAATCATGGAACTGCTGCTACATGCTGTGAAAGAGATACCTGTTCACTGAAATCTACGGACATAACAAGTTTTAGTAGTTCACATAGGAAAAACCCTCGTGACTTTACTTCATCAATTAAATATTCCAAGAGACAAAGAAAGGAGGGTTACCTCATAGGTTTATCATAATAAATTCATGTCAATTAGTGCAAAAAGGATGAAAGGATGGGTGGAAATGTGAGGAAAAGATAATCAGATTTGGTGCCCAACATCTCCCCTCAACTAGCCCTTTGCATGCCCTCATGCAGCTCACCACCTCTGTAGGTCTGGGTTAGATCGGCTGTGATCCTCGTGAGGCTGGGAAAGATCATATTCTTCTGCCATGACTGTTCCTGGGACCTTGTGTCCCTCTGAGAGAAGGACTTCCTTCCACCAATCATCTGTTACATGATATGCTGGGGTATAGTGCTTTGCTGGCAACCAAATGATAGGGAACCTGAACCGGATTCCCATCCACTGGACCCCGCATGTTTGGACACATGCCACATATGTTGGCACCTAACTAAGTGCCCGTGCAAAATTTGGTGCTCCAAAAGGTTCCCTGTTCCGGACAGATGTGGGTGACATCATCCACCTTTTTTGGCAACTATCAAGGGCCTCACCTTGGAACGTGACTATTTGTTTGACATAAAGATCAATGCACCACCTCTATGTCCTCAGCATCTGTTCTCTATTTCCCTCGATCTCTAAAAAGGTGGTGTGCTTATTGTACATGGTTACTCACTGTTGGTGCTCTCCTCTCATCATAAGAGGCTTCGTGTTTTGATCTGACTGAAACGTATTGGAAGCCTTTTGCCAATTTATCTGATTGAGAGTGTAGGAGGTAAAAGCCCTTAAATGAATGTCCCCCACATATGGGACCGGATTAAATTCTTTGTCTCCACACAAGAGGTATCCATGCAGATAGAGCTCACACATAAAGTGTTGGGTTGCTAAGTCATAGATTCTCATTATACGAAGGAATTGTACATCGTCCTTGATTTCGTGACTAATCTCCTTCTTAATTCTTTCCAAACAAAAGAAAATAAATCTCTCATGCAAGAACAAGGCATAGCTAGAAGCAGGAGGGAAACATGCCATTACCTCTTGTGTCAGGCTGAACATTTGTTCTTTGTCAGCCTTCAATTCATTCACTTGTCCTCCCAACCGTTCTACCTTACGCTGCTGCTTCGCATACCTTAGACGTAATCTGTCCATGCACTCTACATATTCGAAAATAGCTTTAGATGCCTACTCCTGGGTTCTTTTTACCTCATTCTGGTAGTGGGTTGCGGTGGATTTCCACGTTTGAATCTCAGCTGTCAAGGAGAATTCACGACCTTCGAATAAGTGCTTGATAGGGTCCGTTTGAGTAGCAACAGAGGTCGTCAGTACATTGTCTACTTGTGTTTCTTGCTCGACCACTGTAGCTTTGGGCTCCTTAGCCCACCGTTTATACTTACTTTTTTCTTGAGTCGATGCACCTGCTTCCTCGGCCTCCGAACCTCTGTTTTCAACCGCATTATATCCTTGAATTGTAGCTAGTATTTCTTGTTAAGGGGCAACCTCCGTTGCTCGGATAGTTCTATCCACTCCTACTTAATAATTACTTCATCTTGCTCTACAGCTGGTACAGTAGGTAGTGGATTACTTGGAGGAATATCTTCTGGGCCTTCTATTAGGTTCTCTTGCCTCGGTTCCTCTCCCTTGATTACTTCTTGCTTGACAACCATGCCAATCAACCTTGTAGCTTATTCATCAGGTGGTGGATTACTCGGGAGAGTATCTACAGGTTCATCTATCAAGATCATCTTGCTTGGTCCCCCTTCCTCAGGAGAAACTTCTTCCTTCTTAACAATTACCTCAGCCTCCTCTGGGGTTGTTTTGGCAGGTGGTGGGTTGACCAGAGGAGTATCCACCAGCATTTCGACCAGAATCTCCCTTCCTGGTTCCCCTGTTTCAGAAGCACCTGCTTCTTCCTCTCCTCTAGGTTCCAAGGCATCTGTCTAAAAAATGCCTTCATCACCTGGCTGCTATTCTTGTGGTTCTATGGGGTGTTCTTCCTCCCTCTATCCTTCGGGACAGTCTTGTTGGGAGTCCACAGCCAATAGACTAGCAGTAATTGGGCCTTTAATCGAACCATAAAACTTTAGAATAGGAGGAACAACAACCTCCTCCTCTGAGCATCAAGGAGAACAAGACACCCTCGCCCCTTTCGGAATGGAGGCACAAAAAGAAAACTGAAAAATGTTTTATGCCTGGGCTATAACAGTCATGGTTGTGACTTCAAGCTCTTTTCCCCCATTGGCAGCAATTCCGCTTTGGCCCGAGACTTCCTCCTGTGCGGCCTCCTATCCTGTAGTTGACACTGGTTCTTGTGGAGCAGTGTCAACCTCAGGAATTAATTCTTCCACATTTTCTGGAGCCGAATGGGTTGGTGGTGGTTCTTATGTGACGCCACCGCCCATATCCAACATTTGCTGAGCAGATGACACTGGCACAGTTTCCTCTGGCATGTCATTAATAAAGGTGGACTCATGTATCACCATGTCAACCCCATCCATTGTGTCCATAATTCCTTCCTCTGTTAGTTCCATGGTCTCTTTTGCCTCGGGTCTCTCTTGCCCTAGTCCATCTCCTTCCATTGTACCAATAGTTGAGGCTGGTTCTTGTGGAATAGCCTCGGTTGTGGCACTAACAAATTCTTCTGTTTCAGCTCTTTCCTCCCCTGTTCTATCTTCCTACATTGGCCCCATGGCCAAGGCTGGTTCTTGTGGAACAGCCTCGGCCGTGGTGCTGACAATTTCTTCCATTGGCTCCACAGTCGAGGCTAGTTCTTGTGGTACAACTTCGACTGTGATACTGACAATTTCTTCCGTATACAACCTTCCTTGCACTGGTACCTCTTCTTCGATCAGCGCCACAGTCGAGATTGGTTCTTGTGTAACAACTTCGACTGTTTCTTCCACTTCAAGCTCCCTTCCTTTCTCTGATTCTTCGGCCTCCATTTCCATCTCTTCCGGCCCTTCTTGATCTACGTATTCATCCTCTGCTGCTGGTTCCTCCTCCATTCCTTCCAGCTCCTCTTCCCTAGTAGCTATAACAGCTTCTATCTCTTCTTCTGTCGATTCCTGGAATGTTTCCCACAAAATTTGAAACTGGGCTAGTGCATGCGTAACTAGTAGTCGAACCAGCCCATGGTTGGTAATGACTGCTGCAACTTGTCGTGAGCACTAAGCAGATTGTGCCATCAATTGGAGGCTTTTTAAAAAAACAAATGCATGTTCAACGAGAAGACCTCTGACTATGGAAATCAGAGGTGAGCTAGCACCCTGAAGTGATACTTGAATATAGTGGTGTATCTCCCTTCACAAGTTATGTATTTCATTACAAAACTTGCTACATCGCCCCATGGATGTAGTATTGAATTCCGGTCATACCCTCGACCTTTTTGAACAATGCTCTCACAAGCTTGCAAGAATGCTTCTAGGAACTCTGGGAGGGAGGTTCTCCATGAAAACCAGCTTTGTCCTTGCCAAGGTAATCCACTAACTTCTCCAATGGCTTCCTCTGTGACAGGGATTTCTATCCCTCTAACCTGTGAGCTTTCTTCACCCAAGTTAAGTGCAAATTCTACTGCAATTGATTCGTTTAACCCCTAGAACCTGTCTAAATAAACATCCAAACCTGCATTAACAAAGATCTGCCACACTTCCCTATTGTTGCAAACCAATGTGGTATCCTTCAAGTCATGACTCACAACCAACCCACCCATCGCTGTAGAAATAGTAACAACACAGTGGATGAAGTCAGCTGTTAGGGAGAGAGTAGCAATCCACACTAACAATGACAATGGTAACAACATGGTGGGGCGTGAGGTAAAAGGATAGTGAAAATGGCTGGTATATTTCGGAAATCGCAAAGAATGATGGGGAATTATGGAAGTACAATGGAATAATTATAGTAATTAATTTAGATGCATTGGGAAAATATCGATAGGTTATTGGCGTACAAAATTCAAATTTCAATGCGTCGTGTTCATTATTACAAAATCACGGTATTTTTGGGTTACTGTTCACATCGGATTTAGTAATGATGTATCATTATTGTAGTTTAAGTACGCTACCGTTTATTCATGATGGGACCCCCCCAACTTAAATGTGGCCTTCCGCAGCACGTTTATGTCTCATTAATGGAATATTTTAATTGAATCTGTAAAATTCAATGGAGGCCTACCTGGCGACCTACCTAGTGGTGGAGTAACAACAAAGTAACCATGGAGTAACAACGGTGGCATAGTAACAACACCGGCGGAGTAACAACAATGGCAGAGTAACAACACTAATGGGGTAACAACACCGACGGAGTAACAACACCGACGGAGTAACAACATCGATGAAGTAACAACACCGAAAATGTAACAACATTGGTAGAGTAATAGCACCGACGGAGTAACAACATCGGCGGAGTAACAACACTGGTGAAGTAACAGCACTAGCAGAGTAACAACACCGATGGAGTAACAACATCTGTCACTTAGAAAGTTTTTCAGGAGTAACAACAGTGGTGGAGTAACAACACCAACGGAGTAACAACATTGGCAGGGTAACAACACCGATGGAGTAACAAAACTGGCAGAGTAACAACACCGACTAAGTAACAACATTCGTCACATAGAAAAAATTTCAGGAGTAACAACACTGGCGGAGTAACAGTGTCGGTGAAGTAACAACAATGGCAGAGTAATATCACCGATAGAGTAACAACATCGACTATTACTTGGAAAATTTCCTTTCAGCTCCTCCTTGTCATATTTTGATCATTATCCCTTCAAAAGACAAACAAGTCATTAGTAACAAATTATTATTATTATTATTATTATTATTAGTATTATTATTATTATTTTTAAGAGGGCAGTGAGCATTCTCTGCACCAACAACCATCAAAATAGATTTATCAGAGAGATGTTTAATAAAGGCATCCTTAGAAGTTGGAAGGCAATATAATTTTAGATGGCGTCCATTCACTAAGAAAGAAGTACGAGTATCATCTATTGTAACCAATCTAACTGTTCCATTGTTAAACACGACATCCACTTCATAGGGTCCCATCTAGTGAGTGTGAAGCTTCCCTTTAAAATATTTAAAATGGGATTCATAGAGCAATGCCCAATCTCTTGTATGAAACACCTTGTTCTTGATAAATTTATCATGTCGCTTCATTCTCTGTTGTTGAATAGGAGTAGTCTTCTGGATAGCCACTGAATGGATTTCATCTAATTCGTTGAGCTATTCCAACAGGTGTTTCTTGGCCTTTGATAAGCCTAATCCTCCTTCCAAAGCTGTTTTGGAAATGATGATCTCAAATTCAACCAGAAACAAGGGGGATTTCCCATAGACTAACTAAAATGGTGAAAACCCAGTTGTATTCTGCCATGTTTTCCTATATGCCCAGAGAGCTTCTAGAAGTTTCTAAAACTAATAATGGCGATGGCTTGCTACAGTTTTTGTTAAGATATTTTCCAATACCTTGTTTGCACTTTCTACCTATCCATTCACCTGGGGCTAGTAAGGAGTTGTCACTCTGTGTTTAACCCCATATTTCTGCATAAGCCTTGCTATCATGTAGGATGTGAATTGTGCCCCTCCATATGAAACATTCTCCCTTGTAGTGCCTAATATAAAATCACCCCTAGGTGACCTTAGGAAATTAATGAAGGTATTACAGACTCATGTGCTAGTGTGTGCCTATGTTATTTTAAGTAATGGATCGATAAGATTGCGAAATACACATGCAATTGGAAAACAATAAGAGAAACACAACAATTTAATAAGGAGTTCACCCAATCCTCTTGGGCTACGTCTCCTGGTCCAGCTTTTCTGTGATGGCCTTCTTTATTGTGTATTTAAGCAGAGTTTTTACAATGAGAATCTCAATTTGAGTCTCCTGTAACAAATGATGCTTAGTAGGGTGGTACTTGGACTCCCCAAGCCACTAGAGTACACAAACTCCCCTTCACCAAGTCTCGACCCCAACTGGTCTTAATGGGATGAGTCCAATTTGGTACTCAGTTCCCGACAGATATCCTCACAGGGATTGCTCGAACCTCTCAAGCCTTCTCGGTTCTATTTGCTCGATGCTGCCTTAGCTCTACAGGTCAGCTCGACTTCTTTGTTCTCTGCTTCTTGCTTCACTCTCTATTCTGTCTTCCCCTATCTCTGTTCTCTGTCTGTTCATGGCTTAAAGCCAATCCATCCCTTGACTATTCGCTTCCTCTTCCATCTCTTTGGATCGCCTGCCTCTGTCCGCTGGGATTCCCTGCTTCTGTGTCATCGTGATTGTGTAACGTTTCACAGAGAAGTGGCCACTTGTCTCCTTACAAACTGAGTGCCAGCTCTTCCTCAAATGGTCATTATTTCAGTTACTCTGTGAAATGATTCATCCACCAGCTCAGCGGTCATGTCAGACCCCAAATTTCATATGCCTCAGCCTATTCTTCCGTCAAAACTGGTCTCCCATCGGGTGCAATCTCCACTATTAGATTTGGGGCCTCCAGACCCTACAGTCATCGCTTTTATCACACAGGTGACTTGCTCGACCATTACCCTGTGATGAGAGCAGTTTTCTCTCTCATTTGCCAGACACGCGTCATTCAATGTATGGCATTGCTTGGTCCCCTGACAAACTCACTTACCGCCCAAAATGCCTCTGATATTCTGCCAGTTTTGGAGCACAGGACCCGCCTGTCCGTTTTAGCACTTTTCACATGACTGGGTGTCGAGGCTTTTCCTTCTCTGAGGTTTTTATCCTGCGATGCGCATCAGAAATGGCCTCTATTTTTTTATCTGGACTCCCTATTTGCTAGTTTGTGCCACTACATGGTCTCCATGGGGCAACGGTCAGTGCGCTTTGACCAAGGGTCCTCGTTGTTTCGTGTTGGCTACAACTGCCACTGTCCAGAGGTCCTTCCTGATAGCTCATTGTTCACAATATTTTGGAGTCTGACATAATTTGAAACAATCATAGAAACTCTAATAATTTTCAAGGATCCAATTCGGATCATGGCCTTCCCACTAAAAAGGTTTTTGGACCACCAAAAGTTGGTTTTCAAGCATTGACTAAGTGAGGGTACAATTTTCTCACTTATCCAATCTCTATCCACTTTGCACTACTTAGCTTTGAACCCCTGAGCCCAATTCTGAGGTACTCAACATCTCCCATGTACGTCGTTCTCACCTTCCTTTCCAAAACTATGTCTTCCTGCAATTCATTAAGATATTAAGGTAGTCGGTCATCAATAGAAGGAAATTGACTCTGTCCTTCAGGATCTTCAATTAACGAAGGTTCAAATAGTCTCAAGCTATCTGCATTTACGACTGAGTAGATGTGCATGTAAGCTGGTAGATCAAGGCAAAAAGCATTCTCACCAATTTTCTCAAGTATCTTGAAAGTTCCATACCTGATAGGCTTTAGCTTTTAACCTTCACCTTGCATCCTATCCTTGTTAATATACAACCAGACTTGATCACCAACTTGAAAACTATGCTCCATCCGATGGTTGTCATGCCTTGCCTTGTATTTGGCCTAGCTCTTTTCCAGCTGTTCCTGTACTACCTAGTGGATCTCTTGGATTTGTTCAATGAACCTAGTTGCCTTATTGACATCGCTGTGTCCCTCAACTGTTGTGTCTTTACCAAAGACAAAATCCAAAGGATACCTTGGTGTGAAACCAAAATAGGTCTCAAAAGGAGATCTCTGTGTAGGAGAATGTTTTGCTCGGTTGTAAGCATGCTGCACATAACACAAATGTTCATCCCAAAGCTTAGGATGCTTGTTGCAATATCCCCTGAGCAACTGGATCACTGTCCTATTGACTATTTCTGTCTGGCCATCGATTTGTGGATGAAAAGTTGTGCTTTTCTTCAAGTTGGTGTCCATCAGTTCCCACAGACTTGACTAAAACTTTCCCATAAATCGGGTGTCTCGATTAGATATAATGGAAGTGGGTAACTCAAAATGAACCCATACATGTTGAAAGAATAGTTTTGGAGTTTGTTCAGCTGTAATCTGTTTATTACAAGGTATCAAAATACACATTTTGCTGAATCTATCCACAACAACATACAATAATCATGACCTTTCCTAGATTTAGGTAGTCCTCCAACAAAGTCCATGGTAACACTTTCCCAAGGATGAGAAGGAACTGGTAAGGGAGTGTACAAGCCTAGTTTTCTATTGCTGAGCTTGCTTTTAGCACACATAGTACACCCTCTCACATATCTAGAAACTATCTCGTTCATTTTTGGCCAATAACAAAATCTTTGCAGCTGTGCAATTGTTTTACTTAGCCCAAAGTGACCTGATATTAGAGAAGTGTGTGCTTCTCGAATTATCTTCACTCTTTCAGTTTGTGGAATGCATAGCTTCCCACAATGATATAGGAATCGGTCCTTTACATGATAATCCAATTCTTCTATTCGTTTGCCTTAACTTAAAGTTGCATATACATCTTTGAAATATATATCTTGAGCATATTGTTCAATGTAGCTCTCATGTAAAACAAAATTATGCTTAAGTATAGTGGATGCATTTATAATGGGTCTAGATAACATATCTGCAACTTTATTGTGTATGCCCTTTTTATATCCGATGACTAAATGAAACTGTTGTAGAAAACCCATCCATCTATAGTGTCCTGATTGTTGCAACTTAGTTTGGGAGTGTAGATATTGAAGTGGTTGATGATCAGTATGTATTACTATCTCTTTGCCCATTAAGTAATGTTTCCACTTTTTCCCACTCTATACTAGTGCATACAATTCTTTATCATATGTAGGATAGTTAACTACTTTAGAATCAAATGTCTCAGAATGATAACATATGGGTTTACCGTGCTGTGTCAACACTACTCCCATGGCATAGTCACTGACATCCGTTTGGATCTCAAACGGTTTTTAAAGGTCTGGCAGTGCTAGTACCAGTGCTATACTAATCTTTTCTTTCAAGGTGTCGAAGGCCTTTTGTTGTTTGCCTCCCCATTGAAACACCTTGTTCAATCCTGTTAAAGCATGTAAGGTAGCTATAATTAAGGAAAAGTTAGAAATGAACTTTCTTCAATATTGCGCTACTCCTAAGAAGCTCCTAACTTCTGTAGCAGATTTGGGTTTAGGCCAGTTTATGATGACTGTCACCTTAGAGGGATCTATCTTCAATTCACCACCCCCTACTATATGACCCAAATAATTCAAAGATGTTTTGCCAAATTCACATTTTGAGAGTTTAACATAAATTTTTTCTCTTTTCAATACATCTAGTGTCTGCTTAACATGATTTAAATGTTCTTCCCATGTTTTGCTAAATATCAGAATGTCATCCAAACATACAATAACAAAATCATCAAGAAAAGGTCCGAGTACATCATTCATTATTCTCATGAAAATAGTAGGAGCATTAGTTAAGCCAAAAGGCATAACCAGCCACTCATACAATTCCTGCTTTGTTTTGAAAGCAGTCTTCCATGCATCTTGTTCTACAAAGCTAACCTGATGATATCCACTATGCAAGTCTAACTTGGAAAAATAAACAACTTCTTTCAATTGATCTAATAGATCCTCTATGCGAGGAAGGGGATAACGATTTTTTATTGTTATCTTATTCAGTGCTCGGTAATCAATGCACATTCTCCACGAGCCATCTTTCTTTCTCACCAAAACAATTGGAGATCCACATGGTGATGTGCTAGTTTTGATGAACCCCTTCTTGAGAAACTCTTGCACCTGCTTCTTGATTTCTGCATTCTCTAAAGCGGACAACCTGTACATTCCAATGTTAGGAAATGGAGCATCTCGCTGCAAATTAATTTCATGCACTATTTCCTTTTTGGGTGGTATACCTTTAGGTTCTTGAAACAAGATATCATACTCTAAAACAACTTTTTCTAAATCAGCTTGCTGTTTAGCATCACAACCCTCAAATACATTGGTTTTATCGAGTTTCTTTTCCTTTACAACCATCAGTAAAAATTATTTGCATGAATTTATCATTCGGTTCATCTGCCCTGAGTTTATGAAAGTATAATTATTCTTGAGCTTATGAGCTCTTACAAAGTATTTGATTCCATCTTTAACGACTAGATACTTGTTCTCAGCTCTATAAAAAATAGCTTTTCTGTCATACAAGTAAGGACTTCTTAAAACAATTCCACATATATCCAAAGGAATTATGTCTAACTCAACCTCATCTACAAATGTTGACCCAAAAGAAAAATTAAGTTTGCATTGTCTAGTCACTTGTAGTTGTGCTTTATCACTTAACCATCCTAATGGGTATGGTTTCTTGTGAGGTGTAGTCAGTAATCCCAACTTCTTTACAATTTCTTTAGAAATTAAATTTACTTGTGAGCCACTATCAAGCAAAATATCAATCTTTTGATGTTTGGAAATAACTCAAATATGGAAAAGCTCATGTCTTTTTCTCTCATTTTCTTCACCAATAGTAGATTGTGTAGAATTACTAGTAGATACTTTAGAATTCTTACCTTTTATACCTATGGCTGCAATGGTTGTTTCATCTCTTGAGTCTGACCCCAAATCTTTCTGAATAGCTGCAACAGTCTTCTTCTTCTCTCCCTCGAAATTCTTAGGTCTCAGCTCTAGATGCAGAATCCAATAGTGCTCATCGTCATGCCCATCCTTCTTACAGTGAGTGCATGAAGACTTGCTTTTCTGTACAGTGTTGGCCTTCCTTGCTTTCCATTTTTGTTTTCTTTTCTCCTTATTCTTGCTTGCAGTGGGTTGGGATGATCCCCCAACTTCTAGGTTTCCATTCTTTTCTCTAGCTTCTAGATGCGTAGCTTGAACAGATACCTCATTTATACTAGTGGGATTAAACATGAGGATAGTGTGCCTCATGTAGCTGTGTAGACCACCGATGTACTTCAACAGAGTCTTAGGTGAGTCTAGTGAGATTCCTAGAATCAATACTCTCTTCCTAAATTCTTGGGTGTAACCTTGTACATTTTTCCCTTTCAATTGTCGAAGAGTTTGCCAGCTCATGATGGCTTGCTGCATATAGGCGAGTGGATAGAACTGCTTTTTGATTGCAGAAAGAAATTCACTCTAGATAGAAAGAGTCTTCCCATGTCTCTTCATGTCAGCTTGGCTCCTGCCTTCCCACCAAACCAAGGCAGTGCCTCCAAGGTGTAGGCTGGCCAACTGAATCTTGCTCGTCTGAATCGATGCTCTACACTCTGCAATAAACATCAATTCGTCTAATAACAATGTAAACTTTGAAACGAGAACTGATATTGTTACCCGTTTTGTAGAGATAGCAAAAAAGTGACCCGATTTTGAAAAGGGGTGATGCAGAACACACATGTTTTTTTAAAGCATAGTTTTTGGCACTATAATTTTTTTTATGTACATTGCTTTTTAGAATGGTAGTGATTTTGATGTTGATTTAAAAAAGTGGTAATTCTACACCATGCCCTTTCGTTAAAAGGCTTTTTTTTTTTTTACTTTTAATTTTATAATGTATGAAATGTAAATAATTATTTTGTAAATTTAATAATTTTGGAAGTGGTCTTCTTCTTCATATTTTCTTGTTTTTATTTTTTTTGTAGTGAGGTTTTTATTGTTTTGCATATTTAAAGAAGAAAATTGATATTTTTCATTTTCGATATTCTACATATTTATACACCGTTAATTAAATTTTCAATCCACATGACATAATTGTCTCTAAAAAACATATATAAAAAAATATATAAAAAAGACAAAAATAAAAAATAAAAAATGTTAAAAAAATTTATCTCATAAACCATAAAAGAATTTGGAAAAAAAAAACAAAATTAATATATATATATATATATATATATATATATATATATATATATATATATATATATAATTAAATAAGTAAAAATATAAAAATTAAAAAAAAAAAAACATTACAAAAAACTAGGGAAAAAAAATAAATTAATTAAAAACAAACTAGTTTAAAAAAAAAAAAAAATTAGCAGAAAAAAAATTAAAAAACTAATAAAATTAATATTAAAAAAACAAAAATAAACACAAATTATAAAAAAAAAGCCCTAAAAAATTTGAAAATTATTAAAAAAACCAAAAAAATATGAAAATATTAAAAAAACCAAAAAAATTTTAAAATTTCAATTTTTTTTTAAACAAAAATTATTATTACTATTTTTTTTAAAACAATATTTTTTTTTTTATTTAAAAAAAATCATTAAAAAAAAATTATTTTTTTTTAAAAGAATTTCATATTTTAATTTAAAATTTTAAAAAATCATTTTAAAAAAATCTAAAAATTTAAAAATGTTTTTTATTTGTAATTTACAATTTAAAAATTTTAAAAAATGATTTTAATATATATATATATATATATTGAATGGCCGCCGCTCCCCCGTCGCCCATGGTGGCGTGGCCGTGGGCGGAGGGCCTGCACGCAGGGCCCTCCGCCCTAGCGCCACCACGGGTGACCGGGGGGCGGTGGGCCGATTCCACTGCCGTGGGCGGAGGGCCTATGTGCAAGCCCCTCCGCCCATGGCAGCACCACCATGGGCGGCTGGGAGGGCATTGGTCCGATTTCGAGAATCGGCCCACCGCCCCCCGGCCGCCCATGGTGGCGCAGTCATGGGCGGAGGGGCCTGCGTGGAGGCCCCCCGCCCACGGCCGCGCCACCACGGGTGGCGAGGGAGTGGTAGCCGTTCATAAAAACCAATAAAAAAACATTTAGAAAAAAAAAAAAAAAAAAAAAAAAAAAAATTTAAATCATTTTTTAAAATTTTTAAATTTTAAATTACAAATAAAAAACATTTTTGAATTTTTAAATTTTTTTTTTTTTAAATGATTTTTTAAAATTTTAAAATTTTAAATTAAAATATGAAATTCTTTAAAAAAAAATAATAATAATAATAATGAATTTTTTTCAAAATAAAAAAATATTGTTTTAAAAAAAATAGTAATAATAATTTTTGTTTAATAAAAAAATTGTTTAAAAAACAAATTTAAATTTTAAAATTTGTTTGGTTTTTTTAATATTTTAATATTTTTTTGTTTTTTTTAATAATTTTCATATTTTTTGGTTTTTTTTTTATAATTTGAATTTATTTTTGTTCTTTATAGTACTCATTTTATTAGTTTTTTAATTTTTTTTCATTAATTTTCTTTTTCTTTTTTAAACTAGCTTGTTTTTAATTTTTTTTTTTCCTAGTTTTTTCTAATGTTTTTTTTTTTTTTTTTTAATTTCTCTATTTTTACTTATTTAATTTTATATACATATTTTTTTTTATTTTTATTTTTTCTAAATTCTTTTATGGTTTATGAGATAATTTTTTTTTAACATTTTTTTATTTTTTATTTTTGTCTTTTTTATATATATTTTTATATTTGTTTTTTTAAGTAATCAACATTTTAATCTTAGTTTTAGTAGTTTTAAATTTTTTTTTGGTTAATTTTCTAATTTTTTTTTAAACTAGTTTGTTTTTAATTTTTATTTTTAATTTTTTAATTTTTACCTACTTAATTTCAAGTTTTTTTTAAATGTTTTTTTTTTTCTTTTCCATTTTTTTTTTTTTTTTTGTTTTTTTTTTTATTAATCGTTTGCCAATTTTTTTTATGGTATACAAGATAATTTTTTTTTTTACTATTTATTTGTTTACAATGTTTAATTTGTTTTAGTTTTTTAATTCTTATCATTAATTTGGTTTTTTTTTACATTTTTATGATTGCTTTTTCTTTTATATTTGATATTTTTTTTTCATTTTTTTTTTTTAGTATATAATTTAATTTATGTTTTGTTATTTTTTTAACTTTCTTTTGTTTTGTGTTTTTTTATTGTTTTAATTATTTTTTATTTTTATTTTATTTTATGTTTTCATTATTTTTTTTAAATTTTAATGTTTTTCGGGGTCATGATAAAATATTTTACGCCATTATTTCGAAATGTTGAAATTTTACTTTTGAAAAAAAAAAGTGTTTTCCCAGCGTTAACACTTTTCGTTTTGAGGGTGTCTTCTAGACAATTTTTGCGCAAAAAATTGGTTTTCACCGCCATTTTCAAAACATGTTGAAAATTTACCCAAGAAAAAAACAGGTGTTATTCCAGTATCAACACTTTTCGTTTTTAGAACTGCTTTTGATGTTTTTTCGATGTTTTTTGGCCAGAGTTCCCGTTTTGAGTTTATAGTTCCCGTTTCAAAGTTTACGTTGTTTAATCCAATTGTCCAGATTTTCTGCATTCAACTCTCCATCATATATTGGTAAATCAAATTTAACATCTAGTTTAATCAAAGATGTCTTCTTTCTATGTTCAGGGCTATTAGGAGGTGTGAGAAAGCTTTCTTCTTTCCCTTTGCCTTTTGAGTGGTCATGGAAGAGAGACTCTTCTTCTCCTTTATATTGTTTGGAGCCTAATGAATCTTCATCTTTATGTTTTCTAAAATCCTTATACATTTCCTCTATTATGGACCTTATGGCCAGGAAACTATCTATAAATTGAGGGTCTAGCCCCACAGAACCTTCCTCCGACATTGTCTTTTGAGGATAGACTCTTCCAATTTCAGGATTAGTTTCGACCAACTCTGCTTCCCCTAATTTGAGCTTTGATCTAGTTAGCATTCAACAGTTAAATTCAACACAAGCTTGTCTAACCTTAATAGCCTAAAGCTCTCATACCACTTGATCTGAAATCACCGCTAGGTGACCTCAAGAAATTAATGAAGGTATTACAGACTCATGTGCTAGTGTGTGCCTATGTTATTTTAAGCAACAGATCGATAAGATTGAGAAATACACAGGCAATTGGAAAACAGCAAGAGAAACACAGCAAGCAAAAGAAAAACACAACAATTTAATAAGGAGTTCACCCAATGCTCCTGGGCTACGTCTCCTGGTCCAGCTTTTCTGTGGTGGCCTTCTTTATTGTGTCTTTAAGCAGAGTTTTTACAATGAAGAGCTCAATTTGAGTCTCCTGTAACAGATGATGCTTAGTAGGGTGGTACTTGGATTCCCCAAGCCACTAGAGTACACAGACTCCCCCTCACCAAGTCTCAACCCCAACTGGTCTTCATGGGATGAGTCCAATTTGGTACTCAGTTCCCGACAGATATCCTCATAGGGATTGCTCGAACCTCTCAAGACTTCTCGGTTCTATCTGCTCGATGTTGCCTTAGCTCTGCAGGTCAACTCAACTTCTCTGTTCTCTGCTTCTTACTTCACTCTCTATTTTGTCTTCCCCTGTCTTTGTTCTCTATTTGTTTGTGGCTTAAAGCCAATCCTTCCTTGACTGTTCGCTTCCTCTTCCATCTCTTCGGATCGCCTCCCTTTGTCCACTGGGATTCCCTACTTCTGTGTCATTTCCACTGTGTAACATTTCACAGAGAGGTGGCCACTTGTCTCCTTACGAACTGAGCGCTAGCTCTTCCTCAAATGGTCATTATTTCAGTTACTCTACGAAATGATTCATCCACCAGCTCAGCGGTCATGTTGGACCCCAAATTTCATATGCCTCAGCCTATTCTTCCGTCAAATCTAGTCTCCCATCGGGTGCAATCTCTGCCATTAGATCTGGTGCCTCCAAATCCTACGGTCATCGCTTTTATCACACGAGTGACTTGCTCGACCATTATCCTGCGATGAGAGTGGTTTTCTCTCTCATCCGCCGGACACGCGTCATTCAATGTATGGTGTTGCTTGGTCCCCTAACAAACCCATTTACTGCCTGAAATTCCTCCGATATTCCGCCAGTTTTCTAGTGCAAGACCCGCCTCTTGGTTTTAGCGCTTTTCCCATAGTTTTACCTATTTTTCACATGACCGGGTGCTAGGGCTTTTCCTTCTCTGAGGTTTTTATCCTGTGATGTTCATCAGAAATGGCCTTTGTTTTCTGATCTAGACTCCCTATTTGCTAGCTTCCGCCACTGTGCGGTCTCCATGGGCCAACGGTCAGTGTGCTTTGACCAAGGTCCTCCTTGTTCCGTGCTGGCTACAACTGCCACTGTCCAGAGGTCCTTCCTGATAGCTCATTGTTCATAAGATTTTGGAGTCTGACATAATTTGAAACAGTCATAGAAACTTTGATAATTTTCAAGGATCCAATTTGGATCAGTGCCATATTGAGCAAAAATACCTTCAAAAAGAAAATTTGTAACCACCTGTTCTGTTGCTTTCGCAACCGCTCTAGCTTCCACCCACTTAGTCACATAATCAATGCAGACTAGAATGTGAACCTTTTGATGAGAAGGTGGGTTGAAAGGTCCAACGAAATCAATTTCCCACTTCTCAAAAGGTTCGAGGACTACTTGGGGCTGGATTGGCATCTCATCTGATTTTCCAGGTTGTCCCATGCATTGACAACTGTCACGTCTTCAGACATAGTCTTGAGCATCACGAAAGATAGAAGGCCAATAATATCCCATTTGCAGCACCTTGTGGCTTGTTCTTTTATCTGAAAAATGTCCTCCACAAGGGCCATCATGGGCAGCCTT
Organism: Pinus tabuliformis; assembly: GCA_031772625.1. Lineage (NCBI taxonomy): Eukaryota > Viridiplantae > Streptophyta > Pinopsida > Pinales > Pinaceae > Pinus > Pinus tabuliformis. Next base: position 869,811,069 of record CM062810.1, on the reverse strand, counting down.
CAATATCTCATAGATGTCGTCCTCAGATACACAACGTTGAATTTGCTAATCAATCCCTGTGTGAAAAAGGTACCCTGCCATACATGAATATCGAGTACTATGATGAATAATTTTATGTTGTTACCCGTATGAAAAGTGATGAGGTAACTTCCATGTAGTAAGATAGTTAGCAATATCTTCACACCATGGAGTGTTAGCAAAAACTGAAAAGGGATGCTCATTTGAAAAACTATCTTCTATGGGTGTACCTTCAGCATTATTTTCTAGTCTAGACAAAAAATCAGCAACCACATTGTCCTTTCCTAGTTGATCTATTATGGTAATGTCAAATTCTTGAAGTAACAAAAGCCATCTTCTAATACAACCAGGAGTAATGGGTTTATTGATCAGATATCTGATTACTGCGTGATCAATATGTACAAAGGTGGGATACCCAGTAATATAATGTTAGAACCTGTTGATGTTGTAGATGACATCAACAAATTATTTTTCAGTCACTATGTAGTTTTATTGAGCAGGAGCCAAGTTCTTACTAACATAGTAAATTGCATATGGTACCTTGTCCACTTGTTGTCCCAAAACTTCCCCAACTGCTGTCTAAGAGGCATCAGCATGAATATGGAATGGTAATGTCCAGTCTGGCCCTTGAAGGATCAGAGCACTATAGACAAGTTCCTTGATCTTCATAAAGGCTGCATCACAGTCATCTGTCCACACAAAATCTGCATCTTCTGTCAGCAATTAAAAAAGTGGATGTACTATTTTAGCAAAATTTTCTATAAAACGCCTGCAATAACCACCACAACCATTAAAACTACATACTTGTGTGGGTGTTTTAGGTATCGGGAAGTGCAATATTACCTTTATTGTAGCCAGATCCATTCGAATTCCAATAGTTGAAAGTAAATGGCCCAAGACTATTCCTTCCTCCATCATCATGTGGAATTTTACTCTACTCAAAGAGACATGCGCCCGTTTACATCTTTCAAGAACTTTTTTCAGATTCTCCAACCCTTCTTCGAATGAGTCAGTTGGCTTGTTGGGGCCTGATTGTTGGGCAGTGGATCCCCTGCGTAATGGTTTTGGGGCTTAAAGCACACAATTTTGGGTATTGATGTTGTAAAAGTTCAATGAAGTGCGCGGAGCACGAATTGTAATGGGACAAGTCAAAGGGTTGTCCGCCCAAAAATAATGTAAGATAATAGAAAGCAAGTCGACCTTCCCATGGTCTGTGGACCATGGGAATGTATAAATAGAGTGAAGCTCTAAGGGTAGAAGGCATCTTTTGGTTCTAATCTGAGCATTATGGGTTTATGAATGCAATATTCGATCTGAGTCTATAAGTCTAAGTCAGAGTTGATAGTGGTTAGAGAAGGCTTTGCAGTTGTGTGCGCAGAGGCCTGGTAGAGTCTGTAGCTATGTGCACGAACCCTTGCAGCTGAGTGCGCAGGGCAGAATTGGAATGTATTGAAACAGAAGATTAATAAAGATAAGTGTTTCTAAATTATTGTGCATCTGGTCGCAGATCTGTATGTTATTCTTATGTTATGGTTTTATGCATATCTTTGAGATTTATCGTTACGCACACTGGTAATACTATTGAATGCATGATTGAGACTCTAAGACTTATATCAGATCTATAATAACCGCTATAACAATAAGGAATCTAGGGAGTGCCTCGTCGCTGATCTACGCAAGCGCCAGACAGCTATGTCGCGTAGCGCGAGTACACAGATCGATTCATGACCTCTCCAGACCTCATCAAGACATCCCTATGATGCGGAAACTTGGTTCCAGCACCCTCCCATACTACCTTGCGTGCAGTCCGCGCTCTGCGGATTGTTGCCAAAAGGGCCGTTAGTGTGGGATTTGTTTGGCTAAACCACTTCCAAACTTGGGTTAGGCCCCAATAAGCCAACACTGACCCAGGTTTAGAAGTGATTTAGCCAAACAAATCCTGAAACCATTGCATCTTTTGGCAACAGTCCGCGGTGCATGGGCTGAGGTCTCACCCGAGGTAGTATAGGAGGGTGCTGGAACAAGGTTTCCGCACCCTAGGGATGTCTTGATGAAGTCTGGGAAGTTCGCGAACCAATCCTGCATGCTTGCACTGCTCCATGTAGTTGTCTGACCTTTGCATAGCTTTGTAAAGGGTGCGAAGAGGCGCTATCTAGATCCTTTATCCTTACTGTGTTATTATTATAAATCTGACTTAATTTTTTGGGCCTAGTAGTCTTATCAATCATTCATAACAAGTGCGCACAATTGTAAATTGTAAAGAGATGCATAAGACTTTAACAGAAGCATAAAGACACAGATCTACAAGCAGATGCACAATATTTCAAAATCAACTTATCTTTTATTAACTTCTGTTCTGTTACAATCCCAACTCCGTCCTATGCACTCAGCTGCAGGTGTGCGCGCACACAGCTGCAGAATTTACTAGGCCTCTGCGCACTCATCTGCAGAGCCTCTTTCTACTACTATGACATAAGACTCGGACTTATAGACTCAGAGCGAAGTTCCACATTCAAAAACCCATATTACTTAAGATCAAGACTAAAAACTAGCCTTTACACTTAGAGCCTCGCTCTATTTATACATTCCCATTGTCTGCGGACCATGGGTAGGCCGACACATTCTATATTAAATTACAATATTTTAGGGCAGACAACCCTAGACTCTTGCGCTCCGTGCCTGCATTTCACCTGGTCTTACATTACTTTTGACCAAAATTCATGCTACAATCCGCAAAAGTCCGCTATGGGGGGGATCCGCTACCCAATAGGCCCCCAACACAATCATCGTGACTCGTCCCGAGTCACTCGGCTAGTGAGGTGATCTTTTCTCGGAGTCCATCTAGCAACTTTTGTGCCTCGTTGATGTCCACCACACATTCCTTCATTGTCCACTATATCAACCATGCGTGACTCTCTGATGCATCGTTGTCAGTGACATCCTCTTGCCTTTGCGCATATGTATCCTGCATTTGGGCCAACTTCCCCTCGATCATGGCGGTGACCGTGAACACTTCCTTGAGCCAAGGCTGGATGCATGCTTTAAGCCCTGTTTCTTTTTGGCGTGCAGCGTCCACCTATTCCTTCAGAGCCTCGGCCTCCCTCATCTTGGCCAATCGCTGAGTAAGGGCGACCGTCTGCACGGTCCCCTAGGCATTGTCATAGGCCTACTGTAACTCTCGCACTTCTGTCTCTAACTACTATAGCATTGGGTCCTCTTACAGTGGGACTGATCCATCAATCCCGTGTAGTCCTGTACAACGTGCTCTATCACTTCCAACCCCAATTGAATGGTGCAATGGCACTGCTCTCTAACTTTCGTGGGTGTAGAGGGCTTTGCCTTTAGTCGTAGCTCTGCTATCTGCAAGTTAATCTCCAACTGAACCTTCGCGGCCTCCTCCTGGGTCTTGTGAACTCCAGCTACCAGTTGGTGAATCTTTTCCACGGTGGGGAGTGCTGCCGGCACGGCCATCTCTGGTATGCTGCTACAGGCCTCCTCCACGGCCTATTCTAATCCCTAGTTTTGTGCAACCAGGTTTTCGTGCTATAGGCTGAGCTGTTCTAAATTTAACTTCTACTCACTCAAGACTTGGAGGGTGCGGCCCTCCCTGGCGCGAAGCTCAATAGTTATCCCACCCTGTAGCTGGTATAGGGTTTCTCTGGGAAGTGCGGCCAAATTCAACCCCTAACCCCTCATGTTACCATCAAATTTTGCTAATATGGCACCTTCTGGTGGGCTCCAGTATTGCAGCAATGATGCTACAACTCTTGGGACTCCCTTCTTTACTTTTATCAACCCGATAGCTCATAACAAACTTGGAAGCGACGGTGCTATATACACAAGTACTAGCTCTTACTGCAGGCTGTCACTTGATCAGCTGGCACAAGTTCGCTAGGAGCTCAAAGCAACTTCTATGAGTTCTCAAAAGAATCTTTTAATCATGATGGAACAAAGCTAATCTCGAAAGGGGCTATTCTACTTGCAGAAAGAGGATGAAAGCTTAAAGGAAACACAAACCCTAGCAAACCCTAGTTTACCCATTAACCCTACCTTTGCAAGAAAAAGAGATGAAACTATTGAAATGGATGTCATGGACTACTATCAAGATAAAATGCATGTACTTAATCTACTTCTGAAGGAAAATGTGGAAGAACCATCTTTTTATATTTTTGAGCAATTTTATGCAGACTTATTATGGTTGTGCTTTAACTTATTTGACTGTGAAAATGTTTGGTGGTGAAAGGAGATGGATTTGGTTGTTGCAGATGATGGGAAAGGTGTGGAGAGGACCTAAGGATTCCCTAGCACCCTTCTGGAGAATTCCATGGTGATCATATCTCGAAAAATTTCTCGCATGAACTTCTACTGGAAGTCTGCAGGGGATCTATAGGAAGTTCTACAGGAAGTTCTATAGGAGCAGGACGAAAGTGATTTTTGAAGGTTTGGAGAAGGAAAAACTATGGGAAAGTGGAAATGAATGATGGATAGAGATTTTAAGGGGTCTAGGACCTTATAAATGAAGCTCAGGAGTGAAGAAGATGGTTGGAGTTGTTCAAAGGTGAAGGAAGTGATTTTGCACAAAAATGTAGAAATTAGGGCTGTTTGGGAAAGTGTGGCGAATGAGTGAAGAAAACCTTGAGAAAGAGACTGGAACAAGTTGTATGATGGAGGAAGGATAGGCTGGAGTGTCTTATAGGTGCTCTGCACACTTCTTTTCAAAACTGACCCAAGCAAAAACTATGAAAACAGAGTTTTACTTATTTTTGACCTAATTCTGACCTAGAAAACAGAAAAGTGCTAAACAGAACTTGATGGACAGGAAGTTATGAAAGGACTCTATGGAAACTGAGCGAGAACAGATCTAAGCATGAAAACACAACTGATATCAACTTTCCCAACTTGAAATCTAACACTAGCAATTGCATTGGAAAGAAAAAACAGTGTTTTTGTGGCAACAAGAGTGCCTTGGTCTCAATTCATGGTCCCAAGGAGGGAGAAAGGAGATCAATGACTGCTTGGTAGCCTTTTGTGGATCTTTTCTATTACCAACTATCAAATCAACCTGAAGCAAGAATAACTATCTTAATCATCAAAAACAACCTAAGTAACAAAGCAAGATTTACCCCGGATGCGGGTGAAAGGACGGGTGGCAGTGAGGAGGCACATGCCAGCCATGTGCTGCCTCGAGCATAAGCTTGGCATTCAATTCGTTTCTCGCCGCCGAGGAATAAGTGCACAGGTGAAAGCGGAGGTTATTCAATGCAGTGTCCGGTTAATTGGTGCAACTGCAAATCGCAATTATGGAGAACAGGTCTCGAGGGAATGTTGAAGTTTTTAAAAAGGGTGATGGATTGGAGCAGGTTCACGCTCAGTGCTTGGGTCACGAAGTTCAGGTTCCTGCATGCAGTATTGTCATCCAGGCTACAGCTCTTGCTGTTAAAGCCTGCTTCCAAGTGGTTGAGGGCTGTCTCAAGTCCGGAAAATCTGTTGGTTGCTATCTCTGGTCTGTTGGGTGTCGTCCCAGGTCTGTTGGGCGCCGCTTCAATTCTGCTGGGTGCCGTTTCAAGCTGGGAAGGTCCTATGTCTCAGCATTGCTCCAAGCCCCCGGTGCTCCTGCAAAGATGGTCAGACCCCGACAAAGATTGCTCAGTCGTTGAGGTTCTGCTCGGGGAGGGTCTTCTCGTCCTCCAGTCACAAAGCCCCATCTCCATTGTTGCCGCTGTCACTGCCATAGAAGTGCTGAGGCCATTCCCCTCCAGGCAAGCCAATTCATGGACGCGAGCAGCCCAAATTCTGATTCGGATCCTTTACCTGCCTTCGGCTCCGCCATCTTCACCTTTGGCAGCTCGATGGATAAACCTCGCATTAATGCACACGTTTCGGTTCTATTCCTCGAGGAAACTCCGGACGGTGAAGGAGGCCCACGCAGTATGGGGAAGCTCCCAGGTGGAAGCTTGGAAGACGACGAGAAGAGACCAGCGGGGGCGCCCGAGCAAGCTCCTAATCGCCCTCAAGCTCAGAAGGCGTCGACTTCCAAGGATAACATTGTCGAAGATTGGGACTCCTTCCCCACTGCAGAAGAACGAGAGAAGTATGGATGGTGCAGGGTGGTCGAGGAGAAGCCAGAGGAATAACCTTCCACTGGTTCAATCTCTCTTCCTCCATTACTGCTCAGGTCCTGTTTTGGTTTTATGTGTATGTCTATGTCTTTTTGGTTTATGTTTATGTCTATGTCTACTCTTGCTATGTTTGTATGGCCTGTAAGGGAATTCGCTGAAAGTCTTTTGATGCCTCTGTGTGGGATGTACTTTTTTGCTCCGATGCCCCTGCGCGGGATGATTTTGTTTGGTCCGGATGCACTGTCGTGTTACAATGCCCCTGTGTGGGTAGTTCTATCTAGTCGTGCTACCCCTGCGAGGGCTGGTTTTTTACTGAGAAATCCTGGTCCAAAGAGCCATAGTTGGCCTTGGGCAAACCGACTCTGTGAATGTAATGTTTTCCTGTATATAATAGAATAGAATAGATTTACCGAGAAAAAAAAACAAAGCAAGATTTAATCTAAATAACAAAAATTATTCTATGAATGCAAGTAAAACACATATAAATACAAGAAGGAGAAACTGGGCACTTGGGTTGGGCCCAACCCCAAGAGTTACAGTCCCCTTAGAAGGATCAGTTTTGGTTCAAGGCTAAATTCATCTTCATTGATAAAAAAATAATAGTCATGTCACAAAACTGTTTACAGAAAGAGCTCGAAAATGAGCTGAATGCAGAGCTGCACTAAAGTGTGAAAATAAACTGTTTAATAGCTAACCTACTGAGGCCTGAGGCCTTATTATTTATACAAGTTTAGGACCCCAACAGTCCTCCTAAACTTTAGGAACTTGGCTGCCAAAACTTGCAGATAACAGCCACTTCACTAGACCTACTCGGTTGCCCCTTGAAATCATCTTTGGTGGGCTATTGAACTCCGAGCTGTTGGTGGAGAACTCAAGGAATGGGTCATTTATTATAGGAGACACCCCTCCTATAAATCCTCAACCTTGTTTCTTTGAATTTGGCTGCTAATCTACTCATAAATGCCTGATCTTGGTCCAAAAATGTCCAAAAATCTGCAATAAGCACGTATTAGACTTTGTGGTAAAATGACTATCCCCATTCACTCAATTAACATAAATATATTCAAAAGCATGCATAAAACTATGGAGAATGGTGGATTAAATGAGAATAATAGGCAAAATGAGCCCATATAGTTACCCATTTCTGGGGCTCATCATCACCCCCCTGTTGAATGGGTTGCTCATCCTCTGAGCAACTAATCCAGCTCTTCATCCTTGATGGCCTTAACTGCTTCCCTGACATCCCATGCTTCTGAGGTGATGTCCTCTTCCCTGTCATGAAAACCTGCCTTTCTGTCTACTTCCTCCCATTTCCTATGTTCTTCTTCTTCCTTGACCCCTTCCAGTAGTCCTAAGAGTAGTGGAGGACTAAACTTTAGGCCAATCTAGTTGGCCTTTAGGTTTTGTATTGATTGTTTATAAAGAGGCACTCTTGCTAAAGCCTCCCTCATTTTGGTCGGGGAGTGATACTCCCTGATCTTCAAGCTATAGGATAGTGTATTCCATCTCCTCATACAAGCATGAAGACAATCATCACCAAATAATCTTTCCATGTCCTCAAAATGGGCAATGGATTGCGCTTGCTTTTCGACATAATCTGGGAGGACTTGAGGGTTCTTGGCAAGGTGTTGATGAGCATATACTAGAGCTAAGGGGTCTTCTAGTTTTGCCCTGATTAGCAGGGGCTCATTCAGTTCTTTGGCCATGATTTGTTGAACTTCCACTGCCCTTTTTTCCTCATGGCTCATCCAGGAAGCCATAGCCATGAGTTGTACATCTCCCAATGCAGCATTGGGGTCCCAAAAGTTCATATCAGGGAGTGCCATATTATGTAAATAAAACTCTACTAATTTGGCCTTGTCCTCAGCCGGACTAGTGTCACACAGATGCATAAATTGACCATAATGTTGGAAAGGGATTGTGCCCCTTTGGGCCAATGTTTTGATTTGAAACTGAAGCCATTGGTCTTTAAGATACAATGCATAAGATTTGGCTGGTTGTCTACATTGCAAGGCTTCCATTGCCCAGCTGGCCATGCAGGGCATCTGGGCTTCTCTTTCCTGCAGCTTCTATTTCAACACCAGGATTTCAGCTGCTACTTGAGACTCCCTCTCTTGCTGCTGCTTTATCAATATTTCCATATTAGGCTGTGTCTCTTCCTTGGCTACTGTTCCTATACTATTTCCTGTCCTACTAGGGGACCTTCCTGTAGTTGCTGCTCTTCAAAAATTTGTGTCATGTCTGCCTGTTGAGTTTGTTGTTGCTGTAACTACTTTTTCAGTAGTGCATTTTCCTCCTGTAGATGGGCTCTTTTATTGCTCTCAATGCGCCTCACCATTGCCAACTCTCTTCTTAATTCTTTTAGCTATTCTTCCAGGTGGCCTATGTCTACAACTCCCTTGGATTTAGCAATTCTCATCCAAGTGTGAGTCCTAACCCTTTCCTGTTCCAATGCAAAGAAAAGTGGTACAACAAACTTCTGTGGGATGATCTTCCCACTTTCTAACAAGTTGTAATATGAGCCCAAACTAGGCTGAGGGCTTGGTTCAGGTATCTCCTTGGTCTTGTCTTCCTCTTGTGATTGTTTCACTACCTCCTCTTCCAATTTTTTAGTCTCCTTTAGCTTGGACAGTGCTTCCTATAGAGAAGTCTTAGCTTCTTGTAGAACTGTTTTGGTGTCCAACAGTCTGATTTTCTCCTTCCAGGTGGAAGTTTTTGGACTTCCTCTCTCATAAGTGATAGATATTTTGGAGGGGGATTCCTCCTTCTTTTTAGTAGGTACATCTGTGATTATGATAGGTTCCTTTGGTGGAGGTTGGGGCTTGCCCACCTTTATCCTGGTGCTCCTTCTGGCTTTTAAATACATTGATGTTTCCCTTTTTCTCTTTCCTTTTTGTTTTGTTGGAGTGCTTAATGCAACCAGCACAACTGCTGTTCTTTGGCCAATGTCTCAGGGGATGTTTCTTCCTGCTATTGCTCCCCTTCATCTTTTGTTGTATCTTTCGTGCTTGCTGTTTCTATTTGTGTTTCTACTGTTTCTGGCAATGGCTTCTCTTTTTCTTTATGGGTTCTTGTCTTGCTTGTGGCAGTCCTCTTTTGGACTTTCTTAGGCTTTTTCTTCTCACTTCCTGTTCTTTTCCTTTTCTCTGTCTTTGGAGTAGTTTTCTTTTTTGCTGTGGGTTTTTCAAGTTTCTCTTCTGCTTCCTATTCCTCCTCTATTTCCTACTCTTCCACTGTCTGCATGTGTGGTGTCTCTTCATGCCCTTCCTCCTCATTTCCTCTTCCTCTTCTTGACTGCCAGAGGGGCCGATATCCTCAACCAAAGTTTTGATATCACCATCTTTGGACATATTTTTGAAAATGTCCCAAGCTATGGGAATGGTATAGGTATGTAAGGCATCTTCTAACAACAGTTTGATGAGCCCATGGTGGGCCAATTGGTTCAGGATTCCTGCATTTAACTTGGTACTACATTCTATTAGAGACTGGAGGAGGAAATATGGAAGACTCAGCTTTTTAACTTGAGGCAAATTTGTCCCATACCTCAATTCATGTAGTAACCTGAAGTGATAACCATACACAATGTTGAACCTTCCCTCACAAGTGATATACTTCATTATTTGGTAACTAACTTCATTCCATGGAGGAGGCAAGCTTGTCCTCCTGACCCCATTTTTATCCTCTACAGGATCCTCCCCAAGTTGAAAAAATGTCTTAGTGGCCACCTGTCCCAGTGTGTTTTCCTTCTTACTCTAGGGGAGCCCAGGTGGAAGGCTTGTGATTCAACTAATAAAATCAGGGGTGAGTTCTAGGGACACACCCATAATGCTAACTGTGGCATGAGTTTTTGAATGGGGTTGTAGGGCCATCAGGAATTCTTCAGTTACCTCATCATTGTATCCATGTATTTTATTGAAGAAGATCATCCAATTTGCCTTGGTGAAAAGGACCACCACCTCAGGGTGCTCATGTAATTGGTTGGATTCCAAGGGCTCCTTCCTCATAAATCCTCCTGGCATGGTGTTGAGTGCTTCTTTTTTTCATTTTAACTAGGAAAAAAAATGCTCAGGAGGAAAAAAAATATTCAACACTAAAACAGAGAATAGCTGAATTCTGTCTTTTTCTAAGATCAAAGAAGGAATTTCAGTGTGCTCCTTCTCACAACATCGAATTGCAATATTTCCCTTGTGTCAAATTGCTATTACCCCAAATTTGACTTTCCATTTTTGAAAAGAAAAGATTTTTTTACGGAACAGAGGATAAGGAAATAGGTTCTTTTTTAGCAAGTAGATATGCAAATTTGTTTCTTCTTTTCACACACACAGGCTGGCCCCTACTATTGCAAATGTTTCCCTTTCAGCAGAATATGAAAAAGAAGAAGACAGACTTCGAATACAGAGAGGAAAATAGGAAATTGTGTAGAACTCAAGAAAATATGCAGATAGACTTTCAAACTTCGTTTTCCTTTTTTCAATCCAATTCTATGTTTTTAACCCACCACCTTACTCAAACAGGGCATATGCAGAGAGGTTTTCCTGAGCCTACCTCGTTTTGAGCTTGAATTTCGATGAAAATCCCAGGTTTTCCTTCTGCAGAGCTGTTCTCTGCCTTTCCCATAGAAACCTTCCTGTAGAAATCTCCTGGCTCCTGTAGAATGAAACAGTGCTCCTGTAGAGCCCGATAGGTGGGAGGGTTTTAAAAAACTAGTAGAGAACTGGCGGAGGACGACTGGTTAGCTGCTCTGGAAGTGGGTGGTGCATACTCCAGTAGAGAATGTCATGAATGCAAAGTGAAGAAAGGGTGGCGAAGGCCTCAACTGAGCTGTCTTTTAACTGTTGGCGTGATTCATGGTGAGGAGATGAGGTGGCCGAATGGGTACGTTATCCCCATCCAGACTGTTGGTCCTACATCATGGTCATAATGTTTCTGCATGCCAACTAACTGCCATCACCTCCCTTACTCCTGTTATCCGCCACTGCCACTACCAGTGTCGATTGTTTTCTCCTGAATGGACTACCACACGTGCTGGCTGCGTATCTGATCAACAGTTTTGAATTTGACGAGGCTTGTTTGAATTCCACGAGGATGTGTAACTGAACAAGGGTGGCCAATTAATTAGACACCGATTCCATTCAATCGTAACCATTCCCATAGTCATGCAGCCTTGAAATATGATTCATGTAATTGAGGAATAGGTTTAGGCACTTCCCTGCTCAGTTGCGGCCGTGTTATGCATATTTCGGATTTTGGAACCCATTTCTTCACTACTGTGGCTGCTTTCTCTCTGTATGCTCAGCCTCAAGCTTTTTCTGGTGTTCTCATGTTCATACAGAGTTCCTTGCATGTTTCATATGCCTCACTTTGATGACCCTGTCTCTGGAGTATGCTTTTCAGAGGGATCAGCTGCTACAGGAATCTTGTAGGATTTCCTGTAGCTGCTTCTCCTTCTGAAATTCAAGCTAATATCTAAGTAGGGCTACAATTACTGATGAGGGTCTTGGCTGACAAGGAATCATAGATGGAAGGTATCAGGTAGGGTGAGTGAAAAGGCTGCTGCTTTGATTTGTCATAAAAAAAAAAAATTGTTTGTAGCATGAAGGAAACAAAAATTTTGTGTGTGACTGTGCAAGGACAGAAAAACGAGTGCAATGAAGGTGTATAGAGATGGGAAGGTGATATAGGGTGATGGATGGAGGCAGGGAGGTCCACAGGCCTCATGGGCAGATTTCCAACCTTCGAGTCCTCCTCTGAGATTGATTTTGGGCTTTCTATAGTTTCTACAGGATCCTCCTGTAGAAGATACATAGTTTCCTGTAGGATGCGAAATTTCAGACCAAATGAGACCAAAACTTGTGAAAGGGTAATGGTGATGGAGGAATGGACTGTGAGGGATGCATGCAACTTGGTAATGTCCTTTGTCTTTGTCTTGTGCTATCCTCCCAAAACCTGCAATGACCTTCCTGCAACCTGCAATTTATTCAAAAGAAATTAGGTTCATTATTTTGTCTTCTTTCTTTTTTTCTTTTTTTTTTGAGACAGTTGGGGTGCCTCTAGGAGGTTTTCACCCTCACTACCTACCCTGGGCACCTCCAAGAGGTTTTCACCCAGGGATCTTTTATTTCATTTTCTTTTTTCTCTGCTTTTTCTATTTTTTTCTGTTTTTTTATTTTTTATTTTTTATTTTGGCTCAAGGTGTGGGTGGAGTGGAGACAGGGACCTGCTCCACTACCAGCACAGATTTACTTAGAGTTTCAATGAACTCCTGCTTAGAAAGGCGCTTCCTGTAGATTTTCAATCGATGCCCATTGACGAGCATAGGGATGGCTTCTACATCAATGGTCCAGATAAGGACTGAACCATTGTCATTGCATTTTTCCACTGTATATGGTCCCAGCCATCTAGTTCTCATCTTGCCCTTGAAATCCTTGTACCTTGAGTCATACAACAGTGCCCAATCTCCCGGCTGAAATTGTTTCTCTCTAAGGTGTCGGTCATGCCATATTTTTCTTTGAAGTTGGACTACCTCTGAGTGGAGAAGGGCCTGCATTCTCTGTTCATCTAATCCATTTAGCTGAAGAAATCTTTCTTTTTGTGCATGGCTGAGGTCTAGGTCCAGCTGAGCCGCTAGCCTTAATGTGTTATATTCAAATTCTATGGACAGCAAAGCCTTCTTCCTGTTGGACACAGATTGTCATTGATGTCAATATGGCAATATTCAAGAGGAGGACACAGAGCATATCGGAGCCAAGAGGAGCAAAAGGAGCCAAGAGGAGCGGACCAAGCCAGAGGAGCCACATATATCGGAGGAGTGCCAGAGCAAGAGGAGCCATATCAAAGGAGTGTCAAAGCAAGAGGAGCCATCAGAGGAGCTACAGGAGCAAACAGAGTGGACCGAGAGGAGCAGATGGAGCAAGAGGAGCCAAGAGGAGCAATATATATGGAGCAAATGGAGAAACTGGACCGAGAGGAGTAGATGGAGCAAGAGGAGCCAAGAGGAGCCATATATATATTACAAGCAAATAGGGCCATCGGAGGAGAAAACCCATATATATATGCCTTAACACTATTGGCAGGCACATATTATAAACAACAATGCCAAAGGAAGAACTATCGGGAGTACTGAGGAGTATATATATATAGAGAGAGAGAGAGTGAGAGGCAATATAATAACACGGACCCGCGGCTCCATTATAAATTGGCTAAATGTAATATCGCATCCACTATGTCGCTGGTCTCAAAGGGCTATCACTCCCGAAACCGCCGATTGTGATATACGGTTGTGGACCCAACGGGAATATATACTGTGGCTTAATATCATATCGCATCCGCAGTGATCGCAAGTCATAAGGGATGGCACTATAATCTGCCGATTGCGATAGAGGCATGGACCCGATGGACTTATTAAAAACAGTCTATAATATATCGCATCCAGAATGTCGGAACTGTTCAAGGTGCAAGATCCGAAATCCGGAGCCGAAACTCTTATCAAGTGAAGTTTAAAATCATATCGGGTCCGCAGAACTCTTGTATTGCATCATAGCAGCGGAGGTAGCGATCGCCGAAATCATCCGGAGCCGAAATTATATTTGGAGCAGCCTAAAGGAGATCGGGTCCGCAACCCATCAAGACTCGCCGATAAGGAATCCGCCGATATGACGGATCTGAATTCAGTTTAGGAAGAAATGTAAGGAGGCATCGGGTCCGCGTTACATCGGAGGAATGGGTCTATTGTTTACAGCAAACGCCGATGTTCATCGGACCCGAAACAATATTAAAGGGAGTCTAAAGCCATATCGGGTCCGCACCTCGTCGGAGGTCTGGGCTTAAGAGTTATTGCGACCGCCGAAATCTGGACCCGCCGATAATTGTAAAGGCGGGTGCATAATAATTGAAGTCCGGCATTTGAATTAGAGCGGGGGTTTATAATGTTTTCCGTGTATTATATGATACATGGCCGCGGGGTTAAGGTATATATTAAAACCTATGCGATGGTTGATTATTGATAGAAAGCGCCGAATAAAAGGTGGCTTCTGATAGTCGATTAAAGCGCTCGGTGATGGTTGATTAAAGCGCTCGGTGATGGTTGATTAAAGGCTCGGTTAGTGGCTTCCGATGGTTGATAAAACGCTCAGGTGGTGGCTTCTGATGGGTGATTAAAACACTCGGGTGGTGGCTTCCGATGGTTGATTAAAACGCTCAGGTGGTGGCTTCCGATGGGTGATTAAACACCTTCGATAAAGCCTGTAAGGTATTAACCACAGGTCAAGGGCTGAGTTTTATTTAAGAAAGGGGAGTTTTGGTTTTTATACTCAGATTTTGGAACACTTGTATAGACAGAAGAAGCAAAGAAATGGAAGCCGAAGTGTCAAGCGATCAAGTGAGGAGGAAGCCAAAGAGCCAGCATGTAAGAGGAAACGAATGGACAGGGGCATGGAAGTATATAAAAGCAGCAAAAACAGAGAACCCAGGTGGTTGTTCGTGGACGGTATAACCTGAGCATGAGATAGTGGAAGCAGCAGAAGAAAAGGGGGCAGCAGAAGTAGTGGAAGCTGAAAAGAGCATAGCAGCACACCAGTGTATACCAAAGAGGTTGGAGCCTCAGAATTGAAAAGGATTGAAGTCCTTGGGAGTTGGTGCTCCTAAGTCCAAGATTGGTGTCTTGGCAAAATAGAGTTGGTGCTCAGGAGGTTGGAGCCTCACCAAAGTCCAAGTTGGAGCTTGGCAACCAATTGTGACAATCTATTTATTGTATTTATTTTACTGCACAGTTATATTAATAAAAGCATTTGTTCCTGCTGTTCATTTTGTGTTCTGAACATATATGTTTTAACTAGTAAAACAATAGTGAGAAAAAGAAATACCAATTCACCCCCCTCTCAGTATTTCCAACAATTGGTATCAGAGCAGGCTTCTTCATTCTAGCCTAACAGCTTGAAGAAGGATCAGCAACCATGATGAGAAATCATGAAGCATTAGGAAAACCTCCTATGTTTGATGGCACTAACTTTGGGTTTTGGAAGAAAAGAATGACTTACTATTTAATGTCCCTTGGACCTGAAGTCTGGCATTTTTGTCAAACTGAATACCAAGCGACTTCCACTCTTCCAACAGACCAAGACGAGAGGAAAGCCTACATTGCAAATGCAAAAGCCATGAACTCTATCACTAGTGGAATCACTGATTCCGAGTTTACAAAAATCATGCACTGTAACTCTGCCAGAGAAATGTGGGAGAAGCTAGTTAGCTTGTACGATGGAGACTCAAAAGTCAAAAAGGCAAAGCTTCAAACTCACAGAGGACAATTTGAAAGTTTGAAGATGGAAGAGGAAGAAGATATTGCAGCATGCCTCCTCCGAGTAGCTGAAGTGGTAAATTCCCTGAAAGGATTGGACGAAAAGATTGAAGAAAGTACTATTGTACAAAAGGTATTAAGGTCCCTTCCAGACAGATTTGACTCCAAAATAAGTGTTATAGAAGAATAAAATGATCTTGACACCCTCAAAATTGATGAACTCCATGGAATTCTCACTGCCTATGAAATGAGGAAAGGTGGACCTAGCTCCAAAGATGCAGCATTCAAGGCCTCAAAGTCAAAGAAAGGGAAAGAAAGGAATGACTGTAGTGATGAGTCGGATGTGGAATCCGAATTGGCTCAATATGTACGAAAGTTGAAGAGAGGATCTAAGATTAAAGGCAAGTATCCTCTTATCTGTTTTAAATGTGGTAAAATAGGTCATTATGCAACAAAATGTCCTCATAAACAAGACAATGATGATGAAAGAAATTCTAAAAGAATGACATACAAAAAGAAAGGGTTCAATAAGAAAAACCTTCTCTCCAAGCAAGGTGAGTCTGATGAGGATGAGTTTATGGTCATCAAAAAGAAATCAGATGAAGAAAGCGATCATGATGAAAGCCAAGAAGCATTATTCATGGCACTCACAGATGATGATGACTCGGGGCCAGAAGGAAATGTAGATGAACTGTTAATAAGTGCCATTGAAGAGAACGAGAAACTACGGAACAAAATTATCTCTCTCAAAGTGGAAAACGAGGAAATAAGAAGGAGAGAAGATCTCTTGGAAACAAAGCTTAAGGAAAAAGAAGAGACTTGTGAAGAACGTGAGGCCGAAGTAGTATCTCTGAGAAAGGAGTTGGAGCAAATTAAAAAGGGCTGTAAAAGCTCTCAAATACTTGATACTATTCTGAAAAATCAAAAACCTCAACATGATAAGTATGGAATAGGTTTCAAGGGAGAATCCTCAAGCACTAAGAATAGTGTGAAAAGCTATGCCGATGCACTTTCCTGCAACCCAAAAGATGAAAAAGTATCTTATCAAAAGTGCATCCCAGATTCCAAGAATAAAGAAAGAGTTATTCCAAGAAGAATGTGGAGTCGAATCATGGACACTACAGCAAATACAAACCTGTACTCCACCAAGGGCCCATCAAAAATCCAAAGGATGAGGGAGGAGTAATTCTCAGAAAGGAAGGTAAATTAAACCGTGGTTGCTTCAAAACCATATTTCTTGGACACTGTTTTCATTGTAAAAACTTTGGTCACCAAGCTAGACACTGCATGGCTCACAGAAGTGAAAAGACAACGCAAAAGGACCAAGTAATCAACTCATATGCTCCCAAAAGACAGGGACAAATCAAAACCTTCAATTCATTCGATCCCTTGACTAAATTTGATCTGACTTGCTCTTTCTGCTACAATAATGGACACTATGAACAAAACTGCCCACTCAAAGGAAGAAATACGAGTAGCAAGATCTCTGCAATGGACAAATGCGACCTGGATCTATTTGTGCAAAATAATGGAAACTAGTGGTTTGTGGATAGTGGATGCTCCAAACACATGACAGGAGACAGAAGGAAATTTATCTCACTGAGCAAAAAGGAAGGGAATGTGTCCTTTGGAAGCGGAACTGGCAAAATTGCAGGAAGAGGAACAGTTACTCTGATCAATGGAAAAGGAAAAGCTCAAGATGCTCTGCTGGTTGACGGACTCAAACACAACCTTCTGAGTGTCAGCAAAATTTGTGATCAAGGACATAAGGTTGTTTTTAGCACCAAAGACTGTGAAATAAGGAACTCTGCCTCAGGGAAACTTGTGGCAAAAGGAGTGAGAACACCAGACAATATTTACGTTCTGAACAAAATTCAGGAAAACAAATGCTACTTGAGTCAGGCAGATGAGAGTTGGTTGTGGCACAAGAGACTTGGACATACCAGCTTCGAAAATCTGGTCAATATCAGCAAAATCAAAGCTGTACAAGACATCCCAAGGTTGTCCAAACCAAAGCAAGCAGTGTGTGGTCCATGTCAACATGGAAAATAGACCAGAACCAGCCACAAGACAAAGGAACACTGTACACCAAAGCCCTTGGAGATCATCCATGCTGATGTGTGTGGGCCAACTAGAAATCAAGCACTCCAAGGAGAAAGGTACTTTGTGTTATTTGTTGATGATTATACTAGAATGATGTGGATATATTTCATAAAGTATAAATCTAAAACTTTTGAGTGTTTTAAGAATATAAAAGCCCTTATAGAAAACGAAAAAGATTCAAAAATTAAGTGTCTCAGAACAGACAGAGGAGGAGAATTCACATCAAACGAGTTCAGTGAGTTCTGCAATATTCATGGAATTAAAAGGGAATTCTCGGCTGCCAGAACACCTCAGCAAAATGGGGTAGTTGAAAGACGAAACCGAACTGTCCAAGAAATGGCAAGAACCATGCTGTTAGCAGCAGACCTACAACCTAAATTCTGGAGGGAAGCAGTAGGGACAGCTGTTTATACATTGAATCGGACTCAATTAAGACCAAATTGTGACAAAACTCCTTATGAGCTATGGAAAGGAAGACCTGCTTCGGTGAAGTACTTCAAAATATTTGGAAGCAAGTGCTTCATAAAAATAAATGATGGTTCACCTGGAAAATTTGATTCTCGGGTTGATGAGGGGATATTTCTTGGATACTCTCTACGGAGCAAGGCTTACAAGTGCTACAATTATCGACTGAAGAAAATAGTGGAAAGCATCGATGTAATGGTTGATGAAGATCTTCCAGAAAAGGAAACTGAAGAACAAGAAGATGACTTCCTCATTGAAGAAGAAGAAGAGATAGATGATGAAGAAGAAGAAGAGGAAAGAGAACCATTCCATACCCCATCAAAGATGAAGTATGTAGAAAGATACCATCCAGAAGAACAAATCATTGGCGATAAAGATGAAGGTGTGTAGACCAGAAGAAGGATAACCACCTCACCCAAGAGAAAAGCCATTGCCATCCTATCTATGATAGAACCAGAAACATTCACAGAAGCAAGTAAGGATCCTCATTGGGTAAAAGCAATGGAAGAAGAAATGTCCCAAATTGAGAAGAACAAGACATGGGAGCTGGTACCTCGTCCAAAGGACAAAAACATAATAGGAACCAAATGGGTGTTCAAAAAAAAAATGAATGAGGAAGGACAGGTTATCAGAAACAAGGCAAGACTTGTCTGCAAAGGCTATTCACAAATTGAAGGAGTTGACTTTGAAGAGACATTTGCACCAGTGGCCTGTATGGAAGCTATCAGGATGTTCTTAGCATTTGCTTGCTCGAAAGGATTCAAAATCTATCAAATGGAGATGAAATCAGCATTTCTAAATGGGGAACTCAAGGAGGAAGTCTACATGGAGCAGCCAGAAGGCTTTGATCTGACAGTAGGAAAGGACCTAGTCTGTAAGTTGAAAAAGGCTTTGTATGGGTTGAAACAAGCTCCTAGAGCTTGGTATGCAAGACTGGATAACTATCTTCAACAACAAGGCTTGAAAAGGGGAGTGGCTACATAAAGATAGATCAAGGTAAGTTACTAGTTGCTCTTGTTTATGTCGATGATCTGATTTTTTCTAGTAATAATGATGAAATGAGCCATGAATTTTCTCAAAGCATGGCAAAAGAATTTGAGATGTCAATGATAGGTGAACTGTCCCACTTCCTTGGACTTCAAGTATCTCAAACCAGAGCAGGATTGTGTATATCTCAAGCCAAATATCTAAAAGACATGCTCAAAAAATATGGAATGGAGGACTGTGCACCCATGAGCACTCCCATGACCACAAACTACAAACTGAGCAAAGATGATGACTCCCCTCTAGTAGATGAAACTCATTACAGGTCAATGATTGGAGCCCTTCTATACTTAACAGCCACATGACCAAACATAATGCAAGCAGTAGGAATGGTGGGAAGATTTCAATCGGCTCCCAAACAATCTCATTTATTAGCTATAAGAAGAATTCTCAGATATTTGAAGGGAACTTCTGATTTTGGTCTGTGGTACCCAAAGAGTTCAACATTGACTGTAACTGCATACACCGATGCTGATTGGGCTGGAAACATAGATGATCGGAAAAGTACTAGTGGGAATGCATTCTTCCTAGGAGACTGTTTGGTATCCTGGCTCAGCAAAAAACAGTCATCCATATCATTATCCACAACTGAAGCCGAGTATATTGCTGCAACAGACTGTTGCTCTCAGATACTTTGGATGAAGGAAGCGCTAAAAGATCTCGACATATGTACAAATAAACCGATTATCGTCTATTGTGACAACACTAGTGCTATCAGTCTCAGCGAAAATCCAGTGATGCACTCAAGAACCAAACACATACCAATCAAGTACCATTTCCTCCGTGAGCAAGTAGCTGAACAAAACATCGCTCTGGAATATATCAGTACTAAGGAGCAGATAGCTGATATTTTCACAAAACCTCTTCCTCGGGAAGCATTCGAACATCTGCGACAAAAGATGGGGGTTATTTCTTTATCATCACTCAAGTTCATTCATAAAGATGCAACAGGACAGGGGGAGCAGTTCGACAAAGGGAGTTCGTATGCATTCCTTTGCCATTGATGTCAAAGGGGGAGAAAGCAGAAGAATATTGCCATCAATAACAAAAGGGGAGATTGTTGGACACAGATTGTCATTGATGTCAATATGGCAATATTCAAGAGGAGGAGATAGAGCATATCGGAGCCAAGAGGAGCAAAAGGAGCCAAGAGGAGTGGACCAAGCCAGAGGAGCCACATATATCGGAGGAGTGCCAGAGCAAGAGGAGCCATATTGAAGGAGTGTCAGAGCAAGAGGAGCCATCGGAGGAGCTACAGGAGCAAACAAAGTGGACCGAGAGGAGCAGATGGAGCAAGAGGAGCCAAGAGGAGCAATATATATGGAGCAAATGGAGAAACTAGACCGAGAGGAGCAGATGGAGCAAGAGGAGCCATATATATATTACAATCAAATAGGGCCATCGGAGGAGAAAACCCATATATATATGCCTTAACACTATCGGCGGGCACATATTATAAACAACAATGCCAAAGGAAGAACTATCAGGAGTACTGAGGAGTATATATATATATATAGAGAGAGAGAGAGAGGCGATATAATAACATGGACCCGCGGCTCCATTATAAACTGCTAAATGTAATATCGCATCTGCTATGTCGTTGGTCTCAAAGGGCTGTCACTCCCGAAACCCCCGATTGCGATATACGGTTGTGGACCCGACGGGAATATAGACTATGGCTTAATATCATATCGCATCCGCAGTGATCGCAAGTCATAAGGGATGGCGCTATAATCTGCCGATTGCGATAGAGGCATGGACCCGATGGACTTATTAAAAACAGTCTATAATATATCGCATCCAGAATGTCGGAACTGTTCAAGGTGCAAGCTCCGAAATCCGGAGCTGAAACTCTTATCAAGTGAAGTGTAAAATCATATCAGGTCCGCAGAACTCTTGTATCGCATCGGAGCAGCAGAGGTAGCGATCGCCGAAATCATCCGGAGCCGAAATTATATTTAGAGCAGCCTAAAGGAGATCAGGTCTGCAACCCATCAAGACTCACCGATAAGGAATCCGCCGATATGACGGATCCGAATTCAGTTTAGGAAGAAATGTAAGGAGGCATCGGGTCCGCGTTACATCGGAGGAATGGGTCTATTGTTTACAGCGAACACCGATGTTCATCGGACCCGAAATAATATTAAAGGGAGTCTAAAGCCATATTGGGTCCGCACGTCATCGGAGGTCTGGGCTTAAGAGTTATTGCGACTGCCGAAATCCGGACCCGTCGATAATTGTAAAGGCGGGTGCATAATAATTGAAGTCCGGCATTTGAATTAGAGCGGGGGTTTATAATGTTTTCCGTGTATTATATGATACATGACCGTGGGGTTAAGGTATATATTAAAACCTGTGCGATGGTTGATTATTGATAGAAAGCGCTGAATAAAAGGTGGCTTCCGATAGTCAATTAAAGCGCTCGGTGATGGTTGATTAAAGCGCTCGGTGATGGTTGATTAAAGGCTCAGTTGGTGGCTTCCGATGGTTGATAAAACACTCGGGTGGTGGCTTCCGATGGGTGATCAAAATGCTCGGGTGGTGGCTTCCGATGGTTGATTAAAACACTCGGGTGGTGGCTTCCGATGGGTGATTAAACGCCTCCGATAAAGCCTGTAAGGTACTAACCACAGGTCAAGGGCCGAGTTTTATTTAAGAAAGGGGAGTTTGGGTTTTTCTACTCAGATTTTGGAACACTTGTATAGACAGAAGAAGCAAAGGAATGGAAGCCGAAGTGTCCAGCGATCAAGTGAGGAGGAAGCCAAAGAGCCAGCATGTAAGAGGAAACGAATGGACAGGGGCATGGAAGTATATAAAAGCAGCAAAAACAGAGAACCCAAGTGGTTGTTCGTGGACGGTATAACTTGAGCATGAGATAGTGGAAGCAGTAGAAGAAAAGGGGGCAACAGAAGCAGTGGAAGCTGAAAAGAGCGCAGCAGCACACCAGTGTATACCAAAGAGGTTGGAGCCTCAGAATTGAAAAGGATTGAAGTCCTTGGGAGTTGGTGCTCCTAAGTCCAAGATTGGTGTCTTGGCAAAATAGAGTTGGTGCTTAGGAGGTTGGAGCCTCACCGAAGTCCAAGTTGGAGCTTGGCAACCAATTGTGACAATCTATTTATTGTATTTATTTTACTGCACAGTTATATTAATAAAAGCATTTATTCCTGCCGTTCATTTTGTGTTCTGAACATATATGTTTTAACTAGTAAAACAATAGTGAGAAAAAGAAATACTGATTCACCCCCCTCTCAGTATTTCCAACACTTCCCATAGACTAGCTCATAGGGTGTGAAACCTATGGTAGTTTTCCAAGTAGTGTTATAGGCCCAGGTGGCCTCAACCAATCGGTTTGCCCAATCTTTTCTACTGCTGCTCACTACCTTAGTCAAAATCTCTTCCAAAGCTCTGTTAGTGACTTCCACCTGTCCATTTGCTTGGGGGTGATAAGGGGTGGAAGTTTTGTGCTTAATCTTGTGGTGTGTGAGCAGGTCTTCAACTAAATTGGAGGTAAACTGACTCCCTTGATCTGTAACTAACTCTCTTGGGTAGCCAAACTTGTAGAAGATATTTTCCCTTAAAAACTCAGCTACTTTTTCCTCTGTTGCTGCTTTGATTGCCTTTGTTTCTGCCCACTTTGTCAGGTAGTCCGTGCACACAATGATGTAAGACTTCTGTTTTGAAGGAGGGTTGATAGGACCCACAAAGTCCATGCCCCACTTCTCAAATGGCTCGAAAGTCACTTGAGGTTGCAGGGGCATCTCATCCCTTAGAGTCGGTTTCCCCATCCTTTGACATCGGTCACATTGGCTGATGTATCTCCTAACATCTTGATGAAGAGTGGGTCAATAGTAACCTGCCTACAAAATCTTGAAAGCAGTCCTCTTTGTTGCAAAGTGGCCCCCACAAGGTCCATCATGATAGGTTAAGAGGATGTCAAAGACTTCCTCCTCCTTGACACATCGCCTCAAAATCTGATTTGGGCCAAGTTTGAATAGGTTGCCCCCAATCCAAGTGAATGGGGCGCTTTTCCTCATGATCCTGCTCTTCTCTTTTGAGGATAGGTATGGTGGAAACTGTGATGAAACCAAGTAATTTGCTATATCAACAAACCATGGAGAGAGTAATGAAAAAGCAAATAGGTGTTCATCTGGCATTTGATCATCCACCATTCCTTCTTCACCTGCAGGCAGATCTAGTCTAGATAGAAAATCAGCAACAACATTTTCCTTACCAGGCTTATCAACAATAGTCAAATCAAATTGTTGCAACAAAAGTAACCATCTAATGATACAAGCATTTACATTTGGTTTATTTATAAAGTACCTAATTGCAACATGGTCAGTGTGTACGAATGTTTGATAACCGATGATGTAGTGTCTGAACTTGTTTAGGGAATGGACTACAGCTAGGAGCTCTTTTTCGGTTACCGTGTAGTTTAATTATTCCTTGGACAGGTTTTTACTGACAAAGTATATGGCATATGGTAGCTTCTCTTCGACTTGTCCTAGGGCTGCTCCTATAGCTTTGTTCGAGGCATCTGTGTGAATGTGGAAAGGTAGGGCCCAGTTTGGACCTCTCAAGATTGGGGCAATTACCAGCTTAGCTTTCAAAGCATCCAGAGCCTCTTGATAGTTGTCAGTCCATATGAACTCAACATCCTTCCCCAAAAGGCCAAACAATGGAAAGGCTAGCTCCTTGCTAAAATCCTTGATGAATCTTCTATAATACCCTTCTAAGCCTAGAAAACTTTGAACATCTCTTACCTTTTGAGGAGGTGGGGCCCTTTGGATGATAGCAATCTTGTTGGGATCCACTTGTAATCCTTGCTGAGAAATTGTATGACCTAGCACGGTCCCTTCAGTCATTAGGAATTCACATTTTTCAGGATTGAGGGACAGGTTCATTTCAATACACTTGGCTAAAACTTTTCCCAGGTTAGTCAATGCTTCTTGGAAGTTGGAACCATAAGGGGTAAAGTCATCCATATAGATTTCCACTGAATCATGAACCAACTCAGCAAATATGCTCAGTACTGCTCTCTGGAAAGTGGCAGGAGCATTGTACAACCCAAAGGGAAGGACCCGGTAGGAAAAGGTACCCCATGGATAAGTGAAAGTGGTCTTATCTTGGTCTTTCGGGTTGATTTGGATCTGGTTGTACCTGCTAAACCCATCTAAGAAAGAGAAGAACTTCTTCCCTGCCAGGCCATCTAACAATTGATCTACGAAAGGAAAAGGGAAATGGTCCTTCTTGGTGGCCTTGTTAAGCTCTCGATAATCTACACATATTCTCCACTTCCCATTTTTCTTTGGCACTAGCACCAAAGGAGAAACCCATTCGCTGTCAGAGATGGGGTAGATAAATCCTGCATCCAGCAACTTTTGCAGTTCTTCTTTGACAATGTCCTTGAGGGCTGGATTTATCCTCCTTTGAGGTTGCTTAACTGGCTTACAATCTTCCTTGATGTAAATGTGATGAGTACAGACAGAAGGGTGGACTCCTTTCATCTCCTTATAGCTCCAAGC
Organism: Pinus tabuliformis; assembly: GCA_031772625.1. Lineage (NCBI taxonomy): Eukaryota > Viridiplantae > Streptophyta > Pinopsida > Pinales > Pinaceae > Pinus > Pinus tabuliformis. The sequence goes on along the minus strand of CM062810.1, from coordinate 869,786,503 downwards.
AAAAGCATCCAAGTGATTCTTCAATAAGCTACATAGCTCTTTCTCCTGGGAGGTGGATAGGGCTGAGCTGATCCTTAAGGTTCTTTTTGGGCCAAATTCGACATTCTTAACTCGAAGAGAGGTCAAATCAGCCACACACAGATCAACTGAAGCATTGTCTTGGGTTTCTTCCACCAACTCTTCTAATGGCAACTCACTTTGGGGCGGATTTTGAATCAGGTTTTCAATAAGATCATCCTCAGTTTGTGGACCCCCCATGGTAGTTTCTAGTGTACACACTGGTGTGGAGTAGACTTCATCCTCATCTTCCTCCTCCAACCAGAGGTGTAAATCATGTTCCAGTAGAGGTTGGGCAGGAGGATAGAGGACTAGCTACTTGGACATGTGCCCATTCTTGATTTTCATGTTCCCAGCTCGGCAGCTAATGTAGGCATCTGTAGTAGCCAACCAAGGTCTTCCCAGGATGAGAGGATACCCATTGAGCTTTGCCTTTGGTTGGAGAACCAAGAAATCAATGGGGTACTCCCAGGAATCAATAGAGACCATGACATCTTCCACAATCCCCTCAGGGGTCACGGTGGAGCGATCTGCTAGCTGCAGTACTGTCGAGGTCTTTCTTAGGGAGCTCTGAAGGTTGAGCTTGAGTATAGTGTCCTTGGTCATCACATTAATGGCAGCCCCTAGATCGATCAAGATATGGGGGATTATGGTGCCATTGATGTGGACATTGACTACTGGACTCCCAGGGTCTAGATATTTCGAACAAATTACCTATCCCAACATCAAATCAGATAGTTGTCCTACGACATTGATAGTTGGGGCATCTCTCTTTCGCCTACCTAGGTGTTTAAATCACTTCTCCTTGATCATCTTGTTGTATATGGGCACATCCTTTATGGCTTGGAGAAGGGGTATTTTTACACATAACTATTTCAGTTCTCCCAGAAGTTCAGTTTCTTTTGGGGTCGGTTGTGTGGTTCCAGTTAGTCTCTCAGGAAAGGGTGGAATGACCTTCGGTTCACTTTCTTGTTTCTCTTCTTCATCCTCCTTAGGAGGAGGTTGACTGTTTGGGACGACCTTCCCAGATCGTAGGTTGATCTCCTGAATCTCCACAACATAGGTAGGGCATGTTGTTTCTCCAGTATATACCCGTTGGGCCTGTCTGTTATTGGGGTTCAGGTTCAGTTGAGTAGGTATTTGGGGTTGTCTTGGAGGAGTAGGAGGTAATGGTTGTGGGTGAGAAAGTGGTGGAGGCAAAAGAGCGGGAGGAGAGTTGTATTGGGGCCTCCACCCCTGATGAGGTGCATTCCACTGAGGTTGTGGCTGAACATGAGAATGAAACAAATGAGCAGCAGGTTGAGTATGGTATTGAGATGGATACGACCAAGGAGGGGGTGTGGACCAGGAAGGATGAGTAGGGGGGCCCTAAGAAGGTATGTGAGTGGATTGATTGGGGTTGTAATAAGTCTGGGATGTCCCTTGTATTCCATGCCGGTAAGGTCTGGGTCCATGTGGCCTCCTTTGGTTCATGAAGTAGAGTGGTTCAGTGGCTCCTTCAGCCCCTTGGTACATAGCTTTAAATCCAGGTAAGGATGGGCACTGATTTGTAGGGTGGTCTGCCTCACAGACAAAACACACCTCTACGGAGTGCAATGGACACTCGTTCCTAGGATGCTTTCTAGTGCATCTGGGACAAAAGATGGCCAAAGCCCTCTCAACTTCCTCTTGCTTCTATTGGATTCAGAAGGTATCCATTTGCATGGAAATGGTCTGTCTCATCTCACTTTTGAGGTCTTCCATCTGATTTGCAAACTCATTTTTGGATAAGGGGGCACTGGCTAAAAGTTGACTTCCCCTACCTCTTTTTCTGGCTGCCCTAGAATGGTTTCTAAACATAGTCTTTATGTCATCATAAGGTAGCTGGTAGATGTCTCCCCCAGCCAGCAAATGGAGGGTATCTAGAAGGTCTTTAGGGACTCCTCGGAGTAGAACCAGCTTCAGAGATTCGGGGTCAAGTGTGCACCTGGCCATTTTATAACTGAGTTGGAACATTTCTTCATAGTCTTCTAAAGAATCATTACTTCCCATGGTCATCTGAAATATTTCTCCCTTTGTTTCCTTTGACCTACAGTAATCTCAGTGTTTGTTGTTAAAGGCTTGTTGCATCTGAGCCCAAGTTGTGATACTGTTTCCAGGTAACCCCATGAACTAGCGTAGTGCTGCAGCCTTGAGGGTAGAGGGAAAGAGTTTCAACTTTTGCTCATCTTCTACATAGTCATAGGTTCAACAAAGGACAAAAAACTCAAACAAAAAGGTATCGGGGTCTTCAGTGGTCAATCCATGGAAGTCAGGTAAGGCTGAGGGACTTATGTTTTTCATCTATGTGTCCCCATCGGTCTCTTGGATGGGAAAGGTTCCTTCTATTCTCTCCTCATTTCCTATACCGTTTCTGTGTTCAACCATGGTCTCAGGAGGAATGTTTTCTTGCTCTTCTTTTGTTATATGATCTTCGTATATCTCTGGAGGTTCACCTATAGGTTATTCTAGATCACTGCCACCAAAGAAGACAGAAGGGTGACTTAGTGATGTGTTGGGGGTGTTGGGTAGGACTTTTCCTGAATTGTCTCTATTCCAATTAGGCATGAAAGAGAATCTCTTTTTTAGGATTTTTGTGGTTATTTTTCTTCTTGTACCTGCAAAACTGAAATTGATTGAACAAAAAATCACAATTAACTACAATAAACCTTGCTGAAATGAAAATTACAGAATTGAAATGAAAGCAGGAAATGACTAATCTATGTTGCTAAAATGAAATTGAAGAATTGAAATGCTAATCTACATTTGCAAAATTGAAATTTCAGAATTGAAATGCTAATCTACACTTGCAGAATTGAAATTGTGGAATTGAAATGCTAAGCTACGCTTGTAGAATTGAAATGGCAGAATTGAAGTGAAAGGAAGAAATGTCTAGTCTACGCTTGCTGAAATGAAATGAAAGAAGGAAATTTCTAACCTACACTTGCTGAAATCAAATGAAAGCAGGAAATGTCTAATCTACTTTTGCGGAAATGAAATTGCAGAATGGAAATGAAACAACTACTCTACTCTTGCTGAAATAAACTACTTAGCAGAATGTTGCAGTAGAAAAGAGAAGAAAAGTAGTAATCACAAATACTTTGATGCTTCCTCAGCAATAGCGCCAAAAATATGGTGGGCTCCAGTATTGCAGTAATGATGCTGCAACTCCTGTGACTTCCTTCTTTACTCTTATCAACTTAGTAGTTCATAACAAACTTGGAAGCGACGGTGCTATATACACAAGTACTAGCTCTTACTACAAGCCATCACTTGATCAGCTGGCACAAGCTCGCTAGGAGATCAAGCCAACTTCTATGAGTTCTTAGAAGAAGCTTTTAATCGTGATGGAAGAAAGCTAATCTCGAAAGGGGATATTCTACTTGCAGAAAGGATGAAAGATGAAAGGAAACTCAAACCCTAACAAACCCTAGTTTTACCCATTAACCCTACCTTTGCAATAAAAAGAGATGAAACTACTGAAATGGATGTCATGGACTACTATTAAGATAAAATGCATGTACTTAAGCTACTTCTGAAGGAAAATGTGGAAGAACCATCTTTTTGTATTTTTGAGCAATTTTATGCAGAGTTATTATGGTTGTGCTTTAACTTATTTGACTGTGCAGATGTTTGGTGGCGAAAGGAGATGGATTTGGCTATTGCAGATGATGGGGAAGGTGTGGAGAGGACCTAAGGAGTCCCTAGCACCCTTCTGGAGAATTCCATGGTGATCAGATCTCAAAAAATTGCTCGCATGAACTTCTACAGGAAGTCTGCAGGGGATCTACAGGAAGTTCTACAGGAAGTTCTACAAGAGCAGGCCGAAAGTGATTTTTGAAGGTTTGGAGAAGGAAAAATGGTGGGAAAGTGGAAATGAAGGATGGATAGAGATGTTAAGGGGTCTAGGACCTTGTAAATGAAGCTCAGGAGTGAAGAAGATGGTTGGAGTTGTTCAAAGGTGAAGGAAGCGATTTTGCACAAAAACGTAGAAATTAGGGTTGTTTGGGAAAGTGTGGCGAATGAGTGAAGAAAACCTTGAGAAAGAGACTGGAGCAGGTTGTATGATGGAGGAATGATAGGCTAGAGTGTCTTACAGGTGCTCTATGCACTTCTTTTCAAAACTGACCCAAGCAAAAACTATGAAAACAAAGTTTTACTTATTTTTGACCTAATTCTGACTAGAAAACAGAAAAGTGCTGAACAGAACTTGATGGACAGTAAGTTATGAAAGAAATCTATGGAAATTGAGCAAGAACAGATCTAAGCATGAGAACACAACTGATATCAACTTTTCCAACTTGAAATCTAATACTAGCAATTGCATTGGAAAGCAAAAATAATGTTTTTGTGGCAGCAAGAGTGCCTTGGTCTCAATTCATGGTCCCAAGGAGGGAGAAAAGAGATCAAGGACTGCTTGGTAGCCTTTTTGCGGATCTTTTCTATGACCAACTATCAAATCAACTTGAAGCAAGAACAACTATCTTAATCATCAAAAACAACGTAAGTAACAAAGCAAGATTTAATCTAAATAACAGAAATTATTCTATGAATGCAAGAAAAGCACATATAAATACAAGAAGGAGGTATTGGGCACTTGGGTTGGGCCCAATCCTAAGAGATACAACCCCCTTAGAAAGATCAGTTCTGGTTCAAGGCTGAATTCATCTTCATTGATCAAAAAATAATAGTCATGTCACAAAACTGTTTACAGAAAGAGCTCGAAAATGAGTTGAATGCAGAGTTGCACTAAAGTGTGAAAATAAATTGTTCAATAGCTAACCTACTGAGGCCTGAGGCCTTCTTATTTATACAAGTTGAGGACCCCAATAGTCCTCCTAAACTTTAGGAACTCGGCTGCCAAAACTTGCAGATAATAGCCACTTCACTAGACCTGCTCGACTGCCCCTTGAAATCATCTTTGGTGGGTTGTTGAACTCCAAGCTGTTGGTGGAGAACTTGAGGAAGGGGTCATTTAGTGCAGGAGACACCCCTCCTATAAATCCTCAGCCTTGTTTCTTCAAATTTGGCTACTAATCTGCTCATAAATGCATGATATTGGTCCAAAAATGTCCAAAAATCTGCAATAAGCACGTATTAGACTTCGTGGTGAAATGACTATCCCCATTCACTCAATTAACATAAATATATTCAAAAGCATGCATAAAAATGTGGAGAATGGTGGATTAAATGAGAATAATAGGCAAAATGAGCCCATATAGTTACCCATTTCTGGGGCTCATGACCTTCTAGTAACACCAAAGTGTTCGTTATGCGGGCGTGCAACATCTTCTCAACTTCAGATGCACATTCCGCAAGGTGCAGTTTCATCACTCCTAGGGGTCACACCTGTAATGCCTGCAACTACACTCTAAGCGTCCCCAACACAGTTTTCTACTCTGTCATTTATTCTTCAAGATCATCCTTAGTGACATCGTAAACTAGTTTGCCACTGTCAAGAAGGGCTCCTTCAAAGGTCTTCATTGTCTTTGTCTTCCTTCGTGCGGTTGGCTTCTCTTGGACACGCGGCCTCTTGAGTTGGGTTGATTTTGTTGTACGTTCCTCTACCTCAACCTCCCCCTGTATGTCCTGCTCTATGGACATTTCCTGACCTTCCTCAGTCTCTTTGGTGGGCATGGTTGTGGTTTCTGCCATCTGCACTGTCGCTGCTACCTCAACCGCCTTCCGCTGCGTGGCTGCTTCCTGTTCTTGGTGCTTTCTCTCTTCCAGCTTCGCGATGCGCATCTCGGTCTCCCTCTTTTGCTTCTTTGCTATGATCTTTTCCAGTTCTGCCAAGTCTGCAGCGCACCACTCCGGAGATCATGATGCCATCACGTCGCAGATTGCATCATTTATTGGAATGAACGATAGCTTTACCCATGCTCGGGCTGGATCCTTGCGCGCTTGGATATACAGGTTATGCATATCTGCCTTGAATTTTTCCATGTTTTGAAAACTGTTATATACTATCGGGGATAAGCGCGGCCTGCGGTTGATCCATATTCATAAGCTTGCCTCTACGAATGCCCAAAACACTTTTAACTCGTGAATCCTCATCGCATCTTTTGTTGCCGAGAGCGAGGTGTACCTCACGGCCTCGAGTAGGTTCCTCTCAATGGTGAGAAACTGGTTGTCGCCCAGCAGCTCCCTGGCAACCAACGGGATGGATAAGAGCAACCACATGTACTGGAAGGTCTTACCCTGCTCATGGGCTTCCCTACACTTTGTCAAAAACTAATTGTAGGGAAACTGCACCGAGTTGAACTGGACCCCCTCTGCACACTGCTCTGCCAATGCAATTACAGATGCTGGCACCTCGTCTGCGTGGCATTGCCTCATTAGCTTGGCAGCTGATAGCTGGGTGGCTACGTGCACCCCTTTGTCCTTGATGCTTGCTATTACATACCCTTGCTTCCTCTTCTCTAGCTTATATTTGGCCTTCATAGCTTCTGCGAGGGCCAAATCGCGGCTCTTTCCTGCTATGGTTGCGGGATTGTTTCCTTTGATGGGAAGCTGAGAAATCCCATGAATTAAATCGGTTGTGATGGGAATTGGCTCCTCCAGCTAGAAATACCCATCATGTACTAGACACAGTAGGTGCCAAACGACAAAAATTGTGATGGGCGCGTGGTGGTAGTGGGGTATGCATCGCAGATGTAGTAACCGAGCGTTCTCCACACCGTGTAACCATTTCTGCCACAAGAATTGCTCTGTAGGCAGCTGTGGGAACTTCTTGATGTTTGTGAGGTCCTAGTCTTCAAACTTTATATTAGGTACACATCCCAGTGGCGGACCTTCAAACCTTATTTCATCCGGAAGAAGCGGGGTTTGGAGCACACTGTTCTTGGTCTCCAGGTGCTTCGGTATCTTAGTTGTCCCTCTCCATGGGGGAATGTAGGGGGTAACTTTATTACGGAAGGTACTTGGGAAACATTCTCTGCCTCATCATCCTGTCCTTCAATTTGGGCAATCAGGGCTTTCAAATCGTCCTCCTCCTCTTCTGTTTCCATGGTAACAGCTTTCCCTTTCTCTGCCATTGACAATTTACTAGACCATGGGTTTCGTGGTGATACCTGTACTGGCCCCATTGTGTCATGTGGAAAGAGTCGATAGTGCGGACACAACCAACCTCCCTAGGAGCCTAAGACTCTCTAGTGACAAACAAGACAAACAAGAGCAATCCTTCTCTAAACATGCATTTACTATATAAGAAATCAAGTGTTTAGATCCTACCTGTAATCCAACGCTGTTGTAGCAGTCTAGCCTCACTGATCCGGATGAGCTCCTCCTTCACTTTGAAACCTGCATCCACTAACAATCAAACGATTAAATAGCACTTGATAATCTCATAGAATAAAACATATTTAACACATAGACCAAGGAGTACATGAAACAACTCATAAATAACAAGTTATTGAGAAGAATGGACTCATTTGCATTAATAGGAAACAAAAGGAACAATTACAACCTGAGCCTTGGTGTTGTGCAAGTCCCTCCCAGGGTCCATCAAGAGTTCTCCTTTACTTTGACAAAGCTCACCCACTTCCAAATAGAACAAGCAAAGATGGCAATCTCTCCTCACAAGCTTCTAAATGGGAGTCCTAATTCCAGCAGCATCTACCCTTAGAAATGTTTAGCTTCTAACCTCTCCTCCTTCTGGCCCAATGCCTGTATTTATAGTGCTCTAGAGGAAGTTATTCAAGTCCACCATCAATGGGATAATCCCCTCTTTGGATGGGATAGCTCCCTTATTGATGGGATAAGTTCCTCTTTGGTAGGGGTACATGAACCATCTGGAGGCGCTCAATACACGTCGAACAACCTTCTAGAATGCTCTAGAAATGACCACAAGTAACTTTTTAAAGATGAAACTTACACATTTTGACCTTTACATGGGGACGCACCTGCCCCTTTACATACAGAGCGTACAAGTACGCAGCTTTTGTGAACATTGGGTGCGTACCCGCAGGTAAGGTTGAGAGAACCTGCGTACCCAGAGATAAATACATTTATAAAGACTTTCTCTCTTTTTGGAGTTTGACATGGAGAGTAGAGGCATAAGACTTGCCTAAGAGGATAGCATGACTATTGATAGAGCCATACTAACTGTAAATAGTCATGGTGACATTTTTTAGTGTAACAAATTGCCCCCTAAAGTGCGAAGCCTGTAATAGATTAGGGTTTTGTTTTATCTAGGAAGGGTGAAGCGCTTTATCATTTCAAGGATTATCTCGTGGAGAGCCTGGTCAGAACCTGCAATTTTCAACACAAAATACATGTATAAGATTATATCATCACTGAGGTAGGCATTCCCATACTCAGATCAAAACTTTAATTAACAGACTAACTACTCTGATACAGGAATGATCTTGTAGTACATCATAATCATAGACTTTTGTAGACACAGTATGGGCGCAGCCATCTGTTTATGATTAGTCTACTTAGATAATGAATACAAAACTCCTCACAGCCTGGATGGTGGAAACTAGATCCAGGGTCTTTATTTCTACTTCCTGAATTGGTACGATTCTAGCCATGTGAATAAATGAGTTGATGTCGAACATAGTAGAAACCACTTGATTACCAGTCGATGATGTAAACTGTTAACAAGTGTGAGAGAGACCACCAGTAATGTCAATGGTTCTCAAAGTACCCAGTACAATCCATGAGATGTGAATGAATGAGTTGATGTCGAACATTTCACGGAATCCTTCGATCGAAAGTCAATGATGTAAACTATCGTCAAAGGCGAGAAACCTGCCATTGATGCATGCAGACTTCAAGGTACTGACAATCTGTAAGTCATCTTTCTAGATAATGTGCTGATGTCAATAGAAAGCGACCCGTTGCAGGCAAGCCCACAACACGAAATCATAGTTCAAGTTGAAGAAATATTGCTGTAAGGACTGACTCAAGCATGGTCAAAATGGATGACAAGTATTTTGCAGATGAAAGTTTTGTTTGCAGACCTCTTGAATACATAACGACACAACAGATGGTTTGGTAACGAATGACTCAAAGTTAATCCCCGGAACCCGGTTGAAGACTTTCAATGTGGTTTGATCAACTGTGAGGCAAACGATTTCCCAACCCAGGTGAATGAAAAGTGTCGTGTTCAAGAGTGGTAATAAGGTTTCTTCTGAGACAAAGGATAACAAATAGGCTCATTCTTCTCTCTTTTCCCCCACCATTTCTGGCAAGTACCTCTTTATTTTTTACAAGCTTGAGGAGGATAACATATGCTTGATTATAAGCTCATCCTTCGGATGAGTCCAACCTAGTTTTGATTCGAACCCCAGGAAGGAGTGGTTCGTTCCTGTTTGTAATTGAACAGGCCCTTTACTATGAAATTTTAACGAGCCCAGTATAGGAGAAACTCGGCGTTTTTCAATTTTAGAGAGTCTGAAAAAATTAAGAAGACTCCAGGTTGAACTTTTTCGTAAATTTGTGTCCCCCAAGCCCGAAAAAGTATAAAATAATACCTGGGAGAACCGCTTGATCTTGCGACCAAGGAGTACTTTCATGATTAGTGCCTCTGACCTGAAAAGTAAAAAGTGATCAAGGACACGTCGTTTTATTTCCATATCGAGTTTGAAACGACAAAAACCCGGCAATCTTTTCCTGTTTTTACGGTCAGAAAAGAGCTATAAGAGGACCGTCTTTTAGTTCCGTTTTAACGAGTTTAAAAAGAAAAACTCGGCAATCTTTTCATATTTTGAGAGTCTGAAAAGGGCTTAAAAGAGAACTCCAAGGTTTCACTTTTTCGTAAGTTTTAACGAGTTCGAAAAAATGATAAAAATTTACTCATGGTTTTCATTTTTTCATAAGTTGTAATGAGTTCAAAAAAATGATAAAAATGTACTCATATGGCCGACTTTCAATTTAATTTACGAGCAGGAAAAGACGGAAAGAACTCGGCATTTTCATTTGTTTTACGAGAATGAAAGATAGCAAAATAATCTCGGGATTTTCATGAGTTTAACGAGTCTTGAAAATAACTAACATTGACTCAAGATAAGTTTCATTTTTACAAAAGCTTGAAACAGAGAAAAACTATGCTTCAAAGTAGTTTCATTTTTACACAAGCTTAAAACAGAGAGAAAACTGTGCTTGATGCCCCCTAAGCATAACTGCTAGAGCGCATGCCCCCCAGCTTCATTTCATTCAACCAGTTGGATGAAATGAAGGTTGAGTTACGAGATCATTTGAAAGACTCGACCTAAAACTGTAAGAAAATTATGCAAAAAACTGAAATAACTAACCTAAATACTTAACATTTATGAGATCTAGTCAATCTCTCGACTCAAGTAGAGGAGGATTTGTTTCATTGTTTAACGAGCTTGACACAGGAAAAGAACTATGCTCGGATTCGGTTTCATGTTTATGCAAGCTTGAAATGAAAATCTATGCTTGTTATAAGTTCACATGCCCCCAGCATAAATGACGCAAAACGAGGTACATGCCCCCCAAGCTTCATTGCCTTCAATGAGGTGGATGGAATGAAGCTTTACTTTCAAGATCTTGGAAAGACTTGTGGGATATGTTTCATTTTTTAGTGAGGTTGACACAGGAAAAGAACTATCCTCGAACCCTTGTTTCATTTTTTAAACGAGCTTGACACAAGATAAGGAACTATGCTCATAACTACTCTCTACAATCTACTTACTCAACCTACCCTTGTTTCATTTTTGAACGAGCTTGACACAAGACAAGGAACTATGCTCATAACTACTCTCTACAATCTACTTACTTAACCTACCCTTGTTTCATTTTTGAACGAGCTTGACACAAGACAAGGAACTATGCTCACGACTCCTTGTTTCATTTTTTAACGAGCTTGACACAAGACAAGGAACTATGCTCAAAAAGTTCGCATGCCCCCAGTATAACGATGCAAAGCGAGGTACATGCCCCCCAAGCTTCATTGCCTTCAATGAGGTGGATGGAATGAAGCTTTACTTTCAAGATCTTGGAAAGACTTGTGGGAGATGTTTCATTTTTTAGTGAGGTTGACACAAGAAAAGAACTATCCTCGAACCCTTGTTTCATTTTTTAAACGAGCTTGACACAAGATAAGGAACTATGCTCATAACTACTCTCTACAATCTACTTACTTAACCTACCCTTGTTTCATTTTTGAACGAGCTTGACACAAGACAAGGAACTATGCTCATAACTACTCTCTACAATCTACTTACTTAACCTACCCTTGTTTCATTTTTGAACGAGCTTGACACAAGACAAGGAACTATGCTCACGACTCCTTGTTTCATTTTTTAACGAGCTTGACACAAGACAAGGAACTATGCTCAAAAAGTTCGCATGCCCCCAGTATAACGATGCAAAGCAAGGTACATGCCCCCCAGGCTTCCTTGCATTCAATCAGATGGATGGAATGAAGGCTTACTTTCAATATTTAACTTGAAAAGGGAGTTGTTTCATTTTTAAGGAGGTTGACACAAGAAAAGAACTATCCTCATACCTGATTCATTTTTTAACGAGGTTGACTCAGTAAATGAACTATCCTCAAAACCCTACTTTCTACAATCTACCTACATATCCTAAAATCTACCTGATTCATTTTTTAATGAGGTTGACTCAGTAAAAGAACTATCCTCATGCTAGCCTGTTTCATTTTTTAACGAGGTTGATACAGGAAAAAACTATCCTCGTACACACTGATTCATTTTTTAACGAGGTTGACACAGTAAAAGGAACTTTCCTCACACTCACTGATTCATTTTTTAACGAGGTCGACACAGTAAAAGGAACTTTCCTCGTACTCACTGATTCATTTTTTAACGAGGTCGACACAGTAAAAGGAACTTTCCTCGTTCACACTGATCATGGCTTCCAACTGGAAGAAAGACATGTCAATGGACACACCTTGATCATGGCTTCCAAAAGGTCTTCATCAGAAGGAAGAATAGTTCTCTAGAAGGAACACATGTCAAGGGACTCAAAAGGGATAAGAACATCGTGTTCAAGTAATCCCATAGAGTTTTCCATGTCAATCACCGGATCCAAATCAAAGGAAGATGAGAAAACAGTGAGAGGCTCACTTACATCGGTAACTGAAAACATGGGACCAGTTGCCACATAATTAACCCGTGGCAGGGTAGATACCACTTTAGAATCAAGAACATTTAGGGGTGTCATATTATTGGTAGTTGAAACAAGACTAGTGAACGAAAGCTGGTCTACAGTCACAATACTGCCATTGTGAGGGAAAGACATCACGCGAAAGAGTGTCGATACGACAGCTTTCATTGCATAAACATAGTCTCGCCCAAGGAGTAAATTGAAATCCAAGGGACCTCGAACTACCATAAGATCAATACAGACAGTTTTACCTTCCAAGGTAATAGAAAACTTAGGAAGGATCCCTAAAGGTTCACTAATGGTTCTGTTAAAAGCTTTCAGATTCTGCGTAATAGGTGCAAGCTGAGGGGAACCCAAAGCTTTCCAAACAGTTGAGGATAAAATACTAACAGAAGCACCTTCATCTACCTGTGTACGATGTATGTCCCTACCACCAGCCTTGACAATGATTTGGAAAGGGATGGAGGAAGGAAGACGAGGTTTTGTCAGTCTGTTCCAATCAAAGGAAAAAACCTCAGTACTTGGAGGGGGTTCTGTATGAACAGGTGAAATGCCCCCCGGCATAGAAGAATCTGATGTAACAAGAAGGACCTGAGCGGTATGAAGTTCACTCTCTAAAGGGAAAGTGGGATCGACCGAATGTGAAATTGAATCGACCACTTGTTCAACTAATTGATCATCAACCTGAGTGACATGAGTTTCACTCTCCAATGGAAGAGTGTGATCGACTGTACTTGAATTTAGATCAATCACTCCGTCAGTTGACAGTAGGTTGGGAGAAAGTTTATGGTAACCAATTGGAAATTCTTGTTGTGGAACAGTAAGGCTTTCCAACAATGTTGAGGCTTCATCCATGTGAGGGCAAATGTGAGTTTGATGACTCCTTTTTCATAACTTACAAAGAAACCTAACTTTACCCTTTTTCCCAGGAACCTGACTATCACTGGTTGATGGATCAACGGAAAGTTGATGGATCAACGGAAAGTTGATGAGATTTTTCTGACCATACTTCCAAGACCTTTGGAATACCAGGACAATTAACAAGGAAGTGGTCACCCTTACAAAGCCTGCAGGGGTATTTGGGTTTACGATGCATGTTGGAATTTTCCTCAACACAACTAACACTTACAGTCGTGGTTGGTTGGTTGACTTCTTTCTTATGTTGCTTCTTCTTCTTCTTCTTCTTCTTCTTCCCTTTCTTCTTCTTCTTAGCCTTCGAGTTACTAGCATCAGGGCTTTTACCAGGCGAAGAGGAAGAAATGGAGGAAGAAAAATTAGGCGAAGAAGGTAAAGGGTCAACAGAAGGTTGGTGATGTTGAGATGGTGAACTCTGTTGAGGTGAAGCATCCGGTTGAGATGGAACAATTGGAGTATTTTGGGCCAACGAAGTTGAAAATAACCATATCGGTAAACCTATTGTAAATCCAGGTAATGAAAAAGTAGCCATATAAGGAGGACCAACATTTCCAAAGAAAGGAAAAGTACTAGGATTCTCATTAGGAGGGGTTCCTAGGTTGGTAAATTCTGGAACATTTGCCATTATATTCAACTTCAGTGAATTTTATTAACAATTTTAAAACTAAAATTAACAATTCACAATTCACACCTATGGTCTCTAAAAGTAAAAACAAACAAATTAACACGCGCTATCAAATCTAGGAGTCAAACCATACACAAAAAGTAACCTTCCAGACCGAAAACGCTAGTTGGTGATGAAATCCAACATCGCAGAATTCAGTACAGAAGTGGCGGGTGGAACAGTTACCCCGACAACCTGCTTAATGAATAGACTGGACCAAGTTCCTCCACTTTAACCGTCTCGAGTGAAGTGAACCCCCCAGAAAATCCAAGTGAGTCTAGTCGACGTCTGCTCTAGGTACAGTGGGATCTTCCCTCCACCGTCACCTTGGGTAGAACCCTAAAGATAATGGTCACTAAGGTTACCAACAGCAACAAATGCACCTGGGGGAACAGTCTACACTCCGACAGCACGCAAGGGCAGAGTATCAAGCTCAATCCCCTTGCCGGCTCCTTGACAATAATCCAAGGTTTACCGACAAGTGACCCCTAGCTCCTCGACAATGGTTAATCCGAGGTTTACCGTTTGTAATACGTGCGTGTCTGGCGTCGTTCCCAACGAGGGAGGATTGATCCCCTCACTGGTTCGGACACGAGCTCGTGCTTCTCCTTTAAGAGGAGCTTTCCTAGAGTACAAATGAAACAATTGGATTTATCCTACCACAAGATGAGCTACTTGTTTGGTTTTGCTGTCTTGGAGAGTTAATTACTCTCCTACTCCAAGACACTAGCCTAAGCTATGTTGGTGTTTCAGAGCCCTAGAAACGTAAAAATTACTAGATGAATTTTAATTAAGCGCTGTGTTATTAAGGCTGTTATTACTCAAATGGGTAAATGGATACGAAACCAATGGTGTTATGACCCGACTCAACAGAATGCAATCGAATATGATAATGTGATCTTTTCAATTCGATGAATCCTAATTAAAGTAAGGAGAGAGTTTCCATTCACTTCCAACAATGCAAAAAATTGATCACTAAGAGAAAATATGACAAATTCTCTAATGCACTAATTTTATCAAGAAAAACTAATGAAAATCAATTCCAAACCATTTTTTATTTTTATTTTTTGTGTAAATTCAAATCAAAGAAAGTTGATCTAAATCTATGATTGATTTTTCAGAATGTAAACTATGCAATTGTAATCTATGCACAATTCACTTGAAAAGTATGCAAATGTAATCTATGCACATTTTTCATTAATATTCTGAAAATGAGAACTCTGTTTATGCAAATGTGATCTATGCAAGAGAATTCTCAAACACAAGACGATTCTAATGTAATCTAAGAACCAATCAAGTGCAAGTTGAGAAAATTGGGCGAGAGTTCCAAAGATCAAAAATAAAAACACTCAAAGGCGATTAACACTCATAGCCACAATTTAGCGAATGAGGGGGAAATTTTTTTGCAAAAACAAAAGCAAAAAGATGGAAAATTGTGAAAAGACTGAGACAAACCTCCAAGTAATGACCAAAGGAAATCAAATTAAGAATTTCTCAAAAAAGAGACTCAAAACACCCAATTGATGAAAGCTTAAAGCAGGAATGCCAATGAAACAAGCTTAGGTGAAGATCTTTGACAGTAAACTGATGGATCTGGGCAGTAAAAACAAATTGAAAACAAAATCTAAAGAGAAAAAAAGCAAAAATTGAAATTTTCTCAAAATTGACAGGGGTACGCAGGTCATCTGTTCACACAGGCGCGGGTACGCACTGTGCACAAAGATGCAGTGCGTACAAGTACGCACTGTGTCAAACCCAGAGACTGCGTACTGCTGGCAAGGCTAAGAAAAATAAAAAACTAAATTGACTCTAAGCTAACCCACCCAAATACACAGCTAGACAGCCAAAAACCAGAAAATAAGCGATTTTTCTCAGACTAAAATATCAAATCAAAAAGAACTCAAACACATTCATGGATTCCCCAGTGGAGTCACCATTTTGTAAGGCGGAAAGAGTCGATAGTGCGGACACAACCAACCTCCCTAGGAGCCTAAGACTCTCTAGTGACAAACAAGACAAAGAAGAGCAATCCTTCTCTAAACATGCATTTACTATATAAGAAATCAAGTGTTTAGATCCTACCTGTAATCCAACGCTGTTGTAGCAGTCTAGCCTCATTGATCCGGATGAGCTCCTCCTTCACTTTGAAACCTGCATCCACTAACAATCAAACGATTAAATAACACTTGATAATCTCATAGAATAAAACATATTTAACACATAGACCAAGGAGTACATGAAACAACTCATAAATAACAAGTTATTGAGAAGAATGGACTCATTTGCATTAATAGGAAACAAAAGGAACAATTACAACCTGAGCCTTGGTGTTGTGCAAGTCCCTCCCAGGGTCCATCAAGAGTTCTCCTTTACTTTGACAAAGCTCACCCACTTCCAAATAGAACAAGCAAAGATGGCAATCTCTCCTCACAAGCTTCTAAATGGGAGTCCTAATTCCAGCAGCATCTACCCTTAGAAATGTTTAGCTTCCAACCTCTCCTCCTTCTGGCCCAATGCCTGTATTTATAGTGCTCTAGAGGAAGTTATTCAGGTCGACCATCAATGGGATAATCCCCTCTTTGGATGGGATAGCTCCCTTATTGATGGGATAAGTTCCTCTTTGGTAGGGGTACATGAACCATCTGGAGGCGCTCAATACACGTCGAACAACCTTCTAGAATGCTCTAGAAATGACCACAAGTAACTTTTTAAAGATGAAACTTGTGCATTTTGACCTTTATAGGGGGACGCACCTGCCCCTTTACATACAGAGCGTACAAGTACGCAGCTTTTGTGAACATTGGGTGCGTACCCGCAGGTAAGGTTGAGAGAACCTGCGTACCCAGAGATAAATACATTTATAAAGACTTTCTCTCTTTTTGGTGTTTGACATGGAGAGTAGAGGCATAAGACTTGCCTAAGAGGATAGCATGACTGTTGATAGAGCCATACTAACTGTAAATAGTCATGGTGACATTTTTTAGTGTAACACATTGTCTCCTTGTATTTCTATGGTTGCGGCATGCAGGGGATTTTGTAACCTCTGGTGTAGCTACTACCTCTCCAGGCTCCTCCTGGGTCACATGGGGCTCTGGGGTAACTTCTGTGAATCGCAATCTAGTTCTTGCAGCCATCATCGTTTCCTCACTGGATCCATTCGGTCACGTAGTCACGGGTGACAAGGTAGCTTGGTGCTCAATGCTCTGTACTGGCTCAAATGTTAAACAATAAAGTGTTGCCTCGAGGATACCCAAAGGGATTTTATAGTAATGTTTGAATTTGAATTTGACCATTCCCTCCACTTCTGAGTCATTAATACCTTCTTGGTGGCAGATCATCCCGAATCTAGCTCTTAATTCCTGTCTTAATGGCCCGTCGCCTGCTCCTTTCTGCCTTAAATTGGACCTCTTGTCATGAACATTGACATCAATGGTCACCTCCTAGCCTATCCGCCCAGCAGCGTAGCCTATTACACGTGACCATGACCCCTGTGACATACTGACCCTACACGGAACCTCCTTTCCATGCAGCTCTCCTGCAGACTCGTTTATAGTCCCGTGCCCTCTTTCAACTGCTTGGAGCATTCAGACTATGCTTCCTACAAATAGTCAGGTGGTCATACCCCTAGTGCGAGGCTTCAATTTTCTTGTTAGCTTGGGTTGCGAGCACCTTCAAATACCCTTGCGTCTGTTAGTGCGTCGCATTCTTCTTTGTATGGTACGCTCCCCTATTTAGTAAGGTGCGGTCGCAGCCATGGTAGTAGGGTTGTAACTCCTTCTAATGCAATAGTAGGGCTATCTAGACTGGGCTCCATCATGCTCAGTTTCTCGCAGCCCGCTTGCCCGAATTCGATTTCCAGTTTGCTAATTTCTTTGTCCAATGTCATGCTTTTCTTCCTTAGCCGTGCCTAATCTTCTTCGAGTTTGTGGAGTTTCAAGCTCCCTCACTGAATGACTTCCTATAACTACCTAATTCCTTTACCTAGGTCCTCACGTCCTGTCCCAACTGCAGGAGTTATGGTCTAGGGATTCTTCTCTGCTCTCCTGGTTTCATCTCTTCTTATCAGTGTTCGGGTCATTTCTGCGCTCCGATTTTTGCTTATGGTCCTATAGGCCCATCGAACCGCTGGTACGCATAGGTCCCAAGTAGTTCACCTCGCTTGGTGAACTCTGTTCATGACTTTGCATAGCCTTTTGAATGCTCCGTCGTGGAATATTTGTGGAGTGCATCACCTTCCCTACTGTCGCATCGGGATATGATTTTCGATCCTTAGTCTGGGAGGTGCTTGCATAGCATACGTCTATACCCATCGACACAAGTGGGCGTGTAACCTGCGTCTTCCTGGCTTCCCAGCTCGCGTTCATCACTAGGGACTTCCAAATCATAAGCGCATCTGTCTTCTACATTTTCACCAGTTTCCAATATTCTTTTGGTGTGTATTCCACCATTGTGCGGGTGTCGCGCACAATGCCCTTTCTAGCGCACCGTATCATTGTTGTTCTGGTACTGTACTTTCAAATTTGTCTAAGAATTCATCTACTCCTATTACCCAATCATATGTTGGCAGTTCTCTTGCTTCGGTCGTCATGCACCGCAGTGATCTAATCATCAGGTTGTAATTCAGCATTGTCACTTCATGCAACCAGTTATGCCAGCGTTCTATCTCTTCATCTGAATCCAAAGTACAGGAACTGTCACGCTCTCATGAGATTCTCCCATCTGCATTTAGGTTCACCCGATCCTGGTCTTGTGCCGTTATCTAGTAAATGATATCTAGTTCATCATCACTATCATCATCGTGTATAGGTTGAATGTAGCGCATTCCTTCGACTGGATCTAGCTGAACTACTACGCGTAGAGACTTTTTCTCGAATGCCATCTTCTGCTTCTTCAGGTTGATGACTGCATTTATATCAGTGGCCCAGTCTATTCGAAGCAACGTGGGGTAAGGGTTGCTGTCGTCCACAATCTCTATTACCTCAAAGACCTTATGTGTGCTTGCATCTTGGATATCCATTGTTACCCCTTGCAACCTTCCCATGGGCAAGATCTTTTGTTGGTTCACCATCCGTAATTGAATAGGGGACCACTGTAATGCGGGCCTGCCCATGCGTTCCCATGTCTGCATTGGTAACATGTTCGTGTTCGAACCCAGGTCTAGGATTACATGATCCATTTCATATTCGCCAATATGAACCGTTAATCTCATTTCCCTCCCAGTGCGTAATGTATGCTTTCCTAGTTTCCAGCCTACGTGCGGTTCAGCTGACCCTGCACACCTAGTTATGAATTCCTGTAGTCCTTTAACTGCCTTATTGTCGCGTAGTAATTTCATGCATGTCTCTAGAAAGGTAGTTAGCATAGAAGGATCCATCCCTATCTCTGGTTGATCCTTACTACCTGAAGTAGAGGCCTTTGCGAAGCTCTTCTTAGCTTCCATAAATGTCTCCTTTGCATGTTCCACGTCAAACTCAAGTTCTTTTGTAGGAGCCTTGTGAACCCATGTATCTTCCTCGGGCTGCTTCCCTTTATCTTCCCCTATGGTCGTGCCACTTCTGATCATCATGTTCGTGTTGGGGTCTTCTTAGCATTGTTTAGACCTCATCATTTGGATATTCTAAGTCAGAGTAGGCTGTAGTACCCCTTTCTCATGCATCTGGGCGATCAACATAGGAAAATATACCATTTCGTGATCAAACTGAGAACAGTACGAACAAGATATTCTCATTGGGTTGGTAAAATCACGAGCGTAGTGCCCTGGTCCTCCACAATTGTAATAGATCAACTGTCCGCGGCTCCTTCCTGGCCCCATTCCTCCTCGTCCTTGGCCTCGCGCTTGAAATCCACTACACGCCATTCCCACTATTAGGTCGAGGGCTCACATTTCTGTCTGCATTCGATAGGCTGGGGTCTGATCCATCATTAACTCGTAGCTTTGACAAGTACGCTCATTGTGGCCCACTGATCTACAGAAATTACAAAACAGCTACTACGGAGTCTAGGTATACTTCTAAAACAGATGACAGTTGTCCGTCATGTGCTTTCCTCATATCTGACAGATCACGCACTAGAGCATGGGTGCCGCACTTGGCCCTGTCTGTGCCTTTGGTCTCAATGGCATTGGTCCCCCTCCTGCCAAGTAGTTCACGAATACTGGACAGTGGTCTTTGTCGTGACCCTGGCCTTTGTATTTTGTGCACCACACTTCTTCGCGCGCCTCTAGCTATGGTGCCCTATCCTGTTTCAAACTCTACATCTCCAAGCATAGATTCTATAGTTTCACATGGATTTGTTGGACTCCCAACCCCGAATCTTGTATCGGTGTTTCATGCAACCTCATCGCCATTTCCAACTCTTTGGCCTGGGTTGAAAGCTTCTACTGTGACAGTGCCATCCTCAGGTGTGGCGTCAAAGACACCACAAACCACGCGCGGTGCAGCGCATCCATCAGCATCATATTAGCCTCATGGATCCTACTCTTTAGCCTCTGATCCAGATCCCAGGGGGTCTCACCCAGAAGCATCATGATCTCTTTAATTCCGATGATTGACTATGTCTCTGATTTCAGCCGGCTAAATTCTTTGTTCAACGCATTCTGGATCTCCACTATTCCTGCATTTGGGTGATCATTCAAACGCTTGATATACCATGTTAGCGCGCGATCCTGCAGCGTGCTCACCAATGTGGCCTTCTTAATTTTGTCATCCATGACCCCTTTTGCTTCCCACACTGCTCTTACCATGAACTAGAACTGGTCCAGATCCTCATTCCCTACTCCTCTGAATATGGGTAGCTTGATCGTGCTTGCCATGCTGAACCATGGGGGTGGTGAAGGTGGGGTGAGTGAAAATGGAGGTAAAGTAGGTGAAGCGGGTGAAGGCGTAAGTGGAGGTGATAACTGCGGAATGCGCTGCTTTATCGAACTAACCGCACTTCTCGGAGAAACCCAAGCACACTCTTCCTCCCTCTCCCGCCAAGGTGAAATTAAGGGACTATTTCGTAATCCTTCGATACCTTTGTAGATCTTTCCGATCCGTGTTGTTCCAATCATTAATGTATTCGCATAACCTGCTTTTCACATAATAACATCTTAATCCAGGTATTCAGGGATTTAATATACCTACCTCGCGGTCCCTTGAGAAAATGTCATTCTGCTTCACTATAGCTCACAGTTGTGTCTATCGCTAACTCAGTGATAAATCCCCCTATTATCTAATCAAGCCAATGGTCTACGGCCCGCACGATCTTATCTCCTGATACCTCTAGTCTGCGCACTAACTCCTGTGTCCACACTATCGGTTGATCGAGCTTATACCTTCCTTGGCTATCACCTAACCTCGCGATCCAATCGTACAACTCTGAAGAGAAGGACATGAAGAAGATCTCGTGGATTCCGTATATACGTAGCGATCCAGCCACTTCTTCTCAGATATCTCCAGAGTTCTGTTTTCCTGTGCCACAAACTCGTAAAGTTTCTGATCCAACCACTCTTCAATTTCCTTCTTCGTAGGGTTCCAATGTTCTGACATGAGACATCCCTTAGGCAGATCCCGGTCCCAACAATGGAACCATTTGTTGGCTTGTTGGGGCCTAACCTAGGTTCAGAAGTGATTTAGCCAAACAAATCCCAAAACTACTAGCCCTTTTGGAAATAGTCCGCGGTGTACGGACTAAGGTCTCACCCGAGGTAGTATGGGAGGGTGTTGTAACCAGGTTTCCACACCCTAGGGATGTCTTGATGAAGTCTGGGAATTTTGCAAACCAATCCTGCGTGCTTGCACTACTCCATGCAGCCATCTGACCTTCGCGTAGCTCTGTAAAGGGTGAGAAGAGGCGCTGTCTAGATCCTTTATCCTTACTGTGTTATTATTATAGATCTGACTTAATTTTGTGGGCCCAGTAGTCTTATCAATAATTCAATCATTCATAAAGTGTGCGCTATTATAAATTGTAAAGAGATGCACAAGACTATAGCAGAAGCATAAACACAAGGATCTACAAGCAGATGCACAATATTTCATAATCAACTTATCTTTTATTAACTTCTGTTCTGTTACAATCCCAACTCTGCCCTGCACACTCAGCTGTAGGGGTCCGTGCACACAGCTGTAGACTTTACCAGGCCTCTACGCACTCAACTGCAGAGCCTCTCTCTACTACTATGACCCAAGACTTGGACTTACAGACTCAAAGCAAAGTTCCGCATTCAAAAACCCATATTACTTAAGATCAAGACTAAAAACTGGCCTCTACACTTAGAGCCTCGCTCTATTTATACATTCCCATGGTCTGCGGACCATGGGTAGGCTAACACATTGTATATTAAATTACAATATTTTAGGGTGGATAACCCTAGACTCTAGTGCTGTGCACTCGCATTTCGTGGGGTCTTACATTACTTTTGACCAAAATTCGGGCTACAAGCCCCAAAAATCCGCTACGGGGGGGATCCACTACCCAACAGAGTCCCCGTATGGAGTGAAATCGTCCATATAAATCTCAACACTGTCATCTACCAAATCAGAGAAAATCTCCAAAATTTCCCTTTGGAACGTTGCAAGCACATTACAGAGACCAAACGGAAGGACCCGGTATATGATGGTTCCCCAAGCGCATGTGAAAGTTGTTTTATCCTGATCCTCAGGAGCTATCTGGATCTAGTTGTACCCACTAAATATGTCTATGAAGGAGAAGAACTTCTTCTTAGCCAAAGTATCCAAGACTTGATCAATGAATGGTAACAAAAAATGGTCTTTCTATGTTGCCTTATTTAATTCTCTATAATCCACACATATCCTCCATTTACCATTTTTCTTTGGGACAATCACCAACGGGGAAACCCATTGGCTATCCAAAATGGGGTAAATAAATCCTACATCTAGCAACTTTTAAATTTCTTCCTTGACAATGTTTTTAAGAGAGGGGTTCAGCCTCCTCTGGGGCTATCTCACAGGATGACAATCCTCTTTGATGTATATATGATGGGTATATAGGTTGGCAAGAATCCCTTTCATGTTTGTGTAGTCCCAGGTGAAGGCTTCTTTGTGTTTTCGAAGAACATCCAGGAATTGTTTTGTCTAGGATTCTAATAGATATGGATTAATATTTAGGGTATCCCGTGGCTCTATCTCCACAAAAATGTTGTCATGGGACACAGTTGTAGGTAGCTCTTCGAATCCATCTTCTATTTTAATATTTTCCTGTGTTTCACAACACAAGACAGACTCCAGGATTGCCTGATTTGAATCTGAAATAGAATAGGGATCACTAATAAAAGTGGTAATTGTGTCATCTTCTATTTATGTTTTCAACTGAAGGGTCTGCCCAATAGTAAGGACTGGTCTTAGTTCCTCATTTTCAGATTCTAACTCTTCCTCTAGTAAAGGTTTCTTGTGGCCAGCTGGCTTCACTAATGGGCTAGGTTCTGCAGGAGGGTATAACACTAGATTTTTAGTAACCTGACCATTTGAGATAACCATGTGCCTAGAACGGTCTTCCCAGAATCAAGGGATGGCCACCAGCTGGGGAATGCATTTGTAGCACTAGGAAATCCACAGGTTAATGCCATGAATCGACTGAGATTGTGATATCTTCCAACTTTCCTACCGGCTTGACTGTAGATTGATCTGCCAGCTCTAACACAATAGGTGTATGTTTCATATTTCAAAGACCTAGTGCATGTATAGCTTCAGTGGTAATGACATTTATGGCAGCACCCAAATCTACCAGTACATTCAGAATTTCTACTCCATTAATTTGCATGGTTAGAATTGGGTTCCTAGGATCCCCATATTTCACAGGCATGGCCTTTCCCATCATAAAATATGATAGCTTTCCCATCACATGAATGGTGAGTGGGTCCCTTGATTTCTTTTTAGGCTTCTTATCACAATATTCCCTGAGGGTGTTTGCATATATAGGTACGTCCCTCATAGTTTCTAACAGGGGGATCTTAACAAGAAAATTTTGTAACTCCCGTAACAATTCAAACTCAGCTTGAGGGATCTGTTTACTCAAGGTCAATCTTTCTGGATAGGGTGGTTCAGCTCGGTGTTCTTGAGTAATTAGGGGCTGAGGAGGTGTCTGATTTTTACTAACTTGGTTTGATTCCTCCTCAACTGTTTCTGATTCTTTTGTCTCACTGCCAACTTGTGTAATGACAACAGGTGAGGGTTGAGCATCGACTACCTACCCAAATCTCAAATTCATCTCATAAAGTTCTGCAGTGCATATGTTGTATGAAGGTAGGTTGAGGGTGTCAGATTGTTGAGCTCCCTTATTGTTAGGATTCGGATTGGGTTGGATAGGAAGTTGAGGATGAATAGGTTGATTATTAGGAGGCATATTAGAGGGAAACTGGAGTTGTTGTTGTGGCATTGACTGGGGAAACTTCCTAGGAGGAGAGGGTCCACGCCAGTTCAAAGCCCATGAAGAACTCGAACTAGCTTGAGGAGTCCACTGCTGCTAAGGTGGAAGCTAATATTGGGGCCACATAGGTGGATAAGGCATGGAATAAGGACCCATATTAAAATTATTGAAATACTAAGATGGATTTGGAAACATACCTTGATTTCCAATTGGTGCCCAAGGTTGCCATGGCTTTTTGGATCCCATAAAGTACAAATACTCCATCTCTTTGATTGTCCCTTGAAAGACCACTTTCAATCCTGGCAAGGAGGGGCATGAACTTGTTACATGGTTCATCTCACACATTGCACATTCCTCCACAGAGTTCAATGGGAATTCTCTTTGTGGATTCTTCTTTCTGCACTTTGGGAAAAATATGGCCATAGTCCTTTCCAATTCCATCTATTTCTATTTTACTTGTAGTGTGTCCATTTGTGCAGACAGGGTACTCAGGATATCAGTCCTCAAGTTATCCAGCAGATTTCCAATTTCTACTTTCGTGACACCTCCACCAGATACTTTTGTTGATCGAATTCCCTGTTTATTCCTTGCAACTCCCCTCGAGCACTGAATGCACAACTCACAGATGGTATCGAAGTCCTCTTTGATATGTCTCCCTTCCCCACTATGTTTAACAACTCCAGAGAGTCTTCTCGAAAGGCTCAAAGAAGGATAATTTTTAAAATGTCCTTATCCAAGGTAGAATGACCTAATCTTTGTAGCGTGTACTTAAACCATTCCACACAATCCTCCATGTTCTCATCTTCTTTCTGCATGAACTTAAAAAGTTCTTCCTTAATATCTTGAGATTTACAATAGTCCTGATACTTCTATAGGAAAGAGTTTTTCGTCTCATCCCATGTGGTGATAGTCTTTCCTCCTAGACACATAAACCATCACAGGGCTGTCCCTTTTAGTGTAGCAGTGAAGATTTTCAATTTCTGGACATTCATTATATAGCCATATCCCTGACATACAATATCAAATTCAAACAGGAATGTGTCGGGATCCTTTGAAGTCAGTCCATGAAAGCTAGGTGAAGTTGTTAAAGGAATGACCTTCATTGGTGCGCCAGTCCCAAAATCCCTAATTGGGAAGTCAATAGTAGATTTTGTTGCCATGAATATCCTCCAATAATCACTGGGGATTTCAGCAGGTTCTGCAGGAAGTGATGGAACAGTTCTGATCATAGGAGTTTGATTTGCTTTAACAACACTCCCTTTATCCCTTTGTGATAAAAGTACCTGTACAACTGTTGGCATTATGATTCAGGTGTTGTACTTGATGGCAAACGCCTTCAGGTGGTAAATCAAGAAGGACGCAGGAAATTTTGTTTAGCAAGCGCGTCCCCGCAGGTATTCCATACAGAACCCGCGTCTAGGGACGCCGGCCAGCCGTTCAGAAGGTGCGTCCGCCCAGTGCACACATTTCAAGGTAGAGAAAAACTCGTGGGGGCTTCTTGTGTGGTATCTAGCCGACGGTTGCGTGTTTCTCTGGTGTCGGCTCGTGGTATTGTTCCACGCTTTGGGGAGAAGCTTGCCTATATAAAGCAAAGGAGTTCATGTGGATTAGGCATCATCTTAGTTGATCATCTCTTGGTGTGATCTAGTCCATATCTTTAAGGGTAAATCTTCTAATGGACTACGATCTATATGGCGCATGATCAGATCTGTGGATCTGAGTGTTTGGGTTGGTTCTGAAGTCCTCTTATCTTCTATATCTAAAGGGACGCAGATTCAGTGAAGGGAAAGTGCGCCGGGACGCAGTACAGTAAAGGATCAGGTGCGTCTCTGAAGCGAAGGACGCGGCGCGACTGTGGTATTGGGTGCGTCTCTGAAGCAAAAGACGCGGCGCGATAGTGTTGATGTGTGCGTCGGTCGCAGACAAGCAAAAGGAACAGTGCGTCTGCACGCAGAACAGCATAAGGTATACTGCGTCCAGTCGCAGGCCACAGAAAGAAAATATGCGTCCCTGTCTCAAGATGATCTGTTAACTATATATTTCTGTTCATAAGATGTTCTGGGTTGTTTCTGTAATTACTGATCTGATATCTGTAGTAGACTGTATCTGTTGTATACTTGTTGATCATTTTGAAAAGAAGTAGGGGGTTGTAGCTCCCTTCCAGGAGAAGTCTGGAAAACAAGAAAGAGTTGTAGCTCTTTGCAGGTTGCAGCCTGCGTGCTGGTAAAGGACTGCACCAGTACAAAATCATTGTAGAAAGAATTTCTTGAAAGAAGATAGAGACATTATTGCAGCAGGTGGTTTTTCTCCCGCATTGGGTTTCCACCTTACATCTTGTGTTCTTTGGTGTGACTGTCTATTTTCTTTATTCATGCTCATTGTTTTATGGTACTGATATGCAAGAATATTTCAAAAGATCAAATAAGGAAGATTTGGTAAATTGCTAGATAATACTGATTCCCCCCCCCCCTCAGTATTATTTCCAACAATTGGTATCAGAGCAGGTCCTTCAGAACAACTTGATCGCTTGAAGGTAGATCGTTCATCATGAGCAACTACGAGAGAGAAGCATCAATCAGGCCACCCGTCTTCGATGGAACAAACTTCAATTATTGGAAGGTAAGAGTTACTGCATATCTTCAATCTCTTGGTACAGAAGTTTGGAACATTGTAGAATCAGGCTATGCCTTTCCTTCAGTTACTCCTACAGATCCAGCTGAGAAAAAGCAGTATGAAACAAATGCAAAAGCAGTCAACACTCTATTAGGAAGTATATCTCAAACAGAGTTCATGAAGGTCATGCACTTCAAATCAGCAAAAGAGATATGGGACAAAATGATCACTAGCTATGAAGGAGATGAACAGGTAAAAGAAGCTAAACTTCAAACTCTCAGGATTCAATATGAGACTCTCAAGATGTATAATGATGAAAGTGTGGCTAATTATTTTCTTCGAGTAGATGAGATTGTTAATTGTATGAAAAATTTGGGTGAAGAAATAAAAGAGACTATAGTAGTTCAAAAGATTCTAAGATCTTTATCTCCCAAGTTTGAATCTAAAGTATCTGCAGTAGAAGAAAAGGAAAATCTCCGTGTTCTCACTATGTCTCAGCTGCATGGAATTCTAACTGCTTATGAAATGAGAAAGGGAGGTCCATCAGATAGAAGGGAAGCTGCTTTTAAAGCATCAGGCAAAGAAGATCACTATGAAGCATGTCATGTTCCAGAAGAAGAGGAAGAAGAATCAAACTTTGTCAGAAATCTTCAAAGGGGTTCTGGAAGGTTCAGAGGTAAGCTACCTTTCAAATGTTTTGCTTGTGGAAGAGTAGGTCATTATGCTGCAAAATGCTCTTATAAGGATAAAGGAAAGGAGCCAGTTAGATGGAACAAGAAACAGGGTACAAATAAGAAAAGCTACTACACCCATGAAGATAGCGATGGCTTATCAAACAGTGATGAAGATGAACAAGGTAACAAATATAGATTGTTAATGGCATTTGAAGATGACAATTATGAGGATGCTATAGATGTGGATAACCTTTATGATGAAATTACTAGACTCAAGAGATGTATAGAAGAAAAGAACATGATTATTGATACTCTACAATTTCAGATTGATGAAAAGGAAAAACATCTTGAAAAATTAGAAGGTGAAATTGTTGGTCTTAGAAAAGAAATTGAGAAAACAAAAACTATTAATCTCAAGTTTGTCAAAGGATCTGAAACGTTGAATGAGATTATCAGTGTGCAGCGATCTCCTCTAAATAAGACAGGTCTGGGCTACAATGGAGAAACTTCTCAAGCTTCCACTTCAAAAAGTTATCTTGATGCCGCAAGAAGAAATGAGCAAGAACACAAGGAAGATCATCAGGTAAAGCAGGGACAAACTTCAAACTATCAGGGGCAATCCAGCTTAAGGGTGAACAAAAGCCACAACCAGCCACAGGTAAAACCTTCTCAATTTGGTTCAAGAATAGATGAAAATAGAAATTACAATCAGTCGGCTGGTAGATTCAATAATCGCAGAAACTTCTTCAATGGACAATGCTTTTCTTGCCATAACTTTGGTCACAAAGCAGCCCAATGTGTTGCGTATAAAACAATCATGACTAGGGAAGCTCAAAAACAAAGAAGCATGACAGGGAATACAAAAAGGACCTATAACAATTTTTCAGCTCTTGAAAATGAAGTTGAATGCTCTATTTGCAATAATTTTGGACATGAAGATGTTGAATGCAGAAGCAGGTTTCCGGAAAGAAAGGTACAAGAACAAAAAAGGGAACAAACCTCAGGCACCAAAACATGGAAAATAAAGGAACCTCAAACAGAAAGATGTGGGATAGCATTCTATGCAGAAGGACAAGAAAATCTATGGTACATTGACAGTGGATGTTCAAAGCACATGACAGGTGATAAAGAAAAACTTGAATCTTATTCTAATTTAGAAAAGGGAAAGAAAGTCTCTTTTGGAAATGATACTCCTGCAACTATAAAAGGAAAAGGTATTGCTCCTTTAAAAGAAGATGTTAAAGCTGGAAATGTTTTGTTTGTTGATGGACTAAAGCATAATCTTCTAAGTGTAAGCCAGATGTGTGATCAAAGAACCGAGGTTATATTCAGATCAAATGGATGTCTTGTTCGTGATCTTGATACAGGTAAAACAGTTCTCAAAGGAAAAAGAACTTCAAATAATCTATACATTTTTGATGAAGAACAACAACAATGCTATTTAAGCAAGGATGAAGAGCACTGGTTATGGCATCGAAGATTGGGACATCTAAGTTTCTCACAAATAAGGAAAGCTTGCAAATATCAGGCAGTTCGCGATCTTCCAGATATCAAAATTCCTGACAACACCATGTGCAGATCATGTCAGTTTGGAAAACAGACTAGAACTAACTTTCCAGAGAAAGAAGGATCAGCCAGTATGCCTCTGGAGCTAGTACATACAGATGTATGTGGACCATTCAGAAAAAGAACACCTAGAGGAGAGGAATACTTGATATTATTTATTGACGATTTCTCCAGGTTTGTTTGGTTGGGACTTATGAAGCACAAAGATGAAGCTTTCGAAAAATTCAAATCCTTCAAAGCCTTGGCTGAAAATGAATCAGGTCACAAGATTAAGTGCCTCAGATCCGACAGAGGTGGAGAATTTACTTCAAATGAATTTTTCGATTTCTGTGATGAACATGGAATAAGGAGAGAATTTTCTACAGCTAGAACTCCTCAGCAAAATGGAGTAGTGGAAAGAATGAACAGAACAGTCCAGCAAATGGCTCGTGCTATGCTTGATGAATCAGGAACTCCTGCAACCTTCTGGGGTGAAGCTGCACATGCGGCAGTTATTATTCTCAACAAGACAAATGTTCGAGTGAACAGCACTCAAACTCCTCATGAGCTCTGGAGTGGTAAAACTCCTTCAGTAAAGCACTTCAAAATCTTTGGGAGCAAATGCTATATCAAAAATACTGAGGAGCAGCTTGGCAAACTTGATCCTAGAGCAGATGAAGGAATTCTTCTTGGCTACTCTCCACATAGCAAAGCATACAAATGCTACAATAAAAGACTTGGCAGAATTGTTGAAAGCATTGATGTAGTGGTTGATGAGAAAGGATACATTCCTAGGCAAATACATCGTGAAGACATTGAAGAAGATGAAAGCTACCCTCAAAGACAGAATGATGAAGAAGAAGAACCGCAAGAACAATTTCAAGACGGACCTCACGAAGAAGCAGAAGAAAGAACAAGAATAGAAGAAAAGACTCCATCCAGATATGTTCAAAAGAACCATCCAGAATCTCAGATCATGGGACAAAAGGAAGCAGGTATACAAACTAGAAGAACAGTTGCAGAAGCTTCAAGTTATTTGGCATTACTCTCCTCTACTGAACCACAAAATGTGAAAGAAGCATGCAAAGATGAATGTTGGGTGAAAGCAATGGATGAAGAACTTGAGCAAATCGAAAAGAACAATACTTGGGAGCTAGTTCCTAGACCAAAGGATAAGAATGTTATCGGAACAAAATGGGTGTTCAAAAATAAATTGAATGAAAATGGAGAAGTAATTAGAAACAAAGCCAGACTTGTTTGTAAAGGGTATGCACAGCAAGAAGGAATAGACTTTGAAGAAACTTTTGCTCCTGTTGCAAGACTTGAGGCCATCCGAATGTTTCTTGCTCTCTCAAGTTGTCAGAACTTCAAAGTATTTCAAATGGATGTGAAATCAGCTTTTCTGAATGGAGACTTGGATGAAGAAGTGTACATTGAACAGCCAGATGGTTTCATTCTTGGAAACGATCCAAATCTTGTATGCCGATTAAAAAAGGCTCTCTATGGTCTCAAACAAGCTCCAAGGGCTTGGTACTACCGGTTGGACAAATATCTTCATCAACAAGGTTTCTCAAAAGGTTCAGCAGATAGCAATCTTTATATAAAAGTTGAAAATGACAAATTACTAATACTTGTTGTGTATGTAGATGACATTATTTTTGGCAGTAATGAAGAAGCTATGAGTCAAAGCTTTGCCTTAGTCATGCAGAAAGAATTTGAGATGTCCTTGCTAGGAGAACTGACATACTTTCTTGGTTTGCAAATCCAACAAAAGAAAGGAGGAATCCTTTTATCTCAAACCAAGTATCTCAAGCAGATTTTGAAGAAATATGGCATGGAAGATGCAAAACCAGTATGTACACCCATGGTCACAGGATGTAGTCTCAGTGCAAATGACGAATCTGCAGCAGTTCATCAACCAACCTACAGATCTATGATTGGAAGTCTACTATATTTGACAGGTACCCGACCAGACATCATGCATGCAGTTGGAATAGTTGGAAGGTTTCAGGCAAATCCAAAGGAGACTCATCTTCAAGCAGTAAAGAGAATCTTCAAATATCTTCAAGGGACTCAAAATTATGGCCTATGGTATCCTAGAGATCCAGATCTCACTCTTCATGCTTATACAGATGCAGATTGGGCCGGAAGCGTGGATGACAGGAAAAGCACAAGTGGTGGTGCATTCTTTATGGGTTCTAGACTGGTATCTTGGTTCAGCAAGAAACAGAGTTCAATTGCCTTGTCTACAGCTGAAGCGGAATATGTTGCGGCTGCATCTTGTTGCACCCAACTTCTTTGGATGATGCAGACTTTGCAGGATTATCAAATCACTTGTACACCTCCTATTCCTATCTTATGTGACAACACAAGTGCAATCAGCATCTCAAAGAATCCGGTTATGCATTCAAAAACCAAGCACATACCAATCAAGTACCATTTTCTCCGGGAACAAGTACTTGAACAGAAGGTCAAGTTGGAGTATGTTCCTTCTAAGGAACAAGTTGCTGATATTTTCACCAAACCGTTGCCCAGGGACACTTTTGAATACCTCAGGCAAAAGCTGGGGGTTGTTGATGCATCATCTCACTGTTGACCATCTTCCTATTGATGGTATAGGCTCAGGGGGAGCACATAATGCATTGTTGGCATTATGGAGAAGGAGATCTTGGAAATAGCTGCAATATGTCTCTGTCTTCTTCATGATGGATTTCTGGTTACAATTCTGGAGAAGCATGAGCATAGGGGGAGCATACCCTTTGCTCTTGATGTCAAAGGGGGAGAATGATGAAGCTGAAAGTTTATGTGGTTGCCATCAAGTCCAAAGGGGGAGTTTGTTGGCATTATGATTCAGGTGTTGTACTTGATGGCAAACGCCTTCAGGTGGTAAATCAAGAAGGACGCAGGAAATTTTGTTTAGCAAGCGCGTCCCCGCAGGTATTCCATACAGAACCCGCGTCTAGGGACGCCGGCCAGCCGTTCAGAAGGTGCGTCCGCCCAGTGCACACATTTCAAGGTAGAGAAAAACTCGTGGGGGCTTCTTGTGTGGTATCTAGCCGACGGTTGCGTGTTTCTCTGGTGTCGGCTCGTGGTATTGTTCCACGCTTTGGGGAGAAGCTTGCCTATATAAAGCAAAGGAGTTCATGTGGATTAGGCATCATCTTAGTTGATCATCTCTTGGTGTGATCTAGTCCATATCTTTAAGGGTAAATCTTCTAATGGACTACGATCTATATGGCGCATGATCAGATCTGTGGATCTGAGTGTTTGGGTTGGTTCTGAAGTCCTCTTATCTTCTATATCTAAAGGGACGCAGATTCAGTGAAGGGAAAGTGCGCCGGGACGCAGTACAGTAAAGGATCAGGTGCGTCTCTGAAGCGAAGGACGCGGCGCGACTGTGGTATTGGGTGCGTCTCTGAAGCAAAAGACGCGGCGTGATAGTGTTGATGTGTGCGTCGGTCGCAGACAAGCAAAAGGAACAGTGCGTCTGCACGCAGAACAGCATAAGGTATACTGCGTCCAGTCGCAGGCCACAGAAAGAAAATATGCGTCCCTGTCTCAAGATGATCTGTTAACTATATATTTCTGTTCATAAGATGTTCTGGGTTGTTTCTGTAATTACTGATCTGATATCTGTAGTAGACTGTATCTGTTGTATACTTGTTGATCATTTTGAAAAGAAGTAGGGGGTTGTAGCTCCCTTCCAGGAGAAGTCTGGAAAACAAGAAAGAGTTGTAGCTCTTTGCAGGTTGCAGCCTGCGTGCTGGTAAAGGACTGCACCAGTACAAAATCATTGTAGAAAGAATTTCTTGAAAGAAGATAGAGACATTATTGCAGCAGGTGGTTTTTCTCCCGCATTGGGTTTCCACCTTACATCTTGTGTTCTTTGGTGTGACTGTCTATTTTCTTTATTCATGCTCATTGTTTTATGGTACTGATATGCAAGAATATTTCAAAAGATCAAATAAGGAAGATTTGGTAAATTGCTAGATAATACTGATTCCCCCCCCCCCCTCAGTATTATTTCCAACAACAACTTCTTCCTCTCTGTCACAATGGCTTGACTTTTTAGACCCATTTTCTGCAACTTCTTCTTTCCTACTGGAATGGGTTGATCCCTCGTATCTTCTGTTTGCAACTTCTTCTTCCTTTGTTACCATCAGTGGTACTTCTTTATCAAGTATACTATTGCCTACCTCTTCTACTGCTGGAAGGGTCTGTTGTGTTGAATCAATAGGGGGTACTATGGATAGAACTGGCTATTCTACAGATTGTCCCTCAGATCTTGTTCGAATACCTGGCCTTACATCAGCACGAGAAGATGCCTCTGATTCAGCTTTTGCGACGATTTTTTGGATATAAGTATTCCATCCCAAATCATGTCCTCCCTTTTTTGGGGCTCTTCCTCTGCCCCTTTTATTAGAATCTATGTTCATACAAGTTGGTGAGAGAAAAATCTCTAAATTTAGTCACTATGCTCAGGACCTAGAGTAGGGTGTCAAAAGACCATTCCCTCCCTGGGACGAGAGATTAATTTTTAGCAAACAAGAAAGGAAAACAACTAAAATGAGATCTAGGGTTCAGGGCCTTGAGCAAGGTGTCAAAAGACCCTTCCCTCCCCAAAATAGGCTTGAAAACAACTATGAGTTGGTTATGTTGTCTCAACCTTACTGAACAACTGCTGTGAATCACGGAACTGTTGTTACATGCTGTGAAAGAGATACTTGTTCAACGGAATCTGTAGACATAATAAGTTTTAGTAGTTCGCATAGGCAAAACCCTTGTGACTTTACTTCATCAATTAAATATTCCAAGAGACAAAGAAAGGAGGGTTACCTCATAGGTTTATCATAATAAATGCATGTCAATTAGTGCAAAAAGGATGAAAGGATGGGTGGAAATGTGAGGAAAAGATAAGCAGATTTGGTTCCCAACAATAGCATCATCCTAGTAGTCCCCTATCTTCACAAACTTTGGCTCCGCTTCTATCCTGATGTTCACTTGTCTTGTTTTCAATGACGCGGTGATATATAGGTTTTCTATCTGTGGCCCCTCAACTTCGCGGCGTCTTTATGTTCTCGGGATATTAATGTTCCTCGGATCTTCATCTTATTCTTCAATAGTCACATTGTAACACTCTAATGTGTGGCGCAGTTGGGTGGTCCAATTCGGCTAAATAAAATCCAAGGGATCCTATGGTATTCTAAAGATCGATACTTTGAACTCCTACAACGCTTCATCAATGCACTCAAATCCATATTCAAAAATAAATGTCATCAGTAATACCCGTCTCAAAATATCCCATTCGTCCGTGCCATGGCAGAGCTCTGTCTCCAAGTACCAACATAGGTATCACATCCAAGCTGTGATAGAACAAATGTACCCACTCCGATTTTAGTTCTTCTCCATAAGCATTGGTCCATTTGTCTAAGTGATTATGCGGATCACTCTATAGGAATTTACAGGGTAAGTTCTTCAGACAAAACACCAAAGGACACTGCTCACAAATAGATCAGAGATCAATACACTAGTATTCTTGATGTGGTTAAAACCCTCAAAGAGGGAAACAGTCCATGGCCTGAGCCAATGCGGCCACTTCAGGCAATTTATTGATAAAAAAATGAAAATTTACATAAGCTTCTCTCATGAACGGTTTACCGACAAATGACCCTCCATGCTCTTTCAATAGAGATCATGGACCAATCGGGTGTTAAGCTATGGATCAAGTGTCGGTAATACCAAGGAGAGAATGAACCATTGGATCACTTCATGTCTAGGACATATCATGTCCGTTGGATTGTAAGTTACAAAAGTACATGGTAAAGAAACACACTTCACCTAACTCCACACTAGACCAAATTATACTTAACTATTTTCTATGTGTCAAAATATCCTAACATCCCCCCTTACGAACAACTTGGGATAGGATTGAAATATGTACAAATATGACACAATAGGAGAAGGAAGGAGGCACTAGAGCCTATCCCCCCTTAGTGACAACTTCCTGAACTCCAACCATATATCGAAGTTTAGTAAACTTCGCCTCTGTGATAGCCTTTGTAAAGATGTCTGCAACTTGATCATCTATTGAACAATATTGCACTTTAAGAACATGGTCATGAATGAGCTTTATGATGAAGTGCATGTGCAATTCAATGTGTTTGCTGTGTTGATGTTGGAATGGATATTTGCATAGTTGAATGGCACTTTGACTATCACACCAAAGTGGAGTCGGATGCTGTTGTTGAAAGCCAAATTCTGAAAGGATCTGACGAAGCCACAGGGATTCCTTACTAGCTTCTACGGCACCACAATACTCTGCTTATGTTGAAGAAAGAGAAATGGCACTTTGTTTCTTGCAAGCCCATGTAATAGGCCCTGAACCAAGAGTGAACACATAACCTACAGTAGACTTCTGATCATCATGGTCACTGGCCCAATCAGAATCAGTGAAACCAACCAATAGAGGAGATGCTTCTGCACTATAATGAATCCCAAACTGAACTGTACCTCAAACATAACGAAGTATTATTTGGCTGCTTTCTAATGAATTTCATGTGGGTTTTTCATAAACCGAGCAATAAGGCCAACAACAAAGGAAAGGTCAGGACGAGTATGGATTAGATACAAAATTTTTCCTACAAGTTGACGGTAAAAGGTAGCATCAACTTCAAGGGAAGTACAAGTGACTGAAAGTTTGGCTCCAAACTAAAAGGGAGAAGGGGCTAACTTATAGTCTTCCATGTGAAAATGGTGTAGAAGATCACAGGCATACTTGGATTGGGAAAGGGAAATACCTTCCTTGGATTGCAAGACTTGAAGACCAAAAAAATAATGCAAGTGTCCTAAGTCTGTCATTTCGAACTTCTTTTTAAGGTTGGACTTCACATGGTTTATAAGGTTGGGATCACTACCAGTAAGGATAAGATCATCAACATAAAGAACAAGAATGATAAGTGACTTGCCCACTTTCTTGGTGTAGACATTATTGTGAGAATGACACCTAGAAAAGCTAGTTTCTAAAAGAAAGCTATCCATTTTGGCATACCAGGCCTGAAGGGCTTGCTTGAGACCATAAAGGGATCTCTTAATCTGACATACAAGATTGGAGTCCATTTGTATAAAGCTAGTAGGTTGTTTCATATAGATTTCTTCATGCAAGTCCCCATGCAAGAAGGCAGATTTAACATCCATTTGATGAACTTCCCATTTGAAAGAGGTAGCAAGGGAAAGAACAAGGTGGATAGAGTTAATTTTGGCAACAGGGGAGAAGGTTTCAGTATAGTCAATGCCTTCAACTTGTGAAAAAACCTTAGCAAAAAGACGAGCTTTATGTTTATAAACTTTTCCATCTGGTCCATACTTGGTTCTGTAAACCCATGTTCATATAACAAGTTTTTGTCCCTTTGGAAGAGGAACAAGATCCCGAGTAGCACAGACCCATTTTGGAAGATGAGGAGCTGAAGGAGGATCCTGAGAAGGTGGGGGAGGATTTTCATCCTCACTGTCATCATCTGAAGAATAAATATTTTCAAAAGTAGAATGGATAGAGAGAGGTGGCACATCCACCGAACTAGGCTCGTAGGCCGATATATTTTCAGCAATCTTTACATCTCTTCTAATGATAACATTTTTTTACTTAAGTGGAATAAGTCTATATCCTTTGAAATCTTCAGAATATCCAAAAAAAATACATTTTTCACTCTTAGGTTCTAAAGCTTTATGTTTCTCATCTGGAATATGGGCCCATGCTTCACCTCCAAAAACATGAAAGTGATTTAAAACTGGTTTAATTGAGCTCCATGCTTCTTCTAGAGTGATATTCTTTAAAACCTTAGTAGGAGTGAGATTTACTATGTAATTTGCACAGTTAATTGCTTCTGCCCAAAAATTAAGACTAATTCCTTTAGATTGAAGCATGCAATAAGCCATTTTGTTGTGGAGTATATGGAACAATATGTTGCATTTGAATTCCATTCTCAATGCAAAAGTTGATGAATTTGTTGTTAACATATTCTCTGCCATTATCAGATCTTAGCTTAAGAATTTGATGTCTAGATTGTTTTTCAGCAAAGGCCTTAAAGGCCAAGAACATGTTAAATACTTCACTCTTGAGTTTTAAGAAGTATACCCAAGTGTGTCTGGAGAAATCATCAATGAAAGTTAAGAGATACTTGTAGCCAGAGAATAAAACAACTGGAAGTGGACCACATAAATCACTATGCACAAGCTGTAAAGGGGTTGAGGCGTGCCAAGAGGCACGTTTTTAAAAACTATCCCGATGATGTTTTCTGAGTACACATCCACAACAAACACCATCTCTACAAGATACCACTGGAAGACCTGTCACCATATTTTCTTTACATAGATTCTGAAGGGAGCGATAGTTCAAGTGACCAAATCACTCATGCCAAATGGTGGCGATCTTGAGGAGGGACACGTAGCTGTGACTGTTTAATTCTTTGGTTCCGAATTAAGTTTGGTGGCAAGGTTTTGGTGTATGAATTTAATTCGGTTTATTTTTTGTTGTCCACCATCTGTATTGACCTTGGGCTTGCGACTATGGGTTATAACTTTCACCGAGGGTGTTTGGAAGTCATTTCTCCTTTGCGATGGTTTGGCTCTGCGGGTGCTTAGTGCTTTCACCTGGTTTTTGTAATGGGTAGTAAGTATCATGCCTTTTTTGTACCGTATGGTGGTTTACTATGCTCTGCTAGTTCTCAGTGGTTTGTTGGTGCTATGCCTCTACTTGTTCTCTGTAGTCTGTTGATGCTGTGTCTCTGCTTGTTCTCTATAGCGATTCACTGCTCTTGTTTTTGGAGGGTTTTAGGTTGTTTTCCACTAGCAAGTTTATTTGTCTCTTGCATTTGCGTCAAGCTTCATCTCTGCTCTATTTGTGGTGATTTGTATGTTGATGTTGGGTCTGGTGATGGTTCGACTCTGTAAATCTCAGGTCCCCGCCTAGCTGCTACACAAGACAACTCGATGCACTCACTCTCAAGTAAGCTTCTCCTTCCAATTTCAATTTCACTCCTTGTTTTTGAAGGTTCTAACGATCTAGCTCCTTGGTGAGTAGGCAAAACGTGTCCATGGATCTTCTCCTGGTGGAAACCCTCTATTGTAGGTCTTGGTTATCATCCTCCATCACGAAATCGATCCTTCTCTAGGTAAGAATCCTTGTTCCTCTTCCAGTTGGCTATTCACTGTTGTTTTTGGTTTCATGGCTCAAACTGACCGCTACCCTACTCTGTGGTGGTGTGCAGGCCCTTCCAGGGGAATGCTGCTCCACAACTTCGACCCGGGGACTATTCGCGGGCTTAGGGAAAACCTGGGTAGGGTATTTTCATGGTTGTAGTGGTTTCTTGCTTGCTTTGTTTCTTGTTCTGTCGATACTTTCTCTGTCGCTTGCTCTTATCTGTATTCGGTTATGCCCTTGGGGTTTTGGCTCCTTTGTGTCTGTATGTGGTCTCCGAGGTGTGCATGCCCTTGCTGTTTGATTTTGGGCCTAGCCTATGGACTGTAATTTTGTTGGTTTGCGTGGGTTTGGAACCCTCCACCATTTCCAGGTTATAGAATTTGTACAGTGAATTTTGTTGAATGAAAAATGAAAATGCAATGTATAGGAAATGCTTTTAAATGCAGAATATAATAGTAACTGGGGTTTACTTTGTTGAGGAAAGAAATATATATGTTGGTGTACCTCTGTTTGGTTCTCGATTTTGAAATTTTTCCTGTTACAGAATGCTTGTTGATGCTTGTTCGGATCTTTTGAATAAATGGTTTCGCTGTCTTGCTTTCATTTTGATGCCTGAAACATCTATGCATAGGGAATGTAATGAAAATTAATATACTTCCTTAATGAGAGATTTTGAATTGTTTCCTATTATGGAAATTCAAATAATTATGAAATTACAACTTTTGGGATCTCTCTCTTCTCTGGATGGCAGCCATTCCATCATCCCTGATTTTTCCTTTTCAATACATTATTAGCAGTTTGTTTATAGTTGAGGAATTGTTCCTCAGTTACTTTTGATTTGCTCAACAATTTCTTCAAACAAGTTCCTAACTAATCCTATCTTGATCTGTTTGCCTAATTTAAAAACTAACAATGGCTGAGTCAGCCTTAATTTTAAATGAAACAAAATGAAACAAAAATGAAACAGAAACTCAAAATGTTTTCCTCTCTATCCAGCAAAATAAAATAGAATAAAAACATTTCCTAGCTGTCACCTCTTCACTTGGATGCTCTTGCATTAGGCTCCCGGGGTAAATTAAACTCATGGCTCCTATCCATGAGCTCTTCAATAGAGTACCCGACGCTTTGAATCTCGCTAGCATCTAACCAAGAACTATCTTCAATAGGATGACCCTTCCACTTAACTAGGTACTACAAATATTCCTTCCTTCGAGTTCGTCTGGCCACCTGGGTATCTAGGATCTGTTCGATCTCTAGAGGCTTTGCTGGGGGCATTTGTTTAATCCATGAATCATTCTCTTTCTGGGTGTCCCATGTTCGTCTTTCCGAAATGACTTCTTCATCTGCTGCAATGTAGGGGTACAGATCTGCCACATTGAAAATGGGTGAAATTCCAATACCTAGGGGTAATTGCAATTCGTAAGCATTCGCAGAAAACATCCGAAGAATCCTGCAAGACCCAATTTTTTTTCCATTTCAACTTGTTGTATTCACCTTTAGGAAACCTCTCCTTGCATAGGTGTGCTAATACCAGGTCTCCTACATTGAATTGTACCTCCCACCTTTTCAAATATGCTTTCTGCTTGTATCTTTGGCTGCTGTCTTGTAATTTTAATTTCACCTATTAATGAAGATTGCTAATTACCTTTGCGAAATCTTCACCATCAGCACTCTTGTGCTCCAACTGTCCCAAATCTCGTAACTCATGTACTCCATGTGGGTGCATTCCGTATAGGATCTGGAAAGGACTACTGTCTGTGCTTCAATTTGGCGAATCGCTATAAGCAAATTCCACTTGTGCAAGCACATGATCCCATTGTGTAGAATTTTCTCCAACCAAAATCCTCAATAAATTTCCCAAGCTGCGGTTCACCACTTCGGTTTGACCATCGGTCTGTGGATGATAAGCTGAACTGAAGTTTAGTTTGGTGTCTAATTTTTTCCATAAGGTTCACCAAAAATGTCCTGTAAACTTAACGTCTTGGTTTGAAACAATAGACTTCGACAAGCCATGTAATCTGACTATCTCGATAAAGAACAAATGTGCTACATGTGTGGCATCACTTGTTTTCCTACATGGAATGAAATGTGCCATTTTGGTGAAATGATCCACCACCACCATGATGGAATCGAATCCCCATTGTGTCTTCGGTAGACCTAAGACAAAGTCTAAACTGACTAAGTCTCATGGTATGTTCGGAATAGGTAAGGGTGTATACAACCCTGCGTTCTGGCTGTGTCCCTTTGCAAGCTGACATAGTTTGCATCTAATCACAAACCTCTCTATATCTCTGCACATCTTCGGTCAATAGTAAAAGTGGCTCAATTGATCCAAGGTCTTGTCTATGCCAAAATGCCCAACTAAACCTCCATTATGCTTTTCCTGGATTAAGTTCTCTCTCATAGAACATTTCGAAATACACAACTACCCTCCTTTGAACAACAACCCTTCCTAAATATTATAGTCCAGCCATGAACTGTTATCTATCAACAATGGAATTTGGCAAGCTTCATAAGCTTCCTTAAAATCTGCATCTGCCTCATACAAGCCCTTAAGATGTTCAAATCCTAATACTTGTATCGTACTTTCCTGTAGGATCAAATTCCTCCTACTTAACGCATCTGCCACTTTGTTGGCCTCACCGCTGATGTGTTTCAACACAAAAGTAAAACTCTATAGGACTCCACCCACTTTGCATGTTTATGGTTCAGCTTATGCTGCTGCATAACTTACTGCAATGCAGAGTTATCTGAAAATAAAACAAATTCATTGGCCAACAGATAATGTCTCTAATGCTTTAGCACTTGAACCACTGCATAAAATTCTTTGTCATAAGATGTGTACTTCGACCTAATTTCATTTAGTTTCTCACTAAAATAGGCTACTGCCTTGTCCTCTTGCTTGAGTACTACTCCAATGGATGTCCCACTAGCATCGCAAAGAACTTGAAAATGTTTGTTTAAGTCTGGTAATCTCAAAATCGGTTTTTCATAATTTTCCTTTTGAGCAGCTAAAAACTCTTCTCTGCCATGTCCGTCCAATGGAAAGGCTGATTTTCCTTCTTAATGGTATCCACCATGGGTGCACAAATCCCACTGAAATTTTTAATAAATTTCCGATAAAAACTCGCCAATCCATGAAAACTATGTACCTCAAAAGAGACGGCCAACTAACTATGGTTGTAACATTTTCTGGATCCATTTTTAGTTCATTCTCTCAGAAATCACAAATCCCAAATAAATTAACTCTTTCTTGAAAAAAGAACATTTCTTCAAATTTATTAGTAATTTATTCTGTTGCAATTTTTCCAATACATACCTCATGTGTCAAAAATGCTCTTCCTTCATCTTACTGAATATAAGTATATCATCCAGATATACAATCACAAATTTTCCAATGAATTCCATCAGCATCTTATTCATCAACTGCATGAACATACTAGGGCATTACTCAATCCAAATGGCATGACCAGCCATTCATACAAGCCTTCATTAGTCTTGAAAGCTATCTTCCACTCGTCACCTTCTCGAATTCTGATTTGGTGGTAGCCGCTTTTCAGGTCTATCTTTGAAAAGTACACTACTCCACTCAAACAATCCATCATATCATCCATCCAAGGTAAAGGGAACCTGTACCTGATAGTAATCTTGTTAATGGCCTGGGAATCCATGCACATTCGCCACTCACCTCCTTTCTTGGGAGCTAAAACAGTCGGAACTGCACAAGGGCTTAAACTCTCCCGAATCAGTCCTTTATCCAACAACTCCTGCACCTGCTTCCAGATTTCTTCATTATCCTTTGGACTCATCTGGTAGGCAGCCTTGTTTGGCAAACTGGCTCCTGGAATAAAATCAATATGGTGACTAATGCTCCGCTTCGGTGGTAATTTGTCCAGTAGATCATCTACCACAATATCACTAAACTCTTGTAGCATGTTCTGTATCTCTTTAGGTAAGTCAGTGACTTCAGTATGGATCAATATTGGTTTTGGCCTTCGCACAACTACATACTTCACCTCATCATCCTCCATCTGTCGCAAAAACTCTTTTCTGCCTAACAGTAGTGCTTTTGTTCCACTGGTTTCTGCAACATCCTCTTCCTTCATGGGCACTAGGGTATGCTTTATCCCATCTTTAACAAACTTGTAACAATTTTTTGCCCCGTCATGGATGACCTTCCTATCATACTACCATGGTCTGCCCAATAGAATATGGCACACATCCATAGGCATGATATCGCAAGTCACCTTGTCCTTATACTTGCCAATATGAAACTCTACTTCACACTGCTCATCGACCAGCAGTTGGTGACCTTTCTGCAACCAAGACACCCTATATGGAGTTGGGTGCTTCAACTTCTTCAAACCTTATTTTCCCACCATTTCAGTAGCTACCAGATTATCAGTACCTTGACTATCTATAATTAATTTGCATCATTTCCCATGCGACTTGCACACAGTCCCGAACAATGCTTTCCTCTGTGTTTGATCAGCTACTTCCTTAGCTGGTTTTAATAATACCTTTTTTAACACCAAGGCTTCCCCGGTCTTTAGCATATTTTCCACCTCCTGTGGTGGTGCCTTCGGTTCATTGGGCTGAGCGACATACGCTGCCCTCTGCCCAGTTTGTTCATTTTTAGGACATTCAAAGGACCTGTGTCCCCACTTGTGACACTTGTAACACTGATAGGCATTTCCTCTGCCTCTACCATTACCTCTTCCACGTTGGTATGACCTTCCTCCTCTGGTGTTACCTTCCTTCTCACTCTGTCCCAAAGTCTTCGAACTGCTGCCCTCTTCATTGTTGTTGGCAGTCCTACCTCTGCCAAAGGTCTATCCCCGACCTCTACCAAAACCACGTCCTCTTCTGGCATTTTGTTTCCTAGCAATCTTTTCCTCCGCCTTCAAAGCACTCTGATAAGCTTCCTCTATGGTCTTAGGGGAAAGAATACTAATTTCATCTAGGATCTCCATCCGTAGACCATTTACAAACCTCACTATTTTCTCAGGGGTATCTTCAACATAACCAGCTCTCAAGTTAACTTTATAAAATTCTTTAGTATATTCCTTCACGATCACCATTCTTTGCTTCAGGTTCTCTACTTGTCTATAAAGGGCAATTTGATAATCTTTAGGAAAAAACTTGCTCTTCATTCTAGCAACCATCCTGTCCCATTTTTTAATCAATGGTTTGTTTAATCTCCTCCTTTCTTCCTGTACACTGTCCCACCATAGTGCCGCATGTGCCTTCAATTTATGTAGTTCACTTATCCAGTCTAACAATTCCTCTGTGGACAAACTGCCATCATAATTAGAGAGCTCTTGTCTTGGCTTGCTGCTAGCCAACAAAATTGACCTCAATAGTTTAATTTCTGGTCCTTCGTCATCTGACCCATCCATCGTGGCTATGTTTTCCTACTCACTGTCACCCCCACCTTCTGGATCTCTAAACCTTCCTCCTTCCACTACTTCCAAACGTGCAGTTAAATTCCTAATTTCTTCTCGTAACCCTTCATCTGCTACTCTTCTGATGGCTCTTCCTCAACCCCTTCTTCCTACCTCTATCTTTACTAAGAGAAAGGAAAAATATGCTCTGATACCAAAAATTTGGTGGCGATCCCGAGGAGGGACACGTAGCTGTGAC
Source organism: Pinus tabuliformis (assembly GCA_031772625.1). NCBI lineage: Eukaryota > Viridiplantae > Streptophyta > Pinopsida > Pinales > Pinaceae > Pinus > Pinus tabuliformis. The sequence continues at coordinate 869,742,708 of CM062810.1, read as the reverse complement.
TATTTAATTCTTCAGTTCCGAATTAAGTTTGGTGGTAGGGTTTTGGTGTATGATTTTAATGTGGTTTATTGTTTGTTGTCTGCCCTCTGTACTGACCTCGGGCTTGCAACTATGGGTTATCACTTTCGCCGAGGGTGTTTGGAAGTCATTTCTCCTTTACGATGGTTTGGCTCTATGGGTGCTCAGTGTTTTCACCTAGTATTTGTGATCGGTGGTAAGTATTGTGCCTTGTTTGTCCTGTATGGTGATTTACTGTGCTCTACTAGTTCGTTGTGGTTTGTTGGTGGTGTGCCTCTGCTCGTTCTCTGTAGCGATTCACTGCTCTGGTTTTTAGAGGGTTTCAAGTTGTTTTCCACCCGAAAGTTTATTTGTCTCTGTCATTTGTTTCAAGCTTAATCTCTGCTCTGTTTGTGGTAATTTGTATGTTGATGTTGGGTCTGGTGATGGTTAGGCTTTGCAAATATCAGGTCCCTGCCTAGCTGCTGCACATGACGACTCGGTGCACTCGCTCTCAGGTAAGCTTCTCCTTCCAGTTTCAATTTCACTCCTTGTTTTTGAAGGTTCTAATGCTCTATCAACTTAGTGAGTAGGCAGAACGTGTCCATGGCTCTTCTGCTGGTGGAAACCCTCTGTTGCAGGTCTCGGCTCTCGTCCTCCATCACAAAATCAATCCTTCTCCAAGTAAGAACCCTCGTTCCTCTTCCAGTTGGCTATTCACTGTTGTTTTTGGTTTCATGGCTCAAATTGACCGCTGCCCTGCTTTGTGGTGGCGTGCAGGCCCTTCCAGGGGAACGATGCTCCACAGCTTTGACCCGGGGATTGTTTGCAGGTTTAGGGAAAACCCAGGTAGGGTCTTTCCGTGGCTGTAGTGGTTTCTTTCTTGCTTTGTTTCTTGTTCTGTCGATACTTGCTCTTGTCTGTATTCGATTATGCCCTTGGGGTTTTGGTTCCTTTGTGTCTGTATGTGGTCTCCGAGGTGTTCATGCCCTCGCTGTTTGATTTTGGGCCTAACCTATGGACTGTAATTTTGTTGGTTTGCGTGGGTTTGGAATCCTCCAAGATTTATAGGTTATAGAATTTTGTACAGTGAATTTTGTTGAATGAAAAATGAAAATGTAATGTACAGGAAATACTTTTAAATGCGGAATATAATAGTACCTGGGTTTTGTTTTGTTGAGAAAAGAAATATATATGCTGGTGTACCTCTGTTTGGTTCTCGATTTTGAAATGCTTCCTATTACAGAATGCTTGTCAATGCTTGTTCGGATCTTTTGAATAAATGGTTTCACTATCTTGCTTTCATTTTGATGCCTGAAACATCTATGCACAGGGAATGTAATGAAAATTAATGTAGTTCCTTAATGATAGATTTTGAATTGTTTGCTATTATAGAAATTCAAATAATTGTGAAATTACAACTTCTAGGCTCTCTCTCCTCTCTGGATGGCAGCCTTTCCATCCTCCTTGATTTTTCCTTTTCAATAAATTATTAGCAGTTTCTTTACAGTTGAGGAACTATTCCTCAGCTACTTTTTAGTTGCTTAATAGTTTCTTCAAACAAGTTCCTAACTAATCCTATCTTGATCTGTTTTCCTAATTTAAAAACTAATAATGGCTGAGTCAACCTTAATTTTAAATGAAACAAAATGAAACAGAAACTCAAAATGTTTTCCTCTCTATCCAGCAAAATAAAATAGAATAAAAGCATTTCCTAGTTGTTGCCTCTTCACTCGGATGTTCCTGCATCACCAAAGTTTTCTCACTTCATCATTATGAGAAACAAATGCTGAGGGAAGATTTGATGACCCAAAGTTGTTAAACTTATACAACCTTGTAGAATCATCAATAATGCCAGTAGCTAAAATCTATCTAGGATCTCTTAGGTCCTTAATTACAACATCCTGGGGTGATAATTCAACGATTTTACCTTCACCTGAATGAGTTATATGATATACAGATAGAAGGTTGCAGGATAAGCTTGGAACACATAATACATCATTAAATTGACCATTGTCTAGATGAACAATTCCAGTCCCTACAACATTAAGAGATCTATCATCACCAATATATATATATATATATATATATATATATATATAGATATATATATTTGTTGTTAAAATCATTTAAAGAAGAAAACATGGCTTTGTTTTGGCCATGTGATAAGAAGCTCCAGAATCAATGAGCCACTCATGAGAATGAGAAGAAAAAGATACATTTAGCGCATAACCAGACCGAGATGCTTGACAACCACATGCAGAAAGTGTTATTCCTGAAGATGAAGTTGAAGTAGAAGAGTGCTCCAAATGGATGTTATGCTTCTTGTTGGCTTATATGGGCCTGACCCAGGTTCGGGAGAATTATTTAGCCAAACAAATCCCGCAGCTATCGGCCCTTTCGGTAACAGCCCGTGAGCACGGACTGAGGTCTCACCCGAGGTAGTAGGGGAGGGTGCTGGAACTAGGTTTCCGCACCATTGGGATGTCTAGATGTGGTCTGGGGGTTTCACGTGCCATTCTACAGCCTCGCACTACTCTGCTTCCATGTAGATCTGGACCTGGGCTACCTCTTTAATACTAATCACTTAATGAAGGGTCTTTAAGCAAACATTTATCAAAGTTAACCAGTTTTCTCACTTAGAATAAACACAGATTCACATATAATCATAACATAAGCATATGCGCATGATTAAATAGTTATATTAACCGTACAAAATCCAGATCCGCGATAATTCATATTTCACATAGAATTTCAGAAGCAACTTATCTTTATTCAATTTCTTCACCAATACATCTAGATCCACCCTGCGCACTCAGCTGCAGGGGTCCACACACACAACTGCTGACTCTCTCAGGCCTCTGTGCACATAGTTGTAGAGCCTCTATCTACTACCCAATCCCTTGACTCAGACTTACAGATGCTTCAAGACTTTTCTCCTCAAAAACCCATTACATTTCAAATCCAAGATCATACCAAAAACTAGCTACCTCTACCCATAGAGCCTCACTCTATTTATACCTTTCCATGGACCGTGATCCATGGGTGGGCTGACTCAACTTATATTTCTTTACATTATTTTTGGGCGGACTACCCTCTGACTCAACTTATTACAAATCATGCTCATCCTGCAGAGTATTTACCCTATCGTTACCCAAAATTTCGGGCTTTGTGCCCCATGACCATTGTGTAGGGCTTCTACTACCCAACAGTCCCCCAACACAATCATCGTGACTTGTCCTGAGTCACTCGGCTGGTGTGGGAATGTTCCCACAGAGGTCAGTTAGCAACTTATGCATATTGCCTGTCCCTGCAACAAATTCGGCTGCGAGCCTATGTACCTTCTCCAAGTGAGCCGCTAATGCATCCCTATCACTTCTAATTGCTTGCTCGGTATCACACACTACCTTCATATGCGCTAACTTGCCTTCAACAGTTGTAGAGACGCTAAATGCATCATCAAGCCAGGGCTAGATACGTTCTTTAAGTACTGCCTCTTGTTGCCGCATCGCGTCAACTTAGGCCTTGAGAGCTTGGGCCTCCTTCATTTTAGCCAACCGCTGTGTGGTAGTGACCATCTGTGCAGCCCTGCGAGTGGTGTCATAGGCTTGTTGTAACTCGCACGCCTCAGTTTCCACTTGCTATATGCTTGGATCCTCCTGGAGGGATGTGAGTATACGAAGAGACTGACCTAGTAGTCTCGAGCATTCGCAAACAACGCTCCTCATTGTTTCCAATCCAAGTAGAATTTTGCCATGGCACCGTTCTCGTTCGTTGGGAGGTGTGGGTAGCCATGCCTTTAGGCAAAGCTCTATAATTTGTAATGTTAGTTCCTCCTGGGCTCTTGTGGCTTCCTCTTGGGCCATGCGAAATTTGGTTGCCATGTTCTGAATCTTGGTAACCCTTGGGAGGTCTCCGGGGATGGCTAGCTCCAGTACCGCGCTACACACCTCCTTCACAGTTTGTTCTACTTCCCAGTATCGTGTGGCCAAGTCATCGTGCCGAAGATTGACTTGTTCTAACTTTGCCTGCTGCTCTGTCAAGGTGTGGAAGACACAACCTTCCCTATCACGAAGCTCATTAGTTACCTGCTCTTGCAGTTGGTATAGTATTTCTCTAGACAGGGTAGCCAGATTTAATCCCCAACTACGTTCTTCCCCTGCAGCGTCAGTGAGGATAGCATTTGCCGGCATTGGTAGGGTGTTCGGTGTTCGCTTGGCGGTGACTGTATCTTTTGCTGGCTATAGGGTGACCCTACCCAGGGTACACACTTGTAGTGCCTACAACTGTGCTCGTATCTCCCCCAACATAGTTTTCTGCTCGGTTAAGAGTTCGGTCAGTGTGCTGGTGGAAACATTGCTCACTGACAGGCTACTGTCAATGAATTCCTTTTCCAAAGCCTTCGTAGTTTTGGACTTTTTTCATGCAGCCGGTGATTCCTTACCACACGATCGCTTGAGGTGGACCTACGTCTCCATTTCCTGTTGTGGGTCTTGTTCCACGTCTACTTCCTAATCTTCTTGGTTCTCTGCTACTATCGGGCTCTTGGTAGCCTCCTGCTGCAAAGCGGCCTGCTGTTCCTGACGTGTATTTTCTGCCAGTTGAGTGAGTTGCTACTATCATTCCTTCTTCTATTGTTGTGCTGCCATCCTGTCGAGAATAGCCTTGTCTGGGGCGCGCCATTCTAGAGGCCATGCTGCTAATACCACGTAAATGGCATCATCTGTGGCAATGAACGGAAGTGTGACCCATGATTGCTCTGAATCCTTTTGCGCTTGGATATACAAGTGATGCATGTCCGCTTTGAACTCGGCTGTGCTTTGGAAATTATTGTAGATCGTGGGAGACATGCACAGTCTTTGAGCAATCCATGTCTAGATATTCCCTTCCATGGAGGTCCAGAAGGCCCGAATTTCAGAAACCCTTGCTATGTCCTTTGTAGCCTCGAGCGAAAGATATCGCACTGCTTCGAGTAGGCTATCTTCAATGCTAGGAAACTAGCTCTCCTGCAGTAGTTCACGTGTAACCAGAAGGATTGATAAGAGAAACCATGCATAATGAAATGTATTACCTTTGTCCTATGCTTCTTGACAGTTGGTCAGAAATTCATCGCATAGAAGCTGTGCCCAATTGAACTAAACCCCTTCAGTGCACTGCCCCGCCAACGCAATGACAGGAGCTGGCACCTCATATGCGCGACACTTCCTCATGAATTTACCGACTAGCAACTAAGTGGTGACTCGTACCGTGCGGTCACTGATGCTTGCTATGACATACTCCCACTTTCCTTTTTCCAAATGGTATTTTTCCTTCACTATTTCGGTAAGGCCTCCCTCACTACTTGCTCCTGCTATGTCTGTGGGGTTATTCCCTTTAAGTGGCAGGTGTGTAATTTGGTGGATTAAGTCGGTGGTGATTGGGATTAGCTTCTCCAACCAGAGATATCCATCATGTATGAGACATAGCAGCTGGTGGGTCACAAATATTGTGATGATTGTGTGGTGATAGTGAGGTATCCACCTAAGATTCAACAGTCCCGCCTTCTCCACACCTAGTAACCACTTCTGCAGCAATAACTTGTCGTCGGCCAATTTAGGGAACTTGTCACTGTCTACAAGGTCCCAATCTTCGAACTTGATGCTTGGAACGTGCCCCATCGGCAACCCTTCAAACCTTATGTCATCTGGAAGAAGCGGCTCTGGAGCGTAGTCTTTGCGGCATCCACACCCTTCAGTATCTTGTTCATCCTGGTCCATGGAGAAATATATGAAGGTAGCGACAGAAGTAGGAATGCAGCATATTCTTCCTCAGCCTATGTGTCGATTTGAACAATCAGGGCTTGCAGATCATCGTCATCCTCAACGAGTTAGGTGGCGACTACTTTGCCTTTGGAAACTACCGACCGTTTGTTGAATCTCGGTGAGACTCGGACCATTCCTGCCATCTGCTTGTTCTTCTTCGGTCACAGTGTGTGTGGAGACTTAGGAACTTCGGGAACCTGAGTCACGTCCTCGAGCTCTTCCTGATTTAGCTGCATTTCCTCTGCGAACTGTGCTCGGGTTCTAGCCATGGTACTGATGGGGTGCCTGGTAGCCGAGTACTCGTTGCTCTTCACTGGTTCAAAGTGCCAATATTCAAGTGCCAGCCATAGATAATGAGATTTGAAAAAATCCCTTCCCTCCTTGTCTAGTTGGCAAATCTTGGCGTATCTAGTACAAAACTCTTGTCTTAATGTCTCGCTGCCCACTCCTCTCTGACGTAACCTGACTTTCTTGTCAGGACTAATGTTGCTAACGGTCATCTTTTGACTTTTCCCTGCTATAGCGCAATCCTTGGGGCGCAGCTGCGATCTTGTGGACTACCTTACTTGGTAAAGAATCCTTTTGCCATGTTGGCTTTCCACAGACTTGTTTATAGTCCCACGCCTTCTTTCAATTGCTTGGGGTGCTGAGACTATAGTTTCCATTGCTAGTCAGGTGCTCACACCTTTGGTGCGAGTTCTCAACTTCCCTGCTAGCCCGGGCTATGAGCACCTCTCGAGCGTCTCGGTAGCCAGTCTATCGGCAGGTGTGTTCTTCTGTAAGTGCGGGCGCAGGCATGATAACAGGGCCACAACTCGTTCTTGTGCTATGCTGCTGGATCCATCCCTTCTTAGCACATTTTTCTTCCTTGGCCGTACCCCTAGTTTATGGTGGGGCCTGCAGCTACCCTATCTTTTGTGAGCTCCCTTATGTTGTTTGTTACAAGCCCAGCAAACCCGAGGTATTCGCAACTTCCCTGATTCCATGCTAATCTTGGTGCCGATTGCTGGTGAATTGGTTTGTTGCGGTGGCTTTGGGCTACTAATTCTAAGCTGGTTGGGTGTCTGCACCTCATACACCTGCAACTTATGCTGGAGAGGAATGCTTGCCTCATTTCGCTTTCCCATCCGTGCGCATGCCTGCCTCCGACGTCCGCACCATTTCCTTCACATCTTTAGAGCTGCACCTATTATAGGACAAATTGACCTCCTAATCAACTCAGAGGAGAAAGACAAGATGACTGAAAGAATGACCACAGTTGCAAGCCCAGAATCCATGATAACGCTCTCTGTACATTGACAACCTGCTTTATAAAGCTTGTTTACAAGCATAAAGGAGCGTTAGTCAACCTGCTAACTCTTGTTGCTAGACCAGGGGGAGTGTTAGTGAACTTTAGTGATGCTCAAGTGGTTATGCCAACGAATCTGCCATTAAATATCTAGATATTATTTCCCTAAATTTGTGCAAGAAAAGCAGGGAAACTCCAAAAATAAAGATATTTGGAGAAATTCTATTCTAGAAATAGAGGCAAATGGGAAAAAGCTAGTAAACGAGGCAAGTTCATGGTTTTTACCAAAATGAACTACAGGTGGAGTTGGGCAGCCCTAAATCGATTGCTATATAAGCAATGAGAGGGCCATTGCACAAGGGTCAGAGCATTTAGAAGGATAGTACATGGTGCTGTTGTGATATTGTCATATTCTTGAAGGAGCTAGCTGAAACAAGGAGAGAGATATAGAGGAAGAAGGGATAAGGAAGGCTGATACAACAGGGTTGTTGTAATCACTCTTCTGAATATAGGACTGCAGTTTTGTTCCACTACTCGAAGTGTCGGTGATATTGTACATTTATTTGTTCCTTCCATTGCTTATTGTGTTGAGTAGATAACTTACACATTTATACATGTTTGTTACAGATTATTTCCTTAATTGTCAGAAGTATATGTTGTGATTGGTTTGCTTCATTCTTTTGTGCAGGAATCGTCTTGGAGCCGGTTGGGAGGAGTTCTTCTTACTGCACGGAGATCCCCAAGCGAATCTAGAAAGAACCAAAGGTGACCCTTTCTCCATATCCTGTCAATATATGTCAAATAGATGAACATGTGTGTAACAGGTATCTTTTGCAGATAACCTTACGATCTGTTGGAAGTCCTGGGAAGACTTTCGAGGGTAGTTTTCATCCTGTGCATTTTACCCCATAGCAGAACTGGAAGCTCCGTTGGGGACTATACATTTAGTTCCCGGTTATCCGGACTCCTCTCATATCTCTTCTCTCTTCTATGAGCTTCCCACTTCTTCATATCCTTCTCTGATCCACCATCTAACTTATTTCATCCTGCAAAGTTGCTTTCTCTTCAGAAATTGATCCCAAAAGCCCACTTTTTGAGCTCTTTCCCTCACTAACGCAGGTTGCTGGTCTACACAGAGCTTTATAAAGCTCTTTGACTCTGCACAGGGAGTGTTAGTGGCCAAACTAAAGCTCTGTTTACACATAGATAGAGCGTTAGTCTCCCATTTCCAAGTTTTTCAAGAAATTTTGTGGACCAAAAGGGGGGGGAACTTGTCCCAAGGGCTAAATTAAGATCTGCAACAGTATCATGCTAACAAATTTGGTGTCTTAAAATTTATTTTTTTAAGAAAATATTTTACTTTTTCTCTCATAAAAGTCATTTTTGTTGAAAGAAAAGCTGATAAACTGTATATCTCCTTCTGTCGAAATAGTTGTAGGTTGCTTTGTTTTGGTTCAATAGTTGTTAGGGAATATTGAGAAAAGGAACTTTCGGTTATGCAAAGTGTTGAATGACTTTAGATGCACTGACAAATACATGAATATGTGAAATGATACATGCGTAGAATAAGACTTGTTTGCATAAGAAATTGAAAAAAAAATTCAAAGCATTGTTTTGCACGGGTTATCGAGTTGAGAGTCTCATCATATTCATACGTCAACATCCCCTCCAAAGAAAAATAAGAAAGTACACTAAAATTTACACTAAAATCAATTAGATACTCTTTTTTAGATCAAACCAACATTAGATAGATTAGGACCTTGGGATAAGAGAGTGAGTCAACTACCCAAGGTTGAAAATCAAACTAGTGTCGTTAAAGAGTGAAAAATCCTTCTGCACTCATATTACCAGGACCACTCCACTCACAACGGAGCAAAATACAAGACAACATCAGATTGTAATTGAAGGTAGCCCGCCTTCTTTTACAACTCCTTTGGGTATTCTGTGTAATGGGGGTCCCTTCGGGGATTTTGGAGCTAAGTTGGGGACTGAGGTATCCTGCCCACATAGCGTGTTGTCTACAACTATGTCCCCCCTGGTAATGTCTGGGATTTGAGGTATCTCTAGTGACCAATACTTCTAGGTACTTACCTAAGGTGACTGGGATGGGCTGTCATAGTACCTCAAACAGACGAACCTACTTTGTCTTCATTTTTTGGGAGGGTGCTCGTCTGCACGAGAGTACTTGGCCCCTCAATCTGAGGTTCAGGCAAAGCTCAAAGTAACTGTAACCGTACATTTGGCCATCCTTCTCTGTTACTCATTGAGCGACTAGGTTTCATCCCTAGTAATCAGTGTTTATCAGATAAGGTAATTTCACTTTGTTTACTGATTGTGATTTTTAGTGTATTTTTTCTTTTTAGGTACCTAAGTGCTATCGTTTTTGAGACTTAAATAATATCACCTTAAAATTTATCTGATAAAATTTACCAGTCATTGTGGCTACATCTGGCCCTCACTGTCAATCCAGACGGTTGTTAGGACTTCCTCCACTCACTGTGGAGGATATGCTGAGATCCACTGACTCAGATTCCTCATCTTCAAGGAATTAGCCTCCTAAATTGCACACGGGATTGTTTTGGACGACCGACGATTCTGATTTGCCAGAGGATTTCTTCATGGAAGGATTTCTTCCTCATTTTAACACTCTGCTTACAAATCTGTCGGATCCTGTTATTGCTCCCTTTGTACCAGTACTTCAGTCTTCACTGAGAGGAACTCTCCCATATATTCAGTTGGCACCTCAAGGGTTGTGGAATTATAGAGAGACTATGAGTCCTCTACCACTTCCCCAGTCGATGGTCATCACAACACTGGCAATGTGGAACCCCACAATCCCGTTTGTCCCAAGTACTGCAACTCACATAAAACCCTCTATCTGTAGAACCCAGCAGATGCCAGGTTCCACTCCTATGGTGCACCAAAGCATACCTTTGACTTGTTCCACATATAGTGCTCCATATAACACTCAATGTGGCACTATAGGCACAGTTCCAGTTTACCAATATCAAGGTTAGCCGCCAATATATGGTTCTAACCCACAGATTCAGATATCTGGGGCAGTTCCTAATATGCACATGACGGTGGGAAATCTCACAGTCCCCCCACCGTTCTTAGGCATGCATGGACAGTCGCTGATTGACATGAGTTTTCCCTCTGTCAATCAAAGCCATATGGTTAGTTCAGTGTCAGTTGGGAATCCACAAGGGATCCCCACCCTATCCATGGGGGCACCCTACTCACAAACTTAGATGAGTCAAGAGGGCACCACTTATACTGGGGGCAACTTCATAGCCCAGTGTCAAAATCCTCATGGTAATCCACTTTACAACACCGTATCGCAATGCAACTGCTACACCACGCATCCCATGTACACCATGGGGAACCAAATGATGGGAGGAGCACAGAGCTCCTCAGGTCATCTATCATCACAATGGTCCGAGTTGGGGGCACCCAAAAATTTGCCTTTTTTGGCAACATTGGATATCCCCAACTTATACAAGTTGACTAACAACCCCATCTACCATAACCTACAATGGCCGCCGATCCCGCATAAAATACTGGTGGATATTCCTAAGTTCGACGGAAAACAAGGGGAGGATCCAGGCACTCACGTCACCACCTACCGTCTATGGTGTGTTTCTAACTCCATCGTGGATGACAGTGTTCGGTTGCGTCTTTTTCCCTGCACCCTCATTGGCAATGCTGCAAAGTGGTATATTGAGTTACCACGTGCATCAGTGAATACCTTTGATGCTTTAGCGATGGAGTTCCTAAAGCACTTTCAGTTACCTATCCATTATGAGACAGGGACGGAGCTCCTTACTTCATTTCATCAGGATACCACCACCCACATCTCCAATCATATCCATGAATGGAGACATAGGTGGAGGTTAGTCAAAGCCCCCATCCCTGATTTTCTCTTAACAGACTGGTTCTGTAAGTCATTGCTCCCGCAAATCGCTAGAGATGTCGCTCTAGGTGGTGTGGTCACAGAGGACCAATCCATACGTCGTGCCCAGCACTTGGATTTAATTTATTCATAGTCTGGCACTCTCTATGACATTATCCCCTATGCTCCCGGTAACCCTAATCCTCCCACCACTCAGCACTTTGGAGCGCATGCCAATGGGATCATCGGTGCAACCTCCGGGGTTGCTATAAAACAACTTAGTGGTTATGTTGCCAAGCTGACAGTGGTCTCCTCTACCAAAGTGACTACTCTTCCTACCACTGTGATTAACTCTGTGCAGTCTACATAGAAATCTAGTAGCAAGAAAAAGAAGAATAAGAAAAAGACTGCTCCTTTTGAAGAGCAGTCAACAAAGTAGCCCAACCCAAAATAGAAGGCCGCTGTGCCTACTGATTTGGAAAACGATAAAGGCACCAACTATTCATGCAAACTCTGTCTTGAAGATCACAAAACCTAGCGTTGTCCATGTCTTCAAGAATGCATGGATTACCTTGCCAAAAGAGATTCTGGTAACTCACCTGTTGTCCTTAGAAATCCTTTTCCTACTCACCAGCAACAAAATCTCGTTGCCAACCAACTGCAACCCACGTCAAGGGGCAGCAACAGTTCACAACATCCTTCAGCTGGAGAAGGATCTTCTACCATTTATACATTTGGGACGGTAGATCTCACCACAAGAGCCAAATCTTATGGAGCTCCTGTCGCTTCAGTAGCAGAACCATCCTTAGGTCAAAACCCATCGCCGCCCAACGATCTGCATATCAAAAGGTCAATTGAGGACTTTGTAATTTGACCCCCCAAAGGGGCACTTCGACGCACAATCCACAATACATCTGCACGTGCCACCCAACACTACAATATCGTATAGGATTTGGCACAAGCACTATCAGCTATGTCGGTGCTCAAAGTATTACAAACATGCCCCAGCCAATGGAAAGCTTTGCTTTCGGCTATTGGAGGTATTGACCCTACGGATTCCACGCTTGCTATTTTCGACATGGACAAGTGTAAACCTCCCCTTTCTCACCAGTTTGCATTCTAGGTGCATATCACCACGAAAGGTAATGGTATACACAGAACTGTCATTGATGAAGGTGCTTCAACCTGCGTCATGTTAGCTTCATGTTGGCTCGCCCTGGGTTCCCCAACCCTATCCCCACCATCGAACTCCCTTAAAGCTTTTGATGGCCACACCTTTATGCCAAAAGGATACCTAGCCAGTTTTCCCATCACTTTCGCTAGGAAAAATGTAACGGTGGATGTAGAAGTCGTAGATAGAAAACTTGACTATAATCTTTTGTTGGGTCACAGTTGGACATATGCCATGACGACTATCATATCTACTATCTTTCGCATCATCCAATTTCCATTGGATGGAAAGGTTATTACAGTAGATAAATTGTCTTTCTGCACCCCTGATTATTCACCATTACCAAGTGGCTCTGTACCCCTAGTAGGAGGTGGAACTGATAGTTATGTCAGTTTAGGTACCAGTCTACTGAAGGCTTCTTCCCTCATGGGTTGTTTCCCTCTTCAGCCACCAAAGGTTTCGCAATCGGTCAACATGCTTTCATCTTTTCCTCATGAATAGACTGATCCATGGATCCTACCAGCTCCTTCAGACATTGACACTTATGGAGAACAAATGCCGCTATCACCAGCTGAATTGGCTTGTGAAGCGATTCAAATTGCACTTGAATCTCCAGCCACTTTGGTTTCAGCTAATGGTACCACTGCCCCTCCCATAACTTCTCCTTCTTTCGATCCACTCAATCAATTCCTATTGGCAGATGAAGCTATTAGAGAGATCACGAGGTTAGAAGAGCGACCTTGGGAGGATTCGCACCATCACATTTTGATATTTGATTCGGACATGATGTCTCTTCAAATCCTGTCACTTGACGCACATGAAATCGTTCCCTCACTGTATATGACTATCCAACTTTTGGACTCAGAAGGAAACAAGGGCAATATTTCACAAACATTGCTCCCCGATATTTCTGTCATGACAGGCATCGTTGAAAACATACAAAGTGGGGCCAATCATAATCCTGAGGAAATTGTGAGCTTCACTTACCCATTTAGGGACATCCGCGATTTTTTTCCTTCGTATTCTGAGGAAATGCATGGCATAGACCCTTCTAATGTCAAGCATGAGATCGAGAAATATCGAGCGTTTTGTTTATGGTATTTTTCTTGCTCGTTAATCCGAAAAACCTTGAGTCGTCTTCTTTGGGCTCGTTAAACTACTACAAAGATGATTAGAGCACTGTTAGGGATATTTTATTGCTCTTTAAAAAATATAAACATCCCCGAGATTTTGTCCTTGCACTCGTTAAATCTATGCAATGATATATAGAGAACTTTTGGAGACATTTTATCGCTCTTTAAAAAATATAAACACCTCCGAGTTTTTGTAGTAGAGCTCGTTAAACATATATACCACAACCCATAAAGCACTTTTAGGGATATTTTATCGCTCTTTAGACAATATAAAATTCCCCAAGTTTTTCACCCTTTGCACTCATTAAATATATGCAAACAATGCTCTGAGCACCTCTTTTTTGATGTAGTTCTAGCTCATAAACTTAAAAAGGCCAATGGAGCATCCTTTTTAGGTACATTTTTCTCACTCTTTAAACTGAAAAAATCCTGAGTTGTGTCTTGTTGCTCATTAAACATGCTAAAGATGACCCGAGCATTCTTTCAAGTACTTTTTTCAAGCTTGTTAAAAAATGAAAAATCCCGAGTTTTTTTTAATGAGCTCTTTAAAGTGTCATGAAAAAACATGAGTTTAGTCCACCGCCTCGTACTCGTAACAAAATGAGGTCAAAATCTATTGGAAAATGTTTTCTCTTTGTCTGGGTCCAGTAGATTAAATACGGAAAAGTAACCAATACAAGTACACTATTAACCTTTTGTCACACTCGTTTAACAACTATGACAAAGGGACCACCATGGAGTCTCTCTTTACGATCTTTTCAGAATCTCTAAAGATGAAAAGATCACCGAGTTGTCTAGTCTGGACTCTTTAAATACATAGACAAGGTATAGAGTCATTCTTTTTATGATACTTTTCAGACTCTTAAAAGATGAAAAAATCAACGAGTTTGCATGTCTGGACTCATTAAACTAATCAGATAGGGCAAAGAGTCATTCTTTTTGCGATCCTTTTCAGACTCTCTAAACATGAAAATATCGATGAGTTTACCCATCTGGACTCATTAAAAATCAGATGGGGAAAGTGGAAATACAACCGTATCCTGAAGCGTGGTTTGGCAGCAAAAGTTCCCTTGAACATGGCACTCCCTCAAATAAACCGTCATTTTGATAGCTTCTCAATATGAACCCTACCAACCTATGAGTTTTTAGCCTACATACCCTGATGCCATTACATCTCCGTATCTTAAACACTCTATAGTGTTCATGAGTCTAGTGTTGTCTGGTTAAAACCGTTGTCATGCCTTCTATTGTTCAAGGGTCCCTACTTGTTTCCTTGATCAACTGACCCTACATATCCTTTCATCATGCCCTTCGTTGTTTAGACCCAAAAGATCAAAAGATTCTTCAGAAAAAAAAAATCATCCTTGTCTGGTTTCATGTCGACTGATGTAAGATATGTCATTGCCTACCTTTCGACAGGTTCCTTCCTATCGACTTCAACACTCTCTCTAGGAAGATAACCCAGAAACACATTCAGTGCCTTAGTGCTTGTAGACATTAGTGGCAGGTTACCTTGTGCTTGTTCATGAGTTTTCATCATTGGCTCCTGGTTAAGCGATTCTAAGAGTATTCGATGACAAAAAATCTTTCACACTCGCTAGTTTGCACTGTGCATCTTGGAGACCATCACCATTATCGGTGGCCTTCCATGCATCTGTTAATAGTCTCCATTATTGGCTGGTAATTAGATGATTTCGTGCATGTTCGACGTCAACTCATTTTATCACATGTACTGATCTATGCTGTTCGGTGAAGCAGAAATCAAGACCTTGGGTAGAGGCTTGCATCATTCAGCCTTGTTTCCTCTCCCAAGCTGCGATATTGTTCTTTGAAGACAGCCATTTGAGGATAATCTATTATGACATTAGATCTGCCTTATGCCATATTAGCGGCCAACATTTTTATATCTCTGAGGAGAAAGTTACTTTGACATAGCTACTGAGCATGGGAATGCCCGACTCAGGACATGATTTTAGCAGTTCATATATACGTACTTTTGTTGTATTAGGTTTTCCTTATTGCCTGAAACTTCTCTCTCTCTCTACAAATATTTTGACGGGAAACTACAATATTTTCATAAAGTATTTCGGCCATCGTCTCTGCCTCTGATCTCATACTTTAGGGGGCATCTGTTATAGGACAAATTGACCTCCTAATCAACTAAGAGGAGAAAGACAAGATGACTGAAAGAATGACCATAGTTGTAGGCCCAGAATCCACACTAACGCTCTTTGTACACTGACAACCTTCTTTATAAATTTTTTTTACAAGCATAAAGGAGCGTTAGTCAACTTACTAACTCTTGTTGTTAAACCAGGGGGAGTGTTAGTGAACTTTAGTGATGCTCAAGTGGTTATGCCAATGAACCTGCCATTAAATATCTATATATTATTTCCCTAAATTTGTGCAAGAAAAGTAGGGAAACTCCAAAAGTCAAGATATTTGGAGAAATTCTATTCCAGAAATAGAGGCAAATGGGAAAAAGCTGGTAAATGAGGCATGTTCATGGTTTTTACCCAAATGAACTATAGGTGGAGTTGGGCAGCCCTAAATTGATTGCTATATAAGCAACGAGAGGGCCATTGCACAAGGGTCAGAGCATTTACAAGGATAATACATGGTGCTATTATGATATTGTCATATTCTTGAAGGAGCTAGCTGAAAGAAGGAGAGAGAGGGAGGAAGAAGGGATAAGGAAGGCTGATACAACAGGGTTGTTGTAGTCACTCTTCTGAATATAGGACTGCGGTTGTGTTCCACTACTTGAAGTGTCGGTGATATTGTGCATTTATTTGTTCATTCCGATGCTTATTGTGTTGAGTAGATAAGTTACACATTTATACATGTTTGTTATGGATTCTTTCATTAATTGTCAGAAGTATATGCTGTGATTGGTTTGCTTCGTTCTTTTGTGCAGGAATCGTCTTGGAGCCGGTCAGGAGGATTTCTTCTTACGGCACGGAGATCCCCAAGTGAATCTAGAAGGAACCCAAGGTGACCCTTTCTCCGTATCCTGTTAATATATGTCAGATAGATGAACATGTGTGTAACAAGTACCTTTTGCAGATAACCTTACGGTCTATCAGAAGTCCCGGGAAGACTTTCAAGGGTAGTTTTCATCCCGTGCATTTTACCTCATAGCACCACCCTTTCCTGAAGCAACAGTTGCGTGTGATGCTTCTGCGGATACTTCCGGCTGCTCCTTTGCCCCTATTGTCACCATCCTATTACAATTTAGTGTGGTTACTTCATGCAGTCGGTTCTGCCATCGTTCAATCTCTTCATCTGAGTCCGACGTGTAAGAACTATCATGGTCCCAAGAGAGTCTACCATCCACTATTGGATTTACCCTATCCTGATCTTGCGCTTTACTCTGGTAGATACAGTCCAACTCACCCTCACTGTCTTTGTCACGTACGGGCTTGGTATAGCACCCCCCTTCAGCTGGATAAAATGGAACCACTACGCGAAGATATTTCTTTTCGAATATCATTTTTCATTTCTTGAGGTTGATGACTCCATTCATATCCATTGCCCAATCTATCCCTAACAATGCAGGATATTGGTTACTATCATCCACAATTTCTATGAACTCAAAATTGGTTTGTGTGCTAGCGCCATCGATGTCGACTATAACCTCGTGCAGTCTTCCCATGGGCAGAATCTTTTGTTGGTTAGCCATCTGTAACTGGATCAGGGACCATTGTAGTGTGGGCCTTCCCATGCGCTCCCAACTTTGTTTTGGTTGGACATTTGCATTGGACCCCAAATCTAAAACGACCTAGTCCATCTCATAGTCTTCGATCTGGACAGTCAGTCGCATTTCCCGCCCATTGTGCAAAGCATGTTGTCCTAACTTCTAGACCATCCACAGTTCGTCCGCTCCTGCGCATCAAGTTATCAATTCCTGTAGGCCCTTTACCGCTTTAGCATCCCTGAGTAGGTTCATGCAGGTTTCCAACAAGTTGGTTAGCATAGAAGTATCCTTCTCTGGTCTGAATTGATCCTTACTGTCTGAAGTAGAAGCATCCGCAAAGTTCTTCTTGGCTTCCATAAAGGCTTCCTTCACACGCTCAAATTCTAGTTGTTTCGGGGGGGGCGCCTTACGGACCGATGTATCCACCTCTGGCTGCTTCCCCTTATCTTCTCATGCAGCGGTGCCACTTCTAAGAATCATATTTATGTTAGGATCTTTCGCGTGGGGTTCAGCCTTCATCATTTGGACGTTCTGAGTAGGGTTAGCCGGAAGCACCCCCTTTTCCCACATCTAAGCAATTAGCGTGGGGCAATCGACTGCTTCGTGGTCAAATTGGTAATAGTAAGGGCAACAGGCTTTGGTCGGGTTCGTGCAATCACGTGTGTAATGCCCCGGTCCTCCACAATTATAGCAAATTGATTGTCCTCCTCCTCGTCCAGGTCCCATTCCCCCGTGGCCCCATCCGCATCCTTGGTATCCTCCTTGCACGAGTGGTGCGGCGAGATCTTGCCCATGCACCTCTGTTTGCATCCTATAAGCAGGTGTTCAATCCATCAACATCTCGTAACTACGAAAATTTCCTTCATCGTGGCCCATCGTCCTACAGAAGTTACAAAATAATTGTTGGGGGGGGGCGGGGGGTTGTGTTAGGTTTGAAAATAGGTGACAATTGTCCGTGGAATGATTTCCTCCCACCTAACGGATTGTGCACCAAAACACGGGCACCATGCTTGGCCTAACTTGTACCTCTGGTCGCAATGGTATTGGTCCCCCTCCTGCCACATAGTTCGCGAAGATCGAACAGTGGTCCTTATCGTGGCCCTGGCCCTTACATTTGATACACCACACCTCTTCCCGTACTTCTATTCGAGGTGCCTGCCCTTGTTTCAAACTTCGCATTTCTAGACATAGGTTTTGTATTTGCACTTGGATTTGCTGTACTCCCAACCCTGGATCTTGTATTGGGGTTTCGTGTAGCCGCGTTGTTGCCTCCAGTGCTTCAGCTTGGGTTGAGATATTTTGTTGTGACAGAGCTGACCTCAGATATGGAATTAATGATGTGACAAACCAAGCGCGGTGCCCTGCATCCGACAGTGTCATGTTGGCCTCACGGATGGTTTTTTTCAATCTCTGATCCAAATCCCACGGGTTTCACCAGGCAACATTACGATTTCCTTGAATCCAATAACCGATTGTGCTTCTGACTTTGGTCGCCCAAATTCCTTGTTTAGAGCTTCTTGGATTACTGCTATTCCTTCATTTGGATGATCGCTTGAGTATTTCATGTTTAAGGTCAATGCGCGGTCCTACAGCGTGATAACTAAGGTAGCCTTCTTGATGTTATCATCTGTTATGCCTTCAGCATCCCATAAAGATTTTATCACAAACCAGAACCGTCCGGGTTCCTCATTTTCTACACCCTTAAATATTGGCAGCTGGACTGCGCTTACCATCCTGACTTTTGGTGGTGGAGGAGGTGGGGTTGGTATCGGCGTGGATGGGTTTGATGTAGGTGAAGCGGGTGGTGGCATGGACAAAGGTGGTATCAGTGGGAAGTGCTCCGTAATCAACCGAACAGCACTTCTCGGTGAGAACTTTGCAAGCTCCTCCTCGTTTTCCCATGAAATAGAAACCAGAGGACTATTCTCTACCCTTTCCATTCCCTAGTAACCTCTTCCACTCTGCATTACTCCAGACATCAATAGACACGCATAATCTTCTTTTAACACAACAACATCTTAATCCAGTTGTTCAATGATTTGATATACTTACCCCGCAGTCCTTGGAGAAATTGCCTTTCCACTTCACTATAACTCACAGTTGTATCTATAGCGAACTCAGTGATAAATCCTCCTATTACTGGATCCAGCCAATGATCTAATGCGCGCGCGATTTTGTCTTCAGTAGCTTCTAGCCTATGCACTAGTTCTGGGGTCCACACATAGGCTGATCTAATCTGCACCTTCCCACATTGTTAGCTAACATCGCGATCCACTCATAGAACTCTACCAGAAATGTCGCGAAGAAGACCTCGTGAATATTTGTGTATATATAGCAATCCAACCAACCTTCCTCCAATATATGCAGGTTTATATTTTCTTGAACTGGAAACCCTTGGAGCTTCAGATCCCACCACTCTTCAATTTCTTTCTTTGTAGGGTTCTAGTGTTCCAACATCAAGAACCCCTTAGGCAGATCCCAGTCCCGGCAATGGAACCATTTGTTGGCTTATATGGGCCTGACCAAGGTTCGGGAGAATTATTTAGCCAACTAAATCCCGCAGCTACCGGCCTTTTAGGTAACAGCCCGCAGAGCGCAGACTGAGGTCTCACCCGAGTGTTTCTGGGAAAACTAGTGCCTTGTCGAATGACTAGCCCTCTAGGTTTGGCAGCTTCCCTAGAAACAATAGTTTAAAGCATTTCAACGATTTCTTCTATGTGTAAAAGATAAGAGAAAGATAATGGAACCAACCTGGAACTTCCGCTTAATCCCTTACTTGATCTCTCTCCCCTTGACAGAGCTTGCAACTCCTCCCCGTACTTAACTCGCTTGGAGAGTACCTGTGCAAATACAGTAACAAAGAATCGTCAAAGCATCATGATCTATTACAACATAAACATTACAGAATCAGATATATAATGAACAAATGATAGCATTCACAATTGCACAATCATATGGAAGAAAACATGAAGAAATTTATTAATACAAGGGAGAATTACAACCCATTTTTCTGATCTAGCATCATCCTCCCAGCTTCAATCCCTCTTCACCTCATGAAATAGCAAGATCACACCAACAATACAATGCTCTTTCCTCAATTACAAACTATCAACACTTCCTTGCAATTCACAATATTCCAACCTCTAGATCTCTTAGATGAGGGATCCATTTATAGATATGTGCAAGGGTGTGAGTCATCCATGGGGTTTGACTAGTGCCATTCCACTTGTTACAATTGGTTCAACTTGGATATTCCTTGGATCTCTTACTCATCCCTGGGCGAATTCAGAGAGACAAGTGGCATAGGATAAGTTTCTAGAAGATTTCATGAGCAACCACCTAGAAAAATGTCTCGGACATTTGTCCATCCTCACCCATTGCACCCTATAGAAGGCCTAATCAGCATGCATTGCACCCTCGCAGTGTACCACTCAATATGCATCGCACTTTTCCAATGGAGTAGTCAGTATGGTCAAATTTAGGCCAATTCTAGATGGTTTCTCAGGTGGAACTTTTGGGAAATGATGTAATCAGATGACTATGTTCTTTTAGGGTATGAAACAACTCATTTAGGGGTTGATGAGACCTAGTTTATTGACATATAAGTTAGGGGTTGATGTGCCCAAATATGTCTATAACAGTTTCCCCCCTAAAGCATGAAGTTGTAAATATTGATGTCGGGTGAAATGCTTTATCATGAGAATTCAAGGTTTCGAACTAGAAGGTGACCTGCATAAGTTACAATACAATACATCATAATACAATTTTCATGATCTAGCTGAGGGAGGAATTCCCATGCTCATCTTTATAAATTCATTTCATGTACATAGATCAGATAGTCATCTGTAGATGGAGACTGGTGATTCTTCGGATGTAGAGTCATCATCCATGGTTCAGATTACCATCTGTGTAGCACCTTTGTACATTTGATGTTTTTATATACTTGAATATATCGTGGCCCGGATGCATGAAAATAGATCCGGGGTCTTCCAACTCGTTCAGTCTTTGCCCAATGTACAAGTCAATCCATGTGAAGAGATGTTCTAAAGTCGAACATGGAAAGACATCGTCTGATTACCAGCCAATCATGTGAGCTGTTAATAGATGCGAGAGGAATCATCGATAATGATAATGACCCTCAAGGTATTACAGTACAATTCATGTGGTGTGAATATATGATCTGATGTCGAACATGACGCAAAATCTTTCGATCGAAGGCCATTGATGTCAACCTATCGCTGGATGTGAGAAACTTGCCAGTGATGTATGCAAGCTTCAAAGCACTGAAAGGGGTGTTTCTAAGTCATCTTCTTGGATAATGAGCTGATGTCGACAAGAAGTGACTCGTTGTAGGAGGGCCTTGATGTATCCCACATCTACGACATGAAATGAAGCAAATGATTTTTGGAGGTGAAAATGGACTAATGACACAAGGTTCAGGAATGGCGATCATGAAAAACGAAGGTTGGAGGTATTGTAGTGGATGCAACATTAACTGGATTGTAGGTTCTTGACTGAATGACTTCTCTTGAACATGTCGGCGACACTGAGATGAATTGGTAGCGTTAACCCCAAAATATGGATGGTATGAAAGACCAATGGTGAGATGACCAGTGAACATAATAACCCAACCCAACTCAATAATGGAGATGAAGTGAAAGTGTCATGTTCAAGAGTGACCTGCTACCATAAATTCTTCAAGTTTCTTCCCTTTTTCCCCAGTCATTGCTGACTAGTACCTCTTTATTTTTGTCAAGATTGAGGAGGATAACATATGCTTGTTCTATGTGATGCAAGTAGGCTTCAGTAAGGAGGCACCATTCATAAGCAGCAAATCAACTAAACAAAACTAAAAACAAGGTCAAAAAACCCCAATTTCTAGAATGGAAAAAGGTTCAGTCAGTCATCACACCTGGGCTTCATGGAAATAGGGATGCATTGCAATTTCTACACTCAGGAGGTGCGATGCATACTGGGTTATAGTGACAGACAATGCGATGGGCTAGTGAGTGCAACTGAAATGGGTTTTGGCTCAGATGTGCAGCTGTTTTCAATGAGTTGAGCTGAGTTCTGATGGACGGTAAAGAGCAAAGTATAGAGGAATGTCTTGAGAGGTTACTGAGCTACCAAAAGGGCATCTAGAATGCTTGTAAGTTAAATGTTTAATTCATAAACTAAACCAAATATTGATTGAAGCAGCATTCATCTACTATGCAATTGCAGAACAAGAGCAGTTTGAAAGCTACCTGGCTGACTTCAGGCTCTATCTATAGTTTATAAAACAAGCAATAACAACAAACAAACATCTGTTCTTCCCCATTGGAGTCACCAATTTATTTTTGGGAAAACTATTGTCTTGTCAAACGACTAGCCCTCTAGGTTTGGCAGCTACCGTAGAAACAACAGTTTAAAGCAATTCAATGATTTCTTTTATGTGTAACAGATAAGAGAAAGATAATGGAACCAACCTAGAAATTTTTCTTAATCCCTTGCTTGATCTCTCTCCCCCTTGATAGAGCTTGCAACTCCTCCCCGTACTTAACCTGCTTGGAGAGTACCTGCACAAATACAGTAAAAAAGAACCATCAAAGCATCGTGATCTATTACAACATAAACATTATAGAATCAGATATATAATGAACAAATGATAGCATTCGAAAATGATAACATTCACAATTGCACAATCATATGGAAGAAAACTTGAAGAACTTTATTAATAGAAGGGAGAATTACAACCCAATTCTCTGATCCAGCATCATCCTCCCAGCTTCAATCCCTCTTCACCTCATGAAATAGTAAGATCACACCAACAATCAATGCTCTTTCCTCAATTACAAACTATCAACACTTCCTTGCAATTCACAATATTCCAGCCTCTAGATCTCTTAGATGAGGGATCCATTTATAGATGTGTGCAAGGGTGTAAGTCATCCATGGAGTTTTATTAGTGTCATTCCACTTGTTACAATTGGTTCCGCTTGGAGATTTATTGGATCTCTTACTCATCCCTGGGCGAATTCAGAGAGACAAGTGGCATAGGATAAGTTTCTAGAAGATTCCATGAGAAACCACTTAGAAAAATTTCCGGGACATTTGTCCATCCTCACCCATTGCACCCTATAGAAGGCCTAATCAGTATGCATCGCACCCTAGTAGTGTACCACTCAGTATGCATCGCACTTTGCCAGTGGAGCAGTCAGTATGGTCCAGTTTAGGCCAATTCTGGATGGTTTCTCAGGTGGAACTTTTGGGGAATGATGTAATCAGATGACTATGTTCTTTTAGGATATGAAACAACTCTTTTAGGGGTTGATCAGCCCTAGTTTATCGACATATAAGTTTGGGGTTGATGTGCCCAAATATGTCTATAACACCAAGGTAGTAGGGGAGGGTGCTGGAACCAGGTTTCCGCACCCTTGGGATGTCTAGATGTGGTCTTGGGGTTTAGCGGGCCATTTTGCAGCCTCGCACTACTCTGCTTCTGCATAGATCCAAACCCTAGCTACTTCTTTAATACTAATTACTTAATGATGTATTATAAATCAGATCTACTTAGAAGGGTCTTCAAGCAAACATTTATCAGAGTTAACTAGTTTGCACACTTAGAATAACCATAGATTAACATATAATCATAACATAAGCATATGTGCATAGATCAAACAGATATATTAACCATACAAAATCCAGACCTGAGATAATTCAGATTTCACACAGAATTTCAGAAGAAACTTATCTTTATTCAATTTCTTCACCAATACATCCAGATCTGCCCTGCGCACTCAGCTGCAGGGGTCTATGCACACAACTGCGGACTCTTCCAGGCCTCTACGCAGATAGCTGCAGAGCCTCTATCTACTACCCAATCCCTCGACTTAGACTTACAGATGCTTCAAGACTTTTCTCCTCAAAAACCCATTACATTTCAGATCCAATATCATACCAAAAACTAGCTACCTCTACCCATAGAGCCTCGCTCTCTTTATACCTTTCCATGGACCGCGATCCATGGGCGGGCCGACTTTACTTATATTTCTTTACATTATTTTTTGGCAGACTACCCTTTGAATCAACTTATTACAAATCGCGCTCCGTGCATCCTGAGGAGTCTTTACCCTATCGTTACCCAAAGTTTCGGGCTTTGTGCCCCATGACCATTATGCGGGGCTTCTGCTACCCAGCACTTCTTCATTGCTGCTTCCAAGGTTTCCATCTTTTTAAAGAATTTGGATTCTAAGTGGCTATCTCGATTACAAAAGTGGCAATGTCTATCAGTCTTCTTCCCTTTGTCTTTATTTGCCTTATCATTTTGTTGAAATGATTTTTCATTTTGAGGCTGAAATTGCTTAGGACCCTTGTTTGGTTTAGGACCATTCTTTTTAGGATACTAATTCTTAGGATTCTTTGAATTTGGTTGTTGCTGTGTGGCTAAGGCTTTCTTAGAAGAGTTTCCAAGATTAAGAAGACCAAGATATAAGAGTTTTTCTCATTCTCTTATTAAAGAATCACAAAAGGCATCAAAATAGGGGGACTTGTAGTCTTTTCCTTGAGAAATAAAGGCTTCTCTAGTAGAATTGAAGGTGGAAACAAACACAGAGTATGCTGGTCCCAACTTAGTAAGAATGGAATATATAAGGCTACCATCATATTTCTTAACCTTAACACCTTCCAAGAGAAGTCTAAGGGTCTTGAACTTGGACAAAAAATCTTCAATGGAAGAAGAATTATTGGGGTCCAATGTAAGAAACTCAGTTTTTAGTTGATGGGCTCTAATTTCATTTTTAATTCCAAAAACTTTAGTGAGCTATTTCATCGCTTCATTAAGAGTATCAAGTTCTGCGATATGGAATCTAAGGTCTGGATAAATAAACATCCTTATCAACCTGCATGCTTGATCTTTCCTATTTTCCCATTTGGCTACCTTATCTTCATCTTGAGGTTTAGTTTCTTGGCCTGAGGCTATTCTGTAAAAACCTTTACTTCTAAGTAAATCCACAATGTAGGACCACCATTGGAAGTAGTTGGTGTTGTCAAGAATAACTTGGCACAGACTTTCCATTTTAACAGAAGCTAAAGCTGTATATATTGAAACTAAGTGTTCCAATGGAAATATCTCGAAAAATTAGGCTGATTAAAAAAAAACGGCTTCCGGATGAAGAAGTTATGGCCTTTTGAAGAAAAGTTGTTGAAGATGCCAACAAAGTGCGTGAATGTGTGGAAATGAGTGATAATGTTATATTAAAAAAAATCCGGCCCCTTTCCAAACTTAATCTAATTAATTCACTTAAAAAAAAAAATATGTGACTCATTTTTATAAATAAGTGAAAGTCACTTTTACAATGGTACTTTATGAGCTACCCACTAAATTGTAACTTAAATAAAAGATAGAGAGACTTTAGAATTATAAGTGACTCACTTTTTATAATGTGTGAGAACACTTTTACATAAAGTAACTTTAAAACATAAGTTACTTGTGCTTTTTGAAAAAGTAACTCAACAAAAAGAAAGACTTGAACTCAATACCTCTATTCTCATAAAGTAACATTGGACCAAGTGAGCTAGTTTAAAAGGTTAGTAATTTTTGGAAAAGAGGAAGGTTTTTTTTTTTAGTCACTGAAGCTTTGGGATGCCTGCTTACCTGAAAAGCTATTTTTTTCCTATAAAACAGAAACCACAAAATCCAACATGGACATACAAAAAAAACAAGCCTTATGACTTAAAGTTAGCTTTACCCAGAAACTAAATATTTTCCTCAATGTTTCTGATTTTCCAAGATCACACTACGGTGCGGCAGAAAAGAGCATATGCATGAGAAAAATCCTTCCTTTCTGTTTCTGATTTTCTCAGGTCACACAGAGTCATGGGGCAAAGAGAATATGTAGAAATGAAAGGTATAGATCCAGTAATAAAAAAACAAAGAGATAAATAAACCAAAATAAACAAAGGGAAAATAACTAAAAACTGCAAATAAACACTGTATACCTACAGATCTTAAAAATGACGTAGCTAGGGCTACCAGAAACCTTTTCGCGTGAAAAAAAAGGGGTTCCTCACTAGAACATATGTTCCTAACACAATAGAAAAGTCCTCTCAGCCTGAAGGCAATCAGAAATAGTAGATCTAGGAGATGACAATCGGATGTAGTTCTACCGGCTTCAGATTTGGATCACCAATAGATGCGATCCTGAAATAGCTCTGATAACATGTAGGAATTTATAGGGTAAGCTCCTCAGATAGAACACCAAAGGACACCACTCACAAACAAATCACAAATCAATACACCAGTATTCTTGACGTGGTTAAAACCCTCAAAGAGGGAAACAGTCCATGGCCTGAGCCAACGTAGCCACTTCAGGCAATTTATTAATAAAAAAATAAAAATTTACATAAGATTCTCTCATGAATGGTTTACCTACAAATGACCCTCCATGCTCTTTAAATAGAGATCATGGATGAATTGAGTGTTAAGCCATGGATCAAGTGTCGGTAATATCGAGGAGAGAATGAACCATCAGATCACTTCATGTCTAGAACATATCACGACTGTCGAATTGTAAGTTACAAAAGTACATAGTAAAGAAACACACTTTACCTATCTCTACACTAGACCAAGTTATACTTAACTATTTCGTATGTGTCGGAATATCCTAACAAACTCCTTCCATTGTATTTCTATTTCAACCGTACCTTTGGGCGACAAAACTGCACCCTCATCATTCTTCTATATTCGTGCCATCCATCGAAGTTGTCTTTACGCATACCCCACCATATTGCAGGTGTAGCGCGTAGCACCAAGTCCAAGGCTTGGAAGAAATGATTCTCTAGCACCTCCCTTTCAAATGCATCCAGAAATTTATCAACATCAGTTAAACCATCATAGTAAGGCATACTTCTTACCTCCAATGATATGCAGTGCAGTGATTTGGTCATCATGTTATATCATAGCGTAGATACTTCTTGCAACCTATTCTGCCAGTGTTCCAATTCCTCGTCTGAGTCTGATGTACACGAGCTTTCACGGTCCCATGCAAGATGTCCATCAACTATTAGATTCACCCAATCTTGATCTCGCGCAGTTATCTTATAAATCTGGTCCAAATCATCATGACTTTCGTAATCTCGGAATGGTTTAGTGTAGCATGGTCCTTTTGCAGGGTCCAGTGGTACTACTAAGTGGAGTGAATTTCTTTCAAATGACAATGTCCTCTTCTTCAAATTAACCCCATTCATGTCGATAGCCTAGTTGATCCCAAGGAGCGTAGGGTAGGGATTTTTGTCATCCACAATCTCTATTACTTCGAAATCGGCCAACGCGCTCGCGCCTTCGATATCGACTGTCACTCCCTAATATCTTCCCATGGGGATAATCTTTTGCTGATTTTCCATCCTCAATTGAATATGAGACCACTGCAGGGTAGGTGTCCCTACTCTCTCCCATGTTTGTTTAGGCAAAAAATTCACATCGTTCCGTAGATCTAGAAGTATTTGGGCCATTTCATATTCTCCTATCTACGTGGTGATTCTCATCTCCCGCCCTATTCTTTCATTATGCTTACCAATCTTCTGGACAAAGCGCAAGATGTCAGGAGTATTACCAATACATTTATTGATCAACTCTTGTAATCCCTTGACGGCCTTGCTATCTCGTAGCAGCTTCATATAGGTTTCCAAAAATGTAGTAAGCAAGGATGGATCTATTTCTTCAGACTTATTATCCTGACTTCCTGAGGTTTAAGCCTCAACGAAGCTTTTCTTTGCTTCCATGAAGGTTTCCTTCATATGCTTCAACTCAAAGGCAACCTCCTTTTTGGGAGCTTTGTGGACCCATTCACCTTCTTCATGCTTCTTTCCCTTGTCTTTGCCAGTCGTCATTCTGCTTCGCAGCACGATGTTCAC
Organism: Pinus tabuliformis; assembly: GCA_031772625.1. NCBI lineage: Eukaryota > Viridiplantae > Streptophyta > Pinopsida > Pinales > Pinaceae > Pinus > Pinus tabuliformis. The sequence goes on along the minus strand of CM062810.1, from coordinate 869,714,836 downwards.
ATTAGGATCCTGTTCACGGGGTTCAGACCTCATCATCTGTAGATTCTAGGTAGGATGCTGAGGTTGTGCCCCCTTTTCATGTATCTTAGCTAATAATACAAGGATGTCTTCTATCACATTGTCAAACTGAGTGCAATATCTGCATGACAGGCGCGTCGGGTTTGTGCATTCTCCGCGTAGTGTCCTGGTCCCCCACAGTTGTAGCAAATCACTTGTCCTCACCCTCTACCAGGTCCTCCTCCACCTCGGCCTCATTCGCACCCATGTAATCCTCCCTGCGCTCCATGAGAACCTTGATCCAAAGGCTGAGTTTCTACCTATACTGTATATGCGGCAATTATATCCATCATTAGCTCATAGCTATGATAGTTATGCTCATCATGACCCACTGATTGACAAAAGTTGCAGAGGAGCTATTGTGGTGTCTGTACAAATTTTTGTAGCAGGTGACAATTGTCTATCACATGTTTTCCAACCACCTGACAGATAGCACACCATAGCGCAGGCCCTGTTATTGGCCCTGCTTGAGCTTCTGGCCTCAGAGGCATCAACCCTCCTACTACAACATAATTCACGAAGATGGGGTAGTGATCTTTGTCATGCCCCTAGCTTTTTCATTTTAGCACCAAACTTCTTCGCACACCTCTAGCCAAATTGGTCTATCCTTCTTTAGACTTTGAACTCTAGGCAAAGGTTCTGCAACTGTGCGTGAATCTGTTGAACTCTCAAATTAGCATCCTGCATCGGCGTCTCATGCAATATCATTGCAATCTCCAGGGCTTCTGCTTGGGTCCAAATCTTTTCCTACGATAAATCAACCCTTAGATGAGGTAAGAGTGAAGCCACAAACCATTCGTGGTGTTGCCCATCCGTAAGATTCATGTTAGCTTCGCGGATTGTGCACTCCAATCTCTGATCCAGATCCTAGGGTGTCTCGCCAGGTTTCATCATGATCTCCTTGAATCCCACAATTGATTGAGCTTCAGACTTAAGCCCACTGAACTCCTTATTCAGTGTGGTCTGAATATCTGGTAATGAATCCATTGGGTTATCAATGAAGTACTTAATGTACCATGTCAGTACGCATTCCTGTAAAGTAGTGACCAACATTGCTTTCTTCATCTGATCATCTGTTATACCCTGAGCCTTCCATATGGCCTTCATGATGAACTAGAACTGGTTTGGTTCCTCTATTCCTGAACCCTTCAAAACAATCAATTTTACTGCATTCGCCATATTGAATGGTGGTGGTGGTGTGGGCGAAGCTGTATGCGGTGAAGGTGAAGATGGAGGTGGTGTGGGTGGATGGGGTATTCACAGGAACCCTTGTCTTATCAATTGAACAACGCTCTGTGGAGAAGCCTGTGCTGCTTCCTCGTCATCACTCAGAGGAGGTCCAATCAGTGGGCTATATTCACGGCCTCTTTTCCCTCTATCCTTGAAGATCTTTCCACTTTGCATACCTCGAAACATCAAGGTAATTGTATAACCCGCTTTTCACACAAGAGCATCTTAACCCAACTATTTAGAGACTTTAAATACTTACCTCGTGGTCCCTTGAGGAAGCAGCGCTCTGCTTCACTGTAACTGACCAAAGTATCAACCACGAACTCTATCACAAATCCTCCTATGATATGATTGAGCTAGTGATCGACAACGCGTGCGATCTTATCTTCCAAGGCTTCCAATCTCCGCACTAACTTCGGGGTCCACACTATTAGACCATCAAGCCTCCACCTTCCTTGGTCGTCTTCCAATTTAGCTATCCACTCGTATAATTCAACTGAGAAGGAACAAAATGAGATTCCATGTATCTCCTTCTACATATATCTGTCCAACCACTGTTCTTTCATCAATCACGAGTTCCTGTTCTATTGTGTCGCGAATTCATGGATCTTTCTATCTAACTAGTCTTCAATTTCCTTCTTAGTTGGATTGCAGTGATGCGACATCACACATATCTTTATGCAGATCATGGTCTTGACAATGGAACCATTTTTTGGCTTTGTGTGCCCTGAACTAGGTTCAACGTTAATTATTCAAGTAAATCCCTACACTACTGGTGCTTTCGGTATCAATCCACAGAGCACGGACTGAAGTCTCACCCAAAGCAGTGTGGGGGGACATAGGAACCAAGTTTCCACACCCAGAGATGGTAGTGATCTCATTTTATACCCTAATCCTGCCTTCACGTAGATCAATAAGCCTTTTAGGGCTTATTGATATACTTCTCTTATTTGGCTTCAAGACCTTCGCAAAGGTCTGTGATTGTCCTTTGGTGACCCTAAATAAGTGATTTATCTACTTACGCACTTCTATAAATGTTCTTACCTCTGTATTTACCCTAATTAGCTTAAGTATTTGATAACTTCAACATGCATTAAGATATTCTTCGCGTAAACATATATTATTACTTGAATTCATATAGCAAAGCAAAACATATATATTTGTGCATCAATAGAGCATTAAATCATAAACCCAATATTCTTCATAACATAATCGCATGCATTCATAATAGAAGTAAATAGATCAACACCTCTAATTCCAGAACAATCCTGTTTATTAATGCTTCAAATTTTCTTTACAGACTCTAACTATCCCACGAACAAAGTTGTAGGAGTCCGCGCACTCAGCTACAGATGTCTACCCTAGGCCTCTGCGCACATAGCTGCAGAGCCTCTTTCCTACACTAAGACTCTTCGCTCTTAGCTGTTACTGAACCATTACATCAGCATTCATTACCAAATCTAACTAAATTCAACTGCCTTAGACTCTTCTAAGAATTCACTTTTTATACAATCCCATGGTTCGCAGACCATGGGTAGATCTCCTAAAGCTGACATGACTTACATAAATGAAGAACGGAAACCCTTTATGACACTTTACATCTTCGCGCTCCGCGACCACAAAATGCGGAGATTTTACATCTTTATACAAAAAACAGGGGATTTCTTCCCCAAAACTTGGGCTTTTAACCCTAAAATTGCCTCTAAGGGACCTGTTCCCAACACTCCGCCACTTCACTTTTCTGCGCTTGCCGTGGGAAAAACTTTTTTGATGTTATATTTTTCTCGAGAGAATTTATTGCACTACCAGAGCCAAATTCTATTCCGTTTATCCAACCTAGATTGCATTTGTCCTTATCTGCACTAGGGTGAGACATAGGGCCATTCATCACAAATACAAAAAGGAATGACAAAGAACAACATCAGCAGAGGTAGATATTTGTTTCATATTGTTCTTACATGTTATTTTAATTCAGTTGTTATTATAATTTCATTATTATTGTTACAAATTTTTTCTGATACATTGTCGTTACTGTTGGTTAATTTAAGCAAAATATTAATGTATAATTCTCATTTGTTAGCATAGTTACTCATTGATTGATCCTACTAATTGAGTGTTTTTATCATTGTTCAATTATTTCTACTATTAGAGTTGTTTGATTAATGGGTGTTATTTCATTTCCAACATATATTGTGTGTGTGGAGTGTTAATTCTATGTAAGTGAGGGTTTGACAATGTGGTTTTTGTGAATTGATTTTCATCCCTGCAAGTATGAAGAGTGAGAAATTTTATTTTCTTGTGTGCTAGTTCTTGTAGAAGAAAGGGTAGAGTAAGTAATTAGTCAATTCCAATTAGCAATTGTTACTTGCAAATACTTTGCACAATAACCTTGAAATAAAAATACCTCCCAGTATTGACAATTTATGTGTGGGTAAGATTGGTTATTCTTAATTAAAAGACAATTAGTCTTCCAAACAATGGTCACCCTGAGCTCTGTAACAGGGAGGTATTTCATAGACTACTTTGCTACCACAAAAAAATGAACATAGAAAGACAACCTCTTTTTGGAACAAAAACAATTTTCTTAAACATCATTTAGCACCTCCATTTTATTGGAAAATTATGGGAGAATCTTCCCACTAGTTTCTTGGTTTTCAAGAAGGCTTCCTATCCAATTACACGAACCAGCTAGTTTTCACAATCAAACCTTATTTTTCTCTTTACTTTTGATCTTTTTATAATCATTTTTCTTTTTGTTACAATATATTGAAGAAATGGAATAGATTAAGATGAAATTGCAGTAGGTTGGAGGTCCTCCTTGCCTACCATATTTAACTTATGTTGTTGCAACACTTTTTGAATGAACTCCTCCTAGTTAGCAAGAGGTTGATATTGATTAAGTATATCCCAATTAACTAAGAATGAAGTGCCATGCTCATCAATGGTCTTGATCTTCATAGATTCATTTTCAAAGACATATGCAACCTCATATAGATAAAGTATTATGTATTAAACATTCCTTTGAAATGCTTAAATTTGGAATCGAAAAGGAGAGTGCAATCACCTGGATTGAATTGCTTATTTTTTATAAGATTGTCATGCCACTTACTTTTCAGCTACTAAACAAGAATAGTTTGTTGAACATCATCCATCCCCATCTCATCCATTTCATTTATTTGTAGAAGTCACTAGTGTTGTTCCTCGGAAATATCTAAACCTAGCTAAACTATAGTTTTGAATTATTTTAGTTGGAACTCAATAGGAAAGGGTACCTTATTTCCATACACCAACCATAGAGATTGTTAGAGCCTAGATTGACCTCAGGTTGAAGGAAGGAAATCCTAGGATAACCACAAACCAAGCTTAACATAGTAGCTAGCCCTACCAGGTCGAGAGAGGGCTCTCTCCTTATGAATCTCAGTCAAAATGACTGGATCATGAACAAGATTTTATGCTAGGTATAGTAGCTCTAAGGTTTTCGATTGATTTTGTTGGGTTCTATTGCTAGATCAGATGGAGCCAAGCAGTTTTAGGTCTGGGAAATCAAGTTAGGATGCAAGGTGTTCAATGGGGTGAGGTAGGTAGGTGCTTTGGCACTTGAAATTGAGTGAGATGATAGGTCTAAGACTAGTGAGGAGCTGAGGAGGGCATGCAAAGATCATGTATCCTTCTCAAACTGTAGAAAACATAGAAAACTGAATGGCTTCCCAAGGTAGAGCACTGTAAACAATGAATTCTACCTATCTATCTTGATATCATTCAGATAGAAGTAATGAATTAGATTGTGGCACACATAAAACATGAGAAAAACTGATAACTTAAGAAGAAACTATGCAAAAACACCGTACCACAAGTATCCCATAAAAATAGTTGCAAATCCTGGTTTATTTCCTTGTCAAATTGTTGATAAAGGTGTACAATATAGCTTAGAGAATCCAAGAGAGTCCAACCTTTGCTAATGATAGAAAAAATACATAATATAGACATCAAACCTCCTATTCTAGCCATCAGGGGTTGAATCCAAGAGAAAAGGAGCTATTACAACCATTTCCAAATAGGGAACAGGAATATAGGCAGTGGAACAACTTGCCTCTATAAGCATGGAAACTAATTCATTGACCCAAAACCACCTCAAACTGATGAATCTACCCTCTAAGATCATTTCACTATAAAATTCACATTCCAAGAAATTAATTACAATCATAAAACCATCCATGAAGAGAAAGAAAGTCAACTTGTAGTGAAAGTAGGCAAAAATTTGATTTTTTGGCAAACTGGTCAAAAACTCAGTGCCATGAGCCAAAAGCACAGCGCCACTTTCCACCCACTCTTGAAGGCCTTCCCCTTAGTGAAATTCATCCCAAGATGGCGCATTGGAAAGGTATTCAAATCTAGTTTCTATAACAACTTGAATTTTTGTATTCGGAGGTCATTTCCCCCCTCGAAACTGAAATCACCCAAGGCTGCTTCTGTGTGTCCAAAAAGAGGCAGAGAGGTCATTTTTTGGTAGTTTTTTGACCTTTTGGTGACCTAGTTTTGCTCCAAAATTGCTGAAACTTTTAAGGATGAATGCTCTCATCATGCTGAATCCAAATATATAATCCTTTCCTCCAACAAGTGCTCCAGGGAAAAGCGCAGCACCGGTGGCACTGCACTTCTGGGCCAATTTCCTGTTTTCAAAATTTCAAAATTTCAAAAAGACCAAAAATCATCAAAACTTGCCTAGATTTGGCATGGGACACAACCATTAGTTGCTTTGATGGGATAGTGAGGCTTCAGCTAATATCTTCAACTTATCTTTCTCCTTTTTACTCTTTAAAGCCTTCCTCAACCTAGCTTTAAGTTTCCTGATCCTTATGTTACAGATTTTGTTTCGGGTCAAGTAATGATAGGCCATGTGGCGAAGCATTTTCTTGTCCCTGTTGGCCTTGTCAATCTGCTCCTCAAGGTGTATGTTGACCCTCTCAAGCCAAGTTTCCCTATCATTCTTGATCTCTTGTTCAATTGAAGTCAACTTGACATTAGCCTCCTTGGCCTTTTGCCTATTTTCTTTGATCATTTGCAGCTCCAGGAGGACTTGCTTGTCACTCAATTTTTTTTTCCTTGCTCTAAATATTTGATGATGAACTTAGCTCTCTCTAAATTATCTGACAAGGATTGTATTTCAGCCTCTTATTCCAAATCAATAATGTCAACTCCATGATGAGTGAAGTGCTGCTATGGCTCCTCATGCTCAACAAGATTGAAATCTCTCTCTTGCTCATTACTAAGATCCTTTTCCTGCACATTTTTCTTGCCCTTACTTTTTCCCTTGCTTTTCTGCTCAACCTGCACTTGTTTTGCTGAAGAAGAAGGCAAAGCCCCTTCCATGCCTTGTGGAGATAGCATTTGCCTATGGACTGATAATGAAGGCAAGACCCCTTCCACACCTTGTGGAGATAATACTTGCATAGCAGCTGCAAAAAGTTTCCTAGCACCCCTCTTATATGTTACAAACAATGGCACTCCAACAGTTTCAGTCTCTTTGAATTTTTCATGTCTTGAAGGTCCACCTTCTTCATGATGTACTGATGAAAAGATTTGTGGGCCTTTGAACATCTCATGAGAAAGGAAAGTCTCCAATGGCATGTTAAGAAGGTTTAGCTGATGTAGAACAATGATTTTAATCAAAGAGTAATGTTAAATTATATTCAACTACTGGGGTTATGGCTTCCTCTGTACAATATGTGCCATCTTCTCAATGTTTCTAAACATGAAGTAAGGGATATTCATCATCTTTACTCTAGTGAAATGCATGAGAAGTCTAATGTGATAGACATACAACCAGGAGAACCTACCTTCACATGTGAAGTACTTGATAATGATTTTCATCAATGGGGCATACCTGTCTTCCAAAAACTTGAAGGGGAATACTTTATTCATTTTGTCTTTATATCTAGCCTTGATGTAAGGCTCATAATACTCCTCATCAATATCTTGACCTTTGTACCAATTCTCACCCACATCTGGAATTCCTGTAGCCTCTGAGATGATGGCTGGTGATATAGTGAAGGTTGTTCCGGCAAGGGATACTTCATTACTGTGCAAATGAGTCACAAATAGCCTAGCCAACTCATGATGAAATCTGACTCTTTCTATCATTTCACAAAAATCATAGCATACCTAGTGTTTAAAGCAAGAAATGGCAAGTGGACAAGATAGTAACTCCCTCAAACTAATAGGCTCTTATCTGATAATTCTTCCTCCTTTATGAGGCTTCCTCTATTGTATGTTTCTCTCCCTGGAGCTGTCACTGAATGTCTCTTGCTCATATTCATAATCACTGTCTCTTTCCATTTTTCTCCTTTGGTTCAAAATGTGGTTGTATATGAATGTTTTATGGATAATAGTGTGGAAATAAGGTGGAGGAATGAAATGGGCAGAGGGTATGAAAGAGGGAGTGTGAAAATGTATGTTGAATAGAGTTTAGGGATGAGTAGGGTTTTAGGGAGAATAGTTAGGGTTTAGGGATGTGGATAGGGTAGATAGTGTAGGGTTTGGAAAATTGTATGAGGGGAAACGAGATTTAGGAAATATGATATGTAGGAATGGGGTTTAGTGAACAATGACAAGTAGATAGGGTATACAACCACTAGTGATAGGAGGAAAACTAGGGTTTTAGCCTAGAAGCTAGGGTTTAGGTTTTAAGAACACAAAACACTAATCTTAACAAACCAAACCCTAACACATAAGATAGATGATTGTACTTACTTGCAAGAGAGTAAAATTGATGATTTTGAGGTCAAATTGGCAGGCGTAGAACGTTTTGGGCGATTTGGAGCTTGGCTAGGCAGAAGCACAGAGCCTCACACAGGTGCACAACACCACTTTAAAGCCACAACACCAGTGTAAAAATGCATAGGGAAATGCTGCCAGGTGTGTAGCGCCAACTCAAAAACATAGCACCCTCCTGAAAAGCACTGCGCCAGTCAATTTTGTCCAAAAACACAACAGTTTACTTGTGTTTGCCCAAATTTGCTTGAACTTGACTCTTAGCTCTCCTTTCGGCACTTTGAATTTCAACACTATAACAATGAAATGATAAATAGAGAGATGGATTTTTATAGCATTCAATTTTTTATTTTTGTTGGTGAAAACCCACTTTTATAATTTCTATTTGCTTTTTCCAATACTCTGTTTTTTGATGCTTGGTTTCTTTGCTTTGATAGGTGGACTGATGCTCAAACTCTTTTGACTTTTTGCAGTGGTAGTACTTTGGCAACATCACCAGATGTCCAGGAGCAGCATGAGACCATTATTACATATGAGAACAATAAAATTACATCAAATTTAAAAATAAAATACAAATGCTCTGTTTTCACCTCAAAACTAGTTTTGAGGTGAGAACTTCATTAAGCTTACAAATTAACAAATTATGACTTTTTGATCATTATTTGACCTCCTCATGTCTTTGCTAACCATTATTAGCAATAATCACTGAATTTTGACCCTGGTGGAAACCCTAAGACCTAATGAGACTGAAACCCTATGTAATTGATGAAATGAACTGAAAATGAGCATGAATCATTGACTGAAAGGTATGAAAGGAGGTCAAAAAGTACATATCATGAGGGAAAAACTGAAATAAACCCTACCATCAGTAGATCCACGACCTAATGGAATGCAACCTCATCAGAATGGGACTCATAGTATGAAATGCAAAAGAGTAAATTTTGATCATTGATGGCAGTGTGAAGACACTGACACTAACATTGGCTCCAATGAGGATGGTATCTCCTTGGAGGTGCCAAGAACCATAGATCTCTGGGAAGAACATGTAGGCTAGTTCCTCATCCATTGGGCAACGGAGTCAAGACACTTCAAAAACTAAAACCAGCACTATGCAAATTGACTCAAGACTCAAACTGTGACTAGACACTCAATTAAACACAGAAACTGATACAAATCACTCAACTTTATAGCGTTCACCTCTGGCCCCAAGCTGAAATGACTGTGTACCTTTGAAACTTGCAATGAAAAAAAGGAAAATGGTATATACAATGATCACACCATGATTTCATAAATCACCTTAGAAGAAGTAGTGCTTCAGGAGTCTATTATTGACTGGCCCTCCTGAACAATCTTGTCCATCCATTTCCTTTAGCAGGAATGCATTTTTTCCTCTGTATGCAGCAATATTATAGGGTCCTTTCCATAAGTTTTCAAACTTACCATGCTTGCCCTTATCTTCATTCCTAGCATCCCACTGCAACACTACATCTTCAAGCTGGAATTTATCTGCTTTTGTTTTCCGGTCATAGATCTTTTTGATTTTCTCCTGCAATCTGAAAGTGTTTTGGAAAACTTCCTCCCTTGTCTACTGTAAATGGATGATTTGATTTATTCTTCGCTAAAAGTCATCCTCCTCACTGCCTGCCTCCTGTAAAAGTTTCACAACCGACACCGCAAGAGATGTTGGAAAAATTGTGTCAATGCCATAAACTAATTCAAATGGAGACATACCTATGGATTTCTTTTGGCTCACTCTGTCAGCCCACAAGGCATTAACTAAATTTCAATGCCAACCTTTGTTATTTGTTTCCAACAGCTTCTTCATGATGTTCACCAATGACTTATTTGATGATTCAACCAAACTATTTCCCTGTGGGTAATATGTGGTAGAATGACCCAAAGTAATCTTATACTTGCTGCAAAAATCGATCATCTTCTTTGAATTGAATGCGGCTGCATTATCTATGATGATTTTACTAGGACAACCGAAACGAGATAAAATGTTTGATTCCAAGAATTGAATGATTACCATATCTGTGGCTTGTCTGGTTGGAATTGATTCAATCCACTTGGTAAAATAGTCAGTTGCTGTTAGGATCCATTTGTGCTGTGCCGATGATGTTGGATGGATTTTCCCGATAAAATCGAGTCCCCACTACTGAAAGGGTGCATTGATTTCAACCGCTTTTAGAGGAAGAGGCAACAATTTTCTTTTACCTTGAAAAACCTGACATTCATGACATCTTATTACTGTTTTATAGACATCTGAAAATAAGGTTGGCCAGTAATAGCCTGCTCTCAATATTTTGTTTGTTGTTGTCTTCCAGAACAAGTGACCACCATAATCACCCTTGTGAAAGTCACTCATCACCCGCTGGGCTTCATCTTCAATTAAACAGTTCAGAAAAAACCCTCCTGGATCCTTCCAATATAGAGCATTATTCAAAATGCAGAATTTGGCAGCTTTAAGTTTGAGAGATCTACCTTTGTTCTTTGTCATCCCCGGAGGTGGTGAGAGGTGTTGAAGTACATACACTATATTTGAATACCATGGTGACTGAAGGAACATTTCAGAATTAGGAAGCTTTCTTCTTCATCTTCCAACATGACTGCGATAAGACTTATATCTAAAGCATCCAAATTTTATTCTGCCATTAACCTTTCCAGGCCTTATCCTTTGATTAGATTTGTCGACTTGATATCCAGACCGTATTGTAACATTGCTGCAATCCATTTTCCCTGCCTTCCCTCTGGATCAGTTTGTATCAGCACATCCTTAACCGCTGCGTTAGGAACATATGCTATGATGTGTGAGTGCAGAATATACACTTTGAAGTCCTTCAAAACTTTGACAAGAGAAAGAGCCTGTTTCTCAATTATGTTGTACCACAAAGAAGCATCTCTAATGGTCCTACTGAAAAATGCAATGGGATTTTCTAGCTAATCTCTCTTTTGCATTAAAACTGCTGCCATGGTATGCTCAGATGTAAATGAGAATAAAATGAAATCTTGTGTATAATTAGGACTATTCAAAACTGGGGCTATAGATAGAGCATACTTTACCATATTAAATGACTTCATAGCATCCTCCATCCATTTTACCATGTTTTCCTTCTTTAACATATTAGTAATTTCTCTCAAATGCTCAGCTAGATTGGGTACAAATCTACGTAAGAAATTCATCTTAACATTAAAAGCTTGTATCTCCTTTTTGTTCCTGGGAAAATCTATCTGCTGAATCGCTTCTAACCTTGAAGGATCAATGGGAATTCCTTCCTTTGAGATAATATGACCAAGCAGCTTCCCTTCATCCATGGCAAAGAGACTTTTCTTCGGATTGAGTGATATCCCAAATTTCCTACATCACTGAAATACAATCATTAAATGGTGAAGATGCTCATCATCTGAACCTAAAAACACTATCAAATCATCTAAATATACAACCAAAAATACATCTTTTCCATTGGCAAAAGCGATGTCCATTACACGATGAAATGTGGCTCCAACATTTTTCAAACCAAATGGCATTTTACGATAATGGAAAGTTCCCCAAGGGGTGATAAATGCAGTCTTATCTCGGTCATCTTCATGCACTAGAATTTGATTATACCCTAAATATCCATCAAGTAGTGACATGCATGATGCTCCAACCACTCTCTGGAGGATATGATCCATCTTCGGTAGCGAGTAATTGTCCTTCAATGATACTTTATTTAGATTCCAGAAATCAATACATAATCTGATTTCCTCGGTCTTCTTTCTTATATAAACAAGATTCGAAATCCAATCAGAAAATTTGATTGGGACAATTATACCATCCTTGTGAAATCTGTTCACCTCTTTTTCAATGGAAGGGAGCAACTTGGGATTGATTCTTCTCAGCTTCTGTCTGAATAGCTTTTGAATTTACTGAATAATCAATAATCCCAAGCAAACACATCAGTAAATTCAGATAACAATCTAACATATTTAGACTTTACCTCAGGAGACAATGTTTTGGACAATTTCACAAACTTGGGCTTATCTACTATTCCAAGATTAACATCCTCAACACCTTTTTCTGTAGGCATCAAGCTTGGCTTTCTAGTCACATCATCTTGACCGAAAATTTCTTCTAAAGGTATGAGACCTTTAGGAATAATGTTGTCTTTCAGCTTCAATACTTCCCTTTTATTCACCTCAATTTCCGGTTCATCAGTGTCATAGTCAACATCTATGGAAACATCCTTGTAGTTTCCTTCATTCTGCAAAAAGGTATTGATCTCCTTATCATCCCAAAACACTTGCCAATACCTTAAATTGTCTGGAGCAGTAGGGCGGTGTTTGACATGGATCTCAAACTTGTTGTTCGAATTCATCGGGATCTTCAAATTACCTGCAGTAGTGGCAAGTGAATCTGCAATAACATTTTGAGCACGAGGTATTGTTTTCAAAGTATACTCTGGAAACATACGTAAGATATCTAAAACTGCATTTCGGTAGTCTCTCATCCGCAAGTGTTTAGCTTGATATTCTCCCTTGACTTGCTTGATTATCAGCTTCGAATCTCCATAGACTGATATTCTTTTTGCATTCAGCTTTTTTAGAATTTTCAATCCTGTAATCAATGCTTCATATTCGGCTTCATTGTTAGAATAGTCAAAGGCCAATTTATATGAAAAAATTCTAACATTACTAGGAACTTTATTTGGCTGGAAAGTGGGGCTATGAATCCAAATTCCTATGCCGGCACCATCCTTACCCACGGCTCCATCAAAATCCATGCTCCATAGGCCTGCTTCTTCTTCTAAATGCTCAAATTCTATTTCATTCTCTTTCTTACTTGGACTGACCTCTTCATTTTTCTATTTTTCACTGTCTTTTTGCTACTGCCGGTATGTAGACTGCTTGGAAGTACTTGCAATTTTATGTCTTTCATGATCAAGGACTGCTCTGAAATTTTCTGAAATCTCTGGAACATCTTCTACTTCAACTAACTGACTATCAACATCATTCAAACCACTATCTGAATATAATACAAATGACTCTAAATCTGTATGTACAACATTAATTGGATGATTAAGTGGTTTCTCCTTGCTTGTAATCATGTATTTCATTTTCTTCTCCCTGTATAGTTTTCTCAACTAGCCAAACACAGGAATGGTAGCATACGAGAAATCTAGTTGTAAAGTCCCTTTAAGCTTCACATCCCACAATCTGGAAAAAAGCATACCAAACTGTGGTGGAATGTCTACGACAACCACATCCATCAGAACATTCTTGGCCGGGATTTGGTCTAAAGATACCAGCAGGTCTTTGATAAGACCAATACAATGGACTCTACCGGAATCAAAAGAATACAGGTCATGATATTTTCAAGTAATGTCAAGGCCCAGTTTCTCCATAATGGCTTTTGGCATCAGATTATGGGAAGCTCCGGAATCAAACATGGCATTGTGGAGGACATACTCATGTAGTCTAAGGCTTATATAGAATGGAGGAACTTCACTATCCTCAGACTGACCTTCTAAGGCAGGGCCAAAAATGAGCTCAGGGTGATCATCTTCTACATTGACCATATTAGATAAAGGATCTATGTGCAAAATTTTGGACACTTGGTGTTTATAGCTACTATTCTTAATCAATTCAGTCAAAGGAATTGAAACCTTTAATTTAGCAATCTCATTTTCTAAACTAAAAGCTGAAACTTTATCTACCTCTTTGACTAGAAGGTCCTTCTTTTCGACTTTTTCTTTTGCTGCACTTTGCTGATTATTCTTCTCATTTGCAATGCTATTTGTAGATGGTCCTTTGCTGGAAGTCGGATCAGCAAGCTCTTTCCCTTTCTTCTGAATGTTTGAGGAATCATTTTTGGATTGTGCTTCCTTTCTCTTTTGAACTGGACTAACTGGTACATCTCTTCTTCTCAATGAGTATTGTTTCTGATGTGTTGTCAATGCATTCATATATCCTTGCTGATAATCATCTGACTCATCCTCCAAAACTGCCTGATTTTCTAGTATATAGTCTTCATCCCTTTGGGAATCTGCGATCTCTGAATATTCTTCATCTTCTGTGAGAAAAATGGGCAAACCATCAGCAGTAAATAAATGATTCGCCTCAACCACCGGATCATCATCATCCTCATCCTCTATTCCATGCACATAGTTTTGCTACAAAGGAGTTCTGACCTACTACTATTGTGCCGACTGATCTTATGCCTTTTGCTCCCTTTTCTTAATCCTGAATTGAGGTTACTACTGTCCTCTGAAGTTTGAATTTCTAATTGTAGTTTCAGGCTTGTCTGCAACTATCAACCGGTCAAACATTTTCTCAATTTTCCAGAGAATATTATATGCCTTAACATCTGAGGAAGATGCTTCTTCCTTTATAGTCACCTTCTTTTCAGTTTTCATCCTTTCTCTTTTGGCCAGTAGATTTGCCTCTACATTCACAACATTCTTCAGCATATCCTCAAGTGTAGTAGGATCTCTCTCCCGCAACTAATATGCCATATCAGCATCAAAACTGTCTGGAAATTTAATCAATGCTAACCCCATTGGTGGTTTAATGTCAACTGGGATAGCATTATAAACTGCATTGAACCTTACACAGTAATCTTGGACACTTTCACCTACATTCCTTTTGATATTTTCATACTTAGATAGAATTTGGAGAGGATTTTACTTTACCTCCCACCGATCGAAGAATTGTCTATGCAGAATCAGTAAAGTATTGATAGAGGCTACCGGTAATGCTCTGAACCACTTTTGAACCTCGCCTCCAAAACTCTGTAGAAATAATCTCATGGACACATTTTCTACATCTACCTCATGAAGGTCAAAGAAGTCATTCATCCTATCAACATGTTGCTGCACTATAATACTCTGAGTGGCATCGAAAAGAGGTATCTTACTTTGGTAATTAGTGGGCATATCATCCAAATTTTGAGGCAGAATGAGAGGTGCATATCTGGCAGCCATGACTCGAGGCGGATTTGAGGCTGGTATTGGGGAAACATGAGGATTTATGACAACAAGGGAAGTTGATGTAACAGAGGTGATGGGTGTTTGAGGGGTAATGATAGGCTAATGAGGGAGTGAAGGTATGAATGAAGATGAGGGATGATTTTTAGAAATATGAGGAAATGATGATGAGGAAAAAGATGTTGAAGCCGAGTTAGAGAGTTCAGGGATTCTATCAGTGGTGAGGGATGACTGAGGGGAATTCTGAAGATTTCAGTTACTTAAAAATTTGGCTCGTTGGATTTCAAGTTCTCTGGTGAATTTTGGATCCGGGACTATGTCCAGCAATTCGCTATCAGATGTGGTTCTAAACAGAGAGAGACCAAAATACTCGTCAAAAGGGAGATCTTCAAGGAACAGCCACTCGACCAGGAATGAATGAGATCTAAAAATAGGTCTAGGACTTGGTGAACTTTCTTGTCTGAGTATCCACAGAATGAGATTAGGATTTTCAAATACGGGAGCAGGATCCAGATCAGGATTGGACTTGGTGTATCTTCTTGAAGCCAGTGTGTTCCAATTTCTTAAGATTTTTATATTGCTTTACAATTTCCCACTTTTCAGCTTAATGAATTATAAACTTGTCATCCAAAAGTTCAGAACTTCTTAGTAGTACTGGGGTATAATGATGTTTTCTTCCCCAGTATCATCACCACTATGTTAGAGCCTAGATTGATCTTAGGCTGAAGGAAGGCAATCCTAGGATAACCACAAACCAAGCTTAACCTGGTAACTAGCCCTACTAGGTCGGGAGAGGGCTCTCTCCTTATGAATCTCAGTCAAAATGACTAGATGATGAAAAATATTTTAGGCTAGGTATAGTAGCTCTAAGGTTTTTGATTGATTTTGTTGGGTTTTTTTGCTGGATCAAATGCAGCCAGGTAGTTTTGGGTCTGGGAAATCAAGTCAGGATGCAGGGTGTTCTATGGGGAGAAGTAGGTAGGTGCTTTGGCACTTGAAATTGAGTGAGATGATAGATCTAAGACTGGTGAGGAGCTTAGTATGGCATGCAAAGATCATGTATCCTTCTCAAATAGTATAAAACATAGAAAACTGAATGCCTTCCCAAGGCAGAGCACTGTAAACAATGAATTCTACCTATTTATGTTGATATCATTCAGTTAGAAGCAATGAATTAGATTGTGGCACACATAAAACATGAGAAAAACTAATAACAGAAGAAGAAACTATGAAAAAACACCATACCACAAGTATCCCATAAAAATAGCTGCAAATCCTCGTTTATTTCCTTGCCAAACTGCTGATAAAGGTCTACAATATAGCTCAGAGCATCCAAGAGAGTCCAAACTTTGCTAATGACAGAAAAAATACAGAATATAGATATCAAAACACCTATTCTATCCATCAGGGGTCGAAACCAAGAGAAAAGGAACTGTTACAACCATTTTCAAACAGGGAACAGGAATATAGGTAGTGGAACAACTTGCCTCTATAAGCATGGAAACTAATTCATTGACCCAAAACCACCTCAAACTAATGAATCTACCCTCTAAGATCATTTCACTATTACATTCTCATGCCAAGACATTAATTACAATCATAAAATCATCCATGAACAGAGAGAAAGTCAACATGCAGTGAAAGTAGGTGAAAATTTGATTTTCTCGCAAACTGGTCGAAAGCACAGCGCCATGTGCCAAAAGCGCAGCACCGCTTTCCACCCACTTTTGAAGGCCTTCCTCTTAGCAAAATTTAGTGCACGATGGCTTATTAGAAAGGCATTCCTATCTAGTTTCTGGAACAACTTGAATTTTTGCATTTGGAGATTATTTGCTCCCTCAAAAATGAAATCTCCCAAGGCTGCTTCTGTGTGTCCAAAAAGTGGCAAAGAGGTCATTTTTTGGTAGTTTTTTTACCTTTTGGTGACCTAGTTTTGCTCCAAAATTGCTAAAAATTTCAAGGATGAATTCTCTCATCTTTTTGAATCCAAATATATAAGCCTTTCCTCCAACAAGTGCTCCAGGGAAAAGCGTAAATCCGGTGGCGCTGTGCTTCTGGGCCAATTTCTTGTTTTCAAAATTTCAAAATTTGAAAAAGGAAAAAAATCATCAAAACTTGCCCAAATTTGGCATGGGACACCGCCATTAGTTGCTTTTATGGGCTAGTGAGGCTTCAACTAATATCTTCAGCTTATCTTGCTCCTTTTCTCTCTTTAAAGTCTTCCTCAACCTAGCTTTAAGTTTCCTGATCCTTATGTTATAGATTTTGTTTCAGGTCAAGTAAATATAGGCCATGTGGCGAAGAATCTTCTTGTCCCTGTTGGCCTTATCAATCAGCCCCTCAAGGTGTATGTTGACCCTCTCAAGCCATGTTTCCCTATCATTCTCAATCTCTTGTTCAATTGAAGTCAACTTGACATTAGCCTCATTGGCCTTTTGCCTGTTTTCTTTGATCATTTGTAGCTCCATGAGGACTTTCTTGTCACTCAATTGTTTGTTTTCTTGCTCTAAATATTTGATGATGAACATAACTCTCTCTAAGTTATCTGAGAAGGATTGTATTTCAGCCTCTTGTTCCTTTATGATCATGTCTTTGACAATCTTTGGATCCTGAGCTTCCAGATCAATAATGTCAACTCCATGATGAGTAAAGTGCTACTGTGGCTCCTCATGCTCAACAAGATTGAAATATCTCTCCTGCTCATCACTATGATCCTTTTCTTGTACCTTTTTCTTGACCTTACTTTTTCCCTTGCTTTGTTGCTCAACCTGCACCTGTTTTTCTGAGGAAGAAGGCAAAGCCCCTTCCACACCTTATGGAGATAGAATTTTCCTGTGGCCTGATGACGAAGGCAAGACCCCTTCCACACCTTGTGGAGATAATACTTGCATAGCAGCTGCAAAAAGTTTCCTAGCACCCCTCTTATATTTTACAAACACTGGCACTCCAACAGTTTCAGTCTCTTTGAATTTTTCATGGCTTGAAGGTCCACCTTCTTCATGATGTACTAATGAAAAGATTTGTGGGCCTTTGAACATCTCATGAGAAATGAAAGTCTCCCGTGGCATGTTAAGAAGCTTCGGCTGATGTAGAACAATGATTTTAATCAAACAGTAATGGTAAATGCTATTCAACTGCTGGGGGTATGGCTTCCTCTGTACAATATGTGCCATATTCTCAATGTTTCTAAACATGAAGTAAGGGATATTCATCATCTTTACTCTAGTGAAATGCATGACAAGTATAATGTGATAGGCATACAACTGGGAGAACCTACGTTCACATGTGAAGTACTTGATAATGATTTTCATCAGTGGGGCATACCTGTCTTCCAAAAACTTGAAGGGGAATACTTTCTTCATTTTGTCTTTGTATCTAGCCTTGATGTAAGGCTCATAATACTCTTCATCAATATCCTAACCTTTATACAAATTCTCACCCACATCTGGAATTCCTGTAGCCTCTGAGATGACAGCTGGTGATATAGTGGAGGTTATTCCGTCAAGGGTTACTTCATTACTGTACAAATGAGTCACAAATAGCCTAGCCAACTCATGATGAAATCTGACTCTTTCTATCATTTCACAAAAATCAAAGCATACCTAGTGTTTAAAGCAAGAAATGGCAAGTGGACAAGCTAGTAACTCCCTCAAACTAATAGGCTCTTCTCTGATAATTCTTCCTCCTTTATGAGGCTTCCTTTGCTGTATGTTTCTCTCCCTAGAGCTGTCACTGAATGTCTCTTGCTCATATTCATAATCACTGTCTCTTTCCATTTTTCTCCTTTGGTTTTGCAAAATGTGGTTGTATATGGATGTTTTATGGATAATAGTGTGGAAGTAAGGTGGAGGAAGGAAATGGGCAGAGGGTATGAAAGAGGGAGTGTGAAAGTGTATGTTCAACAGAGTTTTAGGGATGAGTAGGGTTTTAGTGAGAGTAGGTAGGGTTTAGGGATGTGGATAGGGTAGAGAGTGTAGGGTTTGGGAAATTGTATGAGGGGAAATGGGATTTAGGAAATATGATATGTAGGAATGGGATTTAGTGAACAATGACAAGTAGATAGGGTATACAACCACTAGTGATAGGAGGAAAACTAGGGTTTCACCCTAGAAGCTAGGGTTTTGGTTTTAAGAACACAAAACACCAATCTTAACAAACCAAACCCTAACACATAAGATAGATGATTGTACTTACTTGCAAGAGAGCGAAATTGATGATTTTGAGGTGAAACTAGGAGGTGTAGAATGTTTTGGGCGATTTGGAACTTGGCTGGGTAGAAGCACAGCGCCTCACACAAGTGCATAGTGCCACTTTAAAAGCACAGCGCTAGTGTAAAAATGCATAGGGAAATGCTGCCAGGTGTGTAGTGCCAACTCAGAAACACAATGCCCTCCTGAAAAGCACAACATCGGTCAATTTTGTCCAAAAATGCAGCAGTTTACTTGTGTTTTCCCAAATTTGTTTGAACTCGACTCTTCGCTCTCCTTTTGGCACTTTGAATTTCAACACTAAGAAAATGAAATGATAAATAGGGAGATGGCTTTTTATAGCATTCACTTTTTGATTTTTGTTGGTGAAAACCCACTTTTATAATGTCTATTTGCTCTTTCCAATACTTTGTTTTTTGATGCTTGGTTTCTTTACTTTGATAGGTGGACTGATGCTCAAACTCTTTTGACCTTTTGTAGTGGCAGTACTTTGGAAACATCACGAGATGTCCAGGAGCAGCATGAGACCATTATTACATATGAGAACAATAAAATTACATCAAATTTAAAAATAAAATACAAATGCTCTGTTTTCACCTCAAAACTAGTTTTGAGGTGAGAACTTCATTAAGCTTACAAATTAGCAAATTATGACTTTCTAATCATTATTTGACCTCCTCATGTCTTTACCAACCATTATTAGCAATAATCACAGAATTTTGACCCTAGTGGAAACCCTAAGACCTAATGAGACTAAAACCCTATGTAATTGATGAAATGAACTGAAAATGAGCATGAATCATTGACTAAAAGGGATGAAAGGAGGTCAAAAAGTACATATCATGAGGGAAAGACTGAAATAAACCCTACCATTAGTAGATCCATGACCTAATGGAATGCAACCTCATCAGAATGGGACTCCTAGTATGAAATGCAAAAGAGTAAATTTTGATCACTAATGGCAGTGTGAAGACACTGACACTAACAGAGATTGTGCCCAATAGTATTCCTCCATGTGATCTTATATGCCCACAATGCCTCTAGAAGCTAGTTTTCCCAATATCTATGACACATTTGTACCATATTAAACAAAACTACCTCAAGAAATTTGTTGGTGGACTCCGCCCGACCATTGGCCTATGGATGATATGGCACGTATTTTTAATTTTTATTATTTAGTGATGTTGTCCATAAGTCTCAAGGTAAATCACATTCCGTAATATGTAACAATTTTTTTGAGAACACGAAAATGTGTAAATATGTCCTCAGACAAAAAGCATACAAATGAATTATCTGTAGCATGAGAAATTTCTTTAGATTCTACCCACTTAGATATGTAATAAATATAGACTAGGATATACCTTATTTTATGAGGTGGTAGAGTGATTGGTCCCATAAAGTTAAGGGCGAATTTTTCAAAAGGCTCCACAAGTACCTAAGAGTGTAAAGGAATTTCATCATCATGCATTGGGTGTACCATACATTGAGAACTATCGCACCTATATTGAACATACTCCTTGGCATCCTGAAATATTGTAGGCCAATAGTATCCAAAATGAAGGACCTTATAAGTAGTCCTCTTTTTAGTAAAGTTTCCCTTGGATGTTTTGTCATGGGTAGCCTTCAATATATCAAACACTTCATCTTCTCATACACATCTTTAGATAATCAATTCGAAGCCAATACCAAAGAGTTATTCTTCAACCTAGAAGTAGGAGGAATTAGAGTCGATGATTTGTTTATTCTATTTCAAGGAGAGATGTGATGGTACTCTCCCTGTAGCCAAGTAGTTATCTATATTCACAAACCACAAAGTGTTAATAGATACAACAAATAGATTCTCATCAAGAAAAGTGTTGTGCACAGGAAATACTTGACATTCAATATTCATTCAAGAAAGAAGATCAGCCACAGGGTTAGCTTTACTAGGTCTATCTAAAATAGTAATATTGAATTATTGTATCAAAAATGACCATCTATCCACATGTCCATTAGCTATTAGTTTATTCATCAAGTACTTGATAAAAAAATGATTTGTATGCAGAAATACATCATATCCTATAATATAGTGTCTAAACTTATTGATCACATAAATTATAGCTAATAAGTCCTTCTTCGTTACTATATAATTCAACTTAACAGGTGTAATATTTTACTAGAAAAATAAATGGAATAAGAATATTGTCCTTCCTAGTACCTATTATTCTAAAGTTGCACCAATGGTTGTAGCTGAGGCATCCATAGAGATGTGAAATGGAAGGGATCAATTTGGTCCCCTCAAAACAGGATCTTGAGTATGTTTCCCTTTAAAATCTTCAAAATAATGTTGGAAAGCATTGTTCCAGGAAATATCGGTTTCATTAAAGAAAATGAAATAAAGGAGAAACAATCTTAGCAAAATTCTCAATAAATCTCCAATAAATAGTTGGAATGGCCTAGGGAATATCTTACCTCCTTTTGTGATTTTGGAATTGAAACATGCACAATGACCTTGACTTCAGTAAGATAAACATGTATTCTTGCACTAGAAATAATATGAATAACTATTCTTGCATTGTGCATCATACATAATTTAACATTACTCAAAGAAATTGTAGCCTCTTGACATCTTATCAAAACTTTTTCCAAATTTTATAAGGCTTCATGAAAATAATTACCATAAATAGAAAAATCATCCATGTATATCTCAATGCACTCAAGATTAGAGAAGATAGCTAAAACTACCCACTAAAAAGTAGTAAGGGCACTAAACAAACCAAAGGAAAGAACCCTGTAAGTGTATGTTACATAAGGGTATGTAAAAGTGGCTTTGTCTTGATATTCTAGTGTAATCTATATCTGGTTGCATCCAATGAAGCCACAAATAAAATAAAATTACTTTTTACTAGCCAATATACCTAGTACCTAATCTATAAATGGGAGGTGAAAATATTCCTTGAGGGTGGCTTTGTTAAGATCTCTATATTATATGAAAATATTCCACCTACCATCCTTTTTTGGGACTATTAAAAGAGGCTAAACCTATAAACTATCAGAGATGGGGTGAATGAAATTAGCATCAAGGATCTTATGAAGTTCTTCTATAACAATGACTCTAAGTGCAGGGTGCATCCGCCTTTGGGGATATCAGACAAGTTAGGCTTCCTCCAGAATATAAATATGATGCATGAATGTTTCAAGAGGGACACCTTTCATATCCTAACAACTCCTAGAAAATATGTTAACATGTTTTTGCAATATTTTAAGCAATGACCCTTATTCAGATGGTTCAAGTTGAGAGTTTATATATAAATATTTTCCCAGACTCATCTCAGTAAGGGAAATATCATATTTTGATGTATCTATGGATATCACTAGATTCTACGACAATGATGAAGTGTTAGGAGCATAATTCCCCTAAAATTTGGAGCTAAAAATATGATTAAATAAATCAAAATTTTGCAAAGAATAAATATTAACAAGGAAATCATGGATATGACCGCCTTTGGTACATTCTGTGAGTTGAAAAAATTGATCGATAGCAGTAACAGATTGAATGTCTTTGTCACTATTACCATCTTTACATCATCAAGTATTTTCACGTTCTTGAGTGGTTTTGGTAGGTGGATATAAAGTTACCTTCTTTCTTGACTCCTCATCTGAAATAAGCATGCCAGTGAAGCAACAACCAATGTTAGCATCTCTTGTGGCAAGCCATGGTATCCTTAGAATCAAAGGATTCCTTCCTATAGGATTCTCGGGTTGTAGGATGATAAAATCTATAAGATATTCCCAAGAGTCTAGTAAAACAATCACATCATCCAGCACACCCTCTAGTTCGAATTTAGATCTATATGCTAGTTCCAAAAGGGTGGGTGTAGGGTGGAAGTGAGACAATTTTTTTTCTCCATGTTGTATCTAGTCATAACATTGATCACAACCCTTAAATCAATGAAAACATTAAGGAAAAGAGTGTTATTGGCATGGACCAAGACAACTAGAATACTAAGGTCTGTATATTTCTCTACAAGGGATCGTTCATTCATCAAATCAACCATCTATCCAATGAACTCAATAATATGTGGTTCAACCATCTTCCTCCATGGTTTCTTTATGAAGAGTTCCATAATTTTTTTAGGGTAAATAGGAATTTTCTTTATAGCTTTCAATATGGTGAATTCAATATAAATGTTCTAAGCTAATAATCTGGACCAAATTCAGGGCATGGGTCAACCTTCTCCATGATTAACCTCCCTAGATAGGGAGGTAAACTAGAAGACAATAAAGCGCTAAATTTTTAGAATTTTGTTTTATTGCAGCATCATTCTGTATGTGATTAGGAGTTTCCTCATTTGTTTCATTCTTTATTATGACAGGCGATTTTTTCCCTTTTTTAAGAACCCTTCCCGATCTCAATTGGATGTCTTGCACCTCAACTAAAATGATCATCTATGTAGGAAAGTTTGGTGGGTCAACACTAAAAATATTTTGAGTTTCCTCATTATTAACGTTAGGAATTGGTTGGGCGGACAACTGTGTGTGCCCAAGAGGTTAAGTAGGTGTTAGTTGAGGTGGTGATGGTTGTTTTTTTCTAGGAAGAAAAATAGGTTGTGACTACTGAGTTGTTGTGGCATACAATAGGAAAAGTTTGGCATGATTGCATAATTGCGCCCTTTCCACCCTTGTTGCTAAGGGGTGACTTTGGGCCTGCTTCTAAGGATATCCCTATCAAGGCATAAAATGATTCCAATACTAAAAATAATTTTGTTGTCCAAGAAAATTAAATGAATGAGGTGCAAGATCAGATTGTATACCCGAGCCTCCAAGTTACCAAGGCTACTTTGATCCCATTGCATGCAACTGCTATACTACTTGACTTCCTCGGTATATTTCTTTCATGCAAGATAATGATGGGGAATGTTTTTTGCGTGATTATCTGCACAAATGACACATACATTAGTGACATATATATGGCATTCATATTGTAAGGGGTTTTTCGTCTACCTCTAGGAAAGAAAATAGAAATAACTACCCTCTCTTCCTCTTTCTTATTTTTAAATTGCAAAAAAACTAATTGTAAATTAAGTTTTTCAACAAGTCACTCTTAATTCTTTCTAATAATTTTCCTAATTCATTTTTAGTTACACCACTAGTTATATAGTTGGAATTTTTATGGAGAGAATCCATAAATCATCTTCCATATATCTCTTGACTACAGGAGTCTCTCCTACACAAATCAAAAATCTAATTAAAAGGCAGTTGAGAAACATGACTAGATCCTAACAGATTTAACAAATTATCAGATTCATCGAAGAGGTCCCTCAGAAAAATAGTCTTAATAGTATCAAGGTAAAGTTTATGCTGTTTGGATTGTAGGACAGATGGAGGAATTTATTTCATATGCACTATTGTATTAGGGTCCAAAACAGGGAATCTAAAATTTGTTTCCATCTCTTCATTTTTTCCCACCTTCCTTCACCATGTACCCCATTAAGTACTTCCTCTTCATCTACCATATTCTTCTTTTCAAACAAACTATATTAACTCTCTAGTTGTGGTAGCTAAGTATGATTAGTTTTTTCCTTTAGATTTGTCTTCCCTACCAACTTAGTCAAAACAGAAAAGTCAATAGTGGAGGTTGCCCCTTTATCACTGATAGTTTTATATACTCTCGAGCTTCTTTCCTCAAACTCAAAATTTAGAATTATAACTTCCTTCGTTTGGGTTTTCTTGGAAAATTTACCTCCATCCGATAAAAAAAAAATAGGGGATTTCAAAAATATCCAATTTACCCTTACCCTTAAATTTACATTTGGGACCTTTGTCCCTATTCATACATATTTAAAAAAAGAAAAATTAGAAGAGAAAAACAAAGTAAATAAAAAAAAAAAAACCCAATCCTATGAAATTTTGGCACTACTAATCCAATGGTGTCAACAAAGGATTTGCTTGCTGAAAAGGAAAACCACACTAGGCTATGAAATTCTAGCATTACTTGAGCTGATTCTATTCACTCAGTAAGCTTAACAATGGAACAAAAACTCACTACTAGGAATTAAGAAAATCATGCACTTACTAGCACGATATTGGCTTCCAGGGCTCACATGAGGTGGTTGTGTAGGTTCTTACCTCCTCTCCTGTTCTAACTCTTAAATTATGGGGAATCTAATTAAAAAAAAGATAGATCGCCAATGCTCTATCTCTTGATTGCCTCCCCGACAATGGTGCCAAAATGTTGGGTGGAATAATTCACAATAAAATACTCAACATTTAATTATCAATATGAGATCATAGACTTTGAGAGACTACATTGCTTGTTTAGAGATTGAGACAGTGGTGGTCTACTACATTAGGGACCTAACACACTGCCTAAGGAAAGTCTCGCACTTAAAAGCATCAAAATCTTATATTCATTAGAGAAATTTTTAGGTGTAAAATGGGTCTCAAAACAAAAATGTACAACCAAAATGAAATTTATAAGAACCAAAAGGATTGAAGATGATGGTGTCAGCCATCGAGGATGATTCACCATTTTAGGAGTAAAAAGGTAAAAAGATTAAAAAAAACAAAAAAAAACAAAAATTTCAACTCGTATTTTCAACTTATCTCCCTATGGGTTTGCCCAAATTTTGAGTGGGAGCATTCTTTGGATGAAAATTTTAATTTCTGATTCAAGGCGCACCCATGTTTCATACTTTCAATGGACCCGACTACGAGAAAAATGATAAATACATGAAATGCTTTTTCACATATTTCTCATTTTTCATGTAGTAGGGTCCATCGAAAGTATGTAACATGGGCAATCCTTAGATGAGGAATTAAATTGTTCATCCAATGAGTTCACTCACTCCAAATTTGAGAAAAATCATAGGGAGATAAGTTGAAAATTTATTTTTTTCTTTTTTCCCTCTAAATTTTGATGATGTAATCTAATCTTATTTTTTTATTTCCACCATTATTTTATAATATTCCTTAGGAGGTCCATTTTAGCCCTCAAAATTTCGCTAATGACCATGAATTTCCATTGTAGAGTCTATTTGTGAGACTTCGTGCAATTAGAATATATTTGATAGTAGTATAACACGCAAAACTTAATCAGGAAGCCAATCCAGGAGACCACTGGGCTCTTACAACTAGGTCCTCCTAGAATATTCCCTCAAGTATTCAGGTAGTCACAAATCTCAAGAACTTATTATGGCGTTAAAACCAATCTTACATGAAAGGAAATCAAGGTATTGAAAAGAAAACACCTATTAGCGATGTTATTACAAAGAGAGTATAAATTTCCCCTGGGGTATACAACTGTTATATACTGATATTGTGATTTAATTATAGGATGAATGGAATCAAGTGTGAAGCTCACAATAGTGAATTTGAACTCTATTTCAAACCACTAAAAACACTAATCAAATCTCCATATTATTAGTCATTTAAACAAAATAGATAGATCACTTCTTCAATAAAGAATAAGAATAGAGCATCATCATTTCTCTAAACTTAGATATTAAACCAATCAACTCACAAGCTATAAACAAAACACAACCTATATTAATCCAAAATATATATATAAGATACAAAAATAAATTTAATACACTCAATTTAAGCGATATCCTTCAACAAAAAAGAAACCTTCTATTTTAATGTTTGTAAGGCATATATTGTAGATATAAATAGAACATTACAGAGCTAACCACATTGACCTTGCATACATAGAAAGAGTTATTATGGACTAATAATAATACAAAATGATAGATGATCTTAAGGCACAACCCTACAACTAGTCACTTAGATCATGCACTCTCAGACCAATGATCCATACATTAAATGTCAAAGGAAAATAAAGACTACATTTAATATATAAGATTCAATAGTAGAT
This sequence comes from Pinus tabuliformis, assembly GCA_031772625.1. Lineage (NCBI taxonomy): Eukaryota > Viridiplantae > Streptophyta > Pinopsida > Pinales > Pinaceae > Pinus > Pinus tabuliformis. The sequence goes on along the minus strand of CM062810.1, from coordinate 869,687,750 downwards.
CTAAGACAAGAGCTCCCATATACTTTAGATTTAAACCATAGGCATACAATCAATCATCAATCTATTGTCTTTGATCAAAATAAAACAATCCATACATGAATAACTCAGGTATTCGCCATTAAACCACATGATCTGCCTTTTATACAAATAGATCTAGTAAAATAGAGCACTACTTATGATATTAAAAGCACACATGATAAGATAAATTTAATCATACATGAATGAAGGGGGAACATGTTGGGTTGGTTAGCCCAGGCTAACCATTAGTGTTGCCTCCTAGAGAAAACTTAAATCAGAATGGAATCAATGGAACAAATGAAATAACCTGATCAATAAAAATTTATATTAATAGATCCACTATTTACACGAGATAAGTATGAAACGGTTCGATCTAGTGGCCGCACTAGTGAGTGGAAGTACAAATCCACAGTAGAAATTAATACTAGTGACATTGCTACTAACTTGGCTATGGGTGACTGTTAGGATTTTATAATAAATACAATACATCACAGTCCTAGTACATGCCATGTGAAGGTTCTATTCTAAGAAGAGACTTGACATATCTAATAGATTCTCAAGATCTATGATTAGTGGAATAGATATAGCATATAAAATAAGATTAAACAAGTGTGATTCAGTTAAAGAAACTCAAGAAAAGGAACCATCAATCTCAACCTTGAAAGTGAATAAACTACCAGAGGGGTCGACCACCTAGGTGTGCAATGTTGACCGAAGATCCACTTTGATGAGTCACTGAGCATATTGATGCCACACTTGAGAGAATCCACATGTCTCCTTTTTACTGAAGGTCACGAACATAAGCCAAACCTTAACTCTAGTTGACAGACGCCTTCAAGGGTTGCAATATCTGTATAATGTTCATCAATAAACCATAATAATAATAAATAACTCTAACAATGCATCCAAAACATAGATTTTTGGTGCAAATTAAAGATTTACCTTGTAGCCCACTAATTGTCTTAGTTTAGCATGATATCCTTCTATTGTGTGTAAAAGAGGGCTATAGGAAGGTAAAATTAGTGTTTGGAGGGTTAAGAAAGGGCACTTTGACAACAAGGAGTTCATCAATTTCTAACAATGGTTCTCACAAATATTGAGAGATGCATAGGACTATGATGGGGAACTTAAGAGAAAATTTAGTTAGAGAAAAACTTTGAAGAAGCTTCCTTCTACATGGCATTGATGAGCGCATCATTGATTCTATGTCTTCTAGATTTTAAGAGCTAGCATACTTACAACTATGATGGGATTCCATGGGGGAGAAGTGCACCTCCATAATGAAGAATCATGTTTGGAAAATATTTATAGGACTAGAGAGAGAATCATATGTGAGTTCTAGGTGGATTTATAATATCAAGAATGCTTCAGATGGAAGCATTGAGATGTTCAAAGTGAGGATCCTAGAAATAGCGTTCTCACAGAAAGAGTTAGTGGACTATGAGAACACTTTTTCTCTAGTCTCTAGGTACACACCCATTAGAGTAGTTGTTTTCATAGATTCAATCATGGGATGAAGGATACATCATATGGATGTGAAGATAACTTTCTTTGATGTGATTGTTGAGGAAGAAGTGTTCATAGAGAAACCTTGTAGGTTTGCGGTAAATGGGAAGGAGACCCATGCTTGTAGGCTTAGGAAAGCCTTTTATGGAATCAATTAAGCACCCAGAGCATGCTATTATGGATATTTATTGTTTACGGGATTCCCTAAAAGTGAAAATAATCCTAACTTATATTATATACTTGTTTGGGATGATATGCTTATTTTGGTGACACATGTAGATGACTTGGTTATGAAAGGTGTAGAGAAGCTCATTGTAGGGCAAAAAATATATATGTTAGATGAGTTCAAGATGAAGGACATATGCATTTTGCATTACTTCTTTGGTTTAGAGGTTTGGAAGAAACTAGGGGAGAGATCCCAAGAAAGATTGTGTATGGAGGATTGCAAACATATGCCATAACCATGATCACCAATATGAGCAAGGTAACAAATTCCCACATTTTATAAATAGTATATAGACTCCTTGATGTTTTTAGTGAACAATAGAATATATATATGTTTACATTGAACACCTTGAGTTGGTTCATGATGAATTTGAGGAAGGAGCATTAAGTAGTAACAAAACACGTGCTTAGATATTTTAGGGTCAAAATGGAGTATGGGTTGATATGTATTGGAGATGGTGAGGTGAAGTTGTAGGGGTATACAAGCTTAGAATAGGTAGATAGTGCAACCGAAAAGAAGATCACTTTAGGGTATTGCTTTAGTTTGGGATTAGTAGTGATATCCTAATTTAGTAGGAAGTAGACTTTGATGGCACTTAGCTTAGAAGAGGTAGAGTATATGGGAGATAGTATAATAATTTTTTAGGCCATGTGGCTTCACAAGTTTCTTGTGGGTTTATTTAAGTAAGAGTTTGATCCCATACTAAGCTATTATGATAATTAGAGTTGTAACAAACTCTTCGAGAATATAGTATTTTATGATTGGTCCAAGCACATAGAGATCATATATCATTTCATACAATATACGATTTAGAAGGGAGTACTGAAGCTCCATTATGTATCCTCCTATCAACAACTTGTTGATATTCCAACCAAGCCCTTAAAAGGATGGAAGTTTGAGGCACTCAAAGACAAACTTGGATTAGTGTAGAATTCACTCCTTCACTAAAAGGGCGTGTTGAGAAATATAACTCAAAATTCAAGAAACTTCTAGTGACCACTTAGTAAAAGTGAGAAATAATATTATCTTGCAATTTCATTTAATAAAAAATGTGAAAATTAATTTTCCTATATTTTCCTAGACACATAAATCTAAAGGGGAAATTCTAGAAATTCAAGAATATTAGTGGGTTAGATTTGATCAAATGTTAATGATACACCTCATTGTGAAGATAAGGTGCTTACTATGACTAAGGAAATTAGTTGCTAAGACTTAGGAAATAATTGTGAATATTTGTGAAATAAGTTGATATGATTGAGGAGATTAGTTATCTCTCTCAAAACATAATAGAACATTTTGTATTCCAAGAAGACTCAAGAGAATAATAGAGATTGGCTCTGAATATTCAGAGCATGAGAGTGGATTTAAGGTCTAGAAGAAGGCTAAAAAATAGTCCATAGAGTAATACACAATGATTGAGGAAGGTGGACTATCAGTAGGTAGATTTATCTTAGCAAATGTAGATTTTTTTTTTTTTTTGTATACCATAAAACTATTCATTTAACAACTTATGAAGATTTCACAAAAAGCTTGGAATATTTAATTGAAACACTTAGTTGAGGGTGTAATTATTAGTGTATCGTGTTTATGCTTTTATTGTTCATTTGTCAACTATATGTGTGATGGTTTCATGTTTAGAAATATTCAGTCTAGGAGTTAAGTAAATTCAAATATGGTTTTTTTAATTAAGACAAACATAGAACAATGTTTAGTTATGGCTTAAAAATTGATAATTGAGAGGGTCCTTCTTTATGTATATGAATGTGAAGATAAATATTCATTTTTGTATATCAATCTATGTCTCCAATCCCTTTGTAGGAGGGTTTATTGTTCCAAGTTGACTTCAATACACTTGGGATCCAACATAATATAGGCCCTTTCCTACAAGGACCAAATTTGTATTTATTAATTTTCGTTTTGAACTTTCTTTGAACCTTTAAATTTTATTTAAGGTAAAAGAGTGGAGTAAAGTTGAAATATAATACAGAGAAAAATTATCTTTAGTTGCCCTCATTTTTATTTTTTATGTTTGTCAAGTCTCACTAGCACAATCGGTTCAGGATGGGCCTCCTTAGCAAGGCGACCCAGGATCAAACATCACCTCATGGGGAGTGGTTGTGCCCTATGCCAAGGGGAGGAGACATGCTAAAAAGTATAGTCAACTTAGTGGGGCTGGTGTGGCCCAAGTCAGGTGCGATCCCCAGGTGACTTTGACGGATTAGATGGTCACAGTTTCTCAAGTCACAGGTCATCAACACACACAACTTAACAAACAAAAAATTTATGCTTAATACCCTAAAAAAATTAAAATTAAAATATAAAATTATTAATTTAAGTATTTCAAAAATCATTTTCATATTATCACAACCTTATAGATAACCTAAAGTAAAAGTTAAAGAGTAAATACTTTTTTTAAATTAAAAAGAGTAAAACCATATTTAAACATAATCTAAAAAAAATTGAGTGCATATCTTAATAGTTATAGTTATATTTTCAATAATTAATTAATTTATTACGTTATTTTTAAAAATTATTTTTTATTATATAAAAATTATTACTTTACAAATTTATAATTTTAGATAAGGATTTTTTGTTTTACCAATTGTATTACCATCACTTGACAATATTCAAAAGTATATTAATTATAAATTTTTTTTGGGTTTTAAGAAATTACCTAAAATTAATTTACAATTATTATAGAGTTTTAGTGGGTCTAATGATACAGTTTGAATGGGCCTAATGGTTAAGAGCATGTGCTTCATCCTAAGAGGTCACGTTCAAAACGAGAGAGGGGTAGAGTATGTATGCCTTCCTAGACTTAGTAGTCAAATTTCTATGTGGAGATAAGTCCCTTGTCCCACAAACAAAGAAGTCTCATACACCAATTTGGTGTTTCCATTGGCGTGACCTTAAATTTAGATAATAATAATAATAATAATAATTATGATTATTTTAAATCGTAAAAAAAACTTTTCTAATTAATAATAAAATTTATCAATATAGATTAAATCCTCATAATTATTCAAAAAATACCACTTTAATTAAAATTACTAAATTGCTTACTAGTGTATAACATGGCAAGCTCTTACTCATAACCTCTTTCCTCCCTTGCAAGAAAGGATACCTCTTAACTGAACAAAATGATTTTTATATCCTTCCCCACAACCAGTAAAAAATATATAATAATATGAGGTAAACCAAGAACTCTTAATATCATAATTTCTTTCATTAAAGAAGCAAATAGATTATCACTAAAATGTCGGCATCCATTAACCCATTATGACATTTACAACCAAACATGCATTTAAAAGTAAAACACAATCAAAAGATTCAATCGCACGGGCTTTCTTTTTCATTCTAAATTTGAGAAATGCACTCAATGAGATTGATTTCGAACATGGATGGAATTTGAAAAGAGTATTAAATGCATATCACTGATTAGAAGCCGACATAGATTTATTTATAAGACGGAGGAATATAGATGCATTGGGATTCATGAACATCATTTTAGAGTTTTCTCATATTATCTTCGAGAACACAAACGCTCACTAATTCCAAGATAATATCAATGATTTGATGACTAGAATAAAATAGTATTGAATCTGCTTCATTCAAACCAACTCACCGGTTCCAAGAGGACATAGATTGGTATAGACGATACATTGAGGTGCATAGATGCATTGGGATTCATGTTTGATTTTTTTTGTTTCTTCATATATATATACATATATGTACGTATATATACATATATGTATGTATGGTGTTAATTTTGTTTATATTTTGATTAAAAAAAAATCATTTTTTATAATTAATAATTTTGGATATTATATTTGAAAATTTGAAAATGAAAGATTATTTGAAAGAAAATTATAAATAAATTTTAGGAAATAAAACTCATTTACATTCTAAATGATTGTTGGTTTTTAATTATATATTTGAAAATTTAAAAACTAAAAATCATCTAACTTAAAATTCTATAAACAAATTTTTGGAAATAAAACCAAAATTTAAACGTTGTTTTTGTGCCTTGACCACTAACATAATATTCAAATATTAACATGTTATTAACATTGAATCCTTATTCCTAACTTGTTATTAACATTGAATCCTTATTCCTAAAACTTTATTGTATTATGTTATAAAGTATTATATAAAATTTCAAATAATTTTAAGTCAAATAATAATAAAAAAGCTTTTGACCACAGACGAATAACATAATATTCAAATATTAATATGTTATTAACATTGAAACCTTATTCTCAGGACTTTATTGTATTATGTTATAAAATATTATATAAACTTTCAAATAACCTTATTTCAAATAATAATAAAACAACAAACATTTAACCCTGCTTTTGATTGTCATTTCTAACTCGCCATGAACAACTTGAGCTATTATTCAAACTTTTGGGACGACTTTCTTCATGCTCCGAGCAACTCATATAATCTCAAATAAATATGCATATATAAAGGAATGTTAAATAGTAAATCATAAGCGACTAGAAGCCAGCGAATCTCTGACATTTAGGACACAATCGTGACAGTTCATGTAAATGATTGTGTAAGCAAATAAGGAAGCAAAATAATAGACCGATATCAACACCTAGCGGCGTTTTATCTAATGCAGAAATTTTCAGTTATTCTATTAACTTGTCCACGACGTGCTGACTCTCTGTTCACTGCACAGGCCAGAAAAATATTGAGCTTTTCACATGGTCACACGATGCTTCCTTTTTTCTGCTCTTCAATAGTGAATTTGAACGCTATTTCAAACCACTAAAAACACTAATCAAATCTCCATATTATTAGTCATTTAAACAAAATAGATAGATCACTTCTTCAATAAAGAATAAGAATAGAGCATCATCATTTCTCTAAACTTAGATATTAAACCAATCAACTCACAAGCTATAAACAAAACACAACCTCTATTAATCCAATATCTATCTATCTATCTATCTATATATATATATATATATATATATATATATATATATATATATATATATATATATATAAGATACAAAAATAAATTTAATACACTCAATTTAAGTGATATCCTTCAACAAAAAAGAAACCTTCTATTTTAATGTTTGTAAGGCATATATTGTAGATATAAATAGAACATTACAGAGCTAACCACATTGACCTTACATACATAAAAATAGTTATTATGGACTAATAATAATACAAAATGATAGATGATCTTAAGGCACAACCCTACAACTAGTCACTTAGATCATGCACTCTCAGACCAATGACCCATACATTAAATGTCAGAGGAAAACAAAGACTACATTTAATATACAAGATTCAATAGCAGATCTAAGACAAGAGCTCCCATATACTTTAGATTTAAACCATAGGCATACAATCAATCATCACTCTATTGTCTTTGATCAAAATAAAACAATCCATACATGAATAACTCAGGTATTCACCATTAAACCACATGATCTGCCTTTTATACAAATAGATCTACTAAAATAGAGCACTACTTATGATATTAAAAGCACACATGATAAGATAAATTTAATCATACATGAATGAAGGGGGAACATGTTGGGTTGGTTAGCCCAGGCTAACCATTAGTGATGCCTCCTAGAGAAAACATAAATCAGAATGGAATCAATGGAACAAATGAAATAACCCAATCAATAACAATTTATATTAATAGATCCACTATTTACATGAGATAAGTATGAAACGGTTCGATCCCGCACTACTGAGTGGAAGTACAAATCCACAATAGAAATTAATACTAGTGACATTGCTACTAACTTGGATATGGGTGACAGTTAGGATTTTATAAGAAATACAATACATCACAGTCCTAGTACATGCCATGTGAAGGTTCTATTCTAAGAAGAGACTTGACATATCTAATAGATTCTCAAGATCTATGATTAGTGGAATAGATATAACATATTAAATAAGATTAAACAAGTGTGATTCAGTTAAAGAAACTAAAGAAAAGGAACCATCAATCTCAACCTTGAAAGTGGATAAACTACCAGAGGGGTAGACCACCTAGGTGTGCAATGTTGACCAAAGATCCACTTTGATGAGTCACTAACCATATTGATGCCACACTTGAGAGAATCCACATGTCTCTTTTTTACTGAAGGTCACGAACATAAGCCAAACCTTAACTCTAGTTGACGGACCCCTTCAAGGGTTACAATATCTGTATAACGTTCATCAATAAACCATAATAATAATAAATAACTCTAACAATGCATCCAAAACATAGATTTTTGGCGCAAATTAAAGATTTACCTTGTATCCCACTAATTGTCTTAGTTTAGCATGATATCCTTCTATTGTGTGTAAAAGAGGACTATAGGAAGGTAAAATTAGTGTTTGGAGAGTTAAGAAAGGGCACTTTGGCAACAAGGAGTTCATCAATTTCTAACCTCAACAATGGTTCTCACAAATATTGAGAGATGCATAGGACTATGATGGGGAACTTAAGAGAAAATTTAGTTAGAGAAAAACTTTGAAGAAGCTTCCTTCTACATGGCATTGATGAGCGGCATCATTGATTCTATGTCTTCTAGATTTTAAGAGCTAGCATACTTACAACAATGATGGGATTCCATGGGGGAGAAGTGCACCTCCATAATGAAGAATCATGTTTGGAAAATATTTATAGGACTAGAGAGAGAATCATATGTGAGTTCTAGGTGGATTTACAATATCAAGAATGCTTCAGATGGAAGCATTGGGATGTTCAAAGTGAGGATCCTAGAAATAGGGTTCTCACAGAAAGAGTTAGTGGACTATGAGAACACTTTTTCTCTAGTCTCTAGGTACACACCCATTAGAGTAGTTGTTTTCATAGATTCAATCATGGGATGAAGGATACATCATATGGATGTGAAGATAACTTTCTTTGATGGGATTGTTGAGGAAGAAGTGTTCATAGAGAAACCTTGTAGGTTTGAGGTAAATGGGAAGGAGACCCATGCTTGTAGGCTTAGGAAAGCCTTTTATGGAATCAATTAAGCACCCAGAGCATACTATTATATGGTTTATGGATATTTATTGTTTACGGGATTCCCTAAAAGTGAAAATAATCCTAACTTATATTATATACTTGTTTGGGATGATATGCTTATTTTGGTGCCACATGTAGATGACTTGGTTATGAAAGGTGTAGAGAAGCTCATTGTAGGGTGAAAAATATATATGTTAGATGAGTTCAAGATGAAGGACATATGCATTTTGCATTACTTCTTTGGTTTAGAGGTTTGGAAGAAACTAGGGGAGATATTCCATGGGTAGGATATATATGTAGTTGAGATCCCAAAAAAGATTGCATATGGAGGATTGCAAACATATGCCATAACCATGATCACCAATATGAGCAAGGTAACAAATTCCCACATTATATAAATAGTATATAGACTCCTTGATGTTTTTAGTGAACACTAGAATATATATATGTTTACATTGAACACCTTGAGTTGGTTCATGATAAATTTGAGGAAGGAGCATTAAGTAGTAACAAAACACGTGCTTAGATATTTTAGGGTCAAAATGGAGTATGGGTTGATATATATTGGAGATGGTGAGGTGAAGTTGTAGGGTTATACAAGCTTAGAATAGGTATATAGTGCAACCGAAAAGAAGATCACTTTAGGGTATTGCTTTAGTTTGGGATTAGTAGTGATATCCTAATTTAGTAGGCAGTAGACTTTGATGGCACTTAGCTTAGAAGGGGTAGAGTATATGGGAGATAGTATAATTATTTTTTAGGCCATGTGGCTTCACAAGTTTCTTGTGGGTTTATTTAAGTAAGAGTTTGATCCCATACTAAGCTATTCTAATAATTAGAGTTGTAACAAACTCTTTGAGAATATAGTATTTCATGATTGGTCCAAGCACATAGAGATCATATATCATTTCATACAATATACGATTTAGAAGGGAGTACTGAAGCTCCATTATGTATCCTCCTATCAACAACTTGTTGATATTCTAACCAAGCCCTTAAAGGATGGAAGTTTGAGGCACTCAAAGACAAACTTGGATTAGTGTAGAATTCACTCCTTCACTAAAAGGGTGTGTTGAGAAATATAACTCAAAATTCAAGAAACTTCTAGTGACCACTTAGTAAAAGTGAGAAATAATATTATCTTGCAATTTCATTTAATAAAAAATGTGAAAATTAATTTTCCTATATTTTCCTAGACACATAAATCTAAAGGGGAAATTCTAGAAATTCAAGAATATTAGTGGGTTAGATTTGATCTAATGTCAATGATACACCTCATTGTGAAGATAAGGTGCTTACTATGACTAAGGAAATTAGTTGCTAAGATTTAGGAAATAATTGTGAATATTTGTGAAATAAGTTGATACGATTGAGGAGATTAGTTATCTCTCTCAAAACATAATAGAACATTTTGTATTCCAAGAAGACTCAAGAGAATAATAGAGATTGGCTATGAATATTTAGAGCATGAGAGTGGAGTTAAGGTCTAGAAGAAGGCTAAAAAATAGTCCGTAGTGTAATACACAATGGTTGAGGAAGGTGGACTATCAGTAGGTAGATTTATCTTAGCAAATGTAGATTTTTTTTTTGTATACCATAAAACTATTCATTTAACAACCTATGAAGATTTCACAAAAAGCTTGGAATATTTAATTGAAACACTTAGTTGAGGGTGTAATTATTAGTGTATCGTGTTTATGCTTTTGTTGTTCATTTGTCAACTATATGTGTGATGGTTTCATGTTTAGAAATATTCAGAATAGGAGTTAAGTAAATTCAAATATGATTTGTTTAATTAAGACAAACATAGAACAATGTTTAATTATGGCTTAAAAATTGATAATTGAGAGGGTCCTTCTTTATGTATATGAATGTGAAGATAAATATTCATTTTGGTATATCAATCTATGTCTCCAATCCCTTTGTAGGAGGGTTTATTGTTCCAAGTTGACTTCAATACACTTGGGATCCAACATAATATAGGCCCTTTCCTATAAGGACCAAATCTGTATTTATTAATTTTCTTTTTGAACTTTTTTTGAACCTTTAAATTTTATTTAAGGTAAAAGAGTGGAGTAAAGTTGAAATATGATACAGAGAAAAGTTATCTTTAGTTGCCCTCATTTTTATTTTTTATGTTTGTCAAGTCTCACTAGCACAATCGGTTCAGGATGGACCTCCTTAGCAAGGCGACCCAAGATCAAACGTCACCTCATGGGGAGTGGTTGTGCCCTATGCTAGGGGGAGGAGACATGCTAAAAAGTATAGTCAACATAGTAGGGTTGGTGTGGCCCAAGTCGGGTGCGATCCCCGGGTGACTTTGACGGATTAGATGGTCACAGTTTCTCAAGTCACAGGTCATCAACACCCACAACTTAATAAACAAAAAATTTATGCTTAATACCCTAAAAAAATTAAAATTAAAATATAAAATTATTAATTTAAGTATTTCAAAAATCATTTTCATATTATCACAACCTTATAGATAACCTAAAGTTAGATAACCTAAAGTAAAAGTTAAAGAGTAAATAATTTTTTTTAAATTAAAAAGAGTAAAACCATATTTAAACATAATCTAAAAAAATTGAGTGCATATCTTAATATTTAATATTTATAGTTATATTTTCAATAATTAATTAATTTATTACGTTATTTTTAAAAATTATTTTTTATTATATAAAAATTATTATTTTACAAATTTATGCAAACTAATTTAATAGTGATTAAAAAAATTGAATATATATATCTATATATATATATAATTTTAAATAAGGATTTTTTGTTTTGCCAATTGTATTACCATCACTTGACAATATTCAAAAGTATATTAATTATAATTTTCTTTTGGTTTTTAAGAAATTATCTAAAAATAATTTACTATTATTTTAGAGTTTTAATGGGTCTAATGATACAGTTTGGATGGGCATAATGGTTAAGAGCATGTGCTTCATCCTAAGAGGTCAGGTTCAAAATGAGAGAGGGGTAGAGTATGTATGCCTTCCTAGACTTAGTAGTCAAATTTCTATGTGGAGGTAAGTCCCTTGTCCCACAAACAAAGAAGTCTCATACACCAATTTGATGTTTCCATTGGCGTGACCTTAAATTTAGATAATAATAATAATAATAATTATAATTATTTTAAACAGTAAAAAATCTTTTCCAATTAATAATAAAATTTATCAATATAAATTAAATCCTCATAATTATTCAAAAAATACCACTTTAATTAAAATTACTAAATTGCCTACTAGTGTATAACATGGCAGGCTCTTACTCATAACCTCTTTCCTCCCTTGCAAGAAAGGATACCTCTTAACTGAACAAAATGATTTTTATATCCTTCACCAAAACCAGTAAAAAATATATAATAATATGAGTTAAACCGAGAGCTCTTAATATCATAATTTCTTTCATTAAAGAAGTAAATAGATTATCACTAAAATGTCGGTATCCATTAACCCATTATGACATTTACAACCAAACATGCATTTAAAAGTAAAACACAATCAATCGCACGGGCTTTCTTTTTCATACTAAATTTGAGAAATGCACTCAATGAGATTGATTTCGAATATGGATGGAATCTGAAAAGAGTATTAAATGCATATCACTGATTAGAAGCCGACATAGATTTATTTATAAGACGGAGGAATATAGATGCATTGGGATTCATGAACATTATTTTAGAGTTTTCTCATATTATCTTTGAGAACACAAACGCTCACTAATTCCAAGATGATATCAATGATTTGATGACTAGAATAAAATAGTATTGAACCTGCTTCATTCAAACCAAGTCACCGGTTCCAAGAGGACATAGATTGATATAGAAGATACATTGAGGTGCATAGATGCATTGGGATTCATGTTTGATTCTTTTTGTTTCTTCATATACATATATATATACATATACATATATGTATGTATGGTGTTAATTTTGTTTATATTTTGATTAAAAAAATAAATCATAATTTTAATAATTAATAATTTTTGATATTATAGTTGAAAATTTTAAAATGAAAGATTATTTGAAAGAAAATTATAAATAAATTTTAAGAAATAAAACTCATTTACAATCTAAATGATGGTTGGTTTTTAATTATATATTTGAAAATTTTAAAACAAAAATCATCTAACTTAAAATTTTATAAACAAATTTTTGGAAATAAAACCAAAATTTAAATGTTGTTTTTGTGCCTTGGCCAATAACATAATATTCAAATATTAACCTGTTATTAACATTGAATCCTTATTCCTAACGTGTTATTAACATTGACTCCTTATTCCTAAGACTTTATTGTATTATGTTCTAAAGTAAAAATTTCAAATAATTTTAAGTCAAATAATAATAAAAAAGTTTTTGACCACAGACGAATAACATAATATTCAAATATTAATATGTTATTAACATTGAATTCTTATTCTCAGGACTTTATTGTATTATGTTATAAAATATTATATAAACTTTCAAATAACCTTATTTCAAATAATAATAAAACAACAAACATTTAACCCTGGTTTTGATTGTCATTTCTAATTCGCCATGAACAACTTGAGCTATTATTCAAACTTTTGGGACAACTTTCTTCATGCTCCGAGCAACTCATATAATCTCAAATAAATATGCATATGTAAAGGAATGTTAAATAGGAAATCATAAGCGACTAGAAGCCAGCGAATCTCTGCATGTGCTGGACATTTATAACACCAATGGACACAATCGTGACAGTTCATGTAAATGATTGTGTAAGCAAATAAGGAAGCAAAATAATAGACCGATATCAACACCGAGCGGCGTTTTATCTAATGCAGAAATTTTCAGTGATTCTATTAACTTGTCCACGACGTGCTGACTCTCTGTTCACTGCACAGGCCAGAAAAATATTCAGCTTTTCACATGGTCACACGATGCTTCCTTTTTTCTGCTCTTCAATATGATGTACAGGGATATGCCCGCTGGAACTCTGTAAGGTCTTAATAATAAAAGATAAGACCATAATAATAATAATAATTAACACCTCTGTTATGGCAAGTAATATTTATTAGGATGTAGGTCCATTAATGGGCTGAGGCTGTATATGTTTATTGTGGGATGGGCTGAGGTTGTATATGACTACTATTGGGTTTAAACATATATATTATTTAATTATAAAAATATATGACGTTGCACATTAATAAGATTAATGGACTGATGAATATTGGTGTGGTTCCATTATTGTTACTAAAAATATATAACCTCGCACATTCATGAACTTATGGCCTCGTAAATATTGGTGTGGCCCCATTATTGTTCTGTGGCAACAACAGTAGCCACATCACACTCAAAACCCTTTTCTGGTTTCCATTCTAATTACATCCGTAATAACACGTCTCATTACGTCCGAGTGGCCTTTCGGTGTATTAAGAAATTACTGTCACTACATCCGGATGGCAATGGCTTCCATATAGTACGTTCAGTACTCAGTGTCCTATAATAACCGTACAACGGAGGACTAATTTGTTCAAGAGATATAAAGAGGAAGTCTAAATTTTCCTCTTCCACGCCATCTTCATGGTTTTAAATGTCGCATTTGGTTAAATTAGGTTTTTACTCTGATTTTTCTTCTTTTATGGTCGTAAATATTGAATTCGGTGGGGTCGATTATCCATGGGTCTTCTCTTTAGTATCAATGAAAGAGGATACTGAGTTTGCAGTACAGCATGAGACTAGCTACCACATGTATGAGTTTTTTCTCTGTTATAAGGCCCATAGAGTCAACCACCATTATGAGCCCACAAGGCAGCGTTTATTTAAACAAACAATATGTACGAAGGTATCGAATATCTAAGAGAGTATATGAGGGTAGGTATACATTATTGGATATTAATATATGTATATGGATCTAGCATTATAAATGAAATAATAGCATTTTTTCTCTCCTTTCATCATCTCGAAACCAACCAATTTTAGAAAGGGCTTATTAGAAAGGTTTTTTTTACCATATCATTTATTCTCGTTACATATTTTGTTTTATTCTACTTACATATTCTGTTTTTGTCTTGGTCTTGGAAAAACTCAAGACAACACTTTCTTTTTTTTTACAACTTACTTATTTGGAAGTAAACCTTTAAAATTATTGAGATGAGTAAGATTTGTTTACATATTTTAATTACTAAATGATTTGAATTCTCTTTAGTAATTGTCATCAACCTTTTCTATTCATTGAATGTAACACTCTTATTTATTTTTTTAGAAAATTATCAAATTATTTGATTAATCTATATTTCTAATATATTTAACTTATTGTTTTTATGGGGCATTAACATAGGTACATTAATTGATATTTATTTAGTCGATTTTATTATCAATTTTCTTTTAGTTACTTTTTATTTCTCATTATATCAAAGTTGATTTATTATCTTTGAGTGCACCCCAACGCATGGATGAGATGGTTACGTGGCATTGATTATGTTGGTTGCTTGTAATTGAGTGATGAAGTTTGTTTCCTATTTCAGTTGGTGTTGAAGCCTATCCACTACTGCTAGGATATTAGGGAAAGTACTTTAGTAGCTGTAGTTTTTAGTATAGAACCATCATAGTAGCAGGTTAAGTGAAGAAGCTATAAACCTTATAAGTATGGAGGTTAGACAGCTTAGGATTTGAGGACATTTCTACCTCAACATATTAGCTCAGACGCTCTTGGAAATGGCATAGTTAGATAGTTCTTGGAAAGATCTTTCAAATGGTATGTTGAAGTCTAGAAAAAACCCCTTGGATCAAAAGTTATTTCCAGTCAAAGTTTACAGGCCAAAATGGTCCAAGGTTCACGACAAGTTTGGTGATAGTTTTGGTGGTACCCAAAATTGGCGGCAATTTGGATTTCCCCCAAAGTTAGTGGATGGGCCCTACAACATTGTCAACACATGTGGCACACAGGTGGACCAATTAGAAGCTCAAGGGAGATAGTCTGCAGGTCCACCAAAGACACACCATCCCAGCAGCTTGACCTCGATAATTTCTAGTGCATTGCAAGATTAAATTTTCCGGGTGACGAGACACCAAGGTGAGATGGGACACCGAGATGGAGTGTTTTACCAATTAATGCTCATAAGAGATGGTGTGGGTGGTCTCACATGGACACATCACCATGAATGTTCTACGCTTATGGTTTGAAAGGAAGCTCATGTGAAAAGTTATAGGGAGATGGTTATGGAGAAATGTTGAAATCCCCTTCTACTTCCAAAGGGATTTCCCATCGCGACCTTTGAAATTTTTGACCCTCCCTAAAAACTTCACAAAGAAAATCAGTCAAAAACAAAAGCCTGGACCCCCTCCTCCTTTGAACCAGTGATATGGCATAAGGCCACATGACACATTCTAATTGATTGTTAGAGATGTCATCAAGCCATAGTCGTGTGTGACATCATCGTGATGTTAGCATCTAAAATTCCCAGGACACATGGAGGCCTAGGATAATGACATTTGGCACCACTCAGAGATTAACACATGGAAGTTGGCACATGTGGAAAATCGTTGGCAAACTTATTCAAAGGGGTGATGTGGGCATGACTGTAGTGGTAGGCCCCATGGGAAACATTACCCCGTTGATTATTTCGAGGTGATAAGGCCATGGGATGAGGTGGCAGACATAGTCAGAAGGACACATAACCCCGTGAGATTTTGACTGGTGATAGTATTCATTAGGGTGACCTCGCAGGGCACATCACCTCGACAAGTAATCCTCGGTATTTTCTGTTGCATCCCAAGTTGTGACAAAGTAGTGATACATGGTGGTAAGCAAAGTGGCAGCTAGGACCCACCAACATACTTGTGGCACATTTTAAAATCTCAAGAGGAATTGTACTAGAAGGAACCCACAAGACACATCACCATGGTGCTTTCAGTAGAGGCTCCACAGGATGTGTCACCCTACCCTAATGTTTTTGAATGGTGTCATAGAGGCACTCCATAAGAAATAGTTAGGGAGATAGAGTCAAGGACAAATATTTTCCTATTAAGATTTATTCCTATCAAGCCACTAAAGGCGTGTCAAGGTCTGACTAGTTTTACGATGGTTTTATGTGTTATGAGGCCTTAGGCCTACGAGTTTATTGTGTTGTAAAACATTGTGGGAAAGTGTTAAGCATTGTGGGTGTATGGACATGAATGAGTCAAAAACTAACCTAGAACTATGTGTTATATTTGGTTGTGTTCACCACTGTTAACAGTGAACTAAAGTTGGAATGACATCACTAGAATGGGTTGGTAGTATTTTGTCATAGAATTTCATATTTGGTCATGTTTTCTAAGTTTGGAAATCCATTAAAGATGGAGATGCAGAGATGGTGATAGACTCCAAAATAGGGAAGCAAGGTAACGAGGACCACAATTTGGAGAGGAAGTTAATAGAGGTATGTCCACGGTATGGTAAACCATGTCAAAGCACAATGTCTATACATTAGGTTAGCTAATAAAAAAGGAGATCCATATTGTGATATTGAGAACTCTTATTGTATGCTACAAATTTTGTCCTAGGGCCCTGTGAGCCTTATAGTGCCATGTGATTTAGTATGGATGCCCATAATCAGGTTTTTATTAAAGAGACAGTGAACCATGATACAAGTACTCCTTTGGGAAGTGAGGAGGTGACAAAACCTACATCGGTCCATCTATGGTAGAGCAATACAACTGTGGATTACAGTAGTGAAATTGTGGGGCATAGCAGTAGAGTGTTGAGAGTGGAAAGTTCTAAGTAAGAGACAAATGATGAGAGAGGCCAAGAGAGCCTATGGAATATCCAAGGTAGCCAAGAGTTGATTGTGAAGACTCTATGAGGGTCGAGAGAAGAGAAGTTACTAAAGAGTGGGAAGAATGAGCAGAAGATAGAGTGCAGTTGGGATGAGTAAAAGAAGTGTGGATGAGGAGAATAGAGGGCCAATACGTGGCTAATACAAAGAGCTAAAATGAGTTCCAAAATAGAGAGAAATTAATTTCCTTATGAAGTGTGGGTTGGATCTTATAAAATAAGGAGTTGGTTATTTTGTCTTAGTGGACGTTTGAAGGATAGCTTGTGGGTTGGTGCCTTGTACAAGTTGGTGCTTTCAAAAAATCCTTGAAGCTGGTGCTTCATAGTAAGCTAATCAGTTGTCTACATAAGAGTGAGTTCATGTTCCCTGCTAGTGGGTGCTAACAAATAATGTAAGGGAGTTGGTGCTTCATGTGACTACGTTCTCACAAACAAATATGATGTGAATAGAGTAGGAGCTTATACTTTGCATCATAATAACCAAATATTTTTGGTTTTCCCCTTTTGGGTTTCCACATTACATCCTCTGTGTTCATATGTGTGTTTCTCATGATGTTATTGTGTGTGTTCATGTGTTTATTTCATTTGTTTCTTTACATGATATGCTCATGTTTGCTCAAATGATGATTTCCAAGATTGAATAAAAGTCTAAATTGACATTAAATACAAAATTAGCCTTAATATTCATTCAACCACCTCATAGTATTAATTAATGTTTCCAAAAATTTGTATCAGAGCAAGTTCCTTCGAGAACAACTTAATCAATTAAAGGTGGATCAGAAGGAAACATGGCTAATCAAGTTTTCCTTACACTAGAATGAGTGCCATTTTTTAATGGAGTGGACCTTGAGATTTGAAATATTAGAATGGGATCCCATTTAATGTTCATTAATTTAGATGTTTGGTTGTCCGTATAATTTGGAGAGAAGAATGAATTTAATATCGAGGCCAATAGAATTATCATGAAATGGCTATCAAAGTTAGATTCTAATAGAGTAAGACACTTTGAGATAGTAGAATAAATGATGGACATGCTAAACTATATATATGGAGGAGATTGTCATGAGCATCAATAAAAGGTAGGTGAAACTTGCAACTCAAATAGTGAATCGAACTCCAAAGCAGTTTCTTCTAGAGTTGAGAAGAAGAAAAGCTGGAAAAGAAAGAAGAAGGCAAGCTAGAAACAAAATTCATAGAATGAATATCCTTCTTCCAATATGCAAGCTACTACTCATCACTCGCGAGATGATGATGAAGAATTAGAAGAGAGGCCAAGTTGATGTGAGGGTAAGTTATTGTTCTGTGATAATCACAAAGAATTAGGTCATTTATTATCTAGATGTTCATATTCATCCTTTGAGGGTAGGGATAGTACACATACATTAAGTAGTTGTTGTGAATAAAGACCTAGTTTTGTATCAATAGATGATGACAGTACCTCTGAGGAGGAGGAGAGTATGTCCCATGAAGATAATGGGGGTAACACTGGTAGTGATGAAGAAGGAATACTTCTAAGGCTTATGGAATACAATTTAGATAAATAAAGGGATATATATCATACTTGTGGTTATATTATAACATTAGATAGTGAAGAAAAGGATCTAGATGAGAGGATCTACATTAAGAAGAATCTCATGTATTCTCTAAAAGAAATCAAGGAACTTGAAGAGGAAAATAAAAATAAAAATGATCAGCTACAAGAATATGAGCTTGAGAATGAAAAGTTGAGAAAAAAATTGTTAATTTAAATGCTCAATAAGGAGGGTTTTGCAGATTGAATCAAATGCTAACCAATGAGTTGAATGAATGAAAATTCTAATGTGAGATATTACAAGCTTAAGTTGTGTCTTTGAGACATGACTTAGAAAATGCTAATGGTCAATTGTATCAATATCAAAAGCCTAAAAATGGATCCACAATCTTGGATGAGAATCTCAATAAGTAGAGATCCCCTTTCATCAAGAATAGTTTGGGATTCAATGAAGAATCAATCTCTAAGAAACCAGAAGGGAAATAATCAACTAGCCACACTAATACATTTGAAAATTCCAAAAAAAATAAACAAAAACGAGTTTTTGGACAACAACAACAAATAGAAAAGAAATAGCAACACCAAAATGTTAAACAACAACAAAGGAAAGAAAATCAATAGTAGAAGAAGAAACAACAAAGAATTGCTTATGGAAGAAATTCAAATAGCCTTGGAAAACAAGTGAAGAACTAGTAGAGTTTGTTTTCCCTTCAAGGAAAGAAACCTCAAAGAGAAGGAATTTCTATGTATAAAAGGTTCCTCCATGGTTATTGTTTTTCTTGCAATAAATTTGGTCCCAGATATTTAGAATGTCAATGAAATGCAGGAAAATTAAGTTTGATGGGTAGTCGTGATCCAAGAGTGCATAAGATACCTAGGATTGAACATGATGATAGCAAGATAGGTTTTGGATTGAATGTTGTCAATATTAGTAATTCTTTTTCCCCATTCTTAAGTCATGTCGAATTCTATAATTGTGGCAATTTTGGGCACAAGCCAACAAATTACAAGTATATCAAGGTATAGCACGCTTATCCGAATATGCATGAAAATGTAGCATCCTGACATTTGAATATGAAAATAAATATTATAGCAAAGGAATGTGAGTTTTTATTTAATGCTCTATGTAAAGGAAACTTGAAGAAAAAGGAAGGAAATCGATAAAATATTGATTTTTTAGCCAAGAAAAATCAAGAGGTAAGAAGAGTGAACCTTGTATCTCAACCATGAACTCCATTGTTAGTTTCTTCTCCAACAAGTGTAATAATCAAGAAATAAAACAAAACAAAAATTCAATTGATTCCTCTTTGCAATGAAAGAAAAAATGGAGTAAGAGGATTTGGGTGAAGAAAGAGGAGGTGGAGGAGAAGTTCCCTCTAGTCATCCACAACCAAGATGAGTTCCAAAAAGGGATATGTAAGAAGTTGGAAGGTAATCCTCTTGTCAGGACTCAATATTTGAAGGTTTGGAAGAAAAAGGAGGATAATCTACTAAGGGGAAGTAGATCCTCAGTTTCTCTTCATTAAAAGGAGAATGGAATCAGGTGAAGCCAAAAGACGACAGGTGCATACATAAAAAAAATTATACACAAAGGTGCATATGAATGATGGAGGTAACACTTAGTGCCCTTTGCTGATTACAATTATGAATTATTTTATTTCAAATGTATCAACATTGGAGGAGTACATGAAAGTGTAACTAGCATGGTTCCAGGGTGAGTATCTAGCAACATTTTATGTTGTGAGAAGAAGAGAAGCTATAATAAAATTGTGGATTGATAATAGGCCCAACGTTAACATAGGTACATATGAACAGTTCCCAAGAAGAAGCAAGAAGGAAAAGTCAAGAGATTAGAGAAATGATGAGAGCATTAGCTCAAGGGGAACTGCATTATTAAGTAGTAGAAAGAAACATTCTTTAACCTCAAGAAGAGTGATTGCTAAGGAAATGAAAGGTTTTCATCTTATATGGAGTACCCTTATTTTATTTAAGTAGAAATTTTGATTATGCCTAGTAATATTTAGTTCATATAAACAAGTGGTTTTCTTTGCATGTTCCTTGGTTATCATTTGGGATCACTATGTCAAGTGGTGGCCTTTAGCTCAGTTGGAGTAACCTTGTGTAGAAATGGAAATATTTTTTTGAGGAGAAGTCATGTGAGTTTTCTTGGTGTATTATCTAATGGGTATCAACATTTTCTTACTATTGGTGTTATTTGAAGCAACGATACATAGTTTATGATGCATGATCTTAGGGGTAGATGCATTGTAGGTCATGATGCTCAAGACGAGTGAGAATGGTCACTCAAGTATTAGCAGTGGTCAAAAGAAATCCAAAATTCATCATTACCTATGGTATTTGCGGTAGAAGTAGTATCATTTGTAGTTTTGAATGGTACACAGATGCATTCACAAAAGAGAGGGAAACATCCATGGAGTGTCTAGAATCAGATGTGCAATAAAATTATATAGTATATGTTTAGGGAGATCATATCATATATATATATATAGTTTTCTGGAGAGGAGAAGAGTCTACACGAAGGCACCAGGAAAATTGTTCTTCATATCTGGAATTGTAGTCCTTTGACATTGATGTCATAAAGGGATGTTTGTCCTCCTTGTATGAATGAAAGGAATATCAAATATCATGAGCCTTGTTTACTAATGACTTATTTTGTAGGTATCTTTGCATGTGTCATTCATGGACGAGATTGCATGGTAAACTTGAAGTTCCTCATCAATGAGATATCAACCCTTTAGAAGAGGATTCTACAAAGGAGAATGAGAAAACACTAGTTTCTCACAAGGAGAATGAATGCTAACAACCCAACACTAAGACATTGATTAAAAAAGGGAGAGAAATCAAGTTCCAAACCTTTTTCACTAATGTCAATGGGGGAGAGAAAGCTATTGGAGGCCAAAGTAGGGGAGAGAGAACTCAATGAAAACCATTAATAGAAAGGAATAATGGATCATTTTTGTTGGTTAGATGAAGCATGAGGAGTGGTCACAATGTGGAGAAATGATGTGTTGCATAATGCATTCAATATAAAAGGGGGAGATTGTTGGACAATTGGAATTGTGAGGATGGAATTAGTGTGTTGCCATTAATATCAACTTGATGCATTTGTGTGATTGGCTCTGATGACAACCTAAGTTCACCCTAGCACATGGATGAGATGGTTATATGGCATTGGTTGAGTATGTTGATTGTTTGCAATTGAGTGATGAAGTGTGTTTCCTACTTTAGTTGGTGTTGGAGCCTATCGACTAGTGCTAAGATATTCGGGGGAGTGACTTTGTATATATAATATTTATTAGAGAACCATCATAGTAGAAGGTTAAGTGAATATGTTATAAATATTATAGCTATGGTAGTTAGATGGCCCAGGATTTTAGATAATTTCAACCTCAACATATTAACTTAGATGCTCCTAGAAATGGCATAGTCAGATAGTCCTCAAAAAGACATTTTTAATGGTATGCTAAATTATAGAAGAGGTCCCCTAAATAAAAAGTCATTTTGAGTCAAAGGTTTAGGAAAAGTTTGGTGATAGTTTTGGTGGTCTCCAAAATTAGTGGCAGTTTGGAGTTTCCCCAAAGATGGCGGATGGGCCCCATAACAATGTCAACATATAGGTGGTGTACAAGTGGACCAATCAAAATCAAAGGAGAGATAGTGCATGGGTCCACCAAGAACACATCATCTCGACCATTTGGCCCCTAGAATTTCTAATGCAAAACAATATTAAATTTCAGGGGTGATGAGGCAATGGGGTGAGCTGTTGGGCATGGAATCCCCCCCAAGGCATGTTTTGGGGCTTAAACTCCAAGTTTTGACCGAATATCTTTGTAAAATCTTCATGAATTGTGGGTGTGGGGCACGAAAGTATAATAGAGTCACAGGTTTGTCCACCCTAGTTTTTGTAATGTAATGTCAACTGGATAGACCTACCCATGGTCCGCGGATCATGGGATTATATAAATAGAGCAAGGCTCTAGGTGTAAAAGGAAACTAAGAATACAGTAGGAGGGAAGGATGAGAAGTCTAAGTGATTGATTCAAAGTGTAAAGTGTTTCTATGGGTCGTAGAGTAGGAGAAGGCTCTGTAGTTGAGTGTGTAGAGGCCTAGTAGTCTGCAGTTGAGTGCATAGACACCTGCAGCCCGGTGCATAGGGAAGGTTGAGTCTATAACCATTGGAGCATCAATGAAGAGAAGTTTTGTTATAATTCTGTGTACATTTTCCTGGTTTAATGCATGATTGGATATAATTTGCAAATATATTGTTTATTTATTGTGCAATTGTGTATGAATGTGTTGCATTGCTAATCATAACTTAAAGACATTCAAGTAGGTGAAGGTAATTAATTAACACTGGAAGATAAGTAACATCTCAGGTAATAGCGCAGAGTGCAGCACAGCCCCTGGGTAGGGCTGCACAAGGGCAAGGTATCAGGGCCCTACGAACAGAAAGCACGTGAAGTGACCTACACACAAGAATAAACTGAACACCAGTTGTACCTCTCAGAAAACTCAAGGGTGTAGAAACCTGGTTCTAGCACCCTCCCATACTACTTCAAGTGAGACCTCAGTCCACGCTCCATGGACTATTGCCAAAAGGACCAGTAGTACACAGATTTGTTTGGCTAATTAACTCTGAAACTGGGTCAGGCCCTAACAAGCCAACAAATGGTTCCGTTGCTGGGACTGAGATCTGCATAGAGATGTCTCATGTCGTATCACTGGAATCTGACAAAAAAAGGAATTGAAGATTGGTTGGACAGAAATATTCATGAGTTCGCGGCACAAGAAAATAGGAATCCGCTGGTGAGTTCCAGTATTACAGTAAGAATGCTGCAACTCCTGGGCCGCCAAATTTACTTTTATCAACCTGATAGTTCGTAACAAACTTGGAAGTGTTAGTGCTGTATGCACAAGTACTAGTTCTCACTACAGGTTGTCACTAGGTCAGCTGGCGCGAGATCACTAGCAGCCCAAGCCAACTTCTATAGATTTCAGAAGAAGCTTTATGTGTGATGAAAGAAAATAAATATTACTCTACAGAAGCTATTCTAGTTGCAGAAAGGAGAAAGACTGGAATGTAAAGTAAAACCTAGTAAACCCTAATTATCAAGCTAATTCCACTTTTGCCAAAAAACACTATGAAAACCATGAAAGAAATGCCATTACCTACTCAAGAAAGTAAAAACATCTAACCATGCTATTTCTAGAAGTAAATAAGAAAAAAACATATTTTTGGATTTTAATTGTTTTTATGTGAATTTGACATGCATTTAATTTATTGTGTGAGAGTGTGGTAGCGAACTGGTGGATGTTAGAGGGTGGTTTTGGAGCTTGGGAGGATGTAGGATGGTGAGGATGGGTCCTAGGAGGTCTTAGGTGGCCTTCTGGAGGCCTTTCCCACACTCGGCCTTCAAAACAAAGCCTACAGGAAAAACTACAGGAGGACACAAGGGAACTACCGGAGGAAAACAGAGAAACTACAGGAGGCCTACAGGAGGAGGCCGAGAGAAATTTCCGCTATTTTGAGGGTGTGAGAGTGGGTGGAAAAGGTGGATGAAGGTTGGAATGAGGTGTTAGGGTGCCTAAGGTCTACCATGAACCACCAAGAGAGAGAAAGATGATTGGATTTGTTCAAGGAGAGAGGAAGAAGTTCTATGGAAAAAAATGAAGGAAACTAGGGAAGAATTGAGGTGAGGTTTAGGAGATCTATAGGGCATGGATCAGATGGAGGATTTGATTTCTAATGAGCTGGCCTACCACTGGAAGAGATCTGCTACAAAGGAATTGACATTCAACCAAGAAAATCAAGCAACAAATGAAATGAGTGCATTTAGGAAAAACAGAGTTTTGCATTAAAATGGTCTAAACTATGATCTATGAAAGGAAATACTGAGAAATACTGCAAGAAAGGAAAGCATGAAAGAGGAATATTTTAAATCAAGAATTGAACATGATAACGGAGATCTGAAGCAAAGAAAAACTGGACTACTAACCTACTAAAGAGCTGCAAACACTAGAAGTCCTATGAATGAGGAAAATCTGTGTTTTTGGGGCAGCAAGAGAGTATTTGACTCAAATCATGGTCCTAGAGGGAGGAAGAGAGGCAAAGGCACTATTGCTAGACTTTTGAATCTTTTCTAATTGCTTCTTAACCTACTACTGAAAGCACAATTGGAAGCAAACTACTAAATCATCAAAAGCAACCTATTCTTAACCATGAAAGAAATACATCTAACAACAAATTAATCTACAAATTGAGGTAAGCATACAAATACAAGTAAAGAGAAGCTTGGATGCATGGATTGGGCCCTAACCCAAGAGCTTCAGCACTCTAAGGTAACTCAGTGCTAGCTCAAAAAGGATTCCATCTTCATTATCAAAAAATAGCAAGATTACATGAAACTGTCACAAAATAATGAGCTCAAAATTTGAGCAGAGTTTACATAAGAAAAAAATCCAACCCTAGTGAGGCCTTAGGCCTTTCTACTTATACATATGAAGCTACCAAAAACTTCCTTAAAATCAGGGAGGCTTGGCTCCCAAAACTCGAGATGACTATCAGTCATCCTCCACTTGCTCGACTGCCTTCTAGTGCATGGTTCAGCTGCTTGTACTTCGAGCTGAATGAAGGGAAATTCGAAGTGAGGAGTAATAAATGAGGGAAAATTCCCTCCAATAAGTCCTCTCCTCTGTCTACTTCGAGTTATTATTTCCATTTGACCACTGGATCCTTGATTTTGACCTCAAAATCCATCAATAATCTGCATTAAATACATGTTAGACCACATGGCATAATAACTAACTCAGCTCACTCTATAAGCATAAATATAATCAGAAAATCATATAATAAGGTTAGAGAATGGTTGATTTGACTAGGTTAGGAGTTGAAATGAGTCCATATAATTACCCATTTATGAGTCTCATCATCACCCCCTACTGAAGGTGTTGCTCATCCTCTAAGCAACCTAGTCAATCTCCTCATCTTTTATGGCCATAGTGGCCTCCCTAGCATCCCAGGCTTTTGATGTGGTCTTCTCATGTTGGCCATAAAACCCTACCTTTTTTTATATGTCCTTCCACTGCTCCTCCTCTTCCTATTCTCTTCTGCCTTCCAACATGCCTAATAGGAGTGGAGGACTCAGTTTGAGGCCAATCCAGTTGACCTTCAACCTTTGCATGGAGCACTTGTACATTGGCACTATTTTTAATGCCTCCTTTAGTTTCATCTGGGAATGGTATTCCCTTATCTGCAAACTATGATGTAAGGTTTTCCATCTTCTCATGCATGCATGCACACATTCATTCCCAAGTAGCCTTTACATATCTTCAAAGTGTGCAATGGCTTGTGCCTGATTGGTTAGATATTTAGGGGCAATTTGAGGGTCATTGGCAAGCATGTTGTGTGTGTTGATGAGTGCCATAGGATCTGATGGCTCAACTCTTATCATTAGTGGCTCATTATGCTCTTTTATCATCAATCTTTTCATTTCTACTTCCCTCAAGTCCTCATGCTTCATCCATGAGGCCATGGCCATTAATTGTAGGTCGATTAGCTTAGCATTGGGGTCCCACACATTCATGTCTATGAGGGCCATGTTGTGTATGTAGAACTCTGCCATCTTTGCTTTATCCTCTGAGGTGCTTTGGTCACACAGATCCATGAACTATCTATAGTCTTGGAAAGGCATTATGCCTCTTTATGCCAAAGTTTTTATTTGGAATTGAAGCCATTGGTCCTTCAGATAGAGACCATGAGATTTGGCTAGTGTTCTACTTTGTAATTCTTCCATGGATAAGCTCGCCATGTACTCCAACTAAGTCTCTTTCTCTTGCAGCTGCCTCCTTAGGATTTCATTCTCACTTTCAAGGTGGCTTCTTGTGATGGCTTCTCTGTCTCTGAGAGCACTCAATTCTCTACCCATTTCCCTGAGTTTGTTTTCCATATGGCCAACATCCTCAATTCCTTTGGATTTGGCTATCTGCATCCACCTATTTTTTCTCACTCTTTCTTTCTCTAATTCGAAAAACCATGGAATTGCAAATTTATGTGGGATTATCCTACCTCCCTCAAGTAGATTGTAATAGGAGGCAAGACTAGGCTGGGGGTCAACTTCTTGTAGCTCTTGTGCTTCCTCTCTCACTCTTTGTTGTCCTCCTACCCTGTCCTCAAGCTTTTGGGTCTCCTGTAATTTGGACAGTGTCTCCTGTAGGACTGTTTGAGCCTCCAGTAGGTCCGGTTTTGGGTCCTGTAGTACTTCCTTTACCTTCCATGTAGAAGATCTTGGAGTCCCCCTTTCATAGGTTATAGGTGTTTTGGAAGGAGATTCTTTCACCTTGGCAGATGGTGTATCTTCAATGGTAATGGGAACTTTGGAAGAGGGCTGAGTTTTGCCTGTTTTAATTCTTATGCTCTTCCTTGCCTTGAAATACATGGAGGTCTTTCTTTTCCTCTTCTGCTTTGGCTTGACTGGTGTACTGAGTGTAGTGAGGGCAGCTGTTGCCTCTCTTTCCAAAGTCTCAGGGGACTCTTCTCCTTGCTTTGCCTTCTCTGCCTCTTTTTCCTCTTCTTCCATCTATTTTTCTGTCTCTTCAACTTTTCCCTCCTCTATTTCTTTTCCTTCCTCCTTCCTTTCTTGCTCTGCTATATCACAACTGGCTTCATCTTCTCCTCCTTGCTATTCTTCCTCCTCACTGCTAGTAGGATTGACATCATAGGTTAATGCTTTTATGTCATCCTCAGTTGTCATATTTCGGAAAACTTCCCATGCTATAGGGAGTGTAAAGGTATGGAGGGCTCTCTCTACAAGGATTTTGATTAAGCCATGGTGAGCTAACTGCCCTGAATTTCCTGCTTGTACCTTGGTGCTGGAGTCAATGAGGGACTGAAGGAGAAAGTAAGGGATACTGAGCTTTTGAGGTGCTGGAGTATCCATGCCATACCTCAAGTCATGGAGGATTCTGAAGTGGTATCCATAAACAATGTTGTGCCTCCCCTCACAAGAAATGTATTTGATTATTTGGTAGCTAACCTCATCCCAAGGATATGGTATACTAGCCCTTCTAATTCCATTTTTGTCTTCAATAGGTGTTTCATTATTTTGGAAAAATTTCTTCTTGGCAGCCTGGCCAATTGGTTTCTCATCTTTACTCCAAGACAGCCCAAGAGGAAGGGTAGTGATCCTACTGATGAATTCAGGGGTTATTTTAATGGAGAGGCCTCTAATGGCTACAATGGCATGTGTTCTTGTGTAAGGGACTAGAGAGAGAGAAAATTCTTGGGAAATCTCCTCATCAAACCCTCGGAATTTCTCAAAGAAATTCATCCAGTTTTCCCTTGTGAATATGTCCACTACTTGAGGATGTGCATGAAGTCTAGTGGAGTTAGTGGGCTCCTTTCTCATAAACCCTCCTGTCATATTGTCTGTACTTTTTAAAAAACCCAAATATGGAGGTGGAGACAAAGAGTTTTGAGAAAAATAAAAATAGAGGAGACTGTGTTTTGTTTTTTAAATAAACAATTTTTTTTTATGTATTTTCTTCCTTCTTAAAGACTTATTTCATCCTCAGATTAAGATCACTTCTTTCATATATTGATATTCAACAAGGGGCATGCATGAAACCTACCTCTTCAGACTGAAATTCGTGTCAAAAACGATGTTTTCTCCCTTCAAAATGACTTACTACCCCTCCTGTAGAAGCCCACTGTCCCTCCTGTAGATTTCTTGTAGGTGCTCCTGTAGACAACACTGAGAGCAAGAATATGGAGGAAATTGATGGAGGATGGTGGTTACAAGGCTGTGGGGGCACAGGAAGACTGTTGTGGTTGAGTTACGAGGAGAGAATGAAGAAAAGGTGGTGAGAGTGCACAGGGAGGAGTGCTCATTACCCTTTATGGATATTTTTGGTTATGAGCGCTGAGCTGGCAAGGTGTATGTTGGCCATATTTGGACTATTGGTCCCCACCTACTTGTTCATCATGGCCCCTCCTCATAATCATCCCTTATTATTGCATCAGAGTTCACACTTCCTCCCACTACTTTTCCTTGGCATCTTGCGCTTGAGTTGACTGTGCGCACATGTGGGTGGAATCTTGGATAAGTGGATTCAACTAAATGAAGGTGGCCAAGTTAATTGGCCACCTTTCCCTCATTCAATCTCAACCATCTCATTGCCTTCGTATGATCTCTAATTACACAAATGCAAATATAGGAGTGACTTAGTTATTTACCTATGATCCGAGTGTATTTTTTGTGAGGTGTTGTGGCTTCTCTGCTACATGCCTACACTTTCCTTCATGCATGTTGTCTTTGCTTGCTGATGTGTGGTTTTTTGTTTATGCAGGTTCTTCTTTGCTGGAGCTAAGCTACATGTGCCTTTCCAATCTTCATGTGTGCACTCTCTTGTTGTTGGTGCTGAACTTCTATGGGATCAACTGCTACAGGAATTCCTACAGGAGCTCCTGTAGCCTCTTCTACTCTTGAAACTTTAGCTTTCTCCTATGTTTGGAGCTCTAGAATGATGCCAGAGGTGTAGATAAAGATGGAGAGATAATAGGTAAGCTTCAGGTAAGGTTATTGGTGCCTTTTCCTTTTTCTTTTTTTTTTTTCAATATTGGAAAACTGTTTTTTTTTGTGTTTTTTCTTGGATAGGGAAAAAAATGATGCTTGGGGTGTGATGCAGGATTTGAAATGATGACAATGAGGTTTGAATATGGTAGGAGGGATTATAGGTTCCTCATGAAGATTTTTTGTCCCTCAAACCGTCTTCTGTAGACACTTTTGGCTCTTTGTAATTCCTACAGGAGCCTCCTGTAGAAAACACAGTTTTGGAAGAGAAAGGTGCAGTGGGGTGAAAGAGATGCCAAAAATGATGGAGAAAGGTGTGGAGAAGATGAGATGGATGCTAGTGTGAATGTCAGGGTACCCTTGGCACCTTCTTCTGCTTCTTGTAGTCCTCCTGCAAACCTGCAATGCAATAGAAATTCATTTTCTTTTATTTTTTTTGAAAACAACTAGGGTGCCTCAAAGAGATTTTCACCCTAATTTCCTACCCTGGGTGCCTCCAAGGGAAGTTTTCACCCTGGGATCTCATTCTTTTTCCTCCATTTTTCTTTTACATCGCTGGGCCACCTCAGAAGAGGTTTTCAACCCAATGATGGGACTCAAGTGCCTCATGGAGGTTTTCACTTGGGTCCTTATTTTTTTAATTTTGTTCTTTCTTTCTTCAGTGAGTGGGTGAAGTGGAAGCTAAGACATGCTCCACTACCATCACTATTTTATTCAAATCTTCAATAAAATCTTGCTTGGAGAGGGGTTTCTTCTAGAATTTCAACCGATTTCCATTGAAAAGCATGGGGATGGCTTCATCGTCAATGGTTCTGATCAGCACTAAACCATTGTCATTGCATTTCTCCACAGTGTAGGGTCCCAGCCATATTATCCTTAGCTTGCCTTTGAAATATTTGTATCTTGAATCCTAGAGTAGTGCCCAATATCCCTCTTGGAATTGCTTCTCCTTGATATTTTTATGATGCCATGTTCTTCTCTGAAGATAAAATACCTCTATGTGGAGAAGGGCTTTGTTATGAAACCAGCTCAAGAAAAGATAGAAAAGAAAGAACAACACCTTAGAATTCAACCTCTTCGAGGGGGCAACCTCCTTTACATTACATAAATGAACAATTCTTGGATGATACAAATGAAAAGACCTCCTTTCTATATATAGGAGTCTAAGGGGTTATAACATAATCAGAGCCGACATAACAATAATAATGTAAGGGCACAATAATAATGATAGTGGGCTTCTATGGGGCACAATAGTAACAATATGGGCACTACATGGGTACATCAATATAATAAGTGGGTTATACTAATAACAATAAGGGGTTACACTAGTAGTATAGGGGCCTAACATGCCCCTCTCCTTCAAAAAGTGTTGTCCTCAATGCTTGAGTAGTTCTTGATGCTTCTGTATAAAATTCTTGTCCTCCCATGTGGAATATTCAGCGGGTAAGTTGTTCCACTTGATGAGATACTCTGAAATTGATCAATTTCATAGCTGTTGGGTTCTTGTTTCTGTGACTGCTCCAGGTTCCAATATGATTTTTCCTTCCTCTTCAATTTTTGGCAATATTGCTTGAATTAGGATCTTTTGCAACTTTTGAATAAGTAGCCATACTTCTTCGTCCTTCTTCCATTCATCCCTTGCTTCGTTTAACCAATTTGGTTGGATAATATAAACAACACAAAACAATGCTTTCACATCCTCATCCTTGAAGAGTCTTCCCATTCGGTAAGGTCGCCATTTTTTAAGTGCATGTAGTATTGCCAACATTTCCTTCTCATAGATAGCTTGCTTGAGATGTAGCAGTAAAAATACCCAATCACCTACATCAAAACGATGTTGATCTACCTGTTGTTTCATTTGATTTTGCACCAGAGTGGCGTTATCCTTTAAAAGTTGGAGAACTTGTTGTTGATGCTTGATGTGATCTTTCTCTGCTTGAACCTTTTTCTTCTTGATATGTCCTTCTATCTTTTGAGGAGTGGTAATTTCTTCCAGTCCTTTACAAGATATGGTCGGATTCATTTCCTGATGCTCGATGTGATCTTTCACTTCTTGAACATTTTTCTTCTTGATGTGTCCTTCTATCTTGATAGTTTGAGGAGTGGTAATTTCGTCCATTGAATTACAAGATATGGTTGGATTCATTTCTTCTTTCTCGATGTGATCTTTCACTTCTTGCACCTTTTTCTTCTTGATATGTCCTTCTATATTGAGAGTTTCAGGAGTTGTAATTCTTGCCAATGCTTTACAAGATATGGTCTGATTCATTTCTTATTTATCTGGGGTGATTTCCTGGCGTATATCCTCTTCTTTTGATGTTTCTTGATCATTTTCTTCTTCTTCTTCATATTCAATGTAAAATAATTTCTTCTCAACACACCTATGACCTTTAGTGCATTTGCTATCACAATTGTAACAAAGCCCTTTTTCTCTTTTTTCTTCCAATTGTTGTGGTGTAACCCTTGTAGGTTGTGGAAGGCTGGGAGAAACAACACTTCCATCTTTATAGTTGTGAGGGGTATGCTTCCTGGTTTCCATAATTTTGCTTTCCATTATGTCACAAAGCCCTTTTACTCTTTCCACTTGTTGTGGTGTTGCTCTAAAGAAGGTGTTTCTCTTTGTATCCTCATAATGTGCTATCATTTCCTCCGTGAAAATTGACCACGTAACAAGTTTTTTACGAGAACAAAGCCCTTCATACCATAAAAATTGATCTGGTTCTAAATATGAAGATGCAATACATACCTTTTGTAACAGTTGTACACCATGTAGATCAAAATATTGCTCCATATGAAGTATCCATTTTACCAGATCCTTGCCATCAAACTTCCTCATCTTTCTTTTTCTTGATTTTAGGAGCTCGACCTTGAAACGACTGTAACTCTGTACTTTCAGATCTTTAAGTTCTGAAATTGTGAACTATAGTAGCCCTCTGTGTCCTCTTTCCAATGCCACCAGTCTGATCCAAATTGGATTCTCCAAGAAATAGTTATGCACAATCTCCCGCAGTGACCTTCTTACGAAATTTCAATCCGATGCTCAGAAAGAAAGTTATGACGATTTTCCCCAGGTCACCTGTTTTGAGTGTAATTCAGGAGTCTGCAAAAAGACCAACTTCCTCAGATCATATCTCAAAAAATATCACACGAAAAGCTCTCAAATTTGGTCCCAAGGTTCAGTGCGATTTCGTCTCAAATGGGTTTTTTTTGCGACTTCTGAAACGCCATAGAAAAAAAGTTATAGCGAAAATGCCACGATGACCTGTTTGGAGTAGCGAAACCCTAGAATCCAAAGCTCTGATACCAAATGTTATGAAACCAGCTCAAGAAAAGATAGAAAAGAAAGATCAACGCCTTAGAATTCAGCCTCTTCGAGGGGGAAACCTCCTTTACATTACATAAATGAACAATTCTTGGATGATACAAATGAAAAGACCTCCTTTCTATATATAGGAGTCTAAGGGGTTATAACATAATCAGAGCCGACATAACAATAATAATGTAAGGGCACAATAATAACGATAGTGGGCTTCTATGGGGCACAATAGTAACAATATGGGCACTACATGGGTACATCAATATAATAAGTGGGTTATACTAATAACAATAAGGGGTTACACTAGTAGTATAGGGGCCTAACAGGCTTGCAATCTGTATTCATCCAATCCATTGAGCTGAAGTAATCTTTCTTTTTGTGCATGGCTAAGATCTAAGTCTAGCTGAGCTGCCATCCTTAGGGTATTGAATTCAAACTCTATTGACAGCAAAGCCTTCTTCCCGTAGACCAGTTCATATGATGTGAACCCGGTCATGGTCTTCCATGTTGTGTTGTAGGCCCAAGTGGCCTCAACTAATTTGTTTGCCTAGTATTTTCTACTGCTGCTCACTACCTTGGTTAGGATCCCTTCCAATGCTCTATTAGTGACCTCCAGTTGCCCATTGGCTTGTGGGTGGTAAGGGGTCAAAGTCCCGTGCTTGATCTTATGATGTGTGAGCAGGTATTCAATCAGGCTGGAAGTGAACTGACTGCCTTGGTTTGTAAACAACTCTCTTGGATACTCGAACTTGTAGAATATTTTTTCTCTCAAAAACTCAACTATTTTTTCTTCTATTGCTTCTTTGATTGCTTTTGTCTCTGCCCACTTTTTCAGGTAGTCGGTGCACACAATTATGTATTGCTTCTGCTTTGAAGGGGGGTTGATAGGCCCCACAAAGTCCATGCCCCACTTCTCAAATGGCTCAAAGGTCACTTGAGGTTGCATGGGCATTTCATCCTTTGGAGTGGGTTTCCTCATCCTCTGACAATGATCACACTGGCTCATGTATCTCCTCACATCCTAATGAGGAGTGTGCCAGTAGTAGCCTGCTTGCAATATCTTGAAGGGAGTTCTTTTCGCTGCAAAATGACCTCCACAAGGCCCATCATGACAGGTCAGGAGGATGTGAAAGACTTCGTCCTCCCTGACATGTCTTCTCAATATCTGATCTGGGCACAGTTTGAAGAGATTGCCTCCAATCCAGGTGAAAGGGGCACTTTTCCTTACTATCCTGCTCTTCTCTTTTGAAGACAGGTGTGGTGGGAATTGTGCTGAAACCAAGTAATTTTCTATATTAGAAAACCATGGAGAGAGCACTGATATAGAAAATAGGTGTTCATCTGGCATTTGGTCATCCACAATTCCTTCTTCACATACAGGAAAATTTACTCTAAACAAAAAGTCAGTGACAACATTCCCTCTACCAGGCTTATCAATAATGGTCAAATCAAACTACTACAATAAAAGCAACCATCTAATAATGCAAGCATTTACATCTAGTTTGTTCATTAAATATCTAATTGCACTAATATCAATGTGCAAAAAGGTTTGATAGGTTGTGATATAATGTCTGAATTTGTTTAAGGAATGCACGACAAGTAGGAGTTCCTTCTCGGTCACTATATAGTTTAAC
The DNA here is from genome assembly GCA_031772625.1 of Pinus tabuliformis. Lineage (NCBI taxonomy): Eukaryota > Viridiplantae > Streptophyta > Pinopsida > Pinales > Pinaceae > Pinus > Pinus tabuliformis. The sequence goes on along the minus strand of CM062810.1, from coordinate 869,653,144 downwards.
TCTGCCTTTGACAAGTTTTTGCTTATAAAGTATATGGCATAAGGTAAATTTTCATCAACTTGTCCTAAGGCTACTCCTATTTCTTTGTTCGAGGCATCTCTGTGAATGTGAAGGGGTAGGGCCCAGTTTAGGCCTCTGAGAATTGGGGCAGTCACTAGCTTTCTTTTCAAGGTATCTAGGGCTTCTTGACAGTTTTCCGACCATATCAACTCAACATCTTTACGTAAGAGGCCAAACAACCGGAGAGGCTATCTTGCTGAGGTCTTTAATGAATCTCCTGTAATATCTAGCTAAACCCAGGAAACTTCTGACATCTCTCACCTTTTGAGGAGGTGGGACCCTTTGGATGATGGCAATCTTGTTGGGGTCCACCTGCAGTCCTTGTTGAGATATTACATGACCTAGCACGGTCCCTTCAGTCATCAAGAATTCACATTTTTCTGGACTGAGGGACAGGCTCATCTCAATACACTTATCCAGAACTTTTCCTAGGTTAGATAAAGATTCCTAAAAGTCAAAGCCATAAGGAGTAAAATCATCCATGTATATTTCTACTGCATCATGCACCAGTTCAGAAAATATACTCAATACTGCTCTTTGGAATGCGGTTGGAGCATTGCACAACCAAAAAGGAAGGACCTGGTATGCAAATGTACCCCATGGAAAAGTGAAAGTGGTCTTATTTTGGTCTTCCCAGCTGATTTTAATCTAATTGTACCCACTAAACCCATTTAGGAAAGAGAAAAACTTTTTCCCTGCTAGACCGTCTAACACTTGATCTATGAAAGGTAAAGGAAAGTGGTCCTTTTTAGTGGCTTTGTGTAATTCCCGATAGTCGACACAGATTCTCCACTTACCATTTCTCTTTGGCACTAGCACCAAAGGAGAGACCCATTCACTGTCAGGAATGGGATAGATGAATCCTGCATCAAGAAATTTTTGCAGTTATTCCTTAACAATATCTTTAAGTGTTGGGTTCATCCTCCTCTGAGGTTGCCTGACTGGCTTGCAATCCTCCGTGATGTATATATGATAAGTACAACTGAAGGGTGCACTCCCTTCATTTCCTTATAACTCCAGGCGAAGGCATCTAAATTTTTTCTCAGGAGGCTGCATAACTCCTTCTCTTGGGAATTAGATAGGGATGGATTGATTTTCAATGTTCTTTCTGGGCCAAACTCTATATTTTTGACATGGAGAGAAGTAGGGTCGGCCATAGAGAGATCAGTTGAGGGGTTGTTTTGGGTTTCTCTTACTATGTATTCTAATGGTGATACATTGGGGGGCAGATTCTAAATCAAATTTTCAATCATATCATCCTCATCTTGTGGTTTTCCCCCCATGGCGAGTTCTAATGCACAAAGTGGTGCAGAATAAACTTCATCCTCATCCTCCTCCTCCAACCAGAGAGGTAGATCATGTTCTAGCAGGGGTTAGGCAGGAGGATATAGGGTTAACTGCTTGGACATATGCCCGTTCTTTATGGTCATGTTCCCAGCTCAGCAACTAATGTAGGCATCAGCTGTAGCCAACCGGGGTCTTCCCAGAATGAGAGGATACCCAGTGAGATTTTCATTTGGCTAGAGAACCAAGAAATTAGTAGGGTACTCCCAAGAATCAATGGAGACCATCACGTCTTCCAAAATCCCCTCAGGGGTCATAGTGGAGCGGTTTGCTAGCTGCAACACTATTGTGGTCTTCCTCAAGGAGCCCTGAAGGTTAAGTTTGAGCATTGTGTCCTTAGTCATCACATTAATGGCAGCTCATAGATCAATCAAGGTATGTAGGACCATTGTGCCAATGATGTGGACATCAACTACTAGGCTTCTAGGGTCTAGATATTTTGGACAGATTATCTACCCCAACATTAGGTCAAACAGTTGCCCTATGACATTGATGGTTGGGGCATCTCTCTTGCACCTTCTTGGATGCCTAAAGCACTTCTCTTTGATTAACCTATTGTAGATAGGCACATCTTTTATGGCTTGGAGAAATGGTATCTTCACACATAAGTGTTTTAATTCTCCCATGAGTTCAGTCTCTTCTGGGGTAAGCTAGATTTTCATGGATAGTCTCTCAGGAAAGGATGGATTTTCTTTAGGTTCACTTTCCTCTTTATATTCCTCAACTTCCCTGGGTGGAGGCTAGCTATCTGGGAGAACTTTCCGAGATCACAAGTTGATTTCTTGAATCTCCACAGCATAAGTTGGGCATGACGGTTCCCCACTATACACTTGTTGAGCATGTTGCAACCCCTAGGCTACCAAATTTACTTTTATCAACCTGGTAGTTTGTAACAATCTGGGAAGCATTGGTGCTATATGCACAAGTACTAGTTCTCACTACAGGTTGTCACTTGGTCAGATGGCACGAGATCACTAGGAGCTCAAGCCAACTTCTATAGATTTCAGAAGAAGCTTTATGTGTGATGAAAGAAAATAAATATTACTATATAGAAGCTATTCTAATTGTAGAAAGGAGAAAGACTAGAATGTAAAGCAAAACCTAGTAAACCCTAATTAACAAGCTAATTCTACTTTTGCCAAAAAAACACTATGAAAACCATGAAAGAAATGCCATTAACTACTCAAGAAAGTAAAAAAAATCTACCCATGCTATTTCTAGAAGTAAATAAACAAAAAAACATATTTTTGGATTTTTATGTGTTTTTATGTGAATTTGACATGCATCTAATTTATTGTGTGAGAGTGTGGCAGCGAACATGTGGGGTTGGAGGGTGGTTTTGGAGCTTGGGAGGATGTATGATGGTGAGGATGGGTCCTAGGAGGTCTTAGGTGGCCTTCTGGAGGCTTTTACCACACTCAGCCTTCAAAAAAAAGCCTACAGGAAAAACTGTAGGAGGACACAGGGGAACTACAGGAGGAAAACACGGAAACTACATGAGGCCTACGAGAGGAGGGCGAGAGAAATTTCCGCTATTTTGAGGGTGTGAGAGTGGGTGAAAAAGGTGGATGAAGGTTGGAATGAGGCATTAGGGTGCCTAAGGTATACCATGAACCACCAGGAGAGAGAAAGATGTTTGGGTTTTCTCAAGGAGAGAGGAAGAAGTTCTATGGAAAAAAATGAAGGAAAGTAGGGAAGAATTGAGGTGAGGTTTAGGAGACCTATAGGGCATGGATCAGATGGAGGATGTGATTGCTGATAAGCTAGCCTACTACTGGAAGAGATCTCCTGCAAAGGAACTGACAGTCAACCAAGAAAATCAAGCAACAAATGAAATGAGTGCATTTAGGAAAGACAGAGTTTTGCATTAAAATGGTCTAAACTATGATCTATGAAAGGAAATGATGAGAAATGATGCAAGAAAGGAAATAATGAAAGAGTAATGTTGAAAATTATGAAGTAAACATGATAATGCAGATCTAAAGAAAACCAAAACTGGACTATTAACCTACTAAAGAGCTGCAAACACTAGAAGTCCTATGAATGAGGAAAATTTGTGTTTTTGGGCCAGCAAGAGAGTCTTTGCCTCAAATCATGGTCCTAGAGGGCGGAAGAGAGGCCAAGGAACTATTGCTAGCCTTTTGAATATTTTTTGATCGCTGCTTAACCTACTACAAAAAGCACAAATGGAAGCAAACTACTAAATCATCAAAAGCAACCTATTCTTAACCATGAAAGAAATACATCTAACAGCAAATTAATCTACAAACTGAAGTAAGCATACAAATAAAAGTAAAGAGAAGATTGGATACCTGGATTGGGTCCTAACCCAAGAGCTTCAACCCTCTGAGGTAACTTAGTGCTAGCTCAAAAAGGATACCATCTTCATTATCAAAAAATAGCAAGATTACATGAAACTGTCACAAAATAATGAGCTCCAAATTTGAGCAGAGTTTACATAAGCAAAAAATCGGACCCTAGTGAGGCCCTAAGCCTCTCTGGTTGTAAATTTGAAGCTACCAATAGTTTCCTTAAAATCATGGAGTCTTGGCTGCCAAAACTTGAGATAACTATCAATCATCCTCCACTTGCTCGGTTGCCTTCTAATGCATGATTCGGTTGCTTGTACTTAGAGCTGAATGAAGAGGAATTCAAAATGAGGAGTAATAAATGAGGGGGATTCCATCCTGTAAGTCCTCTCCTCTGTCTACTTCGAGCTATTGCTACCATTTGACCATTGGATCCTTGACTTTGACATTGAAATCCATCAATAATCTGCATTAAATATATGTTAGACCACATGGCATAATAACTAACTCAACTCACTCTACAAGCATAAATATAATAAGAAAATCATAAAATTTAGCTAAGAGAATGGTTGATTTGACTAGGTTAGGAGGTAAAATAAGCCCATATAATTACCCATTTATGAGGCTCGTCATCTGCGACTATGAAAGGAAGATTGGTTAGATTGCTACTTGTATATGGAGATCCATGAAATTTTCTTTGCATCCTTCCCCACTGAGTTGTACGAGTGGATCGTGAAGCTAGAATATAGCCAAGGAAGGTGTAAACTTGAAAAACCTATTGCGTGGACTCCATAATTGGTGCGCATACTGGAAGCATCGGAAGATAAGATTGTGTCTGTTGTCAATCACTAGCTCGAATGAATCATAGGAGGATTCATCACCGAATTTGTTGTAGATACTTCAGTCAGCTATAGTGACGTAGAATGACGCTTTCTCAAGTGACTGTGAGGTAAGTACGTTAAATATTTAAACACTTGGATTAAAATTCTACTGTGTAAAAAGCAGTTTATAAGAATAAATTGATGTTTGGGGCTACGCGAAATGGGAGAAGCTACAGAAATGAAGGTAGCACAAAACTAGAAACTAGCCCCTTGATTTCACCTCCACGAGGGGGCGAACAAGAGCTCACGAAGGTCTTGCCAAGAAGTGTGATCAATCTGATAAGACAAAGAATTCCGTGCATACCACCCCCACCCACACCACCACGAGTTTCACTGTCTTCACCCTCATCTTCGCCCATACCACCTCCACCAACATCGCGAAGTAGTATGGCAAGTGCGATAAAGATACCAGTGTTCAAGGGAGTAGGAAACTAAGATCTGGACTAGTTTTGGTTCATGATAAAAGCTATATGGGAAGAACAGGGTGTCATGGATGACAATATAAAGAAGTCAATGTTGGTTAGCACTTTGCAAGATCGCACACTTACCTGGTACATTAAGCATTCCAATGACAATCCGAATGTAGGGATCACGGATATCCAAGCTGCACTAAATAAAGGGTTGAGCAGGCCAAAGTCTAAGGCACAATTGATCATTCGATTCAAGGAGATCACAATGCTACCAGGCGAGACCCCGTGGGATTTGGATCAAATACTAAAGTGCACAATTCGCGAAGCGAACATGACATTAATAGATGGGCAACAACGTGAATGGTTTGTATCATCATGAACTCCACATCTATGGAATACATGGTGTAAAAAAAGGCTAACCACTCAGGCTAAGGCTTTGGAGGTCACGATGAGATTACACGAGACTCGAATACAAGATCCTAAACTAGGAGTTCAGCAGATTTAGGCGAGGTTGAAAAGCTTATGCCTAGAGATGTAGAGTTTGAAACAAGACAAAACAACCCACCCAAAGATGCGTGATGAGGTATGGTATGTAAAATATAAGGGCCAGGGGCACAGCAATGACCACTGCCTAGTATTCGCTAATTACCTTGTGGGAGGAGGGCCAATGCCACTAAGACCAGAGGCACAAGCAAGACCAAGCAGGGCACCTGCACTATGGTGCATGATTTGTCAGATAGGAGGGAAGCATGCTACAGATAACTGCTATCTATTATAGAAGTATACACAGAATTCATAGCAGTTGTTTTGTAATTTCTACAGGTCAGTAGGACATGATGAGCACACCTATAGAAGTTATGAGCTGATGATGGGTCAAACTCATGCCTACAAAGTTCAGGCCAAAACATGGCCCCTCAATTAAAACACAGGAATGGCATGCACTGGATTTCAGGGGCACGAACGAGGCCAAGGTGGAGGGGGGTCAGGAAGAGGTCACAGACAACTGATATGCTACAATTGCGGAGGGCCAAGGCATTATGTCCATAATTGTATGAATCCAACATGATCATTGTTGAGCCTCAAACCTGCACCTTCCTATACACCCTCTCAGCCTTCCTTTTCCACTTATTGCATCCACCCAGCTGTTAAATCATTGCATTGTAGTTTAAAAAGAGCTCTTTACATGGTTTTCTGACTATACTTATGACTGTTGTTTGGTTTAGTTTTTTTTTGTTCATACAGCTGCGGAAACTTGTCAATTTCTGCAGCCAGCACAGGTTTCCACAGCCAGCACAGGATTCCGCAGCTATTTTGTTAAAAGTTGTGCTACAGGTGTCCTATGAAGAAACAAGCCACATGGGAAAGCTCCAGGTGACGGATACATGGAACGTGTCCCTTCGAAGCAGCCAAATCATCCATGGAAGGTCACGGTCAACGAAGGTCAAAGGTAGAGCCAACCAAAGAGTTCAGCGGTGGCACGTCTCTGTTTTGAGCACGTGATGTTACGTGGCACAGTCCTCAGCTCACGAAGACACCAGCACACCTGGAGATCACTTCTGTAACCAGAATCTAACAGCAACCACTCCAGAGATTTAATAGACATGATGACAGTTACGCTAGATCTCGGCTGAAGGGATCTACGTGTCTTTGGCAACACAATCAATAGCATAGGAGTTAGTTAGCTAGTCTCAGCATTTTGTCATTATAAATAACGCGTCGATGAATGCTGTAAAGAAGTTTTTCTTGATATGTAAATTCTGAACTGTTGTAACCCCACTGTTTATACATGTTGCTGTTTTAATATATGAGAAGACTTTTCTGAGCTTATTCGTGTGACTACTTGTTGACCGGCTGAAGTGGCAGAGGGCCCCTGCGCGCTGAAGCCTTGTAAAGTTTTCATTTGGTTTTATTATGTTCTTGTATCATTAGCTTGTACATAACACACTGTTTGATGTTTCTTAACTCACTGCTGTTTAGATTTTCACCTTTGTTTTCTTATAACTGTCAACTGATCAATGCTTTTCTACAGGTTTTCTTAGGCAGCCCGGGCAAATTTTCATCTTTTTGATAACTATTGGCATATGAGATCATCTTGTCCTTCCTGCTAACTTTCATTTTCTGAAGTTTAATTTCAGCACTGTCTTTTTCAAGTTGTGATTTGCTTACTTATTTTTTTTGTTATTTAGATATCATACTGCTCATCAATTTATGGTTTTTTTCTATAGTGAAGTGACTCTATTAGCAAGAAATTAGAATATCACTAACTGTAGTGTGATTTAGTTATCATATTGCTTAAACTTATTCATGATTGCTTCCCACAAGGTAGATTGAGCTTAAGGGTAAAGGATCAGAAGAGTTGAAGTAGTGTGATTAGTTTCCTTTCTACAATTTAATTTCTTGCAATTTAGTTATCATATTGCTTAAACTTATTCATGATTGCTTCCCACAAGGTAGATTGAGCTGAAGGGTAAAGGATCGGAAGAGTTGAAGTAGTGTGATTAGTTTCCTTTCTGCAATTTAATTTCTTGCAATTTAGTTATCATATTGCTTAAACTTATTCATGGTTGCTTCCCACAAGGTAGATTGAGCTGAAGGGTAAAGGACCAGAAGAGTTAAAGTAGTGTGACTAGTTTCTTTTATGCAATTTAATTTCTTGCCATTTAGATAGCATATTGCTTGACTTATTCATGATTACTTCCCACAAGGTAGATTGAGCTGAAGGGTAAAGGATCTGAAGAGTTTAAGTAGTGTGAATTAGTTGCTTTGCTTTTGGTTTGAGTTGCTTTAAGTTCAGTTTTTACTTTCTTTTCATTCAGCAGCAAGGATACTGGGCCATTGTCATTAGTTCACTTTTTGATGCATTTACTTTCTCTTAAGAATTGATTTCAGTTTAGTTGTTTTAAAGCTTTCTTCTTGAGCACTTTCAAGTTTGAGAAAATCACCGTAGAAACCACCATCACCATCCATACTTCATACTTCACTTTCACTCTCACCATCACACATTAGGGAAAGATAAATCCAAAAATAAACTAAAAACTCAAAAACGACAAAAGATTAAGGAAATGGTTATCTAGTACATATAGTACACTTCACTTCGTCAGTTTACGAACCCCGGATTGACATTATAAATAGCAATTTAGATCACACTAAATTGACCAAACATTTTGGCGCCATTGCCTGGAAAGTGAAATTAGGTAGCCAATTTCTAAAAAAAAAAAAACAAGAAAATTTCAAGGAAGGAAAATTGATAACCTCTCAAAGTATGCTCTCCTCTTGCACTTAGTGTGATCTGGAGGATCAGAAAAGAGAAAGTTATTGGTTTAATAGTTTCTTGAGTATGCTCTCTTCTTGCACCTAGAGTGACCTAGAAGATCAGAAAGAGAATTATTAGCCTGACTTGAAGAAAAATAAAAAATGACATGCATAGAGCAAGAGATTCTATGGGAATGTTTTTAGCTAGAGCCAAGAGTTCAATTTTTACAACTCCATCTACTTCAAGGAATAGACAAGAGACACCTCCATCATCACCAACTTATACTCCTAGCCCTAGGATTCCTGGAATTCAAGAGGCAGTAGTTGACTCTCCCACACCTTCCATCGAATCTGAATTAGAAAGAGATCCTTTCCTTCCTTCTACAGAGAGACAAATTGTAATTGAAGAAGTAGAATCATCTGAAGAAGAAGAGGGAGAAATTCCTTCTCGTTCACCCTTAGTAGAGGAACCAGAGGACTCTGAAATCTCCAGGGAAACTACCATGACAGAGGAAGGAGCAAGTGGATTTGGTAGAGATAGAGGAGGAGGAGGAAATAATGGAGGAGGTAGAGGTAACATTGGGGGAAATAGGGATGGAGATAACTCATTCGGATTTCCTATAGTCGATGAGGACTCCCGAGCCACAATGAAAAAAATCTCACCATCTGTCCTCCCAAACTTCCATGGGTTAAGAAATGAGGACCCTGAAACATTTCTATTTGAGTTTGAGGTCGTGTGTCGAACTTATGATTATCTGGAAGACTCTCAAAAACTCAAACTGTTTCCTTCAACATTGAAAGGAGCAGCCTTGAAATGGTTCATGGGATTACTCACTCAATCCATTAGGACTTGGAATGATATGAAACAAACATTTTTGGATAGGTACCTGGATTATTGTATGCCCACCAATCACAAGGATGAGGTATTCAAAATGGTGCAAAGAGAAGATGAAAACTTGGAGGATTTACTTGAAAGATTTCAATACAACCTGAAAAGAGCAAAAATGAGTAACTTAGATGAGGAGACCTTGAAAGCCCTTCTATTAAAAGCCATTAGAGATGAATGGATAGATATTTTGAACATGATGGGGAAGGGAGACATATCTCAACTTCCACTTCATGATATAGCAGAGCTATGTGTCCATCTCTCAAGGGGGAAATCTAAAACTCAAAAAGGGCCTAGAGATCCTTCTCTCATCAGAGCAAACAAATCTTCAACTGGATCAGTATGTAGGGCTGAGATTGGCAACATTCTTGATGAATTCAAGACTAACATCTTAGGGCGTCTTAGTGAGCAACTAGACACTCTTAAGATTCACAATAAGCAGAAAGCAGAAGCCGAGGCTTTGGCCATCTTTTGGCCAAAGTGTAGAAAGAAACATGCTCTAAGGGAATGTCCCTTGGATGAAAAAGTTGTAGAAACATGTGTAATTTGTTCAGAGAATCATGAAACCAAGGATTGTCCTTCAATTCCTGGGCTCAAAGCTGTCTTTCAAGAAGATCCAAATACAATCGAGTCTCTCTGTTTTGTTGCAAGGAGACCTTGGCAGGGGCAACAAAATCAAGGGTTTAACAACTCTATGAATTTTCAACCCCCACCAAATTGGAATCCTTGGCAACAACCTTGGTCCCAACCTCAAAATCCTTTTCAATCATGGGTACAAGGTATGCAAAATCCTTATGGGAGATTTGCTCAATTTTATCAATATCCTCCATCTTTTCAAAACCAACAAGCTCCACAACTCCCAAATCAAAACCCACAACTATCATTGCCATTTCCACAACAACAACAACCTTCTCAACAGAATCCAAATTCTCAACTCTTGCTTCCATTCCAACAAAAGTCAAATCAACTTCCTTCTTAGCCATTGCCAAACCCCAATAACAAAAACCCTCAAAATGCTTACATGGTGGAAGGTCAACAATTTCCTGCCTATATGATTGTTCCTCTCAATGATGTACAACTCAGATCAGGTAGAGTCCTAGATAAGCCTTCTATAGATGCTCAAAAGCAAAGCATTTCTGAGGAAGATTCTCTTGAAGCCAATAAAGGTTCTTAAGCATCTCTTCGAAACCCAAGCACTCAAAAAGAAAAAGAAAAAGAGTTAACCCCCACAACTCCTATAGTTGAGCAACCTGCATCTTCATCCACACCTCCTTTTCCTGAAAGATTACAAATTGACAAAGGGGTAGAAAAACAAATCTTGTTGCCTGACTATGATTTTCTAGATGAATTGAAGAATGTCTGTATCAAGATTCCCTTGTTACAAGCCATTAAAGAGATTCCTATTCTAGCAAAAACAATAAAGGAGTTGAGTCTTAAAAGACCAAGAAGGAAACCAAGAGATACAAGAAGAATCCACCTGGAAGGAAAAATTGCAGATATCATGATGGGAAAAATCACTATGCAGAAGTATGTAGATCCCGGTAGTCCAATTGTTAAAACACATATCAATGGGGTAGAAATACCAAATACTTTGATTGATTTAGGGGCTGCTATCAACATCATGAGTAAACAGACTATGGAACAGCTAAAACTTCCTAATCTTCTTTTTACACCTACTTTATTGCAACTTGCAGATCGATCAATTATTAAACCAGATGGTGTATTAGAAGACATTTCAGTCTCCTTAGACTCTTGGGAGTATCCAGTAGATTTCATGATTTTAACTCCCAAGAGTAATTTAGGAGGACATCCTCTCATCTTAGGAAGACCTTGGCTAGCCACAGCTGATGCTTTTATCAGTTGTAGGTCTGGGGATATGTATATTTCTGATGGTAATTCGACAAAGAAGTTCAATCTATATCCTCCAGCAAAAGCAATTACAAAAATAGGAGATAATGAGTGGGTTGATGATGAAGATACTATACAACCTGTCTTTACCATTTCTGAGATCAGTGAAGATAGTCAAATTCTGAACACATTAGAAAACTTTGAACCATCTTCAGAATATGACCACACACAATTTCAGTTGGATTCTGACATTGAGTGTCTATCATCTAGACAAATGTCTCTTTTCTCTATGGAAGAGTTTGGTAGTTCCACCATTGAGATTTTTCCAGGAAAAACATTGAATATCAACAAAAACTTGGAAAAATCACAACAGGAAGAGCTAACCAAAATCTTGCAAAAACATTCTACTGCATTTGCATGGGAGTATACCGATATGAAAGGTATTGACCCTAAGACTTACATTCATCACATCTACATTGAGGAAAACAGTAGACCAATCAGACAACCTCAAAGAAGGATGAATCCAAACCTTAGGGAGATAGTGAAAGAAGAGCTCCAAAAATTACTTAATGTAAACTTCATTTATCCAATTTCAGATAGCCGTGGGTTTCTCCTTTGGTTATAGTACCTAAAAAGAATGGTAAATGGAGGGTTTGCATTGATTACAGAGAATTGAACAAAGCAACTTTGAAGGATCACTTTCCTTTACCCTTTATTGATCAGGTATTAGATACTTTAGCAGGCAAAAGGTATTTCTCATTTTTGGATGGTTTTAGTGGTTACAATCAGATTCAGGTAGCACCTGAAGATCAGGACAAGACCACATTTACTTGTCCATGGGGAAATTTTGCTTACCGAGTACTTCCTTTTGGATTATGTAATGCACCTGCAACATTTCAAAGGGAAGTACTAGGAATCTTTTTTGATCTAAGTCATGATTGTGTAGAGGTTTATATGGATGATTTTACAGTTTATGGTAATTCATTGGAAGAGGCATTGGAGAATTTGGAAAAAGTCCTTATAAGATGTAAAGAAACAAACCTTTCATTAAGTCATGAGAAATGCTTTATGATGTTTACTGAAGGGATTGTTTTAGGACATCATATTTCAGGAGATGGGATTAAGGTTGATAGATCAAAAGTTGAAGTCATCTCCAAGTTGCCTATTCCAAATTGTCAAAAAGATGTTAGAAGTTTTCTTGGATTTACTGGATATTATAGAAGATTTATTGAAAACTTCACCAAAATAGCATCTCCACTCTTCAAATTACTTACAAAAGACTGTGAATTCAAATGGGATCCTGATTGTCAATCTCCATTTGAAACTTTAAAAACAAGAATATCTGAAGCACCCATTTTGAGAGGGCCAAATTGGAAACTTCCTTTCCATATTTCTACAGATGCTTCAGATACAGCTCTAGGAGCTGTGTTGGGTCAAAAGGATTTAGTTCCTTATGCCATTTACTACACCAGTAAAAATTTGACTCCCACTGAGTTAAATTACACTGTGACTGAAAAAGAATTCTTAGCTATTGTTCATACAATCAACAAGTTTAGACATTATATAACAGGCTATGAAACTTTTGTCCATACTGATCATTCTGCAATTAGATATCTCATGAACAAACCTGTTACTAATGGCAGAGTTACAAGATGGATTTTACTTTTACAAGAATTTAATATTACTGTGTTAGATAGACCAGGGAAACAAAATACAATAGCTGATTTCTTGTCTAAAATCCAAAATACTAACGAAGATTCTCCTGTAGAGGATAAGTTTCCAGATGAATATTTGTTTGCAATAACTACTAAGACTCCTTGGTATGCAGATATTGCTAACTATTTGGTTACAGGGAAGCTACCTCCACACTTATTTCCTAATGAGAAAAGGAAAATCATTCAGGAGAGTTCAAATTATTCATGGATTTCTAATGAATTGTTTAAGACAGGGCTAGATTGTGTGATCAGAAGATGTGCTCGAGAAGATGAAATACCTGACATCCTCAAGGCATGTCATGATGAACCATGTGGTGGACACTTTGCTGACAAGAGGACGGCCTATAAAATCCTCTCTTTAGGATATTATTGGCCTTCTCTCTTCAAAGATGCAAAACAATATGTCAGAAGGTGTGATAGCTGCGAGAGAGTTGGGAGACCGACTCTTTCAAATGAAATGCCATTACAGCCACAGGTACTCATCGAACCCTTTGAAAAATGGGCTTTAGATTTCATTGGACCCATTAATCCACCATCTAGACAAAATAAATATATATTGGTTTGCACTGATTATGTCACTAAATGGGTAGAAGCCAAGGCATTGCCTTCTGCCACTGAAAATTCAGTTGTTCAATTTCTTTTTGAGGATATTTTTACTCGTTTTGGTGTCCCAAGAGAAATTGTGACAGATCAGGGAAGTCAATTCACATCTAACTTGATGGAGAAGCTGATGGAAGAATACAAAATCAAGCACAGAAAATCTACTCCTTACCATCCTCAAGAAAATGGTCAAGTGGAATCTACAAACAAAGTTCTTGAGAGCATCATCACCAAAATTGTTCATCTCCATAGAAGAGATTGGGAAGAAAGGCTCCCTGAAGCCTTATGGGCCTACAGAACTACATGGAGGAACACAACAGGACATTCTCCCTATGAACTTGTTTATGGGAAAGAAGTCCTGCTCCCCATTGAGTTTCAAGTCAAGACTTTCAATATGGCAGTTCAGTTGGGGATGAATCTATCAGAAGCCCAAAAGCACAGAATGGAGCAACTGAATGAGCTAGAAGAGATCAGACAAGATGCAATTTTAAGGACTGATCTAGTTCAACATCAAAGAACTAAGTGGCATGACAGATATATTAAAGAGAGAAAGTTTCAAGAGGGAGATTGGGCTTTACTGTTTGATTCCAAGTTTAAAGACTTCAAAGGGAAGTTTCAGACTCATTGGCTTGGGCCATATGAGATTGATAAAGTCTTTAACAATGGAGCAGTAAGAATCAAGATCATTGATGAATTTCAGACTCCTCTTATTGTGAATGGCCACCGATTGAAAATTTATCATAAGCCACTTTCAAAAGAGGAGTTTGTCAAAATGTTCCAAGAGAATTCTGCAATAAGGCTGGTGGAGAAGAATCCTTCTCTCCCACCAGCCTAATCTTGTTTTTTTCAGTTTTTGAAAAAAAAAAAAAAAAAAAAAAAAGAGAGAAAAAAATGTGTATAAGCCTGAAAACCAATCCCAGATTGGCAGTCTTATGCAGAAAATATAGAGTGAAAATCAGGAACACCTGACACTCTATATTTTCCAAAAAAAAAAAAAAAAATCTCCTCTCCTTCTCTTTCCATCTTCACTTCATCGCACTTGTCATTTCACTTCACCTCCATCTCATTTTCATCTCCATTACACTTCATTCCACTTCATTTTCACTTCATTCCATTCATTCCATCTCATTTCATTAATAAAAACCCCTTTCAGGACTATTTTCATTCAGTTAGTTCTTCTCTAACTATCTTTGTGCAGTTAAAGGGGTGTTGTCTCAGTTTCCGCAGCCAGAAGCAGTTTCCGCAGCCAGAAACGATTTCCGCAGCCAACATCACTCTGTTTTTAAAAATACAATCAACTGTTAGTGCCATAATCATGAAATGTAGGTGTAATTGAGCTAAAGACATGGGGCATCTCCAAGATATCAAAGAAGAGCAACTGGTTAGAAGCCTTGAGCAAGAATTGACAAAGTTTCCAAAGGTATGATCAAAAATCTTTATCAAATGACAATTCAAGTCATAATTACGTATAGTTATTAAACCATAACAGGCTCTCCTATGTGCAATGATTTGATATATTAGCCCACTATCACTCTTATTCCGCGATGTCACTCCACACACCTCGCATTTATCTCCCTAACAGTCTCATGATTACTCCGAGTTTGAACTCAAATGTGACTGCACTTCTAGTTATTACCCGTACTCTTGAGATGTGACCTATTGTGCTACGGCTCTTCCCAGCTGTAATTTCCGCAGCCATCTGTTGAGACGTGTAAAATCTCATACATAGTCATCCAACTCGAAAGAATCCTGCCGTTACTCCACCGCTTATCACTCCACTCATACTCCACTTATATCATACTCCCTGCATGCGTCCACATTTCATTTTATGAACTCATTTATCACTGCTCACTCACTGTTCCTCTCGTAATTCGGGTATTTCCCATTCACTGTTCTCTATTTCCAACTGTCGTCACTACAGTTTTCTCTAAACCCTGACTACCGTCATTACAGTCTATCCAAAACCCTGAACAGAGCTATTTTTTTTCTTAACCCTCACACGCAGAAGAACTCTCAACGGAATTTAAAACAGAAGATGGGAAAATTACTGAGAGCTGAGCCGGAAGGACCGAAATACTTGGAGGGTTATCCTCAAGTTAAGGAATTGCTGAAGAAAGTCAGATGGCTACGATTTATCCAGAAGTTTAAAGGCTATAACAAGGAGGTGACCAAAGCTTTTGCAAGTTCCTTTAATGGACAAACAGTGGAGGTTGGAGATTTAAAATTCACAGTGACCGAGGCCACAGTAGCAGCTGCCATAGGCCTACCTCAAGAGGGTGAAAGGTGGTTTAAAAATAGAAGTGTGGAAGATCAAATATGGAGAACCATGCTACAAAACCAAGGTATGGATACCACCGTATTCACAAGAGGCATCCCTGTTAATGTATTAAAAGAGGAATGGTCTAGTCTATTGTTAGTCATTCAGAAATTTATCACGTGTGAAGGTCGTTTTGGCTCTATGTATATGTATCATGTCAGACTGATGATGAATTTCATGGACGGTCACACTCTTAATTTGCCTCATTTTCTGCTATCAAGTTTGAAAAAGATGAGTTTTACAGTTCAAAAACATGTAGGCAATATTGAACCTCATCTTTACCACCATGGACTCATCAAAATTCTTATTGAGGATCAGTTGAAGAAAACTAAGGATACATGGGAGCAATTCTTAACAAGAAACTACTTCCAAGAGCCGTCTGAGGCCTCTGGAAGCAGTCCACCAAAAATTCCAAGGAAAAGTAGGAGGAAAGAAAAAAGCATTACAATCCAAGACTCCCCTACAATAGAAATTCAAGAAACAGTCCAAAAAGGAAAAGAAGATAGAGCTAGAAGTAAGAAACAAAAGAAGGAAAAAGGCAAAAGGACTATTCAAGAAGTCTATCCATCCCCTGAGCAATCCATAGAAGAGGATTATCAACCTCTGTTAGAAAGATTAATAGATCTTCAAGTTGCTGCCATAGCCAAGAAAAAGCAAAAAGGAAAACAGAGTGCACAAGAGAAGAGTACTAGTTCATACTTAAGAAGGAGCACTAGGCTAAAAGGGAAGGGGAATAAAACCAAAGAAAAACAATCTCACTTTATTGATTTAGATAAAGAGACACTTGAGAAATCTCCAACTCAGCCAAGCATTGAGTTTAGTCCTCCATGTGAGGAAATCCCTTTTCGGCCGGAAAGAGAGAGCAGTCCTCCTTCACCAGAATTTGAGTTTAGGTCGAGAAAGACACCTGAGGTAGATTTTAATCAGCAAGAGGCATACAATTACCTGGAAACCTTAGAACAATCAGCTGCAGGACCAAGTACCTCTCTGCCACCTGATGCACAAGTTCAGTCTTTGAAATAGGAAATATTTGAGTTAGAAGTCCTAAATAGGCATATCATACAAGAAAATGAAGCACTCAAAGAGCAGAGTAAAGTAGACAAGATTGTCCATGATAATACTATGCTCCATTTAGGACTGTGGCAAAAGAAAAACAGAAAACTGAAGAAGAAGTGCAAAAAGTTAAGCAGAGCATTGATTAACCTCAAGTTCAAATGCCTAGTCAGGAAGCCGAGGATGATGTTAGCATCAGGGAAGAAGAAAAGAGGGCTAGATGTCCTTGCAGAAGTATCAGAACACATGGATTAGAGGGAAATAACTCAATTTTGGTTGCATGAGAACATGCAACACCTTCACAGTGGGGGTATGTTGAGCCTCAAACCTGCACCTTCCTATACACCCTCTCAGCCTTCCTTTTCCACTTATTGCATCCACCCAGCTGTTAAATCATTGCATTGTAGTTTAAAAAGATCTCTTTACATGGTTTTCCGACTATACTTATGACTGTTGTTTGGTTTAGTTTTTTTTTGTTCATGCAGCTACGGAAACTTGTCAATTTCCACAGCCAGCACAGGTTTCCGCAGCCAGCACAGGATTCCGCAGCTATTTTGTTAAAAGCTGTGCTACAGGTGTCCTATGAAGAAACGAGCCACATGGGCAAGCTCCAGGTGACGGATACATGGAACGTGTCCCTTCGAAGTAGCCAAATCATCCATGGAAGGTCACAGTCAACGAAGGTCAAAGGTAGAGCCAACCAAAGAGTTCAGCGGTGGTACGTCTCTGCTTTGAGCACGTGAACGTTACGTGGCACAGTCCTCAGCTCACGAAGACACCAGCACACCTGGAGATCACTTCTGTAACCGGAATCTAACAGCAACCACTCCAGAGATTTAATAGACATGATGACAGTTACGCTAGATCTCGGCTGAAGGGATCTACGTGTCTTTGGCAACACAGTCAATAGCATAGGAGTTAGTTAGCTAGTCTCAGCATTTTGTCATTATAAATAACGCGTCGATGAATGCTGTAAAGAAGTTTTTCTTGATATGTAAATTCTGAACTGTTGTCACCTCACTGTTTATACATGTTGCTGTTTTAATATATGAGAAGACTTTTCTGAGCTTATTCGTGTGACTACTTGTTGACTGGCTGAAGTGGCAGAGGGCCCCTGCGCGCTGAAGCCTTGTAAAGTTTTCATTTGGTTTTATTATGTTCTTGTATCATTAGCTTGTACATAACACACTGTTTGATGTTTCTTAACTCACTGCTATTTAGATTTTCACCTTTGTTTTCTTATAACTGTCAACTGATCAATGCTTTTCTGCAGGTTTTCTTAGGCAGCCCGGGAAAATTTTCATCTTTTTGATAACTATTGGCATATGAGATCATCTTGTCCTTCCTGCTAACTTTCATTTTCTGAAGTTTAATTTCAGCACTGTCTTTTTCAAGTTGTGATTTGCTTACTTATTTTTTTTGTTATTTAGATATCATACTGCTCATCAATTTATGGTTTCTTTCTATTGTGAAGTGACTCTATTAGCAAGAAATCAGAATATCACTAACTGTAGTGTGATTTAGTTATCATATTGATTAAACTTATTCATGATTGCTTCCCACAAGGTAGATTGAGCTTAATGGTAAAGGATCAGAAGAGTTGAAGTAGTGTGATTAGTTTCCTTTATGCAATTTAATTTCTTGCAATTTAGTTATCATATTGCTTAAACTTATTCATGATTGCTTCCCACAAGGTAGATTGAGCTGAAGGGTAAAGGATCAGAAGAGTTGAAGTAGTGTGATTAGTTTCCTTTCTGCAATTTAATTTCTTGCAATTTAGTTATCATATTGCTTAAACTTATTCATGGTTGCTTCCCACAAGGTAGATTGAGCTGAAGGGTAAAGGACCAGAAGAGTTAAAGTAGTGTGACTAGTTTCTTTTATGCAATTTAATTTCTTGCCATTTAGATAGCATATTGCTTGACTTATTCATGATTACTTCCCACAAGGTAGATTGAGCTGAAGGGTAAAGGATCTGAAGAGTTTAAGTAGTGTGAATTAGTTGCTTTGCTTTTGGTTTGAGTTGCTTTAAGTTCAGTTTTTACTTTCTTTTCATTCAGCAGCAAGGATACTGGGCCATTGTCATTAGTTCACTTTTTGATGCATTTACTTTCTCTTAAGAATTGATTTCATTTTAGTTGTTTTAAAGCTTTCTTCTTGAGCACTTTCAAGTTTGAGAAAATCACCGTAGAAACCACCATCACCATCCATACTTCATACTTCACTTTCACTCTCACCATCACACATTAGGGAAAGATAAATCCAAAAATAAACTAAAAACTCAAAAACGACAAAAGATTAAGGAAATGGTTATCTAGTACATATAGTACACTTCACTTCGTCAGTTTACGAACCCCGGATTGACATTATAAATAGCAATTTAGATCACACTAAATTGACCAAACAATCATCATGTTTGTATTGTACATTGTTTGACCATGAGATGGAGGATTTTCCCACACTGATAACGAGGTTGTGCGATAAAGGCGCACTCCAGGCTCCCCCAACTCAGATCCTGCAAATGATGAGGTCTGAGCCGCGTGAGGAAGACCCTAATGTAAATGTCGTGCTGCAGAGTGGTATTACAATAGGGCAACCTCATGAAAGTACCTGAGTCTGCAAGGCTCCAACGAAGGAAACATAATTTGATTTGGAGAGCGTTAAGGAAACCTTCATGGAATCTAAGAGGAGCTTCGTTGATGCCTCCACTTTAGAAAGTGAAGATTAACTGGATCCGAAAATGGACCCATCGATTCTCACTATGTTCTTGGTGACATGCATGAAGCTTCTGCATGATAGCAAGGCTATAAAGGGGCTACAAGAACTCATAACTAGATGCGTTGGGACCACGCAAGGAGAACCACGTGTAGTCCGG
Source organism: Pinus tabuliformis (assembly GCA_031772625.1). NCBI lineage: Eukaryota > Viridiplantae > Streptophyta > Pinopsida > Pinales > Pinaceae > Pinus > Pinus tabuliformis. Next base: position 869,633,594 of record CM062810.1, on the reverse strand, counting down.
ATGCTCAGGAAGCACACGACGCGAACGGAAAGGGAGATGAGATTGACTACACAGATTGGGGGATATGAGATGGACCAAGTGATTCTGGATCTAGGATCGAACATAAACATCCTACCAAAGCAGACATGGGAGCGCATGGGCAGGCCTGCATTATAATGGTCTCCTATCAAACTACGGATGGTGAACCAGTAAAAGATCCTACATATGGGGAGATTGCAGGGAATCAAAGTAAATATTGAAGGAGCAAGTGCGCTAGCAGATTTCAAAGTGATAGAGATTGTTGATGACTGCAATTCCTAGCCTATGCTATTGGGAATAGAGTGGGCCACTGAATTGAATGGAGTGATAAGTCTAAAGAACCGCAAGATGATCTTTGAGAAAAAGTCACTGCGCGTAGTGGTACCTTTAGACCCTATAGAGGGATCACGCTACACGGAGATGTTGTGCAACTGTGATAGTGACGATGTCTTGGATTGCATCTACAAGATAACTGTGCATGAGCAGGACTAGGTAAATCTAACTGGGGATGGCCAAATCTCATGGGAGCGCGAAATCTCCTGCACATTCAATTATGGTGACGAGATAGAGCGATGGTAAAACGGGTTACGCGAGGTAACCATGTTACACAAAAATATCGTCACCATGATTATTTGTAGTCAGTATGGGTCTATCATCACTTGTACTATCCTCCTAAGCAAGTCTCAGACCTCAGCTCTTCAAGTCAAGCTTTGAAAATGGGAGAAAGACATTGAAAATCGATGAAACTCTCGTTCTGCACTTTCTCTCACTGTCACCTGTGGTCTTGCACCTTCTGTTTACAAAAAATATGAACCTGCCCCCTCTGTCCCTAAAGGTGTGGGTGTGGACCCCTGTGAAAGTCAAAAGGCGCAAGTTTTATCTTAAAAGACTCACTTTGGGTTAATTCTAGAGGATTCTAGAAGGAATTTTGACGTTGATTGTTCGCTCTGAGGTGGTTCATGCATCACAAAAGAGAAGGAGCTAATCCCTTGACGAGAGGAGCTATCCCTTTGAAGGAGGGCTTTATCCCTTTGAAGGAGGGTTTTATCCCTTTGAAGGAGGACCTAGTAACCTCCCTCCATTGCACTATAAATTCAGGCATTGGGCTGGTTGCTGGGGAGGTTAGAGCTGAACATTTTTAAGGGTAAATGCTGGTGAAATCAAGACTTCCTAGTTGAGCTTAAGAGGAGAGATCACATACTTTTTTGGCTTCATTGGGGAGTGAGTGAAACTTGTCAAAGTAGAGGAGACTTCTTGCTAGACCCTGGGAGGAGCTTGTACAGCATCAAGGCACAGGTTGTAAAGTTCTTCTTCTTTTGAATTAATACAATCAAACTCATTTTTCTCAACAAGTATCTCATGTTATTTGTTTCATGGACTCCTTGACTTTCATGTTAAATATGTTTTATGATATTGGTTTTTCAGGTGTTATTTAATTTGTTTGCCTTGTTTGTGTTTGCAGATTCGTGACAAAGGAGCTCATTTGGATCGAAGGAGCGAGGGCACCCACAAACTTGCGTTGGACCTAAGGTAGGTCCTAAAAACACTTGTTTGCCATTGTTTATAAAAGCATATTTAGAGAAAGATAGTGTCTGGTTGGTTTTCTTGTCATTAGGTCTTCTTTAGATTCTAGGAAGGTCTATCTTGTCCGCAAGACAGACTTATTTCGTGTGACAAAATGGCAACTCGATTGGGGACTTGATTGTTTTCCTTGTTTTTACTTTGACCTGAGAAACTGTGTTTTTGTTTCTGTTTTTGGCTTGTTGTGTGTAAAATTGGGTAGAGTTTGTAGATCCAGGGTTATTTTTTGTTTTTCATAGCTTTGGGAGAGGACCGCACCCTAACCCTTTGACACATTACGTACCTATCCGCACCTTTGCTTTTAGCATAGAGCAGGACCGCACCTGTGTCAACTATGGACCTGCGGACCCTGTCAAAATTTTGAAAAACCTAAGATTTCCTTTGTTAGTCAGCTTAGTTTTTGTTTAGAAATTGTTATCCGCTGCCTAGACCTGCATATAACTTGTCAGAAGCTTTCCTTAGGTTGATTTCATTAGTGTTAGGGTTTTAGGTGAAATTCCTAGGAGTTTTGCTTGTTGGGTTTGTTTTTCATTTTGGTTGTGTAGTGGCTCTGAGCTTAGAAGTTGTAGGGACTTCAGATCACCTTAGTGTCTACCAGTCTTCTTATGAGTCTGACCATTTATGAAATCTCCCCTTGTTGAGGAATTCGCTTTGAGTTTTCTCTTTATAAAACTTTGAAAATCTTGTGTTTAAAAGTTTGGATTTTCATTTTCAAAAAGAAAACAAAATTGGTTGTTCTTGACTGATTTGTGATTCTGCATAAATTGGTCCTTAGCTTACATCTAGCTAAGTAAAACATCCTTAAAAAAGACATCTAGTAGGCTTTGACTTCAAATAGGTTTTTATAATTTACAGATCTCAAAGTTAGTCATTTCCATAGTTTTGAGTGTTTTATAAAAATAAAAAAAAAATCTCTTTTGAAAAAAGTTTGTTTTGTAGTGGTTGAGTGCTTTGAAACGAAAAAGGGAAATTTTTTGTGAAATAACTAGTTGTCTCGTTTTGAGCGCATTGGAAAGGACAAAAGCTCTTCTTTTAATTTGTTTCTTAAGAAGGATTTGTGTTTACAAAGTATTTGCATTCTCAAACTCTTTCTTAGTTTAGAAATTTATCGAAGAGAAAAAGATTGTTTAAATCATCTTAGGTGCATTTTTAGTGATTTTGAGTCGAGTCTTCATACCACGAGTTTCATCTCCGCACCTTTTGACTTAAACAAAAACCAATAAAAAATAATACTTAAAGTAAAATTCATTTAGTAACATTTTTATTTCTAGGGCTCTGATACACCAACTTAGCTTAGGCTAGTGTCTTGGAGTAGAGAGTAATTAACTCTCCAAGACAAGTAAAAACAAACAAGTAGCTATATCTTGTGGTAGGGAAGAAATCCAATTGTTGCATTTATGCTCTGGGAAAGCTCCTCTTAAAGGAGAAGCACGAGATCATGTCCGAACCAGTGTGGGAATCAATCCTTCCTCATTGGGAACGACACCAGATATTCACATATTAAAAATGGTAAACCTCGGATTAACCATTGTCGAGGAGCCTAGGGTCACTTGTTGGTAAACCTTGGATTATGTCAAGGAGCCTTCAACGGGATTGAGCTTGCTACTCTGCCCTTGCATGCGTATCGGATCGTAGACTTTTCCCCTAGGTATATTTGTTTTAGTTGGTAACCTTAGTGGCCATATTATTTAGGATTCTTCCTGAGGTGACAGTGGTGGGAAGATCCCATTGTACCTGGAGCAGACGTCGGCTAGACTCACTTGGATTTTCTGGGGGGTTCTCTTCACTCAAGATGGTTAAGTGGAGGAACTTGTGCTAGTCTATTCATTAAGCAGGTTGCCGGGGTAACTGTTCCAACCGCCATTTCTGTATTGAACTCTGCGACGTTGGATTTCATCACCAACTAGTGTTTTCAGTACGGAAAGTTACCTTTTGTGTGTATTTGATCTCCTAGATTCTTTAGGCGTGTGATTCAAATTTTTTTGTTTCTTTAGAGGCTTTAGGTGGTTTTCATTGAGATTTTACTTTGTTTGCATGTGAAGTAGTTAAAAGTTTTTAACTGTGGCTGAATTACCAAGGCAGTCCCGTAGACTTTGGGGCCAATCTCCTGAGTTTTTAAACGTGGTTGAATTACTGAGGAAGTCCCGTAGACTTCGGGGCCAACCTCCTGTGGAAGTGCCGAGCCAGCTTGAAGGCTTGAAAGTCCTCGTAACTTCTAGAGACAATAGAGTTGGGTCACCTGAAGGAGAATATTCTTTGATAGTACACCCTGATTTTCAAACGTTAGTGGCAGATCATAATCCACAGTCAGTGTCTGTTTCCGAAGTTACTCGTAGCTTTTCATCTACTAGTGATATATGTGAGTAACCTAAAATATCCGAGCTTGAAAGTGAATTTGCTGCTACTCCGACATCGAGGTTTGTTTCTCCAGCTTCTAGCGGTCTTGGTTAACCTAGGGTAGAAAGAGTAATCACCCAAGATCTTCCTTCTGGACTTATTTCTATTGAAGAACTTGCTACTTCGGAAGAAGAAGTAGGAATCCCTATCCCTAAAAATCAACCTGTTATTGAGCTAAGGGAGCGTGAATCAATTTTTTACAGTCCACCTAGGAGTAGTACTTGGTATCTTTCTTTGACTAATTTCTTAGAAAACCCAGGGTTAAGTTTTTCACCACCTCGCGCTCCTTATCACCCAACACCTAGAGGTTATTATCCTCCGTTAAATATGTCAAATCAGTCGTCCATGTTTACTCAATTGCCTGAATCTTTTTTGTACGGCAGTCCTTCTGTTCCCTCCAGGTATCAGTCACTTTCTGGTACTTTTTCGGGAGAATCTCCTCAAACCATTGAGCAAGGGTTATTAACTGGAAGCAATGGTACTAAGTCGTTGAGCATAGAAGACATTCTTATGATGTCAGGTTCTATTCCCAATCCTCAACCTCAAGGTGGCCAGTTACCACCTGGGGGGCAGCCTCGATTATCGCCTGGGGGGCAACCTCAAGGTACCCAATTTGCATCTGGGGGGCAACCTCAAGGACAGTACATACCTACGGGACAGTACGTTCCTCAAGGTCAACCTCAGACTCAATATGTACCCCAAGGTCAACCCCAGTATCAATTTATACCTCAAGGTCAACCCCAGTATCAGTACGTGCCTCAAGGGTATCAACCCCAAGGTCAGTACTCGAACCAAGGTTTCCAACCACCCTCCGGTCAAACTTATGTTCAAGGAACGGAAATGTACCTTTAAATTATCAATCCTACCCTCAACCCGGTTATGGTCCTCAATATTCTCAACCTATTATGGGTCAGTACCCCGAAATGAATATAGTGTGGGATCCATCACAAACTCAAAAGGTGTTGCAGCCAAATGTACAGTTGTCATCTCAAACTGGACAACCCTTAGCTTCTGGTACACCCCAGCAACCAGTCCAGTCTAACATTCAAACTTCTGTACCTTCGGTAGTTTTTCAGCCTGGGCCTAGTACGCCTCGTACTCTGCCTCAAACGACTGCTACAACTACCGCAACATCTGTTCAATCTACCCCACCTACTTCTGGAGTATCGACAACTCCGGTTTCTATTGTTCCTGTATCTACTCCTCAGACATCTTTACCACCATCTGGATCTACGATTCAAACTTCAGTTCAGATGCCTATAGGACAACCTGGTTTAAGTACGGTTGTCAAAAGTCAACCACAATTTACTTATCAACCGTACCAGGGACAGTACTGTTATAGCTCCAAATCTCACTCTTATGGTTTGTGATGCTGCACTTATGGCCTAGGGCAACCCCTCCTTCCAGACCTGGTCCAAAAATTTAAAAAACAGTGTTTTATTCCCTGTACGCGACTTTGCCCTGTGTTAAACGCGTGTACACGCGGGTCTGTCATACCCAACCCGCGTGTATCTATTAAAACACTTAAAAAAATATAATTTCCTCTTTTTCGGGCGGTGATCGCGGGTTTACCTGCTGGATCACCTGTTAGTGCCCGTGGCCCAACTGTTCCCAACCAACTCCTAACTAAAAAACTACTTTGGAGAGGGTATAAAAAGACATCAAAGGGAAGGCCAAGGGGAGAGAGAAAGGAGAGCAAGATTATTATGCTGAGATTTTTCCCTTAGACCAGGTCTGAAGTCCTTGGTGCATTCTGCACTTCCCCCATTTTGCATAGGAAACCCTTGTTTCCATGTGTATTGGTGATCATTCATCCTTGACATCATCATTGAGTAAGACTTGGAAGGAGCTCTTGTTGGAGGCTGGAGGCTGGAACGAATCCGGGAGGAGGCTTGCTTGGAGCCTGCTGAAGGTGTTCAGGTGATATCTTTCCGATATATGTACTTTATTTGCCTTTATATATAAAGAAACACGTCTTTGTTCCCGAATAATCTTTCTTTATGCTTATGAGATTCTTGTGTTGAATTCTTATGAAAGTAGTTACTTAAAGATTTTTTATAACTAACTTTATAGCACAAAGATGATTTATACATAAACTTCTATACATGTACTGTTGTGTTCTTTGATTTGTTTGTCTTGCAGGTCAGAGAAAGAAGAAGGGAACTCCAAGAAGGGTTTGCACCCTAACGGTCTTCTCGGACGTAGGACCTTAGGTATGTACCCTAAACATTAGAATTTGCTTAAAAGTAAAAAAGATGGCTGTGTGTGTGTGTTTCTTTGTATAAGCAATTTTCAGTCTGGTAGAGTCTCAGCCCAAAGGACTCTAGGGGTACTTTCCCTTCAACCAGAATTGGCGACTCCGCTGGGGACAACATTCTTGTTGTTCCTAGTTTGGGTAGTCCTCAAGCCAATCAAGGCTCAGTCCCTCTGTTTGTTGGTTCTGACTGTCTGATATTTTCTTGAACTCCAAGCTTTTACAGTTTTTCAGTTTGTGTTTTTTATTTTTCTTGAAACACTTCATATACGCACTTTTTCTGGATTACAGAAGCGTATATACGCAAGTTGCACTAAGTAAACCCGCGTATACGCAGGTTTCCTTAGTTACAGTAGCGTGTACACGCATTCTGCAAGTAATTGCAGGCGCGTATATTCCATAATTTTCAAGATTTATAATTTTTCTTTTGGCTGAATGTCTGTCTGGTGGTTTGGGTCAGTTTAAAGCAGTCAATTCCCAGTCACAGTTCTCTGTTTAACAGGGGACATCTTGTTTCGAACTCTCTCTAGTTATAAGGAGTGCTAGTCTTGTTTTTCGTTGATTGCAAGCGTCATTGATTTTTGACACACAAGGTTTCTGTTTAAGAATCTTGATTGCTCTGTTTTGGCAGAGTGGGAAGATTGTCTTAAAATCTTTGTGTCAGTTTTGTTTTCATGACATTTATGTTTGCTTAACGAGATCGTTTTTATGACCATTTACTCCTTTGTTTCGGGAAATTTGTTTGTTACCAGTTTCTTGAAACTTGTCTTTTGATTTCTTGGACTTTCATTGCTGCTTTTGATTGTCAAAAGCGATTTCCAACACATTTTATTTTTGTTGAGTTCTCATCATTTCATTGGTGTCAATTCACAAAAGTGTTTGGTTGCTTGTTTATCAATCATTGGTGTCAGTATTTTTGAGAGTTTTTCCTTTGAAAAAGACTTTTTGGTTTGATTGAAAGAAAATCTTTTGAAAGTTTTTGAGTTTCGCTTTCTTAAACTTGCTTCTCATCTGATTTCCTTTTTTGCGAAGTGAAAGTGCCTTGTTTTTTATCTTAAAACTTGTTTTTATTGTTTGGACGAAATGATTGGTAACACATCATCTTCTATCTAAGCATTTTAGTGGCAAGACAAAATTTGGTAAAGCAGCAACTTTCCTTCTTTGTTTGCAGAGTAGTCTTAAAATCGTGCATCCACATTTAGTTCTTGCATTAGGGTAAGATTTGCATCCCTTTTTATGCATACATAGCTTTGTTAGCTTTTGTGAGTGTGGAGTTTGAAAAGAAAGCAAAAATTTTGTTTAATTTGAAGTTCCTCAGAAACCTCATAGAAATTGCTCTTCATCGAAACGAAAAGTGCATGTGCATGTAGTTAGGATAGTTTCTTTTGCGTCCTAAAAACACCACAAGTTTCACTTCCGTTACCCTTTGACTTAAAGAACAGCCTAATAAAATCAAGCGCTTAATTAAAATCCACTAGAACTTTTTGTTTTAGTTATTACACCAACAAGTTTAGGATTTTAGGGCCTTGGATTAGGCGAGTGGAGAGTTAACTCTCCAAGGCCACACAAAACGTCAAACATAAGAGTCTGATTAAAGAGAGTAAATCCAACAGCGTTAGGAAGACCAGGAAAGCTCCGGATCTGGGAGTTAAGCACGAGGGTCTGTGAAGACAGGGAAGAGAGATACCCCCTCTCCTACTTGTCCGAACTTACCTCACGACTGTTCCGCCTGGCTTCTGCGACGAGTTGGTACCCATAGTTGCCTCTCCTAGGGATCTGTATAGGTGGCTGCGGAGGGGAATCCCGTGGCACCTGAGGTCGACGTTGTATCACTCTCGACAGTACTACCGGAGGGCACCCTTGCGAAGCTTGGGGGCTTGCACCGGCGCAGGCTGTTGTTAGGAGGTCAGCGTAACTTCCTCTGATACCTTCGCTGATAGGACTGGGCCCTCATCATCCCAGACTACCTTCGGAAGGCCCTTTGACTCCACTTTCTTGTATTTTGGTGTCCGGTCCTCACCACCCGGAGCGGAAATACTTGGAAGTTGTTTGACTGGCTGTTTCTTTAGGGACTTTATAGTGAGTGCTCTTTGCTCCTTGTATATAGTTGGCTTTAGGTATTTTTGTCTAGTCACATTTGGACTTTGTGTTCTGAGTGACTGGCTTGCCACTCTACCGATCTTGAAAGGCTTTTGGTTGTTCTTTCAGAAATTGTGGAGTTGCCTCCTCAAGGGCAAAGGTTTTGATTGCTTATCCATATTCTTTGAAGAGTTATTTCTATATTCCCGCAAAGGAAAGGGTCTTTGGATCAGTTAGATATGGCTAATATTCCTGTGGAAACCAACCAAGGTACCCTTCCAAAAGGGGATCCTTGTGCTTTTCCTTTCTTTGGAAACGTTGGTACTCCCTTGATGGCCACTTTGAATATTCCTGGGTTGAATGTTGGACTACCCGTTTGGCTGTGGTCCACTCCGAATATTCCGAATGCTCTTGAAACTTCTCAGTTGAATGCTTTATTTCAGGGGCATCATATGGGTGCTAATTGTTCATCTGCTCTCAAAGAGAAATCTGGGATTCCTTCTTCTTCTCCTTCTTGTAACAAGAAATCTAAAAAGAGGAGAAAAAGGAAGTCAAAGAAGAAGAATAATTTTAGCACTTCATCTTCAACCTCTGCGAGTCATGTTGGAGATGAGTCTTCAACCTCTGCAAGCCATGTTGGAGATGAGCCTTCAGCCACTGCTAGTCATGCTGGGGGCACAAGTCTAGTCACTGCAAGTCATACTAGCACTTCATCTTCAACCTCTGCGAGTCATGTTGGAGATGAGCCTTCAGCCACTGCTAGTCATGCTGGGGGCACAAGTCTAGTCACTGCAAGTCATACTAGCACTTCATCTTCAACCTCTGCGAGTCATGTTGGAGATGAGTCTTCAGCCGCTGCGAGTCATGCTGGGGGCACGAGTCTAGTCACTGCGAGTCATACTAGCAATGAGTCACCGACCTCTGCAAGTCATGTTCAGGACTCTCCGCAAACCACTGCTAGTTATGTTGGTGGAATGGAGGTTGATAAGAAACCTGGACGTAGAAGTTTTAAACCTAAGTTCCCTTGTAAGATATGCAAGGGAGACCATCTTACTCATTTATGCCCTGGTATTCCAGAGGTTCAAAGGATATGGTCCGAGTCTGAAAGTACTTCTGCTCCTAGACCTGATATGGTTTCTCATCAATCCCATCAACCATTGGTTGATAATGTGGTGCAGCCAGTGCAATCGCTGGCCGATTACACTCCTCTTTTGGGGGGTGAAGTGCCTAACAAAAGAGTCTGTTTGATCTCTAGTATAGAGTCTTCTAGTATAGGGGGCATTCCGGTTTCTTCGAATGTTCCCCCTCCAAGTTCTAAGAGTGTTTCCTTTGATTGGGATAGTCTCGTTGACCCTCGTCTTCCTTCCGCTGCACCTTTCCAAATAAAGGTCAGGGTTAATTCCACAAATGTCTATCGATGTATGGTGGATGAAGGATCCTCTACAAGTATTATATCCTCTTTGACTTGGAAAGCTTTGGGTTCCCCAAAGTTGTTGACAGCTCAGAGTCAGTTGTTAGCCTATGATAGAAGGCCTGGTGAATCTATGGGTGTTCTTCCTCAATTGCCTATCACTTTAGGTGGGAAGACTGTCTTAATCGATATGATGGTGGTTGATAGCCCTTTAGACTTTAATATGCTACTTGGGCGTGATTATGTCTATGCTATGAATGCTGTGGTGTCTTCACTTTTTCGAGTAATGTGCTTTCCTCATAACGGGAATATTGTCACTATTGATCAGCTTGCATCTGATAATCACCACCCTAATTCGACTTTACTGCAGAATGCCCCTTGGTTTGTTCCAAGTGTTCAAGTAGACTCTACCCCGCCACGGGTCAATTATGTGGCATTGAGTCCTCAATGTTCAATTGCTTCTAAGAAGGATCCTTTGACTTATTATTCTCCTTCTTGGGACTTGGTCCCGGCAGTTGACCGAGAGATTCTTCCTATAGGGACATGGGACCCTTTAATTCCCTCTTTTGATCCTTGTAGTTCTCATGATTTCTCAGATCTTGTTTTGCCTTCACAGGAGGAATTCTTTGAAGCCATGAGTTATGACTACCAAAGGAGCCCTTGGCCTGAGCCCTGCAAGGGGTTTGTTCAGCAGAACTATTATGCGTAAGCCGCAAGGCTGCGTGGTTCCCTGTACCATATTGTATATATGAGGTACGCATCTTCAAGTTTTGTATCTTATAAAACAAAGATTTTATATGAAGTTTATATGTGAGATGTATTAACTTCGTGTCTAGTGTTCCTATTTATGTTTACAGAACTTGGAAGATTTCTCCTCTGGAAGTTTATGGTTGGTCCGTTCTGACAGGTATTGGTTCTCGAACTTGGCATATAGGTTAGGTTTTTCCGCCTGCATTGTGCATTTATCAGTTTCCTTTTCCATTTTGGCCTTAGGATCGTCCCCACCAAGTTATGATGCGGAACCTTCTCATTGCTTAGAAGTATCATGACTTGTGTGGTAGAGCCTACCTTATCATGGGTGCCCTAGTTAGTACCTGATTGTCACTTGGCACTCATGCTGATTTTTTGTCACTAGGCTCGGGAGTCCTCTGTAGTCCCGCCATGACTTGTGCGTTGAAGACTCATTCCTCTTTGCTTCCTCGCCTCGTTCTGGCCTTATACCCTAGAGGCTCCTATGTGTGTTGAGTTGTACTTCTGCATTGCATGTTGACCATTTGCACCTTTTGGCCTATAGCCGGCTTCACTTGGACTCGTGTTTAAGCCCACTTTTGACCATGACGTTTGCAAAAATCGACCTTGCATACCCTTGACCTCTGCAGCTTGACATACCCAGATCCGTGGAAGGGACATACCTCTGAGTGTCAATGACCATTTTTTCACCTCTTTGCATTGAGCATAGGAACGTTCCTTTCCCAGGAACTAGAGCATCTGTTTCACCGACACTCGTTCTTTCCACTGTACCATAGCATTCTTTTATTCTTTTTCCGGCTTATCAGAAAAAGACAAAAAAAATTAAATATTCCAAAAAAGAGCGGGAACAGGGACATTACTTCCATTTATTGTTGGCAGCTAGAGTCAGTCGTGTCGCCCTTGAACAAAGCACTCAAAACAAAGTCTCCTCCGCATGGGTGGGATTTAGTTTGACTTAGGTAAGCCATAACCTTGTTATCGAGTCAGTTCTCCCCCGATTGGTTATCTCTTCCAATCATATGGAAGGTTCGTTCGTGCCTCCTGCATGACGAACTTATACAGATTCATTATATGCTGCCACATAGTCACATTGAGTCGTACTTTTGTTCAAGGGAAGTTAGCCTGAGTCGGCCTTTTGCGGTGTCTCTTGACTTATTTTTCAGTCGGCCATCCCTGGTTGTCAGTGTCATGTCTATCATCACATCAGTTATATTGGTCCTTCACTCGTGCCGGTTTGAGAAGGTCCCCATTGACTTCTTGCTGGCGGGTCTTGTCCTTATCGACGACGACACATTGCTCTGAGGGCAGACCTAGAGACCGCACCCTGGCCCTATTTTCATTATTGATAGGTCACCTTGTGCTCAGCATCGATCAGTATCATGGGTCTTTGACTGAGTGGTTTCCCTTGTGTTCGACATCAGCATACATTATCACACATTCGGATTTGTGCAGTACCTTGGTTTCCATTTGACCCTATTGGTGGATACCTCGCCTCTGTGTCAGCTTTCATTATTGGTTGGTTCAGAGGGTTTCTGCCGTGCGCTAGCCACATCTTGTGTACGCCGGAAACGTACTTCGGTTGGGTTACTACATCTTTTTCGTCCGATTCCTTCCACATTATTGGCCTACGGGTTACACTCGCGCTAGATTGATGGAGGATGCCTTAATGCCTTCCTTCTAGCGGATCTTTCCCTATCGACTCCGACTCATTGCTCTGGGGCAAAGATCTAGAGTCCATTTGGCAGTACCTTGGGGTTTGCAGTCATTAGTGGCAGATTCCTCGCTATCGACAGTGGGAAACCATCATTGTCTCCTGATTGATAGATTCTTACAGGTGTTCGACTTCAGCTCATCTATTCACACTTGTTAGATTGTACTGGGTACCTTGACGCTCATTATCATTATCGGTGAGTAGTCTCGCGTTTGTTAACGGTATACATCAATGACCGGTAATCAAACGATTTCTCACATGGTCGACTTCAGATCATTTATTCCCATGGTGTAGAAATGTACCACGGCGGTCGGTAAAGACCTCAGGTTGTATCAGCATTCATTGGTTCACTTGACAGTTGCTCCTGTTGCTGCTAGTTGATACCATTCCACCTTATATGTTGCAGTCAGTCATGGCGACATTCTATATGCTGGCACCTGAGTTTGCAGTGTAGTACCATCCTATTCCATCATGTTCAGTTGGTACCTTATGGGATCAGTCTTTGATTTCAGTGATCCGTTGCATCTTTCAGCATCATTGACAGTTTTATATGTGATATTCAGACATGTACTTACTCATTATGATCAGATGATCCATTATGTATTTTTACAGTCATTTATACTTGTATACTTAGTGGATCCGCTTGTACTTGATATGCGGACATACTTTACTTTTCCTGAGCATGGGTATGCCCGCCTCAGACAGTGTTTCTTTCTGATCTCCTTTCGGTGGCTTGGCAGGCTGAATTCCGGTGAAGTCCTCCTCGGTTTTTCGGCAGAGTTCCTTTCCTTGTACTTACTTAATGCATTTCGGCCATCATGTTCCCCTTCTGACCTCATACATTAGGGGGCATCTGTTATAGCTCCAAATCTCACTCTTATGGTTTGTGATGCTGCACTTATGGCCTAGGGCAACCCCTCCTTCCAGACCTGGTCCAAAAATTTAAAAAACAGTGTTTTATTCCCTGTACGCGACTTTGCCCTGTGTTAAACGCGTGTACACGCGGGTCTGTCATACCCAACCCGCGTGTATCTATTAAAACACTTAAAAAAATATAATTTCCTCTTTTTCGGGCGGTGATCGCGGGTTTACCTGCTGGATCACCTGTTAGTGCCCGTGGCCCAACTGTTCCCAACCAACTCCTAACTAAAAAACTACTTTGGAGAGGGTATAAAAAGACATCAAAGGGAAGGCCAAGGGGAGAGAGAAAGGAGAGCAAGATTATTATGCTGAGATTTTTCCCTTAGACCAGGTCTGAAGTCCTTGGTGCATTCTGCACTTCCCCCATTTTGCATAGGAAACCCTTGTTTCCATGTGTATTGGTGATCATTCATCCTTGACATCATCATTGAGTAAGACTTGGAAGGAGCTCTTGTTGGAGGCTGGAGGCTGGAACGAATCCGGGAGGAGGCTTGCTTGGAGCCTGCTGAAGGTGTTCAGGTGATATCTTTCCGATATATGTACTTTATTTGCCTTTATATATAAAGAAACACGTCTTTGTTCCCGAATAATCTTTCTTTATGCTTATGAGATTCTTGTGTTGAATTCTTATGAAAGTAGTTACTTAAAGATTTTTTATAACTAACTTTATAGCACAAAGATGATTTATACATAAACTTCTATACATGTACTGTTGTGTTCTTTGATTTGTTTGTCTTGCAGGTCAGAGAAAGAAGAAGGGAACTCCAAGAAGGGTTTGCACCCTAACGGTCTTCTCGGACGTAGGACCTTAGGTATGTACCCTAAACATTAGAATTTGCTTAAAAGTAAAAAAGATGGCTGTGTGTGTGTGTTTCTTTGTATAAGCAATTTTCAGTCTGGTAGAGTCTCAGCCCAAAGGACTCTAGGGGTACTTTCCCTTCAACCAAGTACCAATTCGGTCCTGCTGTGCAGCAGCCAGTCTATTAGTATCAACCGTATCCTGGGTACACTTATCAACAACCTCAACAACCCCAATATGGTCCAGTTAATCCTGGTTTTCCAGGAGGATACAATATCAAAAATGCAATTCCTATTCCTAGTTATCTTGGATATCCTCCTCCTGGGGCTGGTCTCATGACCCAGAGTTTTAGGGACCCTAATCGTCAGTTACCATTTATCGCAAATTTGGACTTGCCTGACTTGTCGCGCCTAATGAACGATCCCATTAATTATCTTCCGTTTTGGCCACCAATGCCGAATAAGTTGCCCAGTGACATTCCTAAGTTCGAAGGTAAATCAGGAGAGGACCCATCGAATCATGTGATGACTTACCACCTCTGGTGTGCGTCTAAATCCATTTCAGATGATTCAATCCGTCTTAGACTTTTCCAGTGCACTCTAATTGGTCTCGCGGCTAAGTGGTACATTGAGTTACCGCGAGGCACTTTTTATAATTTTAGTCAGTTAGCTACCTCGTTTTTAACTCATTTTCAGTTGCCAGTCCGATATGACAATGGCACAGAATTGTTAACTTCGTTAAAACAATCGACATCCACTTACATTTCAGATCATATTCATGAGTGGAGACGTCGACGACGTTTAGTGAAGATGTTTATTCCGGATCAGATCTTGGCCGAGTGGTTTGTAAAATCTTTATTGCCAAAGATCACTGAAGATGTAGCTAAAGCCGGATTTGTTACTGAGGAGAAAGTGATTGCTCAAGCACAGTACCTTGACTTGGTCTATACTCAGTCAGGTACGTTACATGAGAAAATCCTCGATCTTCCCAAGCAAAATCAAATCGTTGGAGCTCCTTCGAGATCTCATGCCGCCGATGGTATGATTGGGACGGTTAACACTAAAAGTAAGAAGAAATCTTCCAAGAATTCTTCTCCTATCATAACCTTGCCTGATTCCCCAACAGGAGATTCTTCTGCAGAGATTTCCGCCGATATTCACGTCGTAGAGTCATCTACAGCAAAATCAAAATCCGGTGGGAAGAAGAAAGGAAAGAAGAAGAATAAAACAGACAAAAATCCAAAGGAGAAACCTGAAAAATCGGAATCCAATGATGAAAAGTGCAAACCTCGTTATCCTTTTCTCATTTGTGACGATGAACATTTTACAAGAGACTGCCCTCATCGTGCAGAGGTTGCAAAGATTGTCAAAGGTTCCCAAACTCCTACTGTTTTGAAGGATCCTTTTCCAGCTCAAGACAGTAAGATGATAGGTTCGTCCTCGAGTGCTAATGAAGAACCCATACTGATGATGTCCCATGTTAGGATTGTGACTCGATCGCAAGATTATGGTAGTAAAAGTCCTGTTGATGGTAAAGAAGTAGAATCTTCTCATTCTAGTCCATCAACCTCAGCTCCCGGTTCCGATCCACTATAGATCGAAAAACCTAATCCAGACTTGGTAATCAAACCACCCGCCAAGGGTATACTTCGAAAGTCAGCTTTTAATCCACATGCGAGAGTGGCTTAGAATTATAACATTGTTGAAGATTTAGCTGTTTCACCCTCAGTAATGTCGGCTTTGGAAGTGCTGCAATCATGTCCAGCACAACGTAAATTACTTTTGGCGGCTATAGGAGCTATTGATGTTCAGGACTCTAACCTAATAATTTTCGATCTAGAAAATAGTACACCGCGTTTGCTTCATCAAATGGCTTTCCAGATTCCAGTGATAGTCAAAAACAGGCCTATTCATCGGACTGTAATTGATGAAGGAGCCTCAACGTGTATTATGTCAATACAGTGTTGGAGATCGCTTGGTTCTTGTTCGCTAAATCAATCCCCGACGATTCTAAAGGCCTTCGATGGCTGTGGGTTTCATCCTTTTGGACTTCTATAGGATTTGCCTATAGGGGTTGAAGGAAAAACCGTTAGTCTAGATGTGGAGGTGGTTGATGCCCCTCTAGATTACAACCTTCTCTTGGGTTGAAGTTGGTCTTACGCTATGACAACAGTTGTTTCATCGGTCTCTCGGGTTATAAAGTTTCCTCATAATGGAAAGATCATAACAATAGACCAACTAGCTTACTTTTCATCCGACCCAGCCTCTTCAGAAAGTATTTAGCATGTCGGTAAAACGACTATCCCATATAAGGATGTTGGAGTAGGATTAGTTAAAGATGCCGGTTTACTGGGAACTTTTCCTTTTCCTCCGATCAACGCATCATCTTCATTTGCAACCATTCATATGATTACATCAAACAACATTGTTTATGATGATCCTTGGATCATTCCTTCTGAATCTGAGATAGACTCATTTGGTGATGTCATGCCTTTGAGTCCATATGAAATTACGTATGAGGCCGTGCAATCGTTTACTGACCCATCTTCAACCGAAAATGACTTCATGAATGTGGTCCGTGAGGAATCACTTTTCACATCAAGCTCGGAATTAATCACGTTTTCTAAACTTGTTCACTCTGATGAGAAAATTCGTGAAATCATGTGTAGATGATTTACCATGGGAAGATCTCCATCACAGATCTTCGTTTCTACCCGAGAATGATCGTTTTGAAAATGATTTCTCATCAATTTTTACAACTGAATATGTCAAGTAACCTCAGAATCCAATGAAACATCCCGATTCAGAGTTAAATTTGGGAAACATCTCTCAAACTATTCCTATTGACATTTCGGTTAAGCCCGGAATTGTTGAGAACATTCATATAGGTGCCTCGTGTACAGATGACGAAATTCATATATATAAGGCCCTATTTCAAGAATTCCGCAACGTGTTTGCCTGGTCCTATGAGGAAATGCCAGGAATTGATCCCACGATTGTTGTTCATGAGATCAAGACTTACCCGGATGCTAAACCTGTCCGGCAACGTTTGCGTCAGATGCACCCAAGAAAAGCTGCTGTAATTAAAGCAGAAGTTGAAAAATTACTGAAAGCAGGTTTCATTTATCCAATCCTGTTAACGGATTGGGTATCGAATATTGTTCTGGTTAACAAAAAGCAAGGAACAATAAGAATATGCATCGATTATAGGGACATTAATTGAGCCTGTCCAAAGGACAATTACCCAACTCCCTATATCGATCAAATCGTTGATGATTGTGCCGGCAGCGAAATATTCTCCTTCATGGATGGTTTTTCCGGATACAATCAAATCAATATTCTACCTGCCAATCAACCAAAAACGGCTTTCATTTGTCCATGGGGGACATTTGCTTATTGCAAGTTACCTTTTGGGCTCAAGAATGTTGGAGCAACTTTTCAAAGGGCCATGTCTTATGCGTTTCATGACATCAAGCACATTGTGCAATCGTATCTCGATGACTTGCCTGCTCATTCATTACATCGAGCTGATCACCTCGTCCATTTACGAGCAATCTTTATGAGGTGTAGGCATTATCGGATTCGGTTGAACCCACACAAATGTGTTTTCTGTATAGAAATAGGTCGATTACTGGGGTTTGTAGTTTCGAAAGCTGGCATTCGCATCGATCCCTCGAAGGTCAAAGCTATCATCAAATTGCCTCCCCCTTCGAGTCTTCGCCAACTCCAAAGTTTGCAAGGGAAAGCAAATTTTTTACGACGATTCATTCCTAACTACGCCGAGGTTACAAAGGGTTTTACTCGGTTGTTGAAATAGAATACTCCATTCTATTGGGATGAGATAGCTCAGAAATATTTCGATGCACTTAAACAAGCGTTGACCCATGCACCGTTATTGCATCCTCCCAACTACAACCAGGATTACTTCTTGTATCTCGCCGCTTCTCATTCCACCATTGGAATGGTCTTAGTTCAGGAAGATGAATTCGGAACTGAACATGTGATATATTACCTTAGTCAAACTTTAAATCCAACTGAGCTAAAATACTCACATGTGGAGAAATTGGCATTAGTAGTTGTTCAAGCTGTCCAACATTTTCGTCACTACATTTTACTACCTAAAACTACAGTAATTTCGGATTTCAACCCTATGATCTACATTTTGACCAAGCAATTGCTAGGGGGCAAGTACTCGAAATGGATTGTTATCCTGCAGGAGTTCGACTTGGAATTTGAGAAATCCAAGTCTAAGAAATCTTTAGTTTTTGCGGAGTTAATGTGTGACTTCCCGCGTGCTGACATGGAAACTATGGCAGAAGAGCCCATTGTGGACGAATCCTTGTTTCTAATCAGCACTTTAGATCCGTGGTATGGGGATATCATCGTTTATCTACAGACCCAATCCTTTCGGCCAAAAATTTCAAGGTCAGAACGTCGAAAAATTCGATTCTAGTCCCAATAATTCAGGATTATTACTCTTTATCGCCGTGGGGCGGACTCTGTTTTTCGACATTGCTTAACTCACGAGGAATCTGAAAGGATTCTAAATGACTGTCACTCTAGGGCATGTGGCGGTCATATGTCTGGGTATGCCAGAGCCCAAAAGATATTGCATGCTAGCTATTTCTGGCCATCTTTATTTAAAGATTGTATTACGACGGTCCGAAAATGCCACAACTGCCAAATTTTTGATCGAAAGATGCGTGCTCCACCTGCTCCTCTCCACCCTATAATTGTCGTTGGTCCTTTTTCCAAATGGGGTATCGATTTTATTACATGTAACCCTCACTCAGCGGGAGGCGTGTGTATATCATCCTTGCGGTAGATTATTTTACCAAGTGGGCCGAGGCGATGCCTACATTTGAGGCAGACGGCAAGACAACTGCAATTTTCGTGTTCAATCATATAATTGATAGGTTTGGTGTCCCGCAAATGATAATCATTGATCATGGGCGTCATTTTCGAAACGTTATGATGACTGAACTTACAGGCCAGCTTGGTTTACGTCACGATAGTTCAACCCCTTATTATCCACAAGCTAATGGTCTGGTTGAATCCATCAACAAAGTTTTAGTTGTCATGATCCGACGAATCATTGGGATTCATCAGTTGAATTGGCATAACATGCTATTTTCAGTGCTTTGGGCATACCGAACTTCAGTAAAAACATCAACAGGGTTCACTCCTTTCCAACTAGTCTATGGTTTGGAAGCTGTGTTACCCATTGAATGTGAAATCCTGTCACTGCAAATGGCCATCGAGTTACTTCCAGCCACTTCCGAAGAGGAAAAGCGTTTGTTATACTTGGCTCAATTAGATGAGAATCGACGTGATGCTGCATTGGCGATCGAGACTCACGCAAAATGCATGAAAGCTCAGTATGATCGAAATGTTACCCCTCGAAATTTTTCGGAAGGAGATCTAGTTTTATCCCTTTGAAGGAGGACCTAGCAACCTCCCTCCATTGCACTATAAATTTAGGCATTGGGCTGGTTGCTGGGGAGGTTAGAGCTGAACATTTTTAAGGGTAAATGCTGGTGAAATCAAGAATTCCTAGTTGAGCTTAAGAGGAGAGATCACATACCTTTTTGGCTTCATTGGGGAGTGAGTGAAACTTGTCAAAGTAGAGGAGACTTCTTGCTGGACCTTGGGAGGAGCTTGTACAACATCAAGGCATAGGTTGTAACGTTCTTCTTCTTTTGAATTAATACAATCAAAATCATTTTTCTCAACAATTATCTCATGTTATTTGTTTCATGGACTCCTTGACTTTCATGTTAAATATGTTTTATGATATTGGTTTTTCAGGTGCTAAATATGTTTTGTGATATTGGTTTTTCAGGTGCTAAAGCCCTACAAAATCCCGTCACTGCAAATGGCCATCAAGTTACTTCCAGTCACTTCCGAAGAGGAAAAGCATTTGTTATACATGGCTCAATTAGATGAGAATCGACGTGATGCTGCATTGGCGATCAAGACTCACGCAAAACGCATGAAAGCTCAGTATGATCGAAATGTTACCCCTCAAAATTTTTTGGAGGGAGATCTAGTCTTAGTTTACGATCAAGCTAATGATAAATTAGGCGCTGGAAAATTCGTTCCTATGTGGCATGGTCCCTATGTTGTCAAGCGAAAGCTAGCAAAAGGGGCCTATGAATTGGTAGACTTTGATGGGGAGTCTTTGGGTAAACCCAGAAATGGTCTTTGCTTGAAGAGGTATTATGCTTAAAGAATGGGTATGGAGATTTTTAGTTAGGATAGTTTTTTCTTTCTAGCTGGTGTGTTTTAGTTTAAACAATGTGCTTAGCTTAGAGAGTGTTTTTTGGTCATTATTCCTGCTTATCTTGGTTTTACTCTTGATATTGCAGATGTCGACGCCTCTCCAAACATACATTGGATTCACTGATGGTGCTTGTCGTAATACATGGAACATTTCTTCCACAACTTGGGTTATTTATTCGCCCTCTGACGAGTTAGTATCTATGCATGGGGTAAGCCTCGGTCAAACAATGAACAACATTGCCGAGTATAGTGCAGTGATTGAGTTATTATTTGAATCTATTTCATTTGGGATTCGGAGTTTGATAGTGAGGTTAAATTCTGAACTCGTTGTATTATAGCTTAATAGAGTGTATGCCATTAGAAATCCAATGTTATTAAGATTATTTTTGAGAGTGCGTCTCTTGGAACGTGAATTTGATTATATTGAATATCAGCATATTCCAAGATCTTTAAATACATTAGCAGATGCAATTGCTTCTCGAATGTTAAATAGACATTTGCAATAATCATACATGTAAATTTAACACCATTCCATAACATGATTTACAAGATAAGCCGGTAATAGTGATATATATATAGGAGTGTGTCAAAAAATACATCATCCTCGATCATAGGTTGAAAAACACCTTATGATCGGCAAAAATGATAAGTACAAAAAACAAAAATGTCATATGTGCCCACAATAGGCGATCATTCTATCATTGGTGATGATCTCTATAAGAAACCACTGCACGGGCCATCTTGCAAAGGAACCTCCTAAAAGGTCCTGGGATCCCAATTACATAGCGCTGAAGTCGATGAGGAATGTCATCTGTAGTGGTCTCCGGAATATCTCCTGTCAAGCGCTCGAGATGACCCTCCAACTCGGCCAAAACCTCTATTGATTCATCCTATGGGGCTGGCACGACTGCAACTGGTTGTTTCCTCTCGTAAGGCCGGAGAGCGGCTGGTCACTGTGGACCCACATCTGCATTTCAAACTTTTGTTATCAGTTTTAAGACGATGGAAAAATAAAAATAAAATAAAATAGGAAAAATTTTGAAAATGATTTTACCTGAATCATCCCACTGCTCTCCTGGTGGAAGAACCATGTCTGGGTCACCACGAAAATCTATCCCAGCGTAAGGGAAGTCCTGAATAGAAAAGACCTGGTTTTCCAACCATTGGAAATACTCAGGTTTGAATCGAGCAACCTCTGTCCTCTCGTCCGGGTGACGGGCCATTACTACGACCCATCACATCAGTTTGGGCTCTCGAGGAAGCCCAGCTCCAACGGTAAGGTGCAGTGGGATCAACATGGGAACCCTCTCCAGGCCAAAACTCACAACCAAAGCCCCATAACCAAAGGTCTTTAGTTGTCCGTTCTTGGCCCTAGTCAGATGGCCTTTTAGATTGGCCAACACAGCATCGCACCAGTTGAAGATGGTGTCTCGAAAGCAATCAACTGCCATACGCATCTGGGATCCGGTGGAAATATGTAATGCGGAAACCCCGCAAAGTTTGGTGACAGTAAATGCAATCACCATGAGTTCAGGATGGGATATGGTCTTTATGTCTATCCCTTTGTCTCTAGCCTGGCTGTTGCAGTACTCTAGCCGAAGGCTATCGACAGACTGGCCACCTGGCCTAGCCCCAAACAGAGTCAAGTGTTCACCTCTCTTAGTCAAACCAGTCAAGAAATATATGTCCGTCGGCTCGATTTCGAGCTGGTGGCCACCAATGAAGAAGCACTGGTCCTGTATGCTCCATCTATCAACCAACCACTGTAAGAAATCCACCTGAGCCCTCATGCCAGGAATGGCCCAGAATTTGTACAAGCCGCACGCCCTCAAAGCATCAAGTGAAGGCTGATGATTCCATGCAGGAACATCTACATCCTCATGCTCTCGTTCGCACCAATCTAGCATGATGCACTCTCTGCATCAAGTATAAGGATAAATTAAACTGCTATAAATTATTTTGTTTGGTCCATTTTTGAGAATTTTTGGGTTAAAAACCTTCTGACGGAGACCACACCCTTCAGGTTAGACATAGTGCGTGGGACCGCGCTTTGTCTACATGGAAGGTGTGAAGCCCTGGTTTTTTCCCAATGGAGAAAAAGTCGGGGTCCGCAGGCCAGCAGTGGTAAACCTGCGGGCCCCACGCGCGGGTTTTAAGCCTTAAAACCCTCCCAAAAAATGAAATAAATGACTAAAACAAAAATTGAAACGGTTAAAAATGAAGAGTAGGATGATGTGGATTACCTGGAGAAGAAAGCGTTCGATTCCGACGGTTGGATTTTCCGCAATATTCACAGGAAGTTTTCTGAAAAAAAGCACTATTTTCTCTCCCAAAATTCAAACAGTAAAAATGAATTGACGAAGGCCCTTTTTATAAGTTTTTTGAGTAAATAAATTGCAAATTTGCTTATGTTTCACTTTGAAAAGGTATTTTTGCGACATTTTTATCCATTCAAACAGGTATGAGTAATGTTTGTGTTTTTTTGCAGGATAACAGATTATTTAGGCGAAATCTATCGTTTTCGACGAAAAAACATTTAGAGTCATCTTTAAGCCCTTTTCTGACTCCTGA
The DNA here is from genome assembly GCA_031772625.1 of Pinus tabuliformis. NCBI lineage: Eukaryota > Viridiplantae > Streptophyta > Pinopsida > Pinales > Pinaceae > Pinus > Pinus tabuliformis. The sequence goes on along the minus strand of CM062810.1, from coordinate 869,610,821 downwards.
AACATGAAAAAATTGCCGAGTTTTTCTTTTAAACTCGTTAAAATGGAATTAAAAGACGGTCCACTTATAGCTCTTTTCCAACCGTAAAAACATGAAAAGATTGCCAGATTTTTGTCATTTCAAATTAAATATTGGTTATAAAATGTGGTGTCGTTGATCGCTTTTTTACATTTCGGATCAAGGGCGCTAATGACGAAAAGTACTCCTTGGTTGTAAAAGATCAAGCGGTTCTCTCAAGTATTATTTTATACTTGTTCGGGCTTGGGAGACACAAATTTACGAAAAAGGTCAACCCTGGAGTCTTCTTAAGTTTTTTCAGACTCTCTAAAATTGAAAAACGTCGAGTTTCTCCTATACTGGACTCGTTAAAATTTCACAGTAAAGGACCTGTTCAATTACAAACAAGAATGAACCACTCCTTCTTAGGGTTCAAATTTAAACTAAGTTAGACTCATTCGAAGGATGAGCTTATAATCAAGAAAATGCTATCCTCCTCAAGCTTGTCAAAAATAAAGAGGTACTTGCCAGAAATGGTGGGGGAAAAGAGAGAAAAATGAGCCTGTTTGTCATACTTTGTAACCGCTCTTGAACACGATACTTTTATTCACCTGGGTTGGGAAATCCTTTGTCTAATAGTTGATCAAACCACATTGAAAGTCTTCAGCCGGTTTCTGGGTATTAACTTTGGGTCAATTGTCACCAAACCATCTGTCATGTCATTATGTGTTCAAGAGGTCACTGCCAATAAGTCATTCATCTGCAAAATATCTGTCATCCATCTTGACCATCCCTGAGTCAGTCCTTGCAACTAAATTTCTTCAACTTGATCTATGATTTCGTGTTGTGGGCTTGCCTACGAAGGATCTCTTTCTATCGACTTTAGCTCATTATCTAGAAAGATGATCTAGAAATCGTCAGTACCTTGAGATCTACATGCCTCAATGGCAGGTTTCTTTCCTTTGACAACAGATTGCATCTTTGACCTTCGATCAAAGGATTCCGTGACATGTTTGACATCAACGCATTTATTCGCATCTCATGGATTTTATTGGGTACTTTGAGAGCCATTGACATCACTGGTGGTTTCTCTCACACTTGTTAACAGTTTACATCATTGACTGGTAATCAAGTGGTTTCTACCATGTTCGACATCAACACATTCATTCGCATGGATAGAATCGTACTGTTTCGAGAAGTAGAAATGAAGACCCTGGATCTAGTTTCCACAATCCAGGCTATGAGGAATTTTGTATTCATTATATAATGGACTATTCATAAACAGATGGCTGCGTCCATACTGTGTCCACATGAGTCTATACTTGTGATGTTTTACAAGATCATTCCTGTATCAGAGCAGTAGTTAGTTTTCTAGTCAGTTTTGATTTGAGTATGGGAATGCCTACCTCAGCGATGATATGATCTCATATATATATCTTGCATTGAATGTTTTTACAGGTTCCAACCAGGCTCTCCACAAGATGATCCTCGAAATGATAAAGTACTTCACTCTTCCTAAATGATAAATGAAATCCTCATCTACTACAGACTTCGCACTTTAGGGGGCAATCTGTTACACAAAAATATCGTCACCATGATTATTTGTAGTCAGTATGGGTCTATCATCACTTGTACTGTCCTCCTAAGCAAGTCTCAGACCTCAGCTCTTCAAGTCAAGCTTTGAAAATGGGAGAAAGACATTGAAAATCAATGAAACTCTGGTTCTGCACTTTCTCTCACTATCACCTGCGGTCCCGCACCTTCTGTTTACAAAAACTACGGACCTGCCCGATCTGTCCCTAAAGGTGTGGGTGCGGACCCCTGTGAAAGTCAAAAGGCACAAGTTTTATCTTAAAAAACTCACTTTGGGTTAATTCTAGAGGATTCTAGAAGGAATTTTGACATGGATTGTTCGCTATGAGGTGGTTCATGTATCCCAAAAGAGAAGGAGCTAACCCCTTGATGAGAGGAGCTATCCCTTTGAAGGAGGGCTTTATCCCTTTGAAAGAGGACCTAGTAACCTCCCTCCATTGCACTATAAATTCAGGCATTGGGCTAGTTGCTGGGGAGGTTAGAGCTGAACATTTTTAAGGGTAAATGCTGGTGAAATCAAGACTTCCTAGTTGAGCTTAAGAGGAGAGATCACATACCTTTTTGGCTTCATTGGGGAGTGAGTGAAACTTGTCAAAGTAGAGGAGACTTCTTGCTGGACCCTGGGAGGAGCTTGTACAGCGTCAAGGCACAGGTTTTAAAGTTCTTCTTCTTTTGAATTAATATAGTCAAACTCATTTTTCTCAACGAGTATCTCATGTTATTTGTTTCATGGACTCCTTCACTTTCATGTTAAATGTGTTTTATGATATTGGTTTTTCAGGTGCTATTTAATTTGTTTGCCTTGTTTGTGTTTGCAGTTTCGCGACAAAGGAGCTCATTTGGATCGAAGGAGTGAGGGAATCCACAAACTTGCATTGGACCTAAGGTAGGCCCTAAAAACACTTGTTTGCCATTGTTTATAAAAGCATATTTAGAGAAAGATAGTGTCTAGCTGGTTTGCTTGTCATTAGGTCTTCTTTAGATTCTAGGAAGGTCTATCTTGTCCGCAAGATCGACTTATTCCATGTGACAAACCATGCTCAACTGTAACATGATGACAAGGTCATTGTGCTACGTAGTAACAGAGGCAAGAGATATGATGGGTTAAGTGAGGTAGATGAATTCCTGACAAAATTTGAAAAAGAAGTGTCGGAACAGCAGGGCTTCGACGTTGTGAAGTGGGTACTATGTGCTACGCCCGTGAGGTGGTGGGGTACACACGAAAGAAGTTTTGAGGAGTGGCACGATTGCTGAAGGATGATGCACATTTTGTTTGGGAGGCCTCCTATGAGATTAATAGACAAGATTGTCGAACGGACTGACCCATGCACCCCCTATCTAGGTGGATACAGGCATATGGTGTGAAACATGCGCGAATGCACATCATCCTCATCATAGGGGATATTATCAGTAAGCAGGTTCAGGTAAGGGAATGGTGTGAATGACCTCTCTGGTTGGGACCACGAAGTATGGAAAGACGAAGTGTGTAGAAGAATATCCACATAGAAGTTGTTAACAAAGTACATGAAGCGCTGAACAAGGTCCACAATGTGAAGCGATTGACTGGGACCTGCGTGTACCAATAGTTCTCTGGGCTTATAGGACTGCATGAAAAAACCTGACCGCGCAGGCATCACCAAGGCTAGAGTATGAAGCGACCACAGTAAGCCCTATAGTACTTAGAGAGCTTATACCACACATGATGGCACTAGTAGATACGACAGTTCATGGAACCCTGGAAGCAGAAATCCAATAGGGAAATTTTAGACTCTAAGAACTTGAAGAAGAAAGGGTACGATTAAGGAAGAAAAGCACTTTGGTGGATGCGGAAGTCAAGAAGCTAGAGGATGAGATAAAGGAATATTTCCTCAGCAAAAAGATTAGGGTGATAAGGAAATATGCGTACAATCATGATGATAGGTTTAAGGCCTATCACGGTGAATTTTATGACGGTGAATTGATTAGTTTGATGCGTTGGCTTGGAGCACACATTTCTAAGTGTATTGACCAGGGTAGCACGTTGCAGATGGTAGAGTGCGTGATGCCGACTATAACAATAAAAGGTGGGCACTCTCTAGGAAACATGATGAATGATAGGATGAAGCTTCACACAGGTGGTGCGACCACCTGACTAGCTGAAGGAAGTATAGTCTTAGCACCCCAAGCAGTTGAAAGGGAGCGCGAAACTATAAACTGTTATGCCCAGGAGCTGTGTGTAGAAGAAAAGAGTCATAAGGTCCGTGACGATGCACAGGGCGCTTTGTTGCCACACAAGTTCACCAAAAAGTGATGGTTGAAGTCACTATTCATGATGGGATGATCAACTTGAGACCAAATGGAGCGGGTGGCAAGCATTTAAGACATGAATTATGGGCAAGATTTGGGAAAATCTACCACCAAGGGAGCATTAATGAACCAAATTTGGGGGGAACGATCAAATTAAAATTCAAAAAGCACTATAAATTACAAAGGGATGCCCAGAAAACAACACTTGGTCATTTGTGAATTGAGCTATTAAGCAAAGCCCTAATTGTTGTGTGTCGAGCATTGATTGAGCCCCTGAGTTTGTGAGTGCTAGATTTCTAGACAGACACGATGGAAACATCTAAGGACATTATGGTGATAACAGAACTGACTACTGAAGAGGCCGCGTAGGCCTTGACTATGGGGGATGCTCCAGAAGGTGCCGGGATTGAGGTAGAAATCCTGAAGTCACCATGCATGCCAAGACCCAAGAAGGACAAACAATCAATGGTTCATGTATGTGTGTCCCCGCGGAACTTGTTGCGCACCAAGCTGTCAATGGAGGACAAAGGGAAAGCTATCACCATAGAAACTGATGAAGAAGAAGAAGACCTAGAGGACCTAATTATCAAACAGGATGAAGATGAAGGCATGGGGGAGGAAACTAAGCTTGCGCAGCCTCCGACAAAGCTGCTTGCCTATGTCCCCCAATGGAAAGGAGAGACTAGAGTGCCTAAGGACCTTGATGAGACCAAGAGCTCGCTCCAGACCCGACTCCTCCCAGATAATATTATTTTTGAGGGCACGCACCTGGGATAACTTCCGAGCTTAAAATTTGAAGATTGGGACCTCCCTGACCATGAGAAGTTCCCTCACCTTGTGACCTTGCACCTAATGAAGCCTAAGCAGAACACCATGGTGGGGGTTACAAAATTAGTGCCATGAAAATGGTTACGTAGAGTGGAAAGGTCTAGGATACTGAACCTACTCTGGGTGCCACATTTCCACCGTGCCCCAAGAACCATATTTGTCATCACGCAACTACTCTACCTAGTGCACGATGGGTGTTTGTGGTTGGAGGAGCCCATCCCCATCATGGAAGACTTGATTCAGTGTATTTCTTGGATTCCATGCAAAGGAGAGGACCCTGCATACATCTCAGAAAGGAAAAGCAATGACTTGGCCATCACGGAGGACATGAAGAAAAATTACAAGTTAGAAAAGAAGAAGAGGGGCTATGCCATATGCAACATCATTTGCAAAGCAGTGAAAGTGGCAACCTAAATACTTGCCAGTAAGGTTATGGGAAAGTGTCGTGTAGACGAGGTACCCACACCAGTGGTAGCACTAGCTTAGCAATGCGTGGATGGGGTCCATTTTAACTAGTCTGAGTTCCTCTACAAGAAGTTTTTAGAAAATTTCTGCGAAGCTCATAAACATGGCAAAACATTCCACTATGCATGGCTTTTGCTGTCCATAGTGTTCATGGCAGGGGAATTATAGGAGGATAGTCAATTCCCCAAGATTGACAGAGATCTACCGGAGGCTGCGAAGAATGCTTCACTCTGGGCCACAAAGGATGTGTTGGGCATGGAATCCCCCCACAGTAGGTTTTGGGGCTCAAAGCCCAAGTTTTGGTCAAAAATGTTGTAAAACTCCACGAATTGTGGGTGCAGAGCACAAAGTGTACAATTGAGTCATAGGGTTGTCCGCCCTAAGCTTTGTATTGTAAATTAGTGTAAAGTCGACCTACCCATAGTCCGCGAACCATGGGATTGCATAAATAGAGCAACACTCTAAGTTGTAAAGTTAGTGATGAATAAAAAAGGTAGCAACGAAATGGTTCGAGCTTAAAGTATAAGTCTAAGTGTCTTGGGTTGTAGTAGTAGGAAGAGGCTATACAACTGAGTGCGCAGAGGCCTAGTAGAGTCCGTAGCTGAGTGCACAGGGCGGAGTCGAGTCTATAATCAGGACAGAAAGCTAATAAAGAGAAGTTGATTCCTAATTCTGTGTACTTGTTGTACTTATCTTCTTTATGTTTATGATAATTTATCACGTGCACTGATATAAATGTTGGATATGTTGTAATAACCCTAAATCTTACACTCATAAGCTAAGTAAATGATTAATAAGCAAGGAACTTGGGTATTAGACGGGTTGTGCCCCAAGCAGGGCTGTGCTGAAGCCGCACTGCAGGTCGCGAAGGGATCGCAAGTGCGTGCGTTGATAGGTCAAACCGCAGACCTCCAGAAGCCCATCAAACATCCCAAGGGTGTAGAAACCTGGTTCTAGCACCCTCCCATACTACTTTGGGTGAGACCTCAGTCCGCGTTTTGTGGACTATTGCCGAAAGGGCCAGTAGTACTAGGATTTGCTTGGCTAAATCATCTCCAAACCTGGGTCAGGCCCCACCAAGCCAACAAATGGTTCTGTTGCTGGGACCTGGATCTGCATAAAGGATGTTTGATGTTGTGCCACTGGGACCCTACAAAGAAATAAATTGAAGAGTGGCTTGACAAGAAGATTCACGAGTTAGTGGCGCAGGACAACAGAAATATCTGAGTATCTAAGGAGCAGTGGTTGTATCGCTACTTGTACACTGAAATCCATGAAATATTCTTAACATCCTTTCCATCTGAGTTGTACGAGTGGATCGCAAAATTGGCAGACAACCAGGGAAGGTCTAGGCTCAACAAACCAATAGTGTGTGGACACCGGAACTAGTGCGCAGAATAGAAGCCTCAGAATAGATGATAGCGCGAGTTGTGGACCACTGGCTCAACCAAATAATAGGAGGCTTTATCACTGAGTTCTTTGTAGACACAACCATTAGCTATAGCGAGGTAGAGCGACGTTTTCTCAAGGGACCGCGAGGTAAGTATGTTAAATATTTTAACACTTGGATTAAGATGTTATTGTATGAAAAGCGGGTTATGTTAATAAATTAATGTTTGGCACTGCGCAAAGTGGAAGGATCTATAGAATAAGAAGTAGTGGAGAATTAGAAAACAATCCCTTAAGTTCACCCTAGCGGGAGAGTGAGGATGAGCTCGCAAAGTTTTCTCTGAGAATCACAGTCAGTTTGATAAGATAGCAAATTCTGCGTTTACCACCTCCACCCACAACGCCACCCACTTCACCCCCCTCACCTCCATCTCCACCCATGCCACCTCTACCACCTCCATAGTTCAGTATGGTGAGTGTGATCAAACTACCAGTATTCAAAGGAGTAGGGAATGAAGATCTAGACCAATTATGGTTCGTGGTAAGAGAATTATGGGAAGCACACGGCGTCGTGGATGATGATATCAAAAAGGCTACGATGGTGAGCATGCTACAGGATCGCGCATTAATGTGGTATATAAAGCATTCTAATGACCAGCTAAACACAGGAATTACAGAGATCCAGAATGATTTGAACAGGGAATTTAGCAGGCTGAAATCAGAAACGCAGTCAATCATAGAGTTTTAAGAGATCGTGATGCTCCCAGGTGATACCCCATGGGATCTGGACCAAAAGGCTGAAGAGTACAGTCTGTGAAGCCAATATGATGTTAACAGACACACAACATTGCACATGGTTTGTGGACTCGCTTACGCCACACTTAAGGACGAAACTGTCACAACAAAAAATTTCTACCCAGGCTGAAGCATTGGAGACAGCAATGAGGTTGCATGAGACCCCTATACAAGACCCTGGATTAGGAGTCCAATAGATCCACGCGCAGCTACACAATTTGTGTCTAGAAATGTAGAGTTTGAAACAGGATAGGGAACCTTGGCCAGAGGCATGTGAGGAAGTATGGTGCATAAAATGCAAAGGCTAAGGCCACACAAAGATCATTGTCCAGTATTCGTGAACTACCTGGTAGGAGGAGGTCCAATGCCATTAAGATAGGAGGCACAGGCAGGGCTGAGTGTGGTGTCTACATTATGGTGCATGATCTGCTAGATAGGAGGAAAACATACCATGGATAATTGTCACCTGTTGCAGAAGTATACGCAGACGTCCCAGCAGTTGTTTTGTAATTTCTGCAGGTTGGTAGGCCATGATGAACGCACCTACTAAAGCTATGAACTAATGATGGATCGGACTCCTGCCTATAGGGTGTAGGCCAAAATTTGAACCCTCGAACCAAATGCAGAGATGGCGTGCACCAGGTTTCAGGGGCGCGGTCGAGGTCGAGGTGGAATGGGACCAGGAAGGGGTCATGGTGAGATAATTTTCTACAATTGCGAAGTGCCAGGACATTATGCCCACGATTGCACGGACATGACTAGGATATCATGTTGGTACTATAGTCAGTTTAATCATGAGGTAGAAGATTTCCCTTTGCTAATAACAAAGATGCGCGAAAGGGGGGTGCTCTAGCCCCCTCTGACCTAGAATTTACAAATGATGAGGTCCAAACTACGCAAGGAAGACCCAAATGTAAACATGATGCTCAGAAGCGGTATGAAAATAGGAGATGATAAAGTGAAGCAGCCATAAGAAATCGCATGGATTTGTAAGGTTCCTACAAAGGAACTCGAATTTGATTTAGAACGCATGAAGGAGACATTCATGGAAGCTAAGAAGAAACTACTGCGTGACAGCAAGGCAATCAAAGGGCTACAGGAATTGATCACTGGGTGTGTGGGGTCAGGAGAACTGTGCGTGGTTCGAAAACTGGGAAAGCATGTGTTGCGCACAGGAAGGGAGATGAGGTTGACTGCGCAAATAGGAAAGTACGAAATGGATCAAGTAATCTTAGATTTGGATTCGGACACGAATGTCCTACCGAAGCAAACATGGGAATGCATGGGCAGACCTACATTGCAATGGTCCCCTATTCATTACGAATGGCGAACCAACAGAAGATTTTGCCCATGGGAATATTGCAAGGAGTGACAATCGATATTGAAGGCATGAGTGCGTAGGAAGATTCTGAAGTGATAGAGATTGTCGATGATAGCAATCCCTATCCTGATTTACTAGGAATAGACTGGGCTACCGATATGAACCGAGTCATAAATTTGAAGAAGCGCAAAATGACCTTTGAGAAAAAGTCACTATGCGTAGTAGTACCACTGGACCCAGCCAAAGGAACACGATACAATGAACCAGTGCACAATGATGATAGTGATGACGATATTGAATGTGTCTATAAGATCACTGCACAAGGAGAGGATTGGGTGAATCCAATTGCGGATGGAAGGATTTCATGGGAGCGCGAAAGTTCCTGCACTTCGGATTCAGACAAAGAGATAGAGCAATGGCAGAATCAACCGCATGAAGCAACAACGCTGAGTTGCAACATGATGATCATATCATTGCGTTGCATGAAAATAGAGGCAAGGGAGCTACCGACATATGATCGATTGTTAGTAGTGGATGAATTCCTGAGCAAATTCGAAAATGCAGTACTAGAGCAGCAACGGTTTGATGCATTGAAGTGGGCACTGCGCGCAACACCCGCACGATCGTGGGGTACGCATCAAGAAAATTTTGAAGACTGGCATGGATGCAGAAGGATGATGCACCTACATTTTGGAAAACTCCAACGAATGAAAGCCAATTAGCTGGGGTTGAACAACTTGCGCACCCACCTTTCCCGATGGGTATAGGCATATGCTGTACAATCCGCACAAGCACACAACCTAAGGAATTAGAACAAACCACAACGGCAAGAAGGACTACACACGTTACCAATTCCCCACAACGAGGCATTCGATAGGGTGCGCGGAGTACTGAACAAGGTTTACTAGACAAAATGAACTGATTCAAACCTGTGCATGCCAGCAGTTCGATGGGCTTATAGAACCATGTGCAAAAATCTGAGTGTGGAGATGAGTCTAAAGGTGGGAAATGGAGTAGAAACCAATATTTCTGAAGGGAATACCAAAAGGAATCCACCCGTAATAGCTCTCGTAGTTACGACATTGCGTGGAGACCAAGACGAAGGAATCACATAGCTATGCAAGGATGACCACAGAAGGATTCAGGAGGCCACTCAATGAGGAAACCTCAAACTTTGCAAACTCGAAGAGGATCGGGTATGATTAAGGAAGAAAAGCATGTTGATGGATGTTGAGAGCAACAGGCTGGAAACCAAGGTCATGTAAGCATGTCTCATCAATAAACCAAGGATGACAAGGCAAGATACAGATGGTCATACTACTACATTGGAAGCATGTTGCTGTGTTCCAGAGCTAGAAATCGTGACAGACCTACCAGTTGGACTGCAAATCCATAAATTGGCCAATGGATTCTGTGAGGAAAAAGAGGAAGCAACTAGGATACAACTGGACCTCAATCTTTAGATTGTCAAACTATGATTAAAGGCGCAGTACTCTACACCCCCAGAATTTAGGGAACAATGCGCTGGCTCTATTCAGAAAGGGTTGGAGGAAATAATATAGGCAGTACAGAACTGCACCAATGTGTTAGAAGAATCCTTTGCAGTCATCACTTCATTACAGGAGGAACCCAACATACATCGCTTGAAAACGGAAGCCCAGAAGCTTCAAGTACAGTGTGACAGTGTGCGCGGAATGGTGCAGATATTTGTCCTGACCCAACGGCTTGTGAAGCTACAACAGGCAAAGGTGTTGAAGGAATAGGTGGATGCCACACGTAAAAAGAGGTAGTCTTTAAAGCATACGTCTAGCCTTGGATTGATGAGGCCTTCCTCATCACTACAGACATCGAAGGAAAACATGCCCAGATGAAGGTGATGCATGCCTTAAGATAGGGAGCTACCCGAGAGAGCGAGACCTCGGTTGAAAGAGTAGAGTAAATTTGGTAGACTGCAGATTAGTGTGCCACGGAGCTCAGGGAAGCGAAGGAACGGTTGGAAGAGCTCCGTGCCAAGATCGCTGCACCAGCAGAGTGACTTGGGGCTAGTCACGATGATTGTGATAGGGGCTTGTTGGGCATGGAATCCCTCCACAGTAGGTTTTGGGGCTCAAAGCCCAAGTTTTGGTAAAAAATGTTGTAAACATTTGCAAATTGTGGGCGCGGAGCACGAAGTGTACAATTGAGTCATAGGCTTGTCCACCCTAAGCTTTGTATTGTAAATTAGTGTAAAGTCGGCCTACCCATGGTTCGTAGACCATGGGATTATGTAGATAGAGCAAGGCTCTAAGTTATAAAGTAAATGATGAATAGAAAAGGTAGCGAAGGAATGGTTCGATCTTAGACTAGAAGTCTAAGTGTCTTGATTTTTAGTAGTAGGAAGAGGCTCTGTAGCTGAGTGCATAGAGGCCTAGTAGAGTCTACAGCTAAGTGTGCCGACTCCTGCAACTGAGTGCATAGGGCATAGTCGAATTTGTAATCGGGACAAAAAGCTAATAAAGAGAAGTTGATTCCTAATTCTGTGTACTTGTTGTACTTATCTTCTTTATGTTTATTATCATTTATCATGCGCACTGATATAAATGTTGGAGATGTTGTAATAACCCTAAATCTTACACACATAAGCTAAGTAAACAGTTAATAAGTGAGGAACTTGGGTATTATATGGGTCACGCTGTGAGCAGGGCTGCCCGGAAGCCACACCGTATGTTGTGAAGGGATCACAAGTGTGTGCAGCAATAGCTCAAACCGCAGACCTCCAGAAGCCCATCAGACATCCCAAGTGTGCGGAAAACTAGTTCTAGCACCCTCCATTACTACTTTAGGTGAGAGCTCAATCTGCACTCTGCGGACTGTTGCAGAAAGGACCAGTAGTACCATGATTTGCTTGGCTAAATCATGTCTGAACCTGGGTTAGGCCCCACCAAGCCAACAGGATTCCACTAGAACCTGCAAAAATAAAATATTATGAGTGTTCATGGAGATGAACCTCAGAATGGGGATCAACCGCAACTCGTGGTTGTCGCCCACTGTCTACAACAGCCTTCAAAGTTTTTTAGAATTTAAAGCGAACATCCATAGCATTTACATTAGAGTGCACAAGGACCCAACCAAACAATGGAGGAAGCTACCCTTTGTAGCCACGGACGATGTCATCTTTAACATCCCAGAGACATGGCTGCTAGAGTGGCATGCTCTATACATCGTGGAGATAGAGAAGTCAATAGAACAAAGAAATAAAGACGAGGCCAGGCCGCACATTGCACAGTTGGTAGAAAAGAGAAGGAAGGAAGCAGTGGCAACAGAAGTGTGGGTAGCACGGGAAGCTGTACAGACAACAATAGAGCAGGAAAAGGCCACAGTAGTAGTAGCAGCAGCATAGGAGGTAGCCATGAAGTCATGCGAGGGCCAAACGTCGCCTTCGCATGGGTAGGATGTGGAGGAAGAAGACGGAGGCGTGGACCCACAAACTGCATCCACACAGTTGAAGTGCCAACACCCAGCCGAGCAGACAGGGTCGTACAAGAAGGTCAAGGCATCGAAGTTGTCTATTGACATGACCACCCTAACCTAGGGTGATCTGCACGACATTGGCGAGATAGTGCGCAGATGTAGGAATTACAGGTGCGCCCTCCTCAGGTTGGTACCCTTTCGACCAGCCTCGCAGTCAGAACAATGACAACAAAACAAATGTTGTGCGTGCGTATGACAAATACCATAGTGTTGTCGGAAGGGTCACTAGTAACAACAAATGAGACCAACAGGCGTACAGTTAGTGCACTGAAGGGTCTCGGTGTCAATATGGATACACTCCCGTGAGAGACCTTATATGTTTTGCAGGATGGGATAACTGCAGAGCTGCGAGCTAGGGAGAGCCACACACTACAAGTCCTAAGTGAGCAGAAAATCAATATTGAACAATTGAGCTTGTAGTGCGACGAAGTGGTGTCATAGAATCAATAGCTAGTACAGGTAATAGATGAATCTTGCCAAAGTGTCCCAAAGCTAGCCATCACATCAGACATACTAGTAGAGGCACACATCCATAGGTTAGCAGCATGGGTGCATGAGGCACAGGAGGAAATGAAAAGATCGCCGAAATATAGTTAAAGGTGCAACCATCCACCCCTCCGGAAGTCAGAGAATAGTGTGCTAGCACTATCATAGTGGGATTAGACGAAATTGGGAGTGCAGTGCGAGAATGCACCGACATGTTGGAAGAATCCTTTGAGGTCCTCACAAATATGCAGGAGGACCCCAACATCCAACGCTTAGAGACGGAGGTGCAATAACTCTAACAACAGTATGACAACGTTAAAGGAACTGTTCAGAGGTGGCCCTGACTCAGAGGCTCACGTGGATGAAATAGGCTAAAGCGTTGAAAGAGTAGGTGGATGTGGCATGACAAAAGGAAGCAGTCCTGAAGGCATGTGTTCAGCCTTGGATTGATGAGGCCTTCACCATCATAGTAGAAATTGAAGGCAAGCTCACACACATGTAGGGGATGCACGCACTGATGCACAGAAGCACTTTCAACATAGATGTCTTGGAACAACGTATGCAACAGATCCAGCAAGCAACAGCTTAGTGCGTTGCTGTCCTGGCCGCAGTTTGAGAATAGTCGGAAGGACTTCACGCAAAGATCTCTGTGCCGATAGAGTGACTCGAGGGTGACTCACGATGTTTGTGTTGGGGGCTTGTTGGGCATGGAATCCCCCCAAGGCATGTTTTGGGCCTTAAAGCCCAAGTTTTGATCGAATCTTTTTGTAAAAGCTCCGTGAATTGTGGGCACAGGGTGCGGGGCGCGAAAGTATAATAGAGTCACAGTGTTGTCCACCCTAGTTTTTGTAATGTAATGTCGGCTAGATAGACTTACCCATGGTTTGTAGACCATGGGATTGTATAAATAAAGCGAGGCTCTAAGTGTGAAAGGAAACTAAGAAACTAATAGGACATGAGGATGAGAAGCCTAAGTGATTGAGTCGAAGTGTAAAGTGTGTATGTGGGTTGTAGTGTAGGAGAAGGCTCTGCAACTGAGTGCACAAAGGCCTAGTAGTCTGCAGCTGAGTGCGCGGACCCCTGTAGCCGAGTGTGCAGGGCAGGTCAAGTCTGTAATCGTTGGAGAATCAATAATAAGAAGTTTTGCTATAATTGTATGTACATTTTCTTGGTTTAATGCATGATTGGATATAATTTGCAAATATACTATTTATTTATTTTGCGATCATGTATGAATGTGTTGTATTGCTAATTATAACTTAAATAAACTCAAGTAGGTGAAGGTAATTAATTAACACTATAAGATAAGTAAGATCTAGGGTAATAGCGTAGAGCATGGCACAACCCCTAGGTAGGGCTACACAAAGGCAAGGCATTAGGCCACAAGGAATGGAAAGCGCGTGAAGCGACCTTGCATGCAAGAATAAAACAAAGACCAGTCATACCTCTCAGACATGTCAAGGGTGTGGAAACTTGGTTCTAGCACCCTCCCATACTACTTCGGGTGAGACCTCAGTTTGCTCTCCGCGGACTGTTGCCGAAAGGGCCAGTAGTACAGGGATTTGTTTGGCTAATTAACTCCAAACCTAGGTCAGGCCCCAACATGCCAACATGAGCTAGCACACAAAGGTGGAGAGTCAACCCAATAAAAGCCCAAGATATGGAACAAGTGGTCCCATAGAAACACATCACCGTAGAAGTTCTACTACAATGGTTTCAAAGGAATCTCGTGTGATTTTTTTTGGGAAGATGGCTCTAGGTAAATGGGAAAATTCTCATCTACTCTGAAAGAGAATTCCCATATTGGCCTTTCAAATTTGTGCCCCGACCTTAAAAATTCATAAAGGAAATAATTGAGAAACAAAAGCATGGAACCCCTTGTGGTGAAGTAAAATTATAATTGCAGACACGAATGAATTCCTCTAGCCTGATAATCAGTCTAGCCACTATAGATATATTCTATGGAATAATTCCTTAGGTTAGAATCAGTCAATAGGGCCTACCTCTTGGTCGCTTATCCTTCTTGATGATGTCCTCGCTTGCTCGTTCTAGCAATCTCTCACTTCCTTCTTCAAGATCCTGTAACAAGTAAATGACAACAACATGCAAACATAAAAATAGAGAAATTGCAATTCAACCTACTTAACAAGTCAAGAAACATTAATACATGGATATGTAATATTTGAAAACATGTAAGAAATCAATTGATAGTTGCATATATTAATATCAAAGAGAGAATACAACCATTCATCTTGACGTTGTAGTCTTCCTCTGAGAAGACCAGGTTCCCACACACTTCTGCTAGCATTCCACAATGGCTTTAAAGAACAATATTTTTAAATCTCTTCCCTTTAGGCTTCCTTCAAAACCAAAACACACTTCTCTCTCACACAACTAGATGGCTACAACTAGTAATAGCTTTCTTGTCTACTCCAAAATAGCATCAACACTTTGCAACTATAACACTCACACTGAGCCAAAACTATCAACTTTGACTAGCTTGTGCTTGGGAAGAAGGGAGGTTTATATGGGAAATATGGATGGGAGATGGATCCTCTTCTCATGGGAGAAGGACTTATCCCTTGAGTTAGGTCCATCATTATAGGGGAAAGGAGCCCAAACTGTCATCCTCGACCCCATCTGGCCAAACCATTTACCAAATTTCTATTACAAAGTTTCTAGATCTGGAATCTTTGGCTCTAATTTAAAAAAATTTCCATAACAGGACTGGCACGAAAGGAACACAACTCAGTCACTTTGGTCGGTGAAAGGAATAGTGCTAATAACTACACATTGACACGGGGTAGATAAAGGCCATCAACGCTAGTCTTGTAAACTAGGAAAAACAGAAGTTTCAGGGGAAATGGTGCAAAAGGGAATTTATCTTCTCATGAAGAGGGACACAATGGGAGTTTCTTCATGAAGGAAAAGTATGCAGGGTTCATAGTAGAGGTCCTCCAGGATCAAGGAACAAGGAGTATAGGGACAGTGACAAAATTTTGTGTAGCACCCCTCCTACTATCTATCGATGACATGGAATAATGCCACATGGCGCATTTTGATTGATTTCCAAAGATGTCATGGAGACACAGTGGTGTGTGGCATTAGCATGATGTCATCATCTTAAAGTTTTGGGACATGTTGCATCCCAATACGATGGCACATGGCACCACTCAGAGCTTGACATGTGGAAGTTGGTACAGGTGGAAGACAGCTGACGTACTTAGTCATTAGGATGATGCATGCTTGACTATAGTGGTGGGCCCCATGGGATACAACATCACACTATTATTTCCCATAAGTTCGCAATGGGACTCGAGTTTTAAGTTCTAAGGTGACAAGGTGTCGTGAAGATGTGGAAAACACAATGGGAAGGACATGTAATCCCATGAGAGTTTGATTGGTGTGAGTCTTCATTATGGTGGCCCCATTAAACACATCAATCTGGTATTTATTCCCTAATGTTTTCCATTTTAGCTCAAGTTTGAGTTTCTAGGGTGTTATAGTAGTGGGAAATAGTGATGAGCATAGTGGTAGATGGGACCCACCATCATACATGTAGCACAATTTAAAATCTCAGGAGGAATTCTTAAGGAAAGACCCCACATGACACATCACCCTAATGCTTTCAAGAGAGATTCCATAGGACATGTCACCCTACCTTGGTGTTTTTGAAAGGATTTACAGAGGCACTCCATATGAAATTGACAAGGAGAAAGAGTCTAGGAAAAATACTTTCTGATAAAAGGTCATTTCTGTCAAGTGATGAAAGGTGCACCCAGGGTTTGGTTTCACGGTGGTTATGTCTGTTATGATACCTTGAGCCTATGGGTTTATTATGTAGTAAAACACCATGGGAAAGTGTCAATAAAATCACTAAGAAGTGTGGGGTTAGTTTTGTGGTCATATGGACATGAATGGGTAGCAACATATTTGGCGAGGTGTGCCAAATGTGGCATTGCACCACACTTATGGTTAAATGGATATGAATGAGTCAACAACCAACTTAGAAATATGTGTTATATTTAGACATGGATGCCAAAGTTAAATGTGCATTAAAGTTGGAATGACATGACATGAACCAATCAATGGTATTCTGGCAAAAAACACCATATTTGGTTGTGTTCACCAAGTTTGGAAATCCACTAAATATGGATTTGTAGAGATGGAAATGGAATATAGAATAGGGAAATAATATGGTGCAGACCACAATTTGGAGAGGAATTTAATGTCTCTCTATCCATAGTATGGTAAACCATTTGAGAACATACTATTTATACAACAGGTTAGTTAATAGGCAAGAAGAGCCATACTGTGATATTAAGATCTCTTATTGCGTGTGACAAATATTTTCCTTGGTCTTTGTGATCCTTACAATGACATGAAATTTGGTATGGGTGCCCATACTCAAGTTTTTATTGAAGTAACAGTCAACCATGATGGAAATACTCGTTTGGATAGTGAGGAGTTGAAAAAACTTGCATCGTTCCCTGTGTAGTAGAGGATAGAAACCCTGGATTGCATTAGTGTAATTGTGGGGGATTGAAACATAGTATTGTGTGTGGAAAGATATAATTAAGATATATTTACTTAGAGAGGGTGAGAGATCTCATGGAATAACTAAGGATGAGAGTTGATTGTTAATATTGTATGGGGTCCATGAGTAGAGAAGTTGTATTAGACTGGGCATAATGAGCAAAGGACATAGTGAAATTGGGTTGAGTAAAAGAAGAGTGGTTAAGGAGAACATAGAGCCAAGAGTTGGCTAATACAAAGAGCTAAAACAGGGAAGAGTGAGGGTCAAAACAAAGAGAAATAAATTTCCTTATGAAGTGTCGGTTAGAGTCTAGAAAAAAAACAGTTGATGCTTCTATCTTACTGGATGTTTGAAGGATAGCCATCGAGTTGGTGCCTCCTACAAGTTGGTGCTTCATGGTAAATTGATCAGGTTTCTGCATAAGAGGGTATTGGTGCTTCCTACTAAGGTTTCTAGCGAACAATCTAAGGGATTTGGTGTTTCCTCTTAGTGAGTATTCACAAACACATATGTTGTAAATAGAGTAGGAGCTCATATTTTTCATCATAATAACCAAATATTGGTGGTTTTTCGTTTTAGGTTTCCACATTAAATCCTCTATGCTCATGTGTGTTTCTCATGATATTGCTTCATATGTTCAAGTTCTTATTTCATTTATTTCTTTACATGATATGTCGGTGGTTGCTCACATGATGATTTCTAAGACTGAATAAAAAATTAAATTGCCATTAAAGGAGAAATTAGCTCGAATACTAATTCACCTGCCCCCTCATTTTTTTGTATAATTAGTTTTGTTGTGCTAATAACAATTACAGATTTGTAAACATGTGCTTTCTTCTTGCTTTTTGTGTTGAGGTTTCCTTAGTTTTTGGTGATTAGAAATAGGTAAATTTTCTTAAGTTAAACAAGACATTCATGAGAAAAATAGCTTCAAAAATTAATAATGAATAGTAAACCTGTACAATGCAGAAAACAAACAAAGAGACACATTAACATAGTGTTTTGATGAAGGAGTTCACCCCTCCCGGGCTACATCTGCTTGGTCCAGCTTCCATGTTATGAAACTAGCTCATGAAAAGATAGAAAATATAGATCAACGCCTTAGAAATAAGCCTCTTTGAGGGGGCAACCTCCTTTACATTACACAAATGAAAAATTCTTGGATGATACAAATGCCAAGTCCTATTTTCTATATATAGGAGTCTAAGAGGTCATAATATAATCAAAGCCGACATAACAATAATAATGTAAGGGCACAATAATAACAATAGTGGGCTTCTATGGGGCACAATAATAACAATATGGGGACTACATGGGCACAAAATTATAATAAGGGGGTTGTACTAATAACAATAAGGGGTTACATTAGTAGTATAGGGACTTAACATGCCCCTCTCCTTCAAAACGTGTTGTCCTCAATGCTTGGGTAGTTCTTAATGCTTCTATATAAAATTCTTGTCCTCCTATGTGGAATCTTCAGCAGGTAAGTTCTTCCACTTGATGAGATACCCTGAAATTGATTGATTTCATAGTTATTGGGTTCTTGTTTCTGTGACTAATCCAGGCTCCAATATGATTTTTCCTTCCTCATCAAGTTCTGGCAATATTGTTTGAACTTGGATCTTCTGCAACTTTTGAATGAGTGACCACACTTCTTTGTCCTTCTTCCATTCATCCCTTGCTTTGTTTATCCAATATGGTTGGATAATAGAAACAACACAAAATAATGCTTCTATATCCTCATCCTTTCTTGAGAGTGCATCTGCAACAACATTTTGCTTCCATTTTTTGCAGATGATTTCAAAGTCATAACCCAACATATTTGTGACCCATGTTTTTCTGTTCTTCTAAAGATAATATTTTTTCTAAAAAGCATATAGGACTATTATGATCCATTTTTACCTTGAAGTGTCTTTCTGTTAGTCAAGGTCACCATTTCTTAAGTGTATGTAGTATCGCCAACATTTCCTTCTCATAACTAGCTTGCTTGAGATGTAGTCGTAAAAATACCCAATTGCCTACATCAAAACTTCTTTCACTGCGATGTTGATCTACCTGTTATGTCATTCGATTCTGCACCAAAATGGAATTATCCTTTAAAAGTTGGAGAACTTGTTGTTGATGCTCAATGTGATCTTTTACTGCCTGAATATTTTTCTTCTTGATATCTCCTTCTATCTTGAGAGTTTGAGGAGTGGTAATTTCTTCCAATGCATTACAAGATATGGTCAGATTCATTTCTTGATGCTCGATGTGATCTTTCACTTCTTGAACATTTTTCTTCTTGATATGCCCTTCTATCTTGATAGCTTGAGGAGTAGTAATTCTGAATAATGCATTACAAGATATGGTCAGATTCATTTCTTCTTTCTGAATGTGATATTTCACTTCCTAAATCTTTTTCTTCTTAATATGTCCTTCTATCTTGAGAGTTTGAGGAGTGGTAATTTTTTCCAATTCTTTACAAGATATGGTCAGATTCATTTCTTCTTTCTCTGGGGTTGGTTCCTGGTGTATATTCTCTTCTTTTGATGTTTCTTGATCCTTTTCTTCCTCCTCTTCAAAATCAATGTAAAATAATTTCTTCTCAGCACACTTATGACCTTTAATGTATTTTTTATCACAATTGTAACAAAGCCCTTTTGCTCTTTTTTCTTCCAATTGTTGTGGTGTCAACCTTGTACGTTGTGGAAAGCTAGGAGAAACAACACTTCCATATTTGTAATTGTGAGGGGTAGAATTCCTTGTTTCCATAATTTTTCTTTCCACTTTTCTTGCCAACCTGAATTCCCTCTCCAGTGAATCAGGTTCCCAAAGATGAACCTCATATTGAATGTTATCCTTTAATGTCCCTATGGAGATGCCAATAATTTGCTTCTTTGGAATATCATTTTCCCCTATATTGAACTTTTGAAAGTCCTCAATGTGCTCTTCCATTGAACACTTTTATTTGAGATTTATTAATTCGCTAAAGAAGGTGTTTCTCTTTGTATCCTCATAAGTGCTATTATTTCCTCTGTGAAAATTGACCACGTAACAAGTGGTTTACGAAAGCAAAGCCCTTTAAAAATTGATCCATTTCTAAATATGAAGATGCAATACGTACCTTTAGTAACAATGGCACCTCATGTAGATCAAAATATTGCTCCATCTGTAGTATCCAATTTAATGGATCCTTGCCATCAAACTTCCTCATGTCACCTTTTCTTTATTTTAGGAGCTCGATCTTGAAACGACTATAACTCTATACTTTCAAATCTCCAAGTTCTAAAATTGTGTCCTCCAATAACACTCTGAGTCCTATTTCTAACTCCACAAGTCTGATCAAGATTGGATTCTACAAGGAAGAGTTATGTCAAATCTCCCACGATGACCTGATTATAGACTGGTTTAGTAGAGTGAACTTATACGAATTTCCACATGTCACAATTTCAACCTTAGGACCTGAAAACAATACACAAAAAACTACCATCCGTCCTCTTTCTGTAACTTCTTACGAAATTTCAATCTGATGCTTGCAGAGAAAGTTATGACTATTTTCCCAAGGTCACTTGTTCTGAATGTAATTCAAGAGTCTGCAAAAACCCTAATTTCCTCAATTCATATCTCCGAAAATATAATGAGAGAAGATAGAAAATTTGTACCAGAGGTTGAGAACAATTTCTTCTCAAATCGGTTTTTTTTATCCTTTGAAAATTCATAGCAAAAACGATATAGCGAAAATTCCACAATGACCTGTTTGAGATGGAATTCTAGAGCTTGCAACAAACCTAACTTCCGCAGATCACATATCCGAAAATATAGCGAGACAAGATCAGAGATTTGGGCCCGAGGTTCAGAACACTTTCTTATCAAATGGTTTTTTTTTTTTCACTTCTGAAACTTTGTATCGAAAAAGTTATAGCGAAAATGCCACGATGACCTTTTTGGAGTAGCGAAACCGTAAAATCCAAAGCTCTGATACCAAATGTTATGAAACCAACTCACAAAAAGATAGAAAATATGGATCAATGCCTTAGAAATAAGCCTCTTCGATGGGGAAACCTCCTTTACATTACACAAATGAATAATTCTTGGATGATACAAATGACAAGACCTACTTTCAAATATAGGAGTCTAAGAGGTCATAATATAATTAGAGCTGACATATCAATAATAACTAAGGGAACAATAATAACAATAGTGGGCTTCTATGGGGCACAATAATAACATTATGGAAACTACATGGGCACAATCATATAATAATGGGGTTGTACTAATAACAATAAGGGGTTACACTGGTAGTATAGGGACCTAACATTCCATGGCTTGGGCCTTTGTATTACATCAATGTGGAAAAAATGTTGTTTACAAAGCTCTATGGCTCCTAATACTGGCACCAATGTGTTCAGAAGGTCAACATTAGCCAAGAACACTTTCTAAGATCAAGTTGATCGAAAATTGCTCATGTTATGTTGCATTCAATTTTTTCCTAGGAATCCGCACTAAATCTAGACAGACTCCAGTTAAGTCTGCCAAAACTAGCAGTTTCCACCGAATTTTGCGTGCCGCCAAATCTGCCACCAAATTAATCCAAATTTGAAATAGGTTTAATTAAGGCTTGAACGGAATTAGTTTAATCAAAACGTGATTAGCGCTAATCATTATCCATTCATTGGCCCTCGGTCGCGCACTTGTGGTCACATTGGATGGGGGTTGGCCCGCAGGGCTAGCTCCCACCACCCTCACTATTGGACTTACTTACAAAAATAAATATGATTTCGTGGCCATGTATTTCAAAGCCTACTGCGGTGGTTTGTTGGTATGGCGTAGAATTCGGGTGGGGGAGGTTACGGGTTCAAAACTCGCCTCCACCCATCCAATGTAATTTTACCATAATAAATATATGCCATATGAAATTTGAAACTTGGACTTATATGATTCGGACTTTAGCATAATATATATATGCCATACGAAATTTGAACTTTGGACTTATATGATTCAGACTTTGGCATAAAGTGTGGATTTAGTGAATGCGGATTTAATAATTAATGTTTACTATTTAAATTTAATATATATATATATATATATATATATATATATATATATATATATATATATATATATATATATATAGTAACTATATATAATGTATAATAATATTTAAATAAAAACAAATTCAAATTCCGCCTTGGGGCCAACTAGGCAATTTCACCTTCACACAAACAAACTGGAGAATCCCTAGGTGACACTTGTCGCAGCCCCATTGGGAAAAAATTGAAAAAGATTCCCCTTTGACTGGACTGCCATGTCATCATTCTATCCCATTCTGCAACTTTTTTAATTGTTTAGGAAAAAAAACAACATGCCTTTTCTCCTTCATACAGACTCTGTTTTCAGTGAAACGAATTTCGTGATCATCTTGATGAGATAAAAGAATTTGTATAGTTTTCGAGCCAATCTGAGAATTTTATTTTTGAGATAAATACTGAGCACCTGATCATTCCTCCCCACTAGAAGCCTTTTGGACCCCAAAATATACTATCAAATGTTTATCAAGTGAGGGTACAACTCCCTCACCTTTTTGGTTTGCAACTATTTGGCTTGAGAAGGCTTTTGTCTCTTGAGTCACACTCTAAGGTCTTCGACATCCCATCTCTTTGAAGTTCTGGTTCTTTTGTCAAGTATGAGATCTTGCTGAAGCTCATCTAGATATTATGGCGAGAAATCATCTATTGATGGCAACATAACATGCTCTCCTTGATCATCAATCAAAGGAGGCTCAAACAATATCAAATTCTCAACATTAACAACAAAGTATATTTGCATGTAAGGAGGCAAATCAAGCTTGAATGCATTATCACCATTCTTTTCTAGAATTTTAAAAGGACCATAATGGGTTGGTTTCAGTGTTTTACCTTCCCCGTGAAGTCTCTCTTTCCTAATCTATAACCAAACTTCATCGCCAACTTGAAATTTGTGATTAATCTGGTGTTTGTAATGCCTTTCCTTGTAGCTTATTTGACTTTTCTCCAACTATTCTTACATTGTATGATGTATCAAGTTAATTTTATCTATGAACTTCCTTACCTTATTGATGTCACTGTGACCTTTGATAGCAACATATTTCTCAAAGGTGAAGTCCAATGGTGATCTTGGCAAGTATCCATAACATGTCTCAAATGGGGATGTGTTTGTGGAATAATGCTTTCCCTATTGTATGCATGTTTTATGTAATGTAACTGTTCATCCCACGACTTGGGATGTTTTCAATAATATCCTCTAGGAAGATGAATCACTATTCTATTAACCACCTCAATTTTTCCATCTATTTGTGGATGAAAGGTTGTACTCTTCTTCAACTTTGTGTCCATCATGTCCCATAAATTTGACCAAAAATTCCCAACAAATCGAGAATCTTGATCACTTACAATAGAAGTAGGAAGACCAAAATGAACGCAAATGTTTTGAAAGAAGAGATGAGTTGTTTGTTCAATTGTGATTTGATTTTTACATGGTGTTACTATGAACATCTTGCTGAACCTATCTACAACTACATACAAGTAAGCACGACCTTTCCCGACAATGGAAGACCTCCTAAAAAATCCTTTGAGATACTCTCCCATGGACATGAAGGTACCGGAAGTGGAGTGTATGAACCAAGTTTCCAATTACTAGGCTTACTTGTAGCACATAAAGAACATCCTCTTATGAAACGAGAACATTATCCAACATGCATGACTAATAACAATACCTTTGAAGATTCTCTATTGTTTTGCCTACACCAAAGTGTCCAACAATTAATGAAGTGTGTGCCTCTCTTATGATATTGTTTCTTTCTCCCTGTGGAATACACAACTTTCCCAAGTGATACAAAAAACTGTTATGTACATGATAATCCAACTCTTCTATTTGGTTTCCTTGACTCAAGCTTGCATATACTTCTTGAAAGTCACTATCATTTGCATATTGTTCTATGTAACTTTCATGAAAAATAGAACTATGCTTGAGTATAAAAGATGTATTTACAATAGGCCTTGAAATCATATCAACTACCTTATGGTAGATCCCCTTTTTATACCTGATAACTAAATGAAACTGTTGTAGAAAACCCATCCATATGAAATGTCGTGACTGTTACAACTTTGACTATGGCTGTAAATACTGCAATGGTTAATGGTCAGTATGGATGATGATCTCCTTCTCCATCAAATAGTGCTTCCATTTCTTAACACTTTGTAATAATGCATAAAGTTATTTGTCATATGTGGGATAGCTAGTTACAACTCCATTAAAAATTTCAGAATGAAATCAAATGGGCTTACCATGCTGCAATAGAACTACTCCCATGGCATAATCGCTTGCATCTGTCTAAATCTTGAATGGCTGCCTAAGATTTGAAAGTTCTAATATCGGCGCTAAACTTATATTTTACTTCAAAGCATCAAATTATTTTTGTTGTACATCTCTCCAATGGAATAATTTCTTGACACTTGTCAATGCATGTAATGGAGTTACAATAGCATAAAAATTAGCAATAAACTTTCTCCAATATTGTGTTGCCCCCAAAAAGATTCTTACCTTTGTAACTATATTGGACATGGGCCAATTCATAATGACCTCAATCTTAAGCTCACCTCCTCCAACAATTTGTCCCAAATACACCAAATAAGTCTTACCAAATTCACACTAAAATCTTTAAAAACAACTATTCTTTTCTCAAGACATCAAGTACTTTGTCTACATGCATTACATGTTCATTTCTTAACTTGCTGAATATGAGGATATCATCTATGTAGACAATGACAAAATCATCTAGAAATGGTCTCAGTACATCATTCATTACTCTCATGAAAGTAGCTGGAGAATTTGTAAGACCGAAAGGCATAACAAGCCACTCAAACAATCCTTGTTTAGTTTCAAATGCAGTTTTCCAAATGTCTTCTTCAGCTATCCTAACTTGATGATAACCACTTCGTAAATCTAACTTAGTGAAATAATTTCCATACCTCAACTGATCAACAAAATCATCAATTCTTGGGAGTGGATAAAGATTATTTACCATGATTTTATTTAGTGCACGAAAATCCACACACATGCGCCAAGTGCCATCCTTATTTGGCACCAAGACAATGGGCGAACCACATGGTGAAGTAGATGGACATATGATGCCTTTTCTTAGCAATTATTGGATTTTCTTTTTGATTTTCAAACTCTCCATAATAGACATGTGATACATTCCAATGTTCGGAAGTGGAACATTGTGTGCAACTGAATCTCATGCTAAATTCCCCTCTTGGGAGGTAACCCCTTTGGTTTCTAAAACATCTCGCCATGCTTGCTCACCACATAAAAGAAATCATAGTTCAATTTATCATCACAACCTTCAAAATATTTATAATCTATACCATTCTTTTTCTTGATCATGAGAAGCACAAAAGTTTTACTTGCATTTACTAGTCTCTTCATCTACCTTGCATTAACCAAAGAAATGTTCAACTTTTTGCGATGGGCTCTCACTATGTATTCCACCCCATTCTTTAGCAATATGTATTTCTTGTCATGGCGATAAAATACTAATTTTCTATCATACAAATAAGGACTACCCACAATTATTCCTGAGATGTCAAGTGGAACAACATCTAACTCAACTTCATCAATGAACTTTTCAGTAATGGCAAACTTGAATAAACACTTCCTTGTAACCTGTAAGTTTGCATTGTTTACTATCCAACCCAATGGATATGGCTTATGATGAGGTATAGTTTCAAGGTTTAGTTTTTTAACCAAGTCTTTTGAAATCAAGTTTGATTGTGACCCCCTATCAAATAATGCATCAATTTTTGTATGATTTGAAATCACTCTAACATGAAACAACTCTATTCTTGACTCTTCATTTGGAGTGTTGTTTTGACTATGTGATGAACTAGTGCTTGCAACAGTTTCTTTTCCTTTTGTAACCATGGCTGAAATCTTGGTCTCATCACCAGAATCTGAACCAAGGTCATGTTGTGTGGTAGCTGTCATATTTTGTTTTCCCTTATTGTTTTGTTTCTTAGGCCTTAATTCGGGATGCAGTTTCCAACAGTGGGCTTCATCATGCCCCTCTTTGGAACAGTGTTTTCATGTGATTTTCTCCCATTTTTTCTTCACACTTTCATTCTTATTTCCCTTCCATATTCCACCCTTTTCTTTCTTCTTACCCTTGAATGGTTTCCTCTTACTACCCTCTTCCTAAATGTTGTTTCCTCTAGATTCAAGGTTCATGGCTTTCACACATAACTCATCTAAATTGTTTGGGTTAAGCATAAGGATAGTATGTTTCAAATAGGAATGTAAACCCCCAATATATTTCAACAGTGTGTCTCGGGAATTCAAATTCACTCCTAATAAGAAAGCCCCTTTCCTAAACTCCTGTGTATACTCTTGGACTGTTTGGCCTTTAAGCTATCTAAAATTCTGCCAACTCATAATGACTTTTTGCATATAGGTTAAAGGATAAAACTATCTTAATTCTGCCAACTCATAAT
Organism: Pinus tabuliformis; assembly: GCA_031772625.1. Taxonomy (NCBI): domain Eukaryota; kingdom Viridiplantae; phylum Streptophyta; class Pinopsida; order Pinales; family Pinaceae; genus Pinus; species Pinus tabuliformis. Next base: position 869,584,105 of record CM062810.1, on the reverse strand, counting down.
GGCCTTTTGCATATAGGTTAAAGGACAAAAATATATTTAATTCAAGAAACAAATTCAACCCAAGTGATGGATATCTTACCATGGATTCTTATTTCCTCTTGAGTCTTTGCTTCCCACCAAACTAGTGTAGCTCCTTCTAACCTTAGTAAAGCTAACTGAATCTTTATGTGGTCTTCTTGAAGGTTCTGAATTTTGTAGTATACCTCAAACTGTCAAATCCATTTGTCCAACTTTTCTACATTCATCTCTCCATTGTACATGGGAAGTTCGAATTTTATGTCCAATTTTAGTAATGGAGATTTTACTTTTGGGGTTTTGGAATGAGTATGCGCAGTTTCAGTGGTGGTAGTGGAAGATGATGTTGCGTGAGATGGTGAAGATGATGAGGAAGATGTTGAGGATGGTGGAGATGGAGGTGGCTTTCCACCATTCCCTTTGGAATCCTTCTTCTCATCCTTTTTGTCCTCTTGTTGGGCATGGAATCCCCCAAGGCATGTTTTGGGGCTTAAATCCGAAGTTTTGACCGAGTCTTCCTGTAAAAGCTTCACGAATTGTGGGCATAGGGTGCAAAATTATAATAGAGTCACAGCGTTGTCCACCCTAGCTTTTGTAATGTAATGTCGGCTGGATAGACCTACCCATTGTCAGGGACCATGGGATTGTATAAATAGAGCGAGGCTCTAAGTGTATAAGATAACTAATAGAAGATAGAATAGAAGAAGAGGAAAAGTCTAAGTGATTGAGTCGAAGTGAAAACTAGGTCTGTGAGTCATAGAGTAGGAGAAGGCTCTGCAGCTGATTGCGCAGAGGCCTAGTAGTCTGCAGCTGAGTGTGCAGACCCCGCAACTGAGTGTGCACGGCAAGTCGAGTCTGTTACTATTGGGAGAATCAATAAAGAGAAGTTCTACTATATTTATGTGTATCTTTTCCTGGTTTAATGCATGATTGGATATAATTTTCAAGTATACTATTTATTTACTGCGCGAACCTGTATGAAAATTTTGTATAACTCATTATAACTTAAGACATTCAAGTAGGTAATTAACTAGTACTGAAAGATAAGTAAGATCTCAGGTAATACTGTAGAGCGTGGTGCGAGAGCTCCACGACCCTCGGTTAGGGTTATGAAAGGGTAGTGTATCAGGCCATGATGAATGGGAAAGTGTGGGAAGAAACTTGTGCACAGGAACAAAGAGTGGACCAGTCAAACCCCTCAGACATTTCAAGTGGAAACTTGGTTCTAGCACCCTCCCATACTACTTTAGGTGAGACCTCACTCTGTGCTCCTCGGACTGTTGCCAAAAGGGCCAGTAGTACAGGGATTTGTTTGGATAATTATCTCCTAACTTGGGTCAGGTCCCAATAAGCCAACAAATGGTTCTATTGCTGGGACTAGGATCTGCATAGAGATGTCTCATGTTGTAACACTGGAATCTGACAAAGAAAGGAATTAAAGATTGGTTGGACAGAAATATTCACGAGTTCACGGCATAGGAAAACATGAATCTGTGACTATCAAAGGAACAGTGGTCAGACTGCTACTTATATACAAATATCGACAAAATTTTATTTGCATCCTTCCCCACAAAGTTGTACGAGTGGATCAGAAAGCTAGTAGATAGCCAAGGAAGCTGTAAATGCGACAAACCTATTGTGTGGACTCCAAAATTGGTGTGCAGACTGGAAGCATTGGAAAGTAAGATCGTGCGTACTGTCGATCACTGGCTTGATTGAATCATAGGAGGATTCATCACTGAATTCATAGTAGATACTTGAGTCAACTATAGTGAGGCAGAATGACGCTTCCTCAAGGGACTGGGAGGTAAGTATGTTAATTCTTTGAACACTTGGATTAAAATTCTACTGTGTGAAAAATGGGTTATGCGAATAAATTGATGTTTGGGTCTACACGGAGTGGGAGAATCTATAGAAATGAAGGTAGCACAAAACTACAAACTAACCCCTTTATTTCACCTCTGCAAGGGGGCGAAGAAGAGCTCACGAAGGTCTCGCCAAGAAGTGTGATCAATCTGATAAGGCAGAGAATTCCCCGCATACCACTCCCACCCACACCACCACCAATTTCACCATCTTCACCCCCGTCTTTGCCCATACCACCTCTGCGACCACCGCGAAGCAGTATGGCAAGTGCGATAAAGCTACCAATGTTCAAGGGAGTAGGGAATGAAGATCTGGACCAATTTTGGTTTGTGATAAAAGCTATATGGGAAGCACAGGGTGTCACAAGTGACAATATAAAGAAGGCAAGGTTAGTTAGCGCTCTGCAGGATCGCGCGCTGACCTGGTACATTAAGCATTCCAATGACAATCTGAATGCGGGGATCGTGGATATCAAATCCATGCTAAACAAAGAATCTAGCAGGCCAAAGTCTGAGGCACAGTCGATCACTGGATTCAAGGAAATCACAATGCTACTAGGCCAGACCCCGTGGGAATTATATCAAAGACTGAAGTGCAGAATTTGTGAAGTAAGCATGACATTAACAGATGGGCAACACTGCAAATGGTTTGTAGAATCGTTAATGCCACATCTACAAAACACGTTGTCGTAGTAAGGGCTAACCACTCAGGCTGAGGCTTTGGAGGTCATGATGAGATTGCACGAGACTTTGATATAAGATCCTAACCTAGGAGTTTTGCAAATTCACGTGCAGTTGAACAACTTGTGCCTGGAGATGTAGAGTTTGAAACAAGACAAGACAACCTGCCCACAGATGCGCGATGAGGTATGGTGCATAAAATGCAAAGGCCATGGGGACGACAAGGACAACTGCCCAATGTTCATGAATTACCTTGCAGGAGGAGGGCCAATGCCACTAAGACCGGAGGCACAAGTAGGTCCAAGCGCGGTGCCTGCATTATGGTGCATGGTTTGTCAGATAGGAGGAAAGCATGCTATAGATAACTACCATCTATTATAGAAGTATATGCAGAATTTACAGCAGTTGTTTTGTAATTTCTAGAGGTCGGTAGGACATGATGAGCGCACCTACAGAAGTTATGAACTAATGATGGATCGAACTCCTACGTACAGAGTTTAGGCTGAAACACAGGCCCTCAATCAAAACACAGGAATGGTGGGCATCGGATTTCAGGGGTGTTGATGAGGCTAAGGTGGAGGGGGACTAGCAAGAGGTCACAAATAGCTGATATGTTACAATTGCGGAGGGCTAGGGAATTATGCTTGCGATTGTACGATTCTAATGCAACCACCATGCTTGTATTTTACGTTGTTTGATCATGAGACAGAGGATTGTCCCACACTATTAGAGAGGTTGCACGATGAAGGAACACTCCAACGTCCCCCAACTCAGAACCTGCAAATGATGAGGTGTGAGCTATGCGAGGAAGACCCTAATGTAAATATTGTGCTCTAGAGTGGAGTTATGACATGGGATGAAAAAGGCAAGCAACCTGAAGAAAGTACCTTGGTTCGCAAGGCTCCAATGAAGGAACCTGATTTTGATTTGGAGCATGCTAAGGAGACCTTCATGGAAGCTAAGAGGAGCTTCGTTGATGCCTCCACTTCAGGAATTAAAGACAGACTAGAGCCGAAAATGGACCCATCAATGCTCACTACATTCTTGGAGACATGCACGAAGCTATTACATGATAGCAAGGCTGTAAAGGGGCTACAAGAACTCATAACTAGATGTGCTGGGACCATGCTAGGAGAACCGCACATAGTCCAGAAGCTCGGAAAGCACACAACACAGACAGGAAGGGAAATAATATTGACCGTGCATATTGGGGAACACAAGATGGACCAAGTGATTCTGGATCTAGGATAAGACGCGAACGTCCTGCCAAAGTAGACATGGGAGTGCATGGGTAGGCCTGCGCTATAATGGTCTCCTCTCCAACTGTGGATGGCGAACCACCAAAAGATCCTACCTATGGAGAGATTGCATGGAATCACAGTAGATATTGGAGCAAGCACGCTAGCGGATTTTGAAGTAATAGAGATTGTTGATGACAGCAACCCCTACCCCACGTTATTGGGAATAGATTGGGCCACTGACATGAATGGAGTGATAAATCTAAAGAAGTGTAAGATGATCCTTAAGAAAAAGTCATTGCGCGTAGTGGTACCTTTAGGCCCTATAGAAGGATCGCGCTACACGGAGCCAGTGCGTGACTATGATAGCGATGATGACTTGGACTACATCTACAAGATAACTACGTGGGAGAAAGACTGGGTAAATCCAACTGTGGATGGCCAAATCTCATGGGAGCGCAAAAGCTCCTGCACATCAGATTCTAATGAGGAGATAGAACGATGGTAGAACCAGTTACACAAGGTAACCGCACTCAACTATAACATGATGACGAGATCGCTGCAGTGCGTAGCAACAGAGGTAAGAGATCTATGTATAACGGGTTAAGAAAGGTGGATGACTTCCTGAACAAATTTGAAAGAGAAGTACTAGAACAGCGGTGCTTCGATGCTCTAAAATGGGTACTGTGTGCTACGCCCGCAAGATGGTGGGTTACACACCAAAGAAGTTTTGAGGAGTGGCACAAATGTAGAAGGATGATGCACATCCAGTTTGAGAAGCCTCTGACGCGATTAATAGATAAGATTGTCAAAAGAACTGACCCATGCACCCACCTATCCAGATGGATATAGGCATATGGTGCAAAACCTGCACGAATGTACACCGTCCTCACGGTAGGAGACATGATCAGTAAGAAGGGGTGGGTAAGGCAATGGCATGAATGACCCCTCCAATTAGGACCACGAAGTATGGAAAGACCAAGTGTGCAGAACAATATCACGCAGAAGCCTTTAACAAAGTACACGAAGCACTAAACAAGGTCCACAATGCGAAGCGAACTGACTGGGACCTGCACGTACCAGCGGTTCTATGGGCTTATAGGACCATGTGCAAGAACCTGACTACAAAGGCACATCCAAGGTTGGAGTACGAAGCAACTGGTGTAAGCCCTATAATACCTGAAGAGCTTAGACTGCCCATGATAGCACTAGTAGATATGATGGTTCGCGGGACCTTGGAAGAAGAAATCCAACAGGGAAATTCTAGGCTCCAAGAACTTGAAGAAGAAAGGGTACGATTAAGGAAGAAAAGCACTCTAATGGATGCGGAAGTAGGGAAAATGGAGGATGAGATAAAGGAATATTTTCTCAACAAAAGGACCAGGGTGCTAAGGTAGGATGTGTATGATTATGATGATAGGTTTAAGGCCTATCGCCATGAATTGATCAGTCTCATGCCTTGGCTTGGACCACACATTACTAAGAGAATTAACTAGGATAGTGCATTGCAGATGGTAAAATGCGTGATGCCGATTGTAACAATAAAAGGTGGGCATTTTCCAGGAAACATGATGGATGACAGGATGAAAATTTACATGGGTGGTGTGACCACCTGACCAGACGAAGGAAGTACAATATTAGTGCTCCAATTAGTTGAAAGTAAGCACGAGAGTATAAACTATTCTACCCGGGAGCTGCATGATGTTGAAGCTGTGCGGAGAAGCACAGAGTCACAAGGTCCACGACCACGCATGGGGGGCTATGCTTCCATGCAGGTTGGCTAGAAAGTGACCATTGAAGTCAGTATTCATGATGGGATGCTCAACTTAAGACCAAATGGATTGGGTGGTAGATCTTTAAGATGCGATTTATGGGCAATATTTGGAGAAATCTTCTGCCAAGGGAGCATAAATGAATCGGAGTTGGGGGGAATGGTTGAAGTCAAATTAAAAAAGTGCTATAAATTACAAGGGGAAACCAAACAAACAACACTTGGTCATTTGCGAATTGAGCTATTGAGCAGAGCCCTGATTGTTGTGTGTCGAGCGTTGATTGGGCCCCTGAGTTAGCGATTGATAGATTTCAGGACAGACACGATGGCAACAGCTGAGGACGCTATGGAGATAAAATAAATGATCGTCGAAGAGGAAGCACAGGCCTTGACTGTGGGGGATGCTCTAGAAGGTGTCAGAATTGTGGCAGAAATCCTGAAATCACCATACATGCCAAGACCCAAGAAGGAAAAACAAGCGATGGTTCTCGTATGTGTGTCCCCGCAGAACCCACTGCGCACCAAGCTGTCAATGGAGGAGAAGGGGAAATTGTCACCATAGAGACTGATGAAGAAGAAGAAGACTTGGAGTATCTTATCATTGCAGAGGATGAGGATGAAGGCATGTAGGAGGAAACTCAGCCTGTGCACCCCCGACAAAGCTGCCCGCCTATGTCCCCCCTGAAAATGGAAGGCTAAAGTGCCCAAGGACCTTGACAAGACCAAGAGATCACTCCAGACCTTGCTTCTCCCTGACAACATTATCTTTTAGGGCACGCACTTGGGAGGGGTGCTCAGCTTAAAATTTGAATATTGGGACCTCGTTGACCATGAGAAGTTCCCTCACCTTGAGACCTCACACCTCATGAAGCGCAAGCAGAACACTGTGGTGGGGGTTACAGAATTAGAGCAGTGAAAGTGGTTGTGTTGTGAAAAAGGTTGGGATACTAAACCTGCTCTGGGTGACACATTTCCACCATGCACCAATAACCATTTTCATCATCAGGCAGCTTCTCTTCCTAGTGCATGATGGGTGTTTGTAACTATAGGAGCCTATTCCCATCACAAAAAACTTGATTCATCGCATTTCTTGGCTTCCATGCAAAGGAGAGGACCCCGTAGACATCTCGGAAGGGAAAAGCAGTGACTTGGCCATCATAGAGGCCATGAAGAAATAGTACAGGTTGGCAAAGAAGAAAACGGCCTATGCCATATCCAGCATCAATGACAAGGCAGTGAAAGTGGCAACCCAAGTATTGGCTGGTAAGGTTATGCACAAGTGCCTCGTAGACAAGGTACCTGCACTGGTGGTAGCACTAGCTGAGCAGTGGGCAGAGGGGGTCAAGTTTAACTACTCTAAGTTCCTCTACAAGCAGTTTTTAGAGAATTTCCGTGGAGCTTAGGAATAGGGCAAAACATTCCACTATGCATGGCTTCTACTGTCCATAGTGCTCGTCAAATGGGACTTACCAGAGGATAGTCAATTGGCCAGAATTGACAGGAATCTTCCAGAGGTGGAAAAGTACGCTTCGCTCTGGGCCACAAAGGATACCAAGAAGATATGCGACAGTAAAATATTCTAGGTGTTCATGGAGAAGAACCTTAGAATGGGGAGAAACCACAAGCCATGGTTGTCGCCCACTATCTACAACAACCTCCAGATTTTTTTGGAATTCAAAGTGGAAATCCATAACATTTACATCAGAGTGCACAAGGACCCGACCAAATAATGGAGAAAGCTATCCTTTGTAGCCACAGACGACGTCATCTTTAATGTACTGGAGGCATGGCCACTGGAGTGGCACGCTCCAGACATCATGGAGATAGAGAAGTCGGCGGCACAGTGGAAGAATGATGAGGCCAAGCTATGCATCACACAGTTGGCAAGAAAGAGAAGGAAGGAGGCATTGGCAATAGAAGTGTGGGCAACGTCCCTACCAGCTGAGCAGGAAAAGGTCGCAACAGCTGCAACAGCACAGGAGGAAGCCACAAGGGCGTGCGAGGGCCGAACATTTCCTTCGCATGCACGTGAACTAGAGGAAGAAGAGGGAGTCACTAACCCACAAACCACCTCAACATAGTTGAAGCTCCAGCACCCAGCGAAGTGTAAGAAGGTCAAGGCATTGAAGTTGTCTATTGACCCAATCACCCTAACTGAGGGTGATCTGCATGACATCGGCAAGACAGTGCGCAATGTCACGTCCGAGGCCCTCCAAAATTTCATGCTAGAGAACCAGATTTTGTTGGGGGCCATCAGAGCGCAGCTGCAGGAGTTACAGGTGCACCCTCCTCAAGTTGGTACCCTTTTGACTAGCCTTGTAGTTAGAACAATGACAACAAAACAAATGTTGCATTCTTAGGTGATGAATACCACAGTGCTATCAGAAGGGCCACTAGTGACAATAAATGAGGCTGACAAGCCTACGATTAGCATGTTGAAGGGTCTCGGCATCAACTTGGCTACACTCTCGAAGGAGACCATATATGTTTTGTAGGATGGGATAACTGTAGAGCTGCGAGCTAGGGAGATCCGCGCACTGCAAGTCCTCAGCGAGAAGAAAATCGATAGGGAACAATTGATCTTGCAGCATGATGAATTAGTGTCATAGAATCAACAACTGGTGCAAATAATAGATGAATCTTATCAAAGTGTCCTGGAGCTGGCCATCCCAACAGACACGCCAGCAGAGGCGTGGATCCACAAGTTAGCAGCAAGAGTATGTGAGGTGAGGGAGGAAATGACAAAGGTTCAGCTGGATCTAAACCTTTAGATCGCCAAGCTGCAGTTAAAGGCGCAGCCATGCACCCCTCTGAAAGTCAGAGAACAATGCGCTAGTTCTATCACAGCGGGATTTGATGAAATTGGCAGTACAGTGTGAGACTACACCAGCATGTTGGAAGAATCATTTAAGGTCCTCACAAATCTATAGGAGGACCCCAACATCCAGCGCTTTGATACAGAGGCATGAGAACTCCAACAATAGTACGACAGCATCAAAGAAATTGCGTAGATGGTGGCCCTCACTTAGAGGCTCACCTGGATGCAACAGGCCGAAGCTCTAAAAGAACAGGTGGACACAACATGACACAAGGAAGCAATCCTGAAGGAACACGTTCAACCTTGGATTGACAAGGCCTTCGCCATCACAATATAAATTAAAGGCAAGCTCACACACATGCAGGGGATGCACACACTGATGCAGAGGAGCACTTCCGAGACATTTGTCTCGAAAGAACGCATGTAGCAGATCCAACAGGCAGTAGCTCAATGCGCTGCTGACCTTGCTGCAGTTTGAGAACAATTGGAGGGATTCCGTGCAAAGATCTCCTTACCGACACGATGACTCAAAAACGAGTTACAATGTTTGTGTTGGGGGCCTATTAGGCACGGAATCCCCACAAGGCATGTTTTGGGGCTTAAATTCCAAGTTTTGACTTAGTCTTCTTGTAAAAGCTCCACGAATTGTGGGTGCGGGGCACGAAATTATAATAGAGTCATAAGGATTTCCATCGTACTTTTTGTAATGTAATGTCTACTGGATAGAACTACCCATGGTCCGTGGACCATGGGATTGTATAAATACAGTGAGGCTCTAAGTGTATAAGATAACTAATAGAAGATAGAATAGAAGAAGAGGAAAAGTATAAGTGATTGAGTCGAAGTGAAAAGTGGGTCTGTGGGTCATAGAGTAGGAGAATGCTCTGCAGCTGAGTGCACAGAGGCCTAGTAGTCCGCAGCTGGGTGCGTGGACCCCTGCCGTTGAGTGCGTAGGGCAAGTTGAGTATGTAACTGTTGGGAGAATCAATAAAGAGAAGTTGTACTATATTTTTGTGTATCTTTTCTTGGTTTAATGCATGATTGGATATAATTTGCAAGTATACTATTTATTTACTACACGAACCTATACGAAAATTTTGTGTAACTAATTATAACTTAAGACAATCAAGTAGGTGAAGGTAATTAACTAGTACTTAAAGATGAGTAATATCTCGGGTAATAGCGTAGAGTGCGGCGCGGGAGCTCCATGGACCCTAGTTAGGGCTGCCCAAGGGCAATGTATCAGGCTGCGAGGAATAGGAAAGTGTGTAAAGCAACCTACGTGTAGGAACAAACAGTGGACCAGTCAAACCCCTCAAATGTCTCAATGGTGTGAAAACCTAGTTCTAGCACCCTCCCATACTACTTCGGGTGAGACCTTAGTCCACGCTCTGTGGACTGTTGCCAAAAGGGCCAGTAGTACAAGGATTTGTTTGGCTAGTTAACTATGAACCTGGGTCAGGCCCCAACAAGCCAACACCTCTGATCTTCCTTCTCCATGTTGAGGTTTATAAATATCTCCAACCATTATGTTGTTCCTCTCTTCATAGAGGAATTTAACCATCTCAGTCAAAGTGTAGAAAGCTTTTGTTGGGCATGGAATCCCCCCACAGCATGTTTTGGGGTTCAAAGCCCATGTTTTGGTCAAATGTATTGTAAAACTTCGCGAAGTATAGGTTAAGTCATAGGGTTGTCCACCCTAGTTGTTGTAAGATAATGTAATGTCATGTCGGCCTACCCATGGTCCGCGAACCATGGGATTGTATAAATTAGTGAGGCTCTAAGTTGTAAAGACAGTGAATTAGAGAGATAGATGAATACGAATGGTTTGAGCATAGAGTAAGAGTCTAAGTGTATTGGGTCATAGTAGCAAGAAGAGGCTCTGCAGTTGAGTGCGCAGAGGCCTAGTAGAGTCTGCAGCTGAGTGTGCAGACCCCTACAGCTGAGTACGTAGGGTGGCATTGAGTCTGTAATCTTCAACGAAGAATAATAAAGAGAAGTTGATTCCAATTTTTGGTGTATCTGCTTGTATATTTCCTTCTTTGCATTTATACTATTTTGTTTATTGCGTGCACTTATATGATTGCTGGATATACTGTTAGTTATCACTAGTATTTCACAAATAAGTTAAGTAATTGGGTAATAGCAGGTTAAATAATAAGGAACTTTAGTATAATATGGATCAAACCTTGAGTAAGGTTGCACGGAGGTAGCACCACAGGTTGTGGGGGGCTAATAAGTGTGCATAGTAATGGGCACGCAGGGTCAAACTACAGACTGCTAAAAGCTCATTAGATATACTCAGGGTGTGGAAACCTAGTTCTAGGACCCTCCCATACTACTTTGGGCAAAACCTCAGTCCGCAATCTGCAGACTGTTGCCGAAAGGGCCAGTAGTACCAAGATTTTCTTGGGTAAATCACCTTTGAACTTGGGTCAGGCCCATACAAGCCAAAAAATGGTTTCGTTTTCGAGACCAGGATCTACATAGGGGATGTCTGATGTCGTGCCACTGGAATCCCACAAAGAAAGAAATTGAAGAGTGGGTAGACAAGAAGATTCATGAGTTCGTGACACAGGAAAGCAGAAACCCACGAGTATCTAAGGAATAGTGGTTGGAGCGCTACTTGTATATGGAAATCCACAAAATTTTCTTTTCATCCTTTCCCCCTAAGCTGTATGAGTGGATCGTGAAGCTAGCAGACAGTCAGGGAAGGTGTAGGCTCAACAAACCAGTCGTGTGAACTCTAGAATTAGTGTGCATGCTAGAAGCATCAGCGGATAAGATTGTGCGAGCTGTGGACCATTGGCTCGACCAAATTATAGGATGATTTATCATTGAGTTCATGGTAGACATGACCATCAGCTCTAGTGCGGTGGAGCGACATTCCCTCAAGTGACCGTGAGGTAAGTATCTTAAATCTTTGAATGCTTGGATTAAGATGCTATTGTGTGAAAATCGGGTTATGCGAATAAATCAATGTTTGGGACTACGAGAAGTGGGAAGATCTATAGAAGTGGAAGTAGCGAAGAATTAGGAACCAGTCCCTTAACTTCCCCCTCACGGGAAAGACAAGAAGAGCTCACGAAAGTTTCTTTAAGAAGCGCGGTCAATCTGATAAGGAAGCACATTCCACACTACCACCTCCACCCACACCACCTCCCATCTCACCCTCCTCACCTCCATCTCCACCCAGCCCACCTCTGCCACCACCACAGTTTAGTATGGTGAGTGCAATCAAACTACTGGTATTCAGATGAGTGGGGAATGAAGATCCCAAACAATTCTGGTTCATGGTAAGAGCTTCTCTCAAAATGACGGTTGTGTGAAGGGATGTAAAGTTTGATTAGGAGAAAGTGATGTAGAGCTCTCTTGAGAGGGAGCTTTAGATCCCACCATAAGAGGAGATTTTAGCTCCAAAGGAGAAGCCTAGGGATGTTGTGGAGTAGCCACAAATTGAGGAGTAGAGAGTGGAGACATCCACTCAAGCAAAATCATCTAGAGAAGGTAGAGAAAGAACTAGGGAATCTAATAGACTTATGCAGGATGTGAGGGAGAATGTGGAATCTCCTTCAAATTTACACAGACAAAGGAGTTAACATGAGAGGTACACTGGCTACATGGCTCTAATGAGTGAGATTGTAGACACTAAGCCATCCTCTTTTGAGGAAGTAGTAGAGTAACATGTGTGGATTGATACAATGGTGGAGGAATATGAATCCATTGTAAAGAACATTGTTTGGGAAGTAGTCTTGAGACCAATAGATAAATCAATTGTGGGTTCAATATGGATCTTCAAGTTAAAGAATGTATTTGACAAAACCATAAATAAGTATAAGTCTAGATTTGTCACCAAAGGAGTCTCTCAGGTTGAGGGAATTAACTAAGAGGAAAACTTTTCTCCTTTAGGAAGGTATTAATCCATTGGAACAATTATTGCTCTGGCTATGTAGATGGGGTAAGATCCACCGAATGGATGTAAGAGAAAATTCTCAATGGGGTTATTAAGGAGGAGGTGTACATCGAGCAAGAATTTTTTTCTGATTAATTTGATCAAGATTGTTGTCTTTTCAATCAAACTCAACCAGGCATTTTATGGTCTCAAATAGGAACCCCATTCTTGGTACACCAGGATTGAAAACTATCTCACTGGTTTGGGCTTCACCAAAAGTGAAGCAGATGAAAACCTCTATCACATCTTCATAGAAGCTAAATTTATTATTATTGTCTTATATGTTGATGATTTGATTTTAACTCGTGATGAGCAGCTGATTAGATCTTGCAAGGAGGACCTTGCAAAGGAATTTGAAATGAAGGACATGGGTCTCATGCACTACTTTCTCACGTTGGAAGTATGGAAAGGTGATGGAGAACTTCTTATATCTCAAGGAAGTATGCAAATGATATACTACAAAGATTCCACATTGAGAGTTGTAAACCCATGGAGACACCTCTAGTAACCAACTGAAGGAAGGAGGATGCCACTTCAGGTGAAGAAGTGGATGCTATTATTTATCGAAAGCTAGTGGGTTCACTTATGTATCTTGTGAACACATGACTAGATATGTGTTATGCAGTCAATTAGTGCTATAGGATAAAATGTATAGTGTATGGAGAAAGAACATACCATCAAAGGTCTTCCCGGGACCTTTGGCAGACTGTACGATTATCTGCAATCGTCTCAAAGTTACATACATGTTCATAAACAATTACTAATTATCAAAGTAGGACAAATAGATTACCTCAAGCCTCCGTGTAGATTTGCTGGAGAGTGCAATGCAGCTAGGTGGAAGTCCCCTATGCCGGCTCTAGATCAAGTCCTGCACATAGAAGAGACAAGCATAATCACCGCATACAACTCTGATAACTAATACATGAATACATAAAATAACATCTAGTTACACATAACTAAGGTACTCATTCTAAAAGGTATTGGACAAACAAATGAATGAATGATAGTACCAACACCACGGAGTAGACAGTACAACTGCAGTTCTATATTAATGTCGGAAGATTGATTACAACCATCTGTTTCATCAGCCTTCTGTTACCCCTCCAGCTTCTCTCTCTCTCTCTCTCTCTCTCTCTCTCTCTCTCTCTCTCTCTCTTCTTACCAACTTCTTATGATTTGAGACAATGCTCAACAATCAAGTATGCTATCCTTTCAAATGCTCTAACCTCTATCACCATAGCCCTAGCTTTGCTAATGTAGTAATTGAGTTAGGCTTGCCAAGTTCCTCCTTGAGTTCCCTAGGGTAAAAGCAATGAAGTTGCAATGCTTTTTAGCTCTTTCCCATTTGCCTCCTTCATTAGGATTAGAAATCCTCCAAATAGGTCAAATCTAGATGCTTCCTTGCTTTTCTTGAGTGATTTTAGGAACAAATATCTAGATATTTATGAGTCAATTCATTCCTTTGACCCTTAGAACTTCACTAGGACCCACTAATTCTCTTCTCGAACTAGCAACTTGAGTTAGTTGGGTTACTAACACACCCTTAGGCTTGCAGAGAAGCTTTATAAAGCAAGTTGTCAATGCATAGCTAGCATTAGTGTGGAAACAAGGCATGTGATCTTGGTCTTTGCTTCAGCTATCATGTCTTTCCCCTCTGAGTTGATGAGGAGGTCAATTTGTTGTATAATAGATGCCCCCTAAAATATGAGATCAAAGGCTGCGATGATGGCTGAAATACTTTACTTAATTGTAATTTTCCTTCTTCGACAAATAGGGAGAGAGGATTGGAGCTTTAGGTGGTACAGGGAACCTGATACAACAAAAATATATAAAACTACTAAAAGCATGTCCTGAGTCAGGCATTCCCATGCTTAGTAGCTATGTCAGAGTGATTTCTCATAAAATAAATATGATGATGTTGGCCATCAATAAACACAATGCGGATCCGATGTCATAATAGAATCATTCTGATGAGATGTCTCCAAAAAACAATATACACAACTTGGGAGAGGAAACAAGGCTGAGTGATGCAAGCCTCTCCCAAGGTCTTGATTTCCAGTTCACCAAAAAACATAGATCAATACATGTGAATATATGCATTGATGTTGAACATGCATGAAATCATCTGATTACCAGTCAATAATGGAGATCGTTAAAAGACGTGAGGAAGGACAATAATGGTGATGGTCTCCAAGATGCACAGTACAATCTAATGAGTGTGAAAGATGTTTTTGTCGTCGAACACACGTATAATCGTTTCACTAGGAGCCAATAATGGGAACCCATCATCAAACACAAGGAAACCTGCCACTAATGTATGCAAGTACCAAGGCACTGAATGTGTTTCTGGGTTGTCTTCCTAGATAGAGTGTTGAAGTCGATGGGAAGATACATATCGAAAGGTAGGCAATAATGTGTCCTACATCAATTGACATGAAACGAGACAAGAATGATTTTTTTTTTTAGGAATCTTTGAGTATTGGGTCTAAACAACAGAGGGCATGATGAAAGGATATGCTTGATGGGTTGATGGAGGAAACAAAAGGTTAACACTTGAACAATAGAAGGCATGAAAACAGTTTTAACCATGCAGCACTAGACTCATGAGCACCAAAGAGTGTTAGGATACAAAGATGCAAGAACATTGATGTATTTAGCCTAAAGTCATAGGATGGTAGGATTCATATTGAGAGGCCATCACAAGGAAGGTTTATCTGAGGGAGTGCCATGTTCAAGGGAACAACTGCTGCAAACCATGCTTTATAATACTGAATGCAGTTGTATTGTCTACTTTCCTCGTCTAATTAGTTTAGTGAGTCCAGACGGGTAAACTCGTCGATCTTTTCATATTTTAAGAGTTCGAAAAGGATCGCGAAAAGAGCAACTCTATGCCCTATTCCATTATTTTAATGAGTCCAGACAGGTAAACTCATCGATCTTTTCATGTTTTGAGAGTTTGAAAAGGATCGAAAAAAGAGCGACTCTATATCTTGTTTGTGTAATTTAATGAGTCCATACTAGACAACTCGGTGGTGTTTTCATATTTAGAGAGTCTGAAAAGATCATAAAGAAAAACTCCATGACGGTCCCTTTGTCATAGTTGTTAACTGGGTGCAACATAAGGTTAATAGTATACCCGGATCGGTTACTTTTCCGTGAGTTAATCTATTAAATCTGGATAAAGAGAAACCTATGTTCAACAGATGTTGACCTCATTTTGTTACGAGTACGAAGAGACGGACTAAACTCATTTTTCGTCATGAATTTTTAATGAGTCACGCGACAAACTCAATACCTTCATCAAATTTTAACGAGTCAAATGAAGGAAACTAAAGGTATCTTTTTTAGTTTAGTGAACGAGGAAAAATAGGTAAGGGAACTGCTCATTCCTTCTTCATATATTTAACGAGTCCGAAGGAGGGGAAAAAGTCGGGGATTTTTCAATTTAAGAGTGAGAAATGGTCCCAAAAAAAACAAGGTCTCTGGTTGCTACTGTATATTTTTAACGAGCCCAGCGACAAAATCTCGAGATTTTTCAGTTTAATGAGCGAGAAAAGTACCTAAAAGAATGCTTGGGTCATTTTTATAAATTTTTAATGAGCCTAAAGACAAAACTCGGGGCTTTTTTAGTTTAATGAGCGAGAAAAAAGTGCCTAAAAAGAATGCTCTAATGGTGTTTTTCAGTTTAATGACTTAGAAAAAGAGTGAAAAAGAGTTGCTCAGACCATCATCATATGTGTTTAACGAGCTTGAAGATGACAAACTTGAGGATTTTTCAAATTTTTAGTGCGAGAAAATATCTCATAAAATAAAAGCACTCTTTGAGAATTGCATGCATCTTTTTCTGCTTTTCATTCCTGAAGGTACTTTCATCAAAGCGGAAAAAGTATAAAAAGCAGCAATTCCTATCCATATGGGTTTATGCATGATAAAAAATCATGGGGAATGGACTACTTCCTCTTTAATGATTTCAGAAAATCATGTCTCCAAAAATAAATATAAGGAAGTGTGTTGAGCTTTCACATTCACCATTTTCACTATTTGAGATTTGTGAGAGCATTTTGGAGCCAAAGAGGAGCAGATTTTACATGAACCATTGTAGGAGATCCAAGTGACCATTTGATGTGTCATCAGTCCCAGGTAGAGGCTAAAACCTTGATCTATGTATTTCTTAACCTTTCTTGAAAGTTTTAGGGGTGGAATTTTGGAGATCTAAGGTGCCCTAAAGCCCTGTTTGCACACTAACACCCTCTAGATGGCCTGTAGGGAGCGTTAAACGCTTTGTACAAGCTACTGGAGGGCATTAATCCTCCCTGTGTATCACTAGGGGGAGTGTTAGAGCTGAAGGGCACAATCAAAAACCTCATGCAAGGATTCCTGAAGCTATTTTTCCCCATTTTGATTGTTTTTAGGGTTATTTTGTGCAGGTTTTAGGCCATAATGACTAGCCTATGGAGAGAACGGGCCCATGATAGCCAGAAATTGCTGATGCAAAACGATCTAGTATGCATACTTGCATTGTGCCACTGTGGTTTACCGAAGTATGCAAAGTTGGAGTTGATGAAAGGGCAGGAGGATTTATTGAGATGGATTATCTAGCGTTGGGATGAACACGAGCAAGTGTTCAGGATTGGAGATCAGGAGCTAGTTATTTACCATGATGACATATATTTTTTGACTAGTTTGTTATGCCATGGGGCATAGGAAAACCTCACTAGTCATAGGCTGGATCCACGATCTACCCTAGAGCTGGTGCAATCCTACTACATCCCTAAGAGTGGACTAGTCAGCAACAGAGTCCCCATAGAGAGGATAAGGTCTAGGTCTATGAGGGCAAGTTTATGGTTGATTGTGTGGTTAGCAGGGTCAAAGAGTCGCCACGTTGCAACAAAGGCCCAACTATTGCTTGCAGTTGACTATATCCATCCATAGATATGCAACTGGTGTGAAGCAGTGCTTCACCAGTTGAAGGAAGAGTTAATAGCATGCAAGAGTCATACCCAACACAGTTTCGGGTATGGTACTATCATAGTTTCATTCTTTCTTAAGAGTGTACCTGTTATGTGCCCAAGGATGAGCTTAGGTCCCCTTGATCTGAGGGAGTCGAGGTAGGGCTGTTGGTCATCACTTGATCCTTGCACAAGATGAGGACCGATCTGGCATTTCTTCGAGGAAGATTTCTTCCAGTGACTTCGTGGCCAACTTGTGATGATTGATGACTATGCTTATGAGGGCATGGACTATACCAGTGACTCAGACTTGATGCTACCACCCGGGACCAACTGGGGTCCTCAAGGTGATAATGATTTTTCATAGTAATTCAAGTATTTTTTAGCTTTTGAATGTTTATGTAACTTTTTTATAGGTGAAATAAGTACTGACATGAAGTTTTATCTTTAACACAGATGTGGCACCATTACGACCTATAGGAGAACCCCTCCATATGCGACAAGGATGCCAACTACCTGTTGGAGGGGGCGATGCCGACAATCTTCGTGGGGTTCTAAGGAACTTGGAGGGCTTGACCATGGGTGTCCCCCCCTTCTTATGAGGGAGATTCCGGCTCATATGCAGCGACACATAGTCAGTGTACCTGAGCGGTTTTTGGTTACTCTTTGAAGGGTAACTAGAGCAGTTTTAGCATTTCAGGAGCAATAGGCTCTTTTCAGTAGGTGTTTTGGCATAGCCAATGAGTGTTTGTAGCTGGGCTTTTTAGCCATTTTTTACTTAGAACATCCAAGTTTTGAAATATTTTGATGTAAAAGATTGGATTTTGATATATATATATATATATATAGATATTTTGGTATTTTGATGGTGTAAATGTTTTTTAAATGTTTTTGTAAAATTTTTAACTCAGTAAATTTTTACTTTTCATGCATGCTTCTATAAAGAATGAGACAGATGCCAATCTAATACACAGTTAGCTAATGAATCAGCAATCGCATTAAATTCTCGAGGAATGTGTTCATATGTGATTATTTCAAATTTATGTTCCAGGAGTCGTACCCTTAGATAATGATGTAACAAGGTTGGATTACAAATGTGATAATGATTTGTCAATTGCATAATGAATAACTGGGAGTCTAACCTGACCACTAGATTGGTGATGTCCCTTGATTACACTTCCATGAGACATGAAATTACAAACATGTACTCGGAAATATTGTTGGTGGCGGTACCAAGAAAGACTCCACCGAAGCAAAATAGTTCCTAATCGGGTGTGTAGATGACCCAAGTACCTGATGCAATGTGCCATGTGTGATGACTGGCACCATCCGCATATCCTACATATGCTAAGGGTAATGAAGACATCTGCATTGTGAGAAGAATGTATGAGACATGTACTCCAATAAATATCAAAACAATCCAATCACACCAAAAAGGGAAGAAAAACTAATGAATACATAAAATTAGAAAGCACATGCCTAGTGCAATACTAGGCATAATACTTTTTCAGATAGAGCCCATTTCTGGGCTCCGCGAGTGGACTCCTTCCCAGTCCTAATTGTGGTTAGGGCGATTGGGTAATTTCCTTTACCTTATTGGGATCAACCCTATTCCTGTACTTGGAGACAATGAATCCAACTAAGGATCCAAACTAGATGAAGAAAACACATTTATGCGGATTCAGGCAGATGTTGTAAAACCAACACCTTAGAAAGATTGCTCTTAAATGGTTTAGGTGTTGTGTTCGTTGCTTGGAATGGGCTGGAAGGTCATCCAAGTAAGCTTGAATGATATGCCTGATATCGTGAAATGCATAGTCCATGGCTCTTTGAAAAGTTGCTCCAGCATTCTTTAAATCGAGTGGGAGTTTTCAATAGGCAAAGATGCCCCATGGGAAGATGAATGCGGTTTTATGCAGGTCTTTGGGTTTTATAGAAATTTAGTTGTAATCTGAGAATCCATCCATGATTGAAAATGATTCACAACTGGTGCAGTCGTCGATAATTTGATCGATGAATGGTGTCGGATAATTATCCTTGGGACACGCGGTGTTCAAGTATCGATAGTCGACACATACGCGGATGGTTTCTTTTTCTTTATCGAGAGGAACCAGATTGGAAACCAATTCTGTTAAAGGAATAGGATAGATGAAACCAGCATGTAACAATTTTTCTACTTCATTTTTTACGGCTGCCGTTTTGTGGCGATAGATCGGTCGAAGTCTTTGATGGACAAGTGTTCCATTATCATAAAGCTTGATCTCATGCTCGACAATAGATGGATCTATGTTGGGAATTTCCTCATAAGACTAGGAAAATACATCACGGAATTCCTTAAATAGGTAGGTGAATCTTGCAATTTCCTCAAGATTGCAATCGACTCCAATCTGGATATTTTCCATGATGCCTGTCTTGACAGAAATATCAATGAGCAATGTCTCTGAAATATTTCCCATGTTTCCTTCCGCCTCCAAAGTTCGGATGGTTGTATAGGGCAAGGAAACAATTTCTGGTATGTCAGGGGACAGGATTTGAAGAGGCATTGTGTCCGAATTAGATATCAAAACACGATGGTTCAAATCCTCCCAAGGTCGCTCTCCTAAACTCGTGATTTCTCAAATAGCTTCATCCGTAGGTAGGACTTGATTGAGTAGATCGAAATAAGGAGAATTTATGGGAGGGGCAGTGGTACTGTTGGATGTAACCAATGCGACTGGAGATGTGGATGTAGATTGAATGGCTTGGTAGGCCAATTCAGCTAGTGACAGTGGCATTTGTTCTCTATGTGTCAAGGTCTGAAGGAGCTGGTAGCATCCATGGATCGGTTTGTTCATGAGGAATAGATGAAAGCATGTTGACCGTCTGTGAAACCTTGGGCGACTAAAGAGGAAAACAACCCATGAGGGAAGAATACTTCAATAGACCGATATCGAGACTGACGTAAGAGTCAGGTACACCACCTAATAGGGGTACGGAGCTGCTTGGTAATGGGAAATAATCAGGGGTACCGAAAGACAACTGATCTACTGTAACTACCTTTCCATCCAATGGAAATAGGATGATGTGAAAGACAGTAGATACGATGGCTGTCATGGCATATGTCCAACTGCGACCCAGCAAGATATTATAGTCTAGTTTTTTATCTACAACTTCTATGTCCACCGTTACTATTTTCCCATACAAAGTGATGGGGTAGCTAGCTAGGTAACCTTTTTGGATGAAAGAGTGGCTGTCAAAAGCTTTCAGGGAATTCGATGGTGGGGATAGGGTTGGAGAACCCAGAGTGAGCCAACATGAAGCTGACATGACGCAGGTAGAAACACCTTCGTCAATGACAGTTTTGTGTATACCTTTACCTTTCAAAAGAATTTTCACTTGAAATTCAAGCTCATGGGAAAGGGGAGGTTTATAGTTTTGCATGTCGAAAATTGCAAGCATGGAATCCTGAGGGTCGATACCACCAATAGCCGAAAGCAAAGATTTCTTTTATGCTGTGCATGTTTTTAATACTTCGAGCATTGACATAGCTGAAAGCGCTTACGCCAAGTCTTCTACAATGCTATAGTTTTGGGCGGCATGTGCAAACGTATTGTGCGTCGAAGTGCCCCTTTGGGGGGGTGACTTACAAGGTTAGTAACCACCCTTTCGATATGAAAATCATTAGGTAACAGTGGGTTTTGACTTGAGGAAGGTTCCTCTGCATGAGTGACAAGAGCTCCATAATATTTGACTCTTGTTTGTAGATCTACAGTTTCAAAGGTGTAAACGTAGAAGATCCTTCACGAGCTAAAGAATGTTGCCAACCATCGTTTCCCACTTCCAGGGGTTGGGGTTGGTTTGCAATAAGGTTTTGCTGCTGTTGAGTGGGAAAAGGAATTTTGAGGACAGTGGGGGTCTGACCAGTATCCTTTTTAGCAATGTATTTTGTGCATTCCTGAAGATGCGGACATCGATAGGTCATGTGGTCTTCAGCACAAATTTTGTAGAGAAATTTGGCGGGTTTATCATTTTCATCGTCAGGAGGTGCAGCGACCTTCGGTTTTGGGTTTGGCTACTTTGTTAACTACTCCTCAGAATGAGCGGTCTTTTTCTTATTCTTCTTGTTCTTACCACCGGGTTTTTACACAGATTGCACAGAGTTTATTGTCATGGTAGGAAGAGCAGTCGATTTGGTAGAGGGGTTCACTACCATCTGGGCAATGTGACCAGTGAGTTGTTTTACAGCATCCCCGGAGGTTGCGCTGACAATCCTATTGGCATGAATTCTAGGGTGCTGAGTAGTAAAAACATTAGAGTTATGAGGGGCATTAGGGATTATGTCGTAAGGAGTGCCAGACTACGAATATATAGGATCTAAGTGTTGGACATGACATATTCGCACCACCTAAAGCGACATCTTTAGCAATTTTCGAGAGTAAGGACTTGCAGAACCAGTCTGCTAAGAGATAGTCTGGGAGGGGAGCTTTGAATAACCTCCACCTACATCTACATTCATGTATATGATCAGAGATGTGGGTGGCAGTATCCTGACGTAATGAAGTGAGGAGCTCTGTCCTAGTCTCATAGCAGATGGGTAGCTAGAAGTGCTTTAGGAATTCCATTGCTAAAGCATCAAAGGTGTTTACTGATGCTCGTGGTAACTCAATGTACCCTTTAGCTACGTTGTAGTGAGGGTGCGGGGAAAAAGTCTTAACCGAACACTATCGTCCACCATGGAGTTTGAAACACACCAAAGATGGTTGGTGGTGATATGGGTGCCCGGATCCTCACCTTGCTTTCCTTCAAACTTGGGGATGTCCATTTGTATCTTATGCAGGATCGGTAGCCAAATTAAGTTGTGGTAGATGGTGTCATTTGTGAGTTTGTACAAGTTAGGTATATCCAAATTTTTCAAGAAAGGCAGAGAGTGTGGTGCCCCCGACTCGGACCAAGGCGATGACATATGACTTGAGGAGACTTGTCCTCCTCCCATTGTTTGAGTCCCAAGATTATACATGGGCTACGTGGTATAGTAGTTGCCTTGGGGTATGGCATTGTAGTGTGGATTTCCATGGGGATTTTGATATAGGGGTATAGAATTTCCCCTAGGATAAGCAGTGATCCCTTGACACATTTGAATTTTTGAGTAGGGTGCCCCCATGGATTGGTTGGGACCTCCTTGAGGATTCCCGCCCATCATAGAACTAACCATTTGTCCTTGATTGACATAAGCAATGCTCCTGTCAATCAGTGACTGACCATGCATGCATGATAATGGAGGGGGAACTGTTGCCTTCCCTACTGGTATGTGCATATTAGGAATGCTCCCAGATACTTGAATTTCGGGGTGTGAACTGTACAATGGCTGTAAACCATATTGTTGGTGGATAGGAACAACGCTAATAGTGCTATATTAAGCATTGTAGGGGGCACTGTATGTAGCACTTGTCAAAGGTATATAGTTTGACACTAAAGGGGTGGAACCTGGCATCGGTTGGGTTCCACTCTTGGAGGGTGTCATGTGAGTGGTTGTACCTGGGAAAAATGGGATAGCGGGGTTCACCATCGATGGTATTATGGTGACTGTCGACTAGGGAAGTGGTGGAGGACCAAAGGTGTCCACAAAGTTCCACAACCCATTAGTCGTTGACGGGATGGATGGAAATGTTCCACCTACAGAAACAGGGAGTACAGGTGTCACTAGAATCAAGAGTGGATCCAACGGATTCATGAGCAGAGGGTTAAAGTGAGGAAGATATCCTCTAGAAAACTTGAATCATCAGTTGTCCACATAGATTCCGTGTGAGATCTAGGAGACTGATTCCCCGAAGATGGGGAATCTGGTTCACTAGAGCTCGACGGATCTTCCACAATGAGTGGAGGAAGTCCTAGAAATCATCTAGATTGACGATGAGGGCTGGATGTAGCCATGGTGACCGTTAATTTTTATCAATAAATTTTATCGTGATATTTGTTAAAGTCTCAAATGATAACACTCGGGTGCCTAAAAATATAAAAAATACACTAAGTTGATCAATCAACAAACAGAGGGAAATGACCCTGTCTGATAAGCACTGATCACTGGAGATGAAACCCAGTATCACAATGAATAACAGAGAAGGCTAGCCAAATGTATAGTTACGGTTACTCTTGAGCTTCACCTGAACCTCAGATTGAGGGGCCAAGTACTCTCGTGAAGACGAGCACCCTCCCAAAAACTGAAGACAGAGTAGGTCCGTCTATGTTAGGTACCAAGGCATCCCACCCCAGTCACCTTGTGTAAGTCCCTAAAAGCTTTGCCACTAAGGATACCTCAAACCAAAGACACTATCAGGGGGACATAGTCGTAGATAGTACGCTGTGTGGGCAGGATACCTGAGTCCCAAGCTCAGCTCTGAAATCACCGAAGGGATCCCCAATACACAGAATACCCAAAGGAGTTGTAAGCGAAGGTGGGCTACCTTCACTTACAATCTGATGTTGTCTTGTATTTAGCTCCACTTTTACTAGAGTGGTCTCAGTAGTATGAGTGCAGCAAGAATTTTCTCTCTTTTAATGACACTAGTTTGGGTTTTCAATCTTGGACAGTTTACTCACACTGCCTATCCTAAGATCCTATCCTGAACTAATGTTTGTTTTCTCAATAAAGAGTTACTGATTGGTTTTAGGTAAATTTTACGTGTATTTTTTAGTGTCTTCGGTAGCGGAGTTGATGTATGAAATGTGATGAGACTCTGACTCAAAAATCATGCACAAGACAATGCTTTAAAAAAATTTCAATTCGATGAAAACAAGTTGTATTCTACAGGTGAGAGTCTTTCACATATTCATATTCTTTTCATGCATCGTAGTCATTTAACACATGCATAACCAATGGAAATCTTGCCATTGTTTTCTTAACAACTACTTGAAACTAAAATAAAGCAGCTTTTAACTAGCTAAACAAAAGAATGAATAAAAATGTGGATCTTTCTTTCACAAAAAATGCTTTTAAGAAAGAAAAACCAAACTTATTTCCTCAAAAAAAAACTTTTAGGACACCTATTTTGCTAACAAAATGCAGTAACAGATCCTCTTTCAATCCATGAGTAGGCTTCCTATCCCTTTTGGTTTGCAGACACAGCTGGAAATCAAGGTTTTGGGAGACTAACGCTCTGTAACAGTGGCCACAGAGAGTTATTGGGTCCACTAACGTACCCTACATGTAGACCCAAAGCTTTATAAAGCACTGTGTAGTCTACTAACCTGTGTTAGTGTGGGGAAACAACTCAAAGTAGGGCTTCTTAGATTAGATTCAATGATGAATATATATAGGCAAGATGCAACAATGTTTTGGTGGGTCAGAAAGGGAATGCAGAAGTATAGGGAGGTCTTATGAGGAGAAAACTGAGAACTATCCGGGTAAATCATGAACTAGATGTATAGCCCCTAGTGCAGTCGCCAACTCTACTATATGATAAAATGCATGGTGTATGGAGAACGAAGATACCCTCAAAGGTCTTCCCGGGACCTTTGGCAGACTGTAATATTATCTAAAACCATCACAAAGTTACATGCATGTTCATAAACAATAACTAATTATCAAAGTAGGACAAATAGATTACCTTAAGCCTCCATGTAGATTTGTTTGAGAGTGCAATGCAGCTAGGTGGAAGTCCCCTGCGCTGGCTCTAGATCAAGTCTTGCACATAGAAGAGACAAGCATAATCACATCATACAACTCTGATAACTAATACATGAATACATAAAAGAACATCTAGTTACACATAACTAAGCTACTCATGCTAAAAGGTATTGGACAAACAAATGAATGAATGATAGTACCAACACCATGGACTAGACAGTAAAAACTATAGTTCTATATTAATGTCGGAAGAGTGATTACAACCATCTGTTGCATCAGCCTTCCCTTACCCCTCTAGCATCTCTCTCTCTCTCTTCTTACCAAATTCTTATGATTTGAGACAATGCTCAATAATCAAGTATGCTATCATTTCAAATGCTCTAACCTCTATCACCATATCCCTAGCTTTGCTTATGTAGCAATTGAGTTAGGGTTTCCAAGTTCCTCCTTGAGTTCCCTAGTGTAAAAGCAATGAAGTTTCCATGATTTTCAACTCTTTCCCATTTGCTTCCTTCATTAGGATTAGAAATCCTCCAAATAGGTTGAATCTGGATGTTTCCTTGCTTTTCTTGAGAGATTTTAGGAACAAATATCTAGATATTTATGAGTTAATTCATTCCTTTGACCCTTAGAACATCACTAGGATCCACTAACGCTATTCCCGAACTAGAAAGTTGAGTTAGTTGTCTTACTAATACACCCTTAGGATTTCAGAGAAGCTTTATAAAACAGGTTGTCAATGCATAGCCAACATTAGTGTGGCAACAAGGCTTGTGATCTTGGTCTTTGCTTCAACTATCATGTCTTTCCCCTCTAAATTGATGAGGAGGTCAATTTCGTATATAGCAATTAGCTAAGCCAAGCTATGGTTAGGTTAACCAAATTGTTTTAGAGGGCAGTTAAGCATGCTTTATGGTACCTCAGAGGTACTACCTAGTTTGGACTATAGTACAGATGGAAAAAAGGAGTGAAGTTGTGTGGCTTCAAAGATGCATATTGGGTAGGGATTTGATCTAAACAAAAGAGTGCATCAAGTGGAATTTTCATTTTGGGTCTCCAACTATTTCTTGGTATAGCAAGAAGCAAATATTTGTGGCGCTCAACTCGACAAAAGAAGAATACATGGTTGTAAGTCAAACAAAATTTGAGGTGGTCTGGAAGAGAAAGATACTTGTGGGACTGTTTGGTTAGATTATCAATCCAGCTATGATATATTGTGATATTAAAGTTTCATTAAGATCTCCGAGAATCCAACATTTCGTGATCAATCCAAGCATATAGATATCTAGTATCACCATTAACAAGACTGTGTGGAGAGACATATAATGTTGCTACAATACATTCTGAAAAAGGAATAAGATGATGATATTTTGATAAAAACTTTGTCAAAAGGGGAGTTTGAGTTCCACAGGTAGAGTATAGGGGTGGTTAATAATCCCTTTCTTGCTGAGAGGGAGTATCGAAAAATGTAGCAAGAATGTATCAATTTGATTTTGCCTTGGTCAAATTGAGAAAATTTGAATTTCCACATCAACATACAACTTGGATGTAGTTAACTTGCATGATATGGCTCTTTCTAATCAATTAGCTCAGTAAATTCGAGTTAAAGGAGTAGTATTTTAGTTAAGCATGTGTGATTTAGAAAGTCTTAGAAATGAAGGTCAGTTATTTTTAGTTACACTAGTTATAACTGTTGGAGGAACAAGTGGAAGGTCAATTTTGCAGTGGGACAACAGTCTAACTCAATGATAATCTAGTTAACTGATCAATCAGCCAAAAATAGCTAGTGCATGCAGAGAATTCAAGTCCCCTCTCTTTGGTGGAGATTCCAAGGCAGTGTACATTAGTTTTAGACTAGTATTGAGTGTAAAAGTGTTGCACATAGTTGGATGATCAACCTTGGGAATTGCTCAAGAATTTTGGAGGAAATTCCTAAATAACACGGGAATAATTTCCTCATCAATTGTGCAAGGAAACAAGGGCTCAAGTTGAGACAAAAATTGACTAAGTCTGAGTCATAGCTTCTTAGTGAGAATAGAGATATGTTATTCACTAAAAGGTTGAGCTCATATTAATCTAGCAATTGTAATGTGTATATATTCATCATATTAATGCAAGTAGGAAAAGGGTTTTTAGAAAATTACTTTTCACTGAAAAATATATTGTGTTCTTTTGTGTTATTTCTCATTGCATGTTTGGAATTGATGTTCTAAATTGTGAATTGAATTCCCTACAACAATAGAGTAGGATTGTGTCTTGTGGTTTTGATTAAATTTCATGGGTAGTTATAATTCTACACCTATATAAGGGAAGTATTAAAATTAGAAAATAATTCCTATTGAAACTCTAATTTTCTTGGTCTTGAAGATGTGATATCATTATCCAAGTTATTCTCTTAATTCATGTAGCTTTCCAAATAATCCTTCAAATTCAATTCATACTTCATTACAATTTATACAAGGATTACCATGAAAGTGCAAGTTTAGAGAAATAGACAAGCATAGGATCCTATAGGCCTCATCCATTTCTTTAAGTACCTAGACTTCTCTAAAGCTAAAATGGCCTCTATTTTAGTCCCCACAATGATTCTATGTTGTTTCTTACTACAAAGTTGAATATGTTGGGCTTCTGATTAACGTAATTGAATGGAGTAAGGATCACACTAATAGTGAGATGATCCATCCTCTTTGGATTGCCTAATGTTCTATACTCTCCAATAATATGAATACATTTTTGGATAGTTGGCATTGTCTAGATGGATAGTGGTTTTAAGTGTGTTGGCATTGATGTAAAAAATCATTCTAGGAGTTGTGTTGAGAAGTTGGCATTGTCTGAATGTTGGCAAGAGTGTTGGCATTGATGTCAACTAGACTGGCATGGAGGTTTATGGTAGTATATGTTAGATTTCTTGTCCACTAGGCTAGCTGTGATGGTAGAATATGGCAACAGGTTTTTCAAGATCAGGGGGAGTCCTATGGTTGTTGCGCTGCTCTACAGAGAATCATCATAGTAGCAGGCTTATTGGAGAAGCCATAAAAAAAAGACTATGATGGTTGGGAGTACCAGAATTTGGAGGAGGCTCTTCCTCAAGATAGTATTTCAAATACACTTAGAGATAGAATATTTGGTTAGTTCTCTAAAATATCTCTCAAATGGTATGTGGAGCCTTTCAAAATTCCTCCGAAGAGTAGATTTTAGGAAGAAGAAGAAGAGCCAAGGTGGAAGGAATGGAAAAGATTTTGCAGCCATTTTTCAGGTAGAAAATGGGCTCAAAGATTACATGAGGCCTTATTCACTGGAAATTTCTCTAAAATATCTTCCCAATCGTATGTGGAAGTCCATCAATGGCCATCGGGAAAAAAAGTTGTGGACTATCAAAATCAGGACCTTGAAGTCTTTAACAGGAGGCTGAATTTCCAAACACGATATCAGAAAGGGAATATTGAAGGTAGGCCAATTTTGGAAGGCTAAAATATCATAACTTGAAAAATTAGAGGTTATAATTTTGGTGGCTCAAACCAGGCTGAAACCTCGGAAGGACAAAACAATGGGTTGAATATTGGAGTCGATTTTTGGAAGGTTGGGCACGTCGAAACCTTTGTAAGTCATGACACATGGAAACATATCGAGACCTCAAAGCTTAGTCATTTCGGAGATCGAGAACTTGTAACTTATCAACAAGGTAATTCTTTAAAAATCACCAAACATGCATGGAGAAGGATTAACAAAGAAATTCATCGTAAATCCAAATAATCGAGGACATGGCTATATGAAGGACACATGGCAGCTAGTTTAGAAAATATTAGGTTTCCTAATGGGGTAGATCCAAGTGATGATCCTCATCATCGAGTAATTATATGGGCCTTAATTCACCTCCTAGCTTAGTCAAACCAACTTTTCTCACAACTTATTACATATTTTTTATTATATTTTGTTTATGAGATGAGTTAGAGTGGGATATCATGCCTAGTGGACTAATATGCATTGAATGTAGGTTTGAAGGAGGAAGTCAAGGAATATTGGCAAAGAATAAGTTTTAAACTCTAATGGGACAAGGGAGAGGGATTGTAGGAGGTAAATCATCCTCATTTACTTCTCCCCTATTGGCTTACTAGGGCCTGACCCAGTGTCATAGTTGATTTATCCAAACAAATCCTGGTACTACTGGCCCTTTCGGCAATAGCCCGCAGAGCGTGGACTGAGGTCTCACCCAAAGTAGTATGGGAGGGTGCTTGAACCAGGTTTTCGCACCCTGGAGATGTCTAATGAGTTCAAATGGTCCAAGGTTCGACTCTGCATGCAAGTCGCTTTGCACACGTTTTAGTACCTCGCAGCCTGATATACTGCCTTCGTGCAGCCCTACTCGGGGGTCGAATGCTATGATTCTACATTATTACCCAAGAATTTAATGGTATTTGAATGTTAGTTGATTATCTTAGCCTACTTGTATGCTTTAAGTTATACTTAACAACATAAACCATTCATACAAGTGCGCGCAGTAAATAAACATTATATTTGCAAATTATATCAAACATGCATTAACCCAAGAACAGAAACACAGAATTATGATAAAACTTCTCTTTATTAATTCATTCCTCGGTTACAAACTTGACTCTACCCTACGCACTCAGCTACAGACTACTAGGCCTCTATGCACTCAGTTGCAGAGCCTTCTCCTACTCTACGACCCAAAGACACACTTTACTTGTGACTCTTTTCTTCCCTCTATTATTCTTTTCTATATTTTACACTTAGAGCCTCGCTCTATTTATACAATCGCATGGTCCATGGACCATGGGTAGGTCTATACAGCCGACATTACATTACAAAACTAGGGCAGACAACCCTGTGACTGTATCATACTTTTCGTGCTCCACGCGTGCAATTCACGGAGCTTTACAACAAGATTGGGTCAAAAGTTTGGCTTTGAGCCCAAAAGCATGCCTTGGGGGGGGATTCCATGCCCAATAGACCCCTAACTCAAACATCGTGACTTGCCCTCAAGTCACTCTATTGGCACGGTGATCTTGTTGCGGAGTTGCTCCAACTATTCTCGAACTGCGTGTGGGTCAGTAGTGCACTAAGTTGCTGCTTGTTGGATCTGCTGCATACATTGTTCTGAGACCTCTGTGTCCAAACTCCTTCTCTACATCTGTACCAATATCTGCTGCATATGTTTATAGTCCCGCGCCTTTGTCTGGATCCTTGGAGCATGAGGACTGTGGTTCTGCCAGCTAGTCAGATAACCAGCCCATCCATGTAGGGCTTTAAGTGGCTGCCATTCACTTTTCTTGGGAAAGTTTTTCCATTTAGTTTGATTAGTTGGATTGTGCCTCCATCTATGATCTCCTTAACCACGTATGGTCCTAGCCAATGCATTCTAAACTTTCTTGGGAATTTTTCAAACTTACTATCATACAGCAACACTAAGTCATTTACCTTGAATGTGCGCAACTTAATATGGTGATCGTGTCAGGCCTTTTCATGCTGCTTTTCTACTTGCTGATGAAAACTAGCTAAGAAACATTCCTCCTCAAGTTCTTCTAACTGCGCGAGCCTTTCTTCCGGAGCTTCGCGATCCATCATACCTGTAAGCGCTACTATGCGCAGATTAGGTACAATATATTCCATTGGCATGATAGCCTCCATTCCATAAACTAATCAGAAAGGTGTCTGTCCCATCAGTTTCTTGCAAGTTGTCCTATAAGCGCATAGAACCACTGGTACGCATAGGTCCCAGTTAGTTTGCTTCACATGGTGGACCGCATTCAGTGCTTCGCATACTTTGTCTAGGCTTCCACACAGATAATTTTTGGCACGCTTGGTCTTATCATACTTCCTAGTCATCATTTGCGTCATCATCTTGCCCGCTTCTGCTTGTTGGTCATGCCTCCTATTGTGAGGATGGTGTGCATTCGTGTAGGTTGCGCACCATACGCCTATACCCATATGGAGAGGTGGGTGCACAGGCTATTCTGTCCGCCATACCTGGCTTTCATCTGCATTTGAGGCTTTCCAAACTGCATGAGCATCATCCTTCTACATTTGCGCTAGTCCTGAAAATTCTGCTGGTGTTTAGCCCACCATCTTGTGGGCGTAGCGAACAGTACCCATTTCACAACATCTAACCGCTGTTGTTCCAACACTTCATTTTCAAATTTGTTTAGGAAATCATCCACCTCCCTCAACCCATCAAACATCAGTAGATCTCTCACCTCTGTTGTCATGTAGTGCAACGACCTTGTCATCATTTTGCAGTTCAGTGTGGTTACCTTTTGTAACCGGTTCTTCCATCATTCTATTTCCTCGTCCAAATTTGAGATGCAGGAGCTTCCACGCTTCCACGAGAGTCTGCCATCCGTTGTTGGATTCACCCAGTCTTGCTCCTATGCAGTTATATTGTAAATACATTCTAGATCATCTTCACTATCATAGTCGCGCACCGGCTCTGTGTAGCGCGATCGTTCCGCAGGGTCTAAAGGTACCACTACGCGTAGTGATTTTTTCTCAAAAATCATCTTACGCTTCTTTAGATTTATCACTCCATTCATGTCAGTGGCCCAATCTATTCCCAATAGTGTGGGATAGGGATTTATGTCATCAACAATCTCTATCACTTCGAAATATGCAAGCACACTCGAACCTACGATATCTACCATTATTCCCTGCAATCGTCCTATAGGTAGGATCTTTTGTTGGTTCACCATTTGCAATCGAATAGGAGACCATTGCAACGTGGGCCTTCCCATGCACTCCCATGTCTACTTTGGTAGGACATTCATGTCTGATCCTAGGTCTAAAATCACTTGATCCATCTCATATTCCCCGATCTGCGTGGTCAATCTCGTCTCTCTTCCTGTTTGCATTATGTGCTTCCCAAGCTTCTAGACTACACACGGTTCTCCTAGTGTGGTTCCAACACATCTAATGATGAGTTCTTGTAGCCCCTTCATAGCCTTGCTGTCACGCAGGAGTTACATGCATGTCTCCGGAAAGGTAGTGAGCATTGATGGGTCCAGTTTTGGTTCCAGCTTGTATTTACTACCTAAAGTGGAGGCCTCCGCGAAGCTCTTCTTAGCTTCCATGAATGTCTCCTTAGCATGATCCAAATCAAATTCTGGTTCATTTTTTTGAGCCTTCAAAACCCATGAACTTTCTTCGTGTTGCTTGCCTTTTTCATCCCCTGTCATGATACCACTTTGGAGCATGATGTTTACATTCGAGTCTTTCTCGCGTGGCTCAGACCTCATCATTTGCAGGTTCTGAGTCAAGGAAGGTTGGAGTGTTCCTTTATCACGCAACCTCGCTATCAGTGTGGGGTAGTCCTCTATCTGATGATCATACTGGGTACAATATAACCATGATGGTATCATCGGATTTCTACATTGAGAGGCATAATGCCCACGGTCCTTTGTAATTGTAATAAGTTAGATGTCTGCGACCTCTTCCTGGTCCCATTCCACCTCAACCTTATCTGCGCCCCTGAAATCCAGTGTTCACCATCCCTGCATTTTGATTGAGGGCTCACACTTTGGTCTGAAATATTTAGGTAGGAGTCTGATCCATCATCACTTCATAACTTCTACAGGTGTGCTCATCGTGGCCTACTGACCTGTAGAAATTACAGAACAATTGCTGGGAACTTTGTGTATACTTCTGTAATAGATGGCAGTTATCTGTAGCATGCTTCCCTCCTATATGACAAATCGTGCACCATAATGCAGGTGCCACGCTTGGTCCTTCTTGTGCCTCTGGTCTCAATGGCATTGGTCCTCCTCCCACAAGGTAGTTCACAAATACTGGATGATGGTCCTTGTCATGTCCCTGTACTTTTCACTTTACACACCATACCTCCTCGCATGCTTCTAGGCAAGATGTCATGTCTTGTTTCAAACTCTGCATCTCAAGGCACAAGTTTTTCAACTACGTGTGGATCTGTTGGATTCCTAGGTTAGGATCTTTTATCGAGATCTCATGCAATCTCATTGTGATCTCCAAGGCCTCGGCTTGAGTGGATTTCTTCTGCTATGACAATGCATTCCTTAGATGCAACATTAGCATCGCTACAAACCATGTGCGGTGTTGCCCATCCATCAAGGTCATGTTGGCTTCTTGAATCATACCCTTTAGTCTCTATTCTAGCTCCCAGGGTATCTCTCCTGGAAGCATCGTGATTTCCTTAAAATCAATAATCGACTGTGTCTCTAATTTTGGCCTGCTAAATTCCCTATTTAGTGCAGCTTGGACCTCTGCAATCCCTTCATTTGGATTTTCATTGGAATGCTTAATGTACCATGTCAAAGCGCGATCCTACAAAGCACTGACCAGGGTTGCTTTCTTTATATTTTCATCCGTGACTCCCTCTTCTTCCCATACTACCTTTACCACAAACCAGAATTGGTCTGGATCTTCATTCCCTACTCCTTTGAACACTGACAACTTTATTGCACTCGCCATACTGAACTGTGGTGGTGGCGGAGGTGGTGTGGGCGAAGATGGGGGTGAAGATGGTGAAACTAGTGATGGTGTAGGTGGAAGTCGTATGCGTGGAGTTCGTTGCCTTATCTAACTAATCACACTTCTTGGTGAAACCTTCGTGAGCTTTTCCTCGCTTTCTCGCGAAGCTGAAATCAAGGGGATATTTTCTAGTTCTGCGCTACCTTCATTTCTGTAGAACCTCCCACTTCGCGTAGCCCCAAACATCAATTTATTGGCATAACCTTCTTTTCACAAAGTAACATCTTAATCCAAGTGTTCAAAGATTTAACTTACTTACCTTGCGATCCTTTGAGGAAGCATCTCTTTGCCTCGCTATAGCTGACTGAAGTATCTACTGCGAACTCGGTGATAAATCCTTTGATAATTCAATCAAGCTATTGATCCATAGCGCGCACGGCCTTATCTTCTAATGCTTCTAGTCTGTGCACCAACTTTGGAGTCCACACAATATTTTTTTCAAGCCTACACCTTCCTTGACTATCTGCTAGCTTCATGATCCACTCGTACAACTCAGAGGGGAAGGATGCAAAGAAAATTTCATGGATTTCAGTATATAAGTAGCAATCTAACCACTTTTCCTTCGATAATCATGGATTCCTATTTTCATGCATTGCGAACTCGTGAATCTTCCTGTCCAACCACTCTTCAATTCCTTTCTTTGTTAGATTGTAGTGATACGACATCAGACATCCCTTATGCAAATCCCGGTCCCGGCAATAGAACCATCTGTTGGCTTACTGGGGCCTGACCCAGGTTCAGAGTTGATTTATCCAAACAAATCACGGTACTATTGGCCCTTTCGGAAATAGTTCGCAAAGCGCGGACTGAAGTCTCACCCAAAGTAGTATGGGAGGGTGCTAGAACTAGGTTTCCACACCTTGGAGATGTTTGATGAGTTCAAGTGATCCGCGGTTCGACCTTGCATGCAAGTTTCTTCGCGCACTTTCCATTACCCTGCAGCCTAATATACTGCCTTTGCGTGACCTTAACTGGGGGCTGAATGCTACGCTTCTGCGTTATTACCCAAAAATTTAATGGTAGTCCAATGTTAGTTGATTATCTTAGCCTACTTGTATGCTTTAAGTTATACTTAACAACATAAACCATTCATACAGGTGCGTGTAGTAAATAAACAATATATTTGCAAATTATATCAAACATGCATTAAAGCCAAGAACAAAAACACAGAATTATGACAAAACTTATATACTCAACTGCGCCTTGCAGACTCAGCTGTAGACTACTAGGCCTTTGCACACTTAGCTGCAGGGGTCCGCACACTCAGCTGCAGACTACTAGGCCTCTGTGCACTCAGCTGCAGAGACTTCTCCTACTCTATGACCCAAAGACACACTTTACACTTGCGACTCTTTTCCTCCCTCTACTATTCTTTTCTATATTTTACACTTAGAGCCTTGCTCTATTTATACAATCCCATGGTCCACAGACCATGGGTAGGTCTATCCAGCCGACATTACATTACAAAACTAGGGCTGACAATCCTATGACTCTATCATACTTTATGCACTCCACGCCCTCAGTTCACACAAATTTACAACAAGATTTGGTCAAAACTTGGGATTTGAGCCCCAAACTATACCTTGGGGGGATTCCATTCCCATCATCACCCATTCCAATATTCCTCCATTTATCACACTAGCTCGAAGTGTAAGAAGCCAAGTCATGAGGATTAGAAGGCAGGCGAGCAAGTGAGAGACAAAGAGCTAGTTTATCTCAAGTTTGGGAGGAAAGCCTCCCTAATTTCAAGGAATTCATTGGGGACTTTAGCTGTATAAGTAGAGAGGCCTAAAGCCTCATTATGATTTGAATTTTTGTTGTAAAACCATAAGTTATTTTCGAGCTCCAGACTTGTGGAAGATTTTAATGTAATTTTCTGTTTTGGTAATAAGAATGAGTTTTTTATTGAACCAACACTGAGATAACTCAAAGGGTTGAACCCTAGTAGCCAAGGCTCCTCTTTTGTTTTTTCATGTTTAGCTTAGTTTCATAGCTTCATTGTTAATTTGTCTTTAGAGGTATTGTCATTTCAAGTAGTGTATATTTGATTGATTGTTTATTAGTTTGCTTGAATTTGTGCCTTACTTCAGTAACAGGTTGGCAGGGACAAAAGAACCACCACAAGGCTATTAGCAGGTGTCTTGGCCTCACTTCTTCCCTCTTGGATCATGATTTGAGGGAGGGACCCTTATACAACCCCAAAAAAATAGATTTCTATTTCTTTCATAAGCTTTAAGAGTTTACTACATTTCAGCTAGCATTTGATCAGTTTTGCAAAGTACGATTGCATTTCCATCTCTTCTATCTTCATTTTTGCAATAAATCTTATCCATGATTCCACTCCTTTCAGCTACTTTCCTCATGCATCAAGTAGACAACTAGTTCATTAATTCTGCTTTTCTAGCTTATGAGAATGCTTCTTGTTTACCTGACTTCTTAGAAATTACACATGTTTGATGCAGAGTAGGCACTTCAGAAGTAGACAGAGATCTCATAGAAAGAAACCACCTCCCAACTCCATTCACCCATAGGCATTCCTCGTTTCCATCAAAATATTCACCAATTTCATCATTTTACATAGAAATTTCCTCAAGCATTTTTACCAAATCCAACCATCTCCTAATCTTGGTTTTGGGTTATGAGTGATCCTAGGCCTCTTCTAACTCTATTCCACCCATCAGATACCTTCCCTAAGCTTTCCATTCCATCCAACACCCATATTTTTGCTCACGGCTACATCCTATATAAATACAGGGAATCCTGTAGGTTTCTAGTACATCCTATAGGTTTTCCTGTATTGGCTTGTTTTGAGGAAAAATTGAGGGAAACCCTCTAGAAAGCCCACAAAGATCACCCAATGGTGTTCCACGCCATCCATCCATCTCCTAAACCTTCCAGCCATCCTCAAACATCCCTAAACCACCTGCCACAACACCACAAGAGATTAGTTTGCATATTTGATTTTTCATGAAAAGAACAAAAAAACAAAAACATAGTTATTTCAGTCCCTTTACTTGCACAATAGTGATGTTTGATGCTTTTAACTTCCATGCTTAGAAAGTAGCATCTGATTCATGTTAATTTAGCATTATTGCAAAGCATACTTTCTTAGCAGTTAGTTAGGAAATGATGTGATTTAGCATTGAATTTCGGTCTTTTCCATTATTACAATAGATCAACTCTCTCTTACAGTATATTTCCCTTTCTTTCATTAAGAAACAAAGCTTCTTCTGAATGCATAGAAGTATGGCTTGAAAACCCCCAGTGGTCTCTCGCCAGCTGAACAAGTGAAAAAAGGCAGAACCATGAATTTTACTTGGGTATACAACATTGTCACCTCCATGTTTATACGAAACCTGGGTTGATAAAGTAAAGCTGGTAGTCTAGAAGTTGTAGCATTCTTACTGCAATAATGGTGCTCATCATTTTTTGGTGCCGTTGTCGGGGAGGTGTTTAAGTAATATGTGATTGTTGCTTTCTTTCTTCTACTTCTTGTTTCTACTATTCTACCATTAGTTTCATTACTACAAAAGTAATTTAGTTTTCTTTTCATTTTGTATTCTTTGCTTTCCTTTCCATTCTGCAAGTTAGATTTCAAGAAATTAGCTAATCTTTTCATTCAATCAGTAGTTCTCATTTAGTCTACAATTTTAATTCTGCAAGTTAGATTTCAATTCAGCAATTAGTTTTTCATTCAGTTAGTAGTCTCATTCCATATGCAAATTTAGTTCTGCAAAGTACTTTAAAAAGTTGAAAAAATTCACAAAACCAAACCAAAAAAAATTCCTTTCATGCCTTCTACAAATAGGGATAAATTAGGGAATTTTTTGCCAAATACCCCCATTGCATCCAATAGCCAACCTTCCCTCCTCTTCAGTGGCTGTGAACTAGAGGAACCCTTAGGTGAGCAACTAGACATAATTGAAGAACATACAGAGGAAGAAGAAGAACCCATTCCTACCAAGCCAATTGCTGAAAACAAAATGACAGAGGTAATAGAGAGAGAGTTGAGGGTTCCTTCCCCATCAGCAAAACCAATGGGGACACTAAGATGAAAAATATAAGCCCCTCTACCGTTCCTCATTTCCATGGCCTGACCACAGAAGACCCCAAAACTTTTCTATTTGAGTTTGTTGTTATATGTCAAACCTATGACTATAAAAATGATGAGTAGAAGCCGAAACTATTTCCATATACCCTCAAGGATGCTACTCTGCACTAGTTCATGGGTTTACCTAGGGATAACATCACAACTTGGGCTCAAATGTAGCAAGCCTTCAACAATAAGTATCAATACTACTGTAGGTATAAGGATACTAAAGAAGAAATTTTTAGGATGACAGGCAATGATGAATCCCTGAAGGATTATGAAGAAATATTCCAGCTTAGTTACAAAAGGGCCAGGTGCACACTTGACACTGAGTCACTAAAGTTGGTCTTGCTTAGGGGAGCAAGGGAAGATCTTCTGGATACCCTACACTTGTTAGCAGGAGGAGATATCTACCAGTTACCCTATGAGGACAACAATACTGTCTTTAGAAACTATTCTAGGACAGCCAGGAAAAATGGTAGGGGTAGTCAACCTATGGTCAGTACATCCTCTTCCAACTCATCCATCAAGGGTGAAATAGGAAACATGATGGAAGATTTCAAGAGTGAGATGCTGCAAATCCTTGCCTTACAGATGGACACGATGAACATTAAGAGAAAGTAAGAGGAAGTCGAGAGAGCCTTGGTCTTCACAGACTGAGCAAATTTCAATAGAATTCAATGGACATTCATTCCTAGGGTGCCTCCATTCAATGGGAAGAAAACCACTCCATAGACAAGTGCCCTTCGCTGCCTAGACTCAAAGCTATATATCAAGGAGCTCAAGGGGTCATTGAGCAGCTCTGTTACATAAATCAAAGGAGACCTCATGGGCATAGGCCATACTAGCAGGGCATGCAAGGGTCATCCCATGCATATTATAACCCCAATGATGCCACATCCATACCTTCCTAGGGACCCCCTGCTCATCCTTCCTGGTCTACACCTCCTCCTTGGACATTTGCATCTCAATATCATTCCTAACCAGCTCGCTAGTCATTTCAATCATATGCTCTGCCACAATCTTAGTGGAATGCACAACTCGAGGGTTGGAGACCCCAATACGACAATGTTCTAGCTTCATTTCCTTCAGCACTTGCCCAACCACATCTATTACACTCCACTCCACTGAAACAACCCCAAATGCCTGCCAAGCTAAATATGAACCCGAACAATAGACAGGCTCAACAAGTATACAGTGGAGAGACATCATATGCATCTTATGCTGGGGAGATCTAGGAAATTAACTTCAGATCTGGGAGAGTTCTCCTAGATAACCAACCTCCATCTCCACCTAGGGAGGTTGAAGAAGAAAGAGAGGAAAGCATTCTTAAAGCAAATCCACCCTTTCCTGAGAGATTAACTCAACCACCCCAGCCTACCCCAGAAGAGACTGAACTTCTGGGAGAATGAAAAATCTATGTGTAAATATTCCACTTCTCCAAGAAATAAAAGATGTGCCTATTTAGGGTAAGTTGATTAAGGAGAAGTTCTTCAAGCATCTAGGGACGTGAAGAAGAGATGCCCCTACCATTAATGTCATTGAAAAACTGTCTGGCTTAATGTTGGGGTAACTAATCTGTCCAAAGTATTTGGACCCTGGAAGCCCTGTAGTAGATGTGCACATCAATGGCACCATTGTCCCATACTCTTTGACCGATATTGGGGCTTCCATTAATGTGATGACCAAGGACGTCATGCTCAAGCCCAACCTCAAAGGTTCATTAAGAAAGTGCACAATGGTCTTGCAACTTGCAAACCGCTCCAGAGTGACGCCTAAGGGGACTATGGATGATGTGATGGTCTCCATTGACTCTTGGGAGTACCCTACATATTTCCTATTTCTCTAGCCTAAGGCTAAGCTTACCGATTACCCTCTCATCCTTGGGAGGCCTTGGTTGGCCATTGCCGATGCTTACATCCGCTGTAGAGCTGAGAATATGACCATCAAGAATGGGCATATGTCCAAGCAATTAGTACTATACCCTCCTACTCATCCATCTCTAAAACATGATTTACCTTTATGGCTGGAAGAGGAGGAACAAGATGAAGTTTATACTAACCAACTGTTTACCTTAGAAAAAACCATGGGAGGAGCACCACAGGATGAAGACAATTTGATTGAACATTGTTGGCTTATTGGGGCCTAACTCAGGTTCAGAAGTGTTTTGGCCAAACAAATCCTGAAACTACTGGCCCTTTCGGCAATAGTCCATGGAGCGTGGACTGAGGTCTCACCTGAGGTAGTATGGGAGGGTGTTGGAACCAGGTTTCTGCACCCTAGGGATGTCTTGATGAAGTTTGGAAGGCTTGCGAACTAGTCCCATGCATTGGGCTACTTTTGCACAACTGCTTGTTCAATGCAACTACCTTATCACGGATCAGATGACGAGCATGATAGTTCTTTACCCTTTACTGTGCTTATTAGTATTATAGATCTGGAATTAAATTAAGTGGGCCCAATTCTTTCCTTTACCATTCAACATAAATAGACATGCACGCAATCATAAACTGTAAATAGATGCATAAACAGAAACAAAGAAATAGATATGTGATATTCCAAAACCTACTTGTCCTTATTAATGCTTTCCCCAGTCATAATCCACTTCGTACCCTATGCACACAGCTGCAGGGGTCTGCACACACAGTTGCAGACTCTACCAGGCCTCTGTGCACATAGTTGCAGAGCCTCTTCTGCTACTACAACCCACGACTCAGACTTACAGAACTAGAGTAACTAGCGCATTTAACAACCCATACACTTCATATCTGAACCAAAAGCTTACCAAAAACTGACTTCTACTCTTAGAGCCTAGCTCTATTTATACATTCCCATGGTTCGCGGACCATGGATAGGCTGACTCACTTTCTATTATCTCACATTATTTTTGGTTAGACAACCCTTTGACTTGACCCATTACAACTCACGCTCTACGCACTTTGTGGAGCCTGTACAATACTATTACCAAAATTGTGAGCTTTAAGCCCCAAAACCATTACGCGGGGGATCTACTGCCCAATAGGCCCCCAACATAAACATCGTGACTCATTGTGAGTCACTTGGCCGGTGCAGTGATCTTCGCGCGAAGTTCATCCCGCAATCTCTGCGCTTTGCGAATTTTTGCCACACATTCCTCCACTGTCTGCTGTATCAATTGTGCACAACTCTCTGATGCATCATTTTTAGAGGCACCCACTTGCCTTTTCGCATATGTATCCTACATCTAGGCCAGCTTCCCCTTGATCGTGGTGGTGACCGTGAACACTTCTTCGAGCCAAGGCTAGATGTGTGCTTTAAGCCATGCTTCTTTCTGATGTGTGGAATCCACCTGTTCTTTCAAAGTCTAGGCTTCCCTTATCTTGGCCAATCACTAGGTAAGGGCGACCGTCTGTGCGGTCCCCCGAACATTTTCATAGGCCTGCTGCAATTCCTGCGCTTCTGTCTCTAGCTACTGTAGAATTTGGTCCTCTTGTAATGAAGTGAGCATGACAAGTGACTGGTCCAACAATCTTGTGCAGTCCTGTACAATGTGCTCTATATATTTCAATCCCAATTGAATGTTGTGGTGGCACTGCTCTCGGACTTCTGGGGGTGTAGAGGATTGCGCCTTTAGTCGCAGCTCTACGATCTGTAGGTTCAACTCCAACTGAACTTTCGCGGCCTCCTCCTGGGTCCTACGGATTCCTACTGCCAGTTGATGAATTTTTTCATGGTGGGGAGTGCCACCATCACTACCAACTCCAGAATGCTGTTACAGGCCCCCTCCACTACTTGTTCTAATCCCTGGTTTTGGGCAACCATGTGGTCCCACTACAGGCTGAGCTGTTCTAAGTTTACCTTTTGCTCACTCAAGACTTGGAGAGCGCGGCTCTCCTTGGCATGAAGCTCACCAGTTGCCCCATCCTGTAGCTAGTAGAGGGTTTCTCTGGGAAGGGCTACCAAATTCAATCCCCAGCCCCTCATGTCACCTTTGGCTTCTATGAAGACACCACCTTCTAGTAACACTAAGGTGTTCTTTATGCTTGAGCACACCATCTGCTCAGCTTCATCTATATCTTCCGCAAGGTGTGGTGTCATAACTCCTAGGGGTCACACCTATAATGCCTACAACTTCTCTCTGAGCAACCCCAACACCGTTTTCTTCTCCATCATCAACTATTCTAGAGCATCCTTAGGGACATCGCGAGGTGGTTTCTACTGTCAACAAGGTCTCCCTCCACAGGCTTCGTTGTCTTTGTCTTTCTGCATGCGGGTGGCTGCTCCTGGGTGTGCGCCCTCTTGCGTTGGGTCACTTTTGTTGTAAGGTCCATGCATTCCTATGTCTCTACCTCCCCCTATATGCCCTGCTCTGTGTGCATTTCCTGCCTCAGCCGCCTTCCACTGCGTGGCCGCTTCCTGTTCCTAACGCTTACTCTCCGCCAGCTTCGTGATGTGCAACTTGGTCTCCCTCTTCCTCTGCTGTGCTACGATATTTTCCAGTTCCACCAAGTCTAGGGTGCACAACTCTAGAGACCATGATGCCATTACTTCAAATATTTCATCATCTGTAGTAATGAACGATAGCTTTACCCACTCTCGGGCTAGATCCTTGCACACCCAGATATACAAGTTATGCATATCCGCCTTGAATTCTGCTATGCTTTGTGAACTGTTATATACTATCAGGGACAAGAACGGCCTATGGTTGATCCATTTTCATAAGTTCAACTATACGAATGCCCAAAACAGTTTTATCTCC
Organism: Pinus tabuliformis; assembly: GCA_031772625.1. NCBI lineage: Eukaryota > Viridiplantae > Streptophyta > Pinopsida > Pinales > Pinaceae > Pinus > Pinus tabuliformis. Next base: position 869,541,868 of record CM062810.1, on the reverse strand, counting down.
CAAATCCTTGTCGCATCTTTCATTGCCCAGAACGAGGTGTACCTCATGGCCTTGGGTAGGTTCCTCTCAATGGTGGGAAACTAGTTATCCGCTGGCAGTTCCCCGGCAACCAGCAGGATGGATAAGAGAAACCACTAATAGTGGAACATCTTACCTTTCTCTTGGGCTTCTCTATAATTCGTAAAAAATTCATCGCAAAGAAACTACGCCCACTTGAACTGGACCCCTTCTACACGCTACTCTGCCAACGCAATTACAGATGCTGGCACTTCGTCTGCGTGGAATTTCCTCATTAACTTGCTAGCCAGTAGCTGGGTGGTGACATGCACCCCTTGGCCCTTGAAGCTTGCTATTACATGCCCTTGCTTCCTTTTCTCTATCTTATATTTGGCCTTCATAGCTTCTACAAGGCCCAAGTTGTTGCTCTTTCCTATGATGTCTACGGGATTTCTTCCATTAATGGGAAGCCACAAAATTTGGTGAATTAGGTCAGCCGTGATGGGAATCGGCTCCTCTAGCCAAAGATACCCATCATGTACTAGGCACAGTAGCTTCCAAATGACAAAAATTGTGATGGGCGCGCAGTGATAGTGGGGTATCCACCACAGATGGAGTAACCCAGCCTTCTCCACACCGCGCAACCATTTCTGCTGTGGTAATTTCTCTGCGGCCAACTGTGGGAACTTCTCACTATCCGCGAGGTCCCAATATTCAAATTTTATATTGGGTACCCGTCGTAGCGATGGACCATCAAACCATATGTCATTCGGAAGAAGCGGGCTCTGGAGCGCACTCTTCGTCGCCTCCAAGTCCTTCGATATCTTGGCTGCCCCTTTCCATGGGGGAATGTAGGGGGGTAACTCTATCGGTGAAGGTACTTGGGAGAAATTCTTTGCCTCATCATCCCATGCCTCAATTTGGGCTATTAGGGCTTGCAAATCATCGTCCTCCTCCTCTGTTTCAATTGTGACAGATTTTCCCTTCGCTGTCATTGACAATTTACTAACTCTTCGGTTTCGTCGTGATACTCAGACTGGCTCCATTGGTTATTTGTTTTCCTATGGTCGCGGTGTTCATGGGTACTTCGATACCTCTAGTGCGACTACTACCTCTCTAGGCTCCTCTTGGGTCACTTGGGGCTCTGGGGTAACTTCCATGAATTGCACTCTGGTTCTCGACATTGTGTCTATACTAGATTCATTCGGTGGCTTACTCACAGGTGGCAAGGTAGCTTGGTGCTCGCTACTTTGTACTAGCTCAAATCTCAAACAACCAAGTGTTGCTTCACAGCTACCCCATGGAATTTTATAGTAACTTTTGAATTTGAACTCGACCATTCCCTACATATCTAAGTCTACAACACCTTCTTAGCAGCAGATCATCCTAAATATAGCTCTTAACTCCTGTCTTAATGGCCCACTGCCTACTCCTTTCTGCCTTAAGTTAGGCCTCTTTCCATGAACAGTGACATCAATGGTCACCTCCCAGCCTACCCGCATAGCAGGATGTCCCTTATGCATGATCGCGATCCCTATGACAGACTAGCCCTACGCGGAACTTCCTTTCCACGCAGCTCTCTTGTAGACTTGTTTATAGTTCCACGCATTCTTTCAGCTACCTGGAGCATTGAGACTATGATTCCTATAGATAGTCAAGTGGTTGCACCCCTAGTGCGAGGCTTCGATTTTCCTGCTAGCCTGGGTTGCGGGCACCCTTTAAATACCCTTGCATCCGGTAGTGTGTTGCATTCTTCTTTGTGTGGTACACTCCCTTGTTTAGTAAGGTGCGATTGCAACCATGATAGTAGGGTTGGAACTCTTTCTAATGTAGTAGCAGGGCTGGCTAGACTTGGTCTTAACATGCTTAGTTGCTAGCGACCTGTTTCCGTGACTTTGGTTTTTAGTTTGCTAATTTCTTCATCCATTGTCACACTTCTCTTCCTCAACTGTGCCCACTCCTCATCGAGTTCATGAAGTTTCATGCTCCCTCACTGAAGGTCCTCTTGCAACTACCTAATTCCTTTACCCAGGTCCTCACGTCTTGTCCCTACTGTGGTCTGGGGATTCTTCTCTGTCCTCCTGGTTTCTTCTCTTCTTGACACCGTCGAGATCATTTCCATGCTCCGGTTTTTGCTTATGGTCCTATAGGCCCATCGAACTGCTGGTATGCACAGGTCACAATCCATTCATCCCACCTGGTAAAGTCTATTCATGATTCCGCATGGCTTTGTGAATGCTTTGTCACGGGGGTGGTGTGCGTCACTTTTCCTACTACTGCGTCAGGTTTTGATTTTTGATACTTAGCCTGTGATGTGCTTACCTAGCACTCTCTGTACCCATCGACATAGGTGGGTGCACAAATTGCTTCACCCTAGCTGCCTAGCTTGCGTTCGATGCTGGGGACTTCCAAACTATAAGTGAATCCATCTTCTACATTCATGCCAGCTCCAAATATTCTTCTAGTGTGTCTACCACCATCGTGCGAGTGTCGCGTGCAATGCCCATTCCATTGCACCGTACTGCTGCCATTTTGGTATTGACCTTTCGAATTTATCTAAGAATTCATCTGTACATGTCTCCCCATCATATGTTGGCAGTTCCCTTGCTTTGGTCCTCATGCATCGCAGTGATCTAATCATCATGTTGCAATTTAGCGTTGTTATTTCATGCAACCAGTTCTACCAGTGTTCTATTTCTTTGTCCGAATCTGAAGTACAGGAACTATTGCATTCCCATGAGATTCTTCCATCTTCAGTCAGATTCACCCGATCCTGGTCTTGCGTCACTATCTGATAGATGCAATCCATCTCATCCTCGATGTCATCCCCATACACAGGTTGAGTGTAGCATGCCCCTTCAGCTGGATCGAGCGGAACTACTATGGGCAGAGACTTTTTCTCAAAAATCATTTTCCGCTTCTTCAAGTTGATGACTCCATTCATATCCGTGGCTCAGTCTATCCCTAACATCATGGCGTAAGGGTTACTGTCATCCATAATCTCTATTACCTCAAAGTTCATCTGCGTCCTCGCACCCTCAATATCCACTGTTATTGTTATCGGGAAAACTAGTGTCCATTCAGAGCTGCTAGTCCCACTACGATGGGTAGCTATCTTAGAAACAAACAGATTAAAGTTACTTGTGTCTTCCTTTATGAGAGATAGATGAGAGAGAAGCAGAGAGTACCAACCTCAGTCTTTCGCTAGTCTCCTTGCTTGTTTCCTCTCTCCCTTGATAGAGATTTTGCCACTACTTTCTCACTTGTCTCGTTTCAAAGAACACCTGAGGAGTCAAAGTAGTAGAGATCTATAACCATAAACAATGTAGGATCATATGTACGTTAACCATATAAATTAATATACAAATACAAGATTTAGAGATATACAAGCAAATGGATGAAAACACAAATAGCTTTATTGATAGAAGTAGTACAAGAGAGGATTACAACTAAGCTATCTGATCCAGCATCATCCTCCCAGCATGAAAGCCCTCTTCACCTCCTACAAAGCAAGATCACCCAACAATGTCTTCAAAGAGAAACCAACAACACTTCCTTGCAAATTACAAAATTCCAGCTTTTAGATCTCTTGGGTGAGGGATCCATATATAGATGTTTTCAGGAGAGTGAGTCAGCTTCTGGGATTTTGATTAGTGTCATTTCAATGATAGTCCTTGGTTCCACTTGGAGATTTCAGATCTCTTACTCATCCCTGGGCGAATTCAGAGAGGCAAGTGTCATATGAGTAGTTTCTAGAAAATTCTCTGGATTTCCACCTAGCAAACTGCTTCTGCCGTTTGTCTGTCCTCGCTCATTGCACCCTACAGAAGGGCTTTCCAGTATCCATCGCACCCCCCTGTGTGTAATAGGTGAGATTCATTGCACCCTATGCATGGAGCAGTCTGTATGGTCCTGTTTTGACCAGTTCCAAGTAGTTTTTCATGGAGAACTTCTGGGAGATGATGTAATTAGCTGACCATGTTCCTTTAGGGTATGAAACAACACTTTTAGGGGTTTAGAAGCCCTTGGTTTATGGACATATGTGATTGAGGTTGTAGTGCCGAATCACATGGGTAGCTATCTTAGAAACAAACAAATTAAAGTTACTTGTGTTTTCCTTTATGAGAGATAGATGAAAGAGAAGCAAAGAGTACCAACCTCAGTCTTTCACTAGTCTCCTTGCTCGTTTCCTCTCTACCTTGATAGAGCTTTTTCCACTCCTTTCTCACTTGTCCTGCTTCAAAGAACACTTGTAGAGTCAAAGAAGCAAAATACCATCAAAGCATAGAGATCTATAACCATAAAAAATGTAGGATCAGATATACATTAACCATATAAATGCATATACAAATACAAGATTCAGAGATATACAAGCATATGGAGGAAAACTCAAATAGCTTTATTGATAGAAGTATTAGAAGAGAGGATTACAACCAGGTTATCTGATCCAGCATCATCCTCCCAGCATGAAAGCCCTCTTCACCTCATATAAAGCAAGATCACCCAACAATGTCTTCAAAGAGTTACCAATAACACTTCCTTGCAAATTACAAAATTCTAGCCTTTGGATCTCTTGGATGAGGGATCCATATATAGATGTATTCAGGAGAGTGAGTTAGCTTCTGGGATTTTGATTAGTGTGATTTTAGTAATAGTCCTTGGTTCCACTTGGAGATTTTAGATCTCTTACTCATCCCTGGGCGAATTCAGAGAGGCAAGTGTCATATGAGCAGTTTCTAGAAGTTTCTCTGGGTTTCCACCTAACAAACTGTTTCTGCCATTTTTCTACTCTCGATCATTGCACCCTATAGAAGGGATTTCCAGCATGCATCACACCCCCTGTGTGTAATAGGTGAGATGCATCGCACCCTATGCATGGAGTAGTCTGTATGGCCCTGTTTTGACCAATTCTGAGTAGTTTTTCATGGAGAACCTTTGGGAGATGATGTAATCAACCGACCTTGTTACTTTAGGGTATGAAACAACACTTTTAGGGGCTTAGAATCCCTTGGTTTATGGACATATGTTATTGGGGTTGCAGTGCCCAAATATATCTATAACAGTTTCCCCCTAAGGCATGAGGTCGTAAATCCTTTTAATGTTGGGTGAAATGCTTCATAATGAGGATCCAAGGTTTTTTGAAATGGAAGGTGACCTGTAATAAGATACAACACAATACATTATCTTCATAATATTTCCATGATCTAGCTGAGGTGGGCTTTCCCATGCTCAACTTTATAAATTCGTATTCATGTACATAAGACAGACAATCATCTATGCGGCAGACTGATGATTCTGGTAGAGCCATCATCCTTTAGTTTGGATGATTATCTGTGCAGCTGTGATGTACATTTGATGTCTTTATTTTCTTGAATATATCGCTACCCGGATGGATGAAAATAGATCCGGGGTCTTCAAACTCATTCAATCTTCACCCTAAGTACAAGTCGATCCATGTGAAAAGACGTTCTGATGTCGAACATGGAAAGAAATTTCTTGATTACCAGCCAATGATGTAAGCTATTAACAGGTGCGAGAAGAATCACCGGTAATGATGATGATCCTCAAGGCACTGCAAAAAAATTCACCTGGTGTGAATACATGATTTGATTTTGAACACTACATGAAATCTTTCGGTCAAAGGCCATTGATGTAAACCTGTCGCCAGAAGTGAGAAACTTACCATTGGGGCATGCAAGCTTCAAAGTACTGAAAGGGTTATTCCTAAATCAACTTCTTGGATAATGAGCTGATGTCAACAAGAAGAGACTCATCATAGGAGGGCCTTAATGAATCCCACATCTACGACACAGAATAGAGAAAATGATTTTGTGGAGGTGAAAACGATCTGATGATACAAGGTTTAGGGTGGCGGTCATGAAAAATGGAGAGTGAAGCTATTGCAGCAGATGAGACGTTAGTTAGGTTGGTGAATTATCTGAGTGACTTCTCTTGAACATATCAGCGACACTGAGATGGATTGGTAGCATTAACCCCAAGGTGGATGGTACGGTGGACCAATAGTGATATGACCGATGAACGGAATAACCCAACCCAACTCAATCATGGTGACGGAATGAAAGTGTCATGTTCAAGAGCGACCTGATACCAATGAAGCTTTTCAAGTTTTCTTCCCTTTTTCCCCAGTCATTGTTGACCAGTACCTCTTTATTTTTGTTAATCTTGAGGATGATAACATATGCTTGTTCTATAATTTGCCCTTCGGGCAAACCCATCGCTATGTTTTAACAAGCCTAGCAACAGTGAAACTCGATCTTGTCTGCATGGACAAGTTTGTCACTATTGTTTTAATGAGTTTAGCAACAAAGATAACTTGGTCCTTTTCAATTTTAGAGAGTCTAAAAAGGGAATTAAAGGCAACTCCAGTGGTCCTTTTTCATAAAGTAATCCATTAAGTCTGAAAGGTATAAAATAATACAAAAGGGATGAATTTTTCGATAGTTTTAATGAGCCGAACAAGACAAGTGCTCAATATTTTTGTGTAATAATCCCTCAGGTCTGAAAAGATTAAAATCTAGAAGAGGGATAGCACTTCCGGTCGCTTTAATGAGTTGGAGAGGCCAATTTCTCGGCAATATTTTCATATTTTACGAGTCAGATGAAAAGAGCTTAAAGGAGACTCATTCTTGAGGAACGAGTGATGTTTTAGATAGCAACTAGTTCCAGGTAAGGTTTGGAACATTCCAATCATGGCAGTGTAAAGGAGGTGGCTAGTAGAATCACTCATCGCAGCTGTTCCTCAAAAGGGTAAACAATCAAATGGAGGTGTATGATTGGCTAAAAAAGAGTGGAGGTGATGGTAAGAACACGACAAAGGTTCAAAAGCTGATAGTCATGCATTAAAAATGGTTATTTATCAAAGGTGGGGTTCATTTTTAATGAGCTTGAACTCTATGGAAACATTTGCTCATTGCTAGGTTTATTTTTTGACGAGCTTGAACTTCGCGTAAAACTGCTCATGGTGAGGTTTATTTTTTAACGAGCTTGAACTTTGCATAAAACTGCTCGTGCCAGTCGTATGATAAGAATGTCTCATCGATAGGTTCATTTTTTAGGGAGCTTGCCCCATTCAGAAACTTTGCTCCTGAGACTTTCCTTATGCAAGCTAGGAACAACCAACCTACGAGTCTAAAGGGTTGAGAACCTACAAACTAAGAAAATAAATGGTTGTTTTTCACTTGCATGCAAAAAGGTTTGCATGCCCCCAAGTATAATGAAATAGAGTTTCCAGGTCACCATATGGAAGTTCTTGCATTAACAAGATTGTTTCATCCACATGTGTAGACAAAACACTTCCTTGGATCTGTCCATTGAAATGGACGAAGGTGATTCTAGCTCCAATCACCTAACCTTTGACGGAGGAATCCCTTTCCAGACTGATCCATTATCCTAAATGGACAGGATTGTCAGACTAGTCATATTCCTACGTGGAAACCTATCTTATATATGGGGTTTTTTCTACCGAAGTAGACTAGGGTGCATGCCTCGTGGGTTTCAGTCACAATCACCGAATCACTCGCGATCATCAGGTGGATGGACTCGATATTGATGAGACATTCCTTGTGCGAAAAGACTAGTTAGGGATGGCATTTGACTAATAGTTGTGTTTGAACCAGGGAATGAAAGCTGCTCACCTAGGTGAACCACTCTGCCTTCATGTGGAAAACACATGACTCGGAAGAGTGAGGAGACGATGGCTCCCATGCTATAAATATAGTCATGCCCAAGGAGTAGATTGTAATATAGAGGTCCTTGGACTACCATCACATTTGGATGAATGGTTTTCCTTTTCAAAGTTATAGGCAAATTTGGAAGGATCCTTAACAGTCGACTAGTTCCTTTGTTGAAGCCTGTCAGATTTCGAATCTTAGGCAGAAGTGATGGTGAACCAAGGACTTTCCAAGCAGTTGAGGAAAGGATACTCACAAAAGACCCTTCATCTATAATAGTACCAAGCTTGTACTATGATTCGGAATGGTATATTAGATGGTAGGCGAGGTCTGCCTAGTAGGTTCCGATCGAAGGAAATGACCAGGTTTCTTGGAGGTGGGACCGAATAAACGGCTAGATACATCTCTGACGAACTTCCTTCCAATGGTAAAGGAATGGGTAGATTTCTCCCATGTTCATCAGAGTCTATGTCTATGAAGAGAATTTGAACAGTGTCGTTCTCATTCTCTTTGGTGACAATATCATCTGAAGGTGGGTCCTCTAAAGACAAGATTGGGTCGACTGCCATCTCGACCTGTTGACTTTGGTCCGGTGTGGACTCAGAGGGTTTATCTTCAATGATAGGTGCTTCGACTGACAACAAAGGTGTGTTAGTTGGATTTTCAACTAGCGATGGACTCGGAAAGAGTTTCTTGTATCCAGGAGGAGGTCACTGTAGTGACACAGGATAGTTATCCAAGACTCTTTTTGCTTCGTCTAGGAAGGGACAACGGTGGAGGGAATGATCGCCTTCACACAGTCTACAAGGAAATTTGGATCTTCCTTTTTGTCCATTGACTTCACTTTCACTAGTTGATGGTGTGCTTTCAACATGATCATCAGCGGTTGAAGACATTGGATTATGCAAGTGGGGAGATCAGGCCCTTAAGATCCATGGGATGCAAGGACAATCTCGATGATAGTGGTCTTCCTTGCAAATGACACATGGAGATTTAGGCTTGGAAGGTGCTGTGTGTGGATTTTTTCCAGATGATGCACGGTTGTCCCCTTTCGTGGTTGGATTCTTCTTCTTCTTCTCCTTCCCTTTCTTCTTCTCCTTAGTCACTTGGTTTTTAGCATTACTAGCTTCACCAAGCGAAGAGGAAGAAGGAGATGGAGAAACAAACGAAGTAGAAAGTGGGGGAGCGACTTCAGGATCATCTGGTTGCTGATTTGATTGCTGAGGAATTGCGGTGTTTTGAACGACCGAGGTTGAGGAAAGCCATATGAGCAGGCCAATTGTGAGTCCTAGAAGGGACAATGTGGCCATGTGTGGAGCACCAACATCCCCCAAAGAGGAGAAGGGACTGGGATTTCCCCCAAGGGGAAATCCTTGATTGGTAGACTCCATTTCTCAACGTAAAGACCAATGAGGGAATAGCGACATTGTTCCGATTAAAATAAATTTTATGATGCTTTGACACAACTTGCTTTTTCAATTTTTAAGAGTCGAGAAAAAGCTAAAGATGACTCTAGTCGCCTTCGATTTTTAATGAGCCTGAAGTGACAAGTGCTCAGATGGACCTTTTCTTTTAAGGAGTCTAAAAGGGAATGAAAGTGACTACTCTGGAAATCTAGATAGAGGGATTACCAAACCAATCGCAAAACTACAAAATACTTTTTATGGTACGACAATCAATCTTCCCAAATGTTGTGTTCAGTGCATTGTAATCGATAGGGTGGCAGACACGGTTTCCTAAGTATAAAGGATGTATCCTATTGTGGTCCCCCAATATATACTTGAAGGTACATGGGAGCACAAGTCCATACTGGCACTTGTTGTCTCAAAGAGGAGGAATCACCCAACCTATGATGAAAGTGATAGTTACCAGGATTTACGATGCCGGAATACGTCTCTAGCCTAGACTTGTAAATGTTGTGCATTAGGTTCCAAAGCATTTTTATGTTCATTGAAGTTTATTTTACAATTGATATTTCTTAAGAAGTTTGCCTTTAAGGTTCACCGCGTGATGTAGATATACAATTCCTAAACATGCAATCTAAGATGACAAACAGTCATTTTTTTTTTTTTTTGCAATGAAAATCCTAGCTACTAAGGAAAGAGAAATGAAATTCTTTCAACATAGAGCAGAGAGCACACAATAAAATGCACTTTTCCTAAATCAACTTCAGCATGCAGTCTTAATTCAAATACACATGCATGTATTGTTTTTCAATTTCCTTAATGTGAGAATGAAAAAAAGAAAACAAAGTATAGATTTCAACTATCTTCTTTCGAAGCAACAATACTAACAATTTTCTTTTCAAAAAACGAAAGCAAAGCCAAGACGACACTTTGCAATTTCAAATTTAAAATTGCTTTCAACACTTCAAATACTTAATGATTCAAATCAAATACAATGGAAAAAGTGTAATCGACTATCTAAAAGAGGAATTATTTGTGACACTCTTTTCCTTGACTGAAAACTACACTTGCAACACTTTCAAATCAAAAGACGACAGTTTGATTAAGCTACTGTTTGCAAAAGAGAATTGTAAATGATGAAAAATACATAAAAAATTCAGAATTCCTTCTGATGGAGACTGAATAATGCAAATGAATATGGTTTCAACAGAGATATATTGATCATAGACAACAAAACTACTAAATAAAGCTGATGAAAAGGAAGAAAAAACCAAACTCTGGAGCCAGAAATAGTCTCATCTGATCATCGCACCTGTAACACAGGGAAAGAGGGATGCATCTCACCTATAGCACATGGGAGGTGTGATGCATCCAGACTGCCAAGAAGAGATAGTGCAATGGTCCATGGACAAGACTGTGGTTGGTTTTCACTCATAGTTTCCAGCTAAGTTCAAGGATTTAGGCTGAGCTAATGATTTTCAGTAAACACAAAGTATACGGGCTGACCTAATGAGGTTATTTGAGCTACCACCAGGGCACTTAGGATGTTTGCAAACTAGATGTTCAGTTAATAAACCAACCCAGAGATTGACTAAGGTAGCATTGATCTACTTTGTAATTGCATAGAAAAAGTAGTTCAAAGGCTAGCTGGCTTAACTTCAGGCTCTATCTGTAGTTTATAAAGCAAACAACAGTAACAAAACAAACAAACTATTCGCTTCCCAGTGGAGTCACCATTTTGCTATCGGGAAAACTAGTGTCCATTCAGAGCTGCTAGTCCCACTAAGATAGGTAGCTATCTTAGAAACAAACAAATTAAAGTTACTTGTGTCTTCCTTTATGAGAGATAGATGAGAGAGAAGAATAGAGTACCAACCTCAATCTTTCGCTAGTCTCCTTGCTTGTTTCCTCTCTCCCTTGATAGAGCTTTCGCCACTCCTTTCTCACTTGTCCCGTTTCAAAGAACACCTTTAGAGTCAAAGCAGAAAAATACCATCAAAGCATAGAGATCTATAACCATAAAAAATGTAGGATTAGATGTACATTAACCATATAAATGCATATACAAATACAAGATTCAGAGATATACAAGCATATGGAGGAAAACTCAAATAGCTTTATTGATAGAAGTAGTAGAAGAGAGGATTACAACCAAGCTATCTGATCCAGCATCATCCTCCTAGCATGAAAGCCCTCTTCACCTCATACAAAGCAAGATCACCCAACAATGTCTTCAAAGAGAAACCAACAACACTTCCTTGCAAATTACAAAATTCCAGCCTTTGGATCTCTTGGATGAGGGATCCATATATAGATGTTTTCAGGAAAGTGAGTCAGCACTAATAGTCCTTGGTTCCATATATAGTGTCATTTCACTAATAGTCCTTGGTTCCACTTGGAGATTTCAGATCTCTTACTCATCCTTGGGCGAATTCAAAGAGGCAAGTGTCATATGAGCAGTTTCTAGAAGATTCTCTGGGTTTCCACCTAGCAAACTGCTTCTACCATTTGTCTGTTCTCGCTCATCGCACCCTATAGAAGGGCTTTATAGTATGCATCACACCCCTTGTGTGTAATAGGTGAGATGCATTGCACCCTATGCATGGAGCAGTCTGTATGGTCCTATTTTGACCAGTTCTGAGTAGTTTTTCATGGAGAAATTCTGGGAGATGATGTAATCAGCTGACCTTGCTCCTTTAGGGTATGAAACAAAACTTTTAGGGGTTTAGAAGCCCTTGGTTTATGGACATATGTGATTGGGGTTGTAGTTCCCAAATATGTCTATAACAGTTACCCCTTGCAATCTTCCCATGGGCACGATCTTTTGTTGGTTTTCCATCCGTAATTGGATAGGGACCACTGTAACGTGGGCTTGCCCATGCGTTACCATGTCTGCTTTGGTAACAAATTCGTGTCTGAGCCTAGGTCTAAGATAACCTGATCCATCTCATATTCGCCAATTTGAATTGTCAACTTCATTTCCCTTCCAGTGTGAAATGTATGCTTTCCCAGATTCTGAACTACGTGCAGTCCCCCTGATCCTGCGCACCTAGTTATCAACTCCTGTAATCCTTTAACCACCTTATTATCACGTAACAACTTCATGCATGTCTCTAAAAAGGTATTAAGCATAGAAGGATCAATTCCCAGCTCTAGTTGATCCTTACTACCTAAAGTAGAGGCCTCCATGAAGCTCTTCTTAATTTCTATAAACGTTTCGCTTGCGCACTCCAAGTCAAACTTAGGTTCCTTTGTAGGAGCCTTGCAAACCCATGTATCATCCTCGAGTTGATTTCTCTTATCTTCCCCTATGTTCGCACCACTTCTGAGCACCATCTTCACGTCGGGGTCTTCTTCGCGTAGCTCAAACCTCATCATTTGGATATTTTGAGTCAGAGTAGGCTGTAGTACCCCCTTCTCGCACATTTGTGCGATGAACGTCGAACAATCTACCACTTCATGATCAAAATGATAATAGTATGGACAACATGTTCCAGTCGGGTTCATACAGTCATGCACGTAGTGCCCAATCCTCCACAATTATAGCAGATTAATTGTCCACACCCTCGTCTATGTCCCATTCATCCTCATCCTCGTCCGCCTCCTTGGAATCCACCGCGTGCTATTGCTGCGGTTGGATTGTGACCTTGCGCCTCAATATACATCCTATAGGTAGGTGCTTGATCCATCAACAACTCATAACTCCGAAAGTTTCACTCATCGTGGCCCACTGATCTACAAAAATTACAAAATAGATGTTGAGGAATCTGTGTATACTTCTGCAACAGGTGACAGTTGTCTGTAGTGTGCTTTCCCCCCACTTGATAGATCGTGCACTAGAGCGCGGGTGCCACACTTGGCCCTACATGAGCCTCTGGTCTCAATGGAATTGGTCCCTCTCTCACCAAATAGTTCGCTAATACTGGATAGTGATCCTTATCGTGGCCCTGGCCTTTACATTTTATGCACCACACACCTTCACGTGCTTTTGGCTGGGGTGCCCTATCCTGTTTCAAACTCCGCATCTCCAAGCATAGGTTTTGTAGCTGCATGTGGATTTGTTAGACTCCCAACCTCGGATACTATATCGGTGTTTCATGCAACCTCATCGTTATTTCCAAAGCTTCTGCCTGGGTTGAGAGCTTCTGCTATGACAACGCTATCCTCAGGTGTGGTGTCAAAGATGCCACAAACCACACGTAGTGCTGCTCATCTGTTAGTGTCATATTAGCCTCACAGATCGTACTTTTTAGCCTTTGATCCAGATCCCAGGGGGTTTCGCCTAGAAGCATCGCGATCTCTTTAAATCCAATGATTGATTATGTCTCTGACTTCAGTCGGTTAAACTCTTTGTTCAACGTATTATGGATCTTCACTATTCCTGCATTTGGATGATCATTCATCTGCTTGATATAACATGTCAATACACAATCCTATAGTGTGCTTACCAGTGTCGCCTTCTTAATGTTGTCATCTGTAACCCATGTGCTTCCCACACAGCTCTTACTACGAACCAAAACTGATATGGATCTTTGTTCCCTACTCCTCTGAATATAGTCAGTTAGATCGTGCTTGCCATGCTAAACGACAGGTTTGGTGGAGGTGGTGTGGGCAAAGATGGAGGTGAAGGAGGTGACGTGAGTGGTGACGTAAGTGGGAATGGTAACTACGGAATGCATTGCCTTATCAAACTGACCATGCTCCTCAGAGAAACCCAAGCGCGCCCTCCCTCGCTCGTTCTCGGAGGTGAAATTAAAGGACTGTTTCCTAACCCTTCGATACCTCTGTATACCTTTCCTCTCCACATCCTTCCACTCATTAATGTATTCGCATCACCCTTTTTTCACATAACAACATCTTAATCCAGGTATTCAAATATTTTATGTACTTACCTCGCGGTCCCTTGAGAAAACATCTTTCTGCTTCACTGTAGCTTACACTCATGTCTATCGAAAATTCAGTGATAAACCCTCCTATTATCCGATCGAGCCAATGATCTACAACCCGCATGATCTTATCATCTGACACCTCTATCCTGCGCACAAACACCAGAGTCCACACTATTGGTTTATCGAGCTTATACCTTCCCTGGTTGTCAGCTAGCCTCACGATCCAATCATACAACTCTGAAGAGAAGGACACAAAGAATATCTCATGGATTTCAGTATATACGTATCAATCCAGCCACCTCTTCTCAGATATCTGCGGGGTTTTGTTTTCTTGTATCACGAACTTGTGAAGCTTCTGATCCAACCAATGTTCAATTTCCTTCTTAGTAGGGTTCCAGTGTTCTGAAATTAGACATCCCTTAGGCAGATCCTAGTCTCGACAATGGAACCATTTGTTGGCTTATTGGGGCCTGACAGAGGTTCACAAGTATTTTAGCCAAACAAATCTCAAAACTACTGGCCCTTTCGGGAACATTCCGCGGAGCACGGACTGAGGTCTCACCTAAGGTAGTATGGGAGGGTGCTGGAACCAGGTTTCCACACCCTAGGGATGTCTTGATGAAGTCTAGAAGGCTCGTAAACCAGTCCTACACACTGGGCTACTTCCACACAGATGCCTGTTTAGTGAAACTACCTTCGCGTGGCTTAGATGACAAGTGCGATGGTTCTTTACCATTTACTGTACTTATAAGTATTATAGATTTGGAATTCAATTAAGTAGGCCCAATTCTTTCCTTTACCATTCAACATAAATAGAAAGCAGCAGTGGGAAAGACGGATCGAACCCGGGATCAAACCTACGGCACCTGCTCATCCATGGCCATATACAATCTGTTTCAATCTTCTCTGGCCGCAGACCCCTTGTCTGCCGCCTCCGTTCACCTCTGCGGAACCAGTAAAGGCTGGGTATTGCTCAGACCATCGGCATCACAGGACGATCTGAAGGCGAAGGCCGCGGTGAGATGCGAGATCGGGGATCCGCAGGAAATATCTGTCTTTGCGTTCAGAACCCGTTTTGAAGGTGAAAATCTGTCCAGGTCTAGCCTGACTTATGGTAGATGGGAGCATGCTCAGAAATACGAACCCAGGAGGGGTCTATCAAGCGGAACAAGAGCAGAAACTTACAGAGATCGACGGCATGAAGGGGATCTGATCCAGCCTGCCGTGATCAGAGAAAAAATCTTCAGATCTGGACGGGATCTACCAGATCCAGACAAAAAACAAAGGGAAAGTAAAACCCCAATTTTCCAGGAACTTTGGACAGCGAGAGGCCAGCCGAATGGGCACGCACAAACTTTTCACTAGGCCTTCAAAAACCCTGTCACGATAGCGAGAAAGGGATCCCCACAGGCTTTTTACAAGGACCTGATCCCTCAGATCACAGAAGGGTTTTTACAGCTCGAGAAAAACCAGCACATAAAAAACCCAGATCTGATCGATCCCCTTGCTTGCCAGGATCTGACAAGTATGGGATACACCCAGAAGTCGAGGATTGTCGATTACCCTCAGATCGGCACAAGCGTTTTGAGCGAGGGAGCGTTCTTCAGCAAAAACGGAGCCTTCAGTATGGAAAAACGCAGCATGTTTTTAAGGTATGAAGGAAAAACCCATTTTATAGTTCTGTTAATATATGATATGGATCTGAGTACCTACATACCATGGGGCTCTGCCTGGGAGCCATTGTCAAGGGACAGACAGATCTGGAAACCCTATGGGATGGACATAAAAAAAAGAACAGGGGACTGCCAGGGTAAAGATTGGATCCAGATCTTCATCAAACAAACAGGGGGCAGCCACTATTGCATGCGACTCAACAAGAATTCAAACATACAAGAGCTAAAAAACAAAATACAAAACCAACTTGGAATACCCACAAGACACCAGAACCTGATATGTGCAGGGCGTAGCTTACAAGACCATCTCACTCTACAGGAATATGGGATCTGTCAGGATACAACCATATACCTTAACCTAAGACTGCGTGGAGGCTGCAATGGATCCGGCTCAAAGACCTCAGGCACCTTTCGTGATGCAGTAAAGGGGAAAGGAAAAATGCAGGACAAACCAATGTTACCACCAGAACAACCTGGGCCACATATAGTGGAACAAAAACTGGAACATGCAATGCTCCAAGTTACTATACCAGAGGTAACTGCAATACACTCTAACTTCACAAAACATTCTGTAATATGTAGATTTAATGGTTTCTGGCCAAAATCAGATGCTTTACATCAATGGATACATTCCCGCTGGACACCAGAATGTAATATATACCTAGTATCAAAATGTTTTTTCATTGTACACTTCCACACAGAGGAAGAAAGGGACAACATCATCAATAAAGGGCTTGGTTTTGGGGTAGTGCAGGCCTCTTTGTTACCCCTTGGTTTGCTGACTTCGACCCAAATACTATGAAAATCACAACAACACCTGTTTGGGTGAGGCTTCACAACCTCCCATTACATCTCTGGCACCCCATAGTATTATATGCCATTGGGAATTCCTTGGGGAAACTCCTAAAAGTTGATGAAGACAGATATGACAGAGGGATATACACATTTTCCAGAATTTGCGTTGAAGTGGATTTGAGTCAGGGGCTGCCTGATAAAATATCATTAATCTATAATAACACTGAGAGGATACAGCCCCTAGACTATGAAAACACAGCATTCAGATGCCGCAGCTGCCGGCAAACAGGACACCTTCAAAATTCTTGCCCACCGGCCAAAAAGAATACAAAAGGAAACAAGAAACAGCCAAAAAAGCCAAATGGGTGGCAGAATACAGAACCGCTGGAAGAAGAGGACAATCAGCCAGAGCATAAAGTGAATCAAGAGGAACCGGATATAAACATGGAACAGAATGGCACACATGAAGAAAAAGCACCAGACCCACAAATGGAGGACCATGTTCAGCAGCAGGAAACGCCACGGCCGGAAGCTAGTGGCAACAAAAGAACCCATGGATCAGAAGGATCAGAATCCGACAAAGAACCACCAGTGAACACGCAAGAATACTCACAGGCCATCATTGTTCCCCCTTCCGACTCGCAGGGTTGGCGTAGGGTGGAGAAGAAGAAGGGTAGAAAAGTATAGGCTTTGATGTAATTGTAAACTTTTTTTATTCTTTTTTCGAGTGTACTTGTCCTATTCACAGACAATTATCTGCATATGCTCTAAGCATCTACAAAATGTAATTTATTTCAATATGAATATAAATTACGACTTTTTTCTACGTGAAAAACATAAATAGACATGCGTGCAATCGTAAAATGTAAACAGATGCATAAACAGAAATAGAGCAACAGATATGTGATATTCCAAAACCTACTTACCTTTATTAATGCTTTTTCTGGTTACAATCCACTTCCTACCCTGCACACATAACTGTAAGGGTATGTGCACATAGCTGCAGACTCTACTAGGCCTCTACAGACACAGTTGCAGAACCTCTTCTACTACTACAACCCACGACTCAGACTTACAGACCTAGAGTAACTAGTGCATTGAACGACCCATACACTTTAGATCCGAACCAAAAGCTTACCAAAATTAACTTCTACTCTTAGAGCCTTGCTCTATTTATACATTCCCATGGTCCGCAGACCATGGGCAGGTCGACTCACTTTCTATTACCTCACATTATTTTTCGGTTGACAACCCTTTGACTTGACCCATTACAAATCACGCTCTGCACAATTCATGGAGCCTTTATAATACTATTACCCAAAATTGTGGGTTTTAAGCCCCAAAACCATTACGTGGGGGATCCACTGCCCAAAAAACACCTACTCCAAATTCCAACTCTTAGTACATTGTCCCTAGAAGAAGTAGTAAAGAAAACCCAGGAAAAACATCCAATTTATCTATAATTGGCCAATTCCAATCCTTGCCGGGTCAAAACCATATAATTCGGCCCTGAGAAAATGTTGAAAATCAATCCATCTCTTTCTTTTCTCGAAGAGGGGAAGTTGTGCAACATGCTAAAGAAACATTTGGATGCCTTTGCTTGGAGTTACAAATAAATGAGTGGAGTACACCCCTCAGTGTTTAGTCACCATATTTATATCAAGGAAGGTTGCAAGCTAGTCTGACAACCCCAAAGGAGGATGAATGCAACTCTTAAAGATATAGTCAAAGAAGAACTACAAAAATTGCTAGATGTAGGATTCATTTATCCTATCTCCGACAGTGACTAGGTCTCCACTTTGGTGTTAGTTCCCAAGAAAAAGGGTAAGTGGAGGGTTTGTGTCAATTATGGGGAAATGAAGAAAGCCACAAAGAAGGACCATTTCCCTCTACCTTTCATTAACCAAGTGATAGATGGCCTGGTAGGGAAAAAATTTCTCTTTCCTAGATGGATTCGGTAGGTACAACCAAATCCAGATTATCCCGAAAGACTAGGATAATGCCACCTTCACTTGTCCTTGGGGCACTTTTTCCTATAGGGTCCTTCCTTTTTGCCTATGCAATTCTCTTGCCACCTTTTAGAGATCAGTGCTGAGTATCTTTGTTGAGTTGGATAAGATGTTGTAGAAATCTATATGGATGATTTCACACCTTATGGGGGTGATTTCGAGGAGGCTTTGTCCAACTTAAGTAAGGTACTGCACAAATGTATTGAGATGAACCCATCCCTCAGTCCCAAGAAATGTGAATTATTGATGATTGAAGGGACCGTGGTAGGTCATTCAATATCTCAGTAAGGACTGTAGGTGGACTCCAACAAAATAACTATTATCCAAAGGGTCCCACCTCCTCAAAAGCAAAGAGATGTTAGAAGCTTCCTAAGATTAGATGGATACTACGAAAGGTTCATAAAGGACTTCAGCAAGTTGGCCTCTCCTTTATTTGGGTTGTTGGCCAAGGACTCTAAGTTTATATGGTCAAAAATCTATCAAGAGGCCTTGGAAATCCTAAAGAACAAGTTAACCACTACCCCAATTCTCCAAGGCCCAAATTGGGCCCTTCCTTTTCACATTCATGCTGATGCCTCACACAAAGCCATATGAGTGGCCCTAGGTCAAATAGATGAAAAATTGCCTTATTCCATTTGCTGTATTAGTAAGAATCTATCAAAGGCCGAACTGAACTACATAGTGACCGAAAAGGAGCTCCTGGCTGTTGTGCATTCATTAAACAAATTTAGGCATTATATTACAGGTTATCAAACATTTTTCCATATTGACCATGCTGCAATCAAATATTTAATGAGAAACCCGATGTGAATGCTCGTATTATAAGATGGTTGCTTTTATTACAACATTTTGATCTAACTATTGTTGATAAGCCTCGTAAGGAAAATGTTGTTGTAGACTTTTTGTCTAGATTAACTTTGCCTACAGGTGAAGAGAGAATGGTTGATGACCAACTACCAGATGAGAACTTGTTCTCCATTTCAATTCTCTCTCCATGGTTTGCTGACATAGCAAACTATTTGGTATCTGCACAGTTCCCATTGAACTTGTCTTCGAAAGAGAAAATCAAGATTATAAGGAAGAGTGCCCCCTTCACTTGGATTAGGGGAAACCTCTTCAAACTTGGACTAGATCAAATCTTGAGAAGGTTTGTAAGGGAGGAGGAAGTCTTTGACATCCTTCTGACCTGTCATGATGGGCCTTAAGGAGGTCACTTTGCAGCAAAGAGGACATCATTCAAAGTGTTACAAGCAGGTTATTATTTTCCCACTCTTCATCAGGATGTGAAAATATATACTAGTCAGTGTGATCGGTGCCAAAGGATGGGAAAGCCTACTCCAAGGGATGAAATGCCTATGTAGCCTCAAGTGACTTTCGAGCCATTTGACAAGTGGGGCATGGAATTAATTGGACCTATTGACTATCCTTCCATGAAAAAATAGTACATCATTTTGTTCATTGACTATCTGACTAAGTGGGCTGAAACCAAGGCAATTAAGGCAACAATAGAGGAAAAGGTGGCTAAGTTCTTGAGGGAGAATGTATTTTACAAATTTGGGTACCTTAGAGAACTGGTCACTGATAAGGGTGACTAGTTTACCTCCCACATGATTGAAGACTTGCTCAACAAGCACAAGATCAAGCATAGGACATCCACTCCCTATAACCCACAAGCTAATGGGCAAGTGGAGGTGACCAATAGAGCATTAGAGGGCATCTTGACCAAAGTGGTTAACAAAAATAGGAAATATTAGACAGATCGACTAGTAGAGGCCACCTGGGCCTATAATACCACCTCGAAGACCACCACTAGATTCACACCCTATGATCTGGTCTAAGGGAAAAAGGCCCTGTTGTCCATCAAATTTGAGTATAACACACTAAGGATGACATCCCAACTAGATCTAGATCTCAGTAGTGCACAGAAAGGGAGATTGCTACAATTAAATGGTTTAGATGAGTTCAAAATGTAGGCCCTCCTGCACACAGAGGTAACCCAACTTCAGAGGAAGATATGGCATGATAAAAAAAATCAAGGATAAACAATTTCAAGAAGGTGATTGGGCCTTGTTATATGACTCCAGATATAAATAATTTAAGGGCAAGTTGAGGACAAGATGGCTAGGACCTTATGTTATAGAGAAATTTCATGATAATGGTTTAGTGCATATCAGAACCATAGATGAAGAGGCCATTCCATTACTTGTTAATGGGCACTGATTGAAAGTTTACAAAAGACCATTGTCAAAGTAAGAGTTCATTGATGGTATCAATAAAATAGTGATGGTAGTGGAGCAAGTTTCAACTCCTGCCTCATCAAATCACTAAGAAAAAGAAGAAAAATAATGACTCAAGTGAAAAAATCCATGAGGCACCTGTGTCCCACTATTGGGTTGAAAACCTCTTGGGGCGACCCAACGGTGTCAAAAAAGGAAAATAGAGGAAAATAAAAAGATCGCTCGGTGAAAACCTCTCTTGAGGCACCCATGGAAAACAACAAGGATGAAAACCTCTCAGAGGCAACCTAGTTGTTTAAAAAAAAAAAACAGAAAGAGAGAAAAAATCATGAAAATTTCTATTTTTAGGTCAACAAGGAGGATGATTAGAGAACAAAGGAGGATCAAAAAGGGACCTATTTCACCCACATTGTTAATTTTACACTCATTGTCATTCGTCAATCCATCATTTCTTCCATTTTTTTTCACTCCTTCGCTTTAGTTTACAAGGGGACTATGTTTTCTACAGGATCCCCTGTGAACCTACAGGATGATCCTGTAGAAATTACAGTGGCTCAGGAATCCTATAGGAAGTGACCCTAGGGCAAAAAAAAAATGACATGCTATTTCAAAGAAAAAACACCCGTACATCAACATTTCATTACCATACCTATGTCCACTTTCATCACCCCTACAGTCACCATAAAAAAAAAACAGTTAAAAAAAAACACATTTGTCATAGTCTTCAAGAAAAAAAGAAAAAAACATGAAATAGAGAGAAGAAAGGAGCAACACTTGAGTACGTCTCATTTCTCCACACTCCTAGTCTTTCTCTTGATCCATGTCACCATCCTCAAAATCCCAACAGAGTGTATGGTTAAGAGTTCTAAGGGAGAAGAAGCTACATGACATCCTGCAGGAAATCTTGTAGCAGCCTATCCCATAGAATACAAATCATGATTGTAGCAAGCTTCTAGCATAATGATCCAAAAGAAAAAGGAACTCCAAAGAAGCAACAACACCAACATCTTCAACACCAAGTACCTGCAAATCAAAGGAATCATCAAGGAGAAATAAAAAAAAAAGAGAGGAAAAAATAGCATGCAGCCAACACACAGCAAACACCTCTGGTCTCCAACAACTATAAGAAGGGTTAGCAACACAGGTAAGTATCCCACTCACTCCTTCATTTCCATAATTTAGTTAAAAGATGTAAAGGTTACGCATAAGTTGGTTTATAAGTGAAAGGTGGCTAGTTAACTTGGCCACCTTTGTTCAGTCGACGAAGACAAAATAGTTGGTCCTCCCACACATGGCAATAGTCAAGTCAAAAAAGGAGAAGAGCTGGACAAAAACAGTTAAGTTTATGGAGGCATGAACTAGGATTTGATTATGAGGAGGGGGAAATGATGAGGTCATAGTGGGGACCAATGGTTGAAAAATAGAAAACCTACGTCTACTGCAAGAACACCACCTCACATAACTTGGTCATAAGAAGAAATATTTGTTGATCCCCATGCACTCATGCATGCATTTCCTCGAGCCTTTTTCCGAAGTCACTCTCATACCTAGGCCACCTACAGAAGAGAAACTCCATTTTTCTACATAGGACTTCCTATAGGATTGCGCAGGAAACCCTACAGGATTTCACACAGGATTCATACAAGATACAAAGAGACAGTCTACAGGATTGGCTGAGAGGAGTTTTAGAGGGGAAAGAATGGGGGTTGGCCACAACAAACACTATTGAGAGGTAGGCTCTGTAATTACTTCCCTTTTTCCAAGTAAATTGAACAAGAAATCCTCAGGTCGAGTGAATTTGGTAGCTGTCTAAGGAAATTGTCCACACTGCCATTTCAGTTATTTATTGTTGCATTTAACAATTGTATCAACCATCTCATTTCCTCAAACTTCACAAACCAAGATGACAGGAGGCTTTAATAGAAGGGAGCCCATTAACATGGTGAGAATTGAACAACACCCTCATGTGCTAGAAATCTTCACAAGGCATAATTGGATGGGGTATTTCAAAAAATTAAGAGGATATGATGATGAAGTGGCCCAAGAGTTTGCTCTCTCCCTCATTCCACTTAGCAGAGTCCATGCCACTATTGTGGTAAGAGGCCTCTCCATAGAGCTCATCGTTGAACTCATTAACAAAGTTACCACACTTCCCCTAGGAGTACCATGGAGGAAGGAAGACAAGGGAGATAGCTATATTGCCAAGAGGAAATTATTTTTAGAAGGTGAGGAACCAATTGAGGATAACAATGGAGTAAGGAGAGAAAGCTTGTCATATCCCTGGAATGAGGTGAGCCACCAGCTTATCAAATACATATCATGTGAGGGTAGGTATAGTGTGATCTATGGCTATCACTTTAGGCTTATTGAAGAGTTGAGGTTTCGAGAAAGAACACCTCCTCACCACAGGCTCATCATACCATACTTCCTTCTGCAATCACTAATAGACACAAGCATAAAGTTGCAAGAGGGAAATTCCCAACAATTATCTCATCATGGGTTAATCAAAATCATCATAGAAGATGCCCTCCAAAACCTCAGAATTCCTATCCAATGGTCAATTTTCAGAGAAATGCCAATAGAGGAGGACATAAAGTATCTCACATATGATGTTAGTCCTACTATTAGTGAAAAGAATTAGGAAGAGACTAAAGAAAAGGAAGAAGAAGCAGAGTAGGATGAATATGAGATAGATGAGGAGGAAGATGAATAAGAAGAGGAGAAATAGAAAGAGAATGATGATGAAATAGAGGAAGATGAGAAAGAAGAGGCTGATAAAAAAGATGAGGAGCTAGAAGAAGAAGAGGAGAGGAAAAGGACAATGAAAAAGAGGAGGCAAAAGACAAGGAGGATTTACCTAGGGTGTCTCTAGAGGCCATTGAGAGAGAAGCGGTAGCTTCCCTCACTACTCTTAGCACCCCTATCAAACAGAAAGGCAAAAGACAGAGGCAGACCCCCTTATATTTCAGGACAAGGAAAAGCACAAGGATAAGGCAGGGGGAACCCAAACACCAACCAAAATTCCCATTGTGATTGAGGACTCACCTAAATAGAAAGAGAAAATGCATCCTCCTAAGTCTCCTATCACCTATGTGAGAAGGACTATAACTAGATCCACCTGATCCAAAGGAAAAGCAATCCTATAGGATACACTATAGGACCTGCAGGAAGTTGAATCATTCCTACAAGATACTCTGTTAAACCTACAGGAGACTCAAAAATTTGATAAGGATGGAACCCTACAACAAGAAACCAAAGAAGAGGACCCAGAGTTAAAGGAACCTAGCCCCTAACCTAACCTTGACTCATACTACAGATTTGTTGAAGGGGGAAGGGTCATTCCACAAAAATTTGCTATTCCACTATTCTTTGAGCTTGAGAAGGAGAGAGCCATAACTCATAGATGGATGTAGATTGCCAAATCTAGGAGGTTGGAAGACATTGGTCACAAGGAGGAGAAGCTCAAGAAGATGGGTAGAGAACTATGTAGCTTGAGAGACAGAGAGGCCATAATGAGAAATTAGATAGATATAGAAAGAGAGAACCAATTGGAATGTATGGCCAGTTTCTCTCTCGAAGTGATCTAGTGTAGGATGCTAGCTAAATCCTATGCCCTATACCTTAAGGAACAGTGATTGTAGTTCCAAATTAAGACCCTAGCATAGAGGGGTACTATGCTATTTTTGGACTACAGGCAATTCATTGATCTTTGTGATCAGAGCACACTAGAATATAGGGCTAAGATGTCTGAGTTTTATTTGCATAATATGGCCTTAACAGACATGAATGTATGGGACCCTAATGCCAAGCTAGGATATTTATAGTTGATGGCTTTGGCATCATGGATGAACCATGAGGAAGAAATTGTTGCAGAAATGAAGAGGATATTGGCAAGAGAACAACAAAACCTCTTATGATTAAAGCTGAGCAGTCCAATCCAATGTCTCTCATCAACACACATAATTTAACTGCAAATGATCCTCAGCTTGCACCCAGGTATCTTGCCAACCAAGAGAAAGCAATTTCACATTTTGAGGACATGTTCAGGTTGTTAGGGGATGATAGCGTACATGATTGCCTAAGGAGATGGAACAAGTTGCGATACAACTTAATGATAAGAGAGTACCACTCTCCTCAAAGAATGAGAGAAGCACTGAATAGGACACCCATGTAAAAGCAATATATGCAAAGGCTCAAAGTCAATTGGATTGGCTTGAAACTCAGTCTACCACTACTCTTAGGAATTCTATAAAGGAGGAAGGAATAAGAAGAAAAGAGGCAGAGGGAGGAGGTAGAAAATAAAGCAGGTTTCTATGAACACGAAGAGGAAACCACAACAGAGGCATGGGATGTCAGGGAGGCCACTAGAGCTATGAAGGATATGGATAGTGATTGAGTTTCTCAGAGGATGAGCAACACTTTTAGTAGGGAGGTGATGATGAGCCTCATCATTAGGTAATTATATGGGCCTTAATTCACCTCCTAGCTTAGTCAAACCAACTTTTCTCACAACTTATTACATGTTTTTGATAATATTTTGTTTATGAGATGAGTTAGAGTAGGATATCATGCCTAGTGGACTAATATGCATTGAATGCAAGTTTGAAGGATGAAATCAAGGAATTTTGGCAGAGACTAAGGTTGAAACTCGAATGGGACAAGGGAGAGGGATTGTAGAAGGTAAATCCTCCTCGTTTACTTCTCCCCCATTCGTATATTCCTCCATTTATCACACCAGCTCAAAGAGCAAGCAACCAAGTCGTTAGGATTAGAAGGCAACAAAGCAAGTGAGAGACAAAGAGATAGTTTATCTAGAGTTTTGGAGCCAAGCCTCCCTAATTTTAAGGAAGTCATTGGGGACTTCATTTGTATAAGTAGAGAGGCCTAGAGCCTCATTAGGATTCAAATTTTTGTTGTAAAACTCTAAGTTATTTTCGAGCTCCAGACTTGTGGAAGGTTTTGATGTAATTTTTTGTTTTGGTAATAAGAATAAGTTTTTTTTTTTTATCAAGCACTGAGTTAACTCAGAGGGTGAAGCTCTTGGGTTAGGGTCCAACCCTAGCAGCCAAGGCTCCTCTTTTGTATCTCTATTTTAAGCTTAGTTTCATAGCTTCATTGTTAATTTGACTTTAGAGGCATTGTCATTGCAAGTAGTGTAGATTTGATTGGTTGTTTATTAGTTTGCTTCCATTTGTGCCTTACTTCAGTAGTGGGTTGGAAGGGACAAAACAAGCACCATAAGGCTGTCAACATGTGCCTTGGCCTCATTTCTTCCCTCTGGGATCATGATTTGAGGAAGGGACCCTTATGTAGCCCCAAAAACATAAATTTCTATTTCTTTCATAAGCTTTAAGAGTTTACTGTATTTCAACTAGCATTTGATTAGTTTTGCAAAGTAGGATTTCATTTTCATCTCTTCTATATTCATTCTTGTAGTAGATATCATCCATGATTCCATTCCTTTTAGCTACTTTCCTCATGCATCGGGTAGACAGTTAGTTCATTAATTCTGCTTTTCTAGCCTATGAGAATGCTTCTTGTTTACCTGACTTCTTGGAAATTACACATGTTTGATGCAGAGCAGGCACTTCAAAAGTAGAAAAAGATATCATAGCAAGCAACCGCCTTCCAACTCCTTTCACCCATATGCATTCCTCGTTTCCATCAAAAGATTCACCAATTTCATCATTTTACATAGAAATTTACTCGAGCATTTTGAGCGAATCCAACCATCTCCTAAACTTGGTTTTGGGTTTTGAGTGATCGTAGGCCTCTTCTCACTCTATCCCACACATAAAATACCTTCCCTTAGCTTTCCATCGCCTCCAACACCCATCGTTTTTCTCATTGCTGCATCATGTAAAAATACAAGGAATCTTGTAGGTTTCTAGTGCATCCTGTAGGTTTTCTTGTAGTGGCCTGTTTTGAGGCTGAATTGAGGGAAAACCTCTAGGAAGTGCCTGAAGGTCACCCAATGGTCTCCCACACCGTCTAGCCATCTCCTAAACCTTCCAGCCATCCTCAAACATCCCTAAACCACATGCCACATCACCACAAGAGATTATTTTGCATATTTGGTTTTGCATGAAAAGAACAAAAAGACAAAAACATATTTATTTCAGTCCCTTTACTTGCACAATAGTGATGTTTGATGCTTTTAACTTCCATGCTTAGACAGTATCATTTGGTTGATGTTAATTTAGCATTATTGCAAAGCATAGTTTCTTAGCAATTAATTAGTAAATGATGTGATTTAGCATTGAATTTTGGTCTTTCCATTATTACAATAGATCAACTCTCTCTTAGACTAGATTTCCCTCTATTTCATCAAGAAACCAAGCTTCTTCTAAATCCATAGAATTCTGCCTTGAAAACCGCCAGTGGTCTCTCGCCAACTGAACAAGTGACAAAATGAAAAACCATCACTTTTACTTGTGTATACAACACTGTTACCTCCAAGTTTGTACGAACCCTAGGTTGATAAATTAAAGCTGGTAGCCGAGGAGTTGCAACATTCTGGTTGCAATACTAGTGCTCATCACTAGGTGACATGTGTCACCACTAAGGAGATGCTACGTGGAGTTGATCACCTCAACATGACATCATCTTGGAGGTTAGAATTTCATAGGTAGGAGTTTTCATAACTCTTGTCTAATATTTTTACAAGAAATCTCCAATATGATATGTGGAGCTCTGATGAGACTGATACATGATCATGGGAGACCCAAATGACCAAGGGCATAGAGCAGGGTTAACACTTGAGTGCTATGAAAAGTTTTTTAGCTCAGAGTTTCGTAACTCCATTGAAAATGATTTATGAAAAGGTTCCTATGAAAGGGGCTCCAATGTATTGGTGCCTGGATGAGGAAACCAATAGAACCAAGGGTGTAAATCAGGCATAGCACATAAGTGTTATGTGATTGCATGTGGGAAGTATTTCAAAGGTCAAAATTTTAGAACTCCTCCATAATTAAAATTTGGATAAAAGTTACAATGAAAGGAGCTTCTGATATTAAGTGGCACATGGTCGAGGGAGTTCCAAAGAACCAAGGGTGAGAGCTAAAACACAGGGAGGTAGGCCCTCGACAGGATCCTGAAGACCTTAGCACCTGTGTGTTATGGCGATGGTCATGACACCTGATCCTATGGAGGAAATTAGAAAATGGGCTAAGAAAAGGGGGCTAAAATCCAATCGAGGCTTTCCAATTTTATAAGGTTTTTTCAATAAAAGTTACAATATGGAGGGGCTTCGATATAACACACTAGTGGTATATGAAGCCACCAGTCACAAATCCTAGTCCCATGATGGAATATAACGTTATAAGGGCTAAGAATAAGAGGGGCTAAAGCCACATCATAATACTGTGATTTCATAACATCCGTTTAACAAAATTTATGATAAGTTGTAGCTCTGAAATTGCTCTATCCTGTAAAAACTTCAAAATGGTAGCACAAAGGTGTATGGTATATGGATGAGTCAAAATAAAGGGACATGATCATGTAGAGGAGTTGGTTGATGAAATAAATGGAGATGAGGACAACGATATGTAGAAAAGAGTGTTGAGGCTTGTCTCGAAGTTGAAATAAATCCATCCCTGATCTTCTCATGCATGCCTTAGTGAATTAAATGAAGTGCATAAAAGCCATCTTTGTTAGGTTATGTTATATTCTTTCCACTACTAGTTGGGGGGTGGCAGCATTGAGGGATTTGAGAGGGGCTGAAGCCCCCCTGTATGGGGTTCGGGGCAGTGCCCTCGGGAAATTTTTTCTAGACCCTATATTAGGTGGGCAAACCTACCTATGGTTTTGTGAATGGATTTCGCACATGGTTTTGGGCGCGATGGTTTTCAGTGCATCTTATTTTGTAGATCCGGTCAAGGAAACTACGGTTATGTTCTAATACAAGGTTAATGGATTGGGGATTATGGATGCTTCGAGATGTATGTATATATATATATATATATATATATATATATATATATATATATATATATATATATATTGTAACATTGAAAGGAACATAATGAAAAATCAATCTGGTAGTCGTGGTTTTTATATCTAAGGGAAAATATCTGTGTATATTTAGTTTATGTTTTATGTTCTCGCCATTGTTTATTTTCTATTTTTAGAATTTGTATGCAGGTAATCTATGTACAGGGTTAAAAGCTACATTTGGTATTAGAGTTGTTTTTGTTGGAAATAATACTGAGAGAGGGGGGGGTGAATCAGTATTATCAAATCAATAAAACTTTTTCATTTCCATACTTAGATACATATACGCTACTTCAGTTAATGGAACCCACGTGTATATGCAACTGTGTCTAATGCAACTAGCATATATCCAGAATACTTATGATTCAGTTAATCCATTAAATGTTGATCTTCAGTTAGTGCATCAGAACTTCATTAACCATATGTATAGTAAGCAGGTGCAGTAAAATAGAACAGATCATCACACACAAGAAGCACACATGAACACCATGATATAAGGTGGAAACCCAATGTGGGTGAAAACCACCTGCTGCAAGTCGTCTCTATCTTCTTTCAATAAGAAAATTCATTTTACAATAGTTCTGTACTAGTGCAGTCTTATACCAGTACACAGGCTTCTGCCTGTAGAAGGCTACAACCTTCTCTCGTTCTCCAGACTCTCCTGGATGGGAGCTACAACCCCCTTAGCTCTTGTACTAGCTGATCCATTTACTAGTACGTAGATGCCTACCTACTGAATGCTCCAATCTTCACTTGTTCTCTAGCTGCTACTGGAAGGGAGCTACTACCCCCTTTGCTCTTGTACTAGCAGATGTACTTGTACGTAGGCGCCGGCCTACCATCTCCTTTCACCCTCCAGGGACCACATTTTATACATTTTCAGACTGGATACCCCTAAAGCACAACACTATAATCTGAAGGCCACATTTAATAAAATTTTAATTCTGGACCCATAAATATCATTGAAGCATAAAACAATCAATACTAGCATCATCAATTTCTGAATCACTAAAGCACTGAAACCCTGTCAACAACACAGTCACCAGAACATAGAGCAGAACACTGAACTTTGCAACAATATTCAGAACCAATTGTATCATCAAAATCATGCATCAGAGTGCATACGCTACTTGGAAGTGTTGAACCAACATGTATATGCAACCTCACCAAGGTGAACCAGCGTATATGTCATCAATTTCTTACTTATAACTTGATGCACTTCCTGTCTTCAGACATATCCAGATTATTACATATACAAGGATAATATGTGTGTTAGAACCTAGATGTAGTCCATCAGATCACATAAATATGAGTCATTATGATCTTGAGCCAGTATTAGTTCTCATCCATCAATACT
Source organism: Pinus tabuliformis (assembly GCA_031772625.1). Taxonomy (NCBI): domain Eukaryota; kingdom Viridiplantae; phylum Streptophyta; class Pinopsida; order Pinales; family Pinaceae; genus Pinus; species Pinus tabuliformis. The sequence continues at coordinate 869,511,822 of CM062810.1, read as the reverse complement.
GAAGCTAAACACAATCAACCAAATAGGATATGTAGAATACTGACACCTTTAAACTGTCATCAGACCTCATCAACAACCAGAACCACCTGTAACTTCAAACATCATAGCTCAAATTATAAACGCTACTACAATGAACCAAACCCGCGTACATAGGCGCTTACACCAAAGCCAACCCACGTACATATCTATAAATATTCAATCATGACTTGCAGTGATTTCAAGCTTAAGTTATACCCAGTTCAAATCATTACATGCATCAGTATACAGATCTAGAATAAACATAATCAACTATATAGAGATAGTTCATTTCAAACCATTTGATCCCGATCTATCCTTAGATCATGTTCTCCATCAACTGGTGAGATCCCTCGTTAGCTCAGATCATGCAATGCATCATAAACCCATAACCTGCATACTGGATCTCATCCTTCATCAGATATTCAAGACTTTTTCAATACACATGCCTAATGATCTTCTTCTCCTTTTATAGTCTTAGGCCTTGCTCAATACCACAGTCCAAGACCATAAAAAACCAATACCATGGACCCAATACTTGGGATCAACACATCTGACGAGATACTATGGTCCAAAACCATAGGTTCAAATACCAAGGACTAACTACCATGGAACAAAACCCAATGTACACGCATTCTCTTGCATGAAAGTGCGTGTATATGCATATTCATCTTTTCAACGACTAACCAGCATGTATACGTGGCTCGGTCTTGATGAACCTACGTATATATATTTTCTCTTCATTCTTGTCGTTTGATCATCAAATCCTTGTTGCTGACTTGCTGCACTATGATCTGTCATCTGTGTGATTTGCCATCAAGGAGAACACTTGTCTCATAATGCCAACAATCTCCCCCTTTGGACTTGATGGCAAAGCTAACTTGTAACACTTAGAACTATCTTCTGATTCCTTTGAGCTGTCCTACATCCCATGCATTCAGTCACATCTGATATCTCTTCCGAAGATTCATCTAGTTATAAATAAGTGAGATGTTCTTCTATGAGTGGGTTTCCATCAAGTACAACACATCCATCATAATGCCAACAATGTCCCCCTTTGGACTTCATGGCAGCAACACCAAATCACTCTCCCCCTTTGACATCAAGGGCAAAGGGCGGACCAAGATATTCTCTTTCTTTGGTAAACATTCTGTTGTCCATACTCCCCTTGAGTACCGGCTAAAATCTCTAACTCAGCTCCCCCTTTGTATATGCCAAGGTGTACCAATATGACCATGCTCCCTCTGAGTACATGCTGAAGTTTCTGCTCTGCTGAAGTATGTCGTTCATGCTCCCCTTGACTGTAAGCAAGGTCTGCAAAAAGATGTTCTACAAGAAGAATATGACTCTATACATCATAAGTGACCTTCCTAGCACCAAAGACTGATACATACATAAATCTCCTAGCCAAGTGGGGATATACCAAAGGTTTACACATGATAATAAGAGTATAACATCATTCATCTCAGGCATAGTGGGGAAACCAACATAGGCCATTACATGACCTTGATACATGACTGAAACATTTCATCATCCTTCTTATGCATAGAGGGGTTACAAGTTACATCATGTGACCAGAAGAGATTTCATCAAATGACTACAATAGATAGAGACACACTATTACATCATGAGTCTTGATATGACCTTTACATGAGACCAAACATCTAAATAAGACCATGATAGTCATTAGCAACTATCATACATAATGTATGATCTGCTCCATAAGCATCTTTCAACAACATCTAGACCACCAATCATGTTCTCCTTCTGTACCTGTTCCATCTGTGCTAGATGGTTTCTGTCAGGCCCATATCAGACTCTTCTAATTCTAAGTTTGGCCCACTGATTTCCTTCAAATTAACATATACGCGACTGTATCCACAGAAACAGGCATATATACGCGGATAATCCTTATGAAAATTGCATACAACCATTTCCAGATCAGCAACCTATAAATGTCTTATGACAGGGTATGTCTGCATATAGATATCAGCTCATCATCATAAAATCATTCACATTATCTCATATGTGTAAAACACCATAGCCATCTTATCAACACGCTCATCCATGTATCATCACTTGGGAATATCTGCATCAATCAACATATGTAAGTATCAACCTATCAACATGTAGGTAAGAACTCATCATCATCATGTCTCCAACAATGCAAATTTGAGTAATCATTCATGTATCCAACACTATGTATCTTGAGCTCAAGGTCTTTTATCAAGGCTTCTTTATATCAACAACTTCAACAATCCTCATCCGCATGAGCACCAAGAACTATAGGAATCCTGCATCATGATCTTTATGCATATGACGACAACAACATATGAGAGACTCATCATCAAGTAATGAAGTTGTGTATTCAAGCTTTGTACTTCTCCTTATCCTTATGAAGATCACCATATAAGCATCATATATGCACCATCTAAGGATCAATCCACAAATATGATCTGAACATCTACTATGTAACCCCAAGAATCATCTAAGATTTTACCATGGACAACTCATAACCACATCATAGCAAGATATATCATTTAGCCATATAAGCATCATCACCAAGTACTTTTAACCATAATGCCAACAATGCATTATTAAAGGCATATGCTCCCCCTCAACCTCTGCCATCTATTTACTGTTAGATCTGATCATGCATAAATAAACAATAAGCATCAAGACATCATCATCATCAAAAACACTTCTAAACATCTTACAAGTATCAAGACATTTCCACACATCCTCAGCACACTGTAACTATTAACCAATAGAGCAAATAATGGATTGAATCATATCAAAACCTTTTTCTGAGCATGTCCCCACTGCTTTTCCTCAGACTAACATATACGCGACTGTGCATTGTCTAACTCGCATATATACGTGACTTCCCTTTATGAAACTTGCGTATGAGATTTAGGACACTGAAGTTTTACACTTTCAGCTCCCCCTGAGTCTGCTATTTCTGTGTTGTGCTGTGTCTGAGTATATTGTGCTATGCCATGTCTTTCTGACTATACTTCCTTCTTCTTCCATATCTTCAAGCGTGATGATGTTTTCTCCTTTTGGTATGGTCCCTATAATTTGTTCTTGCATTCCTTTGCTCTATGTCCAAGCTTGTTACATGCATAGCATCTTACATGTTTCATATTCCTTCTGTAGCAATCAACAACTTTGTGACCAAACATATTGGAAGAAAATCAATATCCCTGAATGTACCTGGAATGTGATGATCTTGAACCATTATTCTTCTACATCTAGCTGCAACATGTCAAAAATTATAACCAGGGAAATTTTAAGAACCCCCCCTAACTTTATATGTATAATAAATGGGTGAATCTCCATGGTATATAGGAAAAATGGAAGGCGATTTTATAAATAATTTAATATGTATATATAATTTTCTGGCGAATCTCTCACCAGGCATTACGAATATTTTACTCAATTATAAAATCTTGTAAGATCTTGGTGAGTCTTTCACTAAATAATAAAAGTTTGTAAGGTCCTAGTGAAACTTAGCATTGTGAACTCTTAGAGATTTTTTTGAAAAAGTATAAAACCATATATGACAAGAGCCACATGGTGGCAATATCACTGTTTTTTTTCACATTTCCATGACATGGAACTTGTTTATAAAATTATAAAAAAGCCAACCAAGTCCCTTATTATATGCAGGTAAGCTTATAACAGAGTCTGATACATCTACTATGCTTGTCTTCATTCAAGTGTCATAGCTGCTATACTTAACACTGTGAATCACAACTCTCTCCGAACTCAACTCTATAGTGTAATTAAAACCTTTGGAAATTGAATCTGACAACTCTATAAAAAGGATTAGTGAAATAGAAGCTTTTGTGAATGAGCCCACTAATTATCATTGCTAAACAATCAATCTAGACTATGAAGTCTTCCATCTTGATCACAATCATGCTCACGATCAAGGGAGTGCGACCACCTAGCCTGACATAATGGCCATCATAGCTTCCAATAATCAACAACCACCTTGTAAGGACATCCTAGCTCATGTCTCATGAATTTTATTCATCAATCTTAACTGATATAAATCTTATAAAGATAATATTAGAATCCTCTCCGAATTCACTGTTGATACAAGGGTAAAGGAAATTGTTTAGCTCAAGGCACTAGCCAATACCAACTTTGGTATTTGTGACCCCTTTGTGGGGATGCACCTACCCTGCCCCATTGGGTTTCTGCCTCGTAACATAGTTCAAGGATCACAAGACTTTCCAATCTTCCTACTCCATTAGACACACTTTATCTGCTATACATAGTGAATGGAAAAGAAGCATTATAGAACACACAATTTTACAGAAGGTAGAAAAATCTTAGCTAGTTCAATATCAAAATCTTAACCACTGATTAATAAAGAATAACAAGTAGTGTAATGAATTGTTCCGAGTTATTTATTTACAAGCTGTAAAGAATGTAGTGGAATGGAAAATATTACTTAGGCAACCCTTCAATATTTTCTACTAATATGTCTGTGCATGTACATATGAAATTAAGAGCATTGTTGAATACAAAGTTTCCTTTTCTCTTGCCTCCATTTTGACAAATTAGTGTGAAATCAGTGTCACTTTGAATCTCCTTTCCTGTGTGGATGTTTTGACAAATCAATGTGAAATCAAAGTCACTTTGAATTTCCTTTCCTGCGAGGGATCACATCCACAGTTGATTAGTAAAATATAATCTACTATATATTATGTTCAAGAAACTGACTGCAATCTAAAGTGGAAACGAGACCTCAATTATTATTCTTAATTTGAATATCTCAAGACAACATAAGAGATAAAAATGCATATGGCCTTAGTAGCTAGAAAACAATCACTCCATCATTACAAGACCACCTAGATTTCGACACTTAATCTAAATAATGGCACTAGTTGTAGTGCTTATTTGCATTAACACCGTGGAAAAGCAACAACAATGTTTCAAAGCACACTTACTAGAAAAGTTGTAATGTTCTGAGAATATTTAATCACAGCATCTGAACCTCATAGCTATGGTGGGGAAACTAGGGAACCCAAATATTGGAAGATCTGTCATACCAAATTTGAGAAAAAAATAAAAAAGGGAAAAAATCAAAATCTATAAATCAAGCAATGAATTGTTTACAAATCAAATACAATTCCTTTAACTAACAGTTAAATTGTGGTGACATATTTAAATATTTAGTAAGAGGGTAACTTCAAACCAGGGAATATTACCTTTTTCATTACTGTTATCCCTCTGATATTACAAATCAATACTTATGGAAAGATTGTAAGAAATTATGTGAAATAGTAAAGCGTAACCTCTATTTTCAAGCAACAAAATCAAGACATTGTTACATCAAGAGCCATAATTGATACATAATCAATGAATCAAGTCCTTGTATGGCACAAGCTTGTTTCACAACCTATATTTTCTCAATAACAAAATCAATACATTGTATGTGGTTATTGCCAAAAGGAAACTGCGTTCTAATTTGGAAGAGGATCTTATCAAAAGACATGGATTTATTCAAAGCTACAAAGCCTAATGGGTTATTGAAAATAAGTTGGAATATGGGATCATGATACTTAAATTGAAAAAATATGCTTTCCTTTTAGAAACATTACAATTATACAATGTTTTTTAAAAGCATTAGAATTTGAAATTGGGCCTTTCCACCAAGAAAAATTTTCATTAACAGAATGTACTTTCCTACCTGAAACGTCGTAGATATCCAAGAAAAACTTGAAAAGCATAAGAGAACTTAGCATAATGTACTTTCTTTCCTTCCTTAACATTCTTAAAGATTTGAGGTTCCCCAAGTCATCAGGTAACTTTCAAAGGAAATGACAGTTAGTAATAGTACAATTCACAACTGAAGATGTGTCACGAATACGAGGGGGCATCTCCTCCAAATCACAAAAGTGCTCAAGGTTAAAATCTAGCATTATTGGAAGCTTAATGCTCAACTGGTTTGGTTGTTATTGAACCCAGACATTTTTCCATTCTTCACTAAAAGCTTAAAGATAGCTTCTCTAAGTTCTACATGACTTTACTATGCTCTTGAAGTGGGGGCACATGCAACCTCTCCAAGTGAATAGTCTTAAACTAAGTGAAGATAAGGCCGATAGATCATTTAGTGTGGATCACTTTAACCCATAATTGAATACTATGTCTCTCTTGAACCCATAATTGAATACTATTAGGACTTTCAAATTTTTCATGGAACTCAAAAATGTTGGAAGAAAGTATTTGCTTCCAAAAAGAGTAAAAGTAAAGCCTCTGCTTGAGGAAAATTGATGTCACACCACTAACACTTCTCCATGGAATTTGTATAGGTAAACCACAAATGCAGAATTCCATTAGAATATTGTGTTTATTGAATACACAAATGAAATCATTGCATTTCTTTAAAATATCTTTTGAAATCAAAATTACTGAAATTACATATCGATAACCTAGTGGGTGTAGGATAAAATTCACCCATGTCATTCACAGAAAGCATGAGAAAAAACCTAATACTATATATAAAACAAAGAAAAATTCAAATTCATCACTTCTAGGGACCTCGTAACCACCCTGCCAATACACAAGTATGTTCCTGTTTGCAGTTAGAAAAATTACCCAAATTACAATCTGTTTACTCCAGCATATGTCGGAAAGTTATAGAAGGATGACTAGTGCAATCAATCCATTCCTTTTAGCCCTGGATTTGTTTCAGTTTAAAACAGAAGCATAAAATATACTTGTCCAATGTCTATGCTTTAACCATTCACCTTAAGATGTTTTTACGATATGATTTCATAAGTTTATTTAATATCTTCATTATCATAAAAACCAACCTATATCAATCTTAACTCCACATCTACCACTCTTAGAGGGATGAAATCTATTTATCCCTCTGAGCACTTGGTAGACCCAGAATTAAGATGGATCTAAGATGATAGAATTTCAACTTTAAATAGTCTATGCTCACATGAATACCATGGTATTACCATGGGTCAATACCATGGGTTATCATAAACCTGGAGCTTAAAAATTACTATTAGTAATTTATAAAAATTAATAAAATTAATAATTGATTTTTATTTTATTTTTTTTATTTTAAAAAAGCTAAAATGTTTAACATACATTAAATTACAACATCCATTTTTACTCTTGATCCACCAATCCCCGAGAGGGATCAAATCTTTTTTCATTCTATGCTAGTAACTTTGCATATCACAATATTTGATACCTCTCGGGGGTTAGTAGATCCAGAGTAAAGATGGATCTATGTTGGTTTAATTCCCCCATTTAAATAGTCTACATTCCAGGTGAATACCATGGATCAATACCATGTGCCATTTTGGTGAATACCATGGGTCAATACCATGTGCCATTTTTATTTTTATTAATACTACTATCAGGGTTAATAATGTTTTTTTGCATGGAATTAATAACAATCTAGTCCATGGTATTTGTCCCATAGAATTTTGCCCATAGGTTTCACCTAAACATAACACATTTTTTGAGTGTTCGTAAATATAAGGTGACTTATGGAGTAAATATAAAAAAATGTTTTATTTGTTTACCATACCTCTCGTTTATTTATATTTTTATTAATTTACCATACCTCTTTTACAAATATGGTATTTGGCCCATAGGATTCACTTAAATAAAACCTCTTTCTTGAGCCTTCATAAATAGAATGAGGGTTATGGACTAAATATAAAAAGAGGTTTTATTTATTTACCATACGTCTAGTTTATTTATATTTTTATTTATTTACCATACCTTTTGAGTAAGTATAAAAGACGTTTTATTTATTTACCATACCTCCACTTTACTTATATTTTTATTTGTTTACACCCTTGCATGTATATAAGGTGACTTATGGAGTAAATATAAAAAATGTTTTATTTATTTACCATACCTCTCATTTATTTATATTTTTATTAATTTACCATACCTCTTTTATAAATATGGTATTTGGCCCATAGGATTCACTTAAATAAAATCTATTCTTGAAAATGGGCTAATGGATTCACTTAAATAAAAACTATTCTTGAAAATGGGTGAATGGAAGGTTCTAACTCCTAATTTCAAGGGCTAGATTTACCTTTTTTACCCTCTCCCTTAAAATAAGGTGGGCTATTTGAGGTGATTTGTAAAAATGTACTATGATACAAAATATTCGCCCACTAAAAATTTAAAACCCCTTAATTTCGGCGAACATTCACCCCTAAATTTTTCTATGATTACAACATTCAACATTATGTGTTGGAGGAGTAAAAGATTTACTTTGAAGAATTTCTTTCCTTGGCAGTTGATGGGGTTTTCTTCTCATCTCTTCGTTGTGCATTTCAGATTTCTCATTAGATTTTCTTGCCTCTCCTTGTGAGATAGATTTACTTTCAGTGGATTCATAAAAACCAAGACCAGTTTTGATAGCAGGAGACCTTAAGAATATCATCCAAGATCTTAGTACTATCGTGAAATCGTAAGAGCTTATCCTTTTCTTCTAATTTATCATTTAGAATATTTACCTCAACCTAAAAATGCTCTTCCTTTTCATGATAGTGCTTCTTCATGTCTTCTTCAGCTTTCCTTCCTTCTTCCAACTGATGCCTCAATTCAAGAACTTCGTTTTCTTGTTTTTGGAGTAGATCTTTATTCTGCTTCTTTGATTTTTCAAGATCTTCCTTTAGTGAGCGGATCATAGCTTCAAACCTTTCATAATAACTGGATCTATATACAAGTTCCTTGATGATTGAGCTCCTTTCATTGACTTCATTTCTTAATGATGTCACTTCATCCTGCAACTTTTGACATTGGTTTTCCTTGTTCTTGAATAACTTACTTACCTTGTTTCCTTCCTCTAGTTGAGCATTTAGTTTGGTAGCTTCTTCTTTGAAAGCACATTCCCTTTTGTTCAATAGATCTTGTTGATCTGTAATTTTTTCTATAAGCCTTTTAAATTCTGCCTCTATTTGATATCTTTCTTGCTCACCCATAAGTGCAAATTCAGTTGTTTCGCTATCACATTCATCATCTTTTAGAGGATAAATAGATGTATCACCAGAGGATAAAAAATTCATACCTGATAGATCTTGTTCATCTTCATTCTAAAGTGATTCTGAATCTGATGTGCTCCTTCCACATATTCCCCAATGAATACACCCACTGTCATAGTTCTTCTGAGATGCCTTCTTCCTCTTAGGTGCTTTCTTCTTAAGCTTCTTTCCCATAGTTCCATGGATCTCCTTCAAGTGATCAAGCTTCTACCAAAGGACCTGCTCTGATACCAATTGTTGGAAATAATACTGAGAGGGCGGTGAATCAGTATTATCAAATCAATAAAACTTTTTCATTTCCATACTTAGATACATATACGCTACTTTAGTTAATGGAACCCGCGTGTATATGCAACTAGCGTATATCCAGAATACTTATGATTCAGTTAATCCATTAAATGTTGATCTTTAGTTAGTGCATTAGAACTTCATTACCATATGTATAGTAAGTAGGTGTAGTAAAACAGAATAGATCATCACACACAAGAAATGCACATGAACATCATGATATAAGGTGGAAACCCAATGTGGGTGAAAACAACCTGCTGCAAGTCGTCTCTATCCTCTTTTAATAAGAAACTTCATTTTACAATAGTTCTATACTGGTGCAGTCTTATACCAGTACACAAGCTCCTACCTACAGAAGGCTACAACCTTCTCTCGTTCTCCAGACTCTCCTAGATGGGAGCTACAACCCCCTTAGCTCTTGTACTAGCTGATCCATTTACTAGTACATAGGTGCTTGCCTACTGAATGCTCCAATCTTCACTTGTTCTCTAGCTACTACTGGAAGGGAGCTACTACCCCCTTTGCTCTTGTACTAGTTGATGTAATAGTACGTAGGCGCCGGCCTACAATCTCCTTTCACCCTCCAGGGACCACATTTCATACATTTTTAGACTGGATACTCCTGAAGCACAACACTATAATCTGAAGGCCACGTTTCATCAAATTTTCATACTGGACCCATAAATATCATTGAAGCACAAAACAATCAATACTAGCAACATCAATTTCTAAATCACTAAAACAATGAAACCCTGTCAACAACACAGTCATCAGAACAAAGAGCAGAACACTGAAATCTGTAACAATATTCAGAACCAACTGTATCATCAAAATCATGCATCAGAGTGCATACGCTACTTGGAAGTGCTGAACCAGCGTGTATACGCAACTTCACCAAGGTGAACCAACGTATATGTCATCAATTGCTTACTTATAACTTGATGCACTTCCTGTCTTCAGACATATCTAGATTATTACATATACAAGGATAATATGTGTGTTAGCACCCAGATCTAGTCCATCAAATCACATAATATGAGTCATTATGATCATGATCCAATATTAGTTCTCATCCATCAATACTGAAGCTAAACACAATCAACCAAACTAGATATGAAGAATACTGACACCTTTAAACTGTCATTAGAACTCATCAACAACTAGAACCACTTGTAACTTCAAAAATTATAGCTCAAATTGTATACTCTACTACAATGAACCAAACCCGTGTACATACGCGCTTACACCAAAGCCAACCCGCGTACATATCTATAAATATTCAATCATGACTTGCAGTGATTTCAAACTTAAGTTATACCCAGTTCAGATGATTACATGCGTCAGTATACAGATCTAGAATAAACATAATCAACCATATAGAGATAGTTCATTTCAAACCATTTGATCCCGATCTATCCTTAGATCTTGTTCTCCATCAACTGGAGAGATGCCTCCTTACCTCAGATCACACAATGCATCATAAACCCATAACCTGCATACTGGATCTCATCCTTCATCAGATATTCAAGACTTTTTCAATACACATGCCTAATGATCTTCTTCTCCTTCTATAGTCTTAGGCCTTGCTCAATACAATGGTCCAAAACCCTAACAAACCAATACCATGGACCCAATACTTGGGATCAACACATCTCACGAGATACTATGGTCCAAAACCATAGGTTCAAATACCAAGGACTAACTACCATGGACCAAAACCCAATGTATGCACATTCTCTTGCATGAAAGTGCGTGTATACGGATACGCATCTTTCCAACGACTAACCCGCGTGTATACGCGTCTCGGTCATGATGAACCTGCGTATATATATTTTTTCTTCATTCTTGTAGTTTGATCATCAAATCCTTGCTGCTGACCTGCTGCACTATGATCTGTCATTTGTGTGATTTGTCATCAAGGACAACACTTGTCTCATAATGCCAACAATCTCCCCCTTTGGACTTGATGCCAAAGCTAACTTGTCACACTTAGAACTATCATCTAATTCCTTTGAGTTGTCCTACATCCCATGCATTCAGTCACATCTGATATCTCTTCTGAAGATTCATCTAGTTATAAATAAGTGAGATGTTCTTCTATGAGTGGGTTTCCATCAAGTACAACACATGCATCATAATGCCAACAATCTCCCCCTTTGGACTTCATGGCAACAACACCAAATCACTCTCCACCTTTGACATCAAGGGCAAAGGGCATACCAAGATATTCTCTTTCTTTGGTAAACATTCCACTGTCCATACTCCCCCTGAGTACCGCCTGAAATCTCTGAGTAAGCTCCCCCTTTGTATATGCCAAGGTGTACCAATATGACCATGCTCCCTCTGAGTACATGCTGGAGTTTCTGCTCTGCTGAAGTGTGTCATTCATGCTCCCCCTGACTATAAGCAAGGTCTACAAAAAGATGTTCTACAAGAAGAATATGACTCTATACATCATAAGTGACCTTCCTAGCACCAAAGACTCATACATACATTCATCTCCCAACCAAGTGGGGATATACCAAAGGTTTACACATGATAATAAGAGTATAACATCATTAATCCCGGGCATAGTGGGGAAACCAACATAGGCCGTTACATGACCTTGATACATGACTAAAATATTTCATCATCCTTCTTATGCATAGAGGGGTTACAAATTACATCATGTGACCAGAAGAGATTTCATCAAATGACTACAATAGATAGAGACACACTATTACATCATGAGTCTTGATATGACCTTTACATGAGACCAAACATCTAAATAAGACCATGATAGTCATTAGCAACTATGATACATAATGTATGATCTACTCCACAAGCATCTTTCAACAACATCTAGACCACCATTCATGTTCTCCCTCTATACCTGTTCCATCTATGCCAGATGGTTTATGTCAGACCCATATCAGACTCTTCTCATTCTGAGTTTGGCCCACTAATTTCCTTCAAATTAACATATAAGTGACTGTATCCACAGAAACAGGCATATATACGCAGATACTCCTTATGAAACTCACGTACAACCATTTCTAGATCGGCAACCTATAAATGTCCTATGACAGGGTATGTCTACATATAGATATCAACTCATCATCATAAAATCATTCACATTATCTCATATGTGTAAAACAACATATCCATCTTATCAACACGATCATCCATGTATCATCACTTGGGAATATCTGCATCAATCAACATATGTAAGTATCAAACTATCAACATATAGGTAAGAACTCATCATCATCATGTCTCCAACAATGCAACTTTGAGTAATCATTCATGTATCCAGCACTATGTATCATGAGCTCAAGATCATTTGTCAAAGCTTCTTTATATCATCAACTTCAACAATCCTCATCCACATGAGCACCAAGAACTATAGGAATCCTGCTTCATGATCTTTATGCATATGGCGATAGCAGCATATCAGAGACTCATCATCAAGTAATGAAGTTCTCTATTCAAGCTTTGTACTTCTCCTTATCCTTATGAATATCACCATGTAAGCATCATATATGCACCATCTAAGAATAATTCCACAAATATGATCTGAACATCTACTATGTAACCCCAAGAATCATCTGAGATTTTATCATGGACAACTCATAACCACATCATAGCAAGATATATCATTTAGCCATATAAGCATCATCACCAAGGACAATTAACCATAATGTCAACAGTGCATTATTAAAGGCATATGCTCCCCCTCAACCTGTGTCATATGTTTACTGTTAGATCTGATCATGCATAAATCAACAATAAGCATCAAGACATCATCATCATCAAAAAAACTTCTAAACATCCTACAAGTATCAAGACATTTCCACACATCCTGAGCAGACTGTAACTATTAACCAATAGAGCAAATAATGGACTGAATCATATCAGATCCTTTTTCTGAGCCTGTACCCACTACTTTTCCTCAGACTGACATATACTCGACTGTACAGTGTCTGACTCGTGTATAAACGTGACTTCCCTTTATGAAACTTGCGTATGAGATTTAAAACACCGAAGTTTTACACTTTCAGCTCCCCCTGAGTCTGTTATGTCTGTGTTGTGTTGTGTCTGAGTATATTGTGCTATGCCACATCTTTCTGACTATACTTCCTTCTTCTTCCATATCTTCAAGCGTGATGATGTTTTCTCCTTTTGGTATGGTCCCTGTACTTTTTTCCTGCATTCCTTTGCTCTATGTCCAAGCTTGTTACATGCATAGCATCTTACATGTTTCATATCCCTTCTGTAGCAATCAATAGCTTTGTGACCAAACATATTGGAAGAAAAACAATATCCCTGAAAGTACCTGGAATGTGATGATCTTGAACCATTCTTCTTCTACATCTAGCTGCAACATGTCCAACATTATGCGTTGGAGGAGTAAAAGATTTCCTTTGAATAATTTCTTTCCTTGGCTGTTGATGGGGTTTTCTTCTCATCTCTTCATTGTGCATTTCAGATTTCTCATTAGAGTTTCTTGCCTCTCCTTGTGAGATAGATTTACTTTCAGTGGATTCATAAAAACCAAGACCAATTTTGATAGCAGGAGACCTTTGACTACTAAGAATATCATCCAAGATCTTAGTACTATCGTGAAATCGTAAGAGCTTATCCTTTTCTTCTAATTTATCATTTAGAATATTTACCTCAACCTGAAAATGCTCTTCCTTTTCACAATACTGCTTCTTCATGTCTTCTTCAGCTTTCCTTCCTTCTTCCAATTGATGCCTCAATTCAAGAACTTTGTTTTCCTGTTTTTGGAGTAGATCTTTATTCTGCTTCTTTGATTCTTCAAGATCTTCCTTTGGTGAGAGGATCATAGCTTAAATCCTTTCATAATAACTTGATCTATCCCTGAGTTTCTTCACGATTGAGCTCCTTTCATTGACTTCATTTCTTAATGATGTCACTTCATCCTACAACTTTTGACATTGGTCTTCCTTGTTCTTGAATAAATTCCTTACATTCTTTCGTTCCTCTAGTTGAGCATTTCGTTTGGTAGCTTCTTCTCTGAAATAAAATCCCCTTTTGTTCAGTAGATCTTGTTGATCTCTAATTTTGTCTGTAAGCCTATTAAATTCTGCCTCTATTCGATATCTTTCTTGCTCACCCATAAGTGCAAATTCAGTTGTTTCGCTATCACATTCATCATATTTAAGAGAATAAATAGATGTATCACCAGAGGATAACAAACTCATACCTGATAGATCTTGTTCATCTTCATTCTGAATTGATTCTGCATCTGATGTGCTCCTTCCACATATTCCCCAATCAATACACCCACTGTCATAGTTCTTCTGAGATGCCTTCTTCCTCTTAGGTGCTTTCTTCTTAAGCTTCTTTCCCATAGTTCCACGAATCTCCTTCAAGCGATCAAGCTTCTACCAAAGGACCTACTCTGATACCAATTGTTGGAAATAATACTGAGAGGGGGGGTGAATCAATATTATCAAAACAATAAAACTTTTTTATTTCCATACTTAGATACATATACGCTACTTCAGTTAATGGAACCTGCGTGTATACGCAACTGTGCCTATTGCAACTAACGTATATCCAGAATACTTATGATTCAGTTAATCCATTAAATGTTGATCTTTAGTTAGTGCATTAGAACTTCATTACCATATGTATAGTAAGCAGGTGCAGTAAAACAGAACAGATCATTACACACAAGAAACACACATGAACACCATGATATAAGGTGGAAAACCAATGTGGGTGAAAACCACCTACTGCAAGTCGTCTCTATCTTCTTTTAATAAGAAACTTCATTTTACAATAGTTCTGTACTGGTGCAATCTTATACCAGTACACAGGCTTCTACCTACAGAAGGCTACAACCTTCTCTCGTTCTCCAGACTCTCCTGGATGGGAGCTACAACCCCCTTAGCTCTTGTACTAGGTGATCCATTTACTAGTACGTAGGTGCCTGCCTACTGAATGCTCCAATCTTCACTTGTTCTCTAGCTGCTACTAGAAGGGAGCTACTACCCCCTTTGCTCTTGTACTAGCTGATGTACTAGTATGTAGGTACCGGCCTACAATCTCCTTCCACCCTCCAGGGACCACATTTCATACATTTTAAGACTGGATACTCCTGAAGCACAACACTATAATCTGAAGGCCATGTTTCATCAAATTTTCATACTGGACCCATAAATATCATTGAAGCACAAAACAATCAATACTAGCATCATCAATTTCTGAATCACTAAAACACTGAAACCCTGTCAACAACATAGTCACGAGAACACAGAGTCGAACACTAAACTCTGCAACAATATTCAGAACCAACTATATCATCAAAATCATGCATCAGAGTGCATACGCTACTTAGAAGTGTTGAACTAGCGTGTATACACAACTTCACCAAGGTGAACCAACGTATATGTCATCAATTGCTTACTTATAACTTGATGCACTTCCTGTCTTTAGACATATCCAGATTATTACATATACAAGGATAATATGTGTGTTAGCACCCAGATCTAGTCCATCAGATCACATAAATATGAGGCATTATGATCCTGATCCAATATTAGTTCTCATCCATCAATACTGAAGCTAAACACAATCAAACAAATAGGATATGCAGAATACTGACACCTTTAAACTGTCATCAGAACTCATCAACAACCAGAACCACCTGTAACTTCAAACATCATAGCTCAAATTGTATACGCTACTACAATGAACCAAACCCGTATACATACGCGCTTACACCAAAGCCAACCCGCGTACATATCTATAAATATTCAATCATGACTTGCAGCGATTTCAAACTTAAGTTATACCCAGTTCAGATCATTACATGCGTCAGTATATAGATCTAGAATAAACATAATGAACCATATAGAGATAGTTCATTTCGAACCATTTGATCCCGATCTATCCTTAGATCTTGTTCGCCATCAACTGGTGAGATCCCTCCTTAGCTCAGATCACGCAATGCATCATAAACCCATAACCTGGATACTAGATCTCATCCTTCATCAGATATTTAAGAATTTTTCAATACACATGCCTAATGATCTTCTTCTCCTTTTATAGTCTTAGGCCTTGCTCAATACCATGGTCCAAAACCATAACAAACCAATACCATGGACCCAATACTTGGGATCAACACATCTGACGAGATACTATGGTCCAAAACCATAGGTTCAAATACCAAGGACTAACTACCATCGACCAAAACCCAATGTACGCACATTCTCTTGCATGAAAGTGCGTGTATATGCATACACATCTCTTCAACAACTAACCCGCATGTATACGCGGCTCGGTCATGATGAACCTACGTATATATATTTTCTCTTCATTCTTGTAGTTTGATAATCAAACCCTTGCTGCTGACTTGCTGCACTATGATCTGTCATCTGTGTGATTTTCCATCAAGGACAACACTTGTCTCATAATGCCAACAATCTCCCCCTTTGGAATTTATGGCAAAGCTAACTTGTCACACTTAGAACTATCATCAGATTCCTTTGAGTTGTCCTACATCCCATGCATTCAGTCACATCTGATATCTCTTCTGAAGATTCATCTAGTTATAAATAAGTGAGATGTTCTTCTATGAGTGGGTTGCCATCAAGTACAATACATGCATCATAATGCCAACAATCTCCCCCTTTGGACTTGATGGAAAAGCTAACTTGTCACACTTGGAACTATCATCTGATTCCTTTGAGTTGTCCTACATCCCATGCATTTAGTCACATCTGATATCTCTTCTGAAGATTCATCTAGTTATAAATAAGTGAGATGTTCTTCTATGAGTGCGTTTCCATCAAGTAAAACACATGCATCATAATGCCAACAGTCTCCCCCTTTGGACTTGATGGCAAAGCTAACTTGTCACAATTAGAACTATCATCTCATTCCTTTGAGTTGTCCTGCATCCCATGCATTCAGTCACATCTGATATCTCTTCTGAAGATTCATCTAGTTATAAATAAGTGAGATGTTCTTCTATGAGTGGGTTTCCATCAAGTACAACACATGCATCATAATTCCAACAATCTCCCCCTTTGGACTTGATGGCAACAACACCAAATCACTCTCCCCCTTTGACATCAAGGGCAAAGGGAAGACCAAGATATTCTCTTTCTTTGTCCACTGTCCATACTCCCCCTGAGTACCGACTGAAATCTCTGAGTGAGCTCCCCCTTTGTATATGCCAAGGTGTACCAATATGACCATGCTCCCTCTGAGTACATGCTGAAGTTTCTACTCTGCTGAAGTGTGTCGTTCATGCCCCCCCTGACTGTAAGCAAGGTCTGCAAAAAGATGTTCTACAAGAAGAATATGACTCTATATATCATAAGTGACCTTCCTAGCACTAAAGACTCATACATACATCATCTCCCAACCAAGTGGGGATATACCAAAGGTTTACACATGATAATAAGAGTATAACATCATTAATCCCGGGCATAGTGGGGAAACCAACATAGGCCGTTACATGACCTTGATACATGACTGAAATATTTCATCATCCTTCTTATGCATAGAGGGGTTACAAATTACATCATGTGACCAAAAGAGATTTCATCAAATGAATACAATAGATAGAGACACACTATTACATCATGAGTCTTGATATGACCTTTCCATGAGACCAAACATCTAAATAAGACCATGATAGTCATTAGCAACTATCATACATAATGTATGATCTACTCCATAAGCATCTTTAAACAACATCTAGACCACCAATCATGTTCTCCCTCTGTACCTGTTCCATCTGTGCCAGATGGTTTCTGTTAGGCCCATATCAGAATCTTCTCATTCTGAGTTTGGCCCACTGATTTCCTTCAAATTAACATATACGTGACTGTATCCACAGAAACATGCATATATACGCGGATACTCCTTATGAAACTCGCGTACAACCATTTCCAGATCAGTAACCTGTAAATGTCCTATGACAGGGTATGTCTACATATAGATATCAACTCATCATCAACTCATCATTTACATTATCTCATATGTGTAAAACACCATAGCCATCTTATCAACATGATCATCCATGTATCATCACTTGGGAATATCTGCATCAATCAACATATGTAAGTATCAACCTATCAACATATAGGTAAGAACTCATCATCATCATGTCTCCAACAATGAAACTTTGAGTAATCATTCATGTATCCAACACTATGTATCTTGAGCTAGAGGACTTTTGTGAAGGCTTCTTTATATCATCAACTTCAACAATCCTCATCCACATGAGCACCAAGAACTATAGGAATCCTGCATAATGATCTTTATGCATATGACGACAGCAGCATATGGGAGACTCATCATCAAGTAATGAAGTTGAGTATTCAAGCTTTGTACTTCTCCTTATCCTTATGAAGATCACCATGTAAGCATCATATATGCACCATCTAAGAATCAATCCACAAATATGATCTAAACATCTACTATGTAACCCCAAGAATCATCTGAGATTTTATCATGGACAAGTCATAACCACATCATAGAAAGATATATCATTTAGCCATATAAGAATCATCACCAAGGACTATTAACCATAATGACAACAATGCATTATTAAAGGCATATGCTCCCCCTCAACCTGTGCCATCTGTTTGCTGTTAGATCTAATCATGCATAAATCAGCAATAAGCATCAAGACATCATCATCATCAAAAACACTTCTAAACATCTTAAAAGTATCAAGACATTTCCACACATCCTCAACAGACTATAACTATTAACCAATAGAGTAAATAATGAAATGAATCATATCAGACCCCTTTTCTGAGCCTGTCCCCATTGCTTTACCTCAGACTGACATATACGCGACTGTGCAGTGTCTAACTCACGTATATAGACAACTTCCCTTCATGAAACTTGTGTACGAGATTTAGGACACTGAAGTTTTACACTTTCAGCTCCCCCTCAGTCTGGTATGTCTGTGTTGTGCTGTGTCTAAGTATATTGTGCTGTGCCACATCTTTCTGACTGTACTTCCTTCTTCTTCCATATCTTCAAGCATGATTATGTTTTCTCCTTTTGGTATGGTCCCTATACTTTGTTTCTACATTCCTTTGCTCTATGTCCAAGCTTGCTACATGCATAACATCTTACATGTTTCATATTCCTTCTGTAGCAATCAACAACTTTGTGACCAAACATATTGGAAGAAAAACAATATCCCTGAAAGTACCTGGAATGTGATGATCTTGAACCATTCTTCTTCTACATCTAGCCGCAACATGTCCAACATTATAACATTCAACATTATGCGTTGGAGGAGTAAAAGATTTCCTTTGAAGAATTTCTTTCCTTGGCTGTTGATGGGGTTTTATTCTCATCTCTTCGTTGTGCATTTCAGATTTCTCATTAGAGTTTCTTGCCTCTCCTTGTGAGATAGATTTACTTTCAGTGGATTCATAAAAACCAAGACCAGTTTTGATAGCAGGAGACCTTTGACTACTAAGAATATCATCCAAGATCTTTGTACTATCGTGAAATCGTAAGAGCTTATCCTTTTCTTCTAATTTATCATTTAGAATATTTAGCTCAACCTGAAAAATGCTCTTCCTTTTCATGATAGTGCTTCTTCATGTCTTCTTCAGCTTTCCTTCCTTCTTCCAATTGATGCCTCAATTCAAGAACTTCGTTTTCCTGTTTTTGGAGTAGATCTTTATTCTGCTTATTTGATTCTTCAAGGTCTTCCTTTAGTGAGAGGATCATAGCTTCAATCCTTTCATAATAACTTGATCTATCTTTGAGTTTCTTGACGATTGAGCTCCTTTCACTGACTTCATTTCTTAATGATGTCACTTCATCCTGCAACTTTTGACTTTGGTCTTCCTTGTTCTTGAATAACTTCCTTACCTTATTTCCTTCCTCTAGTTGAGCCTTTATTTTGCTAGCTTCTTCTTTGAAAGAACATTCCCTTCTGTTCAGTAGATCTTGTTGATCTCTAATTTTGTCTGTAAGCCTTTTAAATTCTGCCTCTACTTGATATCTTTCTTTCTCACCCATAAGTGCAAATTCAATTTTTTCGCTATCACATTCATCATATTTAAGAGGATAAATAGATGTATCACCAGAGGATAACAAATTCATACCTGATAGATCTTGTTCATCTTCATTCTGAAGTGATTCTGAATCTGATGTGCTCCTTCCACATATTCCCCAATCAATACAGCCACTGTCATAGTTCTTTTGAGATGCCTTCTTCCTCTTAGGTGCTTTCTTCTTAAGATTCTTTCCCATAGTTCCACGGATCTCCTTCAAGTGATCAAGCTTCTACCAAAGGACCTGCTCTGATACCAATTGTTGGAAATAATATTGAGAGGGGGGGTGAATCAGTATTATCAAATCAATAAAACGTTTTCATTTCCATACTTAGATACATATACGCTACTTTAGTTAATGGAACCCGCGTGTATACTCAACCGTTTCTAATGCAACTAGCGTATATCCAAAATACTTATGATTTAGTTAATCCATTAAATGTTGCTCTTTAGTTAGTGCATTAGAACTTCATCACCATATGTATAGCAAGAAGATGCAGTAAAATAGAATAGATCATCACACACAAGAAGCACACATGAACACCATGATATAAAGTGGAAACCCAATGTGGGTGAAACCCACCTGCTGCAAGTCGTCTCTATCTTCTTTTAATAAGAAACTTCATTTTACAATAGCTCTGTACTGGTTCAGTCTTATACCAGTACAAAGGCTTCTACCTGTAGAAGGCTACAACCTTCTCTTGTTCTGCAGACTCTCCTGGATGGGAGCTACAACCCCCTTAGCTCTTGTACTAGCTGATCCATTTACTAGTACGTAGGTGCCTACCTACCGAATGCTCCAATCTTCACTTTTTCTCTAGATGCTACTGGAAGGGAGCTACTACCACCTTTGCTCTTGTACTAGTTGATGTACTCGTACATAGACGCCGGCCTACAATCTCCTTTCACCCTCTAGGGACCACATTTCATACATTTTAAGACTGGATACTCCTGAAGCACAACACTATAATCTGAAGGCCACGTTTCATCAAATTTTCATACTGGACCCATAAATATCATTGAAGCACAAAACAATCAATACTTGCATCATCAATTTCTGAATCACTAAAATACTGAAACCCTGTCAACAACACAGTCACCAAAACACAGAGCAGAACACTGAACTCTGCAACAATATTCAGAACCAGCTGTATCATCAAAATCATGCATCATAGTGCATATGCTACTTGGAAGTGTTGAACCAGCGTGTATACACAACTTCACCAACGTGAACCAGTGTATATGTCATCAATTGCTTACTTATAACTTGATGCACTTCCTGTCTTTAGACATATCCAGATTATTACATATACAAGGATAATATGTGTGTTAGCAGCCAGATCTAGTCCATCAGATCACATAAATATGAGTCATTATGATCCTGATCCAATATTAGTTCTCATCCATCAATACTGAAGCTAAACACAATCAACCAAACTCGATATGCAGAATACTGACACCTTTAAACTGTCATCAGAACTCATCAACAACTAGAACCACCTGTAACTTCAAACATCATAGCTCAAATTGTATACGCTACTACAATGAACCAAACCTGCGTACATACGCGATTACACCAAAGCCAACCCACGTACATATCTATAAATATTCAATCATGACTTGCAGCAATTTCAAACTTAAGTTATACCCAGTTCAGATCATTACATGCGTCAGTATCCAGATCTAGAATAAACATAATCAACCATATAGAGATAGTTCATTTCAAACCATTTGATCCCGATCTAACCTTAGTTCTTGTTGTCCATCAACTGGTGAGATCCCTCCTTAGCTCAGATCACGCAATGCATCATAAACCCATAACCTGCATACTGGATCTCAACCTTCATTAGATATTCAAGACATTTTCAATACTCATGCCTAATGATCTTCTTCTCCTTTTATAGTCTTAGGCCTTGCCCAATACCATGGTCCAAAACCATAACAAACCAATACCATGGACCCAATACTTGGGATCAACACATCTCATGAGATACTATGGTCCAAAACCATAGGTTCAAATACCAAGGACTAACTACCATAGACCAAAACCAAATTTACGTGCATTCTCTTGCATGAAAGTGCATGTATATGCATACGCGTCTTTTCAATGACTAACCTGTGTGTATATGTGGCTCGGTCATGATGAACCTGCGTATATATATTTTCTCTTCATTCTTGTAGTTTGATCATCAAATCCTTGCTGCTGACCTACTGCACTATGATCTGTCGTCTGTGTGATTTGCCATCAAGGACAATACTTGTCTCATAATGCCAACAGTTTTGGCTTCAAGGTGAAGGTTGTTTTGTCTTGGTCTCTAGGGGTGTTTTGAATCTGATTATAGCCGCTGAAGCCATCTAGAAAGGAAAAGAATTTCTTCCCTACCAGAGTATCAAGGACTTGATCAATAAATGGAAGAGGGAAGTGATATTTCTATGTTGCCTTGTTCAATTCCTGATGATCGACACAAATACGCCACTTCCCATTTTACTTAGGGACAACCAGGAATGGAGAGACCCATTTTCTATCTGAAATGGGATAAATGAAATTCGCGTCCAACAGCTTCTGTAGCTCATCTTTTACGATGTGCTTAAGATGTGGATTCAATCTCTATTGAGGCTACCGGATAGGAAAAGCATCCTTTTTGGCATAGATATGATGTGAACATAATTGTGGGTCTATGCCCTTCATTTCAGGATAGTCTCAGGAAGAATCCACTTATATATTTTTGCAAGACCTGAATGCATTTTTGTTGTTTTTTATTGTCCAAGCTATCATTAATGTTTAAAAGCTTTCCTGGTTCGATTTCAACATGCTTGCTATTATGAACAATAGTTTTCTGGATATGCTAATCATCAGTATCTTTCAAAGGGCCTTCCAAAGCTTCATTATCAAGAATTTATTTTAAAATTTTACATTTGACATTGTTCACATTGGTTGGTTGATTGATAAAGTTTTTGATATCATCATCTTCAATCTGATTCTTGAATTCAAGTGCCTCTTCTACTGTAATTGGTGAACGAATGCTTTCTTCCAGGTATGCAGGTGGTTGTTTAAACTTTTTACAATGGGAATACTTGGTTTGGTAGGATGATATATAAAAAAAAGATTTACAACATCCCCTTTAGCAATAGTCATGTTGCCCTCTCGGTAGCATATGTAAGCATCGATAGTTTCCAGCCAAGGTCAGCCCAAAATTAGAGGGTGCCCATCCAATCGACTCTTTGGGTTTATAACAAGAAAATCTACTGGATGCTCCCATGAATCAACAGAAACCATAATATCCTATAAAGTTCCCTATAGCCTTACCACCAAATGATCAAGAAGTTCTAGCAAGGTGGTGGTTGGTTCCAGAGCTGTAATATCTCGTGTCTGACAAGTTTCTACTATTAAGATGTCAATGGCTGCACCTAGATCAACTAGTTTGTTTGGAAAGGAGTGACCATATATTTGAACTGTAACTATGGGATTCCTAGGATCTTCATAATTTACTGGAGTTTCTCCTCCCAAGAGTAAATCAGATAAGGTCCCTACAGCATGAATGGCGGGTGAAGTTTTTGCCTTCCTCACAAGCTTCTTTACACTTAGCTCTTTAATCATTTTAGCATAAATAGTACTATCTTGGATGGCCTGGAGGAGAGGAATTTTAATACAAATATTTTTTAGTTCCCCTACAAGATCAAAATCTAGATAAAAAATTGGTTTAGGTATTGTTAACATTTCGGGGAACAAGGGACAAGTGACTATGAGTTTTTCAGGATCTTTACGCTGAATTGTACCTTCTCCTTGTTTTATTTCTGTGTCAATTACAGTTGATGGTGTATGTACAGATGGGGTTTCCAACTGAATTGATGGCTAGTCTCTATTTTCCCCAAGGGTGATGATACATCCGGAACTCAATCTCAGTTCATCACATTCTTTTTTTTCAATCTATAGTCTAAGCTTTCGACAATTTGCCCCACTTGAACCAGTTCGTTATTGGGATTTTGATTCGGTTGAGCCAGCAATTGAGGACACAAAAGATGCTGAGGATTTTTTTGTAATGGATATGGGGCTAATAATGTTGCTTGAGGTTGAGGGAATATCCCCATAGGTGTATTGGATATCCCCAAAGGTCATTGCCAATTCGGAGACCAGTTTGGATTTTGAGAAGTAGAGGCATGCCACTGGGATGGATATGGATTTCCTTGCCAAACAGGAGTAAAAGGAGAATTTGGGGAGCCATTACCTAGAAAGCACTGAGTTGGATAGGGTGTCATAGGGAATGGTTGAGATTTCCAATTCGAGTAAAGTGATTGGCCTTGCCATGTTGCCCTTGGGTTTTGTTGCTGATTAAATGGTTAAGAAGGAAAGAACTGGGATGTGTCTTGTGAGATACTTTTAGGTTTGGCCTGCCACTGTCAACACTGGTTCATTAAGTATACATGATATGTCTCTTCTTCTACCTCAAAAAATTCTTTCAGTCGGGGAAGTGATGGACATTGTTCAGTGGTGTGATCCTTGGTGCAGATGGTGCATGTCTGGACCATGTCCACTGGACACTCTTGTTGGTTGTGCTTCTTCTGGCAATGTGGGCTGAAAATGACCAAATTCTGTTCTATTAAGGTTTGTTTCTATTTAGCCTGCACAACTTCAAGCTATGTTGCAAGGGTTCCCAGGATGTTTGCTTTGATGTCTTCCAAGAGGTTACTGATTTCCATTTTTATTACACCTCCACTATGTGGTTTGCTTCCTCTAGTCATAGGATCTTGGATTCTTGACCCTGTTGTTATCGGGAAAAGTGTCTATTTAGAACTGCTCTATCCCACTAAGGTGTGACAGCTACCTTAGAAACAAACAGAGAAAACTACTTTTGTATCTTCTTTATGAACTATAAACAAAGAGGAATAGGATGAACCAACCTGTGTCTTGCACTAGTCCTTCGACCCAATCTCTCTCCTCTTTGACAGCTTCTAGCTACCTGCTCCCTTACTTGCCCAGCTTCACTAAGTACCTGTAAGATCATAGAAGAAGAAAACTATACAAAGACATGGATTTATATTCATAAATAACTTAGGATCAGATTTAAGTTAACCATACAAATGTAACAAGCATCAATGATACAAAGCATGGAGAAGAAACTCAAATAGTTTTTATTGATATACAAGAAGATCAAAGAGGAGTTACAACCGATGATTCCTGACCCAGCATCGACCTCCCAGCAAAGAAGTCCCTTATTCAACCCCAAAAAAGCATAGATCACCCAATTCTCTGATATGTATCTCAAAACCAACAGCAATTCCTTACAATGTGCAAAATTCCAGCCTCTAACCTTTGGATCTCTGGGATGAGAGATCTATATATAGATATTTGCAGAGGTGTGAGTCAGCTCTGGGTTTTTGATTAGTGTCTTCTCTCTGATAGTTATTGATTCCACTTGGAGATCTCATTGATCTCTTACTCATCCTTGGGCGATTTTGAGAGGCAAGTGTCCCAGGAGAAGTTTCTGGAAGATTCCATGATCATCCACCTCGCAAACTGTCTCCGCCACTTGTCTTTTCCCATCCATCACACCCTCACAGTGTATTTAGGTGCACTGCAACACACTTCCCATGTGTACAAGGTGCGATGCAGCACACCCTAGCCATGGAGCAAGTGCACTGATCCAGTTTTGACCAATTTTGAGTAGTTTCTGGTGGAGAACTTCTGGGAGAAGCTGTAATTTGTTGACCTTATTCCTTTAGGGGTTAGAACAACACTTTTAGGGACTTAGGAGCCCTTGGTTTATGGACATTTCATGCTTAGAGCTGTAAGGCAGAAAAATGTCTATAACAGTTGCCCCCTAAAGTATGAGGCCATTTATCGGGTGAAATGCTTTATTATGAGGATCCGAAGTTCTTTCAATGCTGGGAGGAGACTTGTAATAAGATACAATACAATACATTATCTTCATACTGTTTTCATGATCTAGCTGAGGTAGGCATTCCCATGCTCAGCTTTATAAATTCATTTTCATGTACATAGGACAGACAATCGTCTGATGGTAGACTGATGATTCTGATAGAGCCATCATCCTTTTGGTAGGATGATTATCTGTGCTGCAATGCTGTACATTTCAATGTCTTTATTTTCTTGAATATATATCACAGCCCGGATGGATGAAACTAGATCCGGGGTCTTCAATCTCGTCCGATCTTCACTCGAAGTACAAGTCGATCCACGTGAGAAATGTTTTGAAGTCGAACATGGATAGACATCGCTTGATTACCAGTCAATGATGTAAACTGTTAACAAGCGCGAGAGGAATCACCGATAATGATAATGATCCTCAAGGTACTGCAGTACAATTCACATGGTGTGAATAAAGGACTTGGCGTCGAACACCACGCAAAATCTTTCGGTCGAAGGTCATTGATGTAAACCTGTCACCGGAAGTGAGAAACTTGCCATTGAGGCATGCAAGCTTCAAAGTACTGAATGGGGTGTTCCTAGACCAACTTCTTGGATAATGAGCTGATGTCGACAAGAAGTGATCTGTCATAGGAGGGCCTTAATGAATCCCACATCAATGACACGGAACAGAGCAAATGATTTTGATGGAGGTGAAAACGATCTGATGATATACGGTTCAGGGTGGCGGTCATGAAAGAATGGAGTATAATGTATGGTAGTGGGTGGGACACAGGTGGCCTTTCTGGATGACTTCTCTTGAACATGTCGGTGACACTGATGCGATGGATTGGTAGCATTAACCCCAAATGTGGATGGTATGGTGTGACCATGGCGATGTGACCGGTGAATGAAATAACCCAACCCGACTCGGAGACGGAGTGGAAGTGTCATGTTCAAGAGCGACTTGCTACCAATAAATATTCTTTGAGTTTTCTTCCCAATTTTTCCCCAGTCATTGCTGACCAGTACCTCTTTATTTTTGTCAAGCTTGAGGAGGATAACATATGCTTGTTCTATAATTTGCCCTTCGGGCAAACCCATTGCTATGTTTTAACGAGCCTAGCAATAGTGAAACTCGTTCTCGTCTAAAGACAAGTTTGTCGCTATTAACCTTTTTAATGAGTTTAACGACAAAGATAACTCGGTCCTTTTCATTTTTAGAGAGTCTAAAAAGGTACGTAAAGGTAACTCCAAAATTCCTTTTTCGTCATCTAATCCCTTAAGTCCGAAAAAGTATAAAACAATACAGAAGGGATGAATTTTCGATAGTTTTAATGAGCCGAACAAAACAAGCGCTCGATATTTTTGTGCAATAATCCCCCAGGTCCAAAAAGATTAAAATGTAGAGGAGGGATAGCACTTCATATCGCTTTAATGAGCTGGAAGGCCAGAACTCGGCAATCTTTTCATATTTTACGAGTCAGAAAAGAGCTTAAAGGAGACTCATCTTTTGAGGAACGAGTGATAAAATGGGTAGCAGCTGATTCCAAGTAAGGTTTGGAATTTTCCAATCACGACAGTGTCACAAGGATGGCTAGTGAAATCACTCTTCGCAGCTGTTCCTCAAAATGTGTAAACAATCAAATGGAGGTGAATGATCGGCCAATGAAAAAGTGGAGGTGACGGTGCAAACACGACCAAGGCTTTTATGGCTGAAGTACTACATTCACTGTGGTTATTTACCAGGGAATAGTTCATTTTTTAACGAGCTTAAACGCGGGTGGAAACATTTGCTCGGTGCGGGTTTATTTTTTAACGAGCTTGAACCTTGCGGTAACACTGCTCGATGCGGGTTTATTTTTTAACGAGCTTGAACCCTGCAGTAACACTGCTCGATGCGGGTTTATTTTTTAACGAGCTTGAACCCTGCAGTAACACTGCTCGTGATAAGTTTGCATGCCCCCAGCATAATAACGTAAATCGAGGTGCATGCCCTCCAAGCTTCATTGCATTCAACTCGGTGGTTGGAATGAAGGTTTACCTTTGAGATTTGGAAAGGGGATTTGTTTCATTTTTTAATGAGGTTGACATAGATAAGAACCATCCTCGAAATCCAAATCCATTAGATATAGAAGATTTCATATTCCACTGTGGCCACTTCCGCCAGATTACTCGGAGGCGGTAGGGCAAAAGTACCCATTAAGGCAGGGTCTTTTAGGAGACCTACTCCGATATTTTGGAGCGAATGATTGCTTCCATGGATCATTGGAATGCTTCCCGTAACTTGTGAACTGTTGGGGAGAAATGTTTGTTGGTCGATGATTGTAATTCCTCCTTGGAAGGGAAATGCAATCTTCCTGAAGTAGGTCGACACAACTATAGCCATAGCATATATCCAGGGCCTTCCTAGTAGGATGTTGTAATCAAGGTTTCCGTCGATTACTTCAACATCAATTTCTACTGTTTTCCCTCCTAGTTCAACTTTCAAGTTACTTAGGATACCATATGGGGTATATGTCCTTCCGTCGAATGCTTTCAATGTCGTCGAAGATCGCGACAAGGTTGGAGATCCTAAAGTTTTCCAGCAACTCATCGACATAATGCATGTAGATGCCGTCTCATCAATAATTGTTCAATGAACAGTTTTGTTGAGGGCTTTCACTTGAATAAGGAAAGCTAGTTGAGCTGGTAACTGTGGGTCATATCCTTTATGATCAAAGGCCACAAGATTGGAATCCATTGGGTCAATCCCACCTATTGATGATAATAAAGCTTACTATTGGGAGAGGCAATTTTGCAGTACCTCGAGTGTCGACATAGCGGACGACGATTGGGCCATGTCCTCTATTATATTATAATTCTGTGCTATTTTTGCACGAGTATTAAAGGTTGATTTGTGTACTACTCCCTATGGCGACTTTATCATTTGTTCAGGAATTATGGGTGGCACAACTTTGGTCAAAGTTGTTGTCGAACTACTAGGTTGTTCATTAGCCTTGTTATTCGACACCTGTGGATTACCGTAATCTTTATTCCTTGCCAAAGCATCATTTTGCTACTTTGATATAGACAACATAAGCACTTGGGATCAGGAAGAATTTTGATTAGCAACCAGTTTGGTTCCCGGGTTTGGAAACGGATCAGTCAATATTGCTGAGGTTTTTGAACTCTTAAAGAGTTTCTTAACTTCAGCTTTATGTGGACAATCTCTCGTCCAATGATCCTCATCGCATATATGACACCCCGCAGGGGGTTTCCTTTGCCCAGAAGGGTTTGTAGAAGGTTTTCCAGGTGATGACTCATCCTGCTTCCTTTTTCTCCCTTTCCTTTTCTTCTTGCCCCCTGGTTGCTTCAGTTGTTTGCCCTTGTCGGCCGAGGCGGAATTTACTTCCGAGGCAAGAAGTTCCTCATTTGCATTATGACTAGAAATCTTACAGGCCTTTTTAGATGTAGCCTTTGTCGATTTCATGTCTATTGCGCCAATCACGCCATCGCCGACATGAGAGTCATTGTTTGATTTAGAAGGAGGAGGAACTGAGAATTCCGGTCTAGGGGCGTCAGATATTTTATCGTAGAGCATGTCGGACTGAGTGAAAATCAAGTCCAAATATTGTGCACGAGCGATAACTTGCTCTTCTATGACGACTCCCCCTTTTGCCACATCTTCCGTGATGGAAGGCAGTAATGACTTAATAAACCATTCAACTAGAACCTGATCGGGAACATACGTTTTCACCATTCTACGACGACGTCGCCATTCATGTATATGATCAGATATGTGAGTGGCCATCGTTTGTTTGAAGTTGGTAAGAAGTTCGGTTCCCGTTTCGTACCTTATCGGTAACTGAAAATGGGTTAAAAAGGTTGTCGCTAGGGTACTGAAGTTGTCGAATGAAGCTCTAGGCAGTTCGATATACCATTTTGCTGCCAGACCAGTTAACGTCCTTTGAAAAAGGCGAAGCCTAATCGAATCATCGTTTAGGGTGTTTGATGAGCACCACAGATGAAATGTCATCACATGATTCGACGGATCTTCACCCGGATTTCCATTAAATTTAGGAATATCTGACGGAAGTTTATGCGGAATTGCTGGCCACCAAGGGGCATAAGCAATTGGATCATTCGTCAGCCGGTTTAGATACGGTAATTCTAGAGTTGCTACAAAGGGAAACTATTGATTCAGGTTAGGCGAAGCATACCCAGGATAAGATGGAATCGCCTGAGCAATGGGTCTTTGCATACTAGCATAATGTATTTGATGTTGGCAACTTTGACAAGGTTGATGGGCATAACCATTATAATATGGTTGTTAATAACTGCTTTGGAAATGCGGTTGCCCATTACTTACAAAGACTTGTTGCTCAGGTCCTTGATATGATTGCTGGAATGGCGGTTATTGAGATTGAACCAGCCCTGGTTGTTGGACCATTTGCTGTTGTCCAATACTGGATGATTGACCAAGATGAGGATTCACAGTACTTGTCTGAGCCTGAGTCACTCCAGATAAGGAGGCACTAACCTGAGGTTGTGATTGAGTCATTGAGACAAGAGGCTTTTGTATTGCAACCTGAGAAACTTGGGGTTGACATACAACAGGTAACGCTTGTACTTGCGATGCAGTCACCATAGCAGGTATAGTGGGAATATTCGACACAGGGTGGAATGGTTGCATTGAATATACAACCCTTGGTTGCTGAGGCAGTATTGGTACCCAACCGCTGGATGTGATTCCAGTTTGACCTGAACTTTGTTGTAAACTCCCATATGGTTGTTCTCCGGGAGGGAATAATGAAAAGGCATACTGCCCTCCATATGGTGGAAATCTAGTACTTAAAGGGTAGATTGGCCTTTGAAGACACATTGGATCAACTTGTTGAGTTTCAACATAATAAATACCAGATGATAATCCGGATGAAGAAATAGGAACTGACCATGTCGTCGAAACAGTCCCTGATTGGACTCCGGCTTGTTGTTGATAACTTTCCGGGACAGTTGGTATACCATCGAACATCGTTGCAGTAGCAGCAGGAGGCTTTGCCACTGCTGCATCGGATGACACAGTCCTGGATGTTGATGGTTGTTCAGACATATCTAATCTATCCAAAAGATTTCCTAGTGATTCTACAAGAACTTGCGATGAACGGAGATTAACTTCGAAGATCAATTAGGGAAAGGTGATGATTATTCCGTTTAAAATAAATTTTAGACGCTTTGACACAACTTGTTTTTTCAATTTTTAAGAGTCGAGAAAAAAACAAAAGATGACTCTAGTCTCCTTCGATTTTTAATGAGCCTGAAGTGACAAGTGCTCAGATGGACCTTTTCCGTTAAGGAGTCTGAAAAGGAACGAAAGGGACTGCTCTGGAGGTCTAGGTAGAGGGAGTACCAAACCAATCACAAAACTACAGAATACTTTTTACTGTACGGCAGTCAATCTTCCCGAATGCTGTGTTCAGTGCATTGCGATCAGTAGGGCGGCCGACACGGCTTCCTATGGATAAAGGATTTAAGCCTATAGGGGTCTCCCAAAATATACTCGACGGTACGTGGGAGCACAAGTCCATACTGGAACTTATCGTCTCAAAGTGGAGGAATCACCCAACCATCAGTGAGGACAACAGTTACTAGGCTTTACGATGCCGGAATACGTCTCTAGCCTAGACCTCTAAATGTTGTGCGTTAAGTTCCAAAGCGTTGTTAGGTTCATTGAATTTATTTTAAGTTGATATTTCTTATGAAGTTTGCCTTTTGGTTTCACCACGAGATGTAGATGTAATTCCTAAAATGCAATCTAAAGATGATAAACAAACTTTTATCTCTTTTCAGCAATGAAAATCCTAGCTACTAGGGGAAAAGAAAGACACAATCTTTTCACAAAGAGCAAAGAGCACACTGTAAATGCACTTTCCTAAATCAAGCCAAACAGACTGTCTATATGCAAATGCACATGCATGTATTTGTTTTTCACTTTCTTAATATTGATGCTAAAAAGAAAGTTGATGTACAAATCTGAATTTGCTTTCAAGCGACAAACACAAACAAGCTTCTTTTCGAAATCAAAAGGTAGAGATGATTACGACACTTTATGATTTTGAAATAAATACTCATTTTGACACTAGAAAATCACAAATTCAAACCAAAGGCAATAGTAAACGCATAATCGACCATCAACAGCAAATAAACTTTCTCCTATGATCGAAATCGACACTTGCGACAGATCTAAATCAAAGGACGACAGTACGACTATTCTAATTTTGCAATGGAAAACTATAAACGACTCAACAAACACACAAAAACATCTACAGTTCTTTTGTGCAAATGAGGCGGAATATCAGTAAGGAAAAGGGGTTTGAAACAGTCATATACTGATCACAAGCTGCAAAAAATCAGAGACAAAACTGGAAAGAATGAAGCAAAGAACCTCAGCTGCACAGGGCTAGGCTGATCAGCGCACCTGTTACATAGAGAAACTGCATTGCAGTGCAGGTTTCCCTCTCGGGAAGTGCGTTGAAATGCAGAACCTCTTCATAGTGCCTACGCTGGGGCAGAAACGAGAATTCTATCCAGGTTCTGGGTCACAGTTTGCAGTTTAATCTTTGGTTTTTGGCCGAGTAAAAGCAATCAGTAATGCACAATCAGAGGTAGATCTAAAGGGGGTATAAGAGCTATCACAAGGGCAATCAGTTAGTCTATGAATCAGCTGTTCAAATCATAAACAGATCCAGTGAATGGATTGAAGCAGCAGATGTCTACTTTGCATTTGTTATGGCAAATGTAGTTCGATTGCTACTTATAAGTTTATGAAATAAACAACAAGAGAAACACAAACAAACTAATTAGACACGATCCCCAGTGGAGTCGCCATTTTGTTATTGGGAAAAGTGTCTATTTAGAACTGCTCTATCCCACTAAGGTGTGACAGCTACCTTAGAAACAAACAGAGAAAACTACTTTTTTATCTTCTTTATGAACTATAAACAAAGAGGAATAGGATGAACCAACCTGTGTCTTGCGCTAGTCCTTCGATCCAATCTCTCTCCTCTTTGACAGCTTCCAACTACCTGCTCCCTTACTTGCCCAGCTTCACCAAGTACCTGTAAGATCACAGAAGAAGAAAACTATACAAAGATATGGATTTATATTCATAAATAACTTAGGATCAGATTTAAGTTAACCATACAAATGTAACAAGCATCAATGATACAAAGCATGGAGAAGAAACTCAAATAGTTTTTATTGATATACAAGAAGATCCAGGAGGAGTTACAACCGATGATTCCTGACCCATCATCAACCTCCCAGCAAAGAAGTCCCTTCTTCAACCCCAACAAAGCATAGATCACCCAATTCTCTGATATGTATCTCAAAACCAACAACAATTCCTTACAATGTGCAAAATTCCAGCTTCTAACCTCTGGATCTCTGAGATGAGAGATCTATATATAGATATTTGTAGAGGTGTGAGTCAACTTTGGGTTTTTGGTTAGTGTCTTCTCTCTGATAGTTCTTGATTCCACTTGGAGATCTCATTGATCTCTTACTCATCCTTGGGGCGATTTTGAGAGGCGAGTGTCCCAGGAGAAGTTTCTGGAAGATTCCATGATCATCCACCTCGCAAACTATCTCCGCCACTTGTCTTTTCCCGTCCATCGCACCCTCACAGTGTATTTAGGTGCACTGCAACGCACTTCCCATGTGTACAAGGTGCGATGCAGCGCACCCTGGCCATGGAGCAAGTGCACTGATCCAGTTTTGACCAATTTTGAGTAGTTTTTGGTGGAGAACTTCTGGGAGAAGCTGTAATTTGTTGACCTTGTTTCTTTAGGGGTTAGAACAACACTTTTAGGGACTTAGGAGCCCTTGGTTTATGGACATTTCATGCTTAGAGCTGTAAGGCACAAAAATGTCTATAACACCTGTGCTTATGCTACCTTGTGAACACTTGATACACAAGAGAATGATTTCATAAAAATATTCTTGTAGAAATATCTTCCTTCCCCATCAAATTTAGAGTTTCTATCCATTCTTATTTCATTCCCTTAATTAAGATAGCTTTCAAAACTTCTTTTGCTAAAATGGTGTGACGAGATCTCTGCAAATTATAGTGAAACCATTAAACATATTCTTCTAGAGTTTCATTATCCTTTGTAGCCATTTTAAAGATTTCATCTTTTAATTCCCTAGTCTTGCAAAAGTCCTGATATCTTGTGAGTAAATAAGTTTTCATGTCATCCCAAGAGTTAATAGTACATCTGCCTAGACCCATGAACCACCTCAAAGCTGCTCCTTTTAGAGTAGAAGGCAACAATTTTAGTTTTTGAGGGTCGGTGGTATAGTCATACCCTCTACAGAGGACATCAAACTTGAATAAGAAGGCATCTGATCCTATGTGATCATCCCATGAAAATTTGGGATGCTTTGTAAGGGAATAACTTCCATTGGGGCATTGGCCACTAGGTTGACTATGGGGTATTCCAATGTCGAGGTCTGACCTTGAGGAGGTAGATTCACCATTTGATAAAAAATGTGCCAATATCCTTCAGGGATTTCAGGGGGTTCTATTTGAGTAAGTGGAGGATTCATAATCAGAGTTTGTTTTGTAGTACTGCCTAGATTTGGGATCACAAGAGATCCTTGTTCAGACAGTTGAGGTTGTGCCTTAGCAGTTCCACTAGTTTCTCCCTCTCCTTCTCTTAAGTTGCACGATTTTCCCTCTTGTAGAGGATAGGAATGTAAATTTGTTGTAACTTGAAAACTCTGTTCAGATCCTCCAATTTGACAATGAATCTTAGATTAGGCTGCATATGGTGAGTCCGCTACCTAAGGAATTATACTAGGGCTTTTTCGAGAGACAATCCGAAGTCCTACTGATGCTTGAGACTCTGCTGTTCTTACAACTTTGTCTATAAAAGTTGTTCTCCCAAGGCTTATCAATCCCTTGGATTTTGTGGATTTAGGTGGGGGTTTCTAATATTTTTCTATCTTTTTATTCCTAGTCATTCATAAAAAGAACTATTCTTGTGTGGTTATATCTTCCAGATCCATCGCATTTTGTTGTTTTATGTATCGACGTTTCAAACCATCCTCTGTGGTTTATCATCAGGAATTTAGATGTGTGAAGAAGTCAAAGAAAGATGAGTGATAAATAAATAAAGGTTATGGTAGGTAGTGTAAAGGGCCGACAGGTTTTGATGAAGGAGAGGTTTTTAATTAATTTATAACTAATTTAGTTTAGGTTAACTTTACATTTAAATTTAATTATGATTTTTGTTTTAATTTAATATATTTTCATTTAATTTAATTTTGATTTAATATAACTTAATAATTTAATTTAATTCAATTTAATTTAATTTTAATTTGATTTAAATAAAATTTAATTAAAAGTCTCAAATCCATTAAGAACTATTCTTATTTAACCTCTATGATTTTTCTAAAAAGTGGGTTGATGAGAAAGAACTTTACTTGCTGGTCACGCAGGTTCTTACCTCTCGTTTTTAAAACCCAATTCTCTTACACCAAGATGAAAGGAATTCACTTTGAAACACTTTCCCTGGCAACGACGCCAAAATGTTGGTGCACTAAGATGTCTTATTACAAGCAATCTTAATACCTACTTTCATTATGAACCCAAGGAAGGTCCTTTTATTTTGAGAGTGTCAGCACTATATATGCATTTAATTTAGAGGTTAATTTACGTTGGAATCATTGAAATTGCCAGTGTCTATTTCTATAAATTCAATCCAAACACTTCTGAAAGGCATTCATAACACACTTTCAAAGCTACTTAATATATTATGCAAACAACTGAATCAGAATGAAAATAAAGAGAATCACCCTTGACAATCCAACTGGTATTGAAACTAACTCATTAAATAAGAAGTAAAGCTATGATAATTGAACAAAAAATAACCATATAAACATCTTATGGAAAGCAATCACTCTAGATTTGAAATCCATGATAGTGTTACCTTAGAATGAATAGTAATCTGGAATTAACATAACCAATTCAATGAAGAGAAACACACAAATATAATCGCACAGCTAAATCTAGAATCTTTACTGAACAACAAATGCAAATCAGAATCCCCAAGGGTTAGCTCAGTTGGTAAAAAATCGTGCCTCGCCATCGGGAGGTTATAGGGTCAAATCTACCCGAAGCCCTTGGGGTCAAGTCTTGCCAGCAGGTCGAGGGGTGATTAGCCCAGATTTTTCCGTGGACGTAGCGACCACTCACTAACCACAGTGTTCATGAACCATACTATATAGAAAAAAAAGAAAAAAAAGGAGAAAAAACGCAAATTAGAATCATTAATCCTCATAGTAATCAAAATGATACTAAATTTGCAAACTAACAATAATAAAGAGTGAAGAATAAAAAAAAATGATTATAACACAATTGAAGCAGTAAATATTCTAATTCTTGGGCCCAAAGTCTCCAGAAGTCCCCGATGGTAGATATTCATAATACGATTATGAATTAAACACAATCTTATTCATTAAAATCAATAACAAAGTTACAACATCATCGAGATGAAAGTATTATATGTCCAAAAAGAATAGTTACAATATGTGAATTCCTAAACTAGATATTCAGTTCCCCTTACACCTTTATATAACATTTGGAGAAGTAAATAGATAAAAGAGAATCCTCAGGATCAGGGGATCTTGAGGATTTCGCAATACTCGATATGATTTCATCAAAAATAGCATTGGTCCTTCTAATCTTCCGCTTTCTTCCATGATCACAACACTGTATTTTTTCCTTTACTAGCTATTGTTGTTCTGTCGATTGAACATCAATCGTCCAATCCATGTCCCTTCATATAAAGATAGTGAAAGTTAGTTTTCCATGCCCATATTTACCTAATTTCTTACTAATCGATTTTACCGAGCTTCTGCTGTTGTTTCCTCTATTTTTATCCATAAAACAAAGATAAACATGTGAACACAAATGCTTAATTATGCTATTTACGAGGAGAAATGATACCTTTTCTTCAGCCTAACATACTCCCCTGCTTACCTTATTGAATGTCCTCATGCAATCAGATGGTTAAGGTGTAGTTGAGTTAAGGAATAGGCTAGATATAATTCCTACTTATATAGCCTGAAACCTTGTTTATTTTTGTGCACTACAAAAGCCTAGTTCACTTGTTGATTTGTCAAGTTATAATCACTGTGCTACCCATCTAGGGGATACCAAATAATTGCACTTCTATATCGGCACCCTATCCACTCAGGGCCCATGCTCAAGACCATGTTGTTGTATTTATGTAAGCGAGTGGATGCAGTTTTGAAATTCCTGAATCCAAATGGCTCTCTGTTCTTGATAGTATTGTTGGAGGCTTCCCATCTCTGTCTCACTACAGATAAAGATTCTTCTTTGATTTCCTAGAATTACTCCTTCCCTACCTATATGATATCTGTGTGTAGTGGTCCTAATTGGCCCACAACACCGGTTTGGCTCATAATCTGTTTGTGCTGGACAGAGAGGTACAGGGGTTTTGTAGGTTTTCCCCTAGCTCATAAGTCTATGCCATATTCTCACTTCATAAAAGTATTATGGGCCTTAGCCCATTTGATTTGGCTAGTGGAAAAAGAAAGAAAATCTTGGAATTGGATATCCCCTATGAAGGGGCCAGGATTACTGTCTAAGTCATCCTCTAAAAATAGATTATGCATGTAAAATTCACATATGAGGCGCTGTACCTATTCATTCCATTCCTTGAAACACTTGACAAAATCTGGGGTCATCTTAATTTCCATTCACTTTCCATGTTTAACAAATTTGACCTTCAATAAGAGATATATTTCTAGTAAGAATAGTGCGTAGTTAGTGGCAGGAGCTCGACATGACAAGGCATTTGAATAAAGAGATGAAACAATCTCTAATTGCTCTTTATATTTTTGCAACATGACCTATGATTTTTTGACTTTATTTTGTTCATCCTTGTAATTAGCAAAATTCTCACCCTCTATGACCATGAGTGCCTCAAATTTATTTCATAACTCCTAGTGTACTCGCAGGGGCACTACTTCCTCTTTATGCAAGTCAATTCCTATTGAGTCTTGACTAGTTCATTCTGCAATTTCCTAATGACCAGTTCCCTTACCAAGGGAATGTAGGCATACATATCCTCTGTCTAGACCTCGTTGTCCTTTGTTTCCATTGGGTCATTCTGAACAACAACCTCAATTTCTTCTCGAATCATGCAACAATCAGCTTGGGTGTTTTCTTCAGTATCAGTTTGAACGACAACATCAAGAGTAGGGAAGTCTTTTTGGGTTTCATGTGGGCAAATATAAGGATATTCTATCTACATTGCATTGTCTTCTAAAATACATGGCTCTCTTTGGGTTTCTTTTGAATAAACCAATAGGGTCTCAGTTTGGGTTTCAACATCTTCCCCAGAGCAATGTTTAGTTTGAGTCCCTGTGGCCTCCAATTCTGCTTTCACTTTATTAACCCTAATTTCTTCCTTCAACCACTGTCTTAGCTACTTAATTGTTTTATTTTGCCTCCTATACTTCTTAAGAATCTTCTTGACTTTGTCCTTGTATGCTTTCTTTGTTGTGAGGCTTATGATTGGTGGTGGTACCGCTGTATTTACTTCAGGTCCCTGTTTAGGTGGAATTGTGTCAACATCAGGATGGGGTTGTAATGAGATTGTGTCTACTGATGGATTTTCACCTTCTAGGTCTCTATATTCATAAATTTCCCTCTCAGGAGACCGCAATGAAATGGTGCCTCCTGAGCAATTATTGTTTTCAGTGTCTACTTCAAGATGGGCCTTGTCCTATGGGAACTTCATAAAAATGGTGATCCCTGGTTAATTTTCACCTTCCAGGGTTTCTTCCATAGGATTTTACTTAGTTGGGGGTTCCAATGGAGTAGTAAATTATGCTATATTTCCTTCCCTAATGGTTTCCTCTGCATGCACTTATGCTTCATGGGGCTCCCCCATAGAAGGAAATGGTTCCCTTTATTCTTCCATATTATCAGTAAATGATAGGGTTTCATCATGACCATGACTACCAACAACGGCAGATTGGTTGGGGGCATAATTATGCCCTTCAAAATTCCTTGATTGCTCCCTTCACCAAATATCCACATATTTTCCAGAACTCGGGCAACCTCTTCCTCATAGTCTTGCAGAGAGACATCTTGTGGACTTATAGGGGTTATGTGAGATGGCCCTATCACATCTATTTGAATTGGGGTGTCTCGCTGTGACTTTACCTTACAGAGCATCTTCACTTTGCTGGGCCTGAGGCCAAAGAGGGATACTTCCTTTTCTATGTCCTTTTCACACCTGTCACTCTTGGCCCTTGTTGTTCAATTGCTAGCTTTTCTATAGGTGGGGCCAGAGTAGGATTCAAAAGGTTATCCCAGGCTAGCTGTTGTTGGGCCAGTCCATGAATGATGATTAATTTGTTCAGCCCATGATGGATGATGACTGTATTTGGGTCCTTTTCCTTTTTGACTATATGAGCAACATCATGTAATACATAATTCAAATAAAATGCAAAGTTAACTGCAATTTTTTGTTTTAAAATGGCTAATAGTTTAAGTTGGCGAGGTTTTACCATGTCCCGTGGTCTGTCGCACATGATGTACCTCTGCACAATGGTTTCCAATTCCTGCCATGGATGTCTCAAAGCTGTAGGGTGAACCCCTTTTCCTTTTCACACCAATTGCTCATCTGGGTCCTAAAATACTATGACTACTTCCCACAGAAGAACACGTTTGTCTATCCATCTTGTTCCTTCTGCTGGAAGTCTATAACATCAACTATGATCACTTTGGAGACCGTTATGTTCTTTCCTCTTACCATGGTGTGGCCATTCTATAAATTATGCAGAAATTCAAGTGTCATCTCCTTATGAAATCCCTCTAATCTTGTCAAATATTTTAGCTAGCCAATGCACTCAAGAACCGCAGGAGCTTGGTTTGATACCCTAAGCACTCTGGGTTCATTTTGAATGGCTTTTCTTCCCATGACTGCTATTTTTCTGTGGTTAATTCACTTGCATGCACTTCTCTCACTCTTTCACATTTTGGAATAGTAACAAAGAACATTAAAGCTATTGACAGGAAAATGGCGTTGTTTTGAGAATTAATATCATGGACAGTTGAGTCATTTGTCTCATCAACAATATTTGGCATAGGACCATAATCAATTCGCATGCTATCCACAATGGTTGCCTTTTTCCTCCAATCAGAAATGGGTTGATAATTATTACACACACGTAATCATCATGCAGTCCGTTAACCAGAAATTAGTTTAATAATCATCACACAACTATCCATAGATTGTCACACATGTTGTTCATACGCAGAGCATCCCCCCCTTCAATCAGAAAAGGGAGTCCACGCCCAGCAAGCATGGGAAATAAAGGAGAAAGTATCGGTAAATCATAAATGTAGGCAACCAATCAATAAAAGTGGCGTAATATATGAAAGCGACAATCAAAGCAGTACACGTCAAAAGATTTGGAATGCTTGTGAAATAAAATAGATATTTATATCATTATGTCAATAGATTTTTCCCTTAGGTGGCAAAGTGGAAAACAGACGACCGGCGATAAATATTAATGAATGGCAGTAAAGTGATTAGATGAATATGATATAATGAATATAAGATATAAGTTACCATGCATGTTGGATTTTAGGAATGTTGTTCAAATGGAAATTTTCCTTTAGAAATGAATCCATGGATGGTAATAGAGTAAAGAGAATTTGACAATGTCACACAGTACTTCAATACCATAAGCAGAGCCACTACTGCGAGTAGTTGTTCATAGCCTTCACAGGGTTTATATTTAACCGCAAAAATGAGACAAAATCCTCCTTTTAGTATTTAGATGATTCTCCCTTTTCATTTTCTATAAAGAGACCGCTATGCTGGCATGGTAAGCAGATAGTCATAGTGCCATTCACCAGGATATAACAAAGTGTTTAGGTTGGCTTGTGATGAGACCCCTTGTTCTTCTGACAGTTTTAATTATCAAGAAGGTCATTACCTTGGTGTGGTGGCCATAATGGAATGTCACCTGTTACATCCTTATGATCATGGTAGGTCGGCTCATGCTGAGACCCCCTATCCGCTTTAAAAAATTATTTGTTGTATTTTCATATTTATATATTTATATATTTTGATGCTTTTATTGTAAAAAGACGGAGGCTCATTTAGTCCTTAAGAGTCAGAGATGGCATAAGAAGTAAAAAAAATGCGAATGTAAGTTATGCTTTTACCCCCATATCATCATATCAAATGGATTTATCCATTTGAAAGTGTAAAAGATAAACCAGCATGGTATTAGAATAATAAATCATTTTATGATGTGTCCAAAGAAAAGATATTCAGCCAGTCATTATAGAGATGCACCGTGTCAGCTTTTGAATGAAGATGACCATCAAAAGGTTTCATAGGTGATAATGGTATAAACATTACTGTTTTTATTTATCTTAGGCATATATCCAAGCATATGGTTTTTATTCAAAACATAAAAGAGAAAGAAAATGGAAAAAAGAATAATTGACGATAAAAAATAAAATAAAAAATCATAGTTATTCGTTCTATCGATTGAACAACAAACACATAAAAAGAAAAATCAAGTTTGTTCAATTGATTGAACAACAATTGTTCAAATTATTGACAACAATTGTTCAAACAATTTAAGAAAAAAACATGCAAAAAGTGTTGTTCAATTGATTGAACAACAATTGTTCAATTGATTGAACATCAAAAGACACAAAAAGTGTTGTTCAATTGATTGAAAAAAATTGGGTCAAATGATTGAACAAAAAAGTACAAAAAAACAAATAAGTGTATTCAATTGATTGAACAACAATCATTCAATCGATTGAATAACAAAACATACACAAACAAATAAGTGTTGTTAAATTGATTGAACAACAAAATATAGGAAAACATGTTATTCAATTGATTGAACAACAATCATTCAAACGATTGAACAACACAATACAAAAGTGATGTTCAAATGATTGAATAACAATCGTTCAATCATTTGAACAAAAAAATACAAAAAGGTGTTGTTCAATTGATTGAATAGAAATCATCCAAACGATTGAACAACAAAATAACACACAAAGATGCAAAAGTTTTGTTCAATTTATTGAATAGCAATCGTTCAAACGATTGAACAACAATCATTCAAACGATTGAATAGCAAAGTGCAAAAAGTGTTGTTCAATTGATTGAACAGTAATTGTTCAAATGATTGAACAACAAAACACAAAAAGTGTTGTTCAATTGATTGAACAACAATCGTTAAAATGATTGAACAACAAAACACAAAAAGTGTTGTTCAATTGATTGAACAATAATCATTCAATCGATTGAATAACAAAACATAGGCAAAAATAAGTTTTGTTCAATTGATTGAACAACAATCATTTAAACGATTGAAAATCAACACACACAGAAAAATAAGTGTTGTTCAATTGATTGAATAGGAATCGTTCAATCGATTGAACAACAACATACACACAAAGGTAAGTTTTGTTCAATTGATTGAACAACAATCATTCAATTGATTGAACAACAATCATTCAATCGATTTTATAAAACTCATTAAAAACACCCAAAGGCAAGAGAAATCCTCATATTTACATGGTGATTCCTAACTAGATTGCAATCAATCATAAAAGAATACATACATTATTTATAGCTAAAGAAAGATACAATTTCACGAGAGCAAA
The DNA here is from genome assembly GCA_031772625.1 of Pinus tabuliformis. Taxonomy (NCBI): domain Eukaryota; kingdom Viridiplantae; phylum Streptophyta; class Pinopsida; order Pinales; family Pinaceae; genus Pinus; species Pinus tabuliformis. The sequence goes on along the minus strand of CM062810.1, from coordinate 869,468,829 downwards.
GTTGTAGGGTCATTACTCCCTGCAGCTAGAATTTTCGTAGTGGGGTCATCACGTACCTGTTCACAAAAAGATTCCTTGGTGAGTGGTTTGTGATAAAGACACACCCAATGACCATTCACCTTAAAAGAATGGCCAGACCCATCAATGGTAGTCAAAGTGAGGGTAACATTGTTATGTACTTCTTGAATTTCATAGGGGCCAAGCCAACTTGTCTGTAACTTGCCTGGAAGGTCTTGGAATCTAAAGTCATAGAGAAGTGCCCCATCTCCTTTCTGAAACGTCTTCTTTTTAATAAGGCTATCGTTCCACTTCACTCTTTACTGCTGAATAATTTCACTGCATTGTATAGCAAGTAGTCAAGCCTCTCCAATTCTTTTATTTGTTGATGTCGGTTGGTTTGCGCTTCTGTCAGATCCAATCCCACTTCCTGGGTTGTTTGTAGAGTCTTTATTTCAAATTCAATAGGAAAGATAGGTTCTTTGCTAAATATAAGTTGGTATGGAGAATATCCAATAGTATTTCCCCAAGTTGTGTGGTAGGCCCACAAGGCCTCTGGCAGTCTAGCATCCCAGTCCTGCCGATGTGTTGAGACCGTCTTGGTCAGAATTGCTTCGATGACCTTATTGGTGCTTTCAACTTGCCCATTCGCCTACGGGTGATATGAAGAAGTGACTCTATGTATAATGTGGTGGTTTCTTAGAGTGGATGTAATCTTGTGTCCTACAAATTTCCCTCCTCCATCCGTTATCACTTCCCAAGGTAAACCATACAGCACAAATAGCCCAAAAAGGAAATTAATTACAACTTCTTCTGTAGCTCTTGGAAAATCTACTGTTTCTACCAACTTCATTACATAACCTGTGGCGACCAGTATATAGGCCTTTTTGTTTGATGGCGGATGAAATGGGCCAACAAAATCCAATGCCCATCATTCAAAGGATTCTATTACTAGTTGGGGCTACAGTGGAATTTCATCAGATTGACCAAGTCGGCCCATCCTTTGGCAACTATCACAAGCCTCGGCATAATTCTTAGCATATTTAAAAATAGTGGGCCAATAATAGCCCATTTGTAGTACCTTATGCACTATCCTATGATTTGTGAAGTGTCCTTTGTAGAGCTCATCATGGCAAGCCTTCAAGATTTCATAAATTTCATCCTCACGAATGCATTTGCATATACACATAGTAGACCTTGTGTGAAAAAGGTATCCGCCAATCCAAGAAAATAGGGCACTGCATTGGACAATCTATTTCCTTTCCCTTGCTGTCAAGTGCTTGGGCAACTTTACTACTATCATAAAGTTTGCTATATCTGCATACCATGGCATTTTGACTATTATAAGAAACAAATGTTCATCTGGAAATTGGTCATCCAATACCAATGAATCATTTACCTTTGGAAATCAAGAGAGAAAATCAACGATTGGGTTTTCCTTCCACAAACGATCTTTGATGGTGATATCAAACTCCTGCAAAAGAAACAACCAACGAGTCACTTGACCATTTGTAATAGGTTTGTTTGCTAAGTACCTAATGGCAGAATGATAAGTATACAGAAAAACATGATAGCCAGTTATATCATGTCTAAATTTATTTAGGGCATAAATGACAGCTAAGAATTCCTTTTATGTTACTGTATAATTAAGTTTAGTAGCAGTAAGATTTTTGCTGATATAATATATAGCATAAGGTTTTATGTCCTCCTCTTGGCTGAGGACAATGCTTATTGCTGCATCTGATGTGTCCATGGAGATGTGAAAGGGAAGCTCCCTGTTAGGTTCATGTAATACTAGTGCCGTTGAAACTAGTTTCTTTAAATATGTAAAAGCTGTGTCACATTTGTTAGACCATTTAAAGTCAACATTTCTTGTTAAAACATATAAAGGTACAACAATTTATAAATTTTTTTTAGAAACCTACAATAATAGCCTGCATATCCAAGGAAGCTACGTACCTCCGTTTGAGTGCAGGGTGTAGGTAGTAAAAGGATTACTTGTATATTTGCTGGATCTACTTATATCCCTGCTACAAAAATGTAATTTCCCAGGATTACACATTTGGTCATCATCATGGGACACTTGAAATTTCTTAAACACATTGATCCAGGTGGATATTGGTGGCCACCTGCCAAGTCCACCTGGACCCCCACCATTGTCTTTCTCAGCATTTTCAGTTTCCTTAATTGTAGCACAACTTACTATTTTTAGCAGTTTTTTGGGTCCTGAACTTCCGGAGCCGTTTTGAGGCCCTAAACGACGTTTTTTGGGGAATCCGGGGGCAACACTAGTGTTGCCTGTTCCAACAATGATAGTGCTCAGATAGATCTTTCTAATGAGGTATTGTACGCGTCAAACGGAGATCATATGCCAAAGTTACGACCCCGGGAAGTTGATGTACCAACTTACCCCCAAACGGGGCCCACAGTTTGGTGTTTCATCTCCTAGGGTTAGGTTTTGGAATGTTAAGGGTTTTTCCATTGTTTCTCAACAATAAATAGGCCTTCGAGCCTCATTGTAACACAGTTCAGAGGCATGTAGCCATCACATCTCTTCTCAGAGATAAGCTACCATCGCCCTAGCTAGTTCATTTCCATTTCTGTTTGTAAGCATATTTCAGTATTTTCCATTAATGAAACGAAGTATTATTTCCGCTGCATCTTTGTGTATATGGTTATCTCTGTAATTTGTTGCATTCCTGTTTAAATCCGGATCAGTTGTATCAGAGCGGTCTGCTTTTTCTCTGTTTTTCTTTGCATGTCCCCAACAAGGTCGGGATATAAGGAGTTAGGGCTTGAACTGGTTGAACCTTTGCAAGACCAGCCTCGAAAATCCCGACGGCCTCCCATGGAGGACGAGAAGAAAGACGAGGGGGCAGGAGATCCCATCAAAATCTTGCTCGAAGAAGCGCTCGAGCAACAACGGAACGCGATGATGGACAGCTTTGCGTAGATCCTTCAGTGGCTACCCAGAAGCGGCGCATCGGCTTCCAGTAGCTCCTCTGGAAACGCCACACCCTTTAAGGTACAAGTTAATTTTGAAATCCCCATATTCGAGGGTCAGATAGACGCCGATGCCATAGATAAATGGATAAATCTGCTAGAGGGTTATTTTTCTGTTCATGAATTTTCGAGTCGGGAAAAGATTGTTTTTGCTCTTCTCAAAGCAGCCCCCCACGTCAAGGACTGGTGGGAAACCTACTGCGAGCAGAAGGATGAAAGTACTGGCTCACTATTTTCAGCCGCACCCACCTGGGATTCGTTCCGGGATGCCATCAAGGAGTAGTACTACCCTGTCGGAAGCTATGAGGATGAATACATAAAGTGGACCACGCTGCGGCAGGGAAGGGACCAAGACGTGCCAGAGTTCACCAATCTTTTCCATACCCTTCGCACAAAGTTGGGTATCAAGGATTCAGAGCAACATTTGATACTCAAATACCGTGGCTGCCTGCACAAGTACATCCAGGAAGAAATACAGTTCCTAAACATCCCCTCGCTCAGCGCAGCATACCGGTATGCCGTCAAGGTCGAGCAGAAGTTTAAACAAAAGAAGCGAGACTTTGGATCTGCGAATCCAAAGCAGGGGAAAGGTGCCCCTAAACCACAGAACAAAGGACAAAGCCAAGGCGAGACAGCCCAAGACAACCAGCCGAAGCTGCAAGCAAAGAGCAACGCCATGAAGCCGAGAAAGGACACTGGAAAATGGTGCGAGTTCCATAAGAGCTCCACTCACAACACAAGTGAGTGTCGGGCCAAGCAGTCACTGGTGGCTGAGCTAAAGGTTTCAGAATCAGATGCATTTTCTGACTCTAAGTCAGAACCCGATAAGGGGTATGAAAAAGGGAAGCAGATCATTGATGCAGATCCCAGCGCCACTGTTGCTACCGCAAAGATCCAGAAAAATGAACCCGAAGATCCAGAGGAGGAGGAGCGTCTCTTCCACTCCCAGATGTGGGTAAAGGGCTCCCCGATACAGTTCATTGTTGATAGCGGGAGTCAAAAGAACCTCATTTTGGCAGAGGTCGTGAAGCGGTTGGGCTTACCGACCACAGCACATCCACAACCATACACCATTGGGTGGCTTCACCAAGGGAGAGATCTCCGCGTGAGCCAGCAGTGTCACCTTCCATACAACATCAAGCCCTTCACGGATGAGGTATTGTGTGACATTGCTCCCCTTGAAGTTTGTGATGTATTACTAGGACAACCATACTTGTGGAAGCGACATGCTGTGTATGAATCAAGGCCCCGTGCTGTTATTATTACATTGGGAAATAAGTTGTTCAGGATACCAGAGGTAGCACCACCTGCCGCCATCTCTTTGATTACTGCAAAACAATGCTGTAAGATCATTTCCAAAACCAGGAAATTTGTTTTCCTGATGATATGCCCTCAAGGGAAGAAGAAGACAGAGGCCGCGGCCTCCAAACAGGGTCCCTCTGCACGGCAGCTACAGATGGACAAGATTGTGGAGGAGTACGAAGACATCTTCACCTCCTCGGCAGGGGTTCCTCTGCACTGTCAAGTCAAGCACTCCATTGATCTGACCCCAGGTGCGCCGCTACCCAATGGACCAATTTATCGGCACTCCGTTCTGGAGAATAATGAAATCAAGAGGCAGATTCAGGAGCTCCTGCAGAAAGGTCACATCCGTCCGAGTTCTTCGCCCTGTGGGAGCCCGATAGTGTTGGTACAGAAGAACGATGGGACGTGGAGACTCTGTATTGACTATCGGGCGCTGAACAAGATCACTGTCCGTAATAGGTACCCGATCCCGCGGATTGATGACCTCCTAGACCAACTAAAGGGGGCGAAATATTTCAGCAAGATCGATCTGAAGTCAGGATATCACCAGGTACCAATTGAACCCTCAAATGTGTGGAAGACTGCCTTCAAATCCAAGGAGGGCCTCTTCGAATGGTTGGTCATGCCTTTCGGATTGACGAATGCTCCTGCAACCTTTATGAGGCTAATGGATGACATCTTGCGGCCATTCACCAACTCCTTTGTAGTAGTATACTTGGATGACATTCTGATCTTCAGCCAGAGTTGGGAAGAGCACCTCCACCACATCCGACAGGTTCTCCAAACACTGCGGCAACACAAGCTATGTGCCAATTTGGAGAAATGCACTTTTGGCATGACCGAGGTTCAGTATCTGGGATACATCATTGATGAACAGGGGGTGCATGTCGATCCAGCCAAGGTCTAAGTCATTCGGGATTGGCCCTCTCCAACCACTCTAACAGAGCTCCGCAGCTTTCTAGGTCTTACCAACTTCTACCGCAGGTTTGTGTTGGGATTTTCTCATATTTCTTGGCCCTTGAGTCAAGTCACCAAGGGCGGGGCGAAAGAAAAATTCTTTTGGTCTGAATCTCAATAGAAGGCATTCAGGGAGTTGAAGGATCGCCTCTGCATGGCACCAGTGCTCGCGTTACCAGATTTACAACAACCATTTGAGGTCGAGACAGATGCTTCTAACTATGCTATTGGGGCAGTCCTTACTCAACATGGACATCCAGTGGCATATCATAGTGAAACACTTTCAGACACAGTACGGAAGTACCCCACTTATGATAAAGAGATGTATTCCATTGTACAGGCCTGCCGACAATGGAAGCATTACATTTTGGGGAAGGAAACGGTCATCCACACAGACCACCGACCTCTGCAGTTCATATAGACCCAAGGGAAATTGCAGAATGATCGCCATCAGAAGTGGTCTACATACCTGCAACAGTTTCACTTGAATATCAAGTATAAAAAGGGTAGCACCAATAATGTTGCAGATTGCCTCAGTCGACCACCGATCATGGCGCTAACCACTGTGCTCAACTCTTGCGGGCACGAGACTTCTGATTGGCCACTTCTCTAGAAAAGCGACCCAGAATTCGGCCACACATACCAGACACTCTTGGAGGGTCGGCAGGTTGCAGATTTTCACCTCCAGGATGCCATATTATGCCACCTTGGTCACCTTTGTGTTTCTTCAAGCGAGCGTGCCAAGATGATTTGGGAAGCACACTACAGTCGGGTTGCTGGGCATTTCGGGGTCGAGAAAACAGTGGCAGTACTGCAAAACTATTTCTATTGGCCGAATCTTCGACAGGATGTTGGGAAGTACATCCGATCATGTACTTCCTGTGCCATTGCCAAACCGACCATTAAGAAGCAAGGCCTCTATACCCTGTTGCCTACCCCTAATCGACCTTGGGAATCCATCTCCATGGATTACATGTCAGGCCTTCCTTCCACTAAGCATGGAAATGACTGTGTTTTTGTGGTCGTCGACAGGTTCTCAAAGATGGCCATTATGATGGCCTGCAAGAAGAATATCACAGCAGAAGCCACTGCTAAACTTTTCTTTGAACGAGTGTGGGTGCACTTTGGGATCCCACAGTCTATCATCTCAGATCGGGACAGTCGATTTCTCAGCACCTTTTGGTCCAGTCTCTGGTCAATGCTGGACACCAAACTCACGAAGTCCACAGCCTTCCATCCTCAAACTGATGGCCAGACAGAGGTTGTCAATAGGATGATTGTGCACATTCTGCGCATGTATAACTCAAAGCATCCACGCACATGGGACGAGAGCCTCCCCTACGTTCAGCACAGCTACAACTGAACTCTTCACAGCTCCACTGGCCATAGCCCTTTTCAGGTGGGTTTGGGATTCCAGCCACTATGCCCCATTGATGTGGCCATGCCACTTGCAGCTACTCACATGAATTCAGCTCATGTCTAGTCTGAAACAGATAAGGCCACCAGCTTCATTGAGCGCATCCAACATATTCGCCAGCAGGTCCATGACATTCTTGAGAAATCAAATGCCAAGTACAAGCAGCGACATGATCAACATCGGGTGCCACACAAGTTTCAGGTGGGCGACAAAGTCTGGTTGCATTTGCAAAAGGAACGCCTTACTGGAGCCTATCAGAAATTGAGACCACTCCGATATGGTCCTTACACCATTACTAAGGCTATGGGAGACAATGCATTTGAGCTCATCATTCCCCCATTCCTTGGCCTGCACCCAGTATTCAATGTGGACCGCCTTCGGCCATACTTTCCACCATTGCTAGACACATCCGACATTGCAGAACAGCTCAAACCCACAGAATTAAATCCAGATTGCATGGAACAAGCTGCAACTGATCGGATCATGGACACACAGATCAAGAACACTCGCCAACAGAATATCCAACTGTATCGAGTTGTCAAAGCAGGCCAACTCCTTCAGCAGGGCAAGTGGCTCACCAGGGAACAAGTTCAGCAGAAATTTCCTCATCTCATGGAGGAGCTCAACGCAATGGGGACCATTGCTTCCTAAGGGGGGAGGAATGATCCAGGTGGATATTGGTGGCCACCTGCCAAGTCCACCTGGACCCCCACCATTGTCTTTCTCAGCATTTTCAGTTTCCTTAATTGTAGCACAACTTACTATTTTTAGCAGTTTTTTGGGTCCTGAACTTCCGGAGCCATTTTGAGGCCCTAAACGATGTTTTTTGGGGAATCTAATGAGCTATTGTACGCGTCAAACAGAGATCATATGCCAAAGTTACGACCCCAGGAAGTTGATGTACCAACTTACCCCCAAACGGGGCCCACAGTTTGGCGTTTCATCTCCTAGGGTTAGGTTTTGGAATGTTAAGGGTTTTTCCATTGTTTCTCAACAATAAATAGGCCTTCGAGCCTCATTGTAACACAGTTCAGAGGCATGTAGCCATCACATCTCTTCTCAGAGATAAGCTACCATCGCCCTAGCTAGTTCATTTCCATTTCTGTTTGTAAGCATATTTCAGTATTTTCCATTAATGAAACGAAGTATTATTTCCGCTGCATCTTTGTGTATATGGTTATCTTTGTAATTTGTTGCGTTCCTGTTTAAATCCGGATCACACATCTTGATAGCGATGCATCATTCCAAAACCTTCTCTAATGTTTGTAGCACTTGATCAAAGTCATCCCCATATGCAGTAAAGTCATCCATGTAAACTTCAAGCCCTTCACTTATCAAGTCAGCAAAAAAGATGAGTATGGCTATTTGAAACGTAGTTGGGGCATTCCATAAGCCAAATGGTAAAACTCTGTAAGCGAATGTACCCCACGGACAGGTGAAGATTGTTTTTTCTTGGTCTTTAGGGGCAATTTGAATCTGATTGCAGCTACTGAAGTCATCTAGAAAGGAAAAGAACTATTTTTGTGCCAGAGTATCAAGGACTTGATCAATAAATGGAAGAGGGAAGTGATCTTTCTATGTTGCCTTGCTTACTTCCCGATAATCCACACAGATATGCCACTTCCCATTTTTCATAGGGACAACTACCAATGGAGAGACCCATTTGCTATATGAAATGGGATAAATGAAATTCATGTCCAACACCTTCTATAGCTCTTCTTTTACGATGTCCTTGAGATGCAGATTCAATCTCTACCGAGGCTACTTGATAGGATGGGCATCCTTTTCAGTGTAGATATGACGCCTACATAACTGTGGGTCTATTCTCCTCATGTCAGGATATTCTTAGGCAAAAGTCCCTTTATATTTTTGTAGGACCTTAATGAGTTTTTGTTATGGGTCACTGTCCATGCTATCATTAATATTTAAAACCATGCCTGGTTCGACTTCAACGGGCTTGCTGTTATGAACAATAATTTTCTATATATGTTGATCATCAATATGTTTCAAAGGGTCTCCCAAGGCTTCATTATCAAGAATTTATTTTAACATTTGACATTTTATATTGTTCACATTGGCTGGCTGATTCATAAATTTGTTGATAACATCATCTTCAGTCTGATTCTTGAATTCAAGTGCCTTTGCTACTGTAAGTGGTGAACGAATGCTTTCTTCTTGGTATGTGGGTGGTTTTTTACATATTCTTACAATGGGAAGACTTGGTTTGGTAGGAGGATATAAAACAAGATTTTCTACAACATCCCCTTTAGCATTAGTCATGCTACCCTCTCGATAGCCTATATAAGCATCGACTGTTGCCAACCAAGGTTGGCCCAAAATCAGAGGGTGCCCATCCAATCAACTCTTTGGGTTTATAACAAGAAAATATGTTGGATACTCCCATGAATCAACAGAAACCAAAATATCCTATAAAGTTCCCTCTATCCTTACCACCAAATGATCAACAAGTTCTAGCAGGGTGGTGGTTGGTTCCAGAGCTGTAATACCGAGTGTCTGATAGGTTTTTGTTGTTAAGATGTTAATGGCTACATACAGATCAAATAATGTGTTTGGAAAGGAGCAACCATATATTTGAACTATAACTACGGGATTCCCAGGATCTTCATACTTTACCAGAGTTTCCCCTCCCAAAAATAAATCAGATAAGGTCCCTAAAACATGAATGGTGGGTGAAGCTTTTTCCTTCCTCACAGGCTTCTTTACACATAGCTCTTTAATCATTTTAGCATAAATAGGAATATCTTGGATGGTCGAGAGGAGAGGGATTTTAATAAAAAGATTTTTTAGTTCCCCTACAAGACCTGTCAAGGAATGGGGGAGAAGTGACTGTGAGTTTCTCAGGATCTTTATGTTGATCTGTATCTTCTCCTTGTTTTATTTCTATGTCAATTACAGTTGATGGTATATTTACAGGTGGGGTTTCTAACTCAATTGATGGCTGGTCTCTATTTTCCACAGGGGTGATGATACGTCATGAACTCAACCTCAGTTCATTACATTCTTTTTGTTCAATCTCATAGTTTGAGCTTTCGACAATTTTCACTAGCTGAATCGTCTGTTATTGGGATTCAGATTCGGCTAAGCTGGAAATTGAGGATGCAGAAGAGGCTGAGGATTTCTTTGTAATGGATATGGAGTTGATAATGTAGGTTGAGGTTCAGGACCTGTTCCCATAGGTGTATTGGATATCCCCAATATTCTTTGTTGATTAGGTGACTAGTTTGGATTTTGATAAGTAGAGGTAGGCCACTAAGATGGATGTGGATTACCTTGCCAAACAAGAGTAAAAGGAGAATTTGGCCAGCCATTACCCGAAAAGGACTAAGTTGGCTATAGTGTCATAGGGAATGGTTGGGATTTCCAATTCGAGTAAGGTGTTTTGCCTTCTCATGTTGCCCTGGGGTTTTGTTGCTGATTAAATGGTGAAGAAGAAAGGAACTGGGATGTGTTTGGTGACATACCTATAGGTTTTCCCTTCCACTGTTGACGTTGGTTCATTAAGTATACTGGCTCTATCTCTTCTTTTGCCTCTTTGAAAACTTCTTTCAGCCTGGGAAGTGATGGGCATTGTTCAATGGTGTGATCCTTGGTGAATATGGTGCATGTCTAGACCATGTCCAATGTACACTCCTGTTGGTTGTGTTCCTTCCGACAATGTCCAATCATCCATGTACACCTCTAAGAACCTATGGATGTAATCCCTAAAGGCTAAAATTATAATTCTAGAGAATACTATAGGTGCATTCTCAAGACTAAATGGCATAACATGATATGCGTAGGATTCCCATTCTTTGGTGAAGGTAGTTTTCTAATTATCCTCCTTGGCGTTTCTGACTTGGTGATAGCCCGAAAATCCTTGTGTAAAGGAGTATGCTTCATTCCTTTCTACATTATCGAGAACATCATCACTGAAAGGTGTGGGAAATCGGTCATGTAGACAAGAATTTTTCAACATATCCTTATTTGTGTAGCATATTTTTTGTTTTGTATTACAATGAGACTCACCAACTCTGCCTCATCCACTGGAAAAATAAGCCCTGCTTCTAGCATCTTGTCTATATATTTCTTCACTTTTTCTTTAACTCTTAGATTCAGTCTGTAAGGATGGTGCTTTACTAGCTTTGCCTCAGGTTTTAGTACAATTTTTATTTCTTCTAGGTCTCCCTTGATCCCTTTGAGTTTCAGAACAGGCGATGGAAACAAATCCTCATATTCTCTTAGGAGGTCAAAAATCTGTTTTGTAGTTTGTTCATTGCAATAGTCTCCAATCGAGACTAGATTTGGTTTTTCATCTGTCCTGATGTTATGCTTCCACAACTTCACTAGAAGAAACTGTGGTGCATCGGTTATAATTCCATCCTTGATGCCCCTTTCCCCTTCAATTTCATGGAATGACAAATGTCGTAACTCCTCCACATCATTCTCATTTGATTCTTTACCCACCTTTCCATAAGCCATTGCTTTAGGATATCCTAGAGATTTTGTAAGGTCCTCTAGTCTATGCACCCATCCATTAGTTGACCTGATGTGAGCAAAATTTGCTTGACAGCCTGTAATCCCTCAGTCAACCTCCTTTCATAGTTTGAGAAAGAGAAGATGTTGAAAAAATAATCATGCAAGCTATCCCAATCTCCCATTTTCCTCTTTATTTCTTCCTGTACATACTAGGATTTTGGAAAGGTTCCCAAGGTATGTATTAATCGATGTACCCATAACTCCTTCAGAACTCCTTCCCGGTTCCATCTGTCCTTACAAATTTTCATGTGATGTCAAGGGTTGAAGTCCCCTTAGTACTTTACAAATTCTTAAGGGTGCTCCCCCTCATGTCTAAACCTTACTTCCATTTCTTTCTTCATCTTCTTATAGTTGCAGAGGTAGTTGTGGTGAACTCCCCACCATCGTATCGGTGTCACTTACAATGCGACGTTTAGTAACAATATTTTATGCTCTTTAATAACAGTTGCATCAATCCTAATGAGAAATGAATTTACTGAGTCTATACCATTAAAGATAGGTAAGTCCCTTAGCTTCGTGCCAATCCAATTCATGACCTAACATATTGCAATGCAACATCTAGTGTTGATCTCATATCCACTCTGCTGCCAATCTTGCCATGCGTTTTCTGAGCCAACCTTTGAACACTGAATACTTCTCTAGCTAACATATCATTCAACTATTGGGTTCATGTAGTCATCCCTTTTACCTGTTGTCAACTTGTAAAGATGATCTAACATCCGTGGCTCTTCTCTGTCATCTATTGGTTCTGTGAATCTTGGTCCCTGATACAAGTATAGAGGTTGAATAACACTTACTCCTTCTACCTCAAAAGTCATTAGTTCCTTCTTTAAGTAAACTATAGTGTAAATTTACAATGCCCAGTCTATATCGAGCTGTGCTGGATAAAGAACCTTTTCTCCCATAATCTCTATTACTTTTAAATATTCATGGATCTTTACCCCTTATACATCCACTTCTACATCCTCGAGTCTCCTAATTAGAAGTATACAATACTCATTCACCATCCTCAACTAGATTGGTGAGAACGACAATTGAGGTTTCTCCAGTGTCGCCCACATTTTCCTTGGTATGATGTTGATATCAGAGCCAATATCTCACACAGTGTCCTTGATCTGAAATCTTGCAATCTGAGCATCAACTCTGAATTATATGCATGTAATCTTCTTGTTCCTTTATAGTCTACTAGTGTGTAATTCGGGCAAGTTAGTAGAGAAAAATCCTCCCTCAACCTCCTCCTCTAGGATGGTCGGATTCAAAATTTTCTACAAATTCCCTAAAATATGGTTGTCATTCGTGATTTGCATGAATAGACTAAACCATTCCTCGATAGGTCATACAATTGTGGATTGTGGAAGTTCTAGGCTCTTAACTCTATGAAACTCTGCCTGCCCCATTTGTAGCCTTGTGACTTTGGTCATATTGTCAAAAACGTTTGTTGCCTCCTTGTAATAATGCTTTTGTTGCTCAGGGTTACATGAGCTCTTTAGGGAGGCCAGTCTAGTGATTATGGGCTAGTCTGTGTTTCCTCAATCAACCCTATTCATTTTTCCTCTGCGTGTGACTATATTAATATTTGATAGGTTGATGTTTTTGTTACTCTTGGCTCTGCATTAATCAAGTTCTCTCCCCTCTGCTAGTTCTGCTCCTCCCATCTTGAAAAAATCTCTAAACAATCCTCTGTTGCATATGCATTGACCCTACACTAAGAGCACCAGGGATTCCTTGGTAGCAACAAATTTCATGCAACATGTCCTTCTTGGTCACAGTTGTAATAGAAAACTGGGCCTCTACCTCCTGCCCCTCCCTCCCTTATTCCTCCTCCTTTCCCTCCTTGAGAAATCTCATTGACTGGGAAGCTTACGCGGTCTAACCTATATGTTGGAGCATATAATGATCTACATTGGTCAAGGTGGTGCGTTATGGAATCACATAACTCAAAATAATTGTTATTTGGAACATTGGAGTAATTTTGTAATATTGGGCATAGATAAGGAGAGTGTCCATACCCCTTACATAATTCACAGTAATCCGATTGGTTGTAGTCAGGATACAACTCTTCCAATCCTTCCAACATGAATCCCACTATGGGCGTAGGCGTAGGTGGTCCCCCTGGAGTAGATGTGGTCCCCCTGCCCCGCAACCTTGAGCATTGTAGAAACATGACCTTCCATCAAGTAATTTGTGGACCACACATTCGGTTTCACTGGGCAGGCCGGTTGTAGATCCTTCAACTTCTCTATTAGACATGCAATTTTATGTTCAAGACCCAAGATATATGGATCATGCGATGATTCTCCCGTCTGGTATTTGTGTAGGTACCCTGCCATAACTTCTATATGATTTTCTTGCTTGAGAGCATCCTGCAGTGTGTCTATCTTGTGTTGCGATAATGGTGTATCAGTGAGGGGTAATAATGCTTTGATAAACCAATATATTTAGTGATTCAAGTCTCTTAGGTAACTAATTTTACTGATTTCATCCTTAAATGTTTACATTAGTTCCCATGTGGTCTCTCCCTCCTGTTGCTTTATCTCCCACAACTCTGACAACCCTTGCTGATCAGTTTCAGGTAGTTTGAATTCTTGTGGAAATTCTCTTTTGACATCATCCATAGTTGGGTTATGGTGTAAATCTAACCATTTTATGAACCACCTCAAGGCCCTTTCCCTGAGAGTGGTCTCAAATTCAATTAGCTTCACATTATTAGGTGTTTGGGAGGATCTCCAGATGGGCTCCCATAGATACCAATGTTGTTCTACATCTTCATTCCCCCTACCGGAGAACTCATCATACGTTGTGAGTGATCCCTCCATTTTTCACCGAGTCTGTGCTAAAAGAACAAATCCTTGCGATCCTAGTTGTAAATATTCTTTCAAGCTCGTATTGCTACTACTATTTCCACCACTACTAGTACTTTTAATTAACATGCACACTTTGAACTCTTATATTTTTTATCAACATAGAAAGGAATTTGTCAAGCTTGTTATCGAGTACCAGGGGAAGGTTGGGGGAGACACTACCTAAGCTTTGGGGGGGTGGATCATTGATTCTTTTGTATGAATTATCTTCAGTAAACAGTCTTTGTATAAAAAAATACATATCATCCTCTAGGACTTCCTCCAAGCCTAATGTACCCATAAATTTACTGCCCTCATTGGATATGTGTCAAGATGATGTATTGCATTGAGATATTCTCGAGTCCAGTTGTGATGAGACAAATTTTATCCATTGGACCTCCATTTCACCTGCAATCTCTGCAACGAGTTGTAAAATTCTACTCGAAATTTGCACTAGAAGATCTTGTACTGATCACTCGTCAGTTCTGAATACAAGATTCTGTCCTTCAATTTCACAACAATTCTATAGCAGAGTTGAGCTTGCTAAGAAACAAACTAATCCACTTACTCATCCCACTAGTTCCATAGTTCTTTCTTAAAGATCCTCGATACCATATCCTAAACCCTCTTTTTGAATTTCAGGCCCTGACAATGCAACCATTTGTTGGCACAGAAATAGCAACAGGGTTAAGACCCCAGCCTCTGGCGCAAGGGGCCAAAAAGACTGTATTTTAGTGTAGAACAATGCTGATAGTTCCCCCTTACATGGGACGGGTAAGGAGTCTCACCCCAGGTGTGCCACAACCTATGTTAAAGAAGGGTTGGAATATGATACCATGGAAACCATATTAAAGTATAGAGAGCAAGGGATAATAACTTAACATTCAAAGTAATCATATTGAAACCATCTATGCATTCTGTAACAGAGAGACTACCTAACCAAGTGCATATATAAAAAAATTGAATAACCAAAAGGCAAAAGTGATGAGGTGGTAGCGGGGATCAATGGTCCAAAAATAGAAAACGTACCTCCATTGCCAGCACAACACCTCACATAATTCGGCCATAAGAAGAAATATATGTTGATCCCCATGCATTCATGCATGCATTTCCTCAAGGCTCACTCTTACCAAAGTCACTCTTATACCTAGGCCACCTACAGAAAAGAAGCTCCATCGTTTTTCTGCACAGGATTACACAGGAAACCCTACAAGATTCCACACAGGATTCCTACAAGATACAAAGAGATAGTCTATAGGATTGGTTGAGAGGAGTTCTAGAGGGGAAAGCATGGGGGTTGGCCACAACAAACACTATGGAGAGGTAGGATCTATAAGCACTTCCCTTTTTCCAAGTAAATTGAACAAGAAATCCTCTAGTTGAGTGAATTTGGCAGCTGTGTAAGGGAATTGTCCACACAGTCATTTCAATTATTTACTGCTGAATTTAACAATTGTATCAACCATCTAATTTCCTCAAAATTGACAAACCAAGATGACAGGATGGTTTAATAGAAGGGAGCCCATTAACACGGTGAGAATTCAACCGCACCCTCATGTGCTAGAAATCTTCATAAGGCATAATTGGATGGGGTATTTTGAAAACTTAAGAGGGTATGATGATGAAGTGGCCTGAGAGTTTGCTCTCTCCCTCCTTCCACTTACCAGAGTCCATGCCACTATTGTGGTAAAATTCCTCTCCATAGAGCTCACCCCTGACCTCATCAGTAGAGTTACACCACTTCCTCTAGGAGTACCATGGAGGAAGGAAGACAAGGGAGATAGCCAGATTTCCAAGAGGAAATTCTTTTTAGAAGGTGAGGAACCCATTGAGGACAAGAATGGAGTAAGGAGAGAAAGGTAGCCATATCTGTGGAATGAGGTCAGCTACGAACTTATCAAATACACAACATGTGAGGGTAGGTATAGTGTGGTATATGGATATCACTTTAGGCTTCTTAAAGAGTTGAGGTTTGGAGCAAGAACACCTCCTCACCATAGGCTCAACATACCATACTTCCTTCTGCAATCACTGATACACACAAGCATAAAGGTGGAAGAGGGAAGTTCCCGACAATTAGCTCATCATCGGTTAATTAAAATCATCATAGAAGATTCCCTCCAAAACCTCAAAATTCCTATCTAATGGTCAATCTTCAAAGACATGCCGATAGAGGAGGACATTAGGGCTCTCACATATGATGTTAGTCCTACTGTCAATGAAAATAGATGAAGAGATTGAAGCAGAGGTAGAAGAAGAGGAGCAGGATGAAGGTGAGATAGATGAGGAGGAAGATGAAGAATAAGAGGAGAAAGAGAAAGAGAATGATGAGGAAATAAAGGAAGATGACAAAGAAGAGTCTGATAAACAATATGAGGAGCTAGAAGGAGAAGAGGAGAGGAAAAGGACAATAAAAAAGATGAGGCAAAAGATAAGGAGGAGTCACCTAGGGTGTCTCCAGAGGCCACGGATAGAGAAGCAACAACTGCCCTCACTACTATTAGCACCCCTATCAAACAGAAAGGAAAAAAAAAGAGGCAGACCCCCTTATTTTTCAAGACAAGGAAAAGCACAAGATAAGTCAGGGGAAACCATAAACACCAACCAAAATTCCCATTGTGATTGAGAACTCACCCAAACAGTAGGAGAAAATGCCTCCTCCTAATTGTCCTATCACCTATGTGAGAAGGCCTATAACTAGATCCACCTCATCCAAAGGAAAAGTAATCCTACAAGATACATTGCATGGTCTACAGGCAGGGAAAATTTTAAGAACCCCCCTAAATTTACATGTATAATAAATGGGTGAATCTCCATGGTATATAGGAAAAATGGAAGGTGATTTTATCAATAATATGATATGTATATATAATTTTTTGGCGAATCTCTCACCAGGCATGGCGAATATTTTACTCAATTATAAAATCTTGTGTTTATTGAATACACAAATGAAATCATTGCATTTCTTTAAAATATCTTTGGAAATAAAAATTACGAAAATTACATATCGATAACCTAGTGGTGTAGGATAAAATTCACCCGTGCCATTCATAGAAAGCATGAGAAAAAACCTAATACTATATATAAAACCAAGAAAAATTCAAATTCATCACTTCTAGGGACCTCGTAACCACCCTGCCAATACACAAGTATGTTCCTATTTGCAATTAGAAAAATTACCCAAATTACAATCTGTTTACTACAACATATGTTGGAAAGTTATAGAAGGATGACTAGTGCAATAAATCCATTCCTTCCCTGGATTTGTTTCAGTTTAAAACATAAGTATATAAATATACTTATCCAATGTCTATGCTTTAACCATTCACCTTAAGATTTTTTTACAATATAATTTCCTAAGTCTATTTAATATCTTCATTATCATAAAAACCAACCTATATCCATCTTAACTCCACATCTACCACTCTTAGGGGGAAGAAATATATTTATCCCTTTGAGCACTTGGTAGACCCAGAATTAAGATGGATCTAAGATGATAGAATTTCCCCTTTAAATAGTCTATGCTCACATGAATACCATGGTATTACCATGGGTCAATACAATGGGTTATCATAAACCTGGAGCTTAGAAATTACTATTAGTAATTTATAAAAATTAATAAAATTAAAAGTTGATTTTTATTTTATTTTTTATTTAACCAAGCTAAAATGTTTAACATACGTTAAATTACAACATCCATTTTTACTCTTGATCAGATCAAATATTTTTTCACTCTATGCTAGTTTGCATATCACGATATTTGATACCTTTCGAGGGTTAGTAGATCCAGAGTAAATATGGATCTATGCTGGTTTAATTCCCCCATTTAAATAGGCTACATTCCAGGTGAATACCATGGGTCAATACCATGTGCCATTTTGGTGAATACCATGGGTCAATACCATGTGCCATTTTTATTTTTATTAATACTAATGTTAGGGTTAATAATGTTTTTTTGCATGGTATCAATAACAATCTAGTCCATGGTATTTGTCCCATAGTATTTTGCCCATAGGTTTCACCTAAATATAACGCATTTTTTGAGTGTTCGTAAATATAAGGTGACTTATGGAGTAAATATAAAAAATGTTTTATTTGTTTACCATACCTCTCATTTATTTATATTTTTATTAATTTACCATACCTCTTTTACAAATATGGTATTTGGCCCATAGGATCATAGAAAATTTTAGGGGCGAATGTTCGCCCTTTCGCGAAATTAAGGGGTTTTAAATTTCAAGTGGGCAAATATTTTATATCATAGTACATTTTTACAAATCACCTCAAATAGCCCACCTTATTTTAAGGGAGAGGGTAAAAAAGGTAAATGCAGCCCTTGAAATTAGGAGTTACAACCTTCCACTCGCCCATTTTCAAGGATAGATTTTATTTAAGTGAATCCATTTTCCCATTTTCAAGAATAGGTTTTATTTAAGTGAATCCTATGGGCCAAATACCATATTTATAAAAGAGGTATGGTAAATTAATAAAAATATAAATAAATGAGAGGTATGGTAAATAAATAAAACATTTTTTATATTTACTCCATAAGTCACCTTATATACATGCAAGGGTGTAAACAAACAAAAATATAAGTAAAGTGGAGGTACGGTAAATGGTATGGTAAATAAATAAAACGTGTTTTTATACTTACTCAAAAGGTATGCTAAATAAATAAAAATATAAATAAACTAGACGTATGGTAAATAAATAAAACCTCTTTTTATGTTTAGTCCATAACCCTCATTCTATTTATGAAGGCTCAAGAAAGAGGTTTTATTTAAGTGAATCCTATGGGCCAAATACCATATTTGTAAAAGAGGTATGGTAAATTAATAATAATATAAATAAACGAGAGGTATGGTAAACAAATAAAACATTTTTTTTTATATTTACTCCATAACTCACCTTATATTTGGGAACAATAAAAAAATGTGTTATATTTAGGTGAAACCTATGGGAAAAATACTATGGGACAAATACCAAGGACTAGATTGTTATTAATACCATGCAAAAAAAACATTATTAACCCTAATATTAGTATTAATAAAAATAAAAATGGCACATGGTATTGACCCATGGTATTCACCAAAATGGCACATGGTATTGACCCATGGTATTCACATTGAATGTAACCTATTTAAATGGGGGAATTAAACCAGCATAGATCCATCTTTACTCTGGATCTATTAACCCCCGAGAGGTATCAAATATCGTGATATGCAAACTAGCATAGAGTGAAAAAATATTTGATCCCTCTCGGGGCTTAGTGGATAAGAGTAAAAATGGATGTTGTAATTTAATGTATGTTAAACATTTTAGCTTGGTTAAAATAAAAAATAAAATAAAAATCAACTATTAATTTTATTAATTTTTATAAATTACTAACACTAAGTTTTAAACTCCAGATTTATGATAACCCATGGTATCAACTCATGGTAATACCAAGATCTTACAAGATTTTATAATTGAGTAAAATATTCGCCATGCTTGGTGAGAGATTCACCAAAAAATTACCTCTCATTTATTTATATTTTTATTAATTTACCATATCTCTTTTATAAATATGGTATTTGGGCCTTTGTCCCATAGGATTCACTTAAATAAAACCTATTCTTGAAAATGGGCGAATGGAAGGTTGTAACTCCTAATTTCAAGGGCTAAATTTACCTTTTTTACCCTCTCCCTTAAAATAAGGTGGGCTATTTGAGGTGATTTGTAAAACTGTACTATGATACAAATATTCGCCCACTAAAAATTTAAAACCCCTTAATTTCACCAAAGGGCGAACATTCACCCCTAAAATTTTCTATGCCTACAGGAAGCTGAAGTAGTCCTATAGGATACTTTGTTAAACTTACAGGAGAATAAAAAATTGGATAAGGAGGGAAGCATACAACAAGGAACCAAAGAAGAGGACACAGAGTTAAAGGAACCTAACCCCAAACCTAACCTTGATTCTTACTACAGATTTATTAAAGGGGACAGGGTCACTCCACAAAAATTTTCTATTCCACTATTTTTTGAGCTTGAGAAGGAGAGAGCCAGAACTCATTGATGGATGTAGATTGAAAAATCCAAGGGGCTGGAAGACATTGGTCACATGGAGGAGAAGCTCAAGGAGATGGGTAGAGAACTAAGTAGCTTGAGAGACAGAGAGGTCATAATGAGAAATCAAATAGAGATAGAAAATGCATGGTTGAAAGGGCAACTACAAGAAGGAGAGAACCAATTGACAGGTATGGCCAGTTTCTCTTTGGAATCACTCCAATGTAGGATGCCAGATAAATCCTATTCCCTATACATTAAGGAATAGTGGATGCAATTCCAAATTAAGACCCTGGCATAGAGGGGCACTATGCCATTTCAGGACTACAGGTAGTTCATTGATCTTTGTAATCAGAGAACACTAGAAGATAGGGCCAAGATGTCTAAGTTTTATTTTCATAACATGGCCTTAACAGACATGAATGTATGGTACCCTAATGCCAAGCTAGGAGATTTACAGTTGATGGCTTTGGCATCATGGATGAACCATGAGGAAGTAGGTGTTGCAGAAATGAAGAGGATATTGGCAAGAGAACAAGCAAAACCTCTTATGATTAGAGCTAAGCAGTCCAATCCAATGTCTCTCATCAACACACATAATTTAATTGCAAATGATCCTCAACTTGCACCTAGGTATCTTGCTACCCAAGAGCAAGCAATTTCACATTTTGAGGACATGTTCAAGTCGTTAGGGAATGACAGCATACATGCTGGCCTAACGAGATGGAACACATTGTCAGACAACTTAAAGATAAGAGAGTACCACTCTCCTGAAAGAATGAGTGAAGCACTGAACATGACACCCATGTACAAGCAATCTATGCAAAGGCTTAAA
This sequence comes from Pinus tabuliformis, assembly GCA_031772625.1. NCBI lineage: Eukaryota > Viridiplantae > Streptophyta > Pinopsida > Pinales > Pinaceae > Pinus > Pinus tabuliformis. The sequence goes on along the minus strand of CM062810.1, from coordinate 869,447,891 downwards.
GTCAATTGGATTGGCTTGAAATTTAGTCCACCACTACTCTTAGGAATGCTAGAAGGAAGGAAGGAAGAAGAAGAAAGGAGGAAGTGCGAGGAGTTAGAAAAGAAAGCGGGTTTCTATGAACATGAAGAGGAAACTACAGAAAAGGCATGGGATGTCAGGGAGGCCACTAAGCTATGAAGGAGATGGATATTGATTGAGTTTCTCAGAGGACAAGCAACACTTTTAGTAAGGGGGTGATGATGAGTCTCATCATTGCGTAATTATATGGGCCTTAATTCACCTCCTAGCTTAGTCAAACAAACTTTTCTCACAACTTATTACATGTTTTTTATTATATTTTGTTTATGAGATGAGTTAGAGTGGGATATCATCCCCAATGGACTAATATTCATTGAATGCAGGTTTGAAGGATGAAATCAAGAAATTTTGGCAAAGAATAAGGTTGAAACTTGAATGGGACAAGGGAGAGGGATTGTAGGAGGTAAATCCTCCTCATTTACTTCTCCCCCATTCGAATATTCCTCCATTTATCAAACCACCTCAGAGTGCAAGCAGCCAAGTCATCAGGATTAGAAGGTAGTTGAGAAAGTTAGAGACAAAGAGCTAGTTTATCTCAAGTTTGGGAGCCGAACCTCCCTAATTTTAAAGAAGTCGTTGGGGACTTTAGTTGTATAAGTAGAGAGGTCTAGAGTTGTTGGTCTAAAGGTGATCTAAGGTTGTCATTGATGTCAACCCAAGCAGCACCAGGGGTTACCCTAATATTTCAAGGTACTTTTAACTTGAAAACTTACTATATTTTGAGTCAAGGATCTTCTAGATAGATTCTACTCGTCGAGATGTTTCCATTGATATATGGCTCACCAAGTAATTCTTCACGGTTTGAGAGATATTCATGTTCGAAGTTAGTAACCCTACTTAGTAGGCTAAAACCCTATGGGGTTGTGGAATGGCAATCATAATTGGTTTTTGACATTTAATAGTGAATAATTAATAATTTTTTAAGCTTCTAAATCCCTCCAACATTCTCTATAGAAGCCCCTCTCAACTGTATAAAAAGAAATCTCATATATCCTTAAAAAGTAGCGATCATGGGATTTTCTCTATAACGTCATTTCTGTGAATTCTTAGATTCTGAAATGAAAACCCATTTGATTCACAATCCTGATGAACATCATGACCGAATTTAAGATCTTGGTTCGCTATATTTTCGAAGATATGGTCTATGGAAGTTAGGGTTTTTGCAGGCTTCCGAATTTCATCTCAAAGAAGTGATCTTGGGAAAATTATCATAACTCTCTCTCTCAGAAAAGGATTGGAATTTTGTAAAAAGTGGTAGATAGAGCATGAACTATAGTTTTTTGTGTATCAATTTTAGTGCCTAAGGAGAAAACAATGACATGCGACATGTCATACAAATTTGCTCTACTCAACTAGTCCATAATTAGGTAATTGTAAGAGATTGGGCGTAACTTTGTTTTGAAGAGTCCAAATCGGGTCCGACCTGTGGCATTGGAAAGAAGACTCAGAGGGAATCTACAATACTGAAGATCATATGTTGGGCATCTAAAATCATATAGATACATCAGATTAAATTTCGTGCTCCTAGAAGGCAAGAAAAACTAGATCAAGTGTTGTCAAGGGGTGCAAAGGACCATAATTTCTAGGGCAGCAAAGACCAAGGTGCAAAAAAATGGTGCAACAGAGGTAAGCTACAAGTAAGTATGTTCTATATATGCATGTTCATCTCTTAGTTTCATTAGTTTCTTTGTATTCTAATTTGTTTTTTTTGTTTAGCACTGACATATGTTCTGCAAGATGAGGTAAGTTTTGCTCTTGTCATGTCATGGGTATTTCTTTGAAGACTTTTACTAGGTATTATATATTCATCAAGAGAAGACTCAATGCATAATCTAATGGTCTGAAGAGTGAGAAAGGGTAGCATGACAAGAGCAACAATCAAGGTGTAGAAAAACAACAAGAAGTTCACCACATGAAGTCTTCAAGTGGGAAGCACTGCATACAATCATTGTAAAAGTATCATTATACAAAGTCATTGTAAAAGCATCATTATAAAAGTTGTACAAGTGTCTATCTGCCAAGAGTTGAAGAGGTAGTGTCAGGAGGTCTAGGATCATCATTAGGTGGTTGTGTCATAGTTTGGGTTATGGTGTAGTGTGTCTTCTTCTTCTTTTATTCTTCTATAGGGTGGTAGGGTGGTGATCAGGTGAGTTGTAGCTTATTGGGTGTTGGGGCATCCGTTCAATTGATTATTGAAGAATCTCAGGCGTTGGAGTGTCCATGTAGTGGGAGCTAGAGAAGAATGATTTTCTAGATTCTAGGAAGCTGGAGCTTTCTTTTCAATTGGATTTGAAGATTAAAGAATTATTAGAAAAGAGTTAGATTGTTTTTGACCCGGAGGGGGTTTTCCACCTAGAATTTTTGTGCTTCCTGTGTTCTTTTATTCAGTGTTGTTAATGCATAAACATTAATGATAATTGAAGATTAACTAATGCTCTAAAAATATTTAAAAGTGCTAATTGATAAGCAATACTAATTCACCCTACCACCCCCCCCTCTCAGTATTTTCCAACATAGAGCCTCATTAGGATTTTATTTTTTGTTGGTAAAACTCTAAGTTATTTTTGAGCTCCAAACTTGTGGAAGATTTTTATGTAATTTTCTATTTCGGTAATAAGAATGAGTTTTACTTTGAGCCAATGCTGAGTTAACTCAGAGGGCTGAAGTTCTTGGGTTACGGCCCGACCCTAGCAGCCAAGTCTCCTCTTTTATATCTATATGTTTAGGTTAATTTCATATCTTCATTGTTAATTTGTCCTTAGAGGTATTGTCAATACAAGTAGTGTAGATTGGATTGGTTGTTTATTAGTTTGCTTCCATTTGTGCCTTAATTCAGTTGCAGGTTGGTACGGATAAAAGAAGCACCACAAGGCTGGCAATAGGTGTCTTGGCCTCACTTATTCCCTATGGGATCATTATTTGACAAAGGGACCCTTATGCAGCCCCAAAAACAAAGATTTCTATTTATTTCATAAGCTTTAAGAGTTTACTGCATTTCAGCTAGAATTTGATCAGTTTTGCAAATTAGGATTGAATTTTCATCTCTCCTATCTTCATTCTTATAGTATATCTCATCCATGATTCCATTCCTTTCAGCTACTTTCCTCATGCATCAGGTAGACAATTAGTTCATTAATCCTACTTTTCTAGCTTATGATAATGCTTCTTGTTTACATGAATTCTTGGAAATTACAGATGTTTGATGTAGAGAAGGCACTTCAGAAGTAGACCAAGATCTCATAGAAAGCAACCACCTTCCAACTCCATTCACCCATAGGCATTCCTCGTTTCCATCAAAACCTTCACCAATTTCATCATTTTACATAGCAATTTCCTCAAGCATTTTTAGCGAATCCAACCATCTCCTAAACTTGGTTTTGGGTTCTGAGTGATCCTAGGCCTCTTCTCACTATATTCTACCCTTAAAATACCTTTCCTAAGCTTTCCATCACCTCCAACACCCATCGTTTTGCTCACAGCTGCAACCTATAGAAATACAGGGAATCCTGTAGGTTTCTAGTACATCTTGTACGTTTTCCTGTAGTGGCCTGTTTTGAGGCCAAATTGAGGGAAAACCTCTAGGAAGCCACCAAAGGTCACCCAAGGGTCTCCCACACCATCCAGCCATATCCTAAACCTTCTAGCAATCCTCAAACATCCCTAAACCACCTGCCACATCACCACAAGAGATTAGTTTGCATATTTGATTTTGTGTGAAAAGAACAAAAAGACAAAAACAGAGTTATTTTAGTCCCTTTACTTGCACAATAGTGATTTTTTATGATTTTAACTTCTATGCTTAGACAATAGAATTTGGTTCATGTTAATTTAGCATTATTGCAAAGCATAGTTTCTTAGCAGTTAATTAGGAAATGATGTGATTTAGCATTGAATTTTTGTCTTCTCCATTATTACAATAGATCAACTCTCTCTTAGAGTATATTTCTCTTTATTTCATCAATAAACCAAGCTTCTTCTGAATCCATAGAAGTACGACTTGAAAATTCCTAGTGGTCTCTCACCAGCTGAACAAGTGATAAAAGGCAGAACCATTGCTTTTACTTTTGTATACAACATTGTCACCTCCAAGTTTGTACGAACCCTGGGTTGATAAAGCAAAGCTAGTAGCCTAGGAGTTGCAAAATTATTGCTGCAATATTGGTGATCATCACCAGGTGACACATTTCACCACTACGGAGATGCTACGTGGAGTTGATCACCTTAGCATGACATCATCTCAGACGTTAGAATTTCATAGGTAGGAGTTTTCATGGCTCCTCCCTAGTTTTTTTATGGGAAATTTCCAGTATGATATCTGGAGCTACAATGAGACTAATACATGGTCATGGGAGACCAAAATGACCAAGGGAATAGAGCGGGGTTAGCACTTGAGTGTTATGAAGAATTTTGTAGCTCAAAGTTTCGTAACAACTATGAAAACGCTTTATGAAAAAATTCCTATGAAAGGGGCTCCAATGTATTGGTTCCTGGATGAGGAAACCAATAGAACCAAGGGTGTAAATCAGGCATAGAACCTAAGTGTTATGTGATAGCATGTGGGAATTATTTCAAACGTTAGAATTTTAGAACTCCTCCATAATTAAAATTTGGACAAAATTTACAATGAAAGGAGCTTCCGATATTAAGTGGCACATGGTGGAGGGAGTTCTAAAGAACCAATGGTGAGACCTATAACACAGGGAGGTAGGTCCCCGACAAGATCTTGAAGGCCTTAGTGCTTGAATATTATGGCGATGATCATGACACATGTTCCTATGAAGGAAATTAGAAAATGGGCTAAGAAAAAGGAGCTAAAATCCAATCGAGACTTTCTAATTTTGTAAGGTTTTTTCAATAAAAGTTACAATATGCAGGGGCTTTGATATAACACTATAGTGGTATATGAAGCCACCAATCACAGATCCTAGTCCCATGGTGGAATAAAATGTGTAAGGGCTAAGAATAAGAGGGGCTAAAGCCACATCATAATACTGTGATTTCATAACATCTATTTAACAAAATTTACGATAAGTTGTGGCTTTGAAATTGCTCTATCATGTAAAAACTTCAAAATGGTAGCACAAAGGTGTATGGTATATGGATGAGTCAAAAGAAAGGACCATGATCATGTAGAGGAGTTGGTTGATGAAATAAATGGAGATGAGGACCACGGTGTGAAGAAAAGAGTGTTGAGTCTTGTGTCAAAGTTGAAATAAATTCATCCATGATCTTCCCATGCATGCCTTAGTGAATTAAATGAAGTGCATAGAAGCCATCTTTGTTAGGTTCTGTTATATTCTTTCCACGACTAGTTGCTGGGGGTGGTAGCCCCCCCTGTCGGTGGGTTTGAGCAGGGTGGTAGCCCCCCTTTATGGGGTCTAGGGAAGTGCCCCAAGAAAAAAAAATTTGGACCCTATATTAGGTGGGTAGACCTACCTATGGTTTTGTGCATGGATTTTGCACATGGTTTTGGGAGCGATGGTTTTCGGTCCACGGTATTTTGTAGATCTGGTCAAAGGAATTACAGTTATGTTCTAATCCGGTGTTAATGGATGGGGGTTTATCCATGCTTTGAGATGTATATATATGTATTATAAGATTGAAAGGAACATAATGAAAAATCAATCTGGTATCCTAGTTTTTTGATCTAGGGGAAAATCTTTGTGTATATTTGTTTTATGTGTTATGCTCTCGCCATTATTTATTTTCTATTTTTAGAATTCATATGTAGGTAGTTTTTGTATAGGGTTAAAACCTACATTTGGTATCAGAGATGTTTTGGCTTCAAGGTGAAGGTTGTTTTGTCTTGGTCTTCAGGGGCAATTTAAATCTAATTGTAGCCACTGAAGCCATCTAGAAATGAAGAGAACTGCTTCCCTACCAGAGTATCAAGGACTTGATCAATAAATGGAAGAGGGAAGTGATCTTTCTATGTTGCCTTGCTCAATTCCCTATAATCCAAACAGATACACCAATTCCCATTTTTCTTAGGGATGACTAGCAATGGAGAGGCCCGTTTTCTATCCGAAATGGGATAAATGAAATTCACGTCCAACATCTTCTGTAGCTCTTCTTTTATGATCTCCTTGAGATGCGGATTCAATGTTTGCTGTGGTTGTCAGATAGGGCAAGCATCATTTTCGGCGTACATATGATGCGTACATAATTGTGGGTTTATGCCCTTCATGTCAGGATGGTCCCAGGCAAAAGCCCCTTTATATTTTTGCAGGACCTTAATGCGCTTTTGCTGTTGGTCGTTGTCTAGGCTATCATTAATGTTTAAAACCTTGCCTGGTTTGATTTCAACAGGCTTACTGTTATGAAAAATAGTTGTCTAGATATGCTAATCATCAATATCTTTCAAAGGGTCTTCCAAGGCTTCATTATCATGAATTTATTTTAACATTTAACATTTTACATTGTTCACATTGGCTGGTTGATTGATAAAGATGTTGATAACATCATCTTTAGTTTGATTCTTGAATTCAAGTGCCTCTTCTACTATAATTGGTGAATGAATGCTTTCTTCTAGGTATGGAGGTGGCTATTTACATATTTTTACAATGGGAAGACTTGGTTTGGTAGGAGGATATAAAACAAGATTTTTTACAACATCCCCTTTAGTAATAGTCATGCTGCCCTCTGAGCAACCTATGTAAGCATCGACTATTACCAGCCAAGGTCGACCCAAAATTATAGAGTGCCCATCCAATCAACTCTTTGGGTTTATAACAAGAAAATATACTGGACACTCCCATGAATTAATAGAAACCGTATTATCCTGTAAAGTTCCCTCTAGCCTTACCACTGAACAATCAACAAGTTCTAGCAGGGTGGTGGTTGGTTCCAGAGTTGTAATACCGAGTGTTTGACAAGTTTCTGCAGTTAAGATGTTAATGGCTACACCAAGATCAACTAGTGTGTTTGGAAAGGAGCAACCATATATTTGAACTATAACTATGGGATTCCCAAGATCTTCATACTTTACCAGAGTTTCCCCTACCAAGAGTAAATCAGATAAGGTCCCTACAACATGAATGGTGGGTGAAGTTTTTGCCTTCCTCATAGGATTCTTTACACATAGCTCTTTAATCATTTTAGCATAAATAGGAATATCTTGGATGGCCTGGAGGAGAGGAATTTTAATACAAAGATTTTTTAGTTCCCCTACAAGATCAAAATCTGGATAAACAATTGGTTTAGGTATTGTTAACCTTTGGGGGAACAAGGGAGAAGTGACTATGAGTACAAGTGGGGTTTCCAAATCAATTGACGGTTGTTCTCTGTTTTCCCCAGGGGTGATGATATAGCCTGACCTCAACCTCAGTTCATTACATTCTTTTTGTTCAATCTATAGTCTGAGCTTTCGACAATTTGCACGAGTTGAACCAGTGTATTATTGGGATTCAGATTTGGTTGAGCTAGCAATTGAGGATGCAGAAGATGCTGAGGATTTTGCTGTAATGTATATGGGGCTAATAATGTAGGCTGAGGTTGAGGACCTATCCCCATAGGTGTATTGGATATCCCCAAAGTTCGTTGCCAATTTGGACACGAGTTTGGATTTTGAGAAGTAGAGGCATGCCACTGGGATGGATATGGATTACCTTGCCAAATAGGAGTAAAAGCAGAATTTGGACATCCATTACCTAGAAAGGACTGAGTTGGCCAGGGTGTCATAGGGAATGGTTGGGATTGCCAATTCGAGTAAGGTGATTGGCCTTGCCATGCCGCACCAGGGTTTTGTTGTTGATTAAATGGTGAAGAAGGAAAGAAATGGGATGTGTCTTATGACATACCTATAGGTTTGGCCTACCTCTTTTGATGCTAGTTCATTAAGTATACTTTCTATGTCTCTTCTTCTACCTCTTTAAAAACTTCTTTCAGCTCGAGAAGTGATGGACATTGATCAGTGGTGTGATCCTTGGAGCAAATGGTGCATGTCTGGACCATGTCCAATGGACACTCCCATTGGTTGTGCTTCTACTAGCAGCATGGGCAGAAAATGACCAAATTATGTCCTATTAAGGCTTGTTTTTGTTTAGCCTGTAGGACGTCCAACTGCGTTATAAGGGTGCCCAGCATATCCATTTTGAAGTCTTCCAGGAGGTTACCAATTTCCATTCTCATTACACCTCCACTATGTGATTTTCTTCCTATGGTCATAAGATCTCCGCTTCCTGACCCTGTGCATGTGCTACCTCACAAACACCTGATACACAAGCAAATGATTTTGTCATCATATTCTTGAGAGATATCTCCTTTCCCCATCAAATTTAGTGTTTCTATCCATTCTTCTTTCATTCCCTTAATTAAGATAGCTCTCAAGACTTCTTTTAGTAAAGTGGTGTGAGGAAATCTTTGCAAATTATAGTGAAACCGTTCAACATATTCTTCTAGAGTTTCATTATCCTTTGCATCCATCTTAAAGATTTCATCTTTTAATTCCCTAGTATTGCACAAATCATGGTATCTTGTGATAAAAGAAGTTTTCATTTCATCCCAAGAGTTAATAGTATGTCCAGCTAGACCCATGAACCACCTCAAAGCTGCTCCTTTTAGAGTAGAAGGGAACAATTTTAGTTTTTGAGGGTTAGTGGCATAGTAATATCCTCCGCAGATGACATCAAACTCGAATAGGAAGTCATTTGCATTCTCTGTGATCATCCCATGAAAAGTTGAGATGCTTTGTAAGGGAATAACTTTCATTGGAGAATTAGCCACTTGGTCGACTATGGGGTATTCCAATGTTTGACCTTGAGGTGGTAGATTCACCATTTGGTAAAGAATGTGCCAATGATTTCAAGGGGTGCTATTTGAGTAAGTGGAGGATTCACAATCCGAGTTGGTTTTGCAGTACTGCCTAGATCTGGGATCACAGGAGATCCTTGCTCAGAGAGCTGAGGTCGTGCCTTACTAGTTCCACTAGTTTCTCCCTCTCCTTCTCTTAAGTTGCATGATTTTCCCTCTTGTAGAGGATCATAATGTAAATTTGCTGTAACCTGAAAACTATGTTCAGATCCTCAAATTTGGCTATGAATATCAACATAGGCTGCAGATGCTGAGTCTACTATGTGAGGGATTATAGTAGGGCTTTTTCTAGAGACAGCCTAGAATCCTATTGATCCTTGAGACTCTATTTTTCTTACGATTTTGTCTATAAAAGTTGTTCTCCCAAGGCTCACTGATACCTTGGGTTTTATGGATTTAGGTGGGGGTTTCTGATATTTTTCTATCTTTTTATTCCTAGTCATTCTTAAAAAACCTATTCTGATTTAACCTCTATGATTTTTCTGAAAAGCAGGTTGATGAGCAAGCACTTTGCTTGTTGGTCACGCAGGTTCTCACCTCTCATTTTTAAAACCCAATTCCCTTACATCAAGATAAAATGAAATCTCTTTGAAACACTGTCCTCGAAAACGACACCAAAATGTTGGTGCACTAAGACGTCTTATTACAAGAAATCTTAATACCTACATTCATTATCAACCCAGGGAAAGTCTTTTTATTTCAAGGGTGTCAACACTATATATGTGTTGGCATTATGACACAAATTTGGCACTATGACACAGGTGTTGTCCTTGATGGCAACTCACTCAAATGACAGATCATAGTTTAGACTCATAGATTGAATAAAGAGAGGTATATGTAGGTTCCCCATTGACCAAGCCATGTGTACATGTGGGTTAGCGGACCAAAAGGATCGTATAGTGTACACATGGACTTTGATAGAAGGAAAGGCACGTACATGTTGGAAAACTAAGTTTTGGTCCATGGTATTTTTATCCATGGTATTGGTCCAAGGTATCTGATCTGAAGTGTTGACCCCAGGTATTTGGTCCACGGTATTGGTCCTAAGTGGTTTTGGTCCATGGTATTGAGTAAGGCCCAAGATTATAAAAGGAGGAGAAGATCATTAGGCAAATGCACTCAAGTATTGAATATCTAATGAAGAGCAATATCTATTATACAAGTTATTGGGTTATGGTGCATAGCTGGATATGAATCAAGGATGAACCTTAGCGCTTGATGAAGGATAAGATCTAATAATGGGTCAAGATCTTAAGGCTTGAAGTGAAGTATCTTTATGTGGTTTTTATCTTTTATCTGAATAACTGGCACATGTTGTAGTCTGTAAATATGATGATCTGGGTATAACTGAAGTTTGGAATTGTTGTAAAGATTAAATCATCATTTATAGATCTGTATGTAGGTTCACTTTAGAAAAGGTGCGTATACACGCTAGTTCTACATATGAAAACAACATATACATCTTAAATTTAACTATGCACGTAGGTTCAACACATTGAAGTAGCGTATACCTCACAAAATATTCTTTAGCTACTTTTGTTTGCTGTTGCAGTGTTCTGGGTTTTGGTTACTGTGTTTTGGTTACTCTATTATGGTTACAACATTCTGAAAAGTGATTGATTGATTCAGTTATGGTTGGTGCAAAGGAGATTGTTTGATGTAGATATATTTGATGTTTGAATGATGTTATTGATGGATCCAGTCTGAAAACTTATGAAACGTGGTCCCTGGAAGAAAAGAGAAGGTTGTAGCCTTCCGTAGGCCGGCACCTACGTACTAGTAAACATAACAGCTAGTACAAGAGTTAGGGGTTGTAGCTCCCTTCCACTGGAAAATGAGAGAAGGTTATAGCCTTCTGCAGGTAGAAGCCTGCGTATGGGTACAAGACTGCACCAGTACAAAAATTGTAAAAAGAAGTTTCTTATTAAAAAGAAGATAGAGACGATGTCAGTAGCTGGTTTTCACCCACATTGGGTTTCCACCTTGTATCTTGTGTTCATGTGTGTGATTGTTTGTTGTGTTTTTACTACACCTGGTTACTATTTATATGGTTCTTATTCACAGATTAAAGATCAACATATGATGAATTAACTAAATCATAAGTTTGCAGGATATACGCTAGTTGCCTTAAATACAGTTGTGTATACATGCAAGTTCCATTAACAAAAATAGCATATATGAATCTGATTATGGAAATGAAATATTATTGACTTGCTAATACTGATTCACGCCCTCCCTCTCAGTATTATTTCCAACAATTGGTAGCAAAGCAGGTCCTTCAGAAGAAGCTTGATCACTTGAAGGAAGATCTATCATGATGAGTAACTATGAAAGAGAGGGATCCATTAGACCACCGATCTTTGATGGGAGCAACTTCATTTATTTGAAGGTAAGAACCACAACCTATCTTCAGTCTCTTGGAACAGATGTCTGGGAAATCGTGGAAGGAGGATATACATTTCCATCAGCGATTCCTACAAATACGGCAGGTAAAAAGCAATATGAAACCAATGTCAAGGCTGTCAATACATTATTGGGGAGGCTGTCACAATCAAAATTTGTCAAAGTTATGCAGCTCAAAACCATCAAAGAAATATGGGACAGGGTCATTCTAAGCTATGAAGGAGACAATCAGGTAAAACATGCAAAACTGCAAACTATCATAATTCAATATGAAACTCTCAAAATGTGCAATGATGAAAGTATAACTAGTTACTTCTTATGTATAGATGAGATTGTTAATTGCATGAAGAACTTGGGTGAAGAGATAAAAGAAGTTACTTTAGTTGAAAAGGTTTTAAGATCCTTGTCTACTAAGTTTGAATCAAAAGTATCTGCCATAGAAGAAAAGCAGGATCTTCAGACTATTACTATGACACAACTGCACGGAATCTTAACTGCTTTCGAAATGAGAAAATGAGGTCCATCATATATGAGAGAAGCCACATTCAAAGCTTCAGGAAGAGAAGAACTCAATGAATCAGGACATATTTCAGAAGGAGAGGAAGAAGCAAACTTTGTCAAGAACCTTCAATGGGGTTCCAGAAGATTCAGAGGTAAACTACCTTTGAAATGTTTTTCTTGTGGAAGAGTCAGGCATTATGCTGCCAAATGTCCTCATAAAGATAAGCTTGATAAAGGTAAGGAATCAGCAAAATGGAATAGAAAACAAGTGGAAGTAAGAAGAGCTACTATACACATGAAGATAGCGATGGTTTATCAAATAGTGATGAAAATGAAAATATTAATGACTATAGAATTTTGATGGCTTTTGAAGATGATGATTTCTTGGATGCTTCATATGAAGATGAACTTTATGAAGAAATCTCTAAACTCAAAATATTTTTAGAAGAAAAGAATATGATTATAGATACTCTAACATTCAAAGTTGCTGAAAGAGAAAAACACAATCAAAAACTAGAATCTGAAATTGTGGGTCTAAGAAAGGATATTGAGAAAACAAAAGCTCTCAGTCTCAGATTTGCTAAAGGATCAGAAACCTTAAATGAAATTATCAAAGTGCATCATTCTCCTCTGATAAAGAAAAGTCTTGGATATACTGAAAAACCATCCCAAGCACAGAAGTCGTCAACCTGCACTAAAATATATCTTGATGCAGTAAAGAGCAGTGAACAATTTGACAATCGAGAGCAAAGGCATAAAGCAGATGACCAGGTAAATTAGGCTCAATTTACTTCAAGGATGAATGGTAACATAAGCTACAAACAACCTCAGGTAAATCATACTCAATCTATTTCAAGAATGAGTATCAATAGCAACTAGAATAACCAAGTCAGTAGATTCGATAATCGCAGGAACTTCTTTAATGGCCAATGCTTTTCATGTCATAACTTTGGATACAAAGTTGCTTAATGTGTTGCTTACAAGACCATCATGACTAGAGAAGCAAGAAATCAAAGGAATGTGATGGGGATCATGAAACGGACCTACAATAAATTTTCTCTTCTTGAAAATGAAATAGAATTCTCTATCTACAACAACTTCAGTCATGAAGAATCTGAATGCAGGAGTAAATGTTGGCAAACATCTCAGAAGGAGCAAACTTCATTAAATCCCAAAATATGGAGAAAGAAAGAACCGCCAACAGAAAGATGTGGTATAGCCTTGTATGTAGAAGGAGAAGAAAATCAGTGGTACATCGACAGTGGATGCTAGAAACACATGACAAGTGATAAAAAAAACTTCAATCATATAATGCCATAGAAAAGGAAAATAAGGTCTCATTTGGAAATGCCACTACTACTATCATAAAAGGTAAAGGTTATGTTCTCTTAAAAGAAAATTTTAAAGGTGGGAACGTTATGTATGTTGATGGTCTAAAGCATAACGTGTTGAGTGTCAGTCAAATGTGTGATCAAGGAAATGAAGTAGTATTTCGATCAAATGGATGTGTTGTTCGTGAGCTTGATACAGGAGAAAACATGATCAAAGGTATAAGAAATCCAAACAACTTATACATACTCAACGGAGGACAACAACAGTGATATCTAAGAAAAAATGATGAACACTGGCTATGGCACAGAATATTGGGGAATCTAAGCTTCTCTCAAATAAGAAAAGCATGTAGATTCGAGGCTATTCGTGATCTTCTTGATATCAGCATCCCAGAAAATACAATATGAAAATCATGTCAATTTCGTAAGAAAACCAGAGCGCACTTCCATGAAAAGGAAGGATCAACTAGCAAACCTCTTGAACTTGTTCAAACTGATTTATGTGGACCATCAAGGAAAAAGTCACCTCGTGGAGAGGAATACTTTATATTGTTCATTGATGATTTTTCTAGAATGTGTTGGATAGGGCTTCTAAAGCATAAAGATGAAGCATTTGAAAAATTCAAAGCTTTCAAAGCCTTGGTTGAAAATGAATCAGATCGCAAAATCAATTTCCTCAGTTTTGATCGAGGAGGGGAATTTACCTTAGATGAATTCTTTGACTTTTGTGAAGAACATGGAATAAAAGGGCAATTCTCCATTGCAAGGACTCCTCAACAAAATGGAGTGGTAGAAAGGATGAATAGAATTGTTCAAAAAATGGCTCGTGCTATGCTAGATGAGTCTGGAACTCTTGCAACCTTCTGGGGTGAAGCTGTATTCATTTTTGTCACTATTCTCAACCAAGCAAATGTTCGGGTAAACAACACTCAAACTCCACATGAAATTTGGTATGGCAAGACTCCTACTGTAAAATACTTCAAAGTTTTTGGAATCAAATGTAACATCAAAAGGACTGATGAAAAGCTTGGCAAGTTTGAACCCAGAGCAGATGAAGTCATTCTCCTTGGTTACTCTTCACAAAGTAAAGGATATAAGTGTTATAATAAAAGACTTGGGAAAATTATTGAAAGTATTGATGTTGTGGTTGATGAAGCATGCAAAAATCAAAAGCATATAAAAACCAAATATTATGGAGAAGGTGAGGATTATCCTCCCACATCGAACTAATTCTGAAGAAGAAACCCATGAAGCACTGGAAGAACAGATAACAGTAGAAGAAAAGACTCCATCTAGGTATGTTCAAAAAATCATCCAAAGACTCAAATTTTGGGACAGAAAGAGGTAGGTGTGGAGACAAGAACTATTACAGAAGCTTCAAGCTATCTAGCATTGCTTTCCTCCATCGAACCTCAAAATGTAAATAAAGCATGCAAAGATGAATGTTGGGTCAAGGCCATGAATGAATAACTTGAGCAAGTTGAAAAGAATAATACTTGGGAATTAGTTCCTAGACCCCATGATAAGAATATCATAAGAACCAAATGGATATTCAAAAACAAGTTAAATGAAAATGGAGAAGTTATTAGAAACAAGGCCAGAATTGTTTGTAAAGGATATGCTGAACAAGAAGATAAATTTTGAAGAAACTTTTGCACCTGTTGCTACTTGAAGCCACAAGAATGTTCCTTGCTCTTTCTAGTTTTCAGAAATTCAAAGTATACCAAATGGATGTAAAATCTACCTTTCTTAATGGAGACTTATAAGAAGAAGTATATATTGAGAAACCAGATGGATTCATCCTTGGAAATGATGCAAAACCTGTATGCAGACTCAAAAAGGCTCTCTATGGTCTAAAACAAGCTCCAAGGGCCTGGTATTACCATCTTGACAAATACCTCCATCAACAAGGTGTTTCAAAAGGATTAGTTGATAGCAATCTATATACAAAGATTGACAATAATAAATTGCTAATACTTTTTGTGTATGTTGATGATATCATTTTTGGTAGTAATGAAGAAGCCATGGGTTAGAATTTTGCTTTAGTAATGTAGCAAGAATTTGAAATGTCCTTGCTTGGTGAGCTTACATATTTTCTTGGTCTACAAGTTCAACAAAATAAAGATGGTATTTTTCTGTCACAAACCAAATATCTCAAGAAGATCTTGAAAAAGTATAGCATGGAAGATTCTAAACCAATATGTACACCAATGGTAACAGGATGCAATCTCAGCTAAAATGATGAATCAGTAGCAGTACATCAACCAACCTACAGATCCATGATTGGCAGTCTGCTTTATCTAATAGGTACCCGACCAGACATCATGCATGCAGTGGGAATAGTTGGAATATTCCAAACAAATCCAAAGGATTCACACCTCCATGCAGTCAAAAGGATTTTCAAATATCTTCAAGGAACACAGAATTTTAGTTTATGGTATCTTAGAGATACAGATCTTACACTTCATGCATATACAGATGCAGATTGGGCAGGAAGCGTTGATGACAGAAAAAGCACTAGTGGTGGTGCATTCTATATGGGTTCCAGACTAGTGTCTTGATTTAGCAAGAAACAAAGTTCAATTGCATTATCTATAGTTGAAGTAGAATATGTGGCTACTGCATCTTGCTACACACAACTCGTTTGCATGATGCAAAGATTGCAAGACATTTAGATCAAATGTACTCCACCCATCTCCATTCTATTTGATAATACAAGTACCATCAATATTGTAAAGAATCCAGTCATGCATTCCAAGACTAAGCACATACCCATCAAATATAATTTTCTACATGAACAAGTGCTTGAACAGAAGGTCAAATTGGAGTATGTTCCCTCCAAAGAACAGATTGCTGATATATTCACCAAACCACTACCTAGAGAGACATTTGAATATCTCAAACAGAAGATGGGAGTATTTTATGCATCATCCTGCTATTAAAATTTATCTTTTTCAGAGAAAAATGGTTATACGCGAGTTTCATAAAGCGTAGCCACGTACATACGCCGATTTCTGTGCATATAGTCGCATGTATGTTGGTTTGAAGAGAAGCAGTGGACCAGACTTAGGATGAAAGGATTCTGATATGGGTCTGACAGTGATCATTTGGCACAAATTCAGGGGGAGCATATACTTTTCATAATGCATTGTTGGCATTATATTAGAAGATCTTGGTACAAATTCATAGTGGTTTTTTATTCAGGTGAAATAGGTTCAAGGGGAGATCATGGTTGCTTGTCTGGATGCTGATTGATAGATGCTGCTGATGATAATTGCTGATGACTATCATGGTATTGTTTCATATATTTGGTCTATATGTCATGTATATCTTTTAATGTCAGGGTCATGAAACGACTTGTTTTGTTACTCCACTATGCATGGGATGGATGATGTAATGTTCTTGTTTTAACATGTATAAACAATTGAAATATCCCCACTTGGTTGGGAGATGGATGTATGTATGAGTCATTGGTGACAGGAAGGTCATTTATGATGTATAGAGTCATGTTCTTCGTTTAGAAAATATTTTTGTAGACCTTGCTTATATTCAGGAGGAGCATGGAGCTCAATCAACACACTTCAACATATTAGAGAAATCCGCATGAACTTAGGGGGAGCATAACCATTTTCCGTTGATGACAAAGCAGGAGAGTGTCTTGGGGTTGCCATCAAGTCCAAAGGGGGAGATTTTTGGCACTATGACATAGATTTGGCACTATGACACAGGTGTTGTCCTTGATGGAAACTCACTCAGATGACAGATCACAGTTCAGACTCACAGATTGAAGAAAGAGAGGTATACGCAAGTTCCCAATTGACCAAGCCACGTGTACACGCAGATTAGCAGATCAGAAGGAGCGTATAACATACACACACACACTTTCACAGAAGGAATGGCACATACATGTTGGAAAACTAAGTTTTGGTCCATGGTATTTTGATCCATGGTATTGGTCCTAGGTATCTGATCCAAAGTGTTGACCCTAGGTATTTGGTCCAAGGTATTGGTCCATGGTATTGAGTAAGGCCCTAGATTATAAAAGGAGGAGAAGATCATTAGGCAAAGGCACTCAAGTATCGAATATCTAATGAAGAGCAAGATCTAGAATATAGGTTATTGGGTTATGGTGCATAGCTGGATATGAATCAAGGATGAACCTTAGCGCTTGATGAAGGATAAGATCTAATGATGGGTCAAGATCTTAAGGCTTGAAGTGAAGTATCTTTGTGTGGTTTTGATCTTTTATTTGAATAAATGGCGCATGTTGTAGTCTGTAAATATGATGATCTGGGTATAAATGAAGTCTGGAATTGTTGTAAAGATTAAATCGTCATTTACAGATCTATACGCACATTCACTTTAGAGAAGGCACGTATACACACTGGTTCTGAATATCAAAACATCATATACATCTTAAATTTGATTTTTAGATTTGTACGTAGGTTTTCCTTGAGAAAAGTGCGTATGAATGTAGGTTAGACACATTGAAGTAATGTATACCTCATAAAATATGCTTTAGCTACTTCTATTTGTTGTTGCAGTTTTTTGGGTTCTCGTTACCGTGTTCTAGTTGCTGTATTCTAGTTATTGTATTCTAGTTATAGCATTCTAAAAAGTGATTGATTGATTTAGTTGTGGTTGGTGCAAAGGATATTGGTTGATGCAGATATATTTGATGTTTGAATGATGTTATTGATGGATCCAGTTTGGAAATTTATGAAACATGGTCCCTGGAAGAAAAGAGAAGGTTGTAGCCTTCTGCAGCTAGAAGCCTACGTACTGGTATAAGACTGCACCAGTACAAAAATTGTAAAAATAAGTTTCTTATTAAAAAGAAGATAGAGACGATGGCAATAGGTGGTTTTCACCCACATTGGGTTTCCACCTTATATCTTGTGTTCATGTGTGTGGTTGTTTGTTTTGTTTTTACTACACCAGGCCACTATTTATATGGTTTTGATGCATAGATTAAAAATCAACATATGATGAATTAACTGAATCATAAGTTTGCAGGATATACGCTAGTGGCCTTAAATACAGTTGCATATACACGCAAGTTCCATTAACTGAGGTAGCATATATGAATCTAATTATGGAAATGAAATATTACTGACTTGCTAATACTGATTCACCCCCTTCCTCTCAGTATTATTTCCAACAATATGCAGTGAATTCATAGGTCAATTTACATTGGAATCATTGCAATTACTAGTGTCTACTTCTATAAATTCAATCCAAACACTTTTGAAAGGAATTGATAACACACTTTCAAAGCTACTTAATATATTATGAAAACAACTGAATCAAAATGCAAATAGAAAGAATCACCCTTGACAATCCAACTGGTATTGAAACTAACTCATTCAACAAAAAGGAAAGCTATGATAATTGAACAAAAAATAACCATATAAACATCTTATGGAAGGTAATCACTCTAGCTTTGAAATCTATGATAGCATTACCTTTGAATGAATAGCAATCTGGATTTAACATAACCAATTCAATGAAGAGAAACACACATACATAATCACACAGCTAAATCTAGAATCTTGATTGAACAAGAAACGCAAACCAGAACCATCAATCCTCACAGTAATCAAAATGATACTAACTTTGCAAACTAACAATAATAAATAGTGAAGAATAAACAAAAATGATTATAACACAATTGAAGTAGTGGATCTTCTATTGACTGGGCCCAAAGTATCCAGAAGTCCCCGCTATTAGATATTCATAATACAATTATGAATTAAACGTAGACTTATTCATTAAAATCAATAATAGAGTTACAACGTCATTGAGATGAAAGTATTATATGTCCAAAAAGAATAGTTACAATCTGTGAATTCCTAAACTAGTTGTTTAGTTCACCTTACAACTTTTTATAACATTTGGAAAAGTAAATAGATAAAAGTGAATCCTTAGGATCAAGGGATCCTGAAGATTTCGCAATACTCGATCCGATTTCATCATAAAATAGCATTGGTCCTCCTAGTCGTCCGCTTTCTCCCATGCTCAGGACGCTATCTTTTTTACTTTACTAGCTGTTGCTATTTTGTTGATTGAATATCAATCATCCAATCCACATCCCTTCATATAAATATAGTGAAATTAAGTTTTCCATGCCAAGATTTATCTAATTTGTTACTAATCAATTTTACTCAGCTTTTTCTGTTGTTTCATCTATTTTATGCATAAAATGAAGATAAACATGTGAAGACAAATGCTTAATTATGATATTTATGAGGAGAAATCGTACCTTTTCCTGAGCCCAACATACTCCCATGCTTACCTTATTGCATGTCCTCATGCAATCAGATGGTTAAGGTGTAGTTGAGTTAAGGAATAAGCTTGATATAATTCCTCCTTATACAGTGTGAAACCATTTTTCTTTTTAAGCACTACAAAAGCCTAGTTCACTTGTTGACCTGTCAAGTTATAATCACTGTGGTACCCATTTGGGGCATACTGGATAATTGGACTTCTATATTGGCACCCTATCCTCTCAGGGCCCATGCTTAAGACCATGTTGTTGTATTGATGTAAGCGAGTGGATGCAGCTTTGAAATTCATGAATCCAAATGGCTCTCTATTCATGATAGTATTGTTGGAGGCTTCCCATCTCTGTCTCGATGCAGATAAAGCTTCCTCTTTAATTTCCTAGAATTACTTCTTCCCTACCTGTATGATATCTGTGTTCAGTGGTCCTAATTGGCTCACAACACCCGTTCGTTTCATAAACTATTTGTGCTAGACAGAGAGGTGCAGGGGTTTTGTAAGTTCTCCCCTAACCCATAAGTCTATGCCATATTCTCACTTCCTAAAAGTATTATGGGCCCTAGACCATTTGATCTGGCTAGTGGAAAAGAAAATAAAAGCTTGGAATTGGATATCCCCTATGAAGGGACCAGGATTGTTGTCTAAGTCATCCTCTAAAAATAAATTATGCATGTATAATTCACACAGGAGGTGTTGTACTTATTCATTCGATTCCTTGAAACACTTGAAAAAATCTGGGGTGGTCTTAATTTTCACTGACTTGCTAGCTTTAACAACTTCAACCTTCAATAAGAGATATCTTTCCAGTAAAAAAAATGCGTAGTTGATGGTAGGAGCTTGGCATGACAAGGCATATGAATAAAGAGAGAAAATAGTCTCTAATTGATCTTTAGATTTTTGCAACTTGACTTGTGCTTTTTCGACTTTCTTTTGTTCATCCTTGTAATTAGAAAAAGTCTCATCCTCTATGACTGTGAGTGCCTCAAATTTATTTCATAACTCCTGGTGTACTCGAAGAGGCACTACTTCCTCTTTATGTCGAGTCAATTCCTGTTGAGTCTTGACTAGTTTATTTTGCAATTTCCTAATGATCATTTCCCTTACCAAGGGAATGTAGGCAGATGTCTCCTCTGTCTGGACCTCATCATCCTATGTTTCCATTGGGTCAATCTGAACAATAGCCTTAGCCGCTTCTCTAATCATGCAACAATCAACTTGGGTGTTTTCTTCAATATCAGTTTGAAGAGCAATGTTCAGTTTGAGTCCCTGTGGTCTCCAATTCTGCTTTCACTTTCTTAATCCTGATTTCTTCCTTCAACCACTGTCTTAGCTACTTAATTGTTTTCTTTTCCCTCATATAATTCTTAAGAATCTTCTTAACTCTATCCTTGTATGTTTTCTTTGTTGTGAGGCTTTTTACCAGTGGTGGTACCGCTTTATTTACTTTAGGTCCCTGCTTAGGTGGAATTGTGTCAACATCAGGATGGGGTTCTAATGGGACCGTGTCTCCTGATGGATTTTCACCTTCCAAGTCTCTATCTTCATGAACTTCCCTCTCAGGAGACCCCAATGGAATGGTGTCTCTTGAGAAATTATCATTTTCAAGGTCTATTTCAAGATGGGCCTTATCCTTTATCAACTTCATAAAAATGGTGATCCCTGGTTGATTTTCACCATCTAGGGTTTCTTCTGTAGGGTTTTCCTTAGCTGGGGGTTCCAATGGACTAGTAGCTTCTGCTTGACTTCCTTCCCTAATGGTTTCCTCTACATGCACTTCTTCTTCAAGGGGCTCCTTCATAGAAGGAAATGGTTCCCTCTGTTCTTCCATATTATCAGTAAATGGTAGGGTTTCATCATGACCAGGACTACCAGCAAGGGCATACTGGTTGGGGGCATAATTATGTGCTTCAAAATTTCATGATTCCTCCCTTCCTTCACCAAATATCCCCATATTTTCTAGCACTCAGGCAACCTCTTCCTCATAGCTTTGCAGAGAGACATCTTATGGACTTAGAGGGGGTATGTGAGATGGCCCAACCTCATCTATTTGAATTGGGGTGTGTCGCTATGACTTTAACCTTGTAGAGCCTCTTCGCCTTGCTAAGCTTGAGGCCAAAGAGGGATTCTTCCTTTTCTGTGTCCTTTTCGGACCTGTCACTCTTGGCCCTTGCTGTTCAATTGTTGGGTTTTCTATAGGTGGGGCCAAAGTAGGATTCACAAGGTTATCCCAGGTTAGCTGCTACTGGGCCAGTCCATGAATGATGATTAATTTGATCAGTCCATGATGGCTAATGACTGTATGTGGGTCCTTTGCCTTTCTAACCTGACGAGCAACATCATGCAATACAAAATTTAAATAAAATGGCAAGTTAGCTGTAATTTTTTGTTTTATAATGGCTAACAATTTAAGTTGGTGAGGTTTTACCACGTCCTATTGTTCGTCACATGTGATGTACCTTTGCACAATGGATGCCAATTCCTGCCATGGCTGTGTCAAAGCTGTAGGGTGAACCCCTTTTCCTTTTTGCACCAATTACTCATCTAGGTCCTGAAATACTGTGATTGCTTCCAACAAAAGAACATGTTTGTCTGTCCATCTAGTTCCTTCTGCTGGAAGTCTATAACTTCAGCTATGATCACTTTGGAGACTACTATGTTCTTGCCTCTTACCATGGTGTGACCATTTTGTAAATTCTATAGAAATTCAAGTGTCATCTCCTCATGAAATCCCTGTAATCTGGTTAAATATTGTAGCCAGCCGACGCACTCAAGAATCGCATGAGCCTGGTCTGATACCCTAAGCACTTTAGGTTCATTTTGAATGGCCTTTCGATGCCCGATAAGGATGGTAAATAAAGGAGAAAGTGTTGGTCAATCATAAATGCAAGCAAAAAATCAATAATAATGTCGTAATATATGGCAATGACAATCAAAGCAATACACGTCAAAAGATTTGAAATGCCTGTGAAATAAAAAAGATATTTTTACCATTATGTCAATAGATTTTTACCTTAGGTGGCAAAGTGGAAAACGCACAACCGGAAATAAATATTAATGACTGGTAGTAAAGTGATTGGACGAATATGATATAATGAATATAAGATATAAGTTACCATGCATGTTGGCTTTTAGGAATGTTGTTCAAATGGAAATTTTCCTTTAGAAACAAATACAAGGATGGTAATAAAATAAAGAGAATTTGGCAGTGTCACATAGTACTTCAATACTGCAAGTAGAGCCATTGCTGTTGGAAACAATACTGAGAGGGGGGGGCGGTGAATCAGTATTATCAAATCAATAAAACTTTTTCAATGCTCAGAAACATATACGCTACTTCAGTTAAGTGAACCAGCGTGTACACGCTACTGTGTCTAAAGAAAACAGCGTATAACCAGAAAACTTATAATTCAGTTAGTTTATCTTCAGTTAAGTGCATCAGGTCATTATTCACCATATTAAGAGTAAACAGATGCAGTATAACAGAACAGATCATCACACAAAAGCCACACACATGAACACCATGATATAAGGTGGAAACCCAATGTGGGTGAAAACCACCTGCTGCAAGTCGTCTCTATCTTTCTTTAATATGAAACTTCAGTTTACAGTCTTTTGTACTGGTGCAGCCTTATACCAGTACGCAGGCTACAACCTGCTGAAGGCTTCAACCTTCTCTCGTTCTCCAAATTTTCTTGGAAGGGAGCTCCAACCCCCTTTGCTCTTGTACTAGCTAAGATACTAGTACGTAGGTGCTGACCTACAATCTTCTTTCCTTCAGGTACCACCTTTCATACATTTTCAGACTGGATATTCCTGAAGCACAATATTACAATTAGAAGACCACAATTCATTCAACTTTCATAGCAGATTACAAAATAACCAATACTCGCATCAACAATCTTTGAATCACTGAACCACTGAAAACCTGTCAAACCCAGTCACCAGAACACAGTGTAGACTACAGAACTCTGCAATAACAGTGAGACCCAGCTGCAACCCAAAAATCAAGCTCCAAAAGATACACGCTACTTTAATGAAGGCAACCCGCGTATACACGCGGTTTTACTGGAGACAACTTGCGTACAGATCTAAAAATAATTTTTCATAACTTGCAGCTGTACCAGATATCAGTTATACCCAGAACATAACATTGCGTCAGTATGCAGATCTAGAAATACACATAATCAACCATATAAAGATAGTTCATTTCAAACCATTTGATCCCGATCTCTCCTTAGATCTTGTTCTCCATCAACCGATGAGATCTCTCCTTAGCTCAGATCAAGCAATACATCATCAACCAATAACCTGCATACTGGATCTAATACTTCATCAGATATTCAAGCCTTTTTCAGATGAACTTGCCTAATGATTTCCTTCTCCTTATATAGCCTTAGGCCTTGTTCAATACCAAGGGCCAAAACCATAGAAATCCAATACCATCATCTTCAAAACTAGGGATCAACACGTCCGTCGAGACACCAAGGTCCAAAACCATAGGCACAACTTCCAAGGAATAACCGCTGTGGACCAAAGATAAGTTTTCCACATACATGCGCTTTTACTGAAGCCAACCAGCGTGTACACGCGACTTGGGCTTAATGAACCTGCGTGTATGAACTTTCTCTTCTTCTTATAGTCTGATCATCAATTCCTTGCTGCTGTCCTTCTGCACTATGATTTCTCATCAGTGTGGTTTGCCATCAAGGACAACACTTGTCTCATAATGCCAACAATCTCCCCCTTTGGATTTGATGGCAACAACACCAAATCAAATCACTCTCCCCCTTTGTCATCAAGGGCAAAGGGCTGTGCTCCCCCTGAGTACATGCTGATATCTTTGCTTGGCTGTGCTAAAACATGCTCCCTCTGACTGTAGGCAAGACCTGCAAAATATGTTCTTCAAAAGAACCAAGACTTGTACATCATAAAGGACCTTCCTATCACCAAAAGACTCAATACATACATCCATACTCCCAACCAAGAGGGGATACATCAGAAACAACCAATTATATTACATCATTCATCCCAGGCATAGTGGGGAAACCATCATAGGCCGTTACATGACCTTGACACCATAAAAGAGATATCACAGAAGAGATACATGACATAGAGACAAAAAATCTAGACCAAGACTTATGAAAGTCACAAGCAGCATCTGATACACATCTTTTAGATCAGCAACCAAGATTTCCTTCTGAGCTCCTTCTCCTGAAACCAACAACAGTTGTGTACTAGAACCAAAAGCATCTAAATGCCAACAATGCTTTATGAGACTTTAAGCTGCTCCCCCTGAACCTGTGCCTTCTGCTCCCCCTAAACCTGTGCCTGTTGCACCCCCTGAAACTGTGCCTGAAGAATTCTGGCATACTCATCTCAGAACTTCTCCAACCGGAGTCTGCCCTTGCTGTTCAGAGCTCCATATACGCGACTTCTCCTGCAGAAAAATAGCGTATGCACGCGGCTATGCTTTCTTCAACACGCGTACACCATACACGCGATTTTCCCAGCATAAATCGGCGTATATACCCGGATCTCCCTTACGTAGCTTGCGTATACCAAATTTTCTGTAGAACAGACAAGCTTCAACAGCAGGATGAAGCATCAACAACTCCTAGCTTTTGTCTGAGATATTCAAAAGTTTCCCTGGGCAGTGGTTTTGTGAGAATATCAGCAACTTGTTCCTTAGAAGGAACATACTCCAACTTGACCTTCTGCTCAAGCACTTGTTCCCGAAGAAAATGGTACTTGATTGGTATGTGCTTGGTCTTTGAGTGCATGACTGGATTCTTCGAAATGCTGATTGCACTTGTATTATCACATAAGATAGAGACTGGTGAAGTTCAAGTGATTTGAAAATCCTGCAAGGTCTGCATCATCCAAAGAAGTTGTGTGCAACAAGATGTCGCAGCCACATATTCTGCTTCAGCTGTAGATAAGGCAATCGAACTCTATTTCTTGCTGAACCAAGATACTAATCTGGAGCCCATAAAGAATGCACCACCACTTGTGCTCTTCCTGTCATCCATGCTTCCGGCCCAATCTGCATCTGTATAAGCATGAAGTGTGAGATCTGTATCTCTAGGATACCATAATCCATAATTTTGTGTCCCTTGAGGATATTTGAAAATTCTCTTCACTGCCTGAAGATGAGTCTCCTTTGGATTTGCCTGAAATCTCCCAACTATTCCGACTGCATGCATGATGTCTGGTCGGGTACCTGTCAAATAAAGCAAACTCCCAATCATGGATCTATAAGTTTGTTGATGAACTGCTGCTGATTCATCATTTGCACTGAGGCTGCATCCTATAACCATGGGTGTACATACTGGCTTTGAATCTTCCATGCCATACTTCTTCAAGATCTGCTTGAGGTACTTGGTTTGAGACAAGAAGATGCCTCCTTCATTTTGTTGGATTTGCAATCCAAGAAAGTATGTCAATTCTCCAAGTAGTGACATTTCGAATTATTTCTACATAACCAAGGCAAAGTTTTGACTCATAGTCTCTTCATTGATGCCAAAGATAATATCATCTACATAAACAACAAGTATTAGCAATTTGTTATTTTCAACTTTTATATAGAGATTGTTATCTGCTGATCCTTTTGAAAAGCCTTGTTGGTGAAGATATTTGTCCAATCGATAATACCAAGCCCTTGGAGCTTGTTTGAGACCATAAAGAGCCTTTTTCAATCTGCATACAAGGTTTGGATCATTCCCAAGAATGAAACCATCTGGCTGCTCAATATATACTTCTTCTTCTAAGTCTCCATTCAGAAAGGCTGATTTCACGTCCATTTGAAATACCTTGAAGTTTTGAAAGCTTGAGAGAGCAAGGAACATTCGGATGGCCTCAAGTCTTGCAACAGGAGCAAAGGTCTCTTCAAAATCTATTCCTTCTTGCTGTGCATACCCTTTACAAACAAGTCTGGCCTTGTTTCTAATTACTTCTCCATTTTCATTCAATTTATTTTTGAAGACCCATTTTGTCCCTATGACATTTTTATCTTTTGGTCTAGGAACCAATTCCCAAGTGTTGTTCTTTTCGATCTGCTCAAGTTCTTCATCCATTGCTTTGACCCAACATTCATCTTTGCATGCCTCCTTCACATCTTGTGGTTCAGTGGAAGAGAGTAATGCCAAATAGCTTGAAGCTTCTGCAATTCTTCTTCTTGTTTGTATTCCTGCTTCTTTCTGCCCCACAATCTGAGATTCTGGATGATTCTTTTGAACATATCTGGATGGAGTCTTTTCTTCTATTCTTGTCTGCTCCTCTGGTTCTTCTTGAGGTTCTTCTTCTTCATCATTCTGCCTTTGAGAATAGCCTTCATCTTCTTCAATGTCTTCATGATGAACTTGCCTAGGAATATATCCCTTCTCATCAACCACTACATCAATGCTGTCAACAATTCTGCCAAGTCTTTTATTGTAGCACTTGTATGCTTTGCTATGTGGAGAATAACCAAGAAGAATGCCTTCATCTGCTCTTGGTTCAAGTTTTCCAAGTTGCTCATCAGTATTCTTAATATAACATTTGCTCCCAAAGATTTTGAAGTGGTTCACCGAAGGAGTCTTACCACACCAGAGCTCGTGAGGAGTTTGAGTGCTATTTACTCGGACATTTGTTTTGTTGAGAATAATAACCGCAGCATGTGCAGCTTCACCCCAGAAAGTTGCGTGAGTACCTGACTCATCAAGCATAGCACGAGCCATTTGTTGGATTGTTCTGTTCATTCTTTCCACAACTCCATTTTGCTGAGGAGTTATAGCTGTAGAGAATTCTCTTCTTATCCCATGTTCTTCACAGAAATCGAAGAATTCATTTGAAGTAAACTCCCCACCTCTGTCAGATCTGAGACACTTAATTTTGTGTCCTGATTCATTTTTTGCCAAGGCTTTGAAGGATTTGAATTTTTCAAATGCTTCATCTTTGTGCTTCATAAGTCCTAACCAGACAAACCTGGAGAAATCGTCAATGAATAATATCAAATATTCTTCTCCTCGAGGTGTCCTTTTCCTAAATGGACCACATACATCTGTATGGACTAGCTCAAGAGGTATGCTGGCTGATCCTTCCTTCTCTGGAAAGTTAGTTCTGGTTTGCTTTCCAAACTGACAAGATTTGCATATAGTGTTGTCTGGAATTTTGATATCTGGAAGACCGCGAACTGCCTGATATTTGCATGCTTTCCTTATTTGTGAAAAACTTAGATGCCCCAACCTCCTATGCCATAGCCAGTGTTCATCATCCTTGCTCAAATAGCATTGTTGTGGTCTTTCTTCAAATATGTATAGATTATTTGGAGTCCTTCTTCCTTTGATCACTGTTTTGCCTGTATCAAGATCACGAACACAACATCCATTTGATCTAAATATTACCTCTGTTCCTTGATCGCACATCTGACTGACACTCAGAAGATTATGCTTCAATCCATCAACATACAAAACATTTCCAGCTTTGACCTTCTCTTTCAATGGAGCAACACCTTTTCCTTTTATGGCTGCAGAGATATCGTTTCCAAAGGAAACTTTCTTCCCTTTTTGTAATGCGGTATATGACTCAAGCTTTTCTTTGTCCCCTGTCATATGCTTCGAACATCCGCTGTCAATGTACCATAGACTTTCTTGACCTTCTGCATAAAAGGCTATCCCACATCTTTCTGGTTGTGGTTCCTTTATTCTCCATGTTCTGACATTTGAGTTTTGCTCCTTCTGAATTGTCTTCCGGAACCTGCTCCTGCATTCAGAGTCTTCATGACCAAAGTTATTACAAATAGAGCATTCAACTTCATTTTCAAGAACCAAAAAGTTGTTATAAGTCCTTTTCATGGTTTCAGTCATTCTCCCTTGCTTTTGAGCTTCTCTAGTCATGATTGTCTTGTAGGCAACACATTGAGCTGCTTTGTGACCGAAGTTATGGCAAGAAAAGCATTGGCCATTAAAGAAACTTCTGCGATAATCAGATCTATCATCCAACCGATTGTAGCTTCTATTTATTCTTGGAGCAAATTGGGAAGATTGTACCTGCGGCTGATTGTAGCTTCTGTTTTTCCTTAAGGCAGTTTGTCCCCAAATTTCTTGATGGTCTTTATTTGTTCTTGAGGTAAACTGTCCCTGATTCACCTGATTACTTTTATTTGGCCTTTGCTCGCTTCTCCTTGCTGCATCAAGATAACTTTTAGAGGTAGAGGCTTGAGATGTTTCTCCATTATATCCAAGACCTGTCTTGATCAGAGGAGATCGCTGCACATTGATAATCTCATCCAAGGTTTCAGATCCTTTAACAAATTTAAGATTAATAGCTTTTGTTTTCTCAATCTCTTTTCTAAGACCAACAATTTCACCTTCTAGTTTTTCAAGATGTTTTTCCTTTTCATCAATTTGAAATTGTAGAGTATCAATGATCATATTCTTTTCTTCTATACATCTCTTGAGTCTAGTAATTTCATCATAAAGGTTATCCACATCTATAGCATCCATATAATCATCATCTTCAAATGCCATTAACAACTTATATTCATTACCTCGTTCATCTTCATCACTATTCGATAGACCATCACTACCTTCATGAGTGTAGTAGCTTTTCTTATTTGCACTCTGTTTCTTGTTCCATCTAGCAGGTTCCTTTCCTTTATCCTTATAAGGACATTTTGCAGCATAATGACCTACTCTTCCACAAGCAAAGCATTTAAAAGGTAACTTACCTCTGAACCTTCCAGAACCCCTTTGAAGATTTCTGACAAAATTTGATTCTTCTTCCTCTTCTTCTGGGACGTGGCTTGCTTCATAATAATCTTCTTTGCCTGATGCCTTGAAAGCAACTTCTCTTCTGTCTGATGGACCTCCCTTTCTCATTTCCTAAGCAGTTAGAATTCCATGTAGCTGAGACATAGTAAGAATTCGTAGATTTTCCTTTTCTTCTATTGCAGATACTTTAGATTCAAACTTGGGGGACAATGATCTTAGAACCTTTTCAACCACTATAGCCTCTTTTATTTCTTCACCCAAATTTTTCATACAATTAACAATCTCATCTACCCGAAGAAAATAGTTAGCCACACTTTCATCATTATACATCTTGAGAGTCTCATACTGAATCCTGAGAGTTTGAAGTTTAGCACGCTTTACCTGTTCATCTCCTTCATAGCTCGTGACAATTTTGTCCCATATCTCTTTTCCGGATTTGTAGTGCATTACCTTCATGAATTCCATTTGGGATATACATCCTAATAGGGTACTGACTGCTTTCGCATTTGTTTCATACTTCTTTTTCTCAGCTGCATCTGTAGGAGTAGCTGAAGGAAAAGCGTAGCCTGTTTCTACGATGTCCCAAACTTCTGTACCAAGAGATTGAATATAGGCAGTAACTCTTACCTTCCAATAATTGAAGTTTGTCCCATCAAAAACTGGTGGCCTGATTGATGCTTCTCTCTCGTAGTTGCTCATGATGAACGATCTACCTTCAAGCGATCAAGCTACTCTGAAGGACCTGCTTTGATACCAATTGTTGGAAATAATACTGAGAAGGGGGGGGGGGGGGGGGGGGTGAATCAGTATTATCAGATCAATAAAACTTTTTCAATGCTCAGAAACATATACGCTACTTCAGTTAAGTGAACCAGCGTGTACACGCTACTGTGTCTAAAGAAAACAACGTATAACCAGAAAACTTATAATTCAGTTAGTTTATCTTCAGTTAAGTGCATCAGGTCATTATTCACCATATTAAGAGTAAACAGATGCAGTATAACAGAACAGATCATCACACAAAAGCCACACACATGAACACCATGATATAAGGTGGAAACCCAATGTGGGTGAAAACCACCTGCTGCAAGTCGTCTCTATCTTTCTTTAATATGAAACTTCAGTTTACAATCTTTTGTACTGGTGCAGCCTTATACCAGTACGCAGGCTACAACCTGCTGAAGGCTTCAACCTTCTCTCATTCTCCAAATTTTCTTGGAAGGGAGCTCCAACCCCCTTTGCTCTTGTACTAGCTAAGATACTAGTACGTAGGTGCTGGCCTACAATCTTCTTTCCTTCAGGTACCACCTTTCATACATTTTTAGACTGGATATTCCTGAAGCACAATATTACAATCAGAAGACCACAATTCATTCAACTTTCATAGCAGATTACAAAACAACCAATACTCGCATCAACAATCTTTGAATCACTGAACCACTGAAAACCTGTCAAACCCAGTCACCAGAACACAGTTCAGACTACAGAACTCTGCAATAACAGTCAGACCCAGCTGCAACCCAAAAATAAAGCTCCAAAAGATACATGCTACTTTAATGAAGGCAACCCACGTATACACGCGGTTTTATTGGAGACAACCTGCGTACAGAGCTAAAAATAATTTTTCATAACTTGCAGCTGTACCAGATATCAGTTATACCCAGAACATAACATTGCGTCAGTATGCAGATCTAGAAATACGCATAATCAACCATATAAAGATAGTTCATTTCAAACCATTTGATCCCGATCTCTCCTTAGATCTTGTTCTCCATCAACCGATGAGATCTCTCCTTAGCTTAGATCAAGCAATACATCATCAACCAATAACCTGCATACTGGATCTAATACTTCATCAGATATTCAATCCTTTTTCAGATGCACTTGCCTAATGATTTCCTTCTCCTTATATAGCCTTAGGCCATGTTCAATACCAAGGGCCAAAACCATAGAAATCCAATACCATCATCTTCAAAACTAGGGATCAACACGTCCGTCGAGACACCAAGGTCCAAAACCATAGGCACAACTTCCAAGGAATAACCGCCGTGGACCAAAGATAAGTTTTCCACATACACGCGCTTTTACTGAAGCCAACCGGCGTGTACACACGACCTGGGCTTAATGAACCTGCATGTATGAACTTTCTCTTCTTCTTATAGTCTGATCATCAATTCCTTGCTGCTGTCCTTCTGCACTATGATTTCTCATCAGTGTGGTTTTCCATCAAGGACAACACTTGTCTCATAATGCCAACAATCTCCCCCTTTAGACTTGATGGCAACAACACCAAATCAAATCACTCTCCCCCTTTGTCATCAAGGGCAAAGGGCTGTGCTCCCCCTGAGTACATGCTGATATCTTTGCTTGGCTGTGCTGAAACATGCTCCCTCTGACTGTAGGCAAGACCTGCAAAAGATGTTCTTCAAAAGAACCAAGACTTGTACATCATAAAGGACCTTCCTATCACCAAAAGACTCAATACATACATCCATACTCCCAACCAAGAGGGGATACATCAGAAACAACCAATTATATTACATCATTCATCCCAGGCATAGTGGGGAAACCAACATAGGCCGTTACATGACCTTGACACCATAAAAGAGATATCACAGAAGAGATACATGACATAGAGACAACAAATCTAGACCAAGACTTATGAAAGTCACAAGCAGCATCTGATACACATCTTTTAGATCAGCAACCAAGATTTCCTTCTGAGCTCCTTCTCCTGAAACCAACAACAGTTGTGTACTAGAACCAAAAGCATCTAAATGCCAAAAATGCTTTATGAGACTTTAAGCTGCTCCCCTGAACCTGTGCCTGCTACTCCCCCTGAACCTGTGCCTGCTGCACCCCCTAAAACTGTGCCTGAAGAATTCTGGCATACTCATCTCAGACCTTCTCCAACCGGAGTCTGCCCTTGCTGTTCAGAGCTCCATATACGCGACTTCTCCTGCAGAAAAATAGCGTATGCACGCGGCTATGCTTTCTTCAACACGCGTACACCATACACGCGACTTTCCCAGCATAAATCGACGTATATACACGGATCTCCCCTACGTAGCTTGCGTATACCAAATTTTCTGTAGAACAGACAAGCTTCAACGGCAGGATGAAGCATCAACAACTCCCAGCTTTTGTCTGAGATATTCAAAAGTTTCCCTGGGCAGTGGTTTTGTGAGAATATCAGCAACTTGTTCCTTAGAAGGAACATACTCCAACTTGACCTTCTGCTCAAGCACTTGTTCCCGAAGAAAATGGTACTTGATTGGTATGTGCTTGGTCTTTGAGTGCATGACTGGATTCTTTGAAATGCTGATTGCACTTGTATTATCACATAAGATAGAGACTAGTGAAGTGCAAGTGATTTGAAAATCCTGCAAGGTCTGCATCATCCAAAGAAGTTGTGTGCAACAAGATGCTGCAGCCACATATTCTGCTTCAGCTGTAGATAAGGAAATCAAACTATGTTTCTTGCTGAACCAAGATACTAATCTGGAGCCCATAAAGAATGCACCACCACTTGTGCTCTTCCTATCATCCACGCTTCCGGCCCAATCTGCATCTGTATAAGCATGAAGTGTGAGATCTGTATCTCTAGGATACCATAATCCATAATTTTGTGTCCCTTGAAGATATTTGAAAATTATCTTCACTGTCTGAAGATGAGTCTCCTTTGGATTTGCCTGAAATCTCCCAACTATTCCGACTGCATGCATGATGTCTGGTCGGGTACCTGTCAAATAAAGCAAACTCCCAATCATGGATCTATAAGTTGGTTGATGAACTGCTGCTGATTCATCATTTGCACTGAGGCTGCATCCTGTAACCATGGGTGTACATACTGGCTTTGAATCTTCCATGCCATACTTCTTCAAGATCTGCTTGAGGTACTTGGTTTGAGACAAGAAGATGCCTCCTTCATTTTGTTGGATTTGCAATCCAAGAAAGTATGTCAATTCTCCAAGTAGTGACATTTCGAATTCTTTCTGCATAACCAAGGCAAAGTTTTGACTCATAGTCTCTTCATTGCTGCCAAAGATAATATCATCTACATAAACAACAAGTATTAGCAATTTGTTATTTTCAACTTTTATATAGAGATTGCTATCTGCTGATCCTTTTGAAAAGCCTTGTTGGTGAAGATATTTGTCCAATCGATAATACCAAGCCCTTGGAGCTTGTTTGAGACCATAGAGAGCCTTTTTCAATCTGCATACAAGGTTTGAATCATTCCCAAGAATGAAACCATCTGGCTGCTCAATATATACTTCTTCTTCTAAGTCTCCATTCAGAAAGGCTGATTTCACATCCATTTGAAATACCTTGAAGTTTTGAAAGCTTGAGAGAGCAAGGAACATTCAGATCGCCTCAAGTCTTGCAACAAGAGCAAAGGTCTCTTCAAAATCTATTACTTCTTGCTGTGCATACCCTTTACAAACAAGTCTGGCCTTGTTTCTAATTACTTCTCCATTTTCATTCAATTTATTTTTGAAGACCCATTTTGTCCCTATGACATTTTTATCTTTTGGTCTAGGAACCAATTCCCAAGTGTTGTTCTTTTCGATCTGCTCAAGTTCTTCATCCATTACTTTGACCCAACATTCATCTTTGCATGCCTCCTTCACATTTTGTGGTTCAGTGGAAGAGAGTAATGCCAAATAGCTTGAAGCTTCTGCAATTCTTCTTCTTGTTTGTATTCCTGCTTCTTTCTGCCCCACAATCTGAGATTCTGGATGATTCTTTTGAACATATCTGGATGGAGTCTTTTCTTCTATTCTTGTCTGCTCCTCTGGTTCTTCTTGAGGTTCTTCTTCTTCATCATTCTGCCTTTGAGAATAGCCTTCATCTTCTTCAATGTCTTCATGATGAACTTGCCTAGGAATATATCCCTTCTCATCAACCACTACATCAATGCTGTCAACAATTCTGCCAAGTCTTTTATTGTAGCACTTGTATGCTTTGCTATGTGGAGAATAACCAAGAAGAATGCCTTCATCTGCTCTTGGTTCAAGTTTGCCAAGTTGCTCATCAGTATTCTTAATATAACATTTACTCCCAAAGATTTTGAAGTGGTTCACCGAAGGAGTCTTACCACACCAGAGCTCGTGAGGAGTTTGAGTGCTATTTACTCGGACATTTGTTTTGTTGAGAATAATAACCACAGCATGTGCAGCTTCACCCCAGAAAGTTGCGGGAGTACCTGACTCATCAAGCATAGCACGAGCCATTTGTTGGATTGTTCTGTTCATTCTTTCCACAACTCCATTTTGCTGAAGAGTTCTAGCTGTAGAGAATTCTCTTCTTATCCCATGTTCTTCACAGAAATCGAAGAATTCATTTGAAGTAAACTCCCCACCTCTGTCAGATCTGAGGCACTTAATTTTGTGTCCCGATTCATTTTTTGCCAAGGCTTTGAAGGATTTGAATTTTTCGAATGCTTCATCTTTGTGCTTCATAAGTCCTAACCAGACAAACCTGGAGAAATCGTCAATGAATAATATCAAATATTCTTCTCCTCGATGTGTCCTTTTCCTAAATGGACCACATACATCTGTATGGACTAGCTCAAGAGGTATGCTGGATGATCCTTCCTTCTCTGGAAAGTTAGTTCTGGTTTGCTTTCCAAACTAACAAGATTTGCATATAGTGTTGTCTGGAATTTTGATATCTAGAAGACCGCGAACTGCCTGATATTTGCATGCTTTCCTTATTTGTGAAAAACTTAGATGGCCCAACCTCCTATGCCATAGCCAGTGTTCATCATCCTTGCTCAAATAGCATTGTTGTGGTCTTTCTTCAAATATGTATAGATTATTTGGAGTCCTTCTTCCTTTGATCACTGTTTTGCCTGCATCAAGATCACGAACACAACATCCATTTGATCTAAATATTACCTCTGTTCCTTGATCGCACATCTGACTGACACTCAGAAGATTATGCTTCAATCCATCAACATACAAAACATTTCCAGCTTTGACCTTCTCTTTCAATGGAGCAACACCTTTTCCTTTTATGGCTGCAGAGATATCGTTTCCAAAGGAAACTTTCTTCCCTTTTTGTAATGCGGTATATGACTCAAGCTTTTCTTTGTCCCCTGTCATATGCTTCGAACATCCGCTGTCAATGTACCATAGACTTTCTTGACCTTCTGCATAAAAGGCTATCCCACATCT
Organism: Pinus tabuliformis; assembly: GCA_031772625.1. NCBI lineage: Eukaryota > Viridiplantae > Streptophyta > Pinopsida > Pinales > Pinaceae > Pinus > Pinus tabuliformis. Next base: position 869,412,554 of record CM062810.1, on the reverse strand, counting down.
TTCTGGTTGTGGTTCCTTTATTCTCCATGTTCTGACATTTGAGTTTTTCTCCTTCTGAATTGTCTTCCGGAACCTGCTCCTGAATTCAGAGTCTTCATGACCAAAGTTATTACAAATAGAGCATTCAACTTCATTTTCAAGAACCGAAAAGTTGTTATAAGTCCTTTTCATGGTTTCAGTCATTCTCCCTTGCTTTTGAGCTTCTCTAGTCATGATTGTCTTGTAGGCAACACATTGAGCTGCTTTGTGACCGAAGTTATGGCAAGAAAAGCATTGCCCATTAAAGAAACTTCTGCGATAATCAGATCTATCATCCAACCGATTGTAGCTTCTATTTATTCTTGGAGCAAATTGGGAAGATTGTACCTGCGGCTGATTGTAGCTTCTGTTTGTCCTTAAGGCAGTTTGTCCCCAAATTTCTTGATGGCCTTTATTTGTTCTTGAGGTAAACTGTCCCTGATTCACCTGATTAATTTTATTTGGCCTTTGCTCGCTTCTCCTTGCTGCATCAAGATAACTTTTAGAGGTCGAGGCTTGAGATGTTTCTCCATTATATCCAAGACCTATCTTGATCAGAGGAGATCGCTGCACATTGATAATCTCATCCAAGGTTTCAGATCCTTTAACAAATTTAAGATTAATAGCTTTTGTTTTCTCAATCTCTTTTCTAAGACCAACAATTTCACCTTCTAGTTTTTCAAGATGTTTTTCCTTTTCATCAATTTGAAATTGTAGAGTATCAATGATCATATTCTTTTCTTCTATACATCTCTTGAGTCTAGTAATTTCATCATAAAGGTTATCCACATCTATAGCATCCATATAATCATCATCTTCAAATGCCATTAACAACTTATATTCATTACCTCGTTCATCTTCATCACTATTCGATAGACCATCACTATCTTCATGAGTGTAGTAGCTTTTCTTATTTGCACTCTGTTTCTTGTTCCATCTAGCAGGTTCCTTTCCTTTATCCTTATAAGGACATTTTGCAGCATAATGACCTACTCTTCCACAAGCAAAGAATTTAAAAGGTAACTTACCTCTGAACCTTCCAGAACCCCTTTGAAGATTTCTGACAAAATTTGATTCTTCTTCCTCTTCTTCTGGGACGTGGCTTGCTTCATAATAATCTTCTTTGCCTGATGCCTTGAAAGCAGCTTCTCTTCTGTCTGATGGACCTCCCTTTCTCATTTCATAAGCAGTTAGAATTCCATGTAGCTGAGACATAGTAAGAATTCGTAGATTTTCCTTTTCTTCTATTGTAGATACTTTAGATTCAAACTTGCGGGACAATGATCTTAGAACCTTTTCAACCACTATAGCCTCTTTTATTTCTTCACCCAAATTTTTCATACAATTAACAATCTCATCTACCCGAAGAAAATAGTTAGCCACACTTTCATCATTATACATCTTGAGAGTCTCATACTGAATCCTGAGAGTTTGAAGTTTAGCACGCTTTACCTGTTCATCTCCTTCATAGCTCGTGACAATTTTGTCCCATATCTCTTTTGCGGATTTGTAGTGCATTACCTTCATGAATTCCGTTTGGGATATACATCCTAATAGGGTACTGACTTCTTTCGCATTTGTTTCATACTTCTTTTTCTCAACTGCATCTGTAGGAGTAGCTGAAGGAAAAGCGTAGCCTGTTTCTACGATGTCTCAAACTTCTGTACCAAGAGATTGAAGATAGGCAGTAACTCTTACCTTCCAATAATTGAAGTTTGTCCCATCAAAAACTGGTGGCTTGATTGATGCTTCTCTCTCGTAGTTGCTCATGATGAACGATCTACCTTCAAGCAATCAAGCTACTCTGAAGGACCTGCTTTGATACCAATTGTTGGAAATAATACTGAGAGGGGGGGGGGGGGGTGAATCAGTATTATCAGATCAATAAAACTTTTTCAATGCTTAGAAACATATACGCTACCTCAGTTAAGTGAACCAGCGTGTACATGCTACTGTGTCTAAAGAAAACAGCATATAACCAGAAAACTTATAATTCAGTTAGTTTATCTTCAGTTAAGTGCATCAGGTCATTATTCACCATATTAAGAGTAAACAGATGCAGTATAACAGAACAGATCATCACACAAAAGCCACACACATGAACACCATGATATAAGGTGGAAACCCAATGTGGGTGAAAACCACCTGCTGCAAGTCGTCTCTATCTTTCTTTAATATGAAACTTCAGTTTACAATCTTTTGTACTGGTGCAGCCTTATAGTAGTACGCAGGCTACAACCTGCTGAAGGCTTCAACCTTCTCTCGTTCTCCAAATTTTCTTGGAAGGGAGCTCCGACCCCCTTTGCTCTTGTACTAGCTAAGATACTAGTACGTAGGTGCTGGCCTACAATCTTCTTTCCTTCAGGTACCACCTTTCATACATTTTTAGACTGGATATTCCTGAAGCACAATATTACAATCAGAAGACCACAATTCATTCAACTTTCATAGCAGATTACAAAACAACCAATACTCGCATCAACAATCTTTGAATCACTGAACCACTGAAAACCTGTCAAACCCAGTCACCAGAACACAGTGCAGACTACAGAACTCTGCAATAATAGTCAGACCCAGCTGCAACCCAAAAATCAAGCTCCAAAAAATACACGCTACTTTAATGAAGGCAACCCGCGTATACACGCGGTTTTACTAGAGACAACCTGCGTACAGATCTAAAAATATTTTTTCATAACTTGCAGCTGTACCAGATATCAGTTATACCCAGAACATAACATTGCGTCAGCATGCAGATCTAGAAATACGCATAATCAACCATATAAAGATAGTTCATTTCAAACCATTTGATCCCGATCTCTCCTTAGATCTTGTTGTCCATCAACCGATGAGATCTCTCCTTAGCTCAGATCAAGCAATACATCATCAACCAATAACCTGCATACTGGATCTAATACTTCATCAGATATTCAAGCCTTTTTCAGATGCACTTGCCTAATGATTTCCTTCTCCTTATATAGCCTTAGGCCTTGTTCAATACCAAGGGCCAAAACCATAGAAATCCAATACCATCATCTTCAAAACTAGGGATCAACACGTCTGTCGAGACACCAAGGTCCAAAACCATAGGCACAACTTCCAAGGAATAACCACCGTGGACCAAAGATAAGTTTTCCACATACACGCGCTTTTACTGAAGCCAACCAGCGTGTACACGCGACTTGGGCTTAATGAACCTGCGTGTATGAACTTTCTCTTCTTCTTATAGTCTGATCATCAATTCCTTGCTGCTGTCCTTCTGCACTATGATTTCTCATTAGTGTGGTTTGCCATCAAGGACAACACTTGTCTCATAATGCCAACAATTGCTACCAGCAGCCATTCATAGCCTCGATAGGGTTGCTTTTTAACCCCACAAATGAGCCAGAGTCCTCTTTTTAGTATTCAAATTATTCTCCCCTTTCACTTTCTATAAAGAGACGACTATGCTGGCATGGAAACCAAATAATCATAGTGCCATTCACTAGGATATAAAAAAATGATCAGGCTGCCTCGTGATGAGATGCCCTGTCATTTTGACAGTTTTAATTATTAAGAAGGTCATTAACTTGGTGTGGTGGCAATAATGGAATTTCACCTGTTACATCCTTATGATCATGGTAGGTTCGCTCATGCTGAGACCCCCTATCCTCTTTAAAACAATATTTGTTGTATTTTCATATTTTTATATTTTTATATTTCGATGCTTTTATTGTAAAAAGAGGGAGGCTCATTTACTCCTTAAGGGTCAGGGATGGTGTAAGAAGCAAAAAAAATGCCAATGAAAGCTATGCTTTTACCCCCATATCATCATATCAAATTGATTTATCCATTTGAAAGTGTAAAAGATAAACCAACATGGTATTAGAATAATAATCATTTTATGATGTGTCCAAAGGGAAGATATTCAGCCAATCATTATAGAGATGCACCATGTCAGATTTTGAATAAACATTACCATGAAAAGGTTTCATAGGTCATAATGGTATAAACATTACTTTTTTTCTTTATCTTAGGCATATATCCAACCATATGGTTTTTATTCAAAACATAAAAGAGAAAGAAAATGGCAAAAATAATGATTGATGATAAACCAACAGAAAGAAATCATGGTTATTCATTCTACTAATTGAACAACAAGCACACAAAAAGAAAAATCAGGGTTTTTCAATTGATTGAACAACACTCGTTCAATCGATTGAACAACATAAACTCAGAAAAAAAAAATTTAGTGTTGTTCAATTGATTGAACAACAATTGTTCAAACGATTGAACAACAAAACATGCAAAAAGTTTTGTTCAATTGATTGAACAACAAACATTCAATTGATTGAACATCAAAACACACAAAAAGTGATGTTCAGTTGATTGAACATAAATCAATCAAATGATTGAACAACAAAATACACGAAAAAATGTTGTTCAATTGCTTAAACAACAATTTCTCAAATGATTCAACAACAAAATACAAAAGTGAGGTTCAATTGATTGAATAGAAATCGTTCAATCGATTGAACAAAAAAATGCAAAAATGTGTTGTTCAATTGATTAAATAGGAATCGTTCAAATGATTGAACAAAAAAATACAAAAGGTGTTGTTCAATTGATTGAACAATAGTTGTTCAATCATTGAAAAAAATACACAAAGACGCAAAAGTGTTGTTCAATTGATTGAATAGAAATCGTTCAAATGATTGAACAACAATCATTCAATCGATTGAGCAATAGTTCAATTGATTGAACGACAAAACACCCAAAAGTAAGTGTTGTTCAGTTGATCGAACAACAATTGTTAAAACAATTGAACAACAATCATTGAAACGATTGAACAACAAAGCACAAAAAGTGATGTTCAGTTGATTGAACAGCAATCGTTCAAATGATTGAACAATGAAACACAAAAAATGTTGTTCAATTGATTGAGAAACAATCCTTCAAATGATTGAACAACAAAACACAAAAAGTGTTGTTCAATTGATTGAACAACAATCATTCAATCGATTAAACAACAATGATTGAATAGATTGAACAACAATCATTCAATCAATTGAACAAAAAAATGCACGCAAAAATAAGTGTTGTTCAATTGATTGAACAACAATTTTTCAAATGATTGAAAATCAACATACACGAAAAAATAAGTGTTGTTCAATTGATTGAATAGCCATTGTTCAATCGATTGAACAACGACATACACACAAAGGTAAGTGATGTTTAATTGATTGAACATCAATCATTCAATAAATTGAGCAACAACATACACACAAAGGTAACTATTGTTCAATTGATTGAAAAACAACATACACACAAAAATAAGTGTTGTTCAATTGGTTAAACAACAATCATTCAATCGATTGAACAACACTCACTAAACACACCCAAAGGTAAGAGAGATCCTCATATTTACATGGTGATGCCTAACTAGATTGCAATCAGTCGTAAAAGAACATATACAGTATTTACAACTAAATAAATATACAATTTCATGAGAGCAAAGTTGTTGGGTCATTATTCCCTGTGGCTAGAATTTGCATAGTGGGGTCATCACGTACATGTTGGCAAAAATACTCCTTGGTGAGTGGTTTGTGATAAAGACGCACCCGATGCTCGTTCACCTTAAAAGAATGGCCAGACCTGTCAATGGTAGTCAAAGTGAGAGTACCATTTTTATGTACTTCTTGAATTCCATAAGGGCCAAGCCGCCTTGTCTATAACTTGCCCGGAAAGTCTTGGCATCTAGAGTCATAGAGACGTGCCCAATCGCCTTTTTGAAACGTCTTCTTTTTAATAAGCCTGTCATGCCATTTCGCTCTTTGCTGCTAAATAATTGCAGTATGTTGTAGAGCAAGTAGTCAAGCCTTGTCCAATTCATTTATTTGTTGAAGTCGCTTGGTTTTGGCTTTTGTGAGATCCAATCCCACTTCCTGGGTTGTTCATAGAGTCTTTATTTAGAATTAAATAGGAAATATATGTTATTTTCCAAATACAAGTTGGTATGGAGAATATCCAATAGTATTTCGCCAAGTTGTGTGATAGGCACATAATGCCTCTGGCAGTGTAGTAGCCTAGTCCCACCAATGTGTTGGGTCTATCTTGGTCAAAATTGCTTTGATGGCCTTAATGGTGCTTTTTCAACCTGCCCGTTTGCCTACGGGTGATACGGGGAAGTGACTCTATGTGTAATGTGGTGGTTCCTTAGAGTGACTGTAATCTTGTGTCCTACAAATTGCCCTCCTCCATCCATTATCACTTCCCAAGGTAAACCATACCGCACAAATAGCCCAAAAAGGAAATTAATTACAACTTCTTCCGTAGCTCTTGGAAAATCTATTGTTTCTATCCACTTCGTTACATAATCTATGGCAACCAGTATATAAGCCTTTTGGTTTGATGGCGGATGAAATGGGCAAACAAAATCCAATGCCCATCATTCAAAGGGTTCTATTACCAGTTGGGATTGCAGTGGAATTTCATCAGATTGACCAGGTTGGCCCATACTTTGGCAACTATTACAAGCCTCGACATATTTCTTAGCATCTTTAAAAATAATGGGCCAATAATAACCCATTTGTAGTAACTTATGCACTGTCCTATGATCTGTTAAGTTTCCTCCGTAGGGCTCATCATGGAAAGCCTTCAGGATGTCATAAATTTCATTCTCATGAATGCATCTGTGCATACACATATCAGACCCTATGTGAAAAAAGTATCCTCCAATCCAAGAAAATCAAGCACTACGCCGAACAATCTATTTCCTTTCCCTTGCTGTCAAGTTCCTGAGCAACTTTCCTACTGTCATATAGTTTGCTACATCTGCATACCATGGCATTTTAACTGGTACGACAAACAAATGTTCATCTTGAAATTCATCATCTACTGCCAATGGATCATTTATCTTTGGAACTCAAGAGAGAAAATCAGTGACTAGGTTTTCCTTTGCTAGACGATCTTTGATGGTGATATCAAAATCTTGCAAAAGAAACAACCAAGGAGTCACTCGACCATTTGTAATAGCTTTGTTGGCTAAGTACCTAATGGCAGAATGATCAGTATACAGAAAAACTTGATAGCAAGTTATATAATTTCTAAATTTGTTTATGGCATAAATGACAACTAAGAATTCCTTTTCTATTACTGTATAATTAAGTTCAACAACAATAAGATTTTTACTGATATAATATATAGCATAAGGTTTTTTGTCTTCCTCTTGGCTGAGGACAATGCCTATTGTTGCATCTGATGTGTCCATGGAGATGTGAAAGGGCAGCTCCCAGTTAGGTCCACGTAATACTGGTGCCATTGAAACTAGTTTCTTCAAATCTATAAAAGTTGTGTCACATTTGTCAGACTATTTAAAGTCAACATTTCCAGTTAAAGCATATAAAGGTGCAACAATTTGTGATTTTTTTTTATAGACCTGTTATAATAGCCTCCATATCCAAGGAAGCTACATACCTCTACCTCAGGGCAGGGTGTAGGTAAAAGAATTACATGTATCTTTGCTGGATCTACCTGTATCGATGCTGCAGAAATGTAATGTCCCAAGATTACGCATTCGGTCATCATCATGTGACACTTGACATTGCTTAAACACAGCCTGGTAGTGATGTATCCTTCCAAAACCTTCTCTAATGTTTGTAGCGGTTGATCAAAGTCATCCCCATACTGGGTAAATTCATCCATGTAAAATTCAAGCCCTTCATTTAACAGGTCAGCAAAAATGTCGAGTATGGTTCTTTGAAACGTAGCTGGGGCATTAAATAAGCCAAATGGTAACACTCTGTAAGAGAATGTGCCCCACAGATAGGTGAAGGTTTTTTTGTCTTGGTCTTCAGGGGTGATTTGAATCTAATTGTAGTCGCCAAAGTCATCTAGAAAGGAAAAGAACTGCTTCCTTGCTAGAGTATCAAAGACTTGATCAAGAAATGGAAGAGGGAAGTGATATTTCTGTGTTTCCTTATTCAATTCCTGATAATCCACACAGATATGCCACTTCCCATTTTTCATAGGGACAACTACCAATGGGGAGACCCATTTGCTATACGAAATGGGATAAATGAAATTCACGTCCAACAACTTTTGTAGCTCTTCTTTTACGATTTCCTTGAGATGCATATTCAATCTCAGCTGAGGTTGTTGGATAGGACAAGCATCTTTTTCGGTGTAGATATTATGCGTACATAACTGTGGGCCTATGCCTCTCATGTCAGGATAGTCCCAGGGAAAATCCCCTTTATATTTTTGCAGGACCTGAATGAGTTTTTGTTGTTGGTCACTGTCCAGCCTATCACTAATGTTTAAAACCTTGCCTGGTTCAATTTCAACAGGCTTGCTATTATGAAAATCAGTTGTCTAGATATGCTGACCATCAGTATCCTTCAAAGGGTCTTCCAGGGCTTCATTATCAAGAATTTATTTTAACATTTAACATTTTACATTGTTCACATTGGCTAGCTAATTGATAAAGTTGTTGATAACATCATCTTCAGTCTGATTCTTGAATTCAAGTGCCTCTGCTACTGTAAGGGGTGAATGAATGATTTATTCAAGGTATGTGGGTGGTTATTTACATATTTTTACAATGGGTAGACTTGGTTTGATAGGAGGATATAAAACAAGATTCTTTACAACATCCCCTTTAGCAATAGTGATGCGCCCTCTCGGTAGGCTATGTAAGCATCGGTTTTTGCCAGCTAAGTTCAACCAAAAATCAAAGGGTGCCCATCCAGTCGACTCTTTGGGTTTATAACAAGAAAATATATTGGATACTCCCATGAATGAACAGAAACCATAATATCCTTGAAAGTTCCCTCTAGCCTTACCACCGATCAATCAACAAGTTATAGGAGGGTTTTGGTTGGTTCCATAGCTGTAATACCAAGTGTCTGACAAGTTTCTCCTATTAAGATGTTAGTGGCTGCACCGAGATCAACTAATGTGTTTGGAAAGGAGCGGCCATATATTTTCACTGTAACTATGGGATTCCCAGGATCTTCATACTTTACTAAAGTTTCCCCTCCCAAGAGTAAATCAGATAAGGTCCCTACCACATGAATGGTGGTGAAGTTTCTTCCTTCCTCATAGGCTTCTTTACACATAGCTCTTTATTTGTTTTAGAATAAATAGGAATATATTAGATGGCCTAGAGGGGAGGAATTTTAATACAAAGATTTTTAGCTCCCCTACAAGATTAAAATCTGGATAAACAATTGGTTTAGGTATTATTAACCTTTCAGGGAATGGGGGAGAAGTGACTATGAGTTTCTCACGATATTTATGCTGATATGTATCTTCTCCTTGTTTTATTTCTATGTAAATTACAGTTGATGATATATGTACAAGTGGGGTTTCCAACTCAATTGATTGCTGGTCTCTGTTTTCCACAGTGGTGATGATACGTCCAGACCTCAACCTTAGTTCGTTACATTCTTTTTGTTCAATCTCATAGTCTGAGCTTTCGACAATTTTCACCAGCTCAACCGCTCTATTATTGGGATTCAGATTCGATTGATCTCTCAATTGAGGATGCAGAAGAGGCTGAAGATTTTGCTGTAATGGATGTGGGGCTGATAATGCAGGTTGAGGTTGAGGACCTGTCCCCATAGGTGTAATGGATATCCCCAAAGTTCACTGCCAATTCGGAGACCAGTTTGGATTTTGAGAAGTAGAGGTAGGCCACTGGGATGGATATGGATTACCTTGCCAAGCAAGAGTAAAAGGAGAATTTGGCTAGCCATTGCCTGGAAAGGACTGAGTTGGCTAGGGTGTCATAGGGAATGGTTGGGATTACCAATTCGAGTAAGGTGACTAGCCTTACCATGCTACCCCGGGGTTCTGTATCTGATTAAATGGTGAAGAAGGAAAGAACTGGGATGTGTCTTGTGACAGACCTGAAGGTTTGGCCTGCTACTTTTGATGCTGGTTCATTAAGTATACTGGCTCTATCTCTTCTTCTCCCTCTTTGAAAACTACTTTCAGTCGGGGAAGTGGTGGACATTGTTCAATGGTGTGATCCTTGGTGCAAATGGCACATGTCTGGATCATGTCCAATGGACACTCTCGTTGGTTGTGCTTCTAATGGTAGCATCCAATCATCCATGTACACCTCTAAGAACCTATGTATGGAATCCCTAAAGGTTGAAATTATAATTCTAGAGAATACTATAGGTGCATTCTTAAGACTAAATGGCATAACATGATATGCATAAGATTCCCATTCTTTGGTGAAGGTAGTTTTATTCTTATCCCTGTAGAGCTATAAAAGGGGTCTCTTTCACCTCTAATTACCTCACATTAATATGTCAATCCGGGAGCGTTTTTTTATTTCAAAGAGTGTCTCAGTCTGAGGCTATCATTTGTCATAGTAATGCTAGTAGTACAACGTTTAAAAATACAAGAGTAAACGAATGCTTGTCTATAACTAATTTACTTCAAAAGAATAAATCGCACACTCAAAAAACTAGGCAACTTATCAGTCAAGGGTTCGGCAGCGATAACCCATCCCTTTGGAAACTGATGGAAAGGAAATTAGAGAACAGACCACGGGTCTAGGAGCTAGACAGTAAATGCCGAGGCTCACTACAGCCTTAGAGCGTCTCTCACACCAAAACAACAAATGCGAGTAAATGGAATGGAAGATAGAAAAATGGAACAAAGAATAAGAAATCAAACAGAAAATCTGGAATGGAACAGTAATTATGAAATGGAACAACAATTCTTAAAAGGAACAACAATTAAACAACTAAGTCTCGCTAGCAGTAATCAAACTTAATCTACTAACTCAAATGCACTCATCGTAATCAAACAACAATCTTTCACTCTTAAGGCAGATCAAGCAGCACACACTAATGGAACAACACTAATTACTGATAAGTTATGGAACAACGCTTGGAAATCATATACGCACACAACACGCTTGAATAGTAATCTAATCTACCATCAATCTTAATTAAAAGGAATACAATTGCGTTTCAAAATAGAACAACATTACTTCTGAATCCAACAATCGTAAAAAACACAACTGTCAGATGAACTCTGTAACATGAATGTACAACACAAAAGCTCTGTAACAAAATAGTAACAATATTCGGTCAAGACTAATAATATTCAATCAATTCTAAAAGGAACAGTAATATAATGCAGAGTCAATACAACAATTCTGTCTATAAAAATCTTAACAGAGCATGTGATGTAAACTTATAAAGCATATTAGATTACCAAATAACGATGATAAGCAAATCAAGCAGAAATCAAATCGTAGTAATACAGAAGCAAGTGTCCTCCGCGGCCGGGCCCTTAGCCTCCAAGGGTACACCACTTTAGGTTAATCCAGACGCAAATATAAAATAATCACCAAGTTTGTATTAATGCATGAAACAAAAGTACAATGAACCAGTTCTTATCGAGACTCGATGATCAAAGTTTTGATCTTAATAGAAATTACATAAAAGCATAATCCTCCCAAAGCTAATGGTGTTGTCCCTTTATATAAGGGTGACGGTGGAGATGTCTAAGTAACAAGATAGATAAAGCAGCGATCCCTCAGGATCAAAAATCCCGAGGGATTCACCAAACTGTTAATCCTTAATCATCTCTTTTCTCCTGCACTGAGCTGGTGTCTTCTCCTCCTTTTCAGGGCTGATTTACTTTGATCTGCTTAGCCTTGTTTGCACTCAGTCTCCCGTTAAAGGACAACAGTTACCTTGTCCTTGTATTTTTCTTTGGAACAACAACTCCTCGTTTTCACCCTTTCCTGCACGAGAGAATGACAATTATTAGCGGTTAAGTCTTGCATATTAATCTCACATGTTTGTTATAATTCTTTATTGTTTTCCAAGTTCATGATGCAAAAAGGTTTACAAGTTCTACTAAAAAGCCACTAAAATGATCATCAAAAACATACCTTTTTAGTACTCCACACACCCCCCTGCTTACCCTATTTCATGCCCTCATAAAAAAGTTGTAGTTGACAAGCAAGGCAGTGAGAGAATAGGTTGGAGAAGGAATCTCATGCGGAGGCTTACAACCGTGATGAGTAACTAGGTAGTCAAAGAATTGGCCTGTTTGACCCTCAGGCATCTCATACAGGGCTTGGTATCCGTGTGTAGGGTGCCAAATAATTGGACTGCGAAACCTATATCCTAACCAGGATGCCCTTGCTCTCAAAATTCTTTCGCCATAGAGGTGCAAACGGTTGGCACCTAATTTAAAATTCTCATACTTAAACGGTTCCCTGAGCTGGATATTCGGATTAGAGATTTGATACCGAAATTTGGCTGCATCAATCGCAAGGTCTTTGATAGAAAGAAAAAATTCTAATCCTTGTTGTATGAGTGCCTCATGCATGGGTCCTAATGTTTCAATGACACCCGGAGTCCTCATGAGGTTTCTATGTGCTTTCCACAACTGCACTGGGTTCCTAGGTTCAGCCCTTACCCACAAATCTAGGCCATTTTCCTGCCTCTGGAAAGTATTATAGGCTTTGATCCATTTAATCTGATTAACCCCGAATGAGATGAATTCTTGCAATTGGATGTCTCCAACAAAAGGGCCAGTGTTCAGCTCAGTCTCCTAATCTAGTACAAGGTTATGCAAATAGAATTCGCATAGCAATCTCTGGACCTTCACCTCGTAGTGTTTACAACAATCTATAAAGTCATTGACAATGTTAATTTGTATGGGGGCACTTGCTTTAACAACTTTTATTTTTAATTGTAAATACCGTTCCAGTAAAAACAGGGCATAATTTTTGGGAGGGGCCCTACATGCTAAAACGTCATTGTATAAAGAACACAAGGTATCCATCTGCTTGATAACAATATCTAGCCTACGAGTTACCTTTGCAACTTTCTCTTGTTCCTTCCACCAACCTTCAAAGGCCTGGCTTTCGGATTGATTGATGTTCCTAAGTTGCTACTGTAGTTCTTCATACTTCTCGCGAGGGACCGTTTGCTCTCTAAGCTTTTCTGCTTCTTGCTGAGCCTGTTTCAACCCCTTGCACAAGGTTACTGTCTTTGGATCTCTTCTCCATGCAGCAACGGAGGCCAGGAGTTTTACCTGAACTTTCTTATTGCGTTGCTTTGAGTTCAGAACCCTTATCACCCCTGAGGGTGGTGCCTCCGTCTGAATTTCCTTGTCACAAGTCATCATATCATCCATTTCTATTTTAACATGAATATCAGTTTGCTTCTATTCCTTTTCAAATGGAACAACAGTCTATTCTTCAGCATCATTTGGAACAACAGCTGGATTTTCAACAGGGTTTTGAACAGCAGGACAATTTTTGGTCCTCTGCCTTTTTGCCTTGCGGAGTTTTACTGGAGTGGTCACCTTTTTCTTCCCTGTGGTCTTTCTTACCCTCTGCCTTGCTTTCAGGATCCTGATCTACTGGTGGAGCTGGGCTATTATGCTCAATAATCTCTACTGTTCCTTTCGCAATTCTTTAATTTCCAAAGTTTCATTAGAAGGAACAACAGGTTGTCTGCTGCGGTTTGGGCCGTGACTAGTCCCTGGATCTTCCTCCTGGGGTGTTTCTTCATTGTTCTACTCTGGCTGTTCTATGGTAGGAGCCTTAACTGGTTCTATCAATTCCTGGGAAACTTCTTTTTCTGCCCCTACTTCCTCCGGAATTTCTTCCGGTGCCTTAGGAACGGATTATTCCTGTTCAGTATCTCTTATCTCTTCTTCATCATGAACAGGCAGATTTCCTTCTTCTGCTTCTTTTGCATGTGGTTTTTCAGATGCATTTTCCTCTTGGGGTTTTTCGTGGAGGTCTGTTGGACTGGAAGGTTGGCCATACTCACCCATATTGGCCAAAACTGCGGCCAATTCATCTTCTCCCACTGGGTCCTGTGGTGGGCTACCTTCCTACTGTTCGATTTCCCCCTCCTGCTTGGATTGTTCAGCTTCTTCCTCAGAATGCTCAGCTTCTTCCTCATTTTCTTCTTCGGATTGCTCGACCTCCTCTTTAGATTGCTCGGCCTCTTCTTTCTCTTCTCCTTCAGATTTCTTTGCTTCTTCTTCTGGCCGTGAGGATTGCTCGTCCTCAATTTCTACTGGCTAGCTGGTGCTTTCCTGTAGCTTTTCCAGCCTTCCTCATATCCGATCTAACCAGACAGATTTCCTGCGTTTCTCTGGCTGTTCGGGTGTACCGGTGGCATGCTTATGCTTTGCCAATTCCTGGCGTGTTTCTAGATGTTTGGATGTACTAATGACATGTTTTTGTTTTACTAATTCTCTGCATTTTTCTGGACGTTTTGGTGTGCTAGTAGTATGCTTACGTTTTGGGGATGGTGCTGTCACCCCTCCCTCAATTATTGCAATTAGCTCTTCCCAGTTGCTTTGCGGCTGGGTGAGGCTATGACTAACAATTAATCGAATTAACCAGTGGTGACTAACAACTGACTCTACATGTTGTGCCTTTTTTAAGCTTCATGCAACGTCATGAAGTAACAAATTCAAAAGTGCAGGCAGATTTATAGAGCATTTCTGCTTTAAAACAGCTAAGAGTTTAAGATGTCGTGGTCTTACCACGTCTTTTCTACCCTCCCAGGTGATGTAGCTTTGCACAGTTCTTGCTAATTCTGCCCAGGGCTCAGCGTTGCTGGCAGAACTCCCTTCCCTTTAATCGTCAAGCTTTGGTCTTCGTCCTGGAAGATTTCTATAATCTTCTGTAGTCTCTCCTTTTTTAGCATCCATACAGGTCCGGTGGCTGGTAGTCCCGAGACTTCTGCAATTATATCATCGATGACTGCTATCTGTCTCCCCCTTACTGTGGAGTAATCCTCCTGCAAATTCTGCAGGAATTCAATCACCACTGTTTCGTTAGACTCCTACAAGCGGTTGAGATAAGTCAGCCACCCTGCTCTTTCCAGGATTTCCCGGGCAGCAGCGGAGACTGTGAACACTTGCGGTTCCCTTCGAATCACCTTTCCTCCCAAGGTTTCACTGTGGATTCTCAATGGAACAACAACTGTTTGTGCTGTTTGAAACACAGAGAAGATAATAGACGCAGGACTTTGAAAAAAAAAGAGTATGCAACAGAAATGGCTTATGGACATCAACTTGTGTAACAAAAATAGAAATATCA
This sequence comes from Pinus tabuliformis, assembly GCA_031772625.1. Classification (NCBI taxonomy): domain Eukaryota; kingdom Viridiplantae; phylum Streptophyta; class Pinopsida; order Pinales; family Pinaceae; genus Pinus; species Pinus tabuliformis. Next base: position 869,397,451 of record CM062810.1, on the reverse strand, counting down.
TGTCGTTAAGCCGTGCCATACCCTAGTACACAACTTTTCCCGAATAGTGAGCTGACACGTAATCCAGGGAATAATGAGGTTAACCTCCCCCTCGCAATGTGATAGGCTGTCCCAGCCGTCAAATAAAGGAGCAACACCCGATCTGCAACAGAGTCATAAAGGAACAACGTATGAAAATATGCCATGTTTAGAAAAACAACAAATTACCGAAATCGAGGCGTAAAGTTGGATCGCGTATTACGTAAGAGGCTGCTGTGATATGATGCGAGGCTGGGGGGATAGGATGTCTGTCGTACTTGCCAAATCTCAAGTGGTCATTGTCACTTACTTTGCCATGATTGGTGGTAATAAATTTTCATGCGATATATAAGTCGGGAAATGATATATGATTAGTTCCTAGGATATAAGAAACAAAAGAGTATTAGTATCTTACCTATTAGTGTAACCAATGTGACTTCAATACCATTAACAGTGCTCTACTACCGACAGATGTCCATAACCTTGGCAGAGTTGTTTATTTCACCCCTGGAACCATGATCCTTTATGTGTATATTAAGGAGTGTAATGTCAAAGTGTAGGCCATTATGCTGGCTTGGTAACCAGTTAGCCATAATGCCATTCACGAGGAAGGAGCGAAAAGTGGGCAGGCTGGCTCGTGATGAGACCTCCTGTTCGAAGGTTTGTTTATCTGATATACCTTTTGGACCATATCCATGGTGTGGTGGCCATAGTGGGAATGCCACTTCACTTCCATCCTCATGATCATGGTAGGTTGGCTCTTGATGAGACCCCCTATCCTACACTTGACAACTTATAATTTATGTTTACTTTTTTCTTTTTCATAAAGTACTTTTCCTTATTTATACACAAAGGGTGGTTCAACACTCCTTAAGAGTAGGAATGGTGGAAGAAGTCTTATCATCTCAATAGGAAGATATAAACCCTTTTCTCTTATTCCTAAACAATAATCAAAGAGGATTAAAGGGATTGTCATGATAAAGATAACCAATCAAAGCAAAATTAGTAAGACAATGACAGCAAAAGCTGATGAATAAGTGTGTCCTTCCTTTTTTCCTCTTACCAATACAGAGCCTTATAAAGATAGCGATTTATGATTTGCGGATTTCAGTATGTTGTGATTTTGTGTTCATTGCGTAAGTGCATAGCTGTACCTTAAAGACTTGAAAGAACAAGAGCAAGAAGCATCCTCAATTTAGATCAACAAAAGGAATAAGCTATTTCACAAGGAGAGAAAAAGTATGCTAGTGGTGTTCCTTTTGGAAAGAGGAACAACAAAGGAGCATAGATATTAAAAGTGCAAATGCCGTTCCTTTGAAAAAGGAATAGCAGAACACACCAATGTCGTTCCTTTGAAAAAGGAACAGCACATATTAAAAAAATACTATTCTCTTGGAAAAGGACAACAAAACACTCGAAATGTCGTTCCTTTTGAAAAAGGAACAACAGCCACCAAAAATGTTGTTCCTTTGAAAAAGGAACAGCAAAAGACGCAAAAATGCAGTTCCTTTGGAAAAGAAACAACAGAAATAAAAATTATGTTGTTCCTTTGGAAAAGGGACAGCAAACACACAGCATTGTCGTTCCTTTTGAAAAAGGAACAACAAAAATTGAAATTGTTCCTTTAGAAAAGGAACAACATAACAAGCAAATGCCGTTCCTTTGAAAAAGGAACAACACAAAATCAAGAACGCTGTTCCTTTTGAAAAGGAACAACAGAAAATCAAGAATGCTGTTCCTTTTGAAAAGGAACAACAGAAAATCAAGAATGTTGTTCCTTTAGAAAAGGAACAGCAGAAACACACAAATGCCATCCTTTTGGAAAAGGAACGACAAAAATCGAAATGTTGTTCTTTTGAAAAAAAAGGAACAGCAAAAATGACAGGAAAACATTAGTTCAAACATATGTACAAGAACGACTCAAAGAAAAGAACTTATGTACAAATTGTAAAAAGAAATGAATTCCTTAATGAATTACAGGTGAGGAAGACTTCTCTTCCTCTCCCAAAATCTCCATATCAATGTCTCGACGTAACTGCTGGCAGAAGGATTCCCGAGTGAGTGGTTTGCAATAGAGACGAACTCGGTGGCCATTTACTTTGAAGGCATATCCAGAACCATCAATGGTGATTAGAGTAAGGGTTCCATTGTTATGTACGTTCTGGATTTCGTATGGTCCCAACCAACGAGTCTGAAGTTTCCCAGGGAAGTCCTAAAATCTAGAGTCGTACAACAGAGCCCAGTCTCCCTCATGTAAGATTTTGTTTTTAATGAGCGCATCATGCCATTTAGCTCGCTGCTGTTGAATCAATGCTGTATTTTGAAGTGCAGAGAGCCTAATTTCATCCAACTTATTGATCTGCTATAGTCGATTAATCTGTGCCTCGCTTAGATCTAAGCCAACTTCCTGTGCTATTCGTAATGTTTGGATTTCGAATTCTATGGGAAAAATGGGTTGTTTTCCAAACACTAATTGATAAGGTGAGTAACCAGCGGTGCTTCTCCATGTTGCTCTATAGGCCCAGAGTGCTTCAGGTAGTTTGGCAGCCCAATCACGCCTATGTGACACAATGGTTTTCATTAGGATTGATTCTATTACCTTATTGCTGCTTTCTACTTGTCCATTCGCCTGTGGGTGGTATGGAGTAGTGATTTTATGTTGGACGTGATAATTGTTGAGTGTTGTAGCTAATCTATTCCCAGAAAATTGTGGTCCTCCGTCTGTAATTAATTCCCTTGGAAGGCCATAACGTACAAATAGATGGAACAGGAACTGTATGAGAGAGTCCTCTATGGCTCTTGGAAATGCTTCTGCTTCAACCCATTTGGTGACATATTCTGTTGCCACCAAGATATATGTTTTCTGATTTGATGATGGGTTGATGGGTCCAATGAAATCAAAAGCCCATCGATCGAATTGTTCAATGACTAACTATGGTTTCAGAGGCATCTCGTCAGATTGACCAAGACGTCCTGCTCGCTGGCAGTTGTCACAGGCTTAGACAAATTTCTTTGCATCTCTGAAAATCGTGGGCCAATAATATCCTGTCTGCAGTACTTTATGTCCAGTTCTGCACTTAGCGAAGTGTCCACCACACGGTCCATCATGAAAGGCTTTTAGGATGTCAAAGATTTCATCTTTTCGAACACATCTCCTGATATGCATGTCTGCCCCTGTGTGGAACAAATAGCCCGCAATCCACGAGAATCGAGCACTCTTCTAAACAATATGTTTGTGTTCATTAGGGGTTAGGTGTTTTGGTAGTTTACCTATTGTGAGGTAATTGGCAACATCAGCATACCAGGGTGTTTGAACAGCAACAACAAACATATGTTCGTCCGGAAATTGATCTTCAACTGTTGCTGCATCAATTGGCTTTGGCATTCTTGAGAGAAAATCGACTACAGGGTTTTCTTTGCCAAGCTAATCCTTGATTGTGATATCGAATTCCTGCAATAAAATCAACCATCTAGTTATTCTAGCATTTGTGACAGGCTAATTTGCTAAATATTTTATGGCAGAATGATCTGTATACAAGATAACATGATATCCTGTAATATAATGTCTAAATTTCTTGACAACATGTATTACAGCTAGGAATTCTTTTTCAGTAACAGTGTAATTTAATTCAGCAGGGGATAAATTTTTGCTGATGTAATAGATAGCATATGGTTTTTTATCCTCTTCCTGCCCAAGGACTGCGCCAATGGTTGTATCTGAGGCATCAGATGATATCTGGAATGGCAAATCCCAGTTTGGTCCTCGAAGGATTGGGGCTGTGGATACCAGCTTCTTTAAATCCTTGAAAGCACGCTCACATTTTTCTGTCCAAAGAAAATCAACGTTACCAGTTAGTGCATATAAAGGTGCAACAATGTGCGAATAATGTTCTATAAATCATCTATAATAACTAGAAAATCCAAGAAAGCTGCGTACCTCTATTTGAGTAGTAGGAGTGGGAATAAGCAAAAGTATTTGGATTTTGGCTGGGTCTACCTGAATGTCGTCTGCTGAAATATAGTGTCCTAGGATAAGTCCTTCAGTCATCATCATGTAACATTTTTCGTGGCTTAAGCAAAGCCTGGTAGCGATGCAGCATTGTAGGACTTTTTCCAGGGTGTCTAGTGCTGGATCAAAATCATCTCCATATGGTGTAAATTCATCCATGTATACTTCAAGTCCATCATTTATTAAATCTGCAAAAATACTAAGGATAGCCCTTTGGAATGTGGCAGGAGCATTACATAAGCCAAAAGGTAGAACTCGATAGGCAAATGTTCCCCAAGGACAAGTAAAAGTAGTTTTGTCCTGGTCTTCAAGGGCAATCTGAATCTGATTGTATCCACTGAAGCCATCCAGGAAAGAAAAGAATTTCTTTCCTGCTAAAGTATCTAATACTTGGTCTATGAATGGGATAGGAAAGTGGTCTTTTTGCGTTTCTTTATTTAGTTCCCTGTAATCCACACAGATTCTCCATTTCCCATTCCTTTTTGGTACCACCACAAGCAGAGAGACCCATTTACTATCGGAGATAGGATAGATAAAATTGACATCTAAGAGTTTCTGAAGTTCAGCTTTTACCACATCTTTTAGATGAGGATTAAGTCTCCTTTGCGGTTGACGAACAGGTCTGGCATCTTTTTCTATGTAAATGTGGTGTGTACATAATTGGGGATCAATTCCTTTCATAACAAGGTAATCCCATGCGAATGCTTCTTGATATTTTCTTAAAAAATGGATGAGCTTCGTTTATTGTTCAGGTGTGAGGTTGGCATTAATATTTAAGGTTTTTCCCGGTTCAATTTCCACAATTTTAATATTTGCAACAGAAGTAACAGGTATTGTTTGATCATGTGTATCTTTAAGAGGATCTTCTTCTAATTCATTATCAATTGCTGCTTCTATCATGTGACACTATGTGTAGGATTCGGATTCAGTTTGACTAATGAAGTTATTAATGGCACCATCTTCTGTTTGGTCTTTAAAATCAGGTGCCTCTTGTATAGTTAATGGAGATCTAATGTTATCAGTAAGGTATGATACAGGGTGCTTGTTAGTTTTAATTATTGTGACACTTGGCTGCACTGGAGGATATAGAACTAAATTCTTGATATTTGGTCCTTTGGTTATGGTCATATTTCCTTACCGGCAGCCAATGTAAGCATTGACAGTGGCAAGCCAAGGTCTACCTAGAATTAGCGGGTCTCCATCAAGTCAGGTTTTTGGATTAATTATCAGGAAATCGGTTGGATATTCCCAGGAATCTACGGAGACCATGACATCATGTAGAGTACCCTCCAGTCTAACCACAGATCGGTCAGCCAATTCTAACAAAGTAGAGGTGGGTTCTACAGATGTAATGCCGAGCGTTTGGCAAGTAGTGGTTGTTAAAATATTAATTGCAGCTCCTAGATCAACCAAGGCATTAGACAGGGTTTGACCATAAATTTGAACAGTTACAATTGGACTTCCTGGGTCTTCATATTTAATGGGTGTTTCTTTCCCTGATAGTAAATCAGATAAGGTGCTGACTACTTGGACTCTTGGATTATTTTTTATATTCCTCCTTGGTTTCTTTATGCACAATTCTTTGATAGTTTTTGCGTACATAGGAATGTCTTGAATGGCTTGGAGGAATGTAATTTTTATGTACAGATTTTGTAATTCTCCCAGAATGTCGAAGTCAGGATACTGTAAAGGTCGAGGTATGACTAATTGTTCTGGGAATGAAGGAGAGAATGTGGTTGCTTGATTATGAGTCTGCTGCTTATTCACATCCTCTTGTTGCAACAGATGTTCTTTTGGTAACTGATCTTCAATATGAACTGTTTTATCTCCCTCAGTTTCAATAATACGTCCAGATCATAACTGAAGATCATTACACTCCCTCAGGTCGGGTCCTATTTCTGGTGATTCTATGATTTGGAGAGATTGGACCGGTCTGTTATTTGGATTGGGGTTGGGTTGGGCTGGGAGTTGCAGTCTCAGATTAGACTGGGGATTTTGTTGTAAGGCTGGCAGTGTAGGTTGAGTGAGTGGAATAGTTCCTACTGGCTGATGCATCGGTCTCTGCCAGTTTGTCTACCAGGCTGAACTTTGTGAAGTAGGGGGAGTCCACTGTGGAGGGTATGGGCTATTTTGCCAATATGGTGAAGTGTAAGGGAAACTTGGCCAACCAAATTGGCTTGCCTGATTCAGCCATGGGTTTGAAGAAGGAAATGACTGTGGTGACTCGTTTGAAAATGGGGGTTGGGATTGACTTTGACACATACTATATTGTTGAGCATTATACTGTGGAGGCTAAAAAGAAGAAGTTGGATCTGGAAACATACCAGATTGTCTCGGCTGCCACTGGCGGTGCTGGTTGATCAAGTACACCGATTCTGGTTCTTCTTCCACTTCCTTATATACCGCTTTCAATCCAGGAAGTGAGGGGCATCTCTTCGTAAGGTGATCTTTTGTAAAGATGCCGCATGTTTGGACTGTATCCAGTGGACATTCCTTGTGACTATGCTTTTTCCTGCATCGGGGACAGAAGATCGCCAAATTTTGTTCTGCCTCCATCTGCCTCTGTTTAGCCTGCATAATATCAAGTTATGTAGTTAGTGTCCCCAGAATATCAGTTTTAAAATTTTCCAATAAATTTCCAATTTCTACATGTGTTACTCCTTCTGTTGATATTTGTTATCTCTTACAAACCGATCATGTTCTACCAGTTTTACTCTTGTGCTACCTCTCGAACTCCTGATACATAAATCAATGATGTCAGCAAAATTCTCTTGATAAATATCCCCTTTTCCCATGATGTTTATTGTTTCACTCCATTGTTCCTTCATGCCCCTTATCAGTGCAGTTTTTAACACATTATCAGGTAAAGGTAGTGATGCATAAGGAGATCTTTGTAGATTGTACTAAAAACGTTCCACATACTCCTCTAATGTTTCATTCGGTTTGGCTGTCATTTGGAATATTTCATCCTTTAATTCTCTAGACCTACAATAATCCTGATATTTTTTTAAGAAAGATTCTTTCATTTGATCCCAATTGTTTATGACCCCACCACCTAATCCCATAAACCATCTTAAAGCAGCCCCTTTTAATGTAGAGGGAAATAATTTCAATTTCTGGGGATCAGTGGTGTAATCATATCCCCTGCAAAACACATCAAATTCGAATAAAAATGCATCTGGATCTTCTGATGTGAGACCGTGAAATGTAGGGATATGTTGAAGAGGGATTGCTTTCATGGGTGCATTTGCTGCAGAATCCACTATAGGGTATTGTAATGTAGAGGTTTGAGTGTTTGGCTGATTCTGAGCCATAGGATCGAATATATGCCAGTAACCTTCTGGGATATCTAGGAGGGTATTCCTAGGTTGAGAGGGAATGGCTTTGACAGAGATAGTTTTAATAGCACTTCCTTTATCTGGGATAATGAGAATACCTGATGTCTGAGGAGATTGGGTTCCTTCAACAATGATTTTTGCGGTGCTCCCCTTATCTGGGCTATTTAATGGCTGATTTGTTCCAATAGGAGATCTTGGTTCCTCGGTTTCCCCTGTTTCTCCTTGTCCTTCACAAAGGTTGCTGAAATTCCCTTCCTGCAATAGTTCTGGAGCAGAATTTTCAATTTCTTGAAAGTCCTGCTCTTCAGTTTGACTATGCACCTCAGCAAAGGCTACAGATGGCGATCCTGTGGCCTGAAGGGAACTAGTAGGCTGTTTAAAATTGATTTTCCTGGGGCCTACTGATGGCTGAGATTTTGTTTTCTTATAGATTTCGTCTATGAAGGTCGTTCGGCCAAGGGTCACCGGCCCCTTAGCTTTTTCAGGTTTGGGTGGAGGTTTGATATTCTTTTCTGGTTTTTTCTGCTTATTCATGCACTCAAATGAACTATTAAATTCTATTCAAACAAAGCAACAACAAATCTATTAGGAAAGCAGACAGTGGAGCAGGGCTTTTACATTCTCCATACGCAGGTTCTTACCTTCCATTTTTAAGATCCAACTCTTCCTTAGCAGGTTCGTACACTACTATGAAAAAAAGACAAATGGCTACACTCTTTCCCTGGCAATGGTGCCAAAATGTAGAGCTATAAAAAGGGTCTCTTTCACCTCTAATTACCTCACATTAATATGTCAATCCGAGAGTGTTTTGTTATTTCAAAGAGTGTCTCAGTTTGAGGCTATCATTTGTCATAGTAATGCTAGTAGTATAGCGTTTAAAAATACAAGAGTAAACGGATGCTTGTCTATAACTAAGTTACTTCAAAAGAATAAATCTCACACTCAGAAAACTAAGCAACTTATCAGTCAAGGTTTTCGGCAACGATAATCCACCCCTTTGGAAACTAATGGAAAGGAAATTAGAGAACAAACCACGGGTCTAGGAGCTAGACAGTAAATGCCGAGGCTCACTACAGCCTCAGAGCGTCTCTCACACCAAAACAACAAATGCGAGTAAATGGAACGACAGATAGAAAAATGGAACAGAAAATCTGGAATGGAACAACAATTCTGAAATGGAACAACAATTCTTAAAAGGAAGAACAGTAAACAACTAAGTCTCGCGAGCAGTAATCAAACTTAATCTACTAACTCAAATGCACTCATCGTAATCAAACAACAATCTTTCACTCTTAAGGCAGATCAAGCAACACACACTAATGGAACAACACTAATTACTGATAAGTTATGGAACAACGTTTGGAAATCATATACGCACACAACACGCTTGAATAGTAATCTGATCTAGTATCAATCTTAATTAAAAGGAATACGACTGCATTTCAAAATAGAACAACATTACTTCTAGATCCGACAATCGTAAAGAACACAACTTTTAGATGAATTCTGTAACATGAATGTACAGCACAAAAACTCTGTAACAAAACAGTAACAATATTCGCTCAAGACTAATAATATTCAATCAACTCTGAAAGGAACAGTAATATAATGTAGAGTCAATACAACAGTTTTGTCTGTAAAAATCTTAATGAATTAATCTTAACAGAGCATGTGATGTAAACTTATAAAGCATATCAGATTACCAAATAACGATGATAAGCAAATCACGCAGAAATCAAATTGTAGTAATACAGAAGCAATTGTCCTTCAGGGCCGGGCCCTTAGCCTCCAAGGGTACACTGCTTTAGGTTAATCCAAACACAGAGATAAAATAATCACCAAGTTTGTATTAATGCATGAAACAAAAGTACAATGAACCAGTTCTTATCGAGACTCGATGATCAAAGTTTTGATCTTAATAGACATTACATAAAAGCATAATCATCCCAAAGCTAACAGTGTTGTCCCTTTATATAAGGGTGACGACGGAGATGTCTAAGTAACAAGATAGATAAAGCAGCGATCCCTCAGGATCAAAGATCTTGAGGGATTCACCAAACTATTAATCCTTAATCATCTCTTTTCTCCTGCACTGAGCTGGTGTCTTCTCCTCCTTTTTAGGGCCGACTTGCTTTGATCTGCTTAGCCTTGTTTGCACTCGGTCTCCCATCAAAGGGACATTAGTTACCTTGTCCTTTTCTTTTTCTTTGGAACAACAACTCCTCGTTTTCACCCTTTCCTGCACGAGAGAATGACAATTATTAGTGGTTAAGTCTTGCATGTTAAGTGGTTAATCTCACATGTTTGTTATAATTCTTTATTGTTTTCCAAGTTCATGATGCAAAAAGGTTTACAAGTTCTACTGAAAAGCCACTGAAATGATCATCAAAAACATACCTTTTTAGTACTCCACAATCCCCCTTGGCGATTCTGACTTGGTGATATCCCGAAAATCCATGTGTAAATGAGTATGCTTCGTTCCCTGCTACATGATTGAGAACCTCATCATTGAATGGTGTGGGAAATGGATCATGTACACAAGAATTTTTCAAGCTATGGTAGTCCATGCAAATCCTTATTTGTGTGGCATATTTTTTGTTTTGTATTACAATGAGACTCACCAACTCTGCCTCGTCCAATGGAAAAATAAGACTTGATTCTAGCATCTTGTCTATCTATTTCTTCACTTTCTCTTTAACTCCTGGATTCAGTCTGTAAGGATGGTGCTTTACTAGCTTTGCATCGGGTTTTAGTACAATTTTCATCTCTTCTAGGTCTCCCTTGATCCCTTTGAGTTTCACAACAGGTGATGGAAACAAATCCTCATATTCTCTTAGGAGGTCAAAAATCTGTTTTGTAGTTTTTTCATCCCAATAGTCTCCAATCGAGATTAGCTTTGGCTTTTCATCTGTCCTGATGTTATGCTTCCACAACTTCACTAGGAGAAACTATGGTGCATCAATTATAATTCCATCCTTGTTGCCCCTTTCCCCTTCAATTTCATGGAATGACAAATGTTGTAACTCCTCCAAATCATTCTCATTTGGTTCTTTACCCACCTTTCCATAAGCCATTGCTTCATAATATCCTAACTCATAGATATTCTGTAAGGTCCTATAGTCTACGCACCCATTCATTGGTTGACCCGATGTGAGCAAAATTCGCTTGACAGCCTGCAATCCCTCAGTCAGCCTCCTGTCCTAGTTCGAGAAAGAGAAGATGTTGAGAAACTAATCATGCAAGCTATCCCATTCTCCCATTTTCCTCTTTATTTCTTCCTGTACATACCAAGATTTTGGAAAGGTTCCCAAGGTATGTATTAACCCATGTACCCATAACTCCTTCAGAACTCCTTCCTAGTTCCATCTATCCTTACAAATTTTCAAGTGTTGTCGAGGGTTGGAGTCCCCTCAGTACTTTACAAATTCTTCAGGGTATTCCCCCTTATTGTCTGAACCTTACTTCCATTTCTTTCTTCATCTTTTCACAGTTACAAAGATAGTTATGGTGATATCCCCACCATTGTATCGGTGTCACTTACAATGCGACGTTTAGTAATGTTATTTTATGCTCTTTAATAACAGTTCCATAAATCCTAATGAGAAATGAATTTACTGAGTCTATACCATTAAATATAGGGAAGTCCCTTAGCTCCATTCCAATTCAATTCATGACCTAACATATTGAAATGCAACATCTAGTGTTGATCTCATATCTACTCTGCTGCCAATCGTCGCATGCATTTTCTGAGTCAACCTCTGAACATTGAATACTTCTCTAGCTAACATATCATTCAACTATTGGGTTTATGTAGTCCTCCCTTTTACCCACTGTCAGCTTGTAAATATGATATAACATCCGTGGCTCTTCTTTGTCATCTGTTGGTTATGTTAATCTTGGTCCTTGATACAGGTCTAGAGGTTGAATAACACTTAATCCTTCTACCTAAAAAGTCATTAGTTCCTTCTTTAAGTCGATTATAGCGTAAATTTCAAATGCCCACTCTATCTCGAGCAGTGCTTGATAAGGAACCTTTTCTCCCATAATATCTATTACTTTTAAATCTGTATGGATCTTTACCCCTCATACATCCACTTCTACATCCTCCAGTCTCCTAACTGGAAGTATACAATACTCATTCACCATCCTCAACTAGATTGGTGAGAATGACAACTAAGGTTTCTCTAGTGTTGCCAACATTTTCCTTGGTACGATGTTGATATCAGAGCCAATATATAGCATAGTGTCCTTGATCTGAAATCCTGCAATCTGAGCATCAATTCTGAATTCTATGCATGTTCTCTTCTTATTCCTTTGTACTCTACTAGTGTGTCTTTCAGGCAAGTTAGCAGAGAAAAATCATCCCTCAATCTCCTCATCTGGGATGGCTGCATTCAAAATTTTCTATAACTTCCCTAACATATGGTCGTCATTCACAATCTCCAGGAATTGTCTAAACCATTCCTCGATAGGTCATATAATTGTGGATTGTGGAATTTCTGAGCTCATAGCTCTATGAAACTCTGCATGCCCCTTTTGTAGTCTTGTGCCCTCAGCTAGATTGTCAAAAAATTTTGTTGCCTCCTTGTAACACTGCTTTTGTTTCTCAGGGTCACAAGAGATCTTTAGGGAGGCTAGTCTAGTGATTGTGGGCTAGTCTGTGTTTCCTCAATCAATCCTATTCATTTTTCCTCCACGCGTGACTATATTAATATTTGATAGGGGGATGTGTCTGTTACTGTTGGCTCTGCATTAATCAATTTTTCTCCCCTCTGCCATCTCTACTCCTCCCATCTTGCAATTATCTCTAGACAATCCTCTGTTGCATATACAATGACCCTACACTTAGAGCACAAGGGCTTCCTTCGTAGCAGGCAATTTCATGCAACATGTCCTTCTTGGTCACAACTATAATAGAAAACTAGGCCTCTACCTCCTACCCTTATGCCTCTTATTCCTCCTCCTCCCCTCCTTGAGAAATCTCATTGACTCAAAATATTGCGTGTTCTAACCTATATGCTAGACCATATAATGCTCTACATTGATCAAGGTGGTGAGTTATGGAAGCACATAACTCACAATAATTGTTATTTGCAACATTGGAGTACTTTTGTAATATTGGGCACAAACAAGGAGAGTGTCCATACCCCCTACATAATTCGCAGTAATTTAGTTGGTTGCAGTCAGGATACAACTCTTGCAATCCTACATGCATGAATCTCACTACGGATGTAGACCTAGGTGGTCCCCCTAGAGTAGACACGGTCCCCATGCCCCGTAACCTTGAGCATTCTGTGGAAACATGACCTTCCATCAAGCAATTTTTGGACCACACATTTGGTTTCACCAGGCAGGCCGATTGCAGATCCTTCAACTTCTTTGTTAGACATGAAATTTGATTTTCATGACCCAAGATATATAGATCATGCAATGTTTCTCCCCTCGGTATTCGTGCAGGTACCCTACCATAACTTCTATCCAATTTCCTTGCTCGAGAGCATCTTGCAGTGTGTCTATCTTCTGTTGTGACAATGGTGTATGGGTGAGGGGTAACAATGCTTTGATAAACCAATATCTTTAGGGATTCAGGTCTATTGGGTAACTTTGTTTACTGATTTCATCCTTAATTTTTTACATTAGTTCCCATGTGGTCTCTCCCTCCTGTTGCTTTATTTCCCATAACTCTAACAACCCTTGCTGATTAGTTTGGGGTAGTTTGAATTCTTGTACAAATTCTCTTTCGACAGCGTCCATAGTTGGGTTCTGGTGTAAATCTAACCATTTTATGAACCACCTCAAGGCCCTATCCCTGAGAGTGGTCTATTATTCAATTAGCTTCACATTATTAGGTGTCTGATAGGATCTCCAGATGGACTCCCATAGATACCAATGTTGTTCTACATCTTCGTTCCCCTTGCCAAAGAACTTGGGATACCTTGTGAATGATCCCGCCATTTTTCACTGAGTCCATGCTAAAAGAACAAATCCTTGCGATCCTAGTTGTAGAGATCCTTTCAAGCCCATATTGCTGCTACTATTTCCACTGCTACTAGTACTTTTAATTAACATGCACACTGTGAACTCTTATATTTTTTATCAACTTAGAAAGGAATTTGTCAGGATTGTTATTGATTACTAGGGGAAGGTTGGGAAGGCACTACCTCAGCTTCGGGGAGGGGGGGGGGGGGGTGGATAATTGATTCTTTTGTATGAATTATCTTCAACAAATAGTCTTTGTATAAAAAATTACGTATCATCCTCTAGGCCTTCCTCCAAGCCGACACGACCCTTTCCATCCAACCTCTGCCTCTCCACTAGTGAGGGAGGGCCCTTATCACCTTCTGAACCGCCAGTGGTTGTATCCATATCTATTCCATCCACCAATATTTCTTGGATCCTGTCTCCTTCCCCTAGACTCCTCACCATCACTCCTACTTGGTGCAATCCCCCTTATTTCCTTATAATCCTCTACATGGCCCTTTCCTATAATATCTCCACTATTTGCACTCTCCTTTGCGCTTTTATATCCCTAGCCTTTTGGAAAACATCTATGATCATCCTCCTAATAGCCTAATAGTTCCCCACTCAATAAAATGACTCCCTTTAGGTCCTTTCCCCAGTACTAGGTGTTTACGTTGCCATGCTCGGAATTTGGAATACTAGTAAGCCCTCCTCAACCATTAAGACCTTGATCCAAAGGGTTACTTTTTTTAGCAACTTCCTTTGTAACCCTACTGAGAGCACAACTTTAGCGTTTGAAAATGTCTGATGGCCTTCTACCAAAAACTCAATAATATACCCTTACAGTCTAGTATGTACCCATAAATCTACTGCCCTCATCAAATATGTGTCAAGATGATGTATTGCATTGAGATATGCTTGAGTCCAATTGTGATGAGACAAATTTTGTCCATTGGAACTCCCTTTCACCTGCAATCTCCGCAACGAGTTGTAAAATTCTTCTCGAAATTTGCACCAAAAGATCTTGTACTGATTACTCGTCGGTTTTGAATGCAGGATTATGTCCTTTAGTTTCACATCAATTCTATAGCAAAGTTGAGCTTGCTAAGAAACAAACTGGTCCACTTACTCATCCCACTAGTTACGTAGTTCCTTCTTAAAGATCCTTGATCCCATATTCTAAACCCTCTTTTTGAATTTCAGCCCTGACAAGGGAACCATTTGTTGTTAGAAAAATAGAAATAGGGTTAAGAGCCCAGATTCAGGCACAAGGGGCCAACAAGCCTATATTGTAGTCTAGCACAATGCTGACATTTTCACCTTACCTAGGATGGGTAAGGAGTCTCACCCCAAGCATTCCGCAACCTAAGTTAGAGGAGGGTTGGAATATGAAACCATGGAAACTACATAAAAATATAGAGAGAAAGGGATAATAGCTTAACATTGAAACCAACCATATCGAAACTGTCTATGCATTCTGTAACAGAGAGACTACCTAACCAAGTGCATATATAAAAAATTTGAATAACCAGAACAATTCACAATGAACACACGATGATCCCATAACAATATTCTTCATTACTATAAAAATAGGCACATTACATAAGGCTCACGACCTGTTCCTCATCATCAAAACTCTTACAGATGGGATATAAACTCATACAATGATAATCATGAATATGTTCTCATAGCTCCGGAACATAGGACGAATGGAATTAACATGAACACAACATAACCAATCAACCACTTCATCACTTTCCTCTCTATTTTTTATCTTCTTCTTTATTTTTATGCATGGCAACCCGAACTTGCAGTTCCTTTTCCCCTACTCGGTTGTCTTCATGCTTAGCTACTCCTTCTCTTTCCCGTTTGACTATCTCATCTTCTTCCTTCCACTCCTCTGCAACTGCCAATCCTCCACCATTATTTTACCTTTCCTCCCCTATCAACTTTGTAAATCCCAATGACGCTTTCCGCCACTTGTCGCTAACCTCTTTCTCCACAAAATATCACAAAATGAAGGCCCCAACACTAGGGTTGAAAATTTCTTCTAAAAGATCCTAGAGGTCTATTCAATTTTCTTTGTGCTTGTTTAGGCTGAGTCTCCATTCTATAGATTATGTTGGCCAAGCTCCTAAACATTGTAGTGATCTCATCAATTTTATGATCCTCTTCCTTAGCATTTAATGATGAAAAAACTTATGTTTTTTCTCGCAAATTTCTCTTTTCCTTTTCTACTTCTCTCAACTTCCTTGATGTTTCTTTGTTAGCCTCAATTTCCATTGCATTAAATTTCATATCTATCAGAGTTTCCTATTTACTTTCCCTTAACATCAATGCAAAGTCGTCATCAAAATCTTTACAGAACCTAACTTTAGCTATGGTAATATGTAGGAATATTATTATAAATTTTATTAAACCTTTTTGATAAAATCAAATACAACTTCATTAGGATTTCTTTTGACATCCTCAAGCTCTGTCAGATAATACACATGATAATTTTTTATTCCCCGTTGATTTATGAAAATGTTGGTTAATTTTTACTATGTATGAATATCATTTTCCTACAACTGCCTAAACCAAACCCTAAAATTTCCTTCCAATGATTGAACAAACAACCTCATGTATATATCTTCATGTTCTATGTTTAGATTATCGTTAAAATCTAAGAAAGTAGATAAGTGATCTTGAATTTGATCGTGTTTATCCATTATATCTAGGTAAGTGATTCAAATATCCAACACAGAAATTAGGGAGTTGAGCTACTAGTGATAATACAAATGTTGCATATCTAGTAACCATAATTCCCCCCACACCAACCATGATTGATTGTGAAGTTGTATGTTTAGATATTTAGGCATTTTTGTAGACTGATGTTTTGGGGTTATTGTCTTGTTTGGAGATTGAGGACAGATTATAAACCTTTTAACCTTAAGAATTGTTATTTATTAATGTTCATATACAAGGGGATTGGAATAAACCTTAAATTCTTCTTTAGGATGATAAAAAGTAGAAGGAAAAGTATGAATAATAGTGTATATAATGTATCCTACATTAAGTTTAGGTAGTTGTATATCACGTTCAAATTTTGTATCAGATGTCTCAGAAAGTGGCATAGGGTGGCCTACTAATAATGCATTTTACAAATCTATTCCCTTAGAAATAAGTTCTAAGACATTTCAGGGTAAATCAGAAAGTTCAGGGGCTACTGGAATATATTCTGGTTGATCATACTATGGAACCGACTTTAGTGGAATAAAAGAAGAAGATTATTCAAGTCTGTTTCTGAGAGAAGCTATCTAAACAAGTCTCTCTAGATATGATAATGGTGCAAATAATTCAGGATCAGAGTGAGACCTAGTGTGTCTTCGTGAAGCCATATTTTAGCTTATGAAGTTTCTTGGTGAAATTTTTTAGCCCACTAGCCTCTTATTCACCATTAAGAGGGAAGTTTATTCATTGTTCTTGGGAAAAATAACTTCCAAATGCAATCACCAACAATGCCACCTATCAAATGTTATATCTTTGTAGATAGTCCTCGACTCAAGAACTATGCCAAAGCACCAAATGTGAGGGGCATGTATGGAATGGAGGATCCAAAGATGAATATACTTCTTTTTTCTTATAATCCTTATTCCTTAAGCTTAATCAAAGTGTTGGTGTTACATTGTAACAACATACAAAATTTATGAATTATTTGACAGAAGAATTAATAATAACTTAGCAGATTGAACATCCTCCCTAAACATATGATCATCTAAGTTGTGAAGAAATGTATAAATGAATCTCTATAGTGAACACATATATATATTTAATCATAGCATAGAAGCAACAATCTATCGATTTATGGGTGACCAATTAAACACAATTTTCAATATTTTCATAATACAAAAAATAACTTTGCTAGGGACATAGGGGAGGCTCATAATCAACCCTTCCATTCTCAATATCCTACACTACCTAAAAAATATGAAAAAATATATTATGAAAATCACTTGAAAAACCTCACAAGTACACAAATGTTGCCACAAGTAGAAGACAAAACCCTTTGATGATCTTCAGGTTGAAATTATTATAGAAGTTTAAAAACGAATTCCTCTAGGTATCAACCCTTTCTTATTTAAAAATAAGGTATATATAGAGTAACTTACAAAATATTCTATATTCTAATGGATTTACATTAAAAAAATTTATTTATCCAAAACTTTGGATAATATCCAAACAAATTTGACTGCAAATAGAAAAACAGCTCCAACAATATCTCCAATTGTGCTAGATTGCTGCATCTAGGTTTGATGTATTTGAAACATGTATATCCTTTTTCTTGGAATCCTCAATGACTCTGATAAGTTATTGATATGTTACATTGATAAACAAAATTTATTCAACTACTTTGACAAAATTCTCACACTCTTCATTTACTACGTAACCAAGATCAATCATCTGCCTATATGATTCATCTACCTCAATATACTTCTTAATATAATTTTTATAGTAAATAATTTTTTAATTTGATAGTAGATGAAAAGATCATTAGCTAACATCTGAAGTAGATTCTGCCCCATGATTTCTCCCTTGATTCCAAAAATTTTGTTTTGTCCCTCGTTTCCTTGTTCAACAAACTTTGATAGCTCTCTTTTGTAATCATCTAGCCTTGTGAATTCTTGAAAGGTGGAAGACCCTTTTGTTGAAGAATAGAAAATTTTCAGTAGAATTTATTGATTTGTACATGTATATTTTCACATTTTTCCTTGGTCTTTAACATCAACGTTTTCTTCACAATAACTTTCCTAGCATGAATGACTGATTACGCCTTGTCCTAAATTCCCAATTCTTCAAGTTCCCCTCTAGACTTTGTATACATGCCTTTAATTATTTGACTTTATTTTCGATATCTTTTTCCCAGTTGTATTTTGATATCATTGATGGCATCCTTTGCCTATTCTAGCAACTCCTCCTTCTCTACAATAATCTCAATAGAAGCGCAAATGTTGGACACATATGACATAATCTCCATCCATATTTGTTCTTTGGCCAGTGAGAAACATTGAACATAGTTAGAACTGGTCAAATAATGTTCTAATTTCTTTTGTAAACTTGAATACTTTTGCATCTCCACCACTAAAGCATTATCTTATTTTTATTTATTTTGTTCAAATCTATCCAATTTTTCATTTAATTTTCCAATTTCAACATCCTTCAAGTTAATAAAGGATAATGCTTCTATTAGATTATCTGTAAAATCTCCCATTGAACTTGCTTCTACTGTTGTAATGATTGTGCTGCGAACAACCATTCATTCACGCAAAAGAATGAGAAGGGCTTAGAAAAATATAGTTTTCATGAAGTAAAGCTATCCAACTCTTGTATGAACCATGGAAATATGCAAAAGGGATTACGATGTGACAATAGGGAGCATGAATGAATAATGATATATCCTTTTCAATCCTTGTAGATTGTTGGTCATTTTGGGCTCGAACGTAAAATAAAAATTGTTATATAATAAGAAAAACACTTTTAGATATTAAATATGAAATTAGATAGTTATTTGTGCCCTTGGTTAACATATTGAAGAGAATAAAGAGGATGAGTAATCATGAGAGATTAGAGAGAAGAGAAGGAAGTGTCTCCCTGTGTGTGTGTGGGGTAGAGAAAACAATGGGTTGAATCTCAAGTAATATGGCATCATTATTAAGATGTGTAAGATAAGTATTGTAATGATTTTAATGATTTGTTGTGTTAGGAATATATATGTTTCTTGTATGAAATTTGAATTTTATGGATGTGATAAGTGTTACTTCAAATGGTTATGATATGCCTTCTAATTCCTTTGATTATTGTTATAAGATTGTCCTAAAATTCCAATGGCCTTGCATGTGTTATAAGGTAGTAAAAAAATAATTAAAAATTGTTGTCCATGATAGCCAATAGCAAGAAAATATGCAGTGAAGTAAATGACATGTTGTGGGAGATATTTTGTAGCCTTTGCGAGCTTGAATTTTAAGTTCTTTTAGTGATTTTAGATATGAATGTTACTTTTATAAGGGATAGTAGAGTGATACTTGTTGGATGTCCACGAAAATATACAAGATATCCTTATTCATGTTGGTTTGTCTAAAACGACCAATGTGCATGTTTTACAATGGCCTATTTCACATCATTTTGATGGATTCCTGGGTTTTAAAGATGAAAATGATGAAATGGTTGGGTAGAAACTATTAGGATTGATGAATAAAACTTAAAATTAGTTCGATGATGTATAATGATTGATTTTAATTTTTTTAACCTATGTTTCTTAGTTGCATTGGCCTTCTTGAAGAAATGTGCTCTTTATTTCCTCCATATCCCTAGGAACTTATTTATTAAATACTATTTTTAACTTACATAAAAAAGCATTCATAGTGATCAAGTTCTTGTTTTAACATACCTTCCAATTATGGCATACCATGCAATATCTTTTGCAACCTTTGCAAGCTTGACATTTTGCGTTTTTTGAGTGATTTGGGATATGAATATTAATTTTATAAAAGATATCAGGGCACTTCTTCCTAAATGTCATTGGTGAACTCTAGGACACTCTTATGAACAATGGTTTTCCTTATAGGACTCATAATCCTGTCCGACAATGACCTTTTTGGCTTTGTTTTGATGTTTTTTTGGGTTTTAAGGATGGAAATTATGGTCTAATGGGGAGTAACTATAGGAAATGATGAATAACACTTAACAATAGTTTGATTATTTGTAATGGTGGAATTAAATGTGTTTAAACTTGAATTCTACTTGCATTGATCTCCTTGAAGATAAGAGCTAGTCATTTCACCATATCCATAACAAACTCTTATTACTATGTATAGATTGTTATATAACTAGTATGATTGTTCTTAAACAATTTTTTGAATTGTTTATATCTATTACATGATGCTTTATATTATGATTTTATCTTAGATTTAGTTATTCTTACCCCATAATAATTCATTAATAATTCATTTACTGTATTTGTAATGAATTTGATGATTTTGAATCCATGTTTTTAATCAATAAATAAAGTGTTAAATGCAAAAATGTGAATACATTAAACCCTACAATCTTACATGGTCCTCCTTCAAGGGAGTTAAAGCCTCTATCCATGAGATTCCATTAATTATGTTTGTGTCCTCCTTGAAGTGAGTTAGACCCAATGTCCATAAGATTCCAATAATTATATTTGCGTCCTCCTTGAAGCGAGTTAGACCCAATGTCCATAAGATTCCATGACATTGTTAAGTTTGAGTTTGGTCGTTGAAAGAGAGAATATTTTTTAGTCATTACTAAAATGTCCAAGTATTGATATAAGTTCTTCCATTTGACCATCCATTAATACTACAGTCAATATATCAAAATTTAATGATGTCCAACCTTTATGTTTATTAACATATTTAGAAGTTATATAATCTTTGATTGCTGAATCAAGTGACCTATTGAATGATGGCTTGTTCACTTAAAATGATGATAGCCTTATTGGTAATATTTCTTATCCTTATTCAGTGTATATGTATATGGTGTTTATTGCATGACAAAACTTGATTGGTGGTCATTGTGAGATTAAGTCTTTGTGATGTGTGTGGTTTGAAGTTCAAATCCCCCTTAAAATCCTTCTGAGCAGTGTGTGAGGGAGAACATGGGTTCACCTAGAAGTTTATTGGTAGTAGTCAGAATCAACCATGTATCACATGAATACGAGCTCAAGCTAATTGCCAATTCCTCTATATAGAAAAAATGATAGCTAATTGTAGGAAAAATATGTAGAGAAGAAAATGAGAATGTAATTACAACTAAATAATGAAGAAAATTAGTATATTTCTTAAAGGAATACAACACTAGTGACATTGTTACTCTAAAGGTGATGTTAATGTATTATACTAGTGTCAACTTGTTCAATGTTTTGGATCTAGTTGTGTAGATGTAAGTAGTGCAAGCATATACTTTTCATTATTTTATTTCTATATACCATGATGTAGATTTGTCTTGCTGATTTTGGAATATTATAAATATTGTATTTGAATATTAATAACAGATCCACAACCAACTAACTAAGAAATATCATCTAGCGTCCTATGAACCGACCAAAAGGGAAAATCGCGGGGGTCCATGGGGATTGACATATATGAATTTTCCATAACTATATTCTAAATTATTTCTAACTCTCCTATTTCCTAATATTAATGGAAATATGATTAGGAGTTTAGTTAAATGAATTAATTATCATAGTAATTACCCCCTGCACCTAACAGATTCACCAACTACCTCCTCACCCTCACCCATTCATGCATGCAAAAGTATAAGAAATGCTTGAGAAAAATATAGTTTTCATGAAGTAAAGTTATCCAAGATCTTATACGAACCATGGAGATATGGAAAATGGATTATGATGTGACAATAGGACCATGAATGAATAGGGATATATTATTTTAAATCCTTATAGATTGTTGGTCATTTTGGGCTCCAATATAGGATAAAAATCATTATATAATAAGAAATAAACTATTGGATATTAAATATGAAAGTAGATAGTTATTTGAGCCCATTGTAAAAATATTGAAGAGAATAAATAGGATGAATAATCCTAAGAAATTAGAAAAGAGAAGGAAATGTCTTCCTTTATGCCTCTGTGTGTGGTAGAGAAAAAAATGGGTTGAATCTCACCTAATATGGCATCCTTATTAAGTAAGATATGCGTAAGATAAGATTGGGATGATTTTCATGCTTTGTTTTTTTATGAATATATATATTTTGTGTATGCAATTTGAATTTTGTGGATGTCATAAGTGTTTCTTCAAATGACTATTATATGTGTTTTTGCCTTTGATGATTGCTTTAAGCTTCTCCTAAAATTCCAATGGCCTTGGATATTCCATAAGGTAGCAAAAAAAAAATAAACATCGTTGTCCATTATAGATAATAGCAAGAAAATATGCAGTGAAGAAAATGACATATTGTGGGAGAAATATTGTGGCCTTTGCAAGCTTGAATTTAGAGTTCTGTTAATGATTTCAGATATGAAGGTTACTTTTCTAAGCGATAGTAGAGTGATACTTTCTAGATGTGCACAAAAAAACTCCAATATATCCTTATTCATGTTCGTTTGTCTAAAAGGGCCCATGGGCATGCTTTACAATGACCTATTTCACCTCTTTTTGGTGGTCCTAGGTTTTAAAGACAAAAATGAATAACTAATTGGGTAAAAACTATAAGGAATGATGAATAACACTTAAAATTTGTATGATGATGTATAATGGTTGATTTTATTGTGCTTAACCTATGTTTTTTAGTTGCACTGACATTCTTGAATAAAGGCGCTCGTCATTCTCCCCATATCCCAAATAAATTGTTGCTGAATACTTGTATTAACTTCAAGAAGGATTCATCATGATCAACTTCTCATTTTAACATAACCTCCAATTATGGCATACCATGGAATATCTCACACAACTTTTGTAGGCTTGAAAATTTGAGTTTTTTTAGTGATCTGGGATATGAATGTGAATTTTATAAAAGATAGGAGTGCACTGCTTCCTATATGTCAATGGGAAACTCTAGGACACTTTATGAATGATGGTTTTCCTCATAGGACTCATAATCATGTCCGAAAATAACCTTTTGGGCCTCGTTTTGAGGCTTTCTTGGGTTTTGAGGATGGAAATGATGGTCTAATAGGAACTAACTATAAGAAATGATGAATAACACTTAACAACTATTTGATTATGTGTAACGATAGATTTAAATGTCTTTAAACTTTGTTTCTACTTGCATTAACCTCCATGAAGAATGGAGCATAGCAACTTCTTATTGCTATGTATAAATTGTTATATAGCTAATATGATTATTCTTAAACAACATTTTGAAATGTTTATATTTATTACATGATGTTTTATATTATGATTTTATCTTAGACTTCTTTTTTCTTACACAATAAGGTTTTATAACATATTATATAATTAGATATTAAAAAATCATAAAATAATGATAAAATATAAACTTTTACATTAATATTTTTTTTTTTTATGTTTATAATGAACTTGATGATTTAGAATTCATGTTTTTAATCGATAAATAAGGTGTTAAAGACAAAATATTGAGTACCTTAAACCCTACCATCGACATGGTCCTTCAATGGAGCTAAATCCTCTATCCACGAGTTTCCATTACATTAAGTTTGCGTCCTCCTAGAAGGGAGTTAAGCCCTCTAGCCATGAGATTCCATGACATTGTGAAGTTTGAGTTTGGTTGTTGAATGAGAGAATATTTTTCCGTCATTACTTAAGTGTCTAAGTATTGATATAAGTGCTTGCATTTGACCATCCAGTAACACTACCATAAATATATCAAATTTTAATGATGTCCAACCTTTATATTTATTAACATATTTAAAGGTTATATAATGTTCGATTGCTTAATCAAGTGACGTATTGAATGATGGCTTGTTCAGTAAAAATGATGATAGCCTTATTGGTGGATAGTCCTTATCCTTATTCAGTGTATATGCATATGGTGTTTATTGCACCGACCAACTTTTTTATTACACCCAACCATGTGGGTCATGATATTGTAGCTATTTTCAATATCAATTTAAAGGATATACCATGAGGAAAATTGTGTTTTGTACTCTTATTATGTTCGCCATGATGCTGCGTAACTAAAGGATTCACGGCCGTTGAATTTTTGTTTGGATGCACTTTTCTTTTTCAAATGTGGGTCATGCACCACATTCTGAGAATATAAGTTGTACAGGACCCAGCACTATGTCTGCGAGCAGTAAATGATGTGGATTGTTCAGTTTGTCGAATTTTGAATGGTGTCATAGAAACTGAAATTCTTCAGGAGGATAATGTTTTCGCTCATATCTAACGACACGTTGAAGAAACTTTTCATTGGAGGATGGAGCTATGCAGAGTCTGTTCTTGGTGAACATACAGCTGCAACTATCTTGGTCGCACCATGGTACAATAAGATTTGAATGTGCAAAAACCTCTTCCTTAATGAAGGAAGTATGTTCCATCTATGTTCATATTAGATCGATGCCAATTATTGCTGTTTTATCTTTTAAGGGAGAGATTCCAGAAATGATGGTGACAAGGGTTTGTAACAGAGAAAGGGCATATACAAAAGCGTGTGGGCGTTTGTCTTCCCAAGGCACAAAGATTACAGTGCTCAAGTTGCATGGGCTTCATCACATTGCATTTTTTTATACATCAGCATGACATCACATAAAGCATTGTCATTTGTGCGATGGAACTTGCATAGTTTTCAGTGGCGGGTGAAGAAGAATTACTTCGGATGATTAAGGACAATGATTTTTCTGAGATCACTCTCCTATTGTTTTGTGTTAGGTAGACTATTCTTTCGTATTGGAGTGATGTAAATTTTGGAAGAGTCGGTGTGATGTGTTCACAATCGTAGATTGAATTTGTTGTTCCATGCGCGATTGTGTTCAGAATGATCCATTAGTTTTGTTGTTTCATGTGCCATGTAATCTGCATAGTGCTCAATGGTGGTTAAAGAAGAATCAAGGAAAATGATGTTTATAAGATTTTTCTAGTTGGGTCGGTTTAGGGAGACCGTTTTTAATCTTGGATTGTGGTGATAGAAATTTTACAAGTCAGTGTAATTTGTTCACAATGGTTGATTGCATTTATTGTTACACGTTTAGATTTGAACATATAGCTTTTGATTCCAATATTTAGGCAATAATTACATGCACACTTAAGCTACTTTATGATGTAAACACTTGTGATGTATCTATGTTTTTTCAGGCTGCATCATTACGTATTAAAACACCTATTAAAACAGTTTTGTTTCTTTTTTATAATAATATAAACAAAATCTATATATTTAGATGTGGATATTTTAAAAATATTCATATTTATTTGAATTAATGAAAAATAAAATAAATTATAAATTTGAAACATTTTAACTAAAAATAAATATGAATATTGCTTTTACATTGATGTATGTCAATTAAATTATTTGATAACCAGTTATTTATCATTTAATTGTAAAACTTAATTATAGATTTTACCTTGAAATCGTAGCATAATACCACAACAATGATGAGTATGATAATTTTCCTCATCTAAGATATTAATATCTTATTTGCTTTGTTGAGATCAAAGAAATTGTCATAGTTGAAATTCCATTTAGTGCCCTATAGAGTTGACCTCAAAAACTACTAATAACATTATGTGGCTTAGAGTTATAAACAAAATGATGGTTTCACATATCTTAAAAAAACATCTAGAACTTCAATTAGACCTAGGGTTGTTATAAGATAGGTGGTATTTTTTTTATTGATGTGAATGTGTCATCCCTAACTTACCTAATCAATGGTGCATAGGTTAGAGTGTGGTGTTTATGGTATTAGGTGTTAACTTCATCATGAGGTTTGTAGAGATTAGGTTCTTTTCATTATTGTTACCATTAATAATATGTAGAAAAGTCCATTCATACACCTTTTTGAATAGAAGAGAGAATCACTTTTTTGAGGATTTTTTTTCTTTTGAAATTGGACCTTTGTAGGTGTAATGGTAGACTAGATTTTATATTAATGGTCCACTTTTTGTTATCTAGAACCAAATCAGATTGTGAGTTTTAAACAAACTTAATCAAATTTTATTTTATTGATAAGAAATTTTTTTAAAATATGATAAAAGAGGCAATATTAAAAAAACAAAGGTTCTAAAAGTGATCACATTTTATGTAATGATTTTATATTCATAGAATTATTCCTCTTTTATTCAATATTATATTTCTGTGGTTTATCTTATTTATGCATAATTTTAAATTCTTTTTTAAAATTTATAGGAAATTTCCACATTCACTCTCCTCTTCTTATAGCATTCAAAATTTCTGAATTTCAACCCTCAAAATTTGGCTCTCAAAATTACCTTTCTCCAATTCCATAAATCTTTAGAAAATTTCAAGTTCAAATCCAACTAATATTAAACTAACTCCTCATACTAATTACGATATTTTTTTAACAAAATAGTTAAATCACAACATGGATTTGTTAAAATGCATGAGTGGTAACTAGTGGATCAATTATAATTACCTATAAAGATTTAAAACAAACTAATTATGTAGTTCAAACCTATAAATGAAATGAAAAAAATAGATATAAGCGCAACATTCCTAACAAGCACAGGGAATATCTAAACGAACAAAAAATTTCAATGATTGAGTGGAAATTTTAGTAAATATGCATACATAAGGAAAGTTGTACCTCAGAGGGAAAGTACTCAAATCACCCGTACAACCACTTTTCTTTTTAGTTTCTATGGTATCACGGACTCCTTTTGCTTACCTAAACTTTTTGATGATTATTTCAATATTATTCATGCATTTATATACATAAAACACATCATAAAAAAACATAACAACGATGCTATAATCTTACTCATGATTATACTTGTATAAGCATTCGTTAGTTAGCCTTTGGTCTTGAATTATGTGTTAAATATTTACATGTAAATCATTTAACTTAACAACTAGCTTCAGTCTTGTCAAGTAAGCAACATCATTTAAACAACGCATAAATTAACATATGTTATTGGATTCTACAGAATCTGATTATTTTAAAAGTTATTATGTTATAATTTAAATAAAAGAAATTATAATTTAATTAAAATTTTCTTTTTTATTTTATTTTATTTTTAAATGATATAAAAAATTAGTTAAAATTAGTAAAGATCGAGAATAAAATGAAACAAAGCATAAAATATTTTAAGGGAAAATTATTTTTGTTTGTTGAAAAGTTTATATATATTTTTTTTAAGAAATAGGTTAATAAAAGCTTATCTTCTTTGGATTTAAAGAAATAGATTAATGACCTAAGACTTAAAAATATCTAAAAAAAAATAAAATATTGTGACCTTACAAAACAACTAAATAATTCCAGTGACATGGTTTCCTGTATCTTTACAAAACATAATTTTCCTTAAATAACTATAATGAGTTAACATACACTTACTAATAATCAATAATAATTATCCACACTCTTAATTTGACAACTAAAATATATATAAATTTACACAGTCAGAATAAAAATACATTTTAACCAGAAACATTAAAATTCCCCTCCCTATCATGTTTTGAAATGATCTAAAACGTTTGTTAAAATCGCCCGAATGGGTTGTTGTGACGCACCATCTCTATGTCTTTGCCGGATAAGAAGAATCGCAAGGATGACTAATGATGTTCGAATAAATAGAATGAAATTGTAAACAGTGATTGTAGTCTGTTAACGAATATTTGCCTCGATATATTTAAAAATTAAATTATTTTTTAAATTATGGTCCCAAAAAAATGCCATCTTAATCTATTTAATTATTTTTTCTTTTAAATACTATGATTATTATGATTAATTTTTTGAATTATCTTTTTTTTTTCGCGATAAAGACTAATTTTTTTAAGTAAAATATAGTACAATCAAGAGAAGCAAGAGACCGGCAGACCGGAAATGATGGATCCATGGTCCCGGAGGAAAGATTCAATCTTAGAGCTACATCAAATAACTTGAGAGCAAAGACTGACTAAGTGACTTTTACCCCACAGGGGCAGAAACTACAACACATTGTTTTTTCCCTTTCTTTTTGTTGACTTTTGTCCAGCCATCATGGGGGGAATGAGCTAAAACAACTTGAACACTCGAATTCTCTATCTTCGGGAACTCCTTTTCTGATTCAGAGGAGGAAGTCTCATGGGCGCGTTTCTGGGAGATTGCTGAGACATGGGTGTGCCCCTTAGTATCCGTGGGCGGATCCATCGGCTGAGGTGCCTGGACCGGTTCTGAATCGCTTTCCTCATCCTCCGAACTTGGGGAGCTAGAGCTCCCTGTTGGCGGCGGAGGACAGGGAGCCCAACGCTTGGGTTTGGTTTTTGCGAAGATGCCCTTTTTCGTTCTTGCTGTCAACGATGGGCAGGAGTTCTGCAGGTGCCCTGTTAGGTGACAATGGCGGCATCGGAAGGCAGTGTTTTCGTAATCTAGAATCTGGGTCCAAACAGTGTCATTGATCTGGCAGTCCCTTGCTTAAATCTAGCTCCACACATATTCTATCATATGTATAGAGACCTTGCTGTTCCCTCTCGTAATTTCCCATTAAAAAGCAACCCAAGATGTTGCCTATTTGCCTGTATACTTCTGTGCGCCACAGGTGTATTGGGAGATTTGGAAGTCTGATCCAGACAGGGGCTTTAGTGATGACTGCAGAAGCTGGGTCAAAGTCTAGGAACCATGGAGTTAAGAAGAGGCCTGCTGAACCCATGAACCAAGGGCCTTCTTCTAAGGCCTTTTCGTAGTGCTCAGGATTATCGAACAGAACTATAAAATATCCCTTTGCACAGAAATAAACCTTGCAACGGTGAGTCCAGTTGTCATTGATCCAGTCATAAAGATCCTTTGAGCGTGGCCAGAGCCCATTGAATCTGCAGATGATGGCCCTTTCAGCGAATTTTTGGGTGTCGTCTGCAAGGTCAGAGTAGGAGATCTCAACAGAGGGAACCTCCTCCAATTTGTCAACCAAAAAAGGCTTGGGTTTGGGAGGTTCAGGGGATGTGGGTATCTCAGAGCGGACTGCAGCTTTGTAGGAGTATGGAGGAGCAGAAGAGGATTGACCTGCAGCTCCACCTCTCAAGCGAAAGGAAAACACTAAAGAGCTGTTGTTTTTTATGCTGTAAAAAGAGAGAGGAAGAGGATCATCGAGCTGTTTACCTTGGAAAATAAGTCTCTGTAGGGCTGAGGGGATCCCAAGTCTGTGCTCCAGATTGGCTTCGAGGTTCTGCACCAGATCTATAGGGTTTACCCATTGCAGAATGGTCTTGCCAAAGATCTGTGCAATTTGAACCTGAAAGGGGGCAGAGGAATTTTCAAAAGATTTCTGGAGCAGCACGGGGCCAGAATCTTTTGAGTCTCCCATCTCTTGACGCAAAGGAGGCAGGAGGAGAGAAGAAATCTTCTGCCTAAGGTATCTTTTGCTCCAACTCGGATCCGCTGCAAAGGGAAGGGCGACCGATTTGTAGAGAGGCCCCTGATCAGTGGAGGGGCCAGAGCTGCCATGGCTATGCGCGCCTGTGCTCAACGCATGGAGGTTCGCCTCTTCCTTCGGCTCAACCTCTGCTTGGAGCTTCAACTCGGGTTCGCGCCTCCGATAGATCCTGAATCGAGCCTCCCTTTCAGCAGCAAGTCCGCGCAGAGGCCAAGCGGCGGCCGAGGACAAGGAGGCGACGGCGGCGGTAGCTTCGCAGTTAGGGTTCGGCTCCGGCTCTGGATCTCTGCTCAATGCCTGCTTCTCAAGTGATGAGGAATGCTTCGGCCTTCTGATCTGGATTGGATCTTCCCCTTCAATGGAAGAGAGCCGAGGCCAAACGAAGGCCGAGGGCGCTGAGGCGGCGGCGGCTGTAGGGTTCATCTTCAAGAGCTAAAAATTCCCTCTTCAATTTGGCAAAAAAACTGATCTTCAACTAGAGTTGGGAAGCACACCTCCACGATATTCGATGATTAATTTTTTGAATTATTAGGTTTAAAGGTGTATTTTATAACTTAGTATTAGGGTGATATGTGATTCTCATGTCCAATTGACATCTAATATAAAAGTAATGTTGCATATAACAGAGAAAAAAAAAATGCATATGTATGTTGAGTTTTAATCAAAAGTATCATAAAACATCAATAATTCCAATCTCACTATGTGTACTCAATTTTTTGTTGATATTACAATCTAATGCCGTAAAAATATTTCACTCACTCTCAATCATAAATAAAATATTTGGATGTCCAAATGACATAATATAATATAACTTTAGAAAAGATAAAATAATTAAAAATGAAAAATAAAATGTGAGTAAAATATTTAAACCTTATACCTTTCAAAAATATTTGAGCATACAATTGAAATAAATTATTTGAAAATCTATATTAAGAAATTTATGTCAAAATCAACTTCATAGATATCTATATATAAAGAAAATGCTAAGAGAAAATATTTAAATGTTGTATATAATAAATATTTAGTGATTAAAGAAAAAGGAAAAATGTAATTGGAACTCAAAAAATAAAATAAAAATTATCAAGTACTTCCATATAAGCCATTGAAATTAAAGATTATGTTGCTACAAACTTTGATATAGAAGTTGCTAGCATGATACATATAAAGCATACTTTGAAATATTTAAACTGATATTAGTATAATATGAAGAAGATTAATATATATTTTTCTTATTTGGAAGCTAACAAAAAATTATTATTCTATACAATTGTTTGACAAATAACAAGGTCATTCACATTTATATGACAAATTTTGACAATTTACATTTTCATAAAATAAAAATAAAAAATCATTAGTATATACAATTGTTTTACAAATAACAAGTGCATTCAACAAATTTTGCTAGTTTATGTTTTAATAAAATAAAACAAATTTTTATGATTCATTTATGAAGTAGTGACTTTGGTAGGACTTGTTCAAATCATATTTATATTATGTGCATTTACAACTAAATGAATGTTGGATCTCTTTAGTACAATGCACAATTACATATTGTTGATCAATTTAGCATGGAACTTAACATGATGCTAGAATCTTGCCTAAAATAAAACAAATTTTTGTGATTCATTTAAGAAGTAGTAACTTTGGTAGGACTTTCAAATCATATTTATATTATGTGCATTTACAACTAAATGAATGTTGGATCTGAATTACAAACTCTTTAGTACAATGCACAATTACATAGTGTTAATGAATTTAGCATTGCACTTAACATGATGCTAGACTCTTGCTTAGACAACTACTAACAATGTGAAAATAGTGAAGTATTTTTCAAGGGTATCTTTTTGCCTAAACATTCAACCATTGATCATGTCATAGCTTGTCCACATTTTGAAAAGAGATGAAGAAAAAATCTTTATTAATGATTCTTTGTTTTTCTTAAAATTATCATACATTATATAATAATATTGAAAATAAGGGAGAAACTAGTATTAAAGTCGAGTGGAGAAGAGCTACTTTTTAGTTATACGAAAAAATTATTATAAAATTGAGGATTCCAATAAATGATAAAATTAGAAGGATCATTCAAAATCAAGAGTAGAATAGAAATGAAAAAATGATGTTTCCTCTATTATTCTTATAAACTTATATATAAGTTAATTAAAAATTTGAATCATAAAGAATGAAGGAACAATGCATATAAGAAGTTATGCTTCGATATTGTTAATTTATGTGGATGATGTTATATTATTAACAAATCATCTTTTTTTTTTTTTATAATAAAAATATAATCATTTCTTATAATAGTGACAATTGTTTCTTAGGTAATACCTTTATTATTATTAAAACTGTTGTGAAATAGATAACCATGAGCATTAATTCTCTATTTCTATACATAATAAATGAAAAAAAAAGTAACAAAAACAATTTTATATGGTTGGTTTTTGAACTATAGATTTAGTTAAAGAATCTTGGAAAAGTGATATCTATTCTATAAATAGAAAATGATAAAAATAGTAACAACAACCATTTTATATCAACAATTGTTTCACTAAACAATTATGTATCAGAATAAAAACTAATTACTCTAAGTTTATAAACATAAACATTAATTTATTATATATATTATCAAAATTAATCATAAAAATATAAATAAATATTATATACTCAAATAATTTTTTTTTATCTATCTAAAACCTATCAATAAATCTCAATTAATAATACGTTGTTATGGAACTAGCTCACAAAAAGATCAGAAAGATAGATCAATGACCTAAAAATAAGCCTCTTCGAGGGGGCATCTTCCTTTACATTACACAGATGAACAATTCTTGGATGATACAAATCATAAGACCTCCTTTCTATATATAGGAGTCTAAGGGGTCTCAATACAATCAAAGCCTACACAACAATAATATTGTAGGGGCACAACAATAACAATAGTGGGATTCTATGGGGCATAATAATAGCAACATGGGGACTATATGGACACAATAGTACAATAAGAGGGTTGCACTAATAACAATAAGGGGTTACAATAGCAGTATAGGGACATAACATGCCCCTCTCCTTCAAAAAAAAAATTCCTCAAAACTTGAGTAGTTCTAAATGCTTCTGTATAAAATTCTCATCCTCCCATGTGGAATCTTCAATGGGTAAGTTCTTCTAGTTGATGAGATACTCTAAATTTATCGATTTAGTAGCTATCAATTTCTTGTTTTTGTGACTCCTTCGGACTCCAATATGATTTTTCCTACGTCATCATGTTCTGGAAATATTTTTTGAACTGGGATCTTCTCACCTATAACACTCTTTAAGCATGAAACATGGAAAACTAGGTGCACTCGGGAAGATGCAGAAAGCTACAATTTGTATGCCATAGTACAGATATTTTGTAACACCTTGTATGGACCATAATACTTTGGTGATAATTTATTATCCTTCTTAGCTTTCTTGAGGGGCATTTGTTTGTATGGTTGTAGTCGTAGAAATACCCAGTCATCTACATCAAAACTTCTTTTGTTGCGATGTTGATCTGCCTATTGTTTCATTCTATTGTGCGCCAAAGTGAGGTTATCCTTTAAGAGTTTGAGAACTTGTTGTTGATGCTCGATGTGATCTTCCAATGATTGAACCATAGAATTTTCTTTTAAAGATGATGTGATGGATGGTGGATGATATCCATAAAGTGCCATAAATGAGGTCATTTTTGTTGTAGTATGGAATGAAGTGTTATACCACCATTCAACGAGAGGCAACCACTTGACCCATTTTGTTTGTTTATCAGATACAAAGAAACAAAGATATCATTCCAAACATTTTTTCACAATATTAGTTTTCCCATCAGATTGAGGATGATAAAATGAGCTATGAGCTAATTGAGTACCCAAATATTCCACCTCTTGTACTCCAAAGAAAGATTTGGAGGATTTTGTATATAATTATTTCTCCGCCAATAGTTTGAGCAACCTCTCAACATGTTGAACATGATCCTTCCAAGACTTGTTGTAGATTAGTATATCATAAAAAAATACTAACACAAATTTTCTAACGAAGGGTTTCAAAATGGAATTAATCAAACCTTGAAATGTAGAAGGTGCATTGGTAAGGCCAAAAGGCATGACCAAAAATTCATAATGACCCTCATGAGTTCTAAACATTATTTCTGGAATCTCTACAGACTTCATTCTGATTTGATGATGTCCTCAATGAAGATCCAACTTGGTGAAGTAAATTGCTCCATGTAATTCATCCAATAATTCATCAATGACAGGAATGGGAAATTTATCTTTAATAGTAACTTTATTGAGCTCCCTATAATCCACACACACGTGCCATGATGCATCCTTCTTGTGTACTAATACCACTGGAGTAGAGAAAGAACTTTGACTAGGTTGAATTATACCAATGTCTAGCATTTCTGCAACCATATGTTCAATTTCACTCTTCTGGGCATATGGATATCTGTAAGGCCTAATGTTTGTGGGAACACTTCCTTGAATCAAATGAATAGCATGATCATGATCACAAATAGATGGGAGGCCTTTGGGAGTCTCAAATACCTTGGAATGATTGTCCAAAACGTTTTTGAGATCTGGAGAAATAGATGATTTCGATTTCAGAACCTCTAGTGAAAAAAATTGTGTAATTACACCCCATTATTCTTTCTTTAGAAGCTTTGTCATGCTGTTAGAGCTGATTATCTTTCCTAATTTCCCTTCGATACCCATTAATTCAACTTCCTTTCCTTCCCCCCCAAAAAAAAGAAATGTTCTTAAAAATTAAAAGCTATTGTAACCAAAGATTGTAGCCATTTGACTCCTAGTACAACATCTGCACCACCCATTGGAATGGAAAGCATTGGACTATTCAAGACATATTCTCCCATGATAGCTTGATATTATGGCACTTTCCAAAGCAATTTATGGTTCCTCCATTTGCAACCATTACTTGACACTCTGGTGTTGGATAAATGAAGCAATTCAATTCATTGGCTATCTTACAATGAATAAATTATGAGTACTACCTAAATCAATCAACACTATTACCTTTTTCTTCTTGATATACCCTTCTATCTTGAGAGTTTGAGGTGTGGTATTTCTTGTCAATGCATTACAAATATGGTCAAATTCATTTCTAAATGTTGGCATTATGATTCAGGTGTTGTCCTTGATGGCAAACCCATTCAGGTGATAAATCAAGAAGGACGCAGGAAATATGTTCAGCAAGTGCGTCCCCGCAGGTATACCATACAGAACCCGCGTCCAGGGACGCAGGCCAGCCGTTCAGGAGGTGCGTCCGCCCAGTGCACACATTTCAAGGCAGAGAAAAGCACGTGGGGGTTTCTTGTGTGGTATCTAGCCGACGGTTTTGTGTTTCTATGGTGTCGGCTCGTGGTTTTGTTCCATGTTTTGAGGAGAAGCTTGCCTATATAAAGCAAAGGAGTTCATTTGGATTAATCATCATCTTGGTTGAATATCTTTTGGTGAGATCTAGTCCAGATCTATGAAGGCGAATCTTCTAATGGACTGTGATCTCTATGGCGCATGATCAGATCTGTGGATCTGAGTGTTTGGGTTGGTTCTGAAGTCCTCATATCTTTTATATCTGAAGGGACGCAGGTTCAGTGAAGGGAAAGTGCGCCGGGACGCAGTACAGTAAAAGCTCAGGTGCGTCTCTGAGGCAAAGGACGCGGCGCGACTGTGTTATTGGGTGCGTCTCTGAAGCAAAAGACGCGGCGCGATAGTGTTTCTGAGTGCGCCGGTCGCAGCAAAGCATAGAGGAACAGTGCGTCGGCACGCAGAACAGTGGAAGGTAGACTGCGTCCAGTCGCAGGTCACAGAAAGAAAATATGCGTCCCTGTCTTAAGATGATCTGTTGACTGTATATTTCTGTTCATAAGGTGTTCTGGGTTATTTCTGTAATTACTGATCTGATATCTGTAGTGGACTGTATCTGTTATATACTTGTTGATCTTTTGATTCTTCATGAAAAGAAGTAGGGGGTTGTAGCTCCCTTCCAGGAGAAACTGGAAAACGAGAGAGAGTTGTAGCTCTCTGCAGGTTGCAGCCTGCGTGCTGGTAAAGGACTGCACCAGTACAAAATCATTGTAAAAAGAATTTCTTGAAAGAAGATAGAGACATATTGCAGCAGGTGGTTTTCTCCCGCATTGGGTTTCCACCTTACATCTTGTGTTCTTTGGTGTGACTGTCTATTTTCTTTATTCATGCTCATTGTTTTATGGTACTGATATGCAAGAATAATTCAAAAGATCAAATAAGGAAGATTTGGTAAATTGCTTGATAATACTGATTCACCCCCCCTCTCAGTATTATTTCCAACAATTGGTATCAGAGCAGGTCCTTCAGAAAAGCTTGATCGCTTGAAGGTAGATCGTTCATCATGAGCAACTACGAGAGAGAAGCATCAATCAGGCCACCAGTTTTTGATGGGACAAACTTCAATTATTGGAAGGTAAGAGTTACTGCATATCTTCAATCTCTTGGTACTGAAGTTTGGGACATTGTAGAAACAGGCTATGCTTTTCCTTCAGCTACTCCTACAGATCCAGCTGAGAAAAAGAAGTATGAAACAAATGCAAAAGCAGTCAGTACTCTATTAGGAAGTATATCCCAAACAGAATTCATGAAGGTAATGCACTTCAAATCAGCAAAAGAAATATGGGACAAAATGATCACAAGCTATGAAGGAGATGAACAGGTAAAACAAGCCAAACTTCAAACTCTCAGAATTCAATATGAGACTCTCAAGATGTATAATGATGAAAGTGTGGCTAATTATTTTCTTCGGGTAGATGAGATTGTAAATTGTATGAAAAATTTGGGTGAAGAAGTAAAGGAGTCTCTAGTAGTTCAAAAGATTCTAAGATCATTATCCCCCAAGTTTGAATCCAAAGTATCTGCAATAGAAGAAAAAGAAAATCTCCGTGTTCTTACTATGTCTCAGCTACATGGAATTCTAACTGCTTATGAAATGAGAAAGGGAGGACCAT
Source organism: Pinus tabuliformis (assembly GCA_031772625.1). NCBI lineage: Eukaryota > Viridiplantae > Streptophyta > Pinopsida > Pinales > Pinaceae > Pinus > Pinus tabuliformis. Next base: position 869,361,097 of record CM062810.1, on the reverse strand, counting down.
CAGACAGAAGGGAGGCTGCTTTTAAAGCATCAGGCAAAGAAGATTACTATGAAGCAAGCCATGATCCAGAAGAAGAGGAAGAAGAATCAAATTTTGTCAGAAATCTTCAAAGAGGTTCTGGAAGGTTCAGAGGTAAGCTACCTTTCAAATGCTTTGCTTGTGGAAGAGTAGGTCATTATGCTGCAAAATGCTCTTATAAGGATAAAGGAAAGGAACCAGTTAGATGGAACAAGAAACAAAGCAAGAAAAGCTACTACACCCATGAAGATAGTGATGGCTTATCAAACAGTGATGAAGATGAACAAGGTAATAAATATAGGTTGTTAATGGCATTTGAAGATGATGATTATGAGGATGCTGTAGATGTGGATAACCTTTATGATGAAATTACTAGACTCAAGAGATGCATAGAAGAAAAGAACATGATTATTGATACTCTACAATTCCAAATTGATGAAAAGGAAAAACATCTTGAAAAATTAGAAGGTGAAATTGTTGGTCTTAGAAAAGAAATTGAGAAAACAAAAACTATTAATCTCAAGTTTGTCAAAGGATCTGAAACTTTGGATGAGATTATCAGTGTGCAGCGGTCTCCACTAAATAAGACAGGTTTGGGCTATAATGGAGAAACTTCTCAAGCATCCACTTCAAAAAGTTATCTTGATGCAGCAAGAAGAAATGAGCAAGAGCATAAGGAAGATCATCAGGTAAAGCAGGGACAAATGTCAAGCAGAAACTATCAGGGGCAATCCAGCTTAAGGGTGAACAAAAGCCACAACAAGCCACAGGTAAAATCTTCTCAATTTGGTTCAAGAATAGATGAAAATAGAAATTACAATCAGTTGGCTGGTAGATCCAATAATCGCAGAAGCTTCTTCAATGGACAATGCTTTTCTTGCCATAACTTTGGTCACAAAGCAGCTCAATGTGTTGCGTATAAAACAATCATGACTAGGGAAGCTCAAAAACAAAGAAGTATGACAGGGATTACAAAAAGGACCTATAACAACTTTTCAGCTCTTGAAAATGAAGTTGAATGTTCTATTTGCAATAATTTTGGACATAAAGACTTTGAATGCAGAAGCAGGTTTCCGGAAAGAAAGGTACAAGAGCAGAAAAAGGAACAAGCCTCAGGCGCCAAAACATGGAGAATAAAGGAACCTCAAACAGAAAGATGTGGGATAGCATTTTATGCAGAAGGACAAGAAAATCTATGGTACATTGACAGTGGATGTTCGAAGCATATGACAGGTGATAAAGAAAAACTTGAGTCTTATTCTAATTTAGAAAAGGGAAAGAAAGTCTCTTTTGGAAATGATACTCCTGCAACTATAAAAGGAAAAGGTATTGCTCCTTTAAAAGAAGATGTTAAGGCTGGAAATGTTTTGTTTGTTGATGGATTGAAGCATAATCTACTAAGTGTCAGCCAGATGTGTGATCAAAGAACCGAGGTTATATTCAGATCAAATGGATGCCTTGTTCGTGATCTTGATACAGGTAAAACAGTTCTCAAAGGAAAGAGAACTCCAAATAATCTATACATATTTGATGAAGGACAACAACAATGCTATCTAAGCAAGAATGAAGAGCACTGGTTATGGCATCGAAGGTTGGGACATCTAAGCTTCTCACAAATAAGGAAAGCTTGCAAATATCAGGCAGTTCGCGATCTCCCAGATATCAAAATTCCTGACAACACCATATGCAGATCATGTCAGTTTGGAAAACAAACCAGAACTAACTTTCCAGAGAAAGAAGGATCAGCCAGCATGCCTCTTGAGCTAGTACATACAGATGTATGTGGACCATTCAGAAAAAGAACACCTAGAGGAGAGGAATACTTGATATTATTTATTGACGATTTCTCCAGGTTTGTTTGGTTAGGTCTTATGAAGCACAAAGATGAAGCATTCGAAAAATTCAAAACCTTCAAAGCCTTGGCTGAAAATGAATCAGGTCACAAAATTAAGTGCCTCAGATCTGACAGAGGTGGGGAATTTACTTCAAATGAATTTTTCGATTTCTGTGATGAACATGGGATAAGGAGAGAATTCTCTACAGCTAGAACGCCTCAGCAAAATGGAGTTGTTGAAAGAATGAACAGAACAATCCAACAAATGGCTCGTGCTATGCTTGATGAATCAGGAACCCCCGCAACCTTCTGGGGTGAGGCTGCATATACTGTGGTTATTATTCTCAACAAGACAAATGTCCGGGTGAACAGCACTCAAACCCCTCATGAGCTTTGGAGTGGTAAAACTCCTTCAGTAAAGCACTTCAAAATATTTGGGAGCAAATGCTATATCAAGAATACTGAGGAGCAGCTTGGCAAACTTGATCCTAGAGCAGATGAAGGCATTCTTCTTGGCTATTCTCCACATAGCAAAGCATACAAATGCTACAATAAAAGACTTGGCAGAATTGTTGACAGCATTGATGTAGTGGTTGATGAAAAGGGATATATTCCTAGGCAAATACATCGTGAAGACATCGAAGAAGATGAGAGCTACCCTCAAAGACAGAATGATGAAGAAGAAGAACCTCAAGAAGAATCTCAAGAAGAACCTCACGAAGAAGCAGAAGAACGGACAAGAATAGAAGAAAAGACTCCATCCAGATATGTTCAGAAGAACCATCCAGAATCTCAGATCATGGGACAAAAAGAAGCAGGTATACAAACTAGAAGAACAGTTGCAGAAGCTTCAAGCTATTTGGCATTACTTTCCTCCACCGAACCACAAAATGTGAAAGAGGCATGCAAAGATGAATGTTGGGTGAAAGCAATGGATGAAAAACTTGAGCAAATCGAAAAGAACAACACTTGGGAGCTGGTTCCTAGACCAAAAGATAAGAATGTTATTGGAACAAAATGGGTCTTCAAAAATAAATTGAATGAAAATGGAGAAGTAATTAGAAACAAAGCCAGACTCGTCTGTAAAGGGTATGCGCAGCAAGAAGGAATAGACTTTGAAGAAACTTTTTCTCCTGTTGCAAGACTTGAGGCCATCCGAATGTTCCTTGCTCTCTCAAGTTTTCAGAACTTCAAAGTATTTCAAATGGATGTGAAATCAGCCTTTTTGAATGGAGACCTGGAAGAAGAAGTATACATTGAACAGCCAGATGGGTTCATTCTTGGAAATGATCCAAATCTTGTATGCCGATTGAAAAAGGCTCTCTATGGTCTCAAACAAGCTCCAAGGGCTTGGTACTACCGGTTGGACAAATATCTTCATCAACAAGGTTTCTTAAAAGGTTCAGCAGATAGCAATCTGTATATAAAAGTTGAAAATGACAAATTGCTAATACTTGTTGTGTATGTAGATGACATTATTTTTTGGCAGCAATGAAGAAGCTATGAGTCAAAGCTTTGCCTCAGTCATGCAGAAAGAATTTGAAATGTCCTTGCTAGGAGAACTGACATATTTCCTTGGTTTGCAAATCCAACAGAAGGAAGGAGGAATCTTTTTATCTCAAACCAAGTATCTCAAGCAGATTTTGAAGAAATATGGCATGGAAGATGCAAAACCAGTATGTACACCCATGGTCACAGGATGTAGTCTCAGTGCAAATGATGAATCTGCAGCAGTACATCAACCAACCTACAGATCTATGATTGGAAGTTTACTATATTTGACAGGTACCCGACCAGACATCATGCATGCAGTTGGAATAGTTGGAAGATTTCAGGCAAATCCGAAGGAGACTCATCTTCAAGCAGTGAAGAGAATTTTCAAATATCTTCAAGGGACTCAAAATTATGGCTTATGGTATCCTAGAGATACAGATCTTACTCTTCATGCCTATACAGATGCAGATTGGGCCGGAAGCGTGGATGACAGGAAAAGCACAAGTGGTGGTGCGTTCTTTATGGGTCCCAGACTGGTCTCTTGGTTCAGCAAGAAACAGAGTTCAATTGCCTTGTCTACAGCTGAAGCAGAATATGTTGCGGCTGCATCTTGTTGCACCCAACTCCTTTGGATGATGCAGAATTTGCAGGATTATCAAATCACTTGTACTCCTCCAATCCCTATCTTATGTGACAACACAAGTGCAATCAGCATCTCAAAGAATCCGGTTATGCATTCAAAAACCAAGCACATACCAATCAAGTACCATTTTCTCCGGGAACAAGTACTTGAACAGAAGGTCAAGTTGGAGTATGTTCCTTCTAAGGAACAAGTTGCTGATATTTTCACCAAACCATTGCCCAGGGACACTTTTGAATACCTCAGGCAAAAGCTGGGGGTTGTTGATGCATCATCTTACTGTTGATCATCTTCCTATTGGTGGTATAGGCTCAGGGGGAGCACATAATGCATTGTTGGCATTATGGAGAAGGAGATCTTGGAAATAGCTGCAATATGTCTCTATCTCCTTCATGATGGATTTCTGGTTACAGATCTGGAGATGCATAAGCATAGGGGGAGCATACCCTTTGCCCTTGATGTCAAAGGGGGAGAATGAAGCTGAAGATTATGTGGTTTCCATCAAGTCCAAAGGGGGAGATTGTTGGCATTATGATTCAGGTGTTGTCCTTGATGGCAAACCCATTCAGGTGATAAATCAAGAAGGACGCAGGAAATATGTTCAGCAAGTGCGTCCCCGCAGGTATACCATACAGAACCCGCGTCCAGGGACGCAGGCCAGCTGCTCAGGAGGTGCGTCCGCCCAGTGCACACATTTCAAGGCAGAGAAAAGCACGTGGGGGTTTCTTGTGTGGTATCTAGCCGACGGTTTTGTGTTTCTATGGTGTCGGCTCGTGGTTTTGTTCCATGTTTTGAGGAGAAGCTTGCCTATATAAAGCAAAGGAGTTCATTTGGATTAATCATCATCGTGGTTGAATATCTTTTGGTGAGATCTAGTCCAGATCTATGAAGGCGAATCTTCTAATGGACTGTGATCTCTATGGCGCATGATCAGATCTGTGGATCTGAGTGTTTGGGTTGGTTCTGAAGTCCTCATATCTTTTATATCTGAAGGGACGCAGGTTCAGTGAAGGGAAAGTGCGCCGGGACGCAGTACAGTAAAAGCTCAGGTGCGTCTCTGAGGCAAAGGACGCGGCGCGACTGTGTTATTGGGTGCGTCTCTGAAGCAAAAGACGCGGCGCGATAGTGTTTCTGAGTGCGCCGGTCGCAGCAAAGCATAGAGGAACAGTGCGTCGGCACGCAGAACAGTGGAAGGTAGACTGCGTCCAGTCACAGGTCACAGAAAGAAAATATGCGTCCCTGTCTTAAGATGATCTGTTGACTGTATATTTCTGTTCATAAGGTGTTCTGGGTTATTTCTGTAATTACTGATCTGATATCTGTAGTGGACTGTATCTGTTATATACTTGTTGATCTTTTGATTCTTCATGAAAAGAAGTAGGGGGTTGTAGCTCCCTTCCAGGAGAAACTGGAAAACGAGGGAGAGTTGTAGCTCTCTGCAGGTTGCAGCCTGCGTGCTGGTAAAGGACTGCACCAGTACAAAATCATTGTAAAAAGAATTTCTTGAAAGAAGATAGAGACATATTGCAGCAGGTGGTTTTCTCCCGCATTGGGTTTCCACCTTACATCTTGTGTTCTTTGGTGTGACTGTCTATTTTCTTTATTCATGCTCATTGTTTTATGGTACTGATATGCAAGAATAATTCAAAAGATCAAATAAGGAAGATTTGGTAAATTGCTTGATAATACTGATTCACCCCCCCTCTCAGTATTATTTCCAACACTAAATTCTCTGGGATTGGTTCCTGGTGTATATCCTCTTCTTTTGACGTTTCTTGTTCCTTTTCTTTCTCCTCTTCCCCATATTTGTAAATTAATTTATCCTCAGCACAATTATGACCTTTAGTGTGTTTTATATCACAATTGTAACAATGCCCTTTTCCTCTTTTTTCTTCCAATTGTTGTGGTGTCAACCTTGTAGGTGGTGAAAGGCTAGGAGAAACAACACTTCCATATTTATAGTTGTGAGTGGCTTGTTGCCATAATTTTTCTTTCCATTTTTCTTGCCAACCTAAATGCATTTTCCAATGAATAAGGTTCCCAAAGGCAAACCTCATGTTGGATATTATCCTTTAAAGTCCTTATGAATACATCAATCCTATGCTCCTCTTTAATATCTTTTACCCTTATATTCAATTTTTGGAAGTCCTCAATGTGCTCCATCATTGAACCCTTTTATTTGAGATTTATCAATTGGCTAAAAGAAGTGTTTCTTGTTGTACCCTCATAATGTCCTATCATTTCTTCCGTAAAAATTTCCCAAGTGACAAATTGTTTACGAGAGAAAATCCATTGATACCATCGAAACTGATTTGGTTCCAAATATAAAGTTGCAATGTGTACCTTTTGTGTGTTTTGCACATTATGGAGATCAAAATATTGCTATAGTATCCATGTTATGGGATCCTTGCCATCAAACTTCCTCATATCCATATTTGGAACATGACGGGTCTTCAATCCAACATTAGATTCTATGAAATCATGATTAACATTTCATTTGTTGTCATCATGAGTTTCCTTTACTACCCTTTTTCAATTAGTAAGCATTTCTTATAGCAAACTTATCAAATTTGTCTTCAAATATTCTATGTTTCCTTTAATTTTTTCTTCTATATCATCCATCTTAGCTTCCATGCCCTTTGAATTCCTTCAAACTAATGTTTCAACCAAACTTATACAAAACTTTAAAAAAACTACACACCTTTTTTTCACTTTGTAGGAGATCTATATTGAATCTATTGTATCTCTATAATTTGAGATCTCCAAGTTTTGAAATTGCGTCCTATGGTAGCCCTTTTAGTCCTCTTTCCAACCCCCAATTCTAATCAATATTGGATTCTACAAGAAAGAGTTATGCTAACTCTCTCACGATAACCTGATTATAGTCTGGTTAAGTAGAGTAAACTTGTATGAAGTGCCACTGTTGGGAGCGAGATCCCCCAAGGATATTTTTGGGGCTAAAAGCCCATGTTTTAGTCAAATTTTGTAATAAAATCGTAAAGACTCTGGATTTTATGGTTGTAGAGCGTGAAGGTGTCATAAGTCATAAAGGGTTGTCCGCCTTTAGTTTTTTAAAGTAAAATCATCTGTAAGAGATCTACCCATGGTAAGCGGACATGTGATTGTATAAAAAGAGATAAGATCTAAGTAGTTAGAGTCATCAATCATGTAAAAGATTCATATCTCTGAAGTATAAGTTTAAGTTTCAGGTTGTAGCATAGGTAGAGGATCTACAGCAGATGGCCCTACGTAGAAATGCTGTCATTTTCGATGAGGCCGAGGCAACCAATCAGAGCAAGAGGATTATGTAGGTTGTTCAGGAGGCATGCCAAATGGTCCCAAAGTTGGCCATTCCAGAGGAGCCAGTCGAGGTATGCATCCACAAGTTGGTGAAAAGGGTGCTCGACACTCGAACTGAGATGGCGCGGGTTCAGTTGGAGTTGAACCTACAAATTATAGAGTTAGAGTTGAGGGCCCAACCTTCAACTCTGCTAGAAGTGAAGGAACAAGGGTGACCGCTGTCATAGAAGTAGTAACAGTGGTGGATAGTGTAGTAGAAGACTGCATGCAGTTGTTCGAATAGTCATTTGAAGTCCTAACAAGCTTGCAAGAGGACCCAATGTATAGAGGCTAGAGACGGAAGCACGCGAGCTACAACATCACTATGATGAGGTTAAGGGCATAGCGCGACCCATCGCGCTGACACAAAGACTAGCCAGGCTGCAAGAGGCCAAGCAGTTGAAGGAACCAGTGGACACAACACTGCACAAGGAAGCAACGCTGAAGGAAAGACTGAAGCCCTAGCTGGATGAGGTTTACATAGTGACAAGATCTATCGAAGGAAAGCTTGTGACTCTGCAAGCGACACAGTAAAAGCTTTAGGCCGACAACGCAGGAGAGGTGACTGAGCAGACAGTGGAAGACACAAAGTAGGTGATAGCTCAGTGCACAGTAGAGATTGTAGTCATATGGGTTGAGCTAGAAGGGCTTCGTGCAGAGATCTCTGCACCTAGTGAGTGACTTGAGGGCGAGTCACCATGTTTGTGTTGGGGGCCTGTTGGGAACGGGATCCCCCAAGGATAGTCTTGGGGCTAAAATCCCATGTTTTGGTCAAATTTTGTAATAAAATTGTAAAGACTATGCATTTTGTGGTTGCAAAGTGCGAAGCTGTCATAAGTCATAAAGGGTTATCCACCCTTAGCTTCGTAAAGTAAAGTCAGTTGTAAGAGATCTACCCATGGTCCACAGACCATGGGATTCTATAAAAAGAGTTAAGCTCTAAGTAGTTAGAGTCATCAATCATGTAAAAGAGTCATAGCTCTGAATTATAAGTCTAATTTTAGGGTTGTAGCATAGGTAGAGGGTTTGCAGCTAAGTGCACAAAGGCCTAGGGTAGAAGTCTGCAACTAAGTGTGTGGATCACTGCAGTTGTGTGTGCAGGGTGGAAGAGTCTGTAATCACTTGGAAGATATCAATAAAGAGAAATATTCTACAATTTATGTGTCTTTTTTCTATTGAAGCATCTTGATATGTTATGTATGAATTTCATTTATAATGCTTATATGATGTGCAAAAGTATGTAATTACGTTGGTCAAGCGAACGCAAGTAGGAACATATGTTTACGTGCTGCTAACTATAATTGTTTAATAAGATAAGCAAGCCACTTAGACTAATTTGGGAATAGGAATGCTACGCTACCCTAGTAGCATGAAAGTACCTGAGTCGCAGGATAGGGCTGCTCAAAGGTCGATCATACCCTTTTGCAGAGGTATTGAAGGGCGAAATAAGGGGTTAGTCTGGCAAGCCCTAGAGCTAAGTGACCTGCATGAAGGCAGGGATAGAGGGAATTAACTCACAACCCAACCATCTTAGGGTGTGGAAACTTGGTTCCATCATCCCCCCATACTGCTTTGGGTGAGACTTTGGTCCACGCTCCACAAGCTGATGCTGAAAGTGCCTGCAATGTAGGGATTTATTTGGCTACATAACGCTGAACCTAGTTCAGGCCCCATCAAGCCAACAAATGGTTCTGTTTCCGGGAGGAGAATCTACATAAGAGATGTGTGATGTCATATCACTCGAATCCAACTAAGAAAGAGATCAAAGATTGGTTGGATAGGAAGGTCTGTGAATTCGCAGTGGAGGAGAAAAAACATGTGCCTAACAGAGGAATAATCATTTGACAGATACTTATATACATAGATCCACGAAATATTTTTCCACTCCTTTGTAGTTGAGTTATATGAGTGGATCGTGAAGCTAGCAGATAGCCAAGGAAGGTGGAAACTTGACGGTCCTATTGTTTGGACCCCAGAGCTAGTACAAAAATTGGAAGCATCTGAGGACAAGATTGTTCACACTATCGATCATTGGTTCGGTCGCATCATAGGAGGATTTGTAACTGAATTCGTGGTTGACACCTTAGTCAACTACAACGAACCAAAGTGACGCTTTTTCAAAGGACCGCGGGGTAAGTATGTGAAATCTTTGAATACCTGCATTAAAATGTTATTGTGCGGAAAATGGGTTATGCAGCTACCTTGATGTTTAGAGCTATGCGAAGTGGAAAGACTTACAGGAACGAAGGGAAAAATGGTTTTGAATATAGTCCATTGATTTCACCTCTACGAGGTGACAAAGAAGGAGTAGCGAAGGTTTCTCCATGAAGTGCTATTCAATTAATAAGACAAGGATTCCCGAGAATACCACCTCCACCCACACCACTTCCAACTTCACCACCATCGCTTACAACTTCACCCATACCACCTCCACCTCCACCATAGTTCAGTATGACAAATCCAATAAAGTTGCCTTTGTTTAAAGGCTTGGGAAATGAGGACCCAGACCAATTCTGGTTCATTGTGAAAGTTGTATGGGAAGCTCAGGGTGTTACAGATGATCACATAAAGAAGGCGACATTAGTTAGTGCTCTACAAGATCACGCGCTAACCTGGTATATCAAGTAATCGAATGATAACCTAAATGATAGAGTGGCAGACAACCAAACAACGCTGAATACAAAATTCAGTAGGCCTAAATCTGAGGCTTAGTCAATTGTGGGATTGAAGGAAATCATGATGCAACCAAGTGAGACACCCTAGGAACTAGATAAGAAGTTGAAGTGTAAAACCTATGAAGCCAACATGAATTTAACAGACAGACAACATCACGAGTGGTTTGTGGCTTAACTCCTACCACAGTTAAGGGTTGTAATGTCACAGAAGAAGATAACAACTTAGGCAGAGGCCTTGGAGATTGCCATGAGGGTACATGAAACACCGATGAAAGATCCAAATTTGGGGGTTCAGCAGATCCATGTGCAGTTGAAAAACCTGTGCCTCGAGATGCAAATTTTGAAGCAGGATAAAACAGTTTGACTAGAGGTGCGCGAAGAGGTATGGTGCCTGAAATGCAAGGGTCAGAGGCATGACAAAGACCATTGCCTAGTCTTCACGAACTACATTGTAGGAGGAGGACCGATGCCTTTGAGGCTGGAAGCTCAAGAAGGACCAAGAATGGGGCTTGCATTGTGGTGCGCTATATTTTAGGTAGTAGGAAAACATGCCACAGATAACTGTCATTTGCTACAGAAGTTTGTATATACACCACAACAACTGTTCTATAACTTTTGTAGGTCGGTAGGTCATGACGAGCGTACTTGCAGGAGTTATGAATTGATGATGGATAGAACTCCCACCTATAGAGTTCAGGTAGAAATGCGACCCCCTGACTAGAGCGTAGGGATGGCACGGATTAGGTAGAGGCGGAGGAGGACCTGGCAGAGGTCAGGGATAGTTGATCTATTATAATTACGGAGGACCAAGACACTGTGCCCATGATTACACTAACAAACCTGTCTGTCGTGCAAGTACTGCACCTTGTTTGATCATGAAATGAAAGACTTCCCTATGATGATAGCAAGGATATGTGACAAACGGGCGCTACCACCCCCGCTGACTCAGGACCTGTAGATGATGAGGTCTCAACCATGTGAGGAGGATCCAAAAGTAAATATAGTGCTCAAAAGCAGAATCACAACAGGAGATGACAAGGGGAAACAACCAGGAGACAATACATGGGTTTGCAAAGCTCCGACGAAGGTGGCTGAGTTCAATTTGGAGCGCGCACACAAAACCTTCATGGAAGCAAAGAAGAGCTTCGCTGAGGCCTCAACCTCAAGGAGCAAGGATAAGCCTGATCAGGAGATGGACCCTTCTATGTTCACAACCTTCCTGGAGACTTGTATGAAGTTACTACACGATAGTAAGGCTGTGAAGGAGTTACAAGAGCTTATAAAAAGATGCGTCGGAAATGCTCTGGTTGAGCCACGTGTAGTATGAAAGATCAAAAAGCATAAAACAAGAATGGGACGGGAGTTGAGACTGACCATGAAGATAGGGGAGTATGAAATGGATCAGGTTATTTTGGAGCTGGGGTCAGATGCGAATGTCCTACCAAAGCGAACTTTGGAATAGATGGGGAGACCCATGTGACAATGGTCTCTGATTCAGCTAAGAATAGCGAATCAGTAGAGGATCATCCCCATGGGGCAGCTGCAGGGGGTGACTATGGATATTGAAGGTGCGAGCGTGCTAGCTGACTTTGAAGTAATAGTAATTATGGATGATAGTAAATCCTATCCTGCAATCCTAGGAATTGATTTGGCTATTGATATGAATGGGATAATCAATCTAAAGAAGCGAAATATGATATTTGAGAAGAAATCGCTACACATAATAGTACCCCTAGATGTTGCTGAAGGATCGTGCTATACTAAACCAGTCCGTGATTATGAGAGTGATGATGGTTCAGACTGTATCTATAAGATAATAGTGTGAGACCAAGATTGGGTGAATCCCACCATGGATGGATGAATTACATGGGATCACGAGAGTTCCTGCACTTTGGACTCTGATGAAGAGTTAGAACGCTAGCAGAATCGATTACATGAAGTGACTACACTGAATTGCAACATGATGACATCGTCACTACACTGTGTGTCCTCAGAGGTAAGAAATCCTCCTACTTATGTTGGCCTAAATGAGGTAGATATCTTTTTAGATGCATTTGAAAGGGAGGTACTAGAAAAAAAACATTTCGAGGCATTAGACTAGGCGCTACGTGCTATGCCTGCAAGATGGTGGGATATGCACAAGGGAAGCTTTCATGATTGATGCAATGTAGGAGGATGATGAGAACACGATTTGGGAAGTCTAAGATGCAAATGACATAAAAGTATGATGGGAAGGATGATCCACGTGCACATTTGGCCAAATGGGCTTAAGATTTTGGAGAGAGTCCCCAACCTGAATGGGTGCACTTGTTTTTTCACATCCTAGACGTCATCCTGATGAACTGGTACGTAGAAATAGAGCTTTTCCATGGTAAAAGTGAATGGGATATTCTGTGCGAATTATTCATAATGATATTCAGTTTTGACGACCGGTTTGACTATATTGACGAGGCACTACAAAAGGTGAAAGCATCAATCTTTAGGATACTATTGGATCCTTTGGAATTGGTTCAGCCTGAGTGGGATACTCAACTGAGTCACACACTAGAATGCTATAATATAACCACTACAAAAGAAGACAAGAATCCATGAAAGATAAATATTCCTGAAACTGAAGGCCACCACGAGGTTGAAGGACCACATATTAAGAACCCTGATATAACCGCACCATTGAAAATGAAACAAGTAAACATTGGTAAGGAGGAAGAACCCAAATTCGCAAATATTGGAGACTACTAGGATGATGGGACAATGGATAAGGTCGCTAAATTGCTCCGCGAATACCAGGATTTATTCCCTACCAAGTTTATGAATTTAAAAGGGATAATCAGGGAACTAAGTGTTATGAAGATCACATTGGAGCCCAACACGAAGCTGGTTAAGCAAAGACATTACCGTCTCAATCTGAAGTATAAGGAGAAGGTCCACTTAGAGCCAGACAATATGCTCGCGACAGGCGTCATCAAGCCTATGGAAGAATCTGACTGGGTAAGCCCAATGGTGGTACAGGAGAAGAAGAAGAAGGATGAAATCAAGATATGCGTGGATCTAAGAAAGCTGAATGACGCTTGTGTAAATGATCCTTTCCCGAATCCATTCACTAATGAAGTGTTGGAAAATGTAGGTGGCTAAGAAGCATATTCCTTCACTAATGGGTTCTTAGGGTACCACGAGATCAAAAGCGTGCTGGAAGATATGAGAAAGACAACCTTCACGACTGAGTGGGGTTATTTTCAGTACATTGTAATGCCGTTTGGATTAAAGAATGCACATGTGATCTTCTCGCGTGTAGTCGTTGTTGCCTTCAAGGAATTTATTCATAAGTTCCTGGAGGTATACTTTGATGACTGGACTATGTTTGGGCTGGTAAAACACCATGTAGCAAGTTTGTGCCTGATGCTGGATACCTGTTGAAGATAGCAGATCTCGCTCAATTTAAAGAAGTGTCTGTTTTTTGTTCCTTTTGGGAACCTGTTAGGTCATGTGGTTTGCAGACAGGGACTAATGGTAGATCCTGTGAAGATCGCAGTGATACTGAACTTGGAAGCACCGAGGAGTGTGAAGCAGTTGCGAACTACCTTAGGACATATGGGATATTACAGAAAGTTTATCAAAGGATATGCCCAAATCATTAGTCCTATGGAGAAATTGTTGAAAAAGGATGTCACATTCTGCTGGAACAAGGACTGTAAGAAGAGCTTAGATATATTGAAAGAAAAGATGGTCACTGCATTGATTCTAGTCTTCCTGGATTGGCAAAAGGAGTTTCATGTACATGTTGACGTGTCATGTATAGTGCTGGGAGAAGTACTGACACAGGCGAGCGGAGGAGACCTAGACCATCCTATCGCATTTGTGACCAGAAGGTTACCCAAGGCGGAGAAGAACTATTCCACCAGTAAGCGCAAAGGGCTATCCATGGTGTATGCACTCCAGAAGTTTAGGCACTACCTATTGGGTGGACATTTTAAGATGTATACATATCACTCCACGCTAAAGTACCTGGTGAATAAACCTGTGTTGTGGGGGAGAATCTGCAAGTGGCTCTTATTATTCCAGGAATATGATTTTGAAGTTATTGTGAAGCCTGGATGACTGAACGTGGGACCAGACCATCTGTCGCACATCGAAACAGGGGAAAAACGCACTAATTTGGAGGAAGGATTGCCTGACGCATAACAATTTGCAATGCGCATTATAGATGGTCATTTGGAGGATATAATACACTTCCTAATGACAAGAACTACCTAGGAAGGATACACTATCCAGGAGAAGAAGGAATTAGTGGTGCGCATGGTATATTTCTCTGTCATTGTTGGGCATCTGTACAAAATGGGGTCTGATGAGATATTTCAACAATATGTACCTGAGTTCAAAAGAAGTAGCATCCTCGTGGATGCTCATGGGGGCGTGGCAGGAGAACATTATGCAACAAAAAAAACTACATAGAATATTCTACGCACAGGGTTGTGTTGGCCAACCCTACATCAGGACTCAAAAGCGTATTGCAAGGTGTGTGATGTGTGTCAAAGGACTGGCAGGCCATTGTCGAGGGATGATATGCCAATGAATCCGCAAATGAAATTACAACCCTTTGAGAAATGGGTGATAGATTTTGTGGGATCCATTCAGCCCCAAGGGAAGAGGGGAGAAAGTTACATCATCATCACGATGGAGTATTTGACTCATTGGGTGGAGGTACAGCTCGTGAAGGATTGCATAGGTGCAACTGCTACAAAGTTCCTCTTTGAATATTTACTCATGTGATTTGGCTATCCAAAGATCTTGATGAGTGATCACCGTACGTACTTTCTAAATGAGAAGATTAGCACAGTCATGGAAGAATTTTAGCTATATCACTAGAAGAGTAAGCCTTATCACCCGAAGAGTAATAGGATGGTGGAAGCATTCAATAAAGTGCTCGAATATGCATTGATCAAGGTTTTCAATCCTCAATGAAGTGATTGGGACCTACACATACCTGCAGTACTATGGGCTTATCGAATGACATGAAAGAAGTTGATTGGACAAACCCCCTTTAGGCTTGTCTATGGGATTGAAGTGGAAATGCCTATGGAGTATATTGTGCCTAGTTTGCGCATAGTGGCGCTCATGGGTATGACGGATCACAGAGGCCTAGAGAAAAGTCTCACACAGTTGGATGAGCTTGAGGAACAAATATTTTTAGCTGGATTTCACCAACAGGTCCAAAAGCAGCGCAAAAGGCAAGGCATGATCAAAACATTAAGCTACACACCTTTAAGGTAAATGAACTATTTTTTTTATATGACAGTAAGTTTCATAAATTTACAGGGAAATTCAGAATGGGCTGGTTAGGGCCCTATGTCATTAACGAAATTACCGATGGAGGAGTGGTAGAGTTGGTCAAATTGAATGGAGAACCCTTCCCAAGAAAGTTGAATGGAAGTTTCTTGAAGCCATAGACAAGCAGTCCGACCATGTGACTATATGAAGGTAGCACAGTCTTAGCGCTCCACAGAGCTAAAAGGAGGCGTAGGTATATAAACTACACTACTCGGGTTGGGAGGCTGTGTGGTTGGAGGATGGTGCGAATAAAGGAAGTGTCACAAGGGTCGCAACAACATGGAGGGAGCTGTGCTACCCCGGGAGAAATCATGTAGGTCAGCCGGAAAGTGACCGTTAAAGTCACTATTCATGATTTGACAGTAGAAGTGCAGTCAAATGGAGCTGGTGACTGGCATTTAAGATGAAATGTATGGCTCAGATCCTTGAAAATATATCGCCAATCCGGCATTAATGAACCATATTTGGGTGGAATATTTAGATTTTAATTCAAAATTCCCTATAAATTACAAGTGGTTCTCTAGCGAAAAACACTTGGAATTTTGAGAATTGAGTTGTTGAGCTCTCAGGCACCCATGAACCGAGAATTTTTCGAGGCTTTCAAGGAAACTCTAGCATTTGAAAACTTGCCCAAGACATTTCGAGCACTGTTAGAGAGCATTATGTTGGCACCCACAAAAGTTAGAGATACTGAAGAATTAGTGCCGAAAGTTGAGATGGAGGAAAAACTAGCTGCTCTGGAGGTTGCCGAGGTGCTTGCTAAACACCCTAAATCACCAAGAACATCGAGACTGAAGATGAACCCAACCAAAGAGACCATGAAGGATAAAATGGGTAAGCAGCCTACCATAGCAGTGTGCACATTGCCAAGGAGAAACCCACCAAAACCCACTGCATAGGAGAAAGGCAAGGCCATAAACTTGGACCTGGAGGAGGAAGATATTGAAGACATTCTGATGGACAATGAGGGTGTGGGAGCTGAAGTGGAGGAGGTTGAAGCCCACAATGCAGACCATATTACTCGGTTGTTGGAGTATGTCCCTCCATGAAAGCCCATTTCCAAGGTACCAAAGGACATCGATGAGAGGAAGACTCCCATGCAAACCCCTCTATTGCTGGATGAAATTGTTTTCAATGGATTGCGCTTGGCATGAATGCCACTACTGAAACTTGACAAATGTGACTTGGCCGATCATGAGAAGTTCCAACACCTAGTGATTGAGTAGCAGATGTGCCGCATCGTTGATACCAATATTGGAATGACCGCATTGGAGCCGCGGAGGTCGATCAAGGGAGTAGACAAGGAAGGGTTTCTCAACTGGTTGGAGTCTAGTTCAACTGGTTGGACTACCTTCGCGGAGAGTTCCGGGTGAGCTATTGCGAAGCACAAAATGTTAGCACGACGTTCCACTATGACTAGCTCTTACTATCAATTGTGTTGGTAGGATGGGAGTTGCCAAAGGATAGCCAGTTCACTTCGGTTGTGCCAGACCTCCCAGAAGCAGCGAAGTACGCTTCACTGTGGGTGACCAAGGATGCACAACAGGTTAGTGACAACAAGATCTTTTAGATCTTGATGGAGATGAACATCTGAATGGTGATCAATTACAAATGGCAATTCTCGCCTACGGTATATGTGAACCTGTAGGGCTATTCTAAATTCAAATTTGACTTCCACCAAGTATCGATCAGGGTGTGGAAGGACCCTACGTAGAAATCATACAAATTGCCTTATCTAGCAATGGATGATTCCATTGATGCGATGCTAGATAAATGTCCAGAAGAGTGGTGCACTACCACGGACTTGGCAGTCGGCAGGAGAAAGTTTGCCACACAGAAGAAGAAGGAGGAGGCCAAGCTTAAGATTACACATCTGACCGAAAAGAGGAAAAAGGAGGCTACTGATAAGGCTCAAGCGGAACACGAGGCCGTGCAGCAGACAGTGAAGCAGACAGGTGGGACAGAGTGGAGCTCTGAAAAAGGTATGAGGTTGCCTTCACCTAAAATAGAGGAGGAGATAGAACAACACGACATAGACCCTCAGGAGACGCCCACTCACATCAAGTGCCCAAGGGAGCTAGAGAAGGGAGGGCCCAGGAAGAAGTCAAAGATGACCAAGACCTCACTAGATCCCATCGCATTAGTAGAGGGCAACTTGCACAATATCAGTGAAACAATGAGGGATGTCACAGCGAAGGCCCTGCAACAATTTGAACAGTAGCAACAGATTATCCTAGGGGCTATCCAAACAAGGTTGTAGGATCTGTAGACCCATGTGTCATAGGATGGAACGATGTCTACCAACCTAGCTATCGGCACTTTAGAGGCTGTTGATATGTTGTGCACGAAGACTTCCAGTTCAATAGTGCTGCTTGATGGAGCACTGACCACAGAGACTGAGGCTAGCAGGCCCACTGTTAGTGCCCTAAAGGGAGTAGGGTTGAACATGGTAGCACTCTTGTGTGAAGCGCTCCACCTCTTGCAGGATGGAGTGATTGCAGAGCTGAAGGCTCGAGAGCACTGCACCCTCCAAGTGATTAGTGAATAGCAAATGAAAAACGAGCAGATGGCCCTACAGAGAAATGTTGCCATTGCCATTGAGACCGAGGCGACAAATCAGAGCAAGTGGATTATACAGGTCATTGAGGAGGCATGTCGAATGGTCCCAAAGTTGGTCATTCTGGAGGAGGGACCAGTTGATGTATGCATTCGCAAGTTTGCGACAGGGGTGTGCAAAAATCGGATTAAGATGGTGCGGGTTCAGTTGGATTTGAACCTGCAAATTACAAAGTTATAGTTGAGGGCCCAACCTTCAACTCTACCAAAAGTTAAGGAATAGTGCGTGACCGCTGTCACAGAAGTAGTAGCAGTGGTGGATAGTGTAGTTGCAGACTGCACGCAGTTGTTTGATCACTCATTTGAGGTCCTGACAAGCTTGTAGGAGGACCACAATGTACAAAGGCTAGAAACAGAAGTGTGTGAACTACAACAGCGCTATGATGAGGTTAAGGGAACAATGTGAACCATTGTGCTCACACAAATACTAGCTAAGTTGCAGGAGGCCAAGCAACTAAAGGAACAGGTGGACACAGCGCTGCACAAGGAATCAGTGCTCAAGGCAATATTGAAGCCATGACGAGATGAGGCTTACGTAGTGACAAGATCTATCAAATGAAATCTTGTGACTTTACAAGCAACACAGCAAAAGCTTAAGACCGACAATGCAGGAGCAGTGACCGAACAGATAGTGGAAGATGAAAAGCAGGTGACAGCTCAGTGCATGGTTGAGGTTGCGGTCATATGGGTCGAGCTAGAAGGACTTCACACAAAGCTCTCCGTGCCTACTGAGTGACTTGAGGGCGAGTCATGATGTATGTGTTGGGGGCTTGTTGGGAGAAGGATCCCCTAAGGATAGTTTTGTGGCTAACATACCATGTTTTGGTCAAATTTTGTAATAAAAACATAAAGACTCTGCATTTTGTGGTTGCAGAGCATGAAGGTGTCATAAGTCATAAAGGGTTATCTGCCCTTAGTTTTGTAAAGTAAAGTCGGCTGTAACAGATCTACCCATGGTCCACAGACCATGGGATTGTATAAAAATAGCTAAGCTCTAAGTAGTTAGAGTCATCAATCATGTAAAAGTGTCATAGCTCTGAATTAGAAGTCTAAGTTTAGGGTTGTAGCATCGGTAGAGGGTCTGCAACTAAGTGCACAAAGGCCTAGGGTAGAAGTCCGCAACTAAGTGCGTGGATCACTGCAGTTGTGTGTGCAGGGTGGAAGAGTCTGTAATCACTTGGAAGATATCAATAAAGAGAAATATTCTACAATTTATGTGTCTTTTTTCTGTTGATGCATCTTGATATGTTATGTATAAATTTCATTTATAATGCTTATATGATGTGCGAAAGTATGTTATTACATTGGTCAAGCGAACGCGGGTAGGAACATCTGTTTATGCGGTGCTAACTATAATCATTTAACAATATAAGCAAGTCACTTAGACTAATTTGGTAATCTGCATGGTACGCTTCCCTAGCAGTGCGAAAGTACCTGAGCCACAAGATAGCGCTACGTGAAGGTCAATTGTACCCTTTTGTGGAGGTATTGAAAGGCAGAATAAGGGGTTAGTCTGGCAAGCCCTAGAGCTAGGTGACCTACGTGAAGGCAGGGATAGAGGGAATTAACTGACATCAAAACCATCTCAAGGTGTGGAAACTTGGTTCCAGCATCCCCCCGTATTGCTTTGGGTGAGACTTTAATCCGCGCTCCACACGATGATGCCGAAAGGACCAACACTGTAGGGACTTGTTTGGCTACCTAACTCTGAACCTGGGTCAAGCCTCATCAAGAAAACAACCACATGTCACTGTTTCCACCTTAGGACATGAAATCGATACACATAAAACTAGAGGACATCCTTCTTCCAGAAATTTTAACGAAATTTCAATATGATGATCAGAGAGAAAGTTATGATGATTTTCCCCAAGTCACCTATTTGGGATGTAATTCAGAAGCCTACAAAGACCTTAAATGTCTTAGACCATATCTACGGAAATATAGTGAAACAACATCTAAAATTTGGTCCCGAGCTTCATTAATATTTCGGCTCAAATGGATTTTAATTTCAAAGTTTGAACCTTCGTAGAAAAAATATTATAGCGACAATGCTGTGATGACCTCTTTGTGATGGAATTTTGGAGCTTGCAAAAACCCTAACTTTCACAGATCATATCTCTGAAAATATAGCAAGACAAGATCTCAAATTTGGACCCTAGGTTCAGAATGATTTCAAGTCAAATGTGTTTTTTTTTAATCTTCTGAAACTTCTCATAAAAAAATTTATATCAAAAATGCCATGATGACCTATTCGGAGCAGTGAAACCCTAGAATCCAAATCTCTAATACAAATTGTTATGAAACCACCTCACAAAAATATAAAAAAGACAAATCAATGACTTAAAATAAGCATCTTCGAGGGGGAAACCTCCTTCACATTACACAAATGAAAAATTATTGGATGATACAAATGAAAAGACATCATTTCTATATATAGGAGTCTAAGGGGTCCCAATACAATCATACATAACAATAATATTGAAGGGTCACAACAATAACAATAGTGTGCTTCTATGGGGCATAATAATAACAACATGGGGACTATATGGGAACAATAATACAATAATGGGGTTGCACTAATAACAATAAGGGGTTACACTAGTAGTATAGGGACCTAACATACATTTAAAGGAAAATTATATAAATAAAAATATATACTTTACAAACCAAAAAGGGGGAACAAAGTACATGGAATGAGACATGATAATACTCACAGAAAATAAAATGAAAATACTCAATGAAAATATAAACGTTCCTTTGTTCTCAATCACACAAAACGTTTTTCTATATATACATAGAGCATATAATGTTTCTCCCACTCCATAATTTTGTTTGTGAGTATAAACTAATTGGATCAATTTAAAAAAAAAAAGGTCAAGGAGATGCAGTTAAAATGAGAAAAACAAAGTCAAGGTAATGGAACTGAAAAATTCCTTACCTATTTTGTCATCATTCTCATTTCACCTTGTCGTCCTAAATGACCACCCTTACCCATGTCCAGTAAGTCAAATCTACATCTCTATACCTTCCTTTTTTGTGTGGTCGATACTATACTACCTTCCACCAAAGTTAGTCTTCTAGATTTATCTATATAAAGAGAGAGATCTCACTTCCCATTCATAATTATTTTTTTATTAGTGATAAAATTGTTTGATGATTCTTATAATACTACCTTCCACCAAAGTTAGTCTTTTAGTGTTACAGGAATATGTTTTCATCACATTATTCTGTATAATCATATGAAGAAGTTGTATCATCTTCTTCTTCATCATCATCTGGAGTCCACGAAGAAGCTCGACATCTCTTGCACTTATCTCATCACCATATGATGTTATAAATTCGCGGTACCATATCCTGTTATAAATTCAGTGGCTGGTCCAGAATATTTGCAGCACCATCCTATTATAAATTCAGTGGCCCTGTTATAAATTCAGTGAATTGTCCAGAAGATTCATTCAAATCCAAAAGGCATACAATCAATGTTAATACTGAATGATGTTAATACTGAAATATGGATAAGAAAATTTTCACAGCAAGTGTGTAGTCACGAAACCAAACAACAAAATTTAAATATGCATATGAAAATTTTCAAAGCATGCGTGTAACCAGACTGAGTTTTGAATTTTTTATTTCCATGATAAGAAATCCACGTGAATAAAAAGACCCTAAATCACCAAGAACATCGAGACTGAAGACGAACCCAACCAAAGTGACCATGAAGGATAAAATGGGTAAGCAGCCTACCATAGCAGTGTGCGCATCACCAAGGAGAAACCCACCAAAACCCACTGCATAGGAGAAAGGCAAGGCCATAAACTTGGACCTGGAGGAGGAAGATATTGAAGACATTCTGATGGACAATGAAGATGTGGGAGCTGAAGTGGAGGAGGTTGAAGCCCATGGTACAGACCCTATTACTTGGTTGTTGGAGTATGTCCCTCCATGCAAGCCCATGTCCAAGGTACCAAAGGACATCGATGAGAGGAAGACTCCCATGCAAACCCCTCTATTGCTGGATGAAATTGTTTTTGATGGACTACGCTTGACATGAATGCCACTATTGAAACTTGAAGACTGTTACTTGTCCGATCATGAGAAGTTCCAACACCTAGCGACTGAGTAGCAGATGTGCTGCATCATTGATACCAATATTGGAATGACCACATTGGAGTGGCGGAGGTGGATCAAGGGAGTAGACAAGGAAGAGTTGCTCAACATACTCTGGATGCCACAGTACAACCACACCCTAGTGATAGTTTTGGTCATCAAGCAGCTATTGCGCTTGGTGCATGATGGGTGTCTATGGCTAGAGGAGCCAATACCCATCATGGATAGGGTGATTCACTAGATAATGCTACTACCATATACAAGATAGAAACTAGCCATGATCTTTGGTGGAAAAAGTGGTGAACAGGATATATCATAATCCATTAAAGAGAAATTTAAAGAATCCATGCGAGTATGCTATATCAAGCATTTGCGACCTCGCTATGAAGGTAGCCATGCAGATCCTCATAGGAAAAGTGATGAGAAAGTGTCAAGCTGATGAGGTGACGACGCCTATCGTCACACTCATAGCACAGTGCGCTAAAGGAGTCCAGTTCAACTGGTTGGACTACCTTCGAGGAGAGTTCCTGGTGAACTATTGCAAAACACAAAATCTTAGCAAGACATTCCACTATGACTGGCTCTTGCTGTCAATTGTGTTGGTAGCATGGGAGCTGCCAAAGGATAGCCTGTTCCCTTCGGTTGTGCCACACCTCCCAGAACCAGCGAAGTACGCTTCACTGTGGGTGACCAAGGATGCACAACAGGTCAGTGACAGCAAGATATTTTAGATCTTGATGGAGATGAACATCCGAATGGTGATCAATTGCAAATGACAATTGTCGCCTACAGTGTATGCGAACCTGCAGGGCTATGCTAAATTCAAAGCTGACTTCCACCAAGTATCGATAAGGGTGTGGAAGGACCCTGCGTAGAAATCATACAAATTGCCTTATCTAGCAATGGATGATTCCATTGATGCGATGCTAGATGAATGGCCAGAAGAGTGGTGCACTACGACGGACTTGGCAGTGGGCAGGAGAAAGTCTGCCGCACAGAAGAAGAAGGAGGAGGCCAACCTTAAGATTGCACATCTGACCGAAAAGAGGAAAAAGGATGCTACTAATAAGGCTCAAGCGGAGCACGAGGCCATGCAGCAGACAGGGAAGCAGACAGGTGGGACAGAGCGGGGCTCTGACAAAGGTGCGAGGTTGCCTTCACCTAAAATAGAGGAGGAGATAGAACAACACGACACAGACCCTCAGGAGACACCCGCTCACATCAAGCGCCCAAGGGATCTAGAGAAGGGAGGGCCCAGGAAGAAGTCAAAGACGACCAAGACCTCACTAGATCCCATCACATTAGTAGAGGGAAACTTGCACAATATCGGTGAAACAATGAGGGATGTCACAGCGGAGGCCCTGCAACAATTTGAACAGTAGCAACAGAGTATCCTAGGGGCTATCCAGACACGGTTGTAGGAGCTGTAGACCCATGTGTCACAAGATGGAACAATGTCTACCAGCCTAGCTATCGACACTTTATAGGCTGTCTATATGTTGTGCACGAAGACTTCTAGTTCAATAGTGCTGCTTGATGGAGCACTGACCATAGAGACTGAGGCTAGCAGGCCCACTGTTAGTGCCCTAAAGGGAGTAGGGTTGAACATGGTAGCACTCTTGTGTGAAGTGCTCCAACTCTTGCAGGATGGAGTGATTGCAGAGCTGAAGGCTCGAGAGCACTGCACCCTCCAAGTGATTAGTGAATAGTAGTTGAAAAACGAGCAGATGGCCCTACAGAGAAATGTTTCCATTGCCATTGAGACCGAGGCGACCAATCAAAGCAAGTGTATTATACAGGTCATTGAGGAGGCATGTCGAATGGTCCCAGAGTTGGTCATTCTGGAGGAGGAACCAGTTGATGTATGCATCTGCAAGTTGGCCACAAGGGGTGCGCAAAAATCGGACTAAGATGGTGCGGGTTCAGTTGGAGTTGAACCTGCAAATTACAAAGTTATAGTTGAGGGCCCAACCTTCAACTCTGCCAAAAGTTAAGGAGTAGTGTGTGACCGCTATCACAGAAGTAGTAGCAGTGGTGGATAGTGCAGTTGCAGACTTCACATAGTTGTTTGATCACTCATTTGAGGTCCTGACAAGCTTGTAGGAGGACCGCAATGTACAAAGGCTAGAGACAGAAGTGAGTGAACTACAACAGCACTATGATGAGGTTAAGGGCACAATGCGAACCATCATGCTCACACAAATACTAGCTAAGTTGCAGGAGGCCAAGCAGCTGAAGGAACAGGTGGACACAGTGCTGCACAAGGAATCAATGCTTAAGGAAATATTGAAGCCATGACTAGATGAGGCTTACGTAGTGACAAGATCTATCAAATGAAATCTTGTGACTCTATAAGCAACACAACAAAAGCTTGAGACCGACAATGCAGGAGCAGTGACTGAACGGATAGTGGAAGATGTAAAGCAGGTGACAACTCAGTGCATGGTTGAGGTTGTGGTCATATGGGTCGAGCTAGAAGGACTTCACACAAAGCTCTCTGTGCCTACTGAGTGACTTGAGGGTGAGTCATGATGTTTGTGTTGGGGGCTTGTTGGGAGAAGGATCCCCAAGGATATTTTTGGGGCTAACATACCATGTTTTGGTTAAATTTTGTAATAAAAACATAAAGACTCTGGATTTTGTGGTTGCAGAGCGTGAAGGTGTCATAAGTCATAAAGGGTTATCTGCCCTTAGTTTTGTAAAGTAAAGTCAGCTGTAACAGATCTACCCTTGGTCCATAGACCATGGGATTGTATAAAAATAGCTAAGCTCTAAGTAGTTAGAGTCATCAATCATGTAAAAGAGTCATAGCTCTGAATTATAAGTCTAATTTTAGGGTTGTAGCATAGGTAGAGGGTTTGCAGCTAAGTGCACAAAGGCCTAGGGTAGAAGTCTGCAACTAAGTGTGTGGATCACTGCAGTTGTGTGTGCAGGGTGGAAGAGTCTGTAATCACTTGGAAGATATCAATAAAGAGAAATATTCTGCAATTTATGTGTCTTTTTTCTGTTGATGCATCTTGATATGTTATGTATAAATTTCATTTATAATGCTTATATGATGCACGAAAGTATGTTATTACATTGGTCAAGCGAACGCAGGTAGGAACATCCGTTTACGCGGTGCTAACTATAATCATTTAATAAGATAAGCAAGTCACTTAGACTAATTTGGTAATCTGCACAGTACGCTTCCCTAGCAGTGCGAAAGTACCTGAGCCACAAGATAGCGCTACGTGAAGGTCAATTGTACCCTTTTGTGGAGGTATTGAAGGGCGGAATAAGGGGTTAGTCTAGCAAGCCCTAGAGCTAGGTGACCTACGTGAAGGCAAGGATAGAGGGAATTAACCGACATCAAAACCATCTCAGGGTGTGGAAACTTGGTTCCAGCATCCCCCCATATTGCTTTGGGTGAGACTTTAATCCGTGCTCCACACGCTGATGTCGAAAGGACCAATAGTGTAGGGATTTGTTTGGCTACCTAACTCTGAAGCTGGGTCAGGCCTCATCAAGAAAACAACCACATGTCATTGTTTCCACCTTAGGACATGAAATCGATACACATAAAACTAGAGGACATCCTTCTTCTAGAAATTTTAACGAAATTTCAATCTGATGATTAGAGAGAAGGTTATGATGGTTTTCTGCAAGTCACCTATTTGGGATGTAATTCAGGAGCCTACAAAAACCTTAAATGTCTTAGACCATATCTCCGGAAATATAGTGAAACAACATCTAAAATTTGATCTCGAGCTTCATCAATATTTCGGCTCAAATGGATTTTAATTTGAGGGTTTGAACCTTTGTGGAAAAATATTATAGCGACAATGTCGTGATGACCTATTTGTAATCGAATTTTGGAGCTTGCAAAAACCCTAACTTTCACAGATCATATCTCTGAAAATATAGCAAGACAAGATCTCAAATTTGGACCCTAGGTTCAGAATGATTTCAAGTCAAATGTGTTTATTTTTTATCTTCTGAAACTTCTCATACAAAAATTTATATCAAAAATGCCATGATGACCTATTTGGAGCAGCGAAACCCTAGAATCCAAATCTCTAATACAAATTGTTATGAAACCATCTCACAAAAATATAAAAAAGACAAATCAATGACTTAAAATAAGCATATTCAAGGGGGAAACCTCCTTCACATTACGCAAATTAAAAATTATTGGATGATACAAATGACAAGACTTCATTTCTATATATAGGAGTCTAAGGGGTCCCAATACAATCATACATAACAATAATATTGAAGGTCACAACAATAACAATAGTGGGCTTCTATGGGGCATAATAATAACAACATGGGGACTATATGGGAACAATAATATAATAATGGGGTTGCGCTAATAACAATAAGGGGTTACACTAGTAGTATAGGGACCTAACATACATTTAAAGGAAAATTATATAAATAAAAATATATACTTTACAAACCAAAAAGGGGGAACAAAGTACATGGAATGAGACATGATAATACTCACAGAAAATAAAATGAAAATACTCAATGAAAATATAAACATTCCTTTGTTCTCAATCCCACAAAATGTTTTTATATATATACATAGAGCATATAATGTTTGTCCCACTCCATAATTTTGTTTGTGAGTATAAACTAATTGGATCAATTTAAAAAAAAAAAAGGTCAAGGAGATGCAGTTAAAACGAGAAAAACAAAGTCAAGGTAATGGAACTGAAACCTATTTTGCTATCATTCTCATTTCACCTTGTCGTCCTAAATGACCACCCTTGCCCATGTCCAGTAAGTCGAATCTACATCTCTATACCTTCCTTTTTTGTGTGGTCGACACAATACTGCCTTCCACCAAAGTTAGTCTTCTAGATTTATCTATATAAAGAGAGAGATCTGACTTCCCATTCATAATTATTTTTTTATTAGTGATAAAATTGTTTGACGATTCTTATAATACTACCTTCCACCAAAGTTAGTCTTTTAGATTTCTCGATATAAAAACAAAGATATTACTTCCCATTTACAATTATTTTTTAGTAGTGTTAGAATTGTTTAATTATTCTTATAAACTTTGCTTTGTATTCCTATTCAAAGTATGAGCAAGATGTTTCTTATAAAATTTGCTTCATATTCCCATTAAAAGTATCAATGGCTAGAGTTTTTTTTTGTGTTTTTTGGGTATGCAATGTTGTGTATGTTGTGTATCATAGGGAAGAGATCCATGCCATTGTGGAAGGATATAGTCCTGCCTTGACAAGGACATAGTAAGAGGGAGATGTATAATCCATTCAATTCTTGATATGAATTTAATATATTACATTTAATAATATTCATGATAATAAAAAAAATCAATATGGATAATTAATAAAATATTTTAATATGTAGGATCAAGTAATATTGACATATATTTAAAATATATTAATTAAAAAACATGTTAATGTAGCAAACGTAGCCCATAAACAAAATGTCTCCATGCACATGTCATGTAAAATAATTTAATATTAATTGTGCATATATTATATATATTTTAATTTTTTTTATGTATATATCATATAAAGAAATTGAAAACAATAAGGTTTTTATGGTTAAAACAGTTGAAGTAGTCTCACTATTTTACATTTCTGTATCTTTTTAGTTTTGTTTTGGTCAATTTTCCTCTAAATCAATCAAATATTTTTTGGAATTAGAAGTTTAAGTTTGTAATCTATATAGCATTCAAGAAATAAAATTTGAACAATGAAATATTACACATTGTATATATAGAGAGAGAACTACTACATCTTCATTGGGATCTATTAAGGAATGAGCATGATGCATTTTTGTTTTCAAATTTTGCATTCTAAAAAAGTTTGCATTTGAAGAAATTTGATCACTGTCAATGCAAGCTAGAATTATGATTAAAATAGAACTATATTGTCTTACTAAAAATACACCATCCCTTATTGTGATGCATATCATATTTATTACTTATTTTTGAATATTTCTGTATATATAGATTTAACTAAAAAGTTCAAAGAAATATATTTTAAAATGAGACTATTTGGACTATATATAGAGTAATTGAATATTGTAATTTTACATGGTGAAATAAAAATAATCTTCCATGATAAGGGAAAAAAATATTAATATACCTTGTAATTTAATTTTGAGATATAATTTTATAACATATGTTATACTAAGTTACTTGTGTTACTGTAATTATTAGATATTTTTATTTTATTTCTTGAAAATTTTCTAGTCAATTTTGTCCGAATAGAAATTTCTTGGAATTGTAAGTTTTAGCTATATAATGTGTAAAATTGGAGTGCCCCAAAGCTTTTCAAGGAATTAAATTATTTTATTGATAAAAAATACATTTTAAGTAATTAGATTCACAATCTTGCTAAAGATTATATCACTATGTTAAAAAATCATATAATTATTAAATTACTCCCTATTTTGTATACTTTATTGAGATTAAAATATGTTAAATTAACAATTGCACCAGATGTTGCAAAGGAAATGTCGTAAGGCAATAGCATATAACACTAATTAATGCTTCTTTGAGAATTGTTGAAAGACAAAAAAAATAAAGAAAAGGTGTTACAATGAAATCTTACTGTAATAATGCTTCCGTGAGCCTTACAAATCATGAGGCCTATGTTGAAGTTAATGACCCTCTGTGATTATGCCAACAACCTTGTAAATAAACAAATAGATCATGATTTTTTACCTTCAAAATCAGAGGTTGTTTTGGTACAATTCCTCCAATATCATATAACACTAATTAATGCTTCTTTGAGAATTGTTGAAAGACAAAAAAATATCAAGAAAATGGTGTTACAATGAAATCTTACAGCAATGATTCTTCCTTGATCCTTACAAATCATGAGCCCTATGTTGAATTTAATGATCCTGTGTAATTATGCCAACATGAATGCCTTATAAATAAACAAATAGATCATGATTTGTTACCTTCAAAATCAGAGGTTGTTTTGGTACAATTCCTCGATATTTCTTCTTGATCACTTCTTATTGAGTCACCTCTGTATTATTTCCTTCATGATCCTTGAAACTATTCAAAAGATCACATTGTTTTTTGGTACAATTCCTCCATATTTATTCTTGATCACTTCTTATTCAGTCACCTCTGTATTATTTCCTTCATGATCCTTGGAACTATTCAAAATATCACATTGTTATTTACCACTAATCTCCTTGGTGTCTTCCATGTTCTTGTTTTTCTAGTATAGCTGATAAGAAAATCATGTAGAAAGAATATGGAGGTTGCGGGATTTTTGTTGGAAGTACAATGTT
Organism: Pinus tabuliformis; assembly: GCA_031772625.1. Taxonomy (NCBI): domain Eukaryota; kingdom Viridiplantae; phylum Streptophyta; class Pinopsida; order Pinales; family Pinaceae; genus Pinus; species Pinus tabuliformis. The sequence continues at coordinate 869,331,774 of CM062810.1, read as the reverse complement.
TTTGGAAACATGTTATTATTTTTAAAACTGCTATTTGGAAGCCGACTTTTTGAAATAATGTTCAAATTAATAAGCTTATCATTGAAAAGTGTGAAAAATCATTCTAATAAGCCTATCATGATTTTTGTTTTAGCTTTAAATTTGTAAATGCAATGCATGCATGGAATTATAATGAGTCATCCAGGCCCTGCAACTCTGTTGAATTTTCTAGCGTGAGCATAGGTAGAGAGAGGAGAGTAATGAGGCTCACAACACACTATCCCTGCGACTTGATTGGTGTTTATTTGGACATAGTAGTAGGTAGTAATTGCAGATAGCAGGAAGCTAAGGTAGAGTTAATTGGGGTGTAAAAAAATTAACTCAAATTATCACTCGAAATAACCTTCTACTGTAACATTTTCCAATAGCTCCATCAAAATTTTAGGAGTTGGATCCTTTGTTGGCCCAAGGCTTCAAGGCTCAGAAGGTGTTGAGAAATCTTAAAATGACAAGCTTGTAAGTAATGTGCATCACATATTTTTATTCTATCTTCAAACTCAAAATAGAGATTAAAGGGGAAGCAAGAAAAGAGTTTATAGTTTCATTCTTTAAGAAGGAGGACAAGGAAGGTATACATTAGGATTGGCTTTTGATTCGAAGAGAATTATCCCACACATCCATCAAGGCACATCTCTATACTCATACCAAGGAACCATTGGCAATCCTCGAGCGCACAATAATTGGCCCACAAACACAACTACAACATATTGTCCAACAATCAAATCTATGCCCATCTTGGTAGCCAGGAAGAGACGTAGTAAAAGAGGATCCTATCCATAATAAGAAATGAAAAAAAAAAATGAGAATTTCTTGCTATACGCTCTAGGTGATAGGTGGAACTTATTATTGCTATACTCTCTGAGGGATAGGTGGACCTTATTCTACCATAATAGTATCTTATGCTAGAAGTGCTAAAGACACCAAACATCTAAGTTTTCTACTTCTAATTTTCCATGGTTTACTATAGAAGGAAATATGGAGACTTGTTCTAAAGTCCATTTTTTTCGTTTGATAGGCTTGGATGGGCACAATGGTGTGTGTGCTTTGTTCAATTGGTATAGGTGTTGGCTTTCCCATGCTGGATGGACTCAACCATTGGGCTTCACCATTGGACTTCACCAACGAGTTATTTGATGATAATTTAAAAGTATTGAAAAAAACAGAATATATATTGCTTTTAATGTATATTAAATTTATTTATTATTTGAGCACTTTGTAATATTTATAAAAGCATAGTTTGATTGTTGACATGAGTAGAAATACAACTTTTCGGTAAACATGGAACCATTTTTCACATGTTTTACGTATCATCATTTATGGTTTCACCAGAAACATGTTTGGCTTCAGAAATTTGTCAGATTATACTTCTGTCGATGTATAATAGTTTCACTCCTATTTTATAGATACAGTAATGCATAGAAGAGTTGAGTATCTACAATTCCTATTTGGCTGCACTAGAAAGAATATTTTTTCATGGGAGATAAGTCTCCCCCATGAAGTGATCCCAATGGGCCTCAGTCCAATGGTTGTTTCTCTAGAATTGAGATCTAGACCTATCTCCTCAGGATGTGGAGCTTTGAGAACCAAGCGTAAGGTCTAGGTCCATGACATTGCAAGTAGATTCAAGAGTTTCAAGTTCACTAGATTTGACACTCCAGAGCAGATCAAGATGACATTCCATCTATGGTTGAGCAACAAGGAATTCAACATTTTCCTGCCCGAATAGAGACATTGAATATATCTCTACGAACTCCCCATTAAAGTTACCATTTCCTAAATCATGTAACATCTCTTTTACACTATCCTAGTCATTAGATCTACTTCCTGAACCATAATGATTTTCGATTGGTACACCTTTCCGTTCCTTATGCTTAGGTTTTTCACGTTTGAAGCCCTTGAATATTCCTCTACCTATACCCTTCATTGCTTTGTGTTGCTCATAGCCGGTCATCCCTTTCATCAACAACATAAATCTAGGATTTTGGGACACTAAATTTCCTTTCATAGAAGTAGGGAATGATCCCCGTAGGATGTTGTCTACCGCCACTTGGAATTATGTTTAGTTATGAAAAAGAAAAATCCCCAGTGATCCATATATCAAATTAACCATCTTGCAGCAAGCATTAGATAAAAGAGACTTGAATATATCTACACCACCCACCACTCAAACCACTTTGATTTCTGAATGAATGAGAGGGAACTTATTCAAAGGAAGAGGTATAATGAATAAAATTTAAAAAATAAATATTGTTTTGTAGGGAGTCAATTCAACATAATCATTCTGACAGGCCCATGTTTTGTGATGCATTTTGGAAATTCAAGAGATTCATATGAGATTAAGATATGGGCACCAAATTGGCTCATGTATCATTATATGCAAAACATAAATACGCAATGTAGAGATACAAGTGAAACCCGCATTAAAAAGATCTTGTAAACATAGCTATGCAGTCTCGCACTGCAAATCAAGTCCCAATTTAAATGGATTTGTCAATATCAATCCACTATGACTCTACGACCTCAAACTCCATATTAGAAAGGGATTTTTAGATCTTGCGTATTCAAATCAGGAAAAAATATGCAAGTTTACATTAAGATAAATTTGTGCAAACGTTATTTTTCTAGTCCTTAGGTTCTCGAGGGTCGGGGTTAAACCAATTCATTCATAAAACTTTGTTAAGAAAATAGTGGCATTCTTTTGTGACTCTGTTGTCCTTATCTAGTGAAGGGAAGGTCGAAGAACACAGAATTCACTGCAACCCTTTTGCAAGACTCGACAACCACCCTTTTGCAAGACTCGACAACCATCGTAGCTAATCCTCATTATTATATGAATATTTGACAAAAGAAAACAAACACATACAACAATACCAGATGTATTATACATTCAAATTTCAATCACTTTATCATTCCATGGAGAAACTATTGACAAATGAAAATAAATATGAATATTAACTGCACATATATGAGAAGGAATAACTGGTAATATGAAAATATCTGAATAAACTATGAGTCATCCAATTTTGCTTGTAATAGAATATTTAACGCGATGGGGTTTCAATTTTCGACTACTTTGATTGATGGGTTCATGAGGCCAAGCAACCCTCACTTACCACGACGTTGTTCAACCCAAAAAAGGAAATTCATATGCGTATCGGTGGACACCACTCCTCGTAGGGCATGTTCCCATGTTATGGCAAGGAAAACAATTTGATGGTCCCACCTTCATGCCGAGTTTGTCGCATTGCTTTTCGACAAGTGTCCTTCTAATTGTTTTGTAACTCCAAAGTGTACTTCAAATGGTTTATTTATTTGGTGTTTTTTATTTTAGTTTTATGTTATTTTATAATTAATATTATTGTATATTATAAGTGGCTATTTTGGAGTTATCAATAATTATTAATTATTAGGTTCATGGTAGTAATTTAACTTTTATTAATACTATTTTAGTAATGTAATACTCTTTTAGTAATGTAAATGAAGTAAAGGTTAAAATTTATTTTGAGAAAACAAGTATGTTACTTTTTTCCTATTAATTAAATTGATTAATTAAAAAATATCATATCAATATGTGCCATATGCATATGAGTTATGGATTTTTTGGCATGTGGTATTAGTAAACTGTGGTATTGACACATAGTATTGCAGCACAGTCTACGTACATGTTAAGGTTATCATTTCATATGACTTATTTGTACAATATTTTTTAATTAATCAATTTAATTATAAAATTCAAAAAAAGCATATCTATTTTGTGGAATCTCAAATTTTTATTAATGAATATTACTAAGAATATTATGTCAAATCCATACCATATACCTAGTAATTATTAATGATCAAATTAAAACTTAGGAAGCCACATTTCAAAATAAACATGAGTATAGATGGTATAACCATTTCTATTGAGGGAAAGATTAATCTTCCTACAGAAATAACTATTTTATTTCAAAATTTAATAGATATCATTTTTTTTCCTCATTACTTTGATTCATGGATTTTTTATTTTTATTTTTTTTTAATTTAAAATTTAGGTAGAATTTGTAAAGAAAGTAGATATAAATTCTAAACTAACTTGGACTTTCAAAAAAAATCAAAGATGAACTGATTTATATATTTCAAAATCTGTTTAAATAAGAAAAAAACGGTTGAAAGATGCACATTCATAATTCAACTAACTTGAACTTTCCAAGAAATTTTCAAAGATAAATTGATTATATATTTCAAAATAAATTTAAATAAGAAAAAATTAGATGTTCTACTTAAAAATCTAAAAAAATAAAAATTAGGAAAAAAAAAACTAAAATATTAAACTAAAGTATGTTGGATTTCGGATTTCTTTTTTCTTTCTTTCTTTTTTTTTTTTTTTTTTTTTTCAAAAGGTGGAAAAACCTATCTTTTTTTTCAAAAGGTGGAAAAACCTATCAAACTCAGTTTGTCAAACCAACAGTGAGGACAGCCATCTCTGGCTGCTATCCGCGAATGTCAGTTGACACATCACTGTTATCAAGGAAAACCACGCCACCTGAAATAACCCGCTGGTGGTCCGTAAGGGAGCAGGCTTTCACTCCTGCCAGATGCCTCTGGGTCTTGGGCCATTAACCTGTTTCCTTACGTCCGAGGAAGATGAGCTCTTAGCCAAGCAGAAGCAGTTTTAGGGCATACTCCAGGCCCAGGATTTCTTTTTTCTTATTGATTTGATTCATGGATTTTTAATTTTATTTCTTTAATATAAAATTTGAATATTATTTATAAAAATGGTAAATGTAAATTCTAAATTCTAAATTAACTTGAACTTTTGAGAAAACTTTCAAAGATAAATTGATTTATATACTTCAAAATATATTAAATAAGGAAGAAATTTGCTGAAAAGTTCATATTCATGAAAGGCGCACATTCGTAAAGAGCACATATCAAAAAATTAACTTGTTACAGGTGGTGTTTACAGTCATTTAAATAATCAAAATAACAATCTTAATGATTGTAAGAAAGCTTGTAAAAGTAACAGGAAGATGTTTTCATCACGTTATTCTGTATAATCATATGAAGAAGTTGTATCATCTTCTTCATCATCACCTGGAGTCCACGAAGAAGCTCGACATCTCTTGCACTTATCGCGGCACCATATGCTGTTATAAATTCGCGGTACCATATCCTGTTATAAATTCAGTGGCTGGTCCAGAAGATTCGCGGCACCATCTCCTGTTATAAATTCAGTGGCCCTGTTATAAATTCAGTGACTTGTCCAGAAGATTCGTTCAAATCCAAAAGGCATACAATCAATGTTAATACTGAAATATGGATGAGAAAATTTTCACAGCAAGTGTGTAGCCACGAAACCAAACAACAAAATTTAAATATGCATATGAAAATTTTCAAAGCATGCGTGTAACCAGACTGAGTTTTGAATTTTTTAATTCCATGACATGAAATCCACGTGAATAAAAAGAGTCACATCAAACTCGTGATAATGTTTACAACTTGGAAAATAAAAAGATACATTTACAGAAGAATAAGACACACATATACCGATATTTCTACTTTGTGAAATTTAGTAAACCTTATTTCTATTTTGAAACATTTTATGTTTTCGTAATCAAAATATGAGCATTTTATGTTTTCGTAATCAAAATAACTCATATGTCAATGCTTGCAGAAATAAAAGTTATTTTATGTTTTCGTAATCAAAATAACTCATATGTCAATGCTGGCAGAAATAATAACTTTTAGAATTAACGCCTAGCTTACTGCATCAACAAATATCTGAGTCAATCCAGCACAAAACAAACATTTGAATTTCTGAAAGCAAAATGTTGGTCACAAAAAGGCTTACTGCATCAACAAATATCTCGAGTCAATCCAACACAGAACAATCATTTGAATTTCTAAAAGCAAAATGTTTGTCACCAAAGAAAAAACAAACCACAAACTTGTTCAGAAAACCTAATAAAGCTATTCGGTGGTCAATATTTTTCAGCTTTTGAAGAATAGAGTGCAAAAATAGGGCGGGTTTAGTAGTTTGAAAAATTAGTTATAATAAGATTTTTAATTCAACCCTGAAAGTAGTTATGATAATATTCTTAATGTAAAGGTTGCGAACATTTCAATCGTCTAACATCATATCAAATGGGCATAAGAATATAGGAGAGTTTTTCCCACATGGAATGCTTTAAGGCATAATTATTGAAAACCATAGAAGTAATAATTAGACATGAGGTAGAGGGATAGTGACAAAGCGGTCTTCCATGTACTTGATTGAATGTTATCGTTATAGAATTGTTATTTATGAAATATAAGTATGTCGATTTTGGAATATGGTTTTCATAATTTTAATTTAATTATGAGTAATTAATAAATGGATGGTATGGATTTAACTTTTATGAAATATTCACAAAAGATTTTTAGTAGTAACTAGAGGAGAGGGTTGAGATTTATCTCTAAAGTAGCTATGCCCTTTTTTCTTTCCAATTTAATTTAAAAATGTTACAAAATTAAATTAAAATGAATTATGCATTTTTTAAGCCCGTGTTATTGATAAGCCGTGGTATTGGTCCAGGATAGTGTAAGAAAGACTATTTATAGGTTAAGAATCTATGATAAAGTAGGAGTGATCTCTATGGTTAAGAATCTTCTAACATATTTCTCAAATATATATGTTTAAAGCATATTTTAATTGCTTTTATAATAACAATAACAATAATAATAAGATTATGATTGCAATTTTTTTAAAATTTCTTTTTCTTTTAAACTTTGGCAATATAATATAAATGTTTATATCTTTATATAACCATTTATTTAATTTCCATAATTATATTAATTTAATAAAAATTAAAACGACAATTAAGAATATGAAACACAAATTCTAATATAAAAAATTAGAATGTTATTTTGTATTAATAATAAAAAAATAACATTGAATATTCAAAGTATGTTTTGCATTTTCAATTTTATTTTAGAGGTTTTAATGTAACAAATAAAATAATTTAAGTAGGAATTTTAAATCAATTCCATTTTAAAAGTAACTCTCCAAATTTTTATGATTGATATTTTCCAAAAAAAATTAATAGAATCATTGCAAAGGGAAAGTAAATTTTTTCCCTCTTTTTGAAATCTAATTTCAATTTTGATGGGTATAATTGGGAGGTTAAATTATATATTTTTATGTTTTTAACAATTCACTAATATTAAAATGGTAAATAATATTTTATTAAAAATATTTTATATTTTCATATTTTTAAGTATAAAAAAATAGAATATATAATAAATGTTTATAATATTTATAGATTTATTTTAGAGTTAATTAAAAGATCTAAGATTCAAACTTTTTATTTGTGATTTTATTTACAAAAGAAAAACACATTATAAGTAATAACTAATATCTAAAATTTACTAATAATTATGTGTCAAGTTAACTATTAAATTCGTCTGAACTAAAAAAATTAAAAATTATTACCATTAACTTACTATAATTAGAATATATATTATAATTACTTTATTATTCAATAAAAATATATTATAATTTTTTTTTAATATTTAAAAATTATTATACGTTGTTTCTTAATATTTTAAAATTAATATACTTTCACTGAGCTATTTAAAAATTTCTTTTCATCCGGTCACCCATCTAAGGAGAAATTGCACCGAAATTATACTAAACATGTATCTTCAGATATTCCTTTCACCATCATGTAATCTATCCGATCAACATTAATATACTCTCTTGAAATACTTTTTCATCGTCAACGTATTTATGGCTGTTTTTGCTGTTTTGTATAATTAAAAATGTATATTGCTTCTCGATTATCTATGAATTTCTATTTAAATTATATTAAACACGTATTTTGAAATACAATCTCTCTAATCAACATCAATACATTTTGAAATATGATCCATCTAATCAATACACCTGAGGGTGGAGAAACCGGCATCATTGTTACACTTAATTTGTTTTTATACGATAAATGATCCATTTTACAGCGTTTTATTATTTAACATGACTAAAAGAGTTTAATATGTTAAATTTAATATTTTATTAGTCAGGCAATTTGAAACTCTTATCAATTATTTTTATATGGTGTTACTTAGTACCAATAATTTATTACCCAAATTTTATTATATTATTATAAAAATTGGGTTAATAATTAATAAATAATAACTTGTTGAGTGAGAGATTAATAATTTGTTTGTATTATTTTTTTTTGTATTTGAGGACTAAATGAAATTAGTGTAAGAACGGTATTTAAATGTAATCATTAGTTTATTGTAATGTAGTTTAGATTTATAGTTGTTGTAGTGGTTGGTGATCTATGGATAATGGTATTCTTCTCCATCAGATAGTATTTCCATTTTTAACAACTTGTACTAGATCATAGAGCTTCATGTTATAGGTATGGTAGTTTAGCATTCCACTATGAAGAACCTCATGATGGTAGCAAACAGGTCATCCTCCTTGCATGAAGACCACTCTCATGACATACCCACTTGCATCTATCTCTAATTTGAAGGGTTACTACAAGTTTGTTAATGTCATAATTGGTGCTTGGTTAATTTTTCCTTCCATATAGTCAAGAAACTAATGTTGACCATCGCTCCACTAAAAGCTCTTGCCAGTCCATATTATGGCGTGGACTATTGTTGCTACTGCTGAAAATGAATCTATGAATTTCCTTACGGAGTATGCTACTTCGATGAAACTCCTAACTTCAAAGACATTTATAAGTAATGGACATCATGATGGCTTCCATATTTTCAATATCTATCTTAAGCTCCCTTCACTAATCATATATGCTTATTCACCAATGAATATCTTGCAAAATCATATTTCATGAGATTTCGTAGTAGTTTGGTGCTTCCTCAAAGTTTCTAGCACCTGCATCAAATCTAAGATGTGCTCCTCCCAAGTATAACTAAAAAGTTGTATATCATCCAAGTAAAAATTAATAACTGAATCTAGATAACGGTGCAATATATCATTCATTACTCTCATGGATGTAGTTGGTGCATTTCATATACCAATTGGCATGTCTACCACACTTACAAACCTCGTCTTTTTTGGAAGGTGGTCCTCTAGTTGTCCTCCTCCTTGTGTCCAACCTAGTATACTCTGATTTTAAATCCTTCTTGGTGAATTATTTCACTTTTTGACCCTCGTCTAACATACCATTAATCATAGAAAGAGGGTAATTTTCTTGAGCACAATATTGTTTAATTCTCTATAATTGATGGAAACTCACCAAGCCCTATCCTTCTTGTGAACAATTATAATAGGTGACCCATAAGGTGAGGTACTTGATTGATTCACACCCAGATCTTACAATTGTTGAACTAAATTCTTCAGTTTTCTTTCCTTATGATGAACTATCTATATAAACAGATCTTTTCTAGTGGAGAGTCCAACAATAATTGGAATTTGTGGTCTACTTCCCTCGTGGGTGGTATCTCTTTAGGATCCTCGAACAATTCTTTGTATTCTTGTAGAAACCTTTCGAGTTGATGTTTATTTTCCTTATTACGCCTTTCTAAGAATTCCCTTTTGCTTATTTATTTCTCACTGGATCGATTCTATCTTAGGAAAAATAAAACATATTTCTTACTAGAACTGATATATGTTTTGTCTTGGTTGGAACTTGATGGTGATTTTGTGTCTTCATATTGTTAGGAATAAACTTAGATTAAACAATCATTTAATGTATCAACTTGGGGTCATTTGAACATATGAGGCACTTAATGCAATACAAAAACAAAAACAAAAAAATATTATCCAAAATCAAATGTTGTATAATATAATATAGCTTTCATACCATAAAAATAAGATAATATTTAATTTTAAATCCAAATTAAGATGTAAATATTCTATAAAAAAGAAATAAATAGTATTCTTGATCTTATTTTCATTATCTTATGTCAGTATACTATTGAAAATAGCAACAAGAAATGCTAAAAATAGCATTTCTATAAATAGCGTTGCTATAAATATCATTTCAAGATATAATACTCCAACTCTGTTGGAAATAGAAAAAAATAGAAATGCTAAAAATAACATTTTGGGATAGATTCCAATTTTAATTTGTCCCTGAATTAAAATTGAGAATTCAAATTCAAATTTAGTCTCACTAACTGTTTGAAAAATAATTAATTAATTCATATTGAGTTAATTAGTTGGAGAAAATCAAACATGAAGTCTATGTGAAGACATGCAACAATTATCCCTTGATTGAGGATGTTATCCCTTAATTAAGGAGATAAGGATGAGTTGTATTTGATTTGTAATTAGTTAGCTCAGTTAATTGAGTGAAGTCCAGTCAAATTAGTTCCAAACAGTTTGTGAAACTAATTGTGAGTTCAGTCAGTTAATGCATGCATGCATGCAACTAGTGTTCTCCAGATAACTAAATATTATCTCATAAATAACCAATGCATGTCAGTTCAGAGAAAGACCTAGATGAGATTAAAGAGAGGGACATTTTACTATTAGTTGGAGGATTTTTCCTATAAAGGAAACTCATAAATGCAGAAGGAATTAACTCCTTCAGGATTGCGTAGTTATTTCAGAGGTCAATGTTGTGTGTGAGGTGAGAATCACACAGGTTGCAGTTGGAGGACCTAGGAGAAACTTCACAAGGAAATAGGAGGCTTGGAGGACTGAAGGAAGGCATATGTGTTGCCTATTCTTTCTATGAGCAGCAATGAGGGATTGTATTGAGAGCTGGATAGCTTGAGAGCTAAAGCTTTGTGTAATCCTGAGATATTTCCACTTGTATGATAATACAGATAGTATGGTTTTTAGATGAGGCTTTCCCCAGAGTATTCTTCTGTGTTTCATGTGTGATTGAATCTTCTTCTCTATTATATGTGTTCTATTTTATATTGCTTAAAATCGATTAAGCTTCCAAAAGTTTGATTGTAGAAGTAGATTAAGTTTTTTTCCTTAGTACATTGCATAATCAGTTTAATCTATAGCTAGAATTTCTACATGGTATAGGAGCTAGCTAATCCATAGAGAAATCTCTACATGGTATCAGAGCCAAGTTGATCAAAGCAGAGAATAATATACAAAGAAGGGAGAAGCTCAAAGTTTGAGGTTCTTGATTGTAGGTACACAATCGATTTCTTATAACATCTCAAAGTTCACCAATGGCGTTCAATGGCTTGAGACTTGAGTATGCCCTAGATGGCAGCTTGAATTACATAGCCTGTAAGGATTGCACGAAAGCGGTATCAGAGGACAACAGTTTGAAGGACTTCATTAATCAAGAAGTCCCCAAGCTAGCAGCAGCTAATGCCAAAGAATTAGCGGAATGGAAGAATGTGTGGCTCGAGTGAGGAGGATTCTTCTAAAGGGAGTTCAAGACCACATTGTCTCAAGTCTCCATGGGAAGGAGACACTGTTTTCAATGTGGAAAACATTGAATGATCTATATCAGAACTACAACGATTAGAGGAAGCTGGTGCTGAAAGACAAGCTTCGGAAAATAAAGTGTGAAAAGGGTGACACTATCTATACATATCTAAACAAGCTCACCACCTGCAAGGATGAGCTTGGAAGTGTAGGAATCATGATAGTTGATGATGACATGGTGAGTCTTTCCCTCCCCAGCCTTCCTAAGAGCTAGCATAGCTAACAAGACTCAGTAAATGGAAGAGAGAAACTACCAGATTGGGAATGATTGTGGTCGGAGATCAGGAGAAGCACGAGAGATGGTTCTTCATCAAGCCATGATGATGAAGAAAATCTAGCCTTAGTGAGTAAGGCGAGGAAAAGGAAAGGGAGGGCTTCCCATTCCATATCGAGTTCTTCCCATGGTGGGAATAAGATTGACAAATCTAAAGTGCGATGCTTTAATTGTCATGAGGTGGGCCATTATGCAACTAACTGTCCATTGAAGAAATCCAAGAAGGGATCCCCAGAAGGATCTGAAGGTGAGGCCTTGGCCTCTCAGTTCAAATTGGATTTTACCCTCATTACATGCATGGTTTCATCGATGATGGGTTGTGGTTGGTTTCTTAACAGTGGAGCCTCATTCTATATGACCGGTGATAAGAGTTTGTTCAGTACCTTGGAGGAGAAAGACCTCCAGATGCACATAGAGATGGGTAATGATGAAAGGTATAGTGTTTTAGGAGTGGGCATGGTTGCTTTTCAGAGGGAGCATGGAGCCCTCATTACCTTAATAGATGTAAAGTATGTGCCTGGATTGAAGAAGAACTTGGTATCGATCATGATGATGGAGGACAAATTGCCTACGATGTTGTCTTCAGTAAGGGAAAAGTCTTCCTTAGACACATCACCATGGGTCAGGTGAAACAGATCGCTTCATGGGTACAAAACCTGTATGCTCTTGAGGTTCAAGATGCATGCAAGGCCTTAAGGAGCAAGGAAAATGTTAGAGACTTGGTGGTTGAGAGGGAGAGTACATTACCTCTCAACATGCAGTGACAGAAGAAGTCTCAAATAATTGTTGAGGAGCCACAATTGGTGAAGCAGTTTCAGGAGGATGTGGAGCAACCACAACTGGAGATGTTGAGAGGAGATCGAGTGGAGGCATCCACTCATGCAGAGACCTCCAGTAGGGGGGAATTTCGAGCCAAGTGGGTAGAGGGATCACATGTAGCCATATCTCCAGGTGTGAGGTGGGGAAATGTGAAGAGATAGTCCCGAGAAGGATGAAATAGAGGTAGGATCGTTGAGGTACCCAACCTATTTGATTATACTATTGCTACGGGAGCCTTGACAAGGAGTAGTAGGACTTGCTTAGTGGGTAGAGACAGATGCAGATGGAGCGATAGAGGGAGCTTCAACATCAGAGGGTGTTTCTAGCCCAACAGGGAGGTCAGTTGGGAGATCAGTTACATACTTCTCAGTAACTGAGTTGCAGTGCAGCAGTGGGTAGCACGATGCAACATGATGAGAGGAGGTGCAGTGCAGATGCAGTGTTGAGAGATAGGACCAGTAGCAACAAGGATGTAGCAGGAGGAATCAGTGTGATTAATGTAGTCAGAGATCAAAGTGACAGAGGCTAGAGTAGTCAGATGATGAAGAGCATAGAGGTGCAGAGTTTTCAGTCGACGGAGGTAATAGAAGTCAGAGACGTTGATGACAGAGGCATCATTTTGATTCAGGTTGGATATTTTTTTTGTTCCTAGAGTTATTGGAGCAACAACACTTGAAAGAAGTGTTGCATGTAGAATATTCCAAAGGTTCAGGATCATGTTTGAGTTGAATGCCTTTCTTGTTGAGAGGGAGTGTTGAAAATAGCAACAAGAAATGCTAAAAATAGCATTGCTATAAATAGCATTTCAGAATATACTCCAACTCTGTTGGAAATGGCAAAAAAAGAAATACTAGAAATACGATTGCTATAAATAGCATTTCGGGATAGATTCTAATTTAAATTACTTCCTCAATTAAAGTTGAGAATTAAAATTTGAATTTAGTCTCACTAGTTGTTTGAAAAATAATTAATTAATTCTTCTTGAGTTAATTAGTTGGAGAAAATCAAACATGAAGTCTATGTGAAGACATGCAACAATTATCTCTTTGATTGAGGAAGTTATCCCTTAATTAAGGAGATAAGGATGAGTTGTATTTGATTTGTAATTAGTTAGCTCAATTAACTAAGTTAAGTCCAGTTAAATTAGTTCCAAACAATTTGTGGAACTAATTGTGAGTTCAGTTAATGCATGCATGCATGCAACTAGTGTTCTCCAGATAACTGAATATTCTCTCATAAATAACCAATGCATGTCAGTTCAGAGAAAGACCCAGTTAAGATTAAACACAAGGACATTTTACTATCAGTTGGAGGATTTTTCCTATAAAGGAAACTCATCCATGTAGAAGGAGTTAACTCCTTTAGGATTGCGCAGTTATTTCAAAGGTCAGTGTTGTGTGTCAGGTGAGAATCACATAGGTTGCAGCTGGAGGACCCACGAGAAACTGCGCAAGGAAATAGGAGGCTTGGAGGACTGAAGGAAGGAATATGTGTTGTCTATTCTATCTATGAGCAACAGTGAGGGATTATATTGAGATCTGGATAGATTGATATCTAAAGCTTTGTGTAATCACGAGATATTTCCACTTGTATGATAATACAGATAGCGAGGTTTTTAGCTGAGGTTTTCCCCAGAGTATTCTTCTGTGTTTCATGTGTGATTGAATCTTCTTCTCTGTTACATGTGTTCAATTTGACCTTGCTCAAAATCTGTTAAGCTTTCGCAAATTTTATTGTAGAAGTAGATTAAGTATTTTGCTTTAGTACATTGCATAATCAGTTTAATCTACAGTCAGAATTTCTACATGGTATCAGAGCTAGCTTATCTATAGAGAAATTTCTACATATACTGTACTAATTCCACACCAAATGAAATATATACAAAAGTGAAATGAAAAGTGTTTGGGAAGTAAAAAGTAAAAAAGAAAATGTAGAGAGGAAGCAAAAGTGTTGTACAAGAACATATATTAGCATAAAACTATACCTTAAGTGGGTCCACTAAAGGCATGGCTTATGCCAGCTCTATGATATCACTAAAACAACTCTAAACTATAAACATAAGCATAAACTTGTAATCCATATATTTGTAACAACATATTTCAGAAAAAATCACATAAGAGATAATCTCGACGACGCGTTTCGAACCAGTCAGTGTGGTTCATCTTCAGGACAAGATGAGGAACTAGATCCAAGCAAAGAAATAAATAGATGTAGAGAGCAGCTAAGTAGTCATTCGGGAGTAACAACTAGTTTGACTAAAGGTAAAATTTAGTAATTAGGATTTGACCAAGAAGGGTAAGGGAATTTAACTAAAGAAATTAAATTTATAAAAATATTATTAAATGAAGTTTTTATTAATATTATAAATTAATTAAAAAAAATTAAGGTAATAATATTATAACTCATGTATTTATAATAAGTTAACTTTATCATTATTAATAAAGTAATTAGTTTTATATATAAAAAAAAATTTAACTGTTTAGAACCCTATTAATATATATTATTATATATAATATTATTATTATTAATAGGTTTTAAAAATATTCATAACCTCAATTATTAACTAATATATAACTAATTTTAGAATATTAAAAATAATATACTTAGGTGTATTAAAAAATATTATTCGAAAAATATTAAAATATTAGGTGGATTAATATTATAAACATTAGATATCGTTTTGGGATTCAACTGCATTAAGTCATTCATCTATGACCATTTCCATGAGAGGTAGTCGTAACTGACTAATTTCTCATGATTTTTAAATAGTTCACTTAGCACTCATTGCATCGGGTGATGCTCACAGGGGTGAAGAAGTGGGATTGAAACTAGTGAAATGAATCAGATAGAATCAATCATCACTTCCAAGGCTTGCACTCGGTAACCAGGACTTCCCAGGAGGTCACCCATCCCAGATCGCGTCTGTCTCAAGCGCGCTTAACTGTGGAGTTTTCCCCACAATCAGGCCCACTTAGCTTGCTAACCCATTTGCAAAACCTTAGCAAGTATTGTGCCTCATGAACCATTCAAGTAGAGTTCCCTTCACTCTTTTGAATTTAAGTATCGAGGGGTTTTCGTAGTGCATTATATTAGAAATTGTTTTTGGATTCAACTGTGTTAAGTAAGTCATTCATCTATGATGATTTCCATGAGAGGTAGTTGTAATTGATTAATTTCTCATGATTTTTAAATAGTTCACTTAGCACTCATTGCATCAGGTAATGCTCACATGGGTGAAGAAGTGGGATTGAAACTAGTGAAATGAATCACATAGAATTAATCATCACTTCCAAGGCTTGCATGATCTGAAAATCACTCGTGAGTGATCTCAGTTAATTAATGAATGAATGAAGGTATTACAGACTCATGTGCTGGTGTGTGTCTATGTTATCTTAGGCAACAGATCGATCAGATTGCAAAATACAAAGACACTGGAAAATGGAAAACAGTAAGAGAAACATAGTAAGCAAATGCATGAACACAACAAATTAATAATGAGTTCACCCAATCTTCATGGGCTACATGTCCGGTCTAGCTTTCAGTGGTGGCCTTCTTTATTGTGTATTTAAAACAGAGTTTTTACAAAGAGGAGCTCAATTTGAGTTTCCTAAAATATATAATGCTTAGTAGGGTGGTTGTTGGATTCCCCAAGCCACTAGAGTGCACAGAATCTTCCTTACCAAGTCTTGACCTCAAGTGGTCTTGATGGGGTGAGTCTAATTTGGTACTCAGTTCCCAACATATATCCTCACAGGGAATTGCTTGAACCTCTCAAGCCTTCTGTCTGCTCGATGCTGCCTTAGGTCAGCTCGGCTCTCTATTCTTTGCTTCTATCTCTCCTATCTTGCTTTCTTCTTCACTGTTTTCTTTCTTGCTCTCTCTCTTTTCTGTCTTTTTCTACTCGTTCTTGGCTTGAAGCCAATCCATCCTCTGACTGTTCTCTTCCTCTTCCATCTTTCTGGATCGCCTGCTACTGTTCGCTTGGAGTTCCCTGCCTTTGCGTCATCGCCACTGTGTAACATTTCACAAGGAAGTGACCATTTGTCCTTTCACAAACTGCCCCAACTCTTCTTCAAACGGTTCGGTATTTTGATTAAGCCGTGTAATGATTCATCTACCAACTCAGTGGTCAAATTGCACTTCAGACTTTTATATTCCACAACTTAATTCTCCCTCCAGATCTAGTTTTCCATCGAGCGCAATCTCCATCGTTAGATCTAGAGCCCCCAGATCCTACGGTGTTTGCTCCTATCGCACGATTGACTTGCTTGGACATTAGCCTGAGATGAGAGCAGTTTTCTCTCTCATCTGTCGGACATGCATCGTTCACTGTATGGCATCGCTGGGTCTCCTGACAATTCTGCTTACCGCGTAACACGCCTCTGATATTCTACCAATTTTGGAGCGCAGGACCCACCTTTTGGCTTAGCACTTTTCCCACGGTTTTTGGCTTCCCTTGTGACCGAGCACTCATGGCCTTTTCATTTCGAGGGGTTTTTCCCAACGATCGCGCATCAAAAACGACCTCTGTTTTCTGATCCGGAATTCCTAACTACTAGTTTGCATCCTGCACGGTCTCCATGGGCCTCGATCAACGCACTTCGACTGAGGTCCTCATCATTTCTTGCTGGTTACAAACTGCCACTATCAAGAGGTCCTTCCTAATAGCTCTTTGTTCACAAGATTTTGAAGTCTGTCTTGATTTGATATAGTCATAGAACTTTGATAATTTTCACAGATCCAATTCGGATCACTACCTTCCCACTGAAAAAGCTTTTGGACCACCAAAAGTTGGTTTTAAAACATCGACTAAGTGAAGGTATAATTGTCTCACTTGTCCAATCTCTATCCACTTTGCACTACTATGCTTTGAACCCTTGAGCCCAACTCTGAGGTACTCAAAATCTCCCCTGCGTGTCATCCTTACCTTTCTGTCCAGAACTGTGTCTTCCTGTAATTCATTAAGATATTCAGGTAACAAGTCATCAATAGAAGGCAATTGACTCTGCTCTTTGGGATCCTCAATTAGTGAAGGTTCAAATAATCTCAAGCAATCTGGATTCATGACTAAGTAGATGTGCATGTAAGCTGGTAGATCAAGGCAAAAAGCATTCTCACCAATTTTCTTAAGTATCTTGAAGGGTCCATACCTGATAGGCTTTAGCTTTCTACCTTCACCTTGCATCCTGTCCTTGGTGATATACAGCAAGACTTGGTCACCAACTTGGAAACTATGCTCCTTTCGATGCTTGTCATGCCTTGTCTTGTATTTGGCCTGGATCTTCTCCAGCTATTCTTGTACTGCCTGGTGGATCTCTTGGATCTGTTCAATGAACCTAATTGCCTTGTCCACATCACTGTGTCCCTCAACTATGGTGTCTTTACCAAAGACAAAATCCAAAGGAGACCTTGGTGTGAAACTAAAACAGGTCTCAAAAAGAGATCTTTGTGTAGAAGAATGTTTTTCTCTGTTGTTAACATGCTCCACATAACATAAATGTTGATCCCAAAGCTTAAGATGCTTGTTGCAATATCCCCTGAGTAACTAGATCACTGTCCTGTTGACTACTTCTGTCTGGCCATCAATTTGTGGATGGAAAGCTGTGCTTTTCTTCAGTTTGGTGTCCATCAATTCCAACAGACTAGACCAAAACTTCCCCACAAATTGGGTGTCTCGATCAGATACAATGGAAGTGGGTAATCCAAAATGAACCCATACATGTTGAAAGAATAGTTTTGTAGTTTGTTCAGCTGTAATCTGTTTATTACAAGGTATAAAAATACACATTTTTCTTAACCTATCCACAACAACATATAGATAATCATGACCTTCCCTAGATTTAGGTAGTCCTCCAACAAAATCCATGGAAACACTTTCCCAAGGATGAGAAGGAACTGGTAATGGAGTGTAGAAGCCTAGTTTTCTGTTGCTAGGCTTGCTTTTAGCACACGTAGTACACCCTCTTACATATCTAGAAATTGTCTCGTTCATTTTTTGCCAATAACAAAATCTTTGCAGCTGTGCAACTATTTTCCTTACCCCAAAGTGACCTGATATTAGAGAAGTGTGTGTTACTCCAATTATCTTTACTCTTTCAGTTTGTGGAATGAATAACTTCACATAATGATATAAGATTCAGTCCTTTACATGATAATACAATTCTTCTACTCATTTGCCTTGACTTAAAGTTGCATATACATCCTTAAAGTCTATATCTTGAGCATATTGTTCAATGTAACCCTCATGTAACACATAATTATTCTTAAGTATAGTAGATGCATTTATAATGGGTCTAGATAACATATCTGTAACTTTATTATGTATGCCCTTTTTATATCTGATCACTAAATGAAACTGTTGTAGAAACCCCATCCATATATAGTGTCTTGATTGCTACAACTTATTTTGGGAGTGTAAATATTGAAGTGGTTGATGATCAATATGTATTACTATCTCTTTGCCCATTAAGTAATGTTTCCACTTTTTCACACTCTGTACTAATGCATACAATTCTTTATCATATGTAGGATACTTAACTAGTGCAAAATTAAATGTCTCAGAATGATAACATATGGGTTTACCGTGCTGTGTCAACACTTCTCCCATGGCATAGTCACTGGCATCCGTTTGGATCTCAAATGGTCCTTGAAGATCAGGTAGTGCTAGTACAGGTGTTGTACTAATCTTTTCTTTCAAGGTTTCGAAGGCTTTTTGTTGTTTTCCTCCCCACTGAAACCTTGTTCAATCTTGTTAAATCATGTAAGGGAGCTGCAATTGAGGAAAAGTTAGAAATGAACTTTCTCCAATATTGTGCTACTCCTAAGAAGCTTCTAACTTCTGTAGCAGATTTGGGTTTGGGTGAGTTTATAATGACTGCCACCTTAGAGGGATCTATCTTCAATTCACCACCCCCTACTATATGTCCCAAATAATTCAAAGATGTTTTGCCAAATTCACATTTTGAGAGTTTAACATGAAGTTTTTCTCTTTTCAAAACATCTAATGTCTGCTTAACATTCTTTAAATGTTCTTCCCATGTTTTGCTAAATATCAAAATGTCATCCAGATACACAATAACAAAATCATCAAGAAAGGGTCTGAGTACATTATTCATTAATCTCATGAAAGTAGCAGGAGCATTAGTTAAGCCAATAGGAATAACCAACCACTCATACAATCCATGCTTTGTTTTGAAAGTAGTCTTCCATGCATCTTGTTCTGCAACTATGACTTGATGGTATCCACTATGCAAGTCTAATTTGGAAAAATAAACAACTTCTTCAATTGATCTAAAATATCATCTATGCGAGGAAGTGGATAACAGTTTTTGATTGTTACTTTATTCTATACTCGGTAATCAATACACATTCTCCATGAGCCATCTTTCTTTCTCACCAAGATGATTGGTGACCCACATGGTGATGTGCTAGGTTTGATGAACCCTTTCTCGAGCAACTCCTACACCTGCTTCTTGATTTTTTCCTTCTCTATTGTGGACAACCTATACACTCCAATGTTAGGTAATGGAGCATCTTGCTGCAAAATAATATCATGCACTATTTCCTTTTTGGGTGGCATACCTTAAGGTCCTTGAAAGAAGATATCATACTCTGAAACAACTTTTTATAAATTAGCTTGCCGTTTCACGTTATAGCCCTCAAATACATTGGTTTTATCAGGTTTCTTTTCCATTACAACCATTAGTAAGAATTGTATACATGAATTTATCATTCATTTCATCTGCCCTGAGTTTATAAGAGTATAATTATTCTTGAGCTTATGAGATCTTACAAAGTATTTGATTCCATCTTTAACAAGTAGATACTTATTCTCAACTCTATAGAAAATATCTTTTCTATCATACAAGTAAGTACTTCCTAAAACAATTCCACATATATCCAAAGGAATTATGTCTAACTCAACCTCATCTACAAATGCCGACCCAAAAGAAAACTTGAGTTTGCATTGTCTAGTCACTTGTAGTTGTGCTTTATCATTTAACCATCCTAATGGGTATGGTTTCTTGTGAGGTGTAGTCACTAATCCAAACTTCTTTACAATTGCTTCAGAAATGAAATATACTTGTGAGTCATTATCAAACAAAGTATCAATCTTTTGATGTTTGGAAATAACTCGAATATGGAAAATCTCATGTCGTTCTCTCTCATTTTCTTCATCAATAACAGATTGTCCAAAATTACTAGTAGATGCTTCAGAATTCTTACCTTTTATACCTATGGCTGCAATGGTTGTTTCATCTCCTGAGTCTGACCTCAAATCTTTCTAAATCGCTGCAGCAGTCTTCTTCTTCTTGCCCTTGAACTTCTTAGGTCTCAACTTTGAATGCAGAATCCAACAGTGCTCATCATCATGCCCATCCTTTTTTACAGTGAGTGCATGACACCTTGCTTTTCTGTGTAGTGTTAGCCTTCCTTGCTTTCCATTTCTACTTTATTTTCTCCTTATTCTTGCTTGCAGTCGGTTGGGATGATCCCCCAACTTCTAGACTTCCATTCTTTCCTCTAGCTTCTAGATGAGTAGCTTGAACAAATACCTCATCTATACTAGTGGGATTAAACATGAGGATAGTGTGCCTCATGCAGTTGTGTAGACCACCAATGTACTTCAATAGAATCTCAGGTGAGTCTAATGAGATTCCTAGAATCAATACTCTCTTTCTAAATTCTTGGGTGTATCGTTGTACACTTTTCCCTTTCAAATGTTGAAGAGTTTGCCAGCTTATCATGGCTTGCTGAATGTAGGCCAATGGATAGAACTTCTTTTTTATTGTAGAAATAAATTCACTCCAGACATAGATAGTCTTATCATGTCTCTGCAGGTCAACTTAGGTCCTGCCTTCCCACCAAACCAAGGCTATGCCTCCAAGTCATAGGCTTGTTAGCTGAATCTTGCTCTTGTCTAAATCAATACTTTGCACTTTGGAATAAACATCAATTTGTCTAATCCAATTTTCCAGCTTTTCTACATTCAACTCTCCATCATATATAGGTAAATAAAATTTGACATCTAGTTTAATCAAAGATGCCTTCTTTTTATGTTCAGGGCTATTAGGAGGTGTGAGAAAGCTTTCCTCTTTCCCTTTGCCTTTTGAGTGGTCATGGAAATGAGACTCATATTCTCCTTTGTCTTGTTTGGAGCCTAATGAATCTTCATCCTTGTGTTTTATAAAGTCCCTATAAATTTCCTCTACCATGGACTTTATGGCTAGGAAACTATCTATGAATTGAGGGTCTAGCCCCATAGAACCTTCCTCTGACATTGTCTTCTAAGGATAGACTCTCCAAATTTCAGGATTAGTTTTGACCAACTTTCCTTCTCCTAATTTGATCTTTGATCTAGTTACCATGCAAAAAAAAAATCCAACACAAGCTTGTCTAACCTTAACAGCCTAAAGCTCTAATACCACTTGATCTGAAAATCACTAGTGAGTGATCTCAGTTAATTAATTAATGAATGAAGGTATTACAAACTCATGTGCTGGTGTGTTTCTATGTTATCTTAGGCAACAGATCGATCAGATTGCAAAATACACAGACACTGGAAAATGGAAAACAATAAGAGAAACATAGTAAGCAAATGTAAGAACACAACAAATTAATAAGGAGTTCACCCAATCCTCCTGGGATATGTCTTCGGTCCAACTATCAGTGGTGACCTTCTTTATTGTGTCTTTAAAACAAATTTTTTACGATGATGAGCTAAATTTGAGTCTCCTGAAATAGATAATGCTTAGTAGGGTGGTTCTTGAATTCCCCAAGCCACTAGAGTGCATAGGCTCTTCCTTACCAAATATTGACCTCAACTGGTCTTGATGGTGTGAGTCAAATTTGTTACTCAGTCCCCCACAAATATCCTCACAGGGAATTACTTGAACCTCTCAAGCCTTCTGTCTTCTCGATGCTGCCTTAGGTCAGCTTAGCTCTCTGTTCTCTACTTCTGTCTCTTCTGTCTTGCTTTCTTCTTCACTGTTCTCTTTCTCGCTCTCTCTCTTTTTTGTCTTTGTCTATTCGTTCATGGCTTAAATCCAATCCATCCTCTAGCTGTTTGCTTCCTCTTCCATCTCTTCGGATTGCCTATTGTTGTTCACTTGGAGTTCACTGCCTGTGCGTCATCGCCACTATGTAATGTCTCACAAGGAAGCGGCCACTTGTCCTCTCACGAACTGTGCTAGCTCTTCCTCAAACGCTTTGGTATTTCGGTTACCCTGTGTAATGATTCATCCGCCAACTCAGTGGTCAAATCAGACTTCAGACTTTTATATGTCGCAGCTTAATTCTCCCTCCAGATCTGGTTTTCCATTGGGTGCAATCTTTGTCATTAGATCTGGAGCCCCCAGATCCTATGGTGTTCGCTCTTATCGCGCGGTTGACTTGCTCGGACGTTAGCCCACAATGAGAGCAGTTTTCTCTCCCATCCACCGGACACGCATTGTTCACTGTATGGCATCACCGGGTCTCCTGACAATTCCGCTTACCGCCCAACACGCCTTCGATATTCCACCGATTTTGGAGGACGAGACCCACCTTTCGGTTTAGCACTTTTCCCATGGTTTTCACCTTCCCTTGTGACCAAGCACTTGGGGCCTTTTCATTTTGAGGGGTTTTTCCCAACGATGTGCGATTAACGCAAATTGTGCATTAGAAACAACCTTTGTTTTCTAATATGGATGTCTTAACTGCTAGTTTAGGTCCTACGTGGTCTCCATGGGCCTCGGTCACCGTGATTTCACTGATGTCCTCATCGTTCCTTGCTGGCTACAAACTACCACTATCCAGAGGTCCTTAGTGATAGCTCTTTGTTCACAAGTTTCTGGAGTTTGTCCTGATTTGATACAGTCATAGAACTTTGACAATTTTGATGGATCCAATTCAGATCATTGCACCCGATAACTAGGACTTCAAGGGAGGTCACCCATCTGAGATTGCCTCTAGATCAAGCATGCTTAACTATGGAGTTTTCCCCACAATCAAGCCCACTTAGCTTGCTATCCCATTTGCAAAACCTTAGCAAGTACTGTGCATCATGAACCATTCAAGTAGAGTTCCCTTCACTATTTTGAATTTAAGTATCGAGGGGTTTTCGTAGTGCATTATATTAGATATCATTTTGGGATTCAATTGCGTTAATTAAGTCATTTATCTATGACCATTTCCATTAGAGGTAGTCGTAACTAACTAATTTCTCATGAGTTTTAAATAGTTCACTTAGCACTCGTTACTTCTGGTGATGCCACAACGGTGAAGAAGTGGGATTGAAACTAGTGAAATGGATCACATTGCATCAATCATCACTTCCAGGGCTTGCACCCAGTAACCAAGACTTCCCAAGACCCCACCTATCCCAGATCACCTCTGGCTTAGGTGCACTTAACTGTGGAGTTTTCCCCACAATCAAGCCCACTTAGCTTGCTAGCCCATTTGTAAAACCTTAGCAAGTATTGTACCTCATGAGTGCTAAGTGAACTATTTAAAAATCATGAGAGATTAGTTAGTTATGACTAGCTCTCATGGAAATGGTCATAGATGAATAATTTACTTAACACAATTGAAACCAAAAATGATATCTAATATAATGCACTATGAAAACCCCTAGATACGTAAATTCAAAAGATTGAAGGGAACTCTACTTGAATGGTTCATTAGTCACAATACTTGCTAAGGTTTTACAAATGGGGTAGCAAGCTAAGTGGGCTTGATTGTGGGGAAAACTCCACAGTTAAGCGCGCTTGAGCCAGAGGAAATCTGGGATGGGTGACCTCCTGGGAAGTCTTGGTTACCGGGTGCAAGCCCTGGAAGTGATGATTGATGCTATGTGATTCATTTCAATAGTTTCAAACCCACTTCTTCACCCCTATGAGCATCACACGATAAAATGAGTGCTAAGTGAACTATTTAAAAATAATGAGAAATTAGTTAGTTACAACTACATCTCATGGAAATGATCATAGATGAATGACTTACTTAATGCAGTTGAATCCCAAAATGATATCTAATATACTGCACTGCGCAAACCCCTCGATACTTAAATTATAAACATTATTGTGTTATATATATATATATATATATATATATATATATATATATATATATATATATATATATATATATATATATATATATATATATATATATATATATATATATATATAATATTAAAAAAAAAGTAGGAAGAAAGAGCAAGGATCGAGTGTCTGCTGATACTCTAGTCATCATCTCTATTCAAATTAACATGCCTCTTTTCAATTTCTAAGGCTTCCCTAAATTTATGATGATGAAAATGGTCAATCCTAGCAATGATCCTCACCTATTCAATGTAGATGTGATAATTGGTTTTTTCTGCATGTTCTGCCAAAGAGGAGTGAGACCTTCCATGCTTGATGTCCGCAACATCTTCACAAATCCTTTGTTTTATTGATTGACTAGTCTCACCAATATAAGGAGTTCTACATGAACAAGGAATGATGTAAACACCCTTCCCATCCTTGGGGTTAACTGGGTCTTTAACAAAATGAAGAGAACTCCGAATAGTGTTAAGGGTCCTAAAAGAAGAATGAATCTTATGTTTCTTCAAGATCTTGGCGATTTTATCAGTGGTCCCCTGAATAAAAGGAAGATGAACTATGGAAGACCAATCCTTGAGATCAATCTTATTCTTAGGACCTTTTACAACGTTTAGAAAATCTTTAAGACCTTGTGACCTAGTATAACCATTCTTATTAAAAACTTTAAGGGGGTGGGTTTTTCATCTTTGAGGTTATTTTTGTTAGACACTCGTCATGCCCAAGTGGCTAAGGTGTTGAGAACACCTAGATTTTGAGTAGGAAAATGATGGGAAATAGCATGGATATAGCTCTGTTTGAGTTTTCTTCTGAAAAACTTAAAGAGAGAGAGAACTGTCATCCTTCTTTGAAATAAAAAAATCAAGAAAAGGTAGGCTACCATCAACTTTGAATTCCATGGTGAACTTTATGTAACTCGATTGATTATTAAGACAAGTGTAAAACAATGCTAACTTATCTTTACCATGAGATGAGACGACATAAGTTTCATCCACAAAGCTTTTCCAAAGTTTGGGTTGGTAAACGGTAGAAGACAAGGCCTTGGATTTAAAATCCTCCATGAAGATATTGTCTACAATGGGGGAAAGGGGAGAAACCATAGCCACACCATAGGTTTTCTCATATAATTCACCTTTGAAACTAATGAAAGTAGAGGCGAGACAAATTTTAACTAAAAAAACAGTCTCCATGCTAGTTCCCATCATTTCCCTGCTCAAAAGCTAGTTGTTCTCAACACCTTAGCCACTCGAGCGTTACGAGTGTCTGACAAAAATCACCTCAAAGAGGAAAAAACCCACCTCCTTAAAGTTTTTAATAAGAATGATTATAGTAGGTCCCAAGGTCTTGGGGTTTCTATAAATGCTGAAAAAGGTCCTAAGAATAAGATTGATCCCAAGGATTGGTCTTCGAGAGTTCATCGTCCTTTTATACAGGGTACCATTGATAAAATTACTAGGATCTTGAAGAAACATAAAATTCATTCTTCTTTTAGGCCCCTTAACACTATTTAGAGTTCTCTTCATTCTATTAAGGACCTGGTTAACCCCAAGGATGGGATGGGTGTTTACATCATTCACTGTTCATGTAGAACTCCTTATATTGGTGAGACCGTTCAATCAATAAACCAAAGGATTTGCGAACATGATGCGAACATCAAGCCTAGAAGGTCTCACTCCTCTGCTTTGGCAGAACATCCAAAAAAAAATAATCATCACATATGCATTGAAGAGGTGAGGGTTGTTGTTAGGATTGACCATTTTCATCATCGTAAATTTAGGGAGGTCTTATGAATTGAAAATAGGCCTATTAATTTGAATAGAGATGATGGCTGGAGTATCAACAGATGTTGGATCCCTACTCTCTCTTCCTAATTATTATTATTATTATTATTAATTTTTTTATTATTATTAACAATAATGTTTATAATATTAATCCACCCAATATTTTAATATAGTTCAAATAATATTTTTTAATACACCTAACTATATTGTTTATAATATTCTAAAATTAGTTATTTATTAGTTAATAACTAGGGTTATGAATATTTTTAAAACCTATTAATAATAATAATTTTATATATAGTAATATATATTAATAGGGTTATAAGGGGCTAACTATATATATATATATATATATATAGACACACACACACACACTTTATTGATAATGAAAAAGTTAATTTATTATAAATATATGAGTTATAATAGATATATATATATATATATATATATATATATATATTTTTTTTTTTTTTTTTTTTTTTTTTCTAGTTAAGACTAACCTAAGTACCCACGGGGGATTTGAACCAGTGACCTATCGCAAGGAGTGCCTTAACAGCACAACCAATCACCGTCAATCCAAAGCCTCGTGGGACATATGAGCTATAATATTATTAAAATACTAATTATTAATAATATTATTACCTAAAATTTTTTGAATTTATTTATAATATTAATAAAAATTTAATTTAATAATATTTTTATAAATTTAATTTCTTTAGTTAAATTCCCTTACCCTTCTTGGTCAAATCCTAATTACTAATTTTTGCCTTTAGTCAAACTAGTTGTTACTCCCTAACGGCTAGTTAGCTACTCTCTACATCTATTTATTTGTTTTCCTAGATCTGGTTCCGCATCTTGTCCTGAAGATGAACCACACTGGCTAGTTTGAAATGCGTCGGTGAGATTATCTCTTATGTGATTTTTTCCAAAATATGTTCTTACAATTATTATGGATCACAGAAGTCTAAATTCAAAATTCCATATATTTTGTATTTAAAATGATTTTTACATAGTAATTTATTACATACACATGACTTCATAGACCCTCTCCTAGGGATGACTTCATATATAATAAAATAGGGCAACTTCTAGCTCCAAGAAAGGAGTGGTGCGACCCCTTTTAGTTTTGGGAATATAGTTTGAAATACGAAAAATAATTGAAAAGAGTGATATTTTATTGGATTATGAAAACCAAACATATTGACAGCCACACTACTTGGCACTAGTTTGAATAGTCAAAGAATCAATAACCCCTTTTAATCATTGTGTGGAAAGGAAAGTATAATATTTCAAGTTGTTGTGTGTCAAAATTGTCTTTCACAACACTACTATAATGGTATATAGATTTGTGATGTTAGTACCAGTTGGTTGAGTTGATGCTTTGTTTGTTATCCATCAACAATCATCTGAAAAATAGTGTTTTATGCGAGAGTGCATTGATGTAGAACCCTAGAATATGCTGATCTAAATCCCCATGGACTATCTTGCAATATAATTGGTCATTAACTTCACAAATGAAATGGAGGCACTATATTGCTTCATATGTGAAGCCATTAGTATTTATTAAAAACTATTATTTTTAAAGGAATCATAATCTATCATAATGAAATAAGAAATATAATTACACATCCTAATTTATCCATGCAAGAAAGAAATAGAGCAATACCAAACTATTATTACCTTGAGAAAATCTACAATAAGGACACAAAAGTGACTATGCTTATGATAAAAGGAGGAAAAATGAGTAATGGTTAGGATTACAAAATGGAATAGTTCCTTAGAAAAAACATATCAAATTGATGGCTCTTCATCTTCCCCTTCTTGTTTTCGTTTCATGTCCCATATGCAACCCAAACTATTCTAGCTCTATCAACCTTGCATGGATATCTCCCTTGTTAAAATATAGGCCCCACAATTTTCCTAGATTGTAATAGCCCAAATCCCTCTCCATTTTTGTCCAATGTGTCCTTTCATCCCACTCTTGCCATTTAATGGGTGACTTGTAGAACCAAGTTGGACACCATATAATAGGGTAGTGAAAACTTAACCATATTCAACTTTCTCTTTGTATTTAGGGAGAGTTGGTATAAAATGCTACCATATTAAGAGCTAGATTGAGGAAGGGGTGTCCCACTATATTTTGACTCTTTTGGATAGCTCGTCCCATAGATCATGAGAAATAAAAATTTCCTCTAAGGACTGATTTCTTGAAACTTCCGAATACTCTATAAAAACAAACATTTGATGATGTTTAATGGTTACAGATACCCCTAGGTCTTTCCTTACTAATCATATATTATCATACCTAACAATTGGTCCTTGTCCCTTACCATTAGCCTATCTTCTATTTTAACCCATGCACAAAATCTGGTACCCTTTTCCCATTGAATTAGATTAAAGATATAGGATGTAAAAGACCATCATTGGACATCACCAACATAATGGTTGGTGTTCAGTAAAAAATTCACGGAGAAGAAAATTAACTTGGTAAAATTTAGATAATAATTTCTAGTCCTCATAGATGATAAATAAAGACATATCCATGATGTCTTGTGGATGTTATACCTCATGTGATTTCCTTGCTACAAAATTTCTCAATCTGAATGAAGTTCACTAGTCATATATGAATACAAGATAAACCTTGAAATAGGTTCTACATTATATAGCCTTGAAATATATTCACATGCGTGCTTCTTTAAGGCTTGAGCTTGAGTAAGATGATCTTTACTCTCGTTCATATTGACTTTCCATTCCTTTTTTTTGTTAGTGAGGTACATGGAAAACTACCATTAATTTATCTTTCTATAACAGGTGTTAACTTTTCTTATCAATGATTTATAAATCAAAGAGTTCATCTTTACTCCTCCACTATGGAAAGTTAGGCTTTCATTAAATAAAAGCATAGGTGTTGGTAACTATGATATAATAAAGGACAAAATTAATGGACTTCTTAGCCTCCTTTATGCCTTGATTTTGAATAAACATGTTCCCTTTTCTCTAGGTCTTCCTCTTGATCAATGACATCTTATAAGATATCCCAATTTCTAAGCTTTAGTCAATCCTTTCCAAGTTTACTTTTATGTTTACAATTTCGAGGCATCATCTTTTTATTCTATTTAGCTAGGGATATAAAATCCAAATGGTTTGGAGGCTTGATATAACTTTCCTTTTTTATTTTTTACATTCCTTGTTTGGCTAAGACAAACCACTTTTAGTCTTGAAAAAAAAATATGCTAGAATTGCCCAACCAGATATTCTTGAGATTGAACCTATGGAATTAGTAACATTTCTTAAGGTAAATGAGATAGCCAACTAGGGGTAAGAAAACTAAGGTGAATGAGATATCCAACTAGGGGTAAATTTGACCAATTCAACACTTAGCTTGAGTTACAATTCAATCGTTGTAGAGTATTTTTCATTGTCCCAATTTGGATAGCCTCTTTTCCATAAGTAATAGGGGATGTTATGGCATCATCTTGAATTATGATTATCAATCATGCTATCTCAATTTCCAAGATGAATAAATTTTACATTTGAACTATGATTGATGTCTTTCTTGGATTATTGGAGAGTCTCTATTGGTATAATAGTGTCGTGGGGTGTGGGAATTAATAAAAAAAAATTACCCCAAAAAGAATCATTTAAGTCCTTAAACTATCCCTGGAAGGTTTCATATGTTAATCCTCCAAACTATTCCCACCACTAAAATTACCCCTGTAAGATGATTCCTTCAATTTTTCCACTACAAAATCATATCTATATATATATATATATATATATATATATATATATATATATATATATATAGTGATCCAATAAGGATCACTGATAAAATCATTGGATTTTAAAGAATAATTTTGGGTTCCACTCTTGGATATTTCTCCACTAGATATAGGAAATGGATATATGAAATGGTGTGTCTTTATCACATTCAAGTATTTCATTAACAAATAATTTTTTATTTTATTTTTGTTAATGACTCTTTTGAAAGTAGAAGAGAACAACTAATTTAAATTCATGATAGTATGCCACTAAACTCGGATTCAGTATTTTTGTTCTTACTTGAATTAGGAAAGACTTGATGTATGTAATTGCTTGTGAAGATGATACTAAACTATTTCATGTTGATTAGATGTAGGCATTTTGTAAATAGTATTTTACTGTGAAATTAATTTTATTATTATTTCTACTCTTGAACTAACATAGACCAAAAATCATTGCCTTGGTGGATAAGGATATGTGGCATGTTACAAAGTGGTGTCAAAACAAGTTAGGGGTTGTGTTGGCTCAAGTAAATGAGTAAAACTTAAAAATTAATTTATCCTCGGCCTCTTTCATCTGCTTTCATTTGAAGTTGCAACATTTCATTTCTCACTTACTAGATGCATAGATTGGGTGCTTCTTTCAATTTGAGTCTAGGTAACTCATAAATATTTTAGAGGTATCAAATGTCCCTTTCCCAACATTGAATTATGTAAAAGGTTGATTGTTTGTCTTATAGGGTTCACATGTCTGGGAGGTGTTTACCACTGAAGTGTACCCAAATATTTTTTGAGGACTCCATACCCAAGGATGTCTTAAAGGCTTCATGTACCATTAGACTTCACTATATCATCCGAGTCTTTCAACATTATTTCTTCTTCTCATCTTCTTTTGTTGTACTTAGATTCCACAAGCCATGCGTGGACAATGTAAAAGTGAGGCTAGTATGATGAGTTGAGTAATGTAATAGTGATAGGTAAATTGGAACCTTTTCATCAACTGAGTTTACTCTAGGAGACCTTTTTTCACTTGGTTAATTATTATATCCTTACACGAACTTAATAATTAATTGAGTTTTCCCCCAAGCATAACCCCAAAGTCAAAGTACAGATTTAAGGTGAGGTATCCAGTGATTCCTAGTGTCTAGAGTCATTGTATATTACCATACTAGATCATTCGTAAAATTTCCTCGGATTTGATTAGGTCTAAGGGTCATATTTTTTTTTTTTTAATTTTCCACAGAGTGGAAATTTGAATAAAATCTTAATGTAGAATGTAATAAGTGATGTATAGAGAAGTTGTATGGGGTATGTGTGCCCAAAAGTACACCTCTCACCCTAAAATTTCTACTATGACACACTTAAAGTGCTAAAAAATAAGTTATAGAGCCTTAAAACCCACTTTTCATAAGTTTAGTGAAAAATGTGGGAATAAATTAGCTCGCCAATTAAGTAAATGCAGAAAAATAAATATCCGCACAAGCTCAAATGATGTGGAAATTCAACTAAAGGTCAAACTTAAGTTATAAAGTGATGTGGATTCCACATAAGCCACAAATCAAGTAAATTAAATTTTGTGTGGAGAAGACAATGAGTTATAGTGACAAGATCCATGATTTGAGGAAGTTAAATTGAGATTCAAGTATATATCATGAGTTGACTTGAGATTGTATTAGAGTTTACTTGATTCAAGCGGAGACTAGTCTCCCACAACTCAACATCACTCTCCCACATGTCATCTCATCTAACATGAGCTCCCTCATCAAGGATTGTGTGGGCCTCTAAGGGGGAAATCATGTTTCCACATGGGAAATTAGAATTTGCATGAAGCAGGATTGGGATGGTCACCCATATGTCTTGGGATTGTAACCATTTTCCTTGGGATTGGCTTCCAAAATTCTATATAATAGAGCCATGGTCTCTCACTATGTAAATATTTTGTTACTATCTATTTTGCTTGCAGACACATTCCTACTTTGTAAACTTTTCAAGAGTTTCAATGAAAAGACTTTGGGGGTCCATTCATCGGTGTTCTTCCTTTGCAACATGGTGTATTTTGAGGTATTGATATAATATCTTATAGTTATGCCTTGAGCTATTTCATTTCCATATACCCTTGTAAACTTTCTAGTGCAAAGGTATCTTTTATTAGCATTTGATTTTGGAAGTAGTGATACAGGTGGCTCCAGAGAGACACACAGGACAAAGAGGACTAATGGAAGGTCAAAAATAAAAGTGCTCAAAATTTTCTTGAACTAATTTCAACTTGCATATCTCGTCTTCTTGATCACAACGGTGCAAATGATTCGTCAAACCGAGTCCGTATGGAGAAGTTAGAGCTAGTCAAAGTTCAGGGTTGACTTGCTGACTAGGAAAGGTTAAGGAGGACACATTTTGGACAAAACCCGACCATTGGATTGTGGCCAGCTTCGACCGGATTCTGGGTAAATTTTTCACCTCCTTAAAGGCACTCCTTTCGCCTATTTTCGGATATTTAAGATATATATATATATATATATATATATATTGGAGGACGGGCCATGACCTCCACCCTCCCCAACCACATAATATGTTATTAATGGAAGGGTTGGGGACATTACGCCACTGACCCATCCGATCCAACCAAAACCAACCCATTTAGTTAAAAAAGGAAGGAATTTATGTATTAAAAAAGGAGGAGGCAGGGTTCGACCACTCGACCTCCTCCCTATTAAACGGATCCATAACCAATCAACCTACAACCATTTTGTTGCTCATTCTGACCACTAGTTTATATAAAATGCTTATTTTGTCAGTGCGGGGGTAGATGGAGGAACTAGGAGTGGGAACGAATTTTGTGGTGGAGGAAGGTAGTGCACGCAATTTGAGGCATAATTGGCAAGAGGGGTGAAATTTCACTTTGTCAGAATTTGACAAATTTTATATGGTTTCAGCACTTCTCGACACCACGAATGCAATGGAGTTATCTATTTCCCCATGAAAGTTCTGATTTTTTTGGTCACTTTCATTATCAAGGTGGAACCATGATTACTGCAAAACAAGGAGCGGAACCGTGATCCTTGCAATTTTCCTGAGGAGGTAATTTTTCTCCATGTCAGAATATAGTCAAGTTTACAGTCGTTTTTCATGGTTTTCCGCGGATTGCAATGGCGAGGTTAGATTCACCTTTGGAGTTGCATATTTTCAGTCCACCCATGGAGTAGAATCTTTGAGGAATCTAGGGGAATCTAAAAGATTCCTTCAGTCCTAGATTCTCAACTTCACAGAATTAAAAAAATTGGATAGTCGATTTTGCACTATTCAATGCAACAAATTTGATGGTGCCCTCAGATTTCTCATTTTCTCATTCTATTATTTAGCCACTTTTCTAAGTGGAATGTAGGTGTTAAAATTCATGTGTGAGTAACCATTTCCATGCGATTGATGCGGTGAGATCGATGGTCTGAGCAACTTCAACAGTTAGACATTCACTTCTTCAGATGGCCCTTGGTTGTGAGGTATATGTAGTCTTCTTGTAATTCTTTTGTTATGCATTGTGATGTATAGATATTTTTTGATGCTTGATGTGGGATCTTATTTCTTACATCTTTTCATGATTCCTGCTTGATGTGACGTAGAATCATCTATGTGATGACCTTGTTGTCATGATTCGTGATGTTGTGTTTTGAGATCCCTTTGTTGTATGTTGATGGGATACTCATGTTGTCATCATGTATGTTTGCATTGAGATCCCTTTTATGCCTTGTTGGCGTGATGCTCATCATGCATGAGTTTATGTCATACTGATAGGAGTCCTTTTTTACTGAGAGTACCTATTGGGGAATATCTCTTGGATCCACTCTTGTGTGAGGGAATTTTGCTTGTATGATAGCGAAATCACCTCTTATGTACATCATCACTATTGACAACACTTAATGCAGCGGCCTACAACATCTTGACATCGTGGCCCGGAGACGTAGTCCCTCCTCGACGAACGCTGTTATCAATGTCTTATGTTTTCATGTGCTGATTATTGTCATGTTCCTCTTCTTTACAACATGCAGATGTATTCATTCATGTTTTTTCTAAAATGTAATTTAACACATCACGAAAGTAAAAGGTCTTGGAAGGGTCCTTTGTCACACCTGGACCTGGATCAAATGGTATAAAAGTGGTCTTTGTGTGGATGTGAATTGCAGTGTGAACAATGGAACGTGTAGTGGTAGAGGATGAAAAAGCGATGTACGATACCATGCTCAAAATTTCCAAAAGAGTGGTAGTAATATATGAAACTACAGAAATAGATAAAGGAAAAGGAGCGATTGCAACTTTAGTTGCAAGCCACAGAAGAGGCCCTAGAAGAACTGAAGCATAGCAACCAAAATCTTCAAACAAAGAACGTTTAATTGAAGATGCATCTACATGAAGAGAAAGAGGAGAAGCATAGTCTTCTACGATAGCTGCAAGCAAAGGAAAAGGCCTTGGAAAAGCTGCAGCATGACCCATGTGAGGTAAAAAGTAGTTATCCATCTTCATGTATGTTTTTTGATGATGATTTTGTTGCTTTTGAAAATCACACCATAGGAATTGGCTCCAAGCTATTGAAGAAAATGGGGTATGAAGGAAAAGGCTTGCACGTGAATGGCCAAGGCATTGTCAACCCCATCAAAGTAGAGGAATTACCATGTCGAACAAGACTTGGGTAAGTAAGAAAGGAAGTTGGGGAATGCACCACGATAGTTAGCGAACCACCAATAACGGATGATGAGAAGCCCTCATTAGTTCTTTCCAAGTCGATAGAGGAGGTAAAAGATGTTTATTTCATTTCAGTTTCATATTCACATAGTGTGATTTCTGTTGGAGATTTGGAGATCCAAATTATAAGGACAAACATGAGGCTCCTTACCAAGACTAGGGACAAGGAGGAAAAAGAACTTGGTGTTAATAAGTAAGTCATAACTCCACCATTGGAGGTTGTGTAGAGACCTCAATTTGTAGGCTCGAGATACACCAAAGGAGAATGCTCGAAGGTGTTAGATTCTTCCGAGACATCGTCAAAATTATTGAGGAAAGAGAATGATGGGAACACATACCATCATCCCATGGAAGTTTCCATGGCAAGGAAAGAGCTGAGGCAAGCTCTCATCGCCATACTTCCACTAGAGACAAGAAGGAAAGGTATAATCACTTTCGACATTCGAATGTTCATTTCGATTATGATCATCTTGTTAATGATGAATGTAAAACATGGCATCGAAAGACATGTACCTTTTGTGGATTGCATAACCATACATTTTCGAAGTGTTGGAAAAGAATGGAAGCACACAAAAGGATGAATCATGAAAAACCCCTCAACAAGAGGTAAAGAAACATGTTAAACATATCTAGAGGAAGAAGTCCTATTGCAGTCATTGTGATAGAAATGGCCATCAATATGCCACTTGTTGGAGGCTCCATCTAGAGCAGCACCTTAAAGACAAAGCATCAGTGCATGAACCAGGTGAAACAATTGTTCGACAAGCAAAACCACCACAAGGGGATGACCCATTCCCAGTAATAAGTGAAAAATGGTTTCTAGATATGTTAGTGTTTCATGCTCGTGCTTTTGTAAATCATTTGTTGCATTTTAAAATGTAAAAGTGATGACATGTTTTCCATCACTTTTTCAGCAACAATGATGTCTGGTCTTTTTTTGAGTCACAGTTTATACTCTGAAAGTGACGTTATGTTTCCATCACTTGTCAAAGAAAATAGTGTTTGGCCTGATCTTTGTAAATCATGTCTTGCAGTGATGAAGTGTTTTCCATCACTTGTTGAGCACAATGATATGTTGGCCTTGTTTTCGTAGCTAGGGTATTGTATCCATCTTCATGTAAACTTGACCATCGAGTATGTGTTATAAACTTGTGGCAAGTGTGGGACACTTGGGTCATGATTGGTCACATTTGAGTGTGTTTGTGTTGTGACAGTGGCTAGTGTGGTATTTTCATCCTGATTCCGAAGTACGACAAGTGAAGGAGTCTTCAAGGGATGTGCCTTGTAGACATTTGCGATGCGACAATGCAAGTGTGGAATTTTCATCCTGATTCCAAAGTATGATAGGTGAAGGAGTCTTCAAGGGATGTGCCTTTTTAGACATTCACATTGCAACACTACAAGTGTGGCATTTGCATCCCGATTTCGATGAACGACAGGTAAAGGAGTCTTTAAGGGATGTGCCTTTTTAGACATTTGCGTACAATTGATAGAAGTTGATGCTTTTGGAGGACCAAAAGCTCCTCAGTGGGAAGGATTGATCTAGGTGGCTCTAGAGAGACACACATGACAAATAGAACTGATAGAAGTTCAAAAATCAAAGTGCCCAGAAGTTTCTCGAAGCAAGCTCAGGTTGTAGATCTCGTTGTCTTGATCGCAATGGTGTGAACGGTTCATCAAACCGAGTTTGCATGGAGAGGTTAGAGCCAATTAAAGTTTAGGGTTGACTTGCTAATTGGGTAAGGGTAAGGAGGACACATTTTGGACAAAACCATGCCACCGGATTCCTACTAGCTCCAGCCAGATTCTAGGTGAATTTTTCACGTCCTTAAAAGCACTCCTTCAGCCTATTTTCAGATATTTAATATATATATATATATATATATATATATATATATATATATATATATTGTTGGAGGGCAGGCGATGACTGCCACGCTGCCCAACAACATAATATGTTACTAGTGGAAGGGTCGGGGACATGACCCCACTGACCAACCCATTCCAACCAAAACCAACCCATTTAATTAAAAATAAAAAGGAATTTATGTATTAAGAAAGGAGGAGGATGGGTTTGACTGCCCGACCTCCTCCCTATTAAACAGATCCATAACCAATCAACCTACAACCGTTTTATTGTTTATTCTACGCAACACTTCATAGAAAACACTCATTTTGTCAGTGCGGTGGCAGATGGAGGAACCAGAAGAGGGCACAAATTTCGAGGCGAAGGAAGGCAGTGCATGCAGTTCAAGGCAAAATTTTACAGGTGGGGAAAAATTTGACTTTGTCAAAATTTGACAAATTTTATATGGTTTCAACACTTCTCGAAACAACAAATGTAATGGTGCTATCCATTTCCCCATAAGAGTTCTACATTTTTTGTTCATTTTAAGTATGACGGTGGAACCATGATTGCTACAAAACAATGAGTGGAACCATGATCCTTGCAATTTTCCTGTGGAGGTAATTTTTCTCCGTGTCGGAATATAGTCAAGTTTACAGTCATTTTTCATGGTTTTCCACAGGGATCACAATGGCAAGGTCAGATTTGCGTTTGGAGTTGTATATTTCCAGTCCACCCATGGAGAAAAATCTTTGAGGAATCTAGGGGGAATCTAAAATATTCCTTGAGCCCTAGATTCTCAACTTCTCAGAATTAAAAATTTGGACAGTTGATTTTGCACTATTCGATGCCACAAATCTGATGGTGCCTTTAGATTTCTCATTTTATAATTCTATTCTTTAGCCACTTTTCCAAGTGTAATGCAGGTGTCAGCATTCATGTGCGGGAAACCATTTCCATGTGTAGTATGATCGGATTATCCACAATGTTATATTCATCATGTCGACATTTCAAACCCGAAAGGGGGTCCATCAGCAGGACCAAAAATAGTAGATTATGAATGATCATTTTTGGAGAATAATCCTCTGAAAAATGTATATATCAACCTAATTAATCCTAAATAGTGATTAGATGCCGACTTAACCTGCATATATGAATTTTTAATTTAATTATTATTATTATTTTATTCATTTAACGTGCATTCATAATCTACCATTTTTGGTCCTGATGATGGACCCCCTTTGGGGTTCGAAATGTTGACATGATGAATATAATACTGTGGATAATTTGGATCATACTACATCAAAAAAAAACTACAAAAGCTTAAAGTCTAACATTTCCATGTGATTGATGTCGTGATATCAATGGTCCCAGCAGCTTTAGCAGTTTGATATTCACTTCTTTAGATGGCCCTTGGTTGTGAGGTATATGCAGTGTTCATGCACTTCTTTTGCTATGCATTTTGTTGTAAAGATCCTTGTTGATGCTTGATGTGGGATCTTATTTCTTACATGTTTTCATGATTCCTGTTTGATGTGACATGGAATCGTCTATGTGATGTACTTGTTGTCATGATTCATCATGTTGTGTTTTGAGATCCCTTTTTTGTATGTTGATGGGATACTCATGTTGTCATCATGTATGTTTGCATTGAGATCCCTTTTATGCCATGTTGGCAGGATGCTCATCATGCATGAGTTTATGTCATACTGATAGGAGTCCTTTTTTTATTAGGAGTTCCTGTAGTGGAATATCTCTTGGAGCCACTCTTGCGTGAGGGCATTTTCCTTGTATGATATTTAAATTACCTCTTATGTACATCATCACTATTGACAACACTTAATGCAGTGA
Source organism: Pinus tabuliformis (assembly GCA_031772625.1). Taxonomy (NCBI): domain Eukaryota; kingdom Viridiplantae; phylum Streptophyta; class Pinopsida; order Pinales; family Pinaceae; genus Pinus; species Pinus tabuliformis. Next base: position 869,293,194 of record CM062810.1, on the reverse strand, counting down.
ATTACACCATCTTGACACCGGGGCCCAGAGACATAGTCCCTACTGGACGAACTCTGTTATCAATGTCGTATGCTTTCATGTGCTGACAGTTGTAATGTTCCTCTTCTTTACAGCATGCAGATGTATTCATTCATGTTCTTTAAAAAATGCAATTTAACACATCACGAAAGTAAAAGGTCCTGGAAGGGTCCTTTGTCACACCTAGAACTGGATCAAGTAGGCTCTAGATATTGAAAGTTATAGTTTATTTTCACATAAATTTGTAAAAGTTTCAATTCATTGTATTCTTATCTAAATCTATATGGTCTAATTTTTTATTGGTGTGTTGTATAAGAATTGTTTTTGTTTGATCAAGCGTGAGGGGAAGTCTTTGGGAGACCAACCCACTCTTGAATCATCCTTAAAGAGACTCCCATTTTTTATTTGGATTTTCATAGTTCATCTTACAGAAAAGTTCTCTTTGAGGGATTCATTGGACATAGCTTGAATAGAAGAAAAACATTTCATAATTTAAATCTTTTCAGATAGTCCTTAATTGATTATATATTAGCTTATTGAGATAATTTTCTAAAGTAAAATAAGTTACAGGTTTTGTTGGACATTTGATGGTATTTAGGTGGCTAGATGTGTAAGTGTTGGCATTGATGTCAAACAAGGCTCAACCTGATGATTGGGATTCATGCCTTGGTTGTTGTTATTATAGTTGTGAAGAGAATTTGGAGCCCTTCTTGAGGTAGAAATTGGGTTCAAATACCAATCAGACCCCCTCCATTGGATAGCTCTCAAAATAATATTTCCAGTGGTATGCGGAGGCCCCGGGATGGACTCCTCGATAAAAGTTAGAGTCAATTGAAGTTCTATCTCTCCAAACTAGAAGACAAAGGAAAATGGTTTGGTGTCCTTCTGACACGTGTTCAATCAGAGGTCCCGACATATTGCATATTGGCATTTGGAGGTTCTAAGGACTAGAGCACAATGATTTTGAATCGTCGATCAACAATTAGCGATATTGCACGTCGAAGGTCCCAAGATATCGGCAACTAGAGGACTCCAAGCTGTGGCACAAACAACTAAGGAATTCACCAATTAGTGACTTTTGATCTCGCATATCGGAGTTCCTGACATATCGAAAATCATAGGACTATAGGGTTCATTGGAACAACTAAGGAAATTCACCCATCAACAAATGTTGACTGACTTAAATAAGTCAGGACTATGCAACCTTTGTTAAATCATGGGAAGAGCCAAATAGAAATTTACAAAGGAATTTAATGAAAAACAAGGGTAGGCAAGGCCTCTTTCTCTCTCCTCTAGGTAGGATATGTGGAGGTATCTAGTTTTGTCTAATAAGGATAGATGGTAGTCACAGACGAGTTCCGATGTGGACACATGGCAGGATATGATTGGTTACAATAATGCCAAGTGTTTGCTAACATCAGGAGGACATGGTGGTACAAAGGGACACGTGGTAGGAAGTTTTGGTGTTTTGAGGTGGCCTAATGGGACATATTTAGGTGAAATAGGTCACCACTCAGACGCTGCCACGTGGCAGTGATGATTTCACTTCGACAATCCGTGATCAGAGGGCTGTGATGGTTGGCACAGTTTCCACAATGGGAAATCATTGATTTGAGGGATAGGAGGTGGTAGATAAGTCTTAAGGAACCAAAGGCTAGGGATTAGAAGAGAAGCCTATCGACAATCGCCAATCAGTGATTTATGGTTATTAGCATAAGGTGCAATAGGTATAAATCTCAAATAAAATGGCTTCATTGGTATTAAGCACACATGTTTGAAACAAACATGAAACCAAAGGAAAAGGGCATAACAAGGGAGATATATCCCCCATCGAGGGTTTGGTGGTATTAGTGCCTTGACGTTGAGCCCTCGGTCACTACCCTCGATCCCATGATTGAATTTTCGTAAGGATCAAATAAAAATGGGATAGACATGACTAGAGGTATGCAATTGGCTATTCCTTCGTGTTAGCACCACTACAAAACACTACGATGAAAAGATCCGATATGGTGGTACATGGATCCATTAAAGATGTATGAAATGGTAGTTGTGGTCTTGAATGAAGAATAATAAGGTTGATAGTTGAAGACTTCCATGCACACATTGTAAATATAAATGAAGAACATAGACTCCGTGATGATGCACAACTAGATCTCTACAAGCCATAAATATGCATGGGGATTCTCTATGAAATGTGCAAGGGGACTGAAATTAAATACACAACATGGAGAGTCAGCAGTGTGATAGAGAAGTGATCATCGCCTATTATTATGATTTTAATGCAAGGAAAAAACTGGAGAAAGCATGAATCAACAGAAGAATGGGTGCCATGCAAAGGGTACATGCTTGGGAAAATTTGATAGTGATAATCACTAGATCGAGCCAAGTGCAACACTAGAACAAAACTTAAACCCTACATTGAGCTTTGTGGGCATAGGGTGAGCATGTGTGTGAGGGAGAAAAGCAGTGAGCTTATGCATCTAAGCAGTGAGGTAGTGCTAAGGTGAAGTTAGTGGAGAGCCCCTAGACATTGAAAGTAGAGCACATAGGAAGTGTTGTTGTGGGTAGGAAGAGGAGTTTTGCCACAAGTTTTCAGAAAGTAGAGTGCAGAGGTTGAATATGTAGACAACCATTAGTTGGTATTTTGCTTGTAAAATTGTATGCCTATGTTTCCAGTTTGCAAATTGTACGAAATAGTAGAACAATGGCAGTCGTAGGTTGGTGCCTCTTAGAAAGTTGGTTCTTTCTAAACATAGGGGTTCGGTGCCTCCCATGAGTGGGTACTCATAAAAAATATATGTCATTAACTTGGTTCTTGATTTGCATCATAAAACAAGCAACAAAATTGGTGGTTTTTTCCCTCTGGGTTTCCATGTGAAAACACTGTGTCAAATTTGTGTTGGTCATGATATTGTCATTTGAGTATATGTGTATGAAGTTTTTTTGATTTAATATTTTATGAATGAATTGTATCACATATGAAAGAACATAAGAAGGAACTATAAGCATAGTCATGAAATAAAATTAACAGTTTCTTAAATTACTGATTCACACCCCCCCCTCATCAATTCCTTATTCGAAAAATTGGTATTAGAGCCAAGTTCCTTCAGTAAAAATTTAAACAATGGAAGGCATATCAATAAGTAATTATGAATACATAAGAGAATCAAGAAGTTCACTCAAGTAGGGTACAGGTCTTTGATGGAGCCAACTATTCCTTTTGGAAAGTAAGAATGGAGGCATTTATTATGTACCTCGGGGTAGATGTTTGGACTTCAGTACTAGTAAATTACAATGTCCATGATATTCTCCCCACAGATGCAAATGATAAGAAATTATATTTGTTTAATGGTAAAGCCAAGCATGTGAGTCTTGCTGATCTTAGTTAGAACTTGTGAGAGTTATGCACTGTAAGTCTACTTATGAAATGTGGGAGAAGCTTAAGCAGTGTCATGAAGGAGATGACAAGGTCAAGAAAGCGAAACTCCAAACGTTCAAAATGAGGTTTGAAGGCTTGAAGATGACTGAGAATGTAAGCATAGCATAATACTTCCTCAGAGTTTATGAAGTGGTTAACATGATTAGAGGACTTGGTGAAGAAGTCAAGGAATAGATGATCATTAAGAAAGTATTGAGATATCTACCCATGAGATTTAATTGCAAGATCTCAGATATTGAAGAAATGCCTAACTTAAAGGGTCTCAAGATGGATCAACTACATGGTACTTTCACAACCTATGAGATGAGAGTAGGAATGGAGAAATATGAACTGAAGCAAGTGACATTTAGAGCATACAATAAGGGCAAGGAGCACAAAGTTCATTGAGACTGCTCTAGCAATGAATCTGATCAGGATTTGGTTGAACTAGCCAAAAAACTGACGTGCAACTCAGGTAAATACAAAGGGAATTTTCCCTTTAATTGTTTTGACTTTGGAATAGTTGGAAATTTCCTTTCAAAATGCCCTTACAAAGAAAAGGCAGAAAGAGAAGAAGATCTGAAGTTTAGAAATAAGTATCATAGATATCATAAGAAACCATACAAGAAGAAGGGGTTCAATTCCAAAGAGGATATCTCATCACCAGAATCAGACTATGAGGACTCATCGAGAAATGAGTCAAATGATTATCTTCTTATAGACTCGAAACACACTCTAATAAATAGGGTATTATGGACTCTGAAGAGAAAGAAGAAGAAGGAGTGGTAGACCTTAAAGGAGAACTCATCAATGCCCTTGATGAGTTGAAGAAAGAAAGGAAGAAAAATAAGCAGTTGAAGGAATAGTTACAGTGTGTAGAAGAATAAATGTATAACTTTGATAATGAGGAGATTCCCATCAGAAAGAAAAGCTTGAAGAAGATATCAAGAGAAAGGATAGTTTAGATTTTCTACTGAAAGGAGAAAAAGGAAATCATGAGAGACTGGAAGAGGAGAAAAAGCAGCTGAAATAGGAGTTGCTCAAGTTGAAGAGGGAAAAGACCTAAAAAATCTACAAAGATGATTTTTTATCTTTGAAAGTTGATCTGGAGGAGGCCAAACGAAAGGGAGAGGTGCTTCAAGATATGATTAAAGAATGGGAATAAAACTGTTAGTGACTTGAAGGAGAGGTTGTCTCTCTGAGAAATGATCTTGAGAAAGCAAAGACCGAGAAGGGTCTAAATGAGAAATTTTTTGAAGGGAATAGAAAACTAAATCAGATTCTAAGTTGTAAAAGGCCCTCAGGAATTAGAACTGGACTGGAATGCTCTAAGGGACAAGAATCTTATATCAGGAAGAATAAGATAAAATTTAGGTCTAAAGGATTTGAAGAACCACAGAGTCATAGGAAGAATCATCATGAAAGAGTTCATGAATACAAAAGAGCAGTTAGACAAAGAGGAGATCGTTAATGGAGGAATACCTAAATTTTCAGTCGACCATGGTGTTTTTCTGCCAAATATCATAATTCTTTTAACAATAGGCATACCTACTTATTTTATTGTCACTACTACAAGTGTTATATATTTGGACACAGCCATTTATTGTAGAAGTGACAAATTTGAAAGACATGAAAATCTCAAATTTAGTACACACTAGACTGCTAAATCTCAAGATTCCTCTCTTAGGAATCAAAATGTCTTCTCTCCCCTACAAAGTGAAGTTGAATGCTTTAAATGTAATAATTTCAAGCAAAAGGCTAGTGAGTGTAGAAGCAGGTTTGAATACCTTTCTAAATCTCAAAATGATAGACAGACACATATCAAAAATGATTAAGTAATATTGAAACTAAAGACCAAAAAGAGCATGACATGTGGACTTGCCTTATTAGTTCATGATAAAGAAAAAAAATGGTATGTGGATAGTGGTTGTTCCAAACACATGAATGGGGACAAAAGAAAATTTGTGTCACTAAAAGAAAAATACAAAGGAGGAAATGCCACTCTTGGTAACAACGCTCCAACAAGAGTCAACGGAAAAGGACTGGTCAATCTTGATCAAAAGACAGAAGCACAAAATGTGTTGTATGTGGAAGGCCTCAAACACAATCTTCTCAGTGTTAGTTAGATGTGTGATAATGGCTATGATGTGACCTTCTGATCTAAATACTGTGAGATCCATAATATAAAGGATGGAAAACTAGTGGGAAAGGAAATTAGGACTCACAATAATGTTTATGTGTTAGACGACTCAAGTGTCAGTTTTTATGCGAGAAAAAAAAGTGAAGCACGGATGAGGCATAAGAGACTCAGGCACATAAAATTTGAAAACTTGATAAAGATAAGAAAGATAGGCACAGTAAAAGGATTACCTAGATTATCATGGCCTGATAACACCATCTACAAGTCATGTCAGTTTGGAAAGCAGACTAGGACTCATTTCAAATTGAAAGAGCTCTCCTCATCCAGATCACTGGAGCTTATCCACATAGATATATGTGGCCCAACTAGAGAAAAAAACAAAAAATGAGAGAGGTATTTCCTACTATTCATGAATGATTTCACCAGGGCTACTTGGATTCTCATCTTAAAAGAAAAATCAGAAGAATTTGAGCACTTCAAGAAGTTTAAGGCTTGGGTAGAGAATGAGAAAGATTTGAAGGGAAAATACTTAAGATCAGACAAAGAGGGAGAGTTCACCTCAAGGTAGTTTGAGAAATTATGTGAAGAGCAATGCATTAGGAGGAACTACTTATTGGCCATAACTCCTCAGCAAAATGAAATAATGGAGAGGAAGAACTGAACAATCCAGGAAAAAGCATAAGCAATGTTAGATGAAGCAGAATGTCTCACAACATCGAGTGAGAAGAAGTGCATGCAACAACATACTTGTCAAATAGAACTCATCTCGAGCTTCACAGTGATAAAATTATCTATGATTTATGGAAGGGTAGACCTACATCAGTTAAACACATCAAGGTGTTTGGGAGAAATTTCTTCATTAAAAGAAATTAAAGGAATCTTGGGAAGTTTTAATCACACAATAATGAAGGAATACTACTTGGATACTATCTTCAAAGCAAAGGGTACAAATGTTAAAACAAGTGGACAAGGAAGATACAGGATTGCATTAACATAGTAGTTGATGAAGTATGCTCATAACTTGAACCCTCTGAAAGTAATTTTAACTCATATGATGAAGAATGTTTAGGGTTGAGGGCCACCAATCTGAATGAAACAAATTTAGACAATGAAGGTGAGGAAGAAAACACTTCTTCAAGGCAAAAAAATCCTTTTAGGTATGTATAGAAGGAACACCCTAAGAGTTAGATTCTTGGAGATCAAAGATAGGGTGTGTTATGAAACCAGCTCAGGAAAAGATATAAAAGATAGATAAACACCTTAGAATTTAGCCTCTTTGAGGGGGCAACCTCCTTTACATTACATAAATGAAAAATTCATGGATGATACAAATGAAAAGGCCTCCTTTCTATATATAGGAGTCTAAGGGGTCATAATATAATGAGAGTCGACATAACAATAATAATATAAGGGCACAATAATAACAATATGGGGACTACATGGGCACACCATTATAATAAGGGGGTTGTACTAATAACAATAAGGGGTTACACTAGTAGTATAGGGACCTAATATGCCCCTCTCCTTCAAAAAGTGTTGTCCTCAATGCTTGAGTAGTTTTTGATGCTTCTATATAAATTCTTGTCCTCCCATGTGGAATATTCAACGGGTAAGTCCTTCCAATTGATGAGATACTCTGAAATTGATCTATTTCATAGCTTTTGATTTCTTATTTCTATGACCGCTTCCGGTTCCAATATGATTTTTCCTTCCTTGCCAAGTTCTCACAATACTGTTTGAACTGGGATCTTCTACAACTTTTGAATGAGTTCCCACTCCTTTGGGCATATGGATATATGTAAGGCCTAATGTTTGGAGGAACACTTCGTGGAATCAAATGAATAACATGATCATCATCACGAATAGGTGGGAGGCCTTTGGGAGTCTCAAATACCTTGGAATGATTGTCCAAAATGTTTAGGAGCCCTGGATAAATGCATGATTTCGATGTGGGATCCTCTACTGAACATAATTGTGAAATTACACCTCGTTGTTCTTTATTTTTAAGCTTTTTCATGCTGTTAGAGTTGATTATCTTTCCAGGTTTTCCTTCAATACCCCTCAATTCAACTTCCTCTCCTTCCCAAAAAAAATTCAAGAAAAGTTCTTGAAAATTAAAAGCTATCGTACCCAAAGATTGTAGCCATTGGACTCCTAGTAAAACATTAGCACCACCCATTGGAATGGAAAGCATTGGGCTATTCAATACACATTCTCCCATGGATATCTTGATATTATGGCACTTTCTAGAGCAATTTATAGTTCCTCCACTTGAAACCATCACTTGACACTCCGGTACTGGATATAGGAAGCAATTCAATTCCTTGGCTATCTTACAATCAATAAAGTTATGGGTACTACCCGAATCAATCAACACTTTTACCTTTTTCTTCTTGATATGTCATTTTATCTTGATAGTTTGAGGAGTGCTAATTCCATCCAATGCATTACAAGATATGTTTGGATTCATTTCTTCTTTCTTGATGTGATCTTTCCCTTCCTGAACCTTTTTCTTCTTGATATGTCCTTCTATCTTGAGAGTTTGAGGAATGGTAATTCTTGCCATGCTTGAGAAGACATGGTCAGATTCATTTCTTCTTTCTATAGGGTTGGGTCCCGGCATATATCATCTTCTTTTGATGTTTCTTGATCCTTTTATTCCTCCTCTTCATACTCTATGTAAAATAATTTCTTCTCAGCATACTTATGACCTTTAGTGCATTTCCTATCACAATTGTAAAAAAGCCCTTTTTCTCTTTTTTCTTCCAATTGTTGTGGTGTAACCCTTGTAGGTTTTGGAAGGCGAGGAGAAACAACACTTCAATCTTTATAGTTGTGAGGGGTAGGCTTCCTTGTTGCCATAATTTTGCTTTCCACTTTGTAACAAAGCCCTTTTTCTCTTTTTTCTTCCAATTGCTGTGGTGTTGCTCTAAAGAAGGTGTTGCTCTTTGTATCCTCATAATGTGCTATCATTTCCTTTGAGAAAATTGACCATGTAACAAGTTTTTTACAAGAACAAAGCCCTTTATACCATAAAAATTTATCCAGTTCTAAATATGAAGATGTAATACATACCTTTTGTAATAATGGTACACCATGTAGATCAAAATATTGTGCCATCTGTAGTATCCAATTTACTAGATCCTTTCCATCAAACTTCCTCATATCACCTTTTCTTGATTACAGGAGCTCGATCCTGAAATGACTGTAACTCTATACTTTCATATCTCAAAGTTCTGAAATTGTTTCCTACAGTAGCCCTTTGAGTCCTCTTTCTAACCCCACAAGTCTGATCAGAAATTGATTCTCCAAGAAAGAGTTATGCATAATCGCCTAAGATGACCTAATTATATAATGTTTCAGTAGAGCGAACTTGTACGATGTGCCACATGTCACTGTTTTGACCTTCAGATCTTAAAACTATACACAAGAAACTAAAGTCCATCCTCTTTCTATAACTTATTATGAAATTTCAATTTGTTGCATAGAGAGAGAGAGTTATGACGATTTTCCCAAGGTTACCTATTTAGGATGTAATTCAGGAGTCTTCAAAAACCGTAACTTCCTCAGATCATATATTCGAAAATAAAGCGAGACAAGATCTCAAATTCGGAACTGAGATTCAGAATGATTTCTTCTCAAATATATTTTTCTTTAGCTTCTGAAACATCACAAAAAAAAGGTTATAGCAAAAATACCATGATGACCTATTTGGAACAACGAAACCCTAGAATCCAAAGCTCTGATACCAAATGTTATGAAACCAACTCACAAAAATATAGAAAATATAGACCAATGCCTTAGAATTCAGCCTCTTTGAGGGGGAAACCTCCTTTACATTACACAAATGAACAATTCTTGGATGATACAAATGACAAGACCTCCTTTCCATATATAGGAGTCTAAGGGGTCATAATATAATCAGAGTGGACATAACAATAATAATTTAAGGGCACAATAATAACAATAGTGGGCTTCTATGGGGCACAATAATAACAATATGGGAACTACATGGGCACAAAAATATAATAAGGGGGTTGTGTTAATAACAATAAGGGGTTACGCTAGTAGTATAGGGACCTAACAGGGTGTCCAAACTAGAGGGAGAATGTGGGAAGTACAAATCATGCAAATATGGCTCTAGTATCACAAATAGAACCCAACAACCTCTATCAACAAAGTTAAGATAAGCCATGAATGAAGTGTTATAATAGATTAAAAAAGTGACACATGGGAGATTTTTCCAAGGCCAAAAGAGAAAAACGTTATTGGAACTAAGTGGGTTTTCAAGAAAAGCCTAAATGAAAAGGGTCAAGTAATCAAGAAAAATCTTGGTTGGTGTGCAAAGGGTATGCCCAAATAAAACGAATAGAATTTGATGAAAACTTTGTATCAGAAGATCGACTAGAAGCCATAAGAATATTTCTTTCTCTTTCCATTCATAATAAAATCAAAGTATATCAGATGGGTGTGAAGTCTAGCTTTCTGAATGGAGATTTACAAGAGGAGGTTTACATAGTATCCTGAAGGTTTTCTGCTCTCCTCTGATGAAGAGCTCATATGCAAATTGAAGAAGGCCCTATGAAAGGTTGGTTAATTATATCCAACAATAAGGGTTTAAAAAGAGCTCAGTTGACATTGATCTTTACCTAAAATCTGAAGATGATCATCTCCTGATAGTCGATGTGTATGTGGATGACATAATATTTGGCAACAATGTGGAGCAGTTGGGGCATCACATTGTAACTTGTATGAAAACATAGTTTGAAAGGTTCATGATTGGTGAGTTGTCCTTCCTCTTGGGTCTACAAATTACTCAGTCTCCATGAGGACTTTTTATATCCCAATCGAAATATCTCAAGGAAACTCTAAAGAAATTTGGAATGGAGGATCACAAACCTATCCATGCACCCATGGCTACAACCTGTAAATTGTGCAAAGAATATGCAACACCACAGGTAAATCAGACTAAATACAGGTTGATGATAGGAAATTTACTATATCTAATAGCTTCAAGGCCAGATATCATGCAAGCAGTGGTAATTGTATCAAGATTTAAATATTTTCCACGAGAAATTCAGGTGGTTCTTGTTAAGGTGATCTTCGAATATCTTCAAGGTACAATAGAGTATGCACTATGGTATTCCAAGAGTAAAGACCTCAATCTGAAGGGCTACACAAATGCAGATTGGGGTTGAAGTATTGATGATATGAATAGTACATTTGGTGCAACCTTCTTTTTGGGTGAATGCATGGTATAATGGGTCAGTAAGGAACAAGTCTATATCTCTTTGTCAATGGCTAAAGAAAAATATATTGTTGCTACTACGTATTGTACACGAATTCTGTGGATGAAGCAAACACTAAAGGATATACACGTAGAGTTATCTAATCCCATTCCAATAATGTGTGACAACATTACTGCAATCAACATCTCAAAATATCTAGTCATGCATTCAAAAACCAAACATATTCCTATCAAGTATAATTTCTTGAGGGAACAAGTCGCAACCAACATTGTTAAACTTTTATATGTACCCACCAAATAGAAACTGACAGATATATTTACCAAGCCACTACCAAGGGAACCGTTTGAGTATCTGAGGAAGTAGATAAGATATGTGACTCCTCCCTCTAAATGACTTCATTTTGATAGGTGGTGGCATCTACTCAACAACCAGAATTCATCCAAGTAAGTTGCATTGATTCAGTGGGAGTGAAAGTGAAGTTTTCTTTACTACCAATGTGAAAGGGGGAAAATATTGGCATCAGAGTAGACCATGCCAAGCCTGAGAGGGGGTCTGTAGTGTTTCCATCAATGCTAAAAGAGGACATTGTTGGAAATTTAATGGTATGTAGGTGGCTAGCTATGTAAATGTTTACATTGATCTCAAAAAAGGCTCAGCCTGATGATTGGGCTTCATGCCTTGTTGGTTGTGATTCCAGCTGTGCATAGAATTTGTAGCCCTCCTTGAGGTAGAAGATATGCTCAAAATTCAATCAGACCCCCTCCATTTGATAGTTCTTAGAATAATCTTTCAAGCGATATGTGCAAGTCTCTAAGTGGACTTCTAGATCAAACGTTAGAGCTAGTTGAAGTTCTCTCTCTCTAAGCAAGAAGACAAAGGAAAATAGTTTGGTGTCCTTTCGACAAGTGTTTAGTTGGAGGTCTCAGCATATTGCACATCAATGTTTAGAGGTTCTAAGGAGCAGCACAGAACAATTTGAAATCATCGATCAATGATTAGAGATATCGAATGTCGGAGGTATCGACAATCGAGGGACTCCAAGATGTGGCACAAACAACTAAGGAATTCACTGATTAGAGACTTGAGATCTCGCATGTTGAAGGTACCAAAATATAAAAAATCAAAGGACTCCAGGGTGCGGTACAATAGCTAAGGAAATTTTCTGATTGAGTTAAATAAGATGGGATTGTTCATCCTTTGTTAAATTGCTAGGATAGCCAAAGAGAAATTTACAAAGGAATTCGACGCAAAACAAGGGTAGGCAAGACCCCTTTATTTCTCCTCTAAGAATAACATGTAGAGGCATCTAGTTGGGTCCGACAAGGACAAATGGCATTCACAAATGAGTATCGACGTGGACACATGGCAAGATTTGATTAGTTCCGATAATGCGAAGTGGTTGTTGATGTTAGCATGATGTGGCATGAAGTTTTGGTGTTTTGAGGTAGCCTAATGTGCCATATTTAGGTGACATGTGTCACCACTTAGAAGAAACCATGTGGGAGTGATGATGTCACATCGAGAATCAGCGATTAAAGGGTTGCGATGGTTGGCACATTAACCACAATGGGGAATCACCAATTTTAGGGCTAGCAGGTGGTTGTGAAGTCTTAGGGAAACGAAGGCTATGTATTAGCATAGGATCCTATCGAAAATCAATGATTTATTGTTGCTAGCATAAGGTGCAACAGGTAGAAATCCCTGATAAAATGGCTTTGTTGGTATTAAGTGCTTGTATTTGAAACAAACATGAAACCAAAGGCAAAGGTGATAATAATGGAAATACAACCCTCATCAATGGTTTGGAGGTCTTAGCACCTTTAGGTTGAGCCCTCAGTTGTCTCCCTTAGTACCATGATGGAAGTTCAATAAGGGTCGAATTAGAAGGGGCTAGACATGATCAGAGGTTGGAAATTGACTATTTCATAGTGTTAACACAACTAAACAACACTATGATGAAAATATCTGATTTGATGATAGAGGGAGCCATTAAAGATGTACGAATCAACAATTATGGCCTTGAATGTGAAACAATAAGGTTGATGGTAAAATACTTCCCCTGCAAGAATTGTAAATATAAATCAAGAACATAGACTCCACAAGGATACACAAGTAGATCTCTATAAGCCATAAATATGCATGGGGAGTATCTGTGAAATGTGTAAGTAGACTGAAATTAAATTCACAGCATGGAGAGTTATTAGTGTGACATTGAAGTGATCATCACCCATTCTTATGATTTTAGTGCAACGATACAAATGGAGAAAGTGTGAAACAATAGAAAAATGAGGTTCCATGATAGGGGTAAATTCTTGGGCAGAGTTGATGGTGACAATGGATACATCGAGCCAAGTGTAACACTAGAAAAAAACTCAAAACCTCCATTGATCTACGTGTGCAGAGTGAGCATATGTGAGAAAGCACAGAGTATTGAGCTTGTGCTTCTAAGCAGCGTGTTGCAAGGTTAGTGCTGAGGTGAAGTTAGTGAAGAGTCCTGGACAGTGAAAGTAGAGCATGAAGGAATTGTTGTTGTGAGAAGCAAGAGGAGATTTGCCACAAGTGTTAAGAAAGAAGAATGCAAAAGTTGAATCTATAAACAACCATTAGTTAGTATTTTACTTGTAAAACTATATGCTTGTGTTTTCAATTTGATAATTGCTGAAATAGTAGAACAATGGCAGTGGCAGGTTGGTGCCTGCATACATAAGAGGTTGGTGCCTATTGGAAAGTTGGTTCTTTCTAAAAAATGGTGTTGGTGCCTTGAGTGAGTGGGTCGTCACAAAAAAACAGGTGTAATTACGTTGGTGCTTAATTTACATCATAAAACAAACAAAACAATTGCTGGTTTTTTCCCTCAGGGTTTCCACATGAAAACATTGTGTCAAATGTGTATTTCTCATGAGATTGTCATTTGAGTATATGTGTCTGAAAGTTTACTTATTTAGTATTTCATGAATGAATTCTCTCACCTATGAAATACCTTGATAAGGAAATATAATAAAATATAGAGAAGAAAATTAATAGTCTCTTAAATTACTGATTCACCCCCTCCTCTTAGAAATTCCTTATTCCAACAAGTTTTACCACCATCATTTGATTTGGTTTCTTGTATACTATTTTCATTATATTTATTTGTTTCACATGCTCTCTCTACACTAATTGTCTCTTGATTTTACAGCCCTAAATTGGAGTGTTGATCACAAGAGCATTGAATAAAAATAACTCGAACCCTAGCCTTTTTCTTGTAGGACCTCCCTAGCTTTTTCGAAGTTCATATTCTAGGAGGTCATAGGCATAGAAGGCTAGCTCGTCTCTCTTGCAAATTTTCATTCACCATTAGAGGGTAAGTTTGAACTACCAAGAGACACTTAACACCTTCAATCTTTAGAGAATTCTTATTGTACTTAGCTTAGTTTCTAATTTTAACTTTTAAGAAGGATGTCTATTGTTTGAAAAGCCTCATATATTGTAAATTTTCCTCTTGAACTTTTACTTCAGACCTTTTGGGAAGATTTCTCATCTCTGTAAAAAGTCTAATAAAAACTTTATATTTTCTTGTGGGAGGTTGGGTTTCACCCAATGAATCCTTTTATCCTTATTTAGAAGGAGAAACATGTGGTTGGATTTATCTTGCATTGTATTTCATAGTTTTCATTTTTGCATGCCTTAAGAATGAACACAATATCACCATCACAATATATCTTTGTAAATTTAATTTTGTTACTAGTTCCCATTTTATGTCCTACATTTGAATTTTTTTTTTTTAAGTACAACTTGGAATTTCACTTTTGGAGCAACTTATTTCATTACATGAAAGCATTTCGATTCATGTGGAAAAGTTAGATCTAGTTAATTTAACAATTTTCTTCATGTTTGCCTCACTATAGATTCATTGATTACTTTATCATTTCTTTTAAATTATTTTGCTTACATTGCAAGCATATCTACTTTGAAGCTTCATCTCATTTCATTTCTTTAGTTAGTTGATCATTAATATATGATTTGTTAAATCCCTTACTCTAAGAAACTTACAATCTTATGTGGTTGTGAATCTTATGTTCTTGTATCTTATACCATTTTGAGCAATTATCTAAGTTATCTCATTAAGCATATTTCCATTGACTTGAGGCATTTCCTTTTACAATAACTAATATACCTACGTGAATTTCATTTAGGGATATTAGCATAGCTTACATCTCTAATGAAAATTTATCTCCAAGCATAAGCTTGGTTTAAAGACATATCTTAGGGACCCCTTCCTTTCATCAACTTGAGGGACATTAACCCTCTTATGTGGTTAACATAGTGACCTTGCAGTGGTCAGAGCCATAGTCTCCGAAGCATTGGAGTGATCAGGTGTGTTCGATATTCCAAAGGAGGAATCATTAATATATCCTTGGTTATATTTCCTTGCATCTCCTTGAACAACTTACATAAGATACTTGTTTCAAAAAAATTGAAAGAAAGGTCACATCTACACTAGGCATTTAGATTAAAATTAACGAAGATAATTTCATTTAATCTTAGTTTAATTGCATTTCATGTGAACACATTTTATTATTTTTACTTGAAAATTATTTCATGTACTTGTAATTGATGCAAATGGTTTAAATTGATTATCTTATTTAAGCAAGTATCATCTTATCCACTTTTGTAAGTAAAGTCTAATTTGTTTCCTTTGAAAGTCATTCTATATTGCTTCCATACATGCTTTTGATTTTTGAATTATTATATGTTTTGAAATCATTTCTTGAAACAAAATTTAATATATTTCATGTTATATAATATCTTGCTAACATACTATGTTTGATTGACAAGGTTACTTGTGATTCTATTTGAATGCTTCATTTTTCATTAGAAAGTATTATTTATTTTAAAAAATATTAAAGGAATTGGTTGTATTAAGGAATTTAGACTTCTGTGATCCATAATATTGTATAGATAATCTTCGGCAAAATCACATAATCAAACATTTGTCGACGCGTTTCGAACCAACCAGTGTGGTTCATCGTCAGGACAAGTTGAAGAACCAATCTGGTTTAACCTGATTAAATAGAGCGTGCAGAGACTCCAACAGCTAACAGCTAACGGCTAATTTGACCTAATACTACTGGTCAAACCACTAAAATAGTAAAATAATATTTCTAGAAATAGCTAAATAGGCAAATAAGGGAATCCAATTGTTAATTAAAAATAAATAGATAAATTATTATTAATATCCCAAAAATAATATTAATATTTTAATTAAAATGGTCATTATATCTCATAATATATATTAAATAAATTATTCTAATATTATTTAAATACAATGTATGAAAATCTCTGATTCGTGTCTTGATGGTTATATAATTCATTTCATGTGTTCATAATTTTTTCTCATAATATTAAAAGTAATCCAATTCACTCTAACATCTCCTATAAACATCATATCCCTTTTAACTTAGTTTTATATTTAGGGACCGCCTCCCTTAGCTTACCTAGGAGAAAGTTGGTAATAATTAACAAACCCATGTCTTAGTTTTTCCACCAAACACATCTTGTCGGGTTAAGGGATTTCCTCACTAACTTAGGTGTGTGTGATAGGAAGAAACGTTGTTTTGTCCCTATCATCAGGGAAAATTCCTCTTGTACCTATAATACAACTAAATTTTGGTTTTTTCATGTTTCATTTTATAGTTAAATTCCTGTTCAAGTGGCAACTCCACTTATTTAATTTTTTATGCAAGGATTTCATCTTGAAGCCTTCTTCTCATAGAATTCTTGCTAATCTTGGATAATAGCCTCTCTCTAGTATCCATTTTCTCTTACAGGGTCGAGTGATCATGACATCATGAATGATTTGTTTGCCCCTTGTTATTTTATTAACATTCCAGGCTATTCGAATTTTATCCTGAATGAAGCCATTGTGGCTATTAAAGAGTTTCCTAGTTTTCTAGGTAACAATGTCATTAGTACTGAAACTCAACTTAGGAATTTCCACATTTTTGTGACCAAATGGTGCCATGGTATTAACCATGAGAATGTTAAAATGAGACTTTTCATCTTTTCATTAGATGGAAATCTTATGGATACATTCATATACTTACCTGCTAACAATTTCAATTATCTAAAATCAATGATTGATGCCTTTGAAAATAAATATGGAGATAAAATAAATATCAAGTAAAAAATAAAGAAAATAAGAATGATAAGGATCTCACCAAGGAGTTGAATCAAATGATTATGGATATGAAAATCAACCAAGCTCAACTCATTAATACCATGGTGGTAAATCATGCACATGCAATAAAGGCCATGTAAGTCAATCATTCTAATCAAATGACCTCTATTCAAAACATGTTTCTTGCCATGGAAGAAAAATAAGTATAATTAATCAACACCATGGAAACAAATCATCCCAAGGAAATAAGTGTTATGAAGGCCAATTATATCACTTTGCAGAATAGGTTGGAGGAAATGGACATATTACAGGTTCAAAAATTGTAACTTAGGATAGACGACGAATGGGAAAAGAACAAAGAAACAAATCATTAGCTTCCCAATCCATTGAAACAAATTTCATCCTATAATGAGGAGGTCATTTATTCCATTTAAAAATGGCTAATTGAATGTGGCCTCGATAGAAAGGACACTAAGGAGAATCAATTTTATACTATGGAGATTGAAACATGACCCAAGTTAGAGCAGATGCAGAATGGAGAAAGGAAAGTCATAGAAGTCTTAGCTACTTCAAATTTTCCATGTGAGCATTTTTAAGACTGGGTAGAAAGGTCTACTTTGATCACATCAACATCAACATCAGATCTATTAAGAAGAAAACAAAAAATTGGAAAGGATTTGGTAAATCTGATGGCCATATGCAACACAGTGTTGGAATGGATGAAAATCCTAAGATATTCAGAATTGGATAGGGCACATCAGAAAAGCAGCCCATGGATCTGCCTAAAAGTAAGAAGGTTCTCAGCATGAACTACATTGATGATATATAATGCCATGGGGAATATTTTTATTTTATTTCTAAATTTATCCTTTGTCATTTTTGTTAAGTAGTTTCATTTCTTGAATAAATTGTCATTTTTTCTCTTAGAAATAAATTTCCATTTATGTACTTTTTCATGTTGGTATTTGATTTTATATGAGATATTTTGAACAGACATTAATGTTATATGTCTTTTGCTGTGGATGCAGATTCTAGGTCCTTGCATGTTATCACACCCTATCTAGCACACATCCCGATGTGGGACCAAATTTTGACCAATGTAGTGTACCCAAATATTTTTTAAGACTCCATGCCCAATGATGTATTAGAGGCTTCATGTACCATTAGAACACACTATAGCATCAAATTTTTTCAACTATATTTCTTCTTCTCATCTTCTTCTGTTGTAAATAGATTCCATAAGCCTTACAGGGATTATGTAAAATTGATGACAGTATGATGAGTTGAGTCATGTAACATGCATGGGTAACTTAGGACACTTTCATCAAGTGTGTTTACTCTGGGAGGTATTTTTCAATTGGCCAATTATTATATCCTTATGTGGAATTAATAATTAATTTAGTTTTTTCCTCCAAGCATATCCCCAAAGTTGGAGTATGACTTGAAGGTGAGGCCTTGGGTTAGTCCTAGTGTCGAGAGTCATTTTGTATTACCATACTACATCACTCTTAAAATTTTGTGGAATTTTATTAGGTCTAGGGGTCTTTTTTTAAATGTTTCAAATTTTCCATAGGGTCAAAATTTGAATAAATCTAAATGTAAAATGTAATAAGTGATGTCTAGAGAAGTTGTATGGGGTATGTGTGCTCAAAATTACACCTCTGACCATTAAATTTCTACAATGACACACTTTTATGGATAAAAAATAAGTTCTACATTCTCACAAACTACTTTTCCTATGTTTAGTGGGAAATGTGGGAATACATTAGCCCAAAAATTAAATAAATGGAGAAATATAAATATGAACATAGAAATTCATATAAATTTCAAAGTTGAGTTACCAAGTTATGTGGCCAATCAAGAAAATCAAGAAAATCAATTTTTTTGGTGGAGAATACAATGAGTTCTAGTGAGAAGATCCTTGATTTGAGGAAGTTAACTCGAGCTTCTAGTAGATATCATGAGTTGGCTTGAGAATGGATTAGATTTTACTCACTAGTACAAAATGGCTAATTAGTTACTAAAAAAATTACTAAAATTTTCTTATAAACGACCATTTTTCAGTCGATGACCAGTAGTTGCTAATTTACAGTATCTTATAACGCGACAAACTTTTAGTCATTTTTAGCTTAGTCATTAATTGGTTGTCTTAATCTCATCGTCTAGTAGTATATTTAGTCATAAATTTGGTCATTAATTTAGTAATTGATTTAGTCATTAATTTCCAAAATTAATGACCAAATATACAATAAAATATGTTACTATATGGTCACCCAAAAAAACCAATTAATGACCAAACAAATATGACCAAAATATTGGCCATTTTATAAGATACTGTAAATTAGCTACTAATAGTCATATGTATGCAAAATGTAGTCACTGTTTGAAACCAATTAATGACCAAAGAAATATGACTAAATTTTGATCATGTTAAAATATACTGTAAATTAACTACTAATAGTCATGTATACGTAAAGTTTAGTTGTCATTTATAATCACAAATTTATCATTTATAGTATTCATTTATCTTTTTTCAGTAACTTCATATTCATTTCATAAATGACTAATTTAGTAGTTTATGTTCATTTCATTTATTTTCATTAATAATTATTGTAAACGACTAATTTAGTTGGATATTCATTTTGTTTGTGTTCATAATTAATCAATATAAACTACTAATTTAGTAGTTTTCGATTGATTGTATGTGCTCATTATTAATCAACACAAATTACTTAGCATGCTTTTGTGACTAAATTAAAAATATGTTATACAATGTGCACTTGTTCATCTAATATGAAAATGCAAAGTTACATATGTTAATTACAATACTAAACAATATCAAGTGCAGCTATAAATAATTTCAATCGCATAAATTATATTATATGAAATGCCCAGTATTACAAAATGAGTTTACAACTTAATATTGGCTAGAATACAATTTACACATGAAATGTTGTTTCATCACTACAAAACAATTTCATTATGTTGCCAAAGAATTGCAAGTGAATTCACCAACTCTAAAGACTTTACCATAAATATCTATGTGTGTGTCTTATGTAGTATGTTGGCTTTAAGGGTATCACTAGACTAGTTCACTTCTCTCTCTCCTTTTTCATTTTTCATCCGAGTGTTATTGCTTTCCTCTTTTTTCAAATCCTACTCCTGACCATCAATACTAAGTTCCTTTTCTGAAAACAAAAGAAGATACAATGCAGAGTGTAATACATGGAATACAATGAACACTGGAATATAAACTAAAGTAGATTATAAAGGACTTATATGACATATACCTCAACATCAATAAAGTTATAGTCATTTTCCCCCATAAAGCAAAAAGCTCGAACAAGATTTCTTTCATTGAGAAATAGTGGCCACTATGTGGTTAGATGACCTGTATAAACAATGAAAATAAAATGTCACCATAGAAAATGGCACCTTAATAACTTATTATTCAACCTTCAGGGAAAGCTTAGTCATAATCATGCTAACTAAGTTACATTCTAAACATCTCAAGCTATAAATAACTTTTGAAAACAAATAATTTGAGGTGTGATGTCTAATCCTTGTTTTTCTATTTGCAGCAACATCTCATTCTCTAACGCATGAAATTGGTCAAGTCTATAAACAATATGTGATCAAATAACAACATGAAAATAAAACTTTCTAATAGTCATGAAAATATTTCAATACTAACATAATTTCAATCAATATTGTGTAATACTAGTTTCATCTTCAAGCTTTAGTTGTTGTTTAAATGGACATGATACTAAGTATTTTCAATTTCATAGTTAATATACAAAGAGAAATCAAAAGTGACACTTAAAATATAATCAGGCAATAAAGAGAGGATATCATGGAATGGATATTGCAATTATAAAAAAATCGTTTACCTATCAATCGATGTATTGTTAAACATTCCTAAAACATTTTCTTTCCCAAGATAACCATGAGGTGAAATAATCATGACATTAAAAACATCAATAAACGTCATATGCTCAAATCATTTTTAATTTTTTCACTTCAAAAATAATTGAAACAAGATATAACATTGATCTCAAACAACTTACAAAAAAAATCCTTAGTTGCACAAACTCTCCTAGTATTTGTATCAGAGCTTAGAAGAATTTTGTATGCTCCTTTTAGGACTATTTGCAATATGCCACTTGTCTTTAGTAAAGTTAAACAAAATATTACACTCTTTAAATGGAAAATTAGATATATTTTCAATAAACATACTGAGAAATTAAGAGTGAAATGCATATGGATAATAATACCATTGAATAGACAATATGATACCAATAAGAAGATTGTTTTTAAGAACTTAAAGGAGGACCAAATACCAACCTAAGAATGATGTAAGAGCCTTTTGAAGATTGCAATACTTATTTCTCTTGAACCCTTTTAGAATGCATTTGAAAGATCAGGCAACGAAGTAACTTGTAGTTCCAGCCATTGAATTAAAATAATAAAATGTTATTTTCAGCCTCTTACTCTTGGGAGTGTTGCTTTTACATTATCCCTATTTCTGAGTGTGTCACCCCATCATCCAACATAAATAGGGAAAACAAATATATTCAGTTGTTGAATATATTGGAAATCAAATGGAAAATTAACTCAACTTGATATTCACATGGAATAGGCATAATGAAATGGTACAATAGAAGCATGCTAGCTCAAAAATAGGAGATGATAAAAAAGAATAACAGAACATTTTTTCCTTCCATAGAATTTTCTTTGGCCACAATAATATAAAGCATGTAATTTCTCGTTCTCATTCTTGGTACACGTTTCGTGCATTGATCAATGTCATAAAGTCAAATAGAGATCAAAAATTAACTATAAATCCTATAGTCAAATATTAAGGTCCATCTTGCGTAATGAGTTTTAGGGAATTGCTCATCATATCCCTGTAAATTTCTACTTTAAGATCCTAATATCATGGACTATAATCAATATGATTAGCCTCACACCTTTCATCACAAAAATAATTCTCCTTATATAATGACCCAATTTTAAATTAAAATCATAACCTTCAAAGTTTTCATTACAATCATCTATCATTAGTCTCAAATGAAGGCATGCATATTATGGCTTTAAATGACAACTATAATCTAATTGAAATATACAATTTATGAATCATGCATAAATATTTGAACATGTAATCAATGTGAAGTATGTAATTTATACAACATATTTTAAAATTTTAAAATAAAAAATAAATAAATATGTAATTTATAGCACATGTTTTAAAATTAAAGATAGTAAATAAGTAAAAATAAATATAGATCCATCTTTACTCTCAATCTACGAAGGACCTAGAGGGATCAAATAAATTTTCACTCAATACACTTAGTAGATCCAGAGTAAATATGGATCTAGGATTATTTAATTCCCCCTTTAAATAGGCTACATTCTAGGCGAATACCTTGGGTAAATACTATGGGTCAATACCATGTGTCATCTTTATTTTTATTAATATTATTATTAGGGTTAATAATGTTTTTTGCATGGGGCCCATGGTATTTGGCCCACAGGGTTCACCTAAATAAAACCACCTTTTTGAGTGTTGTAAATATAAAGTGAATTATGGAGTAGATATAAAAAAATATTTTATACCATGGGTCAATACCATTAATATTAATATTAAGGTTAATAATGTTTTTTTGCATGGTATTAATAATAATTTGGCCCATAGGGTTCACCTAAATACAACCTGTTTTTTGAATGTTCGTAAATATAAAGTGAATTATAGAGTAATATAAAAAATGTTTTATTTATTTACCATACCTTTATTTTATTTATATTTTTATTAATTTACCATACCTCTAATTTATTTATATTTATATTTATTTACCATAGCTTTGTAGTAAGTGTAAAAATAGGTTTTATTTATTTACCATACCTCCACTTTATTTATATTTTTATTTATTTACCATACCTATTTTTTGAGTGTTCATAAACCTCTTTATATTTTAAATTTATATTGTGTTTATATATAATAATAATTAGATTGATTTCTAAATAGGACCTACATTAGATTAAAAATGTTAAATATTTACATTTACATTTACATTTACATTTTTATGTGAGATCTACCTCACAATAAATAATCATACTTAAAAAGTAAATAATAATAATAAGTAATAAATAGTAACTAAGTAATAATAGTAATAAATAAATAATAATAAGTGGATAAATAGTAAAAAGTATAAACAATACATATTTAAATTTAAAAGGTTTACATAAATACATCATTTTTTAACCCAAAACTTTATACATTACCCATAAATGTTCTTAATATTTATTGAAATCGAGGTGTTATGGGTGTTTGGAAGTCTAAGAGGAATTTTAGTAAAATATAAAAAAAAATAAAAAATAAAAAACAAGTTTATTAAAATGCATACTCTACTTAAGTCCAGATGTTTAGGAGTTTGGGATAGAAATAACATGACCAATCTATATAAATTCAAATGTGTAGGAGTTCAGGATAAAAATAAAATGATCACTCAAAGGATACCCAAATGTCAGAGAGTTTGGGATAAAAATAAAATGACCACTCAATGAATACCCATATTCTCAATAAGAACTCATAATGCGGAAGGTTTTTAAAAATAATAAAAGCTAGTTTCTTGGAAAAGAACGGTTTGGGGAGATTTGGAAGTTCAAGAGATCCTCAATAAGATCTCAATAAGATCTGATAATGGGGAAGGTTGTTAAAATAATAAAAAACAGTTTCTTTGAAAAGCAGGATCTCGGGAGATTCACAAGCGCGGGCTATAGAACATGGTTAATCTTATGGATATTTGGATATATGGCCCTCCATGGCTAAAACATTTTTGATGTTGGAAATTTTATTTGCAAAATCATTATATAAAAGATTTATCAAATGAGAAACAATATTCAGAAATAAATTATACCGAAGAAATGCATAGATCCATATATATATATATATATATATCAGAGATTTGAGGTGTAAACAAGCTCGTACTTTGTAAAAATGCCGAAACTTCAGATCATGTAAGGAGAGAAAATGAAATTTATTAAATAAATCCATATAGAGTGGACTGAAACAGAATGGTGCTTTAGAAAAATGCGTGGAATCTAGACTTACAAAATATTAAACCCTGGCTTATGTTTTGCAGGTCCAAGCTAAGCTAGAACTGTGGTTTCTCCACTTTCCTCATTCTCCACATTAATGTTCAGCGTACTCCTTATTTCCTAGGGATTGTATGTATACACACAAAGAGAGGAACAAACCTCATCCTCGCTGAAATGTCCCGCCTAGCAGATGCACTCAAATAGATCCCCACCTATTGCATATT
Source organism: Pinus tabuliformis (assembly GCA_031772625.1). Lineage (NCBI taxonomy): Eukaryota > Viridiplantae > Streptophyta > Pinopsida > Pinales > Pinaceae > Pinus > Pinus tabuliformis. The sequence goes on along the minus strand of CM062810.1, from coordinate 869,268,887 downwards.
CCATGGGTATAGCTATATGGGTGAGAGTCAGCAATACCTCCTTTGAGTGAACTATGGTGGGATGATGCAAATATATGTGATTAATAATCTCTAGCCTCACATTTTCATCAATCTTGCTCAGATACTAGGCATCATCTTCCCCCACTAGGCACCAACCCCCTCCGAATAAGATCGGGCAATGATTGCACCCAACCAATAGAAAGGAAGCCACTTCCCTACATTATGTTGGAAGGAGTGCCTCCACCAGGAACCAACCCCCTCCTAATAAGATCAGGATGTAACTGCACCCAACTAGTAGAAAAGAGGCCACTTCCCTACGTTATGTTGGGAGGAGTGGGCGCTATTATGGTGTCACAACTTAATGAAAATAGCACAGGACAATGTGAAGCAGATCCACCAAAAATCTAGCCCCACGAAGGAGATCTAGATCAATGCTACATCGCAGAAACAGTTCCAAGTTGTAAAACATTGCCAATCTATGATCTATAACCCGTAGGGCTACCACAAAAACACCCTGAACCCCAAATTTACTGCCTCTACCTTTTAATCATTTTTTTCCATCGTGATCGATTAAATTCTAGTCCACATAGTTATACCATGGTGGAAAAACCTTCTCAACAAGAAAAAAAAATGATGAGAAAATAAAAGCTGAGGAAGAACTCAAAAATAAAGCAAGAAAATTTAATTGCTCAAAAGAAAAAGCAAAGAGTGAAAAATACCTTGGAATCTCAACAATTTAGATTAGATCCAAGCAAAGCGTGAGAAGATGGCTGGAAGAATTACGAAAATTAGAGACACTTATTGATCTAACATGCATGTGTTGCAATAAAGCCAATCTGAAGCCTTTGTTTGTTTCATATGAGCCCCGTTCATTGCTTTCCATAATAGAAATGCCAATTTTTACACGTAGCATCCGACTTGTTATAACAATTTAGTGAAATATTTATTTATACTCCTTTCAATTGCAAAATAATTTTATTTGAGATGATTTGGGCACACTTGCCTAAATAGGTTATAATAGGCTAGTGGATTATAATAAATTATTTTCATAGCATTTCAGGCACTAAATTCTATTTTCTTACACTTTTCACATTAAATTTTCTTTTACCGAGTTTCCTAAAATCAAATATTAAAATTGATTTTCAAAAAAAATAGAATGGATATATTTTTTAAAATTAAAAGTTAGTTTTAATTTGCTCCATGGTGTGGATTAGTTGTTGATGGAATGGGTTGTTAAGGAGTTTTTTATAATTTTATTGATTTAAACTTAGATTAGCTTAGTGTACCATGTGTGAGGTAATGTGGGTATACTTGGAGGTGATTGTGTTCAAATTGATTTTTAAATAAAATAAAATGGGTATATTTTTCAATATTAAAAGTTAGTTTTAATTTGCTCCATGGTGTCGATTAGTTGATGATGGAATGGGTTGTTAAGGCATTTTTTATAATATTATTGGTTTAAACTTAGATTAGATTAGTGTACCATGTGTGACGTCATGTGGGTATACATGGAGGTGATTGTGTTAAAATTGATTTTCAAATAAAATAAAATGGCTATATTTTTTAATATTAAAAATTAGTTTTAATTTCCTCCATGGTGTGGATTAGTTGATGATGGAATGGGTTGTTTAGGAATTTTTTATAATGGTATTGGTTTAAACTTATATTAGCTTAGTGTACCATGTGTGATGTAATGTGGATATACTTGGAGGTGATTGTGTTAAAATTGATTTTCAAATAAAATAAAATCGCTATACTTTTTAATCTTAAAAATTAGTTTTAATTTGCTCCATGGTGTGGATTAGTTGACGATAAAATGGGTTGTTAAGACATTTTTTATAATGTTATTGGTTTAAACTTAGATTAGCTTAGTGTACCATGTGTGAGGTAATGTGGGTATACTTGGAGGTGATTGTGGTGGTGGATAGAATTTGTCACTGTCACGTAAGTACAAGCTCGCTATAGTTGTCTATTGTTCCATATTCAAAAAATAGAAATAATAATGATAATCATATTTTTTTTATTTTATTGAATTAATTATTTATCAAAATCAGATGTTATTAAAATCTCATGATTTTATTGGAGGTAGTTTAGGTGATGGAAATAAGGTAAACTAATTTTCTTGTAATCATTTTCTAAATTGTGTTGTTACTCAAACACTCTCATAGAGAAAAAAAAGAATCTTAACCCCACCTAGAATTCCTAAAAGACAACTCTCAAGCAAACCACCCAATGTCACATTGGTGGATTTCTCTCACTCTATAGACTACACTGAAGGATATCCTTGTCTAAAGGGGGAGTCCATAAAGATTGAGCTAAGCTAGGTCATTGAGTAATGAAGGAAAGTTCTTTAACAAAGTCTAGTGATTTTACACTACTCACTCTCAAAGGAAAAGGTTAGGGATAAGTGTGTGAATAGTCAAACAAACCATGAATTATGAACAAATTTTGAATGATTTTAATTATAAAACTATGCTTATTCATGCAGCAAAATTATACATGAAAAATGAAAAATAAAACTTGCTCAATTAACCATATAACATGAGATGCTAGTGAATCATATATACAATGGCACAATAAAAATAGAAAATGAATCATAGATTATGTCTATACAAGTAAGCCATTAGATCATTCATTCACCATATTCATTAGAATTGGAGATTGATAGTTTGTTATCATCATCAAGAGACCATTCCATGATTAAGAAATCATACACCAATAGTATTAACTATGTTTGGGATGTCAAAGAGTTATGTGTTTGCAATGATAAATAAAGGAAATATTCAAACTTTTCGTTGTTACCGAGGAAAATAAAGACAAAATAGTTGACTGCGGACCACATAAACATTTCTAACATTCAAATGTCATCCATTTATCATCAATTTATCACCATTTATAGTTGGGTAGTTTGTAAATGTAGAATTGTGACCCAAATGAAGTATTTGTAACCTTCAAAAGTGTGTAATTACAACTAATGAACCATGATAAATACCATTAGCGTCTGAACACATTAAACTCTATGTATTTAGAACAAATTGCCATTAAGGCTAGAGATCAATGTAAGTTTTAAAGCAGCCCTGAACAATAAGAAATTTTGTATCATGTCAACATCAATTTTTTAAGAATTGTGTGCTTTGTCTAAATTGTGTGTAGAGCACACCAATAGTGGCACTATTGGTCTTTGATCACTATTTTGTTAATGTGTGTTAAGATGTGACACTTCAAATTAGAAAGTGATCATACGTCTATAAAAGGAAAGCAAGTAAACCGTCAAGATAATCTTAAAAAGAGTGAACTGCTATCCTTATGAATCAAGTCATTTCATGTCCCCATGCATTGATTTGTGTAAGGATGTGGCTAAAATGTCAAATGTGTTAAAAAAATATAAGAAATAAATGTATCAGGAACAAAATTTGACCATGATGCAAATTTGCAAACACTTTTCACAATTATTAAAGAGCTTAAATATCAAGGTGTTTCATGAATTCATGTACTCATGTGAAGCTTAAGAGTGTTTACTATGTCATAGATATGTTACCTAGATATGTCAAATCCAACATGAACAAGTAGAAATATGATAATGTGTCCTTGAAAGTAAAACATTATTCATTTTTAGTTTCTACTAATAATTTTTAATTGTGTCACTTATTCTCTAGTCATATATTTTAGTCCTAGACTAAATTAGCCATTTAAGTTAGTCACTTTTAGTTGAGTCACTTAATTATAGTCATATATTTGACCCATAGACTAAATTAGTCATTTAAGTTAGTCACTTTTAGTTCAGTCAGTCAAAATTGCTGAAATCTAGGAGTAATTCACTTGAAATAATTGTGGTAACTAATGTTTTTAGTCATGTAGTCACTAATCTCTCATTTTGTACTAGTGACTTGATTAAGGTTGAGAGTGGTCTCCTACCATTTCACTTCACTCTCCCACATGTCCTCTCATCTAATTTAAGCATCCTCATCATGGATTGTGTGGGCATCTAGGGGAGAAATCAAATTTCCACTTGGGAAACTTGAATTTACATGAAGGGGCATTGGGATGCTCACCCATTTATCTTTTCATTGTCACAATTTTCCTTGGGATTGACTCCCAAATTTCTATATAATAGATCCATGGTCTCTCACTATGTAAATATCTTGTTATTAGCTTTTGCGCTTGCGGAAGCACTCCTACTTTGTACATTTTTCAATAATTTCAATAAAAAGACTTTGTGGTTCCATTCATTGGTGTTCCTCCATTGGAGCATGGTGTGTTTTGAGCTATTGGTATAATATCTTCTATTTATTATTTTATTTATTTCATTTCCCATATACTCTTGTACACTTGCTAGTGCAAAGCTGTGTTGTATTAGCATTTGATTTTGAAAGTAGACACTAGATATTGAAAGTTCTATTTTATTTTCACATAAATTTCTAGAAGTTTCAATTAATTATTTCTTATCTAAATCTATATGGAATAATTTGTGATTGGAGTGTTGTAAAATAATTTATTTATTTATATTTATCAAGCATGAGGGTATTTGAAAGAACAACCCACTCTTGAAGCATCCTGAAAGAAATCACATTTGTTATTTGGATTTTCATAGTTCATCTTACAAAAAAGTGTTCTTGCAGGGATTTGTTGGACATAACTTGTATACAAGAAATTTTTTTATAATTTAAATCTTTTCAAATAATGCTTCATTGATTCTATACTAGCATATCGAGAGAATTTTCTAAACTAAAACAAGTGATGGGTTTCACCCCCATCACTTGATTTGGTTTTGTATATACTATTTGTATTATATTTATTTGTTTCACATGCTCTCTCTAGAATAATTGTCTCTTGATATTGTAGCCCTAAGTTGGAGTGTTGGCAAGAAGAATAAAGACAAATCACTAAAACTCTAACCATTTTCTTGTAGGCCTCCCAATATTTTTCCAAGTTAATCTTCTAGGAGGTCATGGGCATAGAGGGCTAGCTCATCTCTCTTGCAAAATTGTTCAGCATTGGAGGCTAGTTTTGAACTACAGAGAGACACTTAACAACTTGAGTCCTAAGAGAATTCTTATTGTACTTACCTTAGTTTCTATTTTTAACTTTCAAGAAGGAAGTATAGTGCTTGAAAAGTCTCATATATTGTAAATATTCCTCTTGAAGTTTTACTTGAGACCTTTTGGGAATGTTTATCATCTTTGTAACAATCTAAAAAAAAGCTTAGCTTTTCTTGTGGGAACTCCGGTTTCACCCAAGGAATCATTTTATCCTTATTTAGAAGGAGAAACATGTGGGTGGATTTATTTTCCATTGATTTTATTAGTTTTTATTTTTTTCATGCCTTAATAATTAACACAATCACAACATCATAATCTAACTTTCTAAATTTAATTTTGTTATTAGTTCCCATTTTATCTCTTGCATTTGAAGTCTTTCTTTTAAGTTCAACTTGAAATTTTGCTGGGGCCAACCCACGTGGTCCCGCCTCACCTCAGCTAATGTGGATTCTACTTTACGAACTTGGACATTATACGTTTGATTGGAATTGATTTCGGTTTGATATGCAATCAACTTGCATGTACTAGCATAGTCTATTTAGTGGACATCTATCCTCCTCGGGATCCTGGCAAATCCCCGCCTTGGTTTCCACCCTATTCGCGCCTTTGGGTCTATTATGGTCTCCCGGTGGTTGGTTCGGTAGTCTCTGCATTATTTTGTTTTTGCTGGTAGTTGCTCGGCCTGTAGTGAAACCCTATGCGATTCCGGCCTGTTCTGTTGTGGTATGGCTAGAGCTCGACTGCGCTCGTTCGCTATTGTTTCGGTTTGTTTGCTCGGCGACCTCGTATCTCCTTGGTAAGTTGTCTCTGTTCGTTATATGCTTGTTTTCACTCTCTCTACTGTAAGCGCTCTCCACTGTTCGTCGTTTGCCTTAGCACTGTCTGGTCTTGTCTTCCTTAACAGTCCATAGTTGTTTGGTTGTTATGGTTTAATGGTGCTCGGGTTCGCTCTCGGCTTGACAGTCTCCAAGGTTGATGGATTTCTGGGGACTTCCCTCTTCGGCTCTCGGCTATTTGAAAAGGTGTGATTCCGTTCCCTGCTGGAGTTCCTTCACCACAATTTGTACAAGCTCTAATGACCTCGGCCCCTCTGTGAGCAGGGCTTTCTGGTTCGAGGTTTTCTCGCTGGCTATCGCGGCTCACACTCAGGTATGGTCACCCTCTTTTGTTCGTTCTCTGTTTTTCTTCTCAATCTTTATAGCTCCAGCTTTCATTCAAGGGTTTGGGAAACTAACTCCCCACCCTTCGTTTCTTTTACAGGTGTGGCCGTCCACCAGTTCGTTGGCAATGACATTCGACTTCTCTGGTCTCTCTCCGGGTAGTCTTGCTCTTATTTCTCATCTGTATTAGGTTATTGTATTTGTCATTGGGTCCGGTTGCTAGTTACTGAGATGTATGGTCTTTAGTCATGGCTTGGGTTTCTAGATTTTGTCAAACCCTTGGCCGTAAACTAGGTAGGGTTTGGTAACTGCAGCAACGCTGTTAGGTTATACTAAGATGGACTGTTCTATGGAAATCTATGCTGAGATAAAATGTTGCAAATTTAAGCGAAAAGGGAACTCGTTCACTGTCGGTTTTGTTTGCTTACCTGGGTACTATGTTTGTCTGGCATGAACCCGTAGTGGGTGCTGGTCGGTTCCACCTCTCGTGTGCTTGCTTTCTTATGCTGCCAGTTCGTAGCCTGTCAAGGACTGTAATGGACTTTTGTATATGAAAATAAAAATGAATTATTGACACAGCATTTTAATGTACAGTCTTTTGTTCCTGAGGACGCATATGAAAATTATTTCTTTGTGCACTGTAAAATGAAGGAAAAGTAACTTTACTACTATTACTCTCTTGTTTTCTCTGCTGCTGAACCCCTCTGGGCTTGCTTGCTCGCGTTCTTGTACATTGCTTCTATGCAGTTAGATAACTGCTGGCAGTTGTTCAATTTCAGTTCAACAGTTATTACATATGTGACATTTCTTGATGGTTAACTTGTTTTCCTTGGTCTGTTCTTTACAATAGTAAATTATTGTTAAGTGGCTAATGACTCTAACTACTAATACTATTCCTAGTTAGAACTTATTATAATATTTCAGACATTCTGAACAGAAACTAAAATAACAACAGATAATAATAAAACTAACTGAAAGGAAAAGAAAAAAAAACATAAGAACGAGACAGACTTGCTGTCCGTTCTGTGAGCTATTTCTCGTCTCCTGTCCTTTTCAGAAACCATGTCTGCCTTCTCTCTGACTTCACCCTGTTAACCAGATGCTCCTGCATCAGGCTTCCGGGGTAAAAGAGAACTCATGGCTCCGTTCCATGAGCTCCTCCACCGAATAACCAGCCTTCTGAATCTGTGCGGCGTCGAGCCACGAGCTGTCCTCCATTGGACGGTCTCTCCACTTGACGAGGTAACGCAGATACTCCTTTCTGCGCGTCTTCTTGGCTACCTGGGTGCTGAGGATTCCTTCAATTTCATGGGTCCGGGCCGAAGGTAACTGTTTCCTCCAAGGACTGCTCTCTAACTGGGTGTCCCGTTCTGGCTGTACCGTACTATCATCTTCCGCCTGGGCGTGATATGGAAACAGGTCTGCCACGTTGAATATAGGTGATATGCCTATGTCAGGTGGCAGCTGAATTTCATAAGCGTTGGGTGAAAACTTTCGCAGAATCTTGCATGGATCGATTTTCTTGTATTTCAACTTGTTATATGTGCCCTTAGGAAACCATTCCCGGCGCAGGTGCGCAAGGACCTCGTCCCCAACATCAAAATGCACCTCTCGTCGCTTTGTGTCTGCTTGTTGTTTGTATTTTTGTGTGCTGTCCTGCAATCTCAATTTGACTTTTTCATGAAGCTCGCTCATTGCTTCAGTAAAATCTTCCCCATCTGCACTTCTCCATTCTAGCTTTCCCAAATCTCGCAGTTCATGTATTCCCCGAGGATGCATACCATACAAAATCTGAAATGGGCTAAATCCGGTGCTACGATTGGGTGAATCGTTATAAGCGAATTCTACCTGGGCAAGAGCTCGATCCCATAATCGTGAATTTTCTCCAGTCAAACTTCGTAATAAGTTTCCCAAGCTCCTGTTCACCACCTCTGTCTGTCCATCAGTCTGCGGATGATACGCAGAGCTGAAATTCAATTGCGTGCCCAACTTTTTCCACAGGGTGCGCCAAAAATGTCTTGTGAACTTCACATCCCTGTCTGAAACAATAGTTCTAGGTAAGCCATGTAATCTAACAACTTCTGTGAAAAACAGGTGTGCCACGTATGTGGCATCACTAGTTTTCCGACAGGGAATGAAATGAGCCATCTTCGAGAATCTGTCCGCCACCACCATCACTGAATCATATCCCCGCTGTGTTCTAGGCAATCCTAGGACAAAGTCAATGCTGACTGAATCCCACAGCCTGCTTGGAACAGGTAGGGGTGTGTAAAGTCCAGTATTTTGGCTGTGTCCTTTCGCCAGTTGGCAGACTTTACACCTGGTTACATATCTCTGCACGTCCCGGCTCATTTTAGGCCAATAATAAAAATGCCCGAGCTGCTCCAAAGTTTTGTTGACGCCAAAATGTCCCGCTAGTCCACCACTATGTTTTTCTCTTACTAGATTTTCCCTCATCGAACAGTCCGGAATACATAGCTGCCCACCTCGAAACAATAATCCTTCCTGTAAATTATAATCTAGCCATGGGCTTGTGTTCCTCAATACGGGATTTTGGCAAGCTTCAAAAGCTTCCTTGAAATCCGTGTCCATCTGGTACAAGTCCTTCAGATATTCGAATCCCATCACCTGTATGCCACTTTCTTGTAAGAGCAAGGCTCTTCGGCTTAAAGCATCTGCCACTTTGTTGGCTTGCCCACTTATGTGTTTTAGCACAAAAGTAAAACTCTGCAAGTATTCCACCCACTTGGCATGCTTATGGTTCAACTTGTGCTGCTGCATTACATATTGTAATGCTGAATTATCGGAAAACAAGACGAACTCATTACCTAGTAGTTAGTGTCTCCAATGTTCTAAAGCTTGGACCACTGCATAGAATTCCTTGTCATATGACGAATACTTCTGCCGACTCTCATTTAGTTTTTCACTAAAAAATGCCACTGGTCTGTCCTCTTAACTGAGCACAGCGCCAATAGCTGTCCCACTTGCATCACAACGAACCTGAAAAGGTTTACTAAAATCGGGCAGCCTCAAGATCGGCCTCTCCATTATTTTCCGCTTCAAAAGTTGGAAACTGTTTTCTACCGCCTTGGTCCAACAAAAAGGTTGGCTGGCCTTTTTGATGGTCTCTAACATTGGTGCGCAGATTTCACTGAAATTTTTAATAAATTTTCGATAAAAACTTGCTAGACCGTGAAAACTACGTACCTCAAACAAACTCTTTGGTGACGGCCAACTTATGATTGCTGCAATCTTTTCTGGGTCCATCTTCAACTCGTTCTCTGCAACTACAAATCCCAGATAGACCAGCTCCTTCAGCAAGAAAGTGCATTTCTTCAAATTTATTAGCAGCTTGCTCTGCTGCAACTTCTCGAACACCTTTCGAATATGCTGAAGATGCTCTCTTTTCGTTCTGCTGAAAATTAAAATATCGTCCAGATAAACTATCACGAACTTGCCAATAAATTCTTTCAACATCTCATTCATCAGCCTCATAAAAGTACTAGGAGCATTACTCAACCCAAATGGCATGACCAGCCATTCATACAGCCCTTCATTGGTCTTGAAGGCTGTTTTCCATTCATCTCCTTCCCTAATTCTGATCTGATGATACCCACTCTTCAGATCTATTTTTGTAAAATAAGCTACCCCACTAAGACAGTCCATCATATCGTCCATTCAGGGCAAGGGAAATCTGTATCAAATCGTGATTTTGTTTATGGCCCGCGAATCCATACACATTCGCCATTCTCCACCCTTCTTAGGTGCAAGTACTGTTGGTATTGCACAGGGGCTCAAGCTTTCTCTGATCAGTCCCTTATCCAGCAACTCCTGCACTTGTTTGCGTACCTCTTCATTGTCCCTCAGACTCATCCTGTACGCTGCCTTATTTGGCAAGCTTGCTCCTGGTATAAAATCAATGTGATGGCTGATACTCCTTTTGGGAGGCAGTTTATCAGGTAACTCATCAACCACAATATCTTGGAATTCTTCCAACAACTCCTGAATTTCTTTAGGCAGTTCTGATTTTTCTATGTTCAGCAACACCGGCTTCATTCTCCTTACAACTGCATAATTAACTTCATTTTCCTCAACCTGTTTCACAAACTGTTTTCCTCCAATTAATAATGCCTTTGTTTCGCTCAGTTCTGCTGTGTCTTCCTCTTTGATGGGGACAAGTGTTTGTTTGATCCCATCCTTCGTGAATTTATAATAATTTGTCTTCCCATCGTGTGTCACCTTCCGGTCATACTGCCATGGTCTTCCAAGCAGTATATGGCACACGTCCATTGGCATAATATCGCAGACCACTGTGTCGTGGTACTTGCCAATGTGGAATTCTACCTCGCATTGTTCATCAACTAATAGCTGGTGGCCTTTCTATAGCCACGACACCTTGTAAGGTGTGGGGTGCTTAAGCCGCTTCAGTCCCAGCTTTTCCACCATTTCGGTGGCAACCAAGTTGTCCGTACTTCCGCTGTCTATTATCAATTTGCAGCACTTTCCATGTGATTTACAAACTGTCCGGAACAGTGCTTTCCGCTGGGTCGGTTCAGCCACCTCCTTGGCTGGTTTCAATAGCACTTTATTTAAAATCAAAGCTTCCCCTGTTTCTGCCATGTCTTCCACCTCCCGGGGTTGTGCTTCAGCTTCCTCAGGCTGTGCAACAAGTGCTCCCCTCTGGCCCACATGTTCAACTTCTGGACATTCGAAGGATCTGTGCCCCCATTTATGGCACCTGTAGCACTGGACATTAGTCCCTCTTCCGTGGCCATTTCCTCGTCCTCGCTGATATGACCGACCTCCTCTGGTGCTTTCTCCTTTCTCTGCTGTCCCTGAAGTTCTGGAACTACTGCCTTCCTCGCTGTTCGCAGCAGTTCTCCCCCTGCCATAGGACTGTCCTCGTCCTCTGCCATTCCCTCTCCCTCTCCTGTTGTTTTGTTTTCTGTTGATTTTCTCTTCAGCCTTTACAGCACTCTGAAAGGCTTCTTCAATATTCCGGGGAGAGAGAATATTGATTTCATCCAATATTTCCATCCTCAAGCCATTCACGTACCTCGCTGTTTTTTCTGGAGTATCATCCGTATAACCAGCACGTAAATTCACTCGGTAAAACTCTTCTGTGTACTCTTTGACAGTCATACCCTTCTGCCTTAAATTATGTACTCGCCGATATAGTTCAACCTGGTAGTCTTTCGGCAGGAATCTGCCCTTCAATTTTGCCACCATCCTTGGCCATTTTCGTATCGGCAATTTGTTCATTTGATTTCTGTCCGCTTGGACACTGTCCCACCATAAGAGGGCGTGCCCTTTTAATTTAGTTGCAGCGAATCTAACTCTTTTATCCTCACTGACTTCCTCATTTTCAAAATACTTATCTAATTCGCTTATCCAGTCCAACAGGACATCTGCGGACAGACTACCATCGTAGTTGGAAATCTCCGTTTTGGGTTTGCTGCTGGCTAATAGAACTGATCGCAGCAGTCTCAATTCCAGAGCTTCTTCGTCTGACTCGTCTGTAGTAGTTACTGCTTCCTCCTCACTGTCATCTCCAAGTTCCGGGTCTCTTCACCTGCCCGCCTCCACTGCTTCCAAACGAGCTGTAAGAACTCTGATCTGTTCTCTCAATCCTTCATCTGCTCCTCTACGTGCACCTCTTCCACGTCCTCGTCTCGGTACTTCCATCTTCTTCTATTTCCTCAAAACGCTGCTCTGATACCACTTGATGGGGCCAACCCACGTGGTCCCGCCTCACCTCAGCTGATGTGGATTCTACTTTACGAACTTGGACAGTATACGTTGATTGGAATTGATTTCGGTTTGATATGCAATCAACTTGCATGTACTAGCATAGTCTATTTGGTGGACATTTGTCCTCCTCGGGATCCTCGCAAATCCCCGCCTTGGTTTCCACCCTATTCGCGCCTTTGGGTCTATTATGGTCTCCCGGTGGTTGGTTCGGTAGTCTCTGTGTTATTTTGTTTTTGCTGGTAGTTGCTCGGCCTGTAGTGAAACCCTATGCGGTTCCGGCCTGTTCTGTTGTGGTATGGCTAGAGCTCGACTGCGCTCGTTCGCTCCTGTTTCGGTTTGTTTGCTCGGCAACCTGGTATCTCCTTAGTAAGTTGTCTCTGTTCGTTATATGCTTGTTTTCACTCTCTCTGCTGTAAGCGCTCTCCACTGTTCGTCGTTTGCCTTAGCACTGTCTGGTCTTGTCTTCCTTAACAGTCCATAGTTGTTTGGTTGTTATGGTTTAATGGTGCTCGGGTTCGCTCTCGGCTTGACAGTCTCCAAGGTTGATGGATTTCTGGGGACTTCCCTCTTCGGCTCTCAGCTATTTGAAAAGTTATGATTTCGTTCCCTGCTGGAGTTCCTTCACCACAATTTGTACAGGCTCTAATGACCTCGGCCCCTCTGTGAGCAGGGCTTTCTGGTTCGAGGTTTTCTTGCTGGCTATCGCGGCTCACACTCAGGTATGGTCACCCTCTTTTGTTCATTCTCTGTTTTTGTTCTCAATCTTTATAGCTCCATCTTTCATTCAAGGGTTTGGGAAACTAACTCCCCACCCTTCGTTTCTTTTACAGGTGTGGCTGTCCACCAGTTCGTTGGCAATGACATTCGACTGCTCTGGTCTCTCTCCGGGTAGTCTTGCTCTTATTTCTCGTCTGTATTAGGTTATTGTATTTGTCATTGGCTCCGGTTGCTAGTTACTGAGATGTATGGTCTTTAGTCGTGGATTGGGTTTCTAGATTTTGTCAAACCCTTGGCCGTAAACTAGGTAGGGTTTGGTAACTGCGGCAACGCTGTTAGGTTATACTGAGATGGACTGTTCTATAGAAATCTATGCTGAGATAAAATGTTGCAAATTTAAGCGGAAAGGGAACTCGTTCATTGTCGGTTTTGTTTGCTTACCTGGGTACTATGTTTGTCTGACATGAACCCGTAGTGGGTGCTGGTCGGTTCCACCTCTCGTGTGCTTGCTTTCTTATTCTGCCAGTTCGTAGCGTGTCAAGGACTGTAATGGACTTTTGTATATGAAAATAAAAATGAATTATTGACACAACATTTTAATGTACAGTCTTTTGTTCCTGAGGACGCATATGAAAATTATTTCTTTGTGCACTGTAAAATGAAGGAAAAGTAACTTTACTTCTATTACTCTCTTGTTTGCTCCACTGCTGAACCCCTCTGGGCTTGCTTGCTCGCGTTTTTGTACATTGCTTCTATGCAGTTAGATAACTGCTGGCAGTTGTTCAATTTCAGTTCAACAGTTATTACATATGTGACATTTCTTGATGGTTAACTTGTTTTCCTTGGTCTATTCTTTACAATAGTAAATTATTGTTAAGTGGCTAATGACTCTAACTACTAATACTATTCCTAGTTAGAACTTATTACAATATTTCAGACATTCTGAACAGAAACTAAAATAACAACAGATAATAATAAAACTAAGTGAAAGGAAAAGAAAAAAAAAAACATAAGAACGAGACAGACTTGCTGTCCGTTCTGTGAGCTATTTCTCATCTCCTGTCCTTTTCAGAAACCAAGTCTGCCTTCTCTCTGACTTCACCCTGTTAACCAGATGCTCCTGCATCAAATTTCACTTTTGAAGCAACTTATTTCATTATATTCAATCATTTCAATTCATGTGGAAAAGTTATATTTTGTTAATTTAACAATTTGGTTACTTTATCATTTATTTTCAATCCTTTTATTCACTTTGCAAGTGTATCACACTTTGAAGGTTGATCTCATTTCATTTCTTTAGTTGGTTGATAATTGATATATAATTTGTTAAATCATTTAATTTGAGAAACTTATAATATTATGTGCCTATGAAGCTTATGCTCTTATATCTTATACAATTTTGAGCTATTATCTAAGTTATCTCATCGAGCATATTTCCATTTACTTGAGCTATTTCCTTTTACAAGAACTAATAAACTTACTTTCATTTCATTTAGGCATATTAGCATAGCTTGCATCTCTAATGAAAATTTACCTCCAACTATAGGTTTGGTCGAAAGATGTCTCCTATGAACCCATTTATTTCATCAACTTGAGATATAAACGATCTTGTGTGGTTAACATGGTGAGCTTGCATTCGTCAGAGCGTGATAGTATCTATAGCGCCAGAGGCATCGAGCGTGTTAGATATTGAAAGAGAGGTATTGTTAATATAGCATTGGCTATCCTTACTTGGATGTCCTTCCACAACTTACATAAAAGTCTTTTTTGAAAACAATCGAAATAAATGTCACATCTAGACTAGGAATCTAGATTAAAATTAACCAAGATAATTGCATTTAATCTTAGCTTAAGTGCATTTCATGCTAACACATTTTACTATTTTTAACTGAAAATTATTTCATGTACTTCTCATTGAGGCAAATTATTTAAATTGATTATCTTATTTAGGCAAGTATCACTCTATATTGCTTCCATGCATGTTTCTAATTTTTGAATGATTATATATCTTGAAAGAATTTCTTGAAAGAAAATTTTATATCTTACATGTGATATCATATCTTTTTAACATATTGTGTTTGATTGACACAATTACTTGTGTTTCAATTAGAAGGAATTCAATTTTCTTGAGCATGTATTATTTATTTTAAGCAATATCGAGGACACTGGTTTTATGTATTTGAATCTTTGATTCATGTATTGATGGTTATATATTTCATTTCATAGTTATTATCATATTTTCTCATACTCTTAAAAGTAATACAATTCACTCTAACATCTCCTAGAAACCTCACATCCTTTTTTAACATAGTTTTCCATTTAGGGACCAACCCCCTTGGCATATGTAGGAGAGAGATTAAATAGAGAGAGTGGAAATAGGTGAAAGCCTAATCTCTTAACTTTTCCATGAACCATTACTTGTGGGGTTAAGGTATTTTCTGACTAACTTAGGTGTGTGACCAACAACAACAAGAGAGGTATTTCTCTATCAATAGAAGTGTGTCATTATAGAGGCATTTCATTTGGGTGCATATACATTACGTTGAAGCAATACTCTAAGTCTGTGAATTTGGGTTTATGTACATGAGTGCTTGTGATAATAGTTTCAATTACTCTGTGTTTCACTTTGCTAGTGACGTTAAGTGATTTTGGAATTAGATTTTCTCTTGTCCCCTATTTTAGTATTTGGAGCTAACATTTCTTATTATGGTTTTGGAGAATTTCATGCGTTATGTCTGTGTGTTGTGGCGAGCCTTTTGGAATATAGTCCTCTCGTGTGTCGATTGGGGATGAGTTACTGATTTTTGGCAATAGTTTGTTGTTTCAATGGGTTCTGGCCATTCACAAGAGACCTTTACCAATGGATTCATTGTAATCAAACCAAGGATTGTAGGGTCCTCTTCTATTCCAAGGGTTTATTCATCATCATCTTTCTCAATGATGAGGATTATCATCGTGCTATTTCAAGGAAAATTTTAAGGATGGAAAATTTTCTTGAAGATTAAAAACATTGTTGAATCTCACTAATCCCTAACATGCAAACTATAAAAATGTTTATTGATATATTTGTAAAATTATTCAAATTTGTAATGATTTTATATATAGCCTCTATAAAATGTTGGCGATTTTTAAGGTAAAATAATTTTATATTCTAAAATTTGGGTGCATAATATTTTATAAAAATTGGAAATTGGTGAATCATTTTTGTGGAAAAATCATGGAAAATTAGCCCACTTGGCAAACATTAGCTCCTAAAACTTTCCATGGGTTTTTTCCAAAGGGCCTTGGTTCTGGGGAAAAGATGGGATCTTCTTGACCCTTTGGTTCCCAAATTTTTTGGCTCATCTATGGTATTATTCAATGTTTCTGGGTATCATAAACACCTTGGGTCATTTTCTAGCCACAAATCCCTTGCAAAGATAGTATGGCATCTACACCTATGGTAGGATTTGTGTAGAAATTGACATCTACAAAGGCTTGCATGAAAAATAATGTGATTTTCACTAGACTCAGGTGTTTGACTATGAGAATAATTATTTTTGGTGTCAGCTTTTCCATCAAACAAACCATCTTTAGAATTCTTGTTCCCAAAAACTAATCAAACATAAGTCAAGGTCTAAGGCATGAAAGCCATGCATCCTACCTCTTCGCGAAGAGGAGGATTCCTCTTAATCAAATCAAGAAGACGTTGAGTTTGATGATGATATGATTTCATTAGACCAGTCCCACACTTGAGATCTTCAAAATGCCTATAAATAAGGTAAGGACATCTAAGTTTTTCCAACTAAAAGAGAAGAAGTCATTAATAATGTGCCACCAGGGGCCATGAAGCACATCCATGAATAAAACTCCTTGAACTCTAACAAGGAAGCCTCCTTATCTTCTTGGGACAATCTTCAGGTAGCTTTAGTAGCCCCACTTCCAGAAGGTTGGGTCAATGCATCAAAAAAAGGGAAAGAGAGGACTCACTAATGATCTACCCCAAGGTAGGTGATTTTAATGTTTTTTCTTTTATGGGTATTTTGTTATTTAGTCTTCATGCTTACTTTGTCTTACCTCGTTGGAGATTTATACTCCCAGGTTAGTTGTTTTTGAAGACATATGTTATCAATCTAAAACGTATCTTTATTATAAAAATATTTTATACTAGATTACAAAAACCAAAAAAACACAATTATGAAACTTGTAGAAGTGAATAATAGAGGTTATTTTACCAAAAAAAATGACTAAAATTTTCTCTGAGCCTTCATACACTCCCCTCAATTGAGTTTGGATTTACTTCTTACCGAAAATGGTAGAAATCTCTTATTCGAAACAATAGGAAACTGATTTCTATTTGGAGTAAATATTGAAGTAACCTTATTTTCTCAATGGCTAAATAAACATGACTCGAAGTTCCACTTAATGAATATATTGAACCTCTTCTTCTATTTTCTATAATTTATTACAATAGAAAACCAAATTCAAAAATTGACCAAAAGCATAACTTTTGGACATATAGAATCTAAGTTGGAGATTTGCTTAATGCCCCTGCATCGGAATAGATCCCAATCAATAATATTTCATGTGAGTGGAAAGAAGACCATAAAAGAACTTGTATGGTTGGTGTTTTGTGCTATATAGAAAAAATAGAAATGAGTGATATATGTTATATTTTCTCTGATTTCATGTTATTACACTTATTTAGAAGAGACGTTGTAATGTGTGGCTGGTTAGATCATAGGAATATTATTACAATGAATTAATTCTATTAGTTAGCACAAATATGCATAAATATACATATATCCAACTAATAAGTGTTCCTTGGGAATGTATATAGTTATGCTTGAGCATATTCTCATCTATTAAATATGATTTCTTTTATGAATGAGATAAGTGTTGCTTAAAATGGATATGATATGCATTTTTTCCTCTTGATGCTTGTGATATGCATGTTTTAAAAGGCTAAAATCTTTGCAAGTGTTCTAAGGTAGAAAAAACTAATGTCTGAATATGGTTATCTCTAATAGATAATGGTGACGTCTGAGGGGGAAACTTGATTGGTGATCATTATGAGATTAAGTCTTTGTGATGTGTGTGGTTTAAAGTTCAAACCACCCATAAAATCCTTGTGAGTCATGTGTGGGGGAGCACATGGGTTCACCTAGAGGTTTAGTGGTAGTGGTTAGAATCAACCATGTATCACATGAATATGAGTTGAACCTAATTACCAATTCCTCTATATACAAAACACATGATAGATAATTGTGAGACAAATTGATGTAGGAGCATACAACTCTACAATTTTAATTCAATTTAGTTAACTTACAGGGTCTTGTGTTTTCAAGGAAGTTTGATTCCTATGCATCTAATCATTAATTTTTTGAGCGATTAGAATATGAATTAATTAGATATTTGTAAATGCTCTCAAATGTACGAGAACATGATTAATGATGAGTAGTGATGAGAGAGTTGGAAACCAATTATAACTCTTAGACTAGAAAGTGGTGTCATGATTCGTGGAACTATAGAGGATTCTCAGGGATAACTAGAGTTAAAAGTAGATTTAGAGGATATTGAGGACTTAGTTCAGTAGATTAAGGATCTGAACCAGAATTGGTTAAATAGAACCTTTTGTATAAATGTAAGCAAAAAAGGGATAGTCATGGGTTAGAGAGGTAGAGAGTTAGTTAGAGTGAGATTACAGGTTTCACTATAAGCCTACAAGCAGGAAAGGAAAGGCCGCTGATATTGAAAATGAGGATGAGGAAGAAATTCATGTGCAAATGCTTGTTTATTAATACAGACAACTCAATTCTGAGTTTGTATGATGTGTACTGTGTAATAGAGTTTAGACTATGTGTGTGACTAGAGAAATTCTGGGTAACTTAGGTTGCAGGTATGTAGATGAAGAGGAGTAACAGAGAAGTGTGTTACGTGGTTACATGTAGACAACATTGGAGGAAGCCTTTAATGTTATAGTGAAGTTGAAGGAAGCAAAAGGTGCAAGCAAAGATCGAGATCCGAATAAGTGAGGATTGTACGGCGAAGGCAAATACACATGCGAAAATTCGAATGACTATTACACAGTAAGAACCAAAAGAAATTAAAGCCATGAAGAAATGAAGTAAACATGCCCAGGAGTTGTTGGATCAGTCAGATCAACGAGTGAGATTGTGTGTGATAAATAGGTAAGATCTTATCGCGCAAATAAAGTAGGAAGTTGAGTGGCAGAGATTAAGCCACGTGTTAGCAGAAGGATAGAGCAGTTTTCATAAGTGGGAAGCTATTTCTCGCATGCCCTCAAATTTGTAAGCAGTATTCCAAAATCGGATGCAATAAGTTTTTATGCAACAGAATTAAACCCTTGTTGAATTGTAGTGATCAGGACTGTCCACTAGGTGATTGATTGGACACATATCACTTCCAAAAGTGTGCGCTGGTTAATTTGGCATTGGCACGCAATGAGGTTTTATATAACGGGCTTAAAACCTTGTTGAGTTCTAATAATAGTGACTATTCAATGGTTGATTGATCGGACAATAATCATGCTCAAATGTGTGCATCAGTTAACATGCCAGGTGGAGCTGATGAGTTATTCAAAAATGTTTAACTTCTTTAAGTTCCGTCAGGTGAATGGGTTAAAGTTGGAGATCGTGCGATAGTCATTGATCTAAAGGAAGAAATCAATGGTTCAGATTTGAAGTGAATGGTTGAGCATCGATATATGTTCCAAAGTCGTGAAATGGTGGAAAGGTAAGGGTTAAGTGTGGTTTATGTGTGATTTCCATTATATGGAATTATAATAGAAATCAAGCGAAATATATACATTATGGGTTAAGTCGAGGTTAACCAAAGTCTAAAAGACCATGTTATGGTTAATATGCATGGGTTGTTAACCAAAGGTTATGAAGAGTTGTATAAAGTTCTTCTTAGGGTTTACCAAAGGGTTAGTCTTTGAAGAGTCAAATGAAGTGTTTCTGCATAGGTTTATTTAAGAAGCCTTAAACCTATATCTAAGAGAATTTTCCTAAGTAAGGAATATTTGGGAATTCCTGGGACACACCTAGTGTGACATGCAATCTTAGTTGGATACAGTGGGTATATGTGGCTTAGGCTGCATCATTGGGGTATATGCAGCTTAGGCAGGCACCATTTGGTATCAGAGCAGAATAAGGAAATTTTGTGTATAAGAATTATTTCATAGAATTCTATTCTAAGAGTTATGTTTAGATGGTATGTATGCACGCAGAAGGAGATCAAATTTTAAATCTGATAAATATTAGGCACATAGTGATAAAGTGTAGCAGAATTTGCAGATGCAAAGTAAACAGAGAACAATCCATTCAAAGTGTAGGTGAATGGTAGAACAAGATCATGCAGAGGTCTTGAAGGTGAGAAGATTGCAGCAACCTAGAGAAAGGAGTGTTCAATTGGTCCTAGAGGAAAGAACCAAAGAGGTGCCAAAATACCAAGCTCAAAGAAAATCTTAGTGAGGCATATGTAGCAAGAATGAGACTTGTTATTGGAGAGGTTTCGTTGCAGCTCACAAAAATATCAGCAAGGCAATTCCACAAGGGATGTGGGTAGAATTGCTAAGGGATGAAGAAAGCTGGTAAGAACTTCTGAATGAAAGAAGAGGTGGTCAAAACCTAGTATTTCATTTCTGGTTGAAGTACAAAAGGACAATTGTGTTCTTAAAAGGTGTAGATGAGTTGAAGCCTAGAAGGAGCAGAGAGAAGTGCCCAAAAGAGGTTTAGAGAATAGAGGACCAAGTGCTTCCCAAAAGACCAAGTACAGAGGAAATCTTGGTGAGGTAAGTGGTAGCAAGGAGGACTTTCTGTTGCAAAGGCTTTAATGCATCTCATAGTAAGTAAGTGAGGAACTCATGAAGATAGAGAAGAATATGGCTACTGATAGTCATAACAGAGGTAATATAGGTTCTGAGAAAGACCACAACAGAAAAAAAGTGAAGGAGGATGCCAAGGTAAATGGAAAGAGAATGAGTCAAGAGGAGCATGACAAGGAGGTTGCAAAGTTAAAAGAACAACTCAATATATTAAGGATGATACTAGACAAAAACCAAGGACAAGGTTGGGTCTTGAGGAAAAAGGAAGTGAAGTGGTCTAAGTTACAGAGAAGGCTACAGCAAAAGCAAGTGAAGTCGCTGGTGGAACAAATCAGAGAAGCTGAGTTGGAAATGGAAATATCAATTTGTGAAGCAGAACAGGGTGAAGTTCTGGGTAAAGATGAAGACTGAAGATCTGTGGAAGATCTTATGAATTATTGTGAGAATTCAAGATAGCAAGAAGACTTGAAGATTGAAACTTCAAGTGAGACCAAAAGGTTACATGATTTTAAATCTGATCAATTGTGTATGTTTGCAGGTGAAACATGTGAAAAAGGACAATTTTCTAATATTGTCATAAAAGAGGAAGAAGACAGGCAGAATCTGAATTCTATTATAAAAGAAGATGATATAGATAATTCTCATGTAAATGCTCGTAGAGAGTTGGGAACAAGTTTTACTTTTCAGCATATTGCAAGGACTGAAAGAAGAGGAATTTTGACTCATGTTGATGGCCAAAAGGAGGAAGAAGTAGGAAAGGATATCAAGCAACCAAGTGAAGGATTTGAGGAGATTGGAGAGAAGACCATCAAAATATTTCTGAGTCATGTAGAGGGCTTGGAACAGTAAGAGGACTTGTTGATTCAATCATCAAATGAGATCATGAGGTCGTGTGGTTTTAAAACTAACAAGTTGTGTGTGAATACAGATATTGTAGAAGACAAACCATCTTATGGAACTATCTTGAGAGAAGTTGAATGTTTCCAAGCAAAGTATGATGATGATTGTCTTTCAAATGAAGATCAAGTTGAGTTATTACAATAGAAGGAGTTCATAAATTCCTTGCTTAGTGAAGGAAATATCTTCAGTAAAGATGAGATAGCTATATCTTATGATAAGGAATTTCTTTTTGGTAAGGACAAAGAGAAACTGATTTTGTTAAATGAACAAAGGAAGAGTGATGGAAAAACATCTAAAACTATCACAAAGATGGAGGATAAGAATTTTATTCTGATCGAGAATGAAGAAGTAGTGTCACCAAGAAATTATACTTGTGATAAAGAAGAAGGTAATGAGGATTGTACAGAGCTTTTAGGAAAAATCCCAAGTGATATGACAAATTTATGGCATGAGTTAAGACTTTTGGAGAAAAGGCTACAAAACTGAAGAGTAAGTGTTCAAGTTGTAAAGTCAGAGGTGAATGAGAATGAAGGAGTTCACTATAGCAGACAAGAGCAGAAAGACATCATTGAAGTAGATGGTGTGGAAGAGAGTCTTGTTGACAGTCCTAAGAGCCCTTTGGAGGATTCCTTAGAGAAGTTGAGTCGGCATATTGATGTGTTGATAAAAGAGGAAAAATCAGAACATCATGCTGAAATGTTGCCAAAGGAAGAAAATGCACAAAAGCCTTATGTTTTTTATTCTAACAATTATTTTATGATTGCAGGTTGTGATGAAGATATTGTTGCAAATAAAAAAAAATATTTGGCACAGGATAACAGTCAAATGAAGGAGGAAAAGGAAGATTCCATGACAGTACTTAGTCCATGGAACGAAAACATTAAATCATTGGAAAGTAAATTTGTAGACAAGGAGTAGGAATTAGAGGTTGTAGAGGGAGATATCTTTAAGGATATTTAAGAAGTTTATCTTCAAGGATAATCAGGAAGTTTGGGTGGAAGCAATATCTAGAGCGATATCTAGAGCAATCTCAAGAGTGATAGCAGAAGCTGAAGTAGAAAAAGCTGAATAAAATAATCAGTAGTTTAAATATGAATGGACAACGTGCATTGGGATGCAATGGCAGAGTATGTACCAGCCCAAGGATGTGTTGGAGATGGACATTGAAGAATTATGGCAATTGACGATGAAACAATCCAAGATGAGGAAAACGACAACAAGAGGAGTGATCAATCAGAATTTGAAACTAATTGAAGAAAGGAAGATGAACCAGAAGACAACAGATATACTGCAACAACAAAGGTGCAAGGAATTTGGGTAGCTACAAACTAAAGTTTGAGACTGTGGAGGTTTTTTATCAACATATGGAAGCACATGTTCAGGAGATCATGATTATTTTCACCTTGGGAGTCTGATGCAAGAGCATACAACTCATCAATTTCATTTCACTTTAGTTAACTTAGGGGGTATTGTGCTTTCAAGGAAGTTGGATTCCTATGTATGTAATCATTAATGTTTTGAGTGATTAGAATAGGAACTAATTAGATATTTGTAAATGCTCTCGAATGTATGAGAACATGAGTGATGATGAGTAATTATGAGAGAGTTGGAAGTCAATTGTAACTCTTAGACTATAAAGTGGTGTCATGATTCATTGAACTAGAGAGGATTCTTAGGGATAAATGGAGTTAAAAGTGGATTTAGACGATATTCAGGATTTAGTTCAGCAGATTAAGGATCTGAACCAGAATTAGTTAAACAAAACCTTTTATATAAATGTAAGCACAAAATGCATAGTCATGGGTTAGAGAGGTACAAAGTTAGTAAGTGTGAGATTAGATAGGTTTGACTATAAGCCTACGGGAAGGAAAGGGAAGTCCACTGATATTGAAAATCAAGCCGAGGAAGGAATTCCTGTGTAAATGTTTGTTTATTAATACAAACAACTCAATTCTAAGTTTTTATTATGTGTACTGTGTAATTGAGTTTAGATTATGTGTGTGACTAGAGAAATTCCGTGTAACTTAGGTTGCAGGTGTGCAGATGAAGAAAAGGAGTAACAGAGAAGTGTGTTATGTGGTTGCATGCAGACAACATTAGAGGAAGCCTTCAATGTTACAATGAAGGTGAAGGAAGCATAAAGGTGTGAGAAGAGGTCGAGATTTAAATAAGTGAAGATCGTCAGGTGAAGGAAAATACATGGGCAGAAAGCCGAATGAGCGTTACATAGTAAGAACCAAAAGGAAGTAAAGGCATAAAGAAATGAGGTAAACGTGCCCAAGAGCTGTTGGGTCAGTCAGATCAACAGACAAGATTGTGTGTGATAGACGGGTAAGATTGTATCGCACAAATAAAGTAATAAGTTGAGTGGCAGAGGTTAAGCCACATGTTAGCACAAGGACGAAGCGGTTTTCATAAGCAAGAAGCTGTTACTTGTGCGCCCTTGAAGTTGTAAGTGGTATTCCAAAATCAAACACGATAAGATTTTATGCAATGGAATTAAAACCTCGTTGAATTTCTGCCATCAGGACTGTCCATTGGGTGATTGATCGGACAAATATTGCTTCTGAAAGTGCGCGCTAGTTAATTTGGAATTCGGATGTGATGAGGTTTTATACAATGGGCTTAAAACCTCATTGAGTTCTGATAGTTGTGACCATTCAATGGTCGATTGATCAGATGATAATAGCGCTCGAATGTGCACATAGGTTAACACGTCTGGTAGACCTGATCAGTTATTCAAAAAATTTTAACTTCTTTGAGTTCTGGTGGGTGAATGGGTTAAAGCTGGATATCACATGATAACCATTGATCTGAAGGAAGAAATCAACATGCCGATTTGAAGCAAAAGGTTGAGCATCAATATATGTACCAAAGTCGTGGAATGGCGAAAAGGTAAGGGTTAAGCATGGTTTATGTGTAATTTATATTATATGGAATTATAATAGAAGTAAAGAGGAATATATATATTATGGGTTAAGTCGACGTTAACCAAAGTCTAAAAGACCATGCTATGGTTAATATGCACGGGTTGTTAACCAAAGTTTATGAAGAGTCATATAAAGTTCCGCTTAGAGTTTACCAAAGGGTTAGACTTTGAAGAGTCAAATGAAGTGTTTCCACATAGGTTTATTTAAGAAGCCTTAAACCTTTATCTAAGAGAATTTTCCTAAGTAAGGAATCTTTGGGAATTCTTGGGACACACCTAGTGTGACATGCAATCTTAATTGCATATTATGGTTATATGCATCTTAGGCTGCATCATTGGGGTATATGTAGCTTAGGCGGGCACCGCAAATATGTAGAAAAGAAAATGGGGATGTATGTACAACTAAATAATTAAGAAAAACAATATTTCTTAAAGGAATATAACACTAATTACACTGTTTTTCCAAAAGGTATGGAACTGTAATATTCTAGTGCCAGGTTTTTCAATGTTTTGGATCTAATTGTGTATTTGCAAGTAGTGCAAGCATACACTTTTCATTAATTTCTTTCTATATACCATGATGTAGATTTGTCTTGGTGATTTTTGGAATATTGTAAATATTATATTTTAATATTAATATAGGATCCACGACCAACTAACTAAGAAATTTCACCTAAGGTCCTATGAGCCCACTGAATGGGAAAGTTGTGGGGGTCCATGGGTATTGATCTATGTTTAATGACTTTTCCATAAATCTATTCTAAATTCTTTGTAATTGTCATATTTCCTAATGTTAATGGAAATATAATGAGGAGTTTAGTTAAATGATTTAATTATCTTAGTAGTTACTTCCTGTGACTAATAGATTAACCAATTAC
Source organism: Pinus tabuliformis (assembly GCA_031772625.1). Taxonomy (NCBI): domain Eukaryota; kingdom Viridiplantae; phylum Streptophyta; class Pinopsida; order Pinales; family Pinaceae; genus Pinus; species Pinus tabuliformis. Next base: position 869,243,685 of record CM062810.1, on the reverse strand, counting down.
CTCCTCACCCTCACCATCAACCTCACTCATTCATTCATGAAAAAAGATGAGAAGATCTTGAGAAAAATATAGTTTTCATGAAGAAAAGTTATGCAAGCTCATGTACGAACCATGGAGATATGAAAAAGGGATTATGATGTGACACTAGAGACCATAAAAAAATAGGGAGATATTCTTTTAAACCCTTGTAGATTGTTGCTCATTTTGGGCTCAAATATAGAATAAAAATAGTATATAATAAGAAACAAACTATTGGATATTATATATGAAAGAGATATTTATTTGGGCCCTTTTTAAACATATTGAAAATAATAAATAGGTTGAATAATCATGAGACAATCAAGTGAAGAGAAGAAAGTGTCTTCCTCTATGCGTGCGTGCATGGTAGAGAAAACAATGGGTTGAATCTCACCTAATATGGCATCATTATTAAGTAATATATGTGTAATATAAGTATTGGGATGAATTTCATGGTTTGTTTTGTTATGAATATATATATTTCATGTATGCAATTTGAATTTTATGGATGTGATAAGTGTTTCTTCAAATGGTTATGATATGTTTGCTATTTCCTTTGATGATTGTTATAAGCTTCTCCTAAAATTCCAATTCCCTTGTATGTGTTATAAGGTAGGAAAAAAATAATTAAACATTGTTGTCCATGATATATAATAGCAAGAAAATATGCACCAAATAAAATGATATATTGTGGGAGATATGTTCTGGCCTTTGCAATCTTGAATTTTGAGTTCTTTTAATGATTTCAAATGTGAAGGTTACTTTTATAAGGGATAATAGAGTGATACTTTCTATATGTCTATGGAAAATCTCTAAGATATCCTTACTCATGTTGGTTTGTCTAAAAGGACAGATGGGCATGTTTTACAATGGCCTATTTCACATCCTTTTGATGGATTCCTAGGTTTTAAAGATGAAAATGAAGAACTAATTGGGTACAAACTATCATGAATGATGAATAACACTTAAATATAATATGATGAAGTATAATAATTGATTTTAATTTGTTTAACCTATGTCTATTAGTTGCATTGTCATTCTTGAATAAAGGCGGTCGTCATTTCCCCCATATCCCCAGGAACTTCTTGTTGAATACGTGTTTTAACTTACTTCAAGAAGGATTCATGGTGATCAATTTATTGTTTTAGCATACCCTCCAATTATGGCATACCATGGAATATCTCTTGTAGCCATTGCAATCCTAAATTTTTTAGTTTTTTAGTGATTTGGGATACGAATGTGAATTTTATAAAAGATAACAGTGCACTACTTCCTATATGTTAATGGGAAACTCTAGGAAACTCTTATGAATTTTGATTTTCCTCATAGGTCTCACAAGTTTTTCTGACAATGACCTTTTTGGCCTTGTTTTGAGGTTTTCTTGGGTTTAGAGAATGGAAATGATTGGCTAATAGGGAGTAACTGTAATAGATGATGAATAACAATTAACAATAGCTTCATTATGTGTAACAATGGATTTAAATATGTTTAAACTTTATTTCTACTTGCATTGAACTCCTTGACGAATGGAGCTATTCATTTCACCATATCCATAGCAACTTCTTATTGCTATATATAAATTGTTATGTAACTAGTATGATTATTCTTAAACAACTTTTTGAAATATTTATATATACTACATGATGTTTTATATTATCATATTATCTTAAACTTATTTTCTCTTATCCCATGAAGTTTTATAACATGTTATATAATTACACATCAAAAATGCATAAAATACTGATAAAATATAAACTTATACACTAGTGATTCATTTCTTATGTCTATAATGAGCTTAATGATTTTGAATCCATGATTTTAATCCATAAATAAGGTGTTAAATGAAAACCCTACCATGTGACATGGTCCTCCTGCAATGGAGCTAAACCCTCTATCCATGAGTTTCCATTGCATTAAGTTTGTGTCCTTGTGGAAGGGAGTTAAACGCTCTATCATGAGATTCCGTGACATTATTAAGTTTGAGTTTGGTTGTTGAATGAGAGAATATTTTTCGGTCATTACTAAAGTGTCTAAGTATTGATATAAGTGTTTCCATTTGACTATTCATTAATACTACCATATAGATATAAAAATTTAATAATGTCCAACCTTTATATTTATTAACATATTTCAAGGTTATATAATGTTCGATTGCTGAATCAGGTGACCTATTGAATGCTTGTTTGTTTACGTAAAATGATGATAGCCTTATTGGTAAACAGTCGTTATCATTATTCAGTGTATATGTATATGGTGTTTATTGCATCGACCAACTTTTATATTACTCCTAACCAGGTGTGCCAGGTCATTATATTGTAGGTATTTTCAATATCAATTTAGAGGATACATGTTGAGGAAAATTGGTTGCATTGTACACTTATTTTGTTAGCCATGATGCTGCTTGAGTAAAGAATGCATGGCCTTTGAATTTCTGTTTTGCCCATGCAAGGATGTAAATTTTTGTTTCAAATGTGGGTCATGCATCACATTATGAGAATATAATTTGCACAGGACCCAGCACTATCTCTGCGAGCAGTAAATGATGTGGATTGATCAGTTTGTCGAATTTTGGATGGTGTTGCAAAGGCTGAAATTCTTCCAGTTGAGGATAATATTTTCACTCATCTCTAACTGCACGTTTAAGAAAATTTTCAGTGGAAGATGGAGCTGTGCAAAGTCAGTTCTTGGGGAAGAAGATACAGTTGCAACTATCTTGGCCACACCTTGGTACGATAAGAGTTGAAGTATGTCCCATGTTCATTTTAACTTTTATGGGAGAGATTCCACAAATGATGGTGAGAAGGGTTTGTAACAGAGAAAGGGCATATACAAAAGCGTGTGGTCATTTGTCTTCCCAAGGCACGAAGAGTATAGTGCTCAAGATGATGGGCTTCATCACATGACATTTTTTATACATCAGCATGACATCACATAAAGGTTTCTCATTTGTGCCATGGAACTTGCATAGTCTTCAGTGGTGGGTGAAGAGAAATTCTTTCGGCCGATTAAGGACAATGATGTGCTGAGATCGATGTCCTATTGTTTTGTTTTAGGCAGATTATTCTTTCATATTCGAGTGATGTAAATTTTGGAAGCGTCGGTGTGATGTGTTCACAATGGTCGATTGGATTTATTGTTCCATGTGCGCGATGTAACCTGCACAGTGGTGTTGACACAATGATCGATTAGATTTGTTGTTTCATGTGCCATGTAATCTGCATAGTCCTCAATGGTGGGTAAAGAATTAGAATGAAGGACAATGATGTTTACAAGATTTTTCCAGTTGTATCGGTTTAGGGAAACCGTTTTTAATCTTGGATTATGGTGATGGATGTTTTGGAAGAGTGAGTGTGATCAGTTCACAATGGCTGATTGGATTTATTCTTACAGGTTTACACTTGAGCATATTGCTATTGATTCGAATATTTAGGCAATAATTAAATGCACACTTATTTGGTGATGGATATTTTGGAAGAGTCAGTGTGATGAGTTTGACAATGGTTGATTGGATTTATTGTTACGTGTTTACACTTGAGAATATTGCTATTGATTCAAATATTTATGCAATAATTAAATGCATACTTATTTTATAAATAATATTTAGGCAACAATTAAATGCACAATAATTAAATGCACACTCATTTGGTGATGGATATTTTGGAAGAGTGAGTGTGATGAGTTCACAATGGTTGATTGGATTTATTGTTACAGGTTTACACTTGAGTATATTTCTATTGATTCGAATATTTAGGCAATAATTAAATGTATACTTATTTTATAAATAATATTTAGGTAATAATTACATGTAAACACTTGTGACGTATTTGAATGTTTTTTTGTTGCATTATTAGGTATTAAAATAGTTTTTTTCTTTAGTAATAATATAAACAAAATTTATATATAATATTTAAAAATAATAACAAGAATGATATTGCATATTTAAATATATTGTTATTTATTTATTTGAATTAATTAAAAATAAAATAAAATACAAATTTAAAACATTTTATATAAAAATGGATGTGAATATTTTTTTAAAGCTGATGTATATTTATCAAATTATTTGATAATTAATTATTTATCATCCAATTGTAAAATTTAATTATAAGTTCCACTTTGAAACCATACCATGATATCACAATAATTATAAATATGATAATTTTTTCCATTTAATATATTAACTTTTTTGTTGAGATTAAATAAATCGTCATAGTTGCAATTCCGGTGCCGTATAGAGTTGATCTGAAAAACTACTAATAACATGATATCACAATAAATATAAATATGATAAATTTTTCATTTAATATATTAACTTCTTTGTTGAGATTAAATAAATTGTCATAGTTGAAATTCCAGTGCCTTATAGAGTTGATCTGAAAAACTACTAATAACATTATGTGGCTTAGAGTTGCAAACAAAATGGTGGTTTCACATATCCTAAAAGCAAATCTAAAACATCAGTTAGACTTAGGGTTGTCATAATATAGGTGGTATTTTTATTAATGTTAATGTGTCATCCCTAGATTAAGTAATCAACGGAGTATAGCCTAGCATGTGTTGTTTTTAGTAACTTTACTCTCTCTATAAGGTTTGTTGAGATTAGGTCCTTATCACTATTGTCACTATTAATAATATGGAGAAAATTCCATATTCCATTTGCCCACTTTTATGAATGGAAGAGAGAATCATTTTTCTCATGATTTTTTAGGATTTGAAGTTGGATTTTTGTAAGTGTAATGGTAGTCTAGATTTTACATCAATGATTTATTTTTCCTTATCCATATCTGAATCAAATGTTCAGTTTTAGTCAAACTTAATCAAATTTGATTTTATTAATCATACACCTTCTAAAATGATGATAGATGAAGGGGAAAGATAAAGAAAAGAAAGTTCTAAAAATAATCACATGTCATGTAATGGTTTCATGTTAATAAAATCATTCTCTCTTATTCAATATTCTATTTATATTTTGTACTTTATTTATGTGTATTTGTGAAATACCTTCTCCCAAAAATTTCAACCTTTACTCTCCTCTTCTTATAGCATTAAAACTTTATGGATCTCAACCCTCAAAATCTCACTCGTAAAGCTACCTTATCCAGTTTTATAAAGTCTTAGGAGGTTAAGTTAAATTCTAATTGATATTAAACGATTTCGTCATACTAGCTACGAGAATTTTTTAGCAAGGTAGTTGGATCTCAACATAAAAAAAGAACATGGATTCGTTAAAATATATTATAAGTAGCTAGTGAAACATTTAAAATTTAAAAATAACCAATTATGTATATCAAACTTTAAATAAAAATGAAAAAAATATATAAGCACGATATTCTTAACAAGCATAGAAAATATCTTTAAAAAAATTAAAACATTAAAAAAATATTAATAAATATATATACATAAAGGAAAGTTGTACCTAAAAAGGAAAGCACTCAAATCACCCTTGCAACCGCTTTTCTCTTTAGTTTCTGTGGTATCGTTGATCCCTTTTGCTTACATAAAACTTTTGAAGATTATTTCAATATTACGTAGTTCCTTTTATTCATGCATTTATATACATGACCAGATCATAAAAGACATAACCGCTATGTAATCTTCCTCATGATTGTACTTATATAAGTATTCGTTTGTTAGGCTTTGGTCTTGAATTATGTGTTAAATATTTACATTATTTACATGTAAATCATTTAATTTAACAGCTAGTAACGTAAGCAACATCATTTAAACAACGTATGAATTAAAATTCCGTAGTTTCATTTTATTTTAAAATAATATAAAAAATAAGTTAAATGTAATAAAAGATAAGAAAAATAAAATATAAAACATTTTAATAAAAAATTACTTTTATTTGATTAAGAGCTTGTTAATGAGATAGGTTAAAAATATCTCATCTTTTTTGGACTTAAAGAAATAAGTTAACATTCCAAGACACAAAGATATCCAGAAAAAGTGAAATCCTATACCTTTACAAACCAGTAAAGTAATTCCAAATGAAATAGATTTACTTAAATAATTATAATAAACCAGCTTATATTTACTAATAATAATCAACAATAAAAGATTGTCCTCACTCTTAATTTAAGAATTAAAATATGATAAATTTTCCAACTATTAACTCCACCCATTAAAATTCCCTTTCCCTTCCTCATCGTGTTTTAAAATGATTTAAAACATTACTTAAAATCTCCCAAATGGGTGTTGTGAAAGCACTATCTCTCCATAATCTTCTTGGATAAGAAAAATCGCAAGGATGACTCACGATTTTCGAATAAATAGAATGTCATTGTAAAAAGGGATTATGCCGTAATGTTAACGAATATTTCGATGTGCCTGGACATATTTTAAAATTATGTTTTTTTAAAAATATGACCCAAAAATTGATATAGAACGATATATATATATATATATATTTTAAATAATATTTTTATTATGTTTAGAGATATATTTTACAATTTAATATTAGGGTGATGTGTGATTATTTACATGTTTAATGTAGAATTCACATTTATCTCTTTTAAAAGAAAAAATATTTTTTAAATAAAAAAGTAATGTTACATATAATAGAAAAAAATGAATATATATGTTTATTTTTAATCAAAAGTATCATAAAACATCAATAATCTCAACCTCAGTATGTTCACTCAATTTTTGATTGATATTACAATCCAATGTGGTAAAAATATTTCACTCACTCTCAATCATAAATAAAATATTCTGATGTCTACACGATATAACATAATTTTATATCAACTTTAAAAAGAGATAAAATAATCAAAAATGAGAAAAAGGAAAGTTAGTAAGATGTTTAAACCTTAGACCTTTCAAAAGAATTTGAGCATATGATTTAAATAAACTTTTTGAAAATATATATGTCAAAATCAACTTCATAGATATCTATATATAAATAAAATGTTAAAAGAAAATATTTCAATGTTGTATATAATAGAGTAATCAATGTTTAAAAAAAAAAGAAAAATGTAATGGAAAGTTAAAGAACTAAAATAAAAAATATAAGTTACTTCGTAATAAGAACACGTTTTGCACAACAACATAGTCCCCTATTAATTTTCAGATTGTTCTTTGTTGTTTCAATTACTTTAGTCCAAATCAATTCTTCAATTAGCAATTATTTCAATTATTAACCATGCTTCCAATCATAAACAATAATTGAAGATAGAACAATAAATGCAATCACAAGAAACACTAGATTGGTCAAAGACCAGGGAAAAAACCCTACTAGGGAGAAAAACACTTTCAAATATTCGTCTTATTAGATTTTCATAAAATGTTTTTGCAGAGAGTATAATGATCCCAATACAAAATCATCCAGAAAAGATTTACCCAATGCAAATCAGAAGTAGACTTCCAGAACCACTGTACAAGGAAGAGAAACATTGTAGCCTTCGGTCATTTGTCATCAACAATGGTCAAGAGTCAAGCCCTAGCTCAGAGCCCCAATTTATCTCATCAAGTTGGCATGTAAGTGAATGTGGCTTCCCAGTCACCCCCTTATGCCCTGCAAGCAAGCGACTATGGTCGGGTTGATATTGTATCAAGCGCATGACTGGAAAATAGGAACCATAAACATGTTCATGCCTTAGACCTGAAATTTCAAACCTTGTGCAAGCTTCCTCCATCCGAGCTATGGGAAGCAATAAATGAAACAAGAGAATAAGAAGATACTTGATGATGATGATGTGCATATGAGCTTGAGGTCACTTGTATTTATAGGCTTCTATGGGTGTCCATATGATGTCCATTTGATGTTGAGGCCAACTTGTCCAAATGTTCGTGTGTGGTTACATAAATTCAAAATCCAACTTATCCTTGTCCGAATGAGGTGATCTTTAGATCGATTTTGGTCGACTAAAAAAGAGGAATTCAATGCAATCATCTTCATCATACGAGCTGACCAAGGTGGAATTTGACCCTAGTTTCACAATTTAACACTCCCTCTCAACTAGGAAGAATTCCACTTGCCAATATATGTTCATTTATTATCATATTATCCTATCATTCTATCATCATGTCACATCCATCTCTTCTCAACTCTATATTCTAAAACATTCTCAAATCTAAAAGAAGAAGAATCAAGGAGCATTAGCTTCCAACCTCTATCTCATAGTGGAGTCACATATCTTAACCCTATATCAAGAAATAGGATGTCCAAACACATATGGGACCATATCTCAACCCTAAAATCACACTGGGGAGCTCATTCTCAACCTCGAACCATATAGGGGAGAAAATATCAACCCAATTCTATTTCTTGTCAATCTTCCCATCAAAAACTCTGAAGAGTCATGTGGTAGAACACCTGCATCATAATATGAGCTTGGACAAGATACTCGACTTACCAAGTGGTAAGGATCACACACCTCCAAGCATCCGCAACCCGTTCTCCAAACAGGGAGGGACAATCCCAACAAGCCTTGCTTGTGGGTATGATGCCAACTAAGGTATACTCTACAATCACCAAAGGTGGGGGAGATACTTGACTTGTCAAAAAAGACAACGATCACACACATCTAATATGTGACAGATAGGGATGATACCCTATTGTCAAGAGTTCGCTCAACCCCAGGAGGCCCCTCTCTCAATTCCTCACCATGGGAGCTCAAAATGGGGGAAGAGTTGGCTTAGTTTCCATGATCATGATGCCCCTTATCAAAAGGGGTCACATCCAGCAGTCGAAGCTGCTCTATGAAGACCAAGAACATCCCTTTTGACAAAGCCTTCGTGAGAATATATGCAATCTGCACATCTTTCGATATGTGATGGAGACGAATGACTCCTATTTGTACCATGTCTCGAATGAAGTGATATCAAATATCTATGTGATTGTACTTGTCATGAAATACAAGATTCTCTGCCAAAATAATCCCACTCTTGTTGTCGCAATATATAATTGTAGTATCTATTTCCATATGAGATATCATGGAAAATCTAATGTTGAAACAACATCATGGTGTACTCTTCTCGTCGACAAAATTTCATGCTGAGTCAGCGTCAATATATCAATGAATTTGAACATATCTGGTAGAATATCTCAGACTAAGTGTGGTATTCCCATGAAAATATCTCAAAATGTGTTTGTCAGCAATCCAACGTGCATGGAGAGGTTTAATCATGAATTGAATTAATGTATTTACTACATATCATATGTTTGGATGGGTGTTCACTAGGAACATCAAAGCCCCAATCAACATTCTATACTCAGATGGATTCACCAAAATGAGTTCCGAAACATCGCCACATAGCTTCTTAAAGTTCATTTTCATTGGTCTTGGTACGGACTTGCATTGTATCATTCCAAATATTTCCAACATATTTTCATTATGAAAGGAAAATCTATTCAGGCCTTTTCGACACCTCGAGGCCTAGAAAATAGTGCATGATTCAAAGGTCTTTCATCTCAAATTTAGAGGCTAAATCCCTCTTACACTCGATCATCATGAGCTCACTACTTGTTAAGAATATATCATCAACATATAGAACCAAAATAAATGTCATACCTTGGGCTACCTTAAGTAGAGGTTGGGATCGACAATTCTTATTGCGAATCCCAACTTCAACAAATAACTGTCTACGTAGGCATACCATGCTCTGTGGGCTTTATTCAAACCATACAATGCCTTATTCAACCTACAAATAGTGTCATTTGATCCTCTACTTCAAATCCCTATGGCTTCTCAATGTACACTTCTTCTTGTAACATAACATGGACAAATGCAGTATTTATGTCCATCTGACAAAAGGGTCCATCCTTGACTTGCGATCAGGGAAACCATCAAATAAATGCTTGTATATCAAGTCATAGGTGCAAATAAATCACCATAATATTCTCCCTCTTTCTCGGAGAATCCTCAAGCCACGAACCTTGCCTTGTATTTTTCAATTCTACTATGAGCTCTATGCTTGATCTTGAATAGCCACTTAGAAGTCACCATGGATTTCTCTTTTGGTATCAACACTACATCCCATGTGCCATTCCTCATAATCGATTCATATTATTCGGCCATATCATATTTCAAAACTCATTCACTTACAACTTCTTTGAATGTGGGAGGTTCAATTTGAATCATAGTGCTCATGGTTGCAACATATCCTCAGTACTTGCATGTCTTCTTCATTTATCTGAATGATATTTGAAGAAGATTTCATCGCTTATCATCCTATAATGTGTCTGAAATCAAAAGTGGCCTCTTCCCAGTGATAGGATCACATGGAGGAGGATATAAGGGATCGACGAGATCCATGGAGTCACCAACAATATTTGGGTCAAATTCAGGCACGAAAGGACCATCCAAAATATCCATATCATCATTCTTCTTCTGAGGAGGAGGAGGAGGAAGATATTCATAAAATGTAACATCCCTTGTAATTTTAACCTTCCTTTGACCTGGAATATATATTCTAAATGCTTGATATTTTCACAATATCCAACAAATGTACCTTATCTTCATGTGGCTTCCAACTTGTTTCTTTTGTCCTTCTACACATGAAAGTATATGGGGCAACCAAAGATATGAATATGGCTAACATCGAGCTTTAGACTTTTGAACACTTCTTCAGGGGTCTTGTTGTCCAATTCTTGATGAGGCACCCTATTTTGAACATATAAAACAACATTTGTTGCTTCTCCCCAAAGGAACTTCAACAATATTTGATCATATAGCATGGTACGAGTGGCTTCTACAATATACATGTTCTTCCTTCCATATACTCCATTTTGTTTGGAAGTATAAGGCACAATTGGTTCCTTCTTGATACCTCCTTCTTGTAAAAATCAATGAATGCATTCAAAGTGTACTCTCCACCATTGTCAACTCTAAATATTTTGATTTTCTACCCTCTTTGATTTTTGATCAAATATTTGAACTCCTGGAACATTTCGAAACATTCATCCTTGTTATTCAAATAATATATCCATGTCTTTCTTGAAAATTCATCAATGAAGGTGATGTAGTATAGATGGCCACCAATAGACTGTAGAGGCATTAGAACACATATATTGGAATTTATGGGATGGAGGATGTCATTTCACTTGTTCTCTGTAGAGGGGAATGGTCCCCTTGTCTTCTTTCCACTAGCATAACGTAGACATACTCCATCCTAATGGGCTTGAACCTTTGGACTCCCTGAGACCAATTTCTCCAATTTTGGAAGAGCATCATAATGTATATGGGCCAATCTTTGGTGCCATAACTCCCTCAACTAATTAGTATTATGGACCAATGTTAGAAGTGATCATCAAACCCTCTCGACTCCTTCCTATCTAGATCCCAATGTGAATGAATCTCTCATAGGTGAACCAACATTCCAAGCAAGAAATTTTTCCTTGATGAAGGAAACCCTCATCCCTTTATCTTCCAAAGTGGATATAGATGTGAAATTCTTCTTTAATCTTGGCACATACATAATGTCATGTAGCAAAACAGATTCCTCAAAATTCATGCTAAATTTAACAGACTTAAAGCCTTTCACAAGATGAGTGATATGGTTTCCAAGAGTAATGTCCAAGTTTGTATCCCTCTCTACTAGGTCATAGAAAAATTATTTATACCTAGAGAAATGATGAGTAGCCCCACTATCAACCAACCAACTATCTGAGGAATCCAGTGGAAAAGAACTAGTAAGGACAAAAACAATAATATATCCAAATTGATTCACAACATTACTTTCATACATGGAAAATCTTGACTTCTTTTGAGGATGAAAATATTCTTCGTGGTCGCTTGGAACATCTCTTATTCTTCTCTCATCTCTTCTATCATGGTCATTCCTTTGATCATATTTTCTTATTTAATTGTTCTACATGTTTTTGTTGCTATGAGTGTTGTAATGCAATCCATGGTTATTCTTAGGGAAATATCTAGCATAGTGGCATCTTTAATGACAATTGTAGTATTTAACATGTGATGATTCCTTCCTTTTATTTGAATGGCAAGGAGGAGGATTTCTTGAGCTTAATGGACCTCCTTTTTCTTTCTTCTTTTTCTTTTCATGAGTATTATATGTAATAGGCTCTCCCACTTTATGCTTTTGAATCCGTCACCTTGATATAATTATTTATTCTTCTTCAGTAATATTTCCAACAATATCATCAAACAACAGGAAGACATTGTTGTTGCTCATGGTAGCAATGAAGGTTTCCCAAATTTAAGGTAGACCTCTAAGAGTAACAATTACCAATTCTCTATCAGAAATAAATTTTCCAACTCTCTGCAATTGATCTCCAAGATGATATATTCTCATGACATAGGATTGCAAAGATTCTCCCTTTTTCATCTCGATGTCTTTGAGTTGATATTTTAAAGAGATGATTTCATTCAAATTATTGATTGCATACATGCCAACTATATTATCATAAATGTCTTTTGACTTCCTTGAGTTCCCAACATATGCAAGTAAATGATCTTGTAAACCATCTATTATAATTTTCTTTTCTTTCGACTCACCTTTCTTGTACCTATTTTTGATGCAAATGGAAGCATTCATTGGGGTCTCAGGCACTTTTCCTTGAATGTGCACCAACACATCATTGTTATCAGCAATGACTCCAACTGACTTTCCATGCGGCAAAGTTGGATGAGTCACCCAACTTCTCATCCTCCTTGAAGGTAGAGTAATACATCTTGACTTTGACTAAATGAGCTCCTTCAAGTTACCAAAGATGATAACTTCAATGATTGTCTCCTTTCAGTCTTTTCATTTAGCTTAGCTTTGGTATCATGTTAATTTTTCATATTGTTTTATGTTGTTTCAATTACTTTAGCCCAAATTAATTGTTCAATTAGCAATTATTTCAATTATTAACAATTTTTCCAATCATAAACAATAATTGAAGATCAAATAATAAATAATATCAAAAGAGACACCAGATTAGTCAAAGAGAGAGGAAAAAAACCCACTAGGGGAAAAAACCCTTTCAGAAATTCTTCTTATTAGATTTTCATAAAATATTTCAGAAGATAGTATAATGAACCCAAAATAAAATCATCCATCTATGGTCAACAATGATGAAGAGTCAAACCCTAGCTCAGAGCACCAGTCACACTCATCAAGTTGTCATGCGAGCAATTGTGGCTTCCCAGTCGATCCCTTAATCCCTACAAGTCATAAACTGTGGTCAGATCGATCTTGTATCAAGTGTGTGATTGGAAAACAAAAACCCTAAACTCATTCAAGCCTTATACCTATAATTTCAAATCTTTTGTGAGCTCCCTCCATCAGATCTATGTGAATCTATTAATGAAATAACAGAAAAAGAATATGTTTGATGATGATTATTTCCAAATGAGTTTGAGGTAAGTTGTATTTATAGTCTTCAATCGGTGTCCATTTGATGTTGAGACCAACCTCTCCAAATGTGCGTGTGTGGATACATAAATTCAAAATCCAAATTCTGCTTGTCCAAATGAGGTTATCTTTAGGTTGATTTTGGTCCTATTGAAAAGAGGAATTCAATGAAATCACCATATTAATCATATGAGATAACCAAGGTGGAATATGACCCTAGTTCCACAATTTCACACCTCTTCCATTGAAACAAAGGATTATGTTGCTACAAAATTTTCATATACAAGTTGTTAGCATGATACATATAAAGCACACTATGAAATATTTAAACTGATATTGGTATAATATGTATAATATTAAGATATATGTTTCATATATGGAAGCTAACAGACTTGTTTAAACCATATTTACATTATGTGCATATACAACTAAATGGATGTTGCATTTAAATTACAAATTGTTTAATACAATGCATAATTACATAGTGTTGATCAATTTGGAATGGGACATAACATGATGCTAGACTCTTTCCTAGGAAGGGACTAATAATTTGAAAATAGTGAGGTATTTTTCATGGGTTTCTTTTTGCCTAAACATTCAACCATTGATCATCTCATAACATGTCCATGTTTTCAAAAGAATTGAAGAAACAATGTTTATTAATGCTTCTTTGGTTTTTCTTAGAATCATCATACACTATTTAGTAATTTTAAAAATAGTGGAGAAAGGAGGAATTAAAGTAGAGTAGAGAAGAGTTATTTCTAGTTATATGTAAATTTTATTGTAAAACCAAGGATTCCAATAAATGATAAAAGAAGAAGGATCCTTCAAAATCAAGGGTACAATAGAAATGAAAAAATAATATTTCCTCTGTTTTTCTTATACACATACATATAAATTATGAAAAGGTGAATTATAAAGAATAAAGGAACTATCCATATAAGAAGATATGGTTTTTTATTGTTAATTTATATGCATGATGTTATGTTATTAACAAACCATTAAAATACTTGTAATAAAAATATAAATATTGTTTATAATAGTGACATTTTCTTCTTATGTAATATCATTGTTATTAGTAAAACTCTTGTGTAGAGAAATAGATAACCATGATCAAGAATGTGTGATTTTCTATACATAATAAGTGGAAAAAAATAGTAATTTTTTTTTATTTTTTTTATATGGTTGTTGCTTGAGCTATAGAGTTAGTTAAAAAAAAATGGAAGAAGGTTATCTATTCTATAAATAGTAAATAAAAATAATAATAGCAATAAATTTTTTATATAATTGTTTTATGGGTTAGAGACTCAGTGAAAGAATCATAGAAAAAGTTGAAAACATTAACAAATTGTATTTAATCAAACAATTAGAAATACAAACTAGTTACTCTAAGTTTATAAACACAAACATCATTTTATCATATACATTATCAAATTTAATCATAAAAATATAAATAATTATTATTTACTGAAATAAAAGTTAAAAAATTAATCTATCTAACATAGAGTTAGAAAATCTATAAATGAATATCCATTAATAATACATCTAAAGGAAAATTTATATACATAAAAAATATATACTTTACAAACCAAACGGAAAACAAAGTACATGTAATCAGACATGATATTATTTAGGAAAAAATAAGATGAAAATACTGAATGAAAATATAAACATTCTTTTGTTCTCAATCCAACAAAACTTTATTATATATATATATATATATATATATATATATATATATATATATATATATATCATATAGTGTTTGTCCCACCCCATATTCTTGTTTGTGAGTATAAACTAATTAGATATAGATAATGCATTTTTCACATAATGTAGAGATGGATTAAAGTGTCTATAAGACATTGTGTTTTTGTGTACACAAATAATTTGTCTATTCAAGTAAAATACACCAATCCAAATTCTCTTCTTCATCTTCATTCTTCTCATTACATTCCCTAAATATAAATTTTAAAAACAAAGTAAAAAAAAATGAGTTGAAATAAATAACAAAAATTCAAAGAAATGCAACTGAAACTTTCATTATTCTCGTTTCACCTCATTTTCCTAACATTACCACCCTCGCCATGTCGACTAAGTCGAATATACTTCTTTATACTTTCATTTTTTTCTTCAATCAATCTTATACTACCTTCCACCAAAGTTAATCTTCTAGAATTCTCTCTATAATGAGAGAGATCTCTTCCCATTCACAAATATTCTTTAGTATTGATAGAATGGTTGATTATTATTATAAACTCTTTTTTTTGTAGTCTTATTGAAAATATCAGCGAGATGTTTTTTATAAAATTTGCTTCATACTCCTATTTGAAGTATCAACGACCATATAAGTCTGGACCAGGTTAATTCAATTGTATTTTGATTTGGTTTTTTTGGTTTTGTGCGTGTGCAATATTATGTATCACAGGAAATATATTTGGAAGGATATCAAGAAACCTAACCAAACCAAAACACAATTAATTAATTAATTAATTTATATATAAATTATTTTCTCTTCTTTATTTATTATCTTTATAAAAAATTTATTTTCATCTTTTGTTTAATTATTTCATTTATCCTAGAGAAAATATTATTCACTCAATATAATAGATGTTTTGAAAAATTATCATATAATTAAAATTCCACACAATTATTTACATGAGTATAAGTTTGGATTTTTATTTTAGCATAGTCTAAGAAACCCACAAATTAGTCCTCAAAATAATGGAAATTCTAGCTAGATTATGGCAAAATACGGATATGGGGTACAATTGTCAAACTTTAGGATTTTGGGGGCCCACATGTTCTTGATGGTGCTGAATCCATTTCCACCATAAAAGAATGATTCAAACACTCCAGGATTTTGATTTTTTTAATTTCTTTTACCAGATTCAGAAATTTGTTGCGTCTATAAACAACACTTTTAATATTAAGTGGTTTTATTATGAAGTTTAAGAATAAAAAATCATTGTATAAATGTTTAAAAATCATGACGTAAATATTGAAACTACATCCATAAATTATGGAAAAAAAATATGAGGTAGTTATCACAAAGACTGCAGTAATACCTTCAAAGTTATGCTCCAATCAAATGTTTGAAAAATATCTTTTTCAATAATATTGAAAAATAAATGTTTGATTTTGAAAGTTAAACATTATAACTTGAATTGAACAGTGCTAAACTAATAGTCTTATCTTGGCAAAGACTAATAATAAAAGGGAGATGTATAATCTATTCAATTCTTGATATAAATTTAACATACTACCTTTAAGAATATTCATAATAATAAAAAATTTCAAACTGGATATCAATAAAATAATTTAATATGTAGGATTAAGTAATGTTGACATATATTCAAAATATATTAATAACAAAAAACACCATGTTAAGATAGTCAAATGTAGTCCAGAAATAAAATGTCTCCATGCACATGTCATGTAAAATAATTTAAGATTAACTATGCATATATTATATATAGTTAACAAAAAAGTATATATCATATAAAGAAATTGAAAACAATAAGTTCTTATAGTTAAAAACAATTCAAGTAGTCTCACTATTTTACATATTTTTTTCTTCTTTTTTGTGTCAATTTTCCCTTAAATCCAACAAATATTTTTTGGACTTACAAGTTTAAGTTATGTAATTTGTATAGCATTCGAAAATATAATTTGAGCAATGAAAAATTACACATTATATATATAGAGAAAATTACTACATCTTCATTGGGATCTATCAAGGAAGGAGAAAGGTGCAAATTTTTTTGTTAAATTGTGAACTCTAAAATAATTTGCATCTAAACAGATTTGATCACTCTCGATATATGATAATTTGTACTTAGAATAAAACTATTTTGTTTTAAAAAAATTACACCATCCGATATTGTGATGCATATCATATTTGTTACTTATTTTTAAATATTTTATATGTAGATGGATTTAGCTATAAATTTCAAAGAAATATATTCTAAAATGATACTATTGGGACTATATCTAGAGTACTTAAATGTTGTAATTTTAAATGTTCAAATAAAAATAATATTCGGGAAAAAAGATTAATGTAATTTTTAATTTACTTTTTTAATATAATTTTATAATATACTTTATATTTAGTAGATGTTTTTAGTTTATTTTTGCCAATTTTTTTAATCTAGTTTGCTATAAATTTTTCTTAAATTGCAATTGTTAGGTATACAATGTGTAAAATTGGAGTGGCCAAATATTTTTCTAAGACATTAATATAATGTGAAAAATTGGTGTCTCAATATTTTTAAAAGCAATAAATTTTTTACGTGTACAAAAAATAATTTAAATAATTAAAATTCAAAAAAACATTAATATAAGGTGCAAAATTGGAATGTCAAGGACAATAAATTCCTTTATGCTCAACAAATTCATTTTCAAGATTGTATCACTAGCTAAATGTCACAACTCCACGGTAATATACCAAATAAAAAATTTTATGGTAAACCTTTGTTTACATAACCCTCCATAAATTCGATCATAATCTAACTATAAACATATATATATGCAATGCTTTTATTAAAACACTAATCGTGCTGCGATGATTACGCATATATAATTACCAACCACTTAACTTAAGGTTTATGAATCATTGGCGACTTTCATCATAAGGTTGAGGTCAATGGGAATCATGGCCATCGACTGCCTTTCCGATCTCTTTCCGGTGCCAGGTGGACGGAATACTAAGTGGCTTCACCTACCCTGGCCAGGTGGCTAACACAGTGCAGAGGCCATGTGAAGCCTTGGGGAGATCGCCGGGTTCGCGCGCCAAACCGCCATACAGAGGGACGGTGAGGATCTATTACACAAATCTAAGGGTTGATAATGCTTCAGGGTTTATCGGGTTCCATATAAACCACCGAGTCGCTTATTTCAGGTTTATTTGCACTTGGAGGAGAGGCCGAGCCCTTGCTCCATTCGGCGGCTCTAACCCTGCAACAAATGCCAGGCCTCGGCAAGCTATCTCAGGTAACTAAGACTGCAGACCGCCGATTCATCGATTTCCTTCAACTGTCAATTGTTTGAATATAAATACGGTGCGTTACTTCATCAGGGTTTCATATTTCTGGTTATTGCATTCATGGTTACTTCCAATGTATTTCTCATGTGCAGGTCGATGTTTCTCCTCCCTCCTACCACTCAGGGAAGGAATGATTCAGCCGAGGCATCCCAGGTATTATTCTCTCACAAATGTTACAGTACATAGGTTAAATATGATAGGCGGAAGTAACTGGAAGATTTTCATGTATTTTCTCTCGGCCTGAGGGGTTCATCATGGCATTCTCCTATGTATTGTCTCAGGGTTTCCACCTTCGGCTAAACCCTGGTTAGGATGCGAGGTCGGCTTTCCCATGCCAGTACCTACGTCTTCTCTGGTTTACAGTTTTATGTTGTATTTATTTGGCACTACTTGTATATTTTTATTAAGGGTTCACGGCCTCCCTTTCCGGAACCGAAACAAGTCAACTCAAGACGGAATATCTACCTCTTCCAAATTCTCTTATTTTCAAGAATGTTTCACTATGACTACTCTATGTTTATGAAAGACCATGAGTCTATTCTCGGCTCTCTGAACTTTTAATGAACAGACTGTCGTGATACCCTTCAGGGTTTATTTATCTCAATGTTAATATATGAATATCTCCTTTTTCCTGTTGAATATGATATACATGTTTTTTCCATTTGGTTAATTTGTATCTACAGCTTGTTTTTCGCTATACATATGAACTTGTTTCCAAATGGTTCAAGCTCGTCTTGTTTAAGGTTATATTCATTTCCTCTGTTTAACAGGGCCGAGACATAATCCTTTCGAGGGTTTCGTCTCCAACAACCCTATGTTAACTTGTCATGGTATGGCTGTATATGGCGGTTCGACGGCCGTTTCCACAGCAGTTCTATAACATCATATTAATGATTTATTATTGCATTCTGTCTCGATATAGTGGTAGTTTTACTTGTTTTCATATATATACTTATATCGGGAGCAAACCCTAGGTACGGGACCGAGGGTTTCACTTTGAAACGGCCTCACTTATACTATGAACTGCATTTACTGTTTCAATATACTCTTCGGCGATGATAGAAATACGACTGGTTTAAATGTCGTTCTGATATTTTCCATAATCATTATATTGTTATATTGGTACAGGAACCCTCTCACGGTTGAATAGTAATATATTTCCACTACGCACTCACATGCTCTGCATATGGTTATGATCTTTCAGGATCATTGTAACGTTTCTATGCTTCGGCTTTTCCATACAGAATGAGCATTAGTTTCTATATAATTACATGCATCGCTTTTAGGCAGTTAGCATGCATCGTTCTTGTTACAGGTATCTTGCATCATTTTCTTACAGATGTCATGCTTTGTTCTCTACGAAGTTATCATTACAGATATCATGCATTGTTCTCTTTACAGTTACTATGCACAGAATGTAACAGATAATCTCTACTTGTTTGAATAGCCAATCCTAGGCACTCTTAGACACTGTTTAAGATATTATATGCATACTGTTCCATCTATTTAGTAACAGAAACTCAGGTGCACCCGTACTTTCCTTCTAAGCACCCAGCATACTAATACAGTAGTCTAGTTTAGGTGAATAACGCATACCTGGTCTATTAGGCACCAGAGTTATAGCTCCAGAAGTTCACCTGCAATTTACATGCTTTCTCTTATCCACCCAACCATGAGATCCATCGATACGTTGGATTCTCCCCCCCGAGCTGTCTTGCAGGCCTGCAGCCCTCAACAAGACTCATGCACAGTTGTGCTAGGGTTATCTGGTCCTTACCAGACTTAACCCTCCTTTCTTTCTCTTCTCTTTTCTTGAATTTTCTCTCCCTCTCTGTCACAACAGACCAGGGGTTTCCCTCCCAGGACTTTTCCTGGCTGAAGGGTTAGTTTCTTTTTCAGTTTTATAACTGTTTCTTTTCTTTAGAAATCCTCCCTTAGGAGACTGCCATCATTTTCCAAAATATCTTCCATTCCATAAATAAAATAATATCATTTAACACAGTAATTAATAATTCACATGAGTTTCTTACCATGGTAACTTTCATAATTACATGTTTTACAGGGTCATCACATCTTTCCCCCCTGGGATTGGACATCGTCCCGATGTCTATTCCCTTTAAATAAGTCCGGGTAAACTTTTCTCATAAGCTCCTCGTCTTCACAAGTAGCCTCCTCAGGCCCATAGTGCTGCCACAGCACTTTAATTTGGGTAATAACCCGTTTCCGCAGCCGCACTTCTCTCCGGTCGAGAATGCTCTGTGGTTCGACCAGAGCCTCGCCTTCCAGTTCGACCTGCAGAGAATCAATAACTTCAATCAGTTTCCATTAAGTATATCCGCATGTTCAAAACAACTGAATTAGTTCTTACCCGAACATCTTGCCATTTGATCACATGTTTGGGATCGTATACATATTTTTTTAGGACATAAACGTGGAAAACATTGTGAATTCTAATATGGCTTGGCAAGGCGAGTTGGTAAGCCACCGGCCCCACTCTAGCCAATATCTGAAAAGGTCCAAAGTACCGAGGAGCCAGCTTGGCACATCCGCTCCATTGCAGTGTGCTTTTTATGGCTTGGATCCTCACAAACACATGGTCACCAACCTGATACTCTTTAAACCTTCTTTTCTTGTCCGCAAAACTTTTCTGCCTGTCCTATGCAGCTTTCAAGTTGGCACGCACCCTTTTCACCATGTCTTCCATTTCTTTAAGCATTTCTGGACCTAAACTCAGCTTATCCTCAGGTCCACCCCAACTTGAGGGTGTGCGGCATTTTCGCCCATACAGCACCTCAAAGGGGCTTAACTGTGTCGAGGTATGATACCCATTGTTATATGCGAATTCAACCAGATGTAAATACTCTTCCCATTGGTTTGGTTTCATCATCACATACACTCTCAACATATCCTCCAACACTTGATTTACTCGCTCGGTTTGACCATCGGTCTGTGGGTGGTAAGCTGTGCTAAAGTTCAGCTGGGTTCCTAACTCAGCGAACAACGTCCTCCAAAAGGTGGATGTGAACTTTACATCCCGGTCTGAAATGATTACTTTCGGTAGCCCATGCAGTCTGAATACATTCTGCATAAAAAGGTGAGCAATTTGCACCGCCTTATAAGTGGACTGCACGGGTATGAAGTGTGCTGCTTTACTCAACTTATCAACCACCACCATGATGGAATCATGGTTTTTCTTCGTTCGTGGCAGACCGGTTATAAAATCCATGGAAATGGTTTCCCATTTCCATTCCGGAATAGGCAAAGGTTGCAATAGCCCAGCCGGATGTTGATGTTCTGCCTTAATCTGTTGGCACTCTAAACACTTTGCCAAATACTCAACCACTTGCTTCTTCATTCTGGGCCAGAAATATTCCTTCCTAAGTGCAGTGACCATCTTTTGGTATCCTGGATGGCCAGTGTAGTGGCTGGTATGGAACTCGTCCAAAATCAGGTTCTTAAGGTCATTTGAATCAGGTACATATAATCTTTTATTAAAATACAACATGCCAGCACTATCCAGTGTATATCCTTGCTGTAATTTTTCATTAACTGATTGCTGTACCTGCTGTCTTAACTGTTGGTATTCAGCATCCTGATTTGCTGCTGATTTAATCTGCTCAATTAGAGAGTTTCGCCACTTACTGACTGAAAGTTCACACAAACACTGCACCTTTCGACTCAGTGCATCAGCCACCCGGTTCTCTTTGCCTTTTAAGTGCTTAATCTCGAAATCGAATCCACTTAGGAAATCTGCCCAACGACCTTGTCTTGCATTCAAGGTAGGTTGACTGAAATAATTGGTCAAGCTGTGGTGATCTGTTAACAACAAAAATTTCCTCCCCAAGAGGTAATGTCGCCACATTTTCAGCGCATGAATAACAGCTGTTAATTCTAGATCGTAAGCAGAGTACTTCTGCTCATGATCTTTTAATTTTCTTGATTCATACGCAATTACTTTCCCTTCTTGCATTAATACTCCTCCCACACCCTCTTTACTTGCATCGGTACACACCACGTAATCCTTGTTAGGATCAGCTATACTCAAGATGGGTGCAGTGGTGAGTAAATGCTTCAACCGATCAAAACTCTGCTGACATTCCGCTATCCACTTAAACACCTTCCCTTTTTCTGCAAAGAAGTGATAGGGTAGGCTATCCTTGAGAAACCTTCCACAAATCTTCGGTAATAGCCAGCTAGTCCCATAAAGGATCTGATATCAGCTACATCCTTGGGTATGGGCCATTCCATAATAGTCTTTATTTTCTCAGGATCTACTGCAATTCCTTCTTTAATCACATGGCCCAAATATTGAATTTCCTCCTTGAAAAAGTCACACTTATTAAACTTAACATATAGCTGATGTTCCCGAAGAGTTTGCAACACCATCCTCAGGTGCTCTTTGTGTTCCTCATGGGAACGGGAATATATCAGAATATCATCAATGAATATCAGCACGAATTTGTCCAAAAACCGGTGAAACACGATGTTCATCAAACACATAAAGGTGGCGGGTGCATTGGTCAAGCCAAAGGGCAGCACCACAAATTCATAATGCCCGTAACGTGTTCTGAAGGCGGTTTTGGCAATGTCCTCTTCTTTAATTCTGATCTGATGATAACCAGATCGCAGATCAATCTTGGAGAATACCTTTGCTCCCTTCACTTGATCAAAGAGTTCGTCAATCCGAGGCAAGGGGTATTTGTTCTTGATCGTGAGCTTGTTCAGCTGACGATAGTCTATACACATACGGAGGGTTCCATCTTTCTTTTTGACAAATAGTACTGGAGCTCCCCACGGTGACACGCTGGGGCGGATATAATTCTTATCCAGCAACTCTTGTAGTTGCATTTTTAATTCCGTCAACTCGGGTATGCTCATCCGGTACGGTGCCCGTGACACCGGGGCTGCCCCTGGTGTTAACTCTATAGTAAAATCTATATCTCTTTTTGGAGGCAGTCCTGGTACCTCTTCAGGAAAAACATCCACAAATTCCTGCACTACCGGAATGCTGTCTAATGCAGATATTTTGTCTTTCTGGTTTGCATAACCCACTTGAATAGCATAAATCTGACACTTCTTCCTGAGACATTTAGCTAGTTGGGAAGCAGTGATAGGCCGGATCTGTACAGGGTGTTTAATTCCCTGCAATTCTTGCTGCTGTCCCAAGTCATCCTTGTAATAAATATTTTTGGTCTTACAGTTTACCAACGACCAATGCTTTTCCAGCCAATCCATACCAATCAGAATGTCGTAGGATCCCAATGGAAGCACATTCAGGTCTGCTGTAATTGGCTGTCCAGCTATGCTGAAAGAGCAGTTACCAACTTTGGCTAAGACTCGTCTCTTAGCTCCCGTGGCTAGCTGTACCAGCCATGGACTCCTGAACTTTTCAGAAAGTAACTTACACTGTTCTACTATTTTTGGACTAACATAACTCAAAGTAGCTCCTGGGTCAATAAGAACAGCTATAGAAAGGTTTGCAATTTTACCTTCAAACTCCACCATGGTCGGTTGGTATTCCGCTTGACGGTCCTCCAATGCTGCGTTGATTCTTGGTATGCTGCGCGCCACTTCCCCAACAGTCAATGCTTCTTGGATCTGAGATATTTGGTCCACTCCTTTACGCTGAGGGCAGTTCTTAACATAATGCAGTCCTCCACAACCCCAACATTGAACTGGAGGTCGGGTTATGCCTTCAAGGTCGGACCTGGCAGGTGGTTCACTGATTCTGCTCTCACTTGGTTTAGTCTGAAAGGTACTCTTTGTTACATTTCTGTCAATCTGTCCCTTACCAGCACCCTTGATAGCATTCCCACGACTTCCTTTGTTATTACCAGCAATTCTGTTGCTTTTTCTTTCATTCCACCTTTTATTTGAAATGTCTCCTTTCTGCTTGTTTTGCTGATAACAGATTCTTGCCTTACGAATCGCCTCATCCATTGTCCTGGGATTATCAAACTCAATGCGTTCTCTTATATAGGCTGGTAAGCTGCTCACAAATCTCTGCACCTTGGCCTTCTCCTCCTTGATATATGGCACATAGCGCAGCAGGGAAGTGAAGCGGTTAATGAACTCGTCCATGGACTGCTGTCCCAGTCGTAAATCATGGAATTCTCGTGCCTTCTCATCATAGAAATGCTCGGTTAAATATCTCTCCTTGAAGTATTTCTGAAACTTTTCCCAGGTTATGTTCTGCTCACTTACTCCTTTTACAATTTTAATTTCTTCTCACCGCAGGGTTGCTTTGCCCTGTAGTTGGAAGATGGCCAGTCGCGCCTTCATATTCTGATCATACTCATACAGCTGGAAATACTTATTAATGTTAATTAACCAAGCCTCTGCCGCTTCCTCCTGCTCTCCATCAAAATGTGGAGGTTTAATTTTCCGGAACTCTCCCTGTAATTCCATTTTCTGTCTCTTTGAAGTCTGCTGCTCTAATACATTGTCAGAATGGTCCTCCTTCTCCTCTGAGATTTCAGGTGCATAATTCCGTTCTTCAGTTGCCCTTTGTTGTTCTGCACTGGGATTGGCTAATGGTGGATTTTGTCTGTCCGATAGACTCTTCAATATTCTTTCCTGTTCCACTGTCAAATGTGCGTTGTCTTCTCGCAAACGTGCCATCTCCCTTTTCAGTTCTTGAACAGTTTCGAGTATCGCCAGATTGGTACTGCGTGTCTCCGCACCAAGCTGTACCCACAGCTCTGGATTTTCCCGAGGAATGTTGTCAGCTCCCTGCATTTCCTCCATCTTTATTGTTGACTGTTAACGAATTGTTGTTTCTATATTTATCTCCTAATTAATAAACAGAAAAACAGTTAGCTGAATTAATTCCTTCTCATATATGAACTATATGATAATCTTCCATGCAGCTGGATCTTATTGCTCCAGAGGCCACAGTTTTGAAACCTCTGCTCTGATACCACATTGTCACAACTCCACGGTAATATACCAAATAAAAAAATTTATGGTAAACCTTTGTTTACATAACCCTCCATAAATTCGATCATAATCTAACTATAAACATATATATATGCAATGCTTTTATTAAAACACTAATCGTGCTACGATGATTACGCATATATAATTACCAACCACTTAACTTAAGGTTTATGAATCATTGGCGACTTTCATCATAAGGTTGAGGTCAACGGGAATCATGGCCATCGACTGCCTTTCCGATCTCTTTCCGGTGCCAGGTGGACGGAATACTAAGTGGCTTCACCTACCCTGGCCAGGTGGCTAACACCGTGCAGAGGCCATGTGAAGCCTTGGGGAGATCGTCGGGTTCGCGCGCCAAACCGCCATACAGAGGGACGGTGAGGATCTATTACACAGATCTAAGGGTTGATAATGCTTCAGGGTTTATCGGGTTCCATATAAACCACCGAGTCGCTTATTTCGGGTTTATTTGCACTTGGAGGAGAGGCCGAGCCCTTGCTCCATTCGGCGGCTCTAACCCTGCAACAAATGCTAGGCCTCGGCAAGCTATCTCAGGTAACTAAGACTGCAGACCGCCGATTCATCGATTTCCTTCAACTGTCAATTGTTTGAATATAAATACTGTGCGTTACTTCATCAGGGTTTCATATTTCTGGTTATTGCATTCATGGTTACTTCCAATGTATTTCTCATGTGCAGGTCGATGTTTCTCCTCCCTCCTACCACTCAGGGAAGGAATGATTCAGCCGAGGCATCCCAGGTATTATTCTCTCACAAATGTTACAGTATATAGGTTAAATACGATAGGCGGAAGTAACTGGAAGATTTTCATGTATTTTCTCTCGGCCTGAGGGGTTCCTCATGGCATTCTCCTATGTATTGTCTCAGGGTTTCCACCTTCGGCTAAACCCTGGTTAGGATGCGAGGTCGGCTTTCCCATGCCGGTACCTGCGTCTTCTCTAGTTTACAGTTTTATGTTGTATTTATTTGGCACTACTTGTATATTTTTATTAAGGGTTCACGGACTCCCTTGCCGGAACCGAAACAAGTCAACTCAAGACGGAATATCTACCTCTTCCAAATTCTCTTATTTTCAAGAATGCTTCACTATGACTACTCTGTGTTTATGAAAGACCATGAGTCTATTCTCGGCTCTCTGAACTTTTAATGAACAGACTGTCGTGATACCCTTCAGGGTTTATTTATCTCAATGTTAATATCTGAATATCTCCTTTTTCCTGTTGAATACGATATACGTGTTTTTTTTTCCATTTGGTTAATCTGTATCTACAGCTTGTTTTTCGCTATACATATGAACTTGTTTCCAAATGGTTCAAGCTCGTCTTGTTTAAGGTTATATTCATTTCCTCTGTTTAACAGGGCCGAGACATAATCCTTTCGAGGGTTTCGTCTCCAACAACCCTATGTTAACTTGTCATGGTATGGCTGTATACGGCGGTTCGACGGCCGTTTCCACAGCAGTTCTATAACATCATATTAATGATTTATTATTGCATTCTATGTCGATACAGTGGTAGTTTTACTTGTTTTCATATATATACTTATATCGGGACCAAACCCTGGGTACAGGACCGAGGGTTTCACTTTGAAACGACCTCACTTATACTATGAACTGCATTTACTGTTTCAATATACTCTTCGGCGATGATAGAAATATGACTGGTTTAAATGTCGTTCTGATATTTTCCATAATCATTATATTGTTATATTGGTACAGGAACCCTCTCACGGTTGAATAGTAATATATTTCCACTACACACTCAAATGCTCTGCATATGGTTATGATCTTTCAGTATCAGTGTAACGTTTCTATGCTTCGGCTTTTCCATACAGAATGAGCATTAGTTTCTATATAATTACATGCATCGCTTTTAGGCAGTTAGCATGCATCGTTCTTGTTACAGGTATCTTGCATCATTTTCTTACAGATGTCATGCTTTGTTCTCTACGCAGTTATCATTACAGATATCATGCATTGTTCTCTTTACAGTTACTATGCACAGAATGTAACAGATAATCTCTACTTGTTTGAATAGCCAATCCTAGGCACTCTTAGACATTGTTTAAGAGATTATATGCATACTGTTCCATCTATTTAGTAACAGAAACTCAGGTGCACCCGTACTTTCCTTCTAAGCACCCAGCATACTAATACAATAGTCTAGTTCAGGTGAATAACGCATACCTGGTCTATTAGGCACCAGAGTTATAGCTCCAGAAGTTCACCTGCAATTTACATGCTTGCTCTTATCCACCCAACCATGAGATCCATCGATACGTTGGATTCTCCCCCCCGAGCTATCTTGCAGGCCTGCAGCCCTCAACAAGACTCATGCACAGTTGTGCTAGGGTTATCTGGTCCTTACCAGACTTAACCCTCCTTTCTTTCTCTTCTCTTTTCTTGAATTTTCTCTCCCTCTCTGTCACAACAGACCAGGGGTTTCCCTCCCAGGACTTTTCCTGGCTGAAGGGTTAGTTTCTTTTTCAGTTTTATAACTGTTTCTTTTCTTTAGAAATCCTCCCTTAGGAGACTGCCAGCATTTTCCAAAATATCTTCCATTTCATAAATAAAATAATATCATTTAACACAGTAATTAATAATTCACATGAGTTTCTTACCATGGTAACTTTCATAATTACATGTTTTACGGGGTCATCACACTAAAAAAGAAAAAGCATATAATAATTAGATTACTCCCTAATTTATATTCTTTATTAAAATTAAAATAGTTTAATTTAGTGAATACCGTATAATTAATAATGAAAGCATATAATAAATTACTTCCTAATTTATATACTTCATTAAAATAAAAATAGTTTAATTTAGTGAATATCATATCACTAATAATTAGAGATGAGGTGGTGGGATATTTACAAAGTGGTTTTTCATGTATTAGATTCAATGTTATAGTTGTAGAATTATTGTTTATGAAATATAAGTATGTCTATTTTGGAATAGTGTTTGGAGGAGGAATATGAGCAAAGTAGTCTTCCATGTACTAGATTCAATGTTATAGTTGTAGAAATATTATTTATGAAATATAATTATGTCTATTTTAGAATATTGTTTGGTGGAAGGATACGAACAAAGTGGTCTTCATGTACTAGATTCAATGTTATAGTTGTAGAATTGTTATTTATGAAATATAAGTATGCTTAGTTTGGAATAGGGTTTTAAGAATTTTAATTTAACTATGAGTAATTAATAAACATATGTTATCCATTTAACTTTTATGGAATATTCATAAAATATTTTTAGTAGTAGCTAGAGTAGAGGGTTAATCATGTTGAAAGTATTTATGTCATTTTTTCTTTCCAAATTAGGTTAAAAATGTTACAAAATTAAAATAAAATGAGTTATGGATTTTTAAGCATGTGGTAGTGATAAACTATGATATTCATCAATGATAGTGTAACAAAGCCTATTTATAGATTAAAAATCAACATAATAAAGTAGGAATGAGTCTCTATGATTAAAAATCTTGTAACATGTTTCTCATGTATATATATATATATATATATAAATTTTTTTATAATAATAATAAAGCTATGATTATAATTTATTTTCAGAATTTTTTAGTGAACATGTATTTTGAAATAAGTGTTTATAGACCTACCATAAATTGAAAGTTGTAGCCAATTACCATTTATTTAATTTGCATATTTATATTAGTTTAAATAAATTTAAAATGGAAATTAAAAATATGAAATGAAAATTATTATTTAAAAAATTAAAATGTTATTTTGTATTAATACTTAAAAAAATTAACATTGAAAACCGTTTTTTGCATTTTCAATTTTATTTTAAAAGATTTAATGTAAGAAATAAAATAATTTAGGTTGGAATTTTTAAGCCAATCCCATTCTAAAAGAGCCCATCTAAAATTTTATCTAAAAGTACTCATCGAAATTTTTATGATTGATATTTTAATTTCTTTTAATAGGCTCATAGATAATAGAATTATATAAAATGGAAAGTAAATTTTTTCGCTTTTCAAATTTAATTTTAATTTTGATGGGTATAATTATGATGTTAACTTATATTTATTTAAGTTTTTAACTATTTCTTGATGTTAGAATGGTTAATAATATTTTATCAAAAGCATTTTATATTTAAGAAAATATAATATGTCTTGTAGATTTTGATAATATTTAAAAGTTTATATTAAGATTGGTAATTTTATTGGTGATTAAAATAATGTGAAATCTAAAATACGAAGAAATCTAATATTTAAACTCCCCAATTTTTACCTCATTTACAAAGAGAAAAACAAGCAATAAACCTACAAAGTTTACTAACCTCACCCGCGCCTAAGCCTAGAAGTAAGTTCCCTGCCGAAAGACTTCGTAGCTTTATGTCCCGCTACGCGCCTATTATGCTGCACCCCCTGACCTTATTTGAAGGAATCACCTGAAATGCTTTCAATCATCGATTTGAATAAAGAACGATTATTATTAATTTACTATAATTAAAAAGAAAATAATTCTAATCACATTTCATTATTCAATAAAAATATATTATAATTTAATCCACTATTTGAATTACTTTGTAGTTTGGCATGTTGCTATGTACTATATTTTTTAATGGAAAGAGAAAATTTCGATTGTTTTTTCACTTCCATGTGAAATTGTGCCTCCACTAAGGATAAAAATAATAGCCTGAAGTTGATCTCTTGTTATAAATGTCCCCTATTCACTCAAAATCACAATAACAAGCTTTAGAGATAGATTCTTCTGAATTCCCACTTAATATAATTTGGAGCTTAGATGTGCTTTAAAGATATTTGAAAATCCTTGTAATTGCTACCAAATGGTATGGTCTAACATAGCTGGAAAATGGACTCACAATGCTTACAACTTATGCAACAATAGATATAAATATTATTGATGATGTCAAGCATGATTTTAAAATTATCGAAAATACAAGTGATCTTAGATATATTTACATATTTACTCTATGTTTTGTCTGTATCGCAGTTTATTTAATTCAACTTGAGAGTGCAATTAAGTTATGTCAAATTTTGTCATACTTCTTAGAAATGGGTAGACCAATGCATAAGAATTGGTATTGTTATCCATTAACAAATTAGATTTCAATGAGTTGTGTGCGTGGGGATACCCATTCTCGACAAAAGTTTTGATAAGTATGACAAGGTCAAGTTGAACAAAGTTTCATTCATGATTCTTGATACCAACCTTCATTCTACGTGATTTTGAAACTAAAAATGATAGCTAGTTAATAAATTGAAACAAAAATAAAGAGAAAGGGGTGTTCATAGTACACACTAAATCTAACCATTTTTCATCCATCTTCAGATGAAGAGAGATAAAATATATGAGTTAAAAACATACCTTCTAAACTTTAGAGCATAAATGACCCTGCATTTACTCAATAAACTACAGACGAATTACAAAAACATTGTACATGTGCACTGAATTCATTTGATTTTCTATCTACTATTATAGAAAAGCCTAAATTGTTGATTAAATTCCTCCAAATATTGAGTTATATTTTATGCAAATCCCATACCAACTTAATCAAATATTTTCAACTAAGAGCTAGTACATTAAACATGTTTTGCAAAACTCAAACTTGATTCTTGGTAATGCCTTTGTCAATGCACCAACCATCATTTTTGCTGTACAATACAAAATCTATATTTTTTTCTTATCAATTTATTCATCAATCAAGTGGTGTTTAATCATTATATACTTAACATTTCCATGATACTTTGAATGGTTTATCATGATTATACATCTATTGTATCACTATATAATTAACATTTCCATAATACTTTGAATGGTTTATCATGATTATACGTCTATTGCTGACACTCTACAGTGACCCTAATGCCCCGTAATAATATTTTCCATCATTTGAATTCCTTTGTAATTTGACATGTTTCTATGTACTATGTTTTTTCAATGGAAACCGAAAGTGTCAATTGTTTTCTTGCTTCCCCATGAAATTGTGCCTCCACCAAGGATAAAACAATAGCTTGAAGTGGATCTCTTCTTATCACAATAACAAGATTTGGAGATATTTGGTGCTCAGATGTGATTTAAAGATATTTGAAAATCATTCTGACTGCTAGAAAATGCTATGGTCTAGGATAGCTGGAAAATGGACTCATAATGCTTACAACTTATGTAACAATAGATATAAATATTCTTAATAATGTAAGTCCGATTTAAAAATTATTGGAAATACCAGTGATCCTAAATATATTTACTTTGTGCTTGTTTTGTATCTCAATTTATTTAATTCAACTTGAGAGTGCACTTAAGTTATGTCAAATTTTCTCGTACTGCTTCGAAATGGGTAGAACAATGCATAAGCATTGATATTGTTATCCATTAACAAATTGGATTTCAATCATTCGTGTGCATGGGGATACCCATTCCAGACAGAAGTTTTGATAAGTATGACAAGGTCAAGTTGAACAAATTTTCATTCATGGTTTTGGATACCAATCTTCAGTGTAGATGGTTTTTAAACTAAAAATCACAGCTAGTTAATAAATTTAAACAAAAATAGAGAGAACGGGATGGTCATAGTACACACTAAATCTAACCATTTTTCATCCATCTTTAGATGAAGAGAGATAAAATATGAGTTAAAAAAATCCCTCCTAAACTCTACAGTGTAAACGACCCTACGTTTACTCAATAAACTACACACATAGTACAACAACAACATTGTACATGTGCACTGCATCCATTTGATTTCCTATCTACTAGTATAGAAAAGCCTAAATTGTTGATTAAATTCCCCAAATATTTAGCTATATTTTATCCAATTCTAACATCTACTTAGTCAAATATTTTCAACTAAGAGCTAGTACATTAAAGATGTTTTGCAAAACTCAAACTTTGATTCTCGATAACGATTTTGTCAATGGAGCAACCATCATTTCTGTTGTACAATACACCATCTATATTTTATTAATTTATTCACGAATCAAGTAGTATTGTATCGCCATATAATTAAAATTTGCATGATGGTTTGTCATTATTATACATTTGTTGTTGGAACTCTGTAATACTCTTGGTTGGGATTGAGTGACCCCATTGTCCAACAATAATCTTCTCCACCATTTGAATTCCTTTGTAGTTTGACATGTTGCTATGTACTATGCTTTTTCAATTTAAAGAGAAAATTTTGATTGTTTTCTCGTTTCCCCATGAAATTGTGCCTCCACTAAGGCCCATGAAATTGTGACTTTGCTAAGGATAAATCAATACCCTGAAGTTGATATCTTGTTATCAAAATCCTATATTCACTCAAAATCACAATAACAAGCTTTGGAGGTTCTTATGAATTCCCACTTAATGTAATTTGGTGCTTAGATGTGCTTTAAATATACTTGAAAATCCTTTTGATTGCTACCAAAATGCTACTAGGATAGCTGGAAA
This sequence comes from Pinus tabuliformis, assembly GCA_031772625.1. NCBI lineage: Eukaryota > Viridiplantae > Streptophyta > Pinopsida > Pinales > Pinaceae > Pinus > Pinus tabuliformis. The sequence continues at coordinate 869,210,945 of CM062810.1, read as the reverse complement.
ATGGACTCATAATGCTTACAACTTCTGCAATATCAAGTATGAGGTCTGCTATAAACCCTGGGATACATAAGGCTCCAAACAACATTCTCATATGGAGTTGTACTGCCAAGATTGGGGTGAGATTGGGGTGAGAGGTTTACTCATGAACTACAATGTCATATTTTCTTACATACAACATTTATATAATTTTTTTAACATTTTTCTCTATATATAGAAATATATGGAGTTTATATTCACATAAATTAGTTAAATTAAATATTCAAATAATTTATTTAAATAATGTGTTATAATATTTTTGAAAAGTATAATTCTTAAACATATTTTTTACTTCTAATTACTTCACATGAAATTATATTAGGTCATATGGACAACTAATTAAACATGCATAGCATATTCTTTTTTATTTTTTATTATAACAGATATTTCTTTTCTATTTAGAGAATATTTTATTTTTATTTTAAGAGGGACATAACTCCAAGTTGAAGAACCACCACATTTTGGGTATCAAGAAATCCAAAAAAATAGTTTTAACACAATCTATGGTTAATCACTTTGAAAAATTAAAAAAATTAATAATACTTCAATAATTTTAAAATTAACAATCTAAATTTAAATAAATTATTTAATCTAAATTTTATTTAGAGAATCAATTTAAATTCATTTACACTTCATATTTTATGTATATGTATGGAAATGAATCAATATCTTTTTAAATATAAATTGGGAAAATAATTACATCTATAAAAAAATATTATTAGTCTCAATATATAATCAACTTAAACTCATCTTAACTTCAGTGTTTTTAAGGATCAAAATTAAGGAACACACATTAATAATTACCAATTAGAATTACTAAGTTTGTTTATTTCATTTTATATTTATTTTGATAGACACCAAAAGTTTGCAAAAACAATACTTTACAATTTCAAACAATGTACGATATTTGCCATTTCTAATTCTAGTTTCAAAGTTATACTCGAGTAAAGTGTGAATTATGTCAAACTTAAAAGAAAGAACTTTCTATTTGAAAATATTCCTACCAAACTAAATTAAGAAATATATAATTTCTACCAACTTCTTTTTTACGTGGAGAGGAATGTATTTTGCACTCAAACCTCCCATAAACCTCTAATGTGTGTTTTAAGATAGAACCACATTCAAGTAGGAGTAAATTTTAGTAAAATATTTAATGTGCATTTTTATTAAGTAAAATATTTAACCTAGATACCTTAATTCAAAGTCTTCATTACACTCAACCCTCAAAGATAGAACCACATTCAAGTAGAGTAAATTTTAGTAAAATATTATTGTGCATTTTTATTAAGTAAAATATTTAACCTAGATACCTTAATTCAAAGTCTTCATTACACTCATCCCTCATACCTGTGGTGAATCAAATAACAATCACTTTACTCAATAATCCCTTTACCCAAATCTACTTAGATCTCTAGAAAAATATGGCTCTTGTATACCATTTGAAAATATCAAAAAATTTAGTTATAACTAAATACTTACATTTTTATTTTAAATAATTATTTAATTTAAATACCAAGATTCAAGCTCTCTATTACGCTGACACCTCGGACTCTTAGTAAATCAAATAATAATCACTTTACCCAAACCTATTTAGATCGGTAGAGAAACATAGTTCTTGGGTGGAATTAAAAATATCTATCATATTTTTTTTATTCTCTCTTTTCCATTAAAAATAAAAATATTTAACAAACCATAATACAAATATTTAATAAAATATTGATTTGACAACACTTGTGTATAAGCTTTCTTTCAACTTTTTACTTTCTTAAATAAGAATAGAAAATTATAATTTCGTAAACAATGAACCATTCTTTTTCATAAATAATGAATAAAACAACAACTTTACATATGAATTGAATATTATTTATATTTCTATATCATGTTTCTCAAAAATACATTAGCCACATTTGACTTTATAATTTCCCGTAATTGTAAAGATATTTTATTTTTCACTTACAATATATATATAAAAGGAATGGAGACAAGAATCTAAAATGTCAATAATTGTTAAAATGTAGTGTAATCTGGAATTGGAAGAGAAAGGAGAGACTCACACGCTATCGCATTGGTTTCTATTTTGATTTAAAGATCTTGCTGTATAGTTATAACAAATAAATCTTGAATTGGGACTTTATTGATATCTGACCAGCACTGCTAAGAAGATCTGATTTGCATTAATTTATCTTGGGCTCGTTGACCGCTTAAGGGAAATCCATCTTTATGACGAATTACATGATAACAGGTTCTTCTCATTCTACCCAAATATAGCTCTTTGACAATCTACCTTTCTTACGGTGGGACACCTACTATCCATTTCATCTGCATAACCTAACTCGGCGAACAAGGAAGGAACGGGAAAAAAACGTTATTAATATTCGACCAGGTTTTAAGAAACGGAGGACGGTGGTGGTGGAAAGACTTTTTGAAAGCTTGCAATGCCATGACTGGATTAAGGGACATTTCATCCAATCGTAGTAAAAAACTCTGCATAAGGTAGTAATTCGTATCTAATAATGACGCAAATAATCTGTCTAAAAGAAACTAAATAGCTAGTGAGTGTAGAACAGTGTTTCCAACTTACAACGAGAAGAACGAACTTGCTAAGCTGTGTCATGGTTTCATCTAAACGGCAACAACCACCGACTATACAAACCAATCGAAAGAATACAGTAAGGGTGGGAACAAAAATAAGAAGCCTGGTTCCCCTTGAGCTATATCGTTCTTAATCGCATATAGTAGCTAATCTGAGAAAGTATTATCAGCAAAAATAAGAAGCGTGGTTCTCCTTGAGCTATATCCTTCTCAATCGCATATAGTAGCTAATCTGAGAAAGTATTATTACCGTTTTGAATTGGCACAAATCAAAATGAATGAGTAGAGCCATCTGCCCAAACTGCTTTCCCATTTCCAGTTCAAGAAAGATTTATTGCTCGGTGATAGTTTCAAAGTGAAAGATACATATAATGGGGCTTACCAGGGCTGTGTAGGCGATGTTACTCTTGGATATGGATATGCAGCTGCTCGTGCAATAAGCCTGCTTCCAGGATTTCACAACACAGGATAAATTGGGAAGAGAGGTTGTAGTTTGTTGCATTAGGTTTCGTGATTATATCATTTTAATGTTTTTGATTGGATTATTTTTTCATGATTAAAGCTATTTTAATTATCTAACACCATAATCAATGATACACAACAAGACAAGTGACAACAAAACAAGTGACATGGGAGGGGAATCGTAACATAAGAGGGGAATGCTCCCAGAGAAAAAGCCTTACAGCGTAATTATATTAAAGACGTATTTCGAAATATAATATATCTAGTCAACATCAATACATTTTGAAATAGTATGTCTAATCAAGATCAATACGCTAGACGTTGGCCACCATCATTGTTACGCTTAATTTTTTTCACACCATAAATAATCCATTTTACAACGTTTTATTATTCAACCAAAATGAATATACCTGACGTCAAAAATTAGAGTCAGATCATTCTGACCATTGCTTTTTTTTCACATCCAATGCATTGTGTAAATACTCATTAACCTATTAAAATAGGTTAGAATTAATATTTTATTTGTCAATGTAATTTGAAACTCATGTCAATTATTTTTATATGGTGTTTTCCAGTATCAATAAATTATTACCCAGTTTTTATTATATTATTATAAAAATTGGGTTCATAATTAATAATAAGTTATTTTCGTGAGTGATTAATAATTTGTTTGTGTTATTTTCTTGTATGTGCTGCCAAACGAAATTATGGTAAGAAGTTTATTTAATTGTAATGATTAGCTTATTGTAATTTAGTCTTGAGCTAGAGTTGTTGTAGCCCTTAGTATTTTTCTCTATCAAATAGTGTTTTTATTTTTGACAGTTTGTATTAGATCATACAAAGCCTTGTTATAGGTTTATAGAACTCTTTGTTATAAGTATGGTAGTTGAGAATTTTATTATTAAGTACTTCAAATGGTAGAAAGCATGTTTTCTTCCTTGCATGAAGACCACTGCAATGGTATACTCACATTCATTTATCTTAGAGTTGAAGGGCTACTAGAAGTCTGCTAATTCTAGCATTGGTGTTTGGTTTATTTTTCCTTTCAGTTCATCAACCTTGTGTTGACTTTTGCTCCATTACAAGCTTTCGCCGCTCCATATTATGGCATGAACTAGTGTTGCTACTGCTGAAAATGAAGCTATGAATTTCCTTAGGGACTATGGTGCTCCAATGAAAATGCTAACTTCATAGACATTTATAAGCAATGGGCATCATGAGGGCTACCATAATTGCAAGATCTATCTTAAGCTCCCCTCCAACAATCACATATCCTAATTCACTAATCAATATTGTGAAAACTCATGCTTCAAGAGATTTAGCAGCATTTGGTGCTTCTTCAAAGTTTGTAGCACCTACATTAAGTGTGAGATGTGCTCCTCCCAAGTAGAACTGTAAACTCATACTTTCATGGACGTAGTTGGTGCATTGAATAGACGAACTGGCATGTCTACCACACATACATACATTGTCTTGTTTTGAAGGTGGTACTCTAGTTGTCTTCCTCTTTGTGTCCAAGCTAGTATACCCTGATTTTAAATCCTTTTTGGTGAAGTATTTTTCTTCTCAAATGATCTAACATATCATTAATCCTCGAAAGGGAGCATATTCTCTTGAGAACAATATTGTTTAATTCTCTCTTATTTATGGACATTCACCAAGCCCTATCCTTCTTTGGAACAATTATAATACATGACTCATAAATCAATAGCGTGAAGTTGTTATCTTGTTATCAATGTCCTATATTCACTCAAAATCATGATAACAAGCTTTGGAGGTTCTTATGAATTCCCACTTAATGTAATTTGGTGCTTAGATGTGCTTTAATATATTTGAAAATCCTTTTGATTGCTACCAAATGCTAGTAGGATAGCTGGAAAATGGACTCATAATTCTTATAACTTATCCGATATCAGGTATCAGGTATCAAGTCTGTTATAAACCATGGGATACACAAGGCTCCCAACAACATTCTCATATGGAGTTTTACTACCAAGATTGGGGTCAGATTGGGTGAGGGGTTTACCCATGAACTACATTGTCATATTTTATTCCATACAACATTTAAATATTTTTTTAACAATTTTTTTTCTATATATAGATATATATGGGTTTTATATTCACATAAATTAGTTAAGTTAAATAGTTAAATAATTTATTTAAATAATGTGTTATAATATTTTTGAAAAATATCATGCTTAAACATATTTTTTACTTTTAATTACTTCACATGAAATTATATTAGGTCATATGGACAACTAATTAAACTTGGATAACATATTATTTTTTATTTTTTATTATCACAGATATTGCTTTTCTATTTAAAGAATATTTTATTTTTATTTTAAGAGGGACATGTGTCAAGTCCAAGTTGAAGAACCACCACATTTTGGGTAGCAAGAAATTCAAAAAAACAGCTTTAACACAATCTATGGTTAATCACTTTGAAAAATAAAAAACAAATTAATAATACTTCAATAATTTTAAAATTAACAATCTAAATTTAAGTAAATTACTTAATCTAAACTTTATATAGAGAATCAATTTAAACTCATTTACACTTCATATTTTATGTATATGTATGGAAATGAATCAATATCTTTTTAAATATAAATTGGAAAAATAATTACATCTATAAAAAATATTATTAGTCTTAATATATAACCAACTTAGTTCCATCTTAACTTCTGTTCTTTTAAGCATCAAAATTATGGAGCACACATTAATAATTACCAATTAAAATTGCTAAATTTGTTTATTTCATTTTATCTTTTTAATTTTTTTTTTTTTTATAAACACCAAAATTTTACAAAAAGAATACTTTACAATTTCAAACAATGTAGGATATTTGTCATTTCTAATTCTAGTTTCAAAGGTATATGGTCTCAAGTAAAGTGTGAATTATGTCAAACTTAAAAGAAAGAACTTTTTATTTGAAAATATTCCTACCAAAATAAATTAAGAAATATATAATTTATACCCACTTTTTTGGTTTACGTGGAGAGGAATGTCTTTTGCACTCAAACCTCCCAAAAACCTCTAATGTGTATTTTAAGATAGAACCACATTCAAGTAGGAGTAAATTTTAATAAAATATTTAATATGCATTTTTATTAAGTAAATATTTAACCTAAATACCTTAATTCAAAGTCTTCATTACACTCATCCCTCACACCTGTAGTGAATCAAATAACAATCACTTTACCCAAATCTATTTAAATCTCTAGAAAAATATGACTCTTGTATACCATTTGAAAATATAAAAAAAATTAGTTATAACGAAATACTTTCAATTTTTTTAATAAATTGTTTAATTTAAATACTAAGATTCAATCTCTTTATTACACTCATACCTTAGTAAATCAAATAATAATCACTTTACCAAACCTATTCAGATCGGTAAAGAAATATGGTTCTTGAGTGAAATTAAAAATGTCTATCGTATTTTCTTTTATTTTCTCTTTTCTATTAAAAATACACATATTTAAGAAACTATAATACAAATATTTAATAAATATTGATCATAAGTCTTTTTTCAGCTTTTTTCTTCTTAAATAAAAATAGAAAATAATAATTTCTTAAACAATTAACCATTCTTTTTCATAAATAATAAATAAAACAACAACTTTACAGATGAATTGAATATTATTTATATTTCTATATTATGTTTCTTAAATATACATTAGCCACATTTGACTTTATAATTTCGTGTAATTGTGAAGATATTTTATTTTTCACTTACAATATATACATAAAAAGAATGGAGACAAAATCTAAAATATCACATTGCACTGGAATCTGGAATTGGAAGAGAAAGGAGACACTTATATGTTATCACATTGCACTACAACAAAACAAGCAATTTGCGCCAGATTTAGTACCAGATTTTAGTGCATTTTTTCTTCAATTGGGATGAGCAGCCTGGCACTAAATTTGGCTCTATTGTACAATTTTTAAAGCGTCCTTTTTTCACCAAATTTTGCATATTTTTTACGTCAAATTTTCCATCATTTTTTGCATCATATTTTGCACCAAGATTTTCATTTGGTTTTACAATAGGTTTTTCTTCTAGTTTTGTGTCATTCTTTGCATCTATTTTTGCATCATTTTTTGGTTCCTCTTTTGTGGCATTCTTTGCTTCTAGTTTTGTGTCATAATTTGCATCCATTTTTACACCATCTTTGGCATCTGGTTTAGTGCCTTTTTTACATCCAGTTTGTGCCAATTTCTGCATCTGGTCTTATGCCAATTTTTTGCTTATAATTTTGTACTTATTTTTACATCTATTTTTGTGCTAGTTTTTCTCCCTTTTTTTACACCATTTTTTCCATCCAATTTTGCACCATATGTTGAATCTGATTTAGCATCAAATTTTGCATGCATTTTTGCACCATTTTTTGCATCCACTTTTGCGTTTTATTTATCTCCCTTTTTTGCATCTTATTTTGCACCATATTTTTCATTTAATTTTGCATCATTTGTTTCATCCAATTTAGCATCATTTTTAACACCATTTCTTGCATCCAATTTTTCATCATTTTGAGCATCTAAATTTGCATCCTATATTGAACCATATGTTGCATCCACCTTTGCATCCCATTTTGTGTCTATTGTTACGTTCAATTTTGAGCCATTTTTTTCGTCTACTTTTGTATTTGTTTTTGCGCCGAGTTTTGAATGATTTTTGGCACCTCATTTTACATCCAATGTTGCATCTCAATTTGCATCCAAATTTGAGCCATTTTTATGCCCATTTTTGCACCATTTTTTCTTCTTTTGTGTCCAATTTTGCACCATTTTTTTTCTTTTGTGTCCAATTTTGCATCATTTTTTATGTCCAAATTTGCATCCTTTTTGGTATCTAATTTTTCATTTTTTTTTGCTTCCAAATTTGCATCCTTTTTTCCAGCCACATTTTGTGTCCACATTTGCATCTCATTTCGCACCTAGATTTTAGTTTGAATTTTCTTCTAGTTATGCATCATTTTTGACATCTTTTGTTTTACCCTTTTTTAGTCCCATTTTGCATCTTTTCTTACATCCTTTTTTCATCATAATTTTACACCATTCTTTGAATCCTCATTTTGGTGTCCAATTTTGCATCCTTGTTTGTGCCCAATCCGGTATCCTTTCATATGCCCTATTTTGTTCCCTTCTTTGTGTCTAGTGTTGCATCATTTTTTTATTTTACTTTAAAACCCTTTTTGTGTCATTGTTTGCATCTTGTTTTGATGGCTAGATTAACATCCAATTCTACTGCCAATTTTTCATCCATGGTTAAATCCACTTTTGGCTTCTTGTTTAGAGTTTTACTTTTATTTACATTTATGACCCCCTCTATGGGTTCATTTTACCAAGTTCATTTACATAGTGAAATATATTAAAGTTTCTAAATATCATTTTGCTGTAGGATTTAATGCACAGTTAGATGAAAATAAAACCCTCTCAATTTATCTCGGAAACCTAGGACAAACCAATTAAGAGAAAGGTTGTTATAAGGCTTAGGATTCTTAGTAGATCAAGATGTAGAGTATAGATTAAGAAAAAGAGAATCAATTCTTGTGAGTCCTCGCATGCAGGTCTTCTTGGAGTTTTTAGTATAGTTAGGAAGTGCTCCTAGCTAGCTCCAAAGCTTGTTCCTACACACAAGAGATAGAATAAAGCAACCTTCGCAGCATAATATCTTGATAATCGAAACTATCAGAAACATATAAATATTATTGAATAAATAAATACAAAGTAAAATTCCATACATCCATTAGTTAAATAAAAGAAGTAAAGAATGAATAGAAACATATGGAAGGAAGAACAACTGATCTATATGAATAAAGGAGTTGGAGGAAAATTACAACAATCAGATGTAGTTGCAACAGCACCTCCCCCAACTCATAGCTCCAAAACTCTCCCTCTCAAGATAGATCTCAGCAGCGTGACAATACAAGAATTCTCATCATTTTTTCAATGGCCAAGCCTCCAATATATAGGAAAGTGAAGGCTATGAATATTTCCCAAATTCCTCATTAGTTCAATTTGGGAAAAATATTTTGGGTGAATAATGTTTCCTCATATAAAAATGGTCTTTTCCACTTTTTAGATGCTTTTGTGCTTAGGAAAAAGCTTCCCAGTTCTTTATGGCTCTTTTCCGCTTTTGTATGCTTTTATTTTTTAGGAAAAAGCTAAAGATGAGGATAAATAGATCACATTCCACCATATGAGTTTCTGAAAGTGAACAAGAGTGTCAAATTCAAATTCTAGTTTGCTTATGTTTTGGTTATTTTTAATATATATTTAGTTTTAGTATTTTTTTTATTTTCTAAAAATATATATATATATTTAGTTTTTGGTATTTTTTTCTATAAGAACAATTATATTTTGCTTTTATAAAAATGGATTTTAAACATTCCATTCATGCTAAATTTGTGATTTTATGATAGGAGTTTAAATTATATATAAAAAAGTAACTCAATGCCATCTGTTGTGTCGTTGACATGGGTGTTATACATCTCTTCCTTGCTAAGTTATAGAATGTGCTTGGGTTTTCTTAATGTAATAAAACTAATTATGTTCTTCATGATATCTTGAAATGTTCATCTTGAACCAGGCTAATAAAAAAATAAAGTTAAAATAGGTTTGCCTTTGTCCTTTGTAGATATTTGTCCCCATTAATCTTGATCTTAATAGATTAATTGTCTTATGGTGGCCTTGAGTGGTCACTTCCATTAGTTGCATGCTTTATAGTTTTCTATTAGTGACATCTTTTAGGCTTGATAATATGTTATTTAATTTATCAAAATGTGTTATTGTCCATATTATTGTTAAATATGTTGGTTTCTGAGCATGTCTTACCAAAACGTTCCGAAAATGTTTATAGATTGTATTTTATAATGCAATGATTCATTGCTTGATGAAATTGTTTTGGATATTTTTTTAATGATTCATTGATTGATGAAATTGTTATGGATATTTTTTTTAGTATGTTAAATTGTATGTGATAAAGTCAAAAGTCACCTCTTTTTTAGATTTTCATTGGTCAATTTCCCTTAAGGCCATCAAGTTCACCATTTTGTCCCAGGTTAAGGAAATATAGGAGTCATGAAGTGGAATTATCCAAGCACTTAAATCTTGAGACATGTTTTTTTTTAGTCACATTGTACTTCCTTTCTATGTAAATTCTCGATGAAAATAGTCTCATGGAACACGAGTGGCATCAATAGTAAAGGAAAACAAAGACTCCTAAAAGAAAAATGGTACACAAAGCACCCATCAATAATGTTGATATAAGAAGCAAAAATATTAATTGAGGTTCTGCCTCATATAATTAGAAAATGGGGGAGGAATTTGCAAGTAGTAGTGATTGATGCTTAGAGATACTCGGGTGGAATGGTTATTATTTGAAATCATCAAGACATCAAGGTTACCAATATGTTTACCTCTTTTCGCATTATGACAATACAATTTTAGTTAATTGACATCGAGGACTACTACCATGTATCCAATGTCTATGACTCCAATATCGCAAATGGAAAACCTCTATTTCTCAATTCTATTTCTAGCACAAGCAATTTATACTCCCCATCTCCATGTATTATTGGGAGTGACTTCAATATTATCAAGTGTCCCGAGGAAAAGAAAGGATGAATCACAATGTTTAACAAGATATTTTGTAAGCTATACCATTAAAGCCATAAAGTAGTCTCGATTAAAGTTGTCAAGCAATGAGTCTCCAACCCACACATGTGGATCAATGAGATGTAATACATGTGTGTGTGGTGACTACCTTAATACACCACTCTAATAACTCCACAAACTTATGTATTTCACTCCGTCACATAAATTGACAGTAGTGTGACATAAGTAAACCAAGAGTAGACATGAAAGCCTTAGGCAACAAACATTCCCTAGATCCTCAATTAGGTGCTTAAATGATGAAGTGAAAATGCAAGGAGAAAAGAGGAATTCATGATTTAACCATCACAAACATGTGATCAATTGTGACTAGGAGTGTATATATTCATATATTTTCCAAAGAGGGAGTGAATACATGAGTTACCATTCATTGGCCCTTATTTTTCTTTCTTTTTAATTTTCTTAAATATAGGACTTGGGGAATAAGGTTTTCATAAGTTTGGCACAACTCGTAGATATAAGATTTACATGAATTTTCACTTCAACCTTAGAGTTCAGACTTAGATAAATCAATATAGTGTATCTTTAATGATTTTGGCTTTCACTTTTTGATTTTATTTCATCACAAATGACAAAAGGGGAAATATTTTGCCACAAATCTATGAATGCTTAATCATAAAGGCGTCATGTGATGAAAACAAATTAATGATGCTATTCTCTATGAAAATGATGGGTATTCTTGAGAAAATATTATGCTTGTGGATGTATCCTCTCTAGTTGAGAGGGAGTGAGGGTAGACACCATATTATCCATGGTCATGTACTATGGCCAGAACTAACAATCGTAAGCCTAGTAAAGACACTAGTAGGGAGAATGGTGGATTGGATAAACATCTGGGACCAATATTCTTTGAGAATATGCACCTGGACTAATTGCCATAAGTCAAGTACATTAATCCAAGACAAGAATAGTCATGAGGATTGACATTTTCTAGTGTCAAATATTATGATAGTGGATTAGGAAATGATCATGTGAGGACATACCTAGTGAACATCCTGGTGGGGTAAGTGCCTAGAGAGGTAGTGGTGTCCAAATTTATGCATCCCAACATTGTGCTCTAATCTAATGGAGAGATAAACTTGTTAGTAAAGGCCTTACTATTTTGACAATTTTGACTATGACAATGTAAATCATCATTGATGCTTATCAATCCAGATCCCTTCTTATATGAATATTTCAACTTGAGAGTACTTTTTTGTCTCATTATGAGTACCTCCCTAGTTTAGAGGGAGGGTCATCATCTTCATTATCGCCATCATCACCACCACCAATGTCATCATTATTGTCATCATTTCATTATCGTCATAATCACCATTCATGTCTTCATCATCATCATCGTGATTATGGATATTGTCATCAATTATTCATAATTATAGGCATCATAAGAAATATCATCAACCTAAAAAATGTTACGAGTGCTCAAAAAGGGTTGTTAGGACACATGATATATGAAAGAAAAATAACAAATTTATTTTTTAGAGATAATCGATGATCATCATCATTACTACCATTATCATCGTCATTATAACTGTCATCATCCCCATCATCATAACTAATATAATTTTTATCATAATTGTTGTCATCTTCATCACGAACATCATAATCATCATTCATGCCATTATAGTTCTTGATGATGACCAAGATTAAAATAATGATAATGATGATCAGATGATGATGACTTGGAAGATGACGCCAAAGATAATTATTATGATTTTGACCATGACAAAATTTAAAAATTGGGAAGAATGGCCAAGGTCATTAGCATCATCATCATCATTGTCATTGTAACTCTCATCATCTTTATCATCATTTTCATTATCATAACAATCACAATTCATGTCATCGTCATCATCTTCATTATCATCATCGTTATAATTATTGACATTGTCATCAGTTGTTCATAATTTTCAATGTCATAAGAAATATCATCAATGCAAAAAATATGATGTGTGTTGGAAAAGGGATGCAAAAGTGAACAAAAAAAATGGGGGTAAAAATAGACGTAAATTTGGATGAAGAGTGGACACAACATAAGTAGATGTAGAACAAGACAGAAAAATTGACACAAAAGTGGATGAAAAATTAGATGCAATAGTTGATGCAAACTTGAACACAAAATAGGATTCAAACATGGATGAAAAAGTGGAAGAAAACATGGGCACAATAGTAGGCATAAAACTTAGCATGAATTGTGGTGAAACAAATGTGGATAGTACAATGAATGTAAAAAAAATGGACAAACTTGAACACAAAAAGGAGGAAAAATTGGATGAAAAAAGGGATGTAAACATGGGCCAAACATGGGTGCAATAGTGAACACAAAATTAGTTGCAAAATTGGACAAATCAAAAGTGGATGTAAAAGTAGATTCGAAATGGGATGCAAAAAACATAAACGATATTTGATGCAAACTTGGACAAAAAAGAGGATACAAATGTGGATGCAAAAGTGGAAGAAAATGTGGGTTGCAATGATAGGCATAAGATATGGCACAAATCATAGCACAAAAAAAGTGGATGAGAAAGTGGATGTAATAATAGACAAAAAAAAGATGCAAACTTAGATGCAAGACAAGATGCTATAAGGGGTGTAAAAGTGGATGCAAACACTGGTGAAACATGAGAAACAAAATTGGATGCAATGGAATTACATGCAAAAGAAGATACAAAATGATATGCAAAACCTAACACAAAAGTGGATGCAAAAATAGATGCAATGTTTTATGCAAAAGAGGATGTGAAGATGGATGCAAAATTGGAAGAAAACGTGGGTACAATAGTAAGTACAAAACATGGCACAAATTGTGTCACAACAAAAGTGGATGTAATGATAGATACAAAAAAAGAAGCAAATGAAGATGAAAAATAGGATGCAAAAAGGGATGTAAAAGTGGGCGTAAACATGGGTGCAACAATGGATGTAAAATATGATGCAAAAGTTGATGCAACAAAATTCTATGCAAAAGTAGATGCAATACAAGACAGAAAACCTGATGCAAATCTTGACACAAAAGTGGATATAAAAAGGGATTAAAAATAGATGTAAAAGTCGATGAAAACCTAGATGTATATGAGGATGCAATTGTGGATACAAATTTAGAAACAAAAAAAGGTGCAAAGGGAGGTGTCAAACTAGGTGCAAATTATGGCACAAGAAAAATGGATGCAATAGTGGACACAATAACAGATGAAAAAGAGGATGTAAATATGGCTGCAAAACAAGATGTAAAAGTCAATGCAACAAAAGTAGATGCAAAATTAGATGAAAAACTAGACACAAACCTTGATGCAAAACTTGGAACAAAGGGGATGCAAAAAATATGCAAAAATGGATGCAAAAAACGATTTAAAAAATGATGCAAAAGAGGATGCAAGAGATGATGCAAAAGTTGATGCAAGTGTAGGCGCAAAAAGTGGATGCAATAGAGGATGCAAAAGATGGTGAAACAAAATTAGGTGCCAAAATTGATGCAAAACATGGTGCAAAGGATGGCACAAAACTTGGCATAAAACATGGCGTAAAACTTGGTGTAAAATTTGTTGCAAAACCTATTACAATACCTGGTGCTAAAATTGATGTAAGACTTGGTGCAAAACTCGATGAAAACTTTGCATCAAGTTTTGCACCATATTTGATAAATGGACACAAATAGCACCAAAAATGATCTCCAGAAGCAAAAAAGGAAGCAAAATGGGATGATAATCACAGGGTTTTGTTGTAGTGTTGGTTTCTATTTTGATCTAAAGATCTCGTTGTATAGTTATAACAAATAAATCTTGAATTGGGACTTCATTGATATCTGACTAGCACTGCTAAGAAGATCCGATTTGCATTAATTTATCTTGGGCTCGTTGACCGCTTAAGGGAAATCCATGTTTATGACGAATTACTTCATAACAGGTTCTTCTCATTCTACTTAAATATAGTTCTTTGGCGATCTACCTTTCTTACGGTGGGACACCTTGTTGGAAAACATTAATAATTCTAACCGCCTACATTAAATGCAGAGACTAACTGCTTCTGGAGAATTCAGTGGAAGTCTCGAGAGCTAGATAGCGTCCCGAAGAAGCCACCGACTTCATAAACTTCTCCACTGTATATAAAAACCCTCACTGGAAATCGAATGAGCAAGTGTTTTGTGTGATTGTGCTTGTGCTATGTTCAATAAGCTGTGTTTTGTGTTATATGCTGTGCTTTCTGATTTGGTATCACAGTGAGGTGAGGTTGAGTGCTGTAAGTGTAAGGTTCTTGTGTGGGAGTGATCAAAGTTAGAGTGAGAGATCGCTGAACCAGTGTGTATGTGTGCAACACAAGTTTTTAGCTTGTTTGACGGAAGAGATCTGTGCATTGCCGTGAGAGCGCTATTGCAAGAGGAGTTGCAGAGAAGTTTCAGACAGTTCGCTGTGTTGTAGAGAGGGTGTGAAGTCGATGTGAGAAATCGCTGCATCAAGGAGGTCTGAGGTCTGCGTTGAAGGAAACGAAGGGGCCGAGAAGCAAGAGTTCGTCGTTGCAGCTCCTGTCCCTGCCTAAACCGCCGCTATTGAAACAAGAAAAAGGGTATATTTCTAGATAGTTTCATATATATAGTGAATGATTCTCGTGGATTTTCAGTATTGATCATATATTGCAATGGTTAAATCTTGAATAGATTTTCATCTTTATTAATCCAAATTTCAAGTTTGAAATTTGAAGAGTAGTTACAGTGTGCATGGAGAAGTCTCCTGGCACAAAGGACAATCAAGGAGACAACATTGGTGCATAGAAGACTCTGTGTTGTGCAGTTCTGGTGAGAATTTGTTTGCAAGTGGAGCCATTGTGATTGTGCAGTCAGCTGGTTCGTGAGCCATTTGCTGCCAATGAAATCTAGCTGAAGATTTTCAATTCCCAAGGAGGAGTTGTAGCCCAAAACAAGCGAGTGGGGCCAATATATTTTTGTTTTTTAATATTAGCTCTTCAAAGTCCGTTTGACCAATGATTTGAAAGGTTAAAAAAAAAAAGAAAAAAGAAAAATCTTATTCCAAAGTTGAAAGGTTAAAGTCACATAGAGTTGTTTATGTTCTCTGAAAAGGTAGCCATATTATCTAATGATATTGGATAAAATTTTATGATTTATGCTTGAGAGTTTATATTTGTGAAAATTAGATATTTTTTTTGGTGTTTGGTACGGTGAAATTAAGTAACATGGCTAATGTATTGGCAGAATCTTGTTTGTCTGACTCTAACAAGTTAGACAGTGAAAATTATGCAAATTGGAAATTTAAGTTGCAGACTTTGATGGAAGACAACAATACATGGACGATTATGTCTGGAGCTGAAGTTAAGCCAGTGTCCCCTGAAGCCACAAATGCTGCAATTGAAGACTAATAGCGATGGGAAAACAAAGAAAAGTTTCTCTTGTGGATGACGGTTAAGCACAACATTATTCCACACATTAAAGAGTGTAAAACATCCAAGGAGACATGGGACACTCTAAAAAATTTGTATGAGACGAAGACTACAAATTGAATATTGTATTAAAAGAGTAAGCTTCTTTCAATTAAGATGGAAGAAAATGAAATTGTTAGTAATTTTATTTCTAGAATGAAAGATCTAAAGGATAAATTAGGTGACATTGGTGAATCAATATCTAGTAGAGACTTGGTTACTGTGACATTAAATGGAATTCTTAATGAATATCAAATGTTTATAACTGGTCTTTCAGCTAGAAAGAAGGCTCCTACTTTTGATGAGTTGGTAGGTATACTTATGGAACAAGAAGAGCGCAGAAGAAGCCTTAAACAAAAATCTCCCAATTCAGATTTTGCATTGATGGCCAAAGGGAAGCAGTCCTTCAAAAGCAAATAGTAGGAGAAAAATAAACGCAAAAAGCCATAGGTAAAATCATTTCAAGGTACACATTTACCAAGGACAAATGGAAAATCAAGTAGAGATGATGTGTGTTATTACTATGGAAAACCTGGTCATTTTGCTAAGAATTGTATGAAAAGAAGGTCTGATCAATTTAAACAAAGAAGGCATTCACGAAATTATGTTGATAGAGATGAATCAATTAGTCATGACATTAGCAATCCTGAATTGTTTGTGTCCAATGTTGCTTTATCAGCAGAAACTAATGATGATAATGCTTGGTTTATAGATTCCGGTGCATCAATCCATATGTTATGCAAAAGAGATTGGTTTGATACTTATCATGAGATTAATAATGGTGGATACATCTATTTAGGAGATAATAGATCACATGAAATTAAAGGATATGGTGATATAAGTGTTATGATGCCTAATGGACAAGAAAAACAAATTCAAAATGTGGTGTATGTTCCAAGATTAAAAAAGAACTTAATTTCAGTCTCTACTATCACAGATCAACATTTAAAAGTTGAATTTTTGAAATCACATTGTTTGATAAAGGATGTAGAGGACAGCTACAAGGTTGTTGCAAAAAGAATGAGAGTTGGAGGCTTATACAAGTTGGACGTAATGAAGAATGGGCACCAAGCTTTGGCATCAATAGGCATGTCAACTATAGACGCTTGGCATCAAAGGTATGGAAACTTAAATCATAGTGACCTAATGTTACTATAAAATAAATTGATGGTAGAAGGTCTTCCAATTATTAAGGGTGAACACTTTGAATGTGAAGGTTGTGCACTAGGAAAACAACATAGGGAAGAATTTCCTGTGAATGAAAATAGAAGAAAATGTGAAATACTTGAACTAGTGCATACTGATGTATGTGGTCCAATGCAAACTAAGTCACTTGGTGGAGCATATTACTTTCTTATATTTATTGATGATAGAACTAGATACACCTGGGTGTACTTTATAAGAAACAAAAGTGACATGTTTGAATACTTTAAAGAATTCAAGAGTATGGTTGAAAAGCAAACAGGAAAGAGCATTAAAATTTTTATATTAAATAAAGGTGGTGAGTACACTTCAGGAGCCTTTATCAAATATTGCAAACAAAATGGAATTATGCAACAATTTACAGTACCACATACACCTCAACAAAATGGAGTAGTTGAGAGAAATAATAGAACATTAGTTGAATGTGCTCATAGTATGTTAAAAAGTAAAGGACTTTCTAATAGATTTTGGGCTGAAGCCATTAATACAGCTGTATATCTTAAAAATAGAAGCCCTACTAAGCATCTTGAGCACAAACACCATTTGAAGCATTTTATGGTTTTAAACATAAAGCTAGTCATTTAAGGATATTTGGATACAAGGCCTTTGCTCATCTTCCTAAAGAGGATAGGAGAAAGTTAGATGCCAAAGCCATCAAATGTATTTTTATTGGATATTGCATTGATCAAAAAGCATATAAAATGTATGATCCAAGTACTCACAAGGTCTTTGCAAGTAGTGATGTTATATTTCATGAGAATGTAGATAAACAAATAAAAGAAGATAAACATAACATATGGCAGTCTCCTTATGAAAACTTTAAGGAAGAAGAAAAGTTGTGGAATCAACTCAAATACAAGAACACATGGACATTCCAAAAGACACATCAAGGAATCAAAGTCCACAAAGAAGTGATAAAGGCACTCCACAGAGAAGAAGAGGAGAAGGTACTCCACAAAGTAATGAACTTCTAAGAAGGACAACACGATAGATTCAAGCCCCCATCAGGTATAAAGATTATGCTTTAATGTCTCAAGTAATGACTGTTTTTGTGCGCTTAAATTATGAACAAGCCAAAAATCATAAAGAATGGCTGGAAGCTATGAAAGAAGAATATGAATCTATAATGAAAAATGAAACTTGGGAATTAACAAAATTACCTGAAAATATCAAAATCGTTGTAGAAGACAAAATTTAATGAAAATGGTAGCATAGACAATTATAAGGCAAGATTGGTTGCAAAAGGTTATTCAAAAAAAGAAGGAATAGATTATTAAGATACCTTTGCTTTGGTTGCAAAAATGAATACAATCAGAATGATGATAGCATTGGCAACTAAATATGATTGGAAGCTACCTCAATTAGATGTAAAGTCATCTTTTCTAAATGGTGACTTAAAAGAAGAGATTTATCTTGTTCAACCAGAAGGATTTGTAAAGAATGGTCAAGAACATCTTATATGCAAGTTAAAAAAGGCCTTATATGGACTAAAACAGGCTCCCAGATAATGGTATGAGAAAATTGACAAATTCTACTTTCAACAAAGATTTAAAATAAGTAAAAATCATCATAATTTGTATGTCAAGACAGATAGAAATGGGGATATAGTATTGCTCTCTATATATGTTGATGATCTAATAATAATAGAGAGTGCTGATAAATTGATTACAGATATAAAAATGAAGTTATCACAAGAATTTGAGATGAAGGATCTTGGTGAGATGCACTATTGTCTAGGTATTGAAGTATGGAGAGATGATGGAAGAACCTTAATCACAAAAAGAAAATATACAAATGAAGTACTAAAGAGATTTCATATGAATGGATGTAAAGCAGTGAGTACTCCATTGGAACAAAATGTCAAATTACGAAGTGATGATGGAACAAAAGAGGTGAATGGAACATTGTATCAACAATTAGTGGGAAGCTTGAATTATCTCACTACCACTAGACTAGACATTGCTTATGCAGTAAGCATACTTACTCAATTCATGGCTAAGCCTAATGAAAGCCATTGGATAGCTATAAAAAGGGCCCTTCGACATTGAAAGGGAACTATCGATTTTGGTATTGAATATACTAATGCTTGTAATGTTGAATTGATAGGTCATTCTCATTCTGACTGGGCTGAAAATCAGATGACAAGAAACCCACCACTTGGATACGTCTTCAATATAGGATCGGGAGCTATATTATGGAGCAGTAAGAAACAGGCAATAGTTTCCTTGTCATTACCTTAAGCAGAATATAAATCATTATGTAGTGGCACCTGTGAAGCTATATGGCTCAGAAGAATACTTGAAAATGTTGGTGAAGGTCAACAAGAAGCTACAACGATTAGATGCGATAATCAAAGCACAATCAAACTGGGGAACAATCCTGTATGTTATGCAAGGTCAAAACATATAGACACACAATATCATTTTGTAAGAAAAAAGGTCCAATCAAAAGAAATTTCTCTAATATACAGTAATACAAACGAGAATGTAGCTGACATATTCACTAAGCCTCTTGGGAAGGTGAAATTTGAGTTTTGTAGAAGTAAGTTATGCGTTGTAGAAAATCAAGATTATATTGTAACCCTCGCTGAGACTTAGACCAACAGGCATGACAATCAAGAGTATGTTTACAGTGTCTTATATATTGTGCTATAGCATATTTGTCATATGGTTGGAATTAAGGGGTAGTGATGGAAAAAATTAATAATTCCAACAGCCTACATTAAATGCATAGACTAATTTCTTCTGGAGAATCTAGCGGAAGTCTCGAGAGCTAGATAGCTTCCTGAAGAAGCCACTGATTTCAGAAACTTCTCCACTGTATCATTGGCAATCAAATGAGCAAGTGTTGTGTGTGTTTGCGCTTGCGCTGTGTTTTGTGTTATATGCTGCGCTTTCTGATTCACCTACTATCCATTTCATCTTCATAACCTAACTCGGCGAACAAGGAAGGAACGGGGAAAAACGTTATTAATATTCGACCAGGTTTTAAGAAACGGAGGACGGAGGTGGTGGAAAGACTTTTTGGAAGCTTACAATGCCATGACTGGATTAACGGACATTTCATCCAATCGTGGTAAAAAACTCTCCATAACGTAGTAATTCGTATCTAATAATGACGCAAATAATCTGTCTAAAAAAAACCAAATAGCTAGTGAGTGTAGAACAGTGTTTCCAACAAAAAAAACGAGAAGAACGAACTTTCTGAGCTGTATCATTGTTTTATCTAAACGCAACAACCACCAACTATACAACCCATCGAAAGAATGCAATAAGGGTGGGGAACAAAAATAGGAAGCCTGGTTCCCCTTGAGCTATATCGTTCTTAATCGCATATAGTAGCTAATCTGAGAAAGTATTATCAGCAAAAATAAGAAGCCTGGTTCTTCTTGAGCTATATCCTTCTCAATCGCATATCGTAGCTAATCTGAGAAAGTATTATTCCCATTTTGAATTGGCACAAATCGAAATGAATGAGTAGAGCCACCTGCACACTGCTTTCCCATTTCCACTTCAAGAAATATTTATTGCTCGGTGATAGTTTCAAAGTGAAAGATACATATAATGGGGCTCACCAGGGCTGTATAGGCGATGTTACTGCTGGATATGGATATGGATATGCAGCTGCTCGTGCAATAAGACTGCTTCCAAGATTTCACAACACAGGATAAATTGGAAGGAGAGGTTGTAGTTTGTTGCATTAGGTTTCGTGATTATATCATTTTAATGTTTTTGAATGGATTATATTTTTCATGATTAAAGCTATTTTAATTATCTAACACCAAAATCAATGATACACAACAAAATAAGTGACCTGGGAGGGGAATCGTAACATAAGAGGGGAATGCTCCAGAGAAAAAGCCTTGCCGCGTAATTATATTAAAGACATATTTCGAAATATAATCTATCTAGTCAACATCAATACATTTTGAAATAGAGTATGTCTAATGAAGATCAATACGATAGACGTTGGCCACCATCATTGTTACACTTAATTTTTTTCACACCATAAATAATCCATTTTACAACGTTTTATTATTCAACCAAAATGAACATACCTCACCTCAAAAATTAGAGTCAGATCATTCTGACCATTGATTTTTTTTCACATCCGATGCATTGTGTAAATACTCATTAACATATTTTAATACGTTAGAATTAATATTTTATTTGTCATGTAATTTGAAACTCATGTCAATTATTTTTATACGGTGTTTTTCAGTATCAATAAATTATTACCCAGTTTTTATTATATTATTATGAAAATTGGGTTCATAATTAATAAATAATAAGTTATTTTCGTGAGTGATTAATAATTTGTTTGTGTTATTTTCCTGTATTCGATACCATGGTAAGAAGTTTATTTAACTGTAATCATTAGTTTATTGTAATTTAGTCTTGAGCTAGAGTTGTTGTAGCCCTTAGTATTTTTCTCTATCAAATAGTGTTTTTATTTTTGACAGTTTGTATTAGATCATAGAAAGCCTTGCTATAGGTTTATAGAACTCTTTGTTATAGGTATGGTAGTTGAGCATTTTACTTATTAAGTACTTCAAATGGTAGAAAACATGTTTTCCTCCTTGCATGAAGACCACTGCAATGGCATACCCACATTCATTTATTTTAGATTCGAAGGGCTACTAGAAGCTTGCTAATGCTAGCATTGGTGTTTGGTTTATTTTTCCTTTCAGTTCATCAAAAACTTTGTGTGACTTTTGCTCCATTATAACATTTCACCACTCCATATTATGGCATGAACTAGTGTTGCTACTGCTAAAAATGAAGCTATGAATTTCATTAGGGACTATGGTGCTCCAATGAAAATGCTAACTTCAAAGACATTTAGAAGCAATGGGCATCGTGATGGCTACCATAATTGCAAGATCTATCTTAAGCTCCCCTCCAGCAATCACATATCCTAATTCACTAATCAATATTTTGAAAACTCATGTTTCAAGAGATTTAGTAGCAGTTGGTGCTTCTTCAAAGTTTGTAGCACCTACATCAAGTGTGATATGTGCTCCTCCCAAGTAGAACTGTAAACTCATATATCATCCAAGTAAAAATTAATAAATGAGTCTAGATACCGGTGCAATATATCATTCATTACTTTCATGGATGTAGTTGGTGCATTGAATAAACGAATTGGCATGTCTACCACACATACATACATTGTCTTGTTTTGAAGGTGGTACTCTAGTTGTCTTCCTCTTTGTGTCCAAGCTAGTATACCGTGATTTTAAATCCTTTGTGGTGAAGTATTTTTCTTCTTGCAAATGATCTAACATATCATTAATCGTAGAAAGGGGGTATATTTTCTTGAGAGCAATATTGTTTAATTCTCTCTTATTTATGGAAATTCACCAAGCCCTATCCTTCTTTGGAACAATTATAATAGGTGACCCATAAGGTGAGGTACTTGATTGATTCACTCCTTACTCTTGCAATTTTTCCACTTACACTTTATGTTTAAACCTTATGCTTTTCAAAAATATTCTAATATAGGATTTAAATAAACTATTTGAAAATCTATATTAAGTAATTTATGTCAAAATAAACTTCATAGATATCTATATTTAATGAAAAAGTTAAAAGACAATACCTCAATGTTGTGTATAATAGAATAATCAACATTTAAAGAAAAAAGAAAAATGTAAATGAAATTTACAGATATAAAATAAAAAATATTAGGTATTGTCTAATAAGAACAAGTGTTGCAAGGTAGCGCCATTGAAATAAAGGATTATGTTGCTACGAAATTTTCATTTATAAATCGTTAGCACGATACATATAAAGCATACTATGAAATATTTAAATGGCGAAGATTAAGATA
Source organism: Pinus tabuliformis (assembly GCA_031772625.1). Lineage (NCBI taxonomy): Eukaryota > Viridiplantae > Streptophyta > Pinopsida > Pinales > Pinaceae > Pinus > Pinus tabuliformis. The sequence goes on along the minus strand of CM062810.1, from coordinate 869,187,710 downwards.
TATTTTCTTATATGGAAGCTAACATACTTGTTCAAATCATATTTACATTATGTGCATATACAAATAAAAAAATATTTCATTTGTATTACAAATTGCTTAGTACAATGCATAATTACATAGTATTGGTCAATTTGGCATGTCACTTAACATGATGCTAGACTCTTACCTAGGCATGGACTAGTAATGTGAAAATAGTGAGGGAGTTTTCATGGGTTTATTTTTGCCTAAACATTCAACCATTGATCATCTCATAACTTTTCCACGTTTTCAAAAGAGATGAAGAAACAATATTTATTAATGCTTCTTTGTTTTTTCTTAAAATTATCATACATTGTTTAATAATGTTAAAAATAATGGAGAAAGTGGGACTAGTTATATGAAAAGTTTATTGTAAAATTAATGTTTCCAATAAATGATCAAATTAGAAGGATTATTCAAAATCAAGAATAGAAAAGAAATGATAATAGAATTTTATTATGTTTTCTTTTATAGACTTACATTAAATTACTTTAAAAAATGAATTATAAATAATAAAGGAACTATGCATATAAGAAGCTATACTTTGTTATTGTTAATTTATGTGGATGGTGTTATGTTATTAAGTAATCATTAAAATACTTGTAATAAAAATATAATAATTTTATATAATAGTGACACTTTCTTTTTAGGTACTATCATTGCTATTATTAAAACTATTATGTAGAGAAATAGATAACCATGATCATGAATGCCTGATTTTCTATACATAATAAATGAAAAATAAAAATAGTAACAAAAACAATTTTATATGGTTGTTGTTTGAACTATAGTGTTAGTTGAAGAATCATGGAAGAAGTTTATCTATTCTATAAATAGTAAATGAAAAAAAATAGTAGAAACAAATTTTTTATATAGTTGTTGTATGGATTATAGTCTTAGTGAAAGAATCATGGAAGAAGGTTGAAAACATTAACAAATTGTATTTATTCAAACATTTATGTATAAAAATACAAGATAATTACTGTAATTTATAAACACAAACATTACTTTATTATATGTATTATCTATTTTAGTCATAAAAATATAAATAATTATCATTTACTCAAATAAAAGTTAAGAAAGGTTATCTATCTCACATACAGTTAGAGAACCTATAAATAAATATCCATTAGTAATTCATATAGAGAAAAATTTATGTACATAAAAATATATACTTTACAAAGAAAAAATGGAGAACAAAGTAAATGTAATGAGACATGATATTTTTGAGGAAAAGATAAAACGAAAATACTCAAATGCAAATATAAACATTATTTTGTTCTCAATCCCACAAAACTTTATTCTATATATACATAGAGCACATAGTGTTTTTCCCACTCCATAATATTGTTTGTGAGTATAGAGTACCTCAATATGGATAATGCATTTTTCATACAAAGTATAGATGGATTAAAATGTCTATGAGACATTTTATTTTTGTGTTTAGATATAATATGCATGTGCAAATAAAGTAAACCAATCCAAACACTTTTCTTCATCCTCATTCTTCTTGTTTCATCCCCTAACTACAATTTTTTAAAATAAAGTCAAGGTGATGCAACTGAAACGAAAGAAGAAAAACAAAGTCAATGCAATCTAATTGAAACATTCCTTACGTATTTTGTTATCATTCTCCTTTCACCTCTTTGTCTGAACATTACCACCCTCTCTCATGTCAAGTATGTTGAATCTACTTCTCTATACTTTCCTTTTTTCTATGATCGATCCTATCCTACCTTCCATGAAAGTTACTCTTCTAGATTTCTCTATATAATACTTGGAGTTAATGATTACATCCTATATTTGTAATGTTGTTTTATGAGCTGTTGGTGATGGTTGAGAAATTATCTCAAACTCTCCTTCTAAATTATGAACAAGTTAAATCTCACAAACTCTATATTATAGAGTAGTCTCTGAATGTAAATGATGTGTATGTTGATGCATACACTTTTGTGTGAAATATATGCATGCTCTCAACCATTATTTATTATGGTATCCAAGCCCAATTCAATAGGTTTTAAACCTATGTATCGTGGTGAGTGATCTCATAAGATTTTAGCTCTGTGATTTTTTTTTATCTATTGCTGGAGTGTGAGTTGGTCAGAGCTGTGGAGTTTATTTTCTAGTTCGTTGAATAAATGATGCATGGCACTATCCAATGTCGTGTGGTGAGATCAACATTGTCAAGAATCTCTTAAAGATTTATTTATCTTGTGAGTGTAGTAGTGGATTCATTCGACAAGCTGAAATCACTGTATCACACAGTTTGACATAAGTGCATCATGGATCGAGCATGAGATTTTTTAGTGGGGACATCTCCCTTTAATTGAGTAAGAAGTGTTGTCTGCTCTTCTATCCATCAGATGGCTCAAAAGTATTTTGTGTCCCCTCTCTGTGAATTTTTGAATTTTGTGATGAGTCATTGTTCCTTGATTGTGGAAGACTTGGTTTTTTTCAAAGTGTTTATGCTGGATGCATGACATATCAGTTGTTAGAGGAGGATCTAGCTGCAAGGGAAAGTGGCATGTGATTTTCGTAAAGCAGTCGAAGTATTTTTTTTAATTGTAGAAAGGTACATTTGTGCTGAAGTTTAAAATTTCATTTTCTTCTTTAATAATGGAATTCATGGTTTTATAAAAATTTAGTGGCTTGAATTTTCCCTCATGGAAAGTAAAAATACAAATGCAATTAATGAAGAAAAATTTATAGGGCATAGTGAGTGGCTTAGAAGTAGAACCTACATATGTCAAACAGTTAAATGAATGGAAAAATAGAGATGACAAAGGTAAGTCGATTATTGGACTTGCTCTTTCAGATTCACAATTACATCTTCTAGATCTCACTAAAGCATCTAAGGAAATGTGGGAGCATTTGACTCAGCTATTTGGTGTAAAAGCTACAAATGAAAAATTTTCCATAAAGTTGCAATTATTTTGACTTAAAATGAATAAGGATACATCTATGTCTAGCCATGTAAATAATTTAATGTCTCCTCTAAGACAATTAGCTGAAGAAGGTGCCAAGGTGGAGGATGAAGATGCTAAAGCAATATTACTTAATGGTCTTCCTTCAAGTTATAGTAATGTTGTTGTCGCTTTGAGTCAAATGTCTTCACAAAAATTGGAAGCTACAATTGAAACACTTTTGGTAGAGGAAAAGAGACTAAAACCAGAGGATACAAAATAAAAATCTGAAATAGAAAATGCATTGCTTACGAAGATGAGGATGAGAAAGAAAAATGCAAATAAAAGTGAAGTTGAATGCTATGATTGCAGGAAAATTTGGTATACATCATGGAATTGCAGAAGTCATGCCAATGATTCATTAGAAGGAAAAGAATCAACAAATATAGCCACAAATGAATATTCATTGAATTCCGATGATGAAGTGAATGAAGAATTTGAGCCTCTCAAACTCTTTTAGAGCAACTACAGTTCAGTGAAAAGTCTCAACATGGATTGTTGTCGAGATGGTATGGCAATTGTGTATCTAGGAAAATATCCCTTATACGTTGAAGACATGGGAGTGGTCTTCTAATGAGGTTATGAGATAGGATTGGGATGATATTCAATAATTGACTTTGGGAGGTCCGTGATTCATAAGTTCAAGAGCCGAACTCAGGAATCCAACTTTCTGACTACACCTTTACAAGCATTATGTGGTAGCTTGATGGAGCCTATACTGATAAGTTGTAAACCAGTTAAAGAATGATTATGTATTTTGTTGTTTATGGGTGGTTTCAATAAATTTATGTAATGTAAGCATTAAGAGGGGAACTTGGAGTTAATGCTTACATCCTATATTTGTAATGTTGGTTTATGAGTTGTTGGTGATGGTTGAGAAATTCTCTCAACCTCTCCTTCTAAATTAAGAATAAATTAGATCTCACAAACTCTATATTATATAGATATATCTGAATGTAAATTTTGTGTGTGTTGACTCATATGCCTTTGTGTGAAATATATGAGTACTCTCAACCATTCTTTATTAATAATGATAGAGATATCACTTCCCATTCACAATTATTCTTTAGTACTTTGCCACTCATGTCAAAGGGGGAGAAGATTGGCATCAAATCAGACGATGCCAAGCTAGAGAGGGAGTTTGTAGTGTTGCAATCAATGCCAAAGGGGGAGATTGTTGGAAATTTGATGGTATGTAGGTGGCTAGTTGTGTAAGTGTTGGAATTGATCTCAAACAAGGCTCAACCCGAGGATTAGGATTCATGCCTTCTTGGTTGTGATTCCAGCTATGCAGAGACTTTGGAGCTCTCTTTGAGGTAGAATATAGGCTCAGAGGTCAGTCAGACATCCTCCTTACGGATAGTTATTAGAATAAGTTTTCGGGTGGTATGTGAAAGTCCCTAAGTGGATTTCTGGATCAAAAGTTAGACCGAGTTGAAGTTTTATCTCTCTAAACCAGAAGACAAAGGAAAATGGGTTGGTGTCCTTCTGACATGTGTTCAATCAAAGGTCTCGGCATATCGCACATCGGCGTTCAGAGGTTCTAAGGAGTAGCGCACAATGATTGCAAATTACTGATCAATGATTATCAATATCGCATCTTGGAGGAACTGGCATATTGACAATCGAAGGACTCTAAGATGTGGTGAAAAAAACTAAAGAATTTGTCAATTAGTGACTTGAGATCTAGATGTCAAAGGTCATGGCATATCAGAAATCAGAGGAATCCAGGGTATGGTGCAACAGCTAAGGTAATTCGTTGATCAACGAATGTTGATTGCGTTAAATAATTTGGGACTGTTCATCCTTTTTTAAATCATCGAGAGAGCCAAAGAGAAATTTACAAAGGAATTTGATGCAAAACAAGGGTAGACAAGGCCCCTTTCTCTCTCTTCTAAGAAGAATAGGTGGAGGCATCCGTTTGGGTCTGATAAGGGTATATGACAGTCACAGATGAGTACCGATGTGGACACATGGAAGGATCTAATTGGTTTTGATAATGTGAAGTGGTTGTTGATGTTAGCATGACATGGTGGTACATAGGGACACGTGGCATGCAATTTTGTTGTTTTGAGGTGGCATAATGGGCCATATTTAGGTTGCATGTGTCACCACTGAGAAGACACCACATGGGGGTGATGATATCAGATCAATAATCAACGATGAAAGGGTTGCGACGATTAGCACATTGGCCACAATGGGGAATCACCAATTTGACGGCTTACTGGTGGTCATGAAATTTCAAGGAACCAAAGGCTATCTCTTACATGAGGAGCCTATCGACAATTGATAATCGATAATTTATGGTTGCTGCCATAAGGTGAAATAGGTATAAATCACTGATAAAAGGGCTTCATTGGTATTAAGTGCCTCTGTTTGAAAAAACATGAAACCAAAGGCAAAGATCATAATAAGGGAAATATATCCCCCATCAATGCTTTGGAGATTTTAGTGCCTTAAGACTGAGCCCTCAGTCACCTCCCTTGGTATTATGATGGAATTTCGATAAGGGTCAAATCAAAAGGGGCTAGACATGATCAGAGGTTGGAAATCAACTATTCCATAGTGTTGACACCACCACACAACACTATGATGAAAATCTCTGATATGATCATACAGGGAGCCATTAAAGATGTATGAATCAATAGTTGTGGTCTTGAATGCAAACCAATAAGGTTGATGGCAGAAGGATTCCTGTGCATGCATTGTAAATATAAATGAAGAACAAAGATTCCATGAGGATGTAAAACTAGATCTCTGCAAGCCATAAATATGCATGGGGAGTCTCTATGAAATGTGTAAGTGGACTGAAATTAAATACACAACATAGAGAGTCAGTAGAGTGATAGAGAAGTGATCATCATGCATTCTTATGATTTTAATGAAATGATAGAACTAGAGAAAGTATGAAACAATAGAAGAATGGGGTTCCATGATAGGGGTAAATTCTTGGGAAAAGTTGATGGTGACAATGGATAAATCGATCCAAGTGAAACACTAGAACAAAACTCAGAACCTCCATTGAGTTGCATGTGTAGAATGAGCATATATGTGAGAGAGTAGACTATTGATCTTGTGCATATATGTAGCATGTTGCAAGGGTAGTGTTGAGGTGGAGTCAGTGGAGAGACCTGGACAGTGAAAGTAGAGCATAGAGGAAGTGTTGTTGTGAATATCAAGAGGAGATCTTCCACAAGTCCTCATAAAGAAGAGTGCAAAATTTGAATCTGTAGAAAACCATTGGTTGGTATTTTACCTGTAAAATTGTATTCTTCTATTTTCAGTTTGAGAATTGTATGAAATAGTATAACAATGGTAGTGTCACGTTGGTGCCTACATACCTAAGAGGTTGGTGCCTCTTGGAAAGCTGGTTCTTTCTAAAAATGGGGGTTGGTGCCTCCAATCAGTGAGTCCTCATAAACAAACAAATGTAATTATGTTGGTGCTTAATTTACATCATATAAGAAACAAAAAAAATTGATGGTTTTTTCCCTCTCGGTTTCCATGTGAAAACATTGTGTAAAATGTGTGCTACTCATGAGATTGCCATTTGAGTATATGTGTCTGAAAGTTTATTTATTTATTGTTTCATGAATGAATACTCTCACATACGAAAGAACATAATAAGGAACTATGAGCATAGTAAGAAAGGAAAATTAACAGTTTCCTAAATTATTGATTCACCCCCTCCTATTAGCAATTACTTATTCCAATAGGTTTTGTACCCATCACTTGATTTGGTTTCTTGTATACTATTTTCATTATATTTATTTCTTTCGCATGCTCTCTCTATGCTAATTCTCTCTTAATGTTGCAGCACTAAGTTGGAGTGTTGGTGACAAGAGCATTAAATAAAAATCACTCACACTCTAACCACTTTCTTGTACGAACCCCCAAGATTTTATGAAGTTCATATTTTAGGAGGTCACAGGCATAGAAGGCTAGCTCCTCTCTATTGAAATTTTTCATTTGCCATTGGAGGGTAAGTTTGAACTAACAAGAGACAGTTAACACCTTCAATATTGAGAGAATTCTTATTAGCTTAGTTTATAATTTTAACTTTTAAGAAGGATATCTAGTGCTTGAAAAGCCTCATATATTGTAAAGTTTCCTTTTGAAGTTTTACTTGATACCTTTTGGGAAGATTTCTCATCTCTGTAAAAATATAATAAAAACCTTAGTTTTTCTTGTGGGAGGTTGAGTTTCACCCAAGGCATCCATTTCTCCTTATTTAGAAGGAGAAACATGTGGGTGGATTTATCTTGCATTGTTTTTCATACTTTTCATTTTTTCATGCCTTAAGAATTAACATAATCTCGCCATCACAATATCACTTTCTAAATTTAATTTTGTTACTAGTTCCCATTTTATTTCTTGCATTTGAAAATTTTCTTTTGAGTACAACTTGGAATTTCACTTTTGGAGAAACTTATTTCATTACATGAAAGCATTTCAATTCATGTGGAAAAGCTAGATCTAGTTAATTTAAAAATTTTCTTCATGTTTCCTCACTATAGGCTCATTGGTTACTTTATCATTTGTTTTAAATTATTTTTCTCACTTTGAAAGAATATCATACTTTGAATCTTCATCTCATTTCACGCTTTAAATAGTTCATCATCGATATATCATTTGTTAAATCCCTTACTTTAAGAAACACACAATCTTATGTGCTTGTGAAGCTTATGTTCTTGTATCTTATACAATTTTGAGCAATTATCTAGTTATCTCATTGATCATATTTCCATTTACTTGAGGCATTTTCTTTTACAATCATTAATATATTTTCTTGAATTTTTTTTAGGGATATTAGCATAGCTTGCATCTCTAATTAATATTTATCTCCAAGCATAAGCTTTGTTGAAATAAATCTCTTAGGGACCCCTTTTTTTCATCAACTTGAGGGACATAAACCCTCTTATGTGGAAACACGGTGACCTTGCAATGGTTAGAGCCACAGTCTCTAAAGCACTGGAGTCATCAAATGTGTTGGATATTCCAAGGGAGGAATCATTAGTATAGCCTTGGTTATATTTTCTTTCTTCTCCTTGAACAACTTACATAAAAGACTTATTTCAAAATAGTCGAAAGAAATGTCACATCTAAACTAGGCATTTAGACTAAAATTAACCAAGATAATTGCATTTAATCTTAGTTTAATTTCATTTCATGTTCTCATATTTTACTATTTTTACTTGAAATTTATTTCATTTACTTGTAATTGATGAAAATTCTTTAAATTGATTATCTTATTCAAGCAAGTATCACCTTATTCACTTTTGCAACTAAAGTTTAACTTGTTTCCTTTGCAAGTCATTCTATATTGCTTCCATATATTCTTTGGATTTGTGAATTATTATATATTTTGAAGGCATTTCTTGAAAGAAAATTTAATATATTGCATGTTATATAATGTCTTACTAACATCTTGTGTTTGATTGACAAGGTTACTTCCATTTCTATTTGAAGTACTTCATATTTCATGAGCAAGTATTATTTATTTTAAATAATATTGAAGGCATTGGTTTTATGTATGCAAATATTTGAGTCGTGCATTGATGGTTATTATTTCATTTCATATGTCCATCATATTTTCTCATAATCTTAAAAGTAATCCAATTCACTCTAACATCTCCTAGAAACATCATATGTTTTTTAACTTAGTTTTCTATTTAGGGACTACCTCCCTTAGCTTACCTAGGAGAGAGTTGGTAATAGTTGACAAACCCATCTCTTAAATTTTCCACCAAACACATCTTGTGGGGTTAACGGATTTTCTCACTAACTTAGGTGTGTGTGATAGGAAAAAAAATTATTTTTGCCCTGTCTTCGGGGACAACTCCTCTTCTACCTAGAATACAACTAAATTTTGGTTTTTTCATGTTTGATTTTAGAGTTAGATTCTTGCTGAAGTGGTGACTCCACTTATTTCATTTTTTTTGCAAGGATTTATTCTTGAAGCCATCGTTTCATATACTTGTTGCTAATATTGGACAAGAGCCTCTCTCTGGTATCCATTTTCTCTTTCAGGGTCGAGTGAGCATGACATCATGAATGATTTTTTTCCCCTTGTGATTTTACTAACATTCTAGGCTATTCGAAATTTATTCTAGATGAAGCAATTGTGATTGTTAAAGAGTTTCCTAGTTTTCTAGGTAAGAATGTCATTATTACTAAAACTCAACATAGGAATTTCCACATTTGTGCGACCAAATGGTGGCATGGAAATAACCATGAGGACATTAAAATGAGACTTTTCGTATTTTCATTAGATGGAAATCCTATCGATAGGTTCATATACTTACCTGCTAATAATTTTCATTCTATAGAATCAATGAGTGATGCCTTTGAAAATAAATATGGAGATAAAATAAAGATCAAGCGAAAACTGAAGAAAATAAGAGTGATAAGGATCTCACCAAGGAGTTGACTCAAATGATTATGGATATGAAACTCAACCAAGCTCAACTCATTAATACCATGGAGGTAAATCATGTACAAGAAACAAAGACCATGGAAGTCAATCATTCTAATCATATGACCTCTATTTTAAAACATGTTGATTGTCATGGAAGAGAAACAAGTATAATTAATCAACACCATGGAAACAAATCATGTCAATGAAATAAGTGTTATGAAGGCCAATTAGATAACTTTCCAGAATAGGTTGGAGGTAATGGAAAGATTATAGTTATAAAAATTCCAGCTTAGGATAGATGACGAATGGGAAAAAAGAAAAGAAACAAATCATTAGCTTCCCAATCCATTGAAACATACTTCATCTTATATTTAGGAGGTCATTTATTCCATTGAAAAATGGATAATTGAAGGTGGCCTCGATTTAAAGGAAAGTAAGGGGAATCAGGTTTATACTCAGGAGATTGAAACATCACCCAAGTAAGAGGAGATGTAGAATGGAGAAAGGAAAGTCATAGAAGTCTTAGCTACTTCAAATTTTCCATCTGATCATTTTTAAGATCAAGTAGAAAGGCTTAATTTGATCACATCAACATCAACATCAGATCTATTAAGAAGGAAAGGAAAAATCAAAAAGGATTTGGTAAATCTGATGGCCATATGCAACACAGTGTTGGGATGGATGAAAATCCTAAGATATTCTAAATTGGATAAGGCACATCAGAAAAGCAGTTGATGGATCTTCCTAAAAATAAGCATGTTCTTAGCATGAACTACATCGAGGATATCTAATGCCATGGGGAATTTTTTTATTGTATTTCTAGCTTTATCCTTTGTCATTTTTGTTAAGTAGTTTCATTTCATAAATAAATTGTCATTTTTTCTCTTAGAAATAATTTTCCATTTATGTAGTTTGTCATGTTGGTATTTGATTTTATATTATGATATTTTGAACAGTCGTTATTTGATTTTATATTATGATATTTTGAACATACGTTAATGATATATGTCTTTTTCATATGGAGGTAGATTCTAGATGCTTGCCTATTATCACGTCCTATCTAGCGCTCATCCCGATATGGGACCAGATGTTGACCATTGTAGTGTACCCAATTATTTTTTAGGAATCTATTCCCAAGGATGTATTCGAGGCTTCATTTACCATCAGAGCTCACCATATCATCAAAGTTTTTCAACTATATTTCTTCTTCTCATCTTCTTCTATTGTACTCAGATTCCACAAGCCTTGCGGGGATGATGTAAAACTGAGGCTAGTATGATTAGTTGAGTCATGTAACATGCATGGGTAACTCAAGATGCTTTCATCAAGTGAGTTTACTCTGGAGGTATTTTTCAGTTGGTTAATTATTATATCCTTACGGGGACTTAATAATTAATTTAGTTTTTTCTTGCAAACATAACCCCAAAGTCAGAGTACGAATTGAAGGTGTGGCATCGGGCGATTCCATGTGTTGAGAGTCATTGTATATTACCATACTATATCACTAGTGAAAGTTTGTGGAATTTGATGAGGTCTAGGGGGTCTTTCTAAAATATTTTAAATTTCTTGTAGGGTCAAACTTTGAATAAAGTCTAAATGTAAAATGTAATAAGTGATGTCTAGAGAAGATGTATGGGGTATGTGTACTCAAAATTACAACTCTCACTATAAAATTTCTACTATGACACATTTTTATGGGTAAAAAATAAGTTCTAGACTCTCACAACCTACTTTCCTAATTTTAGTGGAAAGTGTGGGAATACATTAGCCCAACAATTAAATAAATGCAGAAAAATAAATATCCACATAGAAATTCATATAAAGGTCAAAGTTGAGTTACCAAAGTATGTGGACACCAAACAAGTCACAAATCAAGCAAACCAAATTTTTTATGGAGAACACAACGAGTTCTAGTGAGAAGATCCATGATTTGAGGAAGTTAATTTGAGATTCTAGTAGATATCATTAGTTGGCTTGATATTGGATTATAGTTTACTTGATTAAGGTTAAAAGTGGTCTCCTACCATTGTACTTCACTCTCCCACATGTCCTCTCATCTAATTTAAGATTCCTCATCAAGGATTGCGTGGGCCTCTAAGGGAGAAATCGAGTTTCGACTTGGGAAATTCGAATTTACATGAAGGGGCATTGGGATGGTCACCCATTTATCTTTGCATTGTCACAATTTTCCTTTGGATTGGATCCCAAATTTATATATAATATAGCCACGGTATCTCACCATGTAAATAATTTGTTAGTAGCTATTGTGCTTGCGGAAGCACTGCTACTTTGTACAGTTTTCAAGAGTTTCAATAGGAAGACTTTGGGGGTCCATTCATGTGTGTTCCTCAATTGGAGCATGGTGTATTATGAGCTATTGTTATAATATCTTCTATTTATTCTTTTATTTGTTTCATTTTCCATATACTATTGTAGACTTGCTAGTGCAAAGCTATGTTGTAGTAGCATTTGATTTTGGAAGTAGACACTAGATATTGAAAGTTCCAGTTTATTTTCACATAAATCTCTAGAAGTTTCAATTCATTGTTTTCTTATCTAAATCTATATGGAATAATCTCTTATTGGAGTGTTTTAGAATAATTGTTTTTTTTAATCAAAGATGAGGCTCTTTGGGAGAGCAACCCACTCTTGAAGCATCTTCAAAGGAACTCACATTTGTTATTTAGACTTTCATATTTGGGATTTGTTCAAAAAAACTTGTATACAAGAAAAAAATTTCATAATTTAAATATTTTCAAATAATGCTTCATTGATTCTATATTAGCATCTTAAGAGAATTTTCTAAACTAAAACAAGTGATAGGTTTCACCCCCATCACTAGATTTTGTTTCTTATATACTATTTGTATTATATTTATTTGTTTCACATGCTCTCTCTAGACTAATTGTCTCTTGATATTGCAGCCCTAAGTTGGACAATTGGTGAGAAGAAGGTTAAAGAAAAATCACTCAAATTGTAACCATTTTCTTGTAGGCATCCTAAAATTTTTCAAAGTTAATATTCTAGGAGGTCGTGGGCATAGAAGCCTAACTCCTCTCTCTTCCAAGATTTCATTCAGCAGTGGAGGGTAGTTTTGAACTACCAAGTGACACTTAACAACTTGAGTCTTGAGAGAATTCTTATTGTACTTACCTTAGTTTCCATTTTTAACTTTCAAGAAGGAAGCATAGTTCTTGAAAAGTCTCATATATTGTAAATATTCCTCTTGAAGTTTTACTTGAGACCTTTTGGGAAGGTTTCTCATCTTTGTAACAATTTAATAAAGAACTTAGTTTTTCTTGTGGGTGCTTGGGTTTCACCCATGGCATCATTTTCTCCTTATTTAGAAGGGCAAACATGTGGCTATATTGATCTTGGATTGTTTTTATTAGTTTTAATTTTTGCATCGCTTAAGAATTAACACAATCTCACCATCATAATATAACTTTCTAAATTTTATTTTTATATTGGTTCCCATTTTATCTGTTGCATTTGAAGTCTTTCTTTTAAGTGCAACTTGAAATTTCACTTTTGGATAAACTTATTTCATTATATGCAATAATTTCAATTCACGTGGCAAAATTATATTTAGTTAATTTAACAATTTTCTTCAAATTTGTCTCACTATAGTATAGGCTCATTGGTTACTTGCTCATTTATTTTCAAGCCTTTTGCTCACTTTGCAAGTGTATTCTAATTTGAAGGTTTATTTCATTTCATTTCTTTAGTTGGTCGATCATTGATATATCATTTGTTAAATCGCTTACTTTGATAAACTTACAATATTATGTGCTTATGAAGCTTATGTTCTTGTATCTTATACAATTTTGACCAATTATCTATGTTATCTCATCGAGCATATTTCCATTTACTTGAGGAATTTTCTTTTACAAGAACTAATAAACTTACTTTCGTTTCATTTAGGCATACTAGCATAGCTTGCATTTCTAATGAATAGTTACATCCAAGCATAAGTTGGTTGAAAGACGTCTCCTAGGGACCCCTTTCTTTCATCAACTTGAGAGGTATAGACCATCTTATGTGGTTAACATGGTGACCTTGCATTCGTCAGAGCATGATAGTCACTGTAGCATTAATATAGCGTTGGCTACCTTTGCTTGGATATCCTTCCACAATTTACATAAAATTCTTGTTTCAAAATAATCGAAAGAAAGGTCACATCTAGACCAGGAATTTACATTAAAATTAACCAGCATAATTGCATTTAATCTTAGCTTATATCCATTTCATGCTAACGTATTTTACTATTTTTACGTCAAAATTATTTCATGTACTTGTCATTGAGGCAAATTCTTTAAATTGATTATCTTATTTAGGAAAGTATCATCTTTTTCACATTTGCAAGTAAATTTTAATTTGTTTCTTTTGCAAGTCACTTTATATTGCTTCCATGTATGTTATGGATTTTTAAATGATTATATATTTTTAAAGAATTTCTTGAAAGGAAATTTTATATCTTGCATGTGATACAATATCTTCTTAACATCTTGTGTTCGATTGACAATGTTACTCGTGTTTCAATTTGAAGCACTTCAATTTTCTTGAGCAAGTATTATTTATTTTAAGCAATATCGAAGACACTAGTTTTATGTATGCAAATATTTGATTCATGTATTGATGATTATATATTTCATTTCATATTTCTTATCATATTTTCTCATAATCTTAAAAGTAATCTAATTCACTCTAACATATCCTAGAAACCTCACGTCCTTTTTAGCTTAGTTTTCCATTTAGGGACCACCCCATTTACCATATGTAGGAGAGATATTAAATAGAGAGAGTTGGGAATAGGTGAAAGCCTAATCTCTTAACTCTGCCACCAACCACAATTGTGGGGTTAAGGGATTTTCTGACTAACTTAGGTGTGTGTGACCAGCGACAACAAGAGATATATTTCTCTGTCAATAGAAGTGTGTCATTATCAAGACATTTCATTTGGGTCCATATGTGTTACATTGAAACAATACTCCGAGTGTGTGAATTTGGGTTTATGTACATGAGTGCTTGTGATAATATTTCCAATTACTCTGTGTTTCACTTTGCTAGTGACACTAAGTGATTTGGGAATTAGATTTTATCTTGTCCCCTATTTGAGTATTTGCATCTTTCATTTCTTATTATGGTTTTTGGGAGTTTCATGTGTTATGTCTACGTGTTGTGGTGAGTATTTTTGAATTTAATCCTCTGGCATGGTGATTGGGGATGACTTATTGATTTTTTGCAATAGTTTTTTGTTTCAATGGGTTTTAGCCATCCGCAAGATACCTTTACGAATGGATTCACTGAAATCATACCAAGGATTGCAAGGTCCTCTTCTATTCCAAGGGTTTCTTCATCATCATGTTTCTTAATGATGAGGATTATCATCAGGTTTTGCCCAAAGGGCGTTGGTTCTGGGGAAAGGACGGGATCTTCTTGACCCCTTGGTTACCAATTGTTTTGGCTCATCTATGGTGTTTTTCAATGTTTCAGGGTATCATAAACACCTTGGGTAATTTTCTAGCCATAGATCCCTTGCACAAATAGTATGGCATCGACACTTATGATGGCATTTGCGTATAAGAAATCGATATCAACAAAAGTTTTCTTGAAAAAATTAATTTAAAGATATGTGATTTTCAATAGACTCAGATGTTCGGCTATGAGAATAATTCTTTTTGGTGTTGATTTTTCCTTCAAATAGGCCATCTTTAGAATTATTTTTCCCAAAAACTAATCAACCATAAGTCAAGGTCTAAGGCATGGAAGCCATGAAACCTACCTCTTTGCGAAGAGAAGGATTCCTCTTCCTCAGATTAGGAAGACATCGAATCTGATGATGATATGATTTCATGTGATGAGGCCTAGACTTCAGATATTTAAAATACCTATAAATAAGGTAAAGAGATCCAAGTTTCGCTAATGAAAAGAGAAGAAGTCATGAATAATGTTCCAGCAGGGGCCATGAAGCACAACCATGAATCAACATCCTCGAACTCCGACAACAAAGCCTCCTTATCTTGTTAGAACAATCTTCAGGTAGCTTTGATAGCCCCACCTTCACAAGGTTGGGTCAAAGTAGAAAAAAAAGGTAAAGAGAGGACTGACTAGCGATCTACCCCAAAGTGGGTGATTTTAATGTTTCTTATTTTTTGAGTCTTTTTTTATTATTTCTTCATTCTTACTTTTTCTTACCTAGTTGGAAACTTATACTCCGAAGTCAACGATTTTTTAAGACATATATTATCCATATAAAACTTATCTTTATTAATAGGAATATTTTATACTTAAAAAAACAAAAAGACACACTTATAGAACTTGTGGAAGTGAATAACTTATTAAAAAAAAAAAAAAATTAAAATTTCTCTGAGCCTTGATACAGTCCCCTCTCTTGAGTTGGGATTTCCTTCTTCCCGAAGATGGTAGAAATACCTTATTCAAAACAATAGAAAACTGATTTCTATTTGAAGTAAATATTGAAGTAACCTTATTTTCTTAATGACTAAATAAACGTGACTCAAAGTGCCACTTAATGAATATATCGAACCTCTTTTTTTATTTTCCCTGATTTATTACGATAGAAAATCAAATTCAAATATTGACGAAAAACATAACTTTTGGACTTATAGAATCTGAGTTGGAGATTTTCTTAATGCCCGTGCATCGGAATAGATCCCAATTAATAATATTTCCTGTGAGTGGAAACAAGACCATAAGAGAACTTGTATGGTTGGTGTTTTGTGCTATATAGAAGAAATGAAAAATGAGTGATATATGTTATATTTTCTCTCATTTCACGTTATTACATTTCTTTAGAAGAGACGTTCTAATGTGTAGCTGCTTATATCATAGGAATATTACTACAATGAATTAATTGTATTAGTTAGCACAAATATGCATAAATATACATATACCCAACTAATAAGTGTTACTTAGGAATGGATATAGTTATGCTTAAGCATATGCTCATCTATTAAATATGTTTTTTTTGTTATGAATGAGATCAGTGTTGCTTAAAATGGATATGATATGCATTTTTTTTTCTCTGGATGCTGGTGATAGGTATATTTTAAAAAGCTAAAATCCTTAGAAGTGTTTTAAGATAGAAAAAAATAATGATTGAATATTGTGATAGGTATGTTTTAGAAAGCTAAAATCTTTGGAAGTGTTTTAAGATAGAAAAAATAATGATTGAATATTGTTATCTCTAGTAGCTAACGGTGACATGTGAGGGGAAAATTTGATTGGTGATTATTGTGAGATTAAGTGTTTGTGATGTGTGTGATTTGAAGTTCAAATCCTCCTAAAAAAGATGTGCTATTCATGTGTGGGGAGAACATGGGTTTTCCTAGAGCTTTAGTGGTAGTGGTCAAAATCAACTATGTATCACATGAATACAAGATGAACCTAATTACCAATTCCTCTATATACAAAAAAAAAATGATAGTTAATTGTGGGACAAATATGTAGAGAAGAAAATAGGAATGTATGTACAACTAAATAATTAAGAAAATTAATATTTCTTAAAAGAATAGAAAACTATTGACATTGCTTTTCAAAAGGGATGGTAATGTAATATACTAGTGTCAAGTCATTCAACGTTTTGGATATGATTGTGTATATGCAAGTAGTGAAGCATACACTTTTCTTTATCTTCTTTCTGTAGACCATAATGTAAATTTGTCATGGTTATTTTTACAATATTGTAAATATTATATTTGAATATTAATACAGGATCAATGACCAACTAACTAAGAAATTTCACCTAAGGTCCTATGAGCCCACCAAAAAAGAAAGTTGTGGGGGGTCCATGGTGATTGACCTATGTTTAATGACTTTTCCATAAATGTATTCTAAATTCTTTGTAATTGTCATATTTCCTAATGTTAATGGAAATGGAGATATAATTAGGTATTTAGGTAAATAATTTAATTGTCTTAGTAATTACGTCCTATACCTAATAGATTAACCAATTACCTCATCATGCTCACCCATTCATTCATGCAAAAGTATGAGAAGAAATTGAGAAAAATATAGTTTTCATGAAGTAAAGTTATCCAAGCTCGTGTACAAACCATGGAGATATGAAAAAGGGATTACGATGTTACAATAGGGACCATAAATAAATAGTGAGATATTCTTTTAAATCCCTGTATATTGTTGATAATTTTGGGCTCAAATATAGAATAAAAAATATCATATAGTAAAGAACAAACTATTGGATATTAAATATGAAAGTAGATATTTATTTGGGTCCTTTGCAAGCATATTGAAAATAATAAATAAGATGAATAATCTTGAGAGATTGAAGTGAAGAGAAGGAAGTGTATTCCTCTATGTGTGTGTGGGTGGTAGAGAAAACCATGGGTTGAATCTCACCTAATATTGCATAATTATTAAGTAATATACGTGTAAGATAAGTATTTAGATGAATTTCATGCTTTGTTTTGTTATGAATATATATATTTCATGCTCCCGATCGAGATGATGAACAATGTAGGTGGGGGTGGCAAGAGTGATAATTATAAGGGAAGGACAGCTGGATGTGAACAAAGGAATGAGGCCTTCCTCCCAGCCAGAACAATGAGTATTCGGCCAGCACAAGTTTCAGGAAACCGGAGTGGGGAAGGTGGAATGCAGATGATTAACTATAGTGGCGACGGTGATGGCAGAGAGAGGAAGGTGGAGAATGGGCATTATATGAAGGTGGTGGAGGGTAAAGGAAAGAGTATTTCAAGAGGTACAAAGGAAGAGCTAAACATAGTGCAGCCAGGAGGAACCATCTAGAAGGTCTACGTTATCGGGTATGTGCAACTTGCGACCTTTGTTTCCTTATTACGTATCACAATAGGCAGAATGGATACGTTTAATTATTATGAAGCCCCTGATGATGAAAAGGGCCTGAGTGAGCTCGGTCGGCCCTCTACCATTCATTGTGAGGGTAAACTGGGTCCGTCTTGGGTGGGAAATCCTGTTGAAAAGGGTAACTGTAGCTGGGAGTATAGTCTGGAGAATAACCTAGAAAACCATATCAAGAATTTCATTATAAGAGCAGAGGGGAGGCATGATAGTGGGAACTCAAAGATTATGCCCTTAGTCCACCACCTGATCCACATGGCAGAGGGCCTTATACATCTTTGGTACACGGAGAATGGAAATCAGTGTCTGATTCACAAAATCGAAGGTGATTGCAGGAGAAGCGGAGGAACAACCAATGGGAAATTGGTAAGGGAAGATGACGACAAGAAACTCAAAAAAATGTCACCTGTGATTGACGAATGTTTACAGGAGAGGGTAGAGGAAAGGATGGCGTGCCTGGGTCATGGAAGAGGACGAAGTGGCAGAGGCTGTCCAAGGCAAGGGAACCCAGGAGGTAGGCCAACAGAAGCCCCAGGTAATCAGTGCAGAGGGAGAAGGTCCACTCTAACAACGGTTCAGGAAGCGACAAGAGCTTACCAGGCAGGCACAGATGATGATATTCACCGTATCATCCAAAATATAGAATCAAATGTGTTGGAGGAACAGTCAGGTTCAGAGACAGGAGAATGGGCAGAAATGGTTAGAGATCCAGGAAATACCAGGGGAAGGCTGTCCCTGTACAAGCAGTCTCTGCATACTTACTGGGTCCTAAAACACGTCCTGGCAAGTGCACTGGAACAAGTTGCGAAGGAAATGGCAGAAATCACCAATGGTATGCCAAATATGCAGAAGGAAATGAAAAACTTCCAGACCATTATGATCAAACAGAACAACAAACTGGAAGAGATGTCTCAGTTGCTGTCTCGGCTGGCTGGCACTCACCCTAGTTAGGAGGAAAAAATGGATATTCCCATGGACATGGACCAGAATACAGGAACCAGAAAGGAATGATTTTCTTGAGGCTCTGATGTGGTTTCTGAAGCTCTCTTTTTTACAGTTTTATGCAAATTAGTAGTATAATAGGTAGTTTCAGTTGTATAGTGCATATATCCAGTATGGAATGACTTGTCAAATTTCGTTTTTGGAATGCTTATAGCAAACTAAGATGACCAACAGACCTGGTTTCCCTTCGGGGTAGGTTGAGGCCACCAAAACGTTGTATCTGGTCTCTTTGTTTAACATAAATAGAAAAGAATGGTACTAACTCCACTTACAAAAAAAAAGAATATATATATATTTCATGTATGAAATTTGAATTTTACAGATGTGATAAGTGTTTCCTCAAATGGTTATGATAAGTGTGCTATTGATTTTGATGATTGTTATAAGTTTCTCCTAAAATTTCATGGATGTGCTATAAGGTAGAAAAAAAATTAAAAATAAACGTTATTGTACATGATAGATAATAGCAAGAAAATATGCACTGAAGAAAATGGCATATTGTGGGAGATATGTTGTGGCCTTTGCAAGTTTGAATTTTGCCTCTTTTTAATGATTTCAGATATGAAGGTTAGTTTTCTGAGGGATAGTAGAGTGATACCTTCTATATGTCCATGAAAAATCTCCAAGATATCCTTATTCATGTTGGTCTCTCATGAATAACACTTAAAATCAGTGTGATGAAGTATAATGATTGGTTTTATTTTTTTTAACCTATGTTTCTTGGTTGCATTGTCATTCTTGAATAGATTGATTTTAGTTTGTTTAATCTATGTTTCTTAGTTGCATTGTCATTCTTGAATAAAGTTGGTCATCATTTCCCCCATATCCCCAGGAAATTCTTGTTGAATACTTGTTTTAACTTACTTCAAGAAGGATTGAGGGTGATCAATTTCTTGTTTTAACATACCCTCCAATTATGGCATACCATGGAATATCTCTCGTAGCCATTGCAACCCTAAAATTTTGAGCTTTTTTAGTGATTTGGGATATGAATGTGAATTCTATAAAAGATAGCAGTAAACTACTCCCTATATGCCAATGGGAAACTCTAGGACACCCTTATGAATTTTGACTTTCCTCATAGGTCTCATAATCTTGTCCGACAATGACCTTTTTGGCCTCGTTTTGAGGTTTTCTTGGGTTTAGAGGATGGAAATGATGGTGTAATGGGCACTAACTATAAGAAATGATGAATAACACTTAACAATAGCTTTATTATGTGTAACAATGGATTTAAATGGGTTTAAACTTAATTTCTACTTGCATTGACCTCCTTGATGAATGGAGATATTCATTTCACCATATCCATAGCAACTTCTTATTGCTATATATAAATTATTATGTAACTAGTATGATTATTCTTAAACAACGTTTTGAAATACTTATATATATTAGATGATGTTTTATATTATGATATTATCTTACACTTTTTTTTCTTACTCCATGAAGTTTTATAACATGTTATATAATTACACATTAAAAAATCATAAAATACTAATAAAATATAAACTTGTACATTAATGATTCATTTTTTATGTTTGAAATGAACTTGATGATTTTGAATCCATGCTTTTAATCCATAAATAAAGCATTAAATGAAAATAACTTGAGTACAATAAACCCTACCATGTAACATGGTCTTCCTTCAATGGAGCTAAACCCTCTATCCATGAGTTTCCATTGCATTAAGTTTGTGTCCTCATAGAAGAGAGTTAAAACCTCTATCCATGAGATTCCATGACATTTTTAAGTTTGAGTTTGGTTGTTAGATGAGAAAATATTTTTCAGTCATTACTAAAGTGTCTAATTACTGATATAATTGTTTCCATTTGACTATCCATTAATACTACCATATAGATATCAAAATTTAAAATTTTCCAACCTTTATCTTTATTAACATATTTCAAGGTTATATAATGTTCGATTGCTGAATCAGGTGACACATTGAATGATTGTTTGTTTAATTAAAAAGATGATAGCCTTATTGGTAGATAGGGCTTATCCTTATTCAATGTATCTGTATATGGTTTTTATTGCGTGGACCAACGTTTATATTACTCCTAGCCATGTGGGTCATTATATTGTAGCTATTTTCAATATCAATTTAGAGGATACATGTTGAGAAAAATTGGTTGCATTGTACACTTATTAGGTTCACCATGATGCTGCTTAAGTAAAGAATGCATGGCCTTTGAATTTCTGTTTTTCCCACGCAAGGATGTACTTTTTTTTTTTTCCAAATGTGGGTCATGCACCACATTATGAGAATATAATTTGCACAGGACCCAGCACTATCTCTGCGAGCAGTAAATGATGTGGATTGATCAGTTTGTCGAATTTTGAATGGTGTTGCAAAGACTGGAAGAGAAATTTTCCAACCTTTATCTTTATTAACATATTTCAAGGTTATATAATGTTCGATTGCTGAATCAGGTGACGCATTGAATGATTGTTTGTTTAATTAAAAAGATGATAGCCTTATTGGTAGATAGGGCTTATCCTTATTCAATGTATATGTATATGGTTTTTATTGCGTGGACCAACGTTTATATTACTCCTAGCCATGTGGGTCACTATATTCTAGCTATTTTCAATATCAATTTAGAGGATACATGTTGAGAAAAATTGGTTGCATTGTACACTTATTAGGTTCACCATGATGCTGCTTAAGTAAAGAATGCATGGCCTTTGAATTTCTCTTTTTGCCAGGCAAGGATGTACTTTTTTTTTTTTCCAAATGTGGGTCATGCACCACATTATGAGAATATAATTTGCACAGTACCCAGCACTATCTCTGCGAGCAGTAAATGATGTGGATTGATCGGTTTGTCGAATTTTGAATGGTGTTGCAAAGACTGAAGTTCTTCCAGTTGAGGATAATTTTTTCACTCATCTCTAACTACACGTGTAAGAAACTTTTCAGTGGAAGATGGAGCTGTGCAAAGTTAGTTCTTGGGGAAGAAGATACAGTTGCAACTATCTTGGCCACACCTTGGTACAATAAGAGTTGAAGTATGTCCCATCTTCATTTTAACTTTTATGGGAGAGATTCCACAAATGATGGTGAGAAGGGTTTGTAACAGAGAAAGGGCATATACAAAAGCGTGTAGTCATTTGTCTTCCCAAGGCACGAAGAGTATAGTGCTCAAGTTGATGGGCTCCCTCACATGGCATTTTTTTATACATAAGCATGACATCGCATAAGGGTTTCTCATTTCTGCCATGGAACTTGCATAGTGTTAAGTGGTAGGTGAAGAGAAATTCTTTCCGATGATTAAGGACAATGACGTTTTGAGATCAATGTCCTATTGTTTTGTTTTAGGCAGACTAGTCTTTCATATTCGAGTGATGTAAATTTTGGAAGCGTCGGTGTGATGTGTTCACAATGGTCCATTGGATTTATTGTTCCATGTGCGCGATGTAACCTGCATAGTGGTGTTGTCACAATGATCGATTAGATTTAACCTGCATAGTGGTGTTGTTCACAATGGTCGATTGGATTTATTGTTCCATGTGCGCGATGTAACCTGCACAGTGGTGTTGACACAATGATCGATTAGATTTGTTGTTTCATGTGCCATGTAATCTGCATAGTCCTCAATGGTGGGTAAAGAATTAGAATGAAGGACAATGATGTTTACAAGATTTTTCCAGTTGTATCGGTTTAGGGAGACCGTTTTTAATCTTGGATTATGGTGATGGATGTTTTGGAAGAGTCAGTGTGATCAATTCACAATGGCTGATTGATTTATTCTTACAGGTTTACACAATGGCTGATTGGATTTATTCTTACAAGTTTACACTTGAGCATATTGCTATTGATTCGAATATTTAGGCAATAATTAAATGCACACTCATTTGGTGATGGATATTTTGGAAGAGTGAGTGTGATCAGTTCACAATGCTTGATTGGATTTATTCTTACATGTTTACACTTGAGAATATTGCTATTGATTCGAATATTTAGGCAATAATTAAATGCACACTTATTTTAGGAATAATATTTAGGCAATAATGATATGTAAACACGTGTGACGTATTCGAATGTTTTTTGGCTGCATTATTAGGTATTAAAATAGTTTTTTTTCATAATAATATAAATAAAATTTACATATAATATTTAAAAACAATAACAAGAATGGTTTTGCATATTTAAATATATTTTTATTTATTTATTTGAATTAAATAAAAATAAAATAAATTACAAATTTGAAACATTTTATATAAAAATGGATAGGAATATTTTTTTTAAGTTGATGTATGTTTATCAAATTATTTTATAATTAATTATTTATCATTTAATTGTAAAATTTAACTATAAGTTCCACTTTGAAACCATAGCATAATATCACAATAATTATAAATATGATAATTTTTTTTTATTGAATATATTATCTTTTTGGTTGAGATTAAATAAATCGTTATAATTGAAATTCCATTTAGTGCTCTATAGAGTTGATCTGGAAAACTACTAATAACATTATGTGGCTTAGAGTTGTAAACAAAATGGTGGTTTCACATATCCTAAAAGCACATCTAAAACATCAATTAGACCTAGGGTTGTCATGAGATAGGTGGTATTTTTATTGATATTAATGTGTCATCCCTAGCTTACCTAATCAACAGAGTATAGCTTAGCATGTGTTGTTTTTGGTAACTTTAATCTCTTTATAAGGTTTGTTGAGATTAGGTTCTTAACACTATTGTTACTATTAATAATATGTAGAAAATTCCATTCACCCACCTTCATGAATGGAAGATAGAATCATTTTTCTCAGGATCTTTTAGCTTCTGAAGTTGGTTTTTTGTAGGTGCAATGGTAGATTAGATTTTACATCAATGATTCTCTTTTCCTTATCCATATCTAAATCAAATGTTTGTTGAGATTAGGTTCTTATCACTATTGTCACTATTAATAATATGTAGAAAGTTCCATTCACCCACCCTTATGAATGGAAGAGAGAATCATTTTTCTCAAGATCTTTTAGCTTTTGAAGTTGGATTTTTGTAGGTGCAATGGTAGACTAGATTTTACATCAATGATTCACTATTCCTTATCCATATCTAAAACAGATGTTGAGTTTTAGTCAAGCTTAATAAAATTTGATTTTATTAATCATACACCTTCTAAAAAGACGATAGATGACGAGGCAAGGTAAAGAGAGGAAAGTTCTAAAAGTGGTCACATTTAATGTAATGGTTTCATATTAATAAAATCATTCCTCTATTATTCAATATTCTATTTATATTTTGTATTTTATTTATGTGTGTTTTTCAAATACCTTCTTTGAAGTTTATACGAAATTTCAACATTTACTCTCCTCTTCTTATAGCATTAAATCTTTATGGATCTCAACCCTCAAAATCTCACTATCAAAGCTACCTTTATCCAGTTCTATAAAGCCTTAGAAGGTGTTGTGGCCACAACCACCACCCTATTAAAACCTTCTCTGGGGGCAAATTTGAATGGGTCCCTTGAGAAGTTTGATCTTTCGTCTCTCTGAATGATAACCGTAGTTGTCAGATGGATTTATGTCCTCAAAGATGAACAGTTCAATGGTTTATTAATTATGGTTGCAATCCACTTTTAATCATGACTCCCCAAAAAATCATTTCATCTTCTTGAGATTTAGAGCCAAAAGGACTCATATAACCCCCAGTTGCAGAGTTTGTCTCTTAATGAAAGTTTTTATGAAGGTAAGGTTTGTTTTAGGCGTTTTTGTCATATCTCTCATAATCATAGCTAATGTTGATCATTCATACAGGCAAGGACCAAGAGAAGAAAAGTTAGGTCGACGAGCTAATGCATAAGCATCATGAAGGGTTGTAACAATAGATGAAAAGGGATCGTGAGGTGGTAATAAATTTTGAGAAAGTAACGCAGCCTTTGAATGATCATCGTAGGAATAGCATGCCTAGTCAACATGGTACCTCTACCAGCCAGAATTTTGTTGCCATGTGTCGTTGCTTTGAGATAGAATTGGGTAGGATGTCCTAAAATTCTGAGAAGTCAGGAAGTAGAACAAATGTTGATATAAGGGTTTTTATGTTGCTCTGGGGAATCTAGATGACACCTTTGCACCACCAATGTCAATATTGCAAAGACATACTCCGCAAGAAAGGGATATGGAACCACCACATTGCATAATAGAGCCACGCTCTATGCTAAGTGGAGGTACTCCTAACAACACAGATCCATCAAGCTATTGGTACCTCCATATACACCTTAAATCATGCTAGATGTTTGATGATGTGCGCAGTGCCTTCATTTTCCCTCAGGAAATAATAGGGAATAACGTCCACTCAATACAAGTGCAAAGAGATTACTTGCAGTCATTCTTCTTTCCATCACCATCCATTCATTTCCTCCAGGAAATAAAATGCCCCATCAAATGTAGCCTCGACATGTCAGCGATTTCATTGATTGTTCTATGTTTGTATATTTTGATTTGTATATTGAGAAGAATAGGAAGGTGGAAAGTCATGGAAGACCGAGGGTCAGTTGTCTTGCTGCATAAGTATTACCTTTGGATATGGGTAAAGGACTTTTTTTTGGCAAAAGAGGGGTCGATTTTATTATGCTAATAAAGAATACTGTTTCGGTCAAGAAGAAGCCTTTTGCAGTTTCAGTTTTTATGTTAAGAATGAGAGTATTTCCGTTGGCATGAGGATATATGTTTTGTTTTGTGCACAGTAATGATAGAGAGTTTATGACTAGTCTTGGTTATCCAAATATAATTCGTTATCATGGTTAATGCATGAGTAGACTCTCATTCAAAACCATATTAAACATCAGTTGCAAGTTTTATTTGTAGGAAAAGGAAAGTGTATTCCTTTACGAGTGGTTAGACAACAATTAAGCTTAAATATAGTCTCATTCATCGATGAACCTAGTAACTGATTCATTGGGATCTGGAATCCATATATGATGTTTAATCTCTTTTAGTTAGGCTCCTGCAGGATATGTTAGAATAGTTAAGATTAACACAAAGAGGTAGAATCAGTATAGGTAGAGCATGGTGCATATAGGTTAGTTGTTTCTTTTTTTTATTTATTTGAAGTCTTCATCTGGGAAGCAATCTTTCAACCACTATAATAGTTCATGGGATACTTTAAAAACTGTTGGAACTAGCCACTCGAAACGAAAGCCGATCTGATTACAGTCTACGATCGGGTTGGTTCCCTTAGTTGGCATAACGAAAATTCATCGTGTCAACAAATTTGGCACTAGAAGGATAGCTTGACCTCAGTTCACAGATTTTCAGGTTTTCATCTATAAATGTTGCACATGGATTCGGAAAGATTAATGTATGGATCGTAAAGGTTGAAAAGATCCTTCCACCCATTTGGAAGAGCCTCATTTTGAATAAATCGATGTCACTCTAAGTCTTGGGTTTGGGTTACCCAAGGAAGAGAGATTGTGGGAGTATCCTATCACTCAGGAACAACGAGTAAGAGCACTTACTCATTCCTTGGCTCGTTCCCTCTCTCAGCACCCCATATTTCATTCCTTACCTCTGACCGCTAAAAGAAAGCCAATGATATTTCCCATAAACGAAGAGACATTTGTAGCCCTTTCTCTTGAAGATATTGTGCTAGGGTCCCTCCAAAGTATCAACACTCCTTGGGAGGAAATTCCTGAGGATCCCCTCTCTAGAGGTGATTTGTTCTCGGAAGATCAAGGAAACAGGCATCCCTGGCTTGATTTGGAAAATCATAACAAAGAACGCCCAGAGGAGACCCTCAACCAAAACTTCCCAAATCATACTATGGCTAACATTCCTCCTCCAGGTGGAAATCACCCTCCACCACCTCCTCCAGGTGGGAATCAACTCCCACCCCCTTAGGGAGGACTCCTTCCCTGGCTTGCACAGGATGCTGTAGTAGTACCTAGGCAGAAGCATGCCTTACCCAAGAAGGCAGAAAGAGTATTACCCAAATTCGACCCTGAGCGGGGAGAGACAGCTGATAACCATATTCACTCTTTCTTCCTAGTCGTGCGCATGTTGGGGGTAGCTGCTGAGGATGTGATATGTCTCTTATTCCCTTTTACTCTGATTGGTGCAGTATCCACATGGTACTTTAGCTTGAGAATACGATCGATCACTTCATGGGATGCTTCTCAAAGGGCCTTCTTAGACAAGTTTGGCGGTGATAAGACACCTATGGCCTTGGCTTTAGAACTATCATGTTTAAAAATGGAAACCAAATAAAAGGTCAAGGATTTTAACATATGGATCAACACTTTTTTCAATAGAATCTCGGCTAATGCTAGACCACCTGATGAGGTACTCATGGAATTCTACATCACTACTCACCCTGCCCCTACTACGATGTGGGTCAAAAGGAGTAATGCACAAACCTTTCAGGGTGCCATTGTTGAAGCAGTAAAAGTTGAGAATGAAATGATCAGTCTCATAGCATGTCATCATACAACCGAAGGAAAGAAAGCCTCTCAATCATCAAAGAAGAATAATGGGAGTGATAACAAAGTGGTTAAGATCAAAGAAAAGGACACCATAGATGTGGAAGGTTTGCATTGGATCATTAAGAAATTGACGAACACAGTCATGGATATGAAATGGAATTTTGGAGAGAGTACAAATGGGAATGGAGGAAATAATAACAACAGGAAATCCTTCAAACATTTCTATCGTAAGAAGACAGAAGGTGGTCATTGTCAACCTGCATTGCCTGCTCCACCTAATGAAGACATTTTAAATATGGAAGACCTAGCTCCTATCGGATCACTTCTTACAAGAGAAGAACCTATAGCAGATCTTGAGCAAGAACAACAATATGAGGAAGATTGCAAAGTAGAAGAGCCCAGGGACGAGGCATCTCAAGTCAATGTACTGTGGGATTTCTATGCAAATGGGGACGATGACGAAGAAGATGGTATAGAAGAAATTCACACTAATGAAATCCACACATGAAATAAAGGGCCACTTGCGGATGTGATGAAGCCTATGGACCAGAAAAAGAGATATGTCCGGACTTCAAAGACATCCACTCCCAAGGCTCCTGTTGAGAAGAATAAACCTAGTGGTAATTCCAAGAGTACTCCAGTCGTGAGCTATCGAGAGAAGGATAATACATCAACAAATGCAATGAAGGCAACTCAAAATGGTAAATTGCCACCTAAGAGTGGCAAGACTGGTATGTTTACTCTGCCCTACCCCGTTTATAACATTGATTACAACATTGTGGATGATCTTAAGAAATCTCGAGATAATATCACGTACTTCAATTTGTTGAAGTTAACGCAACCGAGAGATTTGCTTTTGAAAGCTATGAATGAATGAAATTGCAAATTTCTCACAAATCCAAGTAGTCAAAGCAAAACTTCGGTGTCTAGACCTGTTAGTACCTCTAATACATCCCAAAAGCCATCAGCCATGGAGGCCATACAGTCAAAAATGAATTGAATGCCCCAAGATGTTTTTCAGCCATGATAGGAAGGAAATCAAAATCCATGAATCCACCTTTCCTTATCACATTTGAGATCTTCAACATGAACGTACATAATTTCCTGGTAGATTTTGGTGCCTCATCAATTGTTATGCCTTACGCTGTTGCTAAAAGACTTCATGCAATGCCTGAGAAAACTGGAACTCACATTATACAGCTAGACAGAACGAATGTAAAAGTAATTGGAGAATTGAAAGATGTGTTGATTCAGATGACTAACAAACCACAGTACACGCAAGTCATTGACATAGTGGTAGTTGACATACTCGAGGCATAAGGAAGCTTCTTAGTAGGGACTGGTCAGCAAATTTGAATGGATATTTCTCAACTGATTGGTCCCATCTCTTGTTTCCTCGGAAAGGAAAAGGTGATATGATGAGAGTTGATCGAGAAAGATACATGAAGTATGTAGGCAGAGAACTAAATGACCCCAATGAACCTGTAATGTTTACCAAGTCCATCGTTGGGAATTATTGTTTCGACATTTGCACAATGGAGACCTATTTTGGAGAATTCCATGCAGAGACAGTTGAAGAAACTGCAACGAACGCACAGTTGGAAGCTCTCCCCTATAGTCCAACTGATGAACTATCCTATATTATAGTAGATGATAGGACTAATTTCATAGAAAGAAATTCAATTGATGTAACATTAGATTCTATATTTTGGACACTCTACTTTGATGGCTCTAACTGCATAGAGGGTGTAGGTGCTGGGAGCATTCTCATTGACCCACAAGGGAACCAACATTTGATGGCTAGCCGGTTGGAGTTCGTGTGCACCAACAACACGATGGAGTACGAAGGCTTGCTACAAGGCCTAAAGGAAGCCATTGATATGAAGGTGAAAAATCTTAAATTTTTTGGTGACTCATAGATAATTGTCGACCAGGTAAGGAAAAGGATACATTGCAATTCGCCACACCTGTTAAGATACCAACATGAGGTATGGAGCTTAATTGATAGTTTTGATTCTTTTAATATCACATACATATCGTGAGGGAAAAACCAAGATGCTGATTTGATGGCTGGGATGGCTTCAAAACTTTTTCCTAACCTTAGATTAAAAAAGAATAAATATTATGTTGAATTGATTTTCAGACCATCGCACCTGATAACATCTCAAATTGGTAGGTATTTGAAGGTGACGAGCAAATCCTTAAGTTCCTGCATGGCGAAAAGACATTCAAAAATTCACTCATTGATGATAAAGAGCATGACAGGCTTATGAATGACAGTGAAGATGAGGAAAAGTATCTGTCCAATATAATTCCCAAGTTAATCGTCAAGATGGAGCACTTTTATGACCTACATGATAAGTTTAAAAAGATGACTAACTGAAAAACACATAGCTCATCCATGAAGTATGATTTGGTCAACCTTGGAACCAAAAAAGACCAAAAAAATGTTAATTTGGGCTTAGGATGCTCTCCAAAAGAAAAGGATGCATTTGTTAAGTTGTTTAAAGAGTACAACGACGTCTTTTCATGGACATATGGTGGCTTAAAAACCTTCGACACCAGTATCATGCAATATCTAATTCCTCTGGAAAAGGATGTTAAGCTCTACCAACAAAAGCTTCGTAAGATGCATCCAAGCCTGGAGCCGTTAGTGAAGAAAGAATTAAACAAAATGTTTGACGCTTAAATCATTTTTCCAGTCAGCCACACCCGCTGGATAGCCAATCTCATGCTAGTAAGAAAAAAATGCAGACATCAGATTATGTATTGACTTCAGAAACCTGAACAGACCATCCCAAAATGACAACTATCATGTCCCTTCTATGGAACACGTTCTTCAATGCATTTCTCGGTCTGAAATGCTGTTCGTATTGGATGGGTTTTCGGGATATAGTCACGTTTTGGTGTCGAATTGGGATCAACTTAAGACAACCTTCAGCACTAAATGGGGCACCTACGCGTATCGTAAAATTCCATTTGAAATTATTAATGCATGTGCCACATTTCAGAGAGCTATGGACATAGCTTTTCGACGATTGATTAACAGATCGGTAGTGGTTTACATGGACGACACTATTGTGTATTCTTATCGCAAAAGCGATCATATTTATCACTTGAAATAGATTTTCAAAAGATGCCAGAGGTAGGGAATATCGTTGAATCCTAAAAAGAGATTTTTTGCAGTTACATAAGGGAAGCTACTAGGTCATATCCTCTCCAAGGAAGGAATTATTATTGATCCTCAAAGAATAGAGACCATCATGAGAATACAACCTCGTACAAATAAAAGAGCAATGCAATATTTTTTCCAGAAGATTAATTTCATCAGGAAATTTGTTTCAAGCTTCGCGGAAATAGTGCATCGCATTTAGCTGATGATGAAGAAAGACGTCGTGTATAAGTGGAGCGATGAAGCTAAGATATTGTTTCAACGAATTAAGGAGGCCATCGCAGAAGTTGCTATATTGGTTAGCCCCAATTTATACAAGGAATTCCTCCTATACACTTTCACTTCTGATGTTTCATATGCCGCAATCCTCACCCAAAAAAATGATAATGCCAAAAAGTTCCCCATTTCTTATATGAGCTTTAATATTCACGGGGAATAACTAAATTACCCTAACGTTGAGAAACAATGTTTTGCAGTTCTTAAAGCTGTGAAAAATTTCCACCCGTATTTACTAAAAGCTAGGAACAAGGTGATCATTCCCCACCCTACTGTAAGGACCCTCTTCATGCAGAGGGAGATAGGAGAATGAAGAGGGAACTCGATAACGACTCTTTAGGAGTATGACCTTGAGATTAAACCAATAAACATAGTTTGGTGGCAAGGGTTATGTAAGCTTGCAACAAAAGCCATGGTAGGTAAAGAAGGGACGTCAGAGGAGCCAGAAACTTAGTCCACGCAAAATGCTCAAGTAGCATTCAGGGAAGAGCCCAGATGGGACAACAGAATGTTAATATATGAGTGTGAAATATTGGAAGTCCCATTGGACTTTAATTTGTGGCATTACAACATACGCTTCTATCTAACATGGGGGTCATGTCCTAAGCACATGGACGCATCACGAAGAAGAGCACTCAAATTAAAATATAATCAATATCACTTGGCCAATGACACATTATACAAGAAAAATTATCATGGAGTTTGCTTGAGGTGTTTGGAAAAGGATGACGCTGATCATGTCTTGAAAGAAATGCATGATGACCCATCAGGTGGTCACTATGGCGGAGAGACCACTGCTCACAAAATATTAAGAGCTGGGTATTATTGGCCCATAGTGTTCAGAGACTTGCATGCCTACACTCGGAAGTGCAAGGTATTTCAAGTTACCGCAAGGCGAGAAAAAAAGCTAGTTGTTCCCCTCAGGCCTGTTAAGGTTTATCGCCCATTCCAGCAATGGGGCATAGATGTCATAGGGGAGATCACTCCGAACTCTTCACAACAGCATAAGTATATACTCACGGCAACTGATTATTTCACTAGGTGGACCGAAGCCATCCCGCTTAAGAGAGTTAACAAGGACGAGGTAATATCTTTTATTGAGAAATTTATTGTCAATAGGCTTGGTATTCCTAACGCTCTCATATTTGATACTACTTCTTACTTTTCATCACTAAAATTGACTAAATTTGCTATAGATAAACTAATTCGCATAAGGTATGCAGCAAACTATAACCCCTAGGGAAACGGAGTTGCAGAGTCCTCAAATAAAAATCTCATTAGCATAATTTGTAAATCTATCACTGACAACCAAAGGAATTGGCACAACTCTCTAACAAACGCCCTTTGGGCCAATAGATTCACCCCAAAAGTAGCATTAGGGAATTATCCATTCTTCCTCGTTAATGAACAGGAAGAGATTTCACCTCCCAATGTTACCCTTCCCTCTTTACAGCTCTCCCAAGCCTTGAGAGGGACCCCTTCAGCCTTACCTCAAAAAAGAATCAACCAACTGGTGAGGTTGGAGGAATTGAGAGAAAATTCTAGAAATAAGTTTAGGAATCACCAAATGATTGTGAAGAGATGGTTTGATTGCCATCAGGCAGGAAATAAATATTATCAAGTCAGAGAGCTATTCTTGAAATGGGACAAGATGAGTGAGCCGATGGGTAAGCACACATAATTCCAACATTTATTGTTGGGCTCATTCCAAGTTGAGGAAAAAATTGGTCAGGGAACCTACAAATTAAAAACTTTACAGGGAGAAACCGAGAAACTCCGTGTTAATGGCCATCATCTTAAGAAATATTTCCAGTAGCCACCACATGGTGGTTACCTCCTGAGTAGGTTAGGATTTATTTTATTTTTGCTGTTAGCTTAGTTATATTTTTCATTTTTTTCTCATTTTTGTTTTTATGCAAAGTTTATCTTCCTTTTGTTTCTGAACTTCAGTCCTTTTCGGCCATTTGATCTCGGTCTTTCAGTGTCGTTTTCACATTTTGCAAATGTCTTTTGATTTCCGTCATTCGTTACCTTCAGCACTTTTGTTTCCCTCGCTAACCTGCTGATAAGTCTACAGATCCTAAATTCATTATTACTTTGCAAGTCAAACGAACCTTTGATGAGCCTATGAGAACTGGAAAATCAGGGGTGAAATTCGAATCGAAACCACACACTGGCATCTATTGGGAACTAGGTAGGCTATGTTGATAACCTGGATACCTTGAGCATGTAGGGACATCTTTATAAAATGAAAAAAGTGTAACCATAGCTGGACTGGCATGGTGGAATGCTGCATTTTTTAAAATCCTACCTAGACTTAGCCTATACTTGTCTATAAGGTTTACAGTTATTCTCCATTGGTTCCACCCACCACAATAAAATTACTAGTATCTATTAGCTGCAAGTAAATCTCCTTTCATCGGATGAGCACCCTGTCATATATCCCGTGGGAAATTTAATTGTGCTCTAGTCCTTGTTCCGAAAACTAGAAGGACATATTTAAAAGAAAATAAAATGTCGAGTCCTTTTGCCAATTTGGAAGGACAGGTTGTTTGGGAAGCTGGTTGGAGTAGGGACTATTGCTGGACTCAGAGTACCGGTTGACACAGTAAGCCCCAACCTTGCTTAAGTCGTTTAAAAATATGTTATGATCCATGATTGCACCCCATTTGATCATACGAAAGTATAACACTAAAATTTCTTGCATAAAGTGCGAATGACCATCTCTACATATATTAATCAAGCTTGATGCATGATAAAGAGATGAGTTACACACCTAAATAGGTATTGAGAAACTGGTGATGGCCCCGAAAGGATTTTGAAAGTAGAAAATAGGTAAAGGATGGTCAATGAATCCCATAATGCGACTAGTGGAGAATTCCTGTCAAAACCCTATTAGTAAGTAGAGCTATTTGTCTTTATCCTGCCTGAGGCGAACAATGCTGAGGTGGAACCCATGCTTATCCATCTATACAATTTACATTTCAAGTTTATCTTAACACCCTGATGCTCTACTGGTCCAAGGTTTACTTAGTAACAGAGGTAACTAGTTCGCCCAACGGTTCGCCATTTGTTGTGGCCACAACCAGCACCCTATTAAAACCTGCTCTAGGGGAAAATTTGAATGGGTCCCTTGAAAAGTTTGATATTTCATCTCTCTGAATGATAACTGTTGTTGTCATTTGGATCTATGTCCTCAAAGCTAAAAGGTTCAATGGTTTATTAATTATGGTTGCAGTCCATTTTTAATTATTAGTCCACAAAAAATCATCACTTCCTCTTGAGATTTAGAGTCAGAAGGACTCATATAACCCCCAGTTGCACAGTTTGTCTCTTTATGAAATTTTTTATGAAGATTTGCTTTAGGCGATTCTATAATATCTCTCATAATCATAGCTAATGCTGATCATTCATGCAGGAAAGGACCAAGAGAAGAAAAGCAAGGTCAGCAAGCTGATGCATAAGCATCATGAAGGGCTGTGATGAAAGATGCAAAGGGATCATCAGGTGGTAATAAAATTCGAGAAAGTAACGCAACATTTGATTGATCATTGTAGGAACAACATGTATAATCCACATGGTACCTCTACCAGCTGGATTTTCGTTGCCATGTGTCGTGGCTTTAGGATAGAATGGGGTAGGACATCCTAAAATTCTAAGAAGATAGGAAGTACAATGGATGTTGGTATAAGGGTTCTTATGTTGCTCTGGGGACTCTAGATGACACCTATGCACCACCGATGTCGATATTGCAAAGACATACTCCACAAGAAAGGGATATGGAAGCACCATAGCACATAATGGAGGCACACTCTATGTTAATTGGAGGTACTCCTGACAGTGCAGATCCATCAAGCTGTTGTTACCTCTAGATACACCTTAAATCATGTCAAATGTTCGATGATGAGTGCAATGTCTTCATTTTCCCTCAGGAAATAATAGGGAATAATGTTTAGCCAATACAAGTGTGAAGAGATGGCTTGTAGTCATTCTTCTCTCCATTGCCATCCATTCATTTCCTCGAGGAAATAAAACACTCCAGCAAATGCAGCCTCGATGTGTCAGTGGTTTCATTGACCATTCTATGTTTGTATATTGAAAAGAATGGGAAGGTGGAAAGTCATGGAAGACCGAGGGTTAGTCGTCTTGTTGCATAAGTATTACCTCTGGATATGGGTAAAGGAATTTTTTTTGGCAGAAGAGGGGTCAATTTTATTATGCTAATAAAGAAGACTGTTTCGGTCAAGAAGAAGCCTTTCGCAGTTTCATTTTTTATGTGAATAATGAGAGTATTGTCACTGGGATGAGGATATATGTTTTGTTTTGTGCACTGTAATGACAAAGAGTTTATGACTAGTCTTGGTTATCCAAATATAATTCGTTATCATGGTTAACTCATGAGCAAACTCCTATTTGAAACCATATTAAACATCAGTTGCAAGTTTGATTTGTAGGAAAAGGAATATGTATTCCTTTACGAGTGGTTAGACTGTAATTAAGCTTAAATACAGCCTCATTCATCGATGAACCACGTAATTGATTCTTTGGGACCTAAAATCCATATATGATGTTAATCTCTTTTAATTAGGCTCTTGTAGGATAAGTTAGAATAGTTAAGATTAACACAAATAGGTAGAACCAGTATAGGTATAGCATGGTGCATATAGGTTAGTTGTTTCTTTTTTTGATTTAATTGAAGTCTTCATCTAGGAAGCAATCCTTCAACCCCTATAACAGTTCACGGTATCCTTTAAAACCCATTGGAACTAGCCACCCAAAAAGAAAGTGGATCTGATTGGGGTCTGCGATCGGGTTGGTTCCCTTTGTTGCTATAGCAAAAATTCGTCATGTCAACAAAAGGTTAAGTTCAATTCCAATTGATATTAAATGATTTCTTCATGCTAGCTATGAGATTTTTTTAGCAAAATAGTTGTATCTCAACCTAAGAAAAAGAACATGGATTCGTTAAAATGTATGGTAGGTAGCTAGTAATCATTTATGATTACTTACCAAATTTAAAAATAACCACTTATACAGATTAAACCTTTAAATGACATTGAAAAAAAACACAAACACAATATTCTTAAAAAGTGTAGAGAATATCTTAACAAACAAAAAATTAAAACATTGAGAAAGAAATATTAATAAATGTATATACATATGGAAAGTTGTACCTCAAAAGGAAAGTACTCAAATCACCCTTTCAACCCCTTTTCTCTTTAGTTTCTGGTATCGTGGACCCCTTTTTCTTACTTAAACCTTTTGATGATTATTTCAATATTATGTACCTCTTTTTATTCATACATTTATATACATAACCAGATCATAAAAAACATAACCGTTGTGTAATCTTCTTCATGATTGTACTTATATAAGCATTTGTTTGTTAGGCTTTGGTCTTTAATTATGTGTTAAATATTTACATTATTCACATGTAAACCTTTTAACTTAATAGCTATAACCAATATCATTTAAATAATGTATGAATTAAAATTCCGTTATTTCATTTTATTTTAAAATATATAAAAAGTTAGTTAAATATAATAAAGAAGAAAAAAATAAAACATAAAAAATTTTAATAAAAAATTGTTTTTGTTTGGTTAAGAGCTTGTCAAGGAAATAGATTAAAGAAATCTCATCTTTCTTGGACTTAAGGAAATAGGGTAACATTCCAAGACCTAAAGGTATCAGAAAGATTAAAATGTTATACCTTTACAAACCAGTGAAGTAATTCTAGGTGGGACAGATTTCTTTGAATAATTATGATGATTCAACCTACATTTACTAATAGTAATTAGTGATAAATAATTATCCTCACTCTTAATTTAAGAGCCAAAATATGATAAATTTTCCAACTATATAGAAAAAAGAAAAAAAAATGTTAACTCCACCCATCAAAATTCCCCTTCCCTTCCTCATCGTGTTTTAAAATGATTTAAAAGATTAGTTAAAATCTCCCTAATGGTCGTTGTGAAACACTATCTCTCCATAACCTTTATGGATAAGAAAAATCCATGGTTACATGGGTACTACTCCCAGGCATTGGAGCGAACGTACCCGAAGCTTCCCCACTACTGGGAGCTTGGGAGCTGATCAGAAACACTCCAAAACTATCGAGAGCTTCAACGGGTGCTTTGGAGCATTTCAGGAGCTTCACTGCAATAGTTTTTCAGGAGCTTCACTGCAACCATTTTTTGATGTTTTGGGAGCTTCATTGCAATGAATACTTACAAAATTAGGTGTATTTGACATTGCCAACTTGGGTGTTGCTTAAACTGATGGATCTGTGCGAAGGGAAGGGTGTGCCGCTGGGTTTATATTTGGATATGGGTCTGGAGCTAAGAGAAACAACATGTTGATGGAAAGCCCTTCTATCCAAATGAAGATGAGGCCTCCGCTCAATCATGACCTTTGTCATTGGAAAGCTATTCATTCTCCTCATATAAGTGGATGGCAGATGGATATAAAAGCATTTAGGAAGATTGTTGACCACTGGAAAAGCCATCATTTTTGCCCAATCTGAATGGAAAAAGGATGGAATACTAAAGAAAAAAAATAGTTGAAATTATGAAATATGAATATTATGAAAAAAAATAATTTAATTTTCATATTTATTTAAGTATAAAATATATGTTAACTTGGAAATTTATAATTTTATTATCCAAACACGTTTTAAAATAACATTGTTTAATTTTCTTTAATTACTATTAATATATATTTTATTTTTTCTTATCTCTATTATAATTAGATGTAATATATATAATATTGGTGAGGTTACATCAAAGGCAAAGAATTGAACCAATGACTTAACATATAGTGTTGCATGAAATCACCTAATAATTGAGTAATAACAACCCTTTTTCCGGTTTGGGAGTTCTGCATGTTTCTTTGCTCGGAAGGAATTTGATTGAGAAATTGTTGATGGATTAATATTTTGATTTTTTTGGCAATGTTTCAAAGTTAAATCTTTTACATGTTTCTTTGCAAGATGGAATTTGATTGGAAAGTTTTGGATGGAAATAAATAAATAATTTCATTTTCATTTTTATTATCTATTAAATTTTAATATATTATATTATTGTCGCTCCTAACTTGACGTTTCCTATAAATTTGGGCAATACTTCTAGCCATACCGTATATTCGTTCCTGCATACTGGAAACTTGTGCAACATAGGAAAAATCACAAGAATAAATAAATAGAATGTCATTGTAAAAAGTGATTATGCCGTAATGTTAACAGATATTTCGATGTGCCTGGAGATATTTTAAAATTAAGTTATTTTTTAAAATGTGGTCCAAAAATTGATATACAATGATATTTTTTCTTTTAAATAATATTTTTATTACGTTTAGATATATATTTTACAATTTAGTATTAGGGCTATGTGTAATTATTTACATGTTTAATGTAGAATTGACACCTACTTTTTTTAAAAGAAAAAATATTCTCTAAATAAAAAAGTAATGTTAGATATAATAGAACAAAAATTGAATATGTATACTTATTTTTAATCAAAAGTATCATAAAACATGAATAATCTCAACCTCACTATGTTCACTCAATCTTTGGTTGATATTATAATCCAATGTGGTAAAAATAATTCACTCACTCTCAATCATAAATAAAATATTCCTATGTCCACGTGATATAATATAATTTTACATCAACTTTAAAGAGAGATAAAATAATAATAATAAAAAAAGTGAGTAAGATGTTTAAACCTTATGCCTTCGAAAAGTATTTGAACATATGATTCAAATAAACTATTGAAAATATATATTAAGTAATTTATGTCAAAATCAACTTCTTAGATATCTATATATAAATAAAATGTTAAAATAAAACAATTTAATGTTGTATATAATAGAATAATCAGTGTTCAAAGAAAAAGGAAAATGTAATTGAAAGTTAAATAAATAAAATAAAAAATATAAGGTACTTCGTAATGAGAACAAGTTTTGCACGATAACATAGTCCCTTATTAATTTTCAGATTGTTCTATGTTGTTTCAATTACTTTAGCCCAAATCAATTCTTCAATTAGCAATTATTTCAATTATTAACCATGCTTCCTATCATAAACAATAATTGAACATAGAACAATGAATGCAATCACAAGAAGC
Source organism: Pinus tabuliformis (assembly GCA_031772625.1). Classification (NCBI taxonomy): domain Eukaryota; kingdom Viridiplantae; phylum Streptophyta; class Pinopsida; order Pinales; family Pinaceae; genus Pinus; species Pinus tabuliformis. The sequence goes on along the minus strand of CM062810.1, from coordinate 869,148,448 downwards.
ACTAGATTGGTTGAAGACCGGGGCAAAAACCATACTAGGGGGAAAAACCCTTTCAAATATTCTTCTTATTAGATTTTCATAAACTGTTTTAGTGGAGAGTATAATGATCCCAATTCAAAATCATCCAAAAAAGATTTACCTAATGTAAATCAGAAACAGACTTTCAGAAGCACTGGATAATGGAGAGAAACTTTCCAGACTTCAGTCATTTGTCATCAACAATGGTCAAGAGTCAAACCCTAGCTCAGATCCCCAATTACACATATCAAGTTGTCATGCGAGTGAATGTGGCTTCCCAGACGCTCCCTTATGCCCTACAAGCAAGCGACTGTGGTCAGATCGATACTGTATCAAGCGCGTGACTGGAAAATAGAAACCTAAACACGAGCAAGCCTTAGACTAGAAATTTCAGACCTTGTTCAAGCTTCCTCCATCTGAGCTATGGGAACCAATAAATGAAACAAGAGAATAAGAATATGCTTGATGATGATGATGATGTGCATATGAGCTTGAGTTCACTTGTATTTATAGGCTTCCATGGGTGTCCATATGATGTTGAGGCCGACTTGTCCAAATGTGCATGTGTGGGTACATAAATTCAAAATCAAACTTCTGCTTGTCCAAATGAGGTGATCTTTAAGTCGATTTTGGTCCTCTAGAAAAGAGGAATTCAATGCAATCATCTTCATCATATGAGTTGAGCAAGGTGGAATTTGACCCTAGTTTCACAATTTAACACTCCCTCTCAACTAGGAAGAATTCCACTTGCCAATATATGTTCATTTATCATAATATTATCCTATCATGTTTTCATCATGTCACATCCATCTCTTCTCAACTCTATATTCTAAACCATTCTCAACTCTAAAATAAGAAGAATAAAAGAGCATTAGCTTCCACCCTCTATCTCATAGTGGAGTCACATATCTTAACCCCATATCAAAAAATAGGATGTCCAAACACATAGGGGAGCATATCTCAACCCTAGAATCACATCGAATAGCTCATTCTCAACCTTGAACCATATAGGGGAAAAAATATCGACCCAATTCTATTTCTTGTCGATCTTCCCATTGAAAACTCTAAAGAGTCATGTGGTAGAACACTTGCATCATAATATGAGCTTGGAGAAGATACTCGGCTTACCAAGAGGTAAGGATCACACACCTCCAAGCATCCTCAATCCGTTGGCCAAATGGGGAGGGACAATCCCAACAAGCCCTGCTTATGGGTATGATGCCAACTATGGTATACTCTACAATTACCAATGGTGGGAGAGATACTTGACTTGTCAAAAAATACAAGGATCACACACATCTAATAAGTGATAGATAGGAGTCATACCCTATTGTCGATAGTTTGCTCAACCCCAGGAGCCCCCTATCTCAATTCCTCACCACGGGAGCTCAAAATGGGGGAAGAGTTGGCTTACTGTCTGTGATAAGCGATGCCCCTTATCAGAAGGGGTCACATCCATCAGTCCAAGCTACTCTATGAAGACCAAGAACTTCCGTTTCGACAAACCCTTGGTGAGAATATCTGCAATCTGCACATCTTTCGATATATGATGGAGACGAATGATTCCTATTTGTACCATGACTTGAATGAAGTGATATCGAATATATATGTGCTTGTACTTGTCATGAAATACAAAATTCTCTACCAGAAGAATCCCACTCCTGTTGTCACAATATATAATTCTAGTATATAGGACATGCTCAAATAACTCTCCAAAGAGCTTCCTCAACCAAACTAATTCACATCTAGCCATGTTAGCGACAATATACTTTGCCTTGACGATACTCAATGCTACAGAATTCTTCTTCCTTCTCATCCGAGATATCATGGCAAATCCAAGGTTGAAACAGCATCCAGGGGTACTCTTCTCATCGAAAACGTTCATGCTAAGTCAACATCAATATATCCATGAATTTGAACATCTTCAGTAGAATATCTTAGACTAAGTGTGATATTCCCATGAAAATATATCAAAATGTGTTTTCCAGCAATCCAAGGTGCATGGAGAGGTTTATTCATGAATTGAATTAATGTATCTACTACATATCATAACTTTAGATTGGTTTTCACTAGGAACATCAAAGCCACAATCAACATTCTATACTTAGATGGATTCGCCAAAGTGGGTCTTGCAACTTCTCCACGTAGCCTCTTAAAGTTCATTTTCATTGGTCTTGGTAGGGACTTGCATTGTATCATTCCAAGTATTTCCAACATATTTTCCTTATGAAAGGAAAATCTCTCCAGGCCTTTGCCACACCTGGAGGCCTAGAAATTAGTGGATGAGTCAAAGGTCCTTCATCTCAAATTTAGAGGCTAGATCCCTCTTACACTTGATCATCAGGGGATCACTACCTTTCAGGAATGTATTGCCAACATATAAAACCAAAATAAATGACATACATTGGACTACTTTAAGCAGAGGTTGGGATCAAAAATTCTTCTTGTGAATCCCAACTTCACCAAATAACAACCTATGTGGGCATACCATGCTCTATGGGATTGCTTCAAACCATAAAATGCCTTATTCAACCTACAAACATGCGTCATTTGATCCTCTACTTCAAATCCCCATGGCTTCTCAACGTACACTTCTTCTTGTAACATGTCATGGACAAATGCAATATTTACATCCATCTAACAAAAGGGTCCATTCTTGACTTGCGATAAGGGAAACTATCAAATTAATGCCTATATATCAAGCCATAGGTGCAAATAAATCATCATAATATTCTCCCTCTTTCTGGGAGAATCCTTGAGCCATGAACCTTGCCTTATATTTTTAAATTCTATTGTGAGCTCCATGCTTGATATTGAATAGCCACTTAGAAGTCACCATGGATTTCTCGTTTGGTATTAGCACTACATCCCTTGCACCATTCCTCATAATCAATTCATATTCTTCAGCCATATCATATTTCTAAACTTATTCGCTTACAACTTCTCTGAATGTGGGAGGTTTATCTTGAATCATAGTGCTCATGGTTGCAACATATCCTCGGTACCTACATGTGTTCTTCCTTTCTATGAATGGTCTTTGAACAAGAGCTCATCTCTCATCATCCTATAATGTGTCTGAAACCAAAACTGGCCTCTTCCTAGTGGTAGGATCACATGGAGGAGGATCTAAGGGAACCACGGGATCCATGGAGTCACCAACAATATCTGTCTCAAATTCAGGCACGAAAGGACCATCCAAAATATCCATATCATCATTCTTCTCAGGAGGATTAGGAGGAGGAATATCTTCATAAAATCTAACATCCCTTGTAATTTTAACCTTCCTTTGACCCACAATATATATTCTAAATGCTTGATATTTTTCACAATATCCAACAAATGTACCTTATCTTCATGTGGCTTCCAACTTGTTTCTTTTATCCTTTGACACATGAAATTATATGGGGAAACCAAATATACGAATATGGCTAACATCGGGCTTTACACTTTTGAACACTTCTTCGGGGGTCTTGTTGTCCCATTATTGATGAGGCACCCTGTTTTGAACATACACAACAACATTTTTTTCTTCTCCTCGAAGGAACTTTGACAAGTTTTGATCATATATCATCGTATGAGTGGCTTATATAATATATTTTTCTTACTTTCATATAATCCACCTTGCTGGGGAGTATAAGGCACAATAGTTTCCTTCTTGATACCTTCCTTCTTGCAAAAATCAATGAGTTCATTCGAAGTGTACTCTCCACCATTGTCAACTCTAAATATTTTTCTTTTCTACCCTCTTTTATTTTGGATCAAATATTTTAACTCCTGGAACATTTCAAAAGATTCATCCTTGTTTCTAAAAATAATATATCCATGTCTTTCTTGAAAATTCATAAATGGAGGTGATGTAGTATAGATGGCCACCAATAGATTGTAGATCCATTAGACCACATATATTGGAATCGATGAGATGGAGGATTTCATTTCACTTGATCTCTGTAGAGGGGAATGGTCCCCTTGTCTTCTTTCCACTAGCACAACGTGGACATACTCCATCCTGATGGGCTTGAAACTTTGGACTCCCTGAGACTAATTTCTCCAATTTTGGAAGAGCATCATAATGTAAATGGGCCAATATTTGGTGCCATGACTCCCTCAACTAATTAGTATTACGGACCAATGATAGAAGTGGTCTTTCAATAACCTTGTTGACTCCTTCCTATCTTGATCCCAATGTGAATGCATCTCTCATAGGTCAACCAACATTCCAAGCAAGAAATTATTCCTTGATGAAGGAAACCCCCATCCCTTTATCTTACAAGGTGGATATAGATACCAAATTCTTCTTTAATATTGGCACATACATAACATGACGTAGAAAAATAGATTCCCAAGAATTCAAGATGAATTTAAGAGACCCAAAGCATTTCACAGGATGAGTGATATTGTCTCCAAGAGTAATGTCCAACTTTCTATCCCTCTCTACTAGGTTATATAAAACTTATTTATACCCAGAGAAATGATGAGTATCCCCACTATCAACCAACCAACTATCCCAGGAATCTGGTGGAGAAGAACTAGTAAGGATAGAAATAATAATATATCCAAATTGATTCGCAACATTACTTTCATACCTGGAAAATCCTGACTTCTTTTGATGATGATAATATTCTTCGTGGTCGCTTGGAACATCTCTTATTCTTCTCTCATCTCTTCCGTCATGGTCATTCCTTTGATCATATTTTCTTCTTTGATTATTGTACATGTTTTTGTTGCTTCTAGTGTTGTAATGCAGTCCATGGTTATTCTTAGGGAAATCTCTAGCATAGTGGCCTCTTTAATGACCATTGTAGCATTTAACATGTGATGATTCCTTCGTTATATTTGATTGGCGAGGAGGAGGATTTCTTGAACTTAATGGACCTCATTTTTCTTCATCTTCTTCTTTTCATGAGTATTATATGTAGCAGGCTCTCCCTCTTTGTGCTTTTGAATCCTTCCCCTTGATATAATTATTGGTTCTTCTCCAGTAATATTTCCAACAATCTCATCAAACGACGGGAAGACATTGTTGTCACTCATGGCAGTAATGAAGGTTCCCAAATGAAAGGAAGCCCTCTAAGAGTAACAATTACCAATTCCCTGTCAAACATAAATTCTCCAACTCTCTACAATTGATTGCCAAGATGAGATATTCTCATGACATAGGATTGTAAATATTCTCCCGTGTTCATCTTGATGTCTTTGAGTTGATATTTTAAAGAGATGATCTCATTCAAATTATTAATTTCATACATGTCAACTATATTATCATACATGTGTTTGGACTTCCTTAAATTCCCAACATATGCAACTAAATGATCTTGTAAACCATCAACTATAACTTTATTTTCTTTGGAATCACCTTTCTTGTACCTATTTTTGATGCAAATGGAAGCATTCGCTGGGGTCTCAGATACTTTTCCTTGAATGTACACCAACACATCATTGTTATCAAAAATGATTCCAACCTAACATTCCATGTAACAAATTTGGATGAGTGACCCAACTTCTCATTCTCCTTGAACGTAGAGTAATACATCTTGACTTTGACTAAATGAGATCCTTCAAGTTTCCAAAGATGATAACTTCAATGCTTGTCTCCTTTTGGTCTTGTCATTCACCTTAGCTTTGATACCATGTTAATTTTTCATGTTGTTTTATGTTTTTTCAATTACTTTAGCCCAAATTAATTCTTCAATTAGCAATTCTTTCAATTATTAACATTTTTTCCAATCATAAATAGTAATTTAAGATAGAATAATAAATAGTATCAAAAGAGACACCAAATTAGTCAAAGACAAAGGAAAAAACCCACTAGGGGAAAAAAACTTTTCAAATATTATTCTTATTAGATTTTCATAAAATATTTCAGAAGATAGTATAATGAACCCAATACAAAATCATCCATCAAAGATTTACCCAATATAAATCAGAAACAAACTTCCAGAATAATTGTACAATAGAGAGAAAACTTCCATCCTTCGGTCATATATGGTCAACAACGATAAAGAGTCAAACCCTAGCTTAGAGACCCAGTCACACTCATCAAGTTGTCATGCGAGAAACTGTGGGTTCCCAGTCGATCCCTTAATCCCTGCAAGTGATAAACTGTGGTCGGATCGATCCTGTATCAAGTGTGTGACTGGAAAAAAAAACCCTAAACTCGTTCGAGCCTTAGACCTATAATTTCAGACCTTTTGCAAGCTTCCTCCGTCAGACCTATGCAAACCAATTAATGAATGAAGAGAAGAAGAATATGTTTGATGGTGATTATTTCCAAATGAGCTTGAGGTAAGTTATATTTATAGGCTTCTACGGGTATCCATTTGATGTTGAGGCTGACCTGTGCAAATGTGCGTGTGTGGGTACATAAATTCAAAATCCAACTTCTGCTTGTCCGAATCAGGTTATCTTTAGGTTCATTTTTGTCCTATCGAAAAGAGGAATTCAATGAAATCATCATATTCATCATATGAGATAATCAAGGTGGAATATGACCCTAGTTGCACAATTTCACATCCCCTCCATTTAAATAAAGGATTATGTTGCTACAAAATTTTCATATACAAGTTGTTAGCATGATACATATAAAGCACGCTATGAAATATTTAAACTAGAATTAGTATAATATGGAGAATATTAAGATATATTCTTCATATATGGACGCTAACAGACTTGTTTAAACCATATTTACATTATGTGCATATACAACTAAATGGATGTTGCATTTCAATTAAAAATTGTTTAATACAATGGATAATTACATAGTGTTGATAAATTTGGAATGGGACTTAACATGATGCTAGACTCTTTCCTAGGAAGGTACTAATAATTTGAAAATAGTGAGGGATTTTTCATGGTTTTCTTTTTGCCTAAACATTCAACCATTAATCATCTCATAACATGTCCATGTTTTTAAAAGAATTGAAGAAACAATATTTATTAATGCTTCTTTGGTTTTTCTTAGAATCATCATATACTATTTAGTAATGTTAAAAATAGTGGAGAAAGTAGGAATTAAAGTAGAGTAGAGAACATTTATTTTCTAGTTATATGAAAAGTTTATTGTAAAATCGAGGATTCCAATAAATGATAAAAGTAAAGTATAAGGATCGTTCAAAATCAAGGATACAATAGAAATGAAAAAATAATATTTCCTTTGTTTTTCTTATAGACTTACATATAAATTAGTTAAAAAATGAATTATAAAGAATAAAGGAACCATCCATATAAGAAGTTATGGTTCTTTATTGTTAATTTATATGAGTGATGTTATGTTATTAACAAACTATTAAAATAATTGTAATAAAAATATAATTATTTTATATAATAGTGACATTTTCTTCTTATGTAATATCATCGTTATTAGTAAAACTCTTGTGTAGAGAAATAGATAACCATGATCAAGAATGTCTAATTTTCTATACATAAGAAGTGAAAAAAATAGTAAAAAAACAATTTTTTATGGTTTCTACTTGAGCTATAGAGTTAGTTAAAGAATATTGGAAGAAGGTTATCTATTCTATAAATAGTAAATAAAAATAATAATCGCAATGAACTTTCATATAATTGTTTTATGGGTTAGAGACTTAGTGAAAGAATCATAAAAAAGGTTGAAAACATTAACATATTGTTTCTAGTCAAACAGTTATGTATCAAAATACAAACTAATTACTCTTATAAACACAAACATTATTTTATTATATATATTATCAATTTTAATCATAAAATATAAATAATTATTATTTACTCAAATAAAAGTAAATAATAAATGAATATCCATTAATAATACATCCTAAGGAAAAATTATACTCATAAAATATATACTTTACGAACAAAAAAGAGAGGAAAAAGTACATGTAATGAGACATGATACTATTTAGAAAAAAATAAAATGAAAATACTCAATGCAAATATAAACATTCTTTTGTTCTCAGTCCCGCAAAACTTTATTCTATATATACATAAAGCATATAATGTTTGCCCACTCCATATTCTTGTTTGTGAGTATAAACTATTTGGATATGGATAATGCATTTTTCACACAATGTAAAGATGGATTAAAGTGTCTATGAGACACTGTGTTTTTGTGTGTAGATGTACTTTATATATTCAAATAAATACACAAATCCAAACACTCTTCTTTTTCCTCATTCTTCTCCTCGCATTACGTAAATATAAATTTTAAAAACAATGTCAAAGAGATGCAACTGAAATAAGGAAAATAAATTCAAAGAAATGCAACTAAAACATTCCTTATTTTGTTATGATTCTCTTTTCACCTCATTTTCCTAACATTACCACCCTGGCCATGTCGATTAAGTCCATGTCGATTAAGTCGAATATACTTCTCTTTGTTTCTTCCATCAAATCTTATACTACCTTCCACCAAAGTTAGTCTTCTAGATTTCTCTGTATAATAAGAGAGATCTCTTCCCATTCACAAATATTCTTTAGTAGTGATAGAATTGTTTGATTATTATTATTATAAACTCTTCTTTGTATTCTTATTGAAAGTATCAGCGAGATGTTTCTTATAAAATTTGCTTCATACTCCTATTTAAAGTATCAACGACCATATAAGTCTGGAGCAGCTTAATTCAATTGCATTTTGATTTGTTTTTTTTGTTTTCTACGTGTGCAATACTATGTATCATAAGGAAGATATTCGGAAGGATATCAAAAAAAAAAAACATAACCAAACCAAACCAACAATTATATTAATTATTTTTTTTCTAAATTTGATAATTCTTCTCCTCTTTATTTCATTGTCTTTATCAAATTTTTATTTCCATTTTTTATTTAATTATTTCATTTATTATAGAGAAAAGATTATTCAATCAATATAATAGATTGTTTGAAAAACTATCATATAATCAAAATTCCATATAGTTATACAAAAATAATTTCTTTAAATTTTCTAGAGAATGAATTCAAAAAAATAAAAGAATTAATTATAGTAATCAGTAATAAGTTTTCAAATTTAAACTTTTACTTTGAAATACTAAATATTTGAAGAAAACATCCTATTACATATATTTATTTCCATATTGTTCTTATTCATTTTTTACACAACAACTTGATTATGTGGTCCAGGGGAATTTGTGGCGCTGGTAAACAACACTTTTAATATTAAGTGGTTTTATTATGAAGTTTAACAATGACAAATCATTGTATAAATATTGCAGCTACATCCAAAAATTATGGCAAAAAAAATGAGGTAGCTATCGACATGCCACAAAGACTCCAATAATACCTTCAAAGTTATGTTTGAATCAAATGTTCGAAAAATAAATTTTTCAATAATATTGAAAAATAAATGTTTGATTTTCAAAGTTAAACATTATAACTTGAATTGAATAGTGCTAAACTAACAAAGTCTTATCTTGGCAGATCCTAATAATAAAAGGGAGATGTATAATCTATTCAATTCTTGATATAAATTTAATATACTACATTTAAGAATATTCATAATAATAAAAAATTTCAATATGGATATTAATAAAATAATTTAATATGTAGGATTAAGTAATATTGACATATATTTAAAATATATTAATAACAGAAAACACCAGGTTAGGATAGTCAAATGTGGTCCATAAATAAAATATTTTCATGCACATGTAACGTAAAATTATTTAAGGTTAACTATGCATATATTATATATAGTTAACAAAAATATATATATCATATAAATAAATGGAAAACAATAAGTTCTTATGGTTAAAAACAATTGAAGTAATCTCACTATTATATATATATATATATATATATATATATATATATATATATATATATATATATATATTTGTTAATTTTCCCAGAAATCCAACAAATATTTTTTGGACTTACAAGTTTAAGCTATGTAATTTGTATAGCATTCAAAAATATCATTCGAGCAATGAAAAATTACACATTGTATATATAGAGAGAAAACTACATCTCCATTGAGATCTATCAAGGAAAGAAAGATGCAATTTTTTTTTTTCAAATGGTGGACTCTAAAATAATTTGCATCTGAAAAAATTTGATCAATCTCAATATATGATAAATTCATACTTAAAATAAAACTTTTTATTTTAGAAAAATTGCTCCATATTATGATACCTATCATATCATATTTGTTACTTATTTGAAATATTTTATATGTACATGGATTTAACTATAAATTTCAAAGAAATATATTGTAAAATAATACTATTTGGACTATATCTAGAGTAATTAAATATTTCAATTTTAAATGGTGAAATAAAAATAATATTCGGAAAAAGAATTAATGTGATTTAAATTTCAAAGAAATATATTCTAAAATAATACTATTTGGACTATATCTAGAGTAATTAAATATTTCAATTTTAAATTGTGAAATAAAAATAATATTCGGAAAAAAAATTAACGTGATTTGTAATTTAATTTTGTAACATAATTTTATATATTTTATATTTAGTAGATGATTTTATTTTATTTTTCGCAATTTTTTAAAGCCAATTTTGTTATAAAATTTTCTACAAATTGTAATTTTTAGCTATACAATTTGTAAAATTGGAGTGTGTAAAATTGGAGTGTCTCATTGTTTTTCAATACATTAATATAATGTGAAAAATTTGAGTGTCTCAATGTTTGTAAAGACAATAAATTTTTTTATGTGTACAAAAATTCATTTAAGTAATTAAAACTCACAAAGAAATTAATATAACGTGTAAAATTGGATTGTCCCAATATTTTTTAAGACAATAAATTCCGAAAAAGAAAAAGCATATAATAATTATATTATTCTCTAATTTATATACTTTATTAAAATTAAAATAGTTTAATTTAGTGAATATCATATAATTAATAATCAGAGATAAGGTGGTGGGATACTCACAAAGTGGTTTGCCATGTACTAGACTCAATGTTATAGTGGTAGAATTATTGTTTATGAAATATAAGTATGTCTATTTTGGAATAGTGTTTGGTGGAGGGATGTAAATAAAGTTGTCTTCCATTTACTAGATTCAATATTATAGTTGTAGAATTGTTATTTATGAAATATAAGTATGTTTATTTTGGAATAGTGTTTGGTGGAGGGATACGAACAAAGTGGTATTCCATGTACTAGATTCAATGTTATAGTTGTAGAATTGTTATTTATGAAATATAAGTATGCTTATTTTGGAATAGGGTTTTAAGAATTTTTATTTAACTATGAGTTATTAATAAACATGTGGTACTCATTTAACGATTTTTGAATATTCACAAAATATTTTTAGTAGTAGCTAGAGTAGAGGGTCTAGAATCATGTTGAAAGTATTTATGCCATTTTTTCTTTCCAATTTGATTTAAAAGTGCTACAAAATTAAAGTAAAATGAGTTACGGACTTTTAAGCATGTGTAGTGATAAAATATGGTATTCATCAATGATAGTGTAACAAAGCCTATTTATAGGTTAAAAATCAACATAATAAATTAGGAATGAGTCTCTATGATTAAGAATCTTGTAACCTATTTCTCAAATATATATAAATATATATATAACACGCATATATTATTTTTTTTTAAATAATAATAATAATAATAGTAACAATAATAATAAAGTTATGATTATAATTTCTTTTTAGAATTTTTTTAGTGAAGATGTATTTTGAAGAAAGTGTTTATAGACTTACCATGAATTGAGAGTTGTAGACATTACCATCTATTTAATTTACGTAGTTATATTAATTTAAATAAAATTAAAATAGAAATTAAAAATATAAAATACAAATTATAATTTAAAAAATTAAGTGTTATTTTGTATTAATACTTTAAAAAAAAATTAGCATTATATATTCAAAACAGTTTTTTGCATTTTCAATTTTATTTTACAAGATTTAATTTAAGAAATAAAATAATTTAGGTTGGAATTTTTAAGCCAATCCCATTCTAAAAGTGCTCATCTAAACTTTTATCTAGAAGTGCTCATCCAAATTTTTATGATTGATATTTTGATTTCTTTTAATAGGCTCATAGATAATAGAATTATAGAAAATAGAAAGTAAATTTTTTTGTCTTTCCTTTTCAAATTTAATTTTAATTTTCATTAGTATAATTAGGATGTTAACTTATATCTTTTTAATTTTTTAAATATTTTTTTGATGTTACAATTGTTAATAATATTTTATGAAAAATATTTCATATTTAAGAAAATATAATATAGTATATTTTTCTAATATTTAAAGGTTTATATTAAGGTTGGTAGTTTTATTGGTAAATCAGGTGTGAAATCTAAAAAAATATCTAATATTTAATACCCCAATTTTGACCTTATTTATGAAAAGAAAAACAAACAATAAACCTCCATATTTTACTAATAACTATGTGCCACACAAGCTACTAAATTCCTCTAAAATACAAAAAAAAAAAAGGTTAGAAAGCTATTATTATTAATTTACTATAATTTAAAAGAAAATAATTCTAATCACAATTCATTATTCAATAAAAATATATTATAATTTATTACACCATTTGAATTACTTTGTAGTTTGACATGTTGCTATGTACTATGATTTTTCAATGGAAAGAGAAAATGTCGATTGTTTTCTCGCTTCCCTGTGAAATTGTACCTCCACTAAGGATAAAAACAATAGCTTGAAGTTGATCTCTTGTTATCAGTGTCCCCTATTCACTCAAAATCACAATAACAAGCTTTGGAGATTCTTCTAAATTCCCACTTAATGTAATTTGGTGCTTAGATGTGCTTTAAAGATGTTTGAAAATCCTTCTGATTGCTACCAAATACTATGGTCTGAGATAGCTGGAAAATGGACTCACAATAATTACAACTTATGCAAAAATAGATATAAATACTATTGATGATGTCAAGCATGATTTTAAAACTATTGAAAATACTAGTGATCTTAAATATCTTTATTCTATGTTTTCTCTATATATGGGTTTATTTAATTCAACTTGAAAGTGCAATTAAGTTATGTCAAATTTTCTCATACTTCATAGAAATGAGAAGACCAATGCATAGGCATTGGTATTGATATCCATAAACAAATTAGATTTCAACGGGTTGTGTGCGTGGGGATACACATTCCGGACATAAGTTTTAATAAGTATGAAAAGGTCAAGTTGAGCAAAGTTTCATTCATGGTTCTTGATACCAACCTTCAGTGTAAGTGGTTTTGAAACTAAAAATGATAACTAGTTAATAAATTCAAACAAAAATATAGAAAAAGGGGTGTTCATAGTACACACTAAATCTAACTAGTTTTCATCCATCTTCGGATGAAGAGAGATAAAATATATGAGTTAAAAAGATACATTCTAAACTTTAGAGCATAAACGACCCTGCATTTACTCAATAAACTAGAGAGGAACTACAAGACGAATTACAACAACATTGTACATGTGCACTTAATTCATTTGATTTTCTATATACTATTATAGAAAAGCCTAAATTGTTGATTAATTTCCTCCAAATATTAAGCTATATTTTATGCAAGTCTCATACAAACTTAATCAAATATTTTCAACTAAGAGCTAGTACATTAAACATGTTTTGAAAAACTCAAGCTTCATTCTTGGTAATGCTTTTGTGAATGCACCAACCATCATTTTTGTTGTAAAATTAAAAATCTATATTCTTTTCTTATCCATTTATTCACGAATCAAGTGGTATTATATCCCTATATACTTAACATCTGCGTGATACTTTGAATGGTTTATCATTATTATACATCTATTTTTGACACTCTGCAATACTGTTGGTTTGGCTTGAATTACCGCAATGTCCTATAATAATATTTTCCATCATTTGAATTCCTTTGTAGTTTTAAATGTTGCTATGTACTATGCTTTTTCAATGGAATTATAAAGTGTCGATTGTTTTCTTGCTTCCCCGTGAAATTGTTGCTCCACTAAGGATAAAACAATAGCCTGAAGTTGATCTCTTCTTATCAATGTCATCTATTCACTCAAAATCACAATAACAAGATTTGGAGATTCTTATAAATTCCCACTTAATGTAATTTGGTGCTTAGATGTGAGTTAAATATATTTGAAAATCCTTCTTTGCTATAAAATGCTATGGTATACAAAATGCTATGGTCTAGGATAGCTGGAAAATGGACTCATAATGCTTACAACTTATGCATCAATAGATATAAATATTCTTAATGATGTAAGCATGATTTCAAAATTATTGGAAATAACAATGATCTTAAATATATTTACTCTGTGTTTGTTTTGTATCTTGATTCATTTAATTCAACTTGAGAGTGCAATTAAGTTGTGTCAAATTTTCTCGTACTGCTTAGAGATGGGTAAACCAATGCATACACATTGATATTGTTATCCATTAACAAACTGGATTTCAGCCATTCGTGTGCATGGGGATACCCATTCCAGACAAAATTTTTGATAAGTATGACAAGGTCAAGTTGCACAAAGTTTCATTCATGATTATTGATACCAACCTTTAGTGTAGATGGCTTTTAAACTAAAATTCATATCTATTTAATAAGAAGAAACAAAAATAGAGAAAGCAAGGTGGTCATAGTACACACTAAATCTAACCATTTTTCATCCATATTCAGATGAAGGGAGATAAAATATGAGTTTAAAAAATCCCTCCTAAACTCTACTATGTAAACGATCCTGCATTTACTCAATAAACTACAGACATACTACAACAACATTGTACATGTGCATTGCATTCATTTGATTTTCTATCTACTATTATATAAAAGCCTAAATTTCTTATTAAATTCCCCCAAATATTTAGCTATATTTTATCCAAGTCTAACACCTACTTAGTCAAATATTTTCAACTAAGAGCAAGTACATTAAAGATGTTTTGCAAAACTCAAAATTGATTCTTGGTAATGCTTTTGAATCATTTCTGTTGTACAATACACCATCTATATATTTTTCTTAATAATTTATTCACGAATCTAGTGGTAGTGTATCACTATATACTTGAAAGTTTCATGATACTTTGAATGGTTTGTCATGATTATACATTTGTTGTTGGCACTTTGCAATACTCTTGGTTGGGATTGAGTGACCACAATGTCCTACAATAATATTCTCCACCATTTGAATTCCTATGTAGTTTGACATGTTGCTATGTACTATTCTTTTTCAATGGAAAGAGAAAATGTCGATTGTTTTCTCACCTCCCCATCAAATTGTGCCTCCACTAAGGATAAATCAATAACCTGAAGTTGATATCTTGTTATCAATGTCCTCTATTAACTCAAAATCACAATAACAAGATTTGGAGGTTCTTATGAATTCCCACTTAATGTAATTTGGTGCTTATATGCGCTTTAAATATACATGAAAATCCTTTTGGTTGCTACCAAATGCTACTAGGATAGCTGGAAAATGGACTCATAATGCTTACAACTTATGCAATATCAGGTATCAGTCTGCTATAAATCCTGGGATACATTAGGCTCCCAACAACATTCTCATATGGAGTTGTACTGCCAAGATTGGGGTGAGAATGGGGTGAGGGGTTTACTCATGAGTACAATGTACATAAATTTTATTACATACAACATCTATATATATTTTCTGAATGGTTTTTCTATATATAGATATATATGAAGTTTATATTCACATAAATTAGCTACGTTAAATATTCAAATAATTTATTTAAATAATGTGTTATAATATTTTTGAAAAATATAATGCTTAAACATATTTTTTACTTCTAATTACTTCACATGAAATTATATTAGGTCATATGGACAACTAACTTGGACAGCATATTCTTTCTTATTTTTTGTTATAAGAGATATTGACTTTCTATTTAGAGAATATTTTATTGTTATTTTAAAAGGGACACGTGTCAACTCCAAGTTCAAAAACAACCACATTTTGGGTATCAAGAAATCCAAAAAAATAGTTTTAACACAATCTATAGTTAATCACTTTGAAAAAAAAATTAATAATACTTCAATAATTTTAAAATTAACAATCTAAATATAGGTAAATTATTTAATCTAAACTTTATATAAAGAATCAATTTAAATCCATTTACACTTATATCTTATGTATATGTATGGAAATGAATCAATATCTTTTTGAATGTAAATTGGGGAAAATAATTACATCCATAAAAAATATTATTAGTATTAATATATAACCAACTTAGATCCATTTGAACTTTAATTTTTTAAGGATCAAAATTATATAGCCCACACTAATAATTACCAATTAGAATTACTAAGTCAGTTTGTTTCATTTTATTTTTTAATTTTAGTTTTAATTTTTATTTTATTTTGATGGACACCAAAACTTTGCAAAAACAATACTTTACAATTTCAAACAATGTGGGATATCTGTCATTTTTAATTCTAGTTTGAAAGGTATACTGACTTGAGTAAAGTGTGAATTTGTGTCTTTTAATATAAAAATATATTTGACATATTAAGGCTTGAATGTGGTAATTTTGAAATATATCTATAATATATAATATATATATACATATACATATATATATATATATATATAGATATAAATACTATTTGTGAGGCGATTTTTGTTCTTTTCAATATAAAAAACATTCTAGATTGTATAGTGTTTGACATAAACTTAAAAGGAAGAAATTTTTATTTGAAAATATTCCTACCAAAATAAATTAACAAATATATAATTTCTACGTACTTTTTTTGTTTAGGTGGAGAGGAATGTCTTTTGCGCTCAAAACTCGCATAAACCTCTCATGTGTATTTTAAGATAAAACCACATTCAAGTAGAGTAAATTTTAGAAAAATATTTAATATGCATTTTTATTAAGTAAAATATTTAACCTAAATACCTTAATTAAAAGTCTCCATTACACTCATCCCCATACCTGTGGTCAATCAAATAACAATCACTTTACTCAAATCTATTCAGATTTCTAGAAAAATATGGCTCTTGTATACCATATGAAAATATCAAAAAAATTAGTTATAACAAAATACTTGCATTTTTATTTTAAATAAATTATTTAATTTAAATACCAAGATTCAAGCTCTAATACTCTCATACCTCATTACTCTTCCTAAATCAAATAATAGTCACTTTAACCAATCATATTAAGATCTATAGAGAAATATAGTTCTTGAGTGTAATTAAAAATATCTATCATATTTTCTTTTCTTTTCTCTTTTCCATTAAAAAATACAAATATTTAGCTAACCATCATACAAATATTTAATAAATATTGATCATGAGAACGCTTGTGTATAAGTTTTCTTTCAATTTTTTTTCCTTAAATAAAAATAGAAAATAATAATTTTTTAAACAATGAACAATTTTTTTCATAAATAATAAATAAAACAACAACTTTACATGTGAATTGAATATTATTTATATTTCTATATCATGTTTTTAAATATAATACAGCCCCATTTCACTTTTATAATTTCCCGTAATTGTAAAGATATTTTATTTTCACCTACAAAATATATATATAAATAAATATAAAGAATGGAGACAAGAATCTAAAATATCAATAATTGTTAAAATGTAATGTAATCTGGAATTGGAAGAGAAAGGAGAGACTCAAACGTTATCGCATTGGTTTCTATTTTCAAACGTTATCGCATTGGTTTCTATTTTGACCTCAAAATCTTGCTGTATAGTTTTCACAAATAAATCTTGAATTGGGACTTTATTGATATCTGACCAGCAATGCTAAGAAATCCTATTTGCATTAATTTATCTTGGACTCGTTGACCGGTTAAGGGAAATCCATCTTTATGACGAATTATATGACAACAGGTTCTTCTCATTCTACCTAAATGCTCTTTGACAATCTACCTTTCTTACGGTGTGACACCTACTATCCATTTCATCTTCATAAGCTAAGTCGGCGAAGAAGGAAGGAACGGGGAAAAACATTATTAATATTCGACAAGGTTTTAAGAAACGGAGGACGGAGGTGGTGGAAGGACTTTTTGAAAGCTTGCAATGCCATGTGTAACATTTCCATGTGTAACACTTTTCTCTCGCATCATGTTTACTTTTAATTTTACCAAGTTATGTAACTGAGAAAATTTTAAATTCACTTAACATATTGTTATAAGAAGTTAAGGATGGAAAAGCCAAGTATCACGACATTTTGTTTAAAAAAAAATAAACAGAATTAATTAAGGAAAAGATTAAATACAAAAGAGTTATAATAACTTTTGGAAAGTGGCCACCACTTTTCTCCAAAAGGGAATAGGAAAGGGCTTTGCCACCACTTTTCTCCAAAAGGGAATAGGAAAGGGCAACAAGGGGCTGCAGAAATTTTTCCCTAAGGTGGGTTGTGATACCAGTGGGAAGATTTAATTTATCGCAAACAGTCGAATGGGTATGGGACTTGAGGCTAGACAGTGGTCGTGACGCCCAAGATATCTCATTGTCTTTATTCCAACGAGCACGAAGTGCTCGGTTGGGGACTGTGGACATGATTGCCAAGTCCAAGGCTGGGTGTTGAGACCTTCCAGAAAGATTATTGAATTGCACAGGATAAATAGCTCGCGACAAATAAGTACTCAAGGAATTTTAATTATTACTGACAGCTAAATAGTGTGTATTAGGAGTAAGGATCTCATTTTCTTGTCTTAAGTTATGGGCAAGATTTGTATACCAGATATAGTCATCATAGAGAAGAAAATGGATGCCATAGTCTTTTCTCTAGTTATACATTATGATTAAAGCTAAACCCAATAGTATTACAGTGTTATAAACCTAACTAATACTTGTTGTATTAAAAACAAATATATTGACAGTAGAGTTATAATCCCTACTTAGACCCTACTAACTGTGAATATTTTTGAATGGAAATAATCTAAACTATCTGTACAAATAATATTGATTTACCAAGGAAGAAGCAAAAAGAGTATTTGTTACTTCCTAAACGAGAAGGGTTTGCAAACTCATGCATGAATTCCTTTCGTTGTAAAACAAGATCAAAACTAGATTATATATACATATATGTCTAGAATTAACATACATTCCTGATTCATTATACATGCCCGTCTTATTACTACGCATAGAATCAAGATTTCGCATGCATGCAAGACCCTTCATTATGCAATTATTTATATTTACGAACAACTATCGCCATTGGAAATCATGAGTAAGAACAATATTATATAAACTGAGAATTTCAAGAACTAAAACAAATATTAAGTATTCCTCTGCTCTAAACTATCAGTTCAATTGTTCCATTCATTATACAGGACACATTCAAACTTCAACAAATTTGTTCACATACCCAGTATGTCATGGCAAGGGCCAAAACTTGGCAAAGATTGCCCATAACCCAACAAACATTTAATACAATCATATAAATAAACAGTTTCACAACTGACAGTGTATGCAGCATCCATAATTAATTACAGTTTGAAAAACCATTCGGAAAATCTCAATAAAGTCCCAGAAGTCAACTGCAAACCCAATCCGAACTCAATTAATCGATATATCCTTCATTTCCTAAGACACTTGTGGATTCCAGGTTACGATGATCATTTGGCTGTGTCGAGAGCCAGCAAACCCTCCCACCCTCATTGTGGAGATGAACCTAGTATATCAAACAAGAAGACTGTTGACTTGGGGAATTTAACCAACCTGTAGATAGTAGATAAATTTAGCTCAAGTTTAGTTCCTACTCGAAGGCTCTTTAACTCCAGAGTCAACATCAAACCATTACCTTTAAAACCATCAAGAAAACTCATTAGAGGCAGTCTTCGGGAAGATCAACATGTAGAAAATGCTTAAATGAAACTATGTTAGGGATTTTGATACCTGAGAGGAACATCGCCATAGTTGGATCATTGCATACCTGAAAACCAACAACAAATTGTCATCCTCAATTGCCAAAAGGGAAAATAGAAACAGGAGAGGGTGTCCCAAAGTAGAACAAACCTGGTCTCTGCGGCAGAGGGGTATCTCTGTTCGGCCCTAGGGGTCGAGGGAGGAGTCAAACCATCCACTTGATCATACCTGCAACAATCGTTGTGGTCAATTAAACTGAGAAAAAGCGAGGGTAGCTTCATTTCCAAAAAAAAATTATATTTGGTTGGATTACCTCTTGTTGTTGCATGCCTGAGGGCGACAACCATTTGTGTCCAAAGCTATAAGATGACATGCATAGGCAGAGGTAAAACCCTCATTCCATTGCTTCTTACTCTACTCGTATCAGAGCTTCACTATCTCATCACAGGCAGTGCGAAACGAGATGGAAAGGTATGGTTAGGGTTTCATTTCAGGTTAAGTTCCCATGTCTGAGCCACCTACAATGACTGGACAAAGAATTCAACCTTTCACCTATGCATTAATCATACCCAAGTGGAGGAGTCATCAACTCTACTGAGGCGCGGACAGGTGGAACGCATCCATGACTCTAGACAGATAGCCGTGTAGATGAAATCTATTTGTTATTTAATTAAATCCTTAATTTGTGCAAGACCTTGGTGTCACAAATGACCCCTTTAATCATTTGATACGATGTGCATTTATTAAGTTAAGGTTAGAAGTTAATTATGGTAAATAAGAAGAAAAAACAATTAATTTCTGGTGTTACAAATGGTATCAGAGCCCGGCTTCGTACACGGAGGCTTCTGGGTTAAATAATATACAAACAGGAAGTTTTTTTCTTTTTACTATCATGCTTAAAAATGTACAATAAGCAATTTAGTTGTACATGTTGAGGCCAATCCAAATACATGGATACAGCTGGGAGAGGAGTCTTGACAAGCCAATGTTGTGCTGCTAGAAACAGTGCAGCAGCTACATGCATAAATGATAAATTTGAGGTCTGATAATGAACGCATGAGACAAGGGCAAAAGAAGATTCTCAAGAGCCTGTCTGACCGATAGAATCAGCGAGGGCTAGACTCGAGTACGGAGGACAAAGAAAGAACACCAATAGCTCACCATGGTGAGGATAATTCCGAGTCAACAGAAGGGAATAAGGAGGATGAAGAAGGGAATTCAGGTAACGTATCAAACCAAAGGAAAACCAAAAAGAAGAAGGCAAAATTACAGGGTGAATTTAAGAAAATAAAACCATCACTGTTTGAAGTAGAATCCAAGGAGGTAGCGGAAGCATGGCTGATTGATATGGGGAAATATTTCCAAATTTATCAATACACTAACAAGCTCAAAGCATGTTTAGTGGTTTATCAGTGACGGGGAAAAGCCACTCTCTATTGGGAAGAAATCAAGACAATGAGAAATATTGATGAAGAACAGGTGACATGGCAAGAACTCTAGAAACAATTTAAGGATAAATACTTGATTGAGCGTTACTACGATGAAAAAGTGAAGGAGTTCCATGAGTTAAGGTTTGGAACCTTGACTATGGATGAATATGTAAAGAGGTTCACCTCCTTCCTATGATATGTTCCATACATGCAGGAGGAGAAAGTAGAGATTCAACAATTTATTAGCAGTCTCCCTAGTTTCATGAAGGAAAAACTAGAATTTGACTATTCGAGATCATGGATGATGCGGTGCGTAAGGCCCATATCTGTTACCGATAGATGAAACAGAAAAATGAGGCACCCAAAGGAAATTCAAGTAGAAAAATGAGGAATCTACCCCCATATAGATAGAAGAAGTTTGGAAATGGTCGGAATAGTCAACAAAGAAGCTTTGGAAAATTTTCTAGGAATCCAACCAAGTTTCCAGCATACCCCAAAAGAAAACAAATAAAGAGTATTAATAAACCTGTGACTGAACAGCCACCTAAGCCACCTCTGCAATGCTTGGGTTGTGGATAATCTCACTATTATAAGAACTACCGACATAAGGCCCAAACTGAATGGTTATCCAACATGTAAGAAGCTTCTACAGTTGGAGATGTAGCGAGGAGTATGCTTAGAATTAACACTGCTTTGGACGACCATCAGGTAGAATACCAACCCACCATGATCGAGTGTGAAGGTATGATTGCTAATCAACGTATTTTTTTTTTATTTGATCCAGGTGTTAGCCTGAGTTATATTAGCCCCAAGGTGGTTGAAAAATGCCAGCTTCCCAGTAGAAAATTTAAGAAATCATGGCTAGTACAACTAGCCACCGAAGCTAAGAGGAAGGTGTGTGCCAAATCAGAAAATTGTCCTATCATAGTTTCAGGGTAGCTCATTCATGTTGATCTGAATATATTACCCATAGGTTCCTTCGATATACTGATAGGAATGGACTGGTTAGAAGGACATTGTTCCTTAGTGGATTAAAAAAATAAATATGTTTACGACCTTACCGAACTGGGGCAAAGAAAATAAATTCAGGGAATCTAGAAAAGCATGAAGTTACGACCCATCACAGCTAACCAACTGGGGAAATGCATTAGAAAACACTATCAAATTTACGATGTTTAGGTAGGATACTTTAATGATAGAAACAAGATGACTTCTTTAGAATGCATCCCTATAATCTAAGAATTCGTGGATGTATTTCCAGAAACTATTCTTGAGCGCCCCCTAGACGTGATGTCGATTTTACTATTAAACTCATTCCTGGAGTAGCCTCGGTTTCAAAGGCCCCTTACCACATGAACATCCCCGAGTTAATGGAACTCAAAATGCAGTTGCAAGAGCTTCTAGACAAAGGGTACATTCGTCCTAGTGTATCACCATGGGGAGCCCCAGTACTGTTTGTTCGAAAGAAGGATGGGACTTTAAGGTTGTGCATTGACTACTGGCAGCTAAACAAACTCATTATCAAAAATAGATATCCTTTACCTTGGATTGATGATTTATTTGACCAAGTGCAGGGGGCCAGCATATTCTCTAAGATTGATCTAAGATCCGGTTATCACCAAATCTGAATAAAGGATGAGGACATCTGTAAGACTACCTTCCGAACTCACTACGGTCATTATGAGTTCGTAGTACTGCCCTTTGGCCTTACAAACGCCCCAATTGCTTTTATGAGCCTGATGCATAGTATATTTCAGCCTTTCCTAGATAAGTTTGTGTTGATTTTTATAGATGATATATTAATTTATTCAAAAAATCAAGAGGAACACGAACAACACTTAAGAATCGTGTTGCAAATTTTGCAAAATAATCAGCTATATGCTAAATATAGCAATTGCAATTTTTACAAAGATAAAATTTAGTATTTGGGTAACATTATATTAGCCGAGGGAATAGTGGTTGACCCAGAGAATATAAAAACAATAATGGAATGGACAGCCCCGAAAAATGTTGCTGATATCAGGGCCTTTTTAGGCCCGGCAGGTTATTACCGTAGGTTCATTAATTTTTTTTCAAAGATAGCTTTTCATATGACCTCCCTACAGAAGAAAGGGCATACATTTTATTGGACAATAGAATGCCATCAAAGTTTTAAATAGCTGAACCAGTGACTCAGCACGACGTTGGCGCTGAAAGTAGCAGATCCTGAAAAACCATTCGTTGTTTGCACAGATGTGAGTAAGGAAGGAGTTGATGGGGTATTAACTCAAGAAGGAAAGGTCATCGCATATGAATTGCGTAAATTGAAGGACTATGAACATGGGTACTAAACTTATAATCTAGAGTTAATCGCAGTTGTTCACGCGCTTAAAATGTGGCGGCACTACCTTCTATGAAAGAAATTTATACTATTAACCGATCTTAGTAGTTTAACAATTTTTCTTAATTAGTCCAACTTGAATGCTCAGCAGGCTCGATTGACTACACTTCTAAGCAAATTCGACTTTGATATGAAACATTTTAAAGGAAGAGAAAACTGGGTGGCTGATGCATTAAGAAGAAAAATGCATTGTGTCTACAAGATACAACTCAGTTGGGCACAATCTAACCTCCCTGAAATTATCAAGGAAGCATCCCTCAAGGACCCGGAATATACTTTTCTATTGCAGCAAGTAGTAGAAGATCAGACAAAGGGAAAATAGTCTGATTATGATATAACTTCTGAAGAATTGCTGACCTTTAGGAACAAAATTTATGTTCCCAATCAAAATTACGTTAAGCAATTATTACTGGATGAATTTCACAGGAAGCCCTATGCCGCCCATCCAGGATATCAGAAAATTTTAACAGCTATCCAGAAAGTTACTTCTGGCTAGGATTAAGAAAGGATGTTGTGGAGTACTTATCCAAGTGTTTGGAATGTCAGTTAGTAAAGGCAGAGCATCAACATCCTGCGGGTCTCCTACAACCATTACCCATTCCTGAATGGAAATGGGATACGATTACTTTAGATTTTATTACAGGATTACCCCACACTAGAAAGTAGCATGATTCAATTATGGTGGTAGTGGATAAGCTGAGTAAAACAACCCATTTTATACTAGTGAAATCCACCTACAAGATAGTAGAGATAGCAGATATATTCATGAAGGAAATCTTCCGATTACATGGGATACCCTGGGTTGTGATTTCCGACAGAGATGTGAAATTCACATCCACATTTTGGAAAACCCTTTTTGTTGGGTTGGGTACTCAAATTGAATTCAGTACTGCTTACCATCCGCAAACGGATGGCCAAATGAAATGAGTAAACCAAGTCCTCAAAGATATGTTAAGAATGTTCATTATGCAGAAAACCCACAGGTGAGAGGATTACCTCCATTTAGTTATAGTTCTCGTATAACAATGACCATCATGAGTCATTGGGCATGAGTCCTTTTGAGGTACTATCTGGAAGGAAGTGTCGGGTACCCACAGACTGGAATAACCTGGTTAATAAATTGGCACTAGGTCCAAATATGTTAGTTGAAATGGAGGCCACAATGAAAAAGATTCGCCAACACTTGAAGGCCACTCAAGATAGGAAAAAGTTTTATGCGGATAAAAAGAGGACCAATAAAAATTTCTAGATAGGAGATCATTTATACTTAAAATTTAAACCTCGAAAAAGCACTTTACAGTGGAAGGGCTACGCCAAGCTGGCACCACGGTATTGTGGACAGTTCGAAATCCTGGAATGAATTCGACCAGTGGCATACAAATTAGCACTTCCAGGCCACATCTGGGTTCACAATGTCTTCCATGTATCCTTGCTAAAAAAATATGTATACAACCCTCAGCATATAATTAACTAGGAAAACATAAAGGTAATAGGAACAAATGAATATATGAAGTCGAAATTGTTGTTTGAAGCAATTCTAACTATCAATTATGATTTGTCTCGGTTGAGCCCAAGGCAGTTTTCCTGGTAGAGCCTCTTCATATTCTAGATCAGAGAGAAACCACCTTACGGAAGCGAACCATCCCCTAGGTTAAAGTGCAATGGAGGCACTTTGGCCCGGAGGAGGCCACTTGGGAAGAGGAAGACGTCATGTTGCAAGCCTATTCGACATTATTTTCTTAGAAGAACACCGAGGACGGTGTTCCTCATAAGAGGGGAGAGTTGTAACACCCCTCCGTTGCATCATATTTACTTTCAATTTTACCAAGTTATGCAGAACTTAGAAACTTTTAAATTCACTTAACATGTTGTTAAAAGAAGTTAAGGCTAGAAAAGCCAAGTATCATGACATTTTGTTTAAGTAAATTAAATAGGATTAATTAAGGAAAAGACTAAATACAAAACAGTTATAACGACTCCTGGAACAATTGCAAACAGTTGCCACAACTTTTCTCCAAAAGGGAAAAGGAAAGAGCAGCAAAGGGCTGTAGAAATTTTTCCCTGAGCTGGGTTGTGATACCAGTGGGAATATTTAATTTGTGGCAAACAGTTCAGTGGGTATGCGACTTGAGGATGGACAGTAGTCTTGATGCCCAAGATAAATGATTGTATTTATTCCAACTGTTAGGAGTAGGAAGTGCTGAGTGGGGGATCGTGGATGTGATTCCCAGGTCCATGGCTAGGTGGTGAGACCTCCCATAAATATTATTGAATTGCACAAAATAAATAACAAGGGACAGATAAGTACTCGAGTAATTTTAATTATTACTAACATTTAAATTGTGTGTATTAGGAGTAATGGTCTCATTTTCTTGTCTTAAGCTAGATATTGATAATTATGGGCAATGTTTGTATACCAGATATAGTCATCATAGAGAAGAAAATGGATGCTATATTCTTTTCTCTAGTTATACATTATGATTAAATCTAAACCCAACAATATTATAGTGTTATAAACCTAACTAATACTTGTTGTACTAAAAACAAATATATTGATAGTAGAGTTATAATCCCTACTTAGACCCTGCTAACTGTGAATATTCTAGAATGGAAATAATCTAAACTATATGTACAAATAATACCGATTTACCAAGGAAGAAGAAAACAGAGTATTTCTTACTTCCTAAATGAGAAGGGTCTACAAACTCAGGCATGGATTTCTTTCGCTGTAAAATAGGATCGAAACGAGATTATATATACATATATGTCCAGACCTAACATACATTCATGATTCAATATACATGTCTGTCCTATTTTATTTTTTTTCTATATAATACTACCTAAGCACCCACGGGGGATTTGAACCAGTGACCTATCGCGAGTGCCTTAATAGTACACCCATTCACTGTCAATCCAAAACCCCGTGGGCTGCATGCCTGTCTTATTACTACGCATGAAATCAAGATTTCACATGCATGCAAGACTCCTCATTATGGAATTATTTATATTCATGGATAGGTATCACCATTGGAAATCATGAGTAAGAACAATATTATATAAAATTAGAATTTCAAGAACTAAAAACAATATTAAGTATTCCTCTGTTCTGAACTCTCTGTTCAACCATTCTATTCATTATACAGGACACATTCAGACTTCAAAAAATATGTTCACATACCCAGTATGCCATGGCAACAACCAAAACTTGGCAGAGATTACCCATAACCAAACAAAAATTTAATACAATCACATAAATAAACAGGGTCACAACAAACAATGTATACAACGTCCATAATTAATTGTAGTTTGAAAAACCATTTGGAAAATCTCAATAGAGTCCTGGCTGTCAACTATGAACCCAATCCGGACTCAATTAATCAATATATCCTCCATTTCCTAAGACATTTGCGGATTTTGGGTTACAGTGAGGGTTTGGAGGTGCCGAGAGCCAGCAAACTCTCCCACGCTCATCACGGAGCTGAACCTAGTATATCAGACAAGTAGACTATCGACTTGGGGAATTTAACCAACCTGTAGATAGTAGAGAAAGTTAGCTCAGTTTTAGTTCCTCCTCGAAGGCTCTTTAAATCCAGAGTCAAGGTCGAACTATTACCTTTAAAATCATCAAGAAAACTCATTAGAGACAGTCTTTGGGAATATTGACATGTAGAAAATGCTTAAATGAAACTATGTTAGAGGTTTCGATACCTAAAAGGAACAGTGCCATAGTTGGAGCACCGCATACCTGAAAACCAACAACAAATTGTCATCCTCAACTGCTAGAAGGGAAAATAGAGATAAGAGGGGGTGTCCCAGAGTAGAAAAAACCTGGTATCTACAGCAGAAGGGTATCTCTGTTTGGCCCCGGGGGTCAAGGGAGGAGTCAAACCATCCACTTGATCATACCTGTAGTAATCAGTGTGGTCAGTTAAACTGAGAAAAAGTGAGGGTAGCTGCATTTTCAAACAAAGATTATATTTGGTTGGCTTACCTCCTTGTTGTTGCCTACTTGAAGGCGACAAGCATTTGTTTCCAGAGTCGCAAGGCCACACACATAGGTAGAGGTAAAACCTTCATTCCATTGCTTGTTACCCTGCTCAGATCAGAGCTTCACTCTCTCATCATAGGCAGCACGAAATGAGATTGAAAGGTATGGTTAGGGTTTCATTTCAGGTTGATATTCTCCCTGATGGTCGTCCAAAGCAGTGTTAATTCTGATCATACTCCTCGCTACATCTCCAACTGTAGAAGCTGCTTGCATGTTGGAAAACCATTCAGTTTGGGCCTTGTGTGGGTAGCTCTTATAATAGTGAGATTATCCACAGCCCAAACATTGCAGAGGTGGCTTCAGTGGTTGTTCAGTCATAGGCTTATTAATACTCTCTGTTTGTTTGCTTTCGGGGTATGCTAGAGACTTGGGTGGATTCCTAGAAAATTTTCCAAAGGTTCTATGTTGACTATTCCGACCATTTCCAAACTTTTGCTATCTATTTTGGGGTAGATTCCTCATTTTTTTTCTTGAATTTCCTTTGGATGCCTCATTTTTCTATTTCATCTACTGGTAACAGATATGTGCCTTACGCATCGCATCATCCATTGATCGCGGATAGTCAAATTCTAGTTTTACCTTCATGAAACTAGGCAGACTGCTAATAAATTGTTGAATCTTTGCTTTCTCCTCCTCCATGTATGGAACATATCATAGCAAGTAGGTGAACCTATTTACATGTTCATCCATAGTCAAGGTTCCCAACCTTAACTCATGGAACTCCTTCACTTTTTCATCATAGTAACGCTCAATCAAGTATTTATCCTTAAAGTTTTTCTAGAGTTCTTGCCATGTCACATGTTCCTCATCAATCTCTCTCACTATCTTGATTTCTTCCCAATAGAGAGTGGCTTTTCCCTGTAACTGATAAACCACTAAACGTGCTTTGAGCTTGTGAGTGTATTCATAAATTTGGAAATATTTTCCCATATCAATTAGCCACGCTTCTGCTGCCTCCTTCGATTCTCCTTCAAACAGTCATGGTTTTATTTTCTTAAATTCATCGTGTAATTTCGTCTTCTTATTTTTGGTTTTCCTCTTGTCTGACACGTTATCTTAATGCCCTTCTTCATCCTCCTTATGCCCTTCTGTTGACTCAAAATTATCCTCACCATGGTGAGCTATTAGTGTTCTTTCTTTGTCCTCTGTACTCAGGTCTAGCCCTTGCTGATTCTGTCAGTCAGATAGGATCTTGAGAATCTTCTCTTGCTCCTATCTCATGTGTTCATTATCAAACCTCAAATTTATCATTTCTTCATGCAGCTGTTGCACTATTTCTACCAGCACAACATTGGCTTGTCAAGACTCCTCTCCTAGTTGTATCCATGTATCTGTATTGGCCTCTACAATTTAAAGCAAATTCTAATTTAATTATCATTAATTATTACATGGATGGTATGGATTTGACCTCCATGGAATAGTCTAGAATATTTATATTAGTATACACAAATCAAAGATTGAGATATATCAACAAAGTAGTTATGCCCTTTTAGCCCTATTAACTAAATTGATTAATTTAGAAAAAATGTCATATGAGCAAGTGTCATATGAAGTGACTTATGGTTTTTTGGGATTGTTGTTGATAAGTCTTGGTATTGGCCCATATTGTAACAATGCCTATTTAGAGATTCAAAATATCTATGGTAAATTGGGGCTAAGTGCTTTGATACTTATGATAGATTGATACCTTTCGACAATCACCTAAAGAATTTAATTGAGAGGTTTGAAACGACATAAATAATTTTTGGATAAATCCAAAACTTTGATTTCTCACCAATACTATGAATATTCTAGAATTATTCAATGGAGGTTAAATCCTTACCATCTACTCACTTATGATTGACAATTAAATTAAAATTGTAGCTCAACTCTGAAATAGACACATGTATGTAATACTAATTAATCCAAGTTGAAGATAAACACCCCTATCATCTTAACAATAATTTCATCATATGGAATTCCTTTGGGAATAACTCCCCTAGACGCCACTTTGCACCCGTCTCCATTGTCAAATCCATTGTTAGAAGATTAAAGAATTGCCTATCATCAGATTGATTGCTTATGGGCGGGGAAAGTATTTGTTAATAACATTATTGTTAACCTTAACAGAGCCTAAATATTGTTAACCTTAACATAGCGACTGAGTATTTGTTAACAATGTTATTGTTAACCTTGACAAAGCATATATATTGTTAACCTTAACAAACTGTAGCTATAGTTATTGGTCCTTGTTCTCTCTTACATCTATTGCGTTAGGAAGCCCTTGTGGAAAAAACCTTGGTATTCTCAATCTCTTCTACACCCTTTTGAGGGGCATATCTAGTTTGCACGGCATATCCCATTGGCATGCATGTGAATTGCCTCTTGAATCTTTATGTAGGTTTCTTTGTCTCTCCATTTCTAAACCATCTGAGAACTCAGTTTGGGTTTGGGGTTTGCAAGGGGCCTCCTTTTGATGAAATTCCTATGATTTCTAGAGCTTGCAAGGAGAAAGAAATGCACAGAAGAAAGGTATTCAATTTACTTCATTCTGCATGAAAGGAATGATGATAGTGCCCCTCTCTTTTAGGGATTTTTGGAGCAAATACTCATGCAACAGAAGGTCCATTTGTTTGTGATCAATACTAGGAAAAAATAAATTATATGGCACAAAACATATATTGTTGTGGAGCAGGAACTACAAGTGATATGGAAGCACTGATAGATATAATCAACTCCCAACAGTTCTAGATGCTTTCTATGATGTTATAGATAAAGACCTAGTAACAAGAATTTTGTTGTGCTTCATTAACCCCTTCCTCGCCCTTGTGTTTTTTTGTTGCTACTTTTGTTGCCTTGATATATTAGAAACTTTGAAGGAAGTCCTATCTTGGGCTAGATGGTGATGTTTCTTGTCACATATTGGTGTTTGGATTAGTGTGCATTTTATCACAAGGAGATGGTATTCCTGGTGAGCAGGTTCCCTTGGCCCTTGTGGGGTAAGTGTTTTAGTTTATAGTTGCACATTTATTTGTAAGTAAATTTATTGGTCCTTGAAACTTTGATGAACGTGGGGTGAGTAGTTCATAAGTGTTTCAACATTCTTTCTTCACTATTATACGATTTGTCACTTTTTTGGAACCAATGAAGAACAACATTAGTCATTTTACCTATGTCAATATTGTTTCATACTTCTATTATTAAGTTACCTAGATTGCAGACTGTTATTGCTTCTTTGTTTTATTATTCCTTGTTTAGATGCATGTTTCTCTCACGGAAACCTTATATCAGGTTGTATCCCTTGGGATTTCCAATTTGGAGAAGGGATCGGTACTAGAAATCTATGATTGTTTGGAAGAGTAATGTAGGATTAGTGGGTGCCTACCAAATGTGAAATTAGTTCAATCAATAGAATATGGAGGAATGGTTTTTGTTGATGGTTTCCGTTATTGTCTCATGTACATTTCTATTTCAGGGTGTAATATTTTGGGTTTCAACATGCAAGATGGCTTGTTCTTATTTGCATCATTATTACCTAAGGATTTTGTGTTTCAAGAGCTTTTCAACTATAGATCAAGGGTTATATATGTGTGGTTAGTGATAATGGATAATTTGGATGAGGAGGTGTGGCGCAAATGGTTATTTGGGAGCTTCACAAGGAATGAAATTCCTCTTCATGGTGGAAATAAATAGCAAGGATCCCACCGAAATTATTCCATCATTTGACTGCAATGTTAGCATCTTATCCATTGTTTCAGTGTATGGGTATGGGGAGCTACATAAATTTTAAATATTGGGACTCTTTGGTATACTAGGACACATAAAATACAAATGTTGTACACTACAAATCAATCACACAGTAGTCAAATTTTAATAATTAGGGTTTGATAATAACTTACACACGACTAAAATTTGTTGATGAAGGTGACAGATGATGTTACACTCAAATGTTTCCTATGTGTGTGAGATTTAAATGTGGAAAAATATTCTTAGCTTTTCATGAAATATCTGAAATAGAGGTAGGATCTTGTATGCCTTGGTTATATTCCAAAGGCAAATATCTCCAATGAACATGGGAAGAAAGTGATTTGTGTTCAAGGAGTTGACAAAAAATGGCACCATACTGAAGTGATTCTTGCTGCAAGGAATGATACCTTTGACAAGGATCTAGAGGAGTTTAAACGTAGGTGGCCTACGTAAACTATCGCATTCTCTATAAATGAATTATTTGAGTCGTAAATTTCTAAATCATATTTTTTTCTAAATAATTTGGACTCGTTGACACATTAAGAGACATTAACTTGATGTTTAATAGTTCTCAATATTATTTATATTTTAATTTATTTCTGCAGTACTGGTTGTTTATGGTTTCGACAAATTATGTGTAAAGTAATCCCTAAAAGAGACAAAAAAAATTAACTACATTAGCGAGTTTTTTTATTATTCTAGGGATTGTCCATAGTCTAAATATTCTTACACTATTGCCTTTGATATCAGACCACCAAGGAAAAACTTAAAAGATGATTGCACATGGAATAATGCTTATTCAATATTTGTAGCATGCCAATAGGACAGGAGACATTTGTCATCATAGTAGATTTTGAGGGTTGTGGGTATAGTAATACATATATCCATGCCTACCTTGCAGTACTTGAAATTTTGCAGCTAAACTCTATTTGCAAAAGGTGAAAAACAGGTCCCTGATTAGTCTTTATGTTAATCTTTTCAAATTTCAACCAATTTAAGAACATTCATACATCAAATTTCACCATATATTTCATTCTTTCTAGTGTGTTAGACTCAACTCAGTTTAATGTATGGCTATGCCTAGAGAAGCATCCATGATATTGATGCTCTCAAAAGTTACAAAGTGTTACAATCTTCTACTTCCTTGTTCCCTTCACTAAAATCCAATTCATGTTAGACATGGACGAGATAGTTCTCCATAGAAGATCTAGTAAAACTAGGCTTTCACTCTCTACTTATATTGCATCTCTCTTCATCATCATGCATGATAAATACATAATTTCAATGCCTTTTTTGGGATTTACAAAAGCATAGAATGAAATGATAAACAACAATACAATTTATTGTTGTCGCTTGTGAATCATTCCTGAAACATTGGCATAAACATTGGCATAAACATTGGGCAAGATTAAGATTTTTTGGTTGTGTAAAAGGCATTATCCTACTGAGAGAAAGACTAATGTTTATGTTGTATTCTATTATGTTCTTGAAAGTATAAAGTAAATTTATGTATTAGCTAACAACAAGAGCACTATTATCTTAATTTTATGTCAAGGAATCATGCATCAATGAGGACACATGTTATGTTGTGACAATATATTGTATTGTAATTAGTATCAAGTCTATTTAGATGTCATTCCAAGTTGTATTACTTAGATTTTAATTTAAATTGATATTTCAAGGGGTCTAAACTAGGTGCAATATATTTCAGGTTGTAAAATTATTTAAAATTTTGTTGTATAGTGTTTTGTTCATTTGAAGAGGAGGCAGAGTTGTCTCTTTGATTTATGACATTGTCATTGTTATGTTCTATGTCTTTTCTTTTCTTATTTGGCTTTCCATATTACTGGTATTAAATAATTGAGGTACGGGATCGAAGTTTATTTGTATCAAAGTTTTTCCTCCTTAAAGGAAGCCTGCTTAACAGACACATACTAAAAATAATTTTCTTTCGTTTGTTCACAAACACGTATGCCCTCTTACCTTAATGCAAATGAAATATTTGGATAACTCCACTAGACTAAGTCACATTAATAGAGCAATAAGAACTATGTACATGCAATGATGAATTTGTGGGTAAATCTCAAGGAGACTTTTATAGAAATACCCAAGGATATACCATCAATATTTCTTCACACATATAAATCTCACGATAGATTGATATTTATCTCTATTCTTCCATGCATTTCATTCAATCCCTTTGCTCAAGTGAGTGAATTTTTGCTAGAATCTGATTTGTATCTCTTCTCAGTTGTTTTCATTTCTTAACTACAACACTGATTCTATTTGGAAATCACATCTCATTCTCATTTTGTTCATTTGTCTTGTTTCTCAGGTAATAATTTTGTAGAAGTCCATGTAAATTTCAATCGTTGACTCATTATTTTAATTGCTTTGTACAATATATTAATATGGAAATACAACACTACACCGAGAGTTGATAAATTGGAAGTATGTGATTGGCGAAGAAGATTTAAGGAAGTCATGGAATTTGGAAATTTCTATGCTAGTTTTTAATGCATATATTTTTGAAATGGAAGGTGATGTTTCATGTCACAGATTGGTGTTTGGATTAGTGTGCATTTTATAAAAATGAGCTTGTATGTTCAATGTGATATTTTTTAGATAGAGCGAAAACTTTATAAAATATCTCAATGTTGAGGGATGTTACCCATATCTTTGGGTTTGTTTCAATTAGTAGAGAGATAGAGGATCAAAACTATGTGCACAATGGAAGAATGTTGAGTAATGAATTAGATTACTTCCTACCTAATGGAGAGAATTTACAACATATTTGTCATCAGACTAGGGGAGAACATTACATTGGTCCATTTGATGAAGTGGAAAAGAGTCATAAATATTAGCCACATGAGGCACCCTTTAATGAAGAGATTCCTATATTATTGTGCCCAAATTTTACTACACTCTTGA
The DNA here is from genome assembly GCA_031772625.1 of Pinus tabuliformis. NCBI lineage: Eukaryota > Viridiplantae > Streptophyta > Pinopsida > Pinales > Pinaceae > Pinus > Pinus tabuliformis. The sequence goes on along the minus strand of CM062810.1, from coordinate 869,114,193 downwards.
GGATATTGTATTTGAGGCTGCAACGAAGAAAGCAGGTTTAACTTGGTCGATTCACCATCCAAAACACATATTTCACTTCTCTCCTTGGAGCTTGATGAATGTTTTAGGTGCACCATTTGTTGCAAACATTAGGGGTTTCCTTTCAAGTAACCAAGGAACAATATTTTATGGGAACAATCTATGGATGCATCTGATGCGGAATTGATTGCAGAATAAGAAATTTGGCTGCCATAGATCCTTATGAAAATAATCGGGCCTCTGATTATGCTATTAGAAAAGTGTCTAAATGGAAACACCTTTGGAGAATACCCATAAAGAAATTTTCTTTGGAACCATTACCATATGACGGTGAAAACCGAGATGATAAAAGAAAAAGGTATGTTGTGGGATGTAATTGTCAATGAAAAGAAGCTCTTGGATTGAGCACTTGTGAAGGAAGTTGCACATGCCTCTATTTTGAGTAGACTATTAGATTGTATTACATTTAACATTAAGAATTTTTTTTAGTCAAATTGGGCTATAGTTATATTACATAACATATCACATATTTTTTCATCTATGTTCTTCTTCCACATGCGCTATTAACTTACGACATTTCCTTTGCAACATCTGGTGCAAATGCTAGTTTTGCATGGTCAAATAAAAATAATATTCCATGACGAGGGGAACAAATATTAATGTACTTTGTAATTTAATTTTGAGATATAATTTTACAATATACGTTATACTAATATACATTATAATTTTATAATATACGTTATATGTGTGTGTTAGTCTATTTATTAGATGTTTTTATTTTATTTTTTGCAATTTTTCTAGTAAATATTGTAGTGTCCCTAAGTTTTTCAAGACATTAAATTCCTTCATGCATCAAAAAATACATTTTAAATAATAAAATTCATAATCTTACCAAATATTGTATCACTAACTAAAAAAGAAAAAACATATAATAATTAGATTACTCTCTAATTTATATAATTTAGCGAAATTAAAGTATGTTAATTTTGTGAACACAAAATTTTTTATTAATCAGACATGAGGTGGAGCGCTAGTGACAAAGTGTCTTTCATGTATTAGATTCAATGTTATAGTTGTAGAAATTTTATTTATGAAGTACAAGTATGTCCATTTTGGAATAGCGTTTTAAGAATTTTAATTTAATTATTAGTAATTAATAAATATATGGTACCTCTTATCACAAGGCTAGAAAGAGTTGGCCTGTCTCAACCTCTAACCTAGTGTAACTATTTTAGACCAATTAGACTAGAAGTTAGCCATTCAATCTGATATGGCTCTCTCAAATGTTTATCAAATTTACTTGAAACAATTCAAGCAACATATGACTAACTCTAATTTTTTTTTGTTGCTTTCCCGGTGAAAAAAAATGTGATGACTACCACCATTGGGCATGGAGTCAAATTAAAACAAATTATGGTCAACAACAATGTTTAATGGAAGCTGAGGCATACATACCTTTAAAAATGACATCAAAATAACATCCATAGTCATACATAGTAAATGAAGGAAATTGGAGCAGTTTGACAAGATTTCCAAGTAATCATGATACTATGTAAAACATTAAACAACATGCTAAGAACACATGAAAGCCAGGACATGACTCTTAGGTACAAAAACAAAGTTGCTGCAAATTTTCTATTAATAAGATCAAAAGATTACATAAGGTAAGTTCTTGACATTATCCATAAACCCTTCTGAAAGTCGAAAAGCTACCTATTTATAGAGAAAATATCTCTTTTCATTAACTTTCCACCTGGGCCAAATTTGATCCACTATCTAAGAGACCTTTTCCTATTTTTCTTCTAACTAATAGAGTCCTCACAGGGATTTTTTGTTTTAGATAGTTGGAATTCAACTAGGACTCTACTAGCTTTTAAAACTCTAAACACTTTCTTTTGATGAAAATAACTAAGCCCAACATCTTTCTGGATTTGCTAGAGTGTCACTACACCTTTGACCTCTTGATATTGATTAAATTTCCTTTTGTTGAATGTCTTCTTTATTGAGCTGGATATTATGTTGATGTGGCTATGTGCTGACATGGAATTCTGAAAAATAGGAGTTTTGCATCATGAAGTGGACACCCTTCATGATCTCTAATCCATCTAGAGATTGGATGGTTGTTATTCAAAATCTTTAGAAAATGCAGGAAAAACAGAGCTTTTATGATTTCGTAGCAAAAACTAGAGTCTTCGGTAGTTTCGTAGGAAACTTTGCTAACAACTTCAGAAAACACCCTTATGCTACCTCTTTTCTCTCTGCTAGTTCTAAGGTATTCTTTCATATTTGTAAGCCAAAATTATTCCTTTAGAACTTCCTTTGTTGAGTTTTATACCAACCTTAACCTCCATGGAAAGCTACAACAATTTTGTAGCAAATTCTCATCTTCATTATGGGGAGTTGCTATGAAAGTTCAAATTTTTGAGTTTTTTCAAATTTTCATGATTCTTAATGCCTTCTTATTACTCCTAATACCATGTTGACTATATATAAGGTTGAGTTTATTCGTTTAGTTATAGTTAAGACAAAATTGAGAACTTTACCATATCATGGAGTAGCATTTGCTTCAATAATGATCTTGAGATTTCTCTTTTTGAGCTCAACCTCGATCATTTCTATTTGCTTTTCCAATGTTGTGACTTATCCCTATAATATTTTCCTATTTGTTTGTAACTAGCTATTCCTTTTATACATATGCTCCAACATTCTGTGCAAAGGCAGAGACCACCTTATCATCTTTTTAGATTTGACTACAATTTTATCATAAAATTCTATCTGTTTTAACACTTGATTTTAGTATTCCTCAAACTAAATTTTGGTTATGATAACTTCTTGTCTAGCTTCGTTCCTGTAGAACCTCTATTTCACATTTTTCTTTAACAACCTCCTTGACTTTCTTTTTCTTTCTTGGCTTCTTTGATAGTTCTATTTTGTCTAATGGTACTTTGGGTATCTCCTCAACTTGCTGCATTGATCTTGTGACAAGTTTCCTTGGCCTAAAAATGAAACTATGTTGTTCCTGAGTAAAGTCAAATTTCTTAGTTCTCTTGCTTTTCTTCTTGGTTTCAATTTTGGTCACTTCTATAGGTTTCTTAACTCGACTTTCTTCAATGTATATAACTTGTATAATATCAGTTAGCTTTCCCTTCTTTGTACTATGTTCTCTACTCTGTCTTCTTGTCATCCTCATTTTAGTGCTTGTGCAAGCGTTAATTACAGGTTTCTTTGCCACTGGTTGCTGCTCTTTTCTAGGGGTTGTGGATCTATATTTTTGAGTTATCCTAGAGGGCTTAGCAACATCTAATTCATATCCACTTAATAATGACAAGGTAAGAAAATATTTGTTTAATCTATTTAACTCTTCAAGCACTAGCAATTTGATAAGACCATGATGAAAAAAGAAGTTATTGCTTGTGTCTGGTTTAGCTTGAACCTTGTCAGACACTTTCCCTAAACTTATGGAGTGATAGAAAGGGATATCTAAGGGCTGGTTACCTCTGAAGTGGAGCAACAAACTGAAGTGGTACTGGTAGACCATATGGAACCTTCCTTCACATGTAAAGTATTTTTGAATTATCATAAGAAATTTGGAATAATGCTACTTAAGTCAGGTTCTGGAGATGCCCATTATCATATTAGTCCCTTGATGTTGTTCCTTAAAAAATTCATCACAATTATGTAGCTAGAACTTTTGAAATTTAAACCACATCTTCCCTGACCTTGGAATTTTAGTAACATGGGCAATGGTGTGTGGAGAGATAGTCAAACTCAAAATTCCAACTTCGTGCCAATCCCGTGAAATTGATGGAAAAGTCATTAGTGATTTGCGCATTGAAACCCTAAAAATTTTGGCAAAATCGTAGACATCCCACGTTGGCCAATGACTGTACAAAAGTTGGCTCTTCTTCAAGAAATTTCATATATGTGGGCTCATAACACACTACAACACCTCCTTTGTATTGTTTTCTGCTTTCCATGTTATGAACACTTCAGCAGATGCTTACAAGATGCTTCCTCTTTACCTAAAAATCAATTTTAGAACACCTAGACCACACTCATACCATGGCTAGACTTGTTTTGACAGAGCAAGACCCTATTATAGTGACAAAACTTGTGAACTTTTGATAGCAACAGATGGTATAAAGTGGAAAATGAGAGGTAAGGGTGAATGAAAAGAAGTCGAGGACACGAGAATAAAGGTGTTTTATGGCTCAGTACAACTCTGAAATCACTAGCAATCATTTAAAATAATATCGTTACACAAAAACGAAGTTTTGTAGTGATACAAGTGTTAGGATGGATTGTTTTTCTATAGAATTGTTAGGGACTTTCATAGCAAATTCTTGGTTTGCTGAACTGGAGTTGTTGTGAAAGTTTGTAAAACTACCAGACAACTCAATTATGAAATGATGACTACAACCCAAATGGAATCATGACCTTTTCTCCTTTATGATGAACCTATCAAATGCTAAATGTACCATATGACAGATTTCATATGAACCTAAACATAAAAACCCTATCTAAAATGACTAATCAAACTAAAAATTATTTCTAGGGGTTATCATGGATAATAATGGCTCCAATGGGTATGTTGCGCCCCTCTGGTGTAGCAAAGAATTGGTAGACTAGTTGCCTTATTGAAAACTGAAAATTAATGACATAATATCCAAGTTTGTATGGCCTTCACTTCAGGCTCAAACTTTTCAAATAGATCATCCACACCTACAAATGAGAAAATAAAAATGGAGTATATACAATGGTGTTTCTTCCAACTAAGCAGGATCAAGAGAAATAATGTTTGGGAAACCTGCCACTGAAAGGTCCTCCTCCATACAATTGACCATACATCTCTTGCAATATCGCTGTAATATTTCCATGATAGGTTGAAATCTTATATGGCCTCCTCCAGAGATTCTCAAACTTGCCATGTTTTCCTCTATCTTCAATATTAGCTTCCCACATCAAAACTACATCTTGAGGATTGAAAGTGTTATGCTCCTATACCAATAGGTGTCATATTTCATGATTGATTGGTTAAATCCCAAATATGTTCATCCTTTCCCTGCTGCAAAGGTTCCATATTTTGAAAAAATCAAGAAGATTAAAAGATGTAAAGAGGGTATGCCCTAAAAGAAAGATCAATGGACAAAAGGAATGAAATGGTCAAGAAGAAAAAAAAGAAAAGAAATGAACCCCAAAAAAGAAGACCAGGAAAGTGTGCTAGTCCAAAATGCCACTACTATTCTATTTTTGCAAAGAATCTCATTATGTGCAATTGGTTGACTCTTGCCACAGTTGATGGATGGCCAAACAACTTAATCTTGGCCAGTTCATGTTTGAATTTCTTGTTTTAGAGATAGAGAATAAAATCTGTCCAAACAGTTCAATCTTGGCAGATAAATATCTAGGTAGAGAAGCAAAGGAGCTCAACTATTCAATCTGTGCCCTTGGATGTGATAAGTGCAGACTTAAATAGGATTATAGTCAAAAGAAAAAGAGAGTAAGGGTTTGATAGTTTAAATGCACCCAAAGAAAAAGGAAGAAAAAATGTTAGGTATAATAGGCTAGGTAGGTAGTATTGGTGTTGCAGAAGCAGGCTTATGATTAATTTTTCCTTTCAAAGATGTTCATCTTGTTAGTATCATAAGTACAATGGCAATTGTTTGGCTACAAATCAAGTGATGCATGTCTAACTTCCCTTCACACTTTCCCAAAAAACACTTACTAACATCCCCCAAGGAGATTGAGATCTGCTCAAATACTCCTAAATCACTCCACCTCATTTCATAAAAAAGCCTGAGAAGTATAACATTCTTATTTTTGGCAAAGAAACCACATTTCTTGTGTAAAAATACTCTTTTCCCTCAGCCTAAGTTATCAAACTTTATAACTTGGCGCTTAACCTTCATAAAACCATATTAACTCCTAAAAACTATTATATAAACCCCTTGCAAATTTCCCTTCCCCCTTATTAATATATCTGTGCAATAAAACCCCCAATGTTTAATAATCCCGCCCTCAGTCGATTACAGCCCTATTTTGGTTTACAAAGGAATTATAGGTTCATCAGGAAGCATATAATAACCCTCCCCGCAAGCAAATATTCGAGGTTAATTAACATCTGGTTAATTAACTATTAAACACCCCGACAGCCAATCAAAGTGTCCCCAATAAAGTTTAACCAATGTTTATTATATTGGGCCCCACGTCGTAGCCCTCCGCCACCTCAGACCTGCGCCAACCATTGGATCCAAGCCCGCTGATCGAACGGCCCACGATTATATCGCAAGGCCCTCCGCTGCCAATATTTACCGCCCAGGCAACCGGTGGTATTACTGCCGTAACTGGGACACGCAGCGCCCTCCTGGCATGCTCGCAGCCCCTCCACCCAAAACCGCCTTGGCCGATAAGCGGTGTGGGCTGATACCGCTTACCGCCCTCTCGCTGACCCTGCCCGCTGACATCATCACTATGTCACCTCCACGTCAGCGTCCGTACCCCACATCACGACAAAACGTCACGTCTCGATGACGTCATCTGACCGAAAAGCGCCAAAAAGTCCCGCGAAGCCAATTTTTGTTAAAAAAACCCATAAAAAAATGCCATTTTCATTCATTTTCATTTGTTTGTTTCCCAAGACTGTTGCATGAAAATTACGTCCAGCAGTTGTCGAAGCTCCAGTCTGCCACACCGACCAGCAAAGTCCAGCATCCTGCTCTGCACCTCATCAGTTAACCTGCAAATTACACTCGTCCATTTCTAGAATATAGGTATTTACCCCGTTCCACCTCCCTAACCTGTAATTTTGGTTTTCCTCTGCAAAATTATATCTTTAAGAGCTAAATTCAAACTCAAGCAGTCCATAATTGCCATACCAACCCATTTAGAACTGCTTTTTTGTCCTTTTTCCACAAAAATTCAACCTCCAGTTCAAAAACACAGAGAATTGAGCAATGGAAGCCCCTGTGGCCCTCAACGTAGCGTCCCCCAATGCACCTCATACAGATCAACATCATTTACCCTTGGCCGACAGAGATTTCCAAATAAAAGACCCAAATGGTTGCCAAAATCATCTTCATACTTTCTGCCTAATCAGAGACAGTCATTTGAATAATTCTAATATCTGTGGAATATGGGAATCCAATCTCCCCAGGCATTACCTTCCCTCACTCAATATATTCCTAGATATTATTTGCCACTGCTGTTCCAATTATGACCCTATCAGTTAGGCAGTTATGACTCCATCACAAACTATCTTGTTTTACATAACTGTTGAGTCTATCAATGAAATGCTACACTTCCATCCAGTTCAACCTCTTACTCCTCATTCCATGGGATATTTGTTGGAGCAAGGCTCTCAACTGTCCAGTGAAGAAATAGCCCAGATTGCTAAGTTATTCATGAGACCAGATTGCCAGCCCCAAGGCCCACCTCCTTATTTATATGTCTCCTTCAATGAGACTGGAAGAATTATTCCTGACATGATATCAGTGTTCTTGGGATTTAGGTCTAGTGAATTTGTGGATGAAATTGTCCTAGTTCTGTTATCCACCTTTACTCCAGGACAACCCCCTGATATTAAGTATGACTATTCCTCTTTCATTACTGACAAAATCCATCCTCAATTCATGAATCTGGAAAGAGAAGGAGTGTTTAAATACACAACTTTCATATACCACTTGCTTTTGTATTACAACCCAGACATTTTTATATTTCCCATCAGAAAATTGGATTCCAAAGGAGAGAGGAGGTCTGTGATCTTTTTGACCTCTGTCTTCCATAGAATTGTTGAATCCCCTTATACCTACTATGAATTCATTGACCTGTTTATACATCCAGCCTCCACTCTATTGATAGGAGCTCCTCCTCCTAGGCTCTCTGGTGACATAAGGAAGATCTTACAGCTCTCCAAGAACTACAGGATAGGTGACTGGTACTTCTACCAAGATCACACTAAAATTAGGATATATGGTTGTGAACTGTGCCCTTACAAGCTGCCCAAATATGTGCCTATGAGACTATTTGCACTGGAATATTTCAGGCAACTTATTAATGCAGATTTAACTCACTTTTGCAATGTGAGGAAAAAATCTCAGCTGAGGATAAGAAACCAATTAGGCCCCTTTATCATTAACAAAATGGAAGCAATGGAATATGTTGATAAAATATTAGGGGAAGACCTTAAATTGAAGAAAAGCATCTAGTGGGTACCATATGACCCAAATGGCTTTATAAGTGAGAGAAAAGTAAAAAACCGGCTGTCAGCTTACACACATCATAGGATCCCTGAAGTAGAATAGTACGCCAATCAGGATGAGTGGATAGAGGGTACATTAGTAGAAGAACTTACTCGGCAAGAAAAAATGGAACAAGATATGAAAGATTTAGAAAAGACCCTTGACCTGGACTCTTTTGGACAGGTATCTTTCAAACTACCTCAGCAAACTGAAGTGGGTACATCTTCTATTGGGACTTCACATCAACCTATACAAGAGGCCAGCACACCAATTTCAGGTTCTTCAAAGGGCAAGGAAGTGGCAGGCACAGAGCAACAAGAAATGACTGATCAGTAAGAGCGAATTCCTCCAGTACAAACCAAAGCACCAGAGGTACTAGCATTATAGACTCCTCTAAATGAGGAAAAAGGCAAGAAAAGGAACAGAGAAGAGGCCACACACATCATTGGACCTACAGAATAGCTAGGTGGAAAAAGACAAAGATTGATTTCTCTATCTGAAGAGGAAATCATTGAAGAGACAATAGAAAGCCTAAGAGGTGAGAGGGCAACCAGCCCACAGACCTTCCCAGTGATAGACACATCAACCAGCTCACACAGGCAGGACCTGGAAAGGCAACTAAGTGTGGAAGTTTCATCTACAAGGCCACCAAGCAAGTAGACCTCTGATGTCAAAAGAACATTCACAGAGATAAAGGCTAGAAATGATCCATTGAGGTTGCAAATTTATGACCAATATCTTAAGATGGCCCCCACAAAATAGAAAAGATTAATGTCAGCATATGACATTAAAAAAGGGAAAATCATCATGAGCTATTTCAAGCCCAAGGTGCAGCAACCAAAATCGGTAGCTGACTACATCAGGACAAATCTATAGGTCTTGGCCAAAGACATTCATCCAATAGACCTGACTGAGTTGCACAAACATACTAGAGAAATGGTTTATTCTACACTAGCTGACAAAGCAATGTTAGCTCATAAATTGCAAAACTCATTGGAGAACATCTCTACTCAGCTAGATTTAGAGAAAGCTTCTTCCCTAGCAAAGGAAAACAGGATAAAATCTCTGCAAGATATCATCGTTGAACTGGGACATGATCCCAAAGATGTCAAAGGCATAAAGGCACTAATGAATAAAAAAAAGAGGACATTGATGCCCTTAGAAAATAGCTCAAAATTCCTCCTTCTATGCATCCACAAACCACAGATGTTGTACAGCAAAAATCCGAAGAGGACATGATGGACCTGGTCATGAGGTTGAATGAAAGATTGAGTGAGACAAAGCAGGAATTGGAGAAAGCATTACAAGAAAAGTAGGGAGAGTCGGCCTCCCAGCCACCTGAAGTAGCTCCAATAGTCACAAATGTACCTCCCATAGTTATAGCAGTAGTGCCTCCCACTGTCCCAGCATCAATAGCAGAAGTCATCACAGGAGCAACAACACCAGGCAGCAACACTACTATGACCATAGAGCAATTAATTAAAGCCATGGAGGAGTTGAAACTCCAAGTATCTGAATTGAAGCAAGTCAAAGAAAAACTGGCAAAGATTGAGCAAAGCTATGATAAATCTAAAATGAATGTGGCAGTGAAAACAAGGGAAGTCAAAGCATTGGAAAATAAGGTAAGATCCTTAGAAAAGGATCTCACTCTACATAAGCCTCTGGCAGAAATCAGAGGAATTTTGTGGACCAACATCATTCAATCCCTTAGTGGTGTGTGGAGGTCTATTCAGACCATTTATGAACATATTGATTTGATAAAAGTAGCCCAAGTAGAAATTCAGAAAACAAGAGCCGTATTGGGGCAAATGCCTGAGCAAGCTAACCGGCTAATCCATTTTTTGAATACCAAGACCAGTGAAGAACTGGAAGCACTAGACATTAGAGACAGAACAGGTACCATTTTGGACATTAAGAGAGCTCTAACCATGAGAACTCTAATGCAAAACTTGGACAGAAGATGCCAAGACATGCAAGTAGAAATTGATTCTTTCATAGACAAATTTACAGTCCTGAATCAAAAGGGTTTTTCGAGTCCTTTTGGAGATAATTATCGTTTAATGAAGCACAAGGACTATGTACACAAATTAAATACATTTTCTATCAATCAAGCTAATGCATCTTCAAGTAATTCAGGAGAAAAATCACTCCCATCTGGCCAGTCCCTGTATGACAGTTTGGAAAATCTGTGTTATATAGAGCATGAGGTGAAACACTTGTTCACCATCCCACCTAATTTTTCAGGTACACAGAGACAGATGAGACTTTAAGGAAGCTGCAGAGACATAAAATACCAAGGCCAGAGTGGTGGCAAAGCATGCTAGAGGTCCTATAGACTTATCATTTGGTCAAATCAAAATTGTGCACCATCGGCTATAATGCGCAGAACAGAAATGAACCACGGTCCTGCGGGTCAAAATGCATCACATCAGCATTAAAGGAAGTCCGGCCAAAGAACAAAGATTAGTGCAAAGGATCCATAGGAAACAACTGGGAACCAACTTGGAGCACCTACCTCCAGTATGCCTCATAAAGATAGATCAACCAGCGCAGCACAAATTTATTGCATCTGTTTATTGTCTCCCTGTTTTCGAGACTATCTATCTCTATTTGTGTAAAAGAAACATTAATTGTCAGTACATATTTATTTATATCAGATATTTTGCATAATATCTTGTCATTTTTGTATAAATTCCCCCCAGACGAAGTATTTGGGGTTGGTTGGTGGTGGATGTTCATAGTTTTGACTGTAATACTGAACAATTTTTTGGAATAAAAGGTTGTTCGAACCATTTTGTCTAGCTCTCTGGATGAAGAATTGATGTTAAGGACCATGTTGCAGAATTCTTGAATCATTTCATGGATGAATAAGTCTCTTTTAACTTGTGTTTTACAGTTTATGTGTTTATTATATCATCTATTTTTCATGATCTAAATAATAGAGAAAAAGAATAAACCATAATTTGATCGTTTGCACTCTGTGTTCAATCTATGTTATTATTAATATTTTCTTCAGAATTTGCATAAACAGTGAATTCTTAAGTGCTCCTGTTTCCCTAGTTCTTTCATATTGAATACTAGCTAAGGAATTCTTAGTTGCTCCTTAGCAGTAGTCATCCATTTTCCCTCTGTCAACATGATGAAGGATTCTTAATTGCTCTTCACCCATTGACTCCATTCCATCAAATTGCAGCCTATAAATTGTTCCGTATTTGAGTACCTTGCTCTGTGATAAATCCTCTGATAAGAAACTTAACCCAGAAAGCCATCCTTCTTTGACTCCATCATGCCCAATGGACTGAAATGCTTTAGTTTTACCTCACTGTTCTATTGAGTCCCCATCCTTCCAACCAAACTTTAAACAAAACCCTTGCACTTCATAACTAGCCTAATACACCTCAAAACAAAGCTAAATTATAAACAGAGAGCCCTCTCTGTGTGCATATTGGCTAGAATATGTATCTAAAAGATTGGTCTGTGGCTACCTCGGCCATGTTCCCTTTCTTACAACTCTTGGGAACAAGCTGAGTGATAACATCATTGGCGACTCCACTGGGGACCTAAATAATTGTGTTACTGTTGTTTATTTTTTATAAACTATAGATGGAGCCTAAAGTTGTCTAGGTAGCCTTTGAAACTAATTTTGCTATGCAATTACAGGAATAAATAAAAGATGCTTCAGTTTATCTCCAGTCTAGTTTAGGCTTTTAGTATTTGTCTCAAATACTTGATCAGTTCCTTGTTTCAATAGATCTTTAGGAAAATTCAAAACTCCCATATTTTAAAACTTCCTAGAAACATACTGTTAAAAGTTGTATCCTTCGAAATATTTCAAGAAAAACAAAAAAATATTCAGAAGCTGGCTCTAAAGAAGAAAATCCGTTACACAAGATCAAATCCGAATCCGAATCCCCCACCTGTGTTTCAAAATCCTAATCTGATTCCTAAGCACCTAAAAAGCCAGCACAACCTTATCCAATCTGAGCTTACTCCTGCAAAAGCATCAGTCCTTTTTGCCATTACTGTTTCTTCTCCTAGTTCACCATCAGTACTTCAAACCACCTTTTCCACTCCCCCATCCACAGCACATATTTCAACTAGTATCCTTGCTCTTCCAACTGTAACACTTATCTCTACAAATATGGCAAATGGATATGCTCCCCTACAATTACCTGCAAATCCAGGGGCTATGCCTCAAGATTATCAAAGAAAAATCACCTATTTTCATGGTATTGGCACTTACACAGCTCAACAACACACCAAGAAAATGATGGATTATTTTGAGAACTATGAGATTGATGATGATGATGTAAGAATGAAAGTCTTTGTCCAAAGCTTAACTGGTGATGTTAGAATTTGGTTTAGAGCACTCCCTGCAAACGCTATCAATGATCCTGAAGCTCTTTATCATACCTTCTTAAACAGATGGGAAAAGAAAAAGTATTCTCTCCACATTTTATCAGAATATGAAAACTTAAAGAGAGGTCCACAAGAAACAGTTCAAGATTACTGCACCAGATTTAACAATGTATACAATGCTATTCCTCAGAATCTCAGACCTCCACCAGACTTGGCCTTGATCAAATTTCCTGATGCATTTGACTCTAGCATGGCATACCAGCTTAGGGAAAGGGCTCCTCGAAGCCTGGAAGACATGCAGAGTATAGCTGTCAATGTTGAGGCCAACCTAATTTCTAAACGAGCTCGAGCCAGAGCTGAAAGGAGGATACCCATTAAAGAAGAACCTTCTACCTTTGAGCAAAAATTAGATGTTATCATTAAAGGAATGGATAGACTTGGTGATAGAGTAGAAACAATTGAGAGAAAATCCCCTTGGGATGGTCAACCAAGCAACACTGCAAGAAACCCAAATTTCAGAAAAAATCAGAATCCCAATATTGGAAAGGCTAGCCCTGATCAAAACATTAAACCTCCATTTCAAGAAAACTATGTTGAAGCTTCAACTTCTAGTGAACATGTGGAAGACACTCAAATTAACTTAATGGGGCTCATTAGTGAACAACAAATTTTCTTAACCCAAGAAGACCAAGAAGCTCATACTCTTAATAAGTTCCAAATCCAATCAGGGGAATCATTTGATTTTAGGGAAGGATATGACACAACCATCTATGAAGTTCACAAGCAATATAACTTGAGATGCAGGAGAATAGATTTCCCTAATGACAACAAACAGAAAGAAACTAAACAATATAGCAGAGCTAAAATCAAGAACCCTCCCATGCAAAATCCTCCTAAAATAGTTCCTAACCCAAACACTCCAACAGTTGAAGATGTTTCAGATAATCGACAACCTAATAAACAGTCTTCATCTTCCATTCCTTCCAAAGAAATTGTGGGATAACCTACATAAATTGACATACAAGCAACCTCAGCCCCCAACACTACTCCTGATAAAGGAAAAAGCATTGAAAAACCACAAAAAAGGAAAATTTCACTACCCAAAATGAAAAAATTCAAACAGAAAAAACTTTCAACCTTGAGACTGAAATAGGCAAGTTAAAGATAGCAATTCCATTGTTAGAATTGGCTAAGAATGATGTCTATTGGGAACAAATTAGCAAATCACTTCAAATCTCAAAAAACAGAGATGCAGTAAATGTCCTTGATGACCAACCAGAATTAATTTTTGTCCCAAAAGTAAATGGAAAATAGGTAGCTGGAGGGGTTCCTCCTTTCTATGTTAGTTTGAACATTCATGACAAAATACTGCACAATGCAATGTTTGATTCTGGAGCTTCCCATAATTTAATGCCCAAATCTGTAATGGAAATGTTGGACCTAGATATCACCAGGCCATAAAAAGACTTGTTCTCTTTTGATTCAAGCCAGGTTAAATGTCTTGGATTAATCAAAGATTTATGTGTATCATTAGTTCAATACCCTGTCAAGACAATTTTAATGGATGTAGTGGTAGCTGATATTCCACCAAAGTATGGCATGTTGTTGTCCAGATCTCGGGGTGTAAAGCTCCAGGGATCTTTACAATTGGACATGTCATAAGCTACCATTTCAGTATTTGGCTAGCCAAAGAGATTGTACCGAGAAACTTTGATGAAATATGTATGTGGTCAACACAGAGGAGAAACCCCGGAATTTTCCCATCTATTCCATGCACTCTGATATGGACTCCTTCATCCTATACAATGTTGAAATTTATCCCCCAACTGATGTCAAGGCTTTAGCTTTAGAGCAGAAAAAATTCATAAATGAGAAATCTAGTGTTCAGATTCAAGAAAGTTCTGTGACCAATGATATAACACATACACAAGGGAAACCTCATAAAACTGAAAATCCAAATCTGCCTAGTAAGCAAATCTCTAATACCCCTGATACAGTCTATAATCATGAAATCCTTTGGTATTTGGAATTTGATGGATTAGTCAATAAACTAGGAGCAGAGGCAGGGATCTAGATACATAATATCGAAAATGATCATGCTGAAGGACATGCATGCAAGTTGAATTCTAGATGCACTAATAACATGGCTGAATATGAAGCCCTCTTGCTAGGAGTTAAACTGATCAAAAGTCTAGGGGCAGTTAGGGTATCAATTTTGGGAGACTCTGATTTAGTTATTCAGCAAATGAAAGGAAACTTCCTCACAAATGATCTCAAATTAAGGTCTTATAGAGGAGTAGCAATTGAAATACTCAATACTTTCCTTGAAACTCAGCTTGCCAAAATTCCAAGGAAACACAATTTGCATGCTCATAGTTTGGTAACATTTGCCAGCACTTGTAAGCTCTCGTTTGAGCCTAATCATGATTTTACAACTAAGATTAAACACAGGCCAACTGTACCAGACAATGTAAAAAACTGGCAAGTGTTTGACAATGACACTCAGACTAATAATTTTCTGACCTTAAAACAAGAATTTTCCAGCACTAATATAGACACAGGCATTGTGGGAGAAATTGATCAAATAGACAACATTGAAACATGAATTCCAGCTGAAACAATAACTCAAATACTACATCCAACGAAATTTACCAATAAAGAGTTGCAAGAGCTGAAAGAAATAGACTTTGATGAAGCTACTGGAGTAGAATCTGAAGTTATGGATTTAAAGGACAATTACTTACCCACAGGATTAACTCCCCTGGAAGACATTTTTTATTCTAATGATATCCCAAGGAAACCCAAAATGCAGCCTCTAAATGCAGAAATTGAAGACTGTAACATAGGGACTGAACAGAATCCTAAAATGATAAAATTGTCCAAAACTTTGCCTCCTGACCAAAAGCTGAAATATATTGAACTGTTCAAAGAATTTCAGGATGTTTTTGCATGGAGCTATGAAGATCTCAAATCCTATGATACTTCTGTGATTCAACATACAATACCCCTCAAAGAAAATCAGAAACCTTTCAAGCAAAACTCAGAAGGGCCAACCCTGTGCTCCTCCCTCTAATTGAAAAAGAAGTCAAAAGAATGTATGAAGCTGGGATAATTTCACCCATTAGATTTTCAGAATGGGTCTCCAATTTAGTGCCCACTAGGAAGAAAACAAGAGAAATTAGGGTGTGTGTTGATTTGAGGAATCTAAACAAAGTATCTTTAAAAGACCACTACCCGTTACCTAAGATGGACCACATTATACAAAGAGTAGTAGGTGCCTCTCGAATTTCACTGCCAGATGGGTTTTCAGGCTTCAACCAGATTTTAGTTCACCCTGATGATCAAGAAAAAATTGCTTTTACAACTCCGTGGGAAACTTTCAAGTATGTGAAAATGGCATTTGGACTCAAGAATGCAGGGGCAACCTTCCAACGTCCAATGGACATAGCTTTTGCTAAAGAAATTCATGATTTCATAGTCATATACCTAGATGATTTTACTGTGTTTTCCAAATCAGATCAGCAGCACCTAGACCAGCTTAGACAAGTATTTTTAACCTGCAAAAAATATGGTATATCACTAAATCCAAAGAAGTCATTATTTGGCCTAGAAAAAGGCAATCTATTAGGTCACATAATCTCAAGAGATGGTATCAAAATTGACCCTGACCGAATACAAGCCATTTTGCAAATTCCACATCCTAGAAATGTCAAAGAACTCCAAGCTTTCCTAGGGAAAATCAATTTTCTAAGAATATTTATACCCAACTTGGCTGAACTAATAAGATTGTTGAATAATATGCTGAAAAAGGATTCCAAGGTCAAATGGACATTAGAAGCCAAACATGCATTTGAAGAAATCAAGATAGCTTTAACCAAAACACCGGTCCTCACAAGCCCAAAATTTGACAAAGATTTCATAATATTTTCATTTGCATCAGAACACACTATTGTTGTTGTTTTGCCACAGAAATATGATCAAGGATGTGAAAAACCCATAGCCTTCTTTAGCAAAGCACTGAGGGATGCACCTCTAAAATACCCGATCATGGAAAAACAGGCTTATGCACTTGTGAAAGCCATCAAATATTTCAGAGTCTACATACCATACTCTCATATAATAGCTTATGTGCCAAGCATTGTTGTCAAAGATATCCTAACCCAAGAGGGGATTGAAGGCAAAAGAGGTAAATGGATTGCTACGATATTAGAATATGACATTGAAATAAAATATACAAAGCTTATAAAAGGATAGGGATTGGCTAAACTCATGACTGAAACCAATTTCCAAGCGCTAGATTTCAATGAATTGGATAATGAACAGGAGATGGTGACTCAACAAATCAATCAGGCCTTCCTTGAATCACCTTGGTATGCTGATATCTATTATGTATTATTAAACCTACAGGGTCCTCCAGGGTTATCCAGAACAAAGAAAAGGTTTATAAAAATGAAAGCTTTAAACTTTTGTATTTTGGATGGCGCTCTCTTTTGGAAAAATCATGAAGGTGTTCTATTAAATTGTCTAATAAAAGATGGAATTGACAAGTGCTCAAAGAATTTCATGCAGGGGACTGTGGTGGACATTTGTATTGGAAATCAACTGGTGATAAAATCCTAAGGGCTGGATTTTACTGGCCCACTTTGTTTGCCGATGTCAAAAAGTTTGTTACTTCTTGCAATAAATGTCAAATCTTTGAAGGCAAGAGGAAACTTCTGCCTTTACCCCTTAGACCAATTTCCACTGAAAGACCATTTCAACAATGGGGTTTAGATTTCATTGGGGAAATTCACCCTCCTTCTTCTGGCCAACACAAATGGATTTTGACTGCCACAGATTATTTCACCAAGTGGATAAAGGCCATCCCTTATGGACAAGCCAATGATTCAGTGATCGTGCAATTCTTAGAGACCAACATCCTGTCAAGATTTGGCTGTCTTGAAAAGATTATAGTAGACAATGCTGCTGCTTTTAAGTCCAAGAGAATGATCAATTTTTTTCACAAATACCACATTACCTTAGGCCACTCCACAGCGTATTACCCCCAAGGTAATGGTCTAGCTGAGTCATCCAATAAAATCCTGATGAATATCATTAAGAAAGTATTGGAGGAAAACAAGAAAAATTGGCATAAGAAGCTCATAAATGCATTATGGGCAGATAGGTTAACTACCAAGAGATCCATTGGGACTAGTCCATATGAGCTTGTATATGGGATGAAAGCTGTATTTCCCTCCTCCTTGGGAATACCTGTAATGAAATTGGTCCAAGAAGTCCAAGTACAGCCCAATGACATCCAGAGAAAAATAAATCAAACTATACATTTGCAGCAGACTAGGGAAGAGGTGTATCAAAGATCTCAAGTGCTACAAGAAAAACTCAAGAAGATATTTGATAAGAGGACTAAAGCAGAGAATTTTTTCATAGGAAACAAATTTCTCAAATGGGATTCCAGAAGAGAAGATAAAGGAAAACATGGGAAGTTTGACTTCCTATGGAAGGGACCTTTCATTATTCAGGCCTCACAAGGAAACAATACCTACTTTTTGAAAAGCCTGGATGGTACAAAAGCAGAAGATGGACCAGTTAATGGTCGGATGCTGAAGCATTATTTTGATCTAGTTTGTTGATATATCAGGACTCTAACTTGTACATAAGAATGTTTAGTTTTTGCAGTTTATTACAGCAATAAAAATGGGAAGGAATGTGTAGGAAATTTTGAGGAGCAATCAAGGAAATTTACCACTTTTTTGTGTTACCTATTTTAGTCTAAATAGAAGTTGAAAAAGAAGACTTGGGAGCTGAAAGTATGAGAACAAACATTCAAACAAAGTATTCAAACATCAGCGGCCCCTCCACCCAAAACCGCCTTGGCCGATAAGCGGTGCGGGCCAATGCCACTTACCACCCTCCCGTTGATCCTGCCCGCTGATGTCATCGCTACATCACCTCCACGTCAGTGTCTGTACCCCGCATCACGACAAAATTTCACGTCCCGATGATGTCATCCGACTAAAAAGCGCCAAAAAGCCCTGCGAAGCCAATTTTTGTTAAAAAACCCGTAAAAAACTTCATTTTTGTTCATTTTCATTTGTTTGTTTCCCAAGACTGTTGCATGTAAATTACGTCCAGTAGCTGCCGAAGCTCTAGTCTACCACCCTGGCCAGCAAATTCCACCATCCTGCTCTGCACCTCGTCAGTCAACCTGCAAATTACACTCGTCCGTTTCCAAAATACAGGTATTTACCCTATTCCACCTCCCTAACCTATAATTTTGGTTTTCCTCTACAAAATTATACCTTTAAGAGCTAAATTCAAACTCAAGCAGTCCATAATTGCCATACCAGCCCATTTAGAATTGCTTTTTTGTCCTTTTTTCCGCAAAAATTCAACCTCCAGCTCAAAAACACAGAGAATTGAGTAATGGAAGCCCCTGTGGCCCTCAACGTAGCACCCCTCAATGCACTTCATATAGACCAGCATCATTTACCCTTGGCCGACAGAGATTTCCAAATAAAAAACCCAATTGGTTGCCAAAATCATCTTCATACTTTCTGCCTAATCAGAAACAGTCATTTGAATAATTCTGATATCTCTGGAATATGGGAATCCAATATCCCCAGGTATTACCTTCCCTCAGTCAATATATTCCCAGACATTATTCGCCACTGTTGTTCCAATTATGACCCTGTCAGTTATGACTCCATCACAAACTGTCTTGTTTTACATAACTGTTGAGTCTATCAATGAAATGCTACACTTCCATCCAGTTTAGCCTCTTGCTCCTCTTTCCATGGGATATTTGTTGGAGCAAGGCTCTCAAATATCCAGTGCAGAAATAGCCCAGATTGCTAATTTATTCATGAGACCAGATTGCCAGCCCCAAGGCCCACCTCTTTATTTATATGTCTCCTTCAATGAGACTGGAAGAATTATTCTTGACATGATATTAGTGATCTTGGGATTCAGGTCCAGTGAATTTGTGGATGAAATTGTCCTAGTTCTGTTATCCACCTTTACTCCAGGACAACCTCCTACTATTAAGTATGACTATGCCTCTTTCATTGCTGGCAAAATCCATGCTCAATTCATCAATCTGGAAAGAGAAGGAGTGTTTAAATACACAACTTTCATATACCACCTACTGTTGTATTACCACCCAGACATTTTTATATTTCCCATCAAAAAATTGGATTCCAAAGGAGAGAGGAGGTATGTGATCTTTTATACCTCTGTCTTCCACAGAATTGTTGAATCCCCTTATACCTACTGTGAATTCATTGACCTGTTTATGCATCCAACCTCCACTCTATTGATAGGAGCTCCTCCTCCTAGGATCTCTAGTGACATAAGGAACATCTTATAGCTCTACAAGAACTACAGGATAGGTGATTGGTACTTCTGCCAGGATCACACTAAAATCAGGATATATGGATGTGAACTGTGCCCTTACAAGTTGCCCAAATATGTGCCTATGAGACTATTTGCACCAGAATATTTCAAGCAACTTATTAATGCAGATTAAACTCACTTTTGCAATGTGAAGAGAAAAGCTCAAATGAGGATAAGAAACCAATTAGGCCCCTTTATCATTAACAAAAGGGAAGCATGGGAAGATGTTGATAAAATATTAGGGGAAGACCTTAAATTGAAGAAAATATTCTGATGGGTACCATATGAACCAAATGGCTTTATAAGTGAGAGAAAAATAAACAACTGGCTGTCAGCTTACACACATCATAGGATCCCTGAAGTAGAACAATATGTCAATTAGTATGAGTAGATAGAGGGTACGTTAGTAGGAGAACTTACTCAGTAAAAAAAATGGAACAAGCTATGAAAGATTTAGAAAAGACCCTTGACCTGGACTCTTTTGGATAGGTATCTTTCAAACTGCCTCAGTAAACCGGAGTGGGTACATCTTTTGCTGGGACTTCACAGCAAGCTATACAAGAGGCCAACACACCAGTTTCAGGTTCTTCAAAGGGCAAGGAAGTGGCAGGCACAGAGCGGCAAGAAATGACTAATCAACAAGAGTGAATTCCTCTAGTACAGACCAAAACACAGGAGATACCAGCATTACAGACTCCTCTAAATGAGGAAAAAGGCAAGAAAAGGGACAAAGAAGAGGCCACATCCATCAGTGGACCTGCAGATGAACCAGGTGCAAAAAGGCAAAGACTGAATCCTTAATCTGAAGTGAAAATCATTGAAGAAACAATAGAAACCTAAGAGGTGAGAGGGCAACTAGCCCACAGACCTCCCCAATGATAGACACATCAACCAACTCACACAAGCAGGAGCTGGAAAGGCAGCTTAGTGTGGAAATTTCATCCACAAGGCCACCAAGCAAGAAGACCTCTGATGTCAAAAGAACATTCACATAGATAAAGGTTAGAAATGATCCATTGAGGCTGCAAATTTATGACCAATATCTTAAGATGGCCCCCACAAAACAGATAAGATTAATGTCAACATATGACATTAAAGAAGGGAAAATGATCATGAGCTATTTCAAGCCCAAGGTGCAGCAACCACAATCGGCAGTTGACTACATCAGGACAAATCTGGAGGTCTTGGCCAAAGACACTCATCCAATAGACCAAATTGAGTTGCACAAATAGACTAGAGAAATGGTGTATTCCACAGTAGTTGACAAAGCAATGTTAGCTCATAAGTTGCAACAGTCATTGGAGAACACCTCTGCTCAGTTAGATTTAGAGAAAGCTTCTTCCCTAGCAAAGGACAACAAGATAAAATATTTGGAAGATATCATCGTTGAACTGGGACATGATACCAAAGATGCCAAAGGCATAAAGGCACTAATGAGGAAGAAGGAAGAGGAAATTGTTTCCCTCAGAAAACAACTCAAAATGCTTCCTTCTATGCATCCACAAATAGCAGATGTTGTACAGCAAAAATCCGAAGAGGGCATGACGGACCTGCTCATGAGGTTAAATGAAAGATTGAGTGAGACAAATCAGGCATTGGAGAAAACATTACAAGAAAAGTAGGGAGAGTCGGCCTCCCAGCCACCTAAAGTAGCTCCAACAGTCACAACTGCCCCTCTCACAGTTATAACAGCAATGCCTCCCACTGTCCCAGCATCAACGGCAGAAGTCATCACAGAAGCAACAACACCAGGCAGCAACACTACTATGACCACAGAGCAATTAATTAAAGCCATGGAGGAGTTGAAACTCCAAGTATTTGAATTGGACCAAGTCAAAGAAAAACTAGCAAAGATTGAGCAAAGCTATGATAAACCTAAAATGAATGTGGCAGAGAAAACAAGGGAAGTCAAAGCATTGGAAAATAAGGTAAGATCCTTAGGAAAGGATCTCTCTTTGCATAAGCCTCTGGCAGAAATTAGAGGAATTTTGTGGACCAACATCATTCAATCACTTAGTGGTGTATGGAGGTCTATTCAGACCATTTATGAATAGATTGATTTGATAAAAGTAGCCCACGTAGAAATTCAGAAAAAAAGAGATGTATTGGGGCAAATGCCTGAGCAACCTAACAGGCTAATCCATTTTTTGAATACCAAGACCAGTGAATAACTGGAAGCACTGGACATTAGAGATAGAACAGGTACCATTTTGGACATCAAGAGAGTTCTAACCATGATAACTCTAATGCAAAACTTCGACAGAAGATGCCAGGACATGCAAGAAGAAATTGATTCTTTCACAGACAAATTTACAGTCCTGAATCAAAAGGGTTTGCAAAGTCCTTTGGGAGATAATAATCATTTAATGAAGCACAAGGACTATGTACAGAAATTAAATACATTTTCTGTCAATCAAGCTAATACATCTTCAGGTACTTCAGGAGAAAAAGCACTCCCATCTGGCCAGTCCCTGTATGACAGTTTGGAAAATCTGTGGTACATAGAGCATGAGGTGAAATACCTGTTCACCATCCCACCTAATTTTTTCAGGTACACAGTGACTAATGAGACTTTAAAGAAGTTGTAGAGACATAAAATACCAGGGCCAGAGTGGTGGCAAAGCATGCTAGAGATCCTGTAGACTTATCATTTGGTCAAATCAAAACTGTGCACCATTGGCTATAATGCACAGAACAGAAATGAACCACGGTCCTGCGGGTCAAAATGCATCACATCAGCGTTAAATGAAGTCTGGCCAAAGTAGAAAGATTAGTGCAGAGGATCCGTAGGAAACAGCTGGGAACCGACTTGCAGCACCTACCTCCAGTATGCTTCATAAAGACATATCAACCAGCGCAACACAAATTTATTGCATCCATTTATTGTCTCCCTGTTTTTGAGACTCTCTGTCTCTATCTGTGTAAAAGAAACATTAATTGTCAGTAGATATTTATTTCTATCAGATATTTTGCATATTATCTTGTCATTTTTGTATAAATTCCCCCCAGACTAAGTATTTGGGGTTGGTTGGTGGTGGATGTTCATAGTTTTGACTGTAATACTAAACAATTTTTTGGAATAAAAGGTTGTTGGAACCATTTTGTCTAGCTCATTGGATGAAGAATTGATGCTAAGGACCATGTTGCAGAATTATTGAATCATATCATGGATCAATAAGTCTCTTTTAACTTGTGTTTTACAATTTATGTGTTTATTATATCATCTATGTTTCATGATTTAAATAATAGACGAAAAGAATAACCTAGAATTTTCTTGTTTGCACTCTGTGTTCAATCTCTATTATTATTAATGTTTTCTTTAGAATTAGCATAAACAGTGAATTCTTAAGTGCTCCTGTTTCCCTGGTTCTTTCATATTGAATACTAGCTAAGGAATTCTTAATTTCTCCTTAGCAGTGGTCACCCATTTTCCCTCTGTCAAAATGATGAAGGATTCTTAATTTCCCTTCACCCATTGACTCCATTCCATCAAATTTTAGCCTATAAATTGTTCCATGTTTGAGTACCTTTCTCTGTGATAAGTCCTCTGATAAGAAAATTAATCTAAGAAGCCATCCTTCTTTGACTCCATCATGCCCAATGGACTGAAATGCTTCAGTTTTACCTCACTATTCTATTGAGTCCCCATCCTTCCAACCAAACTTTAAACAAAACCATTGCACTTCATAACTAGCCTAATACACCTCAAAACAAAGCTAAATTATAAAGAGAGAGCATTCTCTGGGTGCAGATTGGCTAGAATCTGTATCTAAAAGTTTGGTATGTGGTTACCTTAGCCGTATTCCCTTTCTTACAATTTTTGGGAACAACCTGAGTGATAACAGAAAGTTTCTTCTTTTTTCTTTTTGTCAAATGTATTTCTAATTATGTTTTGGGATTGTTGATGATTAATGTAAACTTCTTCTCCTTGTTTCCTATAAATAAATTAGTTGATTGATCCTCCTTTGGATAACATTTGGTTCTTCTTCT
This sequence comes from Pinus tabuliformis, assembly GCA_031772625.1. Lineage (NCBI taxonomy): Eukaryota > Viridiplantae > Streptophyta > Pinopsida > Pinales > Pinaceae > Pinus > Pinus tabuliformis. Next base: position 869,090,197 of record CM062810.1, on the reverse strand, counting down.
AGTGCCTGCAACAGTTTCACGACTCGAAATCCAAGAGAACTAGGAAAAACATCTTTAGTTCCATAAACTAACTCATAAGGAGAAACTGTTGTGGAACTTTTGGTACAAATTCTAACAACCCATAAAGAAAATTTAAATAATTTTAAATGTCATGACCTTTTATTTTCCTGCAAAATCCTTTTGATGATTCTAATTAGGCTATTGTTTGATCACTCAGCCAAGCCATTAACTTGGGGGTAATAATTTGTAGAATGACCAAGAGTGATATTATATTGGTTACAAAAAGTTGCCAACATTTTTGTTTTGAAGGCCCGAGCATTATCAGTGACGATATTCATGGGGAAGCCAAATCTTGACAAGATGTTGTTTTCCAGGAATTGAATAATAACTACATATGTGGATTGTCTTGTGGGAATTGCTTCAATCCACTTTGTAAAGTAATCATTAGCTGTTAAGATCCATTGATGTTGGCCTGAATATGTAGGATGTATTTCTCCAATAAAATCCAACCCCCACTGCTTGAAAGTGGCTTCCACAAAAATAGGTTTCAAAGGTAATTAGAGTAACTTCCTTTTCCCATCAAATGTTTGACATTCATGGCAAGCAAAAACCTTTTTGTATACATCTCTAAACATTGAAGGCCAATAAAATCCTACTCTAAGTATCTTATTCATTGTTTCTCTCCAGTAATGATGACCTCCAAAATCACCTATATGAAACTCTTCAATCACTTTTTCACCCTCATCTTCCAATAGGCGGTTAAGAAGTATTCCACCTGAATATTTGCAGTACAAAAATTTATTCAAATTGCAATATCTCACTGATTTCAACTTGACAAATTTGGATTTTGACTTTGTTAGTTTAGGAGAAGCTCTATGATTTTGTTTTACAAAGTTAACATCTTTATATTAGTCTGACATTGTAAACTTTTCTTCAACAGGGATCAGAGCTTCATCTTCAACTATATCTGAATTTTGTTCTACAAAATTGATGTCCAGAGAGTCAAAATTTGAATTAGTCGTCAACTTTTCCAATACTTGTCCTTTTACCAATTTTGTAGGTCTAATTTCCAAACATATTCTAGCAGGGTGGCAATCCACTTACTCCTTTTACTATATGGATCAACTTGAATTAATATGTCCTTTACTACGACATTAGGTACATAAGAAACAATGTGTGAATGAATAACATACACCCTGAAATCTTTAAGAGCCTTCACCAAAGCATAAGCTTGCTTCTCCATGATATATTTCAATTCATAGTTTCCAAGTGTTCTACTAAAAGATAAAGTAGGTTATTCATTACCTTGTTGTTCTTTTTGCAACAATACACCAGCAATTGTGTGTTCTTAAGAAAAAGTCAAAACTAGAAATTGATTTGAAAAATCAAGATTTATGAGGACTAGAGTGTGAATAAGAGCCTTTTTTTTTTCTTCAAATGAATGTTTAGCCTCTATTGTCCATTTGATATCAAAATATTTCCTAAGCATCTTTGTGATGTGTTTCACAATTTCTACAAAGTTACAAACAAATCTTCTTACGAAATTCACTTTGCCTAAAAAATATTGGATTTCTTTTATATTTTTGGGCAGACCAATTTTTGGGATAGAAGTAGCCCTACTTGGGTCAATCTTAATTCCATCTGATATAACATGTCCCAACAACTTTCCCTTTTTCAAAGAAAAAATACTCTTAGTAGGGTTTAAAGAAATACCGAATTTTCTGCATTTTTGTGAGACTCTCTCCAAATGCTTGAGACATTATTCTTCCTTTTTAGAAAACATACCACTAAAAACTTGTTTATCTCATCTGCAAATGAAATGTCCATACCTCTCTGAAAATTTGTCCCTGCATTCATAAGTCCAAAGGGAATCTATGCATACATAAATTTTCCCTAGGGTGTGGTAAAAGTTGTTTTCTCTTGGTCATCAGGATGTACCAATATTTGATTATAGCCTGAGAAACCATCTAGTATTGACATCCTTTATGATCCTACAATGTTTTTCCAATATATGATCCATTTTGGGAAGTGGATAATTATTTATTAATGAATCTTTGATCAAGTTCCTGAAATTAATGCATATCCTAATTTCCACATTCTTCTTTCTCACAGGTACCAGATTAGCCAGCCAGTTGGAAAATCGCAACGAAACTATGATATTTGCTTAAAAAAACTTTTTGATCTCCTTTTCAATCGATGGAAAAAGCAATAGATTTATCCTCCTCATTTTTTGTTTGAAAGGTTTCTCATTTTCTTTTATTGGTATTATATGTTGAATAACATTTGGATCGTACCTTTTTAAATCAGCATAATTGCATGCAAAAATATCTATGTATTTCTTCATCAAATCCAATTATTTTTTCCTTACCTCAGGAGAAAGAGATTTGGATAACTTGAAATTCTTTGGATTTTCTGCAGTACTAAGATTATAAGTTTCAACCTCCTCATCATCAGACTTTATCTTATGTTTTTTTTCCACATCATTTTGGTCAAACAACTTTTCAAGAGGAATCAATCCCTTTGGAATATAATTGTTTTTGAGCTAGACAACTTCAGTATTAACTTTGGTTTCAACAACATTGTTTTTATGGTCAACTTGTGTAATTTCAAATTCTTCTTTCAATTTCAGGAAAATTTTGACTTGCTGATCATTATCAAATACTTGCTAGTTTGTTACGTTATTAGGTATGGATGGCCTATGCCTAATTTCCACTTCATATTTCTTGTTGGAAATAACTGGAATTGTAAATAAACTATCTAAAACAACCAAGGAATATACAACGCTATTATGTTCTCTAGGCTTGATGGTGAAATTATATTCTTTAAAATTTTCCAGTAATTCAAGAATAAAATTTTTGTATGCTCTCATTCTAACATCCTTGGTTTGAGAGGTCTTGTTAACTTGTTATATGACCAATTCAAAATCACCAAAAACAAATATTTTCTTAGCACCTAAATTCTTCAAGACTTATAAACCCAAAACCAATGCTTCATATTCTTCCATATTATTTGTGCAATTGAAATTGAGTTTATAAGAGAAAAAAATACTTTCATCTCTTGGGTTAGCTATCCAAATTCGTACAAGCTCCATCTCTTCTTGCAGCACCATCAAAGCTCATGTGCCACTAACCTTTCCTATCAATTTCTCTAACTTGCTGCCCTTTTTCTGCATGCTAATTTTCTGTGTTGTTCATGATTTCATTGAAGTCTAGTATAGATGGTCCTAATTCAGTCTCCACTACATATACTAGAAAATTTTGAGGTTTTTCTCTGCCTCTGACCATATTGCCATCCTAGACTCTCTGTATAATCTACTTTGTTCACTAAAAATCGAGATAGTATCATAGGACATATCGATTTGAATGGTTCCTTTGATTTTGGAAGCCCATGATCTAGATAGCAGCATGCCAAAATTTGGTGGAATATCGGCCGCAATAATATCCATTAGTATAGTTTTAGTAAGAATTTGACTGAAACCAACAACCACATCTTTGATTAGACCTATACATTGCACTCTCTTTGAATCAAATGAAAATGAGTCTTTGTATGGCCTTGTTATGCCTAAACCCAATCTCTCCATGATGACATCAAGAATTAGATTGTGTGATGCTGCTGAATCTAACATAGCATTATGTAGTGTCATGTCATGGATGTTTAAAGTCACATAGAAAGGTGGCACCTCTTCATTTTTCTCATCTTCTTCTCTTGGCCCTAGGAACATAGTAGCATGATCTTCTTACAGATTTAAAATATCGGATAGTCCAGCTTCAGTGTTAAGCATTTTGACAATTTCATTTCTATATTTTGTAACTCTTATTATTTCTCGGAAAGGGAGAACAATATTTATCTTTGAAATTTAATTCTCTAAGTTAAAAACTGTTTGTGTCTTCTCAACTTCCTTTCCAGTGATTTCTTTCTTTTGTTCAACAACTTTTAGAGCATCTTTCTTAGGATGATTCTTATTTGCAACTATAGGAACATTTCTATTTCTCATATTATACTGTTTTTGCATCTCTAGAATGGCATACTGATAGCCTTCTATGTATTTTGATTTTTGTTCATTTTCATCATCACCTAGTTCATTACTAGACTTATCATGTTCTTATTTTGTTAAAAAGAATCCTTTTTCATCTTCATCCAAACAATGTGTTATGAAACCAGCTCAAGAAAAGATAGAAAAGAAAGATCAACGCCTTAGAATTCAGCCTCTTCGAGGGGGAAACCTCCTTTACATTACATAAATGAACAATTCTTGGATGATACAAATGACAAAACCTCCTTTCTATATATAGGAGTCTAAGGAGTCACAATATAATCCAGCCGACCTAACAATAATAATATAAAGCCACAAAAATAACAATAGAGGGATTCTATGGGGCACAAAAATAACAATATGGAGGTAATAGGGGCACAACAATATAAATAAGGGGTATAACTACAATAGTAATGGGGTAATCACTAGTATTATAGGGACCAAACATGCCCCTCTCCTTCAAAAGAGCGTTGTCCTCAACGCTTGAGCAGTTCTGGATACTTCTGCATAAAATTCTCATCCTCCCATGTGGAATTTTCAGCGGATAAGTTCTTCCACTTGATAAGATACTTTGAAATTGATCGATTTCGTAGCTGTCAAGTTCTTGTTTCTGTGACTGCTTCCCGTTCCAATATAATTTTTCCTTCCTCGTCAAGTTCTGGCAATATTGTTTGAACTGGGAGGTTCTGGCAATATTGTTTGAACTGGGAGCTTGTCACCTATAACCTTCTTTAAACATGAAACATAGAAAACTGGGTGCAATCGAGAAGCTGCAGGAAGCTCCAATTTGTATGCCATAGTACCAATCTTTTCCAACACCTTGTACGGACCCTAATACTTTGGTGATAATTTATTATCCTTCTTAGCTTGCTTTAGGGACATTTGCTTATATGGTTGTAGCCGTAGGAATACCCAATCACCTACATCAAAACTTCTTTCACTGCGATGTTGATCTGCCTGTTGTTTCATTCTATTTTGTGCCAACACGAGGTTATCCTTTAAGAGTTGGAGGACTTGTTGTTGATTTTCGATGTGATGTTCCACTGCCTGAACCTTAGAATTTTCTCTTAAATATGATGTGATTGATGGTGGTTGGTACCCATAAAGTGCCATAAATGGGGTCATTTTTGTTGCTGTATGGAAGGAAGTGTTATACCACCATTCAGCCAGAGGCAACCATTTGACCCATTGTGTCTGTTTATCAGATACAAAGCAACGAAGATATCCTTCCAAACATTTGTTTACTATCTCAGTTTTCCCATCAGATTGAGGATGATAAGATGAGCTATGAGCTAACTGAGTACCAAGACAAGAAAATAATTCTGTCCAAAAATTTCCAGTGAAAATGGGATCTCTGTCACTTACAATAATCTTTAGATTTCCATGTAGCTTTTGAACTATTTCCATAAATGCAGTAGAAACTGTACTGGCTTTAAATGGATGTGATAATGCACAAAAGTGCGCATACTTGGTAAGTTTGTCAACTACCACCATGATGACACTCTGTCCCTCAGACTTGGGTAAACCTGTGATAAAATCCATTAAGACCTCCTCCCAACGTTGGCTTGGAATGGATAAAGGTTGTAATAGACTCGGTGTCTTAATTGTTTCAACTTTATTTTGTTGGCAAACCAAACATTCTACCACAAACTTTTGAATATCTGATTTAAGGCGATCCCAAAAAAATTCCTTCTTAACCCTGTGGTAAGTTTTTAAAAATCCTGAGTGCCCTCCTAAGGGAGAAGTGTGCAATTCCATAAGAATATTTTGTTTTAGTTGGGAATTCTAACAGAGGTATAAGCGATCTTTGTACCATAATGAATCATTTTTCCAGCTAAATGTATCAGAAGTACTCGAATCTTGTTGTAGCTTTCGAATAAGTGCCCACACTTCTTCGTCATTCTTCCATTCCTCCTTTGCTTCGTTTATCCAATCTGGTTGGATAATAGAAATGGCACACAACAATGCTTCCATATCCTCATTCCTTCTTGAGAGTGTATCTGCCACCACATTTTTCTTCCCTTTTTTGTAGATGATTTCAAAGTCATAACCCAACATCTTTGTGACCCACTTTTTTTTCTCTTCAGAGGATAATCTTTGTTCTAAAAAGTATTTAAGGTTATCATGATCCGTTTTTACCTTGAAGTGTCTTCCCATTAGGTAGGGTCGCCATTTCTTAAGTGCATGGAGTATTGCCAACATTTCCTTCCCATAAATAGCTTTGCTTAAAAACTTTCCCTTGATTGGACGACTTTCAAAAGCAATGGGTCTTTCATCTTGCATTAGAACAACACCAATTCCATTTCTTGAAGCATCACATTCCACAATAAAGGTTTCTGTGAAGTCCGGTGTAGCTAAGACCGGTGCTTGGCACATTGCCTTTTTAAGATGTTTAAAGGACTTTGTTGCTTCCGGAGTCCATGAAAATGAATCTTTCTTCAATAATGTTGTTAGAGGTGCTGCTATTCTCCCATAATTCTTAACCAACTTGCGATAATACCCTGCCAACCCAAGAAATCCTCGCAGATGCTTTATGGATGTGGGGATTTTCCATTCCTTAATGGCTTTAATTTTTCTAGGGTCTACCTTAACTCCTTCATGAGATACAATATGACCCAAATATTCCACCTCCTGGACTCCAAAGAAACATTTGGATCTTTTTGCATATAATTGTTTCTCCTCCAATAGTTGTAGCACCTTGTCAACATGTTCAACATGATCCTTCCAAGACTTGTTGTAGATTAGTATATCATCAAAAAATACCAACACAAATTTTCTAAGGAATGGTTTGAAAATTGAATTCATCAAACCTTGAAAAGTTGAAGGTGCATTGGTAAGGCCAAAAGGCATGACCAAAAATTCATAATGACCCTCATGAGTTCTAAATGCCGTTTTCGGAATGTCTTCAATCGTCATTCTGATTTGATGATATCCCGAACGAAGATCCAACTTGGTGAAGTAAATTGATCCATGCAATTCATCCAGTAATTCATCAATGACAGGAATGGGGAACTTATCTTTAATAGTGAGCTTGTTGAGCTCCCTATAATCTGGACACATGCGCCATGATCCATCCTTCTTGTGCACCAATACTACTGGAGCTGAGAAAAAACTTTGACTCGGTTGAATTATACCAGCCTCTAGCATTTCTACAACCATACGTTCAATTTCACTTTTTTGGACATATGGTATCTGTACGACCTGATGTTTGGAGGAACACTTCCCGGAATCAGATGAATAGCATGATCATGATCACGCATAGGTGGGAGACCTTTGGGAGTCTCAAATACCTTGGAATGATTGTCCAGGACTTTTTGGAGATCTGGAGAAATAGATGATTCCAATGTGGAAACATCTAGCGAACATAATTGTGCAATTACACCTCTTTGCTCCTTTTTTAGAAGCTTTGTCATGCCATTAGAGCTGATTATATTTCCTGGTTTCCCTGCAATACCCCTTAATTCAACTTCCTTTCCTTCCACAGAAAATTTCATGAAAAGTTCTTGAAAATTAAAAGCTATCGTACCCAAGGATTGTAGCCATTGGACTCCTAGTACAACATCAGCACCTCCCATTGGAATGGAAAGCATTGGGCTAGTCAATACATATTCTCCCATGCATAGCTTGATATTATGGCACTTTCCAGAACAATTTATTGTTCCTCCATTTGCAATCATCACTTGACACTTTGGTGCTGGATATAGGAAGCAATTCAATTCTTTTGCTACCCTACAATGAATAAAATTGTGGGTGCTTCCTGAATCAATCAACACTATTACCTTTTTCTTCTTGATTTGTCCTTCTATCTTGATGGTTTGAGGAGTGGTAATTCCAAGATATGGTCGGATTTATTTGTTCTTCATCTAGCCTTTGTTCCTGGAATATATCCTCTTCTTTTGACCTTTCTTGCTCCTTTTCTTCTTCCTCTTCACAATCTATGTAGAATAATTTCTTCTCAGCACACTTATGACCTTTTGTGTATTTGCTATCACAATTGTACCAAAGCCCTTTTGCTCTTTTTTCTTCCAATTGTTGTGGTGTCAACCTTGTAGGTTGTGGAAGACTATGGGCAACAACACTTCCGTCTTTATAGTTGTGAATGGTATGCTTCCTAGTTGCCATAATTTTGCTTTCCATTTTTCTTGCTAACCTGAATGCCTTCTCTAATGAATCAGGTTCCCAAAGGCACACATCATGTTGGATATTATCCTTTAAAGACCCTATGAACACATCAATCCTATGCTCCTCTGGAATATCTTTTAGCCTTATGTTCAATTTTTGGAACTCCTCAATGTGCTCCATTATTGAACCCTTTTGTTTGAGACTTATCAATTGGCTAAAAAAAGTGTTGTTTTTTGTATCCTCATAATGTGCTATCAATTCTTCCATAAAAATTGCCCAAGTGATAATTTTTTTACGAGAACAAAGCCATTGATACCATACAAACTGATTTGGTTCCAAATATAAAGTTTCCATACGTACCTTTTGTGTGTTTTGCACATTATTGAGATCGAAGAATTGCTCCATCTGTAATATCCATGTGGCGGGATCCTTGCCATCAAACTTCCTCATATCAATTTTTGGAATATGGTGGGTCTTCGATCCAAAATTAGAGTCTATGGAATCCTGATTAACATTTCTTTTGTTCACATCATGAGTTTCCTTCACAACCTTTTCACCATTAGTAAGTATTTCTTGTAGAAAATTTGTCAAATCTGTCTTCAAATCTGCCATGTCTGTCTTCAAATCTGTCCTCAAATCTGTCTTCAGATCATCCATCTTAGCTTCCATGCCCTTTATCTTAGATTCCACGCCATTTATCTTAGATTCCATGCCATTTATCTTAGCATCTGTTAGCTTTTGTGAGCGTGACATTTGTTGCACTTGTTCTTGTAATTTTGATATATCATGTAGCATTTCTTCCTCTTCTTCATGAGTCATGCTAGAGCTTTCAGGTTCCTTACTAGGTGTTTGAATTTTCTTTCCTCGGGGCATCAGTTACCGATAATAATTCTTTACTATGCCCTTTGAATTCCTTGAAACCAAGCTTATGGAAAAATTAAAAAAAAAAACTACACACATTTTTTTACTTTGTAGAAGCCTGATATTGAATCTGATGTATGTCTATAATTTCGAATCATCCAGTTCTAAAATTGTGACCTATAGTATCCTTGTATGTCCTCTTTCCAATGCCACTAGTCTGATCCAAATTGGATTCTCCAAGAAAGAGTTATGCACAATCTCCCGCAGTGACCTGATTATAGACTATTTCAGTAGAGAGAAATTGTATGAAGTGCCACGGGTCACTGCTTCAACCTTTGACTCTGAAAAATATATAAAAGAAAACTACAGTCTGTCCTCTTTTTGTACCTTCTTACAAAATTTCAATCCGATTCTCAGAAAGAAAGTTATGACGATTTTCCCCAGGTCACCTGTTTTGAGTGTAATTCAGGCGTCTGCAAAAAGACCAAATTCCTTAGATCATATCTCCAAAAATATCACGCGAAATGCTCTGAAATTCAGACCCAAGGTTCAGAGCGATCTCTTCTCAAATGGGTTTTTTTTGCGACTTCTGAAACGTCACATAAAAAAATTTATAGCCAAAATGCCACGATGACCTGTTTGGAGCAGCGAAACCCTAGAATCCAAAGCTCTGATACCAAATGTTATGAAACCAACTCAAGAAAAGATAGAAAAGAAAGATCAACGCCTTAGAATTCAGCCTCTTCGAGGGGGCAACCTCCTTTACATTACATAAATGAACAATTCTTGGATGATACAAATGACAAAACCTCCTTTCTATATATAGGAGTCTAAGGAGTCACAATATAATCCAGCCGACCTAATAATAATAATATAAAGCCACAAAAATAACAATAGAGGGATTCTATGGGGCACAAAAATAACAATATGGGGGTAATAGGGGCACAACAATATAAATAAGGGGTATAACTACAATAGTAATGGGGTAATCACTAGTATTATAGGGACCCAACACAATGAATGATATATTCACGGATCCCTGGTTGCATTTCCTCTTCATCTACCAGGTTTTGATGAAAAGGAGGCCTAATTTTTTGGTTAGGCTGATTTCTCTGTTCTCTTTGTCTCTGTTGAATTTGATCCCTTCTGAAATTTGGATTTCTAACTTGTGTCTCGGGCTATGGAATAGGAGGATTATTTCCAAGGGCTAGTCTATCCATAAGCCTTTCCATTGTTTTCATCATAGTATCATATTTGACATCAAAAGATGTAGAAGGTTGTTCTTCCTCTTTTACTTTTCCTTTCCCAAATTTTGACATTTTTTTTGCATCCATATTAACTTCTTCTTTCACAGCATCATTTTGCATGTCATCTAAGGTAGAAAATTCTCTCTCTTTCAGTAGAATATAAAACTCATAATCAAAGTCCTTAATATAATATAATTGGGAAATTCCTCACCAAGGTTTGATGTGATGAGGAATAGAATTATAGACTTTATTGAACCTTTTCGAAAAATGTTGTACTGAGTCATGACTTGCCTTCTTCAAATTGTTATATTCAGTCAAAGCTTGTACATGATTAAATTTACTTCCCCATTTTCTTAAGAAAGTGTTTTCTAATTCATCCCAATTATGTAGACTTCCAAGGGCTAAATCTTTAAACCATTATTTCACTTCACCAATGAAACTCTGTACAAACAACCTTACCTTAACATCTTCATATTCTACCTCTTCTAGGTCTATAAATTCATTGAACTAGTCAACATTTTTTTCTATAGTAATTTCCACCTCACTTCCAAATTTTTTATTCTAGTGTAGTACCCTTGAGGTAAGTCATGAAGTATCGCTAGTAAAACAAGCGGAGCATATCTAGCAGGGCCTACCATAGTAGAAGTACTAGCAGAAATTCCCACAGGAGGAGTAAAAATGAAACTAGCAGGGGTAGCGATGAAAGCACATGTTCTTTAAGGGAGTTGAGTGATAGAGACTTTTGTCTTCAAAATCAAAGTACTCCTTAAAGGTAAAGGGAAACCAATTTCTTTTCTTGAAATAAGTTAAAAAGGATCAAATTCTCTTATTTTTTCTAAAGACTCTTATTCAAGTGACAATTCTGATGCAACAATCTCCCAAAAACTATCTTTAACTTCTTTAAGAGCCTCAAAAGTAGAATCTAACCCTAGTTTTGGAAAATCATTCTTTGATTTAGATATAAGCAATATGGGCTTAAATTATTCATCAAATTTAATACCTTCAATATTTTGAATATCTCCAGAGGGCAATGCGGTAGATCTTAAGAGAAATGAAGTACCTGATTTTGATGGGCTAGCATCTTTTCTTAGAATTTTTTCTCGGTCATCAACTATTTCTGGTGGATTAGGGTCTAGATTTCTCCTTGTATGAATATTCTTGGAACCCACCTTTAAGTTTAGGATATCAGTGGAGTCACCAAGGTATAAATACAGCCTTGAACAATCTAATATCCTGCTACCATCAAGACCTCAGTTTTTTAAAGTGAAACATCCAGGATAATATAACTTTCGAACTCCCGACATATGCACCAAAATGTTATCACTGGGCTAGAAAGAGTTGGGTTGTCTAAACCTCTAACCTAGTGTAACTATTTCATACCACTTAGACTAGAATTTAGCCCTTCCAATCTGAGAGGGACCTCTCAAATGTCTATCAAATTTACTTGAAACAATTCAAATAATAGACGACTAACTCTAATTTTTTTTTTTTGGTTTTGTAGGTGAAGAAATATGTGATGAATGCCACCATTGTGCATGGAGTCAAATTAAAACAAATTATGGTCAACAACAGTCTTTAGTGGAAGTTGAGGCATCCATTACTTTAAAACTGACATCAAATTAACGTCCACAATCATACATAGTAAATGAAGGAAATTGGAGTAGTTTGACAAGATTTCCAACTAATCAAGATACTATGTAAAACATAAAACAACATGGTAAGAACACATGAAAGCCATGACATGAATCTCAAGTACAAAAACAAAGTTGCTGCAGATTTTCTATTAATAGGACCAAAAGATTAACTAAGGTCAGTTCTTCATATTATCCATCAATCCTTCTCAAAGTCAAAAAGCTACCTATTTATAGAGAAAAAATCTCTTTACATTAACTTGCCACCTGGGCCAAATTTGATCCACTATCTAATAGACCTATTCCTATTTTTCTTCTAACTAATAGAGTCCTCATAGGGATTTTTTGTTTTACATAGTTGGAATTCAATTATGACTCTACTAGCTTTTAAAACTCTAACCACTTTCTGTTGATGAATAAAGTGAGCCCAACTACTTGCTGGATTTGCTGGATTTGCATGATGAAGTGGATACCCTTCATGATCTATAATCCATCTAGAGCTTGGATGTTTGATATTCAAAATCTTAGAAAAAGGCATAAAAAAACAGAGTTTTTATGATTTCGTAGCAAAAAACAGAGTCTTTAGCGATTTCGTAGCAAACTTTGGTAGCAACTTCAAAAAACACCCTTATGCTACCTATTTTCTCTCTTTGCTAATTCTAAGGTCTTCTTTGATATTTGTAAGCTAAACATATGCCTTTAGAACTTCCTTTGTTGAGTTTTAGAACAACCTTAACCTCCATGGAAAGCTACATCAATCTCGTAGCAAATTCTCAACTTCATTATGGGGAGTTGCTACGAAAGTTCAAAATTCTGAGTTTTTTTGAATTTTCATGATTCTTAATGCCTCCTTATTACTCCTAATACGATGTTGACTATATATAATGTTGATTTTATTGGTTTAGGTATAGTGAAGACAAAATTGAGAATTTTACCATGTCATGGAGTAGCATCTAATTCAACAATGATTTTGAGATTTCTCTTTTTGAGTTCAACCTGGATAAGTTAAATTTGAGTTTCTAATGTTGTAACTTGTTCTTGTAATCTTTTCCAATTTACATGTAACCATCTATGCCTTTTATAAATATGCTCAAACATTCTGTGCAAAGGTAGAGTCCTCCTTACCATCTTTTTAGATTTTTTTGTAATTTCATCATAAAATTTTATCTGTTTTAACACTTCATTTTAGTAATCCTCAAACTCAAGTTTGGTTTGATAACTTCTTGTTTAGCTTCTCTTAATTGTTCCTGTAGAACTTCTGTTTCACTTTTTTCCTGAACAACCTCCTTTCCTTTCGTTTTCTTTGTTTCCTTCTTTGATGGTTCTATTTTGTCCCATGGTACTTCACGTATCTCCTCAACTTGCTGCATTAATCTTGTGACAAGTTTCCTTGGTTTAAAAGTGAAACCATGTTCTTCCTAAGTAATGTCTAATTTCTTAGCTCTCTTTCTTTTCTTCTTTGTTTCAATTTTGGTCACTTCTATAGGATGCTCAACTGGGCTTTCTTCAATGTCTATAACTTCTAGAATATCAGTTAGGTTGTCGTTATTTGTACTATGTTCTCTACTCTGTCTTCTGGTCATCCTCCTTTTAGTGCTTGTGGAAGTCTCAATTATAGGTTGCTCTGCCACTAGTTGATGCTCTTTTCTAGGGGTTATGGATTTATATTTTGGCATTATCCTGGGGGGGTAGCAACATCTAATTCATATCCACTTAAGAACAAGAATGTAAGCCAACCTTTCTTTAATCTATTTAACTCTTCAAGCACTAGAAATTTTATAGGACCATGATGAAAAAAAGAGGTATTGATTTTGTCTGATTAGCTTGAACCTTGTCAACCATTTTCCCTAGACATCTGAAGAGATAGAAAGACAAATATAAGGGTTTTTTACCTGTGAAGTGGAGAAGCAACCTTAAGTGGTACCGGTAGACGATATGGAACCTTCCTTCACACATAAAATATCCTTGAATTACCATCAGTAATTTGGAATAATGATTCTTAAGGCAGGTTCTAGAGATGTCTATTGTCATATCAGTACCTCAATGTTCTTCCTTCAAAAATCCATCACAAATTTGTAGTTGTAACTTTTGGACTTTAAACCACATCTCGCCTGACCTTGGAATTTTAGTAGCATGGGAAATGGTGTCTAGAAAGATAGTCAAATTCAAAATGCCAACCTTCGTGCCAATCCCGGTGAAATTGATAGTGAAGTCTATGGTAATTTTCTCATGAAAACCTTGCAATTTTTGGCAAAATGATATACATCCCACATTGGCAAATGGTTGTACAAAAGTTGGGTCTTCTTCAAGAAATTTCATATATGTGAGCTCATAACACACTACAACTCCTCCTTTGTATTGTTTTCTGGTTGCCATGCTATCAACACATCAGGAGTTTCTTCCTCTTTACCTGCAAACCAATTTGAGAACACTTAGACCACACTCAGACCATGGCTAGACTCGTTTTGACAACGCAAAACCCTATTACAGTGACAACACTTGTGAACTTTTGATTGCAACAAATGCTATAAAGTGGAAAAGGAGAGGTAAGGGTGAATGAAAATAAGTGGTGGACATGAGAATAAAGGTTTTTTATGAACCAGTACAAATCTGACATCACTAACAATAATTTAAAATAATATCATTACACAAAAATAGTCTTTAGTAGTGAGACAAGTATTAGGATGGACCATGTTGCTACGGAATTGTCAGGTACTTTCGTAGCGAATTCTTGGTTTGCTGAACTCAAGTTGATGCGAAAGTTTGTAAAACTGTTAGACAACTCAATTATGAAACGATGACTACAAAACGAATGGAATCATGACGTTTTCTCTTTTATGATGACCCTATCAAACACTAAATGTACCATATGACTGATTTCACATGATGCTAAACATAAAATTGCTATCTAGAATGACTAATCAAACTAAAAATTATTTCTAGGGGTTATCACGGATAACAATAATCTTTTTAGTAGTAGCTAGAGGAGAGGGTTGATATTTATCTTGAAAGTAGTTATGATATTTTTCTTTCCAATTTAATTTTAAAATGTTATAGAATTAAATTAAAATGAATTATGAATTTTTAAGCATGCGGTATTCATAAGCCATGGTATTTGTCCATGGTAGTGTAACAAAGCCTATTTATAGGTTAATAATCAACATGATAAAGAATGAGTGAATGTGTGTGGTTAAGAATCTTGTAACATGTTTCTCAAATATATATGTTTAACACAAGTTTTAATTTTTTTTATAATGATAATAATAATAAGGTTATAATTGTAATTTTTTTTAGATTTCTTTTTCTAATATATATTTTGAGATAAATGTTTATATGCCTACCATGGATGGAGGGTCGTAGAAAATTACCATTTATTTAATTTACATATATTATTTTAATAAAAAAGAAAAAGAAAATTAAGAATATGAAATACAAATTATAATTTAAAAAATTAGAATGTTATTTTTGTATGAATAACAAAAAATTAACTTTGAATATTCAAATTAACGTTTTGCATTTTTAATTTTATTTTAGATGTTTTAATGTAATAAATAAAATAATTTATGTAGGATCTTTTAAACGAGTGCCATTGTAAAAGTACTCATCTATGAGTACTATGACTGATATTTCGATTTTTTATAATGATTGATATTTTGATTTCTTTTAATGATTGATATTTTGTTTTCTTTTAATAGAATCATAGACAACGGAATGTAAATTTTTTCAATTTTTTTATAAATGTATTTTAATTTTGATGGGTATAATTAGGATGCTAAATTATTGATTTTTAATTTTTAACAATTTATTGATGTTAAAGTTGATAATAATATTTTATCAAAAATATTTGACATTGCAGAAAAGGTGAAATCTAAAAAACCAAAGAGATGTAAGATTAAAATCCCCAATTATAACGTCATTTACCAAGTGAAAAACAAGACATAAACTTAAAAAAAATTACTAATAACTATGTATCAAACTAGCTACTATATTACCTTAAAATAAAAAAATAAAAAAACAAACATAATGATAATAATAATTAATTTATTATAATTAAAAAAATACATAATTCTAATTACATTTCATGGTTAAATAAAAATATATTATACTTTAGTTATAATTATTTTTTAATATTTAAAATTATTATACTTTATTTCTTAATATTTAAAAATTAATATAGTTTCATCATGTAACCTTTCTAGATATGACGAGAAATTCTATCGAAATTATACCAAACATGTATGTTGAGATATTCCTTTGACCACCATGTGAATCTATCTTGTTGGAATTAATGGAGAAAGCTAAACTTAAATTATTGTTAAGATGGTGATAGGATTGAGACTCTAATTTGAGATCTCCGATCATAATATCTAGGAAGTGGTTGAAACTATCCCATTTGTGTAAAAGCCTATATATTTGAGGCTCATATGACTAAATGAAATAAATAAAATAGTGTGTATATAAGTGTTTGTACACTCTCCAAGTATCTCCCCTCGAGATCCATTTAGGTAATATATTAAGATTTTATCATGGTATCATAGCTACAGAACGGAGGTACCTATACGCTGATTGGAGGATTTGAAAAGCCTGACTAAGGCGAAGTGGTTGAAACCATTCCATTAATGTAAAAGCCTATATATTTGAGGCTCATATGACTAAATGAAATAAATGAAATAGTGTGTGTATAAGTGTTTGTACACTCTCCAAGTATCTCTGCTCGAGAGCCATTTAAGTAATATATTAAGATTTTATCATGGTATCATAGCTACAGAAAGGAGGTACCTATACGCTGAGTGGAGGATTTAAAAAGCGTGACTAAGGCGAAGTGGTCGCCTGGTTTGGAGGGCAATTACGCCGCTCCACTATAACTCTTCCACGAGAATATCTCCCCTAGAGAGCCATTTAGGAAATATATTAAGATTTTATAACTCTTCCACGAGAGTATCTCCCCTACCCTACCACGAGAGTATCTCTCCTACCCTAGAGAGCCATTTAGGAAATATATTAAGATTTTATCATAGTATTAGTGAAAGGAGGTACCTATACCCTGAGTGGAGGATTTGAAAAGCGTGACTAAGGCGAAGTGGTCGCGTGGTTTGGAGGGAAATCATGTCGATCCACTATAACTCTTCCACACATTTTCATTTTAAGGTTCGTCGTAGCGAGCTTGTGTACAGTCGTGAAGAACTTCACAAATCCACGGTGGTAGATCGCAACGACCCTGTCAAAAGGAAAAATTCAGCTTGGAAGATCCGCGTGGTGGCTGCGAGATCGTGGAGGAGTCGGTGGCCCGACGTGGAGCATATAAGGTTGCCTCAAGTGGAAAATCGGAGAATTTGCTGTCATCTTGAGAGGGGCTGCGTGGAGGCTGGATTGCAGAGGGATTGCGTTTTCTCTGTTCCCATGCCCACATGAGAATCTAACCAGTCATACAGTTTGTAAGGGGGTCGTGCTGTTGATTTAACGCAGTGGATCTTTCGGTGCTCTTAATTTATTGTGTATGTGGTGAATTCGTCTTGATGGTGGATGGTTCCGTGGAGAATTATATGTGCGAAGAATAATTCCTGGGATTTGCAAAATCCTCATCTCTGATTGCACGGGCGGCGTTGGGCGGTGTCTGGTCTCAGTCGATTTTAGATTTTAGTGCAAGAATTCAAAGGAGTAATTTTGTTCCAGCAGACTTTCAATAATGGAGAGCGTTTTACTGTCATAAATTTTCGATAATGGCAATCGCGCTGCAGGTTGTCAGTGCGAATTCTAAGGAAGCAGAAGTTCCTGATTAGCTTTCAAAGCCACTTACACAAGATAGCTCATGCACAAATTACACCACCGTTGTTGGGAGGAGTCTACATCATTGTTGGGAGAAGCGCACATGTGAACCAATCTGTCCAAACAAGGAGATCTGGTGCATTGTTTCTGCGTTGAGGAGAATGATTGGAGAACTCAATTATGAGAACATTGGCCCATCTCATTGGCAGCATAGTGCGTAGTGCATTGGAGCATGTAAGAAATAGATCTGGAATTGCGCCGAGGACAACCGCAGCCCGCTGAGTCACGGATCAGTGCAACGGTTTGTTCTGGAAACACTCGTCGTTGTTGTAAAATTGCATTCAACACAACGGCTACAGTATTGTTGGAGTGTTGCATGGCTGTGTAGAGGCTGGAGGACGATTGCTCTAGTTGGGAGAAAAGAAGTAAGACCAAAATAGGCCGAAGGTGTAAACATGTGAGGGTGCTGCCTCATTTGATTGGAGTTGCAGTTGGATCTGAAAATCCGTGGAAAGGATAAAGTCTGTGCATGAACATTTTTTGAGAAGCATTTATATAGCTATCAACAAAATCAATTGGGTAAATTTTATTGTGAATTATTATATGCTACATAAAATGAGATTTTTTTTTAACCTATCTTCAGAAATATGTGCAGCTTGTGAGAGGTCGTTTAATTGCTCGTCGCCAGAGTCAAGGGCACTAAGACTTGCTTGGCACATAATCCACCGTCTACAAGGTTCTACCGTTGAAGCACTGCCGAAAGGAAAAGTTTCCCGCTGCTTGATAACGAAGTTGTTGGAGACGTTAGAAGACCGTGTGAAGTCGAGCTTCTCCAAGCTAGAAAAACTGGACTTTAAACTTGCTTGGCACAGAAGCCACCGTCTACAAGGTTCTACCGTTGAAGCACTGCCAAAAGGAAAAGTTTCCCGCTGCTTGATAACGAAGTTGTTGGAGACGTTAGAAGACCGTGTGAAGTCGAGCTTCTCCAAGCTAGAAAAACTGGACTTTAACAACAGGTCTATGTTATTAGATATTTTTGATTATGTTGATGATAATTTTTTCATGTGGACATTTGGAAGTATAACAAACTCTCTTCAAATACATTTTCATCGTCAACATATTTGTGATTGTTTTCGCTGGTTTGTATGGTTAAAAAAGTATATTACTTTTCGATTATCTAAGAATTTGTATTTAAATTATATTAAACACGTATTTTGAAATATAATCTATTTAATCAACATCAATACATTTTGAAATATAGTCTATCTAATCAACATCAATACACTCGAGGGCGGAGAAGCCACCATCATTGTTATACTTAATTTTTTTTACACGATAAATGATCCATTTTACAGCGTTTTATTATTCAAACAAAATAATATACCTGACCTCATAAATTAGAGTCACATCATTGTGACATTAATTTTTCTTTCGCATCCAATGCATTGTGTAAGTACACAATGCTTCTCACTAACATATCACTGACCTCATAAATTAGAGTCACATCATTGTGACATTAATTTTTTTTTCACATCCAATGCATTGTGTAAATACACAATGCTTCTCGCTAACATATTTTAATATGTTAGATTTAATATTTTATTAGTTAAGTAATTTGAAACTCCTATCAATTATTTTTATATGGTACTACTAAGTATCAATAATTTATTACCCAAATTTTATCATATTATTATAATAATTGGGTTAATATTTGTTTAGTGAGTGATTAATAATTTGTTTGTATTATTTTCTTTTGTATTTGATGGCTAAATGAAATTATTGTAAGAATTTTATTTAATTGTAATGATTAGTTTATTGTAATTTAGTCTAGATTTATAGTTGTTCTAGTGGTTGGTGATCTATGGATGATGGTATTCTTCTTTATCATATAGTGTTTCCACTTTTAACAATTTGTATTAGATCATAGAGATTTTTGTTATAAGTATGGTAGTTGAACATTCCACTATGAAGTACCTCAAAATGGTAGCACACAGGTCTTCTTCCTTGCATGAAGACCACTCTTGTGGCATAGCCACTTGCATCTCTCTCCAATTTGAAGGGCTACTGCAAGTTTGTTAATGTCATAATTGGTGCTTCATTGTTTTTTCCTTCCAAATCGTCAAAAAACTATTGTTGACCATTGCTCCACTAGAAGCTCTTGCCACTCCATATTATGGCATGAAGTAGCGTTTCTACTACTGAAAATGAAGCTATGAATTTTCAAAATGCCAACCTTCGTGCCAATCCCGGTGAAATTGATAGTGAAGTCTATGGTAATTTTCTCATGAAAACCTTGCAATTTTTGGCAAAATGATATACATCCCACATTGGCAAATGGCTGTACAAAAGTTGGGTCTTCTTCAAGAAATTTCATATATGTGAGCTCATAACACACTACAACACCTCCTTTGTATTGTTTTCTGGTTGCCATGCTATCAACACATCAGGAGTTTCTTCCTCTTTACCTGCAAACCAATTTGAGAACACTTAGACCACACTCAGACCATGGCTAGACTCGTTTTGACAACGCAAAACCCTATTACAGTGACAACACTTGTGAACTTTTGATTGCAACAAATGCTATAAAGTGGAAAAGGAGAGGTAAGGGTGAATGAAAATAAGTGGTGGACATGAGAATAAAGGTTTTTTATGAACCAGTACAAATCTGACATCACTAACAATAATTTAAAATAATATCATTACACAAAAATAGTCTTTAGTAGTGAGACAAGTATTAGGATGGACCATGTTGCTACGGAATTGTCAGGTACTTTCGTAGCGAATTCTTGGTTTGCTGAACTCAAGTTGATGCGAAAGTTTGTAAAACTGTTAGACAACTCAATTATGAAACGATGACTACAAAACGAATGGAATCATGACGTTTTCTCTTTTATGATGACCCTATCAAACACTAAATGTACCATATGACTGATTTCACATGATGCTAAACATAAAATTGCTATCTAGAATGACTAATCAAACTAAAAATTATTTCTAGGGGTTATCACGGATAACAATAATCTTTTTAGTAGTAGCTAGAGGAGAGGGTTGATATTTATCTTGAAAGTAGTTATGATATTTTTCTTTCCAATTTAATTTTAAAATGTTATAGAATTAAATTAAAATGAATTATCCCGGATGCGGGTGCCACCGTGCATGACCTGGTAAGGCCACTTGCCACGGTCGACAGGACACGCGACGGACGGAGAGCATTAAGGCTCCTCGCCGCCACCTCCCATCGACCTGCAATGCAGCATTCGAGCCTTAATGAAGGCGCAGGTTTCACAGCGAAGGCGGATGGCCGCATTCAATGCGGGGACATTCCGACGGAATGCAGAGGTCGTTAAATATGTTGATTTGGAAGCGGACGAAGCCCACAGCGATGGTGTTCTTGCTCTGTGTCCTGAGAGTTCTGGAGTCTTTGTGGAATTGGGGGAGACTGGTCGACTGCTGGTCCTCCCTGGTTCATGCCTACAGTCTTTTGTCTGTCATAGTGAGCCGAATTGGGAGAAAGCTTCGTCTGAGGAAGTGGAATTTGGGAACATGGTGCGTGAAAGAATGCCATGCCGTCGGGGCAGAGGCTCAGGGAGAGCCAGATCCGCTCGCGGGCCTGCAGCTGACCAACACCACCATTGTTGTTGTATTTACTGCCACCGACGAGGAGGAGCACCTCAGGTGCAGGCGAGTCAAGTTGTGGAAGCTGGAGGGTCCAACAATGGCGAGCAAACTCTACCAGCATTCGGCTCTGTCATCTTCTCGCTGCGCAATCCCAGAGAAAATCTGGGCATCAATGCACATATTTCAGTGTTGTTTACCAGAATACCGGACGAATTTGAAGAAGGCATACCTCGGCCACCTGCAATGGAGCACCCCGCGGTCACTGAAGAGAGACTCCACCCGGAGCGAGAGGAAAATCTGCCTCAGGCTATGGAGGCAGAGTGTAGGCTCGTGGATAAAGGCAAAAGGCCTGTGGGGGAGGCCTCAAGCTCAAGGGAGGCGGAATTGCGGGAGAGCGAGCCTATGCTGCCGGCTTTCATGGACGGCCTACCAGAAGGACATGGCTGGGCGTGGATTCGGGAAGCTAAACCAGGGGAGGGCGAGCCCGGGGATGACGAGAGAGAGGGCTAAGCCCAGATGGCTCTCATGCATGAAGACTGGACGCGTGTGGGATCGTGGTCGGTTCTCTCTCCTGCTGTCTTTAGTCGTTCTAGTTTGTTTTTTTCTGTTATATGTTGGTCGTTCTCGGTCATATGAATCATCTGCTGTTTCTGGGTCACTCTTCCGTTATGGAATGGAGTTTTGTTTGGCTTGGGCTATCTCCACAAGCCCTGGTTCTATGTGACAATCTCTGCCCCTGCGAGGGCTTTACAGAGATGGTTTTTGTCTTTTTGTTGGAGGTTTTAGGGAGCAATCTAGGTATCTTCAGGTGGGTTTCTCAGAAATGTAATGGGTTGGGGGACTATGCTACAGCTGCCATGGGGCAGCAAGACATACTGCATGTAATTTTCCGCTGTAAATATTAATACAAAGTAGGTAATGTTGCTTAGAAAAAAAAAAAAAAAAAATTAAAATGAATTATGAATTTTTAAGCATGCGGTATTCATAAGCCATGGTATTTGTCCATGGTAGTGTAACAAAGCCTATTTATAGGTTAATAATCAACATGATAAAGAATGAGTGAATGTGTGTGGTTAAGAATCTTGTAACATGTTTCTCAAATATATATGTTTAACACAAGTTTTAATTTTTTTTATAATGATAATAATAATAAGGTTATAATTGTAATTTTTTTTAGATTTCTTTTTCTAATATATATTTTGAGATAAATGTTTATATGCCTACCATGGATGGAGGGTCGTAGAAAATTACCATTTATTTAATTTACATATATTATTTTAATAAAAAAGAAAAAGAAAATTAAGAATATGAAATACAAATTATAATTTAAAAAATTAGAATGTTATTTTTGTATGAATAACAAAAAAATTAACTTTGAATATTCAAATTAACGTTTTGCATTTTTAATTTTATTTTAGATGTTTTAATGTAATAAATAAAATAATTTATGTAGGATCTTTTAAACGAGTGCCATTGTAAAAGTACTCATCTATGAGTACTATGACTGATATTTCGATTTTTTATAATGATTGATATTTTGATTTCTTTTAATGATTGATATTTTGTTTTCTTTTAATAGAATCATAGACAACGGAATGTAAATTTTTTCAATCT
The DNA here is from genome assembly GCA_031772625.1 of Pinus tabuliformis. Taxonomy (NCBI): domain Eukaryota; kingdom Viridiplantae; phylum Streptophyta; class Pinopsida; order Pinales; family Pinaceae; genus Pinus; species Pinus tabuliformis. The sequence continues at coordinate 869,067,305 of CM062810.1, read as the reverse complement.
TTTTATAAATGTATTTTAATTTTGATGGGTATAATTAGGATGCTAAATTATTGATTTTTAATTTTTAACAATTTATTGATGTTAAAGTTGATAATAATATTTTATCAAAAATATTTGACATTGCAGAAATGGTGAAATCTAAAAAACCAAAGAGATGTAAGATTAAAATCCCCAATTATAACGTCATTTACCAAGAGAAAAACAAGACATAAACTTAAAAAAAATTACTAATAACTATGTATCAAACTAGCTACTATATTACCTTAAAATAAAAAAATAAAAAAACAAAGATAATGATAATAATAATTAATTTATTATAATTAAAAAAATACATAATTCTAATTACATTTCATGGTTAAATAAAAATATATTATACTTTAGTTATAATTATTTTTTAATATTTAAAATTATTATACTTTATTTCTTAATATTTAAAAATTAATATAGTTTCATCATGTAACCTTTCTAGATATGACGAGAAATTCTATCGAAATTATACCAAACATGTATGTTGAGATATTCCTTTGACCACCATGTGAATCTATCTTGTTGGAATTAATGGAGAAAGCTAAACTTAAATTATTGTTAAGATGGTGATAGGATTGAGACTCTAATTTGAGATCTCCGATCATAATATCTAGGAAGTGGTTGAAACTATCCCATTTGTGTAAAAGCCTATATATTTGAGGCTCATATGACTAAATGAAATAAATAAAATAGTGTGTATATAAGTGTTTGTACACTCTCCAAGTATCTCCCCTCGAGATCCATTTAGGTAATATATTAAGATTTTATCATGGTATCATAGCTACAGAACGGAGGTACCTATACGCTGATTGGAGGATTTGAAAAGCCTGACTAAGGCGAAGTGGTTGAAACCATTCCATTAATGTAAAAGCCTATATATTTGAGGCTCATATGACTAAATGAAATAAATGAAATAGTGTGTGTATAAGTGTTTGTACACTCTCCAAGTATCTCTGCTCGAGAGCCATTTAAGTAATATATTAAGATTTTATCATGGTATCATAGCTATAGAAAGGAGGTACCTATACGCTGAGTGGAGGATTTAAAAAGCGTGACTAAGGCGAAGTGGTCGCCTGGTTTGGAGGGCAATTACGCCGCTCCACTATAACTCTTCCACGAGAATATCTCCCCTAGAGAGCCATTTAGGAAATATATTAAGATTTTATAACTCTTCCACGAGAGTATCTCCCCTACCCTACCACGAGAGTATCTCTCCTACCCTAGAGAGCCATTTAGGAAATATATTAAGATTTTATCATAGTATTAGTGAAAGGAGGTACCTATACCCTGAGTGGAGGATTTGAAAAGCGTGACTAAGGCGAAGTGGTCGCGTGGTTTGGAGGGAAATCATGTCGATCCACTATAACTCTTCCACACATTTTCATTTTAAGGTTCGTCGTAGCGAGCTTGTGTACAGTCGTGAAGAACTTCACAAATCCACGGTGGTAGATCGCAACGACCCTGTCAAAAGGAAAAATTCAGCTTGGAAGATCCGCGTGGTGGCTGCGAGATCGTGGAGGAGTCGGTGGCCCGACGTGGAGCATATAAGGTTGCCTCAAGTGGAAAATCGGAGAATTTGCTGTCATCTTGAGAGGGGCTGCGTGGAGGCTGGATTGCAGAGGGATTGCGTTTTCTCTGTTCCCATGCCCACATGAGAATCTAACCAGTCATACAGTTTGTAAGGGGGTCGTGCTGTTGATTTAACGCAGTGGATCTTTCGGTGCTCTTAATTTATTGTGTATGTGGTGAATTCGTCTTGATGGTGGATGGTTCCGTGGAGAATTATATGTGCGAAGAATAATTCCTGGGATTTGCAAAATCCTCATCTCTGATTGCACGGGCGGCGTTGGGCGGTGTCTGGTCTCAGTCGATTTTAGATTTTAGTGCAAGAATTCAAAGGAGTAATTTTGTTCCAGCAGACTTTCAATAATGGAGAGCGTTTTACTGTCATAAATTTTCGATAATGGCAATCGCGCTGCAGGTTGTCAGTGCGAATTCTAAGGAAGCAGAAGTTCCTGATTAGCTTTCAAAGCCACTTACACAAGATAGCTCATGCACAAATTACACCACCGTTGTTGGGAGGAGTCTACATCATTGTTGGGAGAAGCGCACATGTGAACCAATCTGTCCAAACAAGGAGATCTGGTGCATTGTTTCTGCGTTGAGGAGAATGATTGGAGAACTCAATTATGAGAACATTGGCCCATCTCATTGGCAGCATAGTGCGTAGTGCATTGGAGCATGTAAGAAATAGATCTGGAATTGCGCCGAGGACAACCGCAGCCCGCTGAGTCACGGATCAGTGCAACGGTTTGTTCTAGAAACACTCGTCGTTGTTGTAAAATTGCATTCAACACAACGGCTACAGTATTGTTGGAGTGTTGCATGGCTGTGTAGAGGCTGGAGGACGATTGCTCTAGTTGGGAGAAAAGAAGTAAGACCAAAATAGGCCGAAGGTGTAAACATGTGAGGGTGCTGCCTCATTTGATTGGAGTTGCAGTTGGATCTGAAAATCCGTGGAAAGGATAAAGTCTGTGCATGAACATTTTTTGAGAAGCATTTATATAGCTATCAACAAAATCAATTGGGTAAATTTTATTGTGAATTATTATATGCTACATAAAATGAGATTTTTTTTTAACCTATCTTCAGAAATATGTGCAGCTTGTGAGAGGTCGTTTAATTGCTCGTCGCCAGAGTCAAGGGCACTAAGACTTGCTTGGCACATAATCCACCGTCTACAAGGTTCTACCGTTGAAGCACTGCCGAAAGGAAAAGTTTCCCGCTGCATGATAACGAAGTTGTTGGAGACGTTAGAAGACCGTGTGAAGTCGAGCTTCTCCAAGCTAGAAAAACTGGACTTTAAACTTGCTTGGCACAGAAGCCACCGTCTACAAGGTTCTACCGTTGAAGCACTGCCAAAAGGAAAAGTTTCCCGCTGCTTGATAACGAAGTTGTTGGAGACGTTAGAAGACCGTGTGAAGTCGAGCTTCTCCAAGCTAGAAAAACTGGACTTTAACAACAGGTCTATGTTATTAGATATTTTTGATTATGTTGATGATAATTTTTTCATGTGGACATTTGGAAGTATAACAAACTCTCTTCAAATACATTTTCATCGTCAACATATTTGTGATTGTTTTCGCTGGTTTGTATGGTTAAAAAAGTATATTACTTTTCGATTATCTAAGAATTTGTATTTAAATTATATTAAACACGTATTTTGAAATATAATCTATTTAATCAACATCAATACATTTTGAAATATAGTCTATCTAATCAACATCAATACACTCGAGGGCGGAGAAGCCACCATCATTGTTATACTTAATTTTTTTTACACGATAAATGATCCATTTTACAGCGTTTTATTATTCAAACAAAATAATATACCTGACCTCATAAATTAGAGTCACATCATTGTGACATTAATTTTTCTTTCGCATCCAATGCATTGTGTAAGTACACAATGCTTCTCACTAACATATCACTGACCTCATAAATTAGAGTCACATCATTGTGACATTAATTTTTTTTTCACATCCAATGCATTGTGTAAATACACAATGCTTCTCGCTAACATATTTTAATATGTTAGATTTAATATTTTATTAGTTAAGTAATTTGAAACTCCTATCAATTATTTTTATATGGTACTACTAAGTATCAATAATTTATTACCCAAATTTTATCATATTATTATAATAATTGGGTTAATATTTGTTTAGTGAGTGATTAATAATTTGTTTGTATTATTTTCTTTTGTATTTGATGGCTAAATGAAATTATTGTAAGAATTTTATTTAATTGTAATGATTAGTTTATTGTAATTTAGTCTAGATTTATAGTTGTTCTAGTGGTTGGTGATCTATGGATGATGGTATTCTTCTTTATCATATAGTGTTTCCACTTTTAACAATTTGTATTAGATCATAGAGATTTTTGTTATAAGTATGGTAGTTGAACATTCCACTATGAAGTACCTCAAAATGGTAGCACACAGGTCTTCTTCCTTGCATGAAGACCACTCTTGTGGCATAGCCACTTGCATCTCTCTCCAATTTGAAGGGCTACTGCAAGTTTGTTAATGTCATAATTGGTGCTTCATTGTTTTTTCCTTCCAAATCGTCAAAAAACTATTGTTGACCATTGCTCCACTAGAAGCTCTTGCCACTCCATATTATGGCATGAAGTAGCGTTTCTACTACTGAAAATGAAGCTATGAATTTTCAAAATGCCAACCTTCGTGCCAATCCCGGTGAAATTGATAGTGAAGTCTATGGTAATTTTCTCATGAAAACCTTGCAATTTTTGGCAAAATGATATACATCCCACATTGGCAAATGGCTGTACAAAAGTTGGGTCTTCTTCAAGAAATTTCATATATGTGAGCTCATAACACACTACAACACCTCCTTTGTATTGTTTTCTGGTTGCCATGCTATCAACACATCAGGAGTTTCTTCCTCTTTACCTGCAAACCAATTTGAGAACACTTAGACCACACTCAGACCATGGCTAGACTCGTTTTGACAACGCAAAACCCTATTACAGTGACAACACTTGTGAACTTTTGATTGCAACAAATGCTATAAAGTGGAAAAGGAGAGGTAAGGGTGAATGAAAATAAGTGGTGGACATGAGAATAAAGGTTTTTTATGAACCAGTACAAATCTGACATCACTAACAATAATTTAAAATAATATCATTACACAAAAATAGTCTTTAGTAGTGAGACAAGTATTAGGATGGACCATGTTGCTACGGAATTGTCAGGTACTTTCGTAGCGAATTCTTGGTTTGCTGAACTCAAGTTGATGCGAAAGTTTGTAAAACTGTTAGACAACTCAATTATGAAACGATGACTACAAAACGAATGGAATCATGACGTTTTCTCTTTTATGATGACCCTATCAAACACTAAATGTACCATATGACTGATTTCACATGATGCTAAACATAAAATTGCTATCTAGAATGACTAATCAAACTAAAAATTATTTCTAGGGGTTATCACGGATAACAATAATATTTTTAGTAGTAGCTAGAGGAGAGGGTTGATATTTATCTTGAAAGTAGTTATGATATTTTTCTTTCCAATTTAATTTTAAAATGTTATAGAATTAAATTAAAATGAATTATGAATTTTTAAGCATGCGGTATTCATAAGCCATGGTATTTGTCCATGGTGGTGTAACAAAGCCTATTTATAGGTTAATAATCAACATGATAAAGAATGAGTGAATGTGTGTGGTTAAGAATCTTGTAACATGTTTCTCAAATATATATGTTTAACACAAGTTTTAATTTTTTTTATAATGATAATAATAATAAGGTTATAATTGTAATTTTTTTTAGATTTCTTTTTCTAATATATATTTTGAGATAAATGTTTATATGCCTACCATGGATGGAGGGTCGTAGAAAATTACCATTTATTTAATTTACATATATTATTTTAATAAAAAAGAAAAAGAAAATTAAGAATATGAAATACAAATTATAATTTAAAAAATTAGAATGTTATTTTTGTATGAATAACAAAAAATTAACTTTGAATATTCAAATTAACGTTTTGCATTTTTAATTTTATTTTAGATGTTTTAATGTAATAAATAAAATAATTTATGTAGGATCTTTTAAACACGTGCCATTGTAAAAGTACTCATCTATGAGTACTATGACTGATATTTCGATTTTTTATAATGATTGATATTTTGATTTCTTTTAATGATTGATATTTTGTTTTCTTTTAATAGAATCATAGACAACGGAATGTAAATTTTTTCAATTTTTTTTATAAATGTATTTTAATTTTGATGGGTATAATTAGGATGCTAAATTATTGATTTTTAATTTTTAACAATTTATTGATGTTAAAATTGATAATAATATTTTATCAAAAATATTTGACATTGCAGAAAAGGTGAAATCTAAAAAAACCAAAGAGATGTAAGATTAAAATCCCCAATTATAACGTCATTTACCAAGAGAAAAACAAGACATAAACTTAAAAAAAATTACTAATAACTATGTATCAAACTAGCTACTATATTACCTTAAAATAAAAAAATAAAAAAACAAACATAATGATAATAATAATTAATTTATTATAATTAAAAAAATACATAATTCTAATTACATTTCATGGTTAAATAAAAATATATTATACTTTAGTTATAATTATTTTTTAATATTTAAAATTATTATACTTTATTTCTTAATATTTAAAAATTAATATAGTTTCATAATGTAACCTTTCTAGATATGACGAGAAATTCTATCGAAATTATACCAAACATGTATGTTGAGATATTCCTTTGACCACCATGTGAATCTATCTTATTGGAATTAATGGAGAAAGCTAAACCTATCTTCAGAAATATGTGCAGCTTGTGAGAGGTCGTTTAATTGCTCGTCGCCAGAGTCAAGGGCACTAAGACTTGCTTGGCACATAATCCACCGTCTACAAGGTTCTACCGTTGAAGCACTGCCGAAAGGAAAAGTTTCCCGCTGCTTGATAACGAAGTTGTTGGAGACGTTAGAAGACCGTGTGAAGTCGAGCTTCTCCAAGCTAGAAAAACTGGACTTTAAACTTGCTTGGCACAGAAGCCACCGTCTACAAGGTTCTACCGTTGAAGCACTGCCAAAAGGAAAAGTTTCCCGCTGCTTGATAACGAAGTTGTTGGAGACGTTAGAAGACCGTGTGAAGTCGAGCTTCTCCAAGCTAGAAAAACTGGACTTTAACAACAGGTCTATGTTATTAGATATTTTTGATTATGTTGATGATAATTTTTTCATGTGGACATTTGGAAGTATAACAAACTCTCTTCAAATACATTTTCATCGTCAACATATTTGTGATTGTTTTCGCTGGTTTGTATGGTTAAAAAAGTATATTACTTTTCGATTATCTAAGAATTTGTATTTAAATTATATTAAACACGTATTTTGAAATATAATCTATTTAATCAACATCAATACATTTTGAAATATAGTCTATCTAATCAACATCAATACACTCGAGGGCGGAGAAGCCACCATCATTGTTATACTTAATTTTTTTTACACGATAAATGATCCATTTTACAGCGTTTTATTATTCAAACAAAATAATATACCTGACCTCATAAATTAGAGTCACATCATTGTGACATTAATTTTTCTTTCGCATCCAATGCATTGTGTAAGTACACAATGCTTCTCACTAACATATCACTGACCTCATAAATTAGAGTCACATCATTGTGACATTAATTTTTTTTTCACATCCAATGCATTGTGTAAATACACAATGCTTCTCGCTAACATATTTTAATATGTTAGATTTAATATTTTATTAGTTAAGTAATTTGAAACTACTATCAATTATTTTTATATGGTACTACTAAGTATCAATAATTTATTACCCAAATTTTATCATATTATTATAATAATTGGGTTAATATTTGTTTAGTGAGTGATTAATAATTTGTTTGTATTATTTTCTTTTGTATTTGATGGCTAAATGAAATTATTGTAAGAATTTTATTTAATTGTAATGATTAGTTTATTGTAATTTAGTCTAGATTTATAGTTGTTCTAGTGGTTGGTGATCTATGGATGATGGTATTCTTCTTTATCATATAGTGTTTCCACTTTTAACAATTTGTATTAGATCATAGAGATTTTTGTTATAAGTATGGTAGTTGAACATTCCACTATGAAGTACCTCAAAATGGTAGCACACAGGTCTTCTTCCTTGCATGAAGACCACTCTTGTGGCATAGCCACTTGCATCTCTCTCCAATTTGAAGGGCTACTGCAAGTTTGTTAATGTCATAATTGGTGCTTCATTGTTTTTTCCTTCCAAATCGTCAAAAAACTATTGTTGACCATTGCTCCACTAGAAGCTCTTGCCACTCCATATTATGGCATGAAGTAGCGTTTCTACTACTGAAAATGAAGCTATGAATTTTCTTAGGGACTATGCTACCCCAGTGAAATTGCTAACTTCATAGACATTTATAAGAAATGTGCATCATGACAGATTCTATAATTGCAATATCTATCTTAAGGTCCCTTTAACAGTTCACATATTTTAATTCACCAATCAATATTGTGCAAAATCATATTTCATGAGATTCCTTAGTAGTTGGTGCTTCTTCAAAGTTTGTAGCACCTACATCAAGTGGGAGATGTATTCCTCCCAAGTAGAACTGTAAAGTGGTATATCATCCAAGTAAAAATTAATAATGAATCTAGATAAGGGTGCAATATAGCATTCATTATTGTCATGGACGTAGTTGGTGCATTGTGTAAACCAATTTCATGTCTACCACACATACAAACATTGTCTTGTTTTGAAGGTGGTACTCTAGTTGTTTTCCTCTTTGTGTACAACCTAGTATACCCCTATTTTAAATCCTTCTTGCTGAAGTATTTCACTTACGACAACTAATCTAACGTATCATCAATCCTAGAAAGGGAGTAGATTTTCTTTAGCGCAATATTGTTTAATGTTGTATAATTGATAGGCATTCACCAAGCCATATTCTTCTTTGGAACAATTATAATAAGTGACCCACAAGGTGAGGTACTTGATTGATTCACACCCTACTCTTGAAATTTTTGCACTTACTTCTGCACTTTCCTTTCTTTATGACAAATTGTCTATATAAACAAATATTTTACAGTGAAAAGTCCAACAATAATTGCAATTTGTGGTCCGCTTCCCTCGTGGGTGGTATCCCTTTAAGCTCCTAGAACAATCGTTTGTATTATTGTAGAAACTTTCCCAGTTGATGTTTCTTTTGTTTATTACACCTTTCCAAGGATGCCCTTGCCCTTATCGATTTCTCACTGTATCTATTCTATCTTAGGAAATATAAAAACATATTTCTTACTAGCATTGATAATTGTCTTTTATTGGTTGGAACTTGATGGTATTTTTGTGTCTTCATATCGTTAGGAATACACATAGATTACAAAAACATTTAATATATCAAATTCGGATAATTTTAACTTACGAAACACTTGTGCAATTCCATAAGAATATTTTGTTTTAGTTGGGAATTCTAACAGAGGTATAAGCGATCTTTGTACCATAATGAATCATTTTCCAGCTAAATGTATCAGAAGTACTTGAATCTTCTTGTAGCTTTCGAATAAGTGCCCACACTTCTTCGTCATTCTTCCATTCCTCCTTTGCTTCGTTTATCCAATCTGGTTGGATAATAGAAATGGCACACAACAATGCTTCCATATCCTCATCCTTTCTTGAGAGTGCATCTGCCACCACATTTTGCTTCCCTTTTTTGTAGATGATTTCAAAGTCATAACCCAACATCTTTGTGACCCACTTTTGTTGCTCTTCAGAGGATAATCTTTGTTCTAAAAAGTATTTAAGGCTATCATGATCCGTTTTTACCTTGAAGTGTCTTCCCATTAGGTAGGGTCGCCATTTCTTAAGTGCATGGAGTATTGCCAACATTTCCTTCTCATAAATAGCTTTGCTTAAAAACTTTCCCTTGATTGGACGACTTTCAAAAGCAATGGGTCTTTCATCTTGCATTAGAACAACACCAATTCCATTTCCTGAAGCATCACATTCCACAATAAAGGTTTCTGTGAAGTCCGGTGTAGCTAAGACCGGTGCTTGGCACATTGCCTTTTTAAGATGTTTAAAGGCCTTTGTTGCTTCCGGAGTCCATGAAAATGAATCTTTCTTCAATAATGTTGTTAGAGGTGCTGCTATTCTCCCATAATTCTTAACCAACTTGAGATAATACCCTGCCAACCCAAGAAATCCTCGCAGATGCTTTATGGATGTGGGGATTTTCCATTCCTTAATGGCTTTAATTTTTCTAGGGTCTACCTTAACTCCTTCATGAGATACAATATGACCCAAATATTCCACCTCCTGGACTCCAAAGAAACATTTGGATCTTTTTGCATATAATTGTTTCTCCTCCAATAGTTGTAGCACCTTGTCAACATGTTCAACACGATCCTTCCAAGACTTGTTGTAGATTAGTATATCATCAAAAAATACCAACACAAATTTTCTAAGGAATGGTTTGAAAATTGAATTCATCAAACCTTGAAATGTTGAAGGTGCATTGGTAAGGCCAAAAGGCATGACCAAAAGTTCATAATGACCCTCATGAGTTATAAATGCCGTTTTCGGAATGCCTTCAATCGTCATTCTGATTCGATGATATCCCGAACAAAGATCCAACTTGGTGAAGTAAATTGATCCATGCAATTCATCCAGTAATTCATCAATGACAGGAATGGGGAACTTATCTTTAATAGTGAGCTTGTTGAGCTCCCTATAATCTGGACACATGCGCCATGATCCATCCTTCTTGTGCACCAATACTACTGGAGCTGAGAAAAAACTTTGACTCGGTTGAATTATACCAGCCTCTAGAATTTCTGCAACCATACGTTCAATTTCACTTTTTTGGACATATGGATATCTGTACAACCTGATGTTTGGAGGAACACTTCCTGGAATCAGATGAATAGCATGATCATGATCACGCATAGGTGGGAGACCTTTGGGAGTCTCAAATACCTTGGAATGATTGTCCAGGACTTTTTGGAGATCTGGAGAAATAGATGATTCCAATGTGGAAACATCTAGCGAACATAATTGTGCAATTACACCTCTTTGCTCCTTTTTTAGAAGCTTTGTCATGCCATTAGAGCTGATTATATTTCCTGGTTTCACTGCAATACCCCTTAATTCAACTTCCTTTCCTTCCACAAAAAATTTCATGAAAAGTTCTTGAAAATTAAAAGCTATCGTACCTAAGGATTGTAGCCATTGGACTCCTAGTACAACATCAGCACCTCCCATTGGAATGGAAAGCATTGGGCTAGTCAATACATATTCTCCCATGGATAGCTTGATATTATGGCACTTTCCAGAACAATTTATTGTTCCTCCATTTGCAATCATCACTTGACACTTTGGTGCTGGATATAGGAAGCAATTCAATTCTTTTGCTACCCTACAATGAATAAAATTGTGGGTGCTTCCTGAATCAATCAACACTATTACCTTTTTCTTCTTGATTTGTCCTTCTATCTTGATGGTTTGAGGAGTGGTAATTCCAAGATATGGTCAGATTTATTTTTTCTTCATCTAGCCTTTGTTCCTGGAATATATCCTCTTCTTTTGACCTTTCTTGCTCCTTTTCTTCTTCCTCTTCACAATCTATGTAGAATAATTTCTTCTCAGCACACTTATGACCTTTTGTGTATTTGCTATCACAATTGTACCAAAGCCCTTTTGCTCTTTTTTCTTCCAATTGTTGTGGTGTCAACCTTGTAGGTTGTGGAAGACTATGGGAAACAACACTTCCGTCTTTATAGTTGTGAATGGTATGCTTCCTAGTTGCCATAATTTTTCTCTCCATTTTTCTTGCTAATCTGAATGCCTTCTCTAACGAATCAGGTTCCCAAAGGCACACATCATGTTGGATATTATCCTTTAAAGACCCTATGAACACATCAATCCTATGCTCCTCTGGAATATCTTTTACCCTTATGTTCAATTTTTGGAACTCCTCAATGTGCTCCACTATTGAACCCTTTTGTTTGAGACTTATCAATTGGCTAAAAAAAGTGTTGTTTTTTGTATCCTCATAATGTGCTATCAATTCTTCCGTAAAAATTGCCCAAGTGATAAATTTTTTATGAGAACAAAGCCATTGATACCATACAAACTGATTTGGTTCCAAATATAAAGTTGCCATACGTACCTTTTGTGTGTTTTGCACATTATTGAGATCGAAGAATTGCTCCATCTGTAATATCCATGTGGCGGGATCCTTGCCATCAAACTTCCTCATATCGATTTTTGGAATATGGTGGGTCTTCGATCCAACATTAGAGTCTATGGAATCATGATTAACATTTCTTTTGTTCACATCATGAGTTTCCTTCACAACCTTTTCACCATTAGTAAGTATTTCTTGTAGAAAATTTGTCAAATCTGTCTTCAAATCTGCCATGTCTGTCTTCAAATCTGTCCTCAAATCTGTCTTCAGATCATCCATCTTAGCTTCCATGCCCTTTATCTTAGATTCCGTGCCATTTATCTTAGATTCCATGCCATTTATCTTAGCATCTGTTAGCTTTTGTGAGCGTGACATTTGTTGAACTTGTTCTTGTAATTTTGATATATCATGTAGCATTTCTTCCTCTTCTTCATGAGTCATGCTAGAGCTTTCAGGTTCCTTACTAGGTGTTTGAATTTTCTTTCCTCGGGGCATCAGTTACCGATAATAATGCTTTACTATGCCCTTTGAATTCCTTCAAACCAAGCTTATGGAAAAATTAAAAAAAAAACTACACACCTTTTTTTACTTTGTAGAAGACTGATATTGAATCTGATGTATGTCTGTAATTTCGAATCATCCAGTTCTGAAATTGTGACCTGTAGTATCCTTGTATGTCCTCCTTCCAATGCCACTAGTCTGATCCAAATTGGATTCTCCAAGAAAGAGTTATGCACAATCTCCCGCAGTGACCTGATTATAGACTATTTCAGTAGAGCGAAAATTTATGAAGTGCCGCGTGTCACTGCTTCAACCTTTGACTCTGAAAAATATATAAAAGAAAACTACAGTCTGTCCTCTTTCTGTACCTTCTTACAAAATTTCAATCCGATTCTCAGAAAGAAAGTTATGACGATTTTCCCCAGGTCACCTGTTTTGAGTGTAATTCAGGCGTCTGCAAAAAGACCAAATTCCTCAGATTATATCTCCAAAAATATCACGCAAAATGATCTGAAATTCATACCCAAGGTTCAGCGCGATTTCTTCTCAAATGGGTTTTTTGTGCGACTTCTGAAATGTTACAGAAACAAATTTATAGCGAAAATGCCACGATGACCTGTTTGGAGTAGCGAAACCCTAGAATCCAAAGCTCTGATACCAAATGTTATGAAACCAGCTCAAGAAAAGATAGAAAAGAAAGATCAACGCCTTAGAATTCAGCCTCTTCGAGGGGGCAACCTCCTTTACATTACATAAATGAACAATTCTTGGATGATACAAATGACAAAACCTCCTTTCTATATATAGGAGTCTAAGGAGTCACAATATAATCCAGCCGACCTAATAATAATAATATAAAGCCACAAAAATAACAATAGAGGGATTCTATGGGGCACAAAAATAACAATATGGGGGTAATAGGGGCACAACAATATAAATAAGGGGTATAACTACAATAGTAATGGGGTAATCACTAGTATTATAGGGACCCAACACAATGAATGATATATTCACAGATCTCTGGTTGCATTTCCTCTTCATCTACCAGGTTTTGATGAAAAGGAGGCCTAATTTGTTGGTTAGGCTGATTTCTCTGTTCTCTTTGTCTCTGTTGAATTTGATCCCTTCTGAAATTTGGATTTCTAACTTGTGTCTCGGGCTATGGAATAGGAGGATTATTTCCAAGGGCTAGTCTATCCATAAGCCTTTCCATTGTTTTCATCATTGTATCATATTTGACATCAAAAGATGTAGAAGGTTGTTCTTCCTCTTTTACTTTTCCTTTCCCAAATTTTGACCTTTTTGTTGCATCCATATTAACTTCTACTTTCACAACATCATTTTGCATGTCATCTAAGGTAGAAAATTCTCTCTCTTTCAGTAGAATATAAAACTCATAATCAAAGTCCTTAATATAATATAATTGGGAAATTCCTCACCGAGGTTTGATGCGATGAGGAATAGAATTATAGACTTTATTGAACCATTTCGAAAAATGTTGTACTGAGTCATGACTTGCCTTCTTCAAATTGTTATATTCAGTCAAAGCTTGTACATGATTAAATTTACTTCCCCATTTTCTTAAGAAAGTGTTTTCTAATTCATCCCAATTATGTAGACTTCCAAGGGCTAAATCTTTAAACCATTCTTTCACTTCACCAATGAAACTCTGTACAAACAACCTTACCTTAACATCTTCATATTCTACCTCTTCTAGGTCTATAAATTCATTGAACTAGTCAACATTTTTTTCTATAGTAATTTCCACCTCACTTCCAAATTTTTTATTCTAGTGTAGTACCCTTGAGGTAAGTCATGAAGTATCGCTAGTAAAACAAGAGGAGCATATCTAGCAGGGCCTACCATAGTAGAAGTACTAGCAAAAATTCCCATAGGAGGAGTAAAAATGAAACTAGCAGGGGTAGTGATGAAAGTACATGTTCTTTAAGGGAGTTGACTGATAGAGACTTTTGTCTTCAAAATCAAAGTACTCCTTAAAGGTAAAGGGAAACCAATTTCTTTTCTTGAAATAAGTTAAGAAGGATCAAATTCTCTTATTTTTTCTAAAGACTCTTATTCAAGTGACAATTCTGATGCAACAATCTCCCAAAAACTATCTTTAACTTCTTTAAGAGCCTCAAAAGTAGAATCTAACCCTAGTTTTGGAAAATCATTCTTTGATTTAGATATAAGCAATATGGGCTTAAATTATTCATCAAATTTAATACCTTCAATATTTTGAATATCTCCAGAGGGCAATACGATAGATCTTAAGAGAAATGAAGTACCTGATTTTGATGGGCTAGCATCTTTTCTTAGAATTTTTTCTCGGTCATCAACTATTTCTGGTGGATTAGGGTCTACATTTCTCCTTGTATGAATATTCTTGGAACCCACCTTTAAGTTTAGGATATCAGTGGAGTCACCAAGGTAGAAATACAGCCTTGAACAATCTAATATCCTGCTACCATCAAGACCTCAGTTTTTTAAAGTGAAACATCCAGGATAATATAACTTTCGAACTCCCGACATACGCACCAAAATGTTATCACTGGGCTAGAAAGAGTTGGGTTGTCTAAACCTCTAACCTAGTGTAACTATTTCAGACCACTTAGACTAGAATGTAGCCCTTCCAATCTGAGAGGGACCTCTCAAATGTCTATCAAATTTACTTGAAACAATTCAAATAATAGACGACTAACTCTATTTTTTTTTTTTTGGTTTTGTAGGTGAAGAAATATGTGATGAATGCCACCATTGTGCATGGAGTCAAATTAAAACAAATTATGGTCAACAACAGTCTTTAGTGGAAGTTGAGGCATCCATTACTTTAAAACTGACATCAAATTAACATCCACAATCATACATAGTAAATGAAGGAAATTGGAGTAGTTTGTCAAGATTTCCAACTAATCAAGATTCTATGTAAAACATAAAACAACATGGTAAGAACACATGAAAGCCATGACATGAATCTCAAGTACAAAAACAAAGTTGCTGCAGATTTTCTATTAATAGGATCAAAAGATTAACTAAGGTCAGTTCTTCATATTATCCATCAATCCTTCTCAAAGTCAAAAAGCTACCTATTTATAGAGAAAAAATCTCTTTACATTAACTTGCCACCTGGGCCAAATTTGATCCACTATCTAATAGACCTATTCCTATTTTTCTTCTAACTAATAGAGTCCTCATAGGGATTTTTTGTTTTACATAGTTGGAATTCAACTATGACTCTACTAGCTTTTAAAACTCTAACCACTTTCTGTTGATGAATAAACTGAGCCCAACTACTTGCTGGATTTGCTGGAGTTTCATTATACCTCCGACCTGTTGATATTGCTTAAATTTATTTTTGTTGATTGTCTTCTTTAATGAGCTGGCTATTATGCTAATGTGGCTATGTGTTGACTTGGCATTCTTAAAAATAGCAATTTTGCATGATGAAGTGGATACCCTTCATGATCTATAATCCATCTAGAGCTTGGATGTTTGATATTCAAAATCTTAGAAAAACACATAAAAAAACAGAGTTTTTATGATTTCGTAGCAAAAAACAGAGTCTTTAGCGGTTTCGTAGCAAACTTTGGTAGCAACTTCAAAAAACACCCTTATGCTACCTATTTTCTCTCTTTGCTAATTCTAAGGTCTTCTTTGATATTTGTAAGCTAAACATATGCCTCTAGAACTTCCTTTGTTGAGTTTTAGAACAACCTTAACCTCCATGGAAAGCTACATCAATCTCGTAGCAAATTCTCAACTTCATTATGGGGAGTTGCTACGAAAGTTCAAAATTCTGAGTTTTTTTGAATTTTCATGATTCTTAATCCCTCCTTATTACTCCTAATACGATGTTGACTATATATAATGTTGATTTTATTGGTTTAGGTACAGTGAAGACAAAATTGAGAATTTTACCATGTCATGGAGTAGCATCTAATTCAACAATGATTTTGAGATTTCTCTTTTTGAGTTCAACCTGGATCATTTAAATTTGAGTTTCTAATGTTGTAACTTGTTCTTGTAATCTTTTCCAATTTACATGTAACCATCTATGCCTTTTATAAATATGCTCAAACATTCTGTGCAAAGGTAGAGTCCTCCTTACCATCTTTTTAGATTTTTCTGCAATTTCATCATAAAATTTTATCTGTTTTAACACTTCATTTTAGTAATCCTCAAACTCAAGTTTGGTTTGATAACTTCTTGTTTAGCTTCTCTTAATTGTTCCTGTAGAACTTCTGTTTCACTTTTTTCCTGAACAACCTCCTTTCCTTTCTTTTTCTTTGTTTCCTTCTTTGATGGTTCTATTTTGTCCCATGGTACTTCAAGTATCTCCTCAACTTGCTGCATTAATCTTGTGACAAGTTTCCTTGGTCTAAAAGTGAAACCATGTTCTTCCTAAGTAATGTCTAATTTCTTAGCTCTCTTTCTTTTCTTCTTTGTTTCAATTTTGGTCACTTCTATAGGATGCTCAACTGGGCTTTCTTCAATGTCAATAACTTCTAGAATATCAGTTAGGTTGCCGTTATTTGTACTATGTTCTCTACTCTGTCTTTTGGTCATCCTCCTTTTAGTGCTTGTGGAAGTCTCAATTATAGGTTGCTCTGCCACTAGTTGATGCTCTTTTCTAGGGGTTATGGATTTATATTTTGGCATTATCCTGGGGGGGTAGCAACATCTAATTCATATCCACTTAAGAACAAGAATGTAAGCCAACCTTTCTTTAATCTATTTAACTCTTCAAGCACTAGAAATTTTATAGGACCATGATGAAAAAAAGAGGTATTGATTTTGTCTGATTAGCTTGAACCTTGTCAACCATTTTCCCTAGACATCTGAAGAGATAGAAAGACATATATAAGGGTTTTTTACCTGTGAAGTGGAGCAGCAACCTTAAGTGGTACCGGTAGACCATATGGAACCTTCCTTCACACATAAAATATCCTTGAATTACCATCAGTAATTTGGAATAATGATTCTTAAGGCAGGTTCTAGAGATGTCTATTGTCATATTAGTACCTCGATGTTCTTCCTTCAAAAATCCATCACAAATTTGTAGTTGTAACTTTTGGACTTTAAACCACGTCTCACCTGACCTTGGAATTTTAGTAGCATGGGAAATGGTGTCTAGAAAGATAGTCAAATTCAAAATGCCAACCTTCGTGCCAATCCCGGTGAAATTGATAGTGAAGTCTGTGGTAATTTTCTCATGAAAACCTTGCAATTTTTGGCAAAATGATATACATCCCACATTGGCAAATGGCTGTACAAAAGTTGGGTCTTCTTCAAGAAATTTCATATATGTGAGCTCATAACACACTACAACACCTCCTTTGTATTGTTTTCTGGTTGCCATGCTATCAACACATCAGGAGTTTCTTCCTCTTTACCTGCAAACCAATTTGAGAACACTTAGACCACACTCAGACCATGGCTAGACTCGTTTTGACAACGCAAAACCCTATTACAGTGACAACACTTGTGAACTTTTGATTGCAACAAATGCTATA
This sequence comes from Pinus tabuliformis, assembly GCA_031772625.1. NCBI lineage: Eukaryota > Viridiplantae > Streptophyta > Pinopsida > Pinales > Pinaceae > Pinus > Pinus tabuliformis. Next base: position 869,049,493 of record CM062810.1, on the reverse strand, counting down.
AAGTGGAAAAGGAGAGGTAAGGGTGAATGAAAAGAAGTGGTGGACATGAGAATAAAGGTTTTTTATGAACCAGTACAAATCTGACATCACTAACAATAATTTAAAATAATATCATTACACAAAAATAGTCTTTAGTAGTGAGACAAGTATTAGGATGGACCATGTTGCTACGGAATTGTCAGGTACTTTCGTAGCGAATTCTTGGTTTGCTGAACTCAAGTTGATGCGAAAGTTTGTAAAACTGTTAGACAACTCAATTATGAAACGATGACTACAAAACGAATGGAATCATGACGTTTTCTCTTTTATGATGACCCTATCAAACACTAAATGTACCATATGACTGATTTCACATGATCCTAAACATAAAAGTCCTATCTAGAATGACTAATCAAACTAAAAATTATTTCTAGGGGTTATCATGGATAACAATAATCTTTTTAGTAGTAGCTAGAGGAGAGGGTTGATATTTATCTTGAAAGTAGTTATGATATTTTTCTTTCCAATTTAATTTTAAAATGTTATAGAATTAAATTAAAATGAATTATGAATTTTTAAGCATGCGGTATTCATAAGCCATGGTATTTGTCCATGGTAGTGTAACAAAGCCTATTTATAGGTTAATAATCAACATGATAAAGAATGAGTGAATGTGTGTGGTTAAGAATCCTGTAACATGTTTCTCAAATATATATGTTTAACACAAGTTTTAATTTTTTTTATAATGATAATAATAATAAGGTTATAATTGTAATTTTTTTTAGATTTCTTTTTCTAATATATATTTTGAGATAAATGTTTATATGCCTACCATGGATGGAGAGTCGTAGAAAATTACCATTTATTTAATTTACATATATTATTTTAATAAAAAAGAAAAAGAAAATTAAGAATATGAAATACAAATTATAATTTAAAAAATTAGAATGTTATTTTTGTATGAATAACAAAAAATTAACATTGAATATTCAAATTAACGTTTTGCATTTTTAATTTTATTTTAGATGTTTTAATGCAATAAATAAAATAATTTATGTAGGATCTTTTAAACGAGTGCCATTGTAAAAGTACTCATCTATGACTGATATTTCGATTTTTTATAATGATTGATATTTTGATTTCTTTTAATGATTGATATTTTGTTTTCTTTTAATAGAATCATAGACAACGGAATGTAAATTTTTTCAATTTTTTTTATAAATGTATTTTAATTTTGATGGGTATAATTAGGATGCTAAATTATTGATTTTTAATTTTTAACAATTTATTGATGTTAAAATTGATAATAATATTTTATCAAAAATATTTGACATTGCAGAAAGGTGAAATCTAAAAAACCAAAGAGAAGTAAGATTAAAATCCCCAATTATAACGTCATTTACCAAGAGAAAAACAAGACATAAACTTAAAAGAAATTACTAATAACTATGTATCAAACTAGCTACTATATTACCTTAAAATAAAAAAAATAAAAAAACAAAGATAATGATAATAATAATTAATTTATTATAAGTACAAAAATTCATAATTCTAATTACATTTCATGGTTAAATAAAAATATATTATACTTTAGTTATAATTATTTTTTAATATTTAAAATTATTATACTTTATTTCTTAATATTTAAAAATTAATATAGTTTCATCATGTAACCCTTCTACATATGACGAGAAATTCTATCGAAATTATACCAAACATGTATGTTGAGATATTCCTTTGACCACCATATGAATCTATCTTGTTGGAATTAATGGAGAAAGCTAAACTTAAATTATTGTTAAGATGGTGATAGGATTGAGACTCTAATTTGAGATCTCCGATCATAATATCTAGGAAGTGGTTGAAACCATCCCATTAGTGTAAAAGCCTATATATTTGAGGCTCATATGACTAAATGAAATAAATAAAATAGTGTGTATATAAGTGTTTGTACACTCTCCAAGTATCTCCCCTCGAGAGCCATTTAGGTAATATATTAAGATTTTATCATGGTATCATAGCTACAGAACGGAGGTACCTATACGCTGATTGGAGGATTTGAAAAGCCTGACTAAGGCGAAGTGGTTGAAACCATTCCATTAATGTAAAAGCCTATATATTTGAGGCTCATATGACTAAATGAAATAGTGTGTGTATAAGTGTTTGTACACTCTCCAAGTATCTCTACTCGAGAGCCATTTAAGTAATATATTAAGATTTTATCATGGTATCATAGCTACAGAAAGGAGGTACCTATACGTTGAGTGGTTTGGAGGGCAATTACGCCGCTCCACTATAACTCTTCCACGAGAATATCTCCCCTAGAGAGCCATTTAGGAAATATATTAAGATTTTATCATAGTATTAGTGAAAGGAGGTACCTATACCTTGAGTGGAGGATTTGAAAAGCGTGACTAAGGCGAAGTGGTCGCGTGGTTTGGAGGGCAATCACGCCGATCCACTATAACTCTTCCACGCATTTTCATTTTAAGGTTCGTCGTAGCGAGCTTGTGTACAGTCGTGAAGAACTTCACAAATCCACAGTGGTAGATTGCAACGACCCTGTCAAAAGGAAAAATTCAGCTTGGAAGATCCGCGTGGTGGCTGCGAGATCGTGGAGGATTCGGTGGCCCGACGTGGAGCATATAAGGTTGCCTCAAGTGGAAAATCGGAGAATTTGCTGTCATCTTGAGAGGGGCTGCGTGGAGGCTGGATTGCAGAGGGATTGCGTTTTCTCTGTTCCCATGCCCACATGAGAATCTAACCAGTCATACAGTTTGTAAGGGGGTCGTGCTGTTGATTTAACGCAGTGGATCTTTCGGTGCTCTTAATTTATTGTGTACGTGGTGAATTCATCTTGATGGTGGATGGTTCCGTGGAGAATTATATGTGCGAAGAATAATTCCTGGGATTTGCAAAATCCTCATCTCTGATTGCACGGGCGGCGTTGGGCGGTGTCTGGTCTCAGTCGATTTTAGATTTTAGTGCAAGAATTCAAAGGAGTAATTTTGTTCCAGCAGACTTTCAATAATGGAGAGCGTTTTACTGTCATAAATTTTCGATAATGGCAATCGCGCTGCAGGTTTTCAGTGCGAATTCTAAGGAAGTAGAAGTGCCTGATTAGCTTTCAAAGCCACTTACACAAGATAGCTCATGCACAAATTACACCACTGTTGTTGGGAGGAGTCTACATCATTGTTGGGAGAAGCGCACATGTGAACCATTCTGTCCAAACAAGGAGATCTGGTGCATTGTTTCTGCGTTGAGGAGAATGTTTGGAGAACTCAATTATGAGAACATTGGCCCATCTCATTGGCAGCATAGTGCGTAGTGCATTGGAGCATGTAAGAAATAGATCTGGAATTGCGCCGAGGACAACCGCAGCCCGCTGAGTCACGGATCAGTGCAACGGTTTGTTCTGGAAACACTCGTTGTTGTTGTAAAATTGCATTCAACACAACGGCTACAGTATTGTTGGAGTGTTGCATGGCTGTGTAGAGGTTGGAGGACGATTGCTCTAGTTGGGAGAAAAGAAGTAAGACCAAAATAGGCCGAAGGCGTAAACGTGTGAGGGTTGTGCTTCATTTGATTGGAGTTGCAGTTGGATCTGAAAATCCGTGGAAAGGATAAAGTCTGTGCATGAACATTTTTTGAGAAGCATTTATATAGCTATCAACAAAATCAATTGGGTAAATTTTATTGTGAATTATTATATGCTACATAAAATGCGATTTTTTTTTAACCTATCTTCAGAAATATGTGCAGCTTGTGAGAGGTCGTTTAATTGCTTGTCGCCAGAGTCAAGGGCACTAAGACTTGCTTGGCACAGAATCCACCGTCTACAAGGTTCTACCGTTGAAGCACTGCCAAAAGGAAAAGTTTCCCGCTGCTTGATAACGAAGTTGTTGGAGACGTTAGAAAACCGTGTGAAGTCGAGCTTCTCCAAGCTAGAAAAATTGGACTTTAACAACATGTCTATGTTATTAGATATTTTTGATTATGTTGATGATAATTTTTTCATGTGGACATTTGGAAGTATAACAAACTCTCTTCAAATACATTTTCATCGTCAACATATTTGTGATTGTTTTCGCTGCTTTGTATGGTTAAAAAAGTATATTACTTTTCGATTATCTAAGAATTTGTATTTAAATTATATTAAACACGTATTTTGAAATATAATCTATTTAATCAACATCAATACATTTTGAAATATAGTCTATCTAATCAACATCAATACACTCGAGGGCGGAGAAGCCACCATCATTGTTATACTTAATTTTTTTTACACGATAAATGATCCATTTTACGGCGTTTTATTATTCAAAAAAAATAATATACCTGACCTCATAAATTAGAGTCACATCATTGTGACATTAATTTTTCTTTCGCATCCAATGCATTGTGTAAGTACACAATGCTTCTCACTAACATATAACTGACCTCATAAATTAGAGTCACATCATTGTGACATTAATTTTTTTTTCGCATCCAATGCATTGTGTAAATACACAATGCTTCTCACTAACATATTTTAATATGTTAGATTTAATATTTTATTAGTTAAGTACTTTGAAACTCCTATCAATTATTTTTATATGGTACTACTAAGTATCAATAATTTATTACCCAAATTTTATCATATTATTATAATAATTGGGTTAATATTTGTTTAGTGAGTGATTAATAATTTGTTTGTATTATTTTCTTTTGTATTTGATGGCTAAATGAAATTATTGTAAGAATTTTATTTAATTGTAATGATTAGTTTATTGTAATTTAGTCTAGATTTATAGTTGTTCTAGTGGTTGGTGATCTATGGATGATGGTATTCTTCTTTATCATATAGTGTTTCCACTTTTAACAATTTGTATTAGATCATAGAGCTTCTTGTTATAAGTATGGTAGTTGAACATTCCATTATGAAGTACCTCAAAATGGTAGCACACAGGTCTTCTTCCTTGCATGAAGACCACTCTTGTGGCATAGCCACTTGCATCTCTCTCCAATTTGAAGGGCTACTGCAAGTTTGTTAATGTCATAATTGGTGCTTCATTGTTTTTTCCTTCCAAATCGTCAAAAAACTAATGTTGACCATTGCTCCACTAGAAGCTCTTGCCACTCCATATTATGGCATGAAGTAGCGTTTCTACTACTGAAAATGAAGCTATGAATTTTCTTAGGGACTATGCTACCCCAGTGAAATTGCTAACTTCATAGACATTTATAAGAAATGTGCATCATGACAGATTCTATAATTGCAATATCTATCTTAAGGTCCCTTTAACAGTTCACATATTTTAATTCACCAATCAATATTGTGCAAAATCATATTTCATGAGATTCCTTAGTAGTTGGTGCTTCTTCAAAGTTTGTAGAACCTACATCAAGTGGGAGATGTATTCCTCCCAAGTAGAACTGTAAAGTGGTATATCATCCAAGTAAAAATTAATAATGAATCTAGATAAGGGTGTAATATAGCATTCATTATTGTCATGGACGTAGTTGGTGCATTGTGTAAACCAATTTCATGTCTACCACACATACAAACATTGTCTTGTTTTGAAGGTGGTACTCTAGTTGTTTTCCTCATGTGTACAACCTAGTATACCCCTATTTTAAATCCTTCTTGCTGAAGTATTTCACTTACGACAACTAATCTAACGTATCATTAATCCTAGAAAGGGAGTAGATTTTCTTTAGCGCAATATTGTTTAATGTTGTATAATTGATAGGCATTCACCAAGCCCTATTCTTCTTTGGAACAATTATAATAAGTGACCCACAAGGTGAGGTACTTGATTGATTCACACCCTACTCTTGAAATTTTTGCACTTACTTCTGCACTTTCCTTTCTTTATGACAAATTGTCTATATAAACAAATATTTTACAGTGAAAAGTCCAACAATAATTGCAATTTGTGGTCCGCTTCCCTGGTGGGTGGTATCCCTTTAGGCTCCTAGAACAATCGTTTGTATTATTGTAGAAACTTTCCCAGTTGATGTTTCTTTTGTTTATTACACCTTTCCAAGGATGCCCTTGCCCTTATTGATTTCTCACTGTATCTATTCTATCTTAGGAAATATAAAAACATATTTCTTACTAGCATTGATAATTGTTTTTTATTGGTTGGAACTTGATGGTATTTTTGTGTCTTCATATCGTTAGGAATACACATAGATTACAAAAACATTTAATATATCAAATTCGGATAATTTTAACTTACGAAACACTTGTGCAATTCCATAAGAATATTTTGTTTTAGTTGGGAATTCTAACAGAGGTATAAGCGATCTTTGTACCATAATGAATCATTTTTCCAGCTAAATGTATCAGAAGTACTCGAATCTTGTTGTAGCTTTCGAATAAGTGCCCACACTTCTTCTTCATTCTTCCATTCCTCCTTTGCTTCGTTTATCCAATCTGGTTGGATAATAGAAATGGCACACAACAATGCTTCCATATCCTCATCCTTTCTTGAGAGTGCATCTGCCACCACATTTTGCTTCCCTTTTTTGTAGATGATTTCAAAGTCATAACCCAACATCTTTGTGACCCACTTTTGTTGCTCTTCAGAGGATAATCTTTGTTCTAAAAAGTATTTAAGGCTATCATGATCCGTTTTTACCTTGAAGTGTCTTCCCATTAGGTAGGGTCGCCATTTCTTAAGTGCATGGAGTATTGCCAACATTTCCTTCTCATAAATAGCTTTGCTTAAAAACTTTCCCTTGATTGGAGGACTTTCAAAAGCAATGGGTCTTTCATCTTGCATTAGAACAACACCAATTCCATTTCCTGAAGCATCACATTCCACAATAAAGGTTTCTGAGAAGTCCGGTGTAGCTAAGACCGGTTCTTGGCACATTGCCTTTTTAAGATGTTTAAAGGCCTTTGTTGCTTCCGGAGACCATGAAAATCAATCTTTCTTCAATAATGTTGTTAGAGGTGCTGCTATTCTCCCATAATTCTTAACCAACTTGCGATAATACTCTGCCAACCCAAGAAATCCTCGTAGATGCTTTATGGATGTGGGGATTTTCCATTCCTTAATGGCTTTAATTTTTCTAGGGTATACCTTAACTCCTTCATGAGATACAATATGACCCAAATATTCCACCTCCTGGACTCCAAAGAAACATTTGGATCTTTTTGCATATAATTGTTTCTCCTCCAATAGTTGTAGCACCTTGTCAACATGTTCAACATGATCCTTCCAAGGCTTGTTGTAGATTAGTATATCATCAAAAAATACCAACACAAATTTTCTAAGGAATGGTTTGAAAATTGAATTCATCAAACCTTGAAATGTTGAAGGTGCATTGGTAAGGCCAAAAGGCATGACCAAAAATTCATAATGACCCTCATGAGTTCTAAATGCCGTTTTCGGAATGTCTTCAATCGTCATTCTGATTTGATGATATCCCGAACGAAGATCCAACTTGGTGAAGTAAATTGATCCATGCAATTCATCCAATAATTCATCAATGACAGTTATGTGGAACTTATCTTTAATAGTGAGCTTGTTGAGCTCCCTATAATCTGGACACATGCGCCATGATCCATCCTTCTTGTGCACCAATACTACTGGAGCTGAGAAAAAACTTTGACTCGGTTGAATTATACCAGCCTCTAGCATTTCTGCAACCATACGTTCAATTTGACTTTTTTGGACATATGGATATCTGTACGACCTGATGTTTGGAGGAACACTTCCTGGAATCAGATGAATAGCATGATCATGATCACGCATAGGTGGGAGACCTTTGGGAGTCTCAAATACCTTGGAATGATTGTCCAGGACTTTTTGGAGATCTGGAGAAATAGATGATTCCAATGGGGAAACATCTAGCGAACATAATTGTGCAATTACACCTCTTTGCTCCTTTTTTAGAAGCTTTGTCATGCCATTAGAGCTGATTATATTTCCTGGTTTCCCTGCAATACCCCTTAATTCAACTTCCTTTCCTTCAACAGAAAATTTCATGAAAAGTTCTTGAAAATTAAAAGTTATCGTACCCAAGGATTGTAGCCATTGGACTCCTAGTACAACATCAGCACCTCCCATTGGAATGGAAAGCATTGGGCTAGTCAATACATATTCTCCCATGGATAGCTTGATATTATGGCACTTTCCAGAACAATTTATTGTTCCTCCATTTGCAATCATCACTTGACACTTTGGTGCTGGATATAGGAAGCAATTCAATTCTTTTGCTACCCTACAATGAATAAAATTGTGGGTGCTTCCTGAATCAATCAACACTATTACCTTTTTCTTCTTGATTTGTCCTTCTATCTTGATGGTTTGAGGAGTGGTAATTCCAAGATATGGTCGGATTTATTTGTTCTTCATCTAGGCTTTGTTCCTGGAATATATCCTCTTCTTTTGACCTTTCTTGCTCCTTTTCTTCTTCCTCTTCACAATCTATGTAGAATAATTTCTTCTCAGCACACTTATGACCTTTTGTGTATTTGCTATCACAATTGTACCAAAGCCCTTTTGCTCTTTTTTCTTCCAATTGTTGTGGTGTCAACCTTGTAGGTTGTGGAAGACTATGGGAAACAACACTTCCGTCTTTATAGTTGTGAATGGTATGCTTCCTAGTTGCCATAATTTTGCTTTCCATTTTTCTTGCTAACCTGAATGCCTTCTCTAATGAATCAGGTTCCCAAAGGCACACATCATGTTGGATATTATCCTTTAAAGACCCTATGAACACATCAATCCTATGCTCCTCTGGAATATCTTTCACCCTTATGTTCAATTTTTGGAACTCCTCAATGTGCTCCATTATTGAACCCTTTTGTTTGAGACTTATCAATTGGCTAAAAAAAGTGTTGTTTTTTGTATCCTCATAATGTGCTATCAATTCTTCCGTAAAAATTGCCCAAGTGATAAATTTTTTACGAGAACAAAGCCATTGATACCATACAAACTGATTTGGTTCCAAATATAAAGTTGCCATACGTACCTTTTGTGTGTTTTGCACATTATTGAGATCAAAGAATTGCTCCATCTGTAATATCCATGTGGCGGGATCCTTGCCATCAAACTTCCTCATATCGATTTTTGGAATATGGTGGGTCTTCGATCCAACATTAGAGTCTATGGAATCATGATTAACATTTCTTTTGTTCACATCATGAGTTTCCTTCACAACCTTTTCACCATTAGTAAGTATTTCTTGTAGAAAATTTGTCAAATCTGTCTTCAACTCAGCCATGTCTGTCTTCAAATCTGTCCTCAAATCTGTCTTCAGATCATCCATCTTAGCTTCCATGCCCTTTATCTTAGATTCCACGTCATTTATCTTAGATTCCATGCCATTTATCTTAGCATCTGTTAGCTTTTGTGAGCGTGACATTTGTTGCACTTGTTCTTGTAATTTTGATATATCATGTAGCATTTCTTCCTCTTCTTCATGAGTCATGCTAGAGCTTTCAGGTTCCTTACTAGGTGTTTGAATTTTCTTTCCTCGGGGCATCAGTTACTGATAATAATGCTTTACTATGCCCTTTGAATTCCTTCAAACCAAGCTTATGGAAAAATTAAAAAAAAAACTACACATCTTTTTTTACTTTGTAGAAGACTGATATTGAATCTGATGTATGTCTGTAATTTCGAATCATCCAGTTCTAAAATTGTGACCTGTAGTATCCTTGTATGTCCTCTTTCCAATGCCACTAGTCTGATCCAAATTGGATTCTCCAAGAAAGAGTTATGCACAATCTCCCGCAGTGACCTGATTATAGACTATTTCAGTAGAGCGAAATTGTATGAAGTGCCACATGTCACTGCTTCAACCTTTGACTCTGAAAAATATATAAAAGAAAACTACAGTCTGTCCTCTTTCTGTACCTTCTTACAAAATTTCAATCCGATTCTCAGAAAGAAAGTTATGACGATTTTCCCCAGGTCACCTGTTTTGAGTGTAATTCAGGCGTCTGCAAAAAGACCAAATTCCTCAGATCATATCTCCAAAAATATCACGCGAAATGATCTGAAATTCAGACCCAAGGTTCAGCGCTATTTCTTCTCAAATGGGTTTTTTTTGCGACATTTGAAACGTCACAGAAAAAAATTTATAGCGACAATGCCACGATGACCTATTTGGAGCAGTGAAACCCTACAATCCAAAGCTCTGATACCAAATGTTATGAAACCAGCTCAAGAAAAGATAGAAAAGAAAGATCAACGCCTTAGAATTCAGCCTCTTCGAGGGGGCAACCTCCTTTACATTACATAAATGAACAATTCTTGGATGATACAAATGACAAAACCTCCTTTCTATATATAGGAGTCTAAGGAGTCACAATATAATCCAGCCGACCTAATAATAATAATATAAAGCCACAAAAATAACAATAGAGGGATTCTATCGGGCACAAAAATAACAATATGGGGGTAATAGGGGCAGAACAATATAAATAAGGGGTATAACTACAATAGTAATGGGGTAATCACTAGTATTATAGGGACCCAACACAATGAATGATATATTCACGGATCTCTGGTTGCATTTCCTCTTCATCTACCAGGTTTTGATGAAAAGGAGGCCTAATTTGTTGGTTAGGCTGATTTCTCTGTTCTCTTTGTCTTGGGCTATGGAATAGGAGGATTATTTCCAAGGGCTAGTCTATCCATAAGCCTTTCCATTGTTTTCATCATAGTATCATATTTGACATCAAAAGATGTAGAAGGTTGTTCGTCCTCTTTTATTTTTCCTTTCCCAAATTTTGACCTTTTTGTTGCATCCATATTAACTTCTACTTTCACAGCATCATTTTGCATGTCATCTAAGGTAGAAAATTCTCTCTCTTTCAGTAGAATATAAAACTCATAATCAAAGTCCTTAATATAATATAATTGGGAAATTCCTCACCGAGGTTTGATGTGATGAGGAATAGAATTATAGACTTTATTGAACCTTTTCGAAAAATGTTGTACTGAGTCATGACTTGCCTTCTTCAAATTGTTATATTCAATCAAAGCTTGTACATGATTAAATTTACTTCCCCATTTTCTTAAGAAAGTGTTTTCTAATTCATCCCAATTATGTAGACTTCCAAGGGCTAAATCTTTAAACCATTCTTTCACTTCACCAATGAAACTCTGTACAAGCAACCTTACCTTAACATCTTCATATTCTACCTCTTCTAGGTCTATAAATTCATTGAACTAGTCAACATTTTTTTCTATAGTAATTTCCACCTCACTTCCAAATTTTTTATTCTAGTGTAGTACCCTTGAGGTAAGTCATGAAGTATCGCTAGTAAAACAAGAGGAGCATATCTAGCAGGGCCTACCATAGTAGAAGTACTAGCAGAAATTCCCACAGGAGGAGTAAAAATGAAACTAGCAGGGGTAGCGATGAAAGCACATGTTCTTTAAGGGAGTTGAGTGATAGAGACTTTTGTCTTCAAAATCAAAGTACTCCTTAAAGGTAAAGGGAAACCGATTTCTTTTCTTGAAATAAGTTAAAAAGGATCAAATTCTCTTATTTTTTCTAAAGACTCTTATTCAAGTGACAATTCTGATGCAACAATCTCCCAAAAACTATCTTTAACTTCTTTAAGAGCCTCAAAACTAGAATCTAACCCTAGTTTTGGAAAATCATTCTTTGATTTAGATATAAGCAATATGGGCTTAAATTATTCATCAAATTTAATACCTTCAATATTTTGAATATCTCCAGAGGGCAATGCGGTAGATCTTAAGAGAAATGAAGTACCTGATTTTGATGGGCTAGCATCTTTTCTAAGAATTTTTTCTCGGTCATCAACTATTTCTGGTGGATTAGGGTCTAGATTTCTCCTTGTATGAATATTCTTGGAACCCACCTTTAAGTTTAGGATATCAGTGGAGTCACCAAGGTAGAAATACAGCCTTGAACAATCTAATATCCTGCTACCATCAAGACCTCAGTTTTTTAAAGTGAAACATCCAGGATAATATAACTTTCGAACTCCCGACATGCGCACCAAAATGTTATCACTGGGCTAGAAAGAGTTGGGTTGTCTAAAACTCTAACCTAGTGTAACTATTTCAGAACACTTAGACTAGAATGTAGCCCTTCCAATCTGAGAGGGACCTCTCAAATGTCTATCAAATTTACTTGAAACAATTCAAATAATAGACGACTAACTGTAATTTTTTTTTTTTGGTTTTGTAGGTGAAGAAATATGTGATGAATGCCACCATTGTGCATGGAGTCAAATTAAAACAAATTATGGTCAACAACAGTCTTTAGTGGAAGTTCAGGCATCCATTACTTTAAAACTGACATCAAATTAACATCCACATTCATACATAGTAAATGAAGGAAATTGGAGTAGTTTGACAAGATTTCCAACTAATCAAGATACTATGTAAAACATAAAACAACATGGTAAGAACACATGAAAGCCATGACATGAATCTCAAGTACAAAAACAAAGTTGCTGCAGATTTTCTATTAATAGGATCAAAACATTAACTAAGGTCAGTTCTTCATATTATCCATCAATCCTTCTCAAAGTCAAAAAGCTACCTATTTATAGAGAAAAAATCTCTTTACATTAACTTGCCACCTGGGCCAAATTTGATCCACTATCTAATAGCCCTATTCCTATTTTTCTTCTAACTAATAGAGTCCTCATAGGGATTTTTTGTTTTACATAATTGGAATTCAATTATGACTCTACTAGCTTTTAAAACTCTAACCACTTTCTGTTGATGAATAAACTGAGCCCAACTACTTGCTGAATTTGCTGGAGTTTCATTATACCTCCGACCTATTGATATTGCTTAAATTTATTTTTGTTGATTGTCTTCTTTAATGAGCTGGCTATTATGCTAATGTGGCTATGTGTTGACTTGGCATTCTTAAAAATAGCAATTTTGCATGATGAAGTGGATACCCTTCATGATCTATAATCCATCTAGAGTTTGGATGTTTGATATTCAAAATCTTAGAAAAAGGCATAAAAAAACAGAGTTTTTATGATTTCGTAGCAAAAAACAGAGTCTTTAGCGGTTTCGTAGCAAACTTTGGTAGCAACTTCAAAAAACACCCTTATGCTACCTATTTTCTCTCTTTGCTAATTCTAAGGTCTTCTTTGATATTTGTAAGCTAAACATATACCTTTAGAACTTCCTTTGTTGAGTTTTAGAAAAACCTTAACCTCCATGGAAAGCTACATCAATCTCGTAGCAAATTCTCAACTTCATTATGGGGAGTTGCTACGAAAGTTCAAAATTCTGAGTTTTTTTGAATTTTCATGATTCTTAATGCCTCCTTATTACTCCTAATACGATGTTGACTATATATAATGTTGATTTTATTGGTTTAGGTATAGTGAAGACAAAATTGAGAATTTTACCATGTCATGGAGTAGCATCTAATTCAACAATGATTTTGAGATTTCTCTTTTTGAGTTCAACCTGGATCATTTAAATTTGAGTTTCTAATGTTGTAACTTGTTCTTGTAATCTTTTCCAATTTACATGTAACCATCTATGCCTTTTATAAATATGCTCAAACATTCTGTGCAAAGGTAGAGTCCTCCTTACCATCTTTTTAGATTTTTCTGCAATTTCATCATAAAATTTTATCTGTTTTAACACTTCATTTTAGTAATCCTCAAACTCAAGTTTGGTTTGATAACTTCTTGTTTAGCTTCTCTTAATTGTTCCTGTAGAACTTCTGTTTCACTTTTTTCCTGAACAACCTCCTTTCCTTTCTTTTTCTTTGTTTCCTTCTTTGATGGTTCTATTTTGTCCCATGGTACTTCAAGTATCTCCTCAACTTGCTGCATTAATCTTGTGACAAGTTTCCTTGGTCTAAAAGTGAAACCATGTTCTTCCTAAGTAATGTCTAATTTCTTAGCTCTCTTTCTTTTCTTCTTTGTTTCAATTTTGGTCACTTCTATAGGATGCTCAACTGGGCTTTCTTCAATTTCTATAACTTCTAGAATATCAGTTAGGTTGCCGTTATTTGTACTATGTTCTCTACTCTGTCTTCTGGTCATCCTCCTTTTAGTGTTTTTGGAAGTCTCAATTATAGGTTGCTTTGCCACTAGTTGATGCTCTTTTCTAGGGGTTATGGATTTATATTTTGGCGTTATCCTGGGGGGGTAGCAACATCTAATTCATATCCACTTAAGAACAAGAATGTAAGCCAACCTTTCTTTAATCTATTTAACTCTTCAAGCACTAGAAATTTTATACGACCATGATGAAAAAAAGAGGTATTGATTTTGTCTGATTAGCTTGAACCTTGTCAACCATTTTCCCTAGACATCTGAAGAGATAGAAAGACATATATAAGGGTTTTTTACCTGTGAAGTGGAGCAGCAACCTTAAGTGGTACCGGTAGACCATATGGAACCTTCCTTCACACATAAAATATCCTTGAATTACCATCAGTAATTTGGAATAATGATTCTTAAGGCAGGTTCTAGAGATGTCTATTGTCATATCAGTACCTCGATGTTCTTCCTTCAAAAATCCATCACAAATTTGTAGTTGTAACTTTTGGACTTTAAACCACGTCTCGCCTGACCTTGGAATTTTAGTAGCATGGGAAATGGTGTCTAGAAAGATAGTCAAATTCAAAATGCCAACCTTCGTGCCAATCCCGGTGAAATTGATAGTGAAGTCTGTGGTAATTTTCTCATGAAAACCTTGCAATTTTTGGCAAAATGATATACATCCCACATTGGCAAATGACTGTACAAAAGTTGGGTCTTCTTCAAGAAATTTCATATATGTGGGCTCATAACACACTACAACACCTCCTTTGTATTGTTTTCTGGTTGCCATGCTATCAACACATCAGGAGTTTCTTCCTCTTTACCTGCAAACCAATTTGAGAACACCTAGACCACACTCAGACCATGGCTAGACTCGTTTTGACAACGCAAAACCCTATTACAGTGACAACACTTGTGAACTTTTGATAGCAACAAATGGTATAAAGTGGAAAAGGAGAGGTAAGGGTGAATGAAAAGAAGTGGAGGACATGAGAATAAAGGTTTTTTATGAACCAGTACAAATCTGACATCACTAACAATAATTTAAAATAATATCATTACACAAAAATAGTCTTTAGTAGTGAGACAAGTATTAGGATGGACCATGTTGCTACGGAATTGTCAGGTACTTTCGTAGCGAATTCTTGGTTTGCTGAACTCAAGTTGATGCGAAAGTTTGTAAAACTGTTAGACAACTCAATTATGAAACGATGACTACAAAACGAATGGAATCATGACGTTTTCTCTTTTATGATGACCCTATCAAACACTAAATGTACCATATGACTGATTTCACATGATCCTAAACATAAAAGTCCTATCTAGAATGACTAATCAAACTAAAAATTATTTCTAGGGGTTATCATGGATAACAGTAATCTTTTTAGTAGTAGCTAGAGGAGAGGGTTGATATTTATCTTGAAAGTAGTTATGATATTTTTCTTTCCAATTTAATTTTAAAATGTTATAGAATTAAATTAAAATGAATTATGAATTTTTAAGCATGCGGTATTCATAAGCCATGGTATTTGTCCATGGTAGTGTAACAAAGCCTATTTATAGGTTAATAATCAACATGATAAAGAATGAGTGAATGTGTGTGGTTAAGAATCTTGTAACATGTTTCTCAAATATATATGTTTAACACAAGTTTTAATTTTTTTTATAATGATAATAATAATAAGGTTATAATTGTAATTTTTTTTAGATTTCTTTTTCTAATATATATTTTGAGATAAATGTTTATATGCCTACCATGGATGGAGGGTCGTAGAAAATTACCATTTATTTAATTTACATATATTATTTCAATAAAAAAGAAAAAGAAAATTAAGAATATGAAATACAAATTATAATTTAAAAAATTAGAATGTTATTTTTGTATGAATAACAAAAAATTAACATTGAATATTCAAATTAACGTTTTGCATTTTTAATTTTATTTTAGATGTTTTAATGTAATAAATAAAATAATTTATGTAGGATCTTTTAAACGAGTGCCATTGTAAAAGTACTCATCTATGACTGATATTTCGATTTTTTATAATGATTGATATTTTGATTTCTTTTAATCTAAAAAACCAAAGAGATGTAAGATTAAAATCCCCAATTATAACGTCATTTACCAAGAGAAAAACAAGACATAAACTTAAAAAAAATTACTAATAACTATGTATCAAACTAGCTACTATATTACCTTAAAATAAAAAAATAAAAAAACAAAGATAATGATAATAATAATTAATTTATTATAATTAAAAAAATACATAATTCTAATTACATTTTATGCTTAAATAAAAATATATTATACTTTAGTTATAATTATTTTTTAATATTTAAAATTATTATACTTTATTTCTTAATATTTAAAAATTAATATAGTTTCATCATGCAACCCTACTACATATGACGAGAAAATCTATCGAAATTATACCAAACATGTATGTTGAGATATTCCTTTGACCACCATGTGAATCTATCTTGTTGGAATTAATGGAGAAAGCTAAACTTAAATTATTGTTAAGATGGTGATAGGATTGAGACTCTAATTTGAGATCTCTGATCATAATATCTAGGAAGTGGTTGAAACCATCCCATTAGTGTAAAAGCCTATATATTTGAGGCTCATATGACTAAATGAAATAAGTAAAATAGTGTGTATATAAGTGTTTGTACACTCTCCAAGTATCTCCCCTCTAGAGCCATTTAGGTAATATATTAAGATTTTATCTTGGTATCATAGCTACAGAACGGAGGTACCTATACGCTGATTGGAGGATTTGAAAAGCCTGACTAAGGCGAAGTGGTTGAAACCATTCCATTAATGTAAAAGCCTATATATTTGAGGCTCATATGACTAAATGAAATAGTGTGTGTATAAGTGTTTGTACACTCTCCAAGTATCTCTGCTCGAGAGCCATTTAAGTAATATATTAAGATTTTATCATGGTATCATAGCTACAGAAAGGAGGTACCTATACGCTGAGTGGAGGATTTAAAAAGCGTGACTAAGGCGAAGTGGTCGCCTGGTTTGGAGGGCAATTACGCCACTCCACTATAACTCTTCCACGAGAATATCTCCCCTAGAGAGCCATTTAGGAAATATATTAAGATTTTATAACTCTTCCACGAGAGTATCTCCCCTACCCTACCACGAGAGTATCTCTCCTACCCTAGAGAGCCATTTAGGAAATATATTAAGATTTTATCATAGTATTAGTGAAAGGAGGTACCTATACCCTGAGTGGAGGATTTGAAAAGCGTGACTAAGGCGAAGTGGTCGTGTGGTTTGGAGGGCAATCACGCCGATCCAATATAACTCTTCCACGCATTTTCATTTTAAGGTTCGTCGTAGCGAGCTTGTGTACAGTCGTGAAGAACTTCACAAATCCACGGTGGTAGATCGCAACGACCCTGTCAAAAGGAAAAATTCAGCTTGGAAGATCCGCATGGTGGCTGCGAGATCGTGGAGGAGTCGGTGGCCCGACGTGGAGCATATAAGGTTGCCTCAAGTGGAAAATCGGAGAATTTGCTGTCATCTTGAGAGGGGCTGCGTGGAGGCTGGATTGCAGAGGGATTGCGTTTTCTCTGTTCCCATGCCCACATGAGAATCTAACCAGTCATACAGTTTGTAAGGGGGTCGTGCTGTTGATTTAACGCAGTGGATCTTTCGGTGCTCTTAATTTATTGTGTACGTGGTGAATTCGTCTTGATGGTGGATGGTTCCGTGGAGAATTATATGTGCGAAGAATAATTCTTGGGATTTGCAAAATCCTCATCTCTGATTGCACGGGCGGCGTTGGGCGGTGTCTGGTCTCAGTCGATTTTAGATTTTAGTGCAAGAATTCAAAGGAGTAATTTTGTTCCAGCAGACTTTCAATAATGGAGAGCGTTTTACTGTCATAAATTTTCGATAATGGCAATCGCGCTGCAGGTTTTCAGTGCGAATTCTAAGGAAGCAGAAGTGCCTGATTAGCTTTCAAAGCCACTTACACAAGATAGCTCATGCACAAATTACACCACCGTTGTTGGGAGGAGTCTACATCATTGTTGGGAGAAGCGCACATGTGAACCAATCTGTCCAAACAAGGAGATCTGGTGCATTGTTTCTGCGTTGAGGAGAATGTTTGGAGAACTCAATTATGAGAACATTGGCCCATCTCATTGGCAGCATAGTGCGTAGTGCATTGGAGCATGTAAGAAATAGATCTGGAAACACTCGTCGTTGTTGTAAAATTGCATTCAACACAACGGCTACAGTATTGTTGGAGTGTTGCATGGCTGTGTAGAGGCTGGAGGACGACTGCTCTAGTTGGGAGAAAAGAAGTAAGACCAAAATAGGCCGAAGGCGTAAACGTGTGAGGGTGCTGCTTCATTTGATTGGAGTTGCAGTTGGATCTGAAAATCCGTGGAAAGGATAAAGTCTGTGCATGAACATTTTTTGAGAAGCATTTATATAGCTATCAACAAAATCAATTGGGTAAATTTTATTGTGAATTATTATATGCTACATAAAATGCGATTTTTTTTTAACCTATCTTCAGAAATATGTGCAGCTTGTGAGAGGTCGTTTAATTGCTCGTCGCCAGAGTCAAGGGCACTAAGACTTGCTTGTCACAGAATCCACCGTCTACAAGGTTCTACTGTTGAAGCACTGCCAAAAGGAAAAGTTTCCCACTGCTTGATAACGAAGTTGTTGGAGACGTTAGAAGACCGTGTGAAGTCGAGCTTCTCCAAGCTAGAAAAACTGGACTTTAAACTTGCTTGGCACAGAAGCCACCGTCTACAAGGTTCTACCGTTGAAGCACTGCCAAAAGGAAAAGTTTCCCGCTGCTTGATAATGAAGTTGTTGGAGACGTTAGAAGACCGTGTGAAGTCGAGCTTCTCCAAGCTAGAAAAACTGGACTTTAACAACGTGTCTATGTTATTAGATATTTTTGATTATGTTGATGATAATTTTTTCATGTGGACATTTGGAAGTATAACAAACTCTCTTCAAATACAATTTCATCGTCAACATATTTGTGATTGTTTTCGCTGCTTTGTATGGTTAAAAAAGTATATTACTTTTCGATTATCTAAGAATTTGTATTTAAATTATATTAAACACGTATTTTGAAATATAATCTATTTAATCAACATCAATACATTTTGAAATATAGTCTATCTAATCAACATCAATACACTCGAGGGCGGAGAAGCCACCATCATTGTTATACTTAATTTTTCTTACACGATAAATGATCCATTTTACAGTGTTTTATTATTCAAACAAAATAATATACCTGACCTCATAAATTAGAGTCACATCATTGTGACATTAATTTTTCTTTCGCATCCAATGCATTGTGTAAGTACACAATGCTTCTCACTAACATATAACTGACCTCATAAATTAGAGTCACATCATTGTGACATTAATTTTTTTTTCGCATCCAATGCATTGTGTAAATACACAATGCTTCTCACTAACATATTTTAATATGTTAGATTTAATATTTTATTAGTTAAGTAATTTGAAACTCCTATCAATTATTTTTATATGGTACTACTAAGTATCAATAATTTATTACCCAAATTTTATCATATTATTATAATAATTGGGTTAATATTTGTTTAGTGAGTGAGTAATAATTTGTTTGTATTATTTTCTTTTGTATTTGATGGCTAAATGAAATTATTGTAAGAGTTTTATTTAATTGTAATGATTAGTTTATTGTAATTTAGTCTAGATTTATAGTTGTTCTAGTGGTTGGTGATCTATGGATGATGGTATTCTTCTTTATCATATAGTGTTTCCACTTTTAACAATTTGTATTAGATCATAGAGCTTCTTGTTATAAGTATGGTAGTTGAACATTCCACTATGAAGTACCTCAAAATGGTAGCACACAGGTCTTCTTCCTTGCATGAAGACCACTCTTGTGGCATAGCCACTTGCATCTCTCTCCAATTTGAAGGGCTACTGCAAGTTTGTTAATGTCATAATTGGTGCTTCATTGTTTTTTCCTTCCAAATCGTCAAAAAACTAATGTTGACCATTGCTCCACTAGAAGCTCTTGCCACTCCATATTATGGCATGAAGTAGCGTTTCTACTACTGAAAATGAAGCTATGAATTTTCTTAGGGACTATGCTACCCCAGTGAAATTGCTAACTTCATAGACATTTATAAGAAATGTGCATCATGACAGATTCTATAATTGCAATATCTATCTTAAGGTCCCTTTAACAGTTCACATATTTTAATTCACCAATCAATATTGTGCAAAATCATATTTCATGAGATTCCTTAGTAGTTGGTGCTTCTTCAAAGTTTGTAGCACCTACATCAAGTGGGAGATGTATTCCTCCCAAGTAGAACTGTAAAGTGGTATATCATCCAAGTAAAAATTAATAATGAATCTAGATAAGGGTGCAATATAGCATTCATTATTGTCATGGACGTAGTTGGTGCATTGTGTAAACCAATTTCATGTCTACCACACATACAAACATTGTCTTGTTTTGAAGGTGGTACTCTAGTTGTTTTCCTCTTTGTGTACAACCTAGTATACCCCTATTTTAAATCCTTCTTGCTGAAGTATTTCACTTACGACAACTAATCTAACGTATCATTAATCCTAGAAAGGGAGTAGATTTTCTTTAGTGCAATATTGTTTAATGTTGTATAATTGATAGGCATTCACCAAGCCCTATTCTTCTTTGGAACACTTATAATAAGTGACCCACAAGGTGAGGTACTTGATTGATTCACACCCTACTCTTGAAATTTTTGCACTTACTTCTGCACTTTCCTTTCTTTATGACAAATTGTCTATATAAACAAATATTTTACAGTGAAAAGTCCAACAATAATTGCAATTTGTGGTCCGCTTCCCTCGTGGGTGGTATCCCTTTAGGCTCCTAGAACAATCGTTTGTATTATTGTAGAAACTTTCCCAATTGATGTTTCTTTTGTTTATTACACCTTTCCAAGGATGCCCTTGCCCTTATTGATTTCTCACTGTATCTATTCTATCTTAGGAAATATAAAAACATATTTCTTACTAGCATTGATAATTGTCTTTTATTGGTTGGAACTTGATGGTATTTTTGTGTCTTCATATCGTTAGGAATACACATAGATTACAAAAACATTTAATATATCAAATTCGGATAATTTTAACTTACGAAACACTTGTGCAATTCCATAGAATATTTTGTTTTAGTTGGGAATTCTAACAGAGGTATAAGCGATCTTTGTACCATAATGAATCATTTTTCCAGCTAAATGTATCAGAAGTACTCGAATCTTGTTGTAGCTTTCGAATAAGTGCCCACACTTCTTCGTCATTCTTCCATTCCTCCTTTGCTTCGTTTATCCAATCTGGTTGGATAATAGAAATGGCACACAACAATGCTTCCATATCCTCATCCTTTCTTGAGAGTGCATCTGCCACCACATTTTGCTTCCCTTTTTTGTAGATGATTTCAAAGTCATAACCCAACATCTTTGTGACCCACTTTTGTTGCTCTTCAAAGGATAATCTTTGTTCTAAAAAGTATTTAAGGCTATCATGATCCGTTTTTACCTTGAAGTGTCTTCCCATTAGGTAGGGTCGCCATTTCTTAAGTGCATGGAGTATTGCCAACATTTCCTTCTCATAAATAGCTTTGCTTAAAAACTTTCCCTTGATTGGACGACTTTCAAAAGCAATGGGTCTTTCATCTTGCATTAGAACAACACCAATTCCATTTCCTGAAGCATCACATTCCACAATAAAGGTTTCTGAGAAGTCCGGTGTAGCTAAGACCGGTGCTTGGCACATTGCCTTTTTAAGATGTTTAAAGGCCTTTGTTGCTTCCGGAGTCCATGAAAATCAATCTTTCTTCAATAATGTTGTTAGAGGTGCTGCTATTCTCCCATAATTCTTAACCAACTTGCGATAATACCCTGCCAACCCAAGAAATCCTCGCAGATGCTTTATGGATGTGGGGATTTTCCATTCCTTAATGGCTTTAATTTTTCTAGGGTCTACCTTAACTCCTTCATGAGATACAATATGACCCAAATATTCCACCTCCTGGACTCCAAAGAAACATTTGGAACTTTTTTCATATAATTGTTTCTCCTCCAATAGTTGTAGCACCTTGTCAACATGTTCAACATGATCCTTCCAAGACTTGTTGTAGATTAGTATATCATCAAAAAATACCAACACAAATTTTCTAAGGAATGGTTTGAAAATTGAATTCATCAAACCTTGAAATGTTGAAGGTGCATTGGTAAGGCCAAAAGGCATGACCAAAAATTCATAATGACCCTCATGAGTTCTAAATGTCGTTTTCGGAATGTCTTCAATCGTAATTCTGATTTGATGATATCCCGAACGAAGATCCAACTTGGTGAAGTAAATTGATCCATGCAATTCATCCAGTAATTCATCAATGACAGGAATGGGGAACTTATCTTTAATAGTGAGCTTGTTGAGCTCCCTATAATCTGGACACATGCGCCATGATCCATCCTTCTTGTGCACCAATACTACTGGAGCTGAGAAAAAACTTTGACTCGGTTGAATTATACCAGCCTCTAGCATTTCTGCAACCATACGTTCAATTTCACTTTTTTGGACATATGGATATCTGTATGACCTGATGTTTGGAGGAACACTTCCTGGAATCAGATGAATAGCATGATCATGATCACGCATAGGTGGGAGACCTTTGGGAGTCTCAAATACCTTGGAATGATTGTCCAGGACTTTTTGGAGATCTGGAGAAATAGATGATTCCAATGTGGAAACATCTAGCGAACATAATTGTGCAATTACACCTCTTTGCTCCTTTTTTAGAAGCTTTGTCATGCCATTAGAGCTGATTATATTTCCTGGTTTCCCTGCAATACCCCTTAATTCAACTTCCTTTCCTTCCACAGAAAATTTCATGAAAAGTTCTTGAAAATTAAAAGCTATCGTACCCAAGGATTCTAGCCATTGGACTCCTAGTACAACATCAGCACCTCCCATTGGAATGGAAAGCATTGGGCTAGTCAATACATATTCTCCCATGGATAGCTTGATATTATGGCACTTTCCAGAACAATTTATTGTTCCTCCATTTGCAATCATCACTTGACACTTTGGTGCTGGATATAGGAAGCAATTCAATTCTTTTGCTACCCTACAATGAATAAAATTGTGGGTGCTTCCTCAATCAATCAACACTATTACCTTTTTCTTCTTGATTTGTCCTTCTATCTTGATGGTTTGAGGAGTGGTAATTCCTGCCAATGCATTACAAGATATGGTCGGATTTATTTGTTCTTCATCTAGGCTTTGTTCCTGGAATATATCCTCTTCTTTTGACCTTTCTTGCTCCTTTTCTTCTTCCTCTTCACAATCTATGTAGAATAATTTCTTCTCAGCACACTTATGACCTTTTGTGTATTTGCTATCACAATTGTACCAAAGCCCTTTTGCTCTTTTTTCTTCCAATTGTTGTGGTGTCAACCTTGTAGGTTGTGCAAGACTATGGGCAACAACACTTCTGTCTTTATAGTTGTGAATGGTAAGCTTCCTAGTTGCCATAATTTTGCTTTCCATTTTTATTGGTAACCTGAATGCCTTCTCTAATGAATCAGGTTCCCAAAGGCACACATCATGTTGGATATTATCCTTTAAAGACCCTATGAACACATCAATCCTACTCTGGAATATCTTTTACCCTTATGTTCAATTTTTGGAACTCCTCAATGTGCTCCATTATTGAACCCTTTTGTTTGAGACTTATCAATTGGCTAAAAAAAGTGTTGTTTTTTGTATCCTCATAATGTGCTATCAATTCTTCCGTAAAAATTGCCCAAGTGATAAATTTTTTACGAGAACAAAGCCATTGATACCATACAAACTGATTTGGTTCCAAATATAAAGTTGCCATACGTACCTTTTGTGTGTTTTGCACATTATTGAGATCGAAGAATTGCTCCATCTGTAATATCCATGTGGCGGGATCCTTGCCATCAAACTTCCTCATATCGATTTTTGGAATATGGTGGGTCTTCGATCCAACATTAGAGTCTATGGAATCATGATTAACATTTCTTTTGTTCACATCATGAGTTTCCTTCACAACCTTTTCACCATTAGTAAGTATTTCTTGTAGAAAATTTGTCAAATCTGTCTTCAAATCTGCCATGTCTGTTTTCAAATCTGTCCTCAAATCTGTCTTCAGATCATCCATCTTAGCTTCCATGCCCTTTATCTTAGATTCCATGCCATTTATCTTAGATTCCATGCCATTTATCTTAGCATCTGTTAGCTTTTGTGAGCGTGACATTTGTTGCACTTGTTCTTGTAATTTTGATATATCATGTAGCATTTCTTCCTCTTCTTCATGAGTCATGCTAGAGCTTTCAGGTTCCTTACTAGGTGTTTGAATTTTCTTTCCTCGGGGCATCAGTTACCGATAATAATGCTTTACTATGCCCTTTGAATTCCTTCAAACCAAGCTTATGGAAAAATTAAAAAAAAAAACTACACACCTTTTTTTACTTTGTAGAAGCCTGATATTGAATCTGATGTATGTCTATAATTTCGAATCATCCAGTTCTGAAATTGTGACCTGTAGTATCCTTGTATGTCCTCTTTCCAATGTCACTAGTCTGATCCAAATTGGATTGTCCAAGAAAGCGTTATGCACAATCTCCCGCAGTGACCTGATTATAGACTATTTCAGTAGAGCGAAATTGTATGAAGTGCCACGTGTCACTGCTTCAACCTTTGACTCTGAAAAATATATAAAAGAAAACTACAGTCTGTTCTCTTTCTGTACCTTCTTACAAAATTTCAATCCGATTCTCAGAAAGAAAGTTATGACGATTTTCCCCAGGTCACCTGTTTTGAGTGT
Source organism: Pinus tabuliformis (assembly GCA_031772625.1). NCBI lineage: Eukaryota > Viridiplantae > Streptophyta > Pinopsida > Pinales > Pinaceae > Pinus > Pinus tabuliformis. Next base: position 869,024,611 of record CM062810.1, on the reverse strand, counting down.
AATTCAGGCGTCTGCAAAAAGACCAAATTCCTGAGATCATATCTCCAAACATATCACGCGAAATAATCTGAAATTTAGACCCAAGGTTCAGCGCGATTTCTTCTCAAATGGGTTTTTCTTGCGACTTCTGAAACGTCACAGAAAAAAATTTATAGCGAAAATGCCACGATGGCCTGTTTGGAGCAGCGAAACCCTAGAATCCAAAGCTCTGATACCAAATGTTATGAAACCAGCTCAAGAAAAGATAGAAAAGAAAGATCAACGCCTTAGAATTCAGCCTCTTCGTGGGGGCAACCTCCTTTACATTACATAAATGAACAATTCTTGGATGATACAAATGACAAAACCTCCTTTCTATATATAGGAGTCTAAGGAGTCACAATATAATCCAGCCGACCTAATAATAATAATATAAAGCCACAAAAATAACAATAGAGGGATTCTATGGGGCACAAAAATAACAATATGGGGGTAATAGGGGCACAACAATATAAATAAGGGGTATAACTACAATAGTAATGGGGTAATCACTAGTATTATAGGGACCCAACACAATGAATGATATATTCACAGATCTCTGGTTGCATTTCCTCTTCATCTACCAGGTTTTGATGAAAAGGAGGCCTAATTTGTTGGTTAGGTTGATTTCTCTGTTCTCTTTGTCTCTGTTGAATTTGATCCCTTCTGAAATTTGGATTTCTAACTTGTGTCTCGGGCTATGGAATAGGAGGATTATTTCCAAGGGCTAGTCTATCCATAAGCCTTTCCATTGTTTTCATCATAGTATCATATTTGACATCAAAAGATGTAGAAGGTTGTTCTTCCTCTTTTACTTTTCCTTTCCCAAATTTTGACCTTTTTGTTGCATCCATATTAACTTCTAATTTCACAGCATCATTTTGCATGTCATCTAAGGTAGAAAATTCTCTCTCTTTCAGTAGAATATAAAACTCATAATCAAAGTCCTTAATATAATATAATTGGGAAATTCCTCACCGAGGTTTGATGTGATGAGGAATAGAATTATAGACTTTATTGAACCTTTTTGAAAAATGTTGTACTGAGTCATGACTTGCCTTCTTCAAATTGTTATATTCAGTCAAAGCTTGTACATGATTAAATTTACTTCCCCATTTTCTTAAGAAAGTGTTTTCTAATTCATCCCAATTATGTAGACTTCCAAGGGCTAAATCTTTAAACCATTCTTTCACTTCACCAATGAAACTCTATACAAACAACCTTACCTTAACATCTTCATATTCTACCTCTTCTAGGTCTATAAATTCATTGAACTAGTCAACATTTTTTTCTATAGTAATTTCCACCTCACTTCCAAATTTTTTATTCTAGTGTAGTACCCTTGAGGTAAGTCATGAAGTATCGCTAGTAAAACAAGAGGAGCATATCTAGCAGGGCCTACCATAGTAGAAGTACTAGCAGAAATTCCCACAGGAGGAGTAAAAATGAAACTAGCAGGGGTAGCGATGAAAGCACATGTTCTTTAAGGGAGTTGAGTGATAGAGACTTTTGTCTTCAAAATCAAAGTACTCCTTAAAGGTAAAGGGAAACCAATTTCTTTTCTTGAAATAAGTTAAAAAGGATCAAATTCTCTTATTTTTTCTAAAGACTCTTATTCAAGTGACAATTCTAATGCAACAATCTCCCAAAAACTATCTTTAACTTCTTTAAGAGCCTCAAAACTAGAATCTAACCCTAGTTTTGGAAAATCATTCTTTGATTTAGATATAAGCAATATGGGCTTAAATTATTCATCAAATTTAATACCTTCAATATTTTGAATATCTCCAGAGGGCAATGCGGTAGATCTTAAGAGAAATGAAGTACCTGATTTTGATGGGCTAGCATCTTTTCTTAAAATTTTTTCTCGGTCATCAACTATTTCTGGTGGATTAGGGTCTAGATTTCTCCTTGTATGAATATTCTTGGAACCCACCTTTAAGTTTAGGATATCAGTGGAGTCACCAAGGTAGAAATACAGCCTTGAACAATCTAATATCCTGCCACCATCAAGACCTCAATTTTTTAGAGTGAAACATCCAAGATAATATAACTTTCGAACTCCCGACATACGCACCAAAATGTTATCACTGTGCTAGAAAGAGTTGGGTTGTCTAAACCTCTAACCTAGTGTAACTATTTCAGACCACTTAGACTAGAATTTAGCCCTTCCAATCTGGGAGGGACCTCTCAAATGTCTATCAAATTTACTTGAAACAATTCAAATAATAGAGGACTAACTCTAATTTTTTTTTTTGGTTTTGTAGGTGAAGAAATATGTGATGAATGCCACCATTGTGCATGGAGTCAAATTAAAACAAATTATGGTCAACAACAGTCTTTAGTGGAAGTTGAGGCATCCATTACTTTAAAACTGACATCAAATTAACATCCACAATCATACATAGTAAATGAAGGAAATTGGAGTAGTTTGACAAGATTTCCAACTAATCAAGATACTATGTAAAACATAAAACAACATGGTAAGAACACATGAAAGCCATGACATGAATCTCAAGTACAAAAACAAAGTTGCTGCAGATTTTCTATTAATAGGATCAAAAGATTAACTAAGGTCAGTTCTTCATATTATCCATCAATCCTTCTCAAAGTCAAAAAGCTACCTATTTATAGAGAAAATATCTCTTTACATTAACTTGCCACCTGGGCCAAATTTGATCCACTATCTAAGAGACCTATTCCTATTTTTCTTCTAACTAATAGAGTCCTCATAGGGATTTTTTGTTTTACATAGTTGGAATTCAATTATGACTCTACTAGCTTTTAAAACTCTAACCACTTTCTTTTGATGAATAAACTGAGCCCAACTACTTGCTGGATTTGCTGGAGTTTCATTATACCTCCGACCTGTTGATATTGCTTAAATTTATTTTTGTTGATTGTCTTCTTTAATGAGCTGGCTATTATGCTAATGTGGCTATGTGTTGACTTGGCATTCTTAAAAATAGCAATTTTGCATGATGAAGTGGATACCCTTCATGATCTATAATCCATCTAGAGCTTGGATGTTTGATATTCAAAATCTTAGAAAAAGGCATAAAAAAACAGAGTTTTTATGATTTTGTAGCAAAAAACAGAGTCTTTAGCGGTTTCGTAGCAAACTTTGGTAGCAACTTCAAAAAACACCCTTATGCTACCTATTTTCTCTCTTTGCTAATTCTAAGGTCTTCTTTGATATTTGTAAGCTAAACATATGCCTTTAGAACTTCCTTTGTTGAGTTTTAGAACAACCTTAACCTCCATGGAAAGCTACATCAATCTCGTAGCAAATTCTCAACTTCATTATGGGGAGTTGCTACGAAAGTTCAAAATTCTGAGTTTTTTTGAATTTTCATGATTCCTAATGCCTCCTTATTACTCCTAATACGATGTTGACTATATATAATGTTGATTTTATTGGTTTAGGTATAGTGAAGACAAAATTGAGAATCTTACCATGTCATGGAGTAGCATCTAATTCAACAATGATTTTGAGATTTCTCTTTTTGAGTTCAACCTGGATCATTTAAATTTGAGTTTCTAATGTTGTAACTTGTTCTTGTAATCTTTTCCAATTTACATGTAACCATCTATGCCTTTTATAAATATGCTCAAACATTCTGTGCAAAGGTAGAGTCCTCCTTACCATCTTTTTAGATTTTTCTGCAATTTCATCATAAAATTTTATCTGTTTTAACACTTCATTTTAGTAATCCTCAAACTCAAGTTTGGTTTGATAACTTCTTGTTTAGCTTCTCTTAATTGTTCCTGTAGAACTTCTGTTTGACTTTCTTCCTGAACAACCTCCTTTCCTTTCTTTTTCTTTGTTTCCTTCTTTGATGGTTCTATTTTGTCCCATGGTACTTCAAGTATCTCCTCAACTTGCTGCATTAATCTTGTGACAAGTTTCCTTGGTCTAAAAGTGAAACCACGTTCTTCCTAAGTAATGTCTAATTTCTTAGCTCTCTTTCTTTTCTTCTTTGTTTCAATTTTGGTCACTTCTATAAGATGCTCAACTGGGCTTTCTTCAATGTCTATAACTTCTAGAATATCAGTTAGGTTGCCGTTATTTGTACTATGTTCTCTACTCTGTCTTCTGGTCATCCTCCTTTTAGTGCTTGTGGAAGTCTCAATTATAGGTTGCTCTGCCACTAGTTGATGCTCTTTTCTAGGGGTTATGGATTTATATTTTGGCGTTATCCTGGGGGGGTAGCAACATCTAATTCATATCCACTTAAGAACAAGAATGTAAGCCAACCTTTCTTTAATCTATTTAACTCTTCAAGCACTAGAAATTTTATACGACCGTGATGAAAAAAAGAGGTATTGATTTTGTCTGATTAGCTTGAACCTTGTCAACCATTTTCCCTAGACATCTGAAGAGATAGAAAGACATATATAAGGGTTTTTTACCTGTGAAGTGGAGCAGCAACCTTAAGTGGTACGGTAGACCATATGGAACCTTCCTTCACACATAAAATATCCTTGAATTACCATCAGTAATTTGGAATAATGATTCTTAAGGCAGGTTCTAGAGATGTCTATTGTCATATCAGTACCTCGATGTTCTTCCTTCAAAAATCCATCACAAATTTGTAGTTGTAACTTTTGGACTTTAAACCACGTCTCGCCTGACCTTGGAATTTTAGTAGCATGGGAAATGGTTTCTAGAAAGATAGTCAAATTCAAAATGCCAACCTTCGTGCCAATCCCGGTGAAATTGATAGTGAAGTCTGTGGTAATTTTCTCATGAAAACCTTGCAATTTTTGGCAAAATGATATACATCCCACATTGGCAAATGACTGTACAAAAGTTGGGTCTTCTTCAAGAAATTTCATATATGTGAGCTCATAACACACTACAACACCTCCTTTGTATTGTTTTCTGGTTGCCATGCTATCAACACATCAGGAGTTTCTTCCTCTTTACCTGCAAACCAATTTGAGAACACTTAGACCACACTCAGACCATGGCTAGACTCGTTTTGACAACGCAAAACCCTATTACAGTGACAACACTTGTGAACTTTTGATTGCAACAAATGCTATAAAGTGGAAAAGGAGAGGTAAGGGTGAATGAAAAGAAGTGGTGGACATGAGAATAAAGGTTTTTTATGAACTAGTACAAATCTGACATCACTAACAATAATTTAAAATAATATCATTACACAAAAATAGTCTTTAGTAGTGAGACAAGTATTAGGATGGACCGGCAAATGGCGAGTTCTAGGGTTTTCGCTTGCAGAGAGATGTTTGCAGCCGCAGCCGGTCCAAAGGCGGGTGCAGGTGCAGAAGGCGGGCCAGGGATTGGAGCAAAGGGGAGAACTGCTCGTTCTGACGCCGGAAGGCTTTGCCCTGTAAAATGGCGCAGACAACCGACTCAAAACCGGTTAGATCATCACGGCAGAGCATGTGCAGAGCTTGTTACCTCGAGGGATCATGCGTACTGGCCAGAACATTACAGATCCGGCTTAAAACGCCATGATCTAGCCAGCATTCGAGCCCCCAGGTTGCAGATCGGCGGGAGTGGGACGCGGGCATCACCAGAAGTTTGCATCATCCGCGAGGAGGGCTCCCTATGGAGGAAGACCGAAGCCCCAAGCCGCGATACTGAAGGGGTCAGGGCTCATAAAAATCAGAATCTATGGAGAAGCGGCCGAGGGGGAATGCATGCTGCAGATCCGGCCCCCCCTTCAACGCATGAACCAAAACTACGTGTATCCGGGTTGGATCTTCTTGATTTTGGTTTTATCTGCGCACAGATTGACCCCAGACGACAGAATGAAGATTCAAGCTTCAGATCGGGTAGAGTCTTTGCAGATCTAGCCATGCAAAAGGAGAAACGAACCAAAACGGAGCCAGAACTGGATCTACGCCACCAGCCAGAGCAGGTAACAAAAAATCGTTTTCAGGTTCTGATTAAACCCCCTCAGGGGAAATCTCGTTTAGTATGGGTCCATGCAGGAGAATCCTCCATGCAGCTGAAACAGCGAATATGGGCAGAATTGGGATATCCAATTCAAACCCAGCACCTGGTCAGCGGAAGGCGGTCCCTTCAGGATTGTAGATCGCTGGGAAGTTATGAGATTGGGTCAGGGTCAATCATTATCTTAAATCTCAGATTGAGAGGAGGGGCTCTGCCTCAGGGACAGACAAGCTCCTTAGGGGGAGACAAGGGGAAAAAAGCTGCAGCCCAGCAATCCTATAAAAACATTTTACAGGGCAGCAGGAGTTCAGGGTGCACACCAGATCAAGGCGGTCATATACCAAGGCCATACATCGTAGACCAGTCAGAGAAAACCCCAGCTCTAAATCTAGATTCCTCAGGGCTCGATGGTTTCGTCCAGGCCTATGAAACGCAAGCTTTAATTTGCAGATTTAACAGTTTTTGGCCTAAACCCAGGGATCTTTTCCATTGGATCTTCTCCAACTGGACTATGGAGTGTGACATTCATCTATGTGCAAAGGGTTTTTTCATAGTAAGATTTACATCTAAGGAAGTTAGAGATACAGTCATTAGTACCGGGCCATGGTTTTGGGGAACAACAGGACTGTTTGTAACCCCATGGTTCCCAGATTTTGATCCAAATAAAATGACGGTAACCAGAATGCCAGTCTGGGTTAGACTACACAATCTTCCTTTACACTTCTGGGATGAACGAGTGTTGGAAGGCATTGGGAACAGCATAGGGAAATATATCAAAACAGATCTGGAAAGGATCGATGAAAGGATATATACCTTCGCACGTATATGTGTGGAAGTAGACTTAAGTAAAGGGTTGCCGGAAAATATTAGGCTGATCTACAAACAACAGAACTGGCTGCAGGTTCTAGACTATGAAAACACCGCTTTCAGATGTAGGATCTGTAGGCAGACAGGCCACTTACAAAGCACATGTCCAGAAAACAAGAATAAAAAGAAGCAGAAAGGGAAGCAGAGGAAAGGATGGCTTTTTCCTCCCCCAGATTCAGAGGATGAAGAATCAGAAGCAGCAGAGGAAGAACCCCCAGCAGAAAAAACGGAGGTTTCTCAAGAAATGGAGAAACAGAAAGGAATCTCATCAGACAACAAGGTAGTGGAGACATGCATGGATCCTAGCATGGGAGGCATCAAACGGCACCACCACTCCGATACTTCAGATTCAGATAAAGAACCTGGCCCACAGAATACAGAGACTCAGTTAGCCATTGCTTCGATCGAGCCCACTCAAGGAGAGTGGCGTAAGGTCGAAAAGAAAAAGGGGAGAAAAACTTGAAGCGTGAGTCCTACTCACTGCCAGTTTCCAGTTTTTGCCCCTTTCATTTTCTCTTCTCTCTTCTCTTTTCCTATTTTTTGTGCACGTTAGTTCTCTAACGCTGTGTGGGGTGCGAAAGCGCCCGGGCCCTTGTGGCTGCATACTGAATGCTTCATTGCATCTGCTAGTGTAACTTTTCATTATCTTTTTAATAAAAAGTTACCATTTTTTTCCTTGGAAAAAAAAAGTATTAGGATGGACCATGTTGCTACGGAATTGTCAGGTACTTTCGTAGCGAATTCTTGGTTTGCTGAACTCAAGTTGATGCGAAAGTTTGTAAAACTGTTAGACAACTCAATTATGAAATGATGACTACAAAACGAATGGAATCATGACGTTTTCTCTTTTATGATGACCCTATCAAACACTAAATGTACCATATGACTAATTTCACATGATCCTAAACATAAAAGTCCTATCTAGAATGACTAATCAAACTAAAAATTATTTCTAGGGGTTATCATGGATAACAATAATCTTTTTAGTAGTAGCTAGAGGAGAGGGTTGATATTTATCTTGAAAGTAGTTATGATATTTTTCTTTCCAATTTAATTTTAAAATGTTATAGAATTAAATTAAAATGAATTATGAATTTTTAAGCATGCGGTATTCATAAGCCATGGTATTTGTCCATGGTAGTGTAACAAAGCCTATTTATAGGTTAATAATCAACATGATAAAGAATGAGTGAATGTGTGTGGTTAAGAATCTTGTAACATGTTTCTCAAATATATATGTTTAACACAAGTTTTAATTTTTTTTATAATGATAATAATAATAAGGTTATAATTGTAATTTTTTTTAGATTTCTTTTTCTAATATATATTTTGAGATAAATGTTTATATGCCTACCATGGATGGAGGGTCGTAGAAAATTACCATTTATTTAATTTACATATATTATTTTAATAAAAAAGAAAAAGAAAATTAAGAATATGAAATACAAATTATAATTTAAAAAATTAGAATGTTATTTTTGTATGAATAACAAAAAATTAACATTGAATATTCAAATTAACGTTTTGCATTTTTAATTTTATTTTAGATGTTTTAATGTAATAAATAAAATAATTTATGTAGGATCTTTTAAACGAGTGCCATTGTAAAAGTACTCATCTATGACTGATATTTCGATTTTTTATAATGATTGATATTTTGATTTCTTTTAATGATTGATATTTTGTTTTCTTTTAATAGAATCATAGACAACGGAATGTAAATTTTTTCAATTTTTTTTATAAATGTATTTTAATTGTGATGGGTATAATTAGGATGCTAAATTATTGATTTTTAATTTTTAACAATTTATTGATGTTAAAATTGATAATAATATTTTATCAAAAATATTTGACATTGCAGAAAGGTGAAATCTAAAAAACCAAAGAGATATAAGATTAAAATCCCCAATTATAACGTCATTTACCAAGAGAAAAACAAGACATAAACTTAAAAAAAATTACTAATAACTATGTATCAAACTAGCTACTATATTACCTTAAAATAAAAAAATAAAAAAACAAAGATAATGATAATAATAATTAATTTATTATAATTAAAAAAATACATAATTCTAATTACATTTCATGGTTAAATAAAAATATATTATACTTTAGTTATAATTATTTTTTAATATTTAAAATTATTATACTTTATTTCTTAATATTTAAAAATTAATATAGTTTCATCATGTAACCCTTCTACATATGACGAGAAATTCTATCGAAATTATACCAAATATGTATGTTGAGATATTCCTTTGACCACCATGTGAATCTATCTTGTTGGAATTAATGGAGAAAGCTAAACTTAAATTATTGTTAAGATGGTGATAGGATTGAGACTCTAATTTGAGATCTCCGATCATAATATCTAGGAAGTGGTTGAAACCATTCCATTAGTGTAAAAGCCTATATATTTGAGGCTCATATGACTAAATGAAATAAATAAAATAGTGTGTATATAAGTGTTTGTACACTCTCCAAGTATCTCCCCTCGAGAGCCATTTAGGTAATATATTAAGATTTTATCATGGTATCATAGCTACAGAACGGAGGTACCTATACGCTGATTGGAGGATTTGAAAAGCCTGACTAAGGCGAAGTGGTTGAAACCATTCCATTAATGTAGAAGCCTATATATTTGAGGCTCATATGACTAAATGAAATAAATGAAATAGTGTGTGTATAAGTGTTTGTACACTCTCCAAGTATCTCTGCTCGAGAGCCATTTAAGTAATATATTAAGATTTTATCATGGTATCATAGCTACAGAAAGGAGGTACCTATACGCTGAGTGGAGGATTTAAAAAGCGTGACTAAGGCGAAGTGGTCGCCTGGTTTGGAGGGCAATTACGCCGCTCCACTATAACTCTTCCATGAGAATATCTCCCCTAGAGAGCCATTTAGGAAATATATTAAGATTTTATAACTCTTCCACGAGAGTATCTCCCCTACCCTACCACGAGAGTATCTCTCCTACCCTAGAGAGCCATTTAGGAAATATATTAAGATTTTATCATAGTATTAGTGAAAGGAGGTACCTATACCCTGAGTGGAGGATTTGAAAAGCGTGACTAAGGCGAAGTGGTCGCGTGGTTTGGAGGGCAATCACGCCGATCCACTATAACTCTTCCACACATTTTCATTTTAAGGTTCGTCGTAGCGAGCTTGTGTACAGTCGTGAAGAACTTCACAAATCCACGGTGGTAGATCGCAACGACCCTGTCAAAAGGAAAAATTCAGCTTGGAAGATCCGCGTGGTCGCTGTGAGATCGTGGAGGAGTCGGTGGCCCGACGTGGAGCATATAAGGTTGCCTCAAGTGGAAAATCGGAGAATTTGCTGTCATCTTGAGAGGGGCTGCGTGGAGGCTGGATTGCAGAGGGATTGCGTTTTCTCTGTTCCCATGCCCACATGAGAATCTAACCAGTCATACAGTTTGTAAGGGGGTCGTGCTGTTGATTTAACGCAGTGGATCTTTCGGTGCTCTTAATTTATTGTGTACGTGGTGAATTCGTCTTGATGGTGGATGGTTTCGTGGAGAATTATATGTGCGAAGAATAATTCCTGGGATTTGCAAAATCCTCATCTCTGATTGCACGGGCGGCTTTGGGCGGTGTCTGGTCTCAGTCGATTTTAGATTTTAGTGCAAGAATTCAAAGGAGTAATTTTGTTCCAGCAGACTTTCAATAATGGAGAGCGTTTTACTGTCATAAATTTTCGATAATGGCAATCGCGCTGCAGGTTGTCAGTGCGAATTCTAAGGAAGCAGAAGTGCCTGATTAGCTTTCAAAGCCACTTACACAAGATAGCTCATGCACAAATTACACCACCGTTGTTGGGAGGAGTCTACATCATTGTTGGGAGAAGCGCACATGTGAACCAATCTGTCCAAACAAGGAGATCTGGTGCATTGTTTCTGCGTTGAGGAGAATGTTTGGAGAACTCAATTATTAGAACATTGGCCCATCTCATTGGCAGCATAGTGCGTAGTGCATTGGAGCATGTAAGAAATAGATCTGGAATTGCGCCGAGGAAAACCGCAGCCTGCTGAGTCACGGATCAGTGCAACGGTTTGTTCTGGAAACACTCGTCGTTGTTGTAAAATTGCATTCAACACAACGGCTACAGTATTGTTGGAGTGTTGCATGGCTGTGTAGAGGCTGGAGGACGATTGCTCTAGTTGGGAGAAAAGAAGTAAGACCAAAATAGGCCGAAGGCGTAAACGTGTGAGGGTGTTGCTTCATTTGATTGGAGTTGCAGTTGGATCTAAAAATCCGTGGAAAGGATAAAGTCTGTGCATGAACATTTTTTGAGAAGCATTTATATAGCTATCAACAAAATCAATTGGGTAAATTTTATTGTGAATTATTATATGCTACATAAAATGCGATTTTTTTTTAACCTATCTTCAGAAATATGTGCAGCTTGTGAGAGGTCGTTTAATTGCTCGTCGCCAGAGTCAAGGGCACTAAGACTTGCTTGGCACAGAATCCACCGTCTACAAGGTTCTACCGTTGAAGCACTGCCAAAAGGAAAAGTTTCCCGCTGCTTGATAACGAAGTTGTTGGAGACGTTAGAAGACCGTGTGAAGTTGAGCTTCTCCAAGCTAGAAAAACTGGACTTTAAACTTGCTTGGCACAGAAGCCACCGTCTACAAGGTTCTACCGTTGAAGCACTGCCAAAAGGAAAAGTTTCCCACTGCTTGATAACGAAGTTGTTGGAGACGTTAGAAGACCGTGTGAAGTCGAGCTTCTCCAAGCTAGAAAAACTGGACTTTAACAACATGTCTATGTTATTAGATATTTTTGATTATGTTGATGATAATTTTTTCATGTGGACATTTGGAAGTATAACAAACTCTCTTCAAATACATTTTCATCGTCAACATATTTGTGATTGTTTTCGCTGGTTTGTATGGTTAAAAAAGTATATTACTTTTCGATTATCTAAGAATTTGTATTTAAATTATATTAAACATGTATTTTGAAATATAATCTATTTAATCAACATCAATACATTTTGAAATATAGTCTATCTAATCAACATCAATACACTCGAGGGCGGAGAAGCCACCATCATTGTTATACTTAATTTTTTTTACACGATAAATGATCCATTTTACAGCGTTTTATTATTCAAACAAAATAATATACCTGACCTCATAAATTAGAGTCACATCATTGTGACATTAATTTTTCTTTCGCATCCAATGCATTGTGTAAGTACACAATGCTTCTCACTAACATATAACTGACCTCATAAATTAGAGTCACATCATTGTGACATTAATTTTTTTTTCGCATCCAATGCATTGTGTAAATACACAATGCTTCTCACTAACATATTTTAATATGTTAGATTTAATATTTTATTATTTAAGTAATTTGAAACTCCTATCAATTATTTTTATATGGTACTACTAAGTATCAATAATTTATTACCCAAATTTTATCATATTATTATAATAATTGGGTTAATATTTGTTTAGTGAGTGATTAATAATTTGTTTGTATTATTTTCTTTTGTATTTGATGGCTAAATGAAATTATTGTAAGAATTTTATTTAATTGTAATGATTAGTTTATTGTAATTTAGTCTAGATTTATAGTTGTTCTAGTGGTTGGTGATCTATGGATGATGGTATTCTTCTTTATCATATAGTGTTTCCACTTTTAACAATTTGTATTAGATCATAGAGCTTCTTGTTATAAGTATGGTAGTTGAACATTCCACTATGAAGTACCTCAAAATGGTAGCACACAGGTCTTCTTCCTTGCATGAAGACCACTCTTGTGGCATAGCCACTTGCATCTCTCTCCAATTTGAAGGGCTACTGCAAGTTTGTTAATGTCATAATTGGTGCTTCATTGTTTTTTCCTTCCAAATCGTCAAAAAACTAATGTTGACCATTGCTCCGCTAGAAGCTCTTGCCACTCCATATTATGGCATGAAGTAGCGTTTCTACTACTGAAAATGAAGCTATGAATTTTCTTAGGGACTATGCTACCCCAGTGAAATTGCTAACTTCATAGACATTTATAAGAAATGTGCATCATGACAGATTCTATAATTGCAATATCTATCTTAAGGTTCCTTTAACAGTTCACATATTTTAATTCACCAATCAATATTGTGCAAAATCATATTTCATGAGATTCCTTAGTAGTTGGTGCTTCTTCAAAGTTTGTAGCACCTACATCAAGTGGGAGATGTATTCCTCCCAAGTAGAACTGTAAAGTGGTATATCATCCAAGTAAAAATTAATAATGAATCTAGATAAGGGTGCAATATAGCATTCATTATTGTCATGGACATAGTTGGTGCATTGTGTAAACCAATTTCATGTCTACCACACATACAAACATTGTCTTGTTTTGAAGGTGGTACTCTAGTTGTTTTCCTCTTTGTGTACAACCTAGTATACCCCTATTTTAAATCCTTCTTGCTGAAGTATTTCACTTATGACAACTAATCTAACGTATCATTAATCCTAGAAAGGGAGTAGATTTTCTTTAGCGCAATATTGTTTAATGTTGTATAATTGATAGGCATTCACCAAGCCCTATTCTTCTTTGGAACAATTATAATAAGTGACCCACAAGGTGAGGTACTTGATTGATTCACACCCTACTCTTGAAATTTTTGCACTTACTTCTGCACTTTCCTTTCTTTATGACAAATTGTCTATATAAACAAATATTTTATAGTGAAAAGTCCAACAATAATTGCAATTTGTGGTCCGCTTCCCTCGTGGGTGGTATCCATTTAGGCTCCTAGAACAATCGTTTGTATTATTGTAGAAACTTTCCCAGTTGATGTTTCTTTTGTTTATTACACCTTTCCAAGGATGCCCTTGCCCTTATTGATTTCTCACTGTATCTATTTTATCTTAGGAAATATAAAAACATATTTCTTACTAGCATTGATAATTGTCTTTTATTGGTTGGAACTTGATGGTATTTTTGTGTCTTCATATCGTTAGGAATACACATAGATTACAAAAACATTTAATATATCAAATTCGGATAATTTTAACTTACGAAACACTTGATGCAATAAAAAAAATTCATAATTCATATTATATAATATAATATAGCTTTCATACAATAAAAACAAAAGAATACTTAAATTTAAATCTAATGTAAGATGTAAAGTTTTCATTTAAAAAAGAAAAGAAAAGAAAAAAGGAATTACTACTATTCTTGGCCTTAACTTCATTATCTTATGCGAGCGCCTCTAGGAACTACAACTATTACTTCAACATTTACTTGTGTGTACTATGATTTAACCAAAAACAATGTGATTTTATAGCGCACTAATTCCATAACAAAGGCAATACACAAGCAGTAAAAAACAATGTGATTTTATAGCGCACTAATTCCACAACAAAGGCAATATACAAAAAAGTAAAACAAAAATTGTTGGCTAGTAACGAATAAAAAAGAAAAAGTAGAGAAGAAGCAAAAGTGTTGTACATGTACAAGTACATATATTAGCCTAAAAACATAACTGGAGTGGGCCCACTCAAGGCATGGATTATGTCGGCTCTATGATATCACCAAAATAACTCTAAACGATGACCATAACCATAAACCTTGTAATCCATATATCGAGTATATAAAAGAATTTTTACATAGTAATTGATTATATACAAATGACTTGATAGACCCCCTCCTAGGGATGACTTCATATATATATAAGGGAACAGGGAACCTTCTAGCTCAAAGAAAGGAGTAATAGGGCCCCTTTTAGTTTGGGGAATACAGTTTCAAATACAAAAAATAATTGAAATTAGTGATATTTTATTGGATTATGCAAACATAACATTTTGGCGGTCACACAACTTGGCACTAGTTTTGAATAGCCGAAGCATCAATAACCCGTTTTCATCATTGTGTGCAACGACAAGTCTAATATTTCAATTTAGCTGAAGCATCAATAAGCCGGTTTCATCATTGTGTGGAAGGGAAAGTCTAATATTTCAAGTTGTTATGTGTTGGAATTGCCATTGACAAGACTAATATAATGGTATCTGAATTTGTGATGTGACTACCAGTTGGTTGGGTTGATGTTTTGTTTGTTATCCATCAACAATCATGCGAAAAATAGTATCTTATGCGGGAGTTCATTGATGCATAACTGTAGAATATGATAATCAAAACCCCCATGGACTATCTTCGAATATAATTCGTAATTACCTTCACAAATGAGTTCGAGGCACGAGTTCGAGGCACTCTCATGCTTCGTGGGCCAAGTCATTAGTATTTATCGAAAACCATTTTTCTTAAATGCATCATAATATGTCATAATGAAAAAAAGAAATAAATAGAGCAATACTAATGTATCCATGCATGAAATAAATAGAGCAATACAAAACTATTATTACCTTGAGAAAATATACTATAAGGACACAAAATTATTACGCTTATGATAAATGGAGGAAAAATGAGTATTAATGAGGATTACAAAATGGGAAAAAAATGTCAAATTGATGGCTTATCATCTTCCTTTCGCTGGTTTTGTTTCATGTCTTTTATACAATCCCAATTAGTCTAGCTCTATCAACTTTGCATGGAGCTTTCCCTTGTTAAAATCTAGGCCGCAAAATTTTCCTAGATTATAATAGCCCAAAGTCCTTTCCATTTGTGTCCAATGTGTTCTTTCATCACTCTCTTGCCATTTAACATGTTCCTTGTAGAACCAAGTTGGACACCATATAATAGGGTAGAGAAACCTTAACCTTGTCCAACTTTCTCATTGTATTTAAAGAGTATTGGTATAAAATGCTATCCTATTAAGTGCTAGATTGAGGAAGGGTATCCCACTATATTTTGACTCTTTTGGATAGCTTCTCCCACATATAATGATAAATATAAATTTCCTCTAAAGAGTGATCCCTTGAAACTTCCCAATACTCTATCACAACAAGAACTTGATGATATTTAATGGTTACAAATACCCCTAGATCTTGCCTTACTAATCATGTATTCTCATACCTAACAATGCGAACTTTTCCCTTACCATTAGCCTATTTTCTATTTTAGTTCATGCATAAAATTTGGTACCCTTTTTCCATTAAATTAGATTAAGGATATAGGACATAAACGGCCATCATTGGACATCCCCAACATAATGGTAGTGGTTCAATAAGAATTTCATGGAGAAGAAAATTAACTTGGTACAATTTAGATAATAAGATTTAGTCCTCATAATTCATAAAGAAAAGCATATCCATGATGTCTTATGGATGTTCTACCTCATGTGGTTTCCTTTTTATCAAATTTCTCAATTTGAATTAAGTTGGGTAGTCATATAAGAATACATGATAAACCTTGGAATGAGTTCTAAATTATATAGCTTTGAAAGATTTTTCACATGCATGTTTCACTAAAGCTTGAGCTTTTGTCAAAAAATCCTTAGACTCTTTGATATTAGATTTCCATTTTGTGTTTGTAACTATGAAATCATCAAGGACAACATTAGTGGACTTCTTAGCCCTCTTTACTCATTGTTTTTGAATAAAAATGCTCCCTTTTCTCTAGGGCTTCCTCTTGATCAATGATATTTATTAAGGTTTTCCAAATTTCTAATCTTAGGTCAATCCTTTTGAAGATTTATTTTATGTTTACAATTATGTAGCATCATCTTTTTATTGTATTCAAGTAGGTTTTATAGATAGTGCTATAAAATAAAAATGGTTTTGGTTTTTTGATGTAACTTACCATTTCTATTTTTTATTTTTCTTGTTTGGCTGAGCCACATAACTTTTAGTCTCGAATAAAACAACATGCTAGAATTCCTCAACCCTATAATCTTTAGATTGAACATATGGTATTGGTAAAATTGATTAAGGTAAATGAGATAGGTAGCTATGGGTAAGAGAAACTAAAGTGAATGAGATAGCCAATTAAGGGTAAATTTGAGCCATTCAACACTTAGCATGGGTTACAATTCAACTGTTGTAGATTATTCTTCATAGTCTCAATGTGGCTAGCCTCTTTCCCATAAGTAATAGGGGTTGTTCTGGCATCATCATGAATTATGATGATCAATCATGACATGTCAATTTCCAAGAGGAATATTATTTTTCATTTTAACTATGATTGATGTGTTTCTTGGATTATTGGAGAGTCTCTTTTTGTATAATAGTGTCAAGAGGCGTGGGAATTAAACAACAAAAAATTCCCCTAAAAAGCATCATTTAAGGCCTCAAATGATCCCTAGAAAGTTTTATATGCTAATCCACCAAACTATCCCCACCACTAAAAGTATTTCTATAATATGATTCCTTCAATTTTTCCTTTATAAAAACATCAATATGTTTAAAAAATTATATAATAATCCAATTCATATCACGAATAATTACATGCAATACATATCACCAATAATTATATGTGAAAAAATAATTAGACGCGGCATTCTTCGTTATTTCTCTACTTGAGATAGGAAATGCATATATTAAAGTATTTCATCAATAAATAAAAAATAAGTTTTTGTTAATGGCTCCTATTGAAAGTAGAAGAGAACCACTAATTTGAATTCATGACTATATGTCATTGACCTTGGATTCGTTACATTGGTTCGGACATGAATTAGGAAAGAATTTATGTATGTAATTGCTTGTGAACATGATACTAAACTATTTCACGATGTTTAGAAGTAGGCATTTTGTAAATAGCATTTCACTGCGAAAATAATTTTATTATTATTTCTACTCTTGAAGTAACATAGACCTAAAAGCCCTACCTTGGTGGGTAAGTATATGTAGCATGTTACAAAATGGTGTCAAAACAAGTTAGGGGTTGCGTACAGGGCTCAAGTAAATGATTACAACTTAAAAAAATTGTCAAGCATAGTTGTGGGACTAAACAATAATTACTAGCTCAAGTAAATGAGTACAACTTAAAAAAATTGCCAAGCATAGTTGTGGGGCTAAACAATAATTACTATTAAAGGATGGCTATCAACGTTTGAAAATTAATAGATTTAATTTTATATACATGTGAATGAGCAAGTGTTATTTTTATTTAGAATGAAACGATAAGGTTCTAAACTTTATATCTTGAAATACTATAAATGTTGTGATTTGTAAGCATTAACTATTGAGATTCATGACTCTATTGATTGGGGAAATTAGGAGGAAAGTTATTTTGAACATAGGCAATGGAAGAAAAAACCAAAATAAGAAAGTTAATATATATAGATATATAATTATATATAATATTTGAATCCTCATCTTTATTTACTCGTAGATAAATATCTACGAAAAAAAATATTGGTGGCATATAATTAATAGGTTGACTATATTTCATTTTAATTGAACTTTGTACACTTTGTATCCTTTTTATATATATTAATTACATTGAGAAAGGCATCCAAGTATAAAGGTGGGAAAGCATCATGGCAAGCATACTAAAAATGAGTCATTCAAGATTGAATATGGAAATGTTTAAATTAAACTTACTATGGAAATGTTTAAATTAAACTTACTATGGGAGGTTGGGAGGTAAGAATGGCAATAAGAATAGTAAGAATTAAAGTAGACTTTTGATAAAGTTTTCCTAGAAATGTATGACAATCTTTATAATGGATAACAACTCAAGTAAATGTAAGGCAGTAGAGGAAGTTGTAATTTTTTTTTATCATTGTATTGGAGTAAGGAAAATTTTAAGGTTTAAATGTTAGATATGGAATAGATTTTAATATTTTTTTTGTGAAAAAATATTCATCAATTTGTTTAATTTGTAAAGTGGTTCATATGATAAAAAATTTATACTCTAGAAAATACACAAAGTTTCTATAAACTATATAAATGCTTACTAATTTAAATATATCTAATCTTTCCAAACATTTTATGGTTGGAATTATAAGAATTAGTAAGAAACACAGATGTTTATATACTTAAAAATAATTATGAATCCTTAGATTTTTCTCCATATTGTAGTAGTGAGAGCGGTGCTAACGTGGGAGGAGTGAGAGTTTCATTGCAAATTTTGCAATTTGTTGCAAATGTGTCTTAACTTTGAGAAGCCATGGTAGTAGGTAGGTAACGGTCTTGGGATTTCTAACTAGGGCTTGTCAATTTAAATGCATAGTTGTAGTGTCGGGGTGGCTAGGGTACGTGCAACATGGGAGTGGAGGTGGGGATTTATCCTTGACCTCCTTCATCTAGTTTCATTTGAGGTTGCAATGTTTTGTTTCTCACTTTCTAGATGCATAGATTGGGCTCTCTTTTCAATTTGAGTCCATGTACCTTATAGCTATTTTAGAGGTATCCAATCTCCCTTTTCCAACATTGAATTATGTAAAAGGTTGCTTGTTTGTCTTAGAGGGTTCTCATGTGTTTACGGGGGATATTGCTCCATCAATAGAAGTCTGTCACTATCAATGAATTTCATTTGGGTGCATATGTGTTACTTTGAGGCAACTCTGACACTGTAAATTTGAGTTTATGTACATCACTTCTTGTGATAATGTTTTCAATTACTCTGTGTTTCACTTTGCTAGTGACACTAAGTGATTTGGCATTGGATTATCTATTGTACACTATTTGATTATATGGATATTTCATTTCTTATTATGGTTTTGGGGAATTTCATGTGTTATGTCTCTGTGTTGTTACGATTTTAACAATTTTTTGAAATTTAGTTTTATGGTGTGCAAATTTTGGATGACTTACTGATTTTCAAGTCAGGGTTTCAAGCATCTGTGTCTTGTCCTTTTTCTTTCTTCTTGGGTAGAGGTTATTTTAGTGCTTTTCCAGTTTATTCACTTGCCAATGTACTCACTCCTCCTCTCAAGAGAATGATAAGTCGATGGGGTGGCATGGGTAATGTCGAGTAGAAACAAATTTGTCCATTTGCCAATAACTTTTTTGGGACATTCTTTGATGTGCTTCATATAAAAGTGAGCAAGGAAATCCTTCTATTGGAGTCTAAAGAGATTGGGGAACTTCCATATCACACATATTCAAATGTTGTATAAGAATATATGAATAGGGTTCTCTATTTTTTAGACAGGTTTTTAGCAATAATCACATCAAAATTCATTTGTCAATGTGTTTCGAACCAACAAGTGTGGTACATCATCAAGACAAGATGAAGAACCAGATCTAGGCATAGCTTAAATAGAGAGAGATCATTGAAATGGTTAGAAAGAAACAGTTATAGTTGACCACAGGGATAGGGAAATAATTATATTTGATTGGTCCAAGAGTTAGTTAATTCATCAATTAATTAATTAATAATCTAACAAATTAATTAATGAATTAACTAGCTCTTTGACCAGTAAAACATAGTTTTTGCCTTGTCCCTATGGTCAATTATAGTTGTTTCTTTCTAACCATTTGAATGATCTCTCTCTATTTAAGCTATGCCTGGATCAGGTTCTTCATCTTGTCCTGAGGATGAATGACACTTGTTGGTTTGAAACACGTCGACAAATGAGCTTTGATTTGATTATTGCCAAAAACCTATCTCAAAAATTGGATATGGATCACAAAAGTCTCAATTCAGGGTTCTCTATTCTGGCATATTTGGGACAAGGAGGCTTCATTTCTGGAACTCTTTCGCTCTACAATAATAAATGGATACCTTGATGCATTTAAATTTTAAAGATAAGAAATTTGAGAAATATAATGTGTTTTCTTCACTGGAGGATATCAAACATATGCTTTGGAAACAAAGGTTTTGATTATATAATTTATATTCTTGATTAGCTACGGTTGAATTCTTTCTTGTGTGATATTTGGCATCTGGTGATCTCACTAATATGCATGGTGACCCTACTGACCCACCGATTTATTGTGCTCAAGATATAACGATAATCTCCTCTTATCAGGATTAAAATTGGTTGGTTTTAGGATTTTTGGTACTATTTTGGTAATCTATCTCCATGTCTAGTCTCATCATGGCGGTTTCAACTAGTTTTGTCTCTTATGCTCAATGAAAGGGCTTAAGTTGTTTGTCTTTGAATTACACTTTTATGGAGAAACTTGGTTCGTACCTATATCAAATTTCTTATTATACATTGTTTTTCTTGTTTATTCAAATATGGTCCTGTTGGGGGTGAGGTGGTTTTGTGGTCTCTCTGGATTTTTTGTAGGTCTAATGCGAGAAGTGTTTTTAGTATCATGTATGTTCTCGTTTTTTTAGAACCATAATTGACTAGCTCATTTACATCATTGCATCTCTTCACCCTATTATTTTGGGTTCTGGGTTGGCCTTTATTTTATCCTGGACGAATATTATTATTGGCCTCCATTTTTCCTTAGATGAATAATGTTATTGGCCTCCATTTTTCCATTGATGATTATTTCCACGTGTTATTTGTGAACTTGTTATGGTCTTAATGTTCGATGTGGTTTTGAATTTCCTCTTATACGAGATGAAACTCCTCTGTGATAACACTTATGGCCTCAAAGTTTAATCAGACAAGGTGCATTAGATGTGTATTTTTGCTCCATTCCTATGTTATGTGTAGTCTGTGTAGACCACTAGAGGTTGTGTTATTCCGAAAATGCTTTAAGATCTTGGCTTCCAGTATCCTAGTAAGAATTTCCATATTTTTTTATGATATATGAGATGGTTGGAAAATGACTTTTGTATCTCGTTAACTTGAAGAGAAATTTTATTGCCATGTCTCTTTTCTTTTTATGTGTGGAATGTATGGTTCATTATGAATCTGAACCTAATCTTTATGTAAATTTGTTTTATAAATGAATATAAAGTGTTGTAGTTAAAAAAAATGCTACTTGAAGTAAACCATGCACATAGGGCAGTGTGGAATATTTATTTCCATGTTATGTTTTGATTATGGAGTGGAATCTTATGTTTTTATAAGTATCACAAATAGCACTAAATATTCGAGATAAATATTTTTATTTCAGTGACTAGATCCCAATTAATGATCCTTCATTCGAGGGGAAAGAAGACCATCACAACAATTGTGTTTTGGATGTTCCATTATATACAAAAAATCCTAGAAATGAGTGACTTATGTGATAGTTTCTCTCATTTTATTTCATTAAGTTTCTTTAGAAGAGAAGTTGTTATGTGTAACTACTTAGATGATAGGAATAGTGTTATTAAGATTAATGAATTGTATTATATAGAAAAAACATGCATAAATAGACATATTGCCAACTAATAAGTGATACCGAGGAATGTGTGTAGATATGGTTATGCATATGCTCATTAATGAAATATGATTTTTTATGAACGGGATAAGTGTTGCTTAAAATACTTATGATGTATATGTTTCTCTCTTAATGATTATGATACGGATATTTTAAAATGTTAAATTCCTTGGGTGTTTTCCAAGGTATGAAAACACATTTATTGAATAATTTTGTCTACGATAGCTAATGGTGAGGTCTCGGGGGTAGCTCAATTGCAGATTATTGTGGGATGAAATCTTTGTGGTGTGTGTGGTTTGAGGTTCAAATCCCTCGCTAAAATCCTGATGAGCCAGGAATGGGGCAGCGCATGGGTTCACCTATAGGTTTGGTGGTAGCGGTCATAAGCAACCTTGTTTCACATGATTAAGAGCTCAACCTAGTTTCCAATTCCTCTAGATACAAAAAAAAATTGAGAGCTAATAGTGAGACAAATATGTAGTGAAGAAATTGGGAATGTAGGTATAACTGAATAGTGAAGACAATAATTGTTCGATAAAGGAAGACATCATTAATGAAATTGTTATTCGAAGGGGGAGGGGACTGTAATATCCTTTTTTCAACTAATTCATTATTTTGGATATGATTATGTATGTTGGCTTGAGGGGGCCTGACCCAGGTTCGGAGCCATTTAGCCAAACAAATCCCTATACTACTGGCCCTTTTGGCAACAACCCATGGAGCATGGACTGAGGTCTCACCCGAAGCAGTATGGGGGGTTGTTGGAACCAAGCTTCCACACCCTTGACATGTCTGAGGGGTTGATTTAGTCTGACTATTAATACCTTCACGCAGGTCACTTTGCGCACTTTACTGACCTGCGAAGCCTTCACGCTCTGTTATACTTGACTTCGCATAGCCCTAACGAGGGGGCTGAGGAGCTTTCATGCTGCTGAAGCAGCGATCTGCACTATTTCCCCAAGTTACACTACAGATCTTACTTAAGTTCTTATAACAGTTAGTTATCTTCGCATAAACAGATACTTTATATTATATTTACTTATTCAGCACATTCATATAGGTTCACGCAACAAATAAGCAGTAAACTTGCAATTCATACCCAATATACTTTAATGCATAAAATAGGAAAAGATACATAGAAATATTGTAAAACTTCCCTTTATTAATGCTTCAACTGGTTACAAACTAAACCTGCCCTGTGCACTCAGCTGCAGGGATCTGCGAACTGAACTGCAGACTACTAGGCCTCTGCACACTCAGCTACAGAGCCTTCTCCTACTCTACTACCCAAAGACTCGACTTTACACCTAGACTTAATGCTTCATCCTTAGATCTTACATGCATCACTTCATTGTCTCTTTACAGTTAGAGCCTCACTCTATTTATACAATCCCATGGTTCGCGGACCGTGGGTAGAACTCCCAAGCTGACATTACATTACAAATGTAACGATGGACAACCCTATGAATTAATTACAACTTTGCAGTCGGTGCCCATAAATCTCGGAGTCTTTACATTGGAGTTAGTCAAAGCTGGAGCTCTAATTCCCAAAACTTGCCTTGGGGTGATCCTGTACCCAACAGGCCACCAACACAAAAATCATGACTTGCCCTTGAGTCATTTTGTCAGTGCAGAGATCTTAGTACAGAGACCTACCAACTCTATTCGGACTGCTCCAAGGTCAAAAACGCACTAAGCAGCTGCCTGCTGTATCTCCTAGATGCGTTGTTCGGAGACCACAGTGTCTGAAATGCTTCCCTGTATCTGCTCCCGCAATCCCTACATCTGTTTAGAGTCCCGCACCTCCTTTCAACTACCTGGAGCGCTAATAATGTGATTTTTTCAGCTAGTTAGATAGTCGGGCCACCCGTGTATGGCTTCAACCAACTTCCATTCACTTTTCCTGGGAAAGGTTCTCCATTTAGCTTTAGCAACTACACCGCGCCTCCATTTGTGACCTCCTTAATAACATATGGTCCTAGCCAATGCATTATGAACTTTCCCAAGAATTTATCAAAATAACTATCATATAGTAACATGAAATTGTTAACCTTGAAGGTGCACAACTTAATATGTTGATCATGCCAAGCCTTTTCGCGCTGATTTTGTACTTGCTGATGGATTCCAGCCAAAAAACGTTCCTCTTTGAGTTCCTCCAACTATGCAAGCCTCTCTTCCAGGGCTCCGCAGTCCGTCATACCTGTGATCACTATTATGCGTAGACTAGGAATGATATACTCCATTGGCATTACGACTTCCACTCCATAGACCAGACGGAAAGGTGTTTGTCCTGTCAGTTTCTTGCATGTTGTCCTATAAGCCCATAATATTGCAAGTACGCAAAGGTCCCAATCACTTCGCTGTGCGTTGCATACTTTCGTCAGCGCAATCTCTAGTATTTTGTTAAATGCTTATACTATCCATTGGTTTGTGGGTGATACAGTGTGCTTTTTTGATGATACACCTGAAACGCTTCTATCAGTACGCTGATTGTTTCGTTTAGGAATTGTGTACCGCGATCACTCATCAAGATCTTCAGACATCCAAAGTGTGTCAATACGTGTTCAAACATAAGCTTCGTGGTCATGTCGGTTGTTCAATTTTTTACCAGTTGCGCTTCTGCCCAACAAGTAAGCTACTCCATTGCAATCATAATGTATCTTGAGCCCATTTTTCCTTGAGGTTTGATAGGTCCTACAAAGTCAA
Source organism: Pinus tabuliformis (assembly GCA_031772625.1). NCBI lineage: Eukaryota > Viridiplantae > Streptophyta > Pinopsida > Pinales > Pinaceae > Pinus > Pinus tabuliformis. Next base: position 868,999,957 of record CM062810.1, on the reverse strand, counting down.
TCACGCATTTTTCAAAGGGATGCAACGTCATTTGTGGATTCAAAGTCATCTCATCCCTCTGTGATGGTTTACTTGTTCTTTGACATACATCACAGGGCTTCCAATGTTCTTTTGAATCTTGATGAAAGGTTGGCCACCATAACCCTACGCGGAGAATATTTTGCGTGGTCTCTCTCCCTGCATATTTTCCTCCTGCAGTGCCCTCATGTACATCCATGAGGATATGGATTCATTCAAATTCAGGTACATACCTTCACAATATTTCATCATTTCTCATCTTATATAGGTGGCCCGCAATGAGAGAAAAATATGCTGCGCGCACCACCAGTTCCTTCTTCTGCTGGATGGAGTACTCCTTCACCGTAGTTCCAGTCATGAGAAAGTGGTTTATATATTCAAAGTTTCCATCCACTACGTGCACAACAAAGAGTTGTGCATCAGGTAATCCTACCTCCAGAATAGTAGGTTCCTCTTCTGTCTTAATGTGCGATAGGTGATTCGGTCTCGCGTTCAATCACCCAGGCTTCAAAATGACCTCAAAATCATATTCTTAGAATAATAAAAGCCACCACCATATGCACCAACCCAACACAGGCTTATTGACCAAGTATTTCAGTGCGGAATGATCTGTATACATATTGAAGTGCCCCTCTAGCAAATAGTATCGATATTTCTGGAGTGCGTACATCATAGCCAATCCCTCGTGTTCAATTGTAGAATAGTATTTTTTTGCTTTAGACAATTTGTGACTCACGAATTCGATAGGGTGATCCAAGCCCTCTCCACCCTCCTGTGCTAGTATCGCTCCCAGTGTTATACACGATGCATCAACATGGACATGAAACTCCTCATCCCATTTCAGGAAGACTAGGATCAGCGCAGAGGCCATATTTTCTTCTAGTACATCCAGGCTTTTCTTACAGTCATAATTCTAACAGAACGTGACATCTTTTTTCAACAAATTCTCCATTAGCGTGATGATCTGGGCATAGCTTTTGATGAACTTCCTGTAGTACCCCATATGTCCCAGGGTAGCACACAGCTATTTCACACTTCACGGTGCTTCCAAATTCAGAGTCACCACAATCTTCACGGGGTCTACCATTAGTCCTTGTCTGCAAACCACGTGTCCCAACAAGTTCCCAAAAGGAATGAGGAATGTACACTTCTTGAGGTTCAGCATGATTTGGTGTCTTCTGCAGGTATCTAGCATCAAGCATAAGCTCGCTATGTGGTGCTTTACCAGCCCAAATATAGTCCAGTCATCAAGATAAACCTCAAGGAACTCAAGGATATATTCCTTGAATGCTGGAACAACTATGCACGAAAAGATAGTTTGCACGTTCTTCAACCCAAACAGCATAACAATGCATTGAAAGTAGCCCCACTCAGTCATGAAGGTTATCTTGCTCCTATCTTCTAGCGTGATTTTAATCTTGTGGTACCCTGAGAACTCGTGAGTGAAAGAATGTGCTTCCTCCCCACCGACATTTTCCAATACTTCATCTGTGAACAGAGTTGGGAATGGGTCATGCACACATGCATCATTCAATTTTTTGAGATCCACGCATATTCTTATCTCGCCCTTCTGCTTCTTTTCCTGCACCACCATAGGGCTTACCCAACTAGACTCTTGCACCGGCTCAATGATTCCTACGGCGAGCATTTTGTCTAGTTCTATGTGGACCTTCTTCTTGTATTTTGGATTCAAGCGGTAAGGCCTCTACTTAACTAGCTTTGCGTTGGGCTTTAATGTGATCCTCATCATTCCTACATCTTCGATGATTCTTGTTAAGTATGTAATCTTGGTTGGTAATAAGTCTTGGTACTCACGGAGTAACTCAGCAACCTTATCCATCGTCGTGTCATCCCAGTAGTCACCGAGCATTGCATACTTAGGTTCGACCTCTGTACCAATGTTCACCTGCTTTGTCTTTACCGACATGGTTACGTTAGGGTATTCAATTAGTGGTCCTTGAACCTGGCGATGGGCTTCTGGTTTTGGAATTTAAATTTGTTTTTGATCCTTTTCGTTTTCTTCCGCATTTACATTATAACACTCTATCACACAGCTCAGCTGCGTAGCTCATTGAAGCTGAATTGGTTCTATTGGCTCATGTGGTATCCTAGAGATGGCTTCTTTTTCCTGCTTGTAGTGCGTCACCAACGATGTCCCACCAACGATCCTCGAAAGTGAGGGTTAATAGGAACCCTTCGCGTAAGATATCCCATTCACCCGTCCCATGGTAGAGCTCCATCTCTATATACCAGTTCATGGGTATAACATCTAGGTTATGATAGAACAAGTGCACCCACTCAGATTGTGGCTCTTCTCCATAGAACTTTGTCCACTTGGCCAGGTGCGCGTGCAGATCATCCCGTCCATCATACTTGTATGTTAGTCACATATGAGGCTTCCCAAAATGCATGCACATAATTCTCCTACATTCATGCCACTTCTCAAAGCTTCCTTGGTGCGTACCCCACCACCTCATGTGCGTAGCGCACAGTACCCACTTCAAAGCTTGGAAACATTGCATTTCTAGCACCTCCCTTTCAAATCTGTCCAAGAAAGAATATACCTCACCTAATCCATCATAAGTAGTCAAATCTCTTACTTCTGTTGATATGCAGCGCAACGATCTTGTCATCATGTTACAGTTTAGCATGTGTAACCGGTTGTACCATCACTCTATCTCTTCATCTGAATTTGACGTACTATTCGTAGTGGGATTTACTCAGTCTTGCTCTCACACGGTTATCTTGTAGATGCAGTCCAAATCGTTGTTGCTTTCATAGTCGAGCACCAGCTCTGTGTAGCGTGATCCTTCTGCAGGGTCCAAAGATATGACTACGCGTAGAGACTTTTTCTCAAAAATAATCTCATGCTTCTTTTGATTAATCACCCCATTCATGTAAGTGGCCCAATTGATTCCCAAGAGTGCGAGGTAGGTATTGCTGTCATCAACAATCTCTATCACTTCAAAGTTTGCTGACGTGCTCGCTCCTTCAATATCCATGGTGATCCCCTACAATCTTCCCATAGGTATTACCTTTTGTTGGATTTCCATTCGCAGCTAGATAGGAGACCATTGCAGCATAGGCCTTCACATGCACTCCCATGTCTTCTTCTGCAGAACACTCGAATCTGATCCTAAATCTAGAATTACTTGGTCGATCTCATATTCTCCAATCTCCACAGTCAGCCTCATCTCTCTTGTTGTCCTTGTCACATGCTTTCCAATTTTCTAGACTATGTGTGGCTCTCCTAGCATGGTCCCAGCGCATCTGTTAATAAGTTCCTATAGCCCCTTTATAGCCTTACTGTCGCACAGTATCTTCATGCACATTTATAGGAATGTCGTAAGCATAGATGGGTCTATTTCCGGCTCTGATCTATCCTTTATTCCTTAAGTGGAGGCAACAACAAATTTCTTCTTAGCTTCCATGAAGGTTTCCTTAGCGCACTCCAAATCAAACTCGGTTCTTTCATTGGAGCCTTGCAAACCCAAGTATTATCTTAAGGTTGGTTTCCTTTATCATCTCCTATCACAATTCCACTTTGGAGCACAATGTTCACATTTGGATCTTCCTCGCGTGTCTCAGACCTCATCATCTGCAGGTTCTGAGTCGGGGGAGGTTGTAGTGCTCACGGTGTTGTCCATCCGTTAAAGTCATATTAGCTTCATGAATTTTGCACTTCAGTCTCTCATCAAACTCCCAAGGAGTCTTGCTTGGCAACATTGTGATCTCTTTGAACCAAATGATCAATTGCGCCTCTGACTTTGGCCTACTAAATTCTTTGTTCAGCGCAATTTGGATATCTGTGATCCCCACATTCAGATTTTCATTAGAATTCTTAATATACCAGGTCAGCACACGATCCTGCAGAGTGCTCACTAATGTCGCTTTCTTTATGTTATCATCTATAACCCCCTACGCTTCCCATATGGCTCTTATCATGAACCAAAGCTAGTCTGGATCTTCATTTCCTACTCCCTTGAACACATGCAACTTTATCGTGCTTACCATATTGACTCATGGTGGTGGTGGAGGCGGTACGAGTGAAGATGGAGGTTAAGGCGGTGAAGTTGGTGGTGGTGTGGGTGGGGGTGGTATGTGCGGAATCCTCTGCCTTATAAAATTGATCGCACTTCATGGCGAGACCTTCGTGAGCTCTTCCTCATCCCCTCACAAAGGTGAAATCAAAGGGCTGTTCTTTGGTTCCTTACTTCCTTTGTTTTTGTAGGTTTTTCCACTTCGCGTGGCTCCGAACATCGAGGTAATTGCATAACCCTATTTTCACACAATAACATTTTAATCCAAATATTCAGAGACTTTACATACCTACCTTGTGGTCCTTTGAGAAAGTGTCACTCTGCCTCGTTATAGCTGACTGAAGTATCTACCGCAAACTCAGTAATGAATCCTCCTATTATTCGATCGAGCCATTGGTCAACATCACGCACGATCGTATCCTCCGCTGCTTCCAATCTGCGCACCAACTCTAGGGTCCACACAATAGGATTGTCGAGCTTCCACCTTCCTTGCCTCTGCTAGCTTCATGATCCACTCATACAACTTAGTAGGGAAAGATGCGAAGAAAATTTCATGGATCTCTGTGTACAAGTAGCAGTCTAACCACTCTTCCTTCGATAGTCGCGAGTTCGTGTTCTCTTGTGCCATGAACTCGTGAATTCTCCTATCCAACCAACCTTCAATTTCTTTCTTAGTTGGATTCCAATGATAAGACATCAAACATCTCTATGTAGATTCTGGTCCCGACAATGGAACCATTTGTTGGCTTGACGGGGCCTAACCCAAGTTCAGAGTTATTTAGCCAAACAATTCCCTATACTACTGGCCCTTTCAGCAACAGCCCACGGAGCGCAGATTGTGGTCTCACCTGAAGCAGTATGGGGGGATGTTGGCACCAAGTTTCTGCACCCTTGAGATGTCTGACAGGTCGATTTGGTCTGACTGTGATTATCTTTACGCAGGTCACTTCGCGCACTTTCCTCACATGCAAGGCCTTCGCGCCTTGTTATACTCGACTTCGCGCAGCCCTAACTAGGGGCTGAGGAGCTTTCGCATTGCTAAAGTAGAGATCTGCGGTATTTCCCCAAGTTACACTGTGGATCTTACTTATCTTCTTATAACAGTTGGTTATCTTCACGTAAACAGATACTTTATATTATATTCACTTATTCAGCACATTCATATAAGTTCGCGCAACAAACAAATAGTAAACTTGCAGTTCATACCCAATATACTTTATTGCATAAAACAGGAAAAGATACAAAGAAATATTGTAAAACTTCCCTTTATTAATGCTTCAACTGGTTACAGAATCAACCTGCCTTGCGCACTCAGCTGCAGGGGTCTGCCCACTCAGCTGTGGACTACTAGGCCTCTGCGCACTCAGTTGCGGAGTCTTCTCCTACTCTACTACCCAAAGACTTGAATTTACACTTAGACTCAATGCTTCATCCTTAGATCTTACATGGATCACTTCATTATCTCGTTACACTTAGAGCCTCACTCTATTTATACAATCCCATGGTCCGCGGACCATGGGTAGAACTTTCAAGCTGACATTACATTATAAAAGTAAGGGCGAACAACCCTATGACTTAATTACAACTTTGTGCTCCATGCCCACAAATCACGGAGTCTTTCCATCGTACTAAGTCAAAACTTGGGCTTTAAGCTCCAAAACTTGCATTGGGGGGATCCCACACCCAACAATGTATATGTTGTAAGTAGTGCAAGAATATACTTTTCATTATTTTGTTCCTATATACCATGATCTATATTTGACATGGTGATTTTGGAATCTTGTAAATATTATCTTTGAGTATTAATAAAATATCCAAGGCCAACTAACTAAGAAATTTCACGTAAGGTCCTATGATCCCATCAGAAAGGGAAAGCTAAGGGAGCCCATGGGAATTTACCAATGTTTAATGACCTTTCCGTAACTGTATCTTAAATTATTTGTAATTATCCTATTTCTTAATGTTAATGAAAATATAATTAGGAGTTTAGTAAATGATTTAATTATCTTATCAATTAACTCTTATACCTAACTGATTTTCCAACTACCTCCTCACCCTCACACATTAATTCATGCAAAATAATGAGAAGATATTGAGAAAAATGGAGTTTTCATGAAGTAAAGATAGTCAATCTCTTGTATGAACCATGGAGATATGTATAAGGGATTACAATTTCACGATAGGAACAATGAATGAATAGGAAAATATCCTTTTAAATACTTGTAGATTGTTGGTCGTTTTAAGCTCCAAAATAAAATAAAATTTTTTATTTAATAAGAAAGAAACTATTGGATATTTAATATGAAGGTAGATAGTTATTAGATTCCTTGGTAAACATACTAAAGAGCGTAGATATTATGAGTAATCATGGGACATTAGAAAGAAGTGTAGGAAGTATCTTCCTCTGTGTGTGTTTGGTAGAGAAAACACGAGTCAAATCTCACCTATGGAATCATTTTTAGGTAAGATAAGCATTGGGATGATTTGCATGCTTAATATTGTGCTATGAATATATATGTTTCATATACGCAAATTTGAATTTTTATTGATGGGACACATGTTTCCTCAATTGGTTATGATATGCTTGCTTCCCTTGATGATTTTTATAAGCATGGCCTAAAATTACAATGGCCTTGGATGTGTTATAAAGTAGCAAAAAACAATAACTGAACATTGTTCTATAGGATAACTAATAGTAAGAAAAGATGCATTGAAGAAAATGACATACTGTGGAAGATCTCCTGTAGCTATTGCAAGCTTGGCCTTTTAGTTCTTTCAATAATTTGAGATATGCATGTTACCTTTCTATAGTATGTTAGAGCGATACTTTCTATATTTCCATGGGAAATTGATGGGATACCCTTATAAATGCATGTTGATTTGACTGAAACAGTCCATGGGCGTGTCTCACAATGGCCCATTTCACCTCCTTTTGATGTATTCCCAGGATTTAAAGATGAAAATGATAGAATAATGGGGCACAAACTATAAGGATTTATGAATAACACTTAAAATTATGTTGATGATGTATATTGATTGATTTGAATGTGTTTAACCTATGTTTCTTAGTTCCATTGGCCTTTTTGAAAAAAGGTGCTCTTCATTTCCCCCAAATCCCTAGAAACTTCTTGTTCGTTACTTTTTTTAACTTTTTTCAAGAAGGATTCATGGTGATCAATTTATTGTTTTAACATACCCTCCACTTATGGCATACCATGCAACATCTCCCATAGTGTTTGCAAGCCTAAAAATTTGAGTTTTTTGAGTGGTTTGGGATACGAATGTTACACTCCTAAAGATAATGGTGGACTACAGTGCATTACTTCCCATATGTCCATGGGAAGCCCAGAGATATTCTTAATATGAATGTTGATTTTCCTTATAGGACCCATAATCATGTCCTTCAATGACCAAGTTGGCCTCCTTTTGGTGTTTTCTTTAGCATAGAGGATGGAAATGAGGGGTTAATGGGATCTAACTATAAGAAATGATGAATAACACTTAATATTAATTTGATTATGTGTATTGATTGATTTAAATGTATTTAAACATTGTATCTTACTTGCATTAGCCTTAGCCTTTTAAAGAAAGGTGCTAGTGATTTACCCACAATAAATTTTTATTATTATGCATAAATTGTTATAGATGTTGGACACCTAATCCTCAATGGGTTAGTGTGGAAGCTGAATGGAAAAAAGGAGTCCAAGGGACCTTGGGATGTGAAACCCAACAATCACCACATGTACTATAAATGTATATCTCTTGTTAATAAAAATTGTACTTGCATGATTTATCTTTCATATCTCTCTTGCTGTCCATGTATGTTTAACATGGTATCAGAGCGGACGTACTCTTGCCCTGCATAATTTCTTTGAACCATTTGTTTTATGAAAATGCTGAATATCTGGCCAGGAAGAACAGTTTGTAGGTATTTTTCATTATTAATATGATAAGTGTGTTTTAGAGTTTATTGATGGTTTTAGAAACTGGGTGTTAATTTCTGAAATTGACACTTGAGTGATGCGCACTTGTATTGGATGTGTTTATGAATTCAAGGACAATTGAATGAATTCAACTTTGTAAGGACTCGCAGATCGATTTGAATAATCGATGTCGATATTGTCAAAACTATAATGCAAATTTGTTTGAGTGTAAGAAGCCGTTGAATCAAGCCTGAATCAAAGTCGTGGAATGGAAATTAATTTGAAGCTGTTGTATATTTAGTTTCTGAAATTGGGTTCAATATTAATCAAATTGTAAATGGCGCTTATAATACCTTGAATGCATGATCAATTTTAGCTGTGGAAAGATCGAAGTATGTCGAGATCGGTGGAGCATTTATTGTAGTATTAAATTGGTGTTGGCTGTGATATATAGAGCTGAGTTTGTGCACGATGTTCAATGCGTGCTGCACAAAACTTCAATTGAATTTAATTTAAGATCAAACACTGTTTGGTTGCGTTGTGAGAATTGGATAACACATTAAAAGTGCAGCTATGTGACGGAATGCTGAGAGAAGCAGCTGCGTTGAAATCGAATCTGGTAAGTTTTCATTAAACCTTTGGTGTTTAAATTAGTAACACTAAGATCATGCCGTAGTGTTACAGCAGAGAAGGCGGTAATTACGGTTCAATTCGGTTTGCATCTTTTTTGAAGGGCCTTGAAGTTTCTGTTTGGGGGTCGATTATTTACAGATTATGTGGCATTATAGTCGACTAAAGTAGAACACTATTTGTTGACATATTGAACATTGTTGAATGCGTTGGCACATCGACTTGGAGAGTCGGTTTTATAGAAGGCGCAATTGTTTAATGAGCATTGAGTTGAACTGTTATGAAAAATGTTTGAAATCGTGTTGAGTTATTTAAGCTGCAGGTTCAGAGATTGAAGAAAATTGGATTTGGAAAAACGAAAGAATGGAAGTTATACAAATCGATGTGTTAATATCGACCTGTGGTTGAATGAAAGCGCAGTGGAATTGAATGGTTCATGAGTGTAATGGTGCGTTACGCTCCTATTGAATGGTATCAATGCGAATGGTATATGGTGCGTTACGGTATTAAATGGTTCATGAGTGTAATGGTGCGTTACGCTGCCTATTGAATGGTATCAATGCGAATGGTATATGGTGCGTTACGGTATTGAATGGTTTATGAGTGTAATGGTGCGTTACGTTGCCTATTGAATGGTATCAATGCGAATGGTATATGGTGCATTACGGTATTGAATGGTTCATGAGTGTAATGGTGCGTTACGGTATTGAATGGTGCGTTACGCTGCCTATTGAATGGTATCATCATGACACTTTCTGCGTCCTTCTCTGAAAGTGTAAGCTACCTGAAGTGAAATTCCTCAAAAATGCTACTCGATATATTAGCTGCCTAAAATGAAATTCCTCAATGTGCTACTCGATATATGTAGGTGCGGTCTTCAGATTTGTGACTTGTGAGTTAAATTTCCTTCATTCCAACTCGTGTCCGGCAAAGGTAAATAGTTGCTTCTTGTAGTCAACTTGTTTAGAAAGCAAAGAAAATGGTTTGTGTAAAGATGAAACGAAATTCGGTTTGAGAACGGTCTGAATATCATCAGAAGCAAGCGCATAAATAGTTGTTGGCAAATTCTGTAACTTTTCATTCAAAGAAATCACTTGATCATAGCCAGTTGAAAGCTGAGAATTGGGGACAGACGAAACACCTTCTCTGCGTTTTTTCAACAGAATTTCCTCCCGTTTAGACTTTTGAATCTCCACCAAGTTTTCCTCCCGCTTGCGATGGGCCTCCACTGTATCGGCCGCCACCTTGTAACGTTCCTTCCAGGCATCGGATTTGGAATTGGGTCTGACAAACATTTTGGCCTCCGGGATCTCAGAAATCTCGCAGAAATGATCCAGGAGAGGTAAGGAGTTCGAGTCACAACGACCCCACGAGCCTTTACAAGGAGTCAAATTACCATTCCTTACTGTTGACCGCATTACTTGCTTGTTGGGTACACGCTAAAGTTTGTGGGTTACAAATCCCCAGTCAGAGGTTGAATTTGTCATTTATGTTAGGGGATATTAAGAGACAGTGTGTATTAGGACTTACAATGAATCGATGTGTTGGAGAACGCAAGTGTATCGAAGTCCGCTCAACAACGTATATGCTCACTTTCACTGTGATATACAGGAAACTTATTGTGCATAAAGTTTAGGAGCCAGCAAGTCATTGGAATTCAGGAGCTCGTATTGGCATAAAATTGCAGAAGACCGAGCTTTTCATACTCAGGTGGTTGAAACCACTACTGTACTATGTCAGAGGAAAAGGTTTGTCTTCGGTACAATTTCTGGGTATTGCAAAAGTGGGAAATCTTCATTTTAAACAGTTGAAACTTCTACCGAGATATCTAAAGGAACGTGCATTGGAGGCTAAAACAACAACAACAACAAAAATGGGGGGGGAATGCATTTTTGGTCATTTGATTGTTTTTACAACCATATTGTTGATTCGATTGTTTGAATAATGGAGAAAAATCATGGATTATTAGAGTTATTAAGCACTCTAATCTTATCTACTGATGGAAGTACAGTTAAAGTCAACAAAAACACTCTCAGAGATATTCAAAAATCTTTACAATATGCACAGGAAAAGATTGATTTTTTGTAGCTTAAGACAAAGCTACAGCAAGAAGAATTACAACAGTGGAGTTATCATTCTAAACCTGTTTCTGTTCAAAAAATTGAAACAGACTCCCATAAACAGAAAGACACTAATGTTGCAAATTCAGTGCCTAATACAACAACAGATTTACATGCAGATGCAGAAACTCAGTCTGCACTTCCCAAGCCCATCATCAGACCTTGGGAACAGCTTGTCCACAACAAGCATAGAACTGGTCTTGGATATGACAAGGACTTGTCCTTTCATATTCCAGACTATGTCAAGCCAATTCAGTTTCAGAGTGCTGGATTCATTCATGACAGTTCACCTGCTCCTCATGACAGTTCACCTCTAGATGTTCCAAATTTTGCCCCTCTTCCACAGCAACAACAACAAAAACAGATTGTGAAATGCCAACACTGTGACCGAGTTGGCCATTTGAAATATCACTGTTTTGATCTTCATCCATGTAAGAACTGTCATAAAACCAGTCATTCGTCACACAGATGCTTCTGAAACAAATGTCCTGCAAGAACAAAGATTCATCTTGGATGGATCGCTTCTTGGCAATTGGCATCAACAACCAAGAAGATATTTCAAACACATGTCAGAACTTGTTCCAGAATATTGAACAGTCTTGCAGTTGAGTTTCCTCCATCATCTCACCTTGTATCTAACACGGGGGGAAATGATGGTCATCTACAAGCTTCAAAGTCACATCAAGCGAGCCTGAGCCATAACCTGCCACACCAGTTTCAGAGTTGTAGCCAGAAACAAAGATGCCCGTTAACATGCCTTCAGTTGGCAATCTAGGACACTTCCTCTAGCAGAAGACTTCAGCTTCTTGCCAGTTTTGGAAGAATTCCAGGAACAAAATTGAGAACACTTCCTCTAGCAGAAGACTCCAGCTTCTTGCCAGTTTTGGAAGAGTTCCAGGAATTGCATTAAGCATTCCAGAGTTGTTGGTTATCCTTAAACCATCACAGGTTGAGACTTCCCTTTTTAGGTTGAAGTTCTCCCTTTTATGCGGGTGAGACCTCCGTTTATTGGTTGAAGGTTTCCCTCTTTAAAACAATAGGAGCACTTCCTCTAGCAGAAGACTTCAATTTCTTGCCAGTTTTGGAAGAGTTCCGGGAACTGCACTAAGCGTTCCAGTGTTGGTGGTCATCCTTAAACCACCACCCTTTATACCAACATTTCATAGAGCACATTCAGCCCAGTTATGCCATGCATATTTGCACATTTTGTATTACATCTCTCTTCTTGGACTCATACATAACCCTTAGGATTAAAGGGGGGAATGTTGGACACCTAATCCTCAATGGGTTAGTGTGGAAGCCGAATGGACAAAAGGTGTCCAAGAGACCTTGGGATGTGAAACCCAACGGTCACCACATGTACTATAAATGTATGTCTCTTGTTAATAAAAATTGTACTTGCATGATTTATCTTTCATATCTCTCTTGCTGTCCATGTATGTTTAACAATAGAACTAATATGATTGTTCTTAAATGTTGTTTTCAAATGTTTATATTTATTACATAATGGTTTTAATCATGATTCTATCTTATATTTAGTTTTTCTCATACTACATATTGAGGAATGATAAAATGAAAAACTTATACAATGAGTTCAATAATTCATTTTTATTTTCTTAATAAACTTAGTGATTTTCCCATGGGGCTTTGGATTGACAGTGAATGAGTGCACTGTTAAGGCACTCCTTGTGATACGTCACTGGTTCAAATCCCCCGTGGGTGCTTAGGTAGTATTATATAGAACAAAAAGTAAACTTAACGATTTTGAATTCATTTTTTTAATCAACAAATAAAATGTTAAATGGCCAATCTTGAGTACACAAAAACCTAAAATCTAACATGGTCATGCTTCAAGGGAGTTAAACCTTCTGCCCATGACATGGTTAAGTTTGATTTTGGTGGATGAATGAGAGAATTATTGATTAAGAGTCTAAATATTGGTATAATGCTTCCATTTGACCATCCATCAAGATTACATCAAGATATCCGAATTTAATGATGTCCAACCTTTATATCCTTTCACGATTACATCAAGATATCAGAATTTAATGATTTCCAACCTTTATATCCTTTCGACATATTTAAAGGTAATATAATGTTCAATCACTGAATGAATTGACGTATTGAATGATGGCTTGTTCACCTAAGAAGGTGAGAGACTTCTTGATAAATAATCCTGATCTTTCAGTGTATATGTATATGGTGTTTATTGCATGGACCAACTTTTATATTGCTCTTGGTTGTGTGTGTCACTATATTGTAGCTATTTTCAATATCGATTCAAGGATATATGTTGAGAAACATTAGTTGTGTTGTAGAAAGATATGTTTACTGCTTATAAAATTTATTTTGTTTATATATAATAACATAAATAAATAATAATGTATGTAATAATGTATATTTTAAATTTATTGATATTTATTTGAATTAATAGAAAATAAGGTAGATCACAAATTTACAACATTTTATATAAAAGTAAATGAGTATTAATTTGTATGAGGTATGTTTATCAAAGTATTTGAGAATAAAAAAAATCATTGTCTAATTACAAAATATAAATTTAGATTTCATTTTGAAACAGATTTAAGTTTAGATTTCATTTTGAAACTATAACACGATATGATTATAATTATGAACAGGACAAATTTTTTGATTTAAATAATTACTTTTTTATATTGCTTTATTGAGATGAAAGAAGTTATAGTAGTTGACATTTCCTTTCGTACTCTGTAGAGTTGACTTCAAAAACCAACAATGACGTTATGTGGGTTAGATTTGTAAACAAAGATGCTTCTACATATATGGTTGTCGTAAAAGAACATCACAAACTTTAAGTGAGGCAACATCACATAGTGCCTTATCTTTGAAAACGTTCATGCCGTAAGGTAGTGCGTATTATTGACTAATGTGAATGTCTTACCCCTATCTCAACTAATTGATGATATATGCCTTAGGGCGTGGTATTTTCAATAATTAAACCTATTTATGATATCTATTGAGATTAGAATTTTTTTGACTAATTTGTCTTCAATAATATAGCAATGTTTGTTCACACACCTTTATGAATGGAAAATAAAATCACCTTTATAAGGGCCATCTATTTGTTGAAGTTGGATCCTTGTAGTTCCAATGGTAGGTTGGGTTTTATATTAATGGTCCAATTTTCCTTGTCTAGCTCGAAATCAGAGTTTAAGCAGGAGGAATGCTTAATCAAAGTTGATCTCATTAAGAATCCACTATATAAAAAGGATGATAAAAAGAGTGTTAAGATAAGGAATGAGAGGCTCTAAAATTGGACACATTTCATGCATTCATATTAATAAAATCATTCTTCTCTAAATGACTTTCATATGTTTTTGGTCTATTTATGGTGTATGTTTATCAATATTCCTTCTTTGAAATCCATAAAAAACTTCCACATTTACTCTTTTGTTCCCTTTGCTGCATTCAATCTTTCTAAAGCTAAACCCTTAAGATTTGGCTCAAAAAGTACCTTTATCTAGATATAAGTTTTTTCAACAAGGTAGTTGGATCCCAACACAAGAAAAAGAACTTGGATTTGTTAAAAGGTATAAATTGTAGCTAGCATATCATTAATGATTTCCTAGAGGATTTAAAAAAAAAACAATTATGGAAATCAATGGAAATAAATAAAAAAAGTTAGAAACATCATTCCTAAGGACAAGGAAACATCCACAAAGCCAACCAATTCAAAGTTGAAGAAAAACATTATTAAATATCCATATACAAGAAATCTTGTACTTAAAAGACTAATATCAAATCAATTCACCCATATAACCTTTACCCTATGTTTCTTTTAGATCCTTAAATATTTTCATAAGTATTACAATATTATGTTTTTCCTTTTATTCATATCATTATATAAATAACCTATAAAAAAAATAACACATCATAATTTATCATAATTCTTTATAAACATTCATTAATTAAGCCTTAGTCTTTAACTATTTACTAAATATTTACATTGCACTTACACTATTTAAATATAAATCATCCAAATTAACACGGAGATTCACTATTGTCATATAAACAAATCATTTAAATAATAAATGAATGAACTAATTTTATTTTAAGAGTAAAAATAATAAAAATTAGTTTACGAAATTAGGGATAAATTGAAATAGAGTAATGTAAACGTTGAATTTCCTTTATCATTTTTCAAATATATTTTTGAATTAATTTTATTAATTTAACAAAAATTAGTTAAAAATATATATTTAAATTGTTAAATCTATACAATTTTATTAATTCAAAATTTTTAAATTATTAAATACATTTATACAAAAAAAATTCTTATTTAAATAATAAAATATAATAATCCACGAAATATTACGTCAATAAATCATTGACAAAAAAAATATAAAAACATAAAATATTAGACTTTTCAAATTAAAATATCCCAAAGTGCTGAGATGAAGTCTCTCCCTTTCTCGCCAAATTTTATATGCCAAAGTCAATAAGATTCTTTATTAAAGTGTGGTCCCAAAGTGCGGTCCCAAAGCGTATAAGCCATGTTAAATTTTCAGATATTCTTTTTTTTTTAAGACAATAATATTTTTCTTCATTAAATTCTTTCGAGTTATTTACGAAAGTTACACCTTTCTATGTTAGCATTGATATCAAATTTATTATTATTATTATTATTTATTTTTTAGGAATATAATAATTTATAGATAATTAAAAATTTAATTAAAATTTAAGTTTTTTTTAGAGTTAATTTGGTAAGTTTATTTGTGAAAATTAAAGAAAATGTGAATATTTTTTTTATATTTAAATTTCTAGTTATATGGTTAATGAGTAGTTTAAATAATAAATAGAGAAAATGACTTCTTTTTTTGGAATTTTGTCATATAATTTTGAGTAAGATTGAGATTATTTGTTATTTAAGATACATTTTAAATCTATAAATTGATTCAGTAGCCAAACAAATTTGTGAAAAATTTAAATTCTGTAGATTAAACAACTTAAACTTTTGATTTTTAAAAATATTTACCAAATATTGAGTAAAATTAGGTAAAAAATTACCCAAAACACATCATTTCATCTGTTAATTATACTACATGCTTAATTACTCGTTAGTGGTCAAAATTGGCAACATCAAATAAATGTAAAATAAACCTAATTACCAACTCCTCTAAACATAATAAAAAATAAAATTTAATAAAAATTTCACAAAATCCGTTTCAAAATGATATTATTTAGATTATTTATTAATTAAATACAATAATTTAATATCTTAAATCATTTTTGTTTTTCCAATAAAGAAAATCAACGAGGCTTGTATACCTTCAACGAACTATTTGAAATTTTATTTTCATCTTCTCATCCCATCTGCATAGTTACACTCAAAGTGTATCTGTAGATATTGATTTCATCATTTGAATCTATCCGATCAGCATTAATTTACTATCTTCAAATACTTTAAATCATCAACTTTTTTCGGACAGTTTAGTATAATAAAAATGTGTAATGCTTTGTCGTTTATCGAAAATATTGTATTTAAATTATATTAAAAACGTATTTTGAATATAATCAATCTGATCAAAGATCAATGCTCTCCATGCTGGAGAACCGACCATCAATGTTACACTTAATTTTATTTTAGGACAAATATCAATTTTACAGATCTGTGTTATTCATTCGAAATTAATATACACGACTTTATAAATTAGAAGTATTGTTGTTACATTTAACTTTATAATTAGTTCTCCTAATCGTTCCTTATATTTGTATTCCAATAAGTTGTGAATAGTTTTACTCCAATGCATAGTCAATATGATATTATAATACGTCAGGTTTAAAGCTATAAATCATATAGCTCAGATTTAAAGATTTAAATTTATATTAGCTAGGTAATTTGCAACTCTTTTAAATTAGTCTCCGTCAAAAAGAAAGAATAGAGCAATTCATGCAATTGATTTTCTTTTCACTGCCCATTAATTGAGTTTTGAGTAACATATTTTAAAATTTGTAATTATTTTATTAAGTGATATTTGGAACGTTTTATTTCTATTTCATAATATACCTATTGAAGCATAATGAAATAATTATTTTTTCAGTTACATTTTATTCTACCTCTAAAATTTGAACAACTTCCATCACTATCATTAATATAATCATTATTTCTAGTTTTACATCACTATCACTATCATTAATCTAATTATTATTTCCAGTTCTGCCCAAAAAGTTTTAGTTTCCATCCCAAAAAGTTTATGCGACTTCCTGTTATTAATCTAGTCATTATTTCCAATTCTAGAAGTTTTAATTATGATGAAAAAATAATATATGCTATTATTAAATCCATTAAATCCCTCTCGAGCTCTCATGTCTGCAATCGTTCTTTGGTCAGTACGTATATAAAGTTACTTGATCAAACGCAGAATTTGCTTTTAAAATTATTTCAAGAAGCATTTGTCAAAGCCACATAACTATGTATGTACTCTTTCTCTTTTGAATTTATTGGGTTGATGTATTAGTAAATAGCAACCAAATGTTGAAAATGGCAACAAGAAATGCGAAAAATAGAAGTGCTAAAAATAGCACTACTATAAATAGCAGTTTTGGTACCAGTGCTGGATTGAGCAACAGAGAATGAAAAATGGAATTACTAAAAATAGCATTATATTTTCAGTATAAATTCGTATTTTAGTCAATCCCTGGATTAAAATAGGAAATAAAATTCGAATTTGAACTTAACAACTGTTTGAAAATAAATTAATTAATTCACCATGAGTTAATTAGTTGTGAAAAATCAAACACTAAGTCTATGTGAGGACATGCAACAGTTTTTCTATTAATTGAGGAATTTATCCATCAGTTAAAGAGATAAGGATGAGTTCTAATTTGAGTTGTAATTAGTTGGCTCAGTTAACAGAGTCAAGTCCAGTTATAATTGATTTAAATAGTTTGTTTAAATTAATGTGAGTTTAGTTAGTTAAAGCATGCTTGCATATAACTGCTGCACTTCAAATAACTGAAGATTCTCTCATGAAAAACTCATGCATGTTAGTTCGAAGAGAGACCCAGTTGAGATAAGAAGAGAAACAATGTACTATCAGTTAAATATTTTTCCTATAAAAGAAGCTCATCTATGAGAAGGATTTATCTCCTTCAGGACTACGTAGTTGGATCAGAGGTTAGTGAGTGTGTGAAGAGGCCAATTCACACAAGTGGTTGTATTAGACCCCAAGGAAAATTGCGCAAAGAAATAGGAGGCTTGGAGGGCAAAGGAGAAGTTTTGAGAGAGGCCTTTTACTGTCTATGAGTATTAGAGGGAGTGTACTAAGAGCTGGATAGCTTCCGAGTTAAGAATTTGTGTTATCCAGACATATTTCCACTTGTATGATAATACAGAGATTGGGGTTTTAGGCTGAGGCTTTTCCCAAGTTATTTATTCTATGTTCCATGTGTGTGATTTCTTCTTCTTTGTTCTATGTGTTTTAATTGATCTAGCTCAAATTGATTAAGCTTCCACAAAGTTTGATTGTAGAAGTAGATCTATTATTTTGCTTTAGCATATTGCATTATCAGGTGATCTACAGGTGGGAAATTTCTACATGGTATCAGAGCATAAGTGATCAAGGAAGAACAGTATACAAGAAGGGAGAAGTTGAAGTTTGTGATTCCTGAATATAGAAATCGAGTTCTTATCACATCTCTATTTCACCTATGGCGTTCAATGGTTTGAGACTCGAATATGCCCTTGATGGCAGTTCGAATTATATAGCCTGGAAGGATCGCATGGAGGTAGTACTAGAGGATAACGGTCTAAAGGAATTCATTAATCAAGAAGTCCTCAAGCTAACTGGTGCTGCTGAATTCGCTGAATGGAAGAAATATGTGGCTAGAGCAAGGAGAATCGTTTTGGAGGGAGTTCGAGATCACTTGGTCTCAAGTCTCCATGGGAAAGAGACACTATTTTCAATGTAGAAAACATTGAAATATCTATATCAGAATAGCAGTGATCAGAGGAAACTGGCACTGAAGGACAAGATTCAAAAGATCAAGTGTGAAAAGGGTGACACGATCTCTATGTATTTGAACAAGCTCACCTCATGCAGGGATGAGCTTGGAAGTATAGGGATCGTGATAGCTGATGATGACATGGTGAGTCTTGCACTCCTTGGTCTTCCTAAGAGCTGGCATAGCTACTAGGACTCAGTTAATGGAAGAGAGAAACTGCTAGATTGGGAACGACTTTGGTCGGATTTGATGTAGGAGGAGATAAGAAAAAACACCATAGATGGTTCTTCATCCATGGAGGACGAAGAAAACTGTGCCTTAGTGAGTAAGGCAAAGAAGGGGAAAGATAAGGTTTCTCATTCTGAATCCATTTCTTCCCATGGTGGGAAGAAGTTTGAAAAATCGAAAGTGTGATGTTTTCATTGTCATGAGGTGGGCCATTTTGCTACAAATTGTCCACTGAGGAAATCCAAGAAGGGATCCATGGAAGGATCAAAAGGTGAGGCACTGGCTTCACAGTTCGAGTTGGATTTGACATTGTTCACATGCATGGTTTCATCCATGGTGGGAAGTGGTTGGTTTCTTGATAGTGGAGCTTCCTTTCACATGACCGGCGATAAGAGTTTGTTCAGTACTTTGGAGGAGAAAGATCTCCAGATACTCATAGCAATGGGTAATGATGAAAAATATAGTGTCTCAGGTGTAGGTACGGTTATTTTTCAGAAGGAGCATGAAGCTCGAATTACCTTGACTGATGTCAAGCATGTACTAGGACTGAAGAGAAACTTGGTGTCGATTGCAATGCTGGAAGATAGAGGCTATGATGTAGTCTTCAGTAAGGGAAAGGCTTTCCTTAGACACATCATCACTAGATAGGTGAAGAAGATCGGCTCACAAGTCAAGAATCTCTATGCTCTTGAGGTTCAAGATGCATGCAAAGCCTTGAACAACAAGGCAACTGATGGAGACCTGGTGGTTGAGAAGGAGAGTATATTACCTCTTAACATGTAGCGCCAGAAGAAGTCTCAGATGATTGTGGAGGAACCACGATTGGTGCAACATCTTTAAGAGGTTGTGGAGCAGCGACAACAGGGGAAGCTGAGTGGAGATCGTGTAGACATCTACTCATGCAGAGACCTTTAGTAGGGGGAACTTCGAGCCAGGTGGGCAAAGGGATCACATGCAGCCATACCTCCAAGTAGAAGGTGGGGCGATGTGGAGTGATCGTCCCACGGAGGCTGATATAGGGGCATGATCGTTGAGGTACCCAACCTCTTTTATTCGACTTTACTACAGAAGCCCTAATGAGCAGTAGCAGGACTGGTTGATTAGGTAGAGACAGATGCAGATGGAGCGGCAGAGAGAACTACAGTGTAGGACTCCCAAGATAGTGTAGAGCTAGCAGGCTGCAACAATGCGAGAGGCGCAGGAGTGTTACACCAACGCAGGATGGCATAGAGAGATGTGCAACGATGCGAGATGCATGGATTGTTGCAACAGCTCAGAGGTCAGAAAGAGAGCACTTGTCAACAGCAGGTAGAGCTTCAGCATCAGAGTATGTTTCTAGCCCAACAAGGAGGTCAATTGGGAGTTTTTTTTGTTTCTAGAGTTGCTAGAGCAACCACACTTGGGAGAAGTGTTGCATGCAGAACATTCCAAAGGTACATGATCAGGTTCGAGTTGAATGCTTTTTTTGTTGAAAGGGAGTGTTGAAAATGGCAACAAGAAATGCTAAAAATAGAAGTCCTAAAAATAACACTGCAATAAATAGCAGTTTGGGTACTAGTGTTGGATTGAGCAACATGGAATGAAAAATGGAAGTGCTAAAAATAGCATTATATTTTTAGCAGTTCAGGATGGATTCCTATTTTAGTTAGTCCCTGGACTAAAATAGGAAGTAAAATTCAAATCTGAACTTAACAGTGGTTTGAAAATAAATAAATTAATTCACCATGAGTTAATTAGTTGTGAAAAATCAAACATGAAGTCTATGTGAGGACATGTGATAGTTTCTTTATTAATTGAGGAATCTATCCATTAGTTAAAGAGATAATGATGACTTCTAATTTGAATTTTAATTAGTTGGCTCAGTTAACAAAGTCAAGTCCAAGTCATAGAGAGGCCTTTGACTGTCCATGAGCAACAGAGGGATTGTGCTGAGAGCTGGATAGCTTTCGAGCTAATGCTTTGTGTAATCCAGACATATTTCCACTTGTATGACAACACAGAGATTGAGGTTTTACGCTGAGGCTTTCCTCGGGTTATTTCTTCTGTGTTTCATGTGTATGATTTTTTCTACTTTGTTATATGTGTTCTGATTGATCTAGCTCAAATTGATTAAGCTTCCGCAAAGTTTGATTAGAAGTAGATCTAGTATTTTGCTTTAGTATATTGCATTATCACGTGATCTACAGGTGGGAAATTTCTACACCAGATGAAATGATCTTTAGTGTATGAATGAATTTGTCAAAGCCACATAACTATGTATGCACTTTTTTCCTTTTCAATTTATTGGGTTGATGCATTGGTAAATAGGAACCAGATGAAATGATGTTTGGTGTATGAATGAATTGAACATCTACTCCACGAAATCAAGAGAATGTGTGGAGAAGCATGTTCCATATGGGGAGTAACATCAGTACCAAGTCTAATGGTTTGGAAAATTTTGATAAAACAGAACCACATAGCCTTACAGTTCATGATTGGTATTATTTCTATTGAGCAGATTGTAGTTGGCAAAGTATTTTAGAAATTTGACAAATGGAATTAAATAGTTAACTTCACCTTTGTTTCACTCTCTTCTTATTCATCAAATTTTTAGAATATTTTACTTATTTAATTTCAACTTTATTTCACTCTCCTTCTATTCATTAATTTTTTGAAAATTTTGAAAATATTTAACTTCAACTTTGTTTCACTCATATTTTGAAAAATTCTAACAGAAGGATGACCCTCTATTTCTCTCATACTTTAGAATTAATGTGTTTCTTGTTTCCCTTAATACAAAAATATATATTTCATACTTGGCATGGTTGAATTTAATACTTAATTCTGTCTTCGTTTTTGGCATGGTATACAGGCTTTACAGTGAAACCACTAGATCTAAATGGCGCTAAGAGCCTACTCCTGTCACTACTATCTCCAACTTCTTGAATCAATATATGATATATACAATGTTTATATATGTACCTTCTAAATGTATGGTATGCTTGTATAGTTTGGAATAATATGTTCTATCATGGTATTGTAATTACTAGTTATTTGCAATAATGATTTTTTTGTGTGGTCTCGTACACAATTACTAGTTATCTGCAGTAATTGTTTTTGTGTCATATCGTATTGTAATTACAATACAAAACTAGGTATTTTCAAAATGAAATTTAGTGGCAGCGGGTTCCTGGCAACCATAATGTTGGTTTGATGTTTATATATAATATTTTCTTGATGCATATTATATATATATAGATATAAAACAGTGGAGAAGAAGAGTGCAAATGAGAGTGAAAATACAAAATAGATAAAACTAAAATATGTATGTGTTTACAACCCTAAGAAATTGCATCGCTTTTCGTTTAACGAACAGCGTTCAATATAACCTATAAGCATGATAATCATAATTTGTATGCTAGCGTACAAATAATTTTGCTAAACACATCCACCCGAGCATGTGAATTGAACTTGCCGACATAATAATAAAGAATTAAATACATCCTCTCAGCCTGTGAATTTAAATAAGGTTAGGCTAAGTTGATTAGCATAATTTGTTTTAAATTATATGTTATATGCTTATAATCATAATTTGTATGCTAGCGTACAAATAATTTTGCTAAACACATCCACCCGAGCATGTGAATTGAACTTGCCGACATAATAATAAAGAATTAAATACATCCTCTCAGCCTGTGAATTTAAATAAGGTTAGGCTAAGTTGATTAGCATAATTTGTTTTAAATTATATGTTATTTTATAGTTTGTTTTCACTTGGTTTTTCTTTAATTATCGATAAAAGTTTTGAAATATAATTTTATTCGGGTCAAAGTGTGAATTTTGATTATTAAATGGTTGAATTATTTTTTATAGTTTTATTTAGCAAAATAAGCAAGAAACTATTAAGTAATGTTTTTATTGTAAAACATTCATTTGCATTATTATTATTAGTAATTATAAAATTTAAAACTATAGTAATTAGTTTGTTCTCAACTATTATTAATTTGCATTTCCATCATTTTCAATGACATGGATTACTTTGTCTTGCAACACTTGTTTATATATGGTGTTATTAGCCTCTGCTAAGTCTTTGCATGTGGATCACTATTAGTTTATCATTGACAAATGTAATTTGTAATATTTAAATTTGAAAAACAAATATTTATTTTTCAATATATTGAAAAACATATTTTTCAAACATTAATTTGAAGGTCTTATTGCAACTTTTGCCCAATACAATGTCATGTGGATAACCACTTCTGATTTTTCTACCATAATTTCTGGATACCTTTGCAATATTTAGACCATGATTTTTTTATATTTGTGCAGGAGTGTTGTTCGACACTTTAACAAGTAGGAGTAAAAATGAAAATATGCATTTATGTAAATATTACATAGTTTTGCATTTATTTTTCTTTTCTAAATTTTAGTAGTTTTCAAAATCATATATCAATTATAATTATCAATAATTTACGGACCAAATTTTATTATATTATTATAAATATTGTTTTAATAATCAATAAACAGTAACTTCTTATAATAATTATTTAATTAATAATTTGTTTGTATGGTTCATTTTGTGTTTGATGATTAAATGGAATTTTTGCGAGAACTCTATCCACTTTTAGTGTTTAGTTTGTTATAATTTATTTTAGGTTTGCAATTTCTATAGTGGTTGGTAATTTGAGTGGATGATGGTCTAATTTCTTATTAAATATTGTTTCCACTTTTTGATAACTTTTAGAAAAGAATAGAGTTTATTATTATAGGTAAGGTAATTGAGTAATCTCTCATTGGATACCTCAAAATGGTAACACATAGTTCTTTTTCCTTGTATCAAGGCTACTCTCATAGTATATGTATTGGTTGTTGCCTCTACTTTGAAGGGATACAATAAGTTTAGTAACATGAGAACTACTGCTTGGCTATTTTTTCTCTTCAACTCATCAAAAGCATTATGGCAACCTTTCTTCCGCTAGAAGCTCTTGAGAAACAATATTATTCCATGGACTCGCACAACTACTGCTGAAAACGAATATATGAATCAATGTAGGTGCTCTGCTACTCCAATTCAACTCGTAACTTCAAAAAAATTTGTACGAAATGACCAGTTCATGATGGCCCTTATCTTCACAAGATCTAACTTAAGGTTCCCTCCACTAATAGCATAACTTAAATACACCAATCCTTGCCATTCAAAATTGCATCTAGTGGGATTTCTTAAGAGTTGGTGCTTAATAAAACTCTTTAGCACCTACATCAAGTGTGAGATGTGCTCCCCCCAGGTAGCACTCTAAACCAATATATCATCTACATAAAAATAATAAATGAGTCTAGATAATTGTGCAATACATCATTCCTTAGTCCCATGAATCTAATTGGTGAAGTGTCTAGAACAAATAGAATGACTAACCACTCATACAAAGCTTGTATGTTATGCAACCAACTAGCAAAATAGAATGAAAGATAGATCAACAATTTAGAAATTAGCCTCCTTGAGGGGGAAACCTCCTTTACATTACACAGATGAACAATTATTTGATGATTAAAATGACAAAAGCTCCTTTCTATATATAGGAGTCTAAGTGGTCACAATATAATCAAAGTCGACATAATAATAATAATGTAATGGCACAACAATAACAATAGTGTGTTTCTATGGGGCAGAATAATAACAATATGGGGACTACATGGGCACAACAATAACAATGAAGGGGCTACACTAACAATAACAATAAGGGACTACACTAGTATTATAGGGACCTGACATGCCCCTCTCCTTCAAAAAAGTGTTTTCTTCGACACTTGAGTAGTTATGGATGCTTCTGTATAAAATTCTCATCTTCCCATGTGGAATACTCAACAAGTAAGTTCTTCTTGTAACAACCCTCATTAAAATTCCATGTAATAAAAGTTAATAAATGAAAAATAGTAAACATGGTTCATGGGACACTTATTCCAAGCTCAATGTTGGGAAAAAGCATAGTGATGGGCATCACTTGTTGTTGTTAATGGCTAAGGAAAGTGGCAAAGGCAATGGCTAAGGCTTTGGAAAGGAAAAATGGCATTTTTGGAACATTTATTTATGAAAATAATGGAAATTATGGGAAAAGGGAGGTGAAAGGCCACAGGTTGCATGCGAGGAAGAGAAATGAAGGAAAATAATGGAAAATGAAGAAATTAGAAGCCCCATTAATAAAAAGGCTTATGAGGATCAGCTGGTAACCTTTTCTGAGTTTAGTTTTGGAGCTCTCATTATTCTCTCTTTTTCTCGTACTCTAGAAGACTTAGAGTTTTCTTGGAGCACTCTTCTAGGGTATGGCATACTTGAATTTTTGGAGAAACAAGGGCAAGGAAGAGTAGGAAGGCGCTAGAGGATATCAAGATGAGAAACTATAGAAGGATTTTCTTGCAGGTACCAAGTTGCATGTATGTTTTCTTGACTAGTTTTGGCATGCAGGACATATGCATGTGGTTTGTTGGTTGTGATCTATCATTGGCATGGAGGATGGCCAGGATTGATAGTGGATTACCTAGCTTTGCCATTTCTTGGATAGGCATGGTAATTGTGGATTTGTTTTCCTTGTTTTATTTTGGTTGGTTCTCATGTTTCCTTAGCTTCTATTGAGCTATTAGTCTTGGAAGCACTGGTTGGACAAACGTTCTAGAAGCCCTGTAACAACTTGGGTTGAGTTACTAGTCTTGGAATCCTTGGTTGGAAAAACGCTCTGGAAGCCCTTAGTGGGTTGACTTACTAGTCCTAAAAGCCCTTGGTGGGTTGACTTACTAGTCCCAGAAGCTCTGGTTGGACAATTGCTCTGGAAACTCAGAAAAATCTCTAGGTTGAGTTACTAGTATTGGAAGCCTTGGTTGGACAAATGAACTGGAAGCCCTAGAAGGCTTGGATAGAGACCAATGTGATGATGGTTTTGTGATGTCCAACTGTGACATGGAATCATTGTTTGATGGGTTGAGGTTGACGACCTCTCGAAGCCTTGGATGTTTTTAGATTGACATGTTCTATGAGATCCCACATTCATGCTTGGAATATGGCATAGGGGTGAATGGATGAAAAGAGATTTGGTTCATCTAGTTTATAGTTGGGTGAAACATGGAAGCCCTATCCCGGGTTTGGATTTTGCATCACTAATATCAGGTTGTTTATCCTTGTATTTCAATGAGTATTATACTTGTTATATGTGGTATATATAGTTATGATTTAATGAGTGTCTATGCTACTATTATGCTGGTTATTTATATGTTTTATGATAATAGCTATGTATGGATCTCATTCTGTTGTGACCGATAAATGAATGAACAATGTATTTATGACCTAATGGATGAAATGGAAGTTGATATGTTGAGGCATCAATGTTTCTTAACGATTCTCAGCTAAGTATGAGACCCCTATGCTCAGATCTGTTATTTACACCTGTAGATTACATATTCGTGATATGTTTGACGAAATTCCTGTCATGGCTAGTAGTGGTCCATTTGAGCTCCTATTTAAGTGTTTTGATATATATTGTAATTTCCTTGTTATTTTACTATTCTAAAGATGTGATTCAATTCTAGGAAATGACTTGGGATCTGCGCCTGAAAAACTGGCTCAAATCGTGAGGACATTGGCAGAACACTGAGCAATAGAGTCCATCGATGTTGGCTTGGAGGCCCGTGGGAGCATCCATAGGTCCATCGACACTGGCATGCCCATCACATGAGAGTTTCGAGAGGTCAAGTGGTTCAAAAGTTCAGTGGGACCTAGGGGCTAGTTGGAAGAAAGGTTGGATTGGTTCTTAAGGGTCCTAATGTTGATGTTGAATGTCTATAGGGTGTTTTTATGCTAGATGTGGGAGGAGGCTGTTCAAAGTGGTATCAGAGCATGGTTCACCCCTCAGAAAGTATGGGTTGTGTGTTGGTCATGCATGCATGTTAGTTGCATGTGTGTCTCTTACACTTCTATTCCATGTTCTTATTGCATTTGTGTGATGTTGATCATGGTTGTAGTGATTTTGCCATGTGGAATTTGATGTTGTTGTTGTGGAATGAACCGTTGTGAGTGTATGACTGGTTACATGTTGTGATATGTCACTTACATGTATGATTATTGTATTCTTGGTTGCATTCTTGTATGTTTGAGTAAATTCTTATCTGCTTGGTTGCATGTATTATCCTTGTAGGCTCAGTTACAATCATTGTTCGTCTATGCTTCAACCGACATGTTTATGCAAGTGTGTGGATAGTTATGCATCACTTATGCATATCCATGCTTGCATGTGGTCAAGTGTACAATGATGTAATGGTTTTTGTTATGCATGAGGTTGTAGTATGTGTTGTTGTTAAGGTCATTCATTGATGACTAGACCGTAGCCAAAATGATGGTTGCATGGTTATATGCTTATGTGTTATGTTTCTATATGTTGTCATGATTATGTTATAAATGTATCACGTTGATTTTTTTATCTTGTGAACAAGTTATCCTCGCCAAGCTATACCAAGGTACACTGGTTTATTGTTATTTGGTTTAACTGAGATGATATACCTTGCAGGAAGAAATATCAAATGGCTAGCAATATGGTAGTCTACAAAGACTCTCCCTATGAATCAAAAGAGAAATATGGTGTTGGGAACTCTTTTGATATGGAAGACACACTGACAATCCTAAAGGAAGAAATAAGGAGTTGTAAGGTAGATATTGACAGAATCATGCAGGCACAACAAAAACTGGGGATGTAAATGCAGTGATACTTCAAAGTTTTCATATTTGCAGTGACATGGACCACTTCAGATCAGCCATGAGTAGGAGGATAAAACTAATGGGGCATATGGTAGTAGGTATTATGGTGGTCACAGGTCAAGTAGAGATGACATAGCGAGAGATGGCAAATTGTGGACACTATAGATAAGAGAAAGAATAGACACAGGTACCATTCTAGATTTTGTTCTGACAGGCATAATGATTGATATCGTTATTATCCTTACATGAGGAGTGATAGGGGATACTTACGAGATGATTTTGAGAAATAAAAGACAACGACATTTGCTGGGGAGATCAACAAATTACAGAATGCAAAGGAATGGTTTCTTGGTATGAAGAATTTCTTCATGTTGCATGACTATTCAAAGAACTTCAAAGTGAGTGTAGCTATATTTAGTCTCAAAGGTAAAGAAAAAATTTGGTGGTAAGATGTGAAAATGTCATACATGAGGAAGATTTGACTTTGAGCGAGTTTGAGTGGCTATTCAAGAGGAAGTACTATCAGAGAGGTACTTTGATGATAGTGAAAAGAAATTCTATGAGCTTAGGATGGGATCTATGACAGATGATGAGCACACTAGCAAGTTCTTGGAGCTACTAAGGTATGTGCCTTACCTCAAGGAGGAGAAGGCTAAGATTCAGAGATTCACTAGTGGGTTACCAATGGAATTCAAAGACATAATTGACTTCGATGAGCCCGTGTCATTAAAGGAGGCCATCTGAAAGCTAAAGCATTCCTATGAACAATCAAAGTGCAAGTCTAAGACTAAATGAGATTGGAAAGGTAATGCCAAGATAAAAGGAAAATGGGACAAGAAGTGAATGAGACCATAGGATTCATGTAATAAAGAGAATGTTGCACTGCCTAAGAGGTTCAATGCATCAAATAGAGGATAGGGACACTGATCTAAAGTGTTGGGTTGTGTTATCTTGTTTCCACGTAGTTAATAGGGGGTTTGAAGGGCACCCATAACCCCACTTTATGGGGTCGGGGCAGCGCCCCAGAAAATTTTGGTTTTGGACCATATGTTAGGTTGGGCGGACCCACCTATGGTTTTGTGCATGATTTTTGCACATGTTTTTTGGACACGATGGTTTTCGGTCCATGGTATTGGACACGATGGTTTTCGGTCCATGGTATTGGATGCGTCGGCATGTATAAATATGTATTGTAACATTAAAAGGAACATAATGAAAAATCAAGCTGGTAGTCCCGGTTTTGGGATCCAGGGAAAAATCTCTGTGCATATGTGTTTTATGGGTTATGCTCTCGCATTGTTTATTTTCTTTGTTTAAGAATTCGTATGCAGGTAATTTGTGTACAGGGTTAAAACCTACATTTGGTATCAGAGCTGTTTTGGCTTCAAGGGGACGCCTTTGTTGCTGAGGGTTTTCACTCGGGCCTGTGGTAGACCCTGTTCAGTGGGAGATCTGCGAGATCGATTCTGGTGGTGAAAGAAGATGGCGAGCAGTGGAAAGATAGAGGTTGAGAAGTTCAATGGTCAGAATTTTGAGTTGTGGAAACTCAAGATGGAGGATCTGTTGGTGGATAAAGATCAGTGGATCGCGGTAGATCCAGGTACTAAACCATCGGGAGTGACCGATGAAGAATGGAAGAAGTTGGATCGGAAGGCAAAGAGCACAATATGATTATGTGTCTCGGATTCGGTATTGTTGAATGTATCAGGGGAAGCTACGGCAAAGGCTTTGTGGGTCAAGTTAGGGACTTTGTACCAATCTAAGTCTCTGGTGAATAAACTGTTCCTGTGGAAAAAGCTGTATAACCTGAGGATGAAAGATGGAGACTCAGTGACAGAGCATCTGAATGCGTTTAATACTGTGGTGAGTCAGTTATTATCTGTTGATATTAAAATTTCAGATGAAGATAAGTGCATCAGTCTGTTGTGTTCTCTACCAGATTCGTGGGATAGTC
This sequence comes from Pinus tabuliformis, assembly GCA_031772625.1. NCBI lineage: Eukaryota > Viridiplantae > Streptophyta > Pinopsida > Pinales > Pinaceae > Pinus > Pinus tabuliformis. The sequence goes on along the minus strand of CM062810.1, from coordinate 868,970,345 downwards.
TGGTTATTGCAATAGGTAGCAATGCAACTGCTTTGTAGTTTGATGAAATAGTCTCAGCCTTGCTGACGGAGGAGATGAGACAGAAAAATATGGACAACTAGAATGGTGATGCCTTGTATGTACGAGGATGGTCCCAGAATAGAAACAAAAATAAGTCATCGTGTGGGAGATCTAAATCTAGAGGGAGATCTAAATCTCCAGGAAAACCTACAAAGGTGGTGTGCTGGAAATGCAGAAAGGAAGGGAACTTCAGAAGGGATTGTAAATCTAAAGCTCCTGATAAAGGAAAGGGATCAGATGATGCTCCTTCTGCAGAGGTGAAAACCACCTCAGATGAAGGTGGGGATGTGTACTTGGCTTCTTCAAGTACACATGTAGATCATGAGGCATGGTTGATTGACTCAGGTGCATCCTTTCACTTCACTCCCCATAGAGAGTGGTTCTGCGAGTATGAGAAATATGATGGTGGTGATGTCTTCTTAGGAGATGATAGAAAGGCTAGAATCATTGGTCGAGGCAAAGTAAAGTTGAAGTTGCAAGGTGGAAGGGTTAGAACACTTCCGGGTGTTCTACATATTCCTGCATTGGCCAGAAATCTGATTTCTGTAAGCAAGTTGGATGATGCAGGTGTAAAGACGGTGTTCGAGAAAGATACCTGCAAGATGGTTCGAGGAGCACTGATATTAATGCGGGGAGTTCAGATTGGAACTCTGTACAAGCTGCAAGGTAGCACTGTTGTTGATGGGTGCAATAGTTCTATGGTTCCTGAAAATGGAGTAGAGAATCTAGTGGTCTCTGGAGAGAAGACCATGTTGTGGCATCAAAGGCTTGGACATATTGGAGAGAAGGGCCTTCGAATACTTCATGGTAAAGGTATGGTAGAAGGTATGAATAATAGCTCTCTGGATTTTGATTTCTATGAAAATTGTGTATATGGGAAGCAGAATCGGGTGAGTTTCCCCTCTGGTGGTAAGAGGACGAAACAAATATTAGAGCTTGTGCACAGTGATGTGTTTGGACCTGTGAAGGTTCCATCACTGGGTAAGTCTGTGTACTATGTATCATTCATAGATGACTTCTCAAGGAATACATGGATATATTTTCTTAAGAAGAAATCTGAAGTCTTTGACAGGTTTAAAGAATTTAAGGCTCTGGTGGAAAATCAGACAGAGAAGAAGATAAAGGTGCTGAGGACAGATAATGGTGGAGAATTTTGCAGCAAGGAATTTGAAGAATTTTGTAAGTGTGGTATAGCACAGCAGAAGACTACTCCATATACACCTCAGCAAAATGGAGTCGCAGAAAGAATGAACAAGACATTGATGGAAAAGGCAAGAAGCATGCTCAGTGGTGCCGGGTTAGGACAGGAATTCTGGGCAGAGGCGGTGGATACTGCATGTTACCTGATCAACAGATCAGCTTCATCAGCGTTGGAGGATAAGACTCCACAAGAAGTATGGACTGGTAAGAAACCCTCTCTTTCACATCTAAGGGTATTTGGATGTGATGCATATGTACATGTTCCAAAGGAGAAACGAACCAAGTTGGATAGTAAATCTGAAAAGTACATCTTTATTGGGTGTAAGGATGGTTTAAAGGGTTATAAGCTTTGGAACCCAGTCACATGGAAGGTTGTGTACAGCCGAGATGTGTTGTTCAGAGAGGTAAAAGATTTTATTCAACATGAAGTCCAACCAAAGGAACCTGAGAAGATAGAGTTTGAGCCAAAGGAGGAAGAATCAGACTCTGCAGCAGAGGAGGAATCAGAAGATGAAGAGCCACAAACTCCGGCTGTGAGAAGATCAGTTCGAGAAAGAAGGCAGCCAGAAAGGTATAGTCCATCTGCTTTCAGTTCAAATTTTGCTTTGTCTGTTACTGATAATGATCCCAGAACTGTGAAGGAAGTAGTGGATTCAGAGGATGGAAAACTCTGGAAAGAGGCCATGGTCGATGAAATGGCATCTTTGCACAAAAATGAGGCTTGGGATCTGGTGGAGTTTCCGGCTGGAAGGAAACCCATTGGCAGCAAATGGGTGTTCAAGAAGAAGACAAATGCAGAAGGAAAGGTGGAGAAATACAAAGCTTGGTTGGTAGCAAAAGGTTATTCCCAGGTGCCGGGAATTGATTTTGGTGATATTTTTTCTCCTGTTGCCAAGGTAACTTCTATTAGATTGCTTTTATCTGTTGCTGTTGCTTTTGATTTTGAGGTAGAACAGATAGATGTGAAGACAACATTTCTTCACGGGGATTTGGAAGAGGAAATCTACATGAAGCAACCTGAAGGCTTTGCGGTGAAGGGTAAGAAAGAACTGGTATGCAAGTTAAAGAAGTCTCTGTATGGGTTAAAACAGTCACCAAGGATGTGGTATCAGAAATTTGATACATTTACACGGGGACTTGGCTTCACCAGAAGGAAAGCAGATCATTGTGTGTATTTTAAATTAATTGGTGACCGTATTATTTATCTAGTCTTGTATGTGGATGATATGTTGCTGGTTGGAAATGACAAAGAAATTATCCAGGATTTGAAGACCCAATTTTCCTCCAAATTCGACATGAAAGATCTTGGTGCTACAAACTATATTTTGGGCATGGAAATTAAAAGAGATCGGTCAAAGAGGAAGCTCTGGTTAAACCAGAGGAAGTATGTCGAGACAATACTCCAGAGGTTTAATATGCAGGATAGTAAACCGGTGAAGGTTCCTATTCCTGTAGGTGTGAGGTTATCTGTTGAACAGTGTCCCAAGACACAAGAAGAGGAAGAGGACATGTCCCGTGTTCCACATGCAGGTGCAGTGGGTAGCCTGATGTATGCAATGGTCTGTACTAGACCAGACATTGCACATGCAGTGGAAGTATTGAGCAGGTTTATGTCAAAACCTGGGAAGGAGCACTGGACAGCAGTGAAGCGGGTTTTCAGGTATTTGCGTGGCACTAGTGATTATGGTTTGTGCTACCAAGGAAGACCAGGATTGGACAGAGTGTTGGATATTCATGGCTTTGTTGATGTAGACTGGGCTGGAGATTTGGATCAGAGAAGATCTACAAGTGGGTATGTGTTTAACCTATTTGGAGGTGCAGTCAGTTGGATGAGTAAGAAACAATCTGTAGTGGCACTATCAACTACAGAGGCAGAATACATGGCAGCCACTCATGCAAGCAAGGAAGCAGTTTGGTTGCAGAGATTGTGTTCAAGTATGGGGTTAGTACAGGGAGCTATAAGAATAGACTGTGATAGCCAAAGTGCAATTTTCTTGGCAAAGAACCCTGCTTATCATTCAAAGACAAAGCACATTGATGTTCAGTATCACTTTGTGAGGGATATGATAGAAGATAGAAAGGTGTTGCTGGTAAAGGTGGACACTTTGAAGAATACTGCAGATGCATTGACAAAATCTGTGAGCTCTGAAAAGTTCTCTTGGTGTAGAGAAGCAATGGGAATCTTAGGGCTGAAAAAATGACTAAGCTCTCCTGTGGCCCCCTGTGGAAAGAAAACAACAAGTGGGAGATTGTTGGGTTGTGTTATATTCTTTCCACATAGTTAATAGGGGGTTTGAAGGGCACCCGTAACCCTACTTTATGGGGTCTGGGGCAGCGCCCCGGAAAATTTTGGTTTTGGACCATATGTTAGGTTGGGCGGACCCACCTATGGTTTTGTGCATGATTTTTGCACATGTTTTTTGGACGCGATGGTTTTCGGTCCATGGTATTGGACGCGATGGTTTTCGGTCCATGGTATTGGATGCTTTGGCATGTATAAATATGTATTGTAACATTGAAAGGAACATAATGAAAAATCAAGCTGGTAGTCCCGGTTTTGGGATCCAGGGAAAAATCTCTGTGCATATGTGTTTTATGGGTTATGCTCTCGCATTGTTTATTTTCTTTGTTTAAGAATTCGTATGCAGGTAATTTTTGTACAGGGTTAAAACCTACATAAAGAACCAAATAAGGAGCCCATGTAGTGTTGGACTTGTGGAGGGGATGATCATAGGAGAGATTTTCTACAATATTACGGTGGTAGTCCTAAGATATACAGTGCACAAGATGCACAATCTATTGGGGATGTTGGTTAGTGTATTCCTTGTATTTATGCAACATTATATAACAAGAAAGTATACCATCAAGCATCTATCATTGAGATTGATGGTAATCTTTGTGATCAAGTTATTTCTATTTTGATTGATCTTGGATCTAATTATAGCTATGTTAGTCCTAACTTGGTGGAGAAGTGTGGTTTGAGTAAGGAATTTCAAGCAAAATCATGGTTAGTGCAGTCGACTACAGGTACAAAGAAGTGAGTTCATCATTGTGTAAGAGCTTGTGCATTTGATTTGAATGGTATGCCTACCACAAAAACTTTTAATGTATTACACTTGGGACCATACAATATTTTGTTGTGCATGGATTAGTTGTACCTTCATAGAACCAAGGTGGATTGTTGTGACAAAGCTATTGAGAGCATGGATGAAAATGGAGAACCAAGAGTCTTACAATGTAAAAACAAATCTGCATCAGTTAGGATGATGAGAACTATGCAAGAAAAGTGTAGCTGTAGGAAAGGCTGTAAGCTATTCACAATGCAAATTTCTAGTGATAAGCATAAGGAAGTTGCAGATGCAGATGTGTTGAGTAGGTACCCAATTTTATAGTAGTTCAAGGATGTATTTCTTGGGGAAATTTCAGAGTTGCCATGTCATAGGGAGGTAGACTTTTCTGTTGTCTCGATGTGAGGGGAAGCTCTGGCATCAAAAGAACCTTATAGGATGAGCACACCTTAGTTGGTAGAGTTGAAGCTATAGTTGAAGGAAATGTTGGAAAAAGGATACATTAGGCCAAGTGTATCACCATGGGGCACACCGGTATTGTTTTTGAGGAAGAAAGATGGTACTCTTAGATTATGCATTGACTACATGAAGTTGATCAAAGTGACCATAATGAACAAGTATCTATTATCGAGGATTGATGACTTATTCAATCAGTTGAAGGGAGAAACAATGTTCTCAAAGATTGATCTGAGATTCAAATATCACAAGGTACACATCAAAGAGGAAGACATTTACAATATAGCTTTCTGAAGTAGGTATGGGCATTATGAGTTTTTTGTAGTTCCATTTGGTTTAACTAATGTTCCAACTACATTTATGTGCTTGATGAATCATGTGTTGCATCTGTATTTGGATAAGTTTGTTATTGTGTTCATTGATAACATATTTATATATTCTAAAAATGAGGAAGAGCATGTTGAGCATTTAGCAATAGTGTTAAGGTTGTTGAGATAGCATTAGTTGTATGCTAAGCTCAACCAGTGCAGTTTCTTTTAGAATGAGTTACACTGCTTGGGATATGTCGTCTCCAAGGAAGGCATTACAATAGAACTAGAAAATATAACGGCCATCATGGAGTGGGTAGATCCTAAGAATATGGATGAGGTGAGATCTTTTATGGGGTTGGAAATATATTTTAGGAGGTTCATGAAGAACTTCTCACAGATTGATTATCCTATCACATCATTGTAGAGGAAAGGTAAAAAATTTGAATGGAAAGAGGAGTGCGAGGCTAGTTTTGAGCAGCTCAAGCAGTTGTTGACACATGCACCAGTGTTAAATATTGCAGATCCAAACAAAGAGTTTGGAATATGTACAAGTGCTTGCAAGAAAGTAATTGGTGGAGTCCTCATGAAAGATGGACAGGTGGTATGTTATGATTCCTGAAAGTTGAATGAGCACGAGAAGAACTACCCAACACATGATCTTGAGTTGGCAGCGATTATACATGTGTGTAAGATGTGGAGGCACTATCTTCTTGGCAGGAGGTTTGTATTGATGAGTGATCACCTTGGGTTGAGGTATTTGTTTGACCAACCGAATATGAATGCACGACATGCTAGATGGTTGGCTACGGTCATTGAATTCAATTTTTAGATCATGTACATCAAAGGTAAAGAGAATAGAGTGGCAGATTCTCTTAGGATGCAAATACATGTAAATCACTTAGTATCTATGAGCTCCTATGGGACAAGCTTATAGGATAGGATCTTACAGGCAGGTTAGCAGGATGCCAGGTATATGAAGATGTTGCACAGGTTACAACAAAGTATAGGTATAGGTACAGGTGATAGTACAAGGATAGGTACACGTACAGGTAGTGGTACAGGTACAAGTACATGCAATGGCATAGGTACAGGTGTAGGTGCACATGATGTGGACTATGTCTTACAAGAAACAGATGGGTTAGATATAGAGACACGATATATGTACCAGATAGTAGTGAGATCAAGAAGCTGATCATGAGGGAGTTTCATGTGAAACCATATTCAGGTCGCCCATCTTATCAGAAGACACTGACAACAGTGAAAAGATTTTACTATTGGCCAAACCTGAAGAGGGATGTAGCAGAGTTTGTAGCTAGGTGTTTCGATTGTCAGTGTGCGAAGTCAGAGTGTAAGAATCTAGACAGACTGCTACAACTGATTGCAATTTCAGAATGGAAATGGAAGGTCATTTCCATGGAATTCATCCAAGGTTTGTCGAGGATAGTGAGAAAACATGATTCCATCATGTTTGTTGTGGACAAGTTGACAAAGGTTGTGCACTTCATTCTAGTGATGTCTATATTCTCAACTAGAGATGTAGCACAAGTATTCATCAGAGATGTGGTCAGATTGCATGGTGTTCTGAAGAATATTTTGTCAAATAGGGATGTGAAGCTCACTTCCAAGTTTTGGAAGGAGTTATTTACAGGTTTGGGCATGGAGTTGGCCTTTAATACATCTTATCATCCATAGACAGATGGACAGACAAAGAGGGTCAATAGGGTATTGGAGTTCATGTTGAGAATTTATGTGATGCATCAGTAAAAAAAGCAGGAAGATTACCTTCCATTGGTAGAGTTTGCTTATAAAAATGGGTATCAGGAATATTTTAGGATGAGTCCATTTGAGCCATTGTATGGGTAGAGTTTCAATACTCCTATCAGTTGGAGTGATTCAGTTAACAGGGTGATCATTTGACCACGCATGTTGGTAAACATGGAACAAGAAATGTAGGTGATCAAGAAGAATCTAAAGGAAACATAGGATAGGAAAAAGAGCTATGAATATCGAAACAGGTTGTTCAAAGAGTTCTAGATCAATCCAAAGAAGAACTTTATACAGATTGGATCATATGCCAAGCTAGCACCATAGTTTTATGGACCCTTCAGTATCATTGAGAGGATTGTGCCAATAGCCTATCTACTTGCACTACCTCTAACAGTGAAAGTCCATGATGCTTTCCATCTTTCATTGCTTATGAAGCATGTTAAGGACGCTGATCATGTGATTGATTGGTTTGTATTGCAAGTGGAACCAGATGGAGAATTCCAGCGAGAGCCTCAATGTATATTTCAAAGAAAGGTGCTCATGCTCTAAAACTGAAAAATCGATCAAGTTAAGTTGCAGTGGAAGCACTTTGGGCCTGATATGGTGTTTTGGTATATGTCTTGGTATTTGTTTTTTTATATCTTTTGGTTATTTTTGGTATATGTACATATGTATATGGATGTAAATACCACTATGAGGTATGTTATATAGCCTCAATAAGTGTTATGGATGTCATGCCATTATGATGTTATGTTGTTATGTTTTCATGTTGATTTTCTTCTCAGTAACATGATCACTCTAAATACTGCAACGAGCTAAGTTATAAATCTCCATTTGCAATATGTTTTTCTTATAGCAGTTTTGTGGTTATAGGTGTTGTTGAATATCGAGGATGGTGTGTCCTCGAGGGGGAGGATCTTGTAACATCCCTAGTGAAAATTCCATCTAATAAAAGTTAATAAAGGGAAAATAATAACGATAGTTGATGGGACACTTATTCCAAGTTGAATGTTGGGCAAAAACATAGTGATGGGGATCACTTGTGGTAGTTAATGGCTAAGGAAATTATCAAAGGAAATGGCTAAGGCTTTGGAAAGGAAAAATGGCATTTTTGGCACATTTATTTATGAAAATAATGGAAATTAGGAGAAAAGGGAGGTGAAAGATAACAACTTGCATGTGAGGAAGAAAAATGAAGGAAAATAATGGAAAATGAAGAAAATAGAGACCTCGTTAATAAAAAGGATTTTGAGGATCATTTGGTAACCCTTTTTCCATTCAGTTTTGGAGCTCTCTCATGATTCTCTCTCTCTCTCTCTCTCATACTCTTGGAGACTCAGATTTTTCTTGGAGCACTCTTCAAGGTTGTGGCATAATTGGAATTTTGGAGAAAGAAGGCAAGGGAAGAACAACAAGGTGCAAGAGGACATCGAGATCAACAACTACAATGGGACTTTCTTCCAGGTATCGAGTTGCATGTATGTTTTCCTCACTAGTTTTGGAATGCATAGCATATGCATGCAGTTTGTTGATTGTGATATTTAATTGGAATGGAGGATGACTACGATTGATAGTGGATTTCATAGGATTTACATTTCCTAGATAGCCATGGTGATTGTGGATTTGTTTTCCTTGTTTTTCTTTGGTTGGTTCTCATGTTTCCTTAGCTTGGGTTGAGTTATTACTACTGGAATACCTGGTTTGCAAAACACTATGGAAGCCCTGTAACATCTTGGGTTGAGTTACTAGTCCTAGAAGCCTTGGTTGGACAAATGCTATGGAAACCCTTGGTGGGTTGAGTTACTAGTCCTGGAAGCCCTAGTTGAAAAAATGTTGTGGAAGAATGGTAAAAGTTGTGGGTTGAGTTACTAGTCCTGGAACCCTTGGTTGAAAAAACTCTCTGGAAGACCTATAAGGCTTGGATATAGACCAAATTTATGATGGTTTTGTGATGTTTGACTATGAGGTGGAATAAATATTTGATGGGATGAGGTGGATGACCTCTGGAATCCTTGGATGGTTTTGGATTGATGAATTCTATGAGAACTAAAAATCATGTTTGAAATATAGCACAAGGGTGAATGGACTAAGAGAGATTTCGCTCAGCCATTCTATGGTCAGGTGGAACGTGGAAGTCCCATCCTGAGTTTGGATTTTGCATCATTAATATGAGCTTATTTCTCCTTGTATTTCTATGAGTATTATACTTGTTATATGTGGTATATATGGTTGTGATTTCATGAGTATTTATGATGCTATTATGTTGGATATTTATATGTTTTATGATAATAGCTATGTATGAATCTCATCATGTTTCTACTGATAAGTGAATAAACAAGGTATCTATGACCTAATGGATGAAATGGCAGTTGATGTGTTGCTGCATCAATGTTTCTTAGTGATTCTCAGCTAAGTTTGAGACCCCTATGCTCAGATATGTTATTTACACTTGTAGATTACATATTCTTGATATGTTTGAAGAAATCTGTGACATGGCTAGGTGGGGTCCAATCAAGGTCTTATTCAAATGGTTACATCTATACTGTCATTTCCTTGTTATTTTACTGTTCTAAAGATGTGATTCAATTTTGGGCAGTCACATGGGCTCTGGGACTAAAAAAGTGGCTCAAATATTGGGGACACCGAAACATCATTGAGAAAAAAAGTCCCTTGATGCTAGCTTGCAAGCCTATGAGAGTGTCTAGAGTTCCCCAGATTCTAGCATGCCCATAGCATGAAAGCATCCAGAGGTCAAGTGGTCCAAAAGTTCTATGGGACCAAGGGGCTGGTTGGCAGAAAGGTTAGCTTAGTTCGTGAGGGTCCTAATGCTAATGTTTAATATCTTTGTGGTGTGTCTCTATTAGTTGCACTTCCTTAACGTGACTTATGAGGTCGAATCATATCATAGTGGCCTCTAATTTTATGTTTACCTTGGTTGGTCAGTTGCTTGGGTAGATGCGGGAGGAGGGTGTTACAGTTCCACTTGATGTGATACTTTGAAATTGATCGATTTCGTAGCTCTTGAGTTCTTGTTTCCATGACTTCTTCAGGTTCCAATATGATTTTTCCTTCCTTGTCAAGTTCTGGAAATATTGTTTGAATTAGAAGCTTGTCACCTATAACCTTCTTTAAGCATGAAACATCAAAAACTAGGTGCACTGAGGAAGATGCAGGAAGCTCCAATTTCTATGCCATGATACCAATATTTTGGAATGCTCTGTAATGACCATATTACTTTGGTGATAATTTATTATCATTCTTAGTTTTCTTGAGGAACATTTGTTTGTGCGATTGTAGCCATAAAAATACCCATTCACCTACATCAAAACTTCTTCTGCTACGATGTTGATCTACCTGTTGTTTCATTCGATTTTGCACCTAAGTGAGGTTATCCTTTCCTGAGAGTGCATCTCCAATAGCATTTTGCTTCGCTTTTTTCTAGTTTATTTCAAAGTCATAAACCAACATCTTTGTGACCCATTTTGCTACTGTTTTGAAGATAATATTTTTTCCAATAGTATTTAAGACTATCATGATCTATTTTTACCTTGAAGTGTTTTCCCATTAGGTAAGGTTGCCATTGCTTTAGTGCATGTATTATTTCCAACATTTATTTCTCATAAATATGTTTTTGTAAATATTTTCCTTTGATTGGAAGCCATTAAAAATAAACTGGTCTTCCTTCTTACATTAAAATGACATCAATCACAACAAAGGATTTTGTGAAATCTGGCATACCTAAGACCAGTGCTTGGCACATTGCCTCTTGAAGATGTTCAAATTCCTTAGTTGCTTCTAGTGTCCAAGAAAATGCATATTTCTTTAGTAATGTTGTTAGAGGTGTTCTTATTCTCCCATAATTCTTTAAAAACTTGTTATGATACCTTGTCAACCCCAGAAATCCTTGAATATGGTTTATGGTTGTCCGGATTTTCCATTCCTTAATGGCTTTAATTTTGTTAGGGTCTACCTTAACACCCTCATGAGATACAATATGACCCAGATATTCCACCTCCTATACTCCAAAGAAACATTTGGAGGTTTTTGCATATAATTGTTTCTCCTCCAATAATTTGAGAACCCTATCAACATGTTGAACATGATCCTTCCAAGACTTGTTGTAGATTAGCATATCATCAAAAAAAACTAACACAAATTTTCTCTTAAAGGATTTGAAAATGGAATTCATCAAACCTTGAAATGTAGAAGGTGCATTGGTAAAGCTAGAAGGCATGACCAAAAATTCATAATGACCATCATGCGTTCTAAATGTTGTTTTCAAAATGTCTTCTGTCTTCATTCTAATTTGATGATATCTTGAACAAAGATCCAACTTGGTGAAGTAAATTTCTCCATGTAATTCATCCAATAATTCATCAATGACCGGAATGGGAAATTTACCTTTAATAATGATCCTGTTGAGCTCCCCATAATGTAGACACATTCACCATGGTCCATCCTTCTTGTGAACCAATGCTACTGGAGAAAAGAAAGAACTTTGACTACGTTGAATTATACCTACCTCTAGCATTTTTCAATCGTACGTTCTATTGCACTCTTTTGGGCATAGGGATATCTGTAAGGCCTGATGTTTGGAGAAAAGCATCCTAGAATAAATAAATATCATGATCATGACCATGAATAGGTGGAAGACCTTTGGGATTCTCAAATACGTTGTAATTATTGTCCAAGACTTTTTGGAGTTCTGGAGAAGTAGATGACTTGTTTGAGCCTATAGTGAGCATAATTATGAAATTATGCCCCGTTTTTCTTCCTTTAGAAGATTTTTCATGCCATTATAGATGATTATCTTTCTTGGTTTCCATGTGATAGCCCTTAGTTCAACTTCCTTTCCTTCCCAAACAAATTTCAAGAAGCATTCTTGAAAATTAAAAGTTATCATACCCAAATATTGTAACCATTGGAATCCTAGTACAACATAAACACCCCCTACTGGAACGGAAAGCATTGGACTATTCAACACATATTACCCCATGGTTAGCTTGATATTATGGCACATTTTATAGAAATTTGTAGTTCTTCCATTTGAAACCATCACTTGGCACTCTGGTGCTGGATATATGAAACAATTCAATTCCTTGGCTATCTTATAATGAATAAAATTATGGGTGCTACCTGAATCAATCAACACTAGTAACTTTTTATTCTTTATATTTCCTTCTATCTTAAGACTTTGAGGAGTGGTAATTCATGCCAATGAATTACAAGATATTGTCAGATTCATTTCTTGTTTCTCTAGGGTTTTTTCTTGGTATATATCCTGTGTTTTTGAGGTGTCTTGTTCCTTTTATTCCCCCTCTTAAAAATCTATGTAAAATAATTTCTTCTCTATGCACTTGTGACCTTTAGTGTATTTTTTATCACAACTTTAAGAAATCCCATTTTCTCTTTTTTATTCCAATTTTTGTGGTGTCAAACTTGTAGGTTGTGAAGGATAGGAGTAACAACACTTCCATCTTTATATTTGTGAGTGGTAGGCTTCCTTGTTGCCATAATTTTTCTTTCAATTTTTCTTACCAACCTAAATGCCTTCTCAAATCAATCAGGTTCCCAAAGGTGAACCTCATGTTGGATGTTATTCTTTAAATTCCCTATGAAGACATCAATCCTATTTTCCTCTTGAATATCATTTACCCTTATATTCAATATTTGAAGGTCCTCAATGTACTCCACCATTGAACCCTTTTGTTTGAGATTTATCAATTGTCTAAAGAAGGTGTTTCTCTTTGTATCCTCATAATGCGTTATCATTTCCTCTATAAAATTTGACCAAGTGACAATTTTTTTATGAGAGAAAAGCCATCGATACCATAGAAACTGATTTGGTTCTAAATATAAAGTTGCAATGTGTACCATTTGTGTGTTTTGCACATTATGGAGATCAAAATATTCCTCCATCTGTAGTATCCATGTTACGGGATCCTTTCCATCAAAATTCCTCATATTCATATTTGAAATATGGCGGGTGTTCAGTCCAATGTTAGAGTCTATGAAATCATGATTAACATTTCTTTTGTCCTCATCATGAGTTTCCTCTACTATCTTTTCGCCATTAGGAAGAATTTATTGTAGAAACTTTGTCAAACCTTCCTTCAAACCTTTCATGTCTTTTTTCAAATATTCCATGTTTCGTTTCAGTTTTGCTTCTATACCATCAATATTAGCTTACATGTCATTCGTGAAACCATCCATATTAGCTTCTATTACTTTATGTGAGAGTGAAATTTGTTTCACTTGGTCTCGTAATTTCGATATATCATGTTGCATTTCTTCCTCTTCTTCATGCGTCATACTAGAGCTTTCGGATTGCTTACTAGGTGTTTCCATTTTATTTCTTTGAGGCATAAATTAATGGTATTTATTCTTCACTATTCCCTTTGAATCACTTCAAAATAATTTTTAAAACAACACTTATGTAAATTTGTAAAAATACACACATTTTCTTGCTTTGTAGGAGCTCAATATTGAATCTATTGTATATCTATAATTTTGGATCTCTGTTGGGAATGCAATACCCCCACAACATGTTTTGGGGCTCAAAATCCCAACTTTTGGTCAAAGTTTTTGTAAGACTCCGCGAATTGCGGGCGCGGAGTGTGAAGTAGAGTTTAAGTCATAGTGTTGTCTGCCCTAAAGTAATGTAATGTAATGTAAAGTCATGTTGGCCTGCCCATGGTCCGCGGAGCATGGGATTGTATAAATAGAGTGAGGCTCTAATTTGTAAAGATAGCTACGGAATAAGAGGGAAGAATACAAATGGTTCGATCTTAGAGTAGGATTCTAAGTGTATTGGGTCGTAGTAGTAGGAAGAGGCTCTGCAGCTAAGTGCGCAGAAGCCTAGTAGAGTCTGCAGTTGAGTGTGTGGACCCCTGCAGTTGAGTGCGTAGGGCAGTGTCAAGTCTATAATCGGGATTGAAGATTAATAAAAGAGAAGTTGATTCTTATTTTGTGTATTTGTTGTACATTGCTTTCTTTACATTTATAGTGGTTTATTTATTGTGTGCACTGATATGATTGTTGAATATGCTGTAATAACCATTAGTATTACACATACAAGTTAAGTAATCGTGTAATAATAGATTAAATAGCAAGGAACTTGGGTATTATACAGGTCACGCCCCGAGTAAGGTTGCGCGGAAGAAGCACCATAGGTTGCGAAGGGATAGAAACTACGCGTAATAAATGGTCAGACTGCGGGCCTCCAAAAGCCCATCAAACATCCCTAGGATGCGGAAACCTGGTTCTAGCACCCTCCCATACTACTTCCGGTGAGACCTCAGTGCGGAAACAGCTAGTAGTACCAGGATTTGCTTGGCTAAATCATCTCTGAACTTGGGTCAGGCCCATACAAGCCAACACGTCTACGGGAGGTCGAACGTATAAGGATTCAGGAAGTCATCCAATGAGGGAACCTTAGACTTCACAAACTCAAACAGGACTGAGTACAATTGAGGAAGAAAAGAATTTTGATGGACGTTGAGATCAAGAGGCTGGAAAATGAGATCACGTAGTAATGTCTCATCGATAAACCAAGGATGACAAGGCAATATACAGATGATCGTACCACTGCATTAGAAGGGTGTCATCGAGAATTTATGAATCTGTTGCCATGGCTACGATTGCACCTCACCAAACGTAGTAACCAGGAGAGTGCACTACATATAATAGAACGTGTGGCGCTGGTGGTCGTACAGACAATTGAGGAGTTTCTGTAGACTATGCTGGAAGGCGAGTTGAAGTCTCGCATAGGTGGTGCGACCACCTGACTAGTTGTAGGGCGTATAATCTCAGCACTCCAAACAGTTGAAAGAGAGCACGGGACTATAAAAGAGTCTGTTTGGGGGCCGCACGATGAGGGATGTGTGCGCAAAATTAGCAGGACACAAGGTTCGCACCCACGTATAGGGAGCTACGCTACCACGCAGGTAGGCTGGGAAGTAACCATTGGTGTCACTATTCACGATGAGATGTCCAATTTAAGGCAAAAGGGACTAGGTGGTGGGCATTTAAGACATGAATTAAGGGCTACATTTGGGGCAATCTACCGCGAAGAAAGCATTAACGGCTCAGAATTGGGAACGAGCGAATTTGAATTCATAAGGCGCCATAAAACTCTAAGGGCTAACCATGAGACAACACTTGTTCATTTGAGATTTGAGCAGTTGATTACAGAATAGACTGTTGACCGCCGAGCAAGATTTGAGCCCTGACGTTCGCGAATGACCACAGATAGCTCAAACAGGATGACGGCTACCAAGAGAGGTTTGGGCTATGCAAAAGGAACCATCGATGAGGCCCTGTAGAACCCCATGGTGCATGATGTTCCCAGAGACACTGGGGTCATGCTGGAAATCTCGAAATCGCCTCAGATGCCGAGGCCCAAGAAGGATAAGCAGGCAGCGGGACCAGTCCGCATGTCCTCGCAGAATCCGTGGTTCAGTAAACTCTCCATGGAAGAAAAGGGCAAGGCTATCACCATTGAGACAGACGATGAGGAGGAGGACCTACATGCTCTCGTAGATGAGATAGAAGTAATCGAAGACATGGAAGAAGACATCTAGCCGGTGTGCGCTGCAGTGAAATTTCCTGAGTACATCGCTCGATGGAAAGGGAAAGCTAAGATACCGAAGGATTTGGATGCCACTAAGAGTGCACTCCAAACTCCGCTCCTCCTTGATGGAATTGTGTTTAAGGGCTCGTCCCTGGGCCGCGTACCCACAATGAAGTTTGAATATTGGGACCTCATGGACAGAGAGAAGTTCCCACATTTAGAGACTGAGAACCTCATGAAGCAGAGCATGGAGGGGTAAGTTACAACACCAGAGCTGCAAAAATGGTTGTGTGGTGTGGAGAAGGCCAGACTACTTTAGCTTCTATGGATTCCACACTTTGACCGTACTGCTATCACACTTTTCGTCATCAGGTAGTTGCTTTTCCTGGTGCACAATGGGTACTTATGTCTGGAGGAGCCTATTCCCATCACAGCGGATCTTATCCACAGGATTTCCTAGCTCCCCTGTAAAGGAAAGGACCCTACAGAGATAGTTGGAAAAAGTAGATATTTGGCACTTGTAAGGGCCATGAAGAAGAAACACAAACTGGAAAAGAAAAAGAGGTGTTGCGCAATCAACAACATTAAAGATAAAGGGTTGCGTGTAGCCACCCAACTCCTGGTCGGCAAGGTAATGAGAAAATGTTGCAGAGATGAGGTACCAACGCCAGTAGTTGTATTGGCAAAACAATGCGCTGAAGGGGTCCAATTCAACTAGTTTGAGTTCCCCTACGAGGAGTTCCTAACTAACTGCAAGGAAGCCCAAGATCAGGGCAAGACCTTCCACTACACATGGTTGCTTTTATCGATTTTACTGGTAACAGGGGAACTTCCTGAAGATAGCCAATTCCCTAATATTGAACAGGACTTACCAAAGGCTGCAAAGTATGCGTAGCTCTGGGCTACCAAGGATGCCACGCAGATCTGCAAAACAAAGATCTTTTGGGTGCTCATGGAGGTGAGCGTCCAGATGTGGATCAATAGGAGGCCACGCCTGTCTCCCACAGTGTACAATATTCTGCGGACCTTTGCAGACTTCGAGGAAGACATGCATAATGTGTATATCAAGGCGCGTAAGGATCTGGCATAGACATGGACGAAGCTCCCCTTCATTGCCATTGATGATGCGATCTTCTCAGTGCTAGAATCATGGCCTCTTGAGTGGCGCACCTTGGATTTGGTGGAGAAGGATAGAACAGCAGCACAAAAGTAGAAGGCTGTAACCAAGTTGCATATCACCCAGTTGGCCCAGCAAAAGCACAATGAACAAGTGATGGTGGAGGTAAGGGTTGTCTGCGAGGCAGTGAAAGTAGCTATAGAGCGGGCAAAGGTAGCCAAAACATTAGCACCAGTGCAGGCAACAGGGGCCACCATGACATAGGAAGAAGGGGGCCAGAACTTGCCTACAAGATAGGGGGTAGAGGACACAACACAAGGCGTGGACCCAAGCACAACATCCACCCAGTTAAAATGGCCACGCGTCATGGAGAGATCAGGTCAACGAAAAACGGTCAAGGCATCTGAACTGGACATCGAACCGATTACACTGATAGAAGGAAACCTCTATGACATCGACGACACAGTTTGCGAGGTCACCAGGGAAGTGCTCTAGAAAGCCATGACGGAGCAACAGATTGTGTTTAGGGCCCTAAGGGTGTAGTTGCAGGAACTTCAGGTGCAGCCTCCACAGGAAGGAGTAGTAGTCGCCTACAGTATTGCAGGTACATCAACAACGGAGCAGCTACTACATGCAAAGATGGACAACACCATAGTTCTACTAGAAGGAGTGCTAACAGTGGAGAATGAAGATGATAGAGCCGTGGTAAGTAAGATCAAGGGAATGGAACTTAATTTGGATGCCCTTCCGTGAGACACATTGTATCAACTATAGGATGGCATCACAGCAGAACTCTGCACCAAGGAGGTCTGTGCAATCAAGGTATTGAGTGAGCAGAAGATCAGGATCGAACAACTCATCCTAGAGCATGATGAACTAGTGTCACAAAATTAGTAGATCATGTAAACAGTTGATGAAGCATGCCGGTGCGTTCCAGAATTGTCCACCGACATAGACCTACCAACAGAGATGTGAATCCACTATTTGGAAAGTGGAGGCCGCAGTGCACGCAAGGAAACAACATGAGTGCAGCTGGAGCTGAACCTCCAGATTGTTGAGCTGCGGATGAAGGTGCAGCCTTCCACTCCTCCAGAAGTTAAAGAACAATGCGTTAGCGTGATTCAAATAGGATTGGAAGAAATTGGATGGGTAGTGCAGGACTGTACCGGTATGTTGGACCATGCTTTTGACATCCTCACATCCTTGCAGGAGGACCCCAACATACAACGCCTAGTAACAGAGGCACGCAAACTACAAGAGTAGTATGATAGTGTAAGGGGAACTACATAGACAATCATCCTCACCCAACGACTGGCAAATATGCAGCAAGAAAGGGCACTGAAGGAACAGGTGGATGATGCAAGATAGAAAGAGGCACTTCTCAAAGCACTCATCTAGCCTTGGATTGATGAGGTCTTCAACATTACGGTCGAGAATGAGGGAAAGCTCGCATAAATGGAGGAGATATATGTGCTAAGGCAGGTAGTGAATCCTTACAAAGAAGCATTGGAGGAACGCATGCAGTAGGTCTAGCAAATCACAGAATAATGCACCGCGAACCTCTGGGCACTACGAGACTAGTTGCGGAGGCTCCGTGCCAAGATCGCCACACCAGTAGAGTGACTCGGGATGAGTCACGATGATTATGTTGGGGGCGTATTTGGCATGGAATCCCCCACAACATGTTTTGGGGCTCAAAGCCCAAGTTTTGGTCAAAGGTTTTGTAAGACTTAGCGAATTGCGGGTGCGGAGCGCGAAGTAGAGGTTAAGTCATAGGGTTGTCCACCATAAAGTAATGTAATGTAATGTAAAGTCATGTCAACCTACCCATGGTCTGTAGATCATGGGATTGTATAAATAGAGTGAGGTTCTAAGTTATAAAGATAGCTACGGAATAAGAGGGAAGAATACAAATGATTCCATCTTAGAGTAGGAAAGAATACCAATGATTTGATAGCTAAGTGTACTGGGTCATAGCAGTAGGAAGAGGCTCTGTAGCTAAGTGCGCAGAGGCCTAGTAGAGTGCGCAATTGAGTGCGCGGACCCCTGCAGCTAAGTGTGCAGGGTAGTGTCGAGTTTGTAATTGGGATTGAAGATTAATAAAAGAGAAGTTGATTCTTATTTTTGTGTATTTGTTGTACATTGATTTCTTTACATTTATAGTGCTTTATTTATCGTGTGCACTGATATGATTGTTGAATATGCTATAATAACCATTAATATTACACATACAAGTTAAGTAATTGGGTAATAACATATTAAATAGCAAGGAACTTGGGTATTATATGAGTCGCGCCATAAGTAATAGCTGCGCGGAAGCAGCACCGCAGGTTGCGAAGGGATAGCAAGTACGTGTAGCAACGGGTCAAACCGCGGACCTCTAGAAGCCCATCAGACATCCCTAGGGTGTGTAAACCTGGTTTTAGTACCCTCCCTATTACTTCGGGTGAGACCTTAGTCTGCGCTCCACGGAATGTTGCCGAAAGGGATAGTAGTATCAGGATTTTCTTGGCTAAATCACCTTTGAACCTGGGTCAAGCCCATACAAGCCAACAATCTCCAAGGTCTAAAATTTCATCTTGTGGTAGCCCTCAGAGTCTTCTTTCCAACCCCATAAGTCATATCAATATTGGAGTCTTCAAGAAATAGTTATTCTTGATCTCAAAAGATGACCTAATTATAGACTAGTTCAGTAGAGCGAACTTGTGTGAAGTTCCATGTGTCATTATTTCGACCTTTAGCCCTGAAATTGGCACATTAAATAATATAGTCCGTTTTATTTTGTCCATGTTTTACATAATTCAAATTTGATTCCTAAAAGGAAAGTTATGATGATTTCCCCCAGGTATCCTATTTGAGACTAAATATTGGAGCCTACAAAAAACTTAACTTCCCCGGATCATATCTTTGAAAATTGAGCAAAACAAGATGTTAAATTCTTAGACGGTGTTCATAGATATTTTAGATCCACGTGGTAGAAATTTCAGCTTCCAAAGCTTCATAGAAAAAAGGTTAGAGTGAAAATGCCAAGATGGCCTGTTTGAAGAAGCAAAACCCTAGAATCTCAAGCTCCGATACCAAATATTATGCAACTAGCTCATAAAATATAAGAAAAGACAGATCAATGACTTAGAAATTATCCTCTTTGAGGGGGAAACCTCCTCTACATTACACAAATGACCAATTGTTCGATGATTCAAATGAAAAACCTTCTTTCTATATATAGGAGTCTAAGGGTTCATAATATAATCAAAGTCAACATAATAATAATAATGTAATCGAACAACAATAAAAATAGTGGGTTTCTATGGCGAACAATAATAGCAATATGGGAACTACATGGGCATAATAACAACAATGAAGGAGCTATAATAACAACAACAATAAGCCACTAAACTAGTATTATAGGGACCTAAAATTGTATAGTTCTAAAGATGGTCTTGGTCTTCCAATTGTCTTATTCGTTAACTCCAACTTGCTAATACCCCAATTCTAATGCATTCTTGTTGAAGTTTTTCTTATTTTTTTTCAATTGATCTAATAGATCATCAATCGTAGGTAGGGGATACCTACTATTGAGGATAATCTTGTTTAACACTCTATAATTGATGGAATTCACCATGTCCCATCGTTTTCTAAAACAATTATGATAAGGAACCCACAAGGTGACATACTTAATTGAACTACACCCTACTCTAGTGCTTTCTACAACTACTTCTTCACTTGTATTGCTTTGATAATGGATTTTCTATACATCCCAATATTTGGAAATGGAAATTCCAATAATAATTATATTTTAGGCTCCGCATCCCTCTTGGGTTGTAGCTCTCTAGGGTACTAGAACACTTGTGTACCTATAAACCCTCTTAGATAGTGTTTTTGTTAATTATCACACCCCTTTAGGGATTCCTTTTACCTTGTTGATTTATAACTAAATCATTTTTCTCTTAATAACAATAAAACATATTTCTTTCTAGAACTATGATTTTTCTTAGTTTGGCTGGTTCTTGATGGTGTTTTTGTGTGTCTTTATATCATTATAGCTAAGTCTAATTACACAATAATTTAATCTATCAGATAGGGGTCAATCTACTATAAGGAAAATACCCTCTAGTGGAAGTTTTTGTGGAATCCCCTATAAAAATAGCCCAAAGTATGTTTGTGCGGAGGTGACTAGCAAAGTTGGGTGGGAAGATGTTTTTTAATATTGTGTGTATAATACACTAATACACTAGTGTGTTACTATAATTAGACGCACTGGTGCTTAAAACATATGATACACTTTGACAGAGTTACTTTTTTTAGAAACAAAAAACTAACAGTGCGCAAATTAAATAAGGCACACTGGTGTGTATACTACTCGATATCACTGGAAAAGGGTTAAATTTTAAAAAATGTCGGGCGTAAAATTCATTTTTTCTAGCCGATTGTTATAAACTCATCACGCCTTGGTGCTAAAATTGTATACAAGCACCCCAGTGCATAAACAATATGGTGACCCATTGTGGAGCTTTCAATTTAAAAATAGTGGTGTGCTTCTTCTATTATACATATTGGTGTCATTAATAGAAAAGTGTGCACTGTTGCAAGGTTATTTTTCATACAAATAAAAACAACAATGTGCTGCATATATAATGTGCATCGAGGTGTATACTATTCGTTAGAAGTGGAAAATGGTTAAATCTATAATAAAAAAGGTCAGCTGTCATATTCATTTTCACCATTTCGGTGATATACTCACATAAAGCACAAGTGCTTTCACTTTTTAAAAATTCCCAGGTGTGTAAGAAACATGGTGTACCATGGTGATGTTTTAAATTTAAAAGAAACTGACGTGCTACTCATATGATAGACATCAGTGCCATTAATAGAATTTTACATCCCAATTCTGAATAGACAATGGTGCACAATTCGAGGGTTATTTTTTTTCAATAAAAAATAATGGTGCACTAAGTAACTTTGGAGCACCGGTGCATATAGTACTTGTTAGCACCACATTAGTGTTAAAATTAAATAAAAAATGCTAATCGTAAAATTAAATTTAACCATTCCATTGGTAGAATCCCACGAAGCCTTGATTCTATGACCTATTCCAAATGCCTCGGTGTCTATACAACATGTTCCACTATTGTAGGGTTTTTAATTTAGAAATAGTGGTGTGTTATGTGAATATGGAGCATTGGTGCATATAACACTTGATAGCACCAGAGAAGGGTTAAATTTAAAAAAAAAAATCAGTTATAAAATTCATCTTCACCATTTTGGTCCTATAGTCCCATAAAGCGTTGTTTCTATTCCTGTTTTGAAATTCCCTAGTGCATAACTAACATGGTGCACTATGACAAGGTTTCTAATTTAAAAAATGGTATTGCACATCGTACATAATAGGACCAGTGTGTTGCATACTCGAGCACATTAAAACAGGTTTTAATAAAAAAAAGCTTACCCACCATAAAAATTCATCTTTACCATTTGTCATGCTATACATCTCTCAAGCACCAGTGCTATGTTTTCCTCTATGGAGTGCCCTACGAATGGTGGTTCCCTTTATTTTCATCCTTTTGTCAGGTGCTCACTACATTTCTTCAAATTTTGTCAAATTGTGGTCAAATTTGATTTTTTTCAATTACAATTCAATCATGCCTACCTAGTGAGAAAATATCATGTTAATGTCTATGTTTTTTGCTAACTTAAATTTTTAGCTGAGTAGAATTGAAAATTAAGAAAAAAAAATCATTATTTTTGTTTTGTTTTCTCCACGTGTGTTTGACAAGTTCAACTTGCACTGTTTTCAGTGCACCTTGTAAATTTATAGGGTGCACCTCAAAATCAGTCCATAAAGTTAATGCACTAAATTTTTTAAATATTATGTGGTGTGTTTGGTAAATGGAAATGCATCAGGCCATGAATTTCCATGATTCACCACCCTAAAAGTTTTAATTTTTACGTTGGTGCATCTGGTAACAGATAGAAAGCACCATTAACCGGTGTGTAAGATCATCGCACTAAGAAGTTACGTTCGTGGGTGCACCACCATAATTATTATTATTATTATAATTTTTTTTTTTTTACCTTTTTTTCTGTGCATATGGTAAGCATAACTTCTCAGTGTGCTTATTTTTACCAAACTCACTACATAATATTAAAAAATTATAGCTCAGTGCATTCCCTAACATGAATGTTCTGATGTAGTGTGCGGATGTAAAATCGGAGAATTCAAGAGCATGTGACAGGCATTAAACACATTTATTCTCGCTCCTCAGCTGTAGTTGAACATGTAGCGAAAGCTAAGCACCATGTTTGCATTGAGGATTCTCTAGTCATTGCTAACATTGTTCGCTTTCATTATAGGATGTTACGAGAGATCATTGAAATTGAGAAATAGTGGAAGAATCTTAATAGGGATTATGGTTGAAAATTAAGTAAAAATTGAATTCCTGCCCTCTCTTCATGATATTCTCTCTTTTTTTTTTCCATATATATATATCTATATATATATATATATATATATATATATATATATATATATATATATAATATTTTTATTTCTATTCAATTTATCTATTTGATAGCTTGGATATTTTTTCGCTTACCTTTATAATGTTCTATATATAATAACATATAATAGTAAATTTTATTCTAATAATAATATAAATATTATGTTCTTTTTAGTTGGTTTTTTACTATATGTTTAAGATATTAAGAAATAAATAATAATAAGATATTAAGAAATATATAATAATAGTTTAAACATTATATTTTCTTCCTAAGTGACCTTCTCGTTAATCTAATTTAGTCTCTTAATTATTATGATATATTTAAATTTAATGGTAAAATGATATAACAATACTTTTTCTTAGTATTTTAATTATTTCATTTTTCTCGACTTATCTCATATTAATATAATAATATTTTACTCTTATTCCTCTTTATTTTTTCTATCTTTATTTTTATATTTTTATTTCCAAAATATTTGTATTTGTATTTTTATTATTTTCATTTATTTAATCAATTTATTTATTTTTATAACTAGTTGTTTTTATATTTTTATTAGATAATATTTCGAACATACTCTATCCTAATGTTAATTTTAAACTTAAGAAATATATATTTTATTAATCTAATTTTCTAACGTTTATTTCCAGAACATGATGCATCTCTGTTATTTATATTTAATGATAGATAGGTTGTTTCATCTTCGTCTTCAGGATGAACCACATTAGATGGTTCGAAACGTCGACCAACGACTAATGATGTGATTTATCTGAAAGACATTCTCAATAGTAAAATCAACACACTGTTGTGAAATTTTATGTTGATGCACTGCAATAAAAAACAAAAAATAACTAATGATTTGTATGTATGTGCACTGAAAGGGTTGTGTCAATTCGATGTATGCACCATGTTCGGTGCATTCCTATTTTTTTTATGCACCAAGGATGAATTTTTTTTTAGTTGAAAATTATATGTCCATATTTATAAACAAATTTTTCATTTAATAATTTTTTTGTGTTTTTTTTATGAGGCTAATGTATTTTATATGTCAATAATGTGTAAATTTCAAAGGGTTGACTAATACAATGTGGTACGACAATGGGGAGCATGGGAGAGGGAGAGAGATTTGTACCCTCACCCTATGATGGTAGTGACCCCAGGCCTTTCAAGGAATGTAGGCCTCCTTAATTACTATTAGGAGAATACATTCTTGAAGGGTACTCCAGGTTGTTGTTATAACTAGCCTATCAGTGGGATGTTGATTTTTAGACTTTCTATGTTAGTCTTGAAATTTAGTAAGAACCCACTAAGGAGGACATAGGCTATCCTAGAGAGGGGAGGATTTTCCCTAATTCCCAGATGTCCCCCACAGTGTTGCACATAGAGTCAATTTATCTACTCTCAAAGATATTATCGGTATCACATAGTTTCCCCAGTAGATTTTTAGGTGTCTCTTGGACAACTATGAATCTCTGATTTTGGTGCAAAGGAGGTTAGGTGCCTCTCACTATTAGTGACTACCATTTAACACTCTCCTATTTATGAGTAGTGCATTAGTTTCCCTATTTTATTTTATGTTGATTCTTTAGTGCAAAGACCACGATGTATCATATGGTATGCCAATTTTTTGTGGCAGTTTTGTATAGATTTAGGTAGATGTCGTGCTATCATAAATGGGAGGTCAAACTTCCCTTTCTCTTTGGATCTATTTTTTTGTTTCTTGAGAGGTTTCCAGAGATGAGGCCTACTTTTGACCATGATCCTCCTTGGTTGATGATTGAGGTATGGATGCACATCTGGGGCATGATTATGCCAAATAGGGGCTAGCCAGTGTATCTGGCCAGTATTTCCACCAACATACTAGGGCTATTAGCTAGTGAGGTTAAGCACATGTTCGTCATGGTGCCATGTCTTTACGCGGGGATGGATTCGCGATAATGTCCTAATATCCCCTTCACACGGGATGAACTAGCAGAGGATAGAGGTAATATTATTTTTTTATTCAAATTAATATAGTTTCATTCTATTGTATTAATTAATTAGAACAGAATTTATTCTAACACATTTTTTAAATTGTTTTATTAAATTATTTATTGAAATTGTCTAATTATTGTTGTGTACTATACCTTTTGTTGATATTGGTACATTCATTTTGGACATGCCTCCTCCCACACTAACTGTAGTTTTGGAGATGGCTAAGGAAACAATGGGTGAGGAAAATCCTCTGATGAAGATACCCACAGGCATGTAGCCGTGTAGGTATGATATTCTATTGAGGATGGAGTTGGGGGACCTACTCTCTACACTTTTGGTTAAGGAGGGAGTCAACCCTTCAACCAGTTGAGACATTAGGGTAGATCCTAGGCTCCTAGAGCTGTGGAGAGGATTTTCACATGATATGATGAGCCTTATGTGTCATATCGTTGAAGCTACCAGGCTACTTGCAACAAGGAGGGTTGGCCATGAATATACACAATTTCAACCTAGTACTACCCTATCGAATGATGATCAGGGTTGTCATCCTTCTGGCAGTACACCACCTACTCCTCCTTCTCCTTCACCTCATCCAATCCTTATTTCTACTGAGAGAGAAAACCAACGACCTCCTCCTCCACCTCCTACAATAGATCTTGAGGCAGTCAATCATCCATCGTCTTTTGCAATAGATGAGGCATCTACTAGTATTGTTGTAGTAGATATTTTATAGCAACTATTTGACTTGTGTGTATTCTACTCAGAGAGAAAGGAAACGACCTCCTCCTCCACCTCCTACAACAAATATTGAGGTAGTCAACCATCCATTGTCTTCTACAATAGACGAGGCATCCACTATTAATGTTGTATCAGACATTCTATAGCAGTCATTTGAATTGTTTGTATATATGTATGGTTCTTTTTTTATTCATGTTGATGTACTTAATTTATATGTTGGTGTGGATGTGTATATTGTAAGGTCATGTTAGAATTGTTCATTTAATGTGCTTGCAAATAGATGTGTATGTTATCTGTAGTTATTTGACATGAGATATATATTTGAGGATGTGTGTGGTGATTATGTTAGACAATTCTTGTGTTTTTTTAGATGTAATCATGATGATGATGCCCTGTTAGATTATTAGATTTGTGTGCTAGCTAATGATGTTTATAATGTGCTAGATGTGCATATAATTAGATGATGTTAGCAAATTTGAATGTGTATTTTAGATGATTTTTATGTTTTTTATATGGTTATCATCATGATGTTTATTTTTATCAAATGATATTTATTATAGATTATGTATTGGTGACCTCATATGAAAATTTTATGCAGGTAATTATATGCAAAATGACTTACTTTAAATAGAAAATGCAAAGATATTTTTATGAATTACAAATTTTAATATGGTTGAAACTATAACTGTAAAATTACCGTAAATATTATTCTATTGCATAGATATTTCATACATATTCATTCTAACTAAATTCTTATTCAAGCAAGGGTTGTGAGCAGCATAATCCCTACACATAGAAAAGATGGAAATAAAAAAAATGTTTATAAAACATGTCTAAAAAATAGTCACTTCAAAAAAAAATCAATTTTACACACAATTAAATTTTACAAACCTCTAAACAAAACTACCTTTCTACTCATAGTCAAGATTATAAATCATAAAGTTGTGAGCTATACTTATTATACTTATAATACAAGAGTTAGACAATATCTAACTAATCTTTGCAATTAATTTTCAAAACATATGTTATAACATGTTTAAATGTTTAAATTTATATATAAGAAAATGAAATCAATAAACTATTATCAATCATATTTATTTAGAAAATATAAAATATTATTTTAAGTTTATTTATAAAGTTCAATCTGTTGTTAAATTTAAAATGCATAAGTCATAATTTTTTATAATTATTTTAGATGTAGTATAACTTAAAAAAAAATATTTTAATAAAAATTAAGTTATCACTAAAGTTATGAGAGTTTCAAGCAATTTAAATTTAATATTTATAACAATTATTATGAATTCAAATTTAAATTTAATATGTTACCAATTATATATAATGCCAACAAGATTAATTAAAAGACAATATATTAGCATGAAATATTGTTAGATGTCATTACAATGATTATGACATGTTAAATTATTCGATTTGTGTGTTAGCTAATGATGTTTATATGTGCTAGAGGTGTATATAATTAGATGATGTTAGTGGATTTGAATATGTATTTTAGATGATGTTTATGTTTGTGAGATGGTTGACATCGTCATGTTTATTTTTATGAAATGATATATATTTATTGTAGATTATATATCAATGAACTTATATCAAAATTTTGATATGAAATTACATGCAAAAAGTCTTACTTGAAATAAAAAATGCAAAGACATTTTTAAATATTAGAAAGTTTAATATGGTTGAAACTATAATTGTAAAATTACCATAAATATTTTTATTTTCTTTTATGGATACTTCATACATATCCATTATAACTAAATTATTTTTCAAAAACAATTACATATGAATAAATGTTATTTTCCATTCTACTATTTACTCTTTTTTATTAGACTCTTCTACCCTAAAAATTGTTACTATAAAAAAGTTATGATCTCGAATCATAAGCATTCTATTGGCCCTATAATTTTATGGATGAAAATATTCCTATCTTTTTTGTTTTTGTTATTATTTCGTAAGTTGATTGCCATCAAAATTTTAAATTACTTCATTAATTGTGGTTTTAGTGGGGGCATTATTTAAGTATTTCTAAAAGTAATGATAAAATTATGTAAACTAACAACAAACTAAATTGAAATTTTTTTTATCACAAAATCCAAATTGAACTTATCACAAAATTAGAATTAAACAAACATGTTAAAATTTTATTTTTTAAATTATAAACAAGACAATTAGAAATAGTTATTTTTAAGTGTAAAGATATTTACACTAAAAAAAGTAGTGTAAAAACATTTGTGAATCATACCAAATATATAAAATGGAAACAAGATAAATAAAAAACAATATAATTAGTGAAATAAATAAAACAAAAACATACAACAATAGTATAAATGATGAAATAACACAAGTACATATCACTTTCCATTGCAATCACCTGGATTACCTTCCTCAATTGGCATAACAACATTGTTGTTCTCAAAAATATGTTTTGATCTAGGGTTGTGTCTTAATACAAACCACCAATCCCTATCCAACAAGTTTGGATAAAAAACACCTAGTTGAAGTGTTTGGGGGAAACATAAGGCTCCATAGGTTCATGCCACATCTTTTTAGACTTGATACATATCAATCCACTGTTGCAATATTCCTTTACATTATTACAATCATAGGATCCCACCACTTGCACCTAAAAATAACATTCGAATGAGGAGAATTCCACTTCAATTATCTCTTGTTTATTTTCGACGTAACCTAATGTCCCTCGTGTTAGGTTTTCATCGCATTGGTTAGCACAACTAGATTGCTCGAAATTTACTTCCACTCCATGGTCTTGTGTCATTCACCCATCATCGAAATCCTTCGTATGAAAATGATGTCCATATGCCCACATAGATGGGGAAATTCACCTATTAAAAAGTGGAAAAATCACAGTGTCATGTGTCTAATAACCTAAACATAATTAAAATATTAAATATAGATGTTACAATTGAAAGTTTCACTATGAAGTTAAAAATTTACAGAGAGAGATTATTACCAAGTTTTCTCACCTAATCCATGTGTTTAGCACATCCTCTTCAACATGGAAGTAACGACCAGATTCATCGCATTTCTCTCTTAATTGGTCAACAACCCAACTGTTAAGGTATATCATTGGCATATTTTCTTTAAAATGATTACGATAAGAAATGATTCTATAATTAAACCATATAAATTATTTGTTATCACGATCCTATTCTTGCTCTTACGTTGATACAATGCGACCCACAATTGTGTCACTTCTGAATTGTAAATAATTAATTTTTTGATGGCTTCAATTTTTTAATTTGTTGATGAAATAAAAATAACATGTATTGTACATATGATATCAAAATATACATTTTGAAATTCAGTGTGAATAGTTACTGTGTAGAAATTTGACAAATGATAAGTCACTTACTCTTTATCACTCACCTTTCTCCATTTATTTGGAGAATGTTCCCTTCTGTTTTTCTTCATCCCTTTTGTCGTCCCAAATCACTACACCTAGAATGTTGTTGATCATCTTGATGTACTCATTGTAATAATATAAAGACTCATATGATATGTACCTGTCTGCCATAGACCCCTCTGTTTTTTTCCCTTTGTTGAACAAAAGTTTCAATTTCTTCATGTATCTCCTTAAGAAGCACATCCAACGAAAAGAAACCATCCTAACTAATTCAACCTCGTATACTACGTGAATTAGAAGATGAACCTACATGCCTATGAAACTCGTCAGTAGTTCCTTATCAAACATACAAACAATCTCAACTATCTCTTCATGCGACCATGGAATGCTTGGAATACGAATCTCCTTTGATGTGATTCAACATACAAATGCAAATAAATTAGATATGGCTTGTCATAGGACTTACGGGGATTCATGGTTCACACACCCATGCATGAGCAGAAGAGAATGAGATTGCAAATTAAACACATAAAAAAATTAATTATGTATTATCCCATGGCTTAAAAATAATAATAAAAAAATGAAAATCATGTCTTTGACATACATGCTCTTAAAAGGTTGAAATGGTCATGCAATTTCAACCCCGAAAAATGGTCTTCCACAATACTAAGGAAGTTTCATGGTGAAGAGCCATATAAATAAGTCACCCTCACACCCATTATAACTTCACTTGCCAAAGAAATATCATCTTTCTTTAAAATCCATGGAACATCACCTTATTTTAAATACCAAGAGGGACCAACCTCTGTTATTCTTTCCATAGTACTAAAGAATTTTTATAGTGAAGACCCATATAAATAAGGCACCCTCACACCCATTATAACTTCATTTACCAAATAAATATCATCTTTCTTTAAAATCCATGGGACATCACCTTCTTTGAAATACCAAGAGGGACCAACCTTTTCTCTACTTTCTAGTCTTGGTTAATGTTTATTTTTAGTTTTCAAAGCAATACTATCTCATCTAATAGTCAATGTGTCACTTTCATTCAATGGTATGGCCTCCATAAACAAGATGAAACATTTTTAAATATATGCATGGGATCTAGTAAGCGGGAAGCCTTAAGATGATCGCAATATGGGAGCTCATAAAAGATAGATTTCCTTTTCATCCCAATGGGAAACTTCTCAACATAGGTGTACTCTAAGAATTATGTATCATTGAACATAAGCTCCCCATTTTAATCAAACATTTTTTTAATATCCTTTTCCTTCTCTCTCTCATATTCTTTAAGCCATTCGGCTAGTGTCATTATTGCAAGCCTTTGGGTTCTCTCTAGTTTACCATTTAAGATGGATGGTTCTCTTCTATAAGGGTGTTCTTCTAGGAGTAATTCCCTAAAGTGGCCACACACTAGCTTTCATGGGTGGTTGAACCACTTAGCCTTCATAGAAGGTCAACGACATTAACATCCATATACCTTTTTGTTACAAGAGATGTGAAATTATTGTATACAAGGCACATTAGTGATCTTGAAGATCAAAACAATTGCAACAAATTAAATTAATATGTGAATCAAATAACTAAACAAGTAATTTACCACAAAAAACTCTTAAGGCTAGATAATCACGTGTGGTGTAAGAAAATATCCCATACAACGTAAAAAAGCTCTCTTTTGCAATGGGTCTTGATACATCATATACATTTATCCCTTCCCATAAGTCCTTCAATTCATCTACCAATGGTTGTAGGTAGACATCCATATTCTTCACTTTTTCTCTACCAGGGACTATGAGAGCCAACATAAGATTTTCATTCTTCATGTACAACCATTGGGGGTATTGTTATTGATGACTACTATAGGCCAAATAGAATACTTGGTGTTTTGGAGGGAATATAAGTTGATGCCATCCATGGCTATGCTGAGTCGTAGACTTTGTACTTCATCCTTGAAATTTTTAAACCATGTATCCTCTATATGCCTCATGGGTATTGAATTTGTTGGGATTTACATAACTCTAGAATCACTTTTGTGTGAGGCATGCTATCCCTGCAACATAGATAATTATTTTCAATGAAAGATCCTTTGGATACCTGGGATTCTAGGCATGCGCCTTAATATCTTACCTTTTTTTATTTATGGTACCTGTCATGCCCACATTTTAGAAATATCTCTCTGTCTGCATATTCTCGTCTATATATAATATAATCATTCATACATACATGATATAATATGTACTCAACATGAATCATTTTTAATAACTTCTTTGCATCTTCGTAGTTATCGAGAAAGACATTATCACTCAGAAGAACATCCTATTTGAATAACATGGAGTTACTGGGAAATATAAATGTACAATGTCTATATTTAATGCTCATAAAATCAACCATTTTTAATGTTGATTGTGTGGTAATATTTCTCAAAATATAAGGGAATTGATCATGGTCAATTACCTCAATATTGTGGAGAAACATGCATTCAACATGCCAGACTTTGCTGTCAAATTGTATATTAACATCCTTGTACTGAGTTGGGTAAACTTTGACTGTTCACTAGGTCCAAAGAGAGGGATGGAGGAATTTCAGGCTTTCAAAAAATTTGTCAATGATATGAGCATCATTCCATAAGTCATCATTCTGGAATTCATCTAACAACATTTTCTCCATGGCATTTGTATCCCATAAGTAATCATCTATACCAACCTCTATTTCATTGACTCCATTTCTAACTTTTGATGAAGAACTACCATTATCATAGTTATTCCTAATTGGTGAATCTTTAGGTAGTGGGAATTGAATAGGATGTCGATTCAACCATTCTTAGTATGATTCCTCTTCGATTTTTTCTCTTAATGCAACATTCTCTCAATTTTACATTATGGTGGGATGCACCCGAATATGGTAGGTGGGTCACTCAAGATTACTAAAATCCTAATTTCAAAAATATTGAACATTAGCACATCAATGATATTATTAAGCACAATGCAATTGGTTTGTTGAAATTACATTATACCAAACAATTGTTACAATCACTGACCCAGGATTGTGGGCACAATGCAATTGGTTTGTTGAAATTACATTATACCAAACAATTGTTACAATCACTAACCTAGGATTGTGGCTGGAAGATGGTATGTTACAATTTCCACGGTAAAGAAGTTGTCCATTTTCATCTACCAACTGCTTATGGTATACTGCTCATAATAGGAGCTTTTGACATTTTTGAACTGGTGGAATATTTTTTGCATCTAAACTCGATTCTAAATCAGGATCCTGCAAATTTGGATACATTTTTATTCAAATTGACATGTATAAAAAAATAAATTTAATTATAAAATTTAAATTTAAATAAAATAAAAACTTGATGGAGATGGAAAGGGACAAATTTGTGGAGGAAATTGAGCAATATGGAATGATCTAAAATTTGAGGAATTGGCCATTTGATATTATGATATTTTCTCCTTTCGTTTTAGCAAAATCATAAATAACTTTTTGTGTACATGACTAAAATTAATTTCGAGAACCATATCGTAATCTAAATTTCAATACGGTTTTCAAACTATTTTTTAATAATATAGAATGTATACTATGAAATATTGTAACTCATGTGGATGAATCCTAAAGGATAATTTAGGATGAATATGTTATTTTAACTTAAAATAAAAAATTTCAAGAATATTGGTGCTCTTGTAAAAATAATCGCACTAATGTGTTTAGATAATCACTACACTGATGCGTTAAAATAATAATTGCACTAGTTTATGAGATTTCGAAGACAAAAAATGAATCCTATCATATCAATGCGTTCAAAAGTTTAAGCACATCGATAAGTTATCTTACTCAGTGCATGCTACTAGTAAATGCACCAGTGCTTTTTACTAACAAACATATTCATGTTCCGAAAAAAGTGAAAAACCAAAATGAGACTTTGTTTTTCTCAAATTGAAAAATGAGCAGAAATTGATTTTCCAAAATATAATTTGATAAAGTGTTTTAAATAGTAAGAAGTTATTCACTATTTCATTATTTTTCCCAAAATTTAAAGGGAGAGATTTGCAAGAGACACATATTGTGAGCATTGTGGAACAAAAAAATACTTTGGAACATCATAACTATTTAGAAGATTAGAATTTTAAAGGTATGGTAATTCACTAAAAAGCCTACAAATTAAAAATTTTAATTTTACTATTGGTTTTACTAATAATTTGTTTTACAATTTCGGTTAGATTTAGTTAAAATTCAAAAAAAAAAAGAATAGTAGAAATTTTACTATTGATTTTACCAATAATTTTTTTGCAATCTTTGTTCATATTTAGATTTAATTAAAAATAATAATAATAATAATAATAATAATAATAAAAGGAATAAATAAATACTTACTTTAAACTTGTGCTTCTTCTTTCTTATGTGACTACAAAACTTCACATTAGTGTTTAACTCCCTCTACTTCACAATTACGGCTTTTCATTTTAAGAATTTTATATCTAATGGGTTTGTGTTACTATATATAAGAAATTTGACATGTAAAGTAGGGGAACCACTTATTGAATTAGATCCAAACCCTATAGACCTTATCTATTTTTTTTTTAAGAAATTATGTTAATCGGTCCACCTTCTGTAATACAACACACAGGGGCACCTTTGACAAATGGCATCATTAAATACAAAAAACTTGTGTTTAATTTTTTATGTTTTCATTTTTAACTATGATGGTTGTGATTTTATCATTACATATGACAGAGTCATAATCTAAAGTTATTTTAAAAAATGATTTTCGTTGTTTGTTTATTCACATAATCGCACTAGTTAACAGATCTCTTTTAGCTGAAAATTATGTGATTTATTTACAAAATATATTTAATGGTTTTTTATTGAATGATACATGTTGTATATTGATAAAAAAAATGTCTGAGAAGAGGTCAAGTAACAAAAATATTGATCGACATAATGGTAACAAATCCAAAAAAGTAGAAAAGACAAGTTCTTTGTAAATTATTTACAAAATTAATATGTATGAACTATCTGTAAGTTTAACTAATATGTATTAGTTAATGTGTGTTATGTAGAGCCACAAAATGTGGAATCTTGATAAGTTTTTTTTTTTTTTTTACCTAGTGCATAAGTTCCTAAAAGCTCGATGGAAAAATTGCAAAATAATGAATCAGTTGAATGAAAAATTACTTTTCAATAATTTTTTCATTAATAATATACTTAAGAATATTAAATAGCATGCTTCAAGTAATCTGTTAATTCACATATGTTTAATGTTCTACCGGGACCAACAACAAGGGAAAAGAATTTTGTTTTAAGAAAGT
Source organism: Pinus tabuliformis (assembly GCA_031772625.1). NCBI lineage: Eukaryota > Viridiplantae > Streptophyta > Pinopsida > Pinales > Pinaceae > Pinus > Pinus tabuliformis. Next base: position 868,935,890 of record CM062810.1, on the reverse strand, counting down.
AAAAATTATAGGACATGTAAATGATGATGAATTGGTCCTTAGCTCATCTGGAGTGGTGATGAAGGTTAATGAAATGGGGGGAAACTTTTACAAAACTATAAGGGATGTAGTGGAATGAACATATATACATAATTTCCACTAACAATACAGAAATCAATACAATGATTCCAGGAACTAAGTTATGTTTAAACTACAATAATTATTTCCGGAGAAATGGTCAATGAGACCTGTGAAACTTGCAATATAAAAAACATACAAAAAAAAATTGATTAAAAAAGTAAAATTCTTAATTAAAATGAAATTTTATAAATATATTTATATATTACTAAAAATCATTTATTTATTAAAATTAATTTTGTTATATTTAGTTTTTATATATCAATATAAAAATTATTTATTACCTTTTTTTACAAAGATTATGAAAATCCCAAAGGATCAATGAGATGATCTCCGAAACATGCTAGTAGGAATGTCCAAAAATGTGTACAAGAATATGGTCAAAGAAATGGACATAATTGCATCGCCGGAGGAGCCATCTAACCAACAACATGCTTCAAATGTATGCAATAATTGAATTTTTATACTAGGTACATATAAACAAATAGTTTAGCATTAAGTATTAATTTTCAAGTATTTTCTTGCTAAAAAGATTGGAACTCATTCAACACATAAAATATGACGACAAAGAAGAAAAGGGTTGATATCAAGGTTTGTGAGTAATTATTGATATTTCCTTGTAACAACCTAAGATTTAATTTTTGTATATTCATCTAAATAACCTAAGTCATGGAAGTAGATTAAGCATTGGAAACAATTCCAATGAAGAATGATGATCTATTTGGATATCAATGCAAATTGTTGTATTTTTTGAAATTATTATATGTGAAAATCAAAAATTTTGTTTAATTTAATGTGTCCCACTTGAAAGACAAGGGGTTACCAATAAATATCCCATTTTGTATGATAAAGATCCTCCTATTCATATATAATAAAATAAATTTTAGCTTATTCTATTATGTAGTCCAATGTCATTGTGAAATGTTACACCACTCATTAAATATATAGATGATTAAATATTATAATGAAGAGATGTAAAATATGATGATATAACTAATTAATCTAAACATCATATGCAAATGCGCTAATCAAAATTCAATTTATCTGAATACTGTTATAAGATATATGCTATTTTTTATGAATAATGGATTTAAAAAATCACAATAATTTCATTGTCACAGCTTGATGTTTCTAAAAAAGAGAGAATGGATACTAGCAAATCATAAATTAATGCACATGACTCCGAATGTGATTTTTTCAAAAATGATATTTATAATGATAAAAATAGTATCCTCGTGTGTTCATACATACAAAAGCCTAGTGCATGTGTAAAGTCAATATGCACCAAAAAGATATACATTCCATGCACCAATGTGATTATCCTTTAACTTACTGGTGCATTATTACTGTTAATTCCCTAGTGCTTTTATACAACTCATCAACACCAATGCATTATCTAAAATAACACAATTCAAATTTAAGTATAAAATAAAATTTAATATTTTACAACAAAATGAAATAATATTACAAACAATCTTAGTGTTATCAGTGGCAGTTCTTATGCAAAAGGAAATAGGAACCATACCTGTGACTTCTAACTTCATCATTTAGCTCTATGTACTACCCTTTGACTAAAAAACATAGTGATTATATAACATCCTAATTCTGTAGAAAATATGATATAAAAAAATTAAAATATAAAGCATTGGAAAGTAACTAACAACAAAGAAAATACAAAGAGGAAGGAGAGCATTATACTACAAGGTATGGCCCATGTGGGCTCTATGATATCACTAAAATAGCTTTAGACTATAACAATTAACATAAACATTGTAAGAAATATTTTGAGTTTGTAAAATAATTTTTACAGAGTAATAAATTACATATTCATGTCTTGTTACCCCTCTCTTAGGGGTGACTTAATATATATAAGAGAACAAGGAACTAACCAGCTTTAAGAATGGGTTGGTAGGGCCCCATTTAGAGTGAGGAATCCAATTTCAAGCACAAAAAATAACGTAAAAATACAATCTATGATTGGATCATCCAAACTGAACATATTAATGATAAAATGACTTGGCACTAGTTTGGAAGGATGAAAACTTGAAAAAACTCAATTTCATCACTATGTGAAAGGGTGGCTCTGGTATTGCAATTTACTATGTTATAGAATTTTCATTTCTTAGTTCCATTACAATGGTATATAAATTGGTGAGACCATTACCAATTGGTTGAGTTGATGTGTTGTTTGGTACTTGTCTACAATCGTATGAAAACACACAAAGTATCCTATGTGGTAGTGTGTTAATGATGAAATGTAGCAAACATTGATAAAAAACCCCATGGGATATCCTGGAATGTACTTATTGATAAATGTTTCACAAATGATTCAAAGGAACTATCATACTTTATAAGTTAAGTAATCAGTATTTATTGAAAAAAAATCTTTGTAAATGAATCTTAATATATCATAACAAAATAATAGATCTATTTACACATTCTAGTTTATCCATGAAAGAAGCAAAAGACGGAAATTTCAAACTGTTATTACCTTGAGCAAAGATATAACCAAGATTCGAAATTGACTCTATTTATGACAAGAGGAGTTAACAAAAGGGGTATTTATGATAAATAAGGAAAACATTCCTTTGCATAAAGGTTTCAAAATGGTAGTTCATTACCTCCTCCTTATCCAGTTTGGTTTCATGTCTCCTATGAAACCACAACTACTCTAGCTCTAACACCCCTTCATGGAGATTTCCCTATTTAAAAGATGGGTGGAAAAATTCTCTTGGATTGAAATAACCCAAGGTTGTTTCCATTTCTATCATGTGTCATTCATCTTATTATTCCTATTTAACATGTGCCCTATATAGAACTAAGTTGGACATCATATAATAGGAAAGTGAAACATTAACTCTCTCCATATTGCTCCATGTGTTAGAAGAGAGTTCTTAAAAAGTGTTTTCCTATTAAGAGGTAGGTTGAGGAAGGGGTATCCAATTGTATTTTTATCCTTTCAATAATTGGGTAGCATGTCCCATAGATCATGAGAAATCGAAATTTCCTTTAAGGATTGATCCTTTGAAACTTCTTGATGCTCTCTCACATCAAACCTTTGATGATGTGTAATGGTTATAGATTCCCCCTATATTTTATTACTCTTTGGTAGTCATTTATTATCCCACCAAGAAATGGGTATTCATCCCTAACCCTTAACTTTGCTTCCATTTTAGTTTGTGAATAAAATTTGGGTGCCTTTCTCCACTAAATCAGATTGAGGATATAGGATGTAAAAGCCAATAATATTACATATCCAACATAATGTTTAGGGTTCAAATGAGAATTTCCTTGGGAAAAAATTACCTTAATATAATTCACATAATAATTTCTAGTCCTCATAATCGATACAAAAAAGAACATATCTATAAAGTGTTATGGGTGTTTTTCTTGTGTGGTTTCCTTATTGTTGGAAATATTGAGAGGGGAGGTTAATCAATATTCATGAATTATTACAATTTCATTATTTGAATTAGTTTAGCAATCAATCATATGATCATAATTGTAAAACATACAACCGTATATAAACATCAAGTACAAATGACATATATATTTTAGATGGAAACCCATAAAAGGAGAAAACCACCATGCTTCTTGCCTTCTTGATATTGAATCTTTTCTTACATACAGTCACTTGTACTAACTAGTGGCAGGCACCCAATCCATTCCAAAGTTTCACAGGAACCCACCAACAGGAAGAACCCACTCCCTTGCAATGTTTTATTGGAATCTACCAATAGGAAGCATCCACTCCCTTTACATTGTTTCACTAGCACCCACTAGCAGGAAGCACTGACTATCTTGCACTGATCCACTAGAACCCAGTAGAAGAAAGCACTTACCCAGATCAACTTTCCAGAACCAACTAGTTGGAGTCACTGACACCCAAAACTTATTAAGGACCTCCCTTTCATCCATTTTCAAACTAGATCCACTCCCTTTAGCACAAATTTCAAAAGTGACTCAAAATAAATTAGTACCTTCTCTGCATGACTACACATTCACTCCTCTATCATTAGTAAACGAAAAAATACACTCAAAAACATGACATCAACCACAAAGGGAAAAAATATCCTTGTCACAAAATCAAACTAGTTTCTATCATCAACACCTTTACATACTTGGAATCTTAGCAAATAACTCTTTAGCTCAATAGATAATTAGGAATATCGAGCTCAACAATCACTTTAGTGGGAAAATTTTCATTAAAATTCATACAACATATCTTTGCAATACAAACCCTATGCAAACCTTTGAATCTAATCATATCAATAGTATCAAGATTAGCAACATATTTAGGAAATAAACAAAATCTTGATTGTTATCTAATGGCTCCTTTCTCTGATCACATTCATAGGAAACTTCAAATAAGAAGTCTACACTATTATTATTCTATTTTGAGTAATCATATTTGAATTTCACCTAGAAGGCTTAACTATGAATACATATAGAAACAAACTATTAAATATAAGCTTAAAACTCTAATTCTATTATGAAAATTTAAACATCGGTTCTCCAACTCTGAATACAAACCGTAATACTAGCCCATGCCATGTTAAAAAATATATGAGAATATTTTATATATATGTGCAACTTTCATATATGCACATATTTTATGTATATGTACAACTTTTGTATATACACATATATTTCGTATATGCGCATAGCATTCATATATCTGTAACTTCCATATATGCACATATATTTTGTATATGAGCATCTACCGTATATTCGGAACTTCCATATATGAACATATATGAAAGAAGCACATATATGGAAGATATGTTCATATACGAAAGTTGTACATATATAAAGAATATTTGCATATATGGAAGTCGCACAAGTTCTATATATGCACATATTTTGTATCGCATATCTTCCATATATGCACAACTTCCATATATGCATATATATTTCATATATGCAAAACTTTTGTATATAAGCATATACAAAAGTTATATACAGAAGTTTCATGTATACGAAGACTACGTATATACGAAGGTTGAAGTTGTGCACAACTTCTTTATATGAGTAGCTTCTATATATACACATATATGGAAGTTTCACATATATAGTAGATGTACATATACAGAAACTACACATATACGGAAGATATGCATATACATAATTTATGCACAGCTTCATTCATTGTACATGCACAACCTTTGTATATGTGCAAATGTTGTATATGCTCAAATTCCTTATATGAGTTATACCTTTACACATATATGGAAGGTATGCGCATATACAAAAAATGTGCATATATGGAAGATAAAGTTTTCTACAACTTTTGTATATACACATATCTTCTGTAAATGCGCATATCTTTTGTATATGTGCAACTTCTGTATATGTTCATATCTTTCGTATATGTGTAACTTCCATATATTTAAATATCTTCCATATATGTGCAAATTTTGTATATGCACATAATATATGGAAGATGCACATATATAGAAGCACTGCGCAACTTACCTAATATGTATATATGAAACTATTTATATATCCACATCTTCTGTATAAGAAAAACTTTTTTATATGTGCAACTTTTGTATATGTGCATATTTTCTGTATATATACATCTACCTTATATATGTAACTTCCATCGAATAAAATGTTTTTTCTATTTATGATAAATTATATTTCTAAAATATATTAAACAAAATCATTTTTATTATGATTATATGTGTCCTCTTCTTCTTCCATTATGTTGTTCTTTATTTTTCATATTATATTTATACACGGGGGCTTCACTCAATCAAACCCTTACATATGATGTTAATTCATGGCATACTAAGCAATACCCCTAACTTGACTACATATTGGAAAATACCTCTAAAAATCACATTATTTAACCCCCTACGAATACAAACCCAATACATGTTCCCAATTTAAAAAACCCCAATTTGAATAGATATTGTAGGTATCCTTTTTTTCATTAACATTCTTTATACCCCTTTATATTTCTTTCATTAACCTTGAGCTCCACTTTTTATACTTGCCAATATAAAAACTCTTTACCCCCTATATGTCCCCAATATATTATGTCATTTTTTCCTCAATATATATCCCCCAATATGAACCCATGTGGTATGGTATTTCTCCCCCAGTGAAGCCCCCATGTATTTATATTGTTCTTACAGAGCTAATGTCCTTTATTGTACCTAGTGGTCATACACCTCTATGAGTGCTCATTTCTAGTCAATGTTGACATATTCTTTAGTAGTCAAATTTTTGATGTGTTTTTTAATAAAATTTTCTTAGACAACTATTATTTTCTTCACTCAAGCCAACATGATTAAATCTAAAAATTGAGAATTTGCTCTTACTTTATCAAGCACTTCAAAACTTGTATATTTGTAGATCACATTCTTTATAGTCGAGTAATTGCAAGGTTAATTTTTTTCTTAGTAAAATCTGGTTTGATTTGACTGTGTTTTCCAAGATAGTTTCCCTTTGGTCTTTTGGATTCTCTTCTGTATCTCTCTTGCTCTCTCACCCTCCTTCCATCTCTCTCTCTTATCTCTCTCTTGCTATCTTGTTGGCTAGATAAATCGATCTTGCGGACAAGACCGATCTCCCTAGTATCAGAAGATAGTCTAGCAACAAACAGAAAAAAAAATCTATCTTTCTCTAGACATATGCGATTTATAAATAAATACAATAAAGGTGTTAAGAACCTACCTTAGATCCAATGCTTGTTCGTAGTATCCATCTTTCGATCATTTGAAAGAGTTAGCTTTGAGGACCTGCAATCATAGACAAACAAACATTAAATAGCACCTGCATAGCAAATATCATAAATCATGTCTATTATGGTAATCAAGGAATCCATAAAATAAAGCATGAATCAACAGTTTATTGAGAAAAACAAACTTATTTGTATTAACTTTGAAGTAGAAGAACTTTACAACCTTTTCAGCCTTGATGTTGAACAAGCTCTTCCTGGGGTCCGAAACAGGAATTTCCTTTACTTTGACAAGCCTTGCACTCTTCCAAATGAGATCATAGAGGTATGTAATCTCTCCTCATAAAAACTCAACTAAGAAGGCTAAGTTCCAACAGCATTTCACCTCAGAAATATTTAGCTTCTAACCTCCCAAGTAACCAGCCCAATGCCTCTTTTTATAGTGCCAAGGAGGAGGTTACAGGTCCACCTATGAAGGGATAGAATCCTCCTTCAAAGGGATAAGCTCCTCACATCAAGGGGTTAGCTCCTTAAGGTATGCGATGCATGAACCTTAAGAGAGCGAACTTGCCACCTCAAGATTCCTTTCAGAAGCTTCTAGAAATGACTAAAAGTGAGTTTTTTGGAATATACTCACGCCTTTTTAACTTTTACAGGGGTTCGCACCTTTAACATAGAGACAGAGCGGTCAGGTGCACAGGGGACATGACCATTAGGTGCGAGACCACATGTAATACAAAGAGAAAGTGCGGAACCAGAGTTTTAAAGACTTTGAGGGCTTTTCTCTTACTTTCAAGGGTTAATATGAGGAATTGATGCTTCAGACTTGCAGAGGGGGAAAGTATGAGTGGTAATGAACTCACACAGATAGCAGAATGTCAAGGTGACAATTTTCAGTGCAACATATCTTTCTCCCACCTCCTCTCTCTCTCTCATGTTTGTTCACTCTCTCGCCCTTTCTCCCTCTTCCTTGCTCTATCTTATAGAGCAAGGGGAGGACAAGCGAGAGAAAGAGAGAGAGAGAGAGAATGAGGGAGGCAAAAAAATGGGGGAAGGAAGAGAGAGATGGAGAGAAAGTGAGGATGAAATAACGAAAGGGGGAGATATGTAATAATAGGTAGACATAGGGAGAGAGAGTGGGGATAGGTGAGGAGTGGTAAAGAGATAGATAAAGGGAAAGGGAAAGAGACTAAGAGGGAGTGGGCGGTGATAGGGAGAGAGAAAGACGGGGGGCTTATCCAATGGGAGAGATCCTGATATGGGAGGGAGACACAAGGATATAGAGAGAACCAAATAAATAGAGAGAAAATTATGAAGATGGAGGTAGAATGAGAGGGGCGAAGGAGGGAGAGATATAAAGAGAGAAACAAAGAGAAAGATGGAATTATATGACACTATAGGTTATTAATTCCCATAAATGTTTTGTAAGCTTCAAGCACCCTTTTCAATTATATGGTGGATGAGGTGGTTACTTTGCTTTTAGGATTGGATTAACAAACCTTTTGGTTTTGTCTGTATAAACAAAAAAACATGCCCATTTTTACAAATTCCCCATTTTGAACCATGCTTTTGCATATTCTCTACATTTTCATTCCTATCGATTTAAGTCGACACACACACACACACACACACAAATATATATATTTGTGTGCATATTCGAAATATGTATATTTTTACATATATTAAATTTTTTTGACACATATTAAATTTATTAAAAAACATAGGTATTTTATTTCCACAATAACTTTTGATTGGTTTACATATTTTAAATTTGGAAATGAATCCACATTAGAATAGATGAATACCTATGCACTAAAAAATAAATAAAGTATATAGTAGGCCCAATAGTCAACCTTGTTAGTTTAAGGCTTTAATGTGTTTCTTAATTTGAAAAAAGATATCAAATAAAGATTGAAAATTATGGAAAAATAATGATGCACAAGATCCATTTGTTCTGTTTCAAAAAATTTCATGGTTTACATACCAAACCTAGGACCTAATAGGGAGATATGCATTATGTTTTAGATAAAAATAACATACCAATATTTAAAAAGACTTTTTTTTATACCATTTTTTCAGATAAAAAAGTTATATATTTAGTAAGACAATTTGATTGTCTATGTTTTTTTTCCTTTTAAATCATTTCCTAAAATTTTGTGTAAGAACCTCTAATACTTGTTTTTAGTGATCATATTTTTCTTGGATAGAGTTTCTTGTGCCAACCCAAAACTAATATATTTTTTTACATTTCATAGTTTTACACCATACTCAAATTCACTTCACTGTTGAAGTATCTTTAATCATATTAATAAATTGTTTTTCCATGTTTAGATTGCCACAAATTGTGCTTGTATCCACTCAATTACAAACTAGAAATTACAGCCTTAATGGCCACATCTCCAAATATGTATCTCACATTGTTACTTACTGAAATGCTTTGGGCAGTCGACTTCTTCCACCTGACCATGTCTCTGCGTAACTCCGTTGACACAAGGTGCCTTGTTCAGGACCAAGTTCCAACTTAGTCGCAATGGAGAACACCCACCAAAACATAAATAGTGAAGAGAAAGGGCGAGAGCGATCATTTTTCTTGTTTTTTTCCTGTTCACATCCCATTACATGCAATTTGCATAAGTTGAGCAGCAAATTTAAAACCAAACCCGCCTGTGAGTTAAATATGAGAATGGGAAGATTACACACATTTCTTGCTTCAGATGCATATCAACATGTTCGAGAAACACTCGGTATTTAGTCATTATTTCCTTAATGTCAAAACCTGCGAGCACAAATGTAGGATCTTCATTATTTTCCTAGAACCTCCAGACTTTCTGCTTCAAATTTGTAATAAAATAAAACATGGCAGGGTGGGTTGAAAAATTCAAAATTATAATTTGAATGCTTTGTAAATTGTCATTGTAAAATTCAAATTTTGCAAGAGAATAAGCATAAATTATGTGCTTACTTGACAACGACGTCGTAGTCAAATCCACAACGAAATTGGCAAGTATACCAGAATGGGGAAATTAGCATGCTCATAACAATACATCATGATTTGCAAATGCCTTTGGATGCAGAGGTGTACTTCAAAGCTACGATGAGGATACCTTAAAGGTATTAAATACCCCATAGCCTAGAATATATTACTCACCTTTGTACATTACTATCCTTAGACTCCTTGTCAAATAATGAACATCACTATCGTACCTTACATTAGTACATTACTACCCTGTGACACCTTGTCACATCATGAACATGACTACTGAACAAAGATTGGTAGCCAACAAAATCGTTAATAAAAAAATCAATTAAAAAAAAAAATATTCAACTATATGCAATCCAAAAAAGATATGTAATCCATACAAACGAGAATCAGACAAAAACAAAAGCATTATATATGTTATAAGATTATAATATTTTAATTAAAGCTTGTGTGATCATCGTCAGAGTGTTGTGGATGTCAGTGTTGTTCATTATAATATGTTAAAATAGATTTGAATAAAAATCATCACTTATTTACTGTGTAATATTGCCATGGGTAAAATTTATTTTAGGATTTGTTATAAAGTAAATCACAAATGATCTACAATAGTTATTATTATATATAAATATCCAATAATTTTATTTTGAAGTAGACATTGAGTTAGGAAAAATATAAAGAGTTTTACATTTTAATAAAAAAAATAATAATAACAATACAAATAAAATATTAATAATTTAATATAATTTTAATTTTTTCATTTCTAAATATCTAAAAAAACTTTAAAATAGAAGCTCCCCATCATAAATAGTCAATAAATATTAATAATCCGATTTATTTAATTTAACATTCCCATTCATTCAAATATAATAAATTTGTAATAACAAATATAATTAGATTAACAAATTTCTACATATAATCAAATCAAATAAAAATTCATACTTATACAACTTTGAAAGTAAAAGAACTTCCATTTAAATATTTTCCATAATTTCATTGAATTTTCTTTCTATTTTTTATATTTACAATTTAAATATAATTTTTTATTCTCTATATTGTTTTTTTTACCCTCGTCTCTTTATAAAATTTAATAAATACTAAATTTTTAACTAAATTTTCATGTATTTTATAAATCTAAACTAAATCATTATTAACATTAAAAGTTAATATAATAAATACTTTTACTGTTCAATAAATCAATTAATATATATTTTATTAATTTAATATTTTATTCAATTAATATTATATTATCATAAATTTTGTTAAAAGATATTTATAAAATAATCAAACTTTTTATTTAGGGAAAGTCACGGTAGTTTACATTTACATTACTAAACGCTCCGCTCATAGAAAAACAACCAAAGTAAAAAAATGATTTAGCCTAAAAAAATGTGTGGTTTTGCGTAATGAACAGATAAATTCGATGAAAACAAAAAGAAAGAATTCAAAGAAGCCATAACTTTCCTCCCCGGTCAACAACATTCCCAAGGGCAAGTTTCATCCTATCCATGCTTTGAACGTCAAAACCATATATCTTTACCATTCCTCAATGAATTCAGCAATACACTCTGCAGTTTTCATGAGCTCTACTGATGGAAAAAGTCGGCCCACCAAGTCCCACTTCTCTGCAACTTGCGCGTTTAATGGAATGGTAATAATAGAGACTTCCTTGCTATGTTCAATACGATGCGAGGCAGTTTCTGGGAAAATTTTAAGGTTTGTTTGAATTTTTTTATAAATTAATAATTCAAAATCTCAAATTTTCATAATAAAAACTAACCTGGGAAAAAGCCTCTCGCCACGGAAGACGGCAATGGATTTTATTACTATAATTATATTTTATACAAGCACTGGAAATCACTTATTATTACAACACCCACGGCACACTGCACAGGTGGAGGCCCTGAGGAACTACTCGTATATTCACTTAGATATCAGATGCAGATCAACTTATCCATATTGGAAGACCGGAGATGGGAAGGCATGCGAGGTCGGGCCATTGCAACGAGAGGGTATGTTTTAGGAGTTGTCAACCCAAACGTCTCACCCATGTCTAATAAAATGGCCATTTTCCCATCAGACAACTTACACTGCAAATATGTTTCATTGGTCTGCAAGTTTATTAAACAAATATTTAGTCATCTACAATGATTCTGCCATAGTGATGAAAAATGTAATCGTACTAGACAAAAGTCTTAAGAGTTCAATTTCGAGTTGAAACTCATGCCTTCGAAGTATGATTAATCTAAATTTTTTTAAATTATTTTTATATTTTCTATTAAACTAATTCTACATTTTAAAATTTGTTATTTGAAGTGAAAAAATTGGAACTAAGTTGTTTAAACCTTAAATTACATAGTAATCAAACACTCATCTAACTATACTACATATATTTGTAAAGGTTGCTTGTATTATTTCATACATAGGCTTAGATATGGCCATCTTGCTGGTCTTTTCATATGTTACAGGTCTTATTGAGAATAATTCCGGTGAACATTACAAGAATCTGAAGTTGAAATTGAAGTCTACACAAAGTGTGTTAATGTAAATCAGGAATTGATGCTCAAATGCTCTGGCCATCAGATTAAACATGTATTCTTTTCCGCGTCATTTCCAAACCTTACTCACCCCTCCAAAGCATAAAACATATATTTATTTTGAAACAAAAAAATGACAGTATTGGTGCGTAAATCTACAGATCAAGCAACCTTTCCCATCGCCCGTAATCCCCCACCTGCTCACAAACCATGAAAAACACCGTACAAATTATTATTGTATACTTGGTATTGAACGAGTTCGTTGAATTCACGATAGGCAAATAGATAACTCCAACTCGGTAATTTCTCAAAAACTTGCTATTGGCGGTTCTGTATACAGTTGGTGTCATATCAGTGGTCGGCTCCTGGGGTTGGGGTAGAACACAACTTTTTTACTTTTATAATTTCCATTGTCGTGATGGATGTCGTCATTTCCTACTTGATATGTTGGCTCATCTGCATATGACCAACCCTGGGCTATTTCTGGATTTGGAGAGCTGTTGTCCGGTTAACTGCATCGAATTTACTTGAAGACTGGGTGGGCCTTTCGTCATTAAATTTAAGACGTCCCTGTCTTCGGTGGACTCAGGTGATTCATCGACCATCTTTATATTTTAAATTGTTGGACTATGGTGACCTCCCGCATAGCCTTTGGAGCCTTGGTGGTGGCTGCCGGCGGACGTTACCACCTAGTAACTCAAAAACCTAAGGTATGCATTAGAATTTCAAAAAATAAGGTACGGCCAGAAAAATTAATGTACGGAAAATTAATATTGGACGTGATCACTATATATCACTACCCCGACGGCAATGACATAACAAATTGGAGCAACTTGCATCGAACAGTAAGTGTATATCTCATGGTAGGTGAATAAGGCTTCGGAAATATAACGCGTCGTGGCCAGAGGTGAATCCACCTTGCAATGTAATGTGGTATCGACGAATGATGTGTAATCGTCGTCAGCCCACAACGTAATCCATGTTATGTTGATACATGCTTCGAAAGGCATACATGTGCATATTCATATTTCACCTGCTGAGTTGTCCATGTCAATAAATATAATTAAATCATGTTGAATGTAAAAGAGGGAGCATGGTGATATATATATATATATATATAAAAGTTATACCAGATATATAGAGTTATATAAAAATATATATAAGTAAATGAATATCATTCGAATTTATAACTCTCTCGTGTGAAAAGAGAGATAAATCGTATTTAATTAAATTTAAGAATTCACGTTTTCTAACTATGCAAGAGAACTTGGGTTAATAAGTGCGCACTTTAGTGAGATAAGTGGGGTGTTTGTAGGTGGTACTAGAGAATTCAGGTTTAACATTTCGATTGGATGGGTTTTCTCAGTAAAAGTAATATGAAATTCTTGTAGTGGAATCTCAAGATGATTTCCAAAAAACTAATAAGACAAATATTATGTTTTAAATTTTTTCCAAATTGTTGGATGCACGTATTACTGGTATGTTGACTTCGTGAGTTGTTTAAGTAGTAGGGATTAATAGTTTATATGTTTTCAATGTCAATGATAAGTTGATAGTTTTTTGAGAATGATATATTTTGTTGATTATGCAAGTCTCTACATTATTATTAATAACTTGTTGATAATAATGAGCTAATATTGATTGTTTGTTGCAGATAGTTTGTCATAACAACTCTACAAAAGTATGATAAGGAGCATAATTTCTTCTTGTTTATTTATTTGTTATGTGCCTAATAGTTTTGTGTGATTTACAACACATCACAAGAAACAAAGATAGTGAAATACACGGGAATGAGGACACGAATGGTGTAGTATAGATTTGATCAGTTATAATATGGAAATGAAGAGTCCAACACAAATGAAGAAGAAATACTAGTTGGCTAAGGGGGAGGGGATAACTCTCCATATTGGATGGATACCTTGAAGAGCCTAAGGGTTGAAGTGAAACGATGTTGAGAGCTCAAGAGAACAAATATGAGATAAATGTAGTTATTTTGCAAAGCTTCTTAGATTTATAGAGACATAGACAGCCTGAGTTGAGGACTAGTCATAGATACAGGAAAAGCCTTTAGGATTCAGAAGAGAAAATAAATGGAGAATATGGTAGCAGGTCTAGGAAGAGGCATAGAAAGTGAATATAGGGTGAAGGGAAACACACCATTGAGTGTCCTAGAAGGAAGGACTAGCACTCATGCGCAACATTCTAGTAGACCACCTAGATCTACCATCGGGAGGAATTTTCAACACTCTCATCACCATCATCCTCATTATTAGAGAAGAAGGGAAAGGGATTATATGATCGAGGAGTTTAAGAAGTCCTAGGTGCCCACATTTAATGGGGACATGACGATATCTGAAAAGGTGGAATATTGGTTGCATGGCATGAAGAAATTGTTTAGAATCTGTGACTATTCTAAAAACATGAAAGCCAAGATTGCCACCTACATCTTAAAGGTAAAATATTACATATGGTGGAAAGACTTGAAAAATGGCAAAGGCCGCATTGAAGAAGAATTGACTTGGAATGAATTTAAGAAACATTTGAGGAATCAATATTTGTGTGGGCGATATTATGATAGAAAGGAAAAACCATTTTATGAACAAAAGATGGGTCAAATGATGAATCATGAGTATGTTACCAAGTTCCTCGAAATACTTAGGTATGTTCCATATCTCAAGGATGAGAAGGCTAAAATACAAACATTTATGAGTGGGTTGCCTATGACATTCAAAGACATAATTAAATTTCTGGAACCTTAGACATTGAATGATGCCATTAAGAAATTGAAACATTGCTATGAGAAAGCAAAACATTGACCAAAAACTAAAAGTGACTGGAAGGAAAAGAACAATGTTGAAAGTAAGAAGAAATGAGTGAAAAAAATTTCATAAAAGAAGGAAAGTAAAGATCCAACTAACACAAATTGATTTTAGGAGAAAATTAGCATTGTTGCTAAAGAAATACACAACAACCAATAGTAGAGTAGCGAAGAGTTGAAACAAAAGAGCAATGAATGTTTTGGTCGTGTGGTGAAAATCACTGGAAAGGAGACTTCCCACATCAGAAAAACATAGGGCCCAATATTTCTAGCACCTAGGAAGCTTGCATAGTGGGTAATGTAGCTCAGAGTTTGCCTAGAACTTATGTACCTATGTACAATCTCCAGGAAAACCACCATGAATCCATCATTGATATGGAAGGTAAGTTGTGTAATCAATTTTTTTCCATTTTAATTGATCCTGCTTCTAACTACTGCTATGTTAGGCCAAAGCTCGTGGAAAAATGTAATTTGGCTGAATAATTGCATGCAGGAACATGGTTGGTTCAATTAGGAATATGAGCGAAGAGAAAAAATAACCACTAGGTGAAATCATGTGCATTTGAACTCCAGTGGCATGCCGACAACAACACATTTGAATTTAATGATGTTGGGTGTGGACAACATATTATTGGGCGTGGATTGGTTGTACCTGCATAGAGCCAAGGTGGACTATTGTGAAAAAGATATTGAATTCCTAGGTGATGTTGGAGAAAGAAAAATATTACGAGGCGAGTGAAAGCCAATTTTAGTGAGGTTTATTACAGAAATGCAGGCTAAACATAATTTTTGGAAGGGCTTCAAACTATTTTCCCTGCAATCTATTTATAGTGAAAAATCTTGTGAAAGTGCGGGGCATTAGGAAATCGAGGTGTTGAAGAAGTGTCATGTATTGCATTAGTGAGATGACATGTTTCCAACAGATATTCTAGATCTACCTCCTTATAGGGAAGTTGATTTCTCTATTGAACTGGTGCTTGGAGTAGCACCAACATCTACGGAATCTTACTGGATGAGCAAGCTTGAGCTAGTTTAGTTAAAACTATGGCTGAAGAAAATGCTTGATAAAGGTTACATTGAAACAGGTGCGTCACCATGGGGAGCTTCAATATTTGCTAGTGTGAAATTTCTTAGAAGGTGCACCAAAAGAACTTCACTTAAGTCACTACATGACAAGTGACCCTAACAACAATTTGATGGTTTCTTACGATTCAGATCTACAATAAGAACAAAAAAACTCTGCAAAAAAATATAGACGATCCATAATATAAAGAAACAATAAAGATATCCAATGAAATAACCCAAATGGAAAGACTGTAATCGAAAAAATTATTTATTGGAAACACCTGGTGAAGGATATCTATAAAAAGGGTCTATGAATTCCCCTCTCTGGGATGGGTCCTTTGATGCCCTTGTTGCTTCAGTAAATGATCTTCTCTCTTAATATGTGAAAAACCCAGACAAAATTTGAAGAACTCAAATGGGAGATCAAAAGAAAAAAGATGATAATGGTGATGATGATTATGATCATGGTGAAGACTGAAAGGAAAACTCTCCTATTTATAACAAAGTATTGAGTTTAACTAAAAAATGGAGAATAACAAAATAATATTGACCAAAGAAAAATCTAACTTCTTGGAATATTTATTATATTTATTGGATAGGGAAAGGATATTTAAACTCGCTAAATATCTTTATTTAGAAACAATTAACAAATAAAATGATTTATTAATTATTTCATGAGGGTTAAGAATGGTGTGAAATTGAACTAATTTTTAAATAGTGATTTAACAATTATTCCAATAATATAAATAAGGAATGATAAATAAATAATGATCTATCTAATTATTCTCATGTTTTTTTAATTTAAATCAGAAAATAATTCAATAAAAGTGGTTTAATAAAAAAATTTCCACAATGAAAGTGATTTTACTATCGTAAAATTAATCATACATGGTGTATTTTGATCCACCTATCTAGAAATGGCTAGGTGACAATTTTTTGGTGATAACAAATTTTCCCTCAACATATGAGTGTTAGGAGTAAATCATATGACTGAAATACATTGTAGGTTACACTTCCATGAGACACCAAAGGGTAGCCAAAGAGAGAGAGAGAAAATTGAAGAAATACAAGGATGGACAAAAATGGAGTGGGTGAGACCTACTAAACTAACAGAAGTCTCCTTTTATGTGGGAGTACATGATCTCAAATGAGGAGGAGTAGGGGTATCCATACATGCCAAGATAATTACGTACAAAGAATAATGATGAGCCCAAAAATGTGTGATTGAGCTACAAAGTACATGATACACTAGCATCAATTAGCCAAAAACTAATACAATGGATCCCATATACATAATGCACCTCAAAAAACATAGGCCAACACTGAATACAATAACATCTGAGTACATGAGACATAATTCCCCTCAAGCTAACATAGTGAGGGGGGATCGCAACCAAACAATCCCAGCTGAACAGGAAAGGGCTCCAAAGATTTGAATGGATCATCTGAAGTAGACATGCATGATGTGGGCATTGTAAGCGGTGGAAACCGAACCCATCAAATCTACGGAATGACATCTGAGGTTGGATCAACAACTATGGTCGTCTGGGAATGTGGGGGGATACCTTAAGGGCCACCCACTCACGATGTCTGGAACATCTCACAAACACCTGGGAATCCCTAGGACAATCATTTGGATCACCGAATCGTTAAGTGTACGAAGCTCAATCGTACGATAAGGATTTGATGTCAAGCACGTGATAAGCAACCAAGTCAAAGTAAAATAATGATTCCCTTTCCTTGATCTGATGTACCGAAGAATTATGGGAGCTAGAACTAATGTACACCACCCTCTAGACCACTCTTGTAGAATAAATGTGCTGAGGTCAACAGAAGAGGTATCGCCAGAGTTAAGACAATAAGAAATCCTTAACAACAGCACGAGGGATCATAATAGAGTGACTGATGGACCGACACCAGGGATGATTATGGAAGGAAACAAGATGGTTGGTTAATTTATGACATCCCTTGTCGGAGCATAATAAGTATGGTTGACCTAACAACAACTAACTTGATTCTAGAGGGGATGGTCAATGACTCAAACGAGGATTCTACAAAGACAAAGCAGTAGAGCTGGAGGAAAAATATGAAGAAAATGGGATGGATGTGATAGGACAATGTACGAAACATTGTAATGGGAGTCAAGGGGACTCAGAGAAAACTCCAAAAATACAAGGGTGACTCAATGATGTTTTCATGTGGGGGAGGCCCAAAGGAAACCATGAATACATGAGGAAATGACGGTTACTCATGATCAGAATTTACATGTGATTCAACCAGTGCAAAGGTAAAGTGGTACCAAAGTATGGGTGGCTCAAATGAAGAAATTATGTTTTAATAGGTGTAAAAGTGAGACCTCATGAAAAAAATGCCTTCTTGGTGAAGTTTCAAATTACCCAAAGAGAAGAGAGAGCCATTATAGGACTCAGTGAGATATTTCAAATGGTGCTGAAATTTCATGAAGCAGAGCTATGGTTTGGTCACAATGGGTGATGGAAAAACTATGGTTTTTCTTAGAAAATGGCTTTTTGCACCCAAACCCAATTCATTTGAATTGTGAGCTATGGAGAATATGGAGAGGAGGAGAAGGCCCTGAACCTTGTGGAGTTCGTAGTGGATAAACCGATCATCAGAATCAGGATCTGCAAGTTGAAGGTAGGTGGCCTAACCTTACTTGTCTAAAACTCACTTGAATGCTTCTTGAAAGAATGGTTCCTGATGAAAAATAAAGGTAATAAAGGAATACAAGAATGAACTACTAAAGAAGGTCTAGGTTCATCCTCACCCACCCAGTTAGATATGGTTACCGGGTGGTTAGTGTGGAGTCAGATAGAGTAGAATGTTTGAATATGTGATATCAATTATCTACAATATGTGATGTGTATATGGCTTGTCGGAGAGGTCGGTAGGACAAAGTATCCGAGTGAGAGGATAATTGACCATACCTAAATTGGTGGGGTCTAGGTCGAGACTTATGTTAATCAAGTGAGAAAGTGGCTAGGGGTACCATCATGCCTCCAAGAATGGGACACTGCCCCCCAACATGTGATGATGGAAGGGAATGATAAGGTGGGAATGGTTCGCCCTAGAAGTAGGAGCTTGTGGAGTTCCATGGTATTCCAATTTCTCAAATAAGAGATTCAAGCCTTTGGTCCTACTGGCACAAGATCCTCTAAAGGATGAGGAGGAGATGGAGTAGTATACGTGCCACCTAGTGTTGTATGGATGGATGTAGCATGCTATGGACATGTCGAATGTATTTAGAGTAGTGGACTAGAAACACATTTTGATTATGGGGTTCACCATTTGTTTATTTTATGGATGTCTTATTATGAGAATAATTGATAGATATAGTTAGAGAAAGGAAATGGTGGATTACCAATCTCGTTTGGCGCTACATATATGAATCAAATGGACTGAAGTTATAGGTTCACATACATGGTGTCACTATAGCAAAGAGTGGATTTGGATATAATGGATTGATGCTCAGTAAGAAAATTTTGGGGTTGAACAACAACAAGGTCTAAGGGATAGGGTTGTTGATGGGAGATTGAGGAGTGATTATGTGGATCATCCCTAGAGTTATCTAAAGTGATATGAGACTCTATAGGTCCTTCTAAATTGGGAAGAATAATGGGACTAGAGTCAACACTACTAGATGCACTAAGAGTGTTGGAGATAATTTCTTCTCCAAGACTCTAAAAAAGTGGATGCCTCCTTACCCAAACATTGAGTGGTAATGTAATGGCCACAAGGTGGATGTGGTTTGAATTCATGGGTTCCAAGTATGTGGTGGTTAAAAAAATCGACCTCACTATGAATGAAGCCTTTGGACTCCAAAAAATATTGGTCATGGGTTTTTTGTGGAAGGAAGTATGCACGATGGTGCATATCATCCAAGGGATAAGCAGAAGTGGTCATGGATTCCATATTTTATTCATCAGAATGGAAGATGGGGGGACAAGAGGAAGAGGGACAACATTATGGAAAGAGATACCTAAGGCATCTTCATGAGAGACAAGGTTCACATACGCATCATCAATATTGGAAGATATATGACAAGTATATGGAATATCTATCGATGTTGAAATCTGGGGGTTCGTTCAAGAAGTTTCAAAAGAATGACAATATGAGACATCAAGGGAGTTCCAATGCATCGATCTCATGGATGACGATAGGTAGAGAATGGTAGCAGTCCAATATTTCATCTCAACATCAGGAGGAGGGATCACAATGGGTGTTTGAGAGACCTCATCTTCCGGTGTATGAGTGGGACCAAAATCTACAGGTAGAAAAGAGGTGGACTCACTATGAGTGACCTCTAATTTGCGAACCACTTACAGAGTATCACAAAAATCTTTGAGACGGGGAAAGTGATGTGAATAATGGAAATAATTATCACACAACGCACATGGGTAATTTGTGTGTAATGACCTAAGGAATGTTAGAATCATGGAAGGTATTAGAGACCACATCTTTGACATGAGGGAGTTCAGCACAATTATTGGTGGCATGAACAACAACATCACATAAAAAACATGGAGGAATAGGCTTTAGTGGCTTAGGAGGAAATGGAATTATTGGGGATACCTTGTCTTTACTCCCCTTTTCTGAGATTTTCCCCCCTCGCCAGATGCTTTTGCAACAGCAGTACACTGTTATTAAGGTTGTTGTGGAACTGAAGTAAAGGTAGGAGTAGGAACATGTTGACAGTGCTGGACCCACCAATATTTCATGGGATCTCCCCGATAAGAAGTCCCAATTAGACCTCAGACCATTTGGTGTAGGAGTCCCAGTAGTGGGTCATACGGTAATGCCTTGACCGCGGTTTCTTGCAGAGGCAAGTAAGATGTCCCTATTGGTAGCAAGGGTGTGACAACTGCAGTAAGTCAAGGAAGGTGCATGAAAGGTTCTAACACATTGAGGGTGAGGTGAGTGCACCCCTTGGAAACCTGTAATAGTATGCGGCTTAGGAGGTAACACACGAGCGAATATGCATCACAAGTTGGAAAGCATGTTAGCAAGAAATCCAATGTGATGGTTAAACCAACAACACATTTCAAAAATATTTATGCATGCTTATACATATATCATTGAGAGTAAACAAGATAGTTGAATACAATACAACATATGCATGAAACGTGCTGGTTCTATTATATTAAGAAGTGTAAGTTCCAGTCATACAACACATCCATTTCCAACCACTAGTTCTGATAGTGGAACATTACACCCACAACTGTCTACTCCTCCAAAGAGATATACTAGCTCTGTGCAGTGGAGAAGCTAAGGCACATTACAATATTGTCCAAGATTTCTCTAAGATACTCCTATCGAAGCTTGGCTAACCAAAAGCCTTTACAATTAGTTATGAGGGAGTATTTATAGCAAAGGGTGGGGTGGCTCTCGACATTCCCCTTTGTGACAGTTCCTCTACGCTCATGACCCTTCATCTACTCTATCACTGTTACATCCAACTATCAACACTTGAACTTCCACTTGACAAGACGTTACCTTATAATTCACATGTACCCATGTGAGACAAAATGGCTTGAGAAATCCATGCAAGGCATCACTAACACTTGGACCGTTGTGGTGAGACCAAGTCTTTGACATCCTTGTGATGGTTGATGGTGGCAAACTGATGCCAAGCTTAGTCGTTCGTGAAGGTGTCCGTGTGGTCAATGATGACATCTTGTTGAAGCGAACTCCTGCCTCTATTGCATCTGGGTACATTGATATGGCTCCTCCATCCAACTCGTCTGATAGCATGCACATGGTCATACTCGTGTGACCGAACTAGAAACATGTTGATGCATACTGTCTATGCTTCTCTCCAAGGATGTGCTGGTGGTCGTGCGGATCAACTTGTTCGAGTACATGTTAAGCTCCAGTTGGACTTGATTCTTCTCTTTACCCTGGTGAGTGTGCCGAATGGGTGGGATCACATGCATGCCCATAATGACATGCATTCTTTTCTGTTCCCTTGCATGTGATCAACAACACTGCTCACATTTTCTACTCTGTGCCAGCTGCTGGGATGGATCCATAGCTTGTATAGGTGTATTTTCATTCGTCTATGCATGTTGGGCCCTATATTGTGCTTATTCCTGTTGCAACTCATTCTCTCATCTATGCAACTCCTGTTCTTTCTTGAGATGTTGTTTTAACACATGCAACGCCTTCTTTGTTTTGTTCTTTGTCCTTGCATGATCTTCATGTCATGCCATCACCTCATAGCCTCAATCTCCAAAGTTGCTTTTGTCATGAGTGGTTTTTCTTTGAACTTGTAGCTTTGCTCTACCTCTATGCTATCAAAAACCTTCCTTTTGCATTTGTCGCATGTACGTGTATGGCCTTCTGCTGTCACTGATGGTGCTACTCACTGTGATGTCATTGCCATTGATCTTGATATCCTTGTCCATGAACAACTTGATGTCTTCATGGATAGGCAAGTTCATAGACATTGATCGATTGTATCCCTAGTTGTGCTCTTAATAGTGCCTTTGGCTCTACTATCCTCGAAGTCATTGTACTTGTGCTGCTAAGAGATAGATGAATACCTGTGATGCCTGGAGACATAGCAACACTCATGGAAAGAAATATGTCAGTCGAAAACCAAAACAAACTTGAGTACTAACATGCAACATACTTGTGTGATTGAACGTGAAAATTGTGCATTTTCTATCGAGAGGTCGGGAGACACACTACCAAAACTACACAAGGCATAATCTAGATTGTCAGGAGGCTCACTAACTACTGGAACTATGGAATGCATAGTCTAGCCTAGCCTACTAAGGATTGAAACTGTGCACTTTGCAATTTCAGTGAGCGGTGAGATGCAACCAGCAACTGCATTGCGTAGTTTCTGGGGCCAGCAGGACACTCGCTACAATAATTGCACAATGAAAGTCTGGAGGTCATTGCTTGACTAGGCTTGCGCAATTTTTGGAGGGAAGGGAGAGCCTTTGCTTCCAGAAATGCATACTTCTCGCCGGGCAAGGCACGGTCTAGGCCAAGGCAACCCAGTCTGGCCAATGGGCGACTGAAAATATGAGAATTCTAAATGCATGGTGAGATGAGTGCAAATAAGAGTGAATGATCATTCATGCAAAAAACAAGTGCAGGATTTAAAAAATGGGAAAGCATGCATGTGTGTGAAGCGAGTCACCACAATGGCGACCATTCGTGCAAAATAGTGTCATGCATGCGACAATAGTGAGATGCGAATGAAAATTGAAATGGTACTTCTGCAAGCTAACATACATCAAAATGACAGCAGGCATTCACTGAAATCAAATAGTCATCACTCACATGAAGCGAAACACACAAAGCGACAGAAACACAATGCAAGACATGAAAGGCGGGCTGACCCCAAAAAAATTGAGCTGAGTGTGTTGAGGACTCCTAGATGCAATGTGGGATGTTAGAGCTACAAGTTTGATGTGAGTAATGACCTCTGTAGCCTCTGGTTTGATGAGTTTCGATAGAATTGAGCTTGTGGCGTGCATGCCACAAATCTAGGAAAGGAAACACTTGGTGGGAGGTTTCTGAAAGGATCCTTACATATAACCTCCAACTGCTAGAAATAGATCCCTGAATCAAGGGAGGCCTTTGAATGCTAGCTTGGGAGAAGCAGCCCATGCATGAAAATCATTTTTGCTTGGTCTCGGAGGGAACTCATAAACCCAACTGCACATGCAACAGTTTGCTCAGCTGAGGGAAATAAATATGCATTTCTAGGAGGGAGTTGGGCTAGCTGCCGAAAGGGATTGTGCAATTTCTGGGCAGAGCAGTTGACTACTACCCATAGTTGTGCAATTTCTGGGCTGAGTAACCCTACTGGGAGGAATTGTGCAATTTTCTCAGTGAACAGTGAAGGGCATATTTGCACAATTCTAGAGCCCAGTAGGTTGCCAGACATAATTGCGCAATTTCTGGAGGGAAGGTTGGTTTCCCTCTAGAATGGCACAATTTCTTGAGGGAGCTTCTCAGCCTATAACTGGACCAAGTCCGGTGAAATAGCCTGTGAGGGGGATGCAACAAGATTTAATGGATAGGTTGTAATTCTGAATAAAATCATTGAAGCTTGTGTACTTGACAAGGCAGGACATGCTGCTGTGAGAGGTTTGTAGAGAGGCTCCAAAATGAAGCTAAGGAAAAATTTTGGATGGTGGTTGTAGCCGCTACAACACTTGATGACACATTGGTAGAACTCAACTCTCTGAATGGACCTTGTTCGTGAAAATAAAGTCTAACACCTTCAGAAGTATTGTTCATTTCTTAGTTCGTCCTGGTTTCCACATTAACTTGATTGTAAGATGTAGCATTTGCCAAGCTCTTGGTCAATTGACACACATTCCAAGTCAACACAGTTGTTTTGATTGGGGTTGAGGGGTATATTGGTGCACAAGTAGTATAGTCCTCAGAGGCTTAGTTTCATCCACTACAAGAAAAAAGGTCATTGGTGAGGGTCATGCCTATGATGGACCTTTAAGGTCTATCACCAATTGGACATATGGTGACGATCTTTGAAAAAGCTTTGTTGTAAGTATATATAGTGATGATCCTTTAAGTTTTGTCACTAAAGCCATTTTCAATGACACTTTTTGTGAGGGTCGTTAAAGGCCTGTCACTAATTCTCTCTTTGGTGACACTTTTGGTGAGGGTCGTTAAAGGCCCATCACTAATTCTCTCTTTGGTGACACTTCTAGTGATGATATTTTATTGACCATCACCAAAGATAATTTTGGTTACTTTTGGTGATGCTCAATAAATGTTTGTCATCATTGATCATTACAATGAGTTTTTTATGACGCTTCATGCCTATGACGAACATTTAAGGTATGTCACCAATGTCGCATATGGTGACAGTCTTTAAAAAATCGTTGTTGTAAGTGTATATAGTGATGGTCTTTTAAGGTTTGTCACCAAAGCCATTTTCAATGACACTTTTGGTGAGGGTCGTTAAAGGCCCATCGCTAATTTTATCTTTGGTGACATTTTTGGTGAGGGTCGTTAAAGGCCCATCACTAATTCTCTTTTTGGTGACACTTCTAGTGACGATATTTTATTGACCGTAACCAATCTTATTTTTGGTTACTTTTGGTGACGGTTAAAAAATCTTCGTCATTATTGATCATTCCAATGTGTTTTTGATGACACAATGTACTTGTTACTATATTTTTTGTCAAAAGATAATGATTTAAGACCATTGTTGTGGAGTGTTTTTCATTATGTCTCCAAGGTCATAGTGGTTATAATATTCAGTTAATTTGTTAAGAAGTAATTAGTGTTCCCTCAAGTCATAAGAATATAGTTTTCTTATGAGTCAACACATGATTCATCTCTATTCGGTTTATTATCTAGCAAATTTCCTTCAAATAAAGTTCCACTAGTGTGTGTAGGAACTATATTATTTAATACATAATCAAGCTCTGTCAATTCTATTAATGAGAGAGACCTAGCACTCCTCAACACTCATGGCACACCTCAACATGCTTTGGAATAGTACACTAACGTTCCTTGGCACCTTGCATGTCCTGGAACATATTTGTACCTAGAACATCTTGCCATGATTAGGACGCCCAAGCATATATTGCCATGCCCTAGCATAGCATAGCACTTTCGTATCATGTGTTGGCATGCCCTAGAACACCTTGGCATAATATTGCATTGAAAAACATTAGCACTTGGCACACATTGGCACTTGGCATGTATTGGAACATATTATTAGTGTGCCTAGCATGCCCCTTTTGAAAAAGATAAAGTCTTGACTTATTAACCCTCTTATGTGTTCATTTCCTTTCGTTTGAGCTTGGTTATTCCTTTTGTTGCCTTGAAAATCCTTAACGCATATTGGCATACTCGGGTCCCATGCACATCCTAGCATGTCTTAGCACCTGGAATGCCTTGGCACTATTTGGAACATGCTAGCACACCCCGAAACTACCTAGCATACTCTAGCACTTCTTGACATTCTGTGATATTACCTGGCATGCCTTACCCATTCTTAGCATACCTTGTCACTGCCTTCTTTGCATGACAGCTACCACTCATTAACACTCCCCTACACAACCTTATATTCATTCACTTCCATGCATTTTTACCTAGTGCTCCCTTGCGTTGTCCTTGTACTCCCTAACACTCCTCAACATGAATTGGCACTCTCTAACACACCTTAGCACTCTTAGATATGCTCTTCCACTTCATAGCATGCATCACACTCCCAAACACACATTGGCACTTAGAACTTGTTGGAACTTGGCAAGTATTAGCATGTTTAACATGTGTTGATATGATTGGTATGAATTGGCATGGTTTAATATTAAAGTTATTTGAGATCAATTATTGGAAACTCGATGAGAAGATACGGAGGAAGATTTGGCACTTAGAATGCATTGACACTTGGCACTTGGCACCTAGTGTTGGTGTGCCTAGCATGCCGCTCATGGAAAAGGTAAATTGATGACTTATTAATCCTATTATGTGCTTATTTCCTTGTATTTTAACTTGTTCTTCCCTTTTGTTCCCTTGACAGTTCGAGGGATGCATTGTCACACCCTTGTACATCTTAGCATGCCTTAGCACTTGGCACATCTTATCTTGTTTGACATGTCTTCGTATTATATGGCACATGGTAGCATGCTGTAGAATTCTCTAACACACCTTGGCAGTCATGACCTTACAACTAGCATTACATTTTTCCATGACTTGGGAACATTAAATTCACTAGATTACCATGGAACTCCCTAGTTTTCAAGCCCTCTGTTATCCTCCACAATGTCCCAGGCTAACGAGGAGATCAACGGAGGTAACCACATACCAAGATTTTAGTTTGGTAGCTAGCCCTACCAAACTAGAGAGGGCTCTCTTTATGAAATCATAGCAAATAGGTGACTGGAATGTAAAGTATTTTAGGCTAGATAGCTAGGGTCAGGTGGGTTTTGGGAAATTTAGGGTTTTGTCGCTAGATAAGGGAGAAAAACCAAGTAGCTAGGTCAGAGAATCAAAGGGTTACAACAACAAATATAAAAGGAGCAAGGCAACATTACTTTTGTGATGGATATTAGGGTTTTTCAGTGTAGTGTAGTGTTTAGAAGAAGCAAAAGGCCTTAATGAGCATGAAACATGAATTCATTAAGCAAGAAATAAAGTAACACAATGATTTTTCCATCAAAATAGAGCTTTATGCAAAGAAATTTGTTTATAAATTGTAAGGAAAACCATTGAATAATTGATGAATGGAAGGAGAAGATGAATATCTTTCATATAAATCTATAACAGAGAAAAAATAACATCACAAACTTACTACACATGAATTAGTAGATAATAGTTGCAAATTGTGTCCTTTGATTTCCAAAAAATGTCCAAGTACAAGCTACAATAGTTCTCTCCTCTGAAATCCAACCCGTTCTATCACTGAGAAATTGATACATAAAGACCAAGACAAAATCTCCCCACTCTCATGGGGTCAAATCGATGACTCTAATAATTGTTCCGTGAGGTGTTCTGACCAAACCCTAATGTCTAGGGAAGTTAAAAACGACTTCTACAATTAACTTTTCCTCCAACCTATCTCATAAATGAGGTAAAATTTACATAAAATTAGCTTACAAATACTAACCACCCATTATTTAAATTTACTTTTACCCCTCACATTCATCTACTTCACCCTTTTGACTTTTACCAAAGTCAAACTAGAAATTACAAAAAAATTACAGAGTGAAAATTTAAAAAAAATCTTAGAAATTTCCAAGTGTACAGTGAGCTATTGGAGGCCATTTTTGAGTGCCTTTATGAAGCTAAAATCAATATCAAAAGCATTTTATGGAAATATGGGAGAGTGTAGATGCCTTTAGAGTATTTTTTCACTCAAAATTACCCATTTTTGGCTAAGATATGGCCATTTTCCCATGGTGTCTCGAAGTGCGCAACGAAATAGAAAAAGAGGGGTAGAAAGGTGATTTTTGGCCTTATTTTTACAAATTTAACAAAGCCTGAGCCACAGACTAGGAAAGTGGGAAAATTGTAGGTTCTAACCCCGTACAAAAATTACCTACATACGAATTCTAAAGCACAGAAAATAAACAATGCAAGAGCATAACACATAAAATGCATATGCACAGAGATTTTCCCCTGGATCCCAAAACGAGGGCTACCAGCTTGATTTTTCATTATATTCTTTTCAATGTTACAATACATATTTATACATGCCGAAGCATCCAATACCATGGACCAAAAACCATCGCATCTAAAACCATGGACAGAAAAATCATGCACATAACCATAGGTCAGTCCACCCAACCTAATATAGGACCCCATAGAGTGGGGTAACCTGCACCCCTCAAACCGCTTGTGACACCCCCCCCGCCCACCCTACTACGAAATCGACACAAAAAAGGGGGGGATCCACCCCCCTTCTAAGCCCCCGATTAACAACGTCGGCTAGTCATGGAAATAATATAACACAACCCAACATTCTCCCACTTGTTGTTTTCTTTCCATAGGGGGCCACAAGAGAGCTTAGTCATTTATCCAACCCTACAACACCCATTGTTTCTCTACACTAAGAGAAATTCTTAAAGTTCACAGATTGTTTTAATGCATCTGCAGTATTCTTCAAAGTGTTCACCTTTACCAGCAACACCTTTTTGTCTTCTATCATATCCATGACAAAGTGATACTGAACATAAAATTTCTTTGTCTTTGAATGATATGCAGGGTTCTTTGCCAAGAAAATTGCACTTAGGCTATCACATTCTATCCTTATATCTCCTTGTACTAACCCCATACTTGAACACAATCTCTGCAACCAAACTACTTCCTTGCTTGCATGAGTGACTGCCATGCATTCTGCCTTTGTAGTTGATAGTGCCACTACAGATTATTTCTTACTCATCCAACTGACTGCACCTCCAAATAAGTTAAATACATACCCACTTGTAGATATTCTTTGATCCAGATCTCTAGCCCAGTCTGAATCAACAAAGCCATGAATATCCAACACTCTGTCTAATCTTGGTCTTCCTTGGTAGCACAAACCATAATCACTAGTGCCACACAAATACTTGAAAACCTGCTTCACTGTTGTTTAGTGCTTCTTCCTTGGTTTTGACATAAACCTGCTCAATACTGCCACTGCATGTGCAAGGTCTGGTCTAGTATAGACCATCGCATACATCAGGCTATCGACTACACTTGCATATGTAACACGGGACATGTCCTCTTCCTCTTCTTGTGCCTTGGGACACTATTCAGCAGATAACTTTACACCTACAGGAATAGGAACCTTCACCGGTTTACTATCCTGCATATTAGAGCTTCCTCTTTTCCCGATCTCTTTTAATTTACATGCCCAAAATATAGTTTCCCGCACCAAGATATTTCATGTCGAATTTGGAGGACAATTGGGTCTTCAAATCCTGGATAATTTCTTTGTCATGTCCAACCAGCAACATATCATCCACATACAAGACTAGATAAATAACATGGTCACCAATTAATTTAAAACACACACAGTGATCTGCTTTGCTTCTGGTGAAACCAAGTCCCCGTATAAATGTATCAGATTTCTAATACCACATCCTTGGTGACTGTTTTAACCCATACATAGACTTTTTTAATTTCCATTTCAGTTCTTCCTTACCCTTCACCGCAAAGCCTTCAAGTTGCTTCATGTAGATTTCATCTTCCAGATCCCCGTGAAGAAATGTTTTCTTCACATCCATCTGTTCTACCTCAAAATCAAAAGCAACAGCACCAGATAAAAGTAATCTAATAGAAGTTACCTTGGCAACAGGAGAAAAAATATCACCGAAATCAATTCTAGGCACCTGGGAATAACCTTTGTCTACCAATCAAGCTTTGTATTTCTCCAACTTTCCTTCTGCACTTGTATTCTTCTTAAACACCCATTTTCTTCCAATGGGTTTCCTTCCAGTCGACAACTCCACTAGATCCCATGCCTCATTTTTATGCAAATATGCCATTTCATCAACCATGGCCTCTTTCCAGAGTTTTCCATCCTTTGAATCTACTGCTTCCTTCACAGTTTTGGGATCATCATCAGTAATAGATAAAGCAAAATTTGAATAGAAAGCAGACAGAATATACCTTTCTAGTTGCCTTCTTTCTTGAACTGATCTTCTCATACCCGGATTTTGTGGCTCTTCATCTTCTGATTCCTCCTTGTTGTAGGGTCTGAATCTTCCTCCTTAAGCTCAAACTCTATCTTCTCAGGTTCCTTTGCTTGGATTCCATGTTTAATAACATCTTTTACCTCTCTGAAAACCACATCTCAGCTGTACACAACCTTCCTTGTTACTGGGTTCCAAAGCATATAACCCTTTAAACCATCTTTATACCCAATAAAGGTGCACTTTTCAGATTTACTATCCAACTTGGTTCGTTTCTCCTTTGGAACATGTACATATGCATCACGTCCAAATACCCTCAGATGTGAAATAGGGGGTTTCTTACCAGTCCATACCTCTTGTGGAGTCTTATCCTCCAACGCTGATGAAGGTGATATGTTGACTAGGTAACATGCTCTCTCCACCGCCTCTGCCCAGAATTCCTATCCTAACCTGGCACCACTGGGAATGCTTCTTGCCCTTTCCATCAATGTCTTGTTCATTTCTTCTGCAACTCCATTTTGTTGAGGTGTATATGGAGTAGTCTTCCACCATGCTATACCACACTTCTTACAGAATTCTTCAATTTCCTTACTGCAAAACTCTCCATCGTTATCTATCCTCATTACCTTTATCTTCTTCTCTGTCTAGTTTTCCACGAAAGCCTTAAATTCTTTAAACCTTTCAAAGACTTCAGATTTATTCTTAAGGAAATATATCCATGTATTCCTTGAGAATTCATCTATAAACGATACATAGTACACAGACTTACCTAGTGACGAAACCTTCACAGGTCAAAACACATCACTATACACAAGCTCTAATATTTGTTTCACCCTCTTACCACCAGAGGGGAAACTCACCTGATTCTACTTCCCATATACACAATTTTCACAGAAATTGAAATCTAGAGGGCTAATACTCATAAATTCTACCATACATTTACCATGAAGTATTCGAAGGCCCTTCTCTCCAATATGTCCAAGCCTTTGATGCCATAGCATGGTCTTCTCTCCAGAGACCACTAGGTTTTCTGCTCCACTTTTAGGAGCCATAGAACTATTGCACTCATCAATAATAGTGCCACCTTGCAACTTCTACAGAGTTCTAATATGAACTCCCTGCATTAATATGAGTGCTCCCCGAACCATCTTGCAGGTATCCTTCTCGAACACCTTTTTTACACCTGCATCATCCAGATTGCTTACAGAAATTAGATTTCTGGCCAATGCAGGAATATGTAGAACACCCGGAAGTGTTCTAACCCTTCCACCTTGCAACTTAAAATTTACTTTTCCACGACCAATTATTCTAGCCTTCCTTTCATCCCCTAAGAAGACATCACCACTGTCATATTTCTCATACTCACAGAACCACCCTCTATGGAGAGTGAAGTGAAAGGATGCACCTGAGTCAATCTGTTTGGTCCCTATAATACTAGTGATTACCCCATTACTATTGTAGTTATACCCCTTATTTATATTGTTGTGCCCCTATTACCCCCATGTTGTTATTTCTGTGCCCCATAGAATCCCTCTATTGTTATTTTTGTGGCTTTATATTATTATTGTTAGGTCAGCTTGATTATATTGTGACTCCTTAGACTCCTATATATAGAAAGGAGGTTTTTTCATTTGTATCATCAAAGAATTGTTCATTTATTTAATGTAAAGGAGGTTGCCCCCCGAAGAGGCTAAACTCTAAGGAATTGATCTATCTTTTCTATCTCTTCTTGAGCTGGTTTCATAACATTTGGTATCAGAGCTTTGGATTCTAGGGTTTCGCTGCTCCAAACAGGTCATCGTGGAATTTTCGCTATAACATTTTGTCTGTGATGTTTCAGAAGTCGCAAGAAAAACCCATTTGAGAAGAAATCGCACTGAACCTTGGATCCGAATTTCAGAGCATTTCGTAGGATATTTGCGGAGATATGATCTGAGGAAGTTGGTCTTTTTGCAGACTCCTGAATTACATTCAAAACAGGTGACCTGGGGAACATCATCATAACTTTCTCTCTGGGGATCGGATTGAAATTCCATAAGAAGGTATAGAAAGAGGACAGATTTTAGTTTCTTATATATGTGTTTCAGATTCAAAGGTTGAAACAGTGACTCGTGGCACGTCGTACAAGTTCGCTCTACTGAACTAGTCTAAAAGCAAGTCACTGTGGGAGATTTCACATAACTCTTCCTTGGAGAATCCAATTTGGGTCAGACCTATGGCATTGGAAAGAGGAGACAGAAGGCTACTATATATCTCAATTTTAGAACTGGATTATCCGAAATTACAGAGATACATCAGATTCAATATCAGGCTTCTATAAAGTGAAAAAAAGGTGTGTAGTTTTTTTTAAATTTTTGTGTAAGCTTGGTTTAACAGAATTCAAAGGGCATAGTAAAGCATTATTATCAGTAACTGATGCCCCGAGGAAAGAAAATGCAAACACCTAGTAAGGAACCTGAAAGCTCTAGCATGACTCATGAAGAAGAGGAAGAAATGCTACATGATATATCAAAATTACAAGAACAAGTGCAACAAATGTCACACTCACAAAAGCTAACAGAAGCTAAGATAAGTGGCGTGGAATCTAAGATAAATGGCATGGAATCTAGGATAAATGGAGTGGAATCTAAGATAAAGGGCATGGAAGCTAAGATGGATGATTCGAAGACAGATTTGAAGAGAGACATGGCAGATTTGAAGATAGATATGGCAGATTTGAAGACAGATTTGACAAATTTTCTACAAGAAATACTTACTAATGGTGAAAAGGTTGTAAAGGAAACTCATGATGTGAAAAAAATCAATGTTAATCATGACTCCATAGACGCTAATGTTGGATCGAAGACCCACCATATTCCAAAAATCGATATGAGGAAGTTTGATGGCAAGGATCCCGCCACATGGATATTACAGATGGAGCAGTTCTTCGATCTCAATAATGTGCAAAACACACAAAAGGTACGTATGGCAACTGTATATTTGGAACCAAATCAGTTTGTATGGTATCAATGGCTTTTCTCTCATAAAAAATTTATCACTTGGGCAATTTTTATAGAAGAATTGATAGCACGTTATGAAGATACAAAAAGCAACACTTTTTTTAGCCAATTGATAAGTCTCAAACAAAAGGGTTCAGTAATGGAGCACATTGAGGAGTTCCAAAAATTGAACATAAGGGTAAAAGATATTCCAGACGAGCATAGGATTGATGTGTTCATAGGGTCTTTAAAGGATAATATCCAACACGATGTTCGCCTTTGGGAACCTGATTCATTAGAGAAGGCATTCAGGTTAGCAAGAAAAATGGAAAGCAAAATTATGGCAACCAGAAAGCAGACCACTCACAACTATAAAGACGGAAGTGTTGTTTCCCCTAGTCTTCCACAACCTATAAGGTTGACACCACAACAATTGGAAGAAAAAAGAGCAAAAGGGTTTTGTTACAGTTGTGATAGCAAATACACTAAAGGTCATAAGTATGTTGAGAAGAAATTATTCTACATAGATTGTGAAGAGGAAGAAGAAAAAGGAGCAAGAAAGGTCAAAAGAAGAAGATATACTCCAGGAACAAAGCCTAGATGAAGAACAAATAAATCCGACCATATCTTGTAATGCATTGGCGGGAATTACCACTCCTCAAACCATCAAGATAGAAGGACAAATCAAGAAGAAAAAGGTAATAGTGTTGATTGATTCAGGAAGCACCCACAATTTTATTCATTGTAGGGTAGCAAAAGAATTGAATTGCTTCCTATATCCAGCACCAGAGTGTCAAGTGATGATTGCAAATGGAGGAACAATAAATTTCTCTGGAAGGTGCCATAATATCAAGCTATCCATGGGAGAATATGTATTGACTATCCCAATGCTTTCCATTCCAATGGGAGGAGCTGATGTTGTACTAGGAGTCCAATGGCTACAATCCTTGGGTACAATAGCTTTTAATTTTCAAGAACTTTTCATCAAATTTTCTACGGAAGGAAAGGAAGTTGAATTAAGGGGTATTGTAGGGAAACCAGGAAAGATAATCAGTTCTAATGGTATGACAAAGCTTCTAAAAAAGGAGCAAAGACGTGTAATTTTACAATTATGTTTGCTAGATGTTTCCACATTGGAATCATCTATTTCTCCAAATCTCCAAAAAGTCCTGGAAAATCATTCCAAGGTATTTGAGACTCCCAAAGGTCTCCCACCTATGCGTAATCATGATCATGCTATTCATCTGATTCCAAGAAGTGTTCCTCCAAACATCAGGCCGTACAGATATCCCTATGTCCAAAAAAGTGAAATTGAACGTATGGTTGCAGAAATGCTAGAGGCTGGTATAATTCAACCAAGTCAAAGTTCTTTCTCTGCTCCAGTAGTATTGGTCACAAGAAGGATGGATCATGGTGCATGTGTCCGGATTATAGGGAGCTCAACAAGCTCACTATTAAAGATAAGTTCCCCATTCCTGTCATTGATGAATTACTGGATGAATTGCATGGATCAATTTACTTCACCAAGTTGGATCTTCGTTCGGGATATCATCAAATCAGAATGAAGATTGAAGACATTCCAAAAACGACATTTAGAACTCATGAGGGTCATTATGAATTTTTGGTCATGCCTTTTGGCCTTACTAATGCACCTTCAACATTTCAAGGTTTGATGAATTCAATTTTCAAACCATTCCTTAGAAAATTTGTGTTAGTATTTTTTGATGATATACTAATCTACAACAAGTCTTGGAAGGATCATGTTGAGCATGTTGACAGGGTGCTACAACTATTGGAGGAGAAACAATTATATGCAAAAAGATCCAAATGTTTCTTTGGAGTCCAGGAGGTGGAATATTTGGGTCATATTGTATCTCATGAAGGAGTTAAGGTAGACCCTAGCAAAATTAAAGCCATTAAGGAATGGAAAATCCCCACATCCATAAAGCATCTGCGAGGATTTCTTGGGTTGATAGGGCATTATCGCAAGTTTATTAAGAATTATGGGAGAATAGCAGCACCTCTAACAACATTATTGAAGAAAGATGCATTTTCATGGACTCCGGAAGCAACAAAGGCCTTTGAACATCTTAAATAGGCAATGTGCCAAGCACCGGTCTTAGCTACACCGGACTTCACAAAAACCTTTATTGTGGAATGTGATGCTTCAGGAAATGGAATTGGTGTTGTTCTAATGCAAGATGAAAGATCCAATCAAGGGAAATTTTTTAAGCAAAGCTATTTATGAGAAGGAAATGTTGGCAATACTCCATGCACTTAAGAAATGGTGACCCTACCTAATGGGAAGACACTTCAAGGTAAAAACGGATCATGATAGCCTTAAATACTTTTTAGAACAAAGATTATCCTCTAAAGAGCAACAAAATTGGGTCACAAAGATGTTGGGTTATGACTTTGAAATCATCTACAAAAAAGGGAAGAAAATTGTGGTGGCAGATGCACTCTCAAGAAAGGATGAGGATGTGGAAGCATTGTTGTGCGCCATTTCTATTATCCAATCAGATTGGATAAACAAAGCAAGGGAGGAATGTAAGAATGATGAAGGAGCATGGGCACTTATTCGAAAGCTACAACAAGATTCCAGTACGTCTGATACATTTAGCTAGCAAAATGATTCATTATGGTACAACGATCGCTTATACCTCTGTAAGAATTCCCAGCTAAAATAAAAGATTCTTATGGAATTGCACACTTCTCCCTTAGGAGGGCACTCGGGATTTTTAAAAACTTAGCACAGGGTTAAGAAGTAATTTTTTTGGGATGGCCTTAAATCAGATATTCAAAAGTTTGTGGCGGAATGTTTGGTTTTCCAACAAAATAAAGTTGAAACAATTAAGACACTGGGTCTATTACAACCTTTATCCATTCCAAACCAACGTTGGGAGGAGGTTTCAATGGATTTTATCACAAGTTTACCCAAGTCTGAGGGAAAGAGTGTCAGGATGGTGGTAGTTGACAGACTTACCAAGTATGCACATTTTTGTGCATTATCACATCCATTTAAAGCCAGTACAGTTTCTACTACATTTACAGAAACAATTCAAAAGCTACATGGAAACCCAAAGATTATTGTAAGTGACAGAGCTCCCATTTTCACTGGAAATTTTTGGACAAAATTATTTTCTTGTCTTGGTACTCAGTTAGCTCATAGCTCATCTTATCATCCTCAATCTGATGGGCAAACTGAGATAGTAAACAAATGTTTGGAAGGATATCTTCGTTGCTTTGTATCTGATAAATAGACACAATGGGTCAAATGGTTGCCTCTGGCTGAATGGTGGTATAACACTTCCTTCCATACAGCAACAAAAATGACCCCATTTATGGAACTTAATGGGTAACAACCACCATCCATCACATCATATTTAAGAGAAAATTCTAAGGTTCAGGCAGTGGAATATCACATCGAACATCAACAACAAGTCCTCCAACTCTTAAAGGATAACCTCGTGCTGGCACAAAATAGAATGAAACAATAGGTAGATCAACATCGCAGTGAAAGAAGTTTTGATGTAGGTGATTGGGTATTCCTACGGCTACAACCATATAAGAAAATGTCCCTAAAGCAAGCTAAGAAGGATAATAAATTATCACCAAAGTATTATGGTCCGTACAAGGTGTTGCAAAAGATTGGTACTATGGCATACAAATTGGAGCTTCCAGCAGCTTCTCAATTGCACCCAGTTTTCCATGTTTCATGTTTAAAGAATGTTATAGGTGACAAGCTCCCAGTGCAAACAATATTTCCAGAACATGATGAGGAAGGAAAAATTATATTGGAACCAGAAGCAGTCACAGAAATAAGAACTCGACAGCTACGAAAGCGATCAATTTCAGAGTATCTTATCAAGTGGAAGAACTTATCCGCTGAAGATTCCACATGGGAGGATGAGAATTTTATGTAGAAGTATCCAGAACTACTCAAGCGTTGAGGAAAACACTTTTTTGAAGGAGAGGGGCATGTTGGGTCCCTATAATACTAGTGATTACCCCATTACTATTGTAGTTATACCCCTTATTTATATTGTTGTGCCCCTATTACCCCCATGTTGTTATTTTTGTGCCCCATAGAATCCCTCTATTGTTATTTTTGTGGCTTTATATTATTATTGTTAGGTCAGCTGGATTATATTGTGACTCCTTAGACTCCTATATATAGAAAGGAGGTTTTGTCATTTGTATCATCAAAGAATTGTTCATTTATGTAATGTAAAGGAGGTTGCCCCCTCGAAGAGGCTGAACTCTAAGGCGTTGATCTATCTTTTCTATCTTTTCTTGAGCTGGTTTCATAACACAATCAACCATGCCTCATGGTATACATGTGTACTTGAAGAAAAAATGTACACATCCCCACTTACATCTGAGGTGGTTTTTACCTCTGCAGAAGGAGAATCATCAGATCCCTTTCCTTTGTCAGGTGCTTTAGATTTACAGTCCCTTTTGTAGTGCCCTTCCTTTCCACATTTCCAGCACACCACCTTTAAATGTTTTCTTGGAGATTTAGATCTCCCTCTAGATTTAGATCTCCCACTCGATCACTTATTTTTGTTGATGTTCTGGGACCGTCCTCATACAGATAAGGCATCACGATTCTTCCTCTCCATATTTTTCCATCTCATCTCCTCTGTCAGCAAGGATGAGACTATTTCATCAAACTACAAGGTAGTTGTATTGCTACCTATTGCAATAACCAGACCATCCCATGAATCTGGTAAAGAACATAACAAACTGATGCACTTATCTTCATCTGAAATTTTACTATCAATAGATAATAACAGACTTACCACAGTATTAAATGTGTTGAAATGCTCTATCACCGAGTCTCCATCTTTCATCCTTAGTTTATACAGCTTTTTCCATAGGAACAGTTTATTCACCAGAGATTTAGATGGGTACAAAGTCCCTAACATGTCCCACAAAGCCTTCGTCATAGCTTCCCCTAATACATTCAGCAATACTGAATCTGAGACACACAATCATATTGTGCTCTTTGCCTTCCGATCCAACTTCTTCCATTCCTCATCGAACACTCCCGTTGGTTTAGTACCTAGATTTACCACGATCCACTGATCTTTATCCACCAACAGATCCTCCATCTTGAGTTTCCACAACTCAAAACTCTGACCATTAAATTTCTCAATCTCTATATTTCCACTACTCTCCATATTCTTTCACCACCAAAATCGATCTCCCACTGAACAGGGTGTACCACAGGCTCGAGTGAAACCCACCAACAATAAAGGCATCCCCTTGAAACCAAAACAACTCTGATGCCAAATGTATGTTTTAACCCCATACATAAATTACCTGCATACAAATTCTAAAACACAAAAAATAAACAATGCGAGAGCATAACACATAAAACACATATACACAACGATTTTCCCCTGGATCCCAAAACTGGGACTACCAGCTTGTTCTTTCATTATATTCCATTCAATGTTACAATATATACTTATACATGCCGAAGCATCCAAAACCATGGACCGAAAACCATCGCGTCGAAAACCATGGACCAAAAAAATCATGCACAAAACCATAGGTAGGTCCGCTCAACCTAATATAGGACCCCATAGAGTGGGGTTACCTACACCCCTCAAACCCCTTGTGACCCCCCCTCCATGCAATCGGCGCAATGAAGGGGGGCTCAGCCCCCCTTCTAACCCCCTAGTTAACAACGTCGACTAGTCGTGGAAAGAATATAACACAACCCAACACAAATGGGGTTTGATATGGGATCATAAGATTTCCAAAAATGCTGATTTTACATCATTTGGAGCCCTAAGGAAGAAGCACACTGCAAGCTCACTGTGCTCCAAGACATAAAATTGCCAAAAGATTGCAAGTTTGCACCAAAACACAATTTTCTCTAAACCATCCCAAAATTTGTCCAGAGATGCCTCCTTAGCACACCCAAAACTTGCTAACAATCCCTATCATACACTATTATTCATTCATTTCCATGCAATTGAAACTAGCGGTTCCTTGTGTTTCCCTGGCACTACCTAACATACCTTATCAATGCCTCCTTAACACACCTAGAACTTTCTAGCACTCCCTATCACACACTCTTATTCATTGATTTACATGCAATTGAAAGTAGCCCTCCCTTGTGTTTCCCTAGCACTCCTTAGCATGCGTTGGTGCCAAACCCTAGCATCTAACACCTCTTGGCATGTCTCAACACTTGGCATGTCATGGAATGACTAACATGCCTTGAAACTTTCTAGAATGCGTTATCATTTCCTAGCATTCCTTGCACACCTTGGCACTCCCTAGTTGTCATGCCCTCATAGATAGCCTTACTTCCTTTATGACTTGGGAACCCAACCAAGTCATTGAAAAAATAGTGTTGTCCCTAGACAAAAGTCTCCCTTTGTCTAAAATTGATTTTTCCATTCCCTTATTGTAATCAAGACTTACCTATTGCAAGTACTATTATGAAATTCTTCTAATACACTTCGTCCTTGGGACACCTAGAAGACACTCTTATTCGTTCGTTTCCATGCACTTTGACCTAGCTCTCCCTTGTGATGCCCACACACTCCCCAACATTCCTTGATATCTGTTGACATTGTTTAGCATGTGTTATCATGCCTTTTCATTCCTTGGCATGCCATGGCACTCCTTAGCTATCATGCCCTCATAAGTACCCTTATTGGTTTTAAGACTTGGAAACCAACCAAATCCTACCTGAACTACAACATTGTGACCAAGTTATAGTTATTACAACTATACTATCCCTTGTTCACCTAAGAATGCCCTATAACTCATATTAGGATACTTATGCCCAATTTTAGCTCATCCCACTTAACAAGTTACCAAGTCAAGGCTCACGTGTAACAATGGCCATAAAATAACTAAGAAACATAGTTTACATCTTGAGATGGCAGAGCACCTGGCATGTCTAAGAATCCCTTGGCACTATGTGGTACATGTTGGCATTCCCTACATTCCATGGCATGCTTTAGCACTCCCTATCATACCGTACCACTCCTTGACATGTCATGGCACTCTTGCATGCCTTGGAACTACCTAGCATATAACTTTGTCACTCCTTCCTGAGCACACTCGGAATTCACTAACACTCCCTATCATACACTCTTATTCATTCATTTCCATGCATTTTGAACTAGTTTTCCTTTATGTTTATGTCGCACTCCCTAACACTCCCTAGCACACATTGGCACACCCTAACACGCATTGGCATACCCTGGCATGTCGCCCTAACACTCTAACATTTCTTGGCACCACCTAACATACCTTGTCATCCCCTCCTTAGCACACATAGAACTCGCTGACACTCCTTGTCACACACTCTTGCTCATTCATTTCCATGCATTTAAAACTAGTGCTCCCTTATGTTTCCGTGGTGCTCCATAACACTCCTTGGCATGCATTGGTACACCCTATCACCTGACACATCTTGGCATGTTTCCCTGGCTTCTAACATGCCTTAACACTGCCTCTCATACTTATCACTCCCTCCTTAGCACACCTGGAACTCACTAACACTTCCTGTCACAAAATATTAATCGTTCATTTTCATGCATTATTTTCACCTATTACTCCCCCGCGTTCCCCTAGCACTCCTTAACACTTCCTAGCACGTGTTTTTTATGGACAAAACACTATATATAGGGCATCTCATCCTCCATTTGTGGACAAGAAAATCTGGTTAAGTAAGTCTGTAATAAGAAGTGCGAAGATAAACAACCAAGAGAAGGAAACAAAGAGAGAAGATTTTGGTGTTGTTTATGGGTCTATTTTATGGCTAATAGATCCACACGTGTGAAGGAAGGAAGAACTATCTAATGCAGAAAAGGTCGAAGATCTCACTGTTGTCTAAGAAGTTGAATCAAGGAAGAAGATAAGAATGGTTACATGCCAACTTATAATAAGAGTGCATACCATCCAAACGAAGAAAATCAAGGTTCAAAAGGTTGGTCAATGACATGTTCTAGGGTTTATGCAAGAGGGCCAAGAACTACAGATATGATCCATGGAACTGGAATTTGAAGGATAGTCGAGTTATTGAAGGAAGAAGCCTGATCATCGTTGACTCAAGGAAAAATAAGGAATTTGAATCAAGGAGGCTTGTGACTTGGTCTTGGAGAGGTCATTGAGTCAATGGTCTAGGCCATGGTCTTGGTATTTGTCAATTGAAGTCTATATAAGAAGAAGATCTCGTTTGCGTTTTCCTCTCATGTTGGAGAGTTTTTGGCCCTGGCTGATCACATATTCAATGTGTCTCTTGTCTCCTCATTGTTTATGAACTGGTAGATGTTTGATGAAGAATATTGTTTTGAGCATTGTTTGTTATTGTGGATTAGTCTTGAATGTGTTTGTGTATGCAAAATTGGTTGGGTTTGTAAACTATGAGTAGAGCAGTGTTTGATTGATGCATGCTTCCTACAATGAAATGTGTCTCTTACTTAAATAATTAATTTAGTGGAAACATGGGTATTTGGATAATTATTTTGCAATTTATGCACCTTACAAGTACATGAACTCATATAATACATAAATATAATTGAAAGTTGTAACATGTTGCATCATAGAAAGGATGTTCATAAAATCAGATAGCTTAAATGTACATGATAGTTTGAAAAGGTGGGGAATAAATATTATTTAGTCATAGGTAGCCTAATCAATTCCTTTTTTAATCTGTAAATGTCCATGATTATTTTGAAAGTAGGTGGGTAGCAATTCTTACTCACATCATAGATAGCCTAACGAGTACTTTTCTCTATCTAGAATGATACTAGAAACAATTTTTTTTTTGTATTGTGCGCTTCAATTTTTTTTATAGTACATCATGCTATAAAAACTTTAAAATAAGCTTCTCACTTTGGTTCTTGCATTTGTGGTCAAATATGATCCTAGCTTCTGAAAGTAGTGTTATTCTGGAGGATGCCAACAATATATTTCACTCCATAAAGGTTTTAACCTATCTTTAGTCTTTGATGAGTCTTTTT
The DNA here is from genome assembly GCA_031772625.1 of Pinus tabuliformis. Classification (NCBI taxonomy): domain Eukaryota; kingdom Viridiplantae; phylum Streptophyta; class Pinopsida; order Pinales; family Pinaceae; genus Pinus; species Pinus tabuliformis. The sequence continues at coordinate 868,893,576 of CM062810.1, read as the reverse complement.
GGATGATTTTACTTTAAAAATAAAGACGCATCTATAGTTTTCTCACTTGCTAATTTAGAATCAATGAAAAAATCAAAATAATTGTTACATTTATTTATAGAGTTTACCTGAAATTGATGGAACATGGTGATTACATCAAATGAGTGTGAAATTGAATTTTGGAATTTTATTAATGTCCTCAATTCTTGGAAAATGTAATGGGATCAGATGATAAGTTAACATGTAAGGTATTTAGTGAGACATTTATTCTGTTCTAAGAAAAGTATATCTAAACCAAGTGCAATGGTAGGGAGAGAGAGGATTCTATAGTGTGCAAAGCCTAGGAGAGAGAGGATTTTGTAGTGTGCAAAGCTTAGTTGTGTGTGTTTTGTGCTAAAGCATAATTGCTCGATTTAAATGAAGTAAAATGAGAGGAAATGACGCAATGCATACTTTGTAAATCTTAGCTATGAGGATTTGGGGTTCAAGGCTTAGTCACTTCACAATTTAAATAAAATGAGATCAAATGAGACAAGTGTTAGGTTCCTATACCAATAAGAATAATAATTTTGACTGACTAAGGTTAAGCCTTGTAATATTGTACATACATTTGCTTTTTGCAAATGTTTTCCATATTATAAAAATTAAAAAATGTAAAGAGGGTATGTCCTAAAAGAAAAATCAAAGGACAAAAAAAAAAAGAATAAGAGAACGTCAAAAAATGAAAGTATATGAACCCCAAAAAAGAAAGAGACCATGAATGTGTGCAAGTCTAAATGCCACTACTATTTACTTTTATTCATAATAATGATTGTGTGGAACTTTCTCTTCATGCCACAATCCATGGTAATCAAACAGTTTAATCTTGGTTATTCCATGCTTTGAATTTTATGTTTATAGTTAGATAATAAAATCTGGCCAAACAGTTTAAGCTTGGCAAATCATAGTTAGGTAGAGAAAATAAAAGGAGCTCATAAGCTTAATCTGAGCCCTTAGATTATATAAGGTTAGAATTAGATATATTACTTGTCAAAATAAAAATAGATGAATAAGGGTTTGCTAGCCAAAATGTGTCCAAACAAATGAAGAAAACATGTTAGAGGTAAGAAATGAGTAAGTAGAAAAAATGTTGCTGAACTACGAAGTTAATTGGATCAAAACACATGCATCATGCTTAGATACATATTTCAACATGCATGATCAACTGTGAAAGCAAAGGCAAAGGTTTACAAGCTCATATGATTAACTCCCCCTCATTCGCTTTTCCCCTTTACTTAGTAATTTCCTACCTACAAGTATGTTCTAAGTACTTTAAATCCTACAAGTCAAAGAGGCTTAGAGAATTTCTCTGACTTTTGGTGGGACAGGACGCTCAACTTAATGACTTATGGACACAAGTGCTAGAATCCCCTTCATAAAAACATTCCCCCTTCATAAAATCCATTTTCCCTCATCACCCTAAGAAAACCTCTTTTCCTAAGGTTTAAACACAATTTACCTAAGAAAAGTGAAAACCCCCATGTAAATTCCTTTTCACAGAAAAACCCACAAAAAAGCGTTTTATCCTAAGTATAAAGCTAAGTGCGCAAATGCATACCTTTTACCCTTTTACTAAGGAAAAACCCACTCTTCCCATCGAATTTCATATTAATTATTAATTTTATTATATAAATCCCAATATAACCCTTTTCCCGTATATTAACTAAATCCCTAATTAAATATTCCAACCCTTAGTTTTAATCAAAACTATATAAATCAACCATATCTTGATATGACCTTATTTAATTTACCTAATCCTGGTAAAAGTAAGTTAATCCCGTCATTAACCTCACCCGATTCCCTAATCCCACTATTAAGCCCCACCTGATCACTTAACCCAGGATTAATTCCTAAATTAATTCTAAATCATTGTGATTAAAACCCCTAGGTCCCCCCTCAACTCCCGTTCATTTCCTCCGCACATCTTCTTTGCCTCACTACCATCAGATCACAAGCGCCCAAATCTAACGGACCACAGCAACATCGACCGAGCCCGATAACCAACCTTTATCCACCCGATAAGGTGTTTTCCCCGACCCCCCAATGGCTATGTGTCAAGCGCCGACATACATCGGGTGCCCCCTCCTAAAAACCACCCACGCCACAAAAGTAGTGCGACGACCCCAAATACCGCCTCCCCGACGATTCGATAAACCACCTATGATTCATAAATGTGAATGTTCAAGCCATATTCTAAAAGTTACCCGTTAATCTTTAAAGCTTGAAAACCCATGTTTTCGTGCCTTTCGCTCATTTAACAGTATAAACCCATAAACCCTTCAGCGCCACCTTGAACCTCTTTGATGCAATTCCACCTCTAACTCACATCCAAAACATTGCCATGCCCCCTTTCCCAGGCATCCCTGTGCAAATAAAGCTATCAAATGCCTTTCCAGCCGATTGAGGTTTTCTTAATTATTGTTGAATTTCGCAGATAATCATCCAAATATCAGAGCTTGGATATACAGTTTTGATACTAGTCACAGAACTTGTTTACTTGAAGACTCGATAAGAAACTTGTTAAAATCCTATATTCAGAAGAAGAACACAATTATACAAGGAACATAAGATGAAGACAATTACACATAGAGTCGAGAAGAAAACACTTATAAAGAGCATTAACAGTCAAAACAAAGGAGCCAGGCCCAATATGCAGTTAGAAGACAAATGAATGAAACATACAAAGACTTGATCAATATCCACTTCCTGATGTTGATAAACATAAAAAAAAAATTAAAAAATTACTGTTGAAACACATAGTAAAAGGTTAAATTGTATAGTAAAGGAAAAAACACAATAAAGGATAAAGATAGGTCATCAAAGTGACAAAGAGTATTAGATGAAATCCTGAAGTAAATAAAACCTCCAACTGTTGGAAATCTTACTCGAGGGGGGGAGGGGGGGTAAATCAATATTAGCAAATCAATATTTTTTCATTTCCATAATCAGATTCATATATGCTACTTCAGTTAAGGGAACTCACGTGTACACGCAACTGCGTTTAATGAAACCAGTGTATATCCAGCAATCTTATGATTCAGTTAATTCATCATATGTTGATCTTTAATCAGTGCATCAGAAATTCATTAACCTATAAACAGTAACTAGGTGCAGTAAAAACATAATAGATCATCACACATAAGAAACACACATGAACGCCAAGATATAAGGTGGAAACCCAATGTGGGACAAAAAACCACCTGTTGCTGTTTTCTTTAATATAAGAAAAACCTATTTACAATCTTGTATTGGCGTAGACTCATACTAGTACGTAGGCACCCACTTGTAGAAGGCTACAACATTCTCTCGTTCTCCAACTTCTATTGGAAGGGAGCTACAACCGCCTAGCGCTTGTACTAGCTGATATATTTACTAGTACGTAAGCGTTCACCTACAGAAGGCTACAACCTTCTCTTTTCTTCCAGGGACCATGTTTCATAAATTTTCAGACTGGATCCATCAATAACATCAAAGCACAAAATCAATCACTACTGCAATACAACCATCAACTATATCCACATCATCAATCTCTGAATCACCCAACAACTGAATCACTGAAACCCTGTTATCAAAACACAGTCACCAGAACATAGAGTAGAACCTAGAACTCTGCAACAACCACTTCAACCAACAGCAACCTCAAATATCAAACCTAATAATGTATATGCTACTTGGTTGTGTCAAACTAGCATGTATATGCCCTTTCACCAAAGGTAACCAGCATACAGATCTGAAAATAATTACATATACCTTTGCTGCAATTTACTACTTCAGATATACCCAGATCATCAAATATAAAGGATAAGATATGCATCAGTATTTAGATCTAAACTAATCATGATCATACCATATAATGATAATGCATTTTATTCTTCATGATCCCGGTTCATCAACCTCCATTCGCCACATAGGTGCATTCTTAGCAAAGCATCACATACCCATAACCTGCATACTAGATCTCACACTTCATCAGATATTCATCACTTGTGCCCATTGGCCTAAGGATCTTCTCCTCCTTTTATATTCTTAGGCCTTTCTTAATACCATAGACCAAAACCACTTAGGACCAATACCTTGGACCAAATACCTAGGTTCAATACCTTGGACCAATTCCATGAACCAGAATACCATGGACCAATACCACATACCAAAACTTAGTTTTCCAACATGTACATGCTTTCCCTTCTGTGAAAATTCGTGTGTATGTCATACGCAGATTTTGTTCTATTAACCCGCGTGTATACGCTTCTTTGCCAAGGTGGACCTGCGTATGCCTCTTTTTCTTGATTCTTTGCAGTCTAAACATTAATTATTTGTTATTGACCAATTGCATTGTGATCTGTCATCAAAGTGTGTTGCCATCAAGGACAACACCTGTATCATAATGCCGACAATCTCCCCCTTTGGACTTGATGGAAACAACAACACCAAGTCACTCTACCCCTTTGACATCAAGGGCAAAGGGTGGACCAAGATATCCTCTCCCTTTGATATACATTGTGTTGTCCATACTCCCCTGAGTACATGCTGAAATCTCTGATGCTAAGATGTACGGATTCGTCCATGCTCCCCCTGAGCACATGCACAGTTTGCAAAAATATTTTTCAAAAGAATAACATGACTCTACAACTCAACTAAGTGAGTATGACCTTCCTATCACCAATGACTCATACATACATCAATTTCCCAACCAAGTGGGGATATACCAAAAGTTTATACATGACTGAGATAGAAATTATTGCATCATATGACTCATGGGTCTTTTAAAAGATATATATGACATTTAGACCAAAGACCAAAACAAGACCATGATAGTCATCAACTACTATCATACACCATATATGATTTGCACCATAAGCATCTGTTACCAGCATCCAGACTTGTAACCTGCAATACCATTCTCTTGACCAACCAACAATAAGTAGCAAGATGTATCATTTAGCCATATAACCATCATCACCAAAGACTTCTAACCATAATGCCAACAATGCATTATTCGAAGCATATGCTCCCCCTAAACCTGTGCCATACCATCATCAAACAGAGCAGATAAGCGACTGAACCATATCAGACTCCCTTTACATAGTCTGCACCGCTGCTTTTTCCTCAGAACACCATATACACTACTGTGCAGCATCTAACTCGCATATATACGTGAATTCTTTTCATAATAGGTGCGTATGTAAATTGGAGTACTGAAGTTTTACACTTTCAGCTTCCCCTGACTCTGTTAGGTCTGCTAACTGAGTTATGCCACATCTTTTTGACAATAATTCTGTCTTCTTCAATACTTGGGATTGGGATGATATATGCTCCTTTTGCTTTGGTGTTAGATTTTTCTCCTGCATTCCTTTACTTTATGTCCAAACTTGTTACACACATAACATCTTACATGTTTCATATTCGTTTTATTGCAATCAATAGCTTTGTGACCAAACATATTGCAAGCAAAACAATATCCCTTAAAGTACTTGGAATTTGATTATTTTTCTGTGTGATGGTCATGAACTATGCTACTTCTATACTTTGCTACAACATGTCCAAAATTATGACATATAAAACATTCAACATCATTCTTTGAAGAAAATAACCGACTATTACTTCCACAGTTAGGAGTAAAAGATTTTCTTTGAAGATTTCCTTTCCTTGGTAGTTGATGGGGTTGTCCTCTCATCTCCTTGTTGAGAATTTCAGATTTCTCATTAGAGTTCCTTGCCTCACCGTGTGAGCTAGATTCCCCTTCAATAGATCCATGAAAACCAAGACCAGTTTTGATGGTAGGAGACCTTTGACTACTAAGAATATTATCCAAAATCTTACTACTGTCTTGTAATCGTAACAATTTATCCTTTTCTTCTAACTTATCTTTTAAGATATTTACCTCAACTTGATGTTGTTCTTCCTTTTCCAGCTATTGCTTCTTTATTTTTTCTTCAGCTTTTCTTCTTTTTTCCACTTGTTTCCTTAATTCGAGAACTTCATGTTCTTGTTCTTCAAGACCACCTTCATTCTGCTTCTTTGATTCTTCAAGATATTCCTTTAGAGAGAGGATATTAGATTCAAGTCTCTAGATTGTTATGCTCTAATCATTTATTTCATTTCTTAATGATATCACTACATCCTTCAGCTTCCCCCTTACTCTAGTTACTGTCTCTAGCTGAACTTTTAATCTAATAACTTCTTCTTTTTCTACGTCATATTTTCATATGCGATGAGAAGTTTAATTTCCTGATTATCTTCATCACTATTCAACAAGCCATCATCATTATCATGAGTATAATAACTTCTATTACCTTCTTCAGACATCTTTCCTTTGTTATGAGGGCATCTAGCAGCGTAATGACCAACTCTACCACAAGAAAAACATTTGAAAGGTAGCTTACCTTTGAACCTTCCATATCCCCGTTGAAGCTTCTTGACAAAATTTACCTCATATTATTCTTTTGAAATGTATCCTGATTCATTGAGTTTTTCTTTTTTCTTTGTTAATACTTTAAATGCGGCTTCTCTCATATCTGATGGTCCTCCTTTTCTCATTTCAAAAGTAGTTAAGATTCTGTGAAGTTGCGTCATAGAGATATTCTGCAGATCCTGCTTTTCTTCTATGGCAGACACTTTGGGTTCAAATTTAGCACACAAGGATCTCAAATCTTTCTCAACTAAGGCAACTTCATTAATATATTCATCGAGATTCCTCATGCAATTGACAACCTCATCTATACGTAAGAAGTAACTAGATATGCTTTCATCACTATGCATCTTAAGAGTTTCATACTGTATTCTGAGAGTTTGATGCTTAGCATGTTTTACCTGAGAGTCTCCTTCGTAGCTCAAAATGATTTTGTCCAATATTTCTCTGGCTGATTTGAGCTACATGACCTTGACAAACTTTGATTTTGACAAACTTCTCAATAAAATAGTAACAACTTTGGCATTGGTTTCATATTTCTTTCTACTTGTTGTATTTGTAGGAATTGTTGATGGAATTGTATATCCTCCTTCCACGATTTCCATAATATCTGTTCCAAGTGATTGTAGATAGGCTTTGGTTCTTATCTTCCAGTAAAAAAAATTGCTCCCATTGAAGATTGGTGGTTTGATAGATCCCTCTCTTTCTTGATTACTCATGATGATGGATCTTCCTTCAAGCGATCAAGCTTCTTCTGAAGGACCTGCTGTGATACCAATTGTTGGAAATAATACTGAGAGGGGGGTGGGGGGTGGGGTGAATTAGTATTAGAAAATCAATAATTTTTCATTTCCATAATCAGATTCATATACACTACTTTAGTTAAGGGAACTCGCGTGTACACGCAACTGTGTTTCATGAAACTAGTGTATATCCAGCAATCTTATGATTCAGTTAATTCATCACATGTTGATCTTTAATCAGCGCATCAGAACTTCATTAACCATATAAACAGTAACCAGGTGTAGTAAAAACATAACAGATCATCACACATAATAAACATGCATGAACACCAAGATATAAGGTGGAAACCCAATGCGGGAAAAAAACCACCTGCTGTTGTTTTCTTTAATATAAGAAAAACATGTTTACAATCTTGTACTGGTGCAGACTCATACCAGTATGTAGGCATCCACTTGCAGAAGGCTACAACCTTCTCTCATTCTCCAGCCCCTATTGGAAGGGAGCTACAACCCCTTAGCTCTTGTACTAGCTGATATATTTACTAGTACGTAAGCGCCGACCTATAGAAGGCTACGACCTTCTCTTGTCTTCTAGGGACCATGTTTCATAAATTTTCAGACTGGATCCATCAATAACATCAAAGCACAAAATCAATCACCATTACAATACAACCATCAACTATATCTGCATCATCGATCTCTGAATCACCCAACAACTGAATCACTAAAACCCTGCTATCAAAACACAGTGACCAGAACACAGACCAGAACCTAGAACTCTACAACAACCACTTCAACCAACAACAACCTCAAATATCAAATCTCATAATGTATACGCTACTTCGTTGTGTCAAACCAACGTGTATATGCCCTTTCACCAAAGGGAACCAACGTACAGATCTGAAAATAATTACTTATATCTTCGCTACAATTTACTACTTAAGATATACCCAGATCATCAGATATAAAGGATAAGGTATGCATCAGTATTTAGATCTGAACTAATCATGATGATACCATATAATGATAATGCATTTTAGTCTTCATGATCTTGGTCCATCAACCTTCATTCGCCACATAGGTGCATCCTTAGCAAAGCATCACATACACATCACCTGCATACTAGATCTCACACTTCATTAGATATTCATCACTTGCGCCCATTAGCCTAATGATCTTCTCCTCCTTTTATAGTCTTAGGTCTTTCTTAATACCATGGACTAAAACCACTTAGGACCAATACCTTGGACCAAATACCTAGGGTCAATACCTCGGACCAATTCCATGAACCAGAATACCATGGACCAATACCACAGACCAAAACTTAGTTTTACAACATGTACGCTCTTTCCCTTCTGTGAAAATGCTTGTGTACGTCATATGCGCCTTTTCTTCTATTAACCTATGTGTATATGCTTCTTTTCCAAGGTGGACCTGCGTATACCTATTCTTCTTCATTCTTTGTAGTCTTAACATTAATTCTTTGCTATTGACCTACTGCACTATGATTTGTCATCTTAGTGAGTTGCCATCAAGGACAACACCTGTATCATAATGCCAACACCAATGTGATAATTGAAAAAAGCAAAGAGCATAAAGAGCTAAAATCAAACCATAAAAGGCAGCAATACAAAAATAAATGGGATAGCATGAAAGAAATTCACTAGCTGCCTCTATCTTCCTATGAGAAGATATTTGTATTTCCTAGATTAAATCTCAAGTCAGTTTGAGATATTTGTAATAAAACCTTAGTATAAATACTTCAAAATTCGAAGTATGTCGTGTGGATTCTTAGACATTTATATAGACTTATTGATCGAAAGACTATAAATCCATTAGAGCAATGACTGAGCCAACGAGCTAGATTGATGACTAAAGACCAGATATTCCAAAGGATTCATGTGTAGAGCGAAGTGTAGACAAGTATTTTCTCACGTTGTTGTTATCTCTTAAATGTTTTTCCATAATGTTTATCTTAATCTGAATGTCATAACTGAAGTATTATCTCAGAATTTGTTTAATTACACTCTGTTATAATAGTTAGGCCAATACATGTTTTCTACTGATAATATATGCTAAGCAATTCTTAATTGCTCCTTGGTTTAGGTTGTTTCTTTATAATCTATAGCAAAGGATTCTTAATTTCCCTTTGTTTGTGATTACCCTCTATTCCTCATTTCAATCACGGTCTGAGAATTCTTAATTGCTCTCTCACCCTAGTTAAAACCTTTTCACCCCTCTGGCCTAAAGACCTACACTCTACTCTCCTATCTTGCCCTTTGAACATTTCCTTTAGTGAGTTGATCCAGTCATGTTGCTCTTTTGTTGACTCCATATGCCCAATGGACTAGAGACATCATTCTATCCATCTGTTTAAAGAACCCCACCACCCAAATTCAAATACAAATCAAAAATCCCTTGAACATTAAGAACTAGCCTAAAATCCCATCAAACAAATCTAAATCATATAGAGAGAGCCCTCTATGGACTTAGGTTGGCTAGAGCCTATGCCCCAAAGTTAGTTTGTGGTTACCTCGGTCATTTTCTTTCTTCTAATAACTTCTAGAGAAAATTCTGAGAGATAACATAGCGGTGACCATACTGGGGAACCAACAATTCCTCAGTCCTAATAAAGATTTAAGAAAATTATTATTCTATATTTTGAGCCTCTTAAAGTCATTTGTTAGAAGTCATATTGAAAAATTCTCACAAAAACAATTTAAAAAATTAAAATTCTGGCTTCTAGGAAGACTCATTTTACTAGGTCTAATCCAAATCCCAATCCTCCTCTAGTAGTTGATAATCCCAACCTGATTTCAAGAAAATATAAAAAAGAAGATAGTTTAGTTAGTCAAACACCTTTATTTAAAGCTAATTCATGTCCTGATGAGTGGTTATTTTTAGAAGATCTTCCCTTTTATGAGCAATTTGGTCTTTCATTATTTAAAACAAAATATGAAAGTGAAATATACGACACTGTTCTAGATCCTAATTTCATTACAGACCTTGAAGTCCAATAGGCCAACAGATCAATTGATGAGTCCATTCTGTAATCTCCACAATCATCCATTAATACTACTAATACCCCTGAGTTTTATGAATAGTTCTCCACTACTTTGAGTTCACCATTATTCCCTTTGACTTCAGTACCTTCTGAGCTCCATTCTGCACCACCATTTGCACCTTCACTCCCTCACTAGCCTATCATTACTCATTCACCACCTACTAGTCCTAGTTTTTCATCCACTACTGCATTAATCCCAAGTATATCAACCCCACAACTTATCCCCTCCGAACCAACAACAATGGCAAACAAATATGCTCCTCTTGTTTTACCTACCCAACTTCATGCTATGCCTGCAGATTATCAGAGTAAAATTCCTTGGTTTGATGCTACTAGTCAGTACACTGCCTAGCAGCATGTAAACAAGATGTCTGACTTCTTTGAACTACATGAATTAGATGAAGTCAATGTCTAGATGAGACTCTTTGCCCAAACTTTGATTGGTGATGTTAATAAGTGGTTTAAAGCCTTTCCTGCCAACCATATTGTAGACCTAGAAAATTTCCAAAGGTTGTTTACTGATAGGTGGGAAAAGAAAAAGAATCTGTTACAAATCCTTTCAGAATATGAGAATATTAGGAGAGGACCCAATGAAAATGTTCAAGATTACTACACTAGATTCAATAACATATATAATGCAATCCCAGTTAACCTTAGACCCCCACCTGACTTAGCATTAATAAATTTCCCTGATGGTTTTGAAATAGATATGTCATACTCACTTAGGGAAAGAAACCCCCGACATTAGAAGAAATGCAAAGTGTAGTTGTTAGTGTAGAAGCTAATTTGTAAGCTAAAAGGGCTAGAGTTAGAAATGAAAAGAGAACTGCTAAGGATGAAACTTCACCATCTGATCTTAAAATAGATAACTTGGCCAAAAAACATGGAAAGACTAATGGAGAGAAAATGTAACATGGAAAGGAAACCCCAATGGGATAACCAACAAGCACCTCCAATTAGAAACCCAAATTTCAAAAATGACCAAAAAATGGGGAAAAATAGACCAAATCAGAATATAAGGCCTCCTTTTCAAGAAATTATGTAGAGACATCCCATCCAGAGAATCTAGAGCATGATACAGAAATTAACCTAGTGGGAATAAGTGATGAGGACACTATTTTTCTAACCCAAGATGAGCAGGAACTGGATATGTTGCAGCAATTACAGGTACAGTCTGGTGAATCATTTGATTATAAACAAGGATATGACTCTACTATCTTCGAAGTCCACAAGTAATAGAATATAAGAAGCAAAATTAATGAAGATGTCCCTAACAAAACAAAGAAAACAACACAAAATCAACCCAAGAAAATAAAAGAAGCCCCTGTTTCAAAGATCCTTCAAATCCTCCCTAGGCAAAACCCAAATCCTTCTGGCCCCACAATTGTAGATATAACCTCTGATCAACCTTCTGCTGATCAAACATCCACTTCAATTCCACTTGAAAATCCACATAAGGAGATCCCCAATAAGGAAAAAGAAAATAATCATACTCAAATCCCTACTGCTAAAACTCAAAACCTTCAAATGGAAAAAACCTCTTTGCCATTCAATTTTGGAGTAGAGATAGCAAAGCTAAAGATTCCAGTCCCTTAAACAAAACTAATTAGAATGAACCATATAAATCACAAATAAAGCAGACCTTAAACATTGGTGAAAATGAGGATTCAGTTAACTTGTTTGATGACCAACCAGAACTTATATATGGTCCAGATGTTAATGGAAAACCATTAGAAGGAGGAGTTCCACCTTTCTACATTAGCCTTAGTATCCACGAAAAAATTCTACCCAATAATCTTGGATTCTGGGGCCTCTCATAATTTAATTCCTAAATCAGTAATGGAGAAATTGAACCTAGACATTAGAAGGCCTTACAAAGACTTATTATCATTTGTCTCTACTCAAGTGAAGTGTCTAGGATTGATTAAAGACCTGTGTGTTACTTTACTCCAATATCCTGCCAAAAGCATCCTTATGGACATTGTAGTTGCTGACATCCCACTAAAGTATGGCATGTTGTTATCCAGATCATGGGGAGCCAAACTTCAGGGATATCTACAACTTGATATGTCATATGCAACAATCTTTGTTTTTGGACAACCTAAGAAACTATACTGAGAAACCTTAATGAAATATATGGTAAGTAGCCAGGATCGACCTCAAAATGTTCCCATCTACTCCATACACTCAGATATTGATTCTTTTATCTTGTATAATATTGATCAAACATAAGAAACACCTTTAGATAGTATTGATACAGAACCAAAAGAAATTGTAGTTTCTTCACAAAATGAGACTAATTAGACTACAGAGCTATGCAATGAACAAGAAGGTCTAATTGCTGTGAATGATGAAAAGTTTCTTCCACAAGATAGTGAAAATTATGACCATGAGATATTATGGCATTTAGAATTTGATGGATCAGTCAATAGGTTAGGAGGAGGAGGAGGAGTGTGGATATATAATTTGGAAAACAGTTACTCAAAAGGCCATGCATATAGATTGAATTTTAATGTACAAATAATATAGCTGAATATGAAGCATTAATTTTAGGTCTTAAGTTAGTTACGAATCTAGGAGTTAAAAGAGTTTTTGTTATGGCAGACTCTGAAATAATTGTAAAATAGATTGATGTTGTATATATGACTAAAGACCCTAGATTAAGTTTCTATAGAGATACTATTGTAGAAATACTTAACACTTTCCTAGAAACAAAGCTTGCAGTAATCCCTAGAAAACATAACTTGCAAGCCCGTAGTTTAGCAATGTTTGCCAGCACTTGTATATCTCCAACTATTAGTACACTACTGAATTTAGGCACAAACCTACAATTCCAGATAATTTGAAGAATTGGAAAATATTTTATAATGATAAACAGATAAATAACTTTCTACCTTCAGAAGAAGAGTTTGTAAATAATAATATAGATATTGATACATCCATAGATCTTAATACTAATGGTAAGATAGAAATAAATAAGATAGAAGATGATAAAATAGATAGACTTAACCCAACTAAATTTACCAAATCAGATGTAGATAACTTAGAGCTAATGGAGATTGATGAAATAATAAATGAAGAAACTGAAGTAATTGATCTCAAGGATAACTTCTTACCAAAGGGATTAACCCCTCTAGAAGATTTATTTGATTTGAATGATGTTCCTAGGAAACCTAAAATGGAACCATTAAGGTCTAGTATAGAGTAATGTAATATAGGCACTGATGAAAATCCTAAATTGATCAAACTTTCAAAACCATTACCTCCTACTGAAAAAGTGAAATACATTCAGTTGTTGAAATAATTTAGAGACGTTTTTGCTTGGAGTTATGAGGACCTTAAATCCTATGACACCAACATCATCCAGAAAACAATTCTTGTTAAAGAAAATCAAAAGCTTTTCAAACAAAAACTAAGAAGGATCAATCCTGTCTTATTACCTACGATTGAAAAGAAATTTAGAGGATGTATGATGCCAATATTATTGCACCAATCAGATTTTTTGATTGGGTCTCAAACTTGGTGCCAACTAGAAAGAAAACTGGTGAGATCAGACTTTGTGTGGTTCTTAGAAACCTCAAGAAAGTGTTACTTAAAGACAATTACTCTCTCCCCAAAATGGATCACATTTTACAGAGAGTAGTTGGATCAACCAGAATCTCATTTTTGGATGGGTTTTCTGGTTATAATCAAATCTTAGTTCATCCATATGACCAACCCAAAACTGCCTTTACTACTCCTTGGGGCACTTTTATGTATGTGAAAATTTCTTTTGGGCTAATGAATTCAGGAGCCACTTTCCAGACGGATATGGATATAGCCTTTGCTAAAGAAATTCATGATTTCCTTGTGATATATCTAGATGACATTATTGTTTTTTCGAAGTCTAACAATGAACATTTAGATCATCTAAGGAAAGTTTTTAGTAAATGCAGGAAGTTTGGAATCTCCTTGAACCCCAAAAAGTCCTTGTTTGGGTTAGAGGAAGGAAAGTTGTTAGGTCACATAATTCCAAAATATTGTATAAGAATAGACCTTGCAATAATAGAAGCCATCTTACAAATAAGACACCCTAGGGACATTAGAGAATTACAATCTTTCATAGGAAAGATTAATTTACTTAGAATATTTATAACTAATCTAGCAGAATTAATTAGATCACTAAACAACATGATGAAAAAGGACTCCACCATAAAATGGACTATTGAGGCTAAGAAATCCTTTGAATACATCAAACTGGCCTTAACTAAAACACATGTATTAAGCAGCCCCAAATTTCACAAAGGTTTCATTTTGTTTTCCTTTTCTTCAGAGCACACAATAGCTACAATCTTATTATAGAAAAATGACCAAGGATATGAACAACCCATTGCTTTCTTTGGCAAAGCCTTGAGAGATGCCCCCTTGAAATATAACATAATGGAAAAACAAGCCTTGGCTTTGGTTAAAGCATTAAAAATTTTAGGGTATACATCTTATATTCTCACATAGTAGCGAACGTTCCTAATTCAGTAGTAAAAGACATCATGACTCAGGATGTTCTTGATGGAAAGAGGGAAAGTGGATTGCTACTATTTTAGAGTATGATATATAAATTAAACCTTTGAAGTTAATCAAGGACCAAGGTTTAGCCAAGATCATTGCTGAATCAAACTGTCAGGGCTTGGATATAAACTTTATTGTAGCAAAAGATAATGAAGAGGAGATGGTGACTCCACTAATCAGCTAGGCCTTTCTTGAATCACCATGGTATTTATTCAGGTGGATATTGGTGGCCACCTACCAAGTCCACTTGGACCCCCACCATTATTTCCTTCAGCTTTTCAATTTCCTTAATTGTAGTAGATTTTAATATTTTTAGCAGTTTTTTGGGTCCTGAAATTCTAGAGCCATTTTGAGGCCCTAAACAACGTTTTCTAGGAAAATTAGGAGCAACATGGGTCCATGGTACAATGTTTCTCTAAGTTGTATTTCTTGGATAGATATTTCTAATGAGATACTGTGTGCATCAAACAGAGATCGTATGCCAAAGTTACAACCCCGGGAATTTGATGTACCAATTTATCCAAACGGGGCCCACAGTTTGGCGTTTCATCTTCTAGGGTTAGGTTTTTGGATGTCTAGGGTTTTCCATTATTTTTCAACAATAAATCGACCTTCGAGCCTCATTGTAAGACAGTTCAGAGGCATGTCACTGCCACATCTCTCCTCATAGATAAGCTACCATCGCCCTAGCTGGTTTATTTCCATTATTGTTTGTAAGCATATTTCAGTATTTTACATTAATGAAATGAAGTATTATTTCCACTGCATCTCTGTGTTTATGGTTATCTCTATAATTTGTTGCGTTCCTATTTAAATCTAGATCAATGGTATCAGAGTGATCTGTTTTTTCTCTATTTTTCTTTGCATGTCCCCAACGAGGTCGGGATATAAGGAGTTAGGGCTTGAACTAGTCGAACCTTTGCATGACCAACCTCGCAAATCCCGATGGCCTCCCATGGCGGATGAAAAGAAAGACGAGGGGGTAGGAGATCCCATCAAAATCTTGCTCAAAGAATCCCTCAAGCGATAAAGGAATGCGATGATAGACAACTTTGCCCAGATCCTTCAACGGCTACCCAGGGGCGATGCATCGGCTTCCAACAACTACTCTGGAAATGCCACACCATTTAAGGTACAAGTTAATTTTGAAATCCCCGTATTTGAGGGTCAGATAGACGCAAATTCTATTAATAAATGGTTAAATCTACTAGAGGGTTGTTTTTTTGTTCATGATTTCTCCAGTTGAGAAAAGATTATTTTCGCTCTTCTAAAAGCATCCCACCATGTCAAGGACTGGTGGGAAACCTACTGTGAACAGAAGGATAAAAGCATATGCTCACTATTTTCAGCTGCACCCACTTGGGATTCATTTTGAGATGCCATCAAGGAGCAGTACTACCCTGTCTAAAGCTGTGAGGATCAATACATAAAGTGGACCATGTTGTTGCAGGGAAGGGACCAAGATGTGCCAGAGTTTACCAATATTTTCCATACCATTGGCACAAAGTTGGGTATTAAGGATTCGAAGCAGCATTTGGTACTCAAATACCACAACTCCTTGCACAAGTACATCCAGGAAGAAATATAATTCTTGAACATCCCCTCGCTCAGCACGGTATATTGATATGCCATCAAGGTCGAGCAAAAGTTTAAACAGAAGAAGTGAGACTTTGGATCTGCGAATCCAAAGCAAGGGAAAGGTCCCCCCAAACCACAGAACAAAGGACAAAGCCAAGGCAGGGCAGCCCAAGACAACCCACCAAAGCTGCAAGTAAAGAACAACACCATGAAGCCGAAAAAGGACACAAGAAAGTGGTGTGAGTTCCATAAGAGCTCCACTCACAACACAAGTGAGTGTTGGGCCAAGCAGTCACTGGTGGTTGAGGTAAAGGTTTCAGAATCAGATTCATGTTCTGACTCTGAGTCAGAACCCGACAAGGGGAATGACAAAGGGAAGCAGATTTTCGATGTGGAGCCCAACGTCACCGTTGCCACCACGAAGATCCAGAAGGAGGAACTCGAAGATCTAGAGGAGAAGGAGCGTCTTTTCCACTCCCAGATGTGGGTAAAGGGCTCCCCGCTAGAGTTCATTATCGACAGCGGGAGCCAAAATAACCTCATTATAGTAGAGGTCATGAAGCAGCTGGGCTTACCAACCATAGTACATCCACAACCGTACACCATCAGGTGGTTTCACGAAGGACAGGATCTTCGCGTGAGCCAACAATGTCATCTTCCATACGACATCAAGCCCTTCACGGATGAGGTATTGTGTGACATTACTCCCCTTGAAGTTTGTGATGTATTATTAGGACAAACATGCTTGTGGAAGCGACATGTTGTGTATGAATCAAGGCCCCATGCTGTTATTGTTACTTTGGGAAATAATTTGTACAGGATACTAGAGGTAGCACTGCCTACTGCCGTCTCTTTGATTATTGCAAAACAATGTAGTAAGCTCATTTCCAAAACCAGGAAATTTGTTTTCCTGATGATATGCCCTCAAGGAAAGAAGAAGAAAGTGGCCATGATCTCTAGACAGGGTCCCTCTGCACGACAACTATAGATGGACAAGGTCATGGAGGAGTATGAGGACATCTTCACCTCCCCTGTAGGGGTTCCTCTGCACTATTAGGTCAAGCACTCCAATGATCTGACCCAAGGTGCACTGCTACCCAATGGACCAATCTATCTGCACTCTGTTATGGAGAATGATGAAACCAAGAGGCAGATTCAGGAGCTGTTGCAGAAAGGTCACATTCATCCAAGTTCATCGCCCTGTGGGAGCCCGATTGTGTTGTTACAGAAGAAGGATGGGACTTGGAGACTCTGTGTTGACTATGGGGTGCTAAAAAAGATTAGTGTCCATAACAGGTACCCAATCCCATGGATTGATGACCTATTAGACCAATTGAAGGGGGAAAAATATTTCAGCAAGACCGATTTGAAGTTATGATATGACCAGGTTCCAATCAAACCCTTCGATGTGTGGAAGGCTACCTTGAAAGCCAAGGAGGGCCTTTTCGAATGGTTGGTTATGCCTTTCGAATTGATGAATTCTCTTGCAACCTTGATGAGGCTAATGGATGACATCTTATGGCCATTCACCAACTCATTTGTAGTGGTATACTTGGATGACATCCTGATCTTCAGCCACAGTTGGGAAGAGCACCTCCACCACATCCGACAGGTTCTCCAAACACTGTGGCAACACAAGTTATGTGCCAATTTGGAGAAATGCACTTTTTGGCATGACCTAGGTTTAGTATTTGGGATACATTATTGATGAACAGGGGGTGCATGTGGATCCATCCAAGATCTGAGTCATTCGAGATTGGCCATCTCCAACCACTCTAACAGAGCTCCGCAGCTTTCTAGGTCTTGCCAACTTCTACTGCAGGTTCGTGTTGTGATTTTCTCATATCACTTGGCCCTTGAGTCAAGTCACCAAGGGAGGAGTGAAAGAAAAATTCTTTTGGTCTGAATCTCAACAGAAGGCATTCACAGAGTTGAAAGACCACCTCTGCACGACACCAGTGCTTGCATTACTAGAGTTGCAACAACCATTTGAGGTCGGGATAGATGCCTTTGACTATGCTATTGGGGCAATCCTTACTCAACACGGGCATCCAATGGCATATCACAGTGAGACACTTTTAGACACAGTCCGGAAGTATCTCACTTATGAAAAAGAGATGTATTCCATTGTGCAGGCCTGCCGACAATGGAAGCATTACATTTTGGGGAAGGAAACGGTCATCCACACAAACCACCGACCCCTGCATTTCATACAGACCCAAGGGAAATTGTAGAATGATCGCCATCAGAAGTGGTCCACATACCTGCAACAGTTCCATTTGAATATCAAGTATAAGAAGGGTAGCACCAATAATGTTGTAGAATGACTTAGTCAACCACCGATCATGGTGTTAACCATTGTGCTCAACTCTTGTTGGCATGAGACTTTTTATTGGCCACTTCTGTACAAAAGCGAGCCAAAATTCAGCCACACATACCAGACACTCTTGGAGGGTCAACATGTTCCAGATTTTCACCTTTAGGATGCCCTGTTATGCCACCTCGGTCACCTTTGTGTTCCTTCAAGTGAGCGTGCCAAGATGATTTGGGAATCACACTACAGTCGGGCTACTAGACATTTCAGCGTCGAGAAAGTGGTGGCAGTACTACATAAGTATTTCTATTGGCCGAATCTTCGATAGGATGTCGGGAAGTACATCAGATCATGCACTGCCTGCACCATTGCCAAACCGACCTTCAAGAAGCAAGGCCTCTCTACCCCACCGCCTACCCCTAGTCGACATTGGGAATCCATCTCCATGGATTACATGTCAGGCCTTCCTTCGACTAAGCATGGAAACGATTGTGTTTTTGTGGTCCTCGACAGGTTCTCAAAGATGGCCATTATGGATGCCTACAAGAAGAATATCACAACAGAAGCCACTCCTAAACTCTTCTTTGAATGAGTGTGGGTACACTTTGGGATCCCACAGTTTATCATCTCAGATTGGACAACAGGTTCCTTAGTACATTTTGGTCCAGTCTGTGGTCGATGCTTGAAACCAAACTCACTAAGTCCACAGCCTTCCATCCTAAAACTGATGGCCAAACAGAGGTTGTCAACAGGATGATCATACACATTCTACGCATGTACAACTCAAAGCATCCATGCACATGGGATGAGAGCCTCCCCTATGTTTAGCACAACTACAACTGGGCCCTTCACAGCTCGACTGGCCACAACCCTTTTTATGTGGGCTTGGGATTCTAGCCACTATGTCCCATTGATGTGGCCATGCCATTTGCAGCTATTCACACAGATTCGACTCTTGTTTAGTCCAAAACAGATAAGGCAAACAAATTCATTTAGCACGTCCAACATATTTGCCGGTAGGTCCATGACATTCTGGAGAAATCAAATGCCAAGTACAAGTAGCGACATGATCAACATCGGGTGCCACACAAGTTTCAGGTGCGTGATAATGTCTGGTTGCATTTGCAAAAGGAACGCCTTACCGGAGCCTATCGGAAACTCAGACCACTTTGATATGGTCCTTAAACCATTACCAAGGCTATGGGAGACAATGAATTTGAGCTCAGCATTCCCCCATTCCTTGGCTTGCACCCAACGTTCAATGTGGACGATCTTTGACCATACTTTCCACCATTACTAGACACATATGACATTGCAGAATGACTCACACCCGCAGAATTAAATCCATATTGCATGGAACAAGCTGTAAATAATTGGATCATGGACACACAGATCAAGCACACTCACCAGAAAAATATCCAATTGTATCGAGTTGTCAAAGCAGGCCAACTCCTTCACCAGGGCAAGTGGCTCACCAGGGACCAAGTTCAACAGAAGTTTCCTCATCTCATGGAGGAACTCAATGCAATGGGGACAATTTCTTCCTAAGGGAGGAGGAATGATCCAAGTGGATATTGGTGGCCACCTTCCAAGTCCACTTGGACCCCCACTAGTGTTTCTTTTAGCTTTTTAGTTTCCTTAATTGTAGCAGAGTTTTCTAATTTTAGTAGTTTTTCGGGTCCTGAACTTTCGGAGCTGTTTTGAGGCCCTAAATGACGTTTTTTGGGAAACCTAGGAGCAACATGTGTCCATGTATCAATGTTGCTCTTCCCAAAGTTGTAGTTCTCGGATAGATCTTTCTAATGAGATAATGTGCACGTCAAACAGAGACCATATGCCAAAGTTACGAACCCAGGAAGTTGATGTACCAATGTACCCAAACGGGGCCCACAGTTTGGCGTTTCATCTTCTAGGGTTAGGCTTTTGGATGTTTAGAGTTTTCCATTGTTTCTCAACAATAAATAGGCATTCGAGCCCGATTGTAAGACAGTTCAGAGGCATGTAGCCACCACATCTCTTCTCAGAGATAAGCTACCATCGCCCTAGCTGGTTTATTTCCATTGTTGTTTGTAAGCATATTTCAATATTTTAGATTAATGAAATGAAGTATTATTTCCACTGCATCTCTGTGTTTATGGTTATCTCTGTAATTTGTTGCATTATTGTTTAAATCTGAATCAGGTATGCTGATATTATTTATGTTTTACTGAATTTACAAGCTCCTCCTAAATTATCTAGGACTAAAAGCAGGTTTTTGATGATGAAATCCTTAAGATTTTGTATATTAGACAATGTTTTGTTTTGGAGAGATCATGAAGGTATTCTTCTCAATTTCTTATTAAAAGGAGAAGCTGACAAAGTTTTACAAGAGTTTCATGCAGGTGATTGTGGAGGACACCTTTACTGGAAGACTACTGCAAATAAAATCCTTAAAGGAATTTTCTACTAGCCTACCTTGTTTGCTAATGTCAAAAAATATGTGACCTCCTATCACAAATTTCAAATTTTTGAGGGGAAGAAAAAGATCTTACAATTACCCCTCAAGCCAATCTCTGTTGAAATACCTTTTCAACAAAGGGGTCTAGACTTCATTGGTGAAATTTACCCACCCTCCTCTACCCAACAAAAATGGATCCTTACATCCACAGACTAATTCACAAAATGGATAGAGGCCATACCTTCAAGGCAAGACACGTACTCTGTTATCATAACCTTCCTTGAAACCAATATTATATCAAGATTTCGATGTCCAACTAAGCTCATTACTAATAATGCAACAGCCTTTAAATCCAAAAGAATGATAGATTTCTACAGTAAATACCATATCACGCTTAGCCATTCCACAATATATTACCCTAAAGGTAATGGATTGGTAGAATCATCAAACACAAGCCTAGTAAACATCATCAATAAGTTACTAGAGGACAATACGAAAACTTGGAATAAAATGCTAGTCAATGCCTTATGGGAAGACAGATTGACTACTAGGAATGGAAGTTGTCTTTCCATCCTCTTTTGAAGTACCAGTAATAAAGATACTTCAGGAAATACAGGGTGAACCAAATAGTATCCAAAGAAGAATCAATCAAACTATTCATCTACAAAAAACAAGAGAAGAGGTCTATGTCAGGTCTCAAGTTGTGCAAGAAAAGACTAAAGATATTTTTGATAAGAGAAACAAGGCTGAAGATTTCTACATTGGTGACAAAGTGCTCAAGTGGGACTTAAGGAGGGAAGATAAAGGAAAACATGGGAAATTTCATTTCCTATGGAAAGGTCCCTATGTCATTTCTGCTTAAAGAGGAAATAATGCTTTCTTCTTGAGAAAAATTGATTGTACAGATGCAGAAGGAGGGCCAATGAATGGTCAAATGCTAAAACATTACTTTGAGCCTAATTAATAATTTTCAATTGTATATATTCTATTTTCAAAATTCTGGTTTGGATTAGATGGTGATATTTGAAGCTGAAGTCCGAAGAGAAGACCCCAAGCTTTAAAAGATTCACTATCATAAGTATCAATAATGTAGATTCATGGAAGGACACATTACAAGGCAACATCAACAACAATTCAAAGGCTACTGATCTCTAAATTTCTTGACATTTAACAAGGAAATGCCATCCCCAAGTGGAGCAAATATTAGGTTCCTATACCAATAGGAGTCATAATTTTGAATGGCTAAGGTTAAGCCTTGTAATATTGTACATACCTTTGCTTTCTGAAAATGTTTTCCATATTATAAGAATAAAAAAATGTAAATAGGGTATGTCGTAAAAAAAATCAAAGGACAAAAAACACAGAATAAGAGAAGGTTGAAAAAATGAAAGTATATGAACCCAAGAAAACAAAGAGACCATGAAAGTGTGCAGGTCTAAATGCCACTACTGTTTACTTTTATGCATAATAATGATTGTGTGCAACTTGTTTTTCATGCCATAATCCATGGTAATCAAACAGTTTAATCTTGGTTATTCCATGCTTTGATATTTATATTTATAGTTAGAGAATAAAATCTGACCAAACAGTTTAATCTTGGCTGATCATAGTTAGGTAGAGAAAATAAAAAGAGCTCATAAGCTTAATCTAAACCCTTGGATGATATAAGGTTAGAATTAGATATATTACTTGTCAAAATAAAAATAGATGAATAAGGGTTTGCTAGCCTAAATGCAGCCAAAGAAATGAAGAAAACATGTTAGAGGTAAGAAATGGGTAAGTAGAAAAAAGGTTGCTGAACTACAAAGTTAATTGGATCAAAACACATGCATCATGTTTAGATACATATTTCAACATGTATAATCAACTATGAAAGAAAAGGCAAATATTTACAAGTTCATATGATTAACTCCCCCTCATTAACTTTTTCCCTTTACTTACTAATTTCCTACCTACAAGTATGTTCTAAGTATTTTAAATCCTCCAAGTCAAAGAGGCTTAGAGCATTTCTCTGACTTTTGGTGGGACTGGACCCTCAGCTTAATGACTTATGGACACAAGTGCTAGAATCCTCTTCATAAAAACATTCCCCCTTCATAAAATCCATTTCCCCTCATCACCCTAAAAAAACCCCTTTTCCAAAGGTTTAAACACAATTTGCCTAAGAAAAGTGAAAATCTCCATGTAAATTCCTTTTCGCTCAAAAACCCAAAAAAAATCCTTTTATCCTAAGTATAAAGCTAAATGCACAAATGCATACCTTTTACCCTTTTATTAAGGAAAAACCCACTCTACCCATCGAATTTCATATTAATTATTAGTTTTATTAAATAAATCCCGATATAACCCTTTTCCTGTATATTTACTAAATCCCTAATTAAATATCCCAACCCTTAGTTTTAATAAAAACTATATAAGTCACCCATATCTCGATATGACCTTACTTAATTTACCTAATCCCGGTAAACCTAAGTTAATCCCATCATTAACCTCACCCGATCCCCTAATCCTGCGATTAAGCCCCTCCTGATCGCTTAACCCAGGATTAATTCCTAAATTAATTCTAAACCGATGTGATTAAAACCCCTGCCCCCCCCCCCCCCCCCCCCCCCCCCCCCCCCTCAACTTCCATTCATTTCCTCCACACATCTTCTATGCCCGACTACCATCAAATCACAAGCATCCAAATATAATGGACCACATAAATATTGGCCGAGCTTGATCGCTGACCTTTACCCACCCGATAAGGTGGTTTTCCCTGACCCCTCGATGGCTACGTGTCAAGTGCTGGCATACATTGGGTGGCCCCTCCTAAAAACCACCCGTGCCACAAAAGCGGTGCGACGACCCCCAATACTGCCTCCCCGTTGATCCAATAAACCACCTATGATTTTTAAATATGAATATTCGCACCATATTCAAAAAGTGGCCCGTTAAGATTTAAACCTTGAAAACTCGTGTTTTCATGCCTTTTGCCCATTTAGCAGTATAAACCCATAAACCCTTCAGCACCACCCTGAATCTCTATGACACAATTCCACCTCTAATTCATGTCCAAAATGCTGCCACGACCCCTTTCCCAAGCATCCTTGTGCAAAAAAAGCTATCAAGTGCCCTTCCAACCGATCAAGGTTTTCTTAATTATTGTCGAATTTTGCAGATAATCATCTGAAGATCAGAGCTTGGATAAACAATTCTGATACTAGTCGCAGAACCTGTTTACTCCAAGACTCGACAAGAAACCTATTAAAATCCTATATTTAGAAGAAGAACACAACTATATAAGGAACAAAAGATGAAGACAATTACACACAGAGCCGAGAAGAAAATAGTTATATAGAGCATTAACAGACAAAACAGAGGATCCAGATGAAAGATGCAGTTAGAAGACAAACAAGTGAAACATACAAAGACTTGATCAATATCCACTTCTAATGCTGATACACGTAAAAACAAAAGAATTTATTGTTGAAATACACAGAAAAAGGTTAAATTATACAGTAAAGGAAAAAACACAGTGAAGGATAAAGACAAGTCATCAAAGTGACAGAGATTATCAGATGAAAGCCTAAAGTAAATAAAACCTCCGATGTGATAATTCAAATAGCAAAGAGAATAAAGAGTTAAAATCAAACCATAAAAGCCAGCAATACCACAATAAATGGGACATCAAGAAAGTAGTTCAATAGCTACCTCTATCTTCCTATGAGAAGATATTTGTATTTCGTAGATTAAATCTCAAGTTTGTTTGAGATATTTGTAATAAAACCTTAGTATACACACTTCACAATTTGAAGTATGTAGTATGCATTCTTAGACATTTTTATAGACTTCTTGATCAAAACACTGTAAAGCCATTGGAGCATTGACTAAGCCAACGAGCTGGATTGATGAATAAAGACAAGATATTTCAAAGAATTCATGTGTAGAGCGAAGTGTAGACAAGTATTTTCTCACATTGTTGTTATCTCTTAAAATTTTTTCCATAATGTTTATCTAAATCTGAATGTCATAAGTGAAGTATTATCTTAGAATTTGTTTAATTACACTCTATTATAACAGTTAGGCAAATACATGTTTTCTACTCATAATCTAAGTTAAGGAATTCTTAATTGCTCCTTAGTTTAGGTTTTATTTATAATCTATAGCAAAGGATTCTTAATTGACCTTTGTTTCCGATTACCCTCTGTTCCTCATTTCAATCCCAGTCTGAGAATTCTTAATTGCTCTCTCACCCTAGTTAAAACTTTTTCACCACTCTGGCCTAAATACCTGCACTCTATTCTGCTCTCTTTCCCTTTGAACATTCCCCTTAGTTGATCCAGTCATGCTACTCTTTTGTTGACTCCATATTCCCAATGGACGAGAGACATCATTCTATCCATCTATTTAAAGAACCCCACCACCCAATTTCCAATACAAATTGAAAACCCCTTAAACATTAAGAAGTAGCCTAAAATCCCATCAAACAAAGCTAAATCATATAGAGAGAGCCCTCTTTGGATTTAGGTTGGCTAGATCCTACGCCCTAAAGTTGGTTTCTGGTTACCTCAGTCATTTTCTTTCTTCTAACAACTTTTAGAGAAAATTCTGAGTGATAACAACAAGGACTTGCAAATTATTAGTTATATGTAATGACATTAAAGTGAGTAAACACAAAGTATCAATATTCGAAGTAGAATCAGCCCTAGTGTATGAAAATTCAGTTAAGCATTTTCTATGGTTGAATTCCCCCTCAAATATACATTTGATTAATGCAAAAGCTTAGAAACTACATCTATGTAATTGAGGTATCCCACTTAGATGCACAAACCTTTCCCCTTGGCTTCCCATTGACTATGAGGTTGTCTTTCCCTACACTCCTATATGCTTACTAGGGATACTACACTCCAACATGACAGATTCTAAGATATATTGTGATAGGGGGGATGAGGGTTTCAGAAATTCTTGTTGCCAAAGGAAGGTCTTGCCATGTTTAGTACAATAATATAGAAGCAAAATGTTCATGTAGAAGGATTTATGGTGCTTTTTCTATTGTGGGAAATAGAAATGCCATACATTATGTTGCTTCTTGGTACAATATTATTGAATCATGGATAAAGATCAATGGTTCCGAGGGTAGAACTATACCAATGTATGAGTGGGACCAGGCTCATGAGATTAATTTTTACTACCATCACAATGAACTACATCCAAATTGGTTATAAAGGATTGCATTGCTAAAAGTTAATTTTTAGCTTTAATGTTTGACATAATAATTATAAAAAAAAATCTCATTTGTTTAAATAACATGGAAACCCATAATATTAGTATTAGATAGTTAAACATTAATAAAACGATATTTATAGTTGTTTTATTTAATTATATAAAATCCAAATCTGAATTTGTTTAAAATTACAACTTACAACATGGTTAGTTATTTTGTAATTTTGAAAAATAAAAAATATAATTTTTTGAAATCAGTATACAATAAGATAAGAAAATATACATTCCATACATTTTATATATTCATAAAATATAATGATTTTAAAATTTATAAAAAAATAAATAATTATAATTAGAAAATTTAACGATCATCGAAATTAAAAATTTAATTTCTGCGTGTTTTCTTTCCTGCCTTAATGTATTTGAAATGAATGTTGAGTAGTTGAAAAAAAAGGAAAGACCATTCTGTCGCGTTTTCTTCCCCGCCTAATTGTATTCGAATGAATGTTGAGTAGTTGAAAAAAGAGGAAAGACCATTATGTAGCATTCTTTTCCCCACCATAGTGTATTCGAATGAATCTTAAGTAGTTGAAAAAAAAAAAAGGAACGACCAGAACAAGTTTCCTTCCCCGCCTTAGTGTATTCGAATGAATGTTGAGTAGTTGAAAACACAATCTAATCTATGGCTATATGGAAATACGTACAGGTACAGGTAGCTAGATCGATTTTTAGGGTTTCTAGATCAATTGCCATTCTTAGAATTGATTTGCAAATTTGTTTTATATTTTCACATGAAATGTTGCAGTGATTCACTGTCAGTTATTGTTTCATGGTTGAATTTGGATGCGTTGAGAGATAAGATTGAGGAGGATCTCTTTAAAGGCTTACTCACAAAACATGGATCTATTTTCCCTGGGAAAATTTGGACCACGATGGAAGGATCAGAAGCCTTGATCTTCCTTCAAGAGCCCAAGAAAATACTTGCATAGGTACCCTTTCTTTCCTTTAATTCCTTCCTCGAATCCAATTACTTTAAACAATCTACCAATGTTTTCACCTGAAATTAGGTTATTTGGCATTTGTTTTTTCAAGAATTTAGCTTCAAATGAACTAGCCCCACAATTACTATATCGGTAATGAAATTTATATTAAATATACGTTGAACTTTTATAGTAGTTTGGTCGTATACCACACAAGAAATTACAAAAACCCGCAAAACCCAACAGGGAAAATAGTGGAGAAAACAACAAAGCAGACTTCTCAGGGTGACTCCCTATCCACCCTCATTTTAATGCAACATGAAAAGATTGTCTTGCTCTCTTTCCATTTCATGATAGTTCTTTAATAAAAAATCTCAATTTTAAACTCTATTACCAGAAACGGAACGAAAGTCTTCATTTCTGAACAAAACCGTATAAAAAATGGAACGGTAAGGAAAATAGTGTTTTATACAGTAGTTTTCTTTTCTAATGTAAGAAACTGGGTTTTCCAAAAACAGTTCCTTTCTTGAAATTGTTTTATGGAAAAAGTTAAACTGGTTCTTTTGCAATATGGGTCTCTTCTTGATTGGACATCGAAATGAATAATAAAAATCATAGTTTGGTTTTCTGGATAGTTTCGAAGGCATTTTCATAGTCTATGGTTAGAAGTCCACCATATATAGCTTAGGTGCTAACGGAACAGTTTTGTTGCAAATAGGTTGGGTGTTCTCCCAAGTGACAACACCTTACAATAATGCTTAATATATCTTTAACAATGTTGACTGTTTAGGGATTTTATTAGTTAAAGTTATGTTATTTTTTTAATTGTAGCCATTGATGTGTAGCAGTGTATTGTTAAGATTTTACAAAAAAAAAAATGTTATTTGTGTGTTGCTTTTATTTAAAAGTGGATTTAGTGATTGTATCTAATATTTAAAATGTGTATTTTTATATAAGATTAAAATTTAAATGTATAATCTATATATATATATATAAAAATTATTAGTTAAATAATTTAGTTTATATTTCTAGTTAATTCATTATTTTATATAAATATTGGGACACAATAATTTTTTTGCCATTTGTCTGGTTTACAACCTCTCAAATAATTGGAAACTGATTTTGATAAAACCATCTTATAGAAATTTTTATCAACTCTTAGACTATCTATAATATTAAATATCATCAACCAAAGACATTAATTTAATATATAAAAAATAATAATTATCTATTATCCATCCCATAATAGTTTTATCCCATAAATACTTTTTTCATCGGTGATAAGAGAGATTATGTTAGGTAATTTGCAATAATAAAGCTTAAGAGCAACAAGCTATTGATTAATATTCCTATAATACAAACATAATTTCAACAATCATAAATATGGAAAGTTTCATAATTACATAAAAATAGCGATAGAAATAAATTTACCAAAATAAGCAGGTCCCAAAAATCAAAATACAAAATAGAAATCCGTCATTTAATAAATTTTAAATACAAAACAAATAGGAGTACTACTACAAGAAAATACTCCTCTTCATTTATAAATAACTAGCCTCATCTCTCTTTGCCCCTCTCTCTCTCTCTCTCTCCTGCTCTCTCTCTCTCTCTCTCTCTCTCTCTCTCTCACTCTCTCACTCTCTACAAACCTCTTTAAGTGAAGAGATTTGATCCTCTCAATGCTTGATCCATAGTTAAAATGGATCTAGGTTGCTTTAGTTATTAGCCTTTGAATAGGCTACATTGCAGAAAAATACAATGGACAAAAACCATGGGTTAGAAGTACCATTGGAAAAAACCATGGACGAGAAAAAACCATGAGTTGGAGAATTTTTTGTTTTTTAATTTTTTTATTTGATTTGATTTTGTTTTATTTTGACTGAGTTAAAATGCCAAATATTATAACATATCCCCCAGGTGAAAAGGGTCTCCTAGCACAAAAATCTAACAATCAAAAATATATTAAGAGGGGCCTAGAATAAATACCTAGATTATGACATTTCTAAATCTTAAGTACAGGACCATGGAATCTAACAAAACCATGTGAAAAAACTAGTAAATTAAATGGATATAAATTACAAAACCATTGAATGTAACAAAACTATTGGAGATAACATTTTTTGAAAAGTTATTTTAACATAAACAAATCTAGAGACTAAAAAATAATGGTTTGGTAAGTTCTAACCATGGTTGATGACATTTTTTAAAAGGTTATTTTAACATATCACATTTAACAACTAGAAATGAATGGTTTGGTATGTTATAACCACAAGTGATATTTATATATAATTTAACTAAGTAGTAGTTTAAAAAATCACAATTTAATAATTTATTTCACTTATTTATATTGATCAACCACACTTGTTAATTGGAAACATTGACTCAAATAACAAATTTTAATGGATCTAAAAGAATAAAATCAAAATTAATAAAAAATAACTAATATCAAGAAATAATATCTAAATTTAACTATTAAAATTTAACATTAAAATAAATTTACTATACAAAACCATATATATGATGCATTAAAATAGTTAATATAAAACATGACTACATATATTAATCATTTAATCAATGAAAATATAAATATGAGACAACCCTCTATTTTTGGCTCTATATCCAACGGAGATCAACTCAATCTCCACCATCTTGTTACCCAACCATGAAAACAATAACCCAATAACTGTGTGGGAAATGCTACAATAGATCCCAAATTTGAGGTCCACCCAATTCACATCGAAGAATATATACAATGTATGTGGGATCATGTACTCATCTGAAAAATGAAAAGGCTAAATCAAACTTGAATTTGGTGCCAAGTGTTTCTTCACTATTGTATTTTCCAGCCTAGAGGATCAAACATGGGTATTCAAGAATGGCTTATGTGAGCAGCTAAAGCCTATGTGCAACTAAATATGAAACATAGTATTCGAGAAACATAAGTATTAAGGAATGGCCCATGTGAGCAGCGAAAGCCTATGAGAAACTACCTATGAAACATAGTATTCAAGAATTTTAATGATGAATGCTTGGTTTTATGTTTCATATTTTTCTTGTTTTTTCTCTCTCCTCATTTCTTGAATGTGA
The DNA here is from genome assembly GCA_031772625.1 of Pinus tabuliformis. NCBI lineage: Eukaryota > Viridiplantae > Streptophyta > Pinopsida > Pinales > Pinaceae > Pinus > Pinus tabuliformis. The sequence continues at coordinate 868,863,196 of CM062810.1, read as the reverse complement.
AACAAATGATTGGTTTTATGTTTCATATTTTTCTTGTTTTTATCTCTCCTAGTTTCTTGAATGTGAAACCTCCAAACTCTGTTTCTCGTCCCATTGTTGTTTCTCATTTCATTTCCCCTTTCTAGTTTCTACAAATATAGATTTCAAGCCCTTCCTTCTAGCTTTGGTTGAATTTCTGCATTGCTCTCAACTCCAAAAGTAGGTGATAGAAAGGATGGGTAGAAAGCTTGGTACCGAAGATAGAGTTAAGGAGGAACAAACATTGAGTCAGACACTACAAGATTCCTCTCATGGGTAAAAGGATCACAACAAGGCCACAGTAATCCCCCGAGAGAGAACAAAGATGCTACTGCATGCAGTGGTAACAATCAGAGTATGGTGGAGCGTCGTATATTAAGGTCCACCAATGACATCAGATTAGAAAAAATATAATCATGAAACAAAAACAAAAGGGAAACCCTCACTGACTCATCAGTCCCTTGCTCAATAAACAGACAACATTTGGGTATCAAAAATTAGGAATCCCTTCTTCAAAGTCCTTGGTTTCTTTTATATATCTCTTCATATTGATGGATGGCTTCAACCCTCCTCAAATGGCCATTGGATGAGTGCTAGGAAATTTCATTCATTAAACTTGCTGGCAACTGTTTGAAATTTTTTTAATTTAAAACTTTTATACAGAACTTTGACTTTCGCATTTTGTAATTTGGTGCATATGTATTCTACTCAAGCCACATTTGTTTAAATAAAATACATATTTATTTTCTTTTGATTAAGTTTCTCAACTATTGTTGTGGATTTATCCTGGACAAGTAATGAAAATAAGATGTGTTCCAGGGAATTGGACATATGTTTTTTCATCACTTTTATCGATATACTTTTGACAAGACAGGCACGGAAACCTGAAACCCTCACGTCGTCGCACTATGGCCGATAAAGACTTTCCTAGCAGTTGAGCACAACACATAGCCCATATCATTCAGAGATATACTGGTGTTATTATTTCACCTCGATATGGATATATATTTGTTTTATTGCAACAGGGAAAAAACCTCTACATTACCATACATCAACTATACTCAAAGGAAAAAACTATTTTTCTTGTACAACCACATTGAGAGTAATAAGTATCTTCCCATGTTTCATCATAGAAACATATTCGATTTTGCTAATTCATCATGTTTCTCATTCTAGTGGCAGCCATTATTGTGCCAGTTTCTCCTGTCACTTTTTGCCTCCATGAAAGTTGATAAGAAAATGTTAAATGTAAAATTTTAGCAGACATTCTGAAAACCTTTTTGATCCATTTTCTAACATGGTGCACATTCTGCTTTGATAGTACTACAATTTATCTCTTCCAAAACTTGATTTTCTCTCATAGCTGGACAACTAATTTGATAAATGATCTCTTTAAATCTATCTTGGACTCAAAATTTATTGGATGTTCTTGAAGATGGGACAAGTTTTCACCCAAAACGTCCAAACATATCAATAACAACACATAGTTTAACATAAATATTCATCCTCATCCAATTATTAAATGCGGAAATATTCCTCTAAAAGCCTAGATTTCCCATACACTGGGCCTATTACTTATATAACCCCTAGTTTTAGTTTCTCTTGCATGTTCGGTGATTCATCTAGAATATGTCAAAAAATAGAGTTCCTTGATGTCTTCACTCCAACTTCTTGGATGCCATCTCAAAGAAAGGCTGATAGGATATTCCAAATATTATCTTTAGAGGTGGTCATTTCGACTCGAAAGGCTAAATATCCATGCCAGCAGTCACACTGTTCTATGCATGTGTACATTACCAATAAATTTATCATCAATAAACATTGTTGATGACAATAATTGTTAAAATAAATTTATGAGACAATCTGGATATCTAAAGAGATTTCCTTATAAAGCTCAATTTCAGGAAAGAATCCAACATATGGATCATGAAATAGTGGATCCTCACACCAATGTATTCACCATGGGATTGAGACAAAGATACACAAATTGTGAACTCCATCATGTAGATGAGCAAGTGGTGTTGGAAACTCTCCACGCTAAATTTCTCAGACTGAAGGGTGAGGTAACCATGCGTACCATTTAGAATTGACATTCTTACCATATTCAAATGGTGTTCTTCCTCAGTGTAAACAATTCTTCAATAATATGGGCACTCTCCCACATGTGTCATTTCTCCCAATCCTCATGCTTAATTGGCACACTACACGTACGCATTTCATTCAAAAATGAGCATGTATTAGGACTTTGTATCCACTATAGTGGGCCTTCATCCCTCTTCTATTACAAATTAGACTTCTCAGGGTAGGGGAAATCACAACTCCCTGCCCTCCCTCATTTCAATGCAACACAAAAATATTTTCTTGCTTTATTTCCATTTCACGGTAGTTCTTCAATCAGAAATCTCAATTTCAACCTCTTCCTTCCAACTTTGGTCGAATATATTCATTTCTCTCAACTCCAAAAGTAGGTGATGGAAAGGATGAGTAGAAGGCTTGGTACCCAAGATAGAGATAAAGAGGAAGAAACATTGAGTCAGACACTGCAAGATTCCTCTCGTGTGGTAAAAGGATTACAAGAAGGCCACAATAAGCCCTCGAGAGAGAAAGAAGATGCTACTACATGCAGTGGTAACAATTAGAGTATGGTGCAACACCGTACATTATGGTCCCATTATCATGCCATCAAGACATCGATTGTTGAGGAGAGCGAAAATATTTTAAAAGAAGAATCTAGTAAATTTGAGGCTATAATTAGCAAAGTGGAAATCTTGCACAATCTTGTTCAGAGACCTCATGAGCAAGTTGCGGATGCTGATACACTCTTTGATCTCACATCCATACTCCTCGCTACTGTTAACAGATCACAAAACAATTATTGTGTTACTCCAGCGGATTTTATTAATAGTGATGTTCTAAGAAACTATAGTGACCAAGAATGGAAGCAGGTCTTTGGAGGGAAATGACAATCAAACCCAAATACCATGGATAAATCTTGGGCTTTTAGCTGCTTGTGTTTTCTAGGTTGTGGTAGGAATTTTCACTATGCTTGGACCAATGGATAATGAACCCAAGCAAAGGAAAGCTATAGTACAGAGAAAATAGACTAAACTGATAGAAATCACTCGACCTGAAGTAGTGAAAGAGTCCCCGGAAGATGAAAAATCAGAAACAGAAAAGAATATGGCAAGCATATTTAACATTTTACAAAAACAGAAGCAAGCCAAATTAGAGAATTTGGTTCTAAATAGAATATCATTTTCCTAGACAGTAGAAAACATCTTTGCGTTATCATTTCTAGTAAAGGATGGTAGAATTGAAATAAATGTTGACGAAAATGGAAGTCATTTTGTTGTCCCCAAAAATGCTCCCAGAGCTACAAAAGTGGCATCTCGAGAAGCTTCTTACAGCCAATTTGTTTTTTGGTTTGATTTTAATGATTGGAAGTTGATGATCAAAGTTGTTGAAAGTGGTGAGGAGTTGATGCCTCACAGAACCAGTCCACTTATGATTCCTCACTTTCAGAAGGCTGCAAAAACTCCTATAAGAGAGATTTCAATAAACAGGGTCAGAGTGGTACCTGTAGCTCTTGAGGTGTAGGAGGATGAATTTGGAAGTGATGATGATCGTGGAGGTCTTCAAATACCAGCACCGAAGAAGCAAAATAAGTGTCTACTATGACTTTTGCTACTTTTTTGTGTGCTTTTTGTTGGAAACTATCTCTGTTTCTATCAGTGCACTGTAATTCATACAAGAAGCTAATATTTAATTTAAGCAATCCAATATATAGACAATTCTATATTGTTCTCATAATTAGTTATAATTAAGTTTACTGGTACCGCAAACCATCGGTCATGTAGTACACTGCTTTAGCCACGGTTCCAAGGTCTGGGTAGAAGACTGGCATCACAAAAAAGGAAATTGTTAATGTAAGATGTCAAGTTTGATCTGTTAAACCATGAGTAGTCTCCTTATGATAGTACATTGTAATTTTATGTTTGAAAAGTATTTTGAGATACCACACAAGAACATTGTTTCTAATTGTTTAGTTGGTTTAATTTGAGAATACATAGAGATGAGAGTAGGGTAAGGCCAAGCGAAATTAGATGTAAATACAGAGGTTCAAAAAACTAGCTAGCAACCCTTACTATGCCCAAACCCTTTTGCTGGCACTATAGGGATAGAGAGATCCACTCGAAGGCTTATGGAGAATAAGTAGTGATATGCATGTGCCAGATTGACTAATTTCTTGAGCCTGGCTCAAGCAGACGCAACTAGCAGATGGCAAGATATTGGGAATAGATATCTATTAAGTATGTGTATATGAAATTCATTATGTCCCCTTTTGATTTTCAAGGTGGGAGGAATGCAATGGAGAAGGGGAGATCGTATTCGTTCTTTATATCCACCTATCAGGACATTGGGATAAATCCCAATAATAAGAGTTGGATTCACTGATAACTATCTAATTGTAAAAGGCCGTCATGGCCTTTATTAAACTAATTCATCCTTTAGTTGAGTTTCATCCTTTAATTGAGTTTCATCCTTTAGTTGAAGCTTCAAGCAAGATACGCGACCTCTTTTCAGCCCTTGAGTCTTCCTGGAATGGTTACATAACAACCCTATTTCACCCACATTGAATGCATCTTCTTGTTGTGATCTTAAAAGTCAAACTTCGGCCTTTCTCCCTACAAGAGCACCCAAGAACAACACTCAAAACAACCTCTCTTTCACACATTGTACCTATAGCAAAACATAAGACTTCCACGCTGCTTCTAGGGCTTCTTTCTTGTTCTCTTATGGATCCTTCTTACAGTGGCTAGGGTGTCCCTTTGACTACATCTAGGGCCTCTATGAGTGTTGCTTTAGACCTTCCTTGACTGCGGCTATATGCTTGTTCTTGATGGCTGATAAGGGCCTCCCTCTTGCTACAGATTGGGGCCTCCTTTGCTATGGATAAGAGCCTTCCTTTTGCTACGTATCTGGCCTCTCTTGACTATGTCTTTATGCCTCTCTTGATTGAATTTTAGGCCTCTCTCTGGATTGCATCTTAGGCCTATCTCTTGTTGTGGCTAAGCCTCCTTTTGTTTGTGGTTAGGGCTACCATTTACTGCAAGTAGGGCTTCCTTTTTGACTGTGGGTAGAGCTCCTTCAAGACTGTGGCTAAGTCTCCCTTCATGACTGCAGTTAGGGCTCCTTTGTCATTTCAACTAGGGCGTGCACTATTGCAGCCCACTAGCCTTGTGCTGCTTGGGGACTCCTGCAATGTAGCACTCTTTGTTGCTTCATCGGCATCTATCTTTACGCACATCTGCCAATCCTGATACTCTCTCTTCAGGGATCCCATAGCAAGGTATAATAAAAGAGGTTCAGTGCCTTAAGGATCTACCCCTCATTGCCTATATTCCTCCTGACTACAGCTTGATGTCTCCCCACCTCTTCTCTAGATGTACATGAGCACTCCTTGTGGTCCCTAACATACCCTAGGACACTAAGACATGAGCACTAATGCATTAACTATGCTAAAAGGTCACTTTCTTATTAATTTGACCATGAGTATCTCTTTTACAAATCAATATTTCTTAGCTTTATTTACATTAGTGGTTTGATAAGAGCATTTCTACAGTCTCTTCATTGAATTTCTTAAAGTTTTTACATTTATGCATTTTGACAAAAAAGGGCTAGCATGTTACCCTGGCTAAGTAAGGATTCTTTAAATAACATCCTAGCTTGGTTCCTTTTTGTTCCATCTAAGCTTACAAAAGTGTCATGAATTTACATTGAACAATGTAAGAATCTATTCTTCTCTAGAAACAATCAAGCCAACTCTTTCATTTTGCAAATTACTTACCAGTTCTGGACATATTCTTTGAAATTTATATGTTGAAGGTGTTGGATTTAGGTAACTGATACAGAATGCACACCTAAAGTTCTATTGTTCACCTATTAGACCAGTGCAAATTATAGGCAAACTTGGAAGGGTTGGACATGACTGTTCCAACCATACTCTTATTCGCCTACAATACATATATTCATAACACATACCTACGATACTATTGTTCACCTATTCGGCTAGTTCATATTGTAGGCAAACTATTAAATGTTGGACGTCGTTGTCTCAAGTTCACACACCAGTGCTAAAGATGTAACGTATTGTGTGCATCCTTATATATGTTAGATATTTCAAGCTAGCTGTTTAAATAAATGCATGTATAAAACTTCTATATTAACAAATTAACCATGAATATTTTTTTCTAAGCATTTTTGGCTAAATTCACAATAGTATGCTAAAAAGTGTCATTTCAATGTCTGGAAATTCGGATATATAAATGTGAGATATATACTCTACATCTTTGTGTTATCTCCTTTTCAAATCTAAGCCTTTTTACGCTACATGTTAATTGTTTGAACTTTGAACTTTGAATAAATTCCTAAATGGACTTCGTAAATACTTGAATGAATGGACTTCGTAAGGTAGTGGTACCATAAATTGTGTTATTTCAAGGATTTGACTTCCATATTTTCAAGAAATATGATGTCCTCAATATATACTTATATGTATAGATACTTATGTTTAGGATTATGTATAGATACTTATGTCTAGGATTATATATGTGTTGGAGCGGTTCCTTTATGTTTTACTATAATCCTGATGCTCACAAGCTTTAGATGACTTTTTCATCAATTGTTCGTAGAATATGCAAAATATTTCATTGTCAAAATGTGGCAAAAATTACATTTCTACTGACTTTTTTTTTATTGTTCATGACAAGATAACCATGTTGCAGAATGAGGTATCCTACAATTTGTTTCAATTTGTTGATATTTTTTTTCCTCCCATTTTTTTACAAGGATGTATATTTCATTGTCATGTTGATGGTTTTTGCATGTATCTTATCTAGCCACAAATCCTGTTAATGGAGCCGATCTTGAGAAGTAGTCATGGAAACAGACTATCAAAGGTTAATGTTACAATACCACTTCCACCTAGTATCAGAAAATGTTTAATGGTAAGTGACATAAAGAAGAGTTATTTAACAATAGGGTTGAAAGGGAAACCTCATGTCTTAGTTATAATTCATTTATTTGCATTTCTTAGCTCTAAGCCATTTGTTTTTGAGCTTTACGAGATCAATTATTTCACTAATCCAATATGCATGGATTTTATTTCTCACGCGATGTTAGTTACTTGACATGGTTGATATAACATTCCATTCTAGGCCACTTTTATTTTAAGTCGTAGATTTTATTGATTAAAAGGATGTTCATATTTGATTGTTTTACTTGGAGCTTGATTTGAAAGAGTTTTGTAAATTCCACGTGGTGTTATTTTTTTAGGGTGAGCTCTTTGCACCGGTAAGGTTAGATGAGTCGCAGAACATAGGTATACAACAATAACATCTTTGGCCTTTGTTGTGTATCTGTTATTCTTTATATCATTGATGGATAGTTATTTCTTATATAAAACAAAGGATGGGAAGGTCCTGCCAATTCTCTTGACAAAAAAAAATAAAATGGAGTGGTAGAATTGTGTTTTAAAGGGTGACCTAGAAATTAGTACTTGAAAGGTAGAATTTGACAATGGCAAGCTATCTGATCTGGACCTAGAGACACAACAGACTGTGGAAAAAAAAAAGATGGTATTGATGAGTCTTTCCAGAAAATAAGATCTAATTGTTAGACCACTACCCAAATTTTAGTTATCTACAATGGAAATAGTGACTCTAGCTTCATTTATATGAATAACGACTTTGGCCATTGTCCTATTCATTTCCTATGAATGATTTTGATTTTCAAACTCCAACTAGTTTGTTGTTAAATTAATTAAAGCTTTGATAACAAACTTATAGTTTTCAAAGCTCTTTTCTTAATCTATTGTCTTGAGCAAATTTGTATTTTTACTTTAGGTACTGTAGATTGCTACTGTGTGACATGTGCTATGATATAATTGCCTAGATAAATAGGCAGAAGTGTTGTACAACATAGTCTTTTTTAAATCTAAAGAAACAATATTTCCAAATACAAAGTTTATTAATTAAGAACATCTTTTAGACTTCTTTTCTAAGTTATGCTTATATTTCGGTAGGGGATTTTGTGTATGCTGATATTGTGTTGTCTCTTTGGTTTTTGTCAGGTAACAATGGTTAATAAGGAATGTGTTCTTGAGAAACAGACACACATCTTATTCTACTTTCGATAGGAAACTCCATGGTTTTCAAACATGGCAACAAAAACGCAGATGTTAGTGAGATATCCAAATTCCGTGTTGGATGAATTTAATACTATTGATGATTTTGATTCCTTGTTAGATAAAGAATGTCAAGAGTCAAATTCAAAGAAACAAAAGTAGCTCAAGAATGAAGGTGAAGCTATTACTTTCTGTCCAAGTCAATTTCTTTTATTTGTTGGTTGCTGTCATGTTTTGAGTGCGGACTTGTGAAATTCCAAATTGCATGTTGGTTTATGTAAAGGGGATATATATATATATATATATATATATATATATATATATATATATATTATTATCATCAGTCATTCATGGTTTCTGGAGATCCGTGTTACATTTGCACAAAAGTTTAGATATCATTCAGATATTTAAACACCAAACAACAACAACATTCAGTTTTTTTTTTCACTCAACCTATAACATATTTCATCTGTCTCCATCAATGTTGTTCTTCCATATGTTATCAACTTATGACATTTCCTTTGCAATATTTGGTGCATTTTATAGTTATAGGTCATTTATAGATTATAAATGTCTTCAGAGTTTCATTTCTAATTGGGTATTCAACTGAACATATAGATTCTATTGTACATAATTATTTTTCCCTCTACCCACTTTTCATAACTTCTATAACCATTAGGTAGGGACTTGCAACTTCAATGTTGCTTTGCTTGTTTAGTAAAATATTGTCGAGACTTTAATTTATTGAAAGTTGTAGAATTTACAATTTATGAAGTTTCAAGGTCTAATTTTTAAAAGTCTAATTATTTATAGGGTGCTAGCTTAATGGAAGAACACCTTCTTTACAAGCAGGAGGTTGGTGGTTTGATTCCATCATGCCCTAACATCCATATGGAATGAGCTTTTGACCATCACCAATGAGCTTTGGTGACATTTTTTGACCCTCACCAAAATATGAAATGGTGATGGTCAATGAATGCCACCATATATATGCATCAATAGTGACGAACCTCAAAGGTCTGTAACCATAAATCGTTGTTGTTGATAAGAAATGGTGAAGATTGATGTCCATCATTATAGTCATTATTCATGATGGACCTTGAATGTCACCACAACACCTATACTTCTAGTAATGCGACTTTTGGTGATGGTCAACGAACATCACCATATATATGCACAAATAGTGACGACCATGAAAGATCCATCACAATAAATAGTTGTTGTTCATATGAAATGGTGATGGTCGCTATCTGTCATTATAATCAATATTCATGACAGACCTTTAATGTCACCATAACGCCTATACTTTTGGTGACGCCACCTTTGGTGACGTTCAGTTTTTGGTGACGGAGGCTATGGTCCATCACTATTGCTCATATGAAATGGTGATGGTCACTATCTGTCATTATAAATAATTATTGGTGACAGACTTTGAATGTCACTACAACACCTATACTTTTGGTGACATTTAGTTTTTGGTGATGGAGGCTATGGTCCGTCATCATTGCTCATATGAAATAGTGACAGTCATTATCCGTCATTATAAATCATTATTGGTGACGGAATTTGAATGTCACTACAACACCTATACTTTTGGTGACACCACTTTTGGTGACGTTGAATTTTTGGTGATGAAGGCTCTTTTGACTGTCACCAATGAGATTATGGTGATATTTTTCGCCCTGCACCAATGTCCTTTTTTCTTATAGTTATCTATGGTGTTTCTCTACTGCCAACAAGCCTGGAAAGTACCCCAAAGGTGTCACGCAGGAGCACAAACATCACTCTGCTACTAGCAAGCTTGGCTAGTACCCCGACAGAGTTACTTGTATCACCTCTCTGCATAGGAAGCCTTTCTCTTCTTTCGCCTTATTCATTTTTCATTTTGAGTTTTTTGTTCACTTTTTATTTTTTTTCATTTTCATTACTTGTGCATAACACTTATTCATTTCAGAGGCAGAAGAGGGATCCCAACTTATTGAGAGCAGAATAGGTTGTTCCTTTAGAGAATTAGTTTACTATATACCTGTGACATGCATGTTAAGGTTTTCCCCTTCACCTTACTCTACTTGATTGAGATGACAAAGGTTAACCCAAAAAACAACCGAATAGAGAAAGTGACACTAGTTAGCGTGCAAGCATTGTGTTTTCACCAAGGTTTACATCGAAAAGTATGTATTTTCCATCAACGTATCATCGACTAAAACTAACAAGTTCATCATACAGAGGCATGATGATAGATAACCAAATAGTGATAGTTGCACAAGGCCTCTTGTACTTTTACCCAACTTATTTCAAGAGTCATGCATGGTTTCACGCGAAACTAGCCTACAAACAAAAACAAGAAAACAAAGAACAAAGCAAAGCAGAAGAAGAAATGAAAGAAATGTGAGTAAGAAAACAATCAAGCAAACAAACAAAGAAAACTAGGATGGAAACAAACAAACTGAAAGAAAACACTACTTCTACTCCTAAGATAACTATGCATGGGTCATCTAATGTGAAGTGATACTTCCAATGCATCCACTGACATATTGGTTGACCCATGTTGGTGAAGGCATGGTTCGCGAAGGACACAATTGTGCGAACCAATAGATGTGAAAGATACAACAATCAAAACAAAAACACTCCAAGCTTACAAGCATCCACAGAACAAAAATGAGTGAAAGCGCATGACATGCACTCTGTGGCCTTGCCATGTTGTTGTGCTACACTATGTGCAAATGTTGAGTGTATGCATTCCCTTGAACATGACATGCAAGAAAACGTGAGAAAGGTAGATCACTTATGTTGCACAAGTGTGCTTACTATGTAAGATTCCTTCAATGCATGAGTGATGGGATCGTGTAGTTTGAGTGGAGCAAGTGAAATCTAAGTGTTGGATTGTTCTTCAGTGCATACAAATGAGTGATGAGGAGCCTCAAGTTTTTTAACAATTTCTTGATTGGAACTAAGACCAACCTCAAGACAACAAGGGCCTGACATAACCATTAGCTCAGGTTGAAGTGCCTCGATAGTCTAGGGGGTTTTGACTTCGTCGATAAATAGATCAATGTAGACTAGTGGCTTAGATGGATTAACAATGAGTGAATCAACATCGTGATCATATGATGATGTAAAGAGATCACGATAGCCAAGATTAGAAAAATCATGATGTTGGTTGGCATTCTCATGATTTGATGAATCACACAAAGGGGTAGATGAATAAAAAGGATGTTCACCCTCTGCACTTTCGGAAAAAGTAGACAAAAGATCAAGTGTATTTTCAATGAATGATTGGTACTCTCCATTTTCAGATGGTAGACTAATATATGGTGTGTCCTGCGAATGATAAACAATGGGTGCATCAATGGATGGAGATGTGCATTAAAAATCATGGATGGCAGGGTCATCAAGAATTTCAAGGAAAAAAGGAGGAGGTATAGATAGATAGCGATGGTGCCCTGCTACTAGTGGATGTTCAAGCTCCTCGTCATGCTCTTCATCAATTCCAGTGCATATTGGTTGTGCAACACCAACTTTATCGATAGTTTGATCCTCGTTCAAAACAAGTGTAGAGTTTGGAATGGAAGAACACAAGGTAGTGTCATCTGAAGGATGATCAGAATATGAAGATGGAGATTGAGGTACAAAATACATTTTATGAGGTATGGGACTCACAACCAAGCCTGCATAAAAATCAGAAGGAGTGATGTCGGGAGGACATGACGGTTCAAAAATGTATGTTCATTCTCTCCCACATCACTTTGAAATGGTGGAGCTATTTGAAGAGGGGACGATGGATAGTCACTTGTGACAGTGACCATGTCCATCTGTGATTGCACAACTCCATCACCGAAGTATGCTGAGTAGGGTTTGAGCTTGAACTTCTTCTTGGAATGGATTGACTTGTTAAGACAGTCCTTGAATCTATCCCGAAGATAAGTAAATTTCATCTGGCTCTTTGGAGCTTGAAACTGCAAATCACGGAAGTGCTCCCAAAAATCCATAGGTGATTCATGCGGAGCCTTCCATTTTTGTAATAGTTTTTGGTCAATATAATTTGGATCAAAATGATATAAATTATCTTCAATGAGATCACAGAAGTGCTAAAGTGAGTGCACATTGTTAGGCAATAGGTTGCATAACCACTGATGTGGAGATTCGCGAAGTGTGTATGCAAGCAATAGACTGGCATGTTCATCAGAACATCCATCATCCTTGTGAAGTAAGGCAAGGAAGTCATGTAAGAAAATAGGCTAGGCCACTTTGCCTTCACCATCATACGTGTATGTGGAAAAGAGATCAAAGAACTCCCTCGTGATGGTGATAGATTCGGCATGTGAAAAACATCATGGAGGGAGGAGAGTGCTGTTGGAAATAATACTGAGAGGGGGCGGTGAATCAGTATTATCAGATCAGATAAAACTTTTCAATTTCATACTCAGAAACATATACGCGACTTCAGTTAAGTGAACCCGCGTGTACACGCGACTGTGTCTAAAGAAACTAGCGTATATGCAGAGATCTTATGATTCAGTTAATCTTATCTTCAGTAAATGCATCAGGATATTATTAAGCATATTAACAGTAAACAGATGCAGTATAACAGAATAGATCATCACACAAAAGCCACACACATGAACACCATGATATAAGGTGGAAACCCAATGTGGGTGAAAACCACCTGCTGCAATTTGTCTCTTTCTTCTTTAATGAGAAACTTCTTTTACAATGTACTGGTGCAGTCCTTTACCAGCACGCAGGCTACAACCTGCAGAGGGCTACAACCCTCTCTCGTTTTCAACTACTTTTGGAAGGGAGCTACAACCCCCTCAGCTCTTGTACTAGCTGATCCATTTACTAGTACGTAGGTGCTGACCCTACAACCTTCAGGGACCACGTTTCATACATTTTCATACTGGATCCAAGAGTACAAAGCAAACATTACCGCAATACAATCATCAACTTATACTTGCATCATAATTCATTAAACAACCCAATACCGAATCACTGAAACCCTGTCATCAAGAACACAGAACCCAAACCAGAATCTAGAACTCTGCAACAACCACTAGAATCAGCAGCAACCTGAAATATTAATACTTATCATGCATACGCTACTTCACTGTACCAAAACCGCGTGTATACGCGCTTTCTCCAAAGGCAACCCGCGTGCAGATCTAGAAATGATTACTTCTGCCTTTGCTGTCAGATCCGACCCTTGCCAAGCGTCCCGAACAGATAACCAGCAATACCAGATCTTCTCACTGCGTCAGACACCCACAATCCATACACCTTTGCCTAGTGATCTTCTCCTTATATAGCCTTAGGCCTTGTTCAATACCAAGAGCCAAAACCATAGAAACACAATACCATCAACCTCGAAACTAGGGATCAACACGTCCGTCGAGACATAATGGTCCGAAACCATAGGCACAACTTCCAAGGACTAACCGCCATGGACCAAAGGTACTTTTCCACATACACGCGCTTTTTCTGAAGCCAACCTGCGTGTACACGCGACTTGGTCTTAACAAACCTGCGTGTATGAACTTCCTTGGCAAGCTGTACTAGGATCTGTCTTCTGATTAAGTTGCCATCTCCTGTACCAACTTCTGAGCATCTGTACCAACCTCTGAGTGAGTTGCCATCAAGGACAACACTTGAATCATAATGCCAACAATCTCCCCCTTTGGACTTGATGGCAACCACCACACCAAGTCACTCTCCCCCTTTGACATCAAGGGCAAAGGGTGGACCAAGATATTCTCTTCTTTGGTATACCCTCTCCTGTCCATACTGCTGTCCATACTCCCCCTGAGTACATGCTGAAATCTCCAAATGTGCTCCCCCTTTGTGTATGCCAAAGTGTACCAATCTATCCATCCTGCTCTTGCTGAAATGTGTTGTTCATGCTCCCCTTGACTGTAGGCAAGATCTGCAAAAGATGTTCTTCAAGAAGAACAAAGACTTATACATCATAGAAGACCTTCCTATCACCAAAAGACTCAACATACATTCATCACCCAACCTAGTGGGGATATACCAATATTGACTCATCCACCTAACCATGTGAAGATACATGATAATACATGAACATTTCATCATTCATCCCAGGCATAGTGGGGAAACCAACATAGGCCGTTACATGACCTTGACATCATAAAAGAGATACATGACATAGTGATGAAATATCTAGACCAAGACTTATGAAAGCCACCAACAGCATCATGATCTGTACCATAAGCATCAGCCTGCAATACCATTCCTAAACAGTAAGATGTATCATTTAGCTTCATAGACTTTATCAACACCTTCTAACCATAATGCCAACAATGCATTATTTGAAGAATATTCTCCCCCTGAGTGTAAGCCAACCATGTCTGAACCATTTCCTGAGTCTGTTCTGCTCCCCCTGAGCCTGAGTCAACCATGACTGAACCTGGGTCTGTTCTGCTGCCCTTTCTCCATATACGCGACTTTGCAGCCTGTAACTCGCGTATATACGCGACTTGTCTTCATTATATAAGCGTATGCAGGATGGAATACTGAATTTCACTTTCAGATTCCCCTGTGTCTGTTATGTCAGCTGACTGAGTTATCCCACACCTTTCTGTCTCTGTCTTCTTCAATTCCTGCAATTGTGATGATGTATGGTCCTTTTGTCTTGAATTTTGAAATCTGCTCCTGCATTCCCTTGCTTTATGCCCATAGTTGTTGCATGTATAGCACCTTATATTTTTCATGTTCCTTCTATCACAATCAATTGCTTTGTGTCCATATGCATTGCAGGCAAAGCAATACCCTCTGAAGTACCTGGGATGCGATGATCTTTCTTGAACCATTCTACTTCTGCATCTGGCTGCAACATGTCCAAGATTATGACATACATAACATTCAACATTATTCAGCGGAGGAAATAATCGTCTATCACGTCCATAGTTAGGAGTAAAGGATCTTCCTTGAGGAATTTCTTTCCTTGGTTGTTCCTTGAGCATTTCAGATTTCTCATTAGAGTTTCTTGTCTCACCTTGTGAACTAGATTCACCTTCAACATATTCATGAAAACCAAGACCAGTCTTGATAGCAGGAGATCTTTGACTATTAAGAATATCATCCAAGACTTTAGAACTATCTTGAAATCGTAAAAGCTTATCCTTTTCTTCTAGTTTACCTTTCAAGATATTTACCTCAACTTGATGTTGTTCTTCCTTTTTCAGATACTTCTTCCTTAGGTCTTCTTCAACTTTTCTCCCTTCTTCCACTTGTCGCTTTAGTTTGATCACTTCATGTTCTTGATCTTCAAGATCTTCTTTTAGAGAGAGGATCTTTGATTCAAGTCTCTGAATAGTTGTGCTCTGATCTTTTGCTATATCCTGCAATTTCTCCCTTACCCTGGTTTCTGTCTCCAATAGTTCTTTTAGTTTGGCAACTTCTTCAGTTTCTGCATTCATCTCTTCATGTGCCATGAGACTTTTAATATCCTCGCTATTATTGGATGAAGCATTCTTCTTCTTATGTGCCATGAGACTTCTAATATCCTCACTATCATTTAATGAACTTTTAATATGGGTATAATAGCTTCTACCATCTTCTTCATATATCTTTTCTTTGTTATGAGGACATCTAGCAGCATAGTGACCAACTCTACCACATAGAAAGCATTTGAAAGGTAGCTTATCTTTGAACCGTCCAGATCCCCGTTCAAGATTCTTGACAAAATTTACCTCATCTTCTTCCTCTGACACTTCGAATGCGGCCTCTGGTGGTACCTCTTGTCGCATTTCAAAAGCAGTTAAGATCCCGTGAAGCTGTGACATGGTAATTTTCCGCACATTCTCCTTTTCTTCTATGGCAGATACTTTAGAATCAAATTTAGTAGACAGAGATCTCAAAACCTTTTGAACTAAGACAACTTCCTCAAATTCTTCACCCAGATCCCTCATACAATTCACAATCTCATCCATACGCAGGAAATAATTAGCTACGCTTTCATTACTTCTCATCTTAAGAGTTTCATATCGGATTCTGAGAGTTTGAAGCTTTGCTATTTTTACCTGATCATCTCCTTCGTAGCTTGTAACGATTTTGTCCCATATTTCCTTAGCTGATTTGAGATGCATGATCTTCATAAATTCTGATTGAGTCAAAGTACTCAATAGGACAGTAACTACTTTGGCATTGAGCTCATATTGCTTTTTCTCTGCTGGATCTGTAGGAGTTGCTGATGGGAATTTGTATCCTCCTTCTACGATTCCCCAAACTTCTGCTCCAAGCGACTGTAGATATGCAGTGGTTCTTATCTTCCAGTGAGTAAAATTGTTCCCGTCAAAGACTGGTGGCCTGATGTGTGCCTCTCTTTCTGGATTAGCCATTTGATGGATCTTTTCCTTCAAGCGATCAAGCTTTCTTTGAAGGACCTGCTCTGATACCAATTGTTGGAAATAATACTGAGAGGGGGGGGTGAATCAGTATTATCAGATCAGATAAAACTTTTCAATTTCATACTCAGAAACATATACGCGACTTCAGTTAAGTGAACCCGCGTGTACACGCGACTGTGTCTAAAGAAACTAGCGTATATGCAGATATCTTATGATTCAGTTAATCTTATCTTCAGTAAATGCATCAGGATATTATTAAGCATATTAACAGTAAACAGATGCAGTATAACAGAATAGATCATCACACAAAAGCCACACACATGAACACCATGATATAAGGTGGAAACCCAATGTGGGTGAAAACCACCTGCTGCAATTTGTCTCTTTCTTCTTTAATGAGAAACTTCTTTTACAATGTACTGGTGCAGTCCTTTACCAGCACGCAGGCTACAACCTGCAGAGGGCTACAACCCTCTCTCGTTTTCAACTACTTTTGGAAGGGAGCTACAACCCCCTCAGCTCTTGTACTAGCTGATCCATTTACTAGTACGTAGGTGCTGACCCTACAACCTTCAGGGACCACGTTTCATACATTTTCATACTGGATCCAAGAGTACAAAGCAAACATTACCGCAATACAATCATCAACTTATACTTGCATCATAATTCATTAAACAACCCAATACCGAATCACTGAAACCCTGTCATCAAGAACACAGAACCCAAACCAGAATCTAGAACTCTGCAACAACCACTAGAATCAGCAGCAACCTGAAATATTAATACTTATCATGCATACGCTACTTCACTGTACCAAAACCGCGTGTATACGCGCTTTCTCCAAAGGCAACCCGCGTGCAGATCTAGAAATGATTACTTCTGCCTTTGCTGTCAGATCCGACCCTTGCCAAGCGTCCCGAACAGATAACCAGCAATACCAGATCTTCTCACTGCGTCAGACACCCACAATCCATACACCTTTGCCTAGTGATCTTCTCCTTATATAGCCTTAGGCCTTGTTCAATACCAAGAGCCAAAACCATAGAAACACAATACCATCAACCTCGAAACTAGGGATCAACACGTCCGTCGAGACATAATGGTCCGAAACCATAGGCACAACTTCCAAGGACTAACCGCCATGGACCAAAGGTACTTTTCCACATACACGCGCTTTTTCTGAAGCCAACCTGCGTGTACACGCGACTTGGTCTTAACAAACCTGCGTGTATGAACTTCCTTGGCAAGCTGTACTAGGATCTGTCTTCTGATTAAGTTGCCATCTCCTGTACCAACTTCTGAGCATCTGTACCAACCTCTGAGTGAGTTGCCATCAAGGACAACACTTGAATCATAATGCCAACAATCTCCCCCTTTGGACTTGATGGCAACCACCACACCAAGTCACTCTCCCCCTTTGACATCAAGGGCAAAGGGTGGACCAAGATATTCTCTTCTTTGGTATACCCTCTCCTGTCCATACTGCTGTCCATACTCCCCCTGAGTACATGCTGAAATCTCCAAATGTGCTCCCCCTTTGTGTATGCCAAAGTGTACCAATCTATCCATCCTGCTCTTGCTGAAATGTGTTGTTCATGCTCCCCTTGACTGTAGGCAAGATCTGCAAAAGATGTTCTTCAAGAAGAACAAAGACTTATACATCATAGAAGACCTTCCTATCACCAAAAGACTCAACATACATTCATCACCCAACCTAGTGGGGATATACCAATATTGACTCATCCACCTAACCATGTGAAGATACATGATAATACATGAACATTTCATCATTCATCCCAGGCATAGTGGGGAAACCAACATAGGCCGTTACATGACCTTGACATCATAAAAGAGATACATGACATAGTGATGAAATATCTAGACCAAGACTTATGAAAGCCACCAACAGCATCATGATCTGTACCATAAGCATCAGCCTGCAATACCATTCCTAAACAGTAAGATGTATCATTTAGCTTCATAGACTTTATCAACACCTTCTAACCATAATGCCAACAATGCATTATTTGAAGAATATTCTCCCCCTGAGTGTAAGCCAACCATGTCTGAACCATTTCCTGAGTCTGTTCTGCTCCCCCTGAGCCTGAGTCAACCATGACTGAACCTGGGTCTGTTCTGCTGCCCTTTCTCCATATACGCGACTTTGCAGCCTGTAACTCGCGTATATACGCGACTTGTCTTCATTATATAAGCGTATGCAGGATGGAATACTGAATTTCACTTTCAGATTCCCCTGTGTCTGTTATGTCAGCTGACTGAGTTATCCCACACCTTTCTGTCTCTGTCTTCTTCAATTCCTGCAATTGTGATGATGTATGGTCCTTTTGTCTTGAATTTTGAAATCTGCTCCTGCATTCCCTTGCTTTATGCCCATAGTTGTTGCATGTATAGCACCTTATATTTTTCATGTTCCTTCTATCACAATCAATTGCTTTGTGTCCATATGCATTGCAGGCAAAGCAATACCCTCTGAAGTACCTGGGATGCGATGATCTTTCTTGAACCATTCTACTTCTGCATCTGGCTGCAACATGTCCAAGATTATGACATACATAACATTCAACATTATTCAGCGGAGGAAATAATCGTCTATCACGTCCATAGTTAGGAGTAAAGGATCTTCCTTGAGGAATTTCTTTCCTTGGTTGTTCCTTGAGCATTTCAGATTTCTCATTAGAGTTTCTTGTCTCACCTTGTGAACTAGATTCACCTTCAACATATTCATGAAAACCAAGACCAGTCTTGATAGCAGGAGATCTTTGACTATTAAGAATATCATCCAAGACTTTAGAACTATCTTGAAATCGTAAAAGCTTATCCTTTTCTTCTAGTTTACCTTTCAAGATATTTACCTCAACTTGATGTTGTTCTTCCTTTTTCAGATACTTCTTCCTTAGGTCTTCTTCAACTTTTCTCCCTTCTTCCACTTGTCGCTTTAGTTTGATCACTTCATGTTCTTGATCTTCAAGATCTTCTTTTAGAGAGAGGATCTTTGATTCAAGTCTCTGAATAGTTGTGCTCTGATCTTTTGCTATATCCTGCAATTTCTCCCTTACCCTGGTTTCTGTCTCCAATAGTTCTTTTAGTTTGGCAACTTCTTCAGTTTCTGCATTCATCTCTTCATGTGCCATGAGACTTTTAATATCCTCGCTATTATTGGATGAAGCATTCTTCTTCTTATGTGCCATGAGACTTCTAATATCCTCACTATCATTTAATGAACTTTTAATATGGGTATAATAGCTTCTACCATCTTCTTCATATATCTTTTCTTTGTTATGAGGACATCTAGCAGCATAGTGACCAACTCTACCACATAGAAAGCATTTGAAAGGTAGCTTATCTTTGAACCGTCCAGATCCCCGTTCAAGATTCTTGACAAAATTTACCTCATCTTCTTCCTCTGACACTTCGAATGCGGCCTCTGGTGGTACCTCTTGTCGCATTTCAAAAGCAGTTAAGATCCCGTGAAGCTGTGACATGGTAATTTTCCGCACATTCTCCTTTTCTTCTATGGCAGATACTTTAGAATCAAATTTAGTAGACAGAGATCTCAAAACCTTTTGAACTAAGACAACTTCCTCAAATTCTTCACCCAGATCCCTCATACAATTCACAATCTCATCCATACGCAGGAAATAATTAGCTACGCTTTCATTACTTCTCATCTTAAGAGTTTCATATCGGATTCTGAGAGTTTGAAGCTTTGCTATTTTTACCTGATCATCTCCTTCGTAGCTTGTAACGATTTTGTCCCATATTTCCTTAGCTGATTTGAGATGCATGATCTTCATAAATTCTGATTGAGTCAAAGTACTCAATAGGACAGTAACTACTTTGGCATTGAGCTCATATTGCTTTTTCTCTGCTGGATCTGTAGGAGTTGCTGATGGGAATTTGTATCCTCCTTCTACGATTCCCCAAACTTCTGCTCCAAGCGACTGTAGATATGCAGTGGTTCTTATCTTCCAGTGAGTAAAATTGTTCCCGTCAAAGACTGGTGGCCTGATGTGTGCCTCTCTTTCTGGATTAGCCATTTGATGGATCTTTTCCTTCAAGCGATCAAGCTTTCTTTGAAGGACCTGCTCTGATACCAATTGTTGGAAATAATACTGAGAGGGGGGGTGAATCAGTATTATCAGATCAGATAAAACTTTTCAATTTCATACTCAGAAACATATACGCGACTTCAGTTAAGTGAACCCGCGTGTACACGCGACTGTGTCTAAAGAAACTAGCGTATATGCAGATATCTTATGATTCAGTTAATCTTATCTTCAGTAAATGCATCAGGATATTATTAAGCATATTAACAGTAAACAGATGCAGTATAACAGAATAGATCATCACACAAAAGCCACACACATGAACACCATGATATAAGGTGGAAACCCAATGTGGGTGAAAACCACCTGCTGCAATTTGTCTCTTTCTTCTTTAATGAGAAACTTCTTTTACAATGTACTGGTGCAGTCCTTTACCAGCACGCAGGCTACAACCTGCAGAGGGCTACAACCCTCTCTCGTTTTCAACTACTTTTGGAAGGGAGCTACAACCCCCTCAGCTCTTGTACTAGCTGATCCATTTACTAGTACGTAGGTGCTGACCCTACAACCTTCAGGGACCACGTTTCATACATTTTCATACTGGATCCAAGAGTACAAAGCAAACATTACCGCAATACAATCATCAACTTATACTTGCATCATAATTCATTAAACAACCCAATACCGAATCACTGAAACCCTGTCATCAAGAACACAGAACCCAAACCAGAATCTAGAACTCTGCAACAACCACTAGAATCAGCAGCAACCTGAAATATTAATACTTATCATGCATACGCTACTTCACTGTACCAAAACCGCGTGTATACGCGCTTTCTCCAAAGGCAACCCGCGTGCAGATCTAGAAATGATTACTTCTGCCTTTGCTGTCAGATCCGACCCTTGCCAAGCGTCCCGAACAGATAACCAGCAATACCAGATCTTCTCACTGCGTCAGACACCCACAATCCATACACCTTTGCCTAGTGATCTTCTCCTTATATAGCCTTAGGCCTTGTTCAATACCAAGAGCCAAAACCATAGAAACACAATACCATCAACCTCGAAACTAGGGATCAACACGTCCGTCGAGACATAATGGTCCGAAACCATAGGCACAACTTCCAAGGACTAACCGCCATGGACCAAAGGTACTTTTCCACATACACGCGCTTTTTCTGAAGCCAACCTGCGTGTACACGCGACTTGGTCTTAACAAACCTGCGTGTATGAACTTCCTTGGCAAGCTGTACTAGGATCTGTCTTCTGATTAAGTTGCCATCTCCTGTACCAACTTCTGAGCATCTGTACCAACCTCTGAGTGAGTTGCCATCAAGGACAACACTTGAATCATAATGCCAACAAGTGCAAGACTCTATGATAAATATGCAAAGGATCAAAACAAGATGAGAGAACATAGCTTGCCATTTGGCCCTCCTTCTAGCGCCAGAAATGTTGATGGTGTTGGACCCGCCAATAAGTCAGGGGATCTCCATGGTAAGAAGCTCCAATTAGACCTTAGACAATTTGGTGTAGGAGTCCCAGCAGTGGGTCGTACGGTAATGCCTTGACTGTGGTTTTGCACAGAGGTAGGTAAGATATATCTATTGGTAGCAAGGGTGTGACAGCTACAATAAGTCAAGGAAGGTTCATGAGAGGTTCTAACACATTGAGGGTGAGGTGAGTGCCCCCCTTGGAAACCTGTAATATTACACGGCATGGAAGGGAACACATGAGCAAAGATGCACCACAAGTTGGAAAGAATGTTAGAAAGAAATCCAAAGTGATGGTTAAACCAACAACACATTTCAGAAAGATTCATACATGCTTATAAAAAATAGTCCATACATGCATGCATAAGCAAACAAATATATATATATATATATATATATATATATATATATATATATATATATATATATATATATATATATATATATATATATATATATATATATCATTTAGAGTAAACAAGATAGCTGGAAGACAATACAACATATGCATGAAACGTGTTGGCTCTGTTATATTAAGAAGTGTAAGTTCTAGTCACTGAAGCATAGAGTATAGAAAATAGTGGCAGTTTTGCAGAAGTATTTTTATTGGACAAACCTTCAATAGGATGTTGGGAAGTACATCGGATCCTTCACTTCTTGCACCATTTCCAAACCGAAAATTAAGAATAAAGGCCTATATACTCCATTTCCTACTAATATTCGACGTTGGGAATCCATATCCATGGATTACATGTGGGGCCTTCCTTCTACAAGGCATGGAAGTGACTATGTTTTCGTGGTCTTCGACGAATTCTCTAACATGGCCATTTTGGTGAGCTACAAGAAGAATATCACAAAAAAATCCACTACTAAGTTCATCTTTCAACGAGTGTGGGTACACTTTGGGATCCCACAATCTATTATCTCAAATTAGGACAGAATGTTCCTAAGTACATTTTTTTCAAGCCTTTGGTCGATGCTAGATACCAAACTCACTAAGTCGACGACCTTCCACCCCTAAACTGATTGCAAAATAGAGGTTGTCAATAGGATGATTGCACACATTGTGTTCATGTAGAACTCAAAGAATCCATGCACATAGGTTGAAATCCTCCCCTATTTCCAACACAATTACAATAAAGCGGTCCATAACTCAACTTGCCACAACCCATTTTAGTTGGGATTAGGATTTTAGTGACTATGTCCCATTGATGTGGTGATACCATTTTCAGCTACTTTGGTAGATTCAATTCATGTCCACACTAAATCTGACATGGTTAAAAATTTCATTTGGTGCATTCATCACATCTTCCAATAGGTCCACGACATATTGGATAGAGCTAATGCTAATTACAAGTAGCGTCATGATCAGCATTGGGTGCCACACAAGTTCTAGGTGGGCGACAAAGTTTGGTTACATTTGTAGAAGGAGTGCCTCACTCGGCCCCAACGCAAGCTTCACTCGCTCCGATATGGGTCTTACACCATCACCAAGGTTGTAGGGGAAAATTCATTTGATCTCAACATTCCACCAATCCTTGGCCTGCACCTAATATTTAATGTGGATTGATTGCGACCATGCTTCCCCCCATTGTTGGACACATCTGACGTTGTTGAGCAGCTGACACTAATAGAGATCAACCGAAGTTGTATCGAAAAGGCCACAAATGATATGATTATGAACACACATATAAAGAACATTCTCTAGCAGAGGATCTACTTATATCGAGTTCTCAAAGTAGGCGAACTCCTTCACCAGGGCAAGAGGTTCACCAGGGACCAGGTTCAACAAAAATTTCCTCACATCACAGAGGGTCTACAAGCAATTGGGACCATTTATTCCTAAGGGTGGAGGATTGGTCTAGGTAGATATTGGTTACCACCCACTTATTCCACCTATACCTCTAGTTAGTTTCATCAATTCCCTTGATTATAGAAACATTTACTATTTTTAGCTGATTTTTGGCTCCTGAACTTCTGGAGCTTTTTTGACCCCTTAAATGACATTTTTTTGAGTTCCACAGTAGGCCCATATCCATAAGTAGGGGCCTACCACAAATCCTACAATACTCAGAGATATATTTCCAAAGAGGCATTTCACACGCCAAATAGAGATCATATGACTGAGTTACGACCTTGACAAGTTTTTTGCCCAACTAACCCCAACGGGGCCCACAAACTCTTGGCGTTCCATCTCATGGGGTTAGGGTTTTGGTTTTTTAGGGTTTTCCTTTGTTTCTAAATATTAAAAAGGCCCTTGAGACTCATTGTAACGTAGTATAGAGGCATGTAGCCACCATAAGTCTTCTCAGAGATAAGTTACCATCACTCGAGCTAGTTTATTTCCATTTTGCTTGTAAGAATTTTTGAGTTCTTTCATATTAATGAAATGAAGATGTATTTCTGCTGCATATATATATATATATATATATATATATATATATATATATATATATATATATATATATATATATATATATATATATATATATATATATATATATATATATATATATATATATATATATATATATATATATATATAGATATATCATTTTGTTCTTGCATAAGTATGGATCATCCTTGGAAACCACATGCCCCAATTAATGAGCTTATGTCTGAAAGAAACTATGTTTCCTATTTTTGGAATACAACTAATGCTCTCTCAATAGTATTAACACTTCTGCCAAATGTTTGACATGCTCTTCCTCATTCCTAGAATATATCAATATATAAATATGTCATCATGAATACTATCACAAAATTTTCCACATAAGGATGAAACAAACTATTCATCAAACACATGAAAGTAGGTGGACCATTAGTCAAACCAAAAGGAACCACAACAAACTCATAATGCATATACCTGGTCTAGAAGAAGCCTTGTAGATGTGTTCTTCTTTGATGCATACATGATGATATCTTGATCTAAAATTAATCTTTGAGAAAATTGTTTCTCCCTTAATATAATCAAATGAGTCATTAATATGTGGAAAGCAATACCTTTTCTTAATCATCACCTTGTTCAACTGCCTGTAATCGATACAAAACCTAAGAGTACAATCCTTCTTCTTCAAAAAGAACATTGGTGCAGCCCAAGGTGACAAACTCGACCTAATGTATCCATTGTCATGAATTTCCTTTAATTGCAACTTCAATTCCACCAATTGTGGAGTACTCATCTTGTAATATGTCTTCAATGCTATTGCTACTCCTGGTGTCAAAATCAATATAAAATTCCACTTCCATATGAGGTGATAAATCTGATATCTTTGCTAGAAACACATCTTGAAACTCCTTCAAAACCGGATACCTCTTCAAGACATTTCTTTCTCAACATCCTTACCTTTATTACTAGAAATATGAACTGCAAAAAATACACATCCTTTCCTACTACCATGCTTTTTCTACATAACTGTAACCATTCTCACTAATGTAGGCTTCTTCTTACCCTGCAATATTCTCTTCTTTTTGTCATTATCCAATCACTCAATATCCTTATCATAGAAATCTACTTCAGTATCATGAATGAATAACCAATCCATACCCAACAACATACTGTAATATCTAAACAAAAGCACATTTAGATGCGCTAATGTAGACATACTGTTCAACTCAAATGCACAAGACCTTACACAATGAAGAACTCTTTTCTTAGTACATATATCCAACTACACCAGCCAAGACTTTTCATGCACTTCTTTACTCAAATGACACTTATCCACCAGGTCAAGACTGATATAACTATAGTTATATCCAGCATCAATCAAAATAAAAATAACTTGATCACAAAGCTTACTTTCCATCTCGATAATAGATTCTTGATGATCGTTTTGTATATTATCAAATGCTACATAAATCTGAGGAATACTCTGTCCAACATCACCAACTATTTACACTTGCTAAGCATTGTAAATTTGCGGTCTGTCATCCTATTTCTATGAAAAATCTCTTCTGCGATGATCCTTTCCACAAGTTCAACATTTTAAAGGTTTCCTACCATCACCCTTATTATGATCCTTAGATCGAAATCCCCGCCCTTTTTTAGATGCATTAAACTTCTTAGATGGTGCTACATTTTCCTTGTCATCTATATCACGTGGTTTTCCTCTCTTATTAGCTCACATTCCTTTATTCTTATCATTACCTTTCTAATCGTTCCTGGACTCAGTCTTGCCCTTTGATTTATCATAAAAATTCTTCAACTCACTGATGGCTTCCTCCAATGGTCTAGGCTCATCAAACCCAATCCTTTCTTTGAATGACACTAGCAACCCATCGGTGAATCTCTCAATCTTAGCTTTTGTAAGACCCTCCTCCCACATTTACCCAAGTTAACCGGTCTATTGCGGTAAACATGTGACGAGAGGCTACTATGATGTGATT
This sequence comes from Pinus tabuliformis, assembly GCA_031772625.1. Taxonomy (NCBI): domain Eukaryota; kingdom Viridiplantae; phylum Streptophyta; class Pinopsida; order Pinales; family Pinaceae; genus Pinus; species Pinus tabuliformis. Next base: position 868,836,681 of record CM062810.1, on the reverse strand, counting down.
CAACTCCCCATGTAGTGTTAGGGAAGTGTAGTCGACAAAACCAACCGAATATGACCTTCCACACATGATACATAACCTTAGGGAGCCAACCAACCATTTCAGGTGATCAACCCATGAGGAAACTTGGCTTTTCACTAATTAGGACCATCAATCGCTCCAATGATAGCACATGCATGTGACTAATTCCTTCTAGTCGCTCCAATAGTGGGCATGCCATCGAATGTGGATTTTTTTAGTTAGTTCTGAGCCAGCAACCCCAGATTTTGTGCCACTTTTTCTAGGTCACGACTCAAGCCACTGCCCATAAATTCATGAAACTTCCACAAATGAAAAATAACGTTGGAACAAAGGTACTAATTCAAACACTTGATTAATGACTTGACTAGACCTCTACTGGCCATCAGGGAAACATTTAAGGATGAAAATGTATCTTAATGTTTAGAAACCTTGAATCTCACTATTTGATGATATTCTATCTATAAAATTATTGGCAATATTTTTCTAAAAATATTAAAATTTCTAATAATTTTATATAGTCTTTGTATAATATTTTGGCGATTTTTAAGGTAAAATAATTTTATACTATAAAATATGGGCAAATAGTCTTTATAAAAAATGGAAATTAGTGAATCGTTCTTTTGGAAAACACATGGAAAATCAGACCACTTGCAAATATTAGCCCCTGAACATTTCCCTACTGGCCATGACAGGAATTTCATCAAACATGTCACAAATATGAATTCTACAAGTAATAACAACATATATGAGCATATGGGTCTCATAGTTATTTGATATTCATAAGGAAGCATTGTTACCATATAAAAATAGTTGCATTATCATCTATTAGGTCATATCTTCACTATACTTTCAATTGCTAATCAAAATATGATGAGATCCATATATCAAGTCTGTCATAAAACATACTCATAACCAACATATAACCAATAGAAATAACAAGGATATAGTAGCCATTTAATCCACATATAAGCCAGTACATTCACACATGAAATACCAAGGAGATGAAACTATTATTAATGAAAGTAAAATCTAACCAAGTATGGGACTTCCATGAACCACTTGACAATAAATTGGTTCAACCAATTCTTTCTTTCAGCCAATCAAATATTTCCATATTCCATCCATGAATGTGGGACTCAAAACTAAACCAAACCAGGTTTCCTCAGGCTTTACTGTGATCCTCACCAAATCACTAGTCCCTAAACAAGCATAAGTGCCACTGGATTTCTCCACCTACATCGTGAGTAATTTTCCTATCTCTTAATCTCTAGCCTTTACCATATATCCTGCCATATAACAATCAAGGATTCCTAGCCCCAATTTAGACTCCACCCTCTAGGATTTATCATATATCTTTCCATTCATTGATCAAGGATTTTTAGTTCTGATTGAGGGCTCACACCTCTACGATTTATTGTATATCCCGCCATTTGCTGGTAAAACATTTCTAGGCCCACTGATGTCATAAAAATCTTGATTTACCACAATCCCAATCTGGATCATTAATTCCTAGGCCTTGTGTTCTTTATTTCAGACAACTCCTTGCTTAGTTTAGAAACCATCTGACAATCTAGCTCAACCAAATACAAGAGAAGCCATCACACCATGGCTATCCGGTAATGACAAGGCAAGGATGAAGAAAATTTTCACACCTATAAAAACCCATGCCAATGAAAACAAGAGATCCAAATACACACATTCATGTACCATCCAAGAAAAAAATAGCAAGTAAATCACACATGCAGATCAATACCTGCAACTAATTCCACTGTAGCCACTTGATCCTACCCTTCCTTTTTTATCTTTTCCATCTTGGTCCTTCCTTTTCTTTCCTTATTTAATGCTCAAGTGCTCCAAGAAAACTCAACCCAAGAGTGAGAGAGAGAGAGAGAATACGGAGAGAGCTCCAAAACCGAATTAAAAATGTTGGGTGTGGAGCCTGATTATCTTCTATATTCAAAGGTTTCAGCTGGATGTATACCCCAATGAGACTGTACACCCCTCTGCACAGGGGGGCTAATCCCCCCCCCCCCCAGTTGGGGGGTTCGGGGGCAACGCCCCCAAAGCTAAAAAATAGATGTAAAATTGCCTTGTAAATGTCTAGTAATTTCTAGTCAATCTGGGCCGTTCATTAGGCGGATGATCTGACGGTATAAGTTATGCTTAATTTAGGGATTTTTTCCCTAGAAGGCAACCCCTCACTATATATGAGGGAATTGTATTGCATCTATGCATATTTGTATTCTGAGTGAGGAAGAGAGAGGAGATTGAGAGAAAAGAGGGTGTTACAGAGGATCTGCTATAGGTTGTATCTCTTCAGTTTGCGGGATAATATAAAAGGAAGGAATGGTTGTTTCTCCGTGGACATAGCCCAAACTGGGTGAACCACGCATGTCTGTGTCTCTCTTGTTTTATGCATTTTCTGTGTTTATATTTCTGCAATATTTTATGTGTTCCATTGCTTCATAATATATAATTTCTAACAACTCGTATCAGAGCCGAAGGTCTATTTGACTGATAACTCGCAGGAGAGAAGGGTTCCTAGTTCAAGTGGGAGCAATGGCGGAAGATGGTAGGTTTAGGGTCGAAAAATTTAATGGCCAAAACTACCAACTGTGGAAGATGCAGATGGAAGATTGTCTGTATCAGAGAGATCTGTACCTACCATTGAGAGAAAAGAAAAAGAAGCCAATGAGTATGACAGACACAGAATGGGATATTCTTGACAGAAAGGCACTTGGAAGAATAAGGTTGTGCCTAGCGGTGTCAGTAGTGTTTAATATTTCAAAGGAAACGAAAACACAGGGTTTAATGTCGGCATTGGCCAAACTATATGAAAAACCCTCATCCTCAAATAAGGTATTTCTTATGAAGCATTTATTTAATATGAAGATGTCAAAAGGTAGATCTGTTGCAGATCATTTAAATGATTTTAATACAGTTACAAGTCAGTTAAGTTCTGTAGGAGTAAATTTTGATGATGAAGTTAGGGCTCTATTATTTCTGTGCTCATTGCCAGAAAGTTGGAGTGGTTTAGTTATGGTCGTTAGTAACTCTATCTCTAGATCTAGTACTTTAAAGTTTGATGATGTTGTCAGTGCAATCCTTAGTGAGGAAATGCGATGGAAAATCTCCGATGAGACATAAATCTGATGTATTTGATACTTTCAAGAAATGGAAAGCTTTGGTTGAAAATGAGACAAGGAAAAGGTTGAAGTGTCTCAGATCATATAATGGAGGTGAATATTGCAGCAAAGAGTTTGATAGGTACTGTTCAGAGAATGGAATTCACAGAGAGAAGATAGTTCTAGGAACACCACAAGAAAATGGTATGTCAGAAAGGATGCACAGGACAATCATGGAGCGTGCAAGGTGCATGAGATTGCATGCATGATTGCCTTTACAATTTTGGGCAGATGTTGTAGATATTGTTGTTTATCTAATAAATAGAGGGCCTTCAATTTCCTTGGATGGTGGTATTCAAGAGGAGGCATGGACAGGTAAAAAGGTAAACTACTCCTTTTTGAATACTTTTGGTTGTGAAGCCTTTGTTCACATTAACAAAGAAAATAGAAATCTTGAGGAAAAATCAAAGAAATGTACCTTTATTGGATATGGTGTTAATGATTTTGGTTATCGCTTATATGATTATGAAAATCACAAAATAATTAGGAGCAGAGATGTAATATTCAATGAAAAGGTCTTGTATAAGAATCAGTTGAAGGAAAAGAAACAGGAAAAAGAAAACAGAGAATACACAGTGCTTTACGATATCTCTGGAAAAGTGTTGGTGCCTGAAAATCATAATGATCAATAGCCAGAACAACAACCACAACAACAACAAGCACTTCAAACACCTGAAAGTGGTGTTAGAAGATCTACCAGGATAAGTAGATCCCCTGAACAATACTCTCCTTCATTATATTATGTATTGTTGACTGATTTTGGTGAAATAGAATGTTATGAAGAAGCAGTGTAGGTAGAAACCAGAAAGAAGTGGGAGCAAGCCATGAAAGAAGAGATGGACTCCTTAGCACATAACCAGACTTGGCACTTAGTCAGGTTACCTATAGGTAAAACAACATTGTAGAATAAATGGGTTTACAGGCTGAAGGAAGAAGATGGAGGAAAATAGAGGTACAAATCTAGACTTGTGGTGAAGGGGTTTGCACAGAAGAAAGGTATTGATTTTGATGAAATATTTTCTCCTGTTGTTAAAATGACTTCAATCAGAACTATTTTAAGTCTAGTAGCAGTTGAAGATTTGCATCTTGAGTAGTTAGATGTAAAGACAACCTTTCTCCATGGAGATTTCGAGGAAGAGATATATATGCAGTAGCCACAAGGATATGAGGTAAAAGGGGAGGGGAAACTAGTGTGCAAGTTGAAGAAGAGCTTGTATGGATTAAAACAGGCTCCAAGGTAGTGGTATCTAAAATTTGACAGGTTTATGTCTGAACAAGGTTATACTAGATGTCACTTTGATCATTGTGTTTATCTCAAAAGGCAAAATGATGGAAGCTATGTTATATTGTTATTGTATGTATATGACATGCTTGTTGCGGGTTCTAACATGCAGGAAATAAATGTGCTCAAAAGGAAATTGGCAAACTCATTTGCAATGAAGGATTTGGGTGCTGCAAAATAAATCCTTGGTATGAGAATAACTAGAGACAGGAAGAATTGCAAATTAACATTGTCTCAAAGTGAGTACATAGAAAAGGTGTTGAAAAGGTTTAATATGCAGAATGCAAAACCAGTTAGTAGACCTTTGGCTATCCATTTCAAATTAAGTGAGGTGTGTCCCAAGACTCAGGAAGAAATGGCTCATATGTCTAAAGTTCCATATGCATCAGCAGTTGGAAGCTTAACGTATGCAATGGTCTACACAAGTCCTGATATTGCACATGCAGTGGGAGTTGTAAGCAGGTACATGAACAATCCAGGAAAAGAACATTGGATGGTAGTGAAGTGGATTCTCAGGTATTTGAGAGGTACCATAAATCAAGCATTATGCTTTGGTGGTTCAAACATTGCTCTACAGGGATATGTTGATGTAGATATGATAGGTGATAGAGATAACAGGAGGAGCACAACAGGGTATGTGTTTATTGTAGGTGGAATAGCTGTCAGTTGGGTTTCAAAAATCCAAAGTGTTGTTGCACTTTCAACAATAGAAGTAGAGTATGTTGCTGCTACAGAGGCTAGTAAAGAAATGATTTGGTTACAAAGGTTTCTGGATGAATTGGGCAAGAAGCAGGAGTTGGGCAGGTTATACAGTGACAGCCAAAGTGCCATACATCTTGCAAAGAACTCTGCATTACATTCCAAGGCTAAACATATACAGCTCAAGTACCATTTCATACAGTCAGCATTGGAAGATGGACAGTTGAAGCTGGAAAAGATACACACTAGCCAGAATCCTACAGATATGTTCACAAAAGTTGTAACCAGGGAGAAACTGAGAATCTGCTCCGTTTCAATTGGTCTTCAAGTATGATGAAGAAGATGAGAAACAACCAGGTCCAAAGTGGAGTTATTGTCTAGTAAATGAAGCAGCGGTGGAGTTGCTATAATCAGTCTCCCAGTGGGAGATTGTTGGGTGTGGAGCCTGATTATCTTCTATATTCAAAGGTTTCAGCTAGATGTATACCCCAGGAAGACTGCACACCCCTCCACGCAAGGGGGTATGGGGGGGCTAATCCCCCCTAGTTGGGGGGTTAGTGATCCCCTAGCAGGGGTTCGGGGGCAATGCCCCCGAAGCTAAAAAATATATGTAAATTGCCTTGTAAAAGTCTAGTAATTTCTAGTAAATCTGGGCCGTTTATTAGGTAGATAATCTGACGGTAGAAGTTATGTTTAATTTAGGGTTTTTTTTCCCTAGAAGGAAACCCCTCACTATATATGAGGGAATTGTATTGTGTCTATGCATATCTGTATTCTGAGTGAGGAAGAGAGAGGAGATTGAAGGTAAAGAGGGTGTTACAGAAGATCTATTGTAGGTTGTATCTCTCTAGTTTGCTGGATAATATAAAAGGAAGGATTGGCTGTTTCTCCCTGGACGTAGCCCAAACTAGGTGAACCACGTATATCTGTGTCTCTCTTCTTTTATGTGTTTTCTTTGTTTATATTTTTGCAATATTTTATGTGTTCCATTGCTCCGTAATATATAATTTTCTAACAAAAAAAAGGTACTAATTGATCCTCAAAAGGATTTTTAATAATGAGGCCTCTATTTTCTTCAAATTCCTTTATTTTCCTTGATTTTCCTCCTCACATGCAACATGTGACCTTTCACCTTCCTTTTCTCCTAATTTCCATTATTTTCATAAATAAAATGCCAATTAATGTCTCATGCCTTTCCAAAGCCTTTTCCATTTTCCTTTGACAACTTCGTTTACCCACAATAAAAGAAATGAACACCCACACTAGGGTTTTTTTCCCAACACTAACCTTGGAATATGTGTCCCATGACCTTGGTTATTATTTTAACTTTATTTACATGGAATTTTGACCAGGTCTGTTACAACTTTCTCCTCCTTAAGATAAGGCACATATCTCAACAACTCTAGGAATATGATGGTATACAGCTCATCAGTCATAGATTGCATCTTCAACTCGTAGAACTCCTTCACCCTATCATTATAGTATATTTTAGATTGATACTTCTTCCTGAAAAGTCTCTCGAACTCACTCCAAGATATCTCCTCTTCTTGAATGCCTCTGACATTCTTCACATCATCCCACCAAATGTCTACTTTTCCTTTAAGACTGAATGTAGTTATCTTGGCCTTCATATTTTTAGCGTAGTCAAGCAATCTGAAGAAATTATTCAACCCAAGCAACCAAGCCTCTACATCATGTGACTTCTTCATTTCCCCATCAAATGTAGGAGGATGTGCTTTATTGGATTCCTCTTAAAAGTAATAATTCTCCCTCTTCCTATATGGATGGTGATGGTGATGATGATGTTGTCACTTTGAACCAGAACTAGAATAGAACCCACACTCATTACCCCTCTTTTCAGTTGTATAAAAAGTCTTCCATCCCTGACCCTATCATAAAGTGTCTGTTATGTTAGGGAAGTACTCATCACCACGCTTTTTATTTGATCTATAAAGAGAATCACTTGAACTATAGTCCACCATTTTTCTTGTCAACTTTGATCTTCCACTTCCTACAAACATATACTGTTAGATAAACCAAACACAAAAATAATAAATATACCTCAGTGAAGTTTAGGGGAGGGTATCGTGTCTGTAATATCAATCCGTATTAGCACAAATATGTATATATACATAATGGAATCAATATATAAATAATCTAAATCATCAACATCATCAACCTGTACATGATGACACAACTGGAGCAATGAGAATTACAATGCATGCATACTGAACACAGAGACAATTGACATGCATGTATGACAAACACATTCTACACGTCTAGTCCATCTGCTTGAACCTAGGATCTTTGATACCAATCTATAACCTCCCCTCCCACATTTACCCAGTTTCATTGACCTGCCAGCATAAACATGAGCTAAGGGATACTGTGACATTACTTCAACTCGCAAATCAAATTGAGGAACTCGAGTCAAAAGTCTGAAATTTTAGTGGCCTTCCTTAGGAGCTACAAGACCCCCAGGAGCTATAAAACCACTCCATGTGCCTAGACCCTGAGATGGAGTCCTTTCTTAGTGATCTGGACTTGGAATTTCATGCATGAAAGGCCTCCAACTACATGCATAAGCTTGCAAGGGTGTGATTATGGCCCAAAACTACCAATTTTGAGGATGTGGTCCCATATTTTGAATCACCTTTTCAGGGCTTGTCTCAAGACCACTACCCAGAACTAAATGAAACTTTCCAAAGAGTTAAATGACATAATAATAAAACCTTCCATATCAAGCTTGATCAAATACTAGACCTAACCAGGGCTAACCATGACATACATTTTGTTAAACATATTAAGAACATGTAATATACAGGTCATGAATGGATATTTGAACATAGAGGTCTGATACTTAACTCAAAATCATCAAGAAAGTCTAATTTCCTCTCATAATAGCTACAATAACGTTTATTAGCTCATGCACTCAATAACCATTCATCAACTAATCAAAACATCTCAATAGTCATAGCTAGAACCTGTTATGGAACCATGCTTATAACTAGAATAATAACCATGACAATTAACCATAAAATCCACATAATAACACATACAAATACTCATAGAATAAATAGGGAATATCTCTTATTATCATATGAAAAATCCAACGAGTTAGGGACTTCCATTTACCACCCAACCATAAATTGGGCTAAACCAAATCTCTCTTTCAGTTAATCACCCTCACACCATATTCCAAGTGTGAACGTGGGATCTCATGGAATAAACCAAAAAAAACCAAATCATGGATTCCAAAGGAAAAACCTTCTCAAACCTCAACAAATGATTCCACCTCATACACATACATCACTAACAACAACAAGATCAATCTCTACCCAAGTTGTCTAGGGATCCAAGAATGAGTAACTCAACCCAGAGCATTCCAGGGCTCTCGAGTGTTTATTCAACTCGGCTCCAATACCAGTAACACAACCCAGCAAGGGCTCCAGAGTATTTTTCCAACCGAGGCTCAAGGAATAGTAACTCAACCCAAGTTGTTCTAGGGATTCTGAAGTGTTTGTTCCAACCCAGAACAGTAAGGAATTATGAGAACCAACCAGAAAAAAATAAAATGGAAAACTCAGAACGTCATGGTTATACAGGAAATTGAAAGGAAAGGCTAAAACCACTACCAATCCAGGAAATCCTCCTTTCTAATGATATATCATAACCAAATAATCACATGCATTTACCATGCATCAAAGAAATCATACATGCAATCTATTACCTGCAAAGCAATCTAGATGCAGCTGCTAATCCAATTGTTCCCTTGCACTTTGTTTCTTTCCTTTTCCTTCTTTCTCCAAATCAAATGTATTCCAAAAGGCTGCAAGAGTGCTCTAATAAAAATATAAGTGTGCAAGAGTGTGAGAGAATTAGAGAATAGATAGAGAGCTTCACCATATAACTACCAAAACATCTGAACTGATCCTCAAATGCATTTTTTCATTGAGGCCTCAATTTTTTTCATTTCCCTTCATTTTTCCTTCAATTTTCCTCACATGCAAATTTTTGACCTTTCATCTCCCTTTCCTCCTATTGTCCATTATTTAATAAATCAAATACCAATTAATGCTTCTTTTCCTTTTCCAATTTCCATAACCTTTTATTAATCACCAGTGATTCCCATCACTATGTTTTTCCCAACATTTAGTTTGGAATATGTGTCCCATGACCTTGGTTATTATTATTTTATTTACATAGAAAATCATCCAAGGGTTACTATAGTTTAGGGTTGAGCTCTCAAAAATTATGAATATATGAGTTGGCCCAACTTCATTCCTTTAGTTTATAATGTTGGATGCTAAAGCCCTGAAATGTCACTTAGTTCTCCCTTGATTCTACCCACTGGTTATAACCCTTGAAATTTGTTAAATGTGTTGTGGATTTTGATTGTTATTTTGAGAAGCATAATGAACATAATCATGCTCTAAGAGAGGTCTACAAAATAACTATCTTTTGAAACAATGTAAAGACGCTAGAGGTTCCACTAGAATTGTTTCCTTTTGTTATTGGACTCTTTGTAGGTGGTTGACTTCAAAAAATATGAACCATCACATCATGTTTTATGCTTTCTTCTAGATATTTGGATATCCATTTCAATGTCCCCATTCACCAACCTCTCAAATGATTCAAATTAATTTTCTTACGTAATAACAAAGCTTCTAAAATCGATAATAAAAACTTCACAATTATCATTCTCAACATAAATAAAACTCCATTCATATTGAGGACCTAAAAGAGACTATGGAATGGACATGTATAACTAGAAATATGGCTCTATCTCTACCCAGATCAAATAATGCATAAATTTATCACCAATGTAATGAACCCACACCTTTCTACTGTTGAAGCTAATCCAATGATTTAGGCTTAATTATACATGATACACAACGGGCCTCGTCACCTATGCCAATAACATATTGAAACTAAAAGAAAAAATGACATTGGTGAGGGGCAAATAATGTCACCAGAAGCTCATTGGTGATGCTCAAAAGAGTCTTCATCACCAAAAACTGAACGTCACCAAAGGTGGCATCGCTAAAAGTATAAATGTTGCATTGAAATTCAAAGTATGTCACCAATAATTATTTATAATGATGGATAGTGACCGTCACCATTTCATATGAGCAATGGTGATAGACCATAGCCTCTGTCACCAAAAATTGAATGTCACCAAAGGTGGCATTGCCAAAAGTATAGGTGTTGTAGTAACACTCAAACTCCATCACCAATAATGATTTATAATGATAGATAGTGACCATTGCCATTTCATATGAGCAATGATGATGGATCATAGCCTCAATCACCAAAAACTGAACGTCACCAAAGGTGGCGTCACCAAAAGTATAGGTATTATCGTGACATTCAAGCTCTATCATGAATATTGATTATAGTGACAGATACAGACCGTCACCATTTCATATGAATAACAATGATTTATTGTGATGGATATTTCATGGTTGTCACTATTGGTGCATATATATGATGATTTTCGTTGACCATCACCAAAAGCCACATTACCAGAAGCATAGGTGTTGTGGTGACATTCGAGGTTCATCATTAATAATGACTATAATGACAGAGAATGGCCGTCACCATTTCATATCAACAACAATGATTTATGGCTATGGACCTTTGAGGTTCATCAATATTGATGCGTATATATGGTGGCTTTCCTTGACCGTCACCATTTCATATGGATGTCAAGGGATGATGGAATCGAACCACCAACATCCTGCTTGTAAAGTAGGTGCTCTTCCATTGAGCTAGCACAATTTACTAAAACATATTACTATGAAATATTCACTTCTGTTTTATATTCACGAGTTAATTTTTATCCTGAGATCACTGAACTATCCCATAGAGACCTCTGATACTACCTCTGAAATGTGAGCTCCAGAGATGATGAAATCTGACAAGTTTAGTTGGGTATATATAGTGGTTCATCCATCATTAAAAACCTGACGTGACCATCTGAATAGGCGTGACATTGTAGAAGGCCGACATGAGGATAATTTATATGAAGCTGACTTGAAGATTTTGACTTGATGACTTTGCTTGAAGAAGATGACTTGATGGTGGAGTCTTTGACCTAATAATAAATGATTTTGTCAATAACCTAAAGCCTACAATGGAGGCTTGACCTATAAAATTCTTTTTATTACATTTTGACTTCAAGTACAATTATGAAGACCGAACCTAGTTACATTTGCCAACACTCCCTCTTAACTAGCGAGGTATTCATATTTACATATAATTAGAGAGGTACATGGAAGATCTCAAACCACATCATCTATGGAGAATTCTACACACAACAATGCCATGGACTAGATTCCTCACCAGGGAAGTCTATCCATTGGTCTCTCAACAATTTACACACCACAATGCCATGGAATAGATTCCTGACCAGGGAAATCTATCTGGGTGGGACTAAGATGGACTCAAGATTTCAGCCTTTATAGGTACCATTAGGCTTACTTTCTAACCATCAACACAAAAATATAGGCACGTGTTAGAGCTCAATGACCAATGCCACCTTTCCAACTTCGGGACCTAGACATAAACACAGAGTGCTGACCAGATGTCCTGCTAGGAAATTATTCACTGACAAAGCCTCAACGTTCCTTGATCCAAAAGACCGAGGATGACCAATCTCTCGAAATCAAACTAATTGGTAACCAGAATTCCATCAAAGCCTTCAAGAGATTCACCTGTATAAACAAAACCCCAATCGATACTATACAATAATCAAATACAAACCTCCAACGACTTCTAGACAACTTGATGTTTCTTCTCAACTTTCCATAGTGGGACTATGAACCAAATCTTTGACAAAAGATTCCTCAATAATACACTTTCCTTCCTACTTCATATGCATCAACATATTCTTCAATCAGACCTTGCTTTCCTTCTTTCAGCAGCACAGCAAAGTACATTCTCCAATTTCCTTCTCCTACTCATGGCGTTCACTAAAACTTGCAGTTGTTAGTTATGGTAGTGTATGACACATGAAGAAGAGAATCATATCTTTCACTCCCTCTTAAATAGAGAGGATATAATCATTTCTGTACAAAGAATATTCACAACTATCCTCTTATCCTAGGGAGATTTCATCCATGTTCCCTCTTAACCTAGGGAGTTCTGCTTCTTCTTTTTTTACGGCATCAAAAAATCTTTAATGGCTTCCATACTTCTTATCAGAGTCATTCATATATCATGATTATCACATCAATTTTAATTTACGATCATATTCAACAACTTGAAGATGGTGTACCTGCACAACTTAGACAACAAGTACAACCAAAATTATAGAAGCATGAAGTTAGCCATATCAAAAACTTATAACAACAAAAGCATTTAAACTTTACAAACATAATCAACAAGAGACTATACTTGAACTTCTTGCCCAGGCTTAGTTACAAACCCTAAATCACATTCATAGCTCATAAAGATATCAAACTCATTATATCTAGGGTTTCAATATTCTTTTAACGACATGTTTCTTTATATAGAAAACCCTAGAAACAAATCAGATCAATGAATCTAACAACCTTCAAAACTCATATGTTAGACTCCTCACTAAGACTTCATACATGAGATTCAACAAACAAAACCAATCACAACTTAATCAACATGATGACTAGCATCTACTAGGGTTTGATGTAAACCCTAGATTTCTATCTTCAAATTTTCAGCAATCACTATATAGATTCATAAATTCCAGACTAGAGAATTTTAACTACTACTAGGGTTTAGCTGCTAAACCCTAGATTTTCCAAACAACAACATTTCAACCATAATAATTTAGGGTTTCCATGATCATACCACAAACCCCAAACATGACATTATCAATATATCAAATCATAATAGCAATTTCTCCATCAATAACCCTAAGTAGTTTTAGGGGTTTCACACATTAATAGTAACATACCCTTAAGTTAGGGTTTTCCAGAGAACCAATCTAGGGTTTTATACAAACAATCAAAGATATGAGGAGGGTATATTTATCAAGAATCATTATGATTCAATACAGCTATTCATATCAATGTTAGTAATGTAGAATATCAAATGTATAAAGTTATAAACCTTTATTGTGAAAAGATCAATGATTCATAATTTATATCATACCTTTGCTTCTTGACAAACATTTTAATCTTCAATGCTTTATCTTGTGATGCCTTCTTTCATAATCCTTGATCATTCAACAATTCATGGTATTCTATACCTGTAATATATACTTTCAAGCAACATGCATGATACCAAGAGCATGATATAATTTCTGAAGTTAGATCTTCTACATAACCATGGAGGATGGAATCCTATAAAAAGGTTATTCCTCAAGGACTTTTGTTTGAAATCCTAGATTATTTGTAAACTCTAGAACAAAATGATGCATTTTATCTAGGGATATAAATTTCATCCTAGACTAGATATGTACCATTTGAAGTTAGATATATTTGAAAATATTTATGATTATACTTACCTTGTATTTACATACCTATGATTCCTGAGAGATTATTAACATTGTTGTAGTAAGAATACTTATGTGGTTCCTTGTACTCAAATCTTGAAAGAGTGCTTCATTTGTGGTTGTGTTTGTAAGGAAAGAGTTCGTATAGTTCATGTGATGACATAGTCCATTAAGAAGCATCATACTTTGGTTTACATACAGTAATAATATCCATCATCCCAATCTTCATTGTTGTAGGAGTGGCATAGTTCATTAATGGTGACAATGTGGTGGCAGCTAAAGCTTCTTTCTGTGGTGAACCCTTATCAACTAAAATATTACTACTTCTTAACAATGCTCCAGCTTATGATCATATCAAAACTTTGACCACATATCATAGAACCTAAATTCTTTTATGATTGTAACTTCACCGAAACTGTGGTAACTGTGGAAATACCAAATCCTTGTAATAGCATCAATTCACTGTGAGAGTATTATTGTAATAGCATCACTATTATGTATCCAGACCTTCTCACTTTGTTGATAGTGAAGCCTTCTCACGGTGATGGAATTGAACCCTTATCATTGTAGTGGTACTCTGACCTTCTCTTTGTAATAGCATTGAGCCTTTCTTACTGTGATAGAACTAAGTCTCATATATTGTGTTAGCATTACTGAAATAGTGCCAAGTTGAGGTCACAAGATCATAATACTATGGAGCACTGAGATTATGTTGATACGGTGACTGGGATGACAATGATACCCTTCTTCTTATGCCTGTGATTATAACAAGAGCACACCTGTGATATCCAAATTTTTTCTCACTGTGTAACAACACTAAAACCAATTCATTGTAGTATGTAATAATTTCAGAGATCTGACCTTCTATGGTAGTACCGAGATCATTCGAGCTCCTGTGGTGAGTTCCATTAGTTTGATTAGCCAAAAAATTCCTTTGACCAATACCATAGCTCTGACACCAGGTTGGAAAATCCATAGGTTAGGCAGTTTAAGTAGAATTATGAAGACCGCACCTAGTTCCATTTTCCAACACCTCCCATATAGGCTAAAAATACCTATGTTTCCATTTTTTTTGTGTTGTTGCATGTGTAGGGAGAAGCAGCGCAAGGAAGCTTCTTGTCTCCAACCTGTCAATAGAAAGCTTTCTGCCATGAACAAGATGTTAATGGATGGGAATGACCACTTGCATAAACAAGTCTCACAATTGTTGTACGAGAATGGTTATTTCAGGATACAGTTGTATAATGTCATGGTTCTTTTAAATCCTTGTTTTTTTTTTGAGGTTTCATAGAAGGTTTTTGTTGGATTACATACTTCTGGATTCTAAGTTTGAGAATTTTTTTGGGGTGGGGGTTATTGCAGGCCTCCATAGCAACTACAGACTCTAGCTGTGAGTCTGTGGTTACAAGTGTTAAACATCAACAACAAAATCACCTAACGCCCCATGATCCCCCCAGGGATGCAAACCCTGTTGGGTATGTTAAATGCCTTTACCCCTAAAAATGCATTTATTTTCAGAGTTGGGTTTTGATTTTTTTCTACACCAACATGCGTTTTTATATGTTTTGTGGCTTGGTTGTAAGTTTTATTTTCATTCTATTGTATTGATTAGATCTGTTCTAAGTAGGGTATTGTTTATGTAATGGATTGATTCATATGTTATGAGTTAGTATCATTGATTTGAAAATATACAGGAGCCCAAACAATTGTGGCTGACTAATGGTCTCAATACTAGTGTCCTTCTCTATTCCTCTGCTAAGTCAAGTGATATAAATTAATCTCTCTATGTTTAGAGGATAGGGTTAAAGGACTTTTCAAGAATATTCTACCCTACAAACTCCTACCTATATCTCCCATATAAATAACTTCAAACATAAATAGTTGTTGGATTGTGCAATCCACACCTTGATCTGGAACTGGTAAGGATTTATGGAATAAAAAGGGCATGTAGTTCAGTGACAGAGAAGATAGGGGAAGTTCCTTATTTCGACCTCTAAGCTACCAATTTTTTCTTGAGTAGGAAACAATGATAATGTGAGGGCGTAATAAGCATGGAGATGTGTTATAGACCTGAACTCCACCAGCTCAAAGCTAATACAAAATGTTTTCTTAGGAGATTCGACTTTGTTTCAAAATTATAATGAGTGCTAATATTTTTTCTATGCATAGACTACATTAGTTTGTTATGCAGTTAGGAATTGATTGTGTTTATTGTCTGGAGTCTTGTAAAATTGTTATCTAAATTTTACACCTACAAAATGCTTCAGTTATTACTAGAGTATGGTTTTTTTTGCCTCCTGCCTCTATAAATTCCTTTCTATTGCAGAGAAGGCTTTAACATAGTTTATTTGAAAGGCTAAAGGAAATGTTGTTGAGTGGATCTAAATGCATGGGATGAAGGTTTCTTCTACAGTTTTTGGATTAACACCATTTTATGTTACTGTCTTTCTGATGGTAGTTAATAATGAGAGTGGGTTATTTTGTATAGCCTGCTACGGATGATATTGGAATTGTCAGTATTTCACATGGGTGTATTGGAATAGCTCCATGAGCTTGTTCTGTTCTTGGTATAGAACCTACAAGGTTAAACATATCCCCATTTACATCGATCTTTGTCTTCACTTCAAGTTGATAGATGAATGGGTGCTTATGTTTTGTTCACTACAAGAAAAAATACATTGGTGAGGGGCAAAAAATGTCACCATAAGCTCCTTGGTAATGGTCAAAAGAGCATTCGTCACCAAAGGTGGCGTTGCCAAAAGTATAGGTGCTATAGTGACATACAAATTCTGTGACCGATAATGATTTATAATGACGGATAGCGACCATCACCATTTCATATGAGCAATGGTGATGGACCATAGCCTCCGTCACCAAAAGCTGAACATCACCAAAGGTGGCGTCACCAAAAGTATAGGTGTTATAGTGACATTCAAAGTTCATCACCAATAATTATTTATAATAACAGATAATGACTGTCACCATTGCATATGAGCAATGGTGATGGACCATAGCCTTAGTCACCAAAAACTGAATGTCACCAAAGGTGGTGTCGCCAAAAGTATAGGTGTTATGGTGACATTCAAGATTCATCACGAATATTGATTATAATGACAGATAGTCACCGTCACCATTTCATATGAACAACAATGATTTATTGTGATGGATATTTAATGGCCATCACTATTAGTGCATATATATGGTCACGTTCGTTGACTGTCACCAAAATCCAAATTGCCAGAAGTATAGGTGTGGTGGTGACATTCAAGGTTCGTCACGAATAATGACTATAATGATGGACAATGATCATCACCATTTCATATCAACAACAACGAATTATGGTTACGGACCTTTGAGTACTGTCACTATTGATGCGTATATATGGTGGCATTCGTTGACCGTCACCATTTCATATTTTTGGCGAGGGTCGAAAAATGTCACCAAAGCTCATTAGTGATGGTCAAAAGAGCCTCTGTAACCAAAAATTGATCGTCACCATTCCATATGGATGTTAGGGCATGATGGAATCGAACCACCAACCTCCTACTTGTAAAGAAAGTGCTCTTCCATTGAGCTAGCGCCCTTTAAAGAATTATAATTTTAAAAATTAGACATTGAAACTTCATAAATTGTAAATTCTACAACTTTCAATAAATTAAAGTCTCGACAATATTTTAATAAACAAGAAAAGGATCATCGAAGCTGCAGGTCCCTACCTCATGGTTATTGAAGTTATGAAAAGTGGGTGGAGGGAAAAATATCTATGAATAAGAGAATCAATATG
Source organism: Pinus tabuliformis (assembly GCA_031772625.1). Classification (NCBI taxonomy): domain Eukaryota; kingdom Viridiplantae; phylum Streptophyta; class Pinopsida; order Pinales; family Pinaceae; genus Pinus; species Pinus tabuliformis. The sequence continues at coordinate 868,819,237 of CM062810.1, read as the reverse complement.
TTCAGTTGAATAATCAATTAGAAGTGAAACTCTAAAGAGATTTATAACCTATAAATGACCTATAACTAACAAATTCACCAAATATTGCAAAGGAAATGTGATAAGTGCATAGCATATGGAAGAAGAGGAGGCAGGGACTTGGAGCCCTTGTACATCTTGGCATGCGTTAGCACTTGGCACATATTAACTTGTTTGACATGTCTTCATACTATCTGGCACATGTTAGCATGCCCTAGCATTCCCTAACACACCTTAGTGGTCATGACCTCACAACTAGCATTACATTTTTCCATGACTTGGGAACCTTACATTCACTAGAGCACCTTGGCACTCCCTAGTTGTCATGGCCTCTGTTATCCTCCACAATGTCCCAAGTTGATGAGGATATCGGTGGAGGTAACAATAGACCATGCTTTTAATTTGGTAGCTAGCCCTACCAAACCAGATAGGGCTCTCTCTATGAAATCACAGCCAAGAGATGATTGGAATGTAAAGGATTTTAGGCTAGCTAGCAAGGCTCAGATGGGTTTTTGGAAAATTTAGGGACTTGGAACTCTGTCCATCGGTGTCTTGTCTAGAAGGGACTTTGTTCAGGAGGTAGGGACTTGGAACTATGTCTAGGATAAAGCACTTAACATGCATGACAGAAGCTCCCTAGAATAGAGTACCTCCTACCTAGAAGAGTGAACCCTGCTAAAAATATAGAGCCCTTCTCTACTGTGCACTTTTCTTAAAGATAAATCTATGCATAAAATAGTACTAAGAAAAACACCTAAATTAAGAAAAGCGAGCATCTAAGTCAAAGTATAAAAGAGTACTAAATATGGCTCTATATAAGTTTGGGAAACACTAGACAAGCATGCTTGCATATGACAACCATAATATGCCTAAAATTGATGCGCTTCTTTCATTGTTTCTATACCCTCATAGCAAAACTGGAATCTGTAGCATGTACCCCAGGGTTGTATGCATCTGCTGAAGGTGTAGATTGAATGGATCTGCTGAGATGAAGTACTATTGAAGGAGAAACACCTTCAAAATAATAGATAAAGTCTATTGTGAATTCAACCCATTTTCACATAGACCAAGGCTGCTACTGGGTACACTTCTCCACTGAATGGAAACTACAATGTATCGTAGTGCTACAGAAGAAAAAACACCTTTAGTGCAACACAGATAAAACTCTAACGGGTATTGTCACTGTGGCTTCGATTGTTGATGATCTCATCAATATAGGTAACAACTTCGATAATTGAAAAACCAAAAGGTAAGTTGCATAGAACATTTGAAATGACAGATTTGGGCATAATTTATTATTGTTTAGGAGTGTTAGTATAGAAAATGCAAGGTAGCCTTTTGTGTCTTTATGTCGCAATCCAAGGAAGCGAAGAAATACATAAAATATTAAATAGCATGGTATAAGTCGATTGCAGGTTATTTTGAAACGCGAATGGAATTCTCCTTTTGTGGTTTCTAATCTAGTGGGTATAACTTTAAATAAGAAATTGATAGTTATGGGGTTGGAGTTGTCTCACAATTCATGAAAAGTCCCAAATTTGTTCACGAGAAAGAAGCAGAGCAAGTCATCAAGTTTATGGAAGGGAACACCCTATTTGCAGGAAGATAACTTGAAATTAGTCGGGCATATTATTTCTTGTCTTCTTGTACGTGTGTGCTTTGAAATGATAACCACATCCAAAGACTCAATAACAACTCTGGTAAAGTTTATAGATGTGAATCACTTCTAAGAAAACCCATCTCTTATTGACAATTGAGTGAGGAATATATCGAAGGATTCAATCTTTCACTATCATAAAAGGAAGTTGGGGTATCTAGCATCTCGCAGCCAAACCGACTCCAACCATAATGTGAAAGGTAGGTTAACTACAAAACTTATTTCCCACTTTGCAGTATTGTTGCCTCTTGAATTCCAACAGGTATCTGGCTACATAGATCCACAAAAATTGTGCCAGGTAAATTCTGCATGATACAATTGTGACATGGAAGCCTGACACTCGCTCTAGTTTCCCTCTAAAAGAGGGTAAGTCAAAATACTATGACAATATTAACTGTAATTTGATCATACACTATTGAGGTATTGCATGGAATAAGCAATATAATATCAATGCACTAATGAAGAACTCAAAATAAACAAATTTCTTATTTCTACAATAGTGCCGCTCTTGGGATTCTCATATAAAGCACCTAACCTGCATGGAAAAAGCTTCCTCGAATAAAGTATCGCCTACCTAGAAGTGTGTCCCCTGCTTAAAATATAGAACCATTCTCTATTGCTCATTTTTCTTACAGATAAATCTGTGCATTAAATAGAACTAAGAAACACACCTAAATTAAGAAAAGTGAGCATCTAAGTCAAACTATAAAAGCATACTAAATATCACTCTATCTAAGTTTGGGACTAAACAAGCATGATTTCATACAACAACCACAAGATGCGTAAAATCAATGCACTTCTTTCATCATTGCTACACCCTCATAGGAAGAATATAATCTACAACATGTATCCCAAGGCATTGGATAGGTACTTCCACATAGATCTACGTGTGTAAACATGTGGCAATAGTCCATAAGACTCTTAACCTTGAAAATTACTTTAATTAATAGAATTATTAAAGTAATTGGCTTTTATAAGAAAAAGTGAGTTAACCTAATGAAATGGAGAGGCTATTTGCATTAATGAATTAAATGAATCTCAACCATTGATCTCAAGTGATGTTGAGATCTAATCTCAATATGAATCACCTTGGAGATCAGAGTTTTGGATTCAATCAATAACTCCAACGTATAAAAGGAATTCTAGGCTAAAAGAGAAGACACATTAGTGAGCACACGACAATGAGGTAGTGAGGATCTCAATGATTGGCTGGAAGACATTCATCCAAGTGTGCATAGTCCAAGGAGGAGTGCAAGGGATAACAAGGGAGAAGGATCCAGGTTATCCAACAAGATCAAATGATCAGTTTTTTAGGGTTTGATCAGTTGGAATTTTCCAAAGTTTTGTTGAATTTGTATTTCTCCTCAATGGGCCATTATACCAGTAAGGGAGCCCTTGTATGTTGAATATTAATTGATAAAACAGCCGATTTGAAAGGCGGAGATCTATGTGTTCATGTGTATGAGATTGATGTGATTATTTTGCTTCAACATTTTATTTTTATTTGTGTTAAAAACTTAGCAATGTTTTTTATTCAATAGATCTACAATAATAATTATTTAATCAAAAAGGAATCTGTCGATTCAATGATTAGCCAAAAGTTGGGGTTAAAGAAATCAACACACACACTTGGATAACTTCAAAACAAGCACCTTCAAAGAATTTGGCACCAAAGAAATATGTCTATATGTGTCACATGCACACCTTTACGAATATATGCCTTTTACACAGATATTTGAAGGCATAAAATTCACAATTAGGAGAGAGTTTTCAACATTTTCCTAAAGAAAACCTCACAGCAAACCCCCCAGGATTTTGCACACATGGACAATTTCAAATGAAGCACCTTCTAAAAATTAGGCAAAAAACAAATATGTATTATCTATGCGTCTAATATTTTCACTTTAACAAATATATTCTTTTTGCATAAATATTTAATGACATAAAGTTCACAATGTGGAGAAAAATTTCAACTCCTTTTCTAGGGAAAACCAGGCGGGGAAAACCCAGACACTTCCCTACAATTTGCATATGGTATCGAATGTAAAGAATTTGGAACCAAAGAAATATGTCTATATGTGTCACATGCACACTTTTACGAATATATGCCTTTTATACAGATATTTGAAGGCATAAAATTCACAATTCCGAGAGAGTTTTCAAAATTTTCCTAAAGAAAACCTCACAGCAAACCCCCCAGGATTTTGCACACATGGACAATTTCAAATGAAGCACCTTATAAAAATTAGGCAACAAAGAAATATGTACTATCTATGCATCTAATATTTGCACTTTAACAAATATATTCATTTTGCATAAATATTTAATGACATAAAGTTCACAATGTGGAGAAAAATTTCAACTTCTTTTCTAGGGAAATCCAAGCGGGGAAAACCCAGACACTTCCCTACAATTTGCATATGGTATCGAATGTAAACCCAGACTAACCCACTAAGGATGTCAAGAGAGGCACACAAAATCGGCAACCGGCCTTGGGAAAGAACCCTGAGGACTCCTACATGAAGCTTAAAGAACTCAAACACTAGAGATATCCCATGGAAAGAATTTTCAACTTAGACATAAGAATACAAACATAGTTTCTAAAACAAATTAAATAGGAAAGGAATGACTTTGAAATTAAACTATTGTAGAAATAAAAATATAGTTAAAAATTATATTAAGGGATGCAACAAGAGGGTGGTCGAGAGATTCTCAACTCCCTTTCACCCGAGGAAGTTCCTACCCAAAACCCAAAAATGGTTTGACAGCATGTTGGTCGTCAAGCAAATGAAGGAGCTTTCTAGTGAAGGGTTGAGAGAGGCACCTAAGTTGGAACCTAAATAGGTACCCAATAATGCAAATATTCATAAAAGAATGCAATTACGAAAAAAAGATTGCTTGTTGCGCATTCTACATTCCATTAGTTTTATGTGTACAAAATTATGGTAGGTGGAAATAGGTGAAGGGTTTCAGTAAATGTGGGTAGAATGTTAGAAAAGAAACCAATGCTTTGTCCCCTATCCTCCAAGCATGTTAGTATCTTTGGGGATTTCCTTATCATCCTTGGTACACAATGGATGACAAGCAACATAAGTGGTGATATCCTTTACTAAAGTAAGAAACCCCTAGTACTTAAGAGTGGCATACCCAAGTAATAAGAAGTCCTAGGATTACCACAATACCATGAGTAATTCTAAACTCTCCGTCTTCCAAATGACAGCTACAAGCATATAAAAATAACTAATAAAGAAATTCTTTTAATTCTCTTTTGATTCCTATATCAAAAAAAGGTGGTGAAGTCCTCCCAAACCTTGATTCTCACTTATTTAAGTCACGCAAACATTCATTTGATTCATTTTTCACCATCATCTCACTAGGGGAATCATATCAAGGAGTTTATAGATTAATTTGTGGATAGAAAGCTTCCAAAGGAATGCAACAACTTTCTGACACATTTCAAGTGCATTCAATTCCCAACGATCCACAAAATAAATTGAATAGAAAATTTTGACGTTCATCTTGTTATGTCTCCTCTAATTTTGATATTCAGGCATTTTTGTAGTTTTCATATATTTTATATTTGGAGCAGTGTGTGTCAGATTGATTTATCTATGTGGATGTTGGGACAAGGTCAAAAAGAGCATACTCTAAACTGAAAGTGCATGCCACAAACGCAAAACATGTTCCTCTACAAAGTAATAATGTGAATGTGTCCTCGTTGGTCATTTCTATGGTATGTGAATGATTTTAGGCTGGTTTCATAGCCTACTTGATATTGGCAGCATTTTTTGGAAGGCCTCATTCGTACTATGCATCTACTACATTGTGGTTGTTTACTTTTTCTTGTTCTCTCAAAGGTTGGTTGTTCTTGTACACAACCACTGTTATGGGATTGCAATGACATTTTGAATGGGCTAAAAAGGATAACGCCACACCATTGGGCTTATAGATATCTATTGCAATGGAGCATTGTTACGCAATTAGCTTAAATATGGCCTCAAGGTTTATTTTTCCATGCACATTTCATTGGAATTTTATGGTAGGTCAATTTATGTTTCTTCAAACAAGTAAATATTTCTTCCTTGCAAGTTTCTTGAGAGGTTGCAAGGGCTTGCACCTGTGTATTTATTCTCTCTTTCTCATCATTTCTTCAGAAAGGGGGCTTGACACTGTTTTCATGATTCTGATCAATTTTGTGCTTCAAATGGATCTGTTTCAGGTAGGATTTTGTTTAAAGTTGGGGGGCCTGCATGCCCTTTCTTAAAGTTGTTTAAGATACAAAGAGCATATTACAGAAAGGGATGTCAATATATTTCAAAAAAATATGAACCAGAAATTAGACAAAGCTATTATCACTATAGTTGTTAGGTGTTTTTGAGAAGCAAGAGAGCCCCATAGGTTTCATTTGGTGACTGAGTGATCATAATAATAACTCATTTCCATAATGAAAATAATTAGGAATAACATCCAACATAAAATTGATAGGAAACTTGATACATATAGGAAAGATTTCTTTTCTGATTGGCATCATCTTAAGTCGAGACACACTTCTACTCTAATACCTTGTGTTGCCACTTTTTTGTTCTATTTCAAATATGAGTGTTAGTAAGAAGTTAAAACCTTTGTGGACATGATTATTTTTGGAAACACTAGACAAGCATGCTATCATAAAACAACCATAAGATGCCTAAAATAGATGTGCTTCTTTCATCGTTGCTATACCCTCACAACAAAATTGGAATCTGTAACATGTACCCCAAGGTTTTATGCATCTGCTGAAGCTGTAGATTGAAAGGATCTATTGAGATGAAGTACTATTGAAGGAGAAACACCTTCAAAATAATAGATAAATTCTAATGTGAATTCAACCCATTTGCACACAGACCAAGGAAGCTACTGGGTACACTTCTCTGTTGAATGGAAGTTGCAATGTATTGTAGTGTTCCAGAAGAAAAAAAACCTTTAGTGCAACGTGGATAAAACTCTAACATATATTGTCACTATGGCCTTGTTTGTAGATTATCTCATTAATATAGGTAACAACTTCGATAATTGAAAAACCAAAAGGTGAGCGGCATAGATCATCTGAAAGGACAGATTTGGGAATACTTTATTACTATTTAGGAGTGTTAGTATAGAAAATGCAAGGTAGCCTATTGTGTCTTTATGTCACAGGCCAAGGATGCGAATAAATACATAAAATATTAAATAGCAGGGTATAAGTTGATTGTAGGTTCTTTTGAAATGGGAATGGAATTCTCCTTGTGTGGGTTCTAATCTAGTGGGTATAACTTTGAATAATAAACTGATAGTTATGGGGTTGGAATTGTCTCACAATTCATGAAAAGTCCCAAATTTGTTCACTAGAAAGAAGCAGAGCAAGTCGTTAGGGTTATGGAAGGGAACACCCTATTCATAGGAAGATAACTTGAAATTAGCCATGCATATTATTTCTTGTCTTCTTATACGTGTGTGCTTTGAAAAGATAACGACATCCAAAGACTCAATAATAGCTCTGGTAAAGTTTATAGATGTGAAGCACTTCTAAGAAAACCCATCACTTAATGAAAATTAAGTGAGGAATATGTCGAAGGATTCAATCTTGCTCTCAGTCATAAAAAGGAAGTTGGGGTATCCAACATCTTGCCAACAAACCAACTCCAACCATAATGTGAAAGGAAAGTTAACTGCGAAACCTCCTTCCCACTTTGTAGTATTGTTGCCTCTTGAATTCCAATAGGTATCTTGCTACTTAGATCCACAAAACTCCTGCCAAGTAAACTATGCATGATACAATTGTGACGTGCAAGCTTGACACACGCTTTAGTTTCCCTCTAAAAGAGGGTAACTCAAAATATTATGACAAGCTTAATTGTAATTTTATCATACACTATTGAGGTATTGCATGGAATAAACAATATATTATTAATGCACTAATGAAGAACTCAAAATAAATGAATTTCATATTGCTACAATAGTGCCACTCTTGGGATTCTTGGATAAAGCACCTAACCTACATGGCAAAAGCTTCCTAGAATAGAGTACCTCCTACCTAGAAGTGTGTCCCCCGCTCAAAATATAGAACCCTTCTCTACTGTGCACTTTTATTAAACATAAATCTGTGCATAGAACAAAACTAAGAAAAACACCTAAATTAAGAAAAGTGAGCATCTAAGTCAAAATATAAAAGCATACTAAATATGGCTTTATCTAAGTTTTGGAAACACTAAACAAGCATGCTTGCATACAACAACCACAAGATGCCTAAAATCGATGCACTTCTTTCATCGCTGCTACACCCTCATAGGAAAACTATAATCTACAACATGTATCCCAAGGCATTGGATAGGTACTTCCACACAGGTCTAAGTGTGTAAACATGTGGCAATAGTCCAAAAGACTCTTAACCTTGAAAATTACTTTAATTAATAGAATTATTAAAGTAATTGGATTTTATAAGAAAAAGTGAGTTAGCGTAATGAAATGCAGAGGCTATTTACATTAATGAATTAAATGAATCTCAAACATTGATCTCAAGTGATGTTGAGATTTAATCTCAACAATGAATCACCTTGGAAATCAGATTTTTGAATTCAATCAATAACTCAAACTTATAAAAGGAATGCTAGGCTAAAAGAGAAGGCACATTAGTGAGCACAAGACAATGAGGTAGTGAGGATCTCAATGATTGGCTAGAGGAATTCATCCAAGTGTGCGGAGTCCGAGGAGAAGTGAAAGGGCTAACAAGGTAGAAGGATCTAGATTAGCCAGCAAGATCAAATGATGAGTTTTGGAGGGTTTGATCAGCTGGAATTTCCCAAAGTTTTGTTGTATTTGTAATTTTCCTCAACGGGCCATTCTACCTGTAAGGGAGCCCTTGTATGTTGAAGATTAATTGATAAAACAACAGATTTGAAAGGCGGAAATCTATGTGTGCATGTGTATGAGATTGATGTGATTATTTTGTTTCTACTGTTTATTTTAATTTTTTTTAATGTCAACAATGTTTTTTATTCAGTAAATTTGAAGCAATAATTATTTAATCAAAAAGGAATATGTGGAGTCAATGATTAGCTAAAAGCTGGGGTTAGAGAAATCAACACACGCACATGGAAAACTTCAAAAAAAGCACCTTCAAAGAATCTGGCACCAAAGAGATATGTCTATCTGTGTCATATGCACACTTTTGCGAATATATGCCTTTTACATAGATATTTGAAGGCATAAAATTCACAATTCGGAGAGAGTTTTCAACATTTTCCTAAAGAATATCTCACAGAAAACCCCCCAGGATTTTGCACACATTGACAGTTTCGAAAGAAGCACCTTCTAAAAATTAGACAACAAAGAAATATGTATCTATGTGTGTAATATTTGCACTTTAACAAATATATTATTTTTACATAAATATTTAGCAAAAAGAATTTCAACTTCTTTTCTAGGGAAAACTTGGTGGGGAAAACCCGGACACTTCCCTACAATTTGTAGATGGTTTGAATGTAAACTGAGACTAACCCATTAGGGATGTTGAGAGAGGCACACAAAAGGGGCATCCAGCCCTGACAAAGAACCTTGAGAACTCCTACATGAAGCTCAAAGCACTCAAACACTAGGGTTATCCCATAGAAAGAATTATCAACTTAGACATATGAATACATAGTTTCCAAAACAAATTAAATAGGAGAATACCTCGGCAATGACTTAACTATTTCATAACTACCATGCTCTCACTTGGCTATAACTGGTTCATGATGATATTGTACAAGGAATTAAGGTTAAGGAGAGGTACAAGGAAGGGAGATTCTATGATTCCAATATATCACAAGATCTAGAGTATTCTTTCACACAGAGGAACTCACACCATTACATAATCTAAATCCAACCTACTAGGAATAGACCAAAACACAATAATGAATGAATCAAAGTGTGGTGTAGACTATTAATTGATGTGCATACTTGACGCCAGTGGCTATATATAGCCTTAAAAAGCAGCAATGGTGTTTCACGCAATTAATGGCAATGGGGTTCAGACTCATTCATATCTCCTCTTCATGAGGAACTGAGAAAAAAACAACAAGGGAATTTTACACACAATTATTGGCAATGCCACTTACATTCAGTCACATTCAGGATAGCTCATTCAAAAGTATTGCTTCATAGGGAAGTGAGGAGGAGAGGACAAAGAGATTTTCATAAGGAAGTGAGGAGCAGGAGAGGAAGATGAGATTTTGTAACAGGGGAAAGTCATCTGTCTTATTATTGTTTTTCACAGATATTTAAGACCAGGTAGACAACCATGCTGATCCCAGGATCAACTAATCATTAATATAGTAGAAACACCAGTCAATCAAACCAACTAGTTTGGTTTGAGCAGATATAACCGTCCTGGGTTCGATTCTCACCGCATTCCTGTACAGACTACTGAGACTCAATGACATTATCCCTCGGCCCCAAAATTAGGTGGTTCTATCAAAAAAAAGAATTCGCAGACTAAACCAAAACACCCAACCTACTCCATCGTGCCCAAAATGCAAAATGGTGAAGCTATTATTTATGGAGGGTGTCTATCGGGGACGTGGAGGGGTGACCCAACAACTGAGCAGCAGTCCATTTGTTGAGATGATGTAGTAGTAGACATCATGGGTGGGTGGGTCCCCGTAACAAGTTGTGCACATCAGGGCAGGCCAGTTTGCTTTCTGCCTACATCCTCAACTTTTTGAATCAACTTGGTCACTATGGATTACCTGCATGATTTCTTCTCATGCTATGATGTGTGCATCGGATGTTGAGTAGTACTTGTATCTTGACATGGCCACAGTTTTTGTGTATGCATGGATCCTACAATTGAAGGTCATACCCTCTTGCATTTAACTGCAAGAAGATTGCCACAATCTTTTTCTGTGAATTAAAGAGTGGGTGCATTTAACGCCAACTTTGAAGCAAACTACTGGCTGTCTTGATCATTTGGAGGCATCAATCTACTGCTTGTTTTGAGCATGACCATTGTGTTTTCCAACAGTATGGCCGTAAATTAAGTCTCCAAATTGTGATTGCATGCATTGTGCTTCCATCGGCCAAATGGAAATTCCCAATAAAACACTCCACCAAACTCAACCCTAGGCTCCATATATCGCCCGTGTATCCGTTGTACCTTTCACCATGGGTCTCGAGGTCAAATATTTTGGGGCTCATATTTTGATGACCTTAACAAATCTAGATTTGTTAAAAAATCTTAATGCCAGCAAACATAATAATTTGTCCAGTGTGTAAATTGTAATCATTATATTAATAATAACAATCCATATGGTTCACATGTGACTGTTGAGAAAATTTGTGCCACTAAATTACAATTTAAGTCCAACATAATCCATAAATTCAATATAATCGAAACATATGGAATCCAAATATAAAAACATAAATTCAATAGGCTGAGTATATATGCTTCTATTGCAAAAATATATAAGGGCACCTGGAGTCATAAAAGTAGAGGGATCTAAGTTGTAGTTAGAGAGCCAGAAAATAGGTAGTAGGACCAGTGAAATAGTTTTGACTAATCGATTCCCCAATCCAACACCACCTCCTGAAGCTACTCATTCTCAATCAATCTTTCTTGGAGGGAATGAAAATGGTAATGAAATAACCGATATAGGATTTTGGATAATAGGTAGGTTTTAGGCTTCAGCTCCAAATTACAAAATAATAAATCACTGAAGAACGTTGATGGGCCCTTGGATGTAATATGCTTAACCTAGAAAATATAATAGAGTACATCAATAATTTAGTGCAAAACTAAGATAGCTAATGCAGAAACAATCGCTTATATTATTTAGGGAACTGATAGAAAGCTAGGAGAGAAGTAATCTGCAAGAAATTTTATGGAAGTACAATGCAATTTCAAAAATATCTTCATCACACATGCATTTGTGATAAAATCCCCTATGAATATCCATAGTGCAATCAACAATGACTTTATAACACCCACCAAAATTAACAGATTCAGTCAAGAAAATGTTGTGCTTACCTCTAAGGGGTGAATCCATAAGGATAGACATAATATTTGCAAGGGTTACGACATTTCTCAATCCTTCTACTTAGGTTCAATGTCTATGTAGCAGGTCTAATCTCGGAGAATCCACCCACCGAAATTAACAGAGTCAATCAAGAAAACAGAGTCAATACTTCATAACCCTGGCCGAAATTAATTTAGTCAAGAAAATGTTTACCTCCAAGAGATGAATCCACATTTATAGACAAGTTACAGCATTGCTCAATCCCTTTTTCCTTGCCCTATGCACTGTATACGAAGGTGTAATTACGCCGTTAACTCCATCTTTAACATCTTCACTTTACAGGAATTTCTCCTCCAGAAAAATGCTTCCATGCCAGCCATATTCAACAGTGATATTGGTAGGCCCGGTTTCTCTGGCTTTTTGTGCAACGAGGGATCTATGTTGCTACCTCAGCATGGATGAAGAGGATTTAATTTAAAAAAACAAGAAACCACCTCTCAGCATGGATTCAGAGGGTCTAATTCAGAGGATTTAATTTAAAAAACCAAGAAACATGGATTCAGAGGATCTAATTTAAAAAACCAAGAAACCGCCTCACCATGGATGCACAGGATTTAATTTAAAAAACCAAGAAACTGCCTCACCATGGATGCAGAGGATTTAATTTAAAAAACCAAGAAACCGCACGCTCTGCAGAATAAAACGCTCCCAGTGGCCACTATTCGACGATGGCCACCGCCCAGATCCAACCATGATATCTCCATTTCTCTGCAAGTAGGGATCTATATTGCCGCCTCTCACCAAGGATGCGGAAGATCTAATTTAAAAAAACCAAAAAAATTGAAGAATATCTAAAATTTCATCACAGACAAAATCAGCAGGAATCGAGAACCACTCTAAACTGGGTAGGAAAAACCAGGGCAACACTAATTCTACTCCATTGATAATGATAGGATAATCATCATTCGACATATTCCTCGCTCAATTTTCATTAAGTGATGGGTTTTCTTGGAAGTGCTTCACATCTATAAAATTTACCAGAGCTGTTATTGAGTCTTTGGATGTGGTTATCTATTCAAAGCACACACGTACAAGAAGACGAGAAATAATATGCTTGGCTAATTTCGAGTTATCTTCCTGTGAATAAGGTGTTCCCTTCCATAAACCTAACGACTTGATCTGCTTCTTTCTAGCGAACAAATTTGGGAATTTTCATGAATTGTGAGACAATTCCAACCCCATAACTATCAGGAAGGGAACTCAGCAGGAATCGAGAACCACTGTAAACTGGGTAGGAAAAACCAGGGCAACACTAATTCTAGTCCATTGATAATGATAGGATAATCATCATTCTCATCATGACGCAAAACATATGATATTTTTTCTTGATAGTGAACAAGCACCTTCTCTGTTTGGAGGTGAAGAAAACATTCGGATTCTGCAAGTAGAATTGTAGTGTTTCACCTATATAGGGCCACCCTAGCGAACCAGGGGTCAAGCTCAACAAGCTGCTTCCAACGATTTTAGGTTGGTGCCATAGCCTTATAACGACCAAGGCTACCAAGAAAATTAGCCCAAATCCTGCTAAATTCATCGTAGCAGATTCTCTCGGGGAATTATAGAGAATGGTAAGAACAACACAATGGACTTATTAAAATGAATAAGCCAAGTGGATTTTATGGAAAGACACCGAGGAAAGAAGATTATATATAGGAGAGATATGGCGTTGGATAGTCACTTGGCCAACTCAACCCACCATGATTCTAGAAATTTGACTGATAAAGACTCCTCGATATTGCAACTGTTAATACAATGATAAGAAAGATTATTGGCAAAGGCAACACGAAGCAATTACACTTAGAATTAAAATTAAGGAGCACCCTTTCCAAAACTAGTGACGCAGAAACACATATTCATACCACCGAGACCGTGAAAAAATTCTTGCAATAAACCCAGACTAACCCACTAGGGATGTCGAGAGAGGCACACAAAAGGGGGCAACCAGCTCTGGGAAAGAACCCTCATAACTCTTACATGAACTCAAACACTGGAGGTATCCCATGGAAAGAATTTTCAACTTAAACATAAAAATACAAACATAGTTTCCAAAACAAATAAAATAGTTATGAACCAGTTAAGTCATTGCTGAGAATACCCTATTCCAAATTCAATCCAATAGGGTTTCCCTTCTCAGGCCTATCTCTGTCCCTCTTGTAATGGCCATTCCCTTGAATATTGCCATTTTCTTTGCCCTTTTAAGCGGGATTTCAGTTCTTATTTTCCAAATCTGACACTTAGGGTCCAATCAGAAATCGAATATGTTTTTTCCTAGCTCATCAAAACTGTGGCAGCCCCTACAAGTGCTTAAATGTAGCTATTTTCAATCCAAATTGAGCTATAGAGATGCAAAGGTAACTGGTTTCACTCTGATTGTAGAATTGTAGGATAAGTAAGCATAAATACATGGTGAATGAGAATGTGAATTCAGGAATGTGATATCCTGCTGATCCGGAAACCCGCAAGTCTGAAATGGATTGAAGAATGCACCAGTGAAGATATTGTGAGAATTTAGAAAAATGGAAATGGTGGAGTGAATATATGGTGAGAATTTAGAAAATGAAAATGGCGTAAAAGAAAGGGAACAAAATTTAAATTCGCAGGGAGAGGTGAGAATGTGTGCACGTGGGTGTTTAATAGTGCTTAAGAGTTAATGTTGACTCACAAAATTTTACCGTGTAATTCTTTTTCATAATTATAGTGTGACTAAATTTCCTAGGCATTTCTATTATAGGTTGAATTTTTACAATCAGCATGGATATTTTGTTAATTTAAGAATAAAAAATAAAGAGTTTATTAATGAATAAGTTGTTACACTTTCTAAATTTAAGTAATATTTTTTAAAATTAATAGGTTTGATTCTATTCATGTCTTTTTACCCATTTTTATGAAGAAAGAGGGGTTGAGGATTGAATTTTATAAATTTATTGAATTATATTAACTTTCTTCTCTTTACTTTTTTACAATATAGATGGCACACTTATCTAGCATTAGAAGAGTGTGTTTTTTAATGGAATGAACTGAATTGGTAATAGGATCACTTTAAAAGGCACACAGATTTTCTCAACATCTTCTCTTGCACTCTTTTCTCATTAAAAAAGTAGCTTTTATTTAAGTTGGAAGGACAAAAAAATCACGGTTTTAATTACTATATTTTCATTCTCCTCGTCTTAATCCAATGTAATTACAATTAAATTTGGTAGAACAATCAAGCCTTGAATAAAAGTAATTGTAGTATTTGAAGCTAAACCTAACTACATGTTTGAGTCAAAGGAATCATTTCAATTATCCATGGAGCTACAATGAAATTATGCCAATTTATCTAATATTGGATCTTGAATGACTAAGAAAACTCAAGATTGTGGATATGTCATATTTATGTTGTTTGTGTTTTTGGGAGATGAATCTATGATTGGATGAATGGAATGCAAACATGCAAGATAAATTCAAAAACAGAATGGTGAGCCAACTTAAGAAATTGGTTTCACTAGTTAAAGTGGCAGTTAAACATTAGTAATAAGTCAAAAGTTTTAAGGGGTAGAAAAAGTAATGTGGCATCTCCAGCCCATGCATTTTCAGCCATAGATGGATAGCCACTTATACACCATTAAAATTTCGGCCCTTGAGAGACCATTTCACCATTATGACACAAATCTTGTTTTCTTAAGGAGGTATGTGATTCATTTAAGTGCATACATAAGGTGTAATAAAAAAAATGGAATGAGATTAAACAAGAATTCATTACATTTCATAGCAACCAAGAACCTATGTTTAAATTAAACCTGACCACACATAACATGGATAATCCTTGTTAATTTATTACAGTAAATAATATTCAATCAAATTTCATAGACACTTGTTTTTTAACTAAGAATGGTCCAAGGAAATTAGTTTCATATGAACAATTTTCCTCCTAGTCATAGGAATCCACTTAAGATGCCATCCCTAAGTTGGGTTATAAGGTCATGAGGTAAAATCGATGTAAGATATAGGCTCCCACTCACTCAACCCAACCCATTGCTCTCATGGAATTGTTACTTCACTCATTACAAAGAATTACACATATAATGTAACCCACAAATATCAATGGCACTCTCTTTCACTTCCCTACATGACATAAGGAAGATCTTCCCCTACTATGGTCAACAATGCCTTAGGGATTTTCTTCCCTTTAATTCTCTTTAGTGTAGGCAAAAAGAGTCCAATATGTTGAATGTTTTCTAGGAATAACTTGGAAGATTAAAATGTGCCTCTCAAATAACTAATCATCAATTTAACTAACGGGTGAAAGATTCCTTAGTTACCGAACCTCTATGCTCATCTACAACCTCTCTATCTGTTCACCAAGGACAATTGATTCCCCTTTCATGGTGTTTATTTTGATCATCTTCATATTTATGGTTAATTAGTAGAAGAGAATTAGCAAGCACTCAACCATAAGCCTTTTTTAATGCCTCAAATGCACCTTGAAATTACTTACGAAAAGGTTTTTTCAACCTATTGTGTGACTTTGTGATCCACCCATATTTTAAATAGGGATTGCAAATTAGGTTGATAATAAAGTTGAAAAGTATTTTGTCCAAAAAAACAATATAATATATGTCAAAAATCTAGGTCAAAATTATTTATAAAAAGCATAATTTTATATTCAAAAACATATGTTAAAAATGGATATTACAAACGTGATTGAAAAAAGATTTGATAGCTGCCATTTATTACAAAAATATTATAAATGAGGTAGAAAATTATTTTGAAAGTTTAATAGGAGGTATAGGTTGAAACTTTTATTTCAAAAAAAATTCTTTATCATGAGCTCAGAGATGATGGTAGTCATAGTTAAAGATCAAATCCTAATCTTAAACTCACTTCCTACTCTTAAGCTTTGCTTATTGAGCCTAACAACTAGCTGAGTCTAAATCACATTCTAAGTAGCTATATTCAACTTTGGATTCATAAGCTCCACAATGATTTCTATATATGTTATGTTGTATGCTTTACATTTATATTAATGCTTGAATCTATCTCCATTATTAATATCAATTACAACAATCTAATTTAATGTTATAGCATAATCAAACAACAAATTATGGTTGTTGTTGGATTGCGTAGTGTTAAACGAATGTATATGGAATGTTACTTAAAAGCACTCCATCACGGCACGATAACTTCACTATGTAGAGCTCCCCAACTATATAATGCCTTGGTAACACTCCTCAAGTGAGGCCTTCCTTACTTCAAGAATTGATAATGTTAATGCTAGACTAGTATAATGTTTGTTGGACACTTAAGTGGACCCTAGTTTACCAGTTAAATCCAACAAATGGTTATTTTGTTGTGACCACGACATGATTTTGAGGCCTTAGAAAAATGAAGGAATGACTGGCTAAACCTTAAGTGGAAGATTGTTTTGATGATAGAACGAAATATTTTTTAACGAGGAAGCCCCACTATTTTGTTGGAGAATGGAAAAATTCAGGAGACGTTCATGTATGAAGACATCTTTGAAATTTTATGTATATATATTTATAGTGAGTTTGTGTAAATGGTTGCATATTATTGATGAAGCCCCACGTCACCATTGAGGAGACAAGAAGACAAGTAAGTTGAATCTTAAATCCAATAACTTTGGAGCATTGTGATCACTTGGTTAATCAAGCAACATAATTTTTGGGAGAGCAGACAATGGAAAGATGAATTGTATCTAGTTTGTAGTAGAATTGTACTAGTTGTACTCAAAATATAAGGAAAAATTTTAGAATGGGTTTTGAGAGAGATTGGTGAACACAAAACCTTCAAGGATAAAAATTTTGTTGGTGAAGGAAAAGTTGTTTCCTACTAACCCACTGAGCATGTTGTTGTAAAACCTTACATTTAGGAATGGGTTGCAACTAGGTTGGCAAAGATGAGAGCTCAAAGGGGTGATATGTGATTACTAGAGTGGGGTTACGATAGATATGCGGTTGTAAAGTGGTAGGTTGGATACAATGTAGAATGATATTGTGGATGAGAAAGAATCAAATGAACTAATGGGAAACCATATTCTAAGGCCAACATATGTGCCCCTTCTATCTAGGGAGGATGAGAACCTAGTAGTAGGCATGGCACTAGACATTAGAAATGTTGGCCTTGTATCAACCCCACCCCTTATGCTTCTTAAATACAATTAGGTAACACTACACTAGCTTATTAATAATGGTTCAAGTCCACCTAGTAGTTAGCTTACTTATGGAGGAACAATAGGAATTAGAGGAAGTAGTCTTAACAATAATGCAAGTTGAATATTAGGAATAGCACAATTGGGAGTTATAGCTATTTAGAGCAAAAAATAAGAGTTTCATGAGTTTTAGTACCTATTATGTTTTGAAATATAACCTAGGAGAATGAAAGAGAAATAATATTAGAGTGATGCACTATTAAAAAAATTAGTCATATGTAAATGATTTGGAAAAAAAACATATTGATACGCATACCTTGATATAAAACAAACCCTTAAAATGTCATTCTTAAAATCTCTTGTGTAGTTACCTAATATCATTCAAGTAGAATATCCCAATTATTTATGTTAGTAATGGTGTGATAATATTTTTCATTCTTTTAAAGGAACTCTTTCTAGACATGCACCCCATCAAGCATAAATCATCCTAAAATATATCTTTGAAGTAACATAAATCATCCAATGACTATCCTCAAAAGAATTCTCACCCATAGACTTGGTGACAGTGTAAGGATTGTATTAAAGTGGTATGAGCTTCCTATGCGAGTTTTTTAATTTCTCTTAATGCGAGTCCAAGCATAACTTGTCACCAACCTGAAACTTATGCGAAACCTAAAGGATTGTGTATCTACTTGTACTTGGAGTTGGCAACTTTCTACAAAATATCATGAACTCATTGTCCAATTTGTTGGATATGTTCCTCAAAATTGGTTGCTTTTCTTACCTCATTCCAAGCATGGGAGGTATCTTCATGTGTTATTCCATGAATATAGCTACATTAATTTGTGCCAATTGTTGAGACACTAAGCACACTTGAAAAGGCTTGTGGCTAATATAAATATGAAGAGTAATGTCAAATTTATATTGAAAATATGGAAGGCTTTCGACATGTGTATGTGGATGATCACAATTGTATATTCTAAGGACATCTACAATAATAATATTGACTACTTTTTAATTATCGATCTAGGGATGGAAGGCAATGGATTTGTACAAGCTTGATGTCCACCATGGACCAAGGGTTAAACCAGAAAATACTGAGGAACCAACTATCCCTATCAGGAAATATGGTATTTGGGAACCTAAAATGAACCAAAATATGCTCGAAGAAGAGCTTATGAGTGGATTTTATTGTGACACTCTTCTTACAGGGTATCAAAATTCCCATCCTAATAAAGCGATCAAAAACAACAAAAACACATTAATTACCATGCTTGACTAACGAAAAAATTGACATAAAATCCATGGGAACTAACTCCCAAGGATTGCCTAGAGTAGGAAAAAGCCTAGAAATGGTGTAGATGGCCATTTCCTTTGGTAGAATATAATTCTTCCACTACTTATAGGCTTCGACAATAGAATGAAACTCATTGTTATAAATTAGGTATCTATGAAACCCATTATAGAGGGTCTGGCTATGATAAACCATTGAAAGTTCATTTTTGTATGGGCACCACATTGATGGCATGAATGATTGGCTCATAGGGTCCTTGTTGTGTAACCATTCATCTATGAAAGCTACTTCCCCGATGAGATAGAAGTGAAAACTGATAGTTGCAAAGGTTGAATAATGACATGAACCTTGAATTTGTAACTTGTAACTTGTTAAGTGGGATAAGTTAAAATTGGACATGAGTAGCCTAAGATGAGTTATAGTCAGTTCTTAGGTGAACAAGGCATAGTCTAGTTGTAGTAACTGTAACTTGGTCAAGTTTTTGTAGTGGAGGAAGGACTTGGATGGGTTCCCAAGTCCCAAAAAACATAATGGTAGTTGTGAGGGCATGATAGCTAAGGAGTGCTAGGGCATGCTAATGAATGAAAAGGTATCCCAAGGAATGAAAAGGCATGTTAAACATGCCAGATAGTGTCAATGCATAATAAGGAGTGTTAGGGAGTGTCGGAGCATCACAAGGGATAACTATGTCAAAATGCATGGAAATGAATGAATACGAGTGTGTGCCAAGGAGTGTTAGTGAATTCTAGGTGTCCCAAGAATTAAGTGTACTAGGAGATGTTCATAATATGACTTGTAAGAGGTAATCCTATGGTTGCGATAAGGGGCTAGACAAAGCAGTTTCAAACAAAGGGAGACTTTGGGTTGGGCACAACACTATTTTTCCAATGCCTTGGTTGGGTTCCCAAGCCGCAAAAAAGGTAAGGTTGTCTATGAGGGCATCACAAAAAAGTTCTAAGGTGTGTCAAGGAATGCTAGGAAGTACTAACACATTCTAGATAGTTCCAAGGAATGTTAGGCATGCCAAGACGTTCCAAGTTCTAAGGCTTTCTAGGATGTGTCAAGTGCCAGGGTGTGGTGTGAACACATGCTAGGGAGCGTTAGGACCATGTTTCAGGGAAACAAAAGGGAGCACTAGTTTCAAATTGATTGAAATGAAGTGTCAATGAGTTCCAGGTGTGCTAAGGGGGGAGTGACAATATATGTTAGAAAATTCCAATGCATGCTAGAGTGTTAGGGAAGCATACCAATATGTGTTAAGTTTGAAGGAGTGACAATGTGTGCTGAGTGTTAGGGAGTGTAGGGAGAACTAGGTCAAAATGCATGGAAATGAATGAATAATAGTGTGTGACAGGGAGTTTCAATGAGTTCCATGTGTGTTAAGGAGGGAGTTCCATGGTATGCTAGGTAGCACTAAGTCATGTTAGCGTGCTTGAGCAGTATGTGGCCAAGATGTACCAAGTTCCAAGGTGTGCCAACATGAGCTATGGAGTGTTATGGAAACAAAAGGGAGAACTAGGTCAAAATAATGCATGCAAATGAACGATTAAGAGTTTGTGACAAGAAGTGTCAGTGAATTCTAGGTGTGCTAAGGAGGGAGTGATAAGGTATGTTAGGCATTGTTAAGGCATGCTAGAGGCTAGGGAAAGACATGAAGATGTGTCAGGTGATAGGGTGTGCTAATACATGCCAAGGAGTGTTATGGAGTGCCTGAGAAATGCAAGTGAGCACTAGTTTTAAATGCATGGAAATGAATGAATAAGAGTGTGTCACAGGGAGTGTCAACGAGTTTTAGTTGTGCTAAGGAGGAGTGACAAGGTATGATGGGTAGTGTCAAGGCATCTTAGAGTGTGAGGGCATGTCATAGAGTGGTAGGGTGTGTTAGGGACTGCCAAAGAATGCCAAGTAATGTAGGGGATGCTAACACGTGCCACATAGTGCCAAGGTATTGTTAGACATGCTAGGTGTTATGGCATGTCAAGATGTGAACTATGTTTCTTAGTTGTTATTATGGCCACGGTTGGATGTGAGCCTTGACTTGGTAACTTCTTAAGTGAGATGAGTTAATATTGGACATGAGTAGCCTAAGATGATTTATAGGTCATTCTTAGTTAAAAAAGACATGGTCTAGTTGTAGTACATGTAACTTAGCCATGTTGTTGTAGTCGAAGCAAGACTTGGTTGGGTTCCCAAGTCTGTGAAAAAATAAGGGTAGTTGTGAGGGCATGATAGATAAGGAGTGCTTGGGTGTGCAAGGGAATGAAAAGGTGTGATAACACATGAAAAAAAATTCAATGCATGTTGAGGAGTTTTGGGTTAGTTCCAGGGCATCATAAGGGAAAATTATTTCAAAGTGCATGAAAACAAACAAATAAGAGTGTCTGTCAGGGAGTGTTAGTGAATTCCAGGTGTCCCAAGGACGAAGTGTGTTAGGAGAATTTCAGAATAGGAATTGCAAGAGGCAAGCCTACGATTGCGATAAGGGGATGGAAAAAGCAGTTTCAGACAAAGGGAGACTTTGGGCTAGGCACAACACTATTTTTTCAATGACTTGGTTGGGTTCCCAAGTCACAAAAAAAGTAAGGCTATCTATGAGGGCATGACAACTAGGGAGTGCCAAGGTGTGCAGGGAATTCCATGAAGTGCTAACACATGCTAGAGATTTTCAAGGCATGTTAGTCATGCCAAGACATGCCAAGTGCTAAGATGTGTTAGGTGCTAGGGTGTGGCGCCAACACATGTCGGGGAGTGCCAAGGAAACACAAGGGAGAACTAGTTTCAATTTCATGGAAATGAATGAATAAGAGTGTGTGATAGGGAGTGTTAGAAAGTTCTAGGTGTGTTAAGGAGGGAGTGACAAGGTATGCTAGGCAGTGCCAAGGAATGATAGAGTGTTAGGAAAGCATTCCAATATGTTTGAAGTGTGAGGATGTGCCAATGTGTGTCAAGGAGTGTTAGGGAGTGCTAGGGAAACACAAGGGAGCACTATGTAATAATGCATGGAAATGAATGAATAAGAGTGTATGATAGGGAGTATCAGTGAGTTACAAGTGTGCGAAGGAGGAGTGACAAGGCACACTTGGCAGTGTTAAGGAATGTTAGAGTGTTAGGGTAGCATGCGACCAAGATGTGCCAACACGTGCAAGGATGTGTTAGCTGGGAGTGTGTCGGGGAGTGTCAATGAGTGATATCTCTCATGCCAAGGAGGGAGTGACAAGGTATGCTAAGCATGGGTAAGACATGCCAAGGAATATCAGGGCATGTCAAGAAGTTCTAGAGTGTTCTAGGTAGTTCTGGGGTGTGGTAACATATGCAAAATAGTGCCAAGGCATGCCAGGTGCTAAGACATGCTAGGATGTGTAGTGTGCCATAGTGGCAATATGCGTCAAGGAGTTTCAAGGTAACAAAAGGAATAACCAAGCTAAAATGTAAGGAAATTAACACATAAGAGAGTTAATAAGTTGGGACTTTATCTTTTTCAAAAGGTGCATGCTACGCACACTAATAATGTGTTCCAATACATGCCAAGTGCCAATGTGTGCCAAGTGCTAATGTTTGTCAATGCAATATTATCCCAAGGTGTTCCAGTGCAGGTTAGGGACTACAGGGCATGCCAACACATGATAGGGGAGTACTATGCTATGCTAAGGTATGCCAACATGTGCTTGGGCGTCCTACTCATGGCAATATGTTCTAGGTACAAATATGTTCTAGGTATAAAGATATTCCAAGACATGCAAGGTGCTAAGCAATGTTAGTGTACTATTCCAAATCATGTTAAGGTATGCCATGAGTGTTGAGGAATGCTAGGTCTCTCTCATTCATAGAATTGATAGAGATTGATTATGTATTAAATAATATAGTTCCTACACACACTAGTGGAACTTTATTTAAAGCAAATTTTCTAGATAATAAACCTAATAGAGATGAATGATGTGTTGACTCATAGGAAAACTATATTCTTATGACTTGAGGGAAATGATACAAACTAATTACTTCTTAACAAATTTACTAACTATAACCACTATGACCTTGGACACATAATGAAAAGGACTCCACAAAAATGGTCTTAAATCATTATCTTTTCACAAAAAATATAGTAACAGGTACATAGCATCATCAAAAACTGATTGGAATGATCAATGATGATGAAATTTTTTTTACTGTCACCAAAAGTAACCAAAAATAGCACTGGTGAGGGTTAGTAAAATATTGTCACTAGAAGTGTCACCAAAGAGAGAATTAGTGATGGGCCTTTAACGACCCTCACCAAAAGTGTCACCAAAGAGAGAATTAGTGACGGGCCTTTAACGACCCTCACCAAAAGTGTCATTGAAAATGGCTTTGGTGACAAACCTTAAAGGACCATCACTATATACACTTACAAAAACCTTTTTTTAAAGACCATCACCATACATGACATTGGTGACAGACCTTAGTGGTCCATCGCAGGCATGAAGCATATCAAAAACTCATTGGAATAATCAATGATGACGAACATTTTTTACCGCCACCAAAAGTAACCAAAAAGAGCACTGGTGATGGTCAATAAAAGATCGTCACTAGAAGTGTCACCAAAGAGAGAATTAGTCATGGGCCTTTAACGACCCTCACCAAAAGTGTCACCATAGAGAGAATTAGTGATGGGCCTTTAACTACCCTCACCAAAGGTGTCATTTAAAATGGCTTTGGTGACAAACCTTAAAGGACCATCACTATATACACTTACAACAACACTTTTTTAAGGACCGTCACCATACGTGACATTGGTGACAAAACTTAAAGGTCCTTCACAGGCATGACCCTCACCAATGACCTTTTTTCTTGTAGTGGTTGTCTAATTCATGTTGCAAAGATTCTCAAAGATCGCACATCTGGGCTTCGAGATTGTTGAAGTGTGGATGTTCTTACTTCTTTCTGAACTAGAAATGTAGGAACAATTGAGCTTTTATACATGCAGGTGAAATGAATTGTAAGCTGAGAGGTTTTTAGCCATGTAACATTTGTGATGTGTTCATCAATGCCTATTTTAAATGCTACTATTAATTGCAGAGGTATGTGCCAAGTACTTTAGCTTTTGCCCTAGATTTCAGGACTCTTAGATACATTTTTGTTTTGGAAGATGGTAGTCTTTGGTACGTTGGATACTTCTTGTAGTAACTTGGGGAGGTTGAAGAAAAAATCAAGAGTTCTGGCCTATTTTCCTTTATGATTTTCTTGTACTTTTCTTTTGTTGGCATGTTCCTCATTATGTCTTTATTTCTTCCCCAAATGTAGCTTTTCTTGTTTCAATCACATTTATAAAGCATTTATTCTTGCATAATTTTCTTAACTAAATTTGGAAAACTTACAAAACCTTCCTAAAAAGGTTGCAAGAGATCCTTGAGTGGAACTCAAGGAGGTCACAACATGCCCAGGGTGCAGCAATTTGTTAGACAAGAAATGCAACCTAGTAGATATTTGATTCGGCCCTATGAAGGTGGAGGTTCTCTAATTCATATTATTAACCATATGGATTTGGAGGTATGGATCAGTTATCATGCAAAGCCTTTCAACCAAGCAAAATAACCTCTGGGTAGAAGTCTGGTTTGATCAAATAAACGTGATTGTAGTATTTCATATGGCACAAATCTTCACTCCCAAGTATTGTGTTGCTACCAGGCTCATAATACATTAAACCTTCCAGAGGATTATTCAAGTAGGAACCTTCCATGTATGCACTTGTAGTATGGTCATAATAATACAATTATATTCCATCTGTAAGACCATCAGGTTTGGCATAATAATTAGGGTTGGCAGTTTCACTGTTTGCAGATGAGTAATAGTTATAATTGGTCATGGGAACATAAGCTCAAATATATTCTTCTATATATTTAAGAAAATGATGACATAAATATCGCTTCTTAATTCGCACTAAAACTAAATGAAAAAATTAGTTTGTTAATAGCATGGTAGGGCACTCAAAAAAATTTAAATTATCAGATAGTTTCAGGTTTACAAAGAGGAAAAAAGTAAGGAAACACTGGTATGCATGAAAACATGATAGCTCTCTGTATAGAATAATCATTTTATTGGAAATTACCCTTTGATACATTTTTCCATCTTGTAGTTGCCATTGTTCCTGTAGCTACACCTCGATTTGAGGGATCCACAGTAACCAAGGCTATTGAGCTACTAGTAACAAAAGCTAAAACTTGGATTGCGGAAACCTCGCCTGTATTCATGGGTCCTGATGATGTGCCAACAACATTAGTGATGCCTTTAGTAGAGACCTTATTAGTGTCTGTGTTGATTCTTGAGTTCCCAACATAAGTGATAGCACCAATCTGTTCATAGTAATTGGAAGTTCCAGGGTTACTAATCCCTGCACTCCTAGGTATTGTGTTGCTACTAGGCTCATAATACATTAAACCTTCCGGAGGATTATTCAAGCTTGAACCTTCCATGTATGCCCTTGCAGTATGGTCATAATAAAACAATTTTGTTGCATCTGTAAGACCATCAGGTTTGGCATAATAATCAGGGTTGGCAGTTTCATTGTTTGAAGATGAGTAATAGTTATAATTGGTCATGGGAACATAAGCTGAAATATATTGTTTTGTGTATGGAAGAACATGATGACATAAAGGTTCCTCGTAGCTAGTGGAGGGTAATGCTGGATCCAAGGGGGATGGGGGTGGTTCATCAGCGGGTGGTGAAGGAATGTCATGACCACCATCTAGAGGTGGTGGTGGAACCCACTCTTCCAGTGGAGGTTGAGGAGCTTCTCCCCATGCACCATCTGCAACCTATATTGGAAATGAGGAGTCTGCGCAATTAGATACAATGGGAATTATTGCAGGTGATGATGGATCCAATAAAGTTTGCAAAGAAGAACCATGAAAAGGTGATGTTTTATCTCCCTCGTGAATTGATGGTCATGCATCAGTCTAATCATCAACCTCCATGTCAACTTCCATGTCTACATATTCACCTACATCTTTTGAACTCTCAACAACCTTTTCAAATATTGAAGGAATATCCTTTATCAATTCATTTCCCTTTGTCCTATGAGGACTTGAAAAATCTGCAATAGCACATTCTGAGGCCCTCAAATTAGCTACTTGCCTTATATCACCTTCCTCTAAATCATGGTTTTTATCATTGTAAGTATATACTTTATTGGGAGACTTGTTACATATTTCATGCTTAGGTTAAGGCATGTTTTCAACTTGAGAATAAAATGTGTTTTCTTCATCCTTAGAAGACATCTGATTCTTATCTACGGGGAAAGCCATGTTGTCCTCATTGATTGGATATTTTTTGTGATATTCAACTTAAACACAAGTAGTTATTTTATCCTTATCATCCCTATTACTTTATCTCAATATAGTTTTTGATGTAACTCGATTTCAGAAGGAAGAAAACAAAGTGGATAAAATCCTACATTGATCTCCTCCTGCTGACATCGCAACCTCTTCCACACTAAGGACAAACTCAAGTCACTTAAGTTACGACTACATATGTAACCAAAATGATCCAAATAACCTCCTTGTGATAGAAGGGCTTTGTAGCAAGCTACTCGAATTTATGCCTCCATTGCATACCTTAGTCACAAGTTCAAAGCTCGAATGGTATCATTATTCCTAAAAAATGGTTATAGGTGTTGGAAATTGTTGGACAGAAATTCTACATTGAAATATGTTGAAAGATAACTTACTGCAAGAAACATAAACATAGCATGTATCAAAGTCATACTTTGAAGATATAAAATTTCCTTCCAGAATAGATAAACAATAAAATTGAATGCAATATATACAGTACCCGTCAAGAGCCTTTAATCTTAAGGACAACTTTTCAATCCATGTAAGAAGTTCAAGAGGATTGGGACTTTTCTCTTGAATCTCTTGTTTGAGAGATATGAACTATTTTTCTTGGTTAGGCTCTTATTTTTCCTCAAAACATTGTACTCCCATATCTTCTATTTTTGTGTTGTCAAAGTCTCCATTTACCATTTGCTCTGAGGAGACAAAATTACTTGGAACAGCTTCTTCCACTCTAGGTTCATCTGTTGGAAATAGTTGATCCTTAAAGTGAACATTTATGTGATCAGAACAGATCAGTTTAACATCTCCATCTAATTCCTTCACCTGTTCATCTAGGTTAACTCCAGTTGTCTGTTCCTACAGGCCTTTCCGCTCATTGTCGTGAGAGCATTCTATTGAAGTCTCTGAATTTTTAGGTGGTATTGAAGAAGAAGTATGATCCTCCTAAATACTAGGGATGATAGGTTCTACCTCCTGACCACCTTCTGTCTCCAAAGTAGTATCATTAAGGCCTAACCCATCTCCTTGTGAGTTTTCTTCCTTTGATATGTATCTTCCATTAAACACATATTTCATTAAATATGGAAGTATTCAGTGGATCTAGAATTTAGAACTTTAACTAAATTAAGTTTTTTCAAAATGAGGAAATAGAAAGTCACTTAATCCACTAATTTTAATGTAGATATTCACCATTTTTGTGCAAAAATTATCATGATAAACTTTATAAAACAAATTTATATAAACTTGCTAAAAAAATATTTCACATTTTAATCTTGGATTCCTTACATTATCTATTTTAATATTTTTTATGGTTTATAGTAAAAAATAAGTTTGTTAAGGTTATTTTATGAAAATAATCATGCATATGTTACTATTGTTAATCCATTTAATTATAATCTGATATAGTAAATATCATGTATGTGAAAAGTCATGATTATTACTAAGGCAGTGTTGGCACAATTTAAAAGTCTATCACCTTCGCAACACTAGTTATATTATGGTTGAAGATTAAAAAACCCTCAAAGCATCGAGTTTATACTCGTATTAGAATTAAATTTCAATATATTTGTGACGGTACCAACCTTTTTGATTGTTTAACTAAACAAAATTATGATGATATTGAAACACTTCTTTTAATGCTTTTTCAGCATAACAATAAAATTCGAAATAACTTTTAATAATATCTTTTTATCTCCTTATTTACCATAGTTGGTCTTAGTGGATGATAATCATCATTATCACCATCATAATTAAATACTATTGTAGAAAGTTTGCACCATTTTAGAGTTGAGGAGAAAAATAAATTTATGATCAAATTAAATGTTGAATGTGAGTAGTAGCATAATTTATTTTTATTTATTAGTTGTACACTTATGTTAATAAAGAAGTTGATTGAGGCTCGCTTTATGAATAATAGATTAATATGCAAGATATATATTAAGTATAAAGTTATTTAATGACGAATGAAATTTTTGGTAATGTGTCCAATATATACCATTATTTAGAACTTTAACTAGATTATATTTTTTGGAAATGAGGAATTAGAAAGCCACTTAGTTCACTTATTTTTACATAGATATTCACCATTTTTTGTGTAAAAATTATCATGATAAACTTTATAAAACAAATTTATATAAACTTGAAAAAGAAAATATTTCACATATTAATATTGGATTCCTTACATTATCTATTTTAATATTTTTATGGTTTATATTAAAAAGATAAGTTTGTTAAGG
This sequence comes from Pinus tabuliformis, assembly GCA_031772625.1. Lineage (NCBI taxonomy): Eukaryota > Viridiplantae > Streptophyta > Pinopsida > Pinales > Pinaceae > Pinus > Pinus tabuliformis. Next base: position 868,790,506 of record CM062810.1, on the reverse strand, counting down.
TTATTTTATGAAAATAATGATGTGTGTGTAACTATTATTAACCGATAATCCGATATAGTAAATATCATGTATATGTTGATTTACGATTATTACTAAAACAATGTTGGCACAATTTAAAATTCAAAATAACTTTTAGTAATATCTTTTTACCTTCTTATATACCATATTTGGTCTTAGTGGAGGATAATCATTATTATCACCATCATCATTACATACTATTGTAAGAAGTTTGCACCATTTTAGAGTTAAGGAGAAAATATTTTTTTAGGATCAAATTAAATGTTGAATATAATTTATTTTTATTTATTATTTGTACTTTTATGTAAGAAACGAAGTTGGTTGAGGCTTACTTAATGAATAATATATTAATATGCAAGCTATATATTAAGTATAAAGTTATTCAATGACAAATGATCATAGTAATGTGTCCAATATATACCATCATAGATCCATTTTAAGTGCAGATGTAGGGATCAAATTTCAAGTGCAAACACATTTAGAGTGAAAGATACAATGTGTTATTTTTAATTGTTGAAACTATATTTTTGAATGCTAAATAGAGTATATATACGAACAAATAATAATTTTAACCATAAGAATTTTTTTTTTATATATATAGATATATATGAAGTTGATATTGACATAAATTAGTTGACATAAATCTTCAATAGTTACTTTTGAAAATTATAAGATTTAAACCTCTAATTCACACAATTTTTTTTACTTCTAATTACTTTACAAAATATTCTTTTTTTATATTTTTCTATTTAGAACATAATTTTTATTTTAAACGGGCACAGACGGATAGACAAACTTACACATCCCCCCATATTGGGCTGTAAAATGAGCCTCTCATCTCAATTACTAATCATTTTAATGATCAAAATCAATCATGAATTAGAATAGTAACAAAGTAGTACAATTTGATTATTTTCAAATACGACAAGAAAGAGGGAAAAATGATTAAGATATTTATTACACATGTTTAGTTTTTATCCCTGTAATGTTTAAGGATACTATAATGAAAAGAACATATTAACATTCATCTAAAACTTAAATTCCTTACATTATTTCTATTACCATTAACATTTATATTTATGTATTAAATATGACCATGAATACTAGATTGTGTAAAAAAAATCTTACCTATAAAGTTATTTAACAATATATTAATATTGTTTTTCTTACTATTATTGACCATTTTAAATTGACACTAACTACTTTTCCTAAGTTGAGTACAAATTAATTATACTAGTATAATGTTGGCACCACTTCAAAATCTATAAGTAGAAATATTTTATAATTCTAGTTGTGTTGTTCAATGATCAAAATATTTTTTTTATAAATTAACATGCAACAAAATAGGGAATTTGATTATATCAATTATAATAAGGAAAATTAAGGAAAACTCACCTCAAACATTATATCAAGCATCTAGCATTTATTCATTAAGTGTTTAAATGGTTTATATTAAATATAATACTAATTAGGTACCCCACTATTGTTTTAATATAACAAGTTTAGAAGATGTTTTTAGGTGCATTATTGAATTTTATTACGCATATTTGATATGGTGAGAAGTCATGCTGGTCAAATAAAGCTTTGAAAACTTAAATATTTTATGGTATTGTCATGTAATTTGTATAGCACATGATTACATTGAACTATTAAATAATATAAAACTCCTTCAAAAAAAATATGAAGAGAATATTTATACAACAAATATGGGAAAATGTGTCTGAATGTATATTAATAGATCCTCCAAAAAAAAATTACATTTATGTATCATATAAACCTACTCTTAAGATAATCGCTCAAGTAGATCAAGAATGGCTTCTACACCATATTTATTTATCTTGGTCTTCTTGCAATGTTCTTTCTTTGGCATCCATGCCCACACTATGGTATTAATTGGAATAGAGCCAAGTTCTTTGTCATCAGGATTTGGTACCCAATATTGCTCTAAAAATTTTCCATTGTATTTCCTTGACATAGGCTTCCACCAGTCAACCTTTACATGAAGATTCTCACTTTCATTATCCCTAAAGATATTTGAGATGGATTTTGCCATCCAAATCATCTCACCTGCATCCTCATTTCCTGATCTAACTAGCAACATCTTTCCTTTCTCAACATCAATCATCGGATTGAATGTTGGCTTTGGCTTGTTGCATTTGGGTCCAACATATATTGGTTCATCTATCGCATTATCAAAATCTCCATCCATAATACTTGAGATTACTTGGAGTGCATTACGATCAACATCAACAATGTGCCTTGTCTTGGGCCAGAAATCCTCAGATGATGAATCATTTCCATCTATTATTCTATGATCATTATAGATTCCATCTAATGTATCAAGAACTTTTTCCCAATACACCACTTTATTTTTCCATTCCTCTGTAACAATTGGTGAATCCTCATTCCCAATAGTGTCTTTCCACATTTTTATGTATGGTGTTATCCCTTCCTTTAGTTCTTTCAAATAGACATCATTCTGTTTGGAAGCTAAGAAAGATGGCTTCCCTATGGGAATTATAGGTCAACCTTCATCATCTATATTCCATAACTCAACTGGTTCTGACCACTCAGAGTCTCTAATTGATTCTTTATACCTTAGTATTGGAACATCATTGAGTATAAGAAATTGGAAGTATTGAACATTAAGATGTCCAACTAGTGCATTTTTTCCCTCCTTAATGTATCCACTAAGGAAACTTTTGAAGTCATAGACCTTGTCAATAAGTGTAGGTGGAAACGCTCTATTTTCTTCAATTATGCGATATGTATCCATCATTTCAGGTAAAGAATAAATATCTTTACTTTTTAGGTTGGAAGACATTCTTCCATAGATTCCATCTATGTCTTCATGGGTGTGCCCCACAGGCAAGAACCCAACCTCAATAGTGATGAGGACACCAAGTGCAGTTAAAAGTGATAGAAACATGAAAAGATAGCGATTCTTATTATCACTTGCTGCATTGTCCAACTGTAACAACAAATGTGGAGGAAGAGGTTTAAAATCAACATTTTGACTTTTTGAACTTCCATGAGATATAAAATCATCCTTGTACCCTTGACATTTTGGGTAAATAGAGGTGTCAAGTAATGCATTTGTAAGTGGGTTTCTTGAAATTCCACTTTCATAAAGTAGATCACCATACATATCCATTTGTGGGTCTTCAAGGTCCCTTAAGCACTTTGCAAGGGATGTAATAGTAAATTGTGATCCCATATGGACAAATGGTAAGGCGAAATGACCAAAACCTCCCGCCTTATGCCCATGTGCAAGCATACCTGTCAATGACAAACCCAAATTTGTTCCTACAACAGATTTTGATTTGACACGTAGCCTTGGGATTGATGTCTTTGTTTTGTCCATTTTATCATGGATAATGCTCAAATACTCCTTTGGAAACCACTCTGACATAATTCTATGGGCATAGTAGCAATATCTTCCACACATAACAATCTTGGTATGTTTCGTCAACCTACCTCGTGCCTTTTCTTCCAACTCTTTTGTAGTTGTTGACTTCATTTGTTCTTTCAACACAATACATTCACTGCATTTACTGAAGTTGGTGTTCTTTGAAAATGCCACACCTCGAAACTTAGTATTCCAGATCTTGCTCATTGTTGGTTGTGATATTGATGGGTAATTGAGCTTTTGAAGAGCCTCATTGATCTCTTTTAACAAAGAATTTTGTGTGTAAGTCGAAGGAAGCAGTCTTAAAGGAGCAGATGTTCCATCTTCTTCAACTGGACGTGTTTGATTTGGTGAAAAATCTGAATTATCCATTACAATTTTGTGCAATATTTCTATAGCTGCCACTGTGTGAGCTCGTGCTTTGCATGTGTTGGTGTTACCATGAATAGCTTTGATCTGTCCATGTTGGAAATAATGCTGGTAGTTATAGAATGTGCTTGGAGGAATTTTATGTATCTTATACCATGCTTTCTTACAAATAATATTCCCATTAAATCTCCTGTCCTTTACATTTCTAGCAATAGGTGGTAGGCCATGGCCATGGCCATGGCCGCTTGACATCACTGTGTTTGACATGAGTGAATTCAAGACAACTTCTCTAATACCATTTGTATTTATTTGTCTCATACCCCTTCTAGCACCTGCAATGGCCTTCCTATCGACATGTTGAATACAATCTTTTCTACAACATACATCTGCTGCCAAAAGTTGAATTTCTTTCTCTTCATCTATTTTTGTTTGACATTTTTCAGGTTTTTTTGTAGCCATAACTCGTTTAATCCTTTTATATGGCCTTGTTACATTCATATCAATTGAGTTTCTATCTTTTTCATTACAAAGGTACCCATCCCATTTGTTTAAGGGATTTGTGTCCTCTATAACATCCCATATCACCATTTCTTTGGTTGGTTCCTTGAACTTTTCCTTGACCCTTAATATCACACCTTTGTTGTCCACCAACTTATTTATTGGCCATCTAACCAAACAATGTATAGACTTATCTCCAATTTTGTATATCTCACAATTTCCATCTATCTCTTATAGAAAAACACCAAAATCCATTTCACCTAGTGTTTCACCCTCAACAATGTCATCCTCGCAGACATGAACTAGCATTCCTTTGGCAATGCACATGCTTGTTCCCATGCATTCATGTGTAAGAGAAACCTTTGCACATATGAATTTAACCCTATCTTGGGCAATATTTAAGGCATGATCATGACAGTGAGGCTCTAAATTTGATTCTGGCCAAATTTCATAAGATTCTAATGCACCCCCAAGTGTATGCTCAAACCCTGTTGGATGTGGTAGAGGAACATTATGTTTTAACACCTTTTCAATTTTAACCACTATGCATCCTTTCTTTACCATCTTTCCATGCACTTTATGCCCAAGCTTTGTATTGAATATGGAGCCCTCGCCCACCTTCACTCCATGTTGTAGAAGATTTACCTTGTCTCCAATAGAAAATGTAGAAGAAACATTTGTACCTATAAACAAATGTAAATAATGTTAGTATTTACTCAAAAAAAGAACATTTATTATAGTATCAAAAATATATAACACATGCTTCAATATTTTGATTTACCTATGTGGTGTCTCAAATCCACAATCTTCCATGGATGTATGTCCCCTTCATTAACATCATCATCAATCAAATGTGGTTGAATGAGATCAATTATCAAAATTGCAACATAACCAACATTAACCTTTTTTCCAACATAATAAGTTCCAGACTCTGCAGATTCAACCCTTGCTAGCCCAATGACTTGATCATTAATAAGGAGATCAACATAGTCCCCTTTTTCCAAAATTATATTTTCCATTGTAGCTTGCATCAATTCTGTAACAACAATTACATCGTAACTTGTAATTAAAAGAATGAACCATGTAAAGTGTGACTTTATATTTCCCCAAAAACACACAACTTCCGAAAAAGTAATATAAATGCAAAAATAAAAATATTATGGTTGTCATGTTGTATGTAATGAAACATTGTTTCCTCAAATGAAAGCTAACAATCAATATCATTCCTTCTACTACAAACATAAGCATATTGCTAGAAGCAACATTACATGGTCAAATAAATCTAGCACATGCAAGATTTCCTTCTAGCACAAACACAAACACATTGCCAATAACAATATTCTAAGGCGAAGGAAATCCACCACATGCTAAATTTTCTTCTAACGTAAATAGAAGCATATTACTCACAAAAACATTTCAAAGTAAAAGAAATCTTACACATTCTAGAGTTTATTGTAGCACAAACACAATCACATTGCCAAAAATAACATTGCAGTGTAGAAGATATCTAGCATACGATTGATTTACTTCTAGTACAAACAAAAGCACATTGGCAACAATAACATTGTAGGGCAAACAAAAGCCAACAAAATCCAACAACTTCTATCACAAACACAATCACATTTCCAACAACAATGTTGCAAGGTAAAATAAATTTAACGCATGCTAGCTTTACATGTAGCATAAATACAAGCATACTACCAATAACAACATTTTATGTCAGAAGAAATCTAGTGCATGCTATATTTCCTTCTAACACAAACAAAAGCACATTACCAAGGTGAAAGAGATCTAACACGTGTTATATTTCCTTCTATAATAAACAACCAAATTGAAAACAACAACATTGCATAGCAAAAGAAATCTAACACAACTTCTAGCCCAAACACAAGCACAACATTTCCAATAACATTGCCAAAGTGATGGAAATCTAACACTTGCTAGATTTCCTTTTATCATAAACAACCTAATTGACAACAACACTATTGCAAAGCAAAAGAAATCTAGCATAGTTTCTAGCCCAAACACAAACACATTTCCAATAAAAATATTGCAAGGTGAAAGAAATTTAACGCATATTAGCTTTACATGTGGCACAAATACAATCATACTACCAACAACAACATTGCATCCCAAAAGAAATCTATTGGGTGTTATGTTTATTTTTAAAACAAATCAACAAAGTGTAATGGTGATTATTTGTTGTGAAGACCCATATGAAAAGTGGCGTAATGCTAATAAGACCAATGCAGCTACTGCAGGATACCCACTCACCTTTCCCTTTATCCTACAAAAAAACTCCGAGGTGTGAAATCCTTTTTTTGTCGAGTGTTTGCTTGTAAGAGGGGAAAGTAATGAATAATTCTTCCTGCTAGAATATATTTATTTGGGGAAAACAGGGTGAAAAACATGAAGCCTCATCACTTCAAAATTTGTGTTTCCTTGGGGGGTGGTTGTTCCTCTAATGGTTGATTTCCCGTACTAATTAATGTTTCCTTTAGCTGACACATTTTTCCTTCCACTAGGTTGTCAACAGGAAGCTTATTATAAGAGAATATTCATCTATTGTGCTCCTTCCAAATTTCCCAAAGGATGAAACCTCGAATGAAATTTCAGGTAAGGTTCACCACCTCGGTTTTGTATAATGCACCCGCCATTTCTTTATTGTTTCTTGTATGCTCTCTCGACTTTGGTTTCTTTATCTAAATATTGAGGCTAATTAGTCCCATAGTGCCTCCATATAGTTACAGGTGTTGAGTAAATGATTAAGCCTCTCTTTTGTGTTTTCGGAGAGGAAACACGAAGAGGAACCTATAAATCCTCTCTTTATAACTTTGTCCTGAGTTAGGACCTTCTGGTGTAAAATCAATGACATGAAAATTTAAATTTATGGCCAATGTGGCACCATCCAGTTTTCTCCACGATGGATCATTTGTACCAGTATATCCCTCACTAAGATAAGCTTTGACTTCCTTGAGATTGAACTCCACATCTTCTTTTTTCCCCCATTTGAGTTGGTCTTGTTCATTATTGAACATAATTCTTAATTTTCTTAGTTCCTCTGTTAGATACTGAATAGCTAAGTCATTCTGGGTTGGCCGTTGAAAGATATTAAAATTCCATCGCCTCCATTTGTTATTTTCTAGTCCTTGATCCTAGAATTGGTAGAATTCTCTATACTCTTATATTTCTGTGCTTAGTTTGAAGGGATGTCATTCCTCCCTGCATAACTTAGCTTGTTTCTACCATGCATCATCCCAAAATAGGGCCTCCTTTCCATTTTTGATTTCCCAGAATAGTGTTTTTGCATTATACCTCTTTTATTCCATGCTAAATTCCAAATTGCCAACCCCTGAGTGGAACTTGATAACCAAACTAACTTTTTTGTATGGAAATTAGGTGCATATTTTGATTTCCAAAGCCTTTCCCAAGGTGATGACCCCCCTTTTAACCATCTCCACCATAATTTTGCTCCATTTTCTTTGTTGGTTACCTCTGGATCTTGAAGACCTAGCCCACCTGCATCTTTTGGTTTGCACTCTATTTAAGGCCACTAGCGCCCATTTTCGTTTCACCTCTACCCCTCGCCACAAGAAGTTCCTTTGGATGTCCCAGATCTTTTGGGAGAAGGGAGGATAGATAACATATACCTTGGAATAGCTTGTAGCACTGTGTTTGTTAGAATCAGATGACCACCCAGGTTTAGGGCTTTGACATTCCATTGTTTCACCCTATCCTCAAGGTTTGATACAATTTTTTCCTAATTGGAGTTCTTCTAGGCTTGCACCATTAGAGGGACCTCAAGGTACTTTGATGGGAGGGATTTAAACATATATGCCCTTTTTTTTTACCTCTGCATGGTGTAAATATCTTGAAAATATGCTTTTAGATATTCTTTCGGAGATATTACTACATCGCAGTAATCCATTTGTATCTATTTTGCAAAATATTAAGCATTATATTTTGCTTAAACGGAATATATTGTGGGAACTTTCTATACAAATTGATGAGCATTTTGCACAGCACGGCTGAAAGAGAAGCCCTTATGATCCTAACCTCTACTGCAAAGATCAAGGGGGGATATTGTGATCATCGTTGTGTATGTCGATGACTTAGTAATCACAGGCAGTTATGAGAAGAGAATTTTGGCAAGATTTGAAAAGGTCCTTTGACATGACCGATCTTGGTCTATTGCATTAGTGTCTTGGTTTGGAGGTGTGACAAACACATCACCGGATATTTGTATATAAAAGAAAATATGCCAAGACACTTATTGAGAAATCCCATATGAATGGTTGTAAGCCCATGCAAACTCCCATGGAACCAGACCTAGTAGGAACCGCACCTCTTATCATTCAAGTGACACGTAAGTTACAATGTGGCACACAAATAAGTAAAGTAACATGGAACTGGCACTTGCCCCCATTAATCCAACGCATTCAAAAACATCTGGAGGTGTTGAAAACCATGGAATTCACCTTAGTTCAGTGGTTTTCGAATGTGTTGGTGGATAGGGTGGAAAATAAAGGGGTAGATAATGTCCATTTGCTCACCGACGTGATGTGCAAGTTTTCAGAGGGCTAGCTAAAGGAGGAAAGCCAAAGGTTGGTAGAGAGAGATCACTCCACGCCATTAAGGTAGGTTGATAGAGAAGGGGTGGGCCGAATCAGGACAGTGATCTACCAGTTCATACGAACAAATAATCCTTCATTATGGACATACTTAGGAAACGAGAAGGGGTATGTGTCTGCAATACAAGGATAGAGTGATGGTTAATCATGGGAAGGAGAGGATTTCCCCCATAATAGATTGTTAGTGTGATCGTCTCATTAATAGGAGATGTGGCAAGAGGAGTGGGAAGGTACGAAATCAAGAGGGGAAACATACAAGAGCAAGGTCAGGGTGATTATGATTTTGAACAAACCGCTGGCAAGGGAAAATGAGAGGAAGGACGTCCACAAGTACACACGAATGAACAACAACATCGCTAGCAGGTCAGAGTTACTAAAAATTGAGAGGGAAAGTACTCAAATATCGGCGAGGCAAGTCTCATTTGGGGTGTCATCTTTAAATCATAGCTAGGGAGCAAGCTTCATCGACATAAGGAAAAACACTGAAAGGTGGTGTAATTGTGAGTTGGTGATAGTAATTTCTATGAGGGAAATTCAGTTATCAGGGAGTGCAATGAGTAAGAGCTAAAGTGATGCTAGTAGGCCAAGAGGTAGTTCCCGCGGATGCTCAGGGCTTTGAGTTTTGCAAACAGACATGCATGGAGGAAGCAGCGGAGGTTGTTGCTAAACAGTCACACAAAAGGGAAGGATATAGTGGAAATCTGGGAGAGTGAGGTTCGAAGACATTGTAGGGCTATCTTTGATGGTAGAATAGAGGAGGAAGGAGATTGGATCATCAACACAGGGAAATCCAAAACATAGATGACTGTGTACCAAAAGACCTTGGAGACCGCTTGGCATGTCAAGACTCTAGTGGAAAAGCTGCAAGCAGAGGCAGCAGAGTAGAGGAAAAAGAGGCAACTCGAGACAGAAATCGAGTTAAAATCTATAGACCAACGCCTAAAAGGAATTGAAGAGGCTCTCAAGGGTTTGGTTAACATAGAGAAATTGCATGTTGGCAGAATTGGGGATCTTAACAAAATGTTCTCAATCTATCTAAATTATATCGATAATGTGGATATATCGATGGGTGTAGAGATAGGAGATTTCACCCGCTTGAGGAAGTATCGAGTTCGAGAGGCTTGCGCTGCAGGCGGCTGTCCACTGGCAACCCTAGAGGCTCCAGCGACAACCCTTGTGGAGGACCCAACAATGGGGCCAACGACGATAACAACTCCAAGCAAATAATATTGTGTTAGTTGATCATGGCATCGACCAATCTTTTGTTTAGTTTTGTGTTATGTTATATAGGTAGTATTGTAGTTATTTTGTCAAGTTTAGGTCTGAAGATCAGAGCTATATAGCTATTCAGATAGGCAGACCTACATATAGTAGTAGTGGGAAGGGGAACTTTTTTGAACTATATAAGGGAAAGTAAAGACAAAAAAATCTAATGGCATGTCTGGTTAAATGTGTGACAAAGAGAATCTTCTTCTACAACTGGTTTGGTAAACCAACTACTATTTTTGTATTGTATGTTTATTTAGTAATATATTGAAACTTTACTAACTTACAAAAAAGTTATCTTATTATTTTTCCCTTTAATATATTGTCTATTAAAAATATATGCTACATATTAAAAGATATTAAACTCTTAGAAACTTAATCTTTCTTATAAATATAAAATATTTGATATGATAAACATAAAATTTTATGTAAAAAAATTAAAAAATATATATTGTGTATTAAAATATATTGAATTCTTCGATATATTTTTTACCACTGGATGATGTGGAAAGAAATTTGATGAGGAATTTGATACCATATAAACCTAAAATTTTAATTACTAAGTCAACTATATGGGGTTATCGGGTTATCTTCCTTTTCAGTATGTTCTGTTCAAGCAGACATGTTTTGTATGAAAAAAATCTAATTTAAAAATAATTAAATTTTATTACTGAGTCAACTATATGGGGCCTATCTTACCTTTCAGCTGTTTTTTATTAAAAAATATAAAAAATTTACAAGAATATTTGTTTACGAGGTGTTTGGAGAAATTTGATCTCTCTTTCAAGGCCCAACAAGGTTCAAATGGATTTGCTCTAATGCAAGTGAGGACTAGCTTCATTTCGAGATAAGGTTTCCAAGGTGTGAATATGCGAGGAGCGTTTACCATTCCACCATAGCTGCTGTTATCGCAGAGGAAGATGTTTCTCTACTCCTTTACTGTTTCCATTCTCATCCTCTTTTTAAGTGTTATAAGTAAAACCAGATAAACATAACAATAAAACTAACTGGGTACAGTGGCACATAGAGTGAATTCCAAACAAATGCCCATATTTCAACTCTTTTTGTGCCTTTGTGTAAGAAAGGTTGAATTTTTATTTTGTATGAGCACAATGATGACTCGGAACTCTGTCTTGTGTGTCAGTGTCTGATCTATGGAAAAAGATAAATATAGATTTTAATCACTCTTGAATAGACTGTAATTTTTTTTTGGCATTGCATGATGTTGAAAATAGTTAGGTGGATTAGTGCAGAGCTTAAGAAGATATTGAGTTTAATGGCACAACTGACACCATGAAAGAATCTTTGGAACAAGTGGTGGAGTAGATTGTGCCTGAGCAAAGGGTTGCAACAATGTATATGAATTTGGAAAAGGCCCCCATGTAATGGTGGGTAAGCACATCAAATCAAGTTTCACTCATGGCATGATATGATAGAGGTACTTAATGATAAAGGCCTACCAGAAATTGGGGCTCCACTAGGTAATGACATTTTGGAATCCAGTTCTGTCAACCAGCCCCTACAATTCGGTGGTACTTCCAATCCAATGGGATACATGTATTACTGTGAAGTCATTAGGAGATATAGGAGGTTCCTATTTAACTATGGGTTCATAATTTTATGCAAACCTTAGAGCCATTTCCAAAGAAGTGATATCTTGAGGTAAAAATGCAGTGGCAGACAACTAGCTAGGTTGAATTATGAGAAAGGTTCTACAACACATTATATAACTCTACAAGGAGGAGGCACAGATTGCAAGTTTGATAGAGTTCATTTGGTGTTTCCAATAAATGGACCACCCACAAAGTCTAATAATAGGATCCCCAAAGGAGTACCCCTTAAAGGAACTTTGCCATCTGTGGTATAAAGAAACTGATTCCCTTTTGAAACTATTGATAATGTGGTAGGTGGTATTTCTCTGGAAATGAAAAGTATTGATCTCCTTGTTGTTTTGCGAGTTGTTGATAGTGTATGGGAAGATGGTGAAAATAGTGGGGAATAAGATAGATCTGCATTCTATTTAAAGGATCATTTTTCAGCAAGGAATGTGTTGTAGTGTAATTAAATCTTCATGTTGTTCCGAAGATTTCTCAATCAAATAGATCTGCAATCTTTTTAAAGTTTATTTCCTTCCAAACTTAGTGAATATCCAGTGTTGGGTTGTGAAAGTGTGCTTGATATCTAACTTGGACAGATCCTATCTGGTGTAGAGTATCCAGTGTTGGGTTGTGAAAGTGTGCTTGATATCTAACTTGGACAGATCCTAGCTGGTGTAGAGTCCCCCTGAGGGTCCACTCAAGCTCACTACTATGTTATTGCTAATTCACTAATTCACTAGTTGTATCAATGGTGGAAATATCCAAAAAAATCTTCATTTCCTCTGTTTATCACTTTGTCATGTAGGAAAACAGAGTACAGGAATATGGGTTAGTCTGACTCGTAACTGAAAAATTGCTGAGTCTCGTAACTCCTAAACACCAACCCTTTTATAGGGTAATATTTTCTAGAGAAGATAAATCATCCTTTTCATTAAGAAAGAGGAGTACATTTACATATATATGACCCAAAAAACCTCAAAGGTATGCATATCACCAATGCCAATAACAACATCCATCACAAAATTATCTAACAGGGACCAAAAATGGACATGAAAAGAACATCTATAAACCTTGTAGAACATGGATAAAATTACTAAAAAAGATAAAAACCCGGATAGTATGGAACATTAAAATCCTAGTTACAAACAAGAATAACCAGTTCAAACAAAAATATTTTATTCATAAGATGACAAAAAGGATAGAAATTCTTGACATTTCAAAAGAAGTGAGCCAACTGAAGATCACTGGAGATATGAACATATCCCCTTCTCAATAATTGTAAGCCTCCTGGTTCTTCAAATAAAAAGTGGCCTTCCTCCACCCGTAGATATTTTTTGGACATATAGTCCACATGTTGGTTACATTCCCTCAAAATATGCTAGAATAGTAGATTATGAAAGAGACCCTTAAGAATTTAAATATGTTACATCTAGTGCTTGAGGGAAAGAACCTTAAAATTCCTCTTCTCCATTATCCAGTCCATCACACACTTGGAATCTCCATAAATCTGACAGGAGATAATGTTCAATGATGTTTCAATATATAAAAGGGCCCAAACTACAGAAACCTCTGCCTTGGTATTAGACTCTGAACCAATATTCAACCAAATATGATAAGACCCATTTCTAGGGAGGAAACTGATGGCACCCCCTCCAGATACACCTAAATGATATGCATCATCAAAGAAACCTACATTTATAGATAGAGGACTATGAGGGAAGCATAAGGAGTGACTACGAGGAGGATTCAAAGGCTTGACATACAGAGAAGAAACCCATAATATGAGGTAGGATGTCAGAGATCTCTGCTTTCAAAGATATGTTTATTCTGAACCTTCTAGACACCCCAAGCGATGAAGATAGGAAAGGATTTATAATTACCCATGTTTTTCTCACATAAGAAAAGGAAATGGTCAATATGATACATTGGAACAAGGTCCAAAATATTAAATAACGTGACGGTTGCAGTCCAAAGTTCCATGGAAAAATCACACAGAAAAAATAAGTGATTGACATATTCAAAGTCCTTTGAATAGAGGATACATATATTTGGCCTAGATAATCCTTTGCACAATAGAGGGTCCCATGGTTATATCTAATTCTCTAAATCCAACCATATGAATAATTTCATTTTTGGAGCAATAAGACAGTCCCGAAACTTATTATACCACCAATTTACCATGGGAAGGGAAGAACATGCTGATATAGAATTATAGGCATGGCAAGAAGTTATTTTCCAAATGAGGTGTTCCAAGCACAAGCAATTGAACCATCCTCCTATGATAAGATTAGACCATTGAGAATAAGATTCTTAACAAAATTGTCCCATTCATATGCTAGAAGACCATGTAGACCCAATTTAGAAGCACATTTCCACCTGATAATAAAAGACTGCAATGAGGAAGACAAGAAAGGATGACACAATATATAAACAACCCAGAATTTGAGATGAAATATGAGCTTTGGAAATAATTAGTAGAAGGGAGATCCCCTAATAGAAGGAGCTCCAGATGTTATTAACAAATGGGGTTTATGTTTTGCAGGTCAGGCATTGTGCTATTGAACAAAATCTATGGCCATTTTGACTACTTATGATGGGACTTACAGTTCAGTCTTTCCACTACTTGTAAGCATGGATAATTTGCCCTAGTAGTATACCTAAGAGCATATATATGCATACGTAGCAGCAGAACAAACAGAGTAAGTATATGAACCTTGAACCAAGCTAGCATCATGATCAACCTCTGTTAAGGAAATATCTCCACGTGTTGTGGGGGTCTCACCACACCAAACGCATCTTAGAGACCCTTGTCATGACCAGGTTAGCCCTGTAACTTCACTGCCTTCTAACGTGTTTGGAGGTTGTTGTTACCACTAGATATTGGTTTCATTCATTGTTCACAGGTAGCAAACTTTCACTGCTATGATGATAGTGACTGTTTTATCAATAGCCTCTGTTCTGTTTATGTTTATGTTGGGTATGATGATGATAGTGACCCACAAGATGATGTGCTTGGTTGAAATACTCCTTACTTTAGTAGTTATTGCAATTGTTTCTTAACTTTATCTCCTTCCAAAGTAAATTCGTTACACATTCACCAAGTCCCATCCTTATTGGGAACTATGATGCTATGTGACCCATATGATGATGTGTTTTGTCTAATTACTCCCTACTCTAGTAGTTATTGCAATTGTTTCTTCACTTTATCTCCTTCCAAAATAAACTATCCATACAACCCAATATTTGGTAATGGGGAATTAGGAAACAATTGTATCTTGTGCCCCACTTCCCTTTTAGTTGGTAAATATTTAGGCTCTTCGAGCACTTCTCTATACACATACAATAAATCCTCTAACTATTATTTCTGCTCTTCATTACATCTCTCTATGGATTCCTTTTACTAATTCATCCCTTGGTTGATTATCTCTCAAGAAAAATAATACAAATTTTCCACTAAAAGTGATCGATTTTTGGCTTGGTTGGAACTTACTAGAGAGACCTTCTACTTACCTTTTTCCACATTGATGATGAAATACTTCCCCATCCTTGATCAATAAGTGCTAGTTTTCCCTGATCATGAAGATCAATCCCTTGTGTACATGTAAGGGCTTCCAAACACTATACCACACACATCAAGGAGTATTATATATAAATCCATTTCATAAAATATGCACTTATAGTAAACTTGACCTTACACTATTTAGTGACTTTGAGCTCTACATCTCTATTCACCCATTCCAATGGATAGTGGTTCAAATAATCATGAACATCTAACACAAGCTTGTTGACTTGATTTTTTGCTGTGAGTTTTTCCAATGAATCAAAATCGAATAGAGCATCCACCGTGGTATTTTTTACTTGAGTATTAATCTGGAATAATTTAGTCATCTCATTCTCTTCCTTGCTATGAAGGATATTCATATTCAACTCCTTTTGCACTGAGGTGTAGACAGTCTTCTCATTTACATCCATGCTACACTCTATTAGGTTGAATGAATCCATATCTAATATGTTATTCTTCTTGGAAAAACTATATTTATTTGGATTCAACCCTAGATGTAGCTTTCAACACTTATATCCAATGAAACCATCAATATTACAATTGTTGCAATGATTGTTTGGATCCTTGCACTAATGTGTAGTAATTGTATTTTTTTTAAAAGGAACCTAACATAAACAGAACAGAGGCTATGAACAGAACCCAATTTATGAAGGTCCCTTTTATTCAAGCATCACAAAATCTGGGCTTTCCAAGGATTCAATCACTGTTCCTTATGATTATAGGGGTTGCACAAAGGGGCTGGTTCTCTCTTAACTGAAAAGAAAAGAGACTTTCAAGTTTTCTCATATTGAGACCGTTATTACCAAATTTTAACTGCTTCAGGACCTACTAGAGTAGCTTGCTTCAAATTTGATTATGTCAGGGTTTCTTATGTAATCCTGATTTAAAGTCCTGGCCCTTTCTAGAATTGTTCCTAACATCATCTTCCATACTCTAGAATCTAGATAGTCTAGAGAGAATCCAATATGTACCAAGGATCAAATGTTCCACAAGCATAACTCAAAATGCCACCAATCTGATTGATGCTCAACTATAGATAGTATCATAGATTGGTAGACTAATGTGCTGCAACAAACCCTAGCATCAACATGCTCTGCTTCACTGTACCAATTTTTCAAGTACCCTCTATTCAACCTCAGTTCTGACATATGTAAAAATCAATAGGTTAATAACTGCAACGACACTGTTGTATTCAATGTTGTCAATGAGACCCTTTAATGCTACACTTTGTGAAATAAGTATCATGCCACTTTCAAATGTTCAAATGATGATCCTCTAGACCCTGCTGCAAGATTATGAAACTTCTTTACATTGTCTAAACACTCTGCTCAGCAGTAATCAGTATTCACTGGCTCTGAAGGTTTTTACATATCTAAGGAAACTTTTTTGTTGTTGTCAAACCAACATATTGTAATAAACCAGAGCCTCAAATCATGATTATATCAATTTCGATGGCTTTCATTCTAAAGAAAACATATCACTGCATAGTATGAATGGTAGTAAGAAAGGGACTTGTCACAGTTAAGAGCTTCAAGGGAATCTTCACAATTCAATCTCATGAACCTCAGTTCTGTTCTGTGCTTATCCCCGCCAATGTGCCATTAAGCGCACTCATTCCTGCAAGCAAATAAATTCTATGCATATTCTGTCTCAAATCCCTCTACCATATAAGGACCTTACACTTTCAAAGAACAAGAGAACCGATATCCTTGTGACATTAGTAATTCTAGAAATTTGTCCCAAAACTTGATTTGAATGCAGTCAATGTGTACATCAAATAAGTCATGATATTCATATTCTCTCCCCACTTTAAAGTAAAGTTGGGGCTGTTAAGCTAGCCAATTCATACATATAATGTGGGAAAATGATGTTTTGAACCCAGGTCATTATTGTGGCTACCCCCACTCTTAACTTCTAGATGGAACCTCGACAGAGAGCTTGATCAACCAATTTCAATATCTTGTTTTTAATTATTTGTCCATGTATTTTCACCATTCTTCATCTAGGCAAAACATTTATGCTTGTCATGTTGATTATGTGGCTATTTTTTTTTTTTTTCATATTAGGCTTGATTTCTTGATCTTCATTCAATGTAGTTTATGGCTCTTCTTAATTATCCTTTTCCTCACTTAGAAGCTGAAGGATTAAAGCTTGCTCAGCAGTAATCAGCATTAAAGCCAGTTGGATATCAACAAATCAAAATCCCAAAAAATCCACATGTTGTACACCTGGATTCATGGGCATGCAAGCTTGCATGTTTGGCATGTGTCAAACAGTCTAGCCCCAGCTACCCCTACATATACAACAGTCGAGGCACCAAAAAATTTCAAAAATCTATTCAGATGCGTTTGATGTAGCTCCTTATGTCTGCATGTCTTATTTTTCTGTAATTTTAATATTTTTTTATTTCATATATATAAATAAATTTATATATTTTCACATCCCCTATGTCTTATTTTGGGGGTTCTATGTGTCCTTGTGTCAAAGGATGTAGCTAAGAAGCAACAAAGGTAACCATGCTAATCCAAGAGCACTTCATAGTGTTTTTCTTGATTTAACAGTAGGGGATAATGTATTTAGAGGAGGTTGATGGATCATTTAGGCAGGATAGATCATATTTGAAAGCAAGCTTTAATCCATTCACTCTACTCAGCAGTAATCAGCATTCACTGGCTCTGAAGGTTTCTACATATCTAAGGAAACTTTTTTGTTGTTGTCAAACCAACATATTGTATACCTAAAGATAAGATTGTTTTTAAGTAAGTAGAAGAATCCAAAGTTGTTTTGAAACCAAAACCATCTTATATGTCATCATCAACTAGAGAAAAACCACATAATGAAAAATCATGTGAGTAAGGTCTTCTTATTAAAGCCATACAAAGTTGGATATCAACAAATCAAAATCCCCAAAAATCCACATGTTGTACACCTGGATTCATGGTCATGCAAGCTTGCATGTTTGACATGTGTCAAACAGTCTAGCCCCAGCTACCCCTACATATACAACAGTCGAGGCACCAAAAAATTTCAAAAATCTGTTCAGATGCGTTTGATGTAGCTCCTTATGTCTGCATGTCTTATTTTTCTGTAATTTTAATATTTTTTTTGTTTCATATATATAAATAAATTTATATATTTTCACATCCCCTATGTCTTATTTTGGGGGTTCTATTTTTCCTTGTGTCAAAGGATGTAGCTAAGAAGCAACAAAGGTAACCATGCTAATCCAAGAGCACTTCATAGTGTTTTTCTTGATTTAACAGTAGGGGATAATGTATTTAGAGGAGGTTGATGGATCATGGACTCCCAAATAATCATAAACATGGCCTTAAAACTTCTGCAGGGATCCCCGGTTCACAAGGTCAGTAGCAGCTGGAGAATGGAAACTCGACTCGAGCTACTACAACAATGGCTTATTCACAATCAAGCTATTTCTTTTAAACACATCAGAAGGGAAGGAAACAAACTGGCAGACTTTCTTGCTAATTTAGGAGTGGACAGTGGAAGGGAATTCTATGAAGGCTCTATATCTTGCATAGCTTCTGAGAACCAACTTTCCACCTTCCATACTATAGTAACAAGTGATATGCAGTCGAAGGAAGACTCAAACCCGGATGCGGGTGTCCTTAAGAGGTGTTAATGCTGGAGCACGCGGAGTCGGCAACTGGCGAGTAATTAAGAAGGGTAAGGCGGTTCGTGGCAGGTAATTAATCCGCATTAATGAAGGCCCGAGCTCGTACGCAGATGGAAGTTATCAGGATGGCGCGCATTCTCCAGGGTTCATTTGTTCTGGTCTTTTCAGGCATCAATGTAGTGTTTCCGGTTTTTTCTAGCAGAGGTCTCCTCTGGTGGTCATGGTCTCAGAGTCTTAGTGCAACACAGCGAATTTGGAAGCCTCCTTGGTCTCATAACTGCTCCCATTTGGTCGGCTTCAGGTATATAGTTCTGCCTCTTTCAGACAGCGTCAGGTGCATTAAGTTTGTTTTCTCCATTTGCGTCTGGTGTCTTAAGTCAGTCCTCTGGTTCATTTCGGGAAGGGATTTGGTTTTTGTCCTTGTTAAAGGTGTCTGGGTTGGGTACTAGGCTTTCTCAGTTGTCGTTGGGTATTTTCTTGACGCCGAGTCTAGCTTATGTGTGCTGGGCTTCTGGGTCTTTCATTCAAAGGTCTGGTTTTTAATCTGGTTACAATTGCCCAGCACGTTGCTTCTCCCTCACACCCAGTCCTTTAGCATCCTCATTCCGCTGTTGTATTCTGTTATGGCCCGTCGTCGGGGTATTCCAAGGCGAGGGAGCAACTCGGGATCCCGTGGAGGATCTGGAGGGCGTGGTAGCTCTGCGCCTCGTCGTATATCCCCGTTAGCTACTGCTTCACCTTCCTCTCCGCCCTCAGACAATTCTGGACCCTCCCTAAACAGTTCCCTTCATACCTCAAGGTTTAAGTTCAAAAGCAGACTTAACAGACCGCTCATCTCAGCTATAATTACTGTCATCTTCTCGGAGGAAGAAGATGAGCTCACAAGCTCAAACGAAATTTCCAAGGAACAGTCGCTTTCTCAGAATTCCAGTGATTCTCAGAGCAGCTTGGCTGGTGCTGTCCTCAATGTTTTTGCTGCGGTGTACGAAGAAGGTCAACAGGAGGCTTCTCGCCCTCCGCCGGACTCTCCTCAAGAACAGACCATAGTTTGTGAGCCAGCGCGCCTCTTTGGCAGTGTTCTGCACCTTGTGCCTCCTACAGAAGGCAACTTGATGGAAGCTGAAGATGAGGTGATGGTAACCTGGGCAAGCTCCCCTAATCAGGTTAATGAAAATGCTACGGATGCGCCACGGCAAGTTTAATTACCTTTGGTTTCAGCTACAGGACAGTAAGTCCGTTTTGGTTTTCTGGATCTCGTGTGTCATTTTCAGTGTGCATGGCTTCTGATACCAACAATATGAATTTTTCATTCTCCAGGGTACAATTTTGGATTTCCTTTTTTGTAATTATGGTAAAGAACAGTTTTTTGTAATAGGGAAGCTCACTCTGGAGCGTTTAGCTCTGTTTAGTCTTGGTCCATATAGTTTGTTCAGTGTTGAGGCTATGATTATCAGTTTTGTAAACAGAAGGAAAAAAGCTACCTGCAATGGTTCTTTGACAGAGGGCAGGCTACGGCCCCCTCAGAGGTTCAAACCTCTTTGTAAATATTTTTTCTCTTTTTAATCCTAATAGAATAGTCTTTACTCAGAAAAAAAAAGATTAGACCATTAAGAATAAGATTCTTAATAAAATTGTCCCATTCATATGCTAGAAGACCATGTAGACCCAATTCAGAAGCACATTTCCACCTGATAATAAAAGACTGCAATGAGGAAGACAAGAAAGGATGACACAATATATAAACAGCCCAGAATTTGAGATGAAATATGAGCTTTGGAAATAATTAGTAGAAGGGAGATCCCCTAATAGAAGGAGCTCCAGATGTTATTAACAAACGGGGTTTATGTTTTGCAGGTCAGGCATTGTGCTATTGAACAAAATCTATGGCCATTTTGACGACTTATGATGGGACTTACAGTTCAGTCTTTCCACTACTTGTAAGCATGGATATTTTCAATTTTGAGGGTTTATATGTTGCTTCATTGTGAAGGAAAATGTGTTTTTTAATGCTCCAGATGTTATTAACAAACGGGGTTTATGTTTTGCAGGTCAGGCATTGTCCTATTGAACAGAATCTATGCCCATTTTGACGACTTATGATGGGACTTACAGTTCAGTCTTTCCACTACTTGTAAGAATGGATATTTTCAATTCTGAGGGTTTCTATGTTGCTTCATTGTGAAGGAAAATGTGTTTTTTAATGCTCCAGATGTTATTAACAAACGGGGTTTATGTTTTGCAGGTTAGTCATTGTGCTATTGAACAAAATATATGACCATTTTGACGACTTATGTTGGGACTTGTTACAACAGATAGTCCATGCCCAATGATATCAAAATCTTCTATTTATGAAAAAGAAAGAGGTTGGTTTCGTATAAAGATGGAAGCCTCTCAAATTAGTCTTCCTGAGAAAAAGGTGAAAGTTACTGTTGAGAAACTGGCTAGGGATAGGTCACTGAAAGAACCACCAATTTGTATCTTTTCTGGACGTAATCTGGGTATCTCTCATCTCAAGCGTTCTTGTGGTAATATTCTATTGAAAATAAGAAGACTTGTGGTAATATGCCATTGAAAATACACCAATTTGTATCTGTTCTGGACGTAATCTGAGTATCCCTCATCTCAAGCGTTCTTGTGGTAATATGCCATTGAAAATAATAAGAAGTCCTAACATTTCTACCCAGAAAGTGCATGGTGAAGATGTTTCGGAAGCGATAAAGGTTTTTCTGCTTATCAATGTACTTAACACAAAGAAACAAGTAATCAAATTCCATTAACATGCACTTAACGTTACATATGCCCAAAAGCAGAGGAAATAACTAAGCTAGAATCCGATCCAAGAAAATGCAACGTTTTATCATCCTATGCTTAGTAGATATGTGTTTAAAGTCTGCAAAATCAAAAAGATATAATCTAAAGGTAGCCCCAACAATCTGAACAGGCAACAGGATATGATAATAATTTATCCAAAGAGATATTTTTTAATAAAACAAACAGAAAGCCTAAACACATACCTGTTTTAGGCAAAAACTATGGAAGATCGGCCTCACAGAAAAAAACGGAATTAAATGCAGAGCTTATAAAAATGTCTTGGCCGTCCGAAAAGGTTGTTGACAGATGCGCCTCACCTGTTAATGCTACAGGATACCCCCGACCATATTGGATATAATGTGTGCATCCGCTTCTCAAAGCACACGGATCACGGATTGTCAAAGCACACGGATCACTGATTATCTGTCTGTTCAAAAGTTTCCCAAATCGTTGAATCACGGATTATCTTATGTTTCGTGTGAATTTGGGCAAGCTTGGAAGTCGGGTTGCAAACTGCTACAGGTGTCCTTATTTTTCTACAAGAAACAGTCTAATGTGAAGGTGAATATGCTAAATGTGGTATTGGATGGCAATGATGCTAATGAGAAGTTGGAAAATTGGAAAGTGAACATATCCAATGCATTAAAACAATTTGTGGTAGGGTTAATGAATAACACATAATGAACCAAAAAAATTAAAAATAGTAATGGAAATGAACTAAATTCAAAGTAAAAATTCTATCTAACTAATGTAAGAGTGCTACAACTATCATCAACAAATGTTAAGATAAGCTGTAAGAAAAAATTGCTCATAAACAAATATGTGAACATAAATGATACAAGAGGGATATTGACCACCTAGGTCAATGGGCCAAGTTAACACAAGGAAACTTAAAAACCTTAGAAGAAAGCTAAACTAAGCGCTGAAATCAAATATCACTTCAATTAACAAACATGTTGTTTGTAACTTTGAAGATGACAAAGTTACAAAAAAATCTTGGAATCTGAACCTCTCGTATTATTCACATGTTTTCCTATGATTTTCTTCTAATCCTATTATCTTACTCAAGCCTATTGTTTGTACAAGTGGATAGGAGGAAAACTCCTTGAGTGGAGGAATGCTTTCCCTCCGATAAGCAATAAAAACCCAGATCTTGTTTCCTGGATCACCACGCAGCAGTAGTAAGGAGGATTTACTATTCTTAGGTAGTCGTGTTGGGTTACTAAACCAACCAAAACCACTCGTACGCCTTGGGATGATAATGGTGTTTCTCCTTAGATGATGTCCAAGGCCCCAAACAAAGCCATCCTTGTGGGGCAAAATTATCCTCATATTAACACCCATACAACATCTATATACCTATGGTTTATATGATGGCAAATAGTGCTCCCCATCACCTAATTGTGCAAAAAGACCCAACTAACCTGCCTGCCATGTCAAACTTGTCCTCGATATTAGCATATCATCCTACATTATTCATTAGCTCATCGAGATAGAGGGATCAAGGACTCTCACTCCATAGTTGGGGACTATAGTCCATCAAGTCTAGGTCAAATTTCGGGCTAATTGTATCATGGACACGTCAAGGTCAACCAACATTAATGCAATGTATTAGTTGTTGGTACATCGACCTATCAAAATGTCGCAATATTGGGTAGTAGACAATAGTAAGTAGGACACTAGCCACCAACAAGAAACCTTGATGTTGCCGATGAGCACCACTAGGCCAACCATTCATCTTAGAGGCACTGGGAGGTGGTTTTGTACGATGTGCACAGTCTGTATTATTACTAAACCAACCAAAACCACTCGTACGCCCTGGGATGATAATGGTGTTTCTCCTTAGATGATGTCCAAGGCCCCAAACAAAGCCATCCTTGTCCAGGTGCAAAATTATCCTCACATTAATACCCATACAACATCTATATTCCTTTGGTTTATAATGATGGCAAATAGTGCTCCCCATCACCTAAATGTGCAAAAAGCCCCAACTAACCTACATGCCATGTCAAGCTCAATGTCCTCGATATTAGCATATCGTCCTACATTATCCATTAGCTCATCTAGATAGGGGGTTCAAGGACTCTCACTCCATGGTTGGGGACTATAGTCCATCAAGTCTAGGTCAAATTTCGGGCTAATTGTATCATGGACATGTCAAGGTCAACCAACAGTAATGCAATGTATTAGTTGTTGGCACATCGACCTATCAAAATGTCACAATATTGGGTAGTAGACATTAGTAAGTAGGACACTAGCCACCAACAAGAAACCTTGATGTTGGCGATGAGCACCACTAGGCCAACCGTTCACCTTAGGGGCACTGGGAGGTGGTTTTGTACCATGTGCACAGTCTTTATTATCACTTAACCAACCAAAACCACTTGTATGCCCTGGGATGATAATGGTGTTTCTCTTTAGATGATGTCCAAGGCCCCAAACAAAGCCATCCTTGTCTAGGGGAAAAATTATCCTCACATTAATACCCATACAACATCTATATTCCTTTGGTTTATAATGATGGCAAATAGTGCTCCCCATCACCTAAATGTGCAAAAAGCCCCAACTAACCTACATGCCATGTCAAGCTCAATGTCCTCGATATTAGCATATCGTCCTACATTATCCATTAGCTCATCTAGATAGGGGGTTCAAGGACTCTCACTCCATGGTTGGGGACTATAGTCCATCAAGTCTAGGTCAAATTTCGGGCTAACTGTATCATGGACATGTCAAGGTCAACCAACACTAATGCAATGTATTAGTTGTTGGCACATCGACCTATCAAAATGTCACAATATTGGGTAGTAGACATTAGTAAGTAGGACACTAGCCACCAACAAGAAACCTTGATGTTGGCGATGAGCACCACTAGGCCAACCATTCACCTTAGGGGCACTGGGAAGTGGTTTTGTACCATGTGCATAGTCTTTATTATCACTTAACCAACCAAAACCACTTGTATGCCCTGGGATGATAATGGTGTTTCTCTTTAGATGATGTCCAAGGCCCCAAACAAAGCCATCCTTGTCTAGGGGCAAAATTATCCTCACATTAACACCCATACAACATCTATATTCCTTTGGTTTATAATGATGGCAAATAGTGCTCCCCATCACCTAAATGTGCAAAACGCCCCAACTAACCTACATGCCATGTCAAGCTTGTCCTCGATATTAGCATATCATCCTACATATCCATTAGCTCATCTAGATAGGGGGTTAAAGGACTCTCACTCCATGGTTGGGGACTATAGTCCATCAAGTCTAGGTCCAAGTTCGAGCTAACTGTATCAAGGACACCTCAAGGTCAACCAACACTAATGCAATGTATTAGTTGTTGGTACATCGACATATCAAAATGTCAAACATGTCCTCAATATTAACATATCATCCTACATTATCCATAATTTAGCTCATGAAGATAGAGGGTTCAAGGACTCTCACTCCATGGTTGGGGACTATAGTCCATCGAGAGGTCAAATTTCAGGCTAACTGTATGAAGGACACCTTAACAAGGTCAACCTACACTAATTCAATGTATTAGTTGTTGGTACATCGACCTATCAAAATGTCACAATATTGGGTAGTAGACATTAGTAAGTAGGACACTAGCCACCAACAAGAAACTTGATGTTGGCGATGAGCACCACTAGGAAAACCTTTCACCTTAGAGGCACTCGGAGGTGGTTTTGTACCATGTGCATAGTCTATATTATTACTAAACCAACCAAAACCAGTCGTAGGCCCTAGGATGATAATCAGATATTATTACATGCCATGTCAAGCTTGTCCTCGATATTAGCATATCGTCCTACATTATCCATTAGCTCATCTAGATAGGGGGTTCAAGGACTCTCACTCCATGGTTGGGGACTATAGTCCATCAAGTCTAGGTCAAAGTTCGAGCTAACTGTATCAAGGACACCTCAAGGTCAACCAACACTAATGCAATGTATTAGTTGTTGGTACATCGATCTATCAAAATGTCAAACATGTCCTCGATATTAGCATATCATCCTACATTCTCCATAATTTTAGCTCATGGAGATAGAGGTTCAAGGACTCTCACAACACACTCTCATGGTTGGGGACTATAGTCCATCGAGAGGTCAAATTTCAGGCTAATTGTATGAAGGACACCTTAACAAGGTCAACCTACACTAATGCAATGTATTAGTTGTTGGTACATCGACTTATCAAAATGTCACAATATTGGGTAGTAGACATTAGTAAGTAGGACACTAGCCACCAACAAGAAACCTTGATGTTGGCGATGAGCACCACTAGGCCAACTGTTCACCTTAGAGGCACTCGGAGGTGTTTTTGTACCATGTGCACAGTCTGTATTATTACTAAACCAACCCAAAACACTCGTAACCCTAGGATGATAATGGTGTTTCTCCTTAGATGATGTCCAAGGCCCCAAACATACCCATCCTTGTCCAGGGGCAAAATTATCCTCACATTATCATCCTACATTATCCATTAGCTCATCTAGATACGGGGTTCAAGGACTCTCACTCCATGGTTGGGGACTATAGTCCATCAAGTCTAGGTCAAATTTCGGGCTAATTGTATCAATGGACATGTCAAGGTCAACCAGCACTAATGCAATGTATTAGTTGTTGGCACATCGACCTATCAAAATGTCACAATATTGGGTAGTAAACATTAGTAAGTAGGACACTAGCCACCAACAAGAAACCTTGATGTTGCGATGAGCACCACTAGGCCAACCATTCATCTTAGAGGCACTGGGAGGTGGTTTTGTACCATGTGCACAGTCTGTATATTACTAAACCAACCAAAACCACTCGTACGCCCTGGGATGATAATGGTGTTTCTCCTTAGATGATGTCCAAGGCCCCAAACAAAGCCATCCTTGTCTAGGGAAAATTATCCTCACATTAATACCCATACAACATCTATATTCCTTTGGTTTATAATGATGGCAAATAGTGCTCCCCATCACCTAAATTTGCAAAAAAGCCCCAACTAACCTACATGCCATGTCAAGCTCAATGTCCTCGATATTAGCATATCATCCTACATTATCCAA